>OY728137.1:697982197-702982197 GCA_963277665.1 Viscum album | reverse complement strand
TGGATTGAAAAATCCCTTCTTGCGAGTCTCTCCGGGCCAAAATTTATTTCCTATCCCCGGTGATTCATTGTTTTTATTTAGGGGGAGAATTTTCAAAACCTTGTCTTAGATTCAAAACTTTCAATTCAATTTTTGGTTCAGAATTTTCATTTCAATTTTGATTCAAAACTTTCAATTCAAACTGTTATTCAATCTTTCAATTTCCAAAATTTCAATTGATTTTCAAATCTCAAATCTTGTTTTTCAAATCTCTTATCCCTCAATCAAATTTTTATGCCCCAAGCTATTTTGATAATCACAAAGGGGGAGATATTCTTGATTGATTGGGGGAGAATCCTTTTGATCATGCTTAGCATTTACTTTCCTTATCCTTTAAGCATGTCTTTCTTTTATGTGTTTTTACTTTAATTGTTTTGGTGATTGTGATCATCAAAATAGGGGGAGATTGTTGTACCTCTCGTTCCCCTCGTTGTTTGATTTTCATGATCACAATCACCTTATTTTTTGTCTAACCTTGTTTTTAAGTGTTGTGAATGATAGGAAAAAGATTCCCAAAGGATTGGCCCAAGAATGGACAAGAAGTGGACTGAAATTCAGTCCACCGGCCAACCGGTGTGATAGCACCGGCCAGCCGGTGGCAACCTGATGAAACAGTGTGAGCTACTGTCTCCCCACCGGCCAGCCGGTGGCTCTGGCACCGGTCAGCCGGTGCTGACTGGGCAGAAGGCCTTCTCAACAACCAAGGCACCGGCCAGCCGGTGGCCCTGCACCGGCCAGCCGGTAGCCCAGTCAAACTAGCCGTTGCAGTTTGACCAGGCTGGCCCACTTGGCTCCCAACGGCTCTTTAAGCCTCTCCAACGGCTCCGAAGGCTCCCCAAGGGTTCCATGCCTATAAATAAAGGCCAAGGAAGCCCCAGACAACCACCGGATCATATACGAAGCCAACAGACATATTTTGTATCATTTGGCCAACCTCCGGCGACTTCCCTCAAAGGAACCTCAAGTGCTTCAACAACTTCCAAATCCAAGGAGCTCCATCAAAGAAGCTTGGAAGCGGCCTTCAACATCTCCAATCAATCAAAGGCGCCCAAGACTTCCTCAAATACGGTTTTTATTGTTTTATTTATTTTGAGCTTTAAATTTGGGTTTGTGCCTACAAACCCCAAACTCTTTCTCATCCCCTCTTTCTTTTGGGTTTCACATCACCATTAAGGTGTGAAAAGGTTGTCAAGCTTTCCTTTAAATAGCTTGAGACCTAGGTGAGCTATCCTTCACCTATAAGAAGGATAGTGGGTTCTTGCTAAACCATTAAAAGCAAGTGGGTTCTTGCTTAACCACCAAAAGCAAGCTGTAATAGGTCCTAGTGCTACCTCAAAGCCTAGTGGGTTTCTTGCTAAAACCATTGAAAAGCAAGCGGTAGGAATCTCTCAACGGTTGAGTTGGGAGCGGAGACGTAGGCCGGGTTTTGGCCGAACTCCGTTATCAATTTCTTGTGTCTTGCCTCTTTACTTTCCGCTGCATTTCAACTTTGATTTTATTTTGTTAATCTTTTTTTAAAAGGCAATTCACCCCCCCTCTTGCCATCATTCCCGTTTTTCTCCGCCTAACAAGGTTAAGAGAATATTTTTCAATAAATATTTTCCCCAAACAATTCACATTAAAATAATGAGATAACTCATTGATCTAAAATGAATTGAGGATGAGTCCATTGGTTCATACGAAGAAAAATTATTGAAAATTTCATGGCTTGAATCCTGTTTTATCTTTTAATGAAAATGAGAAATTTATCAATTTTTTTCTTCAAACAAAGTCCTTGAAAGTAATTTTATATATGGGAAATTTTTAGATATAAATATATATTTTGACACAATCTCAAGGATGAGTTATAAATAAGATATTATAAATAATATTTCTATTTTAGGGAAAAATAAAATGAAAATGGATTTTCATAGAAACTAAAAAGATAATGCTCATAGTGGAATAATTATTCAACTTATTGTATGACTAAATTGTGGGAAAAAGTATCAGGGAAATTTCATTAAATTAGTGATAAAATAATTCATGTATGGCTAAGAAGGTCACCAAGAACCCAAATTTTGAAAATATATAAAGAGGTTTATCAGTTCAATAGATTAAAAAATATTACCCTACTGTACGAAGAACACATCTATGTTTCAATGCTAAAAAGTTTTTAAATTATAAAAATCAATGCACCGATCAAAGGGACAATAAATAAAACCCAGACGAGAAACCTTCAAAATAGAGGTATATATGGAAGGCTTATAAAATAACTACCACTGAAGTAGACCATGATAATGATGTGGTCAGTGGTATACTTACCATCCAATCTTGAACTGTTAAGGAAAGATTTAGTTTTGGTTCTTCACAATCCTTTATATATAAAAACTGAGCCAAAATTATTTTTTCAAGACCCAAAAGATTAGTTAATGATTTTTGTTTTGTGAAAAAATCTTGTTTTATGATTAATTTATCCCAAATATAAAAATATTCATCTATTAATTTATATGGTAAGATATATTCTATATACCAAGTTATTCTCTTATTTTTGGAATTCTATGTACAATTATGTAGGGATTGGGTGACTCTAAAAAGAGCCCATATTATCTTACCCGATATATAAATCATATTTCATATCCCAAGAAATCTAATTATTAACAAAATATAAAATAATAATTATGAACACCCTTTGAAAACTAATCCCTTTATTTATACCATAATTAAAAATAATGATTGATATTTGTCTCAAATGTTTATGGAAAATCATTATAGAATATATTTTTTTTGGAATATGCTGAGGTATTTCCCATAGTGGTTAATATTCATCTATTTGATTATAAAAATTTGTTTTCATTTGAATTCATATATGGTGTTATTCCAATATTGAAGAGTAATTATGGATTTTCTATTGTATAAAGTATATTGTTCCTATATATATATGATTTATGTGTTTTGATGACTTCAGAAATCCCTCCTTTTATTGTAACAAGTTTAATAAGTGTTTCATATTATATTTATTTTATGTTGTATATTCAAGTTTTATCTTATGATATTCCTGTTTTTGTCTTACGATAATTAAGAAACATCTTCAATTACCTAGATATAGAAATGGAAATGAAAGACTTTATATTATGATGTTTTAATGAGTCACTCAAGAAAGACTTCCTGTTAGAATGAAAATTATAAAGGAATTTATTATTTTGTAAAGAATATTCATAGATACAAAAAGTTAAAAAAAAGTGAATGTTATGTCATAGTAACATTGTATCTTATACTGGAGAATTATATTATGATACATCAAAGAATGATTATCTTACAAAGACAATTTGCTTTATATTATTGAAGATATGCTGTGATGAAAAATATGTACAACTAATATCCTATGAATATTTGATATTACAAAATGTCATGATTAGTTTTATAATATATTGATAATTCATTTCAAAACTTTTGAGTACATCAAAATAAGTTTATCCATTTATGTAAATTCATGACTATTCAAGACTTACCACGAATAGGACAATTTAGATAATGAAAAAAATATCTAACATCACAATCATAAAATAAAATATTTATTTTGAAATTATGGATACCAAATCTTATTAGCCTATCTTATCATGATTTTTTCATGGATCATTTGACCATTATAATTATCCTATGCTCAAGTTCAAACAATATATTAAATGGTATAGTTAATAATATCACAATACAAAGTGGATAGAATGAAAAGAAGATAGAAAGGTTTTTTTGATCTTGTATAATAATGAAGATATGTATATATTGAGAATAAATTAGTCTAGTCCTAAGATTAATAGTTCCATTAATTTCAATGAAGATCATCCTGAGATATTCTTTACGTTTATCTTTTCTTAGTATGAAACTTCATCTACCATTAGTTTTTTTTGCAACTAAGCACCACAAACATTTCTAAAATATTTTATCTCTATTTACTATGTTTTCACTTAGTGTAAGAGTGTTGTTAAGACTGTGGATACATATTGAAAAGTGATATCCTTGTTGAAAGATCTTGGAACTTTCTACTATGTGACAGATTCTTGTACTCATCTAGGCGCCCCCAGTAAAAGGAATGATTAGTGAAAATCACCAAGATCGTAGAATAGAGTGTTAGTGGAGTGGAATTGGGGATTTTTGTTTCTTGAACCACTATTAATCTTTGTGTTCACTTTTTTTCTATATGTCTTAAATTTCCTCTACATATACTCTTAAGGAGAAAAATTGAATATACATACTTTAAAGAGGTTGGTATAATATTTCAAGAATATTTTAAGAATTCAATTCACCCCTCTTGAGTTATTCATTCAGTCATTAGATGGGACACCATTTGATATCGTAGCTAGTGACTCTCATGTTCAAAAATTTCAAAGGTTGAAGTAAAAATATCTAGCTTCAAATAGATTCTATGGATGATAATTGAGAATTTATTTCAATGGTTAGAGCTCCATACTTTAATGGTCAGAACTATGGATGATGGAAAGCTTGCATGATCATTTATCTGAAGAATCTTGGTTAGAAAGTGTATCTAAAGCAGTTAATCCCTATGAAATTCCTAAGTCAGAACCCAAAACTTGAGATGAAGCAGTTAAAGAAAACTATTTTATAAACTCCAAATCTATGAATGATATTATGTAATGTTTAGGATATGATTAGTTTTACAAAATCTCTAAATGTCAAAGAACCCAAGAAATGTGGACCACTATAAAAGTATCATATGAAGTCACTGACAATGTGAAATCTCTTAGATATGATACAATCAAGATTAAGTTTGACACTTTAAAAATAGATAAAGAAGATAACATTACTCAAATAAATGGAAGAATCAATGATATCATGAATAAAATTTCTTCTTTAGGAAAACCTATCACTAATCCTAAACCAGAATTGAAAGTTCTTAGATTATTACCACCAAAGTGGAGTAGAACCTCATCAACTATTAGACAATCGAATGAGTTAAAAAATTTAAAGATAAAAGATCTCATTAGAACTCTTAGGATTTATGAAGATGAGATGTAATTTTATGTTAAGATCCCAAAATGGCAAAAAAGGAAAATGTTCCTTGAAATCCTATACTTACAAAGATTACCGAAGGGGAAAAAGTGTGAAAATTTATGAAGCATCTAAAGAAGAAAACAATTCAAGTAAAGTTGAATCAAATGGTGAGTTTGCTCAATTTTCTCAAAAGTTGAAAAAAATGTCTAATAAGAGAATACGATTCTAAAGCCCCCTCAATAATTAAAGAAATCATGGTGAAAACTATAAAGAGATGAGTTGATATGAATGAAAAACACTAGGACACATTAGAAATGATTTTTTGAAAATCAAAGATGACAAGACGATAGAAAGTAAGAAATTCCAAAATACTAGATATAATAAATCTAAGAATGATATGAAGGATACCAAGAGTGCTTTTGGAGATTCTAGTGAATCTATTCCATCAGAATCAAAAGCTAATGATGCAAATAAAAATTATAACATATGCTTTATGGAACAATAAGATGAGGTATATTCTTATTATTCGGAGCATGAAGGTGAATTAGAAAATTAAAATTACTTATATAAAGAGTTAAATGAATACTGAACCATGTTTGTAATCAAATATTATTTCTTGCAAAATAAAAATAAAGCACTTTCAAAATCTTATAATAAAATTCTTGGTGAGGAATAAAATATAAATAATCATATTTTAAGACTGAATGAGAAGCTGAAAAATAAGATTTCTTGAATTCTGAAAAATTTAAAACAATTGAAAAACTATAGAAGGAGGTTATATATTTTAAAGATACTGTAAGTGTTTTTACAAAAGGGGAAGTCTATTTAAAAAACAATTATTGGATAGAATCAATATAGAAACGAAAAATTTGTAATTTGAAGCCAAGGTGAAAGATATAATATTTACTGAAAATATTTCATGTCATACTCAAAAAATAAAAAACATCATAAATTTACTTGTTTTCATTGAGGTGAAACACGAAAATTTTCAAATATTTTTAAATTAAAAAATCCTCAAGTTGGTGGAATTAAAAATAAATTTCTTTCAAAATATTTTTCAAACTAGACTCTAATTATTTTTTGAAAACATAAGAATGTCTATATTCCTAGATCTATTATAGATAACATATCCAGACACAAAAGAATTTGGGTATAAAGAACTTTTTTTGTTTGACTGTTCACTATAGGAAACTAGCCATATGAACAATAATGAAAAATGTTTCATGGATAGCAGCTGTTCAAGGTATATGAGTGGATATTACTACAATTTCATTATATATCTAAATTTGATAGAGGATATTTCGTATTTAGAGATAATGAAAAAGTAAATACAATTAGCATTGGATCATTTGGAAATTCACAGTCTATCATTATAAATAATATACTTTACATTGAAGTCTTGTAGCACAACATTATATGTATATCTCAACTTTGTGATGATGGTTATTCTATTGATATTTCAAATAATGTATTCTTAGTTTTTAAAGATAAATGTCTCAAGTTTAAATAACCCAAAATAGACAATTATTACACATTAGATCTTAAGTCATTGTGTAGAAAAAATATAAAATTTTTAAGTGATAAAATTAATGAATCCTGAATTTGGAATAAAAGGCTTGGAAATTATGATGTTCATTACATGAGAAAATTTTCTAAAAAGAATTTTATTTTAGAATTTCTGGATCTTAAATTAGATAGAAAGAAACTATGTGATGCATGCTAAATGAGAAAGAAACATAAGTAATCTTTCAAAACAATTAAAGAAGTTTCTATTTCTATACCTCTTAAGCTTATCCATATGGATTTTTCGGACCAACTAGAATTTTAAGTCTTTCTGGTGAGTCATTTTTTTGTTATTTGATTATTTTTCAATATTTTATTGGGATTACTTTTTATGACATAAAAATGAATCTTTTTTTTGTGAACTTGTGAAAAACTAAGAAGATGTAAAAATCATGTCTTTGAGAAGTGATCATGGAGGTGAGTTCAAGAAGCGTGAATATAATTATTACTTCTATAAGAACGGAATTAAATATAGATTCTCTACCCCCATGACATCTCAATAAAATGGTGTTGTTGAAAGGAGAAATAGGACTTTGCAAGAAATTTAAAGGAATATGTTATGTGAATATAACATGAACACTAATTTCTTGGGATGAAGCTTTTAATAAATTATGTTATATCACTAATAGATTACTGATAATACCCATTTTAAAGAAAACACCCTATGAGTTATGGAATAATAGGAAACTAAAGAAAGGATACTTCAAAGTATTTGGATGTAATGTTTACATCTTGAACATGTATTATTGGGATGTTCAATCCAAAGGATGATGAAGATATATTCCTGGGATACTCTACTACTTCCAAAGCTTGTTGAGTTTTGAATAAAAGGTCAAGGATTGTTAAATAATTACCTCATGTGAAATTTGATAAAAGTGATCCTTTCCGTCACAAAATGACTCAAATTAATGATCAAAATGATTCAATCAAAAAAGTGATACCTAAACCTTTCCTTCACAACAACAAGGATGATGATTTGAAACTTGATTATCTTAAACCAAATCTAATAAGGATATACACTAGTGAACCAGAAATTATGATGTCTCGAACACCCATAAACTTTAAATTCCATCCTTTAGAAATAATTATAGTAAACTTAGATGAAGGAGTATGAACCTAAAGAATCATTGAAAATTTAACAAACCCAAAACTGTAGAAGAATCCTTATCTAATGAAATTTTGTTCTTAGCAACAAAAGAATAGATAAATGAATTTAAAATAAATAAGGTATGGAAACTTATTGAAAGACCCTCAAACTATCCTATAATTGAAATAAAATGGATTGAAAGAAAATGGGTTTTTAGAAACAAGAAAGATTACCATGGTTGAATAACCATAAATAAAGATATACTGGTTTCCAAAGGATATAATAAAGAATAAGGAATAGATAATGAAGAAACCTTTCCCCCATAACTATATTAGAATATATTATAATCCTTATAGAATATTCATCCTATATGAATTTTAATTTATATCATATGGATGTAAAATATTCCTTTTTAAATAGTTTTTTAATGGAGGAAGTTAATGTAGAACCACCACATGGTTTTGACGATCATCATTTTCAAAATTATGTGTTTAAACTTACAAAGTCTCTATATGGAATTAAACAAGCTGCAAGGGTATGGTATGATAGATTATGTTCTTTTATTTTATTAAAAGTTTTTATAGTAGGAATAAGAGATCCTATATTATTTAAGAAAACATATTTTTTTTGATATGTTGTAAGTACAAATATTTGTAGATGACGTTTTTTTCTGGTTAAAAAATAAAAAATTATGCAATGAATTTTCAAAACTTATGCAAAAGGAATTTGAAAAGAGTATGATGAGTGAACTAAAATATTTTATATGATTTAAATATTACCAAAAATATTTCAAAAAAAATTTAAATCAAAGAAAATACATACTCGACTTACTTAAGATGTTTGGACTTGAAAACAATAAGTCCTAATCAACTCCCATGAGTTCCAATATCGAACACGACACGGATTAAACGAGAAACCTAGTTGAAAACAAGTTTTATATAGGAATCATTGGATTCTTGTTGTAATTTACTAAAATTATATGATAAATCATGTTTTTATTATATCATTATGAAAAATTTCAATCTAATCCAAAAGAATCACATTTAAAAGATTTGAAAATAATTTTAAGATATTTAAAAGGAAACAAAACTCTTTGTATATTTTTTTAAAAGATCTATAATTTTAATTTAATTTCATACTCATATGATCATTTTTTTGATGGTATATTAGACAGGAAAATCACCTTAGGAACCTATAATTTTCCTGGTAAATCTCTGGTGTCTTGGTCAAGTAAAAAAGAAACACTCTCTTTCACTATCATCTACTCAAGCTAAATATATTTTCTTAAGAAGTTGTTGTTCATAGGTTCTATGGATAAAACACACCATAATTTATTTTATATTTATCTTTAATCATATTCCAATCAGATGTGATAAAACTAGTTCTATCAACATCTCAAAGAATCCAATAAACCATTTAAGAACAAAGCATATTGATCTATGCCAAATTTTTTTAAGAGATCATGCACAAAAAACTAATATTTATTTAGAAATTGTTTGTATAGAAAAAAATTACCAGATATTTTCACTAAACCTTTTTCTACTGACAGATTTGATTTCATTAAATGATAATTAGGTATGTTTAATTTTAAAAATTATTATTTTATAATATATCTTTCGTATATAATTTATGAATGTTATATGTTTTATTTAAATATTTCATTGTGCCTCCATTTCAAGTAATGGTTACATCCAATAGACCACTACACCTATATTTAGTAATAATTACTCTGATATTACTTCATGACCCCTGGATTATCATGAACAACACAAATAGGGGGTTGAGTATCAAATCTATGCGTGAAAGAACTCACAAACCCTTTTAACCCTCTTTAACTTTACTCAATCCCTTATTACCGTAGTCTTATGACCATCCAAACCCTCAACCACTATGAAAATGGAAAAAATGAAAGTATTTGATAGTGCTTCATCTAACTAGATGAAACATCAAAGGATATCGACAAAATTTCTTTGTGTAAGAGCAATTGATTTCAAATTTCTGGAAAGAACAGACATTCTGTTGAAGAAATTTATCAACCATTAAGTATGGGAATACATTTTTTATGCATAGTGAACCTATTTAGTTTATAATAATGAATATATTTAGTTATAAAAATGGGGTGTTTTCCACTTTAGTGATGATGTATACATAGTCACTAAAACCGTCAACCAAAAAGAGTTGTTGCTAACATTAGTCATCTTGGTTGAATTGTTAAAAGTTCATCATGAAGGATACCCATTCATACATGCCTCACTATCTTCCATGGATGGTGTTACTCCTATAGAGATCATGAAATAACTTCTTTGGAACTTCTATTATAAAGAAAAATAATGTGAAGAACGTAGAGACCGAAAGAAAGGTGTTGACCAAATTCATTCAGTTTTGAATTTCTCAAAGAAATGGTGAGTTTGAGAAAATTCTTTTTCAAGATATTTCATTACTTTATTTTCTTATGTTAGAAAAGACTATGAACTTATCCCGACATATATTACTATATATGTTCCATTTCCAAAGTAATTCTCTGAACTTCTACCCATATAACTGAATCCTTACCAAAGTTTTTCAAAATGCTAGAGTTGTTTTGGATAATGAAAATTTAATGTCGTGTCATGGTTTGAAAAACCCAAATATAAGTGTTTTAATAAATACTAGCTTTATTATGGATTTTCCTTGAAAATTGTTATGCCTTTTCATTCAATTCTAGAAATAAACCCTGCTCAGCTTCCGGGGGAGAAATCTATGTTGCGTAAGACCCCAATAGTGGTGGAAGAATCATATAATTATTCTGAGACTGTAAAAATTAGTGATGAATAAGAAAAAACTCTTGTTATAAGAAGAAGATTTCAGATTAGTATTACATCAAACCCAGAAACTATTTTTCAGGGGAGCACCCATCCTGCTCTTTCCTATCTACCTGTCCAAATTCTAAGAGAATTGATAGAAACAACTATCACTTGGTTGTTATCAATCATTTAGGATAATATAATCTCTCTAAGGTCAAGAATTTATGCTCCTCTAGTTAAGTATCACTCCCAATAGATGGAGAGAATGGATGAAGAAAGAGTCATAAGAGAATTTTCACAATAAATTCATTATGAGGATGAAATACTTATTGTCAATCAGAACCAACCAATTCAAGAAGAGAGTGCTGAATTTCAATAAGAATGTGTTTCCCATGTTCCTCAAGAAACCCAGAATGAACAATTTCTAGAAACTGAAAAGACCATTTCTAAAAGACCTTAGCAGAGTCCCTGAAAGTTATAACATATTTTTTAGACACTAAAAGCTCAAATTTTAGAATCACATCAAAAAGTAAGAACTCTATGTGATTAGATGGAATCAAAATATGATGTTTAAGAAGTAAGACTTTTGGTACAGTCTATTTTTCAAAAGTTTTTAGAAAAACCCATTATTGGAACTATGGTCAGTTTAGATGTTCAGTTAAGGATAATGGAACTATTTTAAGATGTAGAATTCTTAACTGTATCTATTTATTATCTTTAATGTGAATTTTTGATAAGAGAAATATGTCAACACATGTCATAAACCCCTCCGTCCAAAGATATCTTAGTGAGGGGAGAGAGATAATGACCCCTAAGTAAAACCTCTAATAGGCCCCAGGTTGGTGACTGAAACATAGGGTGTATATATCTCACAAGATTGTAGGCATTACCCTTTATAAGAAAAAGGACCAGGAGATAGAATTAATCATCCAAAAAGATATCAAAGATATCTATTATCTATACTAAACTTGGCTTCTCCATTGCTGATGTGTCACCTTCCCATGCCTCCACGTCACCTAAATTTCAATATTCCTCCCTCCAAATCGTAAAAATTTACCCACTTTCCATCCGTGATCGGGATTTTCCTCCCTATCATGCTCCCTTCCCTGTAACCCATTCCCAATACACATCTCCCTGCTCTCCGGTTCCTATTCCCCTCCCCGAATCGCCTAGTTTCTATTCCCCTCTCCCGCCCCCTTTCTGATTATCCCTCTATCCTGCACCACTCCCCTCCATGCTTCCCCTCTTATTCTATCTCCAAACCTAAACCCTTCTCACCACGCTACCTTGATTCATCACTCCCTATTAGGGTTTCAGTTCATCCCTCTCTTTCATCCCATTCATGATCACTTCCCCCTGATGCTCATAGAGTTACACCTTGACATTTACCTCCACTCCTCTGTTGTTCCAGACCCAATGTTGGGATACCTCTACCTCTTCAACTACCATGTGTGCATTCATCTTCTCAGCCTCCGCCTTCACATTCTCCATGTCAGGCTGCTCCATCTACTTTTCCTTTTCCATGCTATCCAGCTCTATGTCCTCCATCTTCGGATCCATCACATCCAGATCCTATGCCTCTGATTAAAGAGTGGAAACCATAAATCACAGTGGATTTCAATATTCTTCAAGACAATACTGTCGATGTCGAGTCGGGGTTATTTCAAATGTTTGGTTGTTAGCGACTCTCAATATGGGGTCAAGGAGCTCTGCATCGGGATTCGTCAACAAAACCTTCATCATCATAAAAGGTATCTTTGGTGATATACAACTCTGGTTCCCAATGGAAAAAAATCATTTATAGAACATTGGATAATTTTTTCATCAATGTTCGTGATTCTTTGCATAGAAGATCAATTACTTTTTCAAAAGTGACCACCATGAACTATTTTCAAGCTTCTCTTAGAAGATTCAGGTAGCCTGAGATGCCACATTCACGTCCCTGCCCACTTCCTGCATCTTTTATTCCCTCCCACATCAGTGTTTCATTTCAGGTATGACCTAATATGCCTATTGGAAAATCAAAATGATTGCCATTACATTTCTGGTATAAACTCAGTTCAATATACATCTGGTTTATTAACTGTTGTTTTAATTTATTTGAATATTGATTATCTTTGGTTATTCATTCTGGACGTCGTTATATGCTGGAAGTTATCTTGACTGTGATGTTTTTCAAATTTTCTGGATGGTTTTTATTTATGGAATTTCTCATTTAATGATATTTTTTCTCTCTTCTATTCACGATTAAATTATCAACTATATTTTTCTTAGATTGTCGGTTTACTATAGAAAAAACTAGATTTATATGTGTTCAACCACTAGGATAGTCTTGCAGACTGTTTTCATGCAGGTTGATTGAGGTATTTTAAGCACATTTCATTATATGCTTTAAGTTATCTTGACTGTGATGTTTTTCAGATTTGCTGGATGCTTTTCATGCAGGGCATTACTCATTTAATGAAATTTTTTTCTCTTCTATTCAGGAATAAATTCTCAACTATATTTTTCTTAGATTTTCATTTTACTATAGGAAAAAACTGGATTTATATGTGTTCAACCACCAGGACAGTCTTGCAGAATGTTTCCATGCAGGTTGATTGAGGTATTTGAAGCACATTTCTGTTGCATCCAATCATACTGACTCTAAATGTGTCCATAAGTGGTCAGGGTGGACTTCATTGTTATTTGATGCTCAGAAAGGATATATTCCCTCTTAAACTAATTGGTATATGATCTGGAAGTTATATGAATATCAGGATTTGACTGAATAAGTTAGATATTTCATATGATAATTGTTGTTTGCAGACCCCCTTTCTCTAATTCTTTAAATAGTACATGTGTTCTGTACCCCTCCATGCTTCCCCTCTTATTCTATCTCCAAACCTAAACCCTTATCGCCACACTACCTTGATTCATCGCTCCCTATTAGGGTTTCAGTTCATCCCTCTCTTTCATCCCATTCGTGATCACCTTCCCCCCGATGCTCATAGAGTTACACCTCAACATTTACCTCCACTCCTCCGTCGTTCTGGCCCCCATGTTGGGCTACCTCTACCTATTCAACTACCATGTGTGCATTCATCTTCTCAGCCTCCGCCTTCACGTTCTCCATGTCAGCCTACTCATCTACTTTTCCTTCTCCATGTTATCTGTCTCTATGTCCTCCATCTTCGGATCCATCACATCTGAATCCTATGCCTCTGATTAAATAGTGGCGACCATAAATCACAGTGGATTTCAATCTTCTTAAAGACAATAATGTCGATGTTGAGTCGGGGTTATTTCAAATGTTTGGTTGTTAGTGACTCTCAATCCGGGGTCGAGGAGCTCGGTATTAGGATTCGTCAACAAAACCTTCATCATCATAAAAGGTATCTTTGGTGATATGCAACTCTGGTTCCCAATGAAAAAAATAATTTATAGAACATTGGCTAATTTTTTCATCAATGTTCATGATTCTTTTCATAGAATATTAATTACTTTTTCAAAATCAACCACCACGAACTATCTTCGAGCTTCTCCTAGAAGATTCAGGTATCCTGAGATGCCACATTAACTTCCCTGCACACTTCCTGCATCTTTTATTCCCTTCCACATCAGCGTTGCATTTCAGGTATGACCTAATATGACAACTGGAAAATCAAAATGATTGCCATTCCATTTCTGGCATCAAATCAGTTCAATATACATCTGGTTTATTAACTGTTGTTTTAATTTATTTAAAGATTGATTCTCTTTGGTTATTCATTATGGACATTTTTATATGCTGGAAGTTATCTTGACTGTGATGTTTTTCAGATTTTCTTGATGTTTTTCATGCAGGGTATTTCTCATTTAATGACATTTTTTTCTCTTCTATTCATGATTAAATTCTCAACTATATTTTTCTTAGATTGTTGGTTTACTATAGGAAAAAACTGGATTTATATGTGTTCAACCACCAGGATAGTCTTGCAGACTTTTTTCATGTAGATTGATTGAGGTATTTGAAGCACATTTCGTTATATGCTTTAAGTTATCTTGACTGTGATGTTTTTTAGATTTGCTGGATGGTTTTCATGCAGGGCATTACTTATTTAATTATATTTTTCTCTCTTGTATTCATGAATAAATCCTAAACTATATTTTTCTTAGATTATTAGTTTACTATAGGAAAAAACTGGATTTATATGTGTTCAACCACCAGGACAGTCTTGCAGACTGTTTTCATGCAGGTTGATTGAGGTATTTGAAGCACATTTCTGTTGCAGCCAGTCTTACTGACTCTAAATGTGTCCATAAGTGGTCGGGGTGGACTTCATTGTTATTTGATGCTTAGAAAGGGTATATTCCCTCTTAAACTAATTGGTATGTGATCTAGAAGTTATATGAATATCAGGAGTTGACTGACTAAGTTAGATGTTTCATATGCTAATTGTTGTTTGCAAACCCCCTTTCTCTAATTCTTTAAATAGTACATGTGTTCTGTACCCCCCACCCACATGCAAGTCACCATCTTATTTTCAATACATAGAAATCCTTTGTTTAATTTAGTATGAGAAGACTGATTCATCATCAGTATGGGAGTATTTTCTGAATCTTTTATTTAAAATATTATCTACATATTGTTTTATAATTTTTTTATGACCCATGTTTCTTATCCTATGTCAAACATAAAGGAGAAAGGGAGAAATTTCATAAAATATCATCTATGGGTTCACTTTAGTTGAAAAATTTGTAAGTTTGGTTAGTAATATTTTCACCTACAAGTATATTTACCTTTGATCACCTAACAGTTAATTTATTTCCATAGACATTTATTTGAAACCATTTTGAGTTTATGCATTCAAGCCTTCAACAAATCACCTATTCACAAGAAGATATCGCATATCCAAATGACTTGTTTCTGGTCGTCGAGGTGGACGATGACTTCAAGAAGCTCAGACGTGAGACTAAGGTTCCACATGACATGCTTGACATTGAGAAATACCTGATGAAGAATGGGATAAAGCCTGCCACCGACATTATCGAGAGGAGGGCCTCTTCCAAGAACCATGGCATTCCAACTAGCAGAAGCCAGACCTGCTTCATATATTTTCTTCTATGTCAGTTGGTACATAATAGAATTTCTGATCCCTAAATTGTTTATACGTAAATTTTTCTCTTGTGAAACTATTTTTCTATTGTATTACATGATTTTTTACAGATAATTTTATCAATCCGATGAAAAATACTTTGTTAAGATGTTAAATACGGACTATATTTTAGAAGACATGTTTATTAATTTAGTTTCTTGGGTTTTTATATGTTCATGTATAGTTATATTATAGGATATATTTGTGTTTTGAATTATTATTTTTCAGTTTCTCATTATTTCAGTGCTTGTGAAGGGGGTGCATACCGAGAAGAGATGGTAAGCGGTCTTAATGGACATTATATTGAGTTCACTCAAGTTGAAGTTCAAGAGGAAATAAAATCAACACTCAATAGTTTATGCGATAAATTGACCATTTAATTTGTAGGTTTCTCTAACAACACTCAATAAATTCTTATTTTACTATTTAAAAACATTTTTTTTGTGTTTTCTAGGTAGGAAAAAAGAAGGAAAACACCTCACGCACCTATTGAAGATCGAATCATACAATTGTTGGGAGCTTAAACAAACATCCAAGTACCTATTTATATTTTGTTTTTAATGTATTTGATGGTTTCCACCTTCATCTTTAAAGTGTATGTGATACATTTCCCATTTAATGAGTAGGTTTCTCTAAAAGACATTTAATGTACAGGTTTCAGGTCACATGTTATCCAAGATGTTCTTTAGTTGTATCTATAATGGACATTTCAGAGACTATTTTGGTAAATATCTCCTTGGTTGGTGTACTCCATTACTATTTTTTCATTAATGTTGTTCTTATTTACAAATAACATAACATGAATTATGTACCCCCAACACAAAAGCAAGCCACTAACTTATTTTCTATACATCGACATAATTTGTTTTGTTTATGGACTGATGATAGGAGATCTCCTATCACTTTTACATTCAATAAATCATGTCTCCATTTTATGGAATATAGGGACATTTTATAGTAGGTATGGATGTGGATTGAGGGTAATGTTTTCCAAAGGCTCAGGTTAAAGATGAAAGCTACCAATCATCTCTTAAAGGACGGGCTAGGGTTAAATTCTCTAGAATGTATGTGGAAATCATGAAAGCTAAGGATGATATTTTGCAATGAAAAAATAGTTTCGGTAAACTTTACATCCCCTCATTTGAGGAGGTTCTGTTACAATATAAGATTGGGGATCTACTTACTACTAATTAAAGGATTCTTAAAAATAAGTTATACTTATTATGGATCAAAGAGGGTGTTATAAGTAATCTATTTTTCCATGTCAAGAAGATGGAGAGAAGGATCCAAAAACATATCTTCAGCATTAAGTTGAATAAAAAGACTTTTAATGTTGAGGAGAGCATATCTAATGCTTTAGTCCATCAATTTGAATATTTTTTTTAACACTAAAAGTCTTAGTGAAGACAATTTCTTGAATTATATGATCACCTAGATTATTAATGACATGTATAAGGTGTTATTTTACTATTTAATAACATTTATTTTTTTGTTTTCCATGCAGGAAAACAACTGGACAGCACCTCACGCGCCTGTTGAAGATCAAATCATACTGTTTTTGGAAGCATAAACAGACATCCAAGTTTGTGTTTCTACATTTTATTCAATTTTTTTTGATGTTTTCCACCTTCCACTTTAAACTGTTTGTGAGACATTGCCCATTTAATTTGTAGGTTTCTCTAGAATACATTTTATGTGTAGGATTCAGGTCAATGATATCCAAGATGTGATTTAGTTATCTCCATAATGGATATTTCTGAGACTATTGAGGTAAATATCTCTTTGGTTTGTGAACTCCACTACTGTTTAAACTGTTACTTTCTTATTTATTTCCTTAGTTCATGTGAATAAAATTGGATGATCTGGAAATGTGTTTGATATTATAATTCAATTATGACCTAATGAATTTTGGTTCATAGAGCTAGAATTTCTTTAATTACCTTACATTATCAATTGTATTTTTTTATTCTTACTTATATGACCTAAATCAGTATGTATGTGCCTCTTCTATTTTTCTTTGTAGTAATGTATAAGTTGATCTGTATTCAATTCAATTGATAGTGCTTTGGGTGATAAAAAAGGATTTTATACCATACTCTCTTTCAAGATTGATGACTTCTATGGAGAAGGTATTCTCTGTTTTAACGTTACTGTATAATATACATACATGTGTTTGGAAAAAGTGTTTTATATTTGAGTTGACGAAAATATAATGTGAAGTAAGGTATTTTAAATGGCCACCACTGGATAATAAACCAATGAGAACTAATGGTTTTATTTTTAAACTGAACACACTTATGAACTCTATGTCACATTTAAAACCAACAGTTTCACTATTAATAATGGATTCAATGTATTACTGAAGAAAGATAATAGTTGGTTTAGTTGAAGGGTGTGTATATATACATATTTAAAAATAGTAAAAGATTATCCCATTATAATTTTATAGTCTATGGGTGATTCACATGGACAACAAACCATAATTTCACCAATCCTTGATTCATATTCCAATGAATACAACTTTAATTGGATTTTTGTGGAGGATGGGGACTTAGAGAAACAAAAGGTGAAGGGTAATTAAATTCTGGTAGTTAATTTATTCTACTTCATTTAATTATCCACATATTACAATTTTAGGTATGATAGATTAGATTACCCCTGTTTATTTTCTGACTTATCATGAATGCAGCACTCCAGATTATATCAATCTTGATGGAAAGATTATTTCATTGTTTGGGTCATGTATAATCCCATGAAGATGAGGCAACAATTTATTGAACTTTTCCACCATGATCATCATTGTTTCATCCTTGACAATGTTCTAATCTTCTCCATAGGTCCACATGCTTGATGGCATGTCTATGATGTTTTAGGTCCAAAGAAGGTATTCGTTCTTTTTTGTAGTTGTTAAGCTACCATTAATTATAGGGTACTATTTAGGATGCTATAGTGGCTGCTGAAATTTTGACTATAATATATCTTCCATGTGTAGGGAATTACCATCTTTAAGTGGTGGAGGCATTCCCCTTGACTTCAAACCTATAAATGTTTGAGGGAGCATGTAAATAAGCAAGATCTGTGACTGCCCCCCCCCCAACAATAATCTCCTCTGAAAATATCTAACTAATCTGGCCACCAACTATCTGATTTTCAATCATAATCAACATCTCATCCAAGTTCATGAACAAGTTTTATGAATGTTTAAACCACTATATAGTTCCTCTTTCATATTCTTATCAATGATTTATCCTTTAAATGGTTTTCAGTAGCATTTATGTAACTGTTTTTAGTAATTTTCATTGACACTTATTTTAGTCATTTTGTATCTCATAGTTTCAGACCAAATATAAATAATTTATCTATAAAAAATGAATTCTTGCACATTTATTTCCCATTTTCTTATTTTGGATATCATGGGTGATGTATTAGAATTTATTATAGGGGAAGATGATATTGATGCTACAGTCTAGTTTCTAATTAAAGAAACTCAAATCAGTGGACAAAATTATGCAGGTGAGATTGTCATATATTTTATTGAATTAAAGAATTACTGTTACAGTTCAAATCATGCTATATACTATCTTACTTTTAACTAAGTATTGTTACAACTCATAAGTTTTTATAAATATTCTAGATATGTTTGAGTAATGACAGGAAAATACTTCATATTTTCAGGAATAAATGACTCCATGAATGAGAACTATTTATTGTTATATTTAATTACTAATAAACCTTATAGAACAGATATTGAACTAAACAATTTCATCTATAGTTTAATAAATCTGAGTTGTAATTCATAAATCTTCTATATCTTTTCATTCCGATTACATGATTTATTTCTTGAATGATGATGGATTTTTTTCCTGTAGATTTATGTTTTTGTAACATTTTGTTAGAAAGGGAGATTTTGGATAGTTGATGTCTACATGGTTTGGGTTTCTATTATTACAGTTGGGTGAGAAGAGATGGTGCTGGACTGCTACATTTAATTAATGCACATGTGTTTATGACCCTGCAGGACTACTACCACTTAGCTAGACCTTAAGGATTTGATTTGGGTCCGTTTTCTACTCCGTTTCATTTCAGTTCATGTGTTGAGTCCATGTTGTGTTCTGTTTCAGTTCAGTTCCTAATTAGGGTGCATTTTTTCTTATGTTTCAGTTCAATTCATGATACTTTCCTTACATCCAACATTTTATTCTGCTCAAAATGTTCTGTTTTACAGGTGACAATTTATCAGAGTACTGGGCAGGGGAGGGAGGAGGAGGGGGGACAAGGAGGGGGGGAGAGGGTTAGAAATAATTTTGGTTAGTTGGAAGAGGAGGGGAGGGGAGGGGATGGGCAGGTTAGAGGGGAGGGGAGGGGAGGAGAGGGGAGGGGCGGATGAGGGCAGGGGGGAGGGGCTGGGTAGGTTAAAGGGTGGGGAGGGGAGGGGAGGGGAGGGGAGGTTGGGGGCAGGGGGTAGAATAGGTTCAGACCATACTCCATGTTTCCCTCCACCCTCTCGTCCAGGTACACCAATGGGATCATGGGCCTGATTTTCTTCACATGCCACCATATTTTCATCCAATACACCTTATTTATTTAATCATAGGTATACTGACAGTGTCCAAATGCCCACGAATTGGCCAATAATAGATTTATAGACTCGTGTTGCGGGGGCCAGAGGTTTATGAAGATATATATACAAGGATACACACCTTGATTTCCAACAACTCAAATGAATTGAAGAATGTACAATTTAGCTGGTGATTATTAGAGAGTTGGTCATGGAAAATCTGGAGGGAAGGGTAGTAACCCATGCCATAAATTAATTATGGCAAGTCTTTGAAGCTGAGGGAAGGCATGGAAGGCAAATGCAGTTCGGGGGAAAATCATCGGTATTCAACTGGCCACTACAGACATGGTACAAGATGGTGAAGACTATGCAAGACTACGTGAACAAGGTCGCCCCACCAAGTCCTAATATAAAATTACTAATATCACTGTTTTTTTCATTCATCCTAATGGGTAAGACATATTCCAGTTTGTATAATTAACCTCTATCAGGTTCTTTCATGCTGGATTTCCAATAATTTTTTGAAACTAAAAATCCACACTGCTGCTGATCTTTTCCATTTTATTTTGTTTGTTGATAAAACAAATTACTTGGAATGTATGTATATCATCTTCTTTTTTTGAAAAAAACTGATCTTTTGATTCTTCTTTACTTCCATGATTCCTGTGGATGCCTTCAGAAACATTAGTGATTCACATTGTATATATGTAAGTAAGCCTCATAATTGATTTAAGTAGATTTATTTGATTCATGATGGGAGTATATCTTGGGATTGATCATTTCCATTTACATTTCATTATTCATTTTATTTTCCATCATGCTGTGTAACATTGATTTATCTGTTTATCCAATTATTGTTTTGAATCATATGACAATATATTAAGTAAGTTCACCCATTCTTCCGCCTTCACTGTTGTTTCTCATAGTACATGTACGTTGTAAACATTATACAATCAAATTATCAATTATTTATGTTTATAAATTGTTTATATAAAATAGTTTAATTTATAAATTTCATTATTAAGTCCTCAATTATCCATTTAGTTGGTAATATTCTTCTACATGTCAATATAATTTCTTTATTACATATGCGATAAGACTAAAATTTGTGGAAATAGATTGTTTAAAAAAACAGCATAGATCCTCAGAAAATTAGATTTTACATATGTTCAATGACCTAAAGAATGTCTTTGGGAAACTATCCATCATGTGCATTGCTATTTTTTAACAATCACATGACATAATTTGTATGCTTGAATCATGTCATATATTGATTCTTACATCTGGTGGTATCATTTTATAATAATTAAAATTTATATTTTTTGTAACATATGTTGGTTACTCATGTATGTGATGTGTAGTCCCTCAAATATCATGATTATATTTTATGTCTTCTACTATTTTTATTGTATTTATGTTTAATGAACTTTTATTGTAATATTTTGTAACACTAATTTACACTAAATTATGCTTCCTCTGTAATTTATCATTACAGGGGATCAATGCATGTTTTCAAATAACCAGGGATTGGCATGATAACTATGAAAATTGTTTTGATAAGACTCTTTATGGTTTTTTTGGAGCGATTCAGAGATAACTACAGAGGTCACAATAGTAAAATAATATTCGTGTATTTCTTAGCATTTATACAAAGGATTAAAGAAACTAAAATATTACGTTTATAAAATAGTTGCAGATTAAACTTGGGAACATCTTATACTTTCTGGAACATTTCTCCATGTCTAAACATCACAACATCTTTGTTTGTGGACAATAGTTTTTTCATTATGTATTATAATTATTCTTCAACACATCTCATATTTTTTATTAGAAAAACTCTTCTTTAAGTTAATTCTCTAAAACTATGTGTTTCATTGTATGCAATATTGTTTTCCTAAATGTAGTTTATATTGAAGTGAGGTTTCCATCCTTGACTATTCAAAAGTATTTCACATTAATAAAATTAATGTATATTATTTTATTAGAAAAACTCTTATTTAAGTTAATTCTCTACAACTATGTGTTTAATTGTATGCAATACTGTTTTCAAATATGTCATGATTGTTTTCTGATAGAGTCTACCCAATTACCATTTTCTATTATTTATTTCAATTAGTAGTGGTTTTTCATTTTCGTATTATTTAATTGTTTTCATTGAATTTTTGTATAGTTTTTTTCATAGATGAATATTGTAAACAAATAATCCATTTGATTATGACATGATTTTTATGACTTCACTGGATTAACCAGTTATTTTTTTGTAGTAGTAGGTCCCATTTACTCACATTAATTTCCAATTATAGATTACAGGGATCAATATAACTATCAACCAACATGACAAACTGCTACTCTACATCAATGATGCATGGTGGTATTAGGAGACTTTTGACTGTAGATTTTGATGACATGAATTATAATCTGATCTGCACAACTACTATTGTTGAAATTTATGGTTCCTGTTTATGTTGTCAAACAAGTATCTACTAATGAAACAATATTGATGTTCTCTTATCATTGTTAAATTACTTTCCATAGTTCTATATCAAAGGTGAAACTGTATTGATGTTCTCTTACCATGATTCTGTTTAACTGTTGACCTATTTCAAGTATCTACAAATTAGAATTTCACACTCTGTTTCTATGAATAATGTTATAATTCCAATATATTATTTATTAATTTTCATTATGTTTCACCATTGTTTCCTTTGTTGTTAATTTTATACAGAAGGCTGATCAATATCTAAATTTTGTTCCTCAATTTCTATAACTTTTATTCCTCATTATGTATGTCATTTTCTTTTCAAATATATTCAATATTTATATAAACTATTATTTTTTATAAATAGTAATTTATAGTTAATAATAAGAATTATTTTATAGTGTCGTGCATCTCACGGGCGGAGTACTAGTAATATAAAAGAGAAACCCGAACCATCCCATATGAATGTATAAATAGAACTGATAAAGATAAAAGTCTCTAAAGTAAATACCCGAAAGAAAATATAAGGCAGCGACACGGTATTTATCCCAAGGTCCAAGATAGTAACATCCAATACGGTTCAAAAAAATCCTCCTGGAAAGAAGAAAGAAATTTTATATATGTTGGGTGAGTATATAGATATACTCGTTAGGAAAATCAAAGTCTATCATGTGAATGAGAAAGAATCATAATAATTCACCCGTAAGAAAACAAGATAACAAAACAAAACATAAACAGGTATACTTACTATCCCAACCTCCCTAAGGAACACTCACCAAATAACACAATCCAAGTAATATAATATAATATAAAGAAAATCGGTAAGGGTACCCCACACCACTTTCCTATTGTTATTAATATCTCACATCCAATGTTATACATCATGGTACTCCCATGTATTTCATAAACAAAACCTCCACACAAGAACAGTCACAACACACCTCACCTATAAACCCCTGTGCTCACTGCCCAATAAGCACAACCACAACACATTCCTCCCACAGAAACCTGGGCCACAACACAACCAATGCCATTACCAGAGTAGTATGGTATCGTGAACATGTGAGACATAAACCTTGTGTCATCCTACTACCATGCATGAACCCCAACAGAAGCCGCCCCACAAGCATGATCACTTCTCGACCGAAAATAGTTGGGCTACCACATCTCAACTGAAGACACATGGTCCATCAAATCTCTCTTAATGACACATAGGCCATCACATATCACTCGAAGACACCTGGGCCATTACAAACACCGTCTAATGAACTAACAAAAATCAAACCATCACAAATTGTGCAATACCTAACTCACATAGAAGAGAGATCATGAAAGATCAGGTTCCCAACCATCTGTACTCATCATCGAATGTTGGAAAAACACCCCCTATGTGACTATGTAGGTTTTTGGCATATAGTGATCAATGTGGGTGGAGTTTGTTTAGAAATAAAAATAATTTAAAAGTATATATACATACATACATATATATATATAATATTAAACTATTAGGGCCAACCTATGGGTTAAATAACAATCAAAACAACTCACAACACCATCAATTTTTTTCCACTTCTAAATGAATTTATCAGTATCTAGAATATTCATTTTTAAGGTAAAGAGCCTTAATAATATAATGCGGCTTCACATTTCCTCCACTATTAACACCTGTTTATTTTATTATTTATAATCAACCACATTTAATCATGCCACCTATCATTAAATTTTCCATTAACAAATTTCCATCCCATTAACCAAAGCAACCCACACCATTTTAAACATTATTAAACATTTATTTATTTATTCCACCACTACTCGAGCATCTAGAATAAGGAAATCTAATGTCACAAATAACTCAATATCCCCATCGTACTATCAACTCACCACACCAAAATAATAGGCAACAAACCACCTCCTTTCCAACCCCTAAGTGCGATAACAAAATCACAAATCTTCCCACACCCCATTGTAACCACACTTTGTCGTCCCACAAGCATGGCCACACTTAAAAACACATAAAGAGCCATTTAAAATTTATAAAGGTAATTTTATCATATTCCAATTTAGTTTTGGGGTGTTATAAAACAAACCAAAATCATGTGGCCACTATTTTATTATCCAAATATATGTGGTTAGCTAATTTCGATTTTAGGGTGATAACAAAAAATCACAACCTAAACAACAATCACAATACACATATCTAGTGCAAACAAATCCCCCCAATAGCCACAATTTTTGGCAAGGAATCAATCTTGAACAATTCAAAATATCAAAAATAATATCAATGATATAAAAGAATGCAAATAAAACACTTTTCTCTTTTAATTTCAATTTTCCAATTATTTATCTTTGATAAACCAACACGACTAAAATCCATAGATAAAAAATTTTGAACCCTACAACATGATTCACAAAAAGGAGAAATGAGGGAAAACCTACCTCAAAGAAGCCTTTTAACTCACTATACACTATAGGGAGAAGAATAAGCTACTCAAAAAAACATCGTCGCAAAAGAAACATGTGGATCAACCTACAAAGCACCAAAGGCTGATAAAAAACACAACTTAAACGCCCCAAAAACCAAAGAAACACAACTGCATCAGATCTATGGGAGAAGAATGGAAGAAGACAGATGAGAACGTGGGGAGAACTCACCACATATCAAAGATATGAAGAATGGAATCAATACACAATGAAAGGAATATCAAATGTTAGAGGAAGGCATCACTGGATCATCTCAGATGAGAGAGGGAGGCGCTTACATAGGGTTTTAGAAATAACCCAAGTGACAGAAACCTTAAAACAATAAAACATCATAAAATTACAAGATGTGTAATCCCATTTCATATCATGTAATCATGGGATTCCAGGTTCTCACAAAAAATAGGTCACCTTTTTATTATTTAACCTTGAAAACATACACATCATGAACCATACCTAGACATGCAATGAAACCAACTTTCACATCATGTAATACCATTGCATGGTGCATATTTCTTACAGAAACTCTGTTGCACCTCTGGCTTCCACCAAGAACTCTCAAAACCTCCCCTAAAAACCTATAACCACCAAAACTAGCAATGTAACAGATAAGGAGGGAAAAAACCATTACAACAGATACCTATCAAATTATTATTTCCCTCGAGAATCTAAGTAAAATCCATAAGAAAAAGGGGTTCAAAAAACCACCCCGTGAGATAACTATCAATGATATCTTCATATTTCGAATGATACCACTATCTAGACACACCAAACCAAATAATGACAAACATCTCACACAACCTCATCACCATAAAAAAAAAAATAAAAATTTTCTTCTCTCACATAACCACACAGCCACACAACCACACAATCACCACACAACCACCCCAACCTCCATTTTTCCCAAGAAAAAAACTGCCACAACTAATGAAAAACACCATTATGAACACTCTAATCAATGAATTCCATAATCCATGTCAATATACTATCTGATCAGGCTGGTAGTGACTCACCCTCATGGGTTTAATTGCTTCACAGTTAATTCATCTTGATTAGGAATCGGGTTCTACCCTTTTCAAATGTCTGGAACTTATTACACATCACACCAAACACACCAAAAACCAAGGAAAAAATAATTTCATAGAAAATAGAGGTCTCAAAAATCACATCATAAGGAAATATGGAGAAAGTAAAAAATAGAAAACAACTATTGAAACTGGGCACACATCTACAATCCTCACTCCCAAGTAATATCCTCTTGGACACCATGCCTCCACAACATAGAAACCAAGGGAATGGGTTTTCTTTGAAACAACTTATCTCGAATATCATGGATATATAATAGACTATCCATAAACATTGTTTCTTCCTTGATATCTAACTCTCCCAATTCAATTACATGAGAGTCATCGTGAAGATATTGAGAAAGATGATAGGCGTAGAAGATGCCATGGATCCTCTCTAACCATGGTGGAAACTCCAACCATTATGCCACTTCATAAACTCACCCAACACCTCAAAGGGCCCAACAAACCATGGTGAAATATTAGTCCCTATACCAAACCTCCAGTGCCCATGTTGAGGGGAAACCTTCAAGAACACATGTTCCCCATCCTCGAACCACAAGGTCCTCCTATTTTGATTGACATAAGAATTCTTTCTGTCCTATGTTGATTTCATCCTCTCACGAACAAGCTGAAATTTCTCTATCAGGCTCTGCACCACAAATAGAAAAAGAATGGTTATCTCCCCAACCTATGTACAACACAATGGAAAACAACAAGATCATCTATACAAAGCTTCAAACAGATCCATGCCAATTGAAGAGTGATAACTATTATTATAAGAAAAATCTACCACCGGAAGGTGTTGTAACCAAGACCCATCAATGTCCATGATACATTCTTGCAACATATCCTAGAACATCAAGATTTTCTGATATGCTTGCCCATATTTCTATGGGTGTAAAGCAGTTTAAGGCATAACTGAGTTCCAAAAACATGATTCAATAATCTATAGACTTGTGAGTTAAAACACACATCCCTATTTGAGAAAATGGACCTTGGAACTCTAGTAAATGACACAACCTCGTCCACCTACTTTTTATCCAACGCATCCACTGCGCTAGACTCCTTGATCGCGAAGAAGTGGTCCAATTTCATCAACTGATCCACTATTAACCAGATAAAATCACAACTCCCTAAGTTCTAGGTAACCCTATAATGAAATCCATAGAGATGTCATCCCATTTAAACTCAGGAACATCTAAGGGTTGAAACAAACCAACAAAAACACAATACTCATCCTTTACCTGCTAGAAAACCAAGCACTTTGACACAAACTTGACCACCGCCTATTTTATCATGGGCCACCAAAAATGCTTCCTCAAGACATGTTGCATCTTATAAATTCTTGGGTGTACCACCAAAGGTGATCTCTAAAAATAAAAAAGGACCCAATCACACATTAATTCTGTAACAAACAACTTCCCATAAAATATCACCTGGTTCCGACCATCCTCTGACTTTCCCTTTGGAGCATCACCATGGCCAACATGCTTGTGCATCACCTATGCCTCTGAGTCTCCCCAATGAGACTCTCCCACCTATTTAATCCGAGAATATTTCAACATTATTTGAAACAAATATCCTCTACCACCATCCACACTTTAATATAAGTTCAAGGTTTCCAACTCCTCTATTTATCTTTAAGTGTCCTTAGACTGTTGAACAACACCCTTCCATGACTTCCTGCTCAAAGAATCGGCCAAGACATTTCCCTTGCCTATGGTTTATAAGATCTAGAAATTGTAATCCTAGAGAAAATCTATCCACCTTCATTTACTCAAGTTCATATCATGCTGAGAAAATATATACCTAAAGATCTTGTGATCCATGAAGACCACAAAGCGTTCCCCAATAAGGTAATGCCGCCAAAACATTAGTGTGAACACAAATTATACTAGCTCTAGATCATTGGGTGGGACAATTATTCTCATGGGGACATAACTACCATGATCCATAATAGAACATTTTCTACTGATACATTAGTACACATCCCAAGGATAGATAATAAGCGTCACAAAACACCTCAAACATCACCCCTTTTTCTGGAAACCAATGCATTGGAGTACAAGAAAAATTCCCTTTCAGGTAACTGAATGCTACCTAGCACTAATCACTTGACACAAAATCTTGGTATTTCCTGGTAAAATCTATCAATGGGGTAGAAACTCAAGAGAAATCAGGAAAAAACCTATGATAGTATCCTGTAAGACCAAGGAAAATACAAACTTCTTCCATGTTCATGGGTAATACCCAATAAACAACTACTTCAACCTTCGATGGGTAAACTGACACACCTAGATGAGCCACCAAATTCCTGATAAAATGAACCTCTCTTGTCTAGAACTTACACTTAGACAAATTTTCGTAGACCTGGTGGTGTTTAAGAACATGAAAGATAGTTTTGAGATATTCTACATGCTCCTCCTATGATTTCAATTAGATCAAGATTCCATTGATGAATAAGATGATGAAAAAGTCCAAGAAATCATGGAAAATGGAGCCCATAATCCCCATAAACATAGATGGTGTGTTTGTAAGACCAAATGGAATGGCTACAAACTCGAAGTTCACATACAGACATTTGAAGGAAGTCTTTGAGATATCGCTATCCTTTAACCTCAACTGGTGATATCCTGATCGCATATCGATCATAGAAAACCAACTCACCCATCTCATCTATTCAAAAAGATCATCTATCCTTGAAAGAGGGTAACAATTCTTGACCACCACCATATTCAATCTCTGGTTGTCTATACACAACCTCATACCACCATTCACATTATTGGAGAACAACACTTGATCACCCCATGATGAAACACTAAGCCAGATAAAAACCTTCTTCATTAGCTCATTTATCTAAATTTTTAACTACCACAATTCATAAGGTTCAATCCTATATGGATCCATTGAAATCATAGAATCACTAGGTTGCAATTCTATCCCGAACTCAAAATTACGTCGAGGGGGTAGCATCACAATCTGTAGGGGGAAACATCCAGAAACTCCCTAATGACCCTGAGAACCTTTACCATCCCATAATATAATGATTCCACCAAGAGATCAAACAATAAAGAAATAAGGGTCTCTATATACCAACTACCCAAATGACTACTCCTCCCACCAAATAAAACCACACGCTAGACATCAACAATTGAAAACACGATTCTCCTCATGAATCAGTCGATACCAACACCCATGGAATACAAAATGTCAGTGAAAATGATGAAATCATATGACTACATATGTATTGAAAAAATACCCCCATAGTAATGATTCGAAACCATATTAGTCTACAACCCTGGCACACATAAAACAAGCTGGTCCGACCTTTGACTGGCTTAGTCAAGACCAGGGTAACATGAATCCTCTCAATGTATAGTCCTAGAAAATTGGATTGAGAGGGTGAAACAATGGATTGTGAAGATCCAAAATCAAACAAGGCACATATAAGAGTACTAAAAAAACCGATCGTACCTCTGATGATCTCTGGCCCCTCTAGAACTGCTGCCTCTAATGTGTGAAACTGACCGCATACAACTCTTATTCCTATCTACTGATGAAATCCTCCATATCCATGCTCAGTTCATGGTCCCTAAATATGAGGAACATACTTTGGTCAGCCTCTACATGCTCCATATCCCCTTGGCAGAGTTTAATCTTACTTCCCCTATTAATGAAATGGTCTCACTGAAAACCACTTCTATGGCTAGCACCGAACCTATCAAACTCCACCAAATTGAGCTTAGGAACCACTGGGAACTGGTTATAGAGATTTACACAAACCCCAAAACTAAAATAGACTAGCATGAATCTCCCAAGAAAATCTTGAAAGCTACTTTCCCTAGAAGGATAAAAATAGAGCTATTGAGATAGATTCCCTACTGGTCAAAACCTTGAAGATCATGGATCCTGAGATCTTCCACTAAATACTCTACCCCTCAAGGAATCATGTTGGTTCCCCTATTATAGAAAACCTCATCATGATTTCATCTTCTGATTGAATGGCCAGAAGGCCTTCTTTTTTATTTTATTATGGATAATCCCCCTTTTAAGGGTTTAAGGGGAACCCGTACATAACCCGTAGGCCCAAGGCACAAGGCCCGACAAACCCACAATACATGACCCGAAGGCCCAGAGGCATACCATGCCCAATACATGACCCGTAGGCCCAGCTCACTTGAACTGCCCCTCCCCAACTTTCTGCATCATTGATCTCCTAGCACCCCACCTTGCATTGCATCTTCTCAATCACCTCTGAATTCTTTTGAACCTCTAGATACATCAGCAACATAAAATGAGTAACTGCATTCTGGATAGAAGGAAGAAATTCCTCCTCAAGACATCTCAAACATGACTCCTCTTGTAGAAAAATATATATGGAAAACATAAAAGGTCCTTGAACTTGATTCCCAAATCCTGCACTGAAATTATCCCCTTCTTAAGAGAAATAATCTTCTACCTCTTTACTACCTTCATTTCCAATGAAATGAACTCTACCTAGAACTCTTTCTGTAATTCAATCCACAAAATGTTTTCCTCCTTTTGATCTCTAAGATACTGTTTCCACCACTAATGAGAAACTCCCCACATATAAATGAATTCTAAAGGGACCCAATATTTCATTGGGGCCAAGATCAAACTAAAATCGATCTTGAGATCCCCCAACTAGCTCTTTATTTCATCATTTAAAATACTGCCCTCGTACTTTCCCAAATTCTACTACTAGAAATCACACTACATTCTCTACCACTGATCAACCCCCTTAACTGGATCATCCTTACATTGATCAACCAGATTAGTTTATTGAACCTTAAATACATGGGGCACACCCGTATGAAGTATGGGAGCCATAATTGAAAGGAAAACAAGGATTTCCTAAGACCAAGTAGTATTGAATTTCATTAAGATTCATTTTAACTTATTTAATTAATTTTGGTCAATTTAAATCTTCCCAAAATAACCCAATTCAAACATGAATACAATTCATTAGGATTCACGTAACTTTCCTAGGTATCTACCCTATAAGTAGGTCCATCTCACCTGGGAGTTAGATATGCTCAGAGTCCATGCACTGGATCACGGGGGCCCTAAAATCCCATGTCCTAGCCAGTATCCCTACCCTAAATCATATACCATGTTAAACTATCACTGTTTACATAATAAACCATGAAAACATCATAGTTCCTAACTATAAACTTCATCCCATCTCTAAACCATCAGCTCTAATACCACTTTTTCACATCCCCCTTCCTCCAAATATGCCATAGTGAGGAGAGAGAGATAATGACAACTGAGTCCCACCTCCTGTAGGCCATGGGTTGGAGAATAGCACCAAGGGTGTATAAATCTAACAATACCAGAGGTATTACCCTTTATAAGAAACAATATTGGGAGATTGAATGAATCATCTACAAAAAACGTCAAGACATAGTATAAAAGAGAAACCCGAGCCATCCTATATGTATGTATAAAGAGAAATGATACAGATAAAAGTCTCTAAAGTAAATACCAAAAAGAAAATATAAGTTAGGGACACAATAGTTATCCAAATATCCAAGCTAGTAACGCCCAATACAGTCCAAAAAATCCTTCTGGAAAGATGAAATTAGTTTTATATACATAGGGTGAGTATATAGATATACTTAGTAGGAAAACCAAAGTCTCGCATGCACATGTGAAAGAAGCATACTAATGAACCTATGAGAAAAAAATAGAACCAAACAACACCTAAATATGTATACTAACCATCCCAACCTCACTAGGTCATGCTCAACAAATAATTTAAGGAAAGTAATATAATATTAGGTAAATCACATCGATAAGGGTACCCCATACCACCACTGGTATGCCACTCTCACACCCAAATTTGTATATCCTAACACTACCATATATTCCATATAAAATACCGCCCCACAAGAACGGTTACAACACACCTATCCCACAGACACTTAGGATCACTACCCCATAAGCACGACCACAACTCATCTCACCCACAGACACCTGTACCACAACACAACCACCACCATAACTAGAGTAATAGGGTATCATGAATTTGTAGGACATCAACCACATTCCATCCTCCTACCAATCATAACCCCCACCAGAATCCACACCACTAGAATAGTCACGTATCACCCAAAAGCACATGGGCTATCACATCTCGCCCGAATACACCTAGTCCATCGTATCTCACCCAAAGACACCTGGACCATCACTTCTCACCCAAAGACACCTGGTCCATCATAGCCACCATCTAAAGCACTAAAATACCTCCTACCATCTCAACTTTTGTAATAACTACCTCTCCTGGAAGATAGAGCAGGAAAGATATGGTACCCAACCATCCCTACTCTTCACCAAATGTCGGAAAAAACACCCCTGCGTGACTATGAAGGTGTTCGGAACATAGTGATCAATGCGGGTGGGTTGTGTATATAAATAACAAGACTGTAAAATTATATATATATATATATATATATAATATCAAACACTTAATCCCAACATATGGTTTCACAAACAAACAAACAAACCAACTCACAACACCTTCACTTTTACTGTCACCTCTAAACGCATTTATTAGTATCTGTAACTATCATTTCATAAGGCAAAGAACCCTGATAATATAACCTGGATTTACATTTCCTCCATATTTAACAACCATTAATTTTATTATTTAGAATCAACCACATTCAATTACGCAATCCATCATTAAAATTTACATTAACAAATTTCCATCCCATTAACCGAACCAACCGAAACCATTTCAAACATTATTAAGTATTTATTTATTTATTCCACCATTACTTAGGAATCTAGCATAAGGAAACCAAATATCAAAAACAACTCAATATCCCCATCATACTATCACCTCACTGCCCCAAAATCACAGCCAACAAACCACCTCCTTGACACCCCAAAAGCACACCCAAACAATCACATATCGACCACACCCTATTAAAACAACACGTCCCCATACCACAATCCTGACCACACTTTAAAAAACATAAATATCCATTTAATTATTTAAAAAGTTTCTTTTATCACATTCTGCTTTAGTTTAGAGGTGTTATCACACAAACAAAAATCTTAGGGATACTATTTTATTAGCCAAATATACACGGTTAGCCAATTTACATTTTAGGGTGATACTAAACAATCAAAAAAAATCACAAAACACATATATATTGAAAAAAAAACAAACTAACAACCAAAATTTACAGTAGGTCATCAAGCACAAATAATCCACAATATCACAAATAATATTAAATCTCTAAATGCATGTGAATCAAACCATTTTTCCTCTTTCAATTTCAATATTACAATTATTTATCTTTGATTAAGATGACACATACATAATACATTGATAAAAAAGTAAACCCTTCCCGCATGATACACAAAAAATGATAAATGAGGGAAACACTACCTCAAAGAAACTTTTCAGCTCACTATATATCGTAGAGTGAAGAAGAAACTGTCTGGAAGCCAGTGTCACACAAAAAACTTTTGGATCAACCTACACCACACCAAAGGGTTGTCAAAAACGAAACCCAAACACACCCCAACCCAAATAAAACCCACCATAATGGATCCTCAGGAGAAGAATGGAATAAAACGGATGAGAAGAAGAGGGAAAATCACTACCAATCAAAATCAGGAATCCAGGAATCAAACCCCATCAAAAAAAATCTCAAAAACATGTAGAAGGCATATCTAGATTGTACACAATGAGAGAGGGAGGTTCTTCAAAAGGGTTTTATAAATAACCCGAGTGATAGATTCCTTAAAACTGTATAGAATTGGGAATTTATATGATGTGTGATCCCCTTTCCCATCGGATAATCCCAAGATTCTAGGTTCTTCAGAAAAATGGATCGCCTTTTTATTAGTTAATATTGAAAACCTAAACGTCTTTAAACATCCCTGGAAAAGATGTGAAAAAATTTACATGTTGTGTAATACCCTAACATGATATGTATTTCCTACAACAAATCTGCTGCATGTTTAGCTTCCACCGAGAACTCCAGAAACCACCCCCAAACACCTCCAACAACCAAAACTAGGAAAGTAATGGACTAGGAGGGAAAAACCATTATAAAACATACATAGTAATGTTTTTGATGAAGTAAGAATACTGCCAACTATAATGAAGGAATTTATTGGATCTGTTGATAGATTGACATAAGATTTAAGTTTCTTACACAACCAGAAGCTAACAGAGTCTCAAGAAAATTATCTTTAAATGAATAAAGTCATAATATTCATAATTAATATTCATGGAATGGTGTATGTATCATTTTTAAACAACTATGAAGAAATATAAAACAAAATTTAAGATATTAATGAAGTAGTGGTGAACAATCTCATATATAATTTCTTAGTTGATGATGAAATGGAAGTTGATGTGTTTGAAGAATCCTAAGAAAGAGATGATCCTTCTAAGGAAAAGGAAATTGTTTATATAATAAAGATTCTAGAAAATGAGTTTGAAGTTTATAGGAACCTGATATCAAATTGTTCTAATAAATCATTCCCCCAGAACCTCGTTGGAAACTTTTATCAAAGGATTTAGAATAGTTTTAAAAATCTCCTAGATTATTAAAAGAACATCATAGTGAAAAGGATTGATACGTGTGAAGAATATATTTTTGAAATGTGTTGGAGAAGGATAAATAAAACATAGATTACTAATCGTTAACCATACACCTCTCAACATCTCAAATAAATCTTTGATCCATCAGAGGATCATTAAAGGGAGCATCAAAGGTTTACTAATGATACATATTTATTATTACATGAGTCATCCATTAAACTACCCTTTACTCATGAAAATAACTTTTTTACATGGTGAGGGAACATCAAGATGGTCACAACATTTAGTTGACCCCAATTAGGTTTGATTATGAAGATCACGCTGGTCTTGTAGCATCCTCACTGACATTAGGTGATGTTGTTGGCACAACAGCTGACACTCCTCTCCCTTCATCTTTATTAACTCATTACCAACCCCTATATTTCAAGAAACCACCTACCAAAAGTCATTTTAAGCAATGCACTTAATACTCACCAATTTTGAGTATATGAAATTGGTTTCCTTATGGTCAAGTATTATAAAAACATTTGAAGTATGCTATTTTTTATATAATTTCAATATCTGTATCAGTTTACCTAAACATTTCCTTTGTATGATCATGGTATCTTACCTTAATTTCTTTCTTAAATAATCTTACTTCCTTTAATTTATTATACTTTTTAGCTGGTGTTTATCATGAAATTCTTATATTATTTTTTTAAGACTCGTATTATATATTTTTTGGTAAATATTCCTTGGTAATAATTTGTTTTTTATTTTTAGCTATATTATTTTATTTTGAGATAATATTTCAATGTTTTTTATGACCTCTATTTTTTTACCAAAACTATGATTATCTATAATAGCATGAAATATAAAATTTTCCCTTATTATTTTTTTTATATCACAAAAGGATGGATAATAAATGGGAAATACAAAATTTCACATGTATTTCAAAATTGTTTCTTATTTCAAAAAGGGGGAGAATTACAAGATTTTTTTTGGAAGAAAAGAAAAGGAAACATCTTTCTTTATCAAAATTATAAATCTAATTTTGGATTTTTTTTCCATCGCATGGGTTTTGTGATCATCAAAAAGGGGGATATTATTGTAAAAAGTATATTGTTCCAATTTGTCTTTGCTTATGTGTTTTGATGACTCAAAAAATCCATACTTATATTCTAATACATTTTTTAAGTATTTAACTTTATATTTATCTTATTATATATTCTCAAGTGTTTATCTTACTCTATGCATGTTTTTGTTTTACAAGAACTAAAGAACTTATTCAATTACATAGAAAAAAATTGTAATGAAAGACATTTGCTTATGATATTTTACCGAGTAACTCTGGAAATAATTCTAGTCATAATGAACATGAGAAATAACTTTATTCTTCAAAGAATAATATTCATAGCTAGAATAAGTTGAATAAAAGATAATTTTAAGTCACAATAAATTTTTTATCTTATGCCTTATATTTATCTTACAATATGGTGAATAATGATTATATTACAAAGACAAGCATCTTTATCTTATGAAATACATCTAATGATTAATAGTATGTTCATCTAATATCCTAAGAAGATATGATATTACAGAATACCATGATTACATTTATAATCTCTTGATAATTCATTTCATAAATTTTGATTACATCAAAAATAACTTTACCCATTTAAGGAAATTTCGGACTGCACAAGACTTACCATTAATAAAAAAATTAAGAGAATGAGAAAATCTATGACATCACAGTTGTAAAATAAAATATATATTTGGAAAGTGAAGATACAAACTCTTATTATCCTATCTTATCTGGATAACTGCATGTATCATCCGACCATTATAATTATACTGTGATCAAGTTCAAACAACATATTAAAAGGGATAGTTAGCAACAACACAAGACGAAGTGGAGAGAACATAAAGAAAATAGTAAGGTTTTTCCCTTGTCTAACACCGGAGATATATACATATTGAGACCAATATATCTATTCCCAATATTTCCAATTCCATCAGTTTCACGGAAGATAATACTAATCTAGGATTGAAGTTTATATTTTATCCGAATGAATCTTCATCTACTGTCAGTTTCTACTTGCAACTATGCGATGCAAAAATTTCAAAAATCCTGTATCTCTTTATAGCATGTTTTGACTTAGTGTAAGAGTGTGGTTAAGACCATGGATATGAATTTTAAATAGAGATCCTGGTTGAATGATCTTAGAGCTATGACTAAGTGAAAACTTCTTATACTCAACTAGGAGTCCCCAGTAAAAGGGATGTTTTGTGAATATTACCAAGCTTCTAGAGAAGAGTGCTGGTAGAGTGGACTAGGGTATTTTTATTCCCCAAACCACCATAAATGTCCATGTTCATTTCATTTTCTTCATGTGTTATATATCCTATACATATACTCTTAAGGAAAAAAAAATTCTACATACATACTTTAAAGAGGATGTCCTTATATTTCAAGAATCTTTTAAGAACTCAATTCACCCCCTATTGAGTTATTCTGTCATTCATTATCTGGGAAAATATTTTCCCCTATAGAGTTTGATGAATTAATGAAATAATTATAAGAAAATTTATACAAGGATTTTTATTACCTAGTGAAGTAATATATTGTACACATGTCTTATATGATATTAGTAAGGTATGATCAACAAATCTATAGATTTATTTTAATAATATTAATAATTATACAATTAAGAACAAGTATCCTTTACCCAATATTAAAATATTATTTGATCTACATTGTGGGGATTAATACCTATCATCGGTAGACCCTTGATATGGATATCATTGACTATGGTTTATTAAGGTAGATATAACTTATAGAACCTTTTATACAACATATAAGATGTATGAAATCAATGTTAGGCCTCTTGGACATACAAATTCCACCTACCATCATGGATTTGATTAATAGTTGTTAGAAATTACCTTAATAATTTTTTTATTCCTTATAGATGATATTATATTACATTATAATAGAAATTAAGATAATAATGATCAATTATGGATTGTTCTTATGATATGAATAATTGATAAAATTTATTCCAAATTCTATAAGTGATAATTTTGGCTGTAAAAAAGTACCCTTCTTGTACCATAAAGTAACAAGATAAGTTTTAATTATATATCCCTAAAATATAGATGTGATTTAATATTGGTGGATACCAACTACCATTAAAGGAATCAATTGTTTTAAAGTATTATATTCAAACTATAGAATCTTAATTTGAAATTTTTAATGATTTTCAAATCCATTAGAACAATTAATTCATAAGGGGATCATGATTCTCTAGTAAATTACAGTTTCATGGATCCTAGGATGAGATTGGTCACTAAAATTATACTGAAACATGCCTATAATAGATATTTGTTTGTGATATACAATAATTAAATTACATAATGAAGTTTTGGATGTTTTTCCTCATACAAAATGAAATGGTGGTTTCCTATAGCTCACATGAATAAAATATACATGAGACGATTTTCTTGATATATGATTCAAATTTAGAAGTGGTAATTTTTTAATAAAATATAAAGAGGTATTATCTTAATGGAAGGAATTATGATATATATAATTATCATGTTTTTGTATATATTCATATATAAATAGTTGAATAAGGGCCAATAATTATAGTTATGGATGATCAATGATTATTATTCATTAATTTATAAGAATAATTGGAATGAAAACAAGGTGCTTAATTATATAAGAATAATATATCATCAAACCTTAACCAATAAAAGTATTTAAATAGAATCAATAATTTTGGATATGAATAATATAGATAGGGAAATAATAAGTTAAGAGGTGAAATCCTATTTTTCGCAAATTATTTCTCAATGAAAAATCCATGAAATGATCTAGGATATACAAAAGGATGATATGTAGCTATAAAATAATATTATAAATATTTTGAATTGTAACCATGGAAATGATGAAATTGTAATATTTGGATAACATTTTTATCCCAAACATATAGGATCTAAATTAATATTTTTTTTATTATTCAAACAGCTCATCATTATCTATTCATTCAGGATGTACAATGATATATAAATATCTATAAGATAAATTATGGTAGGAAAAAAGAATATAATAATTATTAATTATATATCTTGATGCTTTATTTACAATAAATTTAAGGTTGAATGTATGAATTGTATATGGATGATGAAAGTGCAATATATTTCCGTATAAATACTAGAGAAAACACAATGGATTTTTTATAGGTCTCCCAATAAGATATAAAGGCTATAATTCCATTTTTATTATGGTTGATTTCTTTATAAAGTAGGTATCTTTAATTTCTATTTGATATTATTTCATAATCAATCAACATTTCAAGAAATATATTATGGAATTGGTAAAGTGGCATGAGTTAAAAATTTAAATTGAATCTAACTGATATATGAGCTTCATCTCAAATATCCAATTAATACATAAAAATAATATTAATATATAAATGAAAATTAATCAATATAATCACACTAAAAATCATGGTCAATCTGAAAAGGATATTATAACAATATAAAACTAGATACTATAAAACTTGATAGATTTAAAAGGATGGTGAGATCTATATCATCTATATTTAGAGTTCTCATATAGAAACGAATTCTACTAAATAATTCAAACAGAACCACATGTGGATATCTGTGTGAAGATATGTTAAACTCTAACATGGAAGGATGATGTTAGAGAGTGAATGATGAATGGATGAAACTATTCCCATGAAATGACATAGAAACATAAAACTATATAATACCATTTTTTAGTATAAAAACATCGAAGAAAGGTTAATATTGATAATTATCAATGAGATTTGGGGTTTGGGAAAATATTTTCCTTTTTTACCATTATTGAAGAGGGTTATGAGATTTGAGTGGAAGAGATTGTTGAGAATTATATCAATTTTCCCCTTAAATATTCTCAATCATTTGAGGTTTATATATTATCAATTATCTCTTATAAAAATTATCTTACAAGTTCATGGTGTGTTCTATGTATTACATTTGATGCAGTACATCCCAGACCCATAAAATGTACTAAATTACATGGATTGAATATTTTATATTTTATGAGGAATATCTAAGGGATGTAATTAATTTTATAAATAAAGTACCTATAATGACCCATACATTACATATATTATTAGTACTTCAAAATTGAAGTACACTTATTACAATATATAACAAAACAATGAAAGGACCTTATAGGTATAATGTCTTTAGAAATTGGGAAACATAAACAACTGGTTCATAAAGTTCCTAAAATGTATCCCATTTATTTCATCATATCTATAGTCCTTTTTGGCATATCTTACTTAATAACCTTCTTCCTAACCTGGGGAAAGAAACATACAAAAGGGTGAGCTCAAATGCTCAGTAAGGGTAAACAAAAGAAATATCAATCACATCATATTCATAAGAACATAACATTTTGGAAATCTTACCCTGCAAAAGAGATCATAATTTCATAACATGGGATAAATCAGGGTAGTGAAATGTAATCACAATAATCATAACTTAAAACATGAAGCTTTCTAGAATACACACATAATCATAGAGAATCATTTCTTATTAGTCAAGACTCATTACCAAGACTATCTTAGTGGAAAAATTCCATTTCTGAACCGAGTTCATTCCTCGTTTCAGTCCTGTGTCACTGAATTCGTTTAACCTGCCGTTCCAGCCATGTCTATCTCATGAGATATAAAATCTTTACCCAATGTATTGGAGGGAGATATAGGTCTCACCCATCTCATAATGATACTATTCTTATGTGTGCCACAAAATCATAAACCATACATCATAGCATAATCCATGTAATAAAAATGGGATTCTTAAACATCATGACATAATAAAACAATTCGTATAAGATAAAGGAATTCATTAAAATAATTCCATCACAACATAATAAAATCAATGTAATAATAGTTATAGAAACATAACCCTTTATTATCTTATATGGAAAATAATTTTGATAAAACACTTGAACTCCATTCTTGAGTAAAATATCCTTTCTACTTCAAAAACACTTTTCCTTTCTTAACATGTCATACAATTCTAAACTAAAAGAAGTTGATTAAAAATAAACTTGAACAATTGTAAGGGAATCTTCTTGGATTTTTTTTTTAAAAATCCATTCATGCCGTATAAGTTAGAAAAAACATTCTTCTCATACTTTTGTCGGAAAAGTCAAAAAGTACCTCGTACGAAAAACGACAAAAGATTCCTTTCATATCTTTTACTAAAAACTCACCGAAGGGTAAAATTGGTTATGAACTATTGTAGAAGGATATAAATATTACATATTGAGGAAACATGGATGTGGATGATATAATACACCCCTGTAAATTCCAAAGTATAAACAATCTCAGATAAAAATAAGACTGTGATATTTCCCTTACCTTAGGTCCGATTTGCTTCGTAAGTGTCCGAACCTCCTGTATAATGATTTAAATAATGTCATTAACTTATTACAGAATCATACTCATTGTTATGATATCATATATTGTCATATTCTTATCTTATTATTAGTAATATTTCATTGCTACTTGTTATTCGGGTGTTTATTACTTTTTGTTCTTATGCGTGTTTTGTCGAATAAATTCTTATTCTTATTTTCAGGTTATAGATACCTCATTTCCAGAATGTTGTTAGTGTAAAATATATCATATTTATTTACTCAATTCATTTATGTAATCCTTATTTAATGAAAATCATGTAGAACGAGTCACATCACATCGTGGAGACGGTATTCCGTACGTACGCACGAGCGATGATATCGTTCCCATGATCGTGGAATTGTATTGAAGTGTATGTATACTATTTCAGAATCAATATCACTTTATAATAATCATATATATTAATTATTTACACCATTATACCCATCCAAGTAAGGTGGTGGTGGAAAATAGATTACACCACGACGTGGAGACTGTATTCCGTACGTACGCACGCGCGGTGATTTCGTTTTCCGTAGGATGGATAGATGGTGAAATAGGGTTGTTTCATACTTATAATAACATATCAGTATATGATTGATACTGATGTTATTAATTCATAATGAAACAACTAAAGAATAATAAGTGGAAGAAGAAATAAAGTTGAAAGAATCGGTAACAGACATTACCTCTTCTTTGAGGCGCTTCTTTGAGACCTCCTTTTAGGGCACTAAAATTGGTCTTTGAAGAAGACCATGACCTCTAGGATGTTTCTAGGGAAGTGTAGAGGAGAAATTGGTGGGGTTTGGCCGAGCTTGAAGGTTCAAAGTTGTGTGAGGAAGAGAGGGAGGAGGTTCCCTTTTATAAGAGAGGAGAGGGGCTCCTTTGGAAAAACAAAAAATATTATTTTATTATAAAGCCATTTTTGGATTTAAATAGTTCCAAATTGATTTATTTCAAATATAAGGTGAGGATGGGTCGAAATAATCTCATCCAATAGAATTTGGATAGGTTTAGTTTACTCTTTTAACCTTATCATTTAGATTTATCTTTAAGTTAGATAATTTTACTTTTACCGTGTCTTTTTGTGTTCTTACACTATAAGGTTAATAAACTTACTATAACAAGCCAAAAGAACCCCAAGTTGTTTATTATTAATATATATAATATTATCTAAGTCTTTTGGCCGAACCTTATATTTTTATAAATAAAATAACAATTAATAATATAATATTTGTTTTAAAAACTATTTTATGTCAATTTTGACACTATTTAGTAATTGATTTTTGTGAAAATCATAACAGAATGAGTAATTCAAAAAAAGTTAATTAAATAAATAATAAAATGTCATATTAACCTATAAAATTAATTTAATTCATAAAAAGTCTCAAATTACATTTATTTGGGTATTTATAACATCAATTATGTCAATATTTCATTAATAAGATAATTACTGCATCATCTTTGTGTCATAAATAAATTAAATTATTTAATGTCTAAAAATTACAAATAAAATACCATTATGTGGGAAATATTTTTAGATTTCGAATGAATATTTATAGTCGAATTTATCATATGTATAACCCTATATTAAAAATTATTTACTTATTAAACTTTGATTTTAACTATTTTAACCCTTCTTTAAATAAATTAATAATAAATGTCCTAATCTAATCCAAGTGGGCCTAAATGGTAATATTTTTTTTATAAGGTTGTTTTTGGTCGAATAACACTTATCCAATAGAATTAGGACATGTTTTAGGGTAATAATAATATCATTTTCACCCTTAATTACCCTATTTACTTTTAATCGTGGTAAATAAAAGTAAAAAGTTACTATTCACCAAAAATTATTTTCATCTCATTGAACCACATTTTACTTACTGACATCAACCGCGTCTCTCGGATTTTTGGAATTCCACTCACAAAAGCGGTAAAATTAAGTTTTATGTAAATTTGCAAACTCTCCTAGGAGGTGGGTAAAAGACGGTGAAAAGTTCAATAAAATTTTTATATATCTAAAATTATTATAAAATTACTCCAATGAATTACATTGAACTTATATAGGTATTATGTATCAATTTTAACCTAAAATAAATTTAAATAAAATAAATAATTATTTAAATAAAAATTTGGTTTTTAAATAGTAACCCAGTGTTTTCACTATTCATCAAAAATTGAAAGTTTCCAGAAAAATACCAAAATTTCATCCTAGGCTAATTTCGATATTCCGAATCCAAAAATAAAGTCCATTTTAAAAAATAAAAATTAAAAAATTTCAAAAAGGGGTTATTACTATTCATAACGGCTAGTTTTAATAATGTTTTAATTGCATATCGTTGTTTAATGAAACTCGGTATTGCGTATGACACAAGCTATCAAGGAAGGTCACGATTGCGTGTAAAGAAAGCCAAGCTAGTGTTGTGTGTAGTGAGAGATTACTTTGATGATTTATATAAAATAAAAACAAAATATTACTTATAAAAGTCTCGGGTGTTACATTCTACCCCCCTTAAAATGAATTTTGCCCTCGAAATTCGTCACTTGTAACAAAAAGATGAGGATACCTCTCCCTCATCATATCCTCAAGCTCCCATGTAGCTTCTTCTAATTGGTGGTTCCTCCATAAAACTTTCACCAAGCGAGTGGTCATGTTCCGTAAGACTTTTTCACTACGATCGAGAATCTCTATCGGTTGTTCTTCATAAGAAAGATCTTGTTCCAGCGGTACAACTTCTGAGCTGACTACATTTGAAGGATCAGGTATGTACTTTCTCAGGAGAGGGACATGGAACACATCATGAACTTGAGAGAGATTTGGTGGAAGCGCCAATCAATAAGCTACCTTCCCAACACGATCTAGTATTTCGAAAGGACCGATATACCTAGGGCTCAGCTTTCCCTTCTTTCCAAATCTCATTACTCTCTTCCAAGGAGATATTCATAAGAACACTTTATCACCCACTTCAAACTCTAAGTCTTTTCTTCGGTTGTCATCATAAATTTTTTGTCGAATCTGAGCTGATCTTATGTGTTGTTGAATAGATCAGACCTTTTCTGCCATCTCATCAACAAGATCAGCTCCTAATAGCTTTCTTTCCCCAACTTCATCCCAGCAAGTTGGAGTCCTGCATTTATTTCCATAGAGAGATTCATAAGGATCCATCTGAATACTGGAGTGAAAACTATTATTATAAGAAAATTCCACCAAAGGTAGGTGTTGATCCCAACCACCTTTGAAATCCATAGAGAAATCTCTCAACATATCTTCTAGAGTTTGAATTGTCCTCTCAGACTAACCGTCTGTCTGAGGATGATAAGAAGTGATGAATCTCAACTCTGTATCCAGAGTGTGCTGAAGACTTCTCCAGAACTTTGAGGTAAAACTCGGATCCTGATCAGATATAATAGAAAGTGGTACTCCATGCAATCTTACCACTTCCTTTACATATATCCTGGCAAGCTGATCCAGAGAGAAATCCTATCTAATAGAAATGAAGTGTGCAGACTTTGTGAGATGATCAACTATGACCCAGACAGCATTATTGCCTTTCTATGTTTTAGAAATTCTTGTGACAAAGTCCATAGTGATGTTTTCCCATTTCCATTCGGGTATGGGTAATGGTTGTAACATCCCCTTAGACTTCTATCTCTCATCTTTAACTTGTTGACAAACCAAGCATCGAGAGACATATTCAGCAACATCTCTTTTCATGCCATCCCACCATAAGTACTCTTTCAGGTCCCTATACATCTTCGTGCTTCCAGGAAGAATAGAGAATGAAGAACTATGAGTCTCATCCAGCAACTCCTTCTTTAATTCAGGGATGGGAGGAACACAAACCCGATTCCTGAACTTTATTTTCCCATCACAATCAAGGTTGAATTCAGGAATATTTCTCACCTTCTTTTGTAACTCTACATCTTCTTTCTGTGCATCTTTAATCTTAACATGGATAGATGGTTGAACTTTCATTTGAGAAAGATACAATTTTTTCCCTTTTATTATAATTCCAAGATCCATCTTTTGTAAATCCATAAATATGGGATCTTTTGTGATCCTCATCATGGATAAACTTGCATGGTCTTGTCGACTTAATGCATCTACCACCTTGTTTTCTTTCCCAGGGTGGTAATGAATTGAGAAGTCGTAATCCTTAATCAGCTCCAACCATCTTCTTTGGCGCATATTCAGCTCCTTTTGCGTGAAAATATACTTTAAACTTTTATGATCAGTATAAATGTCACACCTTTCTCTACAAAGATAATGCCTCTAAATTTTTAATGCAAAGATTACAGCAGCTAACTCCAAATCATGAGTTGGGTAATTTTGCTCATGGATTTTCAACTATCGTGAGGGATAAGCTATCACCATATCATTTTTCATAAGAACAAACCCCAATCCCTTCTTGGATGTATCACTGTAGATCACAAACATTTCTCCACTACAAGGCAGTGTGAGAATAGGTGCACTAGATAACCTTCTTTTCAAATCCTTGAAATTATCTTCACATTCCTCCATCCAAACAAACTTAACTCCTTTCTGAGTCAACCTGGTGAGTGGATTAGATAATCGTGAAAAATCTTTCACAAAATGTTGATAATATCTATCCAAACCAAGAAAACTTCAGATCGAAGTTACTGTTGTGGGTCTCGACCATCTTTCGATAACCTCTATTTTTGCTGGATCCACAGATATCCCCTCTTTTGAGATTATGTGACCAAAAAATGCAACTTTTTGAAGCCAAAATTCACACTTGGTAAATTTGGCATAAAGCTTCTCCTTTCTCAGGGTCTTCAATATAATTATCAAGTGATCTTCATGTTCTTCCTTGCTCTTTGAATATACAAGAACATCGTCTATAAAGACTACCACAAACTGATCAAGATAGTCTCTAAAGACTCTATTCATCAGATCCATGAAGATAGCAGGGGCATTAGTAATACCAAATGGAATCAATATAAATTCATAGTGTCCATACCTTGTACGGAAATCCGTCTTTGGTATATCCTCCCTTTTGACCCTTAATTGATGATACCCTGAACTAAGATCAATCTTGGAAAAGTATTGAGCTCCGCATAGTTGGTCAAATAAGTCATCAATGCGCAGGAGAGGATATTTTTTCTTGAGAGTGATCTTGTTAAGTTCTCGATAATCAATGTAGAGTCTCATTGATCCATCTTTCTTCTTAACAAACAGCACAGGTGCTCCCCAAGGTGACACACTAGGGCGTATGAACCCCTTATCAAGATTATCTTGGAGTTTCTTCTTCAATTCCTGAAACTCAATTGGGTCCATTCTATAAGGTGTCTTTGAAATAGGTAAAGCACCCGGTACGAGTTCTATTGAAAACTCAACTTCACGATTTGGTGGAAGACCCGACAATTCCTCCGGAAAGACATCATCAAACTCCTGAACAGTGGGAATATTCTTAATCATGAGTTTCTCACCAACCATTTGAGATAAATAACTTTCATTTAGTGGAATCAAGACCCATAAGATGGATGAAATTTCCACTGGAAGGTTATGTTCATCTTTGCATCGATAGACGATCAAAGATTGATCTGGAATATGAAATGTGACTTCCCTTCTTTGGAAATTGATATGAGCTCCATATAGAGAAAGAAAATCCATGCCAAGAATCACATCAAATTCCACTATAGGGAGGATCACAAGGTTTGCAGGAAGCACTTTCCCACAAACTTCAATCAGAGAAGAATTATAAACTTTTGATGCGACTGTTGTGCCATTAGGGTTTTTCATAGCTAACTCAACATCTAATTGTTGAGGTAATATGGTGATACCCTTAGAAAATTCTTCAGAAATAAAAGAGTGGGTGGATCCAGAATCAAATAAAACATTTTCAACTTTAGAGTGGATGGTAATTGTACCTTTTACCACATCATTATCGTACTCCACATAACTGATAGAAATTGCATGTGACTTTCCTTTGTCTTTAGCCTTAAGAGTTTGTTGATGTCGACCATCATCATCAACCCTTGGATTTGGGCATTGATTGGCATAATGCCCCATTTCCTTACACTTGTAACATTGAAGTGTAGGAGGTGCACTCTCTGTAGCCTTTTCATTGTTCGTATCACTAGACATCTTCTTCCCATCATTGCGGAATTCAAATGCCCAATGAACTTCCTTTCCACATTTGAAACATTTACTTGTACCTTTAAGACAACTCCCTCCATGTTTCTTTCCAAAATTTGAGAATAAGGGAAAACTCATCTTCTTTTCAGTGTGTTCTTTAGATTTTCATCCGAATTCCATTTTCCTCTTCTTATCAAAACCATATGACTGATGGGTTACTCCAATCTCCATCTCATCTTTGAGAGCACATCGAACGATTTCCTCGTAGCTATTGAAGTCCCTTATGGCCAACGCCCTTTGAAGACTTGGTTTTAAGCCACTAAAGAATTGATCGATCTTACTCTTAGGTTGGATAATAATACCATAAGTGTACCTTGAAAGTCTTGTAAAATTTTCTTCATAGGTACCAACAGATTCATCATCCTTTTTCTTTAGTTCAAGAAACTCTTTATCCATCTTTGTTCGGATAATATGAGGGAAGTACTTATTGAAAAATAATTTCTAGAACTCGTCCCATTCCATGGACTCAATTTCATCTCTTGGCCTCGTATTCTTGATAAGATTCCACCATTGATCAGCATCAACTTCCCAATGATACGCTGCTAAGATGAATTTATCATGTTCAGAACATTAAAGAACTGAAAATATCTTTTTAGTAGTACTGATCCATTGTTCAGCAACTAATGGATCAGTAGACCCGCTGAATGAAGGTGGACGCAGTCTCATGAAGGATTCAACATAATGTTGCTTCTTCCTTTGATCGTTTGGAAGTCCTGCATGATTCATAGCTTGAGAAAGTTGTCTGAGCATGGATACAAGATTTTTCATTCCATCTCCCCTAACATTTGGTTGCTTAGGGGGACAATCATTTCATTGCCCATCGCATTCCTCATTAACACAGCTCCTTCGGGTTCCAGCCATTGACTAAAACCAAGAAGAATAGTGTGAGAAACACTAATTATAATAGGAAAACCACATAATCAAGAATAACATTTCACACTTAAGGTCTTATCCTAGGTTATTCATGGCCATTTCTAAAACAATAAGATTGCATTCTATGATTAGACTTATCCTTAGGATTCTTACTAAGGCTTTCACATCCTAGTTTCCAAAGGTTGACTATACCTTTCCTCTGATACCAACTATAACGACCCATACTTTACATACATTGTTAGTACTTCAAAATTGAAGTACACTTATTACAACATATAACAAAACCATTAAAGGACCGTATAGGTATAGTGTCTTTAGAAACTAGGAAACATAAAAAACTGGTTCATAAAGCGTCTACACTGTCTCCCATTTATTTCATCATATCTATAGTCCATTTTGGCACATATTACTTAATAACCTTATTCCTGATCTGGGGAAAGAAACATACAAAAGGGTGAGCTCAAATGCTCAGTAAGGGTAAACAAAATAAATATCAATCACATCATATTCATAAGAACATAACATTTTAGAAATCTTACCCTGAAAAAGACATCATAATTTCGTAACATGGGATAAATCATGGTAGTGAAATGTAATCACAATAATCATAACTTAAAACATGAAGCTTTTTGGCATACAAACATAATCATAGAGAATCATTTCTTATTAGTCAAGACTCATTGCCAAGACTATCTTAGTGGACAAAGTGCATTTCTGAACTGAGTTCATTCCTGTGTCACTGAACCGGTTTAACCTGCCATTCCAGTCATGTCTATCTCATGAGATATAAAATCTTTACCCAATGCATTGGAGGGAGATATAGGTCCCACCCATCTCATAATGATACCATTCTTATGTGTTCCACAAAATCATAAACCATACATCATACCATAACCCATGTAATAAAAATGGGATTTTTAAACATCGTGACATCATAAAACAATTCATATATGATAAAGGAATTCATTAAAATAATTCCATAACAACATAATCAAATCAATTTAATAATAGGTATAGAAACAAAGCCCTTTATTATCTTATATGGAAAATAATATTGATAAAACACTTGAACTCCATTCTTGAGGAAAATATCCTTTCTACTTCAAAAACACTTTTCCTTTCTTAACATGTCATACAATTCTAAACTAAATGAATTTGATTAAAAATAAACTTGAAAACTTGTAAGGTAAGCTTTTTGGAAATAATGTTTTAAAAATCCATTCATTCTGTATAATTTAAAAAAAACATTCCTCTCGTACTTTTTTCGGAAAAGTCAAAAAGTACATCGTAGGAAAAACGACAAAAGATTCCTTTCATATCTTTTACTAAAAACTCACCGAAGGGTAAAATTGGATATAAACTATTGTATAAGGATATAAATATTACATATTGAGGAAACATGGATGTGGATTATAAAATGCACCCCATTAAATTCCAAAGTATAAACAATCTCGGATAAAAATAAGATTGTGATATTTCCCTTACCTTAGGTCTGATTTGCTTCGTAAGTGTCCGAACCTCCTGTATAATGATTTAAATAATGTCATTGACTTATTCCAGAATCATAATCATTGTTATGATATCATATATGGTCATATTCTTAGCTTATTATTAGTAATATTTCATTGCTACTTGTTATTCAGGTGTTTATTACTTTTTGTTCTTTTGCGTGTTTTGTCGAATAAATTCTTTTTCTTATTTTCAGGTTATAGATACATCATTTCCAGAATGGTATTAGTGTAATATATATCATATTTATTCACTCAATGCATTTATTTAATCATTATGTAATGAAAATCATGTATAATGAGTCACATCACATCATGGAGACGGTATTCCGTACGTACGCACGAGCAATGATATTGTTCCCATGATCGTGGAATTATATTGGAGTGTATGTATACTATTTCAGAATCAATATCACTTTACAATAATAATATATATTCATTATTTACACCATTTTACCCATCTATGTAAGGTGGTGGTGGAAAATAGATTACACCACGGCGTGGAGACGATATTCCGTACGTACACACGCGCGATGATTTCATTTCTCGTAGGATGGATAGATGGTGAAATAGGGTTGTTTAATACTTATAATAACATATCAGTATATGAGTGATACTGATGTTATTAATTAATAATGAAAAAACTAAAGAAGAAGAAGTGGAAGAAGAAATAAAGTTGAAAGAATCGGTAACGGACATTACCACTTCTTTGAAGCGCTTCTTTGAGACCTCCTTTTAGGGCACTAAAATTGGTCTTTGAAGAAGACCAGGACCTCTAGGATGTTTCTAGGGAAGTGTAGAGGAGAAATTGGCAGGGGTTTGCTGAGCATGAAGGCTCAAAGTTGTGTGAGGAAGAGAGGGAGGAGGTGCCCTTTTATAAGAGAGGAGAGGGGCTCCTTTGAAAAAACTAAAAATATTATTTTATTATAAAGCCATATTCGGTTTTAAATAGATGAAAATTGATTTATTTCAAATATAAGGCGGGGATGGGTCGAAATACTCTCATCCAACAGAATTTGGACACGTTTAGTTTACTATCTTAACCTTATCATTTAGATTTAACTTTAAGTTAGATAATTTTATTTTTACCATGTCTTTTTGTGTTCTTACACTATAATGTTAATAAATATACTATAACAAGCCAAACGAACCCCTAGTTGTTTATTATTAATATATATAACCTTATATATGTAATTTGGCTGAACCTTAGATTTTTAGGAATAAAATAACAATTAATAATATAATATTTGTTTTAAAAACTATTTTATGTCAATTTTGACACTATTCAGTAATTGATATTTGTGAAATCATAACAGAATGATTAATTCGAAAAAAGTTAATTAAATAAATACTAACATGTCATATTAACCTATAAATTTAATTTAATTCATAAAAAGTCTTAAATTACATTTATTTGGGTATTTATAACATCAATTATGCCAATATTTCATTAATAAGATAATTACTGCATCATCTTTGTGTCATAAATAAATAAAATTATTTAATGTATAAAAACTACAAATAAAATACCATTATGTAGGAAATATATTTAGATTTCTAATTAATATTTATAGTCGAATTTATCATATGTATAACCCTATATTAAAAATTATTTACTTATTAAACTTTGATTTTAACTATTTTAACCCTTCTTTAAATAAATTAATAATAAATGTCCTAATCTAATCCAAGTGGGCCTAAATGGTCATATTTTATTTCTAAGGTTGTTTTTGGTCGAATTAAAATTATCCAATAGAATTAGGACATGTGTTAGGTTAATAATAATATCATTTTTACCCTTAATTACCCTATTTACTATTTACCGTGGTAAACAAAAGTAAAAAGTTACTATTCACCAAAAATTATTTTCATCTCATTGAACCACATTTTACTTACTGACATCAACTTTGGCTCTCAGATTTTTGAAATTCCACTCACAGAAGCTGTAAAATTAAGTTTTATGTAAATTTGCAAATTTTCCTAGGAGGTGGGTAAAAGACGGTGAAAAGTTCAATAAAATTTTTATATATCTAAAATTATTATAAAATTACTCCAATGAATTACATTGAACATATATAGGTATTATGTATCAATTTTAACCTAAAATAAATTTAAATAAAATAAATAATTATTTAAATAAAAAGTCAATTTTTAAATAGTAACCCAGTGTTTTCACTATTCATCAAAAATTGAAAGTTTCCATAAAAATACCAAAATTTCACCCTAGGATAATTTCGATATTCTGAATCCAAAAATGAAGTCCATTTTGAAAAATAAAATTTACAAAATTTCAAAAAGTTGTTATTACTATTCATAACGGCTAGTTTTAATAATATTTTAATAGCATATCGTTGTTTAATGAAACTCGGTATTGCGTACAACACAAGCTATCAAGGAAGGCCGCGATTGCATGTAAAGTAAGACAAGATAGTGTTTTTTGTAGTGAAAGATTCTTTTGATGATTTATATAAAATAAAAACAAAATATTTCTTATAAAAGTCTCGAGTGTTACAGTACCATGAAAGAATAATTCTAACATATTATAAATTATCTAGAGAAATCATATGTTTTAGTAAGAGATATGGAACCCAAAGTTTTTATGAGGAAAAAATTCTCTCATTTCTCTTTAATTATCCAATGAAACCTAAAGGAAAGTTTTCTTTCCATGGATTTAGAATGTCAAACACACACACATTTTTTTATAAATATTACTTCAGTAAATAAATTATGTTAGATAACTTTATTAACATGAAACACTGAACAAAATTGAATAATTTTATATTCCCTTAATATAGGACATTAAAATTTTAAATACACATTAACTCATTACCTTAAGGATATATGAAATATAAATGTGAAAATTGGGAAAGGAATAAACCCAAAAATAAACAAAACTATTGTTTAAATGAATGATATATTTGAATATTGCATTCAAATTTATCTATAAACTAATCACTCTTTTATCCATTAAAAAAATATCTCTTATTCAGTTTTTTAAATTTGTAACACCTAGACTCTAGTAACATGGAGCCATTTATAATCTTACTACATTGGAACAAGATATAATATATCATATCCCAAAGAATCAAATAATCTAGTAATCTTAGGAGACTGGATACATACATGATTCTGACATTACATTTGGAAACATGAAATACAACATAAAATTCAAATGATCACATTATTACTTCTTCTATTATATTCCTGAAATAATTCATAAATATCTTTATGGTATATTGTGGAAATGAAAACATAATAATGGGTGAGATTAGATTCTCAGTAAGGGAAAACGTAAAAAGAAATCTATCATAGAATAAAGAAATCCTGAATAATATAGTAGAGAGAAATAATAAAAAAGTTGCATATAAATAATGTCATAAAATATTAATATATCCATGGATGATATATAAATAAAAAATCACATGGATAATAATAAATAGTTTCTTAATTATAGAACACATAATGAAAAAAGACATAATCTTACCATTAAGGCCTCACAAGAAATATCATACATAAATAGGTAAGTAATACATCAAATACCCAAACTAGTTTTTTCTCATGAGACCTATTTATACATCATGGTGCTATAAGGGACCTATCCCATAAATTACTAAGTCAAATTCATTAATAATATGAATCAAATGAATAAAAATTTAATACATACTCTATATAAACATTTATACTGAAAACTAGCATTATAAATGTAAATATTTTCCACAGTTAATAAATATAACAACATGATCATAAGGGTAAGATCCTAACCTATAAAAGAATGTCATTTACTCATTTTCAAGTATTATTTTACCCCTTGTTTTGATCATATCTTGGTTGGGTATTTCTTCGAGGTCATTTCAGGTGAATTTGGAGAATTTTGGACATCCATAGTGCTGTGCATGATTTGCAAATAGTTAGGGAAAACTATGCATTTTATCTAAGAAACTATGAACCCCATTTTGATCCATAAGAAGGCGGTGAACTTTTTTTACCAAACCAGGAAACCACCCTCTCCCAAGACATGCACCATTGGAAAGAGGGTGTTTTCATGATTGGAAAACTGTTTTTCAAACCGTGCACCCCAAATAGAAAGGGTGCACGGTTTGTCAAACCACATGGACCATCCCTGAAGCAATGTGTGAGGGATTCTAAACCCAAAAAAAAAATTAATTAAAAATTTTTGAACCCCCATTTTATATCTTTAATCAAAAATATTCTACCAAACATGATTTCTATCATTTTTTGAGGCTTCAAAGAGGGTTCCAAGGATCCTTGAACTTCTTTATTTATGAATATATTTTTTGATAGAAGAATATTATATCTACAATAAGAGATTCTATTCCTTGTTTAAGGTTTCTATATCTTTTATATTTCAATCCCCTTTTAGAGGGTTTAATTCTTCCATTGTTTATGGTTTAGAAATTGGATTTAATAGATCTTGTTTCATTGCATCTTGATCCTAGGTTTTGATCCCTGAACTTCCTTTCCATTGTGAATTTGATCGTTCTATATAAAATTAAGGTCTACGTCTTGGATAATTTTCTTCAATGATATTGAGGTTGGTGGTCTAATTGATAATCCCCCGATTCTTGATTATATTCTTGCATATGTAATTGTTCCATTCGATTTCCACATTGCACAATATCTTTTAAATTAGAAAAAATATTTTTATTCCCATGTAATTGTGAGACCATTCATGGATCCTATTGGACCCATTAGTGATTGTGAGTCTAGCTTTATGGAAACCCATGGGGTGTTCCAATCGTCCTTGAATGATAATTAAGGAATGTGAAAAGGGTAATAATTTGTTAATATAATTGAACTAAACCCTTAATTCATGTTTGATAATGGGATATAAAGGGTTGATTGGTTTAACCATGAAGGGTTAATGAGTGGGAAATAAATGGTGATAAATGGAATAATGGGTAAATGGTGTATATTGTATCTTCTAATAAAATTGAAGAACCACAGTTTTTTTGATAAATAAATTGGTACACTGTGATAAAAATTGTTGATAAATGAGTTATTATTGTAGAACCATGATATTTGATATTACAGAATGATTGATCAAGGAGTTGTGGATAAGGGAATTATGCTCCAAATACCCACGGGGTACCGGGTTTCTACTTAAGCCCCCTGAGACATGCGTGTGAACATTGAGTTATAGGTTAGGGATTGATGCTTCAAATACTCATGGGGTTCTAGATTTCTCCTATAGGCCCATGATATATGGGCATTGGAATGATGTTCCAAGTGTTCAGGATAATGGTACATTAAATGACAGTCTAGGGTACCACAAGTAAAGTTGTAATTAAATGAGTAATGAAATCCCATGAAATAATGAATTGTGATATCCCTATAGTGTATCGTTTAGAATATGGCATGGGTTGAAGCATGTATGATTGGTTCCAGTGTCATCATGAACCCAAGGGTCTATATGGTTGGTAAAAGATTAATAAATGTGAATCATGTTTACTTTTTTCATTTTTACCTTCTTATTTATTCAGATTCACACAATGTTATATATTGGGACCTTCTTGGGAGTTTGCAGTGTGTCTTTATTTTGAGTTTTTATCTGAAACTTGACACTTGTATGGAATTCCATATTTAATTATTTTTTATGGTCATTTTCCAAATTTCGTATTTATTTAATTGTTTTTTTGTATCTTATTGATTATTAAAGTATCTTAGTTATTTATATATTGATTTCTTCTTTTGTGATGCTTTGATAAAGAGGTTATAGTTTCCCCATGATATATATTAGACCATTTCTTCTAGCTTACATCCTCTAGAATACTGGGAGGAATGCCTGGGGGCATGTGGAAAATCGGTTCGGGCACCGGTATGTGGTACCCAAGTCGGGATTTTATAAAGTGGGATTAAAGGGGCTTTCTTTTTTTAGTTTTATTATTACTTTGGAAGGGTAAATAGGGGATTAGGATGAATCTTTCCTTGGTCATAATCTCATTCATGGGAGTATCTAACCCATGTGTGGGGTGAAACCCAAGTACCCAGGGTGGGATTTCTGTTCTTGATGTTTTCGATTATAGTTGGATATAATTTTCTCTTGGGTAATGCACTTGTTGTGTGATTCTATTATTTTATAATATTTAATCATATCCTGATATGGCATGGGAGTTGAGAATATTCGTCTTTTTGGTACTTATTAATTTATGTAACATGTATCATTATAGGAATGAATAAAAATTAATGTCATGAGTGGATTTTGGGAACTAAAAATGCTTTTATTTATTTGAGTATTTTAAAAAAATGGTTTCTAATAATGAATTAATGATTATTTAAAGTTTCTAAATGTGGAAATTTGTTATGGATAAAGTGGGTGTCAAATGGGAAAGCTTATGATGTGAAATGTTTTCTACCCAATGTTAGCCATGAACCAGGTTGTGGATGGTTAAGGGTTGTGATAGTGCCTCAGTTTTGACCATGTTGTAGTGTTTTAGGGATGAATTGTTTTTTCATTATGTGATCCTCACTTATTAAAATGTGTTAATGATGTGTTATGTGTCCTAATATATGTGTCTGGAATTGTAGAGACATGCCTATATGGTGATATTTCTTGATAGGATGATATGAGGAAATTTCTGGAAATGTGCCTCAAGAAGTTGAACCCGAGGGTCCAATAATTTCAGATGAAGTGTTGGGAGAGAAATTACATGAGAACTTCACTTGATTTATCCAGTTTATAAAAAGATACCAAGGGTGGGTTGGGTATAATATGTTTGATATGACATGAGAGTTCCAGTTGCAGCACCCTCTGACCTTCACCAGAGAGGGTGGACCTGAGGTAGCAAAGTTCTAGATCGAGTCTATCTATAGAGTACATGACCATTTAAATAATCTTATATAGAATATAGTCACTTTGGATTCTTAAATCTTATGAGTTCAAGTGAACTATTGGTGAGATGTTCAGGCTTGGGATAAGTAGTTGGATAGAATAGTACAAAAGAAATTCCAAGATAAATTCATGGAGTATTTTTACATTGAGATGATGAGGTAATAGAGGACATCAGTGTTTATGTGGTTGAACTAGGAAATATTGTTAGTTATGAACTATACTGTTAACTTCACCAAATTATAGATATTTTTCCGAGAACTGGTAGGGGATGAGGCTACTATGGTGAGACATTTTTAGGATAGACTTAAATGTGAGATAAAGTCCCGAGTCAATAACTTCCTTTTGAAGAAGTTTTCAGATGTGGTGAATCAGGCTCTCATTTTTAAGGGGAACCTGAAAGAGGCTTCCATTGGAGGATATGTGGTTTCTGATGAATGACCAAGATGTACGTCTTCTGAGGGTTGGAATTGTCATTATGAGAATTTCAATGAGGACTGTGGATAACAGAGTAACCAGGGAGAAGGTTCAATTACTCAGGGTAACAATAAACTGTGTTTTCATTAGTATGGTAGGATGGGTCACATTTATACCTAGTTTCCTTGACCACTGGTAGAGTTATGATCTTGTGTAAAGATTAAGAATTTATAATGGTTTTGTATAACCCTCTATCAATGGGTGGAGATGTAGGAGTTAGGTCTAATCAGAGTACTAGAAGGGGGTCTTCCAACCAATAATAGTTAGGAAGTTTGAGATCTACTAGCTATGGTGGTCGATTTAGAGGATATATTAATTCAAGGAAATAGAATCCATTTCAGTAGAGTAGTAAAAAATAGGGGACCTAGACTAGATCCTAGGGAAGAGGGGAAAGTCAGTTGTATTCTATTTATACTACACTTATATATATTGAGTGTGGTCCATAGATAATTAGAAATACTATTCTTGTAGATTCTATGATTTCAAGAACTTTATATGATACGTGATCCTCCCATTAGTTTATGTCTGATCAACTTGTGAATGGTTTGAGTCATATAGTAGAGTTTGTGAGTGGGTTTATGAAGATCAACACACTGCTGGGTGTACGGTCAAAGGAAATCTATCTATGAAAGGGGTGTTCCATAAAGGTTGGTCAATATCGTTTACTTTTATATCTTTACATAATTGAAATGTTATATTTTGACATGATTTTGGTTATTGAATGTTTTTTACCATACCACACCCAAATTGATTGTTATAGTATGATATATTGGAAACAAGTTGGCTGGAGAAGGTTTCTAGAAGTTAAAGAAGTTTTTTTTTTCAAATGTGCTGTCTTTTTTTTTTCAAATAAGATTAAGAAGAAAGAAAAAATCACATCACTCAATATTTTTTGAAATTTTTATTGACCACAATATTCATAGAGTCAGACTCACAGTGCTTAATGAGGTCTATCATATTCAGTAGAAGCTGGATGGAAGAAAAGGATCATCAGATTCACAATGAATATGGAATTAAAGGATAAATCATATATAAGAAGTATCTTTCTAGAAGTAAATGGTCATAAAATTCACTATGAATTCAGTATGTAAGAATTGATCATAATGGGAGAATCTAAGTTTTCATGAATAATATAAATCAAAATGTGATGATGCTTTTCTATTTTGGAATTCTCAAAAATCATAAGTAAGTTGTAAAACTTGTGATGTAGGATTGATGAAAGAAAGGTAGAGTTAAATAGATGATGTCAATTATATTCAGATTTATTGGATATGTATGGAAAGGAAAAGGGTGATGGATATCAAATTCAGCCTGATTTCAATCAGGAAAATCATAAGCTAGCCAACTGTATTTTAGACAATCATATTGGGGATGAAAAGGAACGAAAGATGTTTATGAAGGGAAAGAGAAGTTACAATACATTCCATTGAATGTTTGTTGATGTTGAAGATGATCTTCAATGTATTCAAAATCACGAAGGAAGTAATGATACAAGAATAAGTTTTATAAATAAGACATTTGATGATGTTGAATATTTGAAATCATCGTAATGGGTTCATCATATTCATAAAGGCTGATAACGTTTGTGGAAAATGTTGAATACCAAAGGTCTTGGTTTTCAGTCAAACCAAAAGACAAAAGAAACAAATATTCAGATAATTAAGTTAAATATAAATTAGATTTCAATTTTATAATATTTAAAAGAGAAATTAATCAGAGGAATAACTGTATGATATTGATGAATGAAAAAAGGAAAGAATATGAGAAACAATGTAGTAAACCATTTAAAATTATTTGAATTACTTAGTAAATTAAGAGAAGTGTTGATGAATAAGGTTGAAAGATTGAATATTATGGTTATTGTACTTAAAATAAAAAGATAAACTATGACTTGTTTTCAAATGTGTTGTTTCTTTAATTGGGTCAAGAGATATCATATCTGGGTTTAATAATATTTTTGAAGGGTATAATTAGAAGTGGTTTGAGTGAAGATATGAAAGAGTTTGTTTGATTTTTTGTTAAGAGGAGAATCCTATTCACCAATCGGAATGGATAAACAAAATTAGACTGAGGTATGAGAAGAATTATATTTTTTTATTTATATATTTTACTGGTATAGATTATCATAATAAAGAAATCATATTGAGATAATTAGATTGGGAATTTGGAATCAGACTGGGGTATGAAAAGAAAGTGTGGAGAAGAGTAGTAGTCATGAAAAATATTCAAGAAGATTCAAGAATAGTTAAAGAAGTCATAAATTCACATAAATTTTAAGGAAAATCAAGTTTTTTGGAAATTGTTTTGTGCAGGAATGTTTTTGGGATTCCTTCCAAAACCACTTTTGGGTCACCTATAAAATGGAGAAGTAATTTGTACTTTTTATGATAGATGTACTCTTCATGGGAAGAGAGAGAAGCTTCAAATTTTTAGAGAGAGAAGATGTATTCTGTATTGAGATATATTGAATAAGTTTCGACAGAGATAAGTGAAAGTAGAAGAGAAAAGATTGGAACATAGTCATTTGATCATCGTATTAAGTGATAATCATATTCAGTTGTCTGTCATTTTCTACCTACTATCATATTTGGCTAGTCATCATATCGAGATGGATTGATCGGATCCAGATTTATGTTTTGGTATTTATGAATTGAGGAAGGAAGTGTTTTGAATTGTCTTAGATCTATTTTGAAAGAATTATATTTACCAAATTGAGAAATTGAATTGGGAGAATTAAATGTGAAGAATCAGAGTGAGATGGCTAGGATTGGTAATCAGATTGGATTCTATATCAAAATCATTGAAGTTATTAAAATCTTCTAGCTAAGAAAGTTATTTTTTTTCAAAAGAATACAAATTGGAAATTAAAATGAACCACAGGTAACATGTGTTGTTACACAAACACTGTTTTACCCTATTTTTGCTAAGAGGGAGCAAACACACTATTGGATTGTTTACTTAGTGGTACATGAGTTAAAGGGAATATCCTAATCATTGTATTCTAAGTTTCTTTCTAGTGTAATGTGTATTATTGGATCATTTCCAAACCATAACAAGGTCAAAGATATTATTATTGAATGGAGATCCTTGTAAATTCTTGTGTTCTTGTGGATATATGTTTGATTTTTTTTTCTAGTAGGGAATGAAATCTTTATAGGAGGAAAAAGTTGTTTCAAGAAAACATAAAAGAAAAAGTATCACTTATTCACCCCTTCCCCTATTAGTGATACAATTATACTAACTAGTAACTTTCAACTGGTATCAAAACTGAAGGTTTCCTTCACTTATTTGTTGTTGATGTTTTTAAGATACATTGATGGAGAATTAGAATTGTGTGAACAGTAAAGGTATCCTGGTTTTTGATAAAAATAATTATCATATCTAGAAATATAAAATGTTTTATTATATTTAATATATTGGATATGATGTTCTTGAATCTTAAATAGATGGGTTTCCTCATATTGATGATAAATTTTCTCTTATATCTATTGATAAGAAGAATCCTAAAAATGATGGAAGGGCCAAGAATTATTTATTATCAATACTTTCATAAAGTTAATTCTTAAGGTTGAGAGGTGTTTTCATAACCAAAGGTATACAGGATAATCTGAAAAACATATATTAAAGGTAATACAATGGTGAATAAGGAAAAGTTACAAATATGGAGGCTAAAGTATGAATATTTGAAAATGGGAGAGCATGAATCAATTGGGGGGTTATCTACTTGGGTGAATGAAATTGTTAGTACTACCATATGTCTTGAAAAATAGTTTGAACATTCCACAAATTATGAAATGATTTTTTGAATTATTCTCGACAAGTTTGATTCAAAATTATCTTTATTTTAAGATAGAGATCCTACAACATTATCTCTAGATGATTTCCATATCATCATCATCACTTATGAAATGAGGAGGGATAAAGCAATGTAAAGAAAAAAATATTGATAGAGAAATATCTTTCAAAGTTTCTAAGAAATAGAATTAGATGAATATTTCTATTGAAGATGGTGCTAGTGATTCTGATTATGAAAATGAGTTATGTAAATTTTTTTTGATGAAATCTTATCCCTATTTTATAAAAATGTAAAAAGAGGTACAAAAAAATTAAAAATGAAACTTCCCTTGAAATATTTTTAAATGTGGAGTGATTAGTCACTTTGTGGATAATTTTCCTTGAAGAATGAACGAAGATGATAATGATAAAGAATAAATAATTCCAAGATGATCATGGTAGAATAGGTTGATAAAGAGAGAATTTTTTCCACAGGGAAAGATTCAAAATTTTTCAAATCCAAAAGAATAAGTTTCTTTTCTAATGATAAAGAAGAAGAATCCAATGATGCTGAATCTAATTTTTTTTTTCTGAATATGGTATTGAGAATACATTTATTATAATAGTGAATGATGAATAATTTAGAAGTATTAGTTCTAAAGAAGAATAAAATCAACTTGAATTCCATTTGAATGAATAGTTAAAAGAATGTATTAGAAAGATTAAAATACTTGAGAAGAAAAAGAATCATAATGGGAATTTGGAGGTGAAGTTAAACGCAAAATAAGAAGAGTTGAAACTTTTCCAACATAAACTCTCTAAAGATGAAGAGAAAGGTAGACGTTTTAAAAATATCACTGAATTTAGAAAAGTATATCCTATTGAGAAACCTAAGAATGATCAATAAAAGTTACCTTCAATGTTTTAAGATAAGGATGAATCTTTTTATGAGATGAAGAAAACTAAGAATGTTTTGTATGTGGCCAAGATCAATGAAGTTAATAATTAAAAAGTTTCAAAGTACCTTGAGTTTGAAAATGTTTTATTTGGATATAGATATGTTTCATTTAATTATGATTTTATTATGTATTAAAAGAAAAAAATATTTTTATTGATAATTTAAAGGTTGGTGGTTAAGATAAGAAAGACAATAAGTTTTCTAAGAAACCTATTTACTATTCCAATCATTATAGAAGTTTCATAGAAAAATAGACTTTTTATGTCTACTGCTGGTATTGTGGTAGATTTAGAAATATGGAAAATATGTATTGGTTCAACTAATAACATTACTATTATTACAAAGGTTATGAAAGGAAATGGTTGAGGGGGAGTCAATCTCCTCAAAGAAAGATATCTAAGAAGGATATTTTGAAGAAACTTGAGAAGGATGGATTAAAGATTGAACATATATTTCCACATTTGAAAACTATTTATGAAAGATATGAAAAAACTAGATACATTACAAAGGGTGTCTTGTTTTGTTATCAAAACAAAAAAATATTCTTAACAATTATTAGAAGTAAAAGCTGAAGAAATAAAATGAAGAATAAAAAGATCTTGTTTTTGAAACCACATTGAAAGCTACAAAAGTATAACAACCTTGGATTCTTGATAATGGGTGTTCTTTTCATATGATTGGAGATTTTAGATTTTTCAATAATTTAAAATACTTTAAAGAAGGACCAATGACTTTTGGTAATGATGAATCCTTGAAAATAAAAGGTGTTGGATTACCCATCACTAGGAAAGAAAAGATAAAATCCTGGAAAACTTTTTATGTTGATGGAATGGAACAAAATTTTCTAAGTTTTTCACAATTGTGTGATGAGGGTAAAAAAGTTATATTAAGAAAATATGGATTTTTTATGAAAAGTGAGGAAGATAGAAATATTGTTACAAGAGGCCAATATACAAAAGAAAACTCATTTCATGTTGGTGAAATACAAAAATCTTGATACATGAGTATGGTTGAAGGGAACAATTGTGGGATAAACGGCTGAAAAGCATGTTTCAATGAAACATGATCAAATTATCAAAGAGAGATAGTGTCTAAGACATGTCTAATTTTCCCAGAAGAAGATATCAGTGTTTTACTATTTTTTAAAAGGAAATATTACAATCTCAGTGCACAAGAAAGTTGAGATTTGTTCAAGTCAACCCTGGAGCTGATTCATTCCAATATTTATGAGGCAATGAGAAAAAAATAAAATTATAAAGATATGTAATTAATTACTTTCATTGATGATTTTAATATCATTACCTATGTTATGTATATGAAACATAAGTCAAATTCTTTGAAAATGTTTAAAAGTTATAGAAGGAAAGTTGAGAAGGAATATGAGTATTCAGTAAAGAAGTTGAGAATAAAAAATAGTGGTGAATACTGAAGTGAATAATTTTAATTTTATCTCGACAAGAATGGAATTTGGATGGATTATATTTCCCCATGCACACCTATAAAAATTAGGTTGCTGAAATAAAGAATAAAAGTTTGGAGGAAATGAGAATAACCATTTTCCTTGCACATGGTCTTTTTCATTACTATTGGAGGCAACCCATGAGTACTGTTATGTATATTAAAAATAGTTGTTTTTATAGGAGAAGCTCACATATGACTCCATATGAATTGTTTTATGGAAAAACTCATTGTTTAAAACACTTAATAGTTTTTAGGTGTCCATGTATTATAAATAAGAAACATGGAAACATCATAAAAAAACATTGATAATGATACAAACAATTATAATCCTACTCAAGAATAAGAATCAGACTCATATATTTCTAGTGATGAAAAATATAGTAAAAAATCTCGTCTTAGGCTAAGGAAACAAGTGGAATCTTAAAATATTATTAATGATCAACATTAGAAGGTTCCAACAAGAAGAACAAAAAATTCTATTACTCATACTTCATTGTATTCAAAAGTGGAGCCAAATTATGAGAAAGAATATTTTGATAATCAAGAATGGGTTTAGGACATGAATTAAGTGTTGGATCAGATTGAAAAGAATGATACATGGGAACTCGTACCCAATCTAGATAAAAAACATTATTTGTAAAAAGTGTGTTTTCTGGAACAAGCAGAATGAAGAAGGTTAAGTGATAAGAAACAAAGCAATAATGGTTTGAAAAGGGTATTCACAAATTGAAGGTATTGATTTTGAATTTTTTTGCTGTAGTGGAAAGGATAGAAACAATTAGAATCATTATTTATATTGCTGCAAAATGGGGTTACAAGATATTTCAAATGGATGTTAAATCTGAATTCTTGAATGGTGATCTTGACGAGGAAGTTTACATTGAACAAAAGTGTGTATTTTTTGTTGGGAAAGATAAAAGTTATGTGTGAAGATTCAAAAAGGCTTGGTATGGGCTAAAACAAGCTCTGAGGGAATGGTATTCCAAATTGGAAATATTCTTAAGGAAGATGAGTTTTAATAATTGAAAACTTGATAACAATATTTACATAAATGAAACCCAAGAGTATTCCCTCGTTGTAATTGTTTATGTTGATGATATTTTATTTTTTGGGTATAATGAAAGAATTTGTGAAATATTTTCTAAATAAATTTAAAAGGTATTTTAAGTGTCCATTCTGGGGGAAATGAAATACTTTCTTGTTTAAAAATACTACAGAGGAAGGAATATATTTTTATTTCTCAAGATAATTATACTAAGTTACTTATTAATTAGATCAAAATGGAAATACAAAAACATGTTTCCACATTTATTTGAGTGGGTAAAAGTTGTCTAAATATGGAGAAGGAAAATAAGTTGATCAGAAAGAATTTCATAAGTTGATTGGAGGGTTTTTTGTATTTGACTACCTTAAGACCCGACATTGCTTATGCTATTACCATATGTACTGGATATCAAAGTGCTCTAAAATAATCACATTTACTTAATGAAAAAATCATTATTAGATACACTAAAGGAACAGAAAATTTAAAAATCAGGTATGATAGCTCAGATATTATTGATTTGTTTGGGTATTAAGATGTCGATTGGGCAGGAAATGTTGATGATAGAAGATCCACATATAGTGGAGTATTATATCTGGGAAATAATTGTGTTATTTAGAATTGAAATAAATATAATTTAATAACTATCAGTATGAATGAAGTTGAGTACGTTGATTCCAATCAATCCACTACTCAACTTACGTGGATGAAAACTCAATTAGAAAACTTACTTGTTGAAGCGAAGTTACCTCTGATCTTGGGTTCTAATAGTCAAATTACAACCAATCTCACCAGGTATCCATTTCAACTTTATTATTCAAAACATATTGATATCAAATATAATTTCATTAAAGAGCATGCAGAGAAGAATTAATTAAAGCTGATGTATGTTCTAATATCAGAACTAGTTGATGACATTTTTACAAAACCTTTACTGAAGGAATCATTTTCTAAATCGAGGATGAACATGGGAATCCAACCTCTTTCTCATCAAGGTTGAGGTATGTGTTTCTATCACCTTTCTCATCTTACCTTTGGATAGTGTTTTCGAGGTGGATAATTTTTTAATAAATATATCCTTATGGAAGCATGTAAAAAGGGGGGAGTTGTGGGTAAGCTGTGAATTCAACCTTGAATTGTGTGTGAACTATTATAACTATCATTTGGAGTGTTTGTAGGAATTTTTTTTATTTCAAGAAAGTTGAGGAGATGAGGAATAAAATATGAGGAATAAAGGTGAAAAAGATTTTCATAATCACTAATTTTGGATAACATGGTTTTTTCTATCAACAATTATTATTTTCTACAATGAGTTAGCTCACATATGCTTAGAATTTTTGAAAAGTGATGCATTTCTTGTGGATAAAAAGTTCAATGATTTATGAATATTGGTTGATAACTAAATCCAAAGGGGGAGATTGTTGGGACCAAGTTGGATGGAGAAAGTTTATGGAAGTTGAATAAGTTTTTTTTCAAAGGTATTTTATTTTTTTGTCAAAGAAGATTGATAATAACAGAAAAAGAACATTAATTTTTATTTTGTAAAATTCAGATTGACCATCGAATTTGGAGAATCAGAAACATAATGGTTGAAAAGGTCCATCATATTTCGGATAAGCTGGTAAAAATAAAAGGCTCATTATATTCCCAATAAATATAGAATCAAAGGATCAATCTTATTGAGGATGTATCTTGCTGGAAGTAAATGGTTATCCAATTCATTTTTAATTTGGTATGGAAGAAGTGATCATGATGGAATAATTGGAGTATGTATGACTATGATAAAACGAAATGTGATGATTCTTTACTTTTTTATAATTCTCTTAAATCATATGTAATTGGTAAAACTTGTGACAAAAACTTGATGAAAGACAAGGAGAGTGAAAGAAATGGTTTCAATTGTATTCAGATTGATCATATTTGGATGGAAGGGAAAAAAGGTTATGGATATCGTATTCAGCCTAATCGTAGTGAGGCCAATCATACTCTGGTCAAATATATTTTCAAAAATCGTATTCAGGATGAAAGGGAATGAAAGATATTGATTAAGGAAAGGGGAAGTTATAATAATTTTCGTTGAAAGTATGAATATGCTCAAGCAGATATCAAATGAATTCAATTCCAAGAAATAATTCATGATATAAGTTTTAGTTTTAGAAAGAAGAAAGTTGATGAAGCTGAAGTTTTCAGATCATCGTAATGGGTTCATCAGATTTATAAAGGCTGAGAACATATGGGTAAAATGTGAAAAACCCAAGGAGCTAGTTTTCAGTCAGAACAAAATCCAAAAGAAACAAATTTTTGGATAATGAAGTTATAGAGAAATAAGTTTTCATTGGTATTGTATTCATAAGATAAATTAATCAGAGGTAGAGTTGTTGGAGACTGATGAATTCAATGAGAAGAAAAGAATATGGTCAAATGTGTTGACCGAACAACTTATAAAGGTATGATTGGATGTTTACTATAATAAACATCAAGTTGACTTGATATTATGTTTAGTGTGTGTATATTTTTCTATATTTAAGAAACAAATTGAATATAATTTATATATTGTCAAATTAATTTTCATATACAACAAAAATAAACTAATTTTGGACTTTTTAAATCTAAAGGACGTGCATTTGAATTATTCTGTTATTCTGATGGTGATTCTTGTTTTTGTAAGTTAGATAGGAACAAAACCTATGTATGATATTATATTTTTGGAAAGTCTCTAGTATAATACTATAGTATGAAAAAATATAAGTTTTATTGTATAATTATAAAAGTTAATTCATAGTTGTGGGTAGTTACTATAAATAGATTTTAGGGATAAAACAAACAGTACTTATTTATGGGTAATAATTAAATAATTTCCCTATAAAGAGCTATCATATGAGATTTGAATCATCTTTCTGAAGTGTATAAGGAGAAGTGGTTCAAGAGAAAATATAAAAGATATTTTTTGGATGTTTTATTATAAGGAGAAACTTATTAAACAATCATAATGAAGAAACCAAATCAAACTAAGGTACGTGAAGAAGTCTATTTCTTCATTTTTATATTTAATTGGTATATAAAATCATAACAAACAAATCAGATTTATCTAATCAGAATGGGAAATTATAATTGGAATGGTGTTTGAAAGTAAATTCTGATGAATATTTGATGTCATGAAGAAGATTTAAAAATATTCTAGAAGAGTTGACGAAGTCATAAATGCACCCGAAATTCAAGAGAAATTAATATTTGGAGCAATTTGGTTGATTGGGAAAGTTTTTGCGAGTCATGAGAAAACCACTTTTGAGTCAACTATAAAAGGGGGAAGTCCTTTATACTTTTTCTGATGAATGTAATATTCACGAGAAGAGAGAGAATCTCCAACATTCTAGGGAGAGATGAAGTTTTCCGTACTGAGCTAAGGTGAAGATTTTTCAATGGAGATAAGTGAAAGAAGAATAGAAAAGATTGAAATATACTCAATTGATCATTATATTTAGTGATCATCATATTTAGACATCTGTTATTTTCTATTATTCCTCATATTTATCTCATCACCACATTGATATGGATTGATCAGATCGGGATTTCTATTTTGTGATTTCAAAAATGAGGAAGGAAGTGTTCTTAATTGTCTCTACCATATTATGACTGATTAATTTTTACCAAATTGAGAAATTGGATTGGTATAATTGGATCTAAATAATCATAGTGGGATGATCAAACTTGGAAATTGGATTGAATTCTATATCAGAAACCTTAAATTTCTTACCAACTTATGGGTAAGAAAGTGAATAATTGATTTTCAAAAGAATAATTTTGTGGAAATTGAAAATAATCATAGGTAACATGTGTTGTTACACAAACATTGTTTTAGCCTATTTGTTCTAAGAGGGAGCACACACAATATTGGATTATTTACACAGTGCTACACGAGTAAAAGGGTATATCCTACTCATTTTTTTCCAAGGATTTTTTTCTAGTGGATAATGCGGTATTAGATCATTTCCAAACCATACCAAGGACATAACTATTCTTATTGAATAATGAACATTGTAAATTCTTGTGTTCCTGTAGACATGTGGTTGAATTTCTTTCAATATGGAGTGAAATATTTAATAGGAGGTGAATGTTGTTTCAAGGAAACATAAAAGAAAAATCATCACTGATTTACCCCTCCCTCTCTTAGTGATACAATTATACTGTTTGAGAACTTTAAGGTGATTCACCTTTAAATATCAAGAAGGTAATAATTATATTCATTGGGAATAATGGGATATCTAGGAAGGCCATGCATGGACAGTTCATCAGCAATTGTGAGATCCCATCACTTAGGATTCAATTCTTTTGTTGGATGATGGGGGTATGGAGAATGGTGTCTTTACACCCATAGTGGATCAATTTAAAGATGTTTTTCTTCAAGATTTATTTGGGATTCCACCTAAGAGAGATGTTGAGTTCACCATTGAGATAATGCTGGGAGCTGATCTAGAATCTATTCCACCTATACCTATATTAGTTTATGGTTGTTTTTTATATTATATCTTGGTGTACTCTAAACTCATGATGATCTTTTCCAACATCTTGACATCATCCTGAGTACACTGAGAGAGCATAGTCTGTACACCAATCTATCGAAGTGTCAATTCTAGATCAACATGTTATATTTATTAGGTCACTTCATCACCAAGGAATGTGTGTTAGTGGGCCCATAGAAGGTTTAAGAAGTTTTTTATTTGGAGTATCCCAAGAATGTTTTTTTTGTATATGAATCTTTTTAGGTTTATTGGGTTACTATTAGAGATTCATCCAAGACTTTTCTAGTTTGGAAGAACAAATTTTGGACTTGATAAAGAAGGGGATCAATTTTTAATGGTCTGGATCATGTGATAATTCATTCTAGGAATTGAAAATGAGTTTGAGTTCTACAGTGATTTTAGTCCTTCCCAAGCCGGGTGAGAAGTATACCATGTTTTGTGATGCATCTGGGATCATCTATGGAGTAGTGTTGATGTAGGGAGAATGAGTTGTGGTGTATGAGTTATGTTAGTTGGGGAAACATGAACATAATTAAAATATGCATGATATTGTGTTATCCATATTGGTTTTTGAATTAATTTGTTGGCGTCATTAACTATTGGGTGAAATGTTTATTTGGAATACCAACCATAAAATATTAAATTATATCTTTTCCTAGTGAGATTTGAACCTCCGAAAGTTAAGATGGGTTGAGTATATGGAGTCATTTGATTTTGAGATAGACTATTCACAAAGAATGGGAAACAATGGGGTTGACTCTTTGATAAAGAAAACACAGACTCATGGAGTCCAAGTGTCTAACTCTGAGTGGAAGATGATGAAATTTTTCACTGAGATGTATGTGGATGTTCAGGAGGAGATGGAACAAATGAACCTTGTATCCTTATCAGTTTAGTATGCACATCTATACTAGTTAAGGGAGTGGAAATAGGAGGATACAGATTTTATCATGACCTATGTTGAAAATATTGGTGTTCGGGCATGAAAAGGGAAATTATAGGTTTTGTGATACGATGATACACTTTCCATTAGATGAAGGCAGAGAATCAGTGAACTAGTAGTTTTTTTGAGCCATTTTATTTTCTAGAATGGAAATAGGATGAAATTACCATGGATATTTTGGTATGAAATCCAAGTAAACCTTGGAAGAGTGACACAATATGGGTGATTGTCAAATGATTAACAAAATAATACTATCTCTTTCCCATCCAGGAAACTTTAATAGTTGATTAGTTGAGGGATTTGTGTGTTCCAGAGATAGTCGGTTTCCATGGAGTTCCATGAATTATAATTTTAGATAGTGATACACATTTTACTTCATGATTATGGAAATTATTATAGAAGGTATTGGATACCTATGTATTTCCAAGAATGTATTTTCACCCCCAAAAGGCAGGAAATTAGAGTGTAATATTCAGGATCTTGAGGACATGTTGCGAGTATGAATTTGAAGGATATTAGGAGAAGCACTTATCAATAATTATGTTATTCTATAAAAATAGTTATTGGGTGACTATTAAGATGGAACCATATGAGGAAATTTATGGTAGAACATGTATAATACCTCTATATTGGATAGAAGAAGGTGAGTTAGAGTTATTGGGATCAAGTCTCTTGCAAGAGACATCAGGGCATGTTTAGTTTATCAAGAAATGTATGGATAAAGTTTAGAGTCGATAGAAGTCTTATGATGACCTAAATTTATATCCTGTTGAGCCTATAGTGGGTGATCTTGTATTACTTCGGGTGTCACTGAGATTGGGACACTAAAGGATTTGAGGCCGGGCAAGTTAGCATCACAGTTTGTCTGACCATTTGAGATTGTGGAGAGAATCGTACTGGTGCCATACCTATTGAAACATCCATAGAGGTAAAGTTATATGGATATATATTTTTCATGTGTCATAGCTTTGATAGTACCACCCTAAACCTTCTCATGTGATCATATTTGATGATGTTGAACATGATGCTGATGTGTCCTTTAAGGAGCTTCTTATTCATGATGTAGATAACAATCAGAAAGTGTTGTAAGGAATGACTATGATATTAGTATGATTGTTGTGGTAGAATGGACATGTTCAAGAGGAAAAATTGGAGAGGGAGGTATATATTTAGGCTCAGTGCCCTGAACTTTTCATCATGAAAGCTTAGTGATACATGGGAGTAAAGATTAAAGATGATCTTTTATATGGCGGAGATATTGTAAGATCCCAATCTGTTTAGAGATGTATCATACTCTTTTTATGTATTATTTTACCGTTTTATTGACCATTTCTTGTTTGGGTATTGTTTTAGGGTTATTTTGGGTGATTTTTTATATTTTTGAAATCCCATGAGGCTATGCATGGTTGGCACACGGTTATGGAAAACCATGTAGTTTTCTCCAGGAGATCATTTACCCCATTTTTAGCGACAGGAAGGGGGTGCATGGTTTGAAAAAACAATGTAGCATCCCTCCCCATAACCATGAATCTTTAAACAGAAGTGGTTTTCATGGTTGGTACATAGTATTTCAAACTGTGTTCCTACATAGGAGTAACCATTCACCCTAGATAGTAGGGCCGCACAGTTTGTCAAACCATGATGCCCATCCGAGAAACTATATGAATGGGTTTTTAAACCCCATGAAATTTATTAAAAATCCAAAAACCAATAGTTTATATCCCTAATCACCCATATTATACCTAATATGATTTCCATCAATTTTGGAGGCTCTGAAGAGGGTTCCAAGGATCCTTTAACTCCTTCTTTTGTGAATCGAAGGTCCAATGAAAGAACATTTTCCCTCCAATAAGTGATTCTCTTTATTATTTAAGGTTCCCCCTCAATTATATTTCCCTCCCATTTTATGGGGGATGAATTCATCCATTGTTGATGGTTTAGATCTAGGTTTTAATAGTTCGTTCTTCATTGGATCTTGATCTATGGGCTTCATCCTAGATCTTCCTCACTTTTATGATTTTGTTCGTTCTACATAAAATTAAAGGATACAGTTTGAAGAACATTCATTAACATTATTTTGGTTGATGGTCTGATCAATAATCAACATAGTCTTGATTATGATAATTTTTATATACTTTTTCTATTTTTTTCCACACTGTGAAATTGCTTTTAAATTAGAAAAAATGATTTGATTCCCATGTAATTATGAGACTATTCACCGATCCCATTAGTCCCATTGAATATTATGAGTCTGAATTGATGGAAACACATGGGGAGTACCAATCATCATTGAATGATAGTTTATAAATTTTAAATTTTGAATAACAGGATAATATAATTGAACTAAATCCTTATTGAATGTTTGATAATGTGATTTAAAGGGTTTATTGGCTTAACCTTGAGGGGTTAATGAGTAGTGAAATAAATGATGATAAATGGAATAATGAGTAAATTATGTAAGTTTTAACTTATGATAAAAGTGAAAATAGATGGTTGTTTTTGATAAATGAATTGGAAAACCATAATGATAATGGATGATAATTGAGTTATGAATATGAAACCATGATATGTGCTATTTGTAAATTATTTACCAATGAGTTGTGGGCCAGAGACTGATTCTCCAAATACCTATTCGGTTCTAGAATGCTTCTTTATCCCCCCAATATAAGCATGTAAATAAAGAGTTGTGGGTCAAGGAATGATTCTTTAAATACCCATGGGGTTCTAGACTCCTCTAGGCCCTCAAGATATTAGCATTGGACTGATGTTCCAAGTGGCTAAGATAACAGTACCTGGGCTAATGCTACTGGGTATCAGAAATGAAATTGGAATTAAAAGAATAATGAAAGGCCATGAAATAATGCATTATTATATCCCTATGGTGCATGGTTCAGACTCCAACATGGGATAAAGCATATACGATTAGTTTAGATTTCATCATGAACCTGATGTCCTATATGGTTGATTAAAGAATAATAAATGTGAGGACTATTTTCTTTAGTAATTTGTTCACTATTCATTATACAGATTCTTACACTATTATAAACTGAATATTTCTTTAGACTCTATTGGTGGTGGCCTAATGAGTTGTGAACACACCCTATCTATGATGCTTGATTGGTACCCAGATAGACCTCATGTTTGCAAAACATGATAGGGGAAAGATCTCTATGTTAGATGGTTTTGTTGGGATTAGTAATGGGGCGTTGATGAGAGAAATAAAAATGATATAGAGAACTATTTGGGAGTTATCAGTGTTTCATTATTTTGAGTTTTTATTTGAAACTTGACACTTTTATAGAATGACATATTTACTACTTTGGTTTATGGTCATTTTCCTAGTTTTGGATTTATTCAGGTGTTATTGATTGATTATTGATTATTGTATTATCTTGGATATTTTTATATTTATTTTCATTATTGTGATGATTTTATAAATATGTTATAGAATCCCCATGATACATATTAGAGATTCACTTTTAGTCGACAGCCTTTGGCATATAGGGATATTTCTCCTGAAGTCATATGGAAAATCGGCTCGAGCTACCAATTTATGGATCCCAGGTAGGGTTGTTATAATAAGAAATCTTGAGAAGTAATATTTATTTTATAATCATATTATATCCCTATTTAAGTATATGAATCACCAAGGGATGTTGATATAGACGAAAATACCTTTAAAATAATATTCATTCCTATATTTGAAATCATGATAAAATTATCTATTTCTTCTAATAAAATTTTTAATAAAAATTTACATAATTTTGAGGAAATGAATCTATTTATAAATCACCATGGAAAAATATATATGAAACTGTAAATAAAAGAATGGTCAGGACTATGAGAAAATTCATTCACTTATTAAATGTTTAAATAAAACATTTCTTTCACATATTTGGAAAAAAGTCAAAAGTAACTTATTAAGAAAAAGAAAAGAAAATTTCTTTTAAAACATTGTAAATAAAGTCAAATATAGTTAAAAATGACGTTAAAAAATCATTGGATCATTGTAAAAATATTTTTGAAAATATTTTAGTTAATATGGTTGTGGTGGAGAATGATTATTAGCCAAAAGGGGAGATAAGGCTAGATTTCATTGCTCAATTTTCTTATCCATTTTAATTATGAAATAGTTTAAAATGAATGGAAAATATATAATTTACATATATAAATAGAAGATAATAAATAAATAGAATTTAAATAAGATAAAGTTATTTCAATTTCATTCAATGGATATTTAAATATAAACAATCTTGAATAAAAACTAGACTGTAGAATAAACCATTACCTAAAGTCTGACTTTCAATGTACATAATATTCATCTAGTATAATAAACTTATATTAATTTTATAATTTATTCATAATATTTTTCATTATTATAAACTTTTCATAATATATTTTATTTTATTTATTGTCATGTATTATATAGTTAGTAAATCGATTAAGTTCACATTTGACATTTTGGGGTCCTATGGTTTATAAACTGAAAATAACATTGGTGTGTTTACCATGGTTAAAGGGTTAATGGTTAAATTATATAAATAATATTAATCATTTCATAATTATCATTTTTAGGTGTTAAATACAATTATATAATCATCCATTAATGGCATACATAAAAAATGAATCACATCAATTCGTGGAGGTTATCGTCCACACGTACGCACAATCAACTTTATCATTTTTAATGTGTGGATGGGTAGTAAGGTATATGATATGTTATATTAAATGAATATTAATAATGATATAAATTTAATACATATTCATTAGTTTCCCATTTTTGACCATGCATGTAAAGTGTTTATGAAAAGATAATAACACCACTATGTGGAGACTGAATGTCATACGTATACAAGAGAGATATCTTTATTTTCTATAGGATGGAAAAGTGATATAAAAATGGTTCTACCATATATAAAATGGAATTTAAATATATTTATGATGCTGATGTTATCATATCATGATGGTTATATAATATTTAAATAAAGAGGAAGAATAAATAAACCTGAAAACGCTCAGTTAAGAGTTATACATTTCCATTGAGAAATCTCTTTGGCTTCCCCTATAAGCCATATAGGATTGTAATTTTATTGAAAACATGTCATCTACTATGTGGATAGATATGTTGGTATTGTATTTTAGAATATATAAGTTAGGTTAAATTTATTATTTTTTGTAAATAATAGAGGATTGCGGTTGCCCTTTTATTAGCGAGGTGAGTGGCATACTTGTAAATATTTTGAAGTATTAAATATTATTAGTGGATTACTTAGGGATAAGTGGAACTTAAAAAAATAAATTTCAAATATAATGATATAATGTTGGACATATCATTATTTAATAATAATTAAGATTATATTTTATGACTGTAACATGAAGGTTTAACCATAATTAACCCATTTTACCACTTTACTATGGTAAATATTTACCGTAGTTACTATTAATAATGAACAAAAATAAAATTAACCTCATTAAAAATTATATTCACATGATTCCATATGTGAGATAAAATTTTCAAGTTTCAATTTTTATAAGTGTTACAAAATAATTTTAATTTTATTTTTCAAAATGCAATGGAGAATTGTTTTTTAGAATTATGTTCTTTTAAATATAAAGATAATCTTATACCAAAACCTTATTAAGTGATGATTCTTATAGAATAAATTATATCATGTTTAATAAAAAGTATATTATATTAATTTAAATCCAAATCCAAAATGATAATTTTAAATTACATTTTAATGAAAATAATATATATTTTTGCAAAACGTATCAATTATCACTATTCCCCAAAAAATAAAAAATTTATGAAAAACATGATAAATTCAAAATTATTTAATTTACCTTGTAGTATCAAATATGATATCAATTTTATCTATTAAATCAATATAATTTATAAATTTTAAATTAAAATATAACCATTAATAATTTCTATTATAATGATAAAATAATTTATTGTGCATTCAAAAATAGTATAGGAATGAAATGTTTACTTATTATAGGAGGATATCAGGTATTAAATTATCCCCCATTAAATAATTTCATTCTTGAAATTGTGATAAAATTATATTCCTTAATAAATTTGGGTAATCCTTTTTTAAAGGTTCTTTAGGCTCCCATGTTTCTTTTTATAGTTTTTGATTTGTCTAATAAACCTTCACTAGATGTGTTTTCCAATTCCCCAATATATTCTCTCTAGTGTAATGAATCTAGATTAGATATTCATAGTAGGATAAATCAGGTTCCAATACTATTTCTTCAATGGTGAGTATATTCATTGTGCATGTCATGAACTTCTTTAATAAGGATACATGGAACACATTGTGTACTTTAAATAGGCTAGGTGAAATTACCAAAAGGTAAGGCACAACTCCAATTTTTTTGAGAATTTTAAAAATCCCAGTATACCTAGGAGTTAGTTTTATTTTCTTTTTAATCATAAAACACAATTACATGGAGATACCTTCATGAAAACATGATCTCCAATATTAAATTATAAATCATCCTTTTAGTTTCCAACATAAGGGTTTTGCCTACTTTTTGTCACATTAATATGATTTTTAATAGTATTGATTTCCACAGTTGTCTATTTCATGAGATATTGGCCTATAAACTTCCATTAACATACATCATCCCAATAAGTTAGTGTGAAAAACCTCTTTCCTTACAAATCATTATATAGTTCTATTTTAATGTTTGAGTGAAAGCTATTATTATTTGCACATTAAACCAATGATGAATACTGATCCCACATACCTTGAATGCCAATTGATTATGACATAAATATATATTTTAATATATAAATATTTATTTAAGACTTCCCATTGGTTTGAGGATTATAGGCGGTGGTCAAATGTATCTTGGTGTCAAGATCCTTGTGAATGATATTAACAAATTTTGTTGTAAACTGATGATCATGGTTGGATAAAGTTGAAATAGGTACACTATGAAGTATCAAAATTTCCTTAATATAGTTCTTAGTGAGCCTCTGGAGAGGTAGATCAACCCAATTATCCAAAAAATGAGTTTAATTGAAAAATCGATCAACCATTACCCATATAAAATCAATTTTTATGACTTTTTTGGTAATCTAGTGACACAATCCATAGTTATATTATACCATTTCAATATAAGATTATATGTAGGTTTCAAGAATATGTTATGATGTTTTCTCTAAATATTTACCTATTTATTAACCTTGTATCTTGATAAATAGTTTTCTATTTCCCATTACATATTATCCCACTAAAAGTATTCCTTAAAACCCATATTCATTTTAGTGATACCAAGGTGTATAGGGAAATTTGATCTACGAGATTTATCTAAAAATTATCTTTTTATACGAGGAATGGATAGAACATATATAATCAATTCAAATATTAATATAAAATCTCTATATATAATTCTACCAATTTACCATTACTCACAACTTTGATCTTCTTTTAAATATTCTTATCATCAATTTGGGTACTTTTTATTTTATCTAATATGGATGGTTTGGAAATAATTTTGAACAAATGTGATGATTCCCCTTCCTTAATTATTAACATATCTGAATTTTATAAATCCATGAATATAATAAATTTTTTAATCCAAATTTTAGTCAAAATTCCACAATCTTTCCTACTCATCACATCATCCACTATATATACCTTCCCTAGGTGGTAGTGTATTTATTTCACATCTTTCACCATAATTATAATACCTCTATATATTAAATTAAAATATTAATGATTATAAATAAAGATAATGTGTTAGATAATTTTATTTATGGATATTTAAATACCTTGATATATAGGAAATAAATCTATCGTTCTATATAAGGACACATCCCAATCCATTCCATGAGACATCAATATATATCAAAAATACATCCCTTCCTGATGGTAATTTCATAATTAGTGTATTGAAAATTCTTCTATTAAATTATTCAAAACCTTATTTACATTCTTCTAATCATATAATGTTAACCCCTTTATGTTTTAACTTTGTTAATGTATTACCTAATCAAGAAACATTTGGAACAAATCATTGATAATAACCTACTAATCAAAGGAAACTACATACCTTGGTTATGTTCATTAGTATTGGACCTCCTATCACTATTGTTTTCTTTGAGGTATCAACTAATATTCAATACTATAGAAATCCATGATTAATATACATGGATATTACATCATTTTAGGTGAATATTCCTCACATTACAAAAATACATACAGAAGGACTGTAATAAGGTAGTGTATTTGGAAACATAGAACACAATCTTCTAAATTGATGAAAAATATTCAATTCTTCCCAGAAAGATCTTCCAATTTAGTAATCACATATAAAACCTTTGTTCATAACATGAGGAAAGGAAATATAAGAAACCGTGTGCTGAAATTTTCAGTAAGGGTAAATAAAGGAGACACATAGTCATAACATAAACATAGAGGTATGAGTACATGATCATAACATTTGAAGATCATACCCTACATATCAAAGATCATAAAAATAATTCATGGAATAAATATTGGAAGAACATATGGAATGAATCATAAGGGAATCAAGATCATGATCCATGAGAGATTAACATATAAATAATACATATAATTTTTTGCATAAACATAAGCATATAAAATCATTCCCTATAAGTCAACAATCATTTTAAAAACTTATCAGGGAACTTCATAGGGGCTACTTCTACTGGGAAGGACACACCACCATCCCTTGTCATGTCCCTTTCTTTATAGTGAAATGAGTTCACTCCTCAAACCATCTTACTAGTAAAGGTCCCTTCCCAAGACCATCTTATAAAAACAATTCCCTTACTAAACCAAGTTCAATCCCCGTTCCATCAATTTCTATTTCATGATATATAAATATTCACTCAATGAATTAAAAGGAGATATAGGTCCCAACCATCACATAATAAAATCAAACATATGTCTTCAATAAGATAATAAAAAATTCCTCATATCATGACCCATAAAAAGAGATGGGTTTTATAAAAATCATCTCATAACCCATGAAAATAAATGGAATGATAAAAATTTAATCATATCATAACCTTTGGAAAAGAGAAAATTTTTATAATCATAGAATAACCCATGAAAGGAAGTTGGTTCCATAAGCATTTTATTGTGGTATATCCCAGAAGAAGAAACAGGTTTTGTAAAAAACATGTCATAGTAAACATAAAACATTAAAATAAAGAATAATAATGGCGTCCTTGGTTCATATATATAGTAAATCATAAACTATATCAAAAGATATCATCTTAGTCGGATGAGGATTTTGAAAGATCAGTTGGAACATTTATTAAGGGAAATAACCTTTCTCTAAAAATATATTATTAAAATACAAATTTTTTTTCAAAATAAATTTCTTTTAAAAACACTATGAAAAATTATGAATTAATCTTTAAAAAAAATTAAACCATTTCTTGATGAAAATATCATTTCCTCTTTGAAAAATTATATATTGAACATAAAATATTTCTAAAACATTTTTCTTTGATAAACTATTTGAAAAATTATTAAATAAGCATTTAAATCATTGAAATCCTTTTATTTGAACATAAACTTTGAAAAAATATAAAGTTATCTTTGAAAATAATTTAGAATACTTATTAAAAATAATACATTTTTGAAAACCTTGTTCTTTGAGAATAGATTTGAAATATTATAAAAGAAGCTCTTAAATCAGTGAAATAATTTTCTATGAAAATAACCTTTAATAAAATAAGCTTTAACAATCATTTATATTTTTTTAAACATATTTTTTGAAAACCTTTTTCTTTGAAAAAATATTTGAAAACTTATAAAGGAATATTTGAAATAATTTAAATCCTTTTAATTGAAAAAACATTCGAAAACATATAAAGGGAGATTTGAAAGTCATTTAAAATAATTTTTAAAACAAAAAAACTTTCAAAAAACTTTTTCGTAAAAATATGAATTAAATAAGAATTAATTTTTTTTAAAAACACTATTATAAAAAAATGTTTTATGAATAAAAATGATTTCTTACCGAAGAGAGAAATAAAGTCATATTTTATTAAAAACATTTTCTTAATTATCTTGAGTACCAAAGAATATAAATATGGAATCATTAAATTAAGAAATCATGAATAAAATGAGGAGAATAAATTTTATGAGAGTTCTTGAGAGATGTATAATAATATTTTATTAGTGGAATTATAATCATAAATAATCCTGATAAACGATGTGATTGTAGTAAAAAACTCTTACCACTTTGGTAACATTAAATAACAATATCCATGAAATAATAAAACTACATGAAGTATAAAATATCATGAAAATAAAGATATTCATGACATGAACTATCAATCAGGAAGTATATAAACCTTGTAAAAGAATGAGGTTCATAACATACAATGTGTCTTAAAGTAGGAAATTTAAGACAAATTACATTTTTGATTTGGTGACTTTTGAACCATGAACACCATGAAAGTGAGATAATAAAAATGATATTTAAATACCAATAAATTTAAGGATATTAATCATATAATACATTCATGGTTAATATATTCATAAAATAAAAGAAATGAGTGGTGAATATGGAATATTTCTAACATAAGAAAAGTGATACTAGAAATCACTTTACTACCTGATCAAATTTTGAATCAGGAGATTCGTGAAAGAATAAAATCAATTGAAACTTTTAATATCATTAAATAAAATAAATTAATGATATAAAATTTCATATGTCAGTATGTACATGACACAATAAGAATAAATTTTCAATATAATATACATCTCATAGTAATAAAAGTGAGATGAGAAAACACTTAACTCAAGTCTTGAATTTTTTCATACATGTTGAAACCTTATGTAAAATATACATTAGTTTATTATAAATATACAAAAATAATAATATTTTTTTATATAATACCATATATTATTTTATTATTTCTTTATATTACCCGTTTGTAAACAATTTCATGTTAAAGTTACATTTCGGGTAACGACTTATTTGTTTTCCATATAACCGTTGAACTGTTATTCTTGATCATATTAGTCAGATCTTGTTTAAATTGTTTAAACTATTTTTAAATTTTTTTAAAAATCATATATATTTTGTATATATGTATTTATAATAATATATAAAATATATAAATATGGAATGAAATACACTGTTCATGGAGACGGTAGACCATATGTACTCCTGAATTCTACTTCTTTTTTCATGTCACATTTTAAAATAATTAAAAGAAAATGATATATATATATATATATTATATTTATAGTATAATTAATATTTTTTATATATCAAATATGTTTATTAATCTCATCCTCAATACATTTCATGTAAAGGTTGAAGTAATCACATCGCTTCGAGGAGGCGGTCGTCAACACGTCTACAAATGAAGTTATCGTATTCCAAAAAATGGAAATCATAAAGGTATGTGTGATATAATAATTCCATAAGCATAAATGAATTATATATATCATATATATAATATAAAAATATTATGTTTATAATTATGTCCAACTTTGAGAGGTTTTAATGGATAAATAAATGACATAGGTTTGGGAGGCAGTAGTCCGCCGTATACACAAACAATGATTGCATATCCTTTTCGGTGGAAGTGTGTGAAGTTGTAGTGAGTGATATTAAAATAAAAAATATAAAATTAAGATTATGAATGGAATTTTATATTAAAAAAATGATATTCTTAGTGAAGAAAAGTCCATAACCTCGAATATTCACTATCAAGAATTGGAAATATGTCATCCATCATCCATCATTAACCAAAGCACATAGATAGAGAAGATGAATGAATGGGGTGAATAACCTGATTTAGAGATGGATCTATAGGAATGATGTGATCTTGAGAGAGATGTTTTCTATTCTACTTATTCCATATTTTTTAATTTCTATTCCTACCATACATAACTAAATATCATAGGGAATTAGGATTATTTTTTTTGAAGTCAAGTTAATATATTCTAATATCATTATGGAAACTATTTCTCTGATATTTAAGTTCAAAATTAACATTTTTGTTTATTATGAGCATATATTTCACACTACACTATGAATTGACATGAGATTTTAGTGAATAATTTACACTTTCTCATCTATCAAAGTATTGAAAATGAGCATGATTAATTTCTCTATTATCTATATTTAACACATCTATCACTAAGTGTTTATTAGTAGATCGTTAGGAAGGTAGTATAGTTGAACTATGATTTACATTGAGTTATTTCTCAATGCATAAACAAATTTTATTCTTGTAACTATTTAGTTTCAATTAAGTTTAGTGAAAATATATAATATCAATAATAAATTTAGGGAATTTTGTCCTCTATAATGGCAACCCTATATTTTCTCCCACTCACCCTTTTTTTGTTCTCTCTATACCACTTCCATTTGACACTTCATTTAGAGAGAATCCATTTAATTATTTTCTATTTGTTTAGACATTTTTCTATTATTTTTTTACGTTGTTTTAGTCACTCACACACACCATTCACATCACAAAATTGGCCATGATTTCATTTGACCTGACACTTGATCCGATCTATGGAATAGATCAAAGGGCATTCCGGATCCCCACATACTTGATATGGACTCACTAGTCAGTGTATAGAGTTTTTCCGTAGTCAATAACCAAATGGATGCTCTAAACTAGCCTCACCAATGGTATAACCCACCTGGCCTCTAAGAAATCCAAAGGGTACCAACCTATATAATCAGGGTTGATAAGAGACCATCAATAGACCCTCTAAAAGATTCAAAAGAAACCCATGGTAATATAATACTGTGTAAGTATGAGGCCCTCACATGCGTGACTCACCTTAACTGCACCACCGAACATGTCTACCCCAAACACCGACACCACCTATGTGATAAACCATATTGGTAAATATTCTATAGGGGTTAATGACAAAAAAAACCGTACACTAGTGAAAACCGGGCCATCATATCACATTATCATCCATATCATTTCTCAAAATTCACTAAAATTCTGTCCGGGCATTTTCATTTGAAAAACCACATTCATTTCCCAACATTTCAAAGTTTCCAATTAGGCCTTCCGACATATCCATTTAAAATAAATTTTCAAAACTTTTCCAATATAATATGAAACATCACTTTCATGTGTAAAAATCCAAAAGACCTTTACCTTCCATTCTAAAGTCCATTTCTAAAATCAGGATGGAAAAAATAACACATGATTGAAGGTACAGAAGGGGATTTCATACCATTTAAAACTAGAAATCCTATCAACATACAAAATGGTCCACTTTTTAGAGATCACTTTAAAAACCATTTTAAAAACCACATAATATACCAACAAAACATTTAGAAATTAAGAAACCATTTTTAGAGACTCAGTTTCAAGGAAAACATTATTTAAAGGTTCCATATTCATTTGAATGCTCATCAATGTGTGCACACCGTGCACACATGGATGTCCCAACATCAAATGGAACACTTGGTGTGTCCATGAAAATATCCAAAAACATTTTTAAGAAACAACACTTTAGTTTAAATCAAACACAATAATTTTTCATAATTACAAAAGTGAAACAAAGCATTGAAAACTAACAAATCATTTCCGATCATTTCACCATAACCTAATAATCCATAAGGGGAATCTAAATCACACATCATTCCCAATCTATCATATCAACCAAGCTATCAGAATAGATAATGATAAATGTCAGAAAAAGATTTTAATTTCATTTTAAGGAAACAATAAACATTTTATAAAACACTTTGAGTATATAAACTTATAGGCATAAACATATTAATACCTTGAAAACCCATTTTCACACTAAATTAACAACCACAAACCATCAAAATAATCAACACCAACATATCAAAGGCATGATGAAAATATTTATATTTTTCTTTCAATGAAACAAGAATCAATGATTGTTCCGGAATGGAAAATAATGGAAACACCTACCTCAAAAGAGTGCAGATGCGACGAAAGTCTAAGGGAAAGAAAAAATAAGCCCCATAGATAAACCACACAACCTATATCAAAAGGTGACAACCCAACATATCAAACCCAACTTATAGGGGTTTAAAAATATGGAAAAACCACAATGAATCCCATGGAAATGAAGATATGAAGAGATAAATAAGAGAAAAATAGACAAACCCCTAAAAATTACCTTAGAACTTTGAATATGAAGCCATGATGGAGGAGGATCCAAGGGGAGGGGGTTTTGGGACCCCATCATGTTCCAAAAATGACTCAAGGGAATGTAACAACCCAAGATTTTATGAAAAATATTCTTTTTCACTAATGTCTTCTGTTGTACGCTACACCAAAAGGAGCTTGCACAACACACATCCTTGACTTGCCTTGCATTACACGCAATCACGACCTTCTTCAATACCTTGCGTCGTACGCAATACCGAGTTTCACTAAACAACGATATGCTATTAAAATATTATTAAAACTAGCCGTTATGAATAATAATAACCACTTTTTGAAATTTTATAAATTTTATTTTTCAAAATGGACTTCATTTTTGGATTCGGAATACCGAAATTAGCCTAGGGTGAAATTTTGGTATTTTTCTGAAAACTTTCAATTTTTGATGAATAGTGAAACCACTAAGTGGTAGGTTAAAAACTGAATTTTGCATAAAATTTAATTTTACCGCTTCTGTGAATGGAATTTCGAAAATCCGACAGTCACGGTTGATATCAGTAAGTAAAATGTGGTTCAATGAGATAAAAATAATTTTTTGGTGAATAGTAACTTTTTACTTTTTTTACCGCGGTTAATAGTAAATAGGGTAACTAAGGGTAAAAATGATTTTACTATTACCCTAACACATGTCCTAATTCTATTGGATAAGTTTAATTCGACCAAAAACAAACTTTGGAATAAAATATGACCATTTAGGCCCACTTGGGTTAGATTAGGACATTTATTATTAATTTATTTAAAGAAGGGTTAAAATAGTTAAAATCAAAGTTTAATAAGTAAATCATTTTTAATATGGGGTTATACATAAGATAAATTCGACTATAAATATTAATTAGAAAGCTAACAAGATTTCCTACATAATTATATTTTATTTATAATTTTTAGACTTTAGATAAATTAATTTATTTATGACACAATGATGATGCAGTAATTTCCCTTTTAAGGAAATATTAACATAATTAAAGTTATAAATGCTCAAATGAATGTAATTTGAGACTTTTTATGAATTCCACTAATTTTCTAGGTTCCTATGATATATTAGTGTTGATTTAATCAACTTGGTTCGAACATATAATTCTTTTATGACTTTCACAAAAATCATATATCAAATAGTGTCAAAATTGACACAAAATAGTTTTTAAATCAAATATTATATTATTAATTGTTATTTTATTCCTAAAAAACTAAGGTTCGGCCAAATGACTTAGATAAGCATATATATATTAATAATAAACAATTTGGGGTTCTTTTGGCATGTTATAGTAAGTGTATTAACCATATAGTGAAAGAAAACAAAAAGACATGGTAAAAGTTAAATTATTTAACTTAGAGTTAAATCTAATTGATAAGGTTAAAATAATACCCTAAACTTGTCTAAATCCTATTGGTTGATAGGATTTCGACCCATACCCACTTTAGCTTCGAAATAAGACCCTTTGGAACCATTATAAACCGATTTTGACATTAATATAAAATAATATTTTGAGGTATTCCAAAGGTGCCCCTCTCCTCCCTTATAAAAGGACACCTCCTCCCCCTCATCCTCACACCAATTTCAGCACTCAAGCTAGGCCAAAACCTGCCAAAATCTCTTCTCCACTTCCCTAGAAACATCTTAGAGGTTCTGGTCTTCTTCAAAGACCAATTTTAGTTCCCTAAGAGGAGGTCTCCAAAAGGCGCTTCAAAGAAGAGGTAATTACCGTTACCAATTCTTTCATCTTTATTTCTTTTTCCATTTCTTCTTCTTAGGTTGTTTCATTATTAAGTAATAACATCAGTATCACTAATATACTGATATGTTATTATAAGTATGAAACAACCCTATTTCACCATCTATCCATCCTACGAAAAAAGAAATCACCGGACGTGCGTACGTACGGACTACCGTCTTCACGACGCGATGAGACTCATTCTCCATGTTAACCATTTAAGAATGATTATAAAGTATATATAAGAAATAATAATGAAATATATGACATTATAAAGCTACTGGATTTATGTATATATATATATGTATGTCATATACTTACTTCCATTCAAGACAATAAGGAAAGGAGAACAACGTTCATGCGTACGTACGGACTACCGTCTCCATGAACGGTGTTTTTCATTTCATTTATCTATCTATTATATATATATATACTGAATATATATATGATATATAAATCATATTTTATATTTTGGAAGTAAGTAAATCATGATATAAGTAATAATAATGTCAAGAACAACAAGTCAAAACACCTACGATAAATGAAATGATTTTACCCAAAACGCTTCATTAACATGGAATTTACAAAAGATCGGGTAATATAAAGTCATAAGTGAACCATATATGATATCATAACAATGAATATGATTCTGTAATAAGTCAATGACATTATTTAAATCATTATACAGGAGGTTCAGACACATACGAAGCAAATCAGACCTAAGGTAAGGGAAATATCACAATCTCATTTTTATCCGAGATTGTTTATTCGTAAGTATTTACTGGGGTGTATTTTATCATCCACATCCATGTTTCATCAATATGTAATATTACTTCTATCCACCTAAAATTGTTTAAATCCATTTTTACCCTTCGGTGAGTTTTTAGTAATATGTATGAATGGAATCTTTTGTCGTTTTTCGTACGAGGTACTTTTTGACTTTTCCGACAAAAGTACGAAGAATGTTTTTTTTAACTTATACGGCACGAACGGATTTTTACTGTTTTATAAATCCTTATTTTCATGAAGCTTCCTCTAAAATATTTCATGACTATTTTCAATAAAATCTATTTCTTTTAAAATTGCATGATATTTTGTGAAAAGAAATTGATTTTGAAGAAGAAAGGATATTTTCCTCAAGAATTCAATTCAAGTGTTTTATCAAAATTATTTTCCATCTAAGATAATAAAGGGTTATGTTTCTATCCATATTCTTACATTGATTTGACTATGTTGTGATGGAATTATGTTTATGAATTCCTTTATCTTATATGAATGGTTTTATGATGTCATGTTGTTTAATAATCCCATTTTTATTACATGGGTTATGAAATGATGTATGATTTATGATTTTGTGGCACACATAAGAATGGTATCATTATGAGATGGGTGGGACCTATATATCCCTCCAATGCATTGGGTAAAGATTTTATATCTCATGATATAGACATGGCTGGAGTGGTAGGTTATACAGGTTCAGTGAAACAGGACTGAAACGAGGGTTACTCAATTCAGAAAGGGACTTTGTACACTAAGATAGTCTTGGAAATGAGTTTTGACTAACAAGAAATGATTCTCTATGATTATGTGTGTATGCCACAAAGTTTCATGTTTTAATTTATGATTATTGTGATTACATTTCACTTCCATGATTTATCCCATGTTATGAAATTATGATCTCTTTTGCAGGTTAAGATTTCCAAAAGTTATGTGCTTGTGTATACGATGAGATTTATATTTCATTTGTTTACCCTTACTGAGCATTTGAGCTCACCCTTTTATGTTTTCTTTTCCCCAGGATATAAAGAAAGGTTTTAGGTATGAAAAAAAGGGGAAGATCTTTATGGGAGATATTGAAGATCTTTCACCACGATTAGAAGATTACGTTCCGAGTTTCCAAAGACACTAAACTATTACGATCCTTGTGTGTGTGTGTTTTTTTACTAAGTATTCCGCAAAAGTAATGTAATGTTCATGTACGTTAAGCTTTGGGTCTCTACAGTTGGTATCAGAGGAAAGGTTTAGTCAACCTTTGGAAACTAGGATGCGAGAACTTTAGTGAGATCCCTAGAGATATTTATAAGGTATGTCTAGGGATGTCCCTAAGGTTAAGTATACGTATAGGTTATAGTACTAGAATTACGCTAACGATCATAGAATTAAACCTAAGATGTTAGATATTTAAGGTACTCCCCCTTTATTATGTTGTTTTCCCTAGCATGATTTTTGCCTCTCACACTATTCTTTTTGGGTTTTAGACGATGGATGGAACCCGAAGGAACCGTGTTGATCAATGCAATGGACAATGCAATGATTGTCCTCCTGAACAAACAAATGTTATGGGAGATGGAGTGCAAAATCTTATTGCTATACTTACAGAAGCTATGAATCATTCTGGACATCCAAATGAGCAGAGAAGGGAACAATATTCTATTGAGTCCTTCATGAGGCAACGTCCACCTTCTTTTAGTGGGTCTTCTGATCCACTTGTTGCTGAACAATGGATCAGTACCACAGAAAAGATATTTTCAGTTCTTCAATGTTCTGAACATGATAAAGTCATCTTAGCAGTGTATCGTTTGGAAGGTGATGCTGATCAATGGTGGAATCTTATTAAGAATATGAGGCAAAGGGATGAAATTGAGTCCATGGAATGGGACGAGTTCAAGAACTTATTTTTCAGTAAGTACTTCCCCCGTATTCTTCGAACAAAGATGGAGAAGGAGTTTATTGAACTAAAGCAAAAGGGTGATGAAACTGTTGGTATATATGAAGCGAATTTTACAAGACTTGCAAGGTATGCATCTGGCATTATCATCCAACCTGAAAGTAAAGTTGATCGATTTTTCAGTGGCTTAAAACCAAGTCTTCGAAGGGCATTAGCTATAAGAGACTTCAGTAGCTATGAAGAAATTGTGCGTTGTGCTATCAAGGTAGAAATGGAAGTTGGTGTTACATATCCATCTCATGGTTTTGACAAGAAACGAAAGATGGAGTTCAAGGAGAAATCTCAAAATAATGGTGAAAATAAGATGAATGTTTCCTTATGCACAAAGTGTTAAAAGAAGCATGATGGAGATTGTCTTAAAGGGACTAGAAAATGTTTTAAGTGTGGAAAAGAAGGTCATCGAGCAGCTGAGTGTCGAAGTAATGGAAAAAGGGTTTCTAATGATGTGAATAAAGAAAACACTGCAGAGAACGCACCACCAACACTTCAATGCTTCAAGTGCAAGGAAATGGGGCATTATTCTAATAAATGCCCTAATCCAAGGGTTAGTGATGATCAACATGAGAAACCACTGAAGGCAAAGGACAAAGGGAAGTCACATGCGATCACTATTGTCAATGTTGAATATGACAACGATGTGGTAGAATGATTAAGTGTTTATGTAATGGGATTCCAAAATAATGTTGTATCATTGAGTATTGAAATATTTATTGATGTGGTATTCAAAGTGATTGAGATATTTTTTTGGAAATAAGATGATATGCGCATAATGAAGGGGAAACAAGAAAATGAAATGTTTAATAGTATTCATCAGCTCATGATTGATATAAGGACTAAGTGATATCATGGTTTGAGTATATAGAATTTTGAGGATTTTGGTATGTGGAAAGAGTTAACTTTTAATGGAATTCATGTTTTCAATAAGGTTCAATGGGTATTCAAGAGAGTACAAGATTAAGGCCTTTGAATGTTTGGAATGTGACCAACAAGATATATCTTATGATATATGGGGATCAACGATGGTATTAAATCTCTGGTAATCGTTTTCACTATGTTATGAGAATGGACTGCAGTATTATGGATAAGCCTAAAGATTGGAATGGATTATGTTGGACATAAGTTAGTATTGTTTAAGGATAAAAGTTTTTTCGATATTATTGATGGGATGTTATAGTAATATAGTTTTAGAAAAAGGATAACCTGCAGGACGGGCGGCAGCCCATCGCTTCGGACAAGGCTATGGGAATCGAACCCACAACCGAAGTGCGACTGGCCTTTATCACCTACCACTGGCCTACAGGAAGTCCCTGTTTAGTAGAAACTAGTTTTATTATATTAAGCAATATGATATATGAATTATAAGTCCATTTTAGGAACCATATGTGATTAATCTCACTATAGATCGAATTATGTATATAATTTTTGCTAACCTTTTGTTTGAGACGGATGGAATAACCTATCATACTAACACTTCACGAATAACAAATTCAACTTCATTTATTTAAGAGATGAAGTGGAAATTGTTCAAGGCATGAACAACAGTGAGATTGTACCAAAATAAAGAAAGTATTTATTCTAATTCAAATTTTCAACTTTAGGGAAATGATCTTGAAAACCAAAAATGTTGTCCTAGTGATCTTATACCTGATGAATCAGATGGTACCTTAGATCGTCACAAATTTATGGATTTGTGATTACTGGATTTTCCATAGCCATGTTCTCTACCACTCTCCATCAGAACATGATGGTTAGATTTCTCTTCCATATCCATATTTTCACCTATGTGGAAACCTAGTGATTAGTTTATTTGGGTAATCGTTACATTTCATACTTTAGTTTTTAAAGCCAAGTTTTGGTATTCCTTTTTATGATGTGGGTTTCTATTAAAGAAACTTTCGAATAGTAAACCATTTATAACCCCGACGAATTTCGAGGGCGAAATTCATTTTAAGGGGGGTAGAATGTAACAACCCGAGATTTTATGAAAAATATTCTTTTTCACTAATGTATTGTGTTGTACGCTACACCAAAAGGAGATTTCACAACACACATCCTTGACTTTCCTTGCATTACACGCAATCGCGACCTTCCTCGATAGCTTGCGTCGTACGCAATACCGAGTTTTACTAAACAACGATATACTATTGAAATATTATTAAAACTAGCCGTTATGAATAATAATAACCACTTTTTGAAATTTTATAAATTTTATTTTTCAAAATGGACTTCATTTTTGGATTCGGAATACCGAAATTAGCCTAGGGTGAAATTTTGGTATTTTTCTGAAAACTTTCAATTTTTGATGAATAGTGAAACCACTAAGTGGTAGGTTAAAAACTGAATTTTGCATAAAACTTAATTTTACCGCTTCTGTGAATGGAATTTCGAAAATCCGACAGACACAGTTGATATCAGTAAGTAAAATGTGGTTCAATGAGATAAAAATAATTTTTTGGTGAATAGTAACTTTTTACTTTTTTTACCGCGGTTAATAGTAAATAGGGTAACTAAGGGTAAAAATGATATTACAATTACCCTAACACATGTACTAATTCTATTGGATAAGTTTAATTCGACCAAAAACAAACTTAGGAATAAAATATGACCATTTAGGCCCACTTGGGTTAGATTAGGACATTTATTATTAATTTATTTAAAGAAGGGTTAAAATAGTTAAAATCAAAGTTTAATAAGTAAATCATTTTTAATATGGGGTTATACATAAGATAAATTCTACTATAAATATTAATTAGAAAGCTAAAAAGATTTCCTACATAAGGATATTTTATTTATAATTTTTAGACTTTATATAAATTAATTTATTTATGACACAACGATGATGCAGTAATTACCCTTTTAAGGAAATATTAACATAATTGAAGTTATAAATGCTCAAATGAATGTAATTTGAGACTTTTTATGAATTCCACTAATTTTCTAGGTTACTATGATATATTAGTGTTGATTTAATCAACTTGGTTAGAACATATAATTCTTTTATGACTTTGAAAAAAATCATATATCAAATAGTGTCAAAATTGACACAAAATAGTTTTTAAATAAAATAAAAGATTATTAATTGTTATTTTATTCCTAAAAATCTAAGGTTCAGCAAAATGACTTATATAAGGATATATATATTAATAATAAACAATTTGGGGTTCGTTTGGCATGTTATAGTAAGTGTATTAACCATATAGTTAAAGAAAACAAAAAGCCATGGTAAAAGTTAAATTATTTAACTTAGAGTTAAATCTAATTGATAAGGTTAAAATAATACCCTAAACTTGTCTAAATCCTATTGGTTGATAGGATTTCGACCCATCCCCACTTTAGCTTCGAAATAAGACCCTTTGGAACCATTATAAACCGATTTTGAGATTAATATAAAATAATATTTTGAGGTATTCCTAAGGTGCCCCTCTCCTCCCTTATAAAAGGACACCTCCTCCCCCTCCTCCTCACACCAATTTGAGCACTCAAGATCGGCCAACCCCTGCCAAAATCTCTTCTCCACTTCCCTAGAAACATCCTAGAGGTTCTGGTCTTCCTCAAAGACCAATTTTAGTTCCCTAAGAGGAGGTCTCCAAAAGGCGCTTCAAAGAAGAGGTAATTACCGTTACCAATTCTTTCATCTTTATTTCTTCTTCCACTTCTTGTTCTTAGGTTGTTTCATTATGACGTAATAACATAAGTATCACTCATATACTGATATGTTATTATAAGTATGAAACAGCCCTATTTCACCATCTATCCATCCTACGAAAAAAGAAATCACCGCGCGTGCGTACGTACGGACTACCGTCTCCACGACGCGATGAGACTCATTCTCCATGTTAACCATTTAAGAATGATTATAAAGTATATATAAGAAATAATAATGAAATATATGAAATTATAAAGCTACTGGATTTATGTATATATATATATGTATGTCATCTACTTACTTCCATTCAAGACAATAAGGAAAGGAGAACAACGTTCATGCGTACGTACGGACTACCGTCTCTATGAACGGTGTTTTTCATTTCATTTATCTATCTATTATATATATATATATACTGAATATATATATGATATATAAATCATATTTTATATTCTGGAAGTAAGTAAATCATGATATAAGTAATAATAATGTCAAGAACAACAAGTCAAAACACCTACGATAAATGAAATGATTTTACCCAAAACGCTTCATTAACATGGAATTTACAAAAGATCGGGTAACATAAAGTCATAAGTGAACCATATATGATATCATAACAATGAATATGATTCTGTAATAAGTCAATGACATTATTTAAATCATTATACAGGAGGTTCAGACACATACGAAGCAAATCGGACCTAAGGTAAGGGAAATATCACAATCTCATTTTTATCCGAGATTGTTTATTCGTAAGTATTTACTGGGGTGTATTTTATCATCCACATCCATGTTTCATCAATATGTAATATTACTTCCATCCACCTACAATTGTTTAAATCCATTTTTACCCTTCGGTGAGTTTTTAGTAATATGTATGAATGGAATCTTTTGTCGTTTTTCGTACGAGGTACTTTTTGACTTTTCCGACAAAAGTACGAAGAATGTTTTTTTTAACTTATACGGCACGAACGGATTTTTACTATTTTATAAAGCCTTATTTTCATGAATCTTCCTCTAAAAGATTTCATGACTATTTTCAATAAAATCTATTTCTTTTAAAATTGCATGATGTTTTGTGAAAAGAAATTGATTTTGAAGAAGAAAGGATATTTTCCTCAAGAATTCAATTCAAGTGTTTTATCAAAATTATTTTCCATCTAAGATAATAAAGGGTTATGTTTCTATCCATATTTTTACATTGATTTGACTATGTTGTGATAGAATCATGTTTATGAATTCCTTTATCTTATATGAATGGTTTTATGATGTCATGTTGTTTAAGAATCCCATTTTTATTACATGGGTTATGAAATGATGTATGATTTATGATTTTGTGGCACACATAAGAATGGTATCATTATGAGATGGGTGGGACCTATATCTCCCTCCAATTCATTGGGTAAAGATTTTATATCTCATGAGATAGACATGGCTGGAATGGTAGGTTATACCGGTTCAGTGAAACAGGACTGAAACGAGGGTTACTCGATTCAGAAAGGGACTTTGTCCACTAAGATAGTCTTGGCAATGAGTCTTGACTAACAAGAAATGATTCTCTAGGATTATGTGTGTATGCCACAAAGTTTCATGTTTTAAGTTATGATTATTGTGATTACATTTCACTTCCATGATTTATCCCATGTTATGAAATTATGATCTCTTTTGTAGGTTAAGATTTCCAAAAGTTATGTGCTTGTGTATACGATGAGATTTATATTTCTTTTGTTTACCCTTACTGAGCATTTGAGATCACCCTTTAATGTTTTCTTTTCCCCAGGATATAAAGAAAGGTTTTAGGTAAGAAAAAAAAGGGGAAGATCTTTATGGGAGATATTGAAGATCTTTCACCACGATTAGAAGATTACGTTCCGAGTTTCCAAAGACACTAAACTATTACGATCCTTGTGTGTGTGTGTTTTTTTACTAAGTATTCCGCAAAAGTAATGTAATGTTCATGTACGTTAAGCTTCAGGTATCTACAGGGAAAGGGTATCAATTTTGGGATAAAAACAGGGGATGGTATATTAGGAATTTAACCATTTTAAAAATTTGGGCAGCTCACATGGTTTGGCCTTACGGTTTCCCAAACCATGAGCCAACCATGTGGTAGCTACTATCCAAGGGGGACTGACTGCATGACCAACCTGAATAGTTTGAATTACCCTGAAAAAAACATGTTATAACATCTATTAGAAATCCGACACCCACCTCACAGTTACCTGGGTTGGGCCTTATAGTTTCCTAAACTGTGTTACCAAACTGTGCCCTGGCCAAGATGACACCTGAAACATCCAAAAAAGTATATTTTTTAATTGGAAATCAATCTAAAACTCTACCCATGGATAAAATATAAAAAAAATAATAAAATAAAATGATTTTCATGTTTGGAGTGCAATTATTCCCCCCACCACAAACACATTCGTTTTCCATAAGGTCACCAGGACAAATGTTTCTGAAAAAATAATTCCATGCCCGATCAAAACCAAAGGAAACATGAACCTTAGGGTGACTTTTCAATTCAAAATTCACACCCGTCCATTCTATAGGGGACCGTAGAACAAGAAAAATGGGAGAACATGAAAGGATTATCCCCACCACATGAACATAAGTACAAACTTTTTCACAACTTTAAATCGGCCCAACGAGCAAACTTCTAACACAACTACCCCAAACTTCTTCACACGAGTTAACAAAAACCGCCACTAAAACTAAAAATTATCCATACAACCAGAACCCTCAACACTTGGGGAAACCCAAAAAGGGAACTCAAACCATGAAGTGAACCATAATCACCATCCCTCAATTCCATAGAACTCAAGCATCTCCAAACGAGCACATCTAAAACCGAAACCACCCCACAAGAGGGTTAAGCACCATCAATGAAGAACCAACAATTCAAAGAGAAACATTTAGATAAATACAAATGCTAAGATTTTAATAAAATAATTCCATCACACTTTTATAATGAAATGATTAAATTACAATGACAACAAAACTAAAACAAAAAAACTTCAACTACCTTCATTCCGACACTAGGGAAAAAATAGGCCATGGATCCCCGAACCCTCAGTGATTCCCTAACTGTGTGTGAGATTCACTCCAAGGCCTGTGGTTGGATCCATAACGATTCAAGAATATTCTACCAAAAAGTTAGGTTCCAACATCCCCCAATCACAATGTCTTCTTTGAGTGATGCTTCTTACAAAACTTCTATAGATGAACCATACAACTACCACAATGAAATGTATTTGGAGGATTACGACAAGAAAAATTCGAATGAACAAACCGACCAAACTGGTGGCATACAACCAAATGGTCTAATGAATTTGAATCCAGAACCCATGGAAGAGGATTTTATAGAAAATGATCCTCTAGAAAACACCTCTCTCCATATGGGTAACCCTCATGAGAAAAAATAAGCATCAGGTTTCCAACATGAATTCTAGAAACAAACTAATATAAAAATGCTTTTTCAAACAAATTTCACAAAAAAAGTACTTGGAGGATAGAACTTAGTCATTAATATCAAGATAAATACCACTAATCAAACTACAAGTCTTTAACAGATTATGTGAAACTACCTTATGATAAAAGGAAACCAGTTCCTTGAAGTGTTCAACATAAGCCTTCACCGTTCGCTGGCCTTACTAAATACTCATGTTCTCTTCCATCTAATTCATCTTCAACTCTTTAGGTATAAACCCTTATCAAAATAAGAAATTAAAAAATTCACATGTCATCCAAACATGAATCAATGGTGGGGAAAATAACTCTCATTCGTGCAAATATAGACCCTTGAAGGAATCCAAAACATCACACACTCTAAAAGATTCAAGAGTTCCCAAAAACCAAAAGACACATCGTACTTACTCAAGTTACTCCACTACATCTAATGGACCTCAATCACAATGGAGGATATGAAACAAGAGAGAAGAATTAGGAATTGGGCATAACTCACTAGAAACATTGGTGACCTTTTTTGGTAGCATATTATGAACAACAAAAAGATCATAAAATCAAGTTCAACATTGACCCGAAGCTCAACCATAAATGGAATATCAAGGAAAAACCACAATATGGACATCTAAAAACATACAAGAATAACCAAAAATCACCTTTTAGAAAATAAAAATTTTCATTTAAATTTCAAAACCAGCTTCTTCCAAGACCACTTTCCAAATTTGGAAAGACACTTTTTAAGACAAAATTAATTCCCCAAATCTTTTTCTCATTCAATGCCACTATAGAAAAACCTTGTCAACATTTAATTTCAAAATCTCACCCACAAAATCCTATGAATTTTCACATATGATTCCATCCACATATGCTTACATCATCCACACACAAGTTCTAAAATGCACTTTCAATTCACACCCTCACATATGTTATCATTCCTAAGGAGTACCAAGGGTCACACATTTCTATTCTTCATCAAAACCCAAGAATTTACCAACTTTTCAATTATAAACATTTTCCCTTAAAACCCATTTCACTAATCCAAAACCATTTGAAAGAAATCATATCGATTTTAATAACCATTTTCATTTTCAAATCCTACTCTCATTAACTAGGATTAGAACAACACATAATCAAGTCGAACTACCGGAGTGCAGAACTTGTATCCATGGATGACCTGGTTACATGGTTAGTGGAACATGCCCCAAATTAGAATCATAAACTTTGTGGAGCTTAAAACATGTAATTAAACTCCACATGTCCCACTAATCCATTGGAGATCACGACATAACACTAAAATGACTCAGTTATCATTGCTTATCCCAAAATGGAGACAAAATAATAAAATCCCGGACTACCCCTAGAAACTCTAGGACCAGAATGAGAAAGAGTTCAAGATTCTATCCTAATACCTACATCTTGATTCATTAAATTCATAATCTATAATCTACCTAACCCCACAAATAAAAAAGTCCCTTCTCTAATACCATTTTTAAAAAAACCAGGATGGGATTCCATCCAACCCGACACTTGACCCTGTCTGTGGCATGGCATGTAGGGAATTCTTGATCCCCACAGGCTGGAAACATGTGCCATGTATAAAAAATAATCCATGTGGGAACAATTTCAGCCTAATAACTTGGATCAAATAAAATAAACTAACAAAAATAAAAGCCCAACTATAACCTAATCTCAAACAAATAGACAACTAGTCCAGATACAACAGCTGAAAAAACAAACAATGTACAAAACTAAAACTTGACTGCGCTGAAAATATCTCCATGTGAACTTATAGTCACATCTAACCCCCAAACCAACCTGCTCCTACAACGACCACTCAAACTAGAAACTGGAGACATGCAAAAAATATCAGGTTTATTGACACCGAATGGAATAAGTAGGGTGTGATATTAACAACTCAATAGAAACCAACCAAAGGATACATATATTTCTTTTCCCAAAAATAGTCCATTAATCCTAGTTTGAAATACAAATATAAAAAATGGGGTTTTATCAATTTTAATAAACATACACAAATTTCCCAAAGTTCCCATTTTATAACAACACACCCATTTTTCCTTTTTCAAAAATTTGTTTCACTTTCCAAATTTTTTTTCTTTAATAACGAACCCAACCACATAATATGACCATGTAACCAATATAGGGTTGTGCATGAAATAAAGGGGACCAATACAGGAAGATAAAAACTAGTGAGAATAATATCAAACATACAGAAGAAAAATAAACATAAAAAACATATGTAGTAACCATTGGATTTTCCTTAACATCCCTAGAGAGATCCCTAGAAGTACTCGAGTTAGTCTCACCTTCTGGCATATGGTGAATCTCCATAGCCGATAACAACCTGGCTGCTATAAACTAGATTCACTAGTGGAACAACCCACCTATCCTATAAGACATCCAAGGGGTTCCAACCCATTTAATTGTGGTTGATAAGAAACCGTCACACAACTACCTAAAATACACCCATGAAACCTATTTGTAATAGTATACTTTGTAAGTAGGAGGCCCTTAGATGTGTGACTCCCCTAACTTCTGCCACTGAACTTTCCAACCCCAGATAGTAATACCACCTATGTGATAACCCATATAGGTAAATTCTCCATAAAAGTTCCCAACATAAAAAAAGCCATAAAAGAGTGCCAACCTGGCCATTAAATCACACAATCTTCAAAATAATTTCTCAAAACACACTAATATTTCAACCAATTAGTTTTATTTTCAAAACCACATTCATTTACCAAAATTACAAAGTTTCTAACTGGTCCTTACATCATGTTCATTTAAAATAAATTTACAAAAAATTTACAAAATAATATCAAACATTAATTTCATGTATAAAAACCCAAATGGGCCTTTACCTTTGAAGTTCAATTACATTTCCAATACTGAGTTGAAAAATTCACAACATTATTGAAGGTAGAAAATGGGATTTCATATCCTTTAAAAATCATAATATTCTCAAGGTATCAAATAGGCCAAGTTATTAGAGATCAAATTCTAAACCATTTTACAACCAACATAACATATTAACACGCTTTTTAGAAATAAAGAAACCATTTGAGAGACCAAGTTTCATGGAAACCATTATTTAAAGGTGACATATTCATCTGAATTTCAATCTATGTGTGCACTCCATGCACCCATGGATGTGACAACATCTAATGGAACACTTAGAGTGTCCATGACAACATCCCAAACCATTTTTAAGACAAAATTATTTCTTTTAAACCAAACAAAACAATATCACATAATTAAAAAAGTGAAAACAAGCTTTTGAAAAATAATAAAACATTTCCAAACATTTCCCCACAACCCATCAAGCCATAAGAGACATGTAAATCACATATAATGACCAATATATCATCCCAACCAAGCTACAAAAATATTTAAGACTAAATATGAAAATAATAGTTTAATTTAATTTGAATAAAATAATAGAAATTTTATCAAAGACTTTGAGTACATAAATATATAGGCATAAACATATTAATCCCTTGAAAATCCATTTTTCCACTAAATTACCAACCCCCAAAAGTCATCATAATAAAAAAAAATTCATAGGCATAAGAAACATATTTATAATTTACTTTCAAACACAAAAGAATTAATAGATTGTTCCAAAATGTAAAATAATGAAAACACCTACCTCAACAGAGTGAAGATGGGATGAAACTTCACAGGAAGGAAGAACCAAGCCCTACAAATAATCTGCACACCCTATATCTAATGGAAAAAACTCAACATATCAAAAAAAGTTTATGTGGTTCTTATAATAAGTAAATAATTTAAGGAATACAAATTAAATAAATATATGAAGAGATAAAAATACAAAAATGGACAAAAAACCTAAAAACATAACTTATAACTTTGAAGATGCAACCATAGAGGAGGAGGAACCAATGGGGGGGGGAGGCTTGGGACCACTTTATCCTGAAAAAATAACCCAAGGTAAGGGTGATTGATTTTGGTATAAATAGAGGGGAGTGTAGATTAGAGGTTTTAACATTAAAAAATATAGGGATCTTATACGGTTTGGCCTCAAAGTTTACCAAACCGTTGCACCGACTGCGGGGTAACTACTTTCTGAGGGGGTCGATCGCATGACCAACCAGCACTGTTTGACTTACCACGCCCAAACAGTGCAGTAGCTTCTATCCCTAATCCAACACCTTCCACACAATTACCTGGGTTGGGCTACACAGTTTCCCAAACCATGTGTAAGCCAAAAACACCCCCCAAAACATCTAAAAACATAAATGTTTTAACCTTAAATCAACCCAAACCTCCATGAAAGGATAAAAGATAAAAAATAAGGGATATTCATAGTATAGGTGTCATAATTGACCTTCCCTGTGGATTTAACACTGGTAATCACCATGTTGTTGTTTTAAGATGTAAATAGTGTATTATAAATATTAAATTTGTGCATCTTCAACGAAATATGATTGAAATTTTTTGGAATCATTTCCAAGGAAGGAATGAATTTCCTATAAAAATAAAAAAATGAAATTTATATAAAATATTTGTAAAAAACATAAAAACTATAAAAATTCATAAAAAATATAAAAAGGAAAAAAAGAAGAAAAGAAAAACCATTGTCATGACATTGAAAAATCTATTAATTTAAATTCAATTAATTTTAAAGAATGAAGTGGGAATATAGTTTTAAAAAGGCCATATCAAATTCCCCCACACTTAATTAATTTCACTACATAGAAATTAAAATCATATTATTTATTCAAAAATAATGTTGAAAAATAATGATCATCCCCACTACATTCTAAATACAACCAAAATGATATGAATAAAAAATAACTCAATTATTTAGAATAGTCATGCCTCCTATGTGTATGCCACTAAATGCATCATTTAAATTCTAATTCAGGTTCCAATTTTAATATCCATCATCCATTATTCATCATTCATTAGAGAACACAAAATGAGAATATGATTGAGTAGGGAGAGGAACCTGATTTGAAGATAGAGCTAGAGGAAAGAGATGATCTCACAAGGTATGTTAGTTATTATATTTCTTCTTAAATTTTTTATTTTGTTTTCTATAATTCATAACTTAATCTCATATGGGAATTGGGATAATTTGTTTTAAATTATATTTATCTATTATTCTAACATTATTTCAACTCTTTCAGTGTGATTTAAGTTCAATGTTTTCATTTACGTTCATTATGCGTTTCTATTTTATACTACACTATGAACTTATAGGAGACGATAATGAATTATTTTTTATTGAGCATCTATTAATGTAATAAAATCTAAAATGATAGATATATATATTTTCTATGTTAAACACATCAATCCCAATGAATTTATTAGTATATCAATGATATTGGCCTTGTGAAAACCCTTTTCATCCTAACCCTTTCCCTACCCTAGATAAATGAGCCACATATTGAATACTACTACTGCAATATGTCATAACATATTTCTCCCTACATAAAATCCACACTTTTTTAATTTTATTTACACTATCTATATCAATGAAAATAAAATACTGGTAATATTTTAATTATGTATAATATGCTATTTCCACTAACTTTACCATTTATATATTTGATCATTTTTAAATCAAATTATGGTATTTACTAAATTTCCATATTAGATATACTGATATATAATGAATGACCATGTATATACTATTAATATTATAATATTTTAGATGACCATACTTACATAATATAAATTATTCATCTCATTATCTAATTTCTTTTATCTAGATGTTTATCATGTTTCTAAATTGTTGTACTCTTTCCGCAGTTATCATTAGAAGTAATTTTTATTGTAGATTGAGATGATGGGAAGTTCAAACATAGAGGGTTTTTATTTAATTATTATTTTAATCATTTTATGATTTTACTATTTATGTTTCATTATGTTATCTGGTAATGTATTTAATGGTATACATTAATAAAATAAGGAATTTTTTATTTTTTCCAATGTTTATATAAAACATAATATCCAATAAATGTGGTTTATTAAATAGAATTTAACACTAAAAATTATAGGGTGTTACATTCCACACCATTAAAAAATTTACCATTGAAATTTAATTACTCATATGAGAAAAAATTATTTTACTTTTGCCTTAGTACACAACTATTTTCCCACGAAGTTTCCTAACATTTTTGATTCCACTACCAAACATTTAACACACGAGTGGCCTTATTTCACTATACATTATCACTATTTTCCAATATATTTATTATTTAATTATTATACTAGAGAAAATTTTTGATTTATACCACATTTTACCTAGTGAGTGTCCTTGTTTCACTAGAAGATATCTTGCACTTTTGAGTGGTTTGATTAAAGTGATAAGTGACAAGATACAATCTCCACATGTATAATAATCATGAAGGTACCAATGAATCATGGGATCATATATCCCTTATTACCAAATCACATAAACCTATTCCACTGTAATTTTTGAATGATTAATATATCACCAAAATCAACTTCTAAACTCATTGATGATTATCAATATAGATCTTATCATATATTTCTTGAGAAATATAATGCCCCAAAAAGTTTATCCTTACAAATTCTTCCCAAAATTATGGATCTATACATCTCTTCTAATATAGATTGGAATATGGTGTCATTTGAATACTTGAGTTGAAATTTTTGTTTTATATGAACTTGAATAGAGGATGTTATTTATCCTATATTCTGTTGAAATACATTGAGAAAGATCATAGTATATAATAAAGAGTCTGAATGTTCTTTTCATATTGATCATTTTTTTAAGGATGAGAATCCATTATAATGTTTAACTCTATAACTAATTCTTTCTAAATGATTCTCTAGAATATTTTTGCGAAACTTATATCCCAATAAGATAAAATTTTATGTGGTACTCCATGTATCCTTTTCAATAACTATATATATATCATAACATGTTAATCTAGTGAGAAATAATATATAATATAAATGAAGTGTACTATAATTTGGTTTTGATACACAACTACCTAGATTTCATTTTTTCATTTAAGAATTTTTGGAAGAGTGATAACAAATTCCATGGTGATAAATTTTCTATATCAAAATGGGTAATGGTTACATCATCCCCATATACATTTTAAATTTCATCTGGACTTATTTAAAGACCAAGAATCAATATATATACTAAAATATCTCCCTTTTCATTTCAATCAATGAGAAATGTTCTTTAGGATCACAATAAAACATTTTTTACTTCTAAGGTGAATGGAGAATAATGGTAGATGTGTATCATCCAAAATATTCTTATTTAAATCTATCATGAATGGGTCATATATATGGGTTCAAAATCTTATTACTTGATATTTTTCAAGTTCGAAATCCAAAACTCTTTCTACCTTTATCTATAGATTTGTATCATCCTTATATGCTTCCTTGATCTTTACATAGATGGAAGGATGAGAAATAATTTGAGAAAGATTGGATATTATCCATTCACCTTTGATTTACATGTCTACACTTTTAAAATATATAAATATTGGGTACATTTGAAACTTTATATTGGAAATATTATAATATTTTCTACATGAATCATTAGAAAACTTATTTTCCTTTCCATGATAATAATTTATTGAGAAATAAAATTCCTTGATTAACATTCACCATATATAACAATAAATGTTTGACTTAATATATGTGAATATATACATCAGTAACCTATCACCACTATATATAACACATTTATCAATAAAAAGTTAATTTTCAAAAATAATTAATGAAAAAAATATCATAGCTAACTCTATATCATATGTTAGGTAGTTTTACTCCTGAATATTGAATTTACATGATGTATAAACTATCACATAGTCATTATTACAAAGAATCATCACGGTCCCTTATTTGAAAAATATATTTATATTTCAAAGCCTTATCCACATTAGAGTAGTTTGATTATAAGTTTAGTGACCATCCTCTTTTTATGCTCCCTAAAACCATCTTAACATTCTTCTATCAAATGAAAATTTACTCCCTTCCAGTTAACTTGTTTAGTGGAAAATCCTAATAAATTTCAAAAAACAATCTATAGTGTCTAGCCAATCAAAAAAAGATATGAATTTCTATTATGTATTTTTATATATTTTATTCTTCTATCACCTCTATACATGAAGGTTCCGCATATATACCCTCTATTTTGATTACAAGACCCACAAAAACCATTTATAGCCAAAATTCATACCTATTGAACATTTCATATAATTTATCATTTTGTAAGGTGTTTAGAATGAAATTTAAATGATTTTCATGTTCTTCCATTATCATGGAATATGTGAGAATATCATAAATAAATATTATCACAAAATATTAAATTTATTTTCTAATGACTCTATTAATCCTATCCATAAATATAGTATAACACCCCATGCTTTCACGGTATGTATCCTCTTAAATAAACTCAATTCATTCAATTTCTTAAATTTCTAAAAAAATTATTTCATATAGTATAAATCATATAAAATAACATAAATAACACAAAATGAACTCCATAATAAAGAATGAATGAAATAGGAGGCTTTTTCTTGAAATTAAGAAACATATACAAATTATATAGTAACTTGACATTTGGAATAATAGTGTTACCCTTATGAATAATAATTCATCCAAGGGAATAATAAAATCACCTCTGAAAGTATTAAAAAAATTAGACATCTTATAAATGGTAATATGATATAATTATATCATAGAATAAGTAAATAAATGTTTTATAAATTATTAATTATTTATATTTTTATATAAAAAAATGTTTATTATCAATTATATAATTAATATAATGATTTAAAAGAAAATATATTTTCATAAAATATTATCATAAATTAATATTTTTATGTATTATTATTATATGATAATTTTATGAGGCCTTAGTTAATTTTTCAAAGTGTCATAAAATCAATTATAATTTTAAAATTGGTATTTTTTGAGAAAATGATGATTTTAATTAAAAATTAAATTTATCATATATTGATTTATTTAAAAAAAATTGAGTTTATTTAGGAATTATACATGTTAAAAAATGAATATGGCTATTTTTTAAGATTTTTCTAAAGTATTTGAATTTTTGTGAATAGTGAAATACACTAATTTACATTATGTATACATTATAAGTCAAATACACTATTCCTTGAGTCTCTACTTATATAAGAACCATAATATCAAACTTACCTTAATTATTTTAATATATTTAGTGATAATTCTTAAACTGTTCATATTCTTGAGGAAAAATAATAAACTAAAGAATAAAATAATCAGAAAATAGCCCACTCCTCCAATATAAATACCACCCCTCACCACCTCTTCTCCTCACACCTTTAAATATTCGATACTTCTTGATATTATTCCTAATAATATCCTCAAGAATATTCCACACATCTATGATCATTTGGATTTACCAAAAGACCAATCCCATGTTCTTTAAGGATGTTCTCAAGCAGGAGAATTCAAGAGGTAAATTCCTCTTTTTATTTTTTTTCATTTCATTTTCATTTATTTTTTTTATTATCTCCTCATATACCCTTATACAAGTGTAATGATAACTCCAACATAAAATATATACTATATTTTTATTTGGTTAATGGAATAATCGATCATCATTTCTCTTCCCATCTCTTTTTATACTAAAAATGAAAACATCATCTATGAGGTTTCGATTCAGCACCTTTGTGGATGATGATTATTCATTTTCTAATTTCTATTTCAAGAATAGTCAAAAAACAAATTTTCTGGTTAAAACAGACTATAATATATGTATTAAAACTTATTTATTATTTTTTATCCAATATATATACTTAATATTAATTCATATGACAAAACACATTCTTGAAGATCGAAAAAAATTCCTAAATAATCTAAACAGGTATCACCTACATTTTATCTAATGATTCATCGATATACCATGTATCCAAATGATATATATTACCATTTAATGTTTTGTAAGTTCATTAATAAAATATAATTTCAATTATGGAAAACTATTCTATTTTTATATAATTTTCTGAATATATATAAGTAAATCGATCATAAAAACCAAGGAAATGAATGCTCCCAAATTATAAAAGTGTAGTTTATAACTCATATAAAAGACTATAAATGAACATAATAAAATTACACTAAATCAATTACATGTATAAAATATTCTTAATTAACTATTTAATGGATTTAAGTTGATTATCTAGGACACTAAGATCATGTGTAGAACACATCCTAATATAAGGTAAGGGGCATCATCTCAATTTCAATTTCATTGGGACTTACTCAATATTGCATACCTAATAATTTTTATATGGTGTATCTACTAACCCTTTTAGATCATTTTCATTTAAAATTATATTACTTTTAAATATTCATATTCTTTATCTTGGATATTATTATTGTCTTAGTAGTATATCATTTTACATATGGTGTTTATTTTGAATTTTGTTTTAACTAGGGAAATATTGATGATTCCACATTCTATACTCAATAAAGATATTTATAAGGCATATTTTTCTTGAATTAAATATATTTATGAATAATTATTTGGACTTAAAGTGATTCAAAATGACCATTATATCCCCTTGATGCATCGACAGGTCTCATGTGATAGAATAGTTGGGGATAAACCCTTCATGTTTGTTTCCAAATAGAATCAAATGGGTATCTACACACATACATAAATCATCTTGATGGTATTATGTTTCATTTTCTAGATAAATTACATCCAAATTATTATCAATTTCTTTATTCTTTATTTAGTTATTAATTTACATGAAGTTTTCATTATGACTAAATATATGGATGCATTTTCATTCCCAGTTTACTGATGGTGTCTATTTTTCAGTTATTCACCATGATATGTTGATTATGAATAATTGATTATGATTCACTTATTATTAATTCACAATTCGCTTATTTTTAATCCTTTCTGAGCATTTGAGGTCACCCTTTAATTTGTTTTCTATCCCTGGTTTTTGAAAATTAAATCTTTGAATAAGTGATATAAAGCTATTTATTTTCTTATATTATGTACTATGTTTAATGAAAAATGTAATAAGGGAACCATGTGTGTATCTATTTCCTTCAAAACTACTAAAATTATCATTCCTTGGTGACGTGATCTATTGTATCTAAGCCATTGTAATAAAATAACCAAAGACTTTGGGCCACTGGGTTCGGGTCGTTATAGTTGGTATCAGCTCAAGTTTAGTAGAAACCATCGAAATAAGATTTAGAAAACATAGATTTGGGAAGATAATCCTAATATAAAATTTGATTATAATCATAGTAGAACATCCTAGAATTTTGGTAAGGTATATATTATGTGGGTATTCTTAGAAATACATCTTTTTCTGGATTCTACATGTGGATGTGGTTCTAGCATAGATGTACATACGGGGTAACAACTCCAACAAGGTGTATCATGCTAGACATAGGGTTACCAAATACATGACAACAAGCCTTACTATGAAACTGGTTTGACACTCCCATAGGATATTCTTAAGATAATTCACATTCTATTTACAAACCATTATGAAGGATTTAAAAATAAATATGACCACAAAGAAACCATATTTTTGAGATTACCCATGCATAAATTTTCAGTTTATGTTAAGTATTTATCTAGTTTCAAATAATTAAATATTATTCATAACATAATTTAGTGTATTCCATTGTTTAGAAATGGTGCCTAATGGAAGGAAATGAATCAATACCCATGGAAAACGTAGGGATTTCTCCAGTAAGGAAGTCAATATAGTTAATGTTGGATATGAGCATATCATGACCATAATAAGACAGATTACAAAGGTTATGATGAATAACCACACTACACCTATGTTGGATAATTTTATATGGATGTAGACCCCATATTTTAGTGGTAATACTAATATAGTGATAGTGGAGCAGTGGATCAATTCCCTTGAAAAATATTTCATTCATTTAGGTGAAATGAAAACAAAAAGGTAGTACTTCCAGTATATTGTCTCAAGGATGATGCTGATAAATGGTGGTATTTGATCTAGAATAATAAGGAGGAAGAAAAAATAGAAGACATATAACAGAGAACTTCTAAGGAAAGACTCTTGTACAATTAATTACATTACGAGCAATGAACTGAAATGAAGAGAAAATTCTATAGCTTAATTAAAATTGAAGAAGAGAGTGTTATGGAGTATGAGTATATATTCACAAGACTATCTAGGTATGATATATAATAAATAATTGGTTAATTAGAAAAGATTTATCATTTATTTGATGGTCTTAATCCACGTCTCCGAATGACACTAGCTTCAAAAAAAATTTCATCGTATGATGAAATAATAATAAGTTCCATAAAAATAAAGATGGAATTTGAAAAATATTATATGTTTAAGGGTAATGAAGATAATAATAGGTTCCATTATAACTATTTAAAGGGTTAAACATAAATTTAGAAGAAGGGAATAAAGTAATTTCCATTATGTGAAACTTGTGGAAGGAAGCATCTTGGGAAATGCATGGAAGGTATTGGAGTTTACAATAAGTGTAGAGAAAAGGGTCATTGAGATAATGACCATAAGTGATAGAAAAAAATAAATGATGTTAAATACTTCAAATGTAATTAAAGGGGGCATTATTCACATCAGTGTTCTTAGAGTCAAGGAATCTACCCTAAAAGAGGACAAGGGGAGATATCCAAGCTTCTAAAATCACCACAACCAAAGTGTATGTTCACAAGGATTTGGTTATCTAATGAATTATTTGATTCTGGATCATCTTATACTTTTATATCTACCCAGTTTTTAATGAAATTTAGACATTTTTGTTTTGATTTAACAAAGGAGTTATCAGCCAATAGTCCTAATGAAAATTTTATTTCAATATAAATGTGTCAGTTAGTCTCTTTCATGACACATAAATATTATTTAGTTTCTGAAATAATCATTATACCCATGATTTACTTTGATAAAATATATGGTATGTACTAGCTTTCAAAATATAATGTGAAAATTTATTGAAAGAAAAAGGAAATTATGATCTGTGAGGAAGATGTAGAATCCCTTATCATTAGAGTAGAAACATCATCATTAGATTTTTATATAGATCCACCACTAGTAGATCTACTAAATTAAATCCTTTGGGAGGAAAAGAAAACTACATATGGGAATATGGAATGTAATCTTCGAATTTAAGATGTATCGATTATCCATGAATACATTGATGTATTTCTTGAGGAATTACCTGGGTACCCCCTAGAACATGAAGTTGAATTTACCATTGATATAATCTCTAATGAAAGGCCACTATCCAAGGCTCCTTAATTAATGGATACTATAAAATTAATGTAGACAAAAAAAATTGATGGATTTGAGTAATAAAGGATTTATTCTCCATAGTGTTTCTCTATTGGGATACACTATTTTATTAGCGAAGAATAAATATGGATCCTTGAGGCTATGCATTGCTATAGTGAAATCAATGTTATTAAAATAAAGAACAAGGACCCTCTTCCTTGCATTGATTATTTATTTAATCAACTTCACAGAGCTCAATATTTTTCAATGATTGAACTTTGTTCTAGATGTCATAAATCACATGTGAGTAGGAAAGATATTCCTAAGACATATTTTCGAATGAGGTATAGGCATTATGAGTTTATAGTAATTCCACTTGGACTGACTAATTCACCGTATGTTTTTATAGATCTAATAAATAGTGTGTTCATAGAATATCTTGATGATTTTTGGGGTGTTTATTGATTATATCTTGATATATTCTATAATCCATGAGGATCACAAGAACTACTTGAGTATTTTTATGAAGGCTCTTAGATGGAAAGTATTATATAGGAAGTTTATTAAGTGTTAATTCTAGAATCAAAACTTAAATCATTGAATCTCAGTTGATCATGTGATGCGAAAGGAAATCCAAGAATGGTCAATTCCAACAAACATAACTGAGGTACGTAGATTCATTGGTTTAGCAGGTTACTATAGGCGTTTCGTGAAGAAGTTTTTTCCAATTGGCTGACATATTAACCAAAATCACACGTAAATGGGTTAAGTGTGTATGAAAAAAACAATGTACATAATATTTTAAAGAATTAAAGAATATATTGTTCAATGTTCCAATTTTGACTCTCCCATCACGAAATGATGGGTTTGTGATATACAATGATTCATTAAAGAATGTACTGGGTTGTGTCCTTATGAAAAATGATATATTTATTGATTATATATCAAGGTAGTTGAATAATCCTGAATAAAAATATCCAACTCATGATCTTGATTTAGTAGCCGTAATATTTTCTCTAAATCTAGGGAGACAATATCTCTATGGTGAAATAAGTGGGATATATATGGATCACAAGAGTTTGAAATGCATATTTATATTAAAAGAACACAATATGAGGTGAAGACGAGGGATCAAGTTACTCAATTATTATGACTGCTCAATATATTACCACATAAAAAAGGAAAATAATGTAGAAGATGCATTATAAAGGAATGGTCATGGAATTCTAACCCAAACGAGGATTGAGAATGATCCTATGTTCATATATCTAGTAAATATGGATATGTGAATTGTTAGTGAAAATAAAACATCATTCCTTTTTCAAATTATTGAAAAACCATCTTTACTAGAGAAGATAAAAATCTCTCAATCTAATGATGAGGATTTTGAAAAGAAAATTAAATCCATTAAGGTTAAATGACAGATAAAATTTGTATATGAGGATAGAGTTATGAAATTTGGAAAGATTTTATTTGTCCTATCAATACCTAGGATAAAAAGGGAACTATTAGATGATTCTCATGGATCAACCATCTCTACACACCTCGGCTGTACCAAGATGTATAGAGATCTGAAAGAAAATTTTTTTTTGGATAATATGAAGTAGGAATTTTCTATCTTTGTGTTAAGTTGACTAGTTCTTAAACAAGAAATGGATGAGAAAAACATCCATTATAATTAATGCAACCTATACATATTCATATGTTAAAGTAGGATGAAATTATGATGGAATTTTTCACAAGACTACTAAGGACACCTAGAAGGAATGATAAAATATGGGTAAATTTTGATCAACATACCAAATCATCACATTTCCTCCCTATTAGAGTGGATTTTCCACTATAATTCATAGAAAGACTCAATATTAATAATGTTATAATACTTTAGGGTGCACTAATTTCAATTGTGTCTGATCATGATCCATGATTCAAATCAAAATTATGGAGGAGTCTTCAAAAGTCTTTGGATACTGAGCTTAATATGAGTATTTATTATCACCCTAAAACTAAAAAATAGTCAAAAATGAATATTATAACATTTGAATACATGTTTATATCTTTCCCAATTTACTTTAAAGGTATATGGGATTATTATATACCTTTGGTAGAATTTTCATACAATAAATTTTTTTATTATAGTATTCAAATAGAAGCATATGATGCATTATATGACAAGACATGTCGAACACCAACTTATTAGGATGAATTTGGAGGGTGAAAGATTATAGGCCTAGAGTATATTGAAGGCACAATGAAAATGGAAATACTATTTAGGATCATATTAAAGCATCTCAAAGTAGGAAAAAGAGTTATGCGGAAAACTGGAGAAAGGATATGGAATTCTAAGAGGGAGATCATGTATTTCTTAAATTATCACCATGGAATGGTGTCGTAAGGTTCACTAAGAAAGGGAAACTGAGCCCTAGGTACATCAGACTATTTGAAATTCTAGAAAGAACTAGTTCTATAGCATACCCTTTAGAAAATCCATGAAGTCTCTCCAAATTTCATGATTTGTTCCATATATCATTGTTAGTAAAGTACATTATAGGCCCAACACATGTACTCACCTATGATAAAATTGAACTGGAACCTAATTTATCTAACTATGAAGAGTCTATCAATATTCTTGACACTCGAGAGTAGTTATTGAGGAACCAGATGACTTAGATAGTAAAATCTCTTTAGAGAAACTATAAAATGGAAGAAGTAACATGGGAGCCTTAGGATTTTAAGGAAAACAACCACCCATATATGTTTAAAAGGAATTATTCATTAAAATTTCAAGTTTGAAATTTCTATAGGAGGAAAAAATATAACACGCCATGATTTCATGGTATGTATCCACTTAAATAAACTCAATTCATTCAATAGATTAAATTGCACAAAAAATTATTTCATATAGTATATATCATATAAAATCACATAGTGAACACAAAAAAACCCTATAATGAAGAATTAATGAAATTTTAGTTTTCTTCACAAAATTAAGGAACATATATCAATTAAATAGTAACTTGACCTTCATAATAGTAGTGTGACCCTTATTAATAGTAATTTGTCCAATTGAATTGTAACCTCACCTAAAAAATAGTAACTAAATTTTTTTCATCTTATAAATGTTAATATTATATAATTATATCATAGTATAAGTAAATAAATGTTTTAGAAATTATTAATTATGTATTGATATTTTTATAAAACAAAAATATTTATTTTCAATTTTATAATTAATATGATTATTTAAACGAAAATATTTATTCATAAAATAGAATCATAAATTAATATTTTTATTTCTTATGGTTATAAAAGGAAAATTATGAGACCTTAATGTAATTTCTCAAAGTGTCATAAAATCAGTTGTAAATTAGTGGTATTTTCCGTGTAAATGATTATTTTGATTAAAAATAAAATTTATAAAATTTATATTTTTTTGAAAAATGGATTTCATTTTTGAACTCTAAATGTAAAAAAAATTATGGTGAATTTTAAGGATTTTTCTAAAATTGTCAAATTTTTTATGAGTAGTGAAATACGGTAATTTACGTTATATATACATTATAAGTTAAATACACTATTCCTTTAGTCATAGATAATGTAAAAACCATTATATAAAACATCCATTCATTTTTTAACATATTTAGTGATAATTCTCAATCTATTCATACTCTTGATCCAAGATAATAATTTAATGAATAAAATAATGAGAAAACACCCCTCTACTCTACTATATGTACCACCCCTAACCACCTCTTATCTTCACACCTTTATAGCATTGATTCTTTCCATGTTGTTACCAATACACTTACAATTACCCTCCACTAAGTCCATGAGACTTTGGTCTTACCAAAATACCAATCCCATTAGTTTTAAGGTGGTTCTCAAGGAGGAGAATTCAAGAGGTAAACTCTTCTTTCTTCTTCTTTTTTTCCTTTCATTTTCATTTCTTTTATTATTCTATCCTCATATAACCTTATCCAAGTGGAATGAAAAATACATTATCACACATATACTTTAATTTTATCGTGTTAATGTAATAATAAATCATTATTTATATTCCTTTGTTCTTTTATACTAAAAATGAAAACATCATTCGTGTGGTGCTAATTCACCACCTTTGTGGATGATGACTGTTTGTTTTCTAATATCTCCTTCATGGATGGCCATAAAACCCTTTTTATGGTTAACATAGATTATAACATATGTATTAAAAATTATTTAATATTATATATTTAATATATATACAAAATACTAATTCATAAGACAAAACTAGTTTTTGAAGATCGAAAAAACACCAAAATAATCTAAATGATTATAACTAATATCTTATCTAATACTCATACCTTATACATGAATAAAATATATAAAAATTTAATGTTATTTCAGTTCATTTATAACATATAATTTAAATTATGGACAACAATTTTCATTTTACATGATTTTTCGATAAATATATAAGTAAGATGATCATGAAAACCAAGGGAAATAAAGCTCCTAAATGATAAAATTATACTTTATAAATCATAGAAAAGTAAATAAATGAACTTAATAAAATTATAAATAATAAAATACAAGTAGAAATAGTTCTAAATTAAATTATTGATGGATTTAATCTGATTATCCAAGATATTAATATCATGTGTAGAACTCATTCAGACATAAGGTAATGGACTTCGTCTTAATTTCCATTTCATTGATATTTACTTGGTATTGTGCACATAATAATTTTTATGGGTTGTATCTACTAACCCTATAATACCATTTTTAATCTAAAATTATATTATATTAAATATTCATATTCTTGAGTCATGGATATGATTATTTTCTTTTCTGTATATAATTTTACCTTTGATGGTTATTTTGAATATTGCTTTAACTGGGTAAATATTGATAAATTTGTATCATCTACTCAATATGAATATTGATAAGGAATATTTTTCTTAAATTAAATATATGTATGAATAATTTTTTGAACTTTTAGTTATAGTAAGGGCTCGTTATACCCCCTCGATACATCGACATGACTTCTGAGAAAAAAATTTGTCGACAAACCTGTTATGTTTCTTTCTAAATAGAATTTGATGGGTATATACCCACAGACATACACTGTCTTGATGGAATGATGGTTTATGTTTCAGATACACGATATCCAAATAATAAGAATTTTCTCTATTCAATATTCAGTAATTAATTTCAATGAGGTTTTTACTAGTAAAAAAATATGGATGAATTTTCACTCTAAATTTGTTGATGGAATACTTTTTTCAATTATTCACCCTGACATATTGATTATGTCAATTTTATTATGATTCAATTTTTATTGATGCTTGGTTTCATTATTTTTAACCCTTACTAAGTGTTTAAGATAACCCTTTTTTCCATCCCTAGGTTGTAAAGATGAGATCATAGAATAAGTGAAAATAAGTAGTTTATTTTATTTTATTATGTACTATGTTTAATTACCAATGTATTAAGGGGACCATTTATGTATATAATTTCTTAAATACTACTAAATTGATCATTCCATTGTGATGTTATGTCTTATATCTATTCTATTGGATTAAATTTACCACTGAATCTAGGATTACGGGGTCGGTTCATTACAAATAGTATAGAAATTTTTATGTCCAATTAAAATCACTATGAATTCATAGTTTCCATATCTTTTTCAAAATGTAGACTTTGGTATATCTTCCATCATCACTAATATTTTTTGATATTTAGATCAAATTCCCACCTATTATAGTTAATAATAATATCTAAAAAGATCAGAATAATCATCAATATAGGGTAGAGGGAACTTGTTATTGGTTTTGATCTTGTTAAGATTATAATAATCAATATAAGATGAATTGAGCCATCCTTCCTCTTAATGAAAAGTATTTTAGAACCCAATAGAGAAAAATTATTGTGAATTAAATCCCTATCCAAAGTGTTTTATGGTTATTTCTTTAATTATCATAATCAAATATGAGTACTCTTTATGAGGAATCATTGATATAGTTATATAGCATTGTATTATTTCAATTGAAAACTAAATATCATGATTTGGGGGAAGAGAAGAAAACTAATTTAGAAATATATAAAAATATTCCTAAAAAATTATCATATGTTAAATATCATATTCTCCCCATCTATTTGAAAAAATTATACCACATTAGTTTCTATCAGAACCCATATGAAAGAATTATTTTCCAACAAGAGTTCATAATCACCCTTTTATCAATATTTAATCATTGGATAATTTTGTATATGAAATATGATTTCCTTTTCCAAATTATTAATATGATATCAATATAGGGAAATCCAACCCATGACCAATATTGCATCAAATTATATAATGGAAATAATTACTAAATTTTCATGAAATATTTTTCGATAGACATAAATTGGAGAAAAGATATATATTATAGTGGAAATTTTCTGACCATATAGTATTTTAACCAATAGTTAAATATCAAATCTTTAAGGTGGTGACTTAATATTTTTAAAAATGTCTAAGGATATAAAAGAATCAAAAAGACCAATTATGATAATGAAATTAAAAGTTCTTGAATGGATAATGATTGTACCATTCATCACTTATATACTATGATCTACTTTAAAAAATAGTGATTGGATATTATCTTCCTTTATCGCTTATTTCTGGTGGTGGTTCATGAAAATTGTCCACATTTACACTTAGATTAAGTTATTTATTTGTATAATTTATAAATTCATTAGATTTGAACCATTTATGTGTGGTTGGTGAATTTGGTTACACATTATTATTCTCTATTATATTATGTTGACTCTTCATCTCTCACTAAAATTAATTATCTTAATACCCTACTCCTCTACATAAAAAACATTTTCCTGGGTGCTCCCACTATATTTTTAACATATAAGTAGTTGAATTTTCTTTCCTCCATGGGATTTATTATATAAACTTACTTTAAAATTACTTTCCATTCTCTTATCTCAAAATCTCTACTAAGAGTGTATCATGTTTTTATTCACAACTTGAGTGAACATTAAACAATTTATTATAAGCTACCAAATTCTTCAAGTGTTAATACTTTTCGATACATACTTTTAATACATTAATGAAACAAAATATTTTTCTTCTAGGATAGATAATAAAATAAGAGGTATACCTTGCATGTCTCATGAGGGTTTCTCCTTGTTATCCAATCAATCCATCCTCTATTTGTTTTATATCAACGAATTATCACTCTGTTTTTATGTGAAGAGTTTCGAAAATATATTTAATCATGAATATTTTATTAGACTCCTCACATTTAATAGATTAAATATATTCCTCTCACACCATGTTATTGGTAAAATTAACCCCCTTTTTTACCTCACCTTTCAAATGATAAATAGAAAAATTTTCTTTTTTATGATCCAATCATTGAATAATAAAGAATATATTATCTATTATTTTGATCTATTGCTCACACATTAGTGGATTGGAAGGGTCATTAATGGATAATAGTCATTGTTATAAAAATAAAATGATAAAAAGTTTGTATTATTTGGGCCATTCAGTATCTCTACATTTTTCACGTTATTCTTCACATCTTGAGATAGAATTTTGATGATGGGTTTCACAATATTTTCCAAAAATTTTTTCGTTTCATTGGAATGATCAATGAATTGTCCACCACACCCATCTTTTACTCAGTTACTCTTGATTTTATGCTTTTACTAAAACCGTAATAGTTAAAATGAGTAATAAATATTAATATCTTAATAAAATCAGTGTAAATTTTCATATGAACATAAAAAATAAAGCCTAATATGTCTTACCTTATCACACAATTATTTCAATAAATTATAATTTTGGTTCAACATTGGTTTCCATAATTATAATTATATTATATTTCATAAACTAATTTACAAAAATAAGAAAACACCACATGGATAATAATAACAGTAAACAAAACAATACATACATATTTTTCACAAAATATCTCAAAATTAATTATTGCATCTCACAACTAAAGAACACTCCAAGAATCTTAAGGTTTAGTTTCTATAGAGATTTTATAATAAACTATATTATTAGAAAATAACGTTTCAGAAACTCCTATAAAATTATCCACACAAGATTTATTCCTCATTATATTCTAGCATATATGTTTTCGGGGAGATAAGCAACATTACAAAAGGGTGAGGTCAAATTCTCAATAAGAGAAAACACATCAACATGTCCTGAAGACAATATCATTATAACATAAACATGTGAGAAAAACTAAAGTGAAGAATACTTAATTAATGATAAAATATCATGAAATCAAAAGAACTGGTCAAAAGGTTTGATAGAATCTCATATAACATGGAATAAAAATGTGGAATTTGAGCCAATAGAAATTATCCCTAGAAATTTAACATAGAACTATAGTAAAAACATAAGAATAGGTAATCATAATAATGTGAAAATAGCTAACCACATTATTCCCATGAATTACATAGGGAATAAAACTAACTGCATGATGACCGTACATAACATTGTAAACATATATATCCACATCATGTCCTCACATAACATTGTAAAAATAGATAACTATATCATGTCCATAGATATCATTATTATACCATGAAATATAATGATTTCCTGAATATCCCAGAGGCCTTCATTCTTACTAATTTTTGATAACCCCCCTTTCAAGGGATGAGGGAACCCTTACAAGTCCAGTAGGAATAATGATTACATGGCCCATAGGCTTATGAGATATTATATGAACCGAAGGTTTAAGAGTTTAACCAGACTATAACTACAAGGAACTACCCCTCCCCAGTATTTTAATCATGATGGTAGCTCTCCACCTTTTCATGGTCATCCAGATAATCCTCCCATGTATTCATAGGATGGTCCTTCAAATTAACTTTTTAATATTTTTCACACAAGTTTAAGGAAAAAGTGAAAAACCTCACAAGTTTAACAACATAAAAATAATACACAAGAATAAATAAATAAACCATTAAAATCTATTTTGAACCTATCAGAATCGTGGTCTCTAAATAATTTCTAAATAAGATCAGTAATGTTTGTATCAAGGTCCTCCTTGATCAGATATTCAAAAAAATAATCCATATTTCCCCATGTTTGAATGTATTGTTCTATTTTTATCTTATTTTTGTTGAATCATCTTATTAGAATAAGATCTTGATTTTCAATCTAATCACATTGCTTTTTGTTGGTGTCCACTAGAATCAATCTCTCATATATTCGGTATGAATTCTCTATGGGGCCTTGATCAAAAAGTCCTCCACCAAAATTTTTTCCTCTAAATGGTTAATGAGCTCTCATTATATCCCCTGGTATGCGACCTCCACACCCACCTCTAGTTACAAATCGGTCATCCCTGATGGATACTTGATGTTGGAAAGATCTACCACTATAGAGTCTCCACACATCATATCACTTGTTTTTTATAATTCCTTATAATAAAAAAATTCACATTATTTCTTATTACAGACCATATACTTGGGCCTCAACATCGTGATAGACCTTGTTTGAATGGGTTTGGGAAGTAAATAATAATCCTTCCTCTATTTTGATTTCTTCCCCTTAACTAGACTACAGATCCAAGAGTCCCTTTTTCACTTCTTCCACTTATTTCTCCTCAGGATATGAATACATCTAATGTGGAATCCCAGAAAACCATCACCTAAATGTGTCTATATTTTACATCACATGACACTACCCCAAACAATCCCTACCCTTCTTTGGAGAAATCAGCCCATTCATCCCCACTATTATCCATAAACAGAACATTTTGTTCAAGACCTTCAAACCAGTTACCTAGAATTGAACAAGACCAATTTCTACTTAGACTAATCCCATTTAAAACTTTCCTCAAACCTTCCATACCTCTCATTGAGTTCTCCAAATCCTTATATCCTCAGAATCCTCCCTTTCTTGTCTCATGGATCACCAGTTCTTATTTTATTTTCACTTTTCAGATCTCACCGTCCCTTTATAGGATTCATATATCGATACACAAGGGATATGATGCAAATAATTTGTACCCACCCCCACTATTCAGACTAATACTAGACACTCTTTCACTATAGACTTGGTATCGACGAAATAATTCTTCAGTCAGTTGAAAACAATGGCGATCATTGGATTCTCTTCCTTAGGTCTTGCTTAATTCTGAAAATAATTGACTAGTACTAGATATCCATTACCCACATGGTCCACTAAATGAGAAGTGTCCTTATATGTTCCATCAGCTTTCACCCTGTTCTGGAAGACAACAGTGGAATGGCCCAAAAAATTGAAGGACAAACAGAAATCAACCCATGATTCAAAGTGTACCTATTTCTTCCATATAATTCCCCCTAAATAAAGATAAAAATTATGTCCACTGGGTCCCTAGAGACATCAATTTTAACACTAATATATGGAGAAACTGGATGGAAGAGATCACAAGTGCGATGATCTAAACACAACAAATATCCCAACAAGTTGTAAATTGACAATATAATCCCTATAAATTGAAATGGAAGAGGTAATATGGGAAGCATAATCCATATCGGTGATAAAATGAGATCCTGTTTGAGGTGAAAATCAAAGTACCATTGAAAAAATCATAAAATAAAGGCCTAATAGAGCACATGGGGAAGAAGTCCATGATGAAGTCAGATCTTATTCATTCATAAAACGGGTCAAAAATTGATGTTGGTCTTGGATCTATACAATCTCCCTCTCTTATAAACCCCAAGAATCAAATTCATACCTATCGAATATATCCACTATGGGAAGACCTATTCTAATACAAGACACCAAATATAGAATAAGTAGAGAGGAATCATTAGTAAACTCCAACAAGGAAATAATAAGTTGGGGAACACCAACATCACACAATGGTAATTTAGGTAAAACATCATTCTAAATAAATGTAGGAAGATGGTGGGGGTCAGTGAAGGAGATGAAGGTTGAAGAATGGGAAGTATACAGAGTGGGGAAGGAACCCTCCCATCCTGATGGTGGAGGGGAGAGTGGCGGCACGACCATAATAGATACACCACAAACTCAATATAAACTACGACCCATCGAGCCCTACCTTTTATCTATCTAGATCAAGGAAAATGAAATAGAAATAATTGATATAGACATCTTAAATTCTTAGTTACCAGGTTACATGTCACATTAAAAATCAGTTTAAAAGGATGAACAAACAGTTTTCAAACATCATTTTAAATGTAAAGGCCCAAATAATTGAAACTTGATAATATATAATGTTTAAAATAAAATAAATACAGAATTTTAGATATAAAATGTATATAAGTACAAATAATTAGTCATTTAAGTATTTTTAAAATTATTAAACAATCTCACCTTGATAAATAACACTAAATTTCCATTCTAAAAGAATCAACGAAAATTTTTAGGGTTATAGATGATATTTTATATTTAACTTTTAAAAAAAGAATATAAAACATTTTTTTATAAATTACATGGATATATAAGATAAATAACCAACATACGGTTTCTGAATTATTCTTGAGAATATTGTATTTTTGTAAACTAAGAAATTAACCGAGGAAGAAAATTTTGATTTGAAAATGTAATTTCTCATGAGAAAAAGATAAATTACATTATTATATAGAGAAATGGTAGAATATAACTAATATAGAATATCATAGACAAAGACGATAGTGGATGAATAAATAAAAATACGATTAAGTCATGAAAATACATATTAGTTTTGAAATATATAAATCAAAATCTGTCAAATGAGAGAATATGAAATGAAATTAAAATTACCATGAATATAAATAAATTTATGATAAAATAATTTAGAGGGTGGTAGGTTCACTATATAAAAAATAAGTTCATAATATGAAAAATGTCTCAAAGAATGAAAATTAGAACAAAAAATTGTTATATAGGATTACAATGAGGTTAAATATAGTTTAACATTTTCTATAATCAATTTTTTTATTATTAATATATATCAGAAACTTATTAACATTTATTTTAATTAATACCACTCATTTAGGATTTTTTATATACAATTTATTATTTATTCATTGGAAAAATTAATATTCAGGTTTTAATTATTCAATTTATAATATGATTGGTTCAATATAGTGGTTCTAATCCTTAATCCTTGTTCATGTGTTAATTAGGACCAAAATGTTCATGGATATTATATAGATTTATTTGATAAAGTTAAACAGTTTAAGGATCATTTCATTGAATCTATAGTGATGGTTTGTAATGAAAGAATGAAAATTACCATTTTTGAATATTGAGTTAATAAAATGAGTTGAATTTGTTAATTAATACATATGTATATTACCATTTATGAATTATGAAAAAAATATAAATTCATTATAAATATGATATATTAATTTTATATAGTTTTTCTTATACACTCACGATGGAAGTTTTATAGCATCATTTATGCAGGTAGTAAAATTGACCTAAGAAAAAATGTGTTATAATGAATGAATAATATAATTTCATTATATTATTATAGTATAACATTTATGTAAGATTAATAATTGATTTTACATGATATATGTTAAATAAAATTGGAGAATAGGTGGGTAAAGAACATAATGAAAAATGATAAAGGAGAAGATTACACTTCTATTAAGGAATTGAAAATATCTTAATAACCCACTTTGAAATAAATTATTTTGGACTCCTTGGGACCAGGAGATCCCAAAATTTGGATTGGATTATTAGGGTGAGAATTTGGTAAGGATTAAAGAATAAAATAAAGTAAATTAGTGTTATGATATGGATATATTAGGGCCCCTTTAAATGTGATTTTGACTATCATTTCTACAAATACACATTTATTAATGTGTAGGGAATGTCATTTTTCACTGAAAGTGGGTCAAAAGTGAAAAAATAATGGAGTGGGTCCTAAATACCCTCATACAAAAAATTATAAAATTTTCTATAGACATATTATGATTTTACACCATAATTTAATGACTTTACTTCATTTTATCATTTACCAGGGTAACTCACTTTTTACCTAGGACACTTATTTTATTACAACAAAATGAAATTGAGTTGTTACATAAGTCTAACATGAAAATTAAAAATATGAAATCAATTTTATTAAATTAATATTTAAAAATTGATTAAAGTTTATTTTGAAAATAGAACTATATAACATATATTAATAATTTTTAGAAAACATTATTTTTAAGCATAAAAATAGAATTTTATTATTTATTTCCATGTAGTAATAAATAAATAAATAAATATACATATACAATATTTTTCATTAAATCTAATATTTAATAGTGAATAAGATAATTTATTATGATACAGAATATACTATTTATTGAAACAAAAATTCTTTATTTTTTTTTCTTTTTTATCAATAAATTATTTTATTCAAATTTATTTAAAATTAAGAAATAAAATATTTTTTTTCTTCATAAATTTAAATTATAATAATTATTTTATTTTTATTAATGCATTTGATTTTAAATCATTCTTTAAAATTATTAATTTATTAAAAATGATTTTTTTTAAAAACATGTATAATAATATTAATAATAAAAAATTCATATTTTAAAAATTCTATTTATTACATAACCAATTAAATGTTGATATCAACCAAAAAGTAATTTATAAAACCCATTCAGTACTTTGAGTAATACTTAATGGTGATATATACAATGATTGTAGTTGCAGGTGGTGGTTCAGCTCGTATGGATCTCAAAGTGACTTCCACCAGCTTGAACTTATCCCATAGATGATTTTGATTAGGTCAGACTTGTTGAAGTTTAGTTTAGGTTTGTTTATGAGAAAACCTAGGTATGATACTTCTTTCCCAATATTGGATAAATAATCTTCATATGGAACAATTCTATTTGTTGATGCCATAACTTATTTCCTTCATATAAAATACATAATGTTATTACTTCTATTTATACCCACAATATAAGAAACAACATTATAAGGGTGACATTTTAATTAAATACCTAATAATATTTCCTCTAACATTAAAAATTTTCACCTCTATCATTTTTATGTTAAATGATCATATATACTAAAGGTAAATATATGAAAAGTGATCATATATTACAGAAAACCATATAACAATGACTGTATAACCAAAAACCATGTATATAAAGGGGTTATTATATTCTAATAAATAACCTTACATTTTATATCAAAATCACTCTTCTCGTTCTCTCATTTATCTTATCATGATGTTTAACCATTTTTTACCATACCGTATTCCTTCTATAGTTATCATCGATGTTATGATCCTCAAAAAAGATCATGATGATGCTAATTACAATCCTGTAGTGTTTTTTAATCTACTTATGGTTTTATTACTTTAGTAATTTTTCTATATATTGATGTATGTAGATCAAGTGACCATATAAAGGGGGTGAATCAATTACCACATTTACATTTTTATGAATCTATCCTTTTAATTCTAACTCTTATACATGTTAAAACCCCAATACCTATAGTCTTTGTGTTTATATACCTCTATTAGATAAATCTGAATTTAAAGTCATATACACAATGATTTTCAATGTTTGACCATGAAAATACTCTTTATCATGATCAATTTTTCCCCCAATCACAGATTATTCCACTATTAATGAAAGTGATTACAACCACATGCTCTCTAACTCTGATTCCATGGAAAAACACCATGGTCTCCAACATACCACAAGAGAGTATTTATACTACATCAGAAGTGTTACTAGATTCCCATTGGACTTATTACTTTCATGAATATTTCATTCCTCACGACCAGATTGAATACCTCACATAGAGAGTGAATGGATCCTTTCACAAATAATTGTGTATTACATTGAATCCCTCTATATTTTTATTTAGTGGTGTGTTATAATTTCTCTTTTTATCTATATTTTTTTACAGGCCTCAAGAGCATGTTTTAAACTACATATAATATGATTTACTACTCAAAAAACATGTTATACCAGTTCCTTTATCTCAATGTTTCCTTTGATGATAAGAGTGTTTTATTAGAGTCCTTCTTATTCTCCTAGATATATTGGATGTCCCTGTATATTTTTGGGTTTTATTTACATATATTTTCATATAATCTTAAAATTTTATCATAGGTATTAGAATACCTCACTTCCTTAACTAGATTTTTTATGTAATAGTGGTTTCAAGAAAACCTTATCCTTTAATCTCTAAATTATTCAATTTTATTCAAATAATATTGATTTTTTAGGTTTAATTTGAATCATCTTGATTATTTTATTTTAAGAGATTCCTTGATCTCAAACATAAAGATATTCTCTGATTTTAATACATATTTAAATATCTCAAAGTCCTGGTCAATTATCTCAAAATACTCTCTTCAATTCATTCTTTAAAATGCTAGTTAATCTGCAATATTGCATCCCATATTACATAAATAGTGCCTAAGTCGGGGTTCTTACTTAACCTCAAGCTCACCTCCCCATATTCTAGAGGCTGCAAGCTCGTAGCGAGTTCATGGGTTGGTTGTTAAGAGACTATTTCGTCAAGTATAATGATCAAGGTTTATGTCTAAATTCTCCCTAAAATTCAACATTTACTATCAATATATTAGAAACCCCCAAATACCTATAGACATAAAATAGAGTGGCCACTAGGAAAACACAACCCATAATATAAATTAGTGAATCGATATATAATATTAATTAATAATAATAGAGTATCATCCAAATATAAATGAATAAAAAAAGCATCATATATTACAACAGTACATTGACTAGTACATGTAGAACATTAATTTAAACAAAAATGGCCTCTCACCCAACACACATCATCCAATGTGCTGACAAGTCTTCCTCCACAACTTTATAGATCTGTATCATGTGTCCAACTCAAAGAATAAACTATATTCCAAGAAGATTTTATGATCTTATCACATAAATCCAAACTCATGAAATGTATATGGGTAGGGTTGAGTTCAATGACCTAGTAGGGAATCCCCAATGCCTAGATAATATTGGGTTCTATTTTCATCAAGTTTATGTATGTGAAATAAACATATAAAGAGTGTGATCATGGTCTTGAAACATTCCAACAAAAAACTATAACTCAAAATCACATCGAATATAAATTCTAGGTAATCAGTTGTTAGAAATACCACTTCAAACCACATTCATTTTTTCATTAGATACTTATGAATGTCTAATATACATAAGTAAAAAATTAATGGAAATATGTCTTAGAGAAAAAACAATATCAAATATCATACTTGGTTTGGCTTGTGGTTGAGATCCTCTATGCCCAGAATAGGGACAATGTCATCCAAATACACAGACCATGACTGTTTAAATTATGTCATTCTAAATATATGATTCCTAGATACATGTCCTACGAAATCCAAAACATTACCATAGGCTATATAGAAGGGTCTCACCCCTATGCCTATTTAAATGAACTTGTTCATGGAAATATAAAACTCTCTTTTAGGCCAGTAAGAAGGGCCACATTCCTTATCCATATTTAAAGGATCAAGTATAAAGAAAACCAATACATAACCATAATACAAATTTAAGGGTTATATCCTCTATTATGATTCCCAAGAACTCATCTAAGAAAATAAAAATCAATATCTAGAATTAATGTTGTATCCATGACCGAGTACATGACATCCCATCTATCTCATATACATCTCAATGGGAAGTGCATCAAACCCAAAACCATCACATTTAATATATTTAAATAGGCCTTCCATCTAGATGAACCCATACACTATCATAGTGTTAAACCTCTCAAATACACAAATAATTACCATTTCATCCATAATAGGTCCATAGATCATATTTAGTTCATCAAGTGGAACCAACAATTTCATATACTCATATATCACATGAAAACAATCTTGGGTCAACATAGTCTAGGGGAGGCTCCTGAGATCTCTAAGGTAAATTCACTACATGGGAATACTACATGGGTTCCACAAATAGAACATCCATATCTCAGTACTAACTAACCATTCCCCAAATAACATCTCTCAAAAATCATCTGAGTTTTTCAGACCTATCTATACTATCTAGGGGGTTTATCAAAATTAACCTATCAAACACATCACTTGGAAACTAGAAAGAGTTCTCACAGGGACACACACAATAAATGTATTAACATGCAACAAGGATATTCATACCTAATCATTAATTAGAATCAATAAAAATGAAATCAAGCATTACAAAAATAGATTCTTTCTCTTCTGAGGCCAGATAGACCAACAACATGTCGATCAATCCATCCTATCTTCCTTTAAATTTTTTTAAATTCTATTCTTTTTAAACCATTTAAAATTAAATCACATGAAATTTTACTCACCTTAAGTCCTATTCTAAATTACCATCAAAACAACCCTTATAAATCTATTTCTATTTTTGAAATATCATTTCAAACCCATTTATCAAATAATCACTTTATCCCTTAAATTAATTTTCAATGAAATATAATTTTATAATAAAATTATAAAGGAAACTATTTTTATCTTTAAAATATAATGCAAACCAACAAAAAATTCATAAAGAGGGCCACCGACACTCGTTCAACCAAGGTGCCACTATCATACCATTTAAAAAGAATTGTGGTCTCTATTGACTATTTTGCTGACATGATCACATATAAAACTTTTTGTGAGGCCACACTAGTAAATGTAGTATGAAAAAAGTTTAATATTTAGGGAACATGAATATAAAATCTCCAAATATCTATGAGACTCAGTAAAGTAGTGTCTACCCAACCCAAACATAGAGTTAACATCCTTTGAAATGAAGTTGAGCCATCAAAGCCTTAGATCACCAAAGTATCGAGCATGTATCTCAATCTATACCTCTATAATAAATTAAATTAAATAAATTATAATTAATTATATATTTCAACATAATTTATTATTCATGTTATAAATAAATTCCCAATTTAAAAAAATATGCGGAAATCCTAAAAACATATCGAACCATAACCACTCACTCAAAACCTGATCAAAGGGTGCAGTCCACCCAAAAGACACACTCGAACCTAATACACCCATTTGATTGAATAAATTATAAAATTTATAATTAATTAATATTTTTTGTCTAATTTCAATATTTTACCAAATAGTCACCAAGCAATATACTCACAAAAAAATGTCTACCAACATTAGGTGGATGGTTTACGACATACTCCTAACATTAAATTGAATAAAATCCTTAAAACATAACTCTAATTCAATATATTTTTGATTTTATTTTAATCCAAAACCCTAAATAAAATAGTGGAAATAAATTATTAAAAACACAAATCAAAGGCCTTTGTTCTTTTACTTGGGCAACCTGAATCCATGAAAAACCAAATATACAACATATCAAATCATATCCCCAATGATTTGGTGTAAATAGTCAATCAAACTTAACCAAAATTGCTCCCAATCTGAGATATAGAGAGGCGGGGATAAAATAAATAAATAAGGGGAAATTTTCCTAGAATAAATAGAAGAAACCCCTAAAACCATCCCATTACACGAGAGATTAAGGATGAAAAATGGAGGATAGAACCTTGGTCATTGTGCACATAAGAGATGAGGAAGTGAGAGCTTGGAATTAAAATAATAAAGGGAAATTTTGGTCTTCACCTCAATTTTAACAATAATTGGCATGCCACATGGTTTTCCAAACTATGTACTAACTATATGATTGGAACTATTCAAGAGAGACCATGTCTCATAGATTGGCCATATTTTTTTCAAAATATATACCAACCATGTAACTTTATCTATCCCAAGAAAAGACCCTACATTGTTCCGCCACATGGTTTAAAAAACTCTTTACTAATGATAGAAACTAGTATTATCCCAATATTGAATATTTCTAAATTTTTTTCTACAACTATGGGACAATTATGAAAAATCCATCATGTCCATGCCACCTATTATTGTTTTATATAGGATCTTCATGGTTATGCTTAACCATGTGCTACTTGTGAATTATAATTTTTTTTCAATACAAAATGAACTATAAATATCCCAATATAAGGGTAATAACATTTTACCCCAAACTATGTGACTCAAGCCATTCAATTATATTATGTTCCTATAAAAACATCCAAAACACAACCTAAAACTCAAAAAGAGTCTCCTAATAACCCAAGGTGACTCTATTATCAAAAACCATATATAAAAATATAACTTTATGATACTCCAACTCTCAGATTATTGTTTTGAATCCTAGTATAAAAAATGACCCCCTCACAAGAATTATAAAAATTAAAATTTCCCATAAAATTTATAACTCATGAAGTAGTGTGGTTTTAAAACCTCCCCACCATAACACTTGTAATCCATAAGAAGTATCTGTAGATTTCTAATCATAATCCACAACCTACCCCAATCACTAATTCATCACCAAGTAGCTATATTCCCTCCACAAATATCAAACCTGCATCTTTTATGAATCTCTAAATAAAAATGATAAATTATAACACCCCTATATTTATTGAATTATTTTTTTCAAATTAATTTAACCATTGAAATATTTTTTATTTCACATAACTTTAAAATAGAATATTTTATATTAAGTACAATATTAAGCTTGCATTATACGCAACCCCATGATAGTCATGCACTACTCAAAACATAAATTTTACCATGATCTAGATGGAACATCAAGGTCATATGTGACTTAGAATACTTTACACACAACACCAAATTGGCATATGCAACACGCAACACAGACTTAGTATACATTACACGAAATATTGATGTTTCTACAAAATATCATTTTACTATTATAATTATTTAAGTTAGAAAATTATAACTTAGTCATTAAAAATATTAATATGAATAGTAATATTTATATTTAAAAAAATTTAATGGTATTATATAAATAAAATATATTGATAATAAAAGATAGAAGGTTTGGTAAATACCATATATGTTTAAATATACTATTTTCTCAAATAAACTACATTTCATGTCCCTATATAAAAAATATAAAATTTATTTTAGACACATATTAAAATTTAATCTGGGATGATAAAATTAATTTTTTAATTTATAATTCCTAAATTAACATATGGTAAAAGTTTGGTATTTTTCTGAGAAACATAATTTTTTGATGAATAATGAGAAATATTGTATTTCAGTTAATAATTTATTTTTCATTTAAATAATAATTAATATTAAAATATTAATTAAATTTATTATAATATCAAATTAGATCAATTATAAATCTATAAATTCAATTTAGGACATTATAGTCACTTTTACATTGAAATTTAATATTAAAACATAACAATATTTCAATAATTTTTCTTCTCTAAAAACCCGGTATTTGGCCCCATATGTAGGATTAGTATTAATATTATTTTTTTATTTATGTAAATTGAATTTATAAAATCATAAATATACCATTTTAATCAGTATGATATTTATAGTCCTATGAGATCATGGTATTTTGTTTTACCAAAATGATTAGTAAATTTGATTAAAATTAATCATAGTGATTATGGTCAAATTAAGCTTAATTAGGGACTAAACCTTAATCTTATGTGCCTGAATAACCTATAAACTTGTAAAAACCTCATTTTATGGCCATGTTTTGTCCATAAACCTTCCATTATTGATTTATTTTGGGTTTTATGACTTTTTCAGGTAAGAACATGTATACACCTAACTTATTTTAAAAAATTCCAAATGAGTCCTTTTCCTACCATATAAAAGGACACCTCCTCTCCTTATTCTTCACACCTATAGAAACACTTATTATTTCCCAATATATTCAAAATAAAATTATCAAAATATATCCCTTCTTACTTTAATCCTCCCTTTTGGTATAAAGTCTTCCAAAGAAGCCTTTTGGCACAAACCAAAAAAGTTACCCGATTAAGAGGTAACACATTCTCTCAAGATCCTTTCTTTTATCTTCTTTATACACAAAATCAAATCACTTTATTCCCTAATTTTATAACAAAAGATTATACTAAATATAATATTATTGTTTTTTATATGTTTTCTACCTACACTTACACATACCGCCACCCAATGGGTACTGAACATAATGTTTATGTTTACAACGAACTGCCACAAAAAAAAATGATGATTGATCAATTTTCCTTACCACCTTTAATTGTAAACTTTATGATCAAAACTACGTTTATATATATTATATATTATTTATTATGACTTTAATATTATGTTTTACTTTAAAAAATATCTATTTTTAATTTCCATTTTATTTTAATACGATAATTTAGTTTGAGGAAGTGTTGACTTTCGCCCCCTCAAAGCGATGTGATTCGATCACACACTACCTAGAATGTATTAAGGACGAGTTAAGTAAAATTATATAATATATATAACATTATAATACAAATTTAATGATATTATATACATATATACACTTATATAATTTCCATTATTTCTTTCAATATGACAATAAAATGGAAACAATGTTCATACATACATACAGAATACCGTCTCCCTGAACGGTGTATTCCATTACATTAATATATATTCTATAGATTATTAATAAAAAAAATATATTGGATATAAATAATATTTAAATCATGGTTTTCATTCTTCAATCAAGATATATGTATAAGGACCAATGATATAACAAATTAAGACATATGTGATGAACAAAGAAAATATTATCTAAAGCGAAACCTTAAAATAGGATGGTTAACTAGCGGGTAATATAAGGTTGTAATAAAACCATATATGGTATTATATATAATAATTAGGTTATTTATAATATAAATAATAAATTTATGTTTATTATATAATATCTTTGAATGAGTACAATGAGAGTCAAGACACAAGGTAAAGGGATTTAATCTCACATTTTTTCTATGAGATTCATACTAGATTCACCATCCATTACTTTTATGTGGTGTGTATACTGAACATTGATGTAATCAATGATTATTATAGTTAAATTTTGGTTTATTTAGATTCCAATTCTATGACTTTTAATTCATGGGGTTTATGTTTCAAAAGATACCAAATCAGTTAAATAGTTTTGTATCATTTATCTTTCTTTGAAGATTGGGTTTTGTTGTGCACCTAAATTATTTTTAAAGTATGTATACATCCATTTTACCTAATATATCATGAATATAAATATTTTATTTATATTATAGTCTCCACACAATTTCCTTTTCTTACATGGAGATCATGATCCTGAGTTACCAATTGGTAGAAGTTTATTGAAACAATATCATAACTTTTCATGATTGTTTATGTTTATACTTCCTTTGATGTAATATTATAACACATCTCTCAATACATTAATGAATTTTATTCCCCTATAGTTATTAATGCCATATTCAGGAATTGGTACAAATTTTTTACTTTTTGTTACAAAATAAAATTAATAAAATGTTTTTAAGAAAACCCAACTTTAGCCTATTCTCGGGCAGAAATCTATGTTTTCTAAAAATGTTTCTAAGAATATTGTACCATTATTCGATAATATTAAATATTTTTTTTACCTTTTTTTGTTTTTACCAATATCTTCAAAGTAATATTCTTATTTCTTTCAAAACATGGTATTTTTCAATCCTTTTTACCATGAAAAATGAACGTTCTTTTTACCTCACATGACATGTACTAATTTACCAGTCGTTATTTCATTAAATAATTCATTGCATTTTTAAATGGATTATTTTTAAGAAAATAGGTTTAAAATAATTTTTAAATAAATAGTTTAATTTTTTTTTTATTTTTTTTATATTTTTTCAATTTATTTTCAAATAAATTATTTTCTAAAAATTTTCAAGCTTATTTCTTAAATTTTTTTGTAAAAAGGTTTTCAAAACATTTTCAAGATTTATTTATATTTTTTTAATTTATTTTCAATGAAATTATTTTAAAAATATTTTCAATCTAATTTCATATGTTTTAATGTAAAAAATATTTAATTTGTTTTTCAAGATTTCTTTATAAATTTTCAAAGCATTTTCAAAGAAATTATTTTAAAAATGTTTTGAATCTTATTTAATATGTTTTCAAGGAAAAATGTTTTCAAAATATTTTCATTATTCTTTTACAAGTTTTCAAGGAAAATAGTTTTCAAAATTATTTCAAGCCCTCTTTTAATGTTTTCAAAGTATTTTAAAATAGAATGGGTTTCAAAAAGGTTTTATGATTTAAAAATAAATATTCAAAAAATAAAAGATACTTTCCTCTTGAAATGTGTTCAAAATGTCTTTCCAAGTTTTTTTCCATAAAAGATAATATTCTTTGATGTTACTCATTGCCTTCTAGTAAATTATCCAAAGGTTCCATTCATATTATTTCACGAATAGTTTATGTTTTTATGGAATAATTCTTATGAAACTCATTTCACTTCCATGGGTTTTATGCTTTTTAAAACCAATTCTTTTCAGGGATTATGATTTCAATAAGTTATTATGAAACCTCTATGCTTTCATAGGTTATGTTTTAATGAAAGTTTAATGATACCCATTTCATTTCAGGTGTTATGATTTTATGTTTATAAAACCTATCTATTTTTATGGGTCCTGATATAATGAAAATTTTATTATCTGGTGGCACATTTATAAATGATTTTACTATGAGATGGGTGAGACCTATATCTCCCTCCAATGTGTTGGATAACGACGGATGGATCATGAGTATAAATGCCATGTGTGAACTTGATTACATGTTCATAATGTTATGAATAGACCTGGTTAAATGTCCATCAGTTTATACATGAAGCTGATTATATGTTCAAAATGTTATGAGAGAACCTTATTACATGTTCATAATGTTATGCATGGACCTGGTTTCATATCCATATGTTTATGCATGAACATGATTACATGCTAAAAATATTATGTGTTCACCTTTTTACATGTTCAAAATGTTATGCATGGGCCTAGTTTAATGTCTATAAGGTTATGCGTGAACCTAATTATACTTTCAAAATGTTATTCATGGACCTTGTTGTATGCACATAAGGTTATGTGTGACCCTATTAAACATTCATAATGTCATGCATGGAACTAGTTTAATGTCCATAAGTTCATGCAGAGGCCTGATCCAAAGTCCTTAACTTAATGAATGAATCTGTTTCCACCTACATATGTTCACATAGTTATAAACCAATGTGCATGCCACAAATTTCATGTATTATTTATATATTATGATTTTATTATTATTATTATAATTCCTTTATGATCCATTTATTATGAACTATAAATCATTATTACGATATCTAATAAATAGGTTATGATCTTCAAATGTTATGATCAAGTACCAGACCACTTAGTTCATGTTATGCCTACACATTTCCTTTATTTACCCTTACTGAGCATTTGATCTCACCACTTTATTTTGTTTCAATTCACAAGGATATGAAGAAACGTTTAAGGTAGAAGTACTGAAGGTGGAGATCTTCATGGGAGATGTTGAAGAACTTTTAGAAGGATAAGATATTTTGATTCCAAGATTTCAAGGGTGCTAAAATATTATAGTCCTTAGGCATGTATTTTTGTAATATGCTGAAGAATCACCTAAAATGATGTAATATCAGTGTATGTTAAGAATAGGTTTCAATAACAATTACCCAAACATTATATAAAAAACATAGTTTGATCTTTAACCACCTCAATTGAGTCTTGAAAAATTCCCTATATGAGTTATTAAACTCCCCACATAAAATTCCACACAAAACACCGGTAATTCCACCACTATCCAACTTTCCATGAAATTCTAGACTACATTGTTGATGCATCGTCAGAACACTGTATCACCCAATCATGATTTAATAATACCTGAAGGCATCACTAAAAAATTTCAACCCTCATACTGAATTTTTAAATATAATTAGTGCAATTCCATGATTGGATCCTCAAACAATACATCCCATTATGATGTTCTACTCAAGACCATCTATGCACCACTAATGTGACCCAAATTCAAATCATGATACCACATACCACATACATCACCAACACATGGAATCCACCCTATACTATACCCATACCCTAACTCAGTCTATCTACACAACCACATACCCAAAAAGTTTCAATTATACATTAAAATATAAAATTCTCCCCACCCTAAGATTATCCTCATCATCGCCTCAAGAACCAAACTGATTAACTACTAAACACCAGGATGGTGCCTAATTATACCTATATATTCTTACACTGAAACATAAACTATCAATCCATATTAGTATTTTGCAACTCCCCACCAAAATAAACACCCATAGAAACATGAAATCAACTTGTATCAACCATCGACCCCATCAAAACACACAAATGGATACTCGTTCCCAACTTTATACACCCACCACACAAGATCTCCACTGATGAAAGTTTGAAAAAAAAAATACAAAATGACTTCTGAATACAAAAAAAAAAACCATTTGGGTTAGTCCCAAGCAACCATGGTAAATTCCAAAAACTAGACTACATAAGCACTAATTTTTATCAACACATTACATAAATCATGTTAAACCCATGAAAACCCCACATAGCTATTTATGAAAAACACGATACATAAACTATAATGAACAAAAAAATTTTAAATTAAACCACCATTTTAAGTGAGTAAATTCCTAAATAATAAGTGATTTTATAGAAAACAAATACACTAATTTGGTTATTTTGGAAGGCTATGTGTTATATACTATCAGATTTAAATGTCTGTTAAATATCATAACTTTTGATAGTATAACCTTTCTTCAAAATCATTTTTTATTTGACATTAAAAAAAACCACATTTGGGTTTAGAGTGGGAACCATCATATAGACATAGAATAAATAAAATGAAAATGACCATATTTAAAAAACAAGATCAATAATTAGTCTCCTGGGATCACATCTTCATCCACGAGATCGTCACCATGATCGTAACACTATAATTATTGACTCATCCTAGTCATCCACTTTGAATATCATCAACCTCCACATCACCGACTAGTGAGAACAAAGTTAAAATATCAATTTTAAAAATTCAAATTTCAAACTGAAACTATCATTATAGCCTCATTTGATATGACACCTCAGATCGTGCATCCTAAACCAAGCCGCAACTCATCACAATGTTTGACTTCTTAAGTAAAAGACCCATAATTGTATCTACAATAACTGGTTGAAACATTAGATTAGGGTCCAAATCTAGCACCCACAATTACCTATACTTATATCTTTCATGAATCCTGTCAAGGTTTGAAAACATAGAGGGGTGCACAATGGGGGTCCTCAGGGTCACATCACTTCATTGTAACCCAATAAGTGTTCCTCAAACACTCTTATATCTCTTGGTATCAACTAAATTTTATTGGAATAACATCTCTCAATAATCATTAGGGTCCTTTATACTTATCTCTTCCATATATGGTGTTTATGATATTGATCCAAGTAAACCATTCAATTTTATACCAAGTAGAATTCTCATAGGGCTACAGGTTTATCACACACCAACATGAAACAAGGTAATACATATTTCATCATGAAAAATAAGAACAATTAATAAATCATTCTTCATAAAAAAATATTCATTCCCTCATGATGTAGAATAAAAGAAAACCATTCTGATCAAGCCCTATCAAGTTCCTTTAAAAACCATGTTTAATTTTTTATTTTTATCTATATAAAAAGGAACGACAAACCACTTACTCATACCCATTCCTATACCCAAAACAAAAAAAATCCCTTTTAAATCCATTTCAATTTTTGAAATAAAAATTCAGACCGATTTCTAAAATCATAACCTTTTCCATTAAAATCCATTACAATCAAATCCTCTTTTAAAATAAAATTTTAAATGAAATAACTCACTCTTTAAAAATCAATTCACACAACTAGACAATCTATAATTAGGGTCATTAAAAATTGTTTAACCAAGGTGTAACTATCAAACCATTTACAAAGATATACTTTATATATTGACTATTATGTTGATACACACTCCTCTCAATCATATAGAAAGATCAAATAATTCAGTGCAATGTGAAGATAGTATAATAATGAATGAAAATTGATATAAAACACAAATTAACTTGTATAATTAGTCATGTAATGGTTACCCACCTCAAAATAAATGTTACCATCCTTTGAAATGATTATCAGACCTCAATGACCAAGCTCACCCAAGTCCCAAGAATCTATCTGAAAACCATTACACCAAAATAAATTAATTATAATACTTAAAATAACAATTTAAAACAAAATAAATCAAGCCTAGAAACATACCAAGCCACAAACGCTCTCTTAAACATCAAGAAACATGTGACATCCATGAACGAAATGAACCTATAACTAATACATCCATTCAATTAAAATAATTATTAGTATTATACTTAAAAAAATTTATACGATTAGGCATATTTTACAAAAAAATCACTAGGCAATATCATTTCACAGAAATAGAGACCAACCTCACATGGATGGTCTGCGACATGATCTTGAAGTAAACCAAGGAAACATTCCTAACATTAAATAATGATTCACTATCATTTTGATTTAATTTTAATCTAAAACCCAAAAAAAGAAAAAACAAGGCATATGTCCAGAGAAACATGAAGTAATAATATCCATTCTTCATATCAAGGCACCCTCTCTCCATGATGAGCCAAAACTACACTGTATTGGATGATTTATACCATGTTTTTGTGGAAACGATAACTGTAACCTTACCAAAATTATACCCAATCAAAGAGATATATAAAGAGAGATAGAATTAAATGAATAAAAATAAAGGATGAAATTACATATAATATCTAGAAGAAACCACTAAATTCATCCCATTCAAAGTAGTGTTGAAAGGATCACATGGGAGGAGATCCCATTGATATTCCCTGTACAAGAAATATAATAACGTGGGGGAATTATTGTCTTCATTCATTTTTTTTTGAAAATTGATTGGACACACTTTTTGAAAGCATAGTTTTCCAAACCATGAAGGAACTATGTGATGGGAACCATCTAATAAAATCCCTCTCTCATGGTTTGTCTACATGGCTTTCAAACATTGTGAAATAACATGAAGCCTTCATTATTCAATGTAAAACACAACACATTGTTGGGTTTCATGGTTTACCAAAACATGTACCAATCATGTAAACTAGTATTATCTCTGTTTGTAACATTTTTCATAGTTTTATTATAGCCCCGAGAGAACCCTCATATCCATGGAACCTTACATAGTTTCCTCTCATATCCACATGATTTATCCTTAAATGTGTGCTACCTATGAGTGAAAACCATGTTCTATAAAAAATTAACTCAAAATATAATTATGTAAGTGTATCCATATATTTTTACACAAATCAGGACACTTATATCATACAACTGTGGAAAATTCCTTCAAAAAATAAAAAATCATCCCAATGATATTGAGACTTTCCTAGCTACATTATTCACCTATTTAGTCTCAAATAATACCCCAAAATATCTCTTTATGATACTTAAACTACCTAATATCATTTTTAATCCTTATTTGATAAATGATCCCTTCACCATAATTTTAAAAATTCAAATTTCCTCTAAAATTTATAAATAACGAAGGTGTGGAGTTATAAAATTTTTATATTATTTAAATAAGTTTCATTTTAATCCCTCTGTGCATAAAATTATGTAGCTGATGTGGTAGTATGAACATACATTATGGAACTAATAAAAAAAATACTCTAAATACAAATCATACTAGGCTAGATTCATTATGTCAATTTGGATCCTAATAATTGAATGATCTTTATATTTTATACCATGAATATCAAACATAAGAATTATTATTATATTATTCAAAAAACCTAATGTTAGAGTTTTTTTAATTCAGAATATCATTCTTTTTATAATATATACAATATAATTTGAAGTATCATATCTTACATTCTTGAATTATCTTATTTGAGAATCTACTTTTAGAGAATGGTATCTTATGAAACACTTTATCCATAGATATCATTTGTGTTTCACATATCTCACATACTATGTTATCTTATGAGATATTAATATCATATGATGAAATGTAATCATACCTAATATCATATTATAGAAAGTCATATTATGTGGCTATATATTAAGTAAAATGACAATTCTTTGGATATACATGTATAATATAGGAATAAATTTTTATGCATTTATCTTACATGATACATGTATTCTACATGTTTTCTTACTTATATTAATTATATATTTTTATAAAAATACCTAATCTATATAGAATATATTTACAACATATGAGAGAACATAATTTCTATTTATTCTATATAGAATTATAGACTTAATCCAAAAATTTTAGAACATATTCAAATAATTATAAGGAATTACCAGTATCTTCAAATAATCTCAAATCATCTTATAAAGATCCTTCATTAGTAAATACAACTGATTTCATTCTTTTTTCTCTATGGAAGGTTTTTACACTCTTTAAACTAGGTTCTTACTCTCTTAATTAAATTTTTCACACAACACATAAAAATTATTCAAACTTATATTGGAAAAGAATAATAACAGAAATAATCATCCCATATAGGAGATACCATATTGAATCATTCCACACATGTTCCTTAATGTAGAAGAATAAAATTTAAATCTCATTTCCAATATATCCATGAATCATCATGAGATGTTCAATGGAAACAAATTCATCATCATATTCCTTTTCCATCCACCATAGAATCTTCTCAATTTCTCCACACAACTTCACATGAAAACATAATGATAAATTCACATTAATCATGGAAAAATCCCTTACTAAATTTTTTAAGCCACACATAGGCCCTTCAATACACCCCTTTAAATTCATTGGAAATTCCATAAAAATCCTATTTTAATGTGTATGTTTTTATTATCACCAACATTAATAATAAATTAAAAGGGAATATATGAGACTTCTCAAATATTATTCTTTAAATTCCTTCTTAATACCATATTTGTCTCCATTTTTCATTTAGAATCACATCTTGATTCAAATTTAAATGAAAAATGGAATCACATTATTTTTATAGCCAAGAGACTTATATTATTCAACTCTAAGTCTATTTTGGATAACCTAATGTATAAAATAAGGGTGATTTAACAAAGGTGATAAATTTTTTCTATAAACTCAAATACATGTGATACCAAATTAGTTTTCATTTTGGGGTTTTAGAGGCCCATTTATCATGTAAAAATTAATATTTAATAGATCTTAGGAAACACATCAAAACTGTTCATGTCGAAGGTAACAAAATCACCCTTTTAAAAATCATTTTATAAAAAAATTTCCCTTAATAAATATGTTTGATATAATTAAAAAAAAGGTATGAAAGTGTTATTTTTTTACATCATTCATCAGTTCCACAAATATTTTATGTTATTATTGATTCATATAATATTGATAATATGAATATTTCATCTCATGTTTACACCCCCTCGTGGGATGAACTCACTTTATCATCTCATTAGTAATTAGAATACTCTATTATGATCATATTATTTATTATCAAATATCAAGAGCCTCATCTATTTTCATTAATTATCTACATGTTATCCCAATTAAATAATAAATAAGGGAACACAAAGGGTTAACTTTCACTTATATGGTGAGAATAAAAGACGTGACTTGAGTCTCAAACATTATGTTTTTTCTTAGATAAGGTTTTATTTTGCGTGAAAATACTTTTTTTACTTTATACATTAGAGTATATGAAACTTATCATTCATTCAATGCATGTTTATTCTAATATAAATAACTATGTAGTATTTCCATGTGGTTATATGGAATATTCCTAGATTTTTAACACACTTCAGAAAAGTATGTATCAATATTAAATTATAAATTGATTGGAATATTTTCCTCTTTATTCATAGGGGTGATGATACTATCTTCATTCCTCTTCTTTGAATTCTTATGAGAATGTATCTTGATTTCATTTTTATTTTCACAAATCATGGATGGATTATTTTCTTTCATTACCTATATCATTTTATATTGTGATATTATATTCAAAATTACACATGATATGTTTTGATTAAATATTTACCATCACATAGTTTCATAATGCCCAATTTCATAGCATTAATCAAAGAATTTTCTTTATCAATTTTATCTATTTATAGTGGACATATTGTCCTTTAAATATAAAATTTACCTTTATTTCAATAGGGTCTCTAATTTTATTAATCTTTTGTCCCACCCATACTAGGATTTCTATTTTCTACAGAGGTTGGAAAATTGTTCCATCATTTTATGGACCAGTGCCTGAACTTCTAGCAACACCAATCATGACCCAAAATTAATATTTTGTTTTCTGTAGATATTTTCTAGATATATTTAATAGATTGATGTGTTTGGGGAATCTTCTTAGGTAGTTGAGATATTTTTATAGAATCATCATTCATACACACTAGTTTATCAACCATTGAAATAGTGGTATGATTCATATAATTTTTTCTGTTTCATATTTGTATAAATTATTATTTAAATCCAAGAGTGTCTTGAAGTCATATTTAATACAATAAAAATATTTTTATATGGATGATAACTTTTTCAATTTTTTTTATTGGTCAGTAGATTTCTTTATGATCTTCTTTCCACCAATGTGAGTCATCATAGATCCTTGACACTCAATAATAAATTATGTGGAAGAACATTTTTTCTTAACATATTTGAAGTTACAGTTTGTACTAACTCCATGTTATTTAACTTGATTTCTAATTCAGTACACATCATACTAATGGAATCATTCTCATCCATAATTTATCTCAATCTACCTACCCATCCTTATATAATATATATATTTTTTCATTACGAATTTTTCATTATTCTTATCAAGAGTTATAATGATATTTTATTATTTTTTATTTAGAATTCATCTAAGTATTTTTAAAAGTGATGATGGTTTTGTATGGTTTTTAAAATTCATTAATAAATTCTATAAAAAAAATTTCAGATAAAACATTCTACAAATATACCTTTTTAATTCTTCTTCAACTAGAGAAAATATTCTATTGTGAAGTGTTATCACTTGTTCCATTCCTTCGACATGGTTTTTATTATAATTGATCATTATAAACATCATAATCAGTGAATTATATATTTTTTCAAATTAATCACCTAGATCTATTTTTTCATCATCAATTATCCTGATAACACTTAAAATATAAGTGACCCAATTATTGGGAACATTCTTTAATTGATATTTCATTTTAGAGTTGAGATTTTCAATTATATTACATGGGATTATTCTTCCTTGTACTATTTGTATCTTGAATTTTATTCTTGAATAGGATCATTTTAACAAAAATTTTAATGTAAATAGTGATTACATTAAGAAAACTCATGTCAGGATAAATCATTCTTTTTGAGCGAGATCATTCTAAATTTCTTTTACTCTGTTTTATTTCTATTCTTTAGTGTTCTACCTGATTCATCAAAATCATCTTAAACAAGGATGGTTTCTATGTTCTCTATTTACAGCACCGCAATATTTTACTAAAATATTCAATTCATATAGATCTATTAAAATAACATGAAAATCTGATCATAGAATAGGATAACTTGTCAGTTTTAATACCACATGAAGTCCCATGATCTTTGGACCACTTGGGGGAGGGATTAGTGGTGACATTTTCCTTTTTTGGATTTATCATTATAATTTAAAATCTTAGCATAGTTTAATTATTGATACAACTTTTATTTGTGTGTCATAGTCTATCCTAGATAATTTATTATGTAAAGAAACATTTATATGGTTTTACAACATTCAAAATTAAATGACTACTTATTTCCATGAATGGTTAACCCCCAGTCATGGATTCTTTTAATATTAATGGAAGTAGTTACAATGAAATATCCTCTCACTATGAGATCTATCATCCCACTAGAGGGTATTTATACATTATCACATAGCATTAATAGCTTCTTAATATCCCACTTGCTATCTCATACAATATGGTCATCATGACTGGATTGACATCCTTATAACGCCAATGAATGGATTTTTTATGAACGATCAACTAGGACATTAACTCCATCTATCTTCTAATATAGTGGTGGGTTATCCATTTTATTCTCTATAGAAACCTTTGATAGACCACATAAATTGGTACTGAATCAATTAGAATATAATAATATTATCCACATGTATGTTGGTCATATTCTTTCATCTAAATGATAAGTTTATGTGATATAAGTGTATCATAGACCTCTTTCTTCTTCTACTAAATATACATTTTGTTTCTTGATTTCATTGGATTATACTACCTTCAATACACATAATTTATTCTGATTGAGATATAAGTATCTGAATCACTCACTTATTCTAATTGATGTGTTGTGTATATGGTATAGTTTTGTTGAAAAAAAACCTTCTTATTCTCAAATTAATCTTTTGTATTCTCAAAATAAAGAATATTTTTTCTATATTTAATTTTTAAACTCATAAATATTTTTTATAATTAAATATTCATTTATAAAACTAAAATATATTACCAATTTTGACTCCTCATTTAATCCTCTCAAAATACCTACCCATTCTCATAAAAATACATGGGTTTATTTTTTGTTTGAAACTACAAATAATAAAAGGAACTTAAATTTTTTATATTATAATATATGTCTGAATCAACACTTTCAGATTATGTGGTATAATTTTATTAAAGTATGAAACCCATATCGAAAAATACATTAAATTAAATAAGATTCAGGTTGTTCCATTATCTTAGGTTAGATCCTGATATTTGAATGATCATTATATTTTTTTCCATGAAGACCAAAAATGAAGAATTATCAAATTTGATTCATTAAAAAACATAATTATAGAGTTCTCATTAGTTTTGAATATTATTCATTTTTAAAACTAAAACTTATCTTATAAAGCCTCATATCACACACACTTCACTTATCTTATAGAATCAATAACTCTTACACATACATATATTACAATACACTTCTTCCAAATCTATCATACAAATTCAACATATCTTATGAACTAGCTTATCTTATGAGATATTTATATCATATAAATATATGGAATCGTATAAAATTTATTATTTTACCAACATATATTACATAGATATATCTTATATGAAAATTTTCCTCTTTTATAATCTGTGTATCATACGAAAAGAAATTCTTATGCTGTTTTCTTATGTGATCCACGTATCTTACACACTAGAGTTCTTGCATGATTTCCTACTTTATTTGAGAATAAATTCATTTATTCATGAAATTCTTACCATATATAAAACAATATATTTTTCTTTTATTTTATATATAATTACTAAATTCCTCCAACCCTCTCAGAACCACTACCACTAATTTGAGGAATTCTCAATAACATCAACTTATTTAAATCATCAACCAAAGTGAAATTTTTAGTCAATCTAAATACATTAATACTTGGTGCTCTATAGATGGTTTATCCTCTATTCAAACCATCTTATTACTTAAATAAATAAATGTTACAGACAAGATATCTATATCATCAAAACTTTTCTTAGATAGAAAGAGAAATAAACAATTATCAAATATAACAGTTGCCTCCTTGATTTTTTCCATAAAGTATCTACAAGGCATCATCATGAATCTTCAAGATATGTCTAATCAAGTAAATCTATTCATCATATTACTTTTTTATTCATCATTATAAGATCTCAGCTTCTCCTCAAAACATCTCATCAACACATGTTGAAAAAGTCTTATTAATAATGAAAACCTCAATTATTGAGAAAAAATGAAATCTGAACACAAGAACTTTAATTTCATTTAATTTACATATATTTTAATTTATTTCATATTCCATCTTAATGAAATAATGATTTATTTATTTTATTTTATGTTGTGATTAAAAAATCTATTAAATTTTTGGGGTTTATTACTAAAGAATTCAAACTAAAAATATAGAATGTTACATTACTCTATACAATTAATTGAGAAAATTAATTTTTTTGTAAAATTTTTACACAATAATAAAGACAAATATATATATTTTGGATGATATAATGGGAAAATTAAATCAAGATCAATGAAAAATCAATAAGAGGGGGGGGGGGTCGAATCAATAATTTTTTTTTCTTTTTTATTTCTCAAATAAAAAAAATACAACACCTATTAATTTGTTTAATATGATCACTTTCATACTCACTATAACTCACCCACAAATGGAATTTTAGATTATTATATATTACACCTCTTATAATGTGAAGACTAATCTATAGTATAATAGAGATTCACCTGAAATCATATAGTCCACTAGATTCATCACAGGATTACAATGAGAATGATTTATCCTGAAACTCATGTTACATAATTATTTACTGAAAATGGAAAATTATGTTCCAGAATAATAACTATTTAATATTGTTTTTAAATAATAAGATATTATTGTTTTAAAGTATACTTAAATTAAATTTTAGGTGTGATGCTTCTTATTTTTATTTTTCTACTTGAATAGTAAAAATACTCTTATCCAGCTTAATTTATATCTCCAAAATAATATATATAATTATTTAAACCTATAAAATATACTCAAATATTCATATTTTTTATCTACATAAATCATTCATCCAGTAATGTGTGAAATATCCTGGTTTTTTTAATCTCACACATAGAACAAAGTGCATGTTCAAATATGAATATGAAATTCAGATTAAAAAAAACAAAACCTCCTCCCAACCAATACATAGGCTCCCCTTATTATTCATAGTTCTTATATAATTGAAGGAAATATACATGTTGATTTATGAATAACACAAAATGTGACTTGAAGCTTTACGGGACAACCAATTAGTTTTCATTAACTGAAATGAAAAATTATTCTTCCCTCATGGCATAATAAGTTTTTTTATAGTTTGAACCATCTTATCTAAAATATTTAATCAAACCCAACCATTGTGATAATAAAACCATGAAATAAAATTTCAAAATTGTTTTATTTGACTTAATTATTAATAATAAATTATTTCTTGAAATTATTTGACGTTATAGATCTCCCAATTTTCATTAAGTGTGAAAACATACACACACAAAAAATGTTATCACTACTGGAAAATGGACCTATCCCCACGGTTTTGGAGAAAACCGTGGGGATAGAACCCCCCTATACCCACGGTTTCACAAAACCGTGGGGATAGGTCTGGGCCAAAATTCCTATACCCACAGTTATGAAAAACCATGGGTATAGGTCACTTTTGTGTGCGCGTGATTTTTTTTTCTGCGGGAAATGAATTTTTTTTGGCCGGAATCCTATACCCACGGTTCTTCCCTCTATACCCATGGTTTTTATAAATATATTTAACTAAATATATATATATATATATACATATAAGTGATGTTAGGGTAGTGGTTAGACGCGGTGTTTGTAGCAGAGAGGTCGTGAGATCGAAACTCGGTGCCTGCATTATTTTAGGACCTATACCCACGGTTTTGAAACCGTGGGTAAAAGCCGTTGACACCGTGACAATTGGATATGTTTCGGTGACATGGTGGTAGGACACCTATACCCACGGTTTTGGAAAACCACGGGTATAGGCTGGGGACCTATCCCAACACCGTTCCAGCCCACAGTTCCCAAAACCGTGGGTATAGGCTATACCCACGGTTTTGGGGGCTATACCCACGGTTTTGAACCGTGGGTATAGGATATTTTTCCAGTAGTGTATTGTATAAAAAAAATATTCATATCAAACCTATATATCATTAATGTATAAAAGAAATTTTCACAAATCATTTATCATCTAAAAAATCATATGTATGGTCTCACAACTGTATTTCATATCTTGTAATATATACAAAAACTTTTGGATCACACAATATACTTCATTATTTTCAAATTCTCTATGTTATGAAGAATATATTTCATATCTCATACTGTGTATAAAAACAATGAATCAATAAGAAAAAAATTTCATCCTATATTTATGAAATTATTATACATTGATGCTCAAATATTAAAATATGACGTGCTAAAAAGAACTCATGCATTAGAGGTTGGTTTTTTTATTTTCCAATTATTCACCACTCCTGAAAAAAAAACTCATGTATTATAAAAAATATGTTACATATCATATTCCTTTTAAAAATTTAATTTTTTTTCAAAACTTATATATATAAAAAACATCATACATATACAATAAACCCTGACTACCTTTCCATTTTCTGCTATTATTTAAAACTTATATATTAATGAATAATTAAGAATGTTTTTTTATTCAATTCCTCTCAAATCTAAAAACCACATGAGGACCTTAAAACTTCTTTTAAATGATATAGAACATCCTGAAATACTCTATAATAGTGTACTATAATTTGACTCAAATGATAAAACTTTCTTTATAGAAATTTGAATATTATTTAGGTATTAATAAGAATAAATAAAAATAAGCATATCCACTCCAAAACATCTAAAAATATTTCTTCCCTAGGAAAAAACTACAAGACTATTGGTATCTTATTTAATACGAGATCATAGAAAATATTAATTGTGTCTAAATTATATTACCAAGGTCTCAATAACTCCCAAAACATCTATTGGTCCCAATAATCTCTCCTTTTTTATATTTTTCACAAAAAAGGAATATAAATATCATTAAACCATAATATAATTTGTAATAAATCATTATTCAATAATTCAAAGCTTATGTGAGAGAATTTGATGTAGTAAATAAGAACACTGAATAATATTGTCATGTTAACTATAAAAAGAGAATAAAATTATTTTCATTAGAACTTTTCGTAACACATTAAACCATCATAGAATATATATTATTTCACTTAAATTATCAAATTATATTCACCATGCCTATAAAAAACAAGTTCCTGTATTCAATTTCACAAAGATTTTCAGTACAATATACAAATCACAAAACTTTTATACACACATGTGGATAGAACAATTTCACCCTTTTAATACCTCTATCCAAATACATGATCCCCTTAATTAATAAATATCTCTCATATTTTGGAAAACACATTTCATTGGAAAATCTAAAATAAAGCCTTACACCCATTCGAAAATAATAATTTTATATAAATAAATGAATATACACAAAATAGATTGATATTTCATTTCTCACCTTTTGAAAATAATGTTTAATGAAAAATTGAGAGAGATGATGAATTAAACATACCTTACCCTTGAAAGGAATCAGGTTTAAATTTTATCATCAACCCCAATATTTGAAATGTATCCACTAATAGTGGTTTAGAGAAAATATATTATATTTTCTTCTTTTTTAAAACATATTATCCCTTCACCAAAATTTCATATAAAATATCTATGATGAAGTGATATTTTATTTTAATGTTATTTTATCATGAATGATAATCTAAATTTCCAGATAAATTTGTAAAATGTTGATTATCACATCCCAAAAGTAATAAAAATGTTACTTATATCTTGATATCTTCCAATTGAGTCATCATTTACATCAATCAGGTTGTTTCTTGAGCTAAATCCATAGATTATACTTCAACAGTATTAAATCCCACAAAAAATTTCTTCTTTGTGTTCTAACATACACAAAGTCCACCCAAGAAGAAAAATCCATGAAATATATACCTTCTATAATCAACATTTTTAGATGAATCTGTTTATATATAAACAAAGAGATCAATCATTCCAATAGTATCATATTTCAATACATATATTATTGTTTAATTTATATCCATTTTAATTATCATTATATCAATTAAATATGACTCCTTTAGTTTAATTTGGTTCCTTGAACATAATTTAAAAACAAATATGATATCCAATTTTGAATTTATCAAATAAATAAAACTGCGAATAAGATTCCTAAATCCCTTTAGGCTCACTTTTTTGCATTTTTCATCATTTGGAAGTTTTATTCCCACTAATATAGGTATATTAATTGATTTTAAATCCACAATTCCAAAATTCTTTAGATATTTCTTAACATATATCTTCTAATAAATAAATTTGTGATATTTTTTTGAGGAATTATTAAATACATAAAATATATCAATTATCTATTCAGGTAAATTTCATACATTATCTTCATTTAAAAATAAAAATATTCAAAACAACCCTCTTAATTTACAACAAAAATAAAATCATATATATAATTAATTATATTAATTGATAACTCATTGTCATCTTTTATATATTGACTGTTTTCCACTCTTCTATTATTGAACCTAAAGCATTTAAAGAATGTTTTTATCTTGTAATATCCATCTTTTATAGATTATTTTAGCCTTTATAGAGCCTCTTTGCCCTTTATATACAACTATCATCTTCACTAAGAAATAAACTGCTAGGTTTCTCAATGTATACATACTTTTCTAATTCACCATCGAGGAATGCATACTTCGAATCCATTTGGAAAATATTTTAATATTTTATTATGCAATAGAAATAAATATTATATTTCTCTCTAATTTAGAAACCAATTTTTGGGTCTCATTTAAATCCATTCTTTCTACTTATTAGTACCCCATGCATAAGTGTCTTCTGTTTTACAAATTCTCCCTCTTTATACAACATGTTTCGAATCATAATCTTTTCTAAGAGAATATTCTTGTTTTAAATATTGGGGTCCAACTATTAAATTTAACTTCTCTCTATCAAATATTATTACTCATTCATAACATCAACTGACTCTTGGTGATTAAATTCCTCTATAAAATATCTTTGTTCAATATGAGAAAATAATATGTTACATGTTAATGCCTTCAATGTGAATCAAATCCAAACACATTTCCCTTATTATACAATGATATTTTGTAACTCAATATCCTTTCCCAATATTGGATGAGATGAGTGTCGTTTCTCTCTATTACTGTAAATAAGTGAATCATTATCTTTATTTTTCACTTTTTCTAAACCAACTATATTTTTAGAATTTTTTTCTCTATTTTTGAACAAAAACCGCTTCATCATCCTCAATTATATAACATTCTTCATGATGTGAAATTTCATTCATTGAGTGTTTAAACCTCATTACATCAATATTATCCAAAATATTCCCTATCACATTATTTTAATATTGATATCCTATCCCATTTGGAGGATGATAAAGGAATATTCATCAAATATAGTTTGTTGAAATATCCAAAGAATTTTACCTTTCACTTTGATTACAGAAGGTCTATCAAAGATGATTAATTATTGAAAACTAGTTTTATTTCTATAATACATATGGTATGGTGACCTATTTAATTTTTTCTATAATTTTTTTATGAATTATAACTATTTTAATAATATATTTTCATTATAAATACTAAAACATTTCCTTAGTGATCAATATAGTATGACCCATCTCTACCAAACATCTAATTTTATGTAAAAAAAAAACAAATTTTTAGGTGTATATTGTTAACTGAGTCCATGGTGAATACCATGATTTTAATTATTTTCTTAAAATATTCTATTATATTAGTCTACACCATTGTATGATCATATCTTTTTCAAGAATAAACAACATAACTTTTCAATGTTCCTTCTAAAATACTTCAACATTTTAGATCCTCTCACTTGTGATTCATAAACATAAAATATGTGATAAAATTAATATAAAAAATAGATTAAAGGAAATACATATCATCATTTCATGTTTTATTCCCCATAGATTATTTTTATGAATGGATACATTCAAATAGATTAGATTTTTGAAAATCTACTTTCTTTCATTGAAAATTAATAATCTTACCCATTTGACATGTAGATCACATCTAGTTGTTCTCTTTTTTAGAATAGGGACATCACAAGTAATTTCTCTCTAGGTAATATTACACATTTTTTGGCTAATATGAACAGGTCTTGGATGCCACAATTTATTTTCTTCTTTCATGTATAAATAGCATGAATTTTCAGCATCTTTAACATGAAAAAAGTTTCCCATTTTTTGATATCCACTTTTCATAAAAAATAAATATATAATCCCCATAATAAATAACCCATATTTCCAGTACACTTCACTACCTTCATCACATATCCAAGAAACAATTAATATATTATGTTTCAACACCTCAATAAATATTATTTTCTTGGACATCAACTTCTCATTTCCAATAATTGTTAAACAAACACCATTAATTTGAAGTGAACTGTCATTTAAAAATTTCCATGAATATTAAATTAATATTTCTATATATTTCATTAGTTATAAATGTATTATCCTGTGTGAAGAAAATTCACTATTAATAATCCACTTACAATCCCTGATTTAATCGTTAATTGTAACATTGAAAAAAAATATTTCCTTAAATGATTACATATTTTTATGAAACTTATCAGTATTTTAATTCACAATAAACTAGACTAGTAGTATGGAGGGAAAATATTCAATAAAATATCCCAAAAATTAAATATTTCAAAAAACTTCTTCAAATGATTGAAAACTATTATCTACCTTATATCTAGTTGTTTGAAGTTTCTTCTAAATTTTTCTTCTTTGAGTGGATTTAATTCCATGAAAACATTATCTCCCAAAAAATATAAACTCATGATAATAATATTAATTAAACCAATAATTTCATTTGATGTTCTCAAATCCTCTATAGTTACAACAATATCCATAACAGGTATATATCGCTAGGTTACCATCATTTCATCTAGACATTGACACCTTCACTTCTTCTTTATTTGTAAAATTTGTTTTGGAATCATTTTTTGAACTAAAAATTTTATAGAGTCAAAAAATAATCCTCTTTAATACAGAATAATTTATATCCTTATTTTAATCACTATTTATAAAAGTATTTTCATTCAATTTACTATTCCCAAAATTTCTAGATGACAAAGTATTAATTTTTTTCCATACAATTGGTTTTCTTCACCAATTAATTCACCTAATAAATTCCACCAAAACCCAAGATGTTTCTCAAACTTTTTGTGTGATACTTTCTCTCTAAATTGAGTATCAACATTTCATAAATCTTTAACCTCTTTCGAAAACATATTCTTGGAAATTTCACCAACATATTAAATATAATTATAAATGTTGAATTTATACATGTCCAAATCCTTTTAAACATTTATTAAAATATCTATCAAATTTAATTTGAATTTATCCTCTATCTGAAATTTTAAATTATTCTATTTAATAAGAAACACTTTTAAGTTATTAATCTCTTTTATTAATCATTAATCTTCTTCCAACAACAACATTTTTTTTATTTCTTAAATATTTAGTTTGTTCATTTGAATTTTTAATCAACTTTACTATCGTTTATATCAATTAAATATATTACATGATTTCATTATTTAGTAGATAATATATTTATATTTTCCTAACAATCCCACCATTACTACATTTATTACTATTTAAAACATTATTATTCACATTAAAAATTAGTAGTTTTGCAAAAAAATCACTAGAAGTATCAATTTTCTCATCATCATAACTTATGTAATTATCATACAACATTGATAGGAAACTTTTCTACTAATATCTAGATAAATTTATACCATTCAATTTTAAATAAAACATTGACTTATCAAAATTTTCTTCTTTCTTCTTGGAAAATATTTTTATCCTCTCATGTTCATGTTCACTATCTTCTAATTCATTAAACATTAAAAATTTTATTGAAAAATTTACAATGTATCCACCCATGAATCACATAGTGGATTATTTCCATTAAATATTCATTTACATCTTTAAAAAGATCTAATGATGAGTGAAATTTGTTTTTAAAACTTTTATTTAACATATTCTACTTATTCAGAATATTAATTCTCAATAAGTTATTCTTTATTCCACTCTTCATTTTTTATGGATTTAAAATAAGTTTTCTTTTTAAGTCTAACCATTCATTTTGAAGTCACTTCCCATTGAAATCTGATATGAAATAATATTTATATATAAATCATCTAAATGATGTGTAGCTTGATATAGGTCTTCATGTTATGAGAATTTAACAACATACATGTCTGTAAGAATGAATATAATATCCTTAATAAGAATTTTATTCCAAAAAATGTCACAAAAAAACTTTTAGTTCCCACTATATCACTGATATGATTGGGGATGTAATATACTATTTAATTTTCGAAAATTTTGAGGTGTTTATAATTCAACCCACAAACATGAATTTTATCTAATTTCAATTTATAATTTTTTTCATAGAAATTTGATAACTTATCCCATATTCCTATTACTATTTTAATCCATTGTAACAACATAAAATCCATCTCTGAAAGAGATGATATAATGTGGTTCTATTCATGACCATCATTATCTAGGATTATTCTATTAATTTTTCAATAAAATCAACATTATAACAAATATTAAATCCTTTAGAAGTATCCCCCAAATAAAATCTAATTGATAATAAATATGGTGGAATCCAATCTTTCAAAATTTAATAATTTTCCCACAAAAAGTGTGAATCCTATAGTTAATAACTAAATCATAGCTACACTAAATTATAAAATAAATTCATTACCAACTCCCCAATCATAGAAGAATACTATAATTATATACATCAAATATATGATCACATTTTAAGAGAACCAGGCTTTGATACCACTTAAAAAGTCTTTCATGATCAGAGAAAAATCACTAAGAGGGGGTTTAATCAATGATTTTAATTATTTTTACATTTTCATAATGAAAAATATTTACTGCATATTAATTTTATCAATATGATCAATATAAAACTCAATAAAATGTAATATAGAGGTAAAATTATATTTTTATAATCCAAATATCATAAAATAAAAAGTTTAATCATTTTAATGATTTAGATTCACTTGATATCATACCATCCAAAAGTTTCATCAGGTGGATTACAACAAGTTGTGTATATCCTATAACTCATTGTTTCCCATGGAAATGGGACTTTATTTGAAATCACTATTTATGAATGTTTTCTAATAGGTTTATTTTTAGAACAAGAAACACCTAATTATTCTGCATCCATAGGGACCTGATTTCCAAAGGTAGTTTCTCATTAATGATTTTGACCCATGATGCTTAAGAACTCACATTGCTCGAGAGGACTGGAGGTTAGGCTCATCACACCCTTTTGAGGGGAATTATTTCTTACTATGGGACTGTCTTATAGATTTAAGATATGTTCATGAATCCTTATTAATTTACCAAGAATAATGTGTGTTTCCCTTGAAATTAAAAATCAATTATTAGAAAGTATGAGATTTAGAATGATCTGTATGTATCCAAGTTTCTTCATCAAAATATACATCTATACGTATTTTAGATTATCTATCGATGGTATCCTTTGATATACTACTTAGATATTCTTTGGTTGTTATTACGATGACGCTGGTTTTATAGCCACCGGGTGGGGAACTTTGGAGTTGATTGTTATCCAGGTAGACAATGGTCTCTCTAGAATGTATTGTCATCCAGGGAGATGGAAGTTATTTTGATGTTAGGATCAAACCCATAGTTTGATACCTATGTATCCTCGTGAAAAGAATCAGAACCCACATAGTTCATATCCACTTAATGGGACACATCATACCCTTTATGGTCTGGTGATAAGGACCCAACCATACAGTTCAACATCAGGTGGAAAGGACATCCAGGCGGAAGGTGACTAGTCAAAGCTTAGTGTGGGACTTATTCCTTATAGTCAAAGAAACCAAGAAAGAATATGAGATTCCAAGTTGAATTGGACCCTACCAGGGTTATGGACTAGAGAGAACATGGTTTATTTTTAATGTTGGGTTTGAACCTCAGGAATAATTCATACATATCCAGTTTGGATGGGAATCAAATTCCACGTTGTTCGACAAGTCTCATAGGTGAGTATAGAACTTTGAGAAGATTATGGTTGGGGTTTACTCTGTAGGACACCCATAAAAGGGGGCCTTGAGTGATATATTGATTCATTGTTATGTGGGGTATTAACTTAGGGTTTCCTCCTAAGGAGGATACCTAGATTAAGGGAATTAGGACTGGACTCCTGTGAAGGATATCCAATGAGGGGGGAATGATTTCTCATTTCATGGATGAGATGATATGGATCTCATGCCTTGATAAGGATTCCTAAATATCCATGTTATGGCAAGAATCAGAGATCTCATATTTCATTCTTTCAGGTGGGTCGTGTAGGTGTTAGAATCATCACTAACCTCTAAGCCCACATGAGTCATGATTGGTCTGAGAAACAAGAGGATGTGAGAGATTAAAAAATCCACAAAATTTCTCCCCATCGTTGGTGGAATATGATAGGGATTCTAAGAGAGATGTTGGGGTAATGAAGGAATATGATGGTTCATGAAAGAAACTAATTATTTTTAATGATTATTATAAAATTTCTCCCCATCGTTAGTCTACTTCTTTTCCATAGGTTATGTTATGATAAATTGTTCATGAAAGAAACTAATTTTTATGAGTTTTGGTATTTTTAATGATTCTCAATCTTTTGGGACACATATTTATGATTTTAATTATTTGAGGGTGGGACCTATATACACCTCTATTTCATTGGGTAAATATTGATATCTTATGAGATAAATACGGATGTAAAGTGGAGTGAACCAAGTTCTGTTAGGGAATTTATACACTATGAGAGTCTGGGGTGTAAAGCTTGACTACTATGATGGTTTTGGGATTGAACACATTCCACAATAATATTTATGGTAGTAATCATTCAACCACTATGTAAATTATTTTATATTCTTATGTGTGTGCCAAAAATCTATGTATTATGCTAATGTTGTGTTCTCATGGTTCATGTTCTTTGATTCAATTATGATTCATGTCTTATGAACCTAAAATATTTATTACATGAATCAAATTATTAATCTATGATATGCATGGTATGTTTTTCAAATTTTAATATAGTGTTCTCATACCCTTAATCTCATGATATGTTGATATCTCTCTATTATAAAATTATTGATACTATGATCTCACCCATTCATATGTTTCATTTATATAGGTTAGGATGAATGTTATTATGTATTGTATGTGTAATAACGGTTCTAGTTATGATGAAAATACCAAGAGATAATGGAGCTCACTTTTGGACCAGTTTTTTATGTATTCATGTTTCCAAAAGAACTACACCTTTATTATCCTCAAGCATTTTTTTGAAAAATACAGTGAATACTCATATAAAAATATTTAATATCTATGTTTGAGAAGTTTGGGTATTTATATTTGGTATTGATAGACATGTTTATTTAACCATTAGAAATAAGGATGAGAAAAATTTAGTGAGATACTTTTGGGATATTTTTAGCGATATGTCTTAGTATAAGTCTAAGGAGGATTCAATGTATATGAAAATGTCATTGAATTTTGGTAAAAGACACAATAAGTGGTTTCCAAGAAAATAAATAAAGGACTTCATAACATAAGTGGATGTGGATATGGTAAAAAGGTACATAGGGGTAATCACTCAAAAATATTGTATTTATCTAGACATAATCATCACATAGTGAATGAAAATGGACCTTTCTTCACATCTGGTTTGACACTCAAAGAAGACATTCTTGGAAAATTCCACAGATATTTATGAACCATCATAAAGGATTTAAATAAAGGCTAGTAGTAACCAATTTTAATCTTAATCTATCATATATTTAGAAGATGATGTAATGATTTAGACATCTTATAAGTGTTGTTTTGGATTATCTGGTTACCCTCTATGATTTTTGTTATGCACAGTATGATTTTGGTTTTTATAAATGGATTGAACTTGAATGAGTCATGTAAATATGAAATTCAATTAAAAATAAAGTTATTATCTTATTGAGAAACCGAATATTATGGTAGAATGAAAGAAAAATGTAATTTCTATTCTCAGGAGACTTTCTATGAATCATGATGAATATCCAAATGAATAAAAAGAGGAGGCATTGTTCTTTTGAATATTTCATGAAGCAATTTTCACATTTTTTAGTGGGTATGGTAATCATCTTTTTGTTAAGTAATGGATAAGTATCATTGAAATGATATTTTCCTTTTTGTAGTTTTTAGAGCATAAAAAATTTTAGTTATCAATCATCTGGAAGGTGAAAAATATAAATAGTGTAATCTCATCAGGATACAAAGAAACATTATGAAATTGAATCCATGGAGTTGGATGATATTAAGATCTTAATATTGAATAAATACATCCCTCGTATTCTGTAAAAAAATAGAGGTGTAATTCCATGAGAAAATATAGAAGGATGATGAATCTATTGGTACCAATGAGGAAAATATTTCAAGACTTTTGAGGTATGCTTTTGAAATAGTCATCCCAACTAAATTCATAGTTGACCAATTCTTCTATATATTAAAACAATGTCTCTGGATAGATTTGTCCATAAGGGATTTTTATAGACTTAAAGAGATGGTTCATTGTAATATCAATGTGGAAATTGAGATTGTATTCAACCATAAATTGCATTATTTTAATAAGAAAAGTAATATGTAATTAAATGGAAACTCTAAACCCCCTGAATAAAAGAATACGATCTTTCCATTATGTTTGATGATTGAATGGAACCAGAGAGAAAAAAATCATAAATATATCACTAAATGTTTTACGTGTGGAAATGAAATTAATTGAGTGGATTATTAGTGAACTGATTGGATGAAGTCATCTATTGATGAAAATTGAGAGAAAGATCCACATGAATCACCACCCACACCATAGTGCTAGATATGCAAAGAGTTTGGTCATTTTACAAATCTATCTCCTTATCCAATGGATAATATAGTTGATAATATACAACAACAGTAGAATCAAAAGGATAAAGGGAAATATTATACAATCACAATGGTTGAAGTGAGTCATGATAATTAGAAAACACTTATCATCCACTCCTTAGATTGGTATTTTGTATTTTATTTTGTATGAATGCACCCTATGAAAATATTAATGTTAATTATTTAGTTAAATTTAATATATTTTTTAGCATTTCTTATCTCCCTCTACATGGACTTTGGAATAATAAAATCACATTTTATATTCTATTGATATGATATTGAAACCCAGATTCTAATAGAGTCGTTTTTGTATAAGATAAGAGCTTATTTAAGGAATAAAGGGTGGTTTATATTTTGTATGATTAAATGATTCCATTTAATATTAACTTAAGAGTTATGGATACCATCATGGGTTTATGTGTTTAAAGTTGATCATAAGTTTAAAGTCATCAAAACCCATTTTGATGTTTTATATGATGGGAAATTATCATTATTATAGATATTTTAAGTCATTTACAGAAATAAAACCCATTGATTTTGTATTTTTTTGGTGACTATGTTAATTGAGGTGGAATAAATTTTCCCTTTGTGGAAATATTATTAAAATTTTTGGTATCCTTTCGGTTTATCTTATCTTTAAAGTTGAGGTAATTATGGGTTATTTTAGATCATATTTTGAAGTAAACACACTTCATTGTCTTCAGTTAATATTTATATCTCGACTATATTTCTAGAATATTCATTATGGAATACTTATGGTTTCATAGCTTATGACATTAAATTATATCTAATCGATATTTGAGGTTTACATCAATGTCTTAGAATAGTCTTAAGAAATCCCTTGATACAGAGTTGAGTATCATCACTATGTATCATATTTATACAAATGGTTACTCTTAGATAAAAATTAAAACACTATAGGATATTTTGAGATCCTTATCTATAGATTTTATTGTGTTGTTGGGATCAACAATTTCCTCTGGTTAAGTTTTTTACCATAATAGCATACCCTCTAGGATTGATATGGATATTTATAAATACCACTATGGGATGAAGGGTGCATATACAATGTACTGGTGAGAAGTTATAAAAATAATACAATTGCGACCTTTTCTAGATGAAGAAATTCAATATAAGGGTTGAGCCATTCGATAACATATAATGGCGACAAAAAATTGATAGAAAATTTATGATGATAATCATCGATGTGACATAGAATTTGTAGTTGGTGATAACAGGTTTAGATTAATTTATCTACAGAATAGGGTTATGAGATTAAATAAGGGAAAATAATCTATAGTTATATAATCCTATTTTATGTTCTTAATCAAATCAAGACCATATCCTGTTGGTTGAAACTTCCACTAAACCACTCTATGTTCATGATCTATTCCATGTATCTATAACTAGGATGTGAATACCTAATCTATCACATGTTATAAACTCAATGGTCATACTATTAGAGAATGAACTATATTATGAGGAACATTCGATATATATTATTGTGAAAATAGAGAAAATAATGTGAAAAAAGACCACTCACTTTGTCAATGTTTTGTGGTAAATCCTCTATCTTGAATAACTTATGTGGGAGCCTGAGGATGTAAGGATAAAGAATTATTCTTAGTTTGTGGTATCATAGTGACGAATTTAAAGGGTTAAATTCATTTTAATAGGGATATAATGAAAAAACGTTTTTTTTATTTTTCTCAAATAAATGTAATCATTTCAATATTTTATGTTGCCTAATACACATCTTTTAGCTAATGTTACATGTATCTCCGAGTTTAAATGAAAAAAGTAATACTACTAAAATATTATTATTTAATATCATAGTTATCACCTAGAGACTAGAATTGTTGGTACGAGTAATATTAACTAAATTATAATACTATATGGTTTAAACCTATATATAAAATGAGTTATTTAGTGACCAATTAATTATTAATGAAAATAAAAAATTGAAATAGATGAAATATTTATATGAAAAAGTATTTTTATGCAATAAAACTTGTTTTACCTCAATAAATAAAAAAAACCTTTTTCTATTGATTTTAATTAAATTTATATATTATATATTCAATAAAAGTATTAACATTCATCTTATGTGTTTTATAGAAATGAGAAAAAATAAATCCAATTATGCTCTTGAAAATTGTATTTCTCTAAAAATAACTGTGTTAAGATATTTCACACTTATTTTGATAGTAATTTATTCAAATTTGGTTACATTTCTATTAAAAATTGAACATAATTTTTTAAATCCTAATTTCAAAATTATCATGGACTTAATTTTTGAATTTGTTTTGAAAAGATAAATTTTTCAATGATTAGTGAAAAATAAATGTTTTTATTAAGAATTTTCATTTCTCATAAAGCATTTAAAAAACTAAAAATTATTTTAATATGGTTTTAAAAGAAAAATAAGTTAAATTATATATCTATTTATCTAATTTAAGTCATTGGAAGTAATTTATATTTTAATTTTTATATAGAAACATTATAATCTTTTAAAACATTTCTATTTAGAATGCTGCCTTTTCATCTTGTCTCTAGGATTAATTTTAATTTAAAAAATATCGGTTATGGAAATGATTATTTTTTGTAAAAATGGATTCCTTATTAATAAAATTTATTATTTATGTTTTCTAATAAGTTTATCTTAATTTTTTACCATTATCAATAGTATAGAATATTAAAATAACTTACCATGGTTAATGCGAGAATGAGTTTATTAGGGGGATAAACTAAATATATAAGTGGTAAAATGACCTATAAAATTATCAAAAAACCCATTTTATGTACATTTATAGACCTTAAAACTCTATGGTTAGATAATAGACCATTATAGATCCTTTTAAAATGTGTAAAACATGGATAACCCTTTTCTTTTCAAAAATTATAAGTGTGACATACACCTCACTTATAAAATGACACCCCCTCTTATATCCAATTAAAACTTCAAGAACCATTTGGTTTCCAAAATAAATTACAAAATTTCTTTCCTAATACTCTACCTACATTCTAATGGCCTTAATGGTATTTTTAAGACCTCTAATAATGGATTCAGGTATTAACCCAAAGAGTCTCTCCCAAGAAAAGGTAAATTATGAAACATGTTTTTTGTTTTTTTTCTTCTTATACCTCTGTAAAATATTAATATATTATTATGAAATAATAAAACAATTATATCCCATATAATAATATATTATTATTTTAATGTAAAAACTTTTATACATAGCCTCTTATATCAAATGGAATAATAAATATGAATTCATGTGTAGGACGAACTACTGCCTCACAATATGAGGTTCTTCGTTTCAATCGCAAACTCTCATAGCCAGATATAATGATGGATTAAATATTTAAGTATGATATATATGATATCTTTACACTTAATTACTTATTATATTACATATAACTAATTAATTTCCATTATTTTGGTATACCATAACATCGCTCATGTGTACGAATGACTACCACTCTACGAATCGATGTGATTCATTCAATCTTTATATAGATGGAAATAAAGATTAATTTATGAAAATATGTAATAATTATTAAATGAAAAACTATTAAATGATTTTAATATATTAATTACCTTTCTTTCATTCAACCTGTTGAAGAAATAGAATCAATTTTCATGCAAACATACATCTTACCAACTCCAAGAACGATGTATTTCATTTTTTATAAAACATTTATAGATTATTGTAGATAAATATATAATGAATATATAATATATTTATATCATGGTAAAAATTATAGAGAATATTTAACCATGATAAACTTAATAGGTATAAAAGTAAAAAATCCAAACGTACACAAAAAGAATGAAACTATTTCCCAAAACGTGACTTTAAAAAGGAATTGTTAATAAAACGATAATAAAAGGTAATAAATAAATAATATATGTTATGATATATTTAACTATGGTTTTTCAATATATTTATAATAAAAATACTCTTGTTACATAGAAGGTTTTAAATTTAATTATTTATACTGAGAGTTTTGGTTAGCGATTTTCATCTCACTTTTCATATATGTGAGATACATACCATATGAAACCTTTGTTCCATTTGTGTGGGGGTATATATTGACCATGAATTTATTTTATGATAATTATCCTGGAAATTATGAGTATTTAAATATCAATTTTATGATTTCTCTTTCATGTGTTTTATGGTTTCAAATATACCAAAGTGGTAAGCGATTTTTTCCTCAATTTATCATATTTGAGACATATGTTGTGTCATGCATATATCTTCTATTATGAGGTTTATATACGACCCCTTTGACATGTTATATCCTGAATAATCATTTATTCATGAAATTTTAAGTTTCATTTAATTTTATTCTATCACGGGGGCTTTGATTCAATTTTACCACAGTGGTAATGGTTTGATGATATAATTTCATAGTTTATGAGGATTGTTCATGTTTATACTTCCAAGGATGAAATATTATCATCAAACATTCAAGAATCTCATGAATTTAGTTATCCTTTTAATATTTCATTAGAATACATGTATTCCATTCATTTTATTGTCATTATTTACTCAAGTGTTGAAAGGATTTTTTTTAAGAAAAAATATCTTTATATCTATATTCTATATAAAATACCCATTTATATTCCAAAAAACCTGTTTTCTGAAAATTTATTTATATTTATCTGATTGATTTATTAAATTAATTTTTACCCATGTTATACATTTTATTAGTTTTTTAAATGGAATCTTCAGGTTTTTAAAAAAATAATACCCATTTGTATTTTCACAAAAAATTAAAAGGAATCACTGTTTAATGTGCAGGAAATTTGTCACCATCATGACCACTTAATGTCTAAAATCTATATTTACACAATTCAAAGTTTATTTTCAATGAAAACGATTTTGAAAATGTTTTATTTTTTAGAATGTGTTTTTAGAAGTCAAAATCATATTTTCCTAAATAAAATATTTCAATGATTTTCAATTTTTTATAAGTTTTCGAGGTTATATTCAATTAAAAAGAATTTTATTTTTTTTAAAAAAATTAGTGGTTTAAAAAGTTATTTTCGAAGTGGAGAGTCAATTTTTCTGAAGAAATTTTCTATGTGATATTTTTAAATAGTTTTCCAAATATAGTGACATCTATTCATGTTACATATTCATTACTAGGGGTATGATCCAAAGATACCATTTTTATTCTCTCTCGGGATGGTTTATGTTTATGATCACAAGATGTTTATGAAACCTATTCCTCTTCCATGGGTTATAAAATGATAAAATTCTAACAAAAAAAACTTTCTTTTCCATTTTTTTCTCCGATGAAATGTTTTTTTAATAAAACCTAGTTTTTCCATAGACTATGTTATGGTGAAATGTTTAAGAAACCCATTTATTTTCTTGATATTTTTCATATTTTCAATGTTTTATGTTCTTTTATCACACATATGTATGATTTTAATCATGTGAGGGGTGGGAACTATATATTCCTCAAATAATTTTGGTAAATATTTATATATTTTGAGATAAGTAAGACTATAATGGGGAATGGATCTAGTTTGATATCTGACATTATAAACTATGATAGTCTTGAGAGTGATTCTTGAATATTATGATGGTTTTGGGAGTGAACTCATACAACTATCATTTTATCAGAAGCAATCCATGAATCACTTAGGAAATGCTTTTATTTGCTTATGTATATTCCAAAAATCTATGTCTTATGAGGATTTTATTTTCTCATGGTTCATTTTATTTGATTCAATTATGATTATTGTTGTATTAAGTGATAAGGTTTGTTCCATGACTCAAACTTATTATCTATGAAATGTAGGGTAAGGTTTTTAATTTTCTTTTTATCATTTTCTCATACCCTTATGATCCTGATATGTTGATATCTCCCTAGTTAACGATTATTAATCATATGATATCACCATTTATTATGTTTCCTTCCACTAGGTTATAATTGAAGGTATTATGTATTATATTTCTAATAGGTGTTCTAGATATTTAGAAAATATTGGGATATAATATAGCTCACTTTTGGAATAGTTCTTTATATTTTAATGTTTGAAAATACACAATACTTTTACAATCCTTAGGTATGTGTTTGTGTACTATAATTAATACTAATCTAAAAAATGTATTCTCTAGGTTCGAGAAGTTTGGGATTTTATAGTTAGTATCCTAGGATATGTTTAGATAGAATTTGAAAATTAGGATGAGAGAACATTAGTGAGATCCATAGGGATATTTCTAGAGATATGTGGAAGGATATGTATATGGATGATTGAATGTGTTGGGAAATGTCTTATAGTTTTGTTAATGTATAAATAAAATGGTTTCCAAGAAATTACATGTAGATCTACATACTATTGGCAGATGTGTGTCTAGTAAAGAGGTACCGAGGGGTAATCACTCAAAAATGTTATATTTATCTAGACATGATCATCAAATGGTTCATGACCATATAACTTTAGGAACACATTTTTTGGCACTCATGGGGGATATTCTTTGTAAATTTATAAGATCTCTACGAACCAACAGGAATAATTTGAATAATGACCAGGAGTGACCATGGTTAAACATAAGGTTTGATAGATAAAAAATACAAAAAATAGACATCCTAAAAATTATTTTTCATGATTATGTGGTTCCCCACTATGATTATTGTCAATCACATTGTGCTCATAGTTTTCATTAATGGATGGAACTTGAAGTTTTTTTTAAGGTTGGGGATGAAGCCTCAATTTATTATTTAATGAAAAGACCTCTTTAGACTAGGTAGAGGGAGACCCATTACATAGCCCGAAGGCCTAAGGCCATGTGTCCTGAGTACAAGGCTTGAAAGCCCATTTTTTGGTCAAAAGAACCCCTCAGTGAACAGTACTACTACAGTACCTGCACTGCTATAGTCCATGCTACAGTACATCCACCGCAACAGTACCTGCTATAGTCCTCCCACCGCTACAGTTCTACCGCTGCTATAGTGCCCTGCTACAATACCCAAAAAATTCACCCTTTCCTGGATTTGATCCTGGGTCTTTTTGGATGCCTAGCAGAAGCCTGTACCACTAGGGTACATGCTCATTAGTATGGAACCTGAAGTAATTATGTTAATAATGAATACAATGGACAATGAAATGGTAGTCATCTTAATAAACCAAATGTTATGTGATTTTGAAAAAAATCTAATTGCTATACTCACAAAACATTCTATGAATAGTGATGAAATTTCAAATGAGAAAAATAGGGTACAAAGTTATGTTGATTTCTTCATGAGAAAATTTAGAAATGCATTTTTTGGTTCTTATGATACTCTAGTTTTTTGTCAATAGATCAATACCATTGAAATAATAATTTCATTTCCACTGTGGTTGGAGCATGAAAAAGTCTTTTTGGATGTATATCATTGGGATGGAGAAGAGAATCAATTGTGGTATCTCATCAAGAATAAAGGGAAACATGATAAAATTGATTCCATGTAGTGGGATTAGTTTATGATATATTTTTTCCACCGTTTACTTCCCTTATATTTTTTATACCAAAATAGAGAGAGAATTCCTTGAGCTAACGTAAAAGGATGATGAATTCATTAGTACCTATAAGGAAATATTTACAAGACATGGAATGTATGATTATGACATTATCGTACATCCCAATTGTATTTTTGATCAATTATTCTATGGATAAAAAAACAACTATTTGAAAGGTTCTATCCATAAGGTACTGTGATATCTATGAAGAGATCATTCATTTTTATATGAATGTTGGAATTGATATTGGAGTTAACAAAAAATTACATGGTTTTAATAAAAAAAGGATTTCAATAGAAAATATAAAAACCATGGAGAAAGGAAGATTATATATCCCTTATTCTAAAAGTGTTGATGGAAACCTGGAGAAAATAGTCCACTAAATCATTTAAGTGTATAAAATAAGTTCATCAAGTGGATAAATACATAAGTGATGTGAAGAAGTTATCTATTGATGAAAATATAGAGAAAGATCCATATATTACTGCACCCACACTCTAGTGCTTCATCTAAATAGAGTTTTTTCATTATGTAAATCAATAACCTGATCCTAGGACACATATTGATAACAATCCAGAGAAAAACTCAAAGAAAAATGATAGAAGGAATTATTATACAATCGTAATGGCTAAAAAAATCGTAATAATTTGAAAACACTTATCCTACCCTTCTTAGATGGGAATTTCATATTTTATTTTGTATGAATGAGCCCTATGAAAATATTATTATTCATACCTTAGGTAATTTTAAAGTGATTTTGATCATTGATTATCTTTGTCTACATTGATTCTAAAATAGTTTAATCACATTTTATATTATATTGATATACAGATAAACCCAATATTACAATGGAAATGTTTTCATAAAATATTAATGATTATTTATGGAATAAATGGTTAAACATCTTTTGTTATATTATATGTCTCCATGTAATATTAACTAAAGTGTTATAAATACTATCATGGGTATATGATTTTAATAATTTTCATAATTTTAATTTCACTAGCACCGCATTTGTGGATTTATATTATAGAAATTTATCAAGATAAAATGTATTTTAAGGTACATTTATGGAAATAACACAATTTATTTTTGTATATCATTTAGTGAAAATGTTACTTGATTATGAATGCCTTTAAACTTTTTAGACATATTACTAAAGGTATTGGTAACCTTTAGGGTTTATCTTATCTTTGATGTTGACATAATTATGGGTTATAGTCGATCACCTTACGAAGGCAACACAATTCATTTCTAAAAGAGATGATTTATATATGGACCAGACTATTAGAATATATATTAAGTAATTGATAATGTTTCATGGAGTTCATAATTCAATTTTATATAAATTAGATATCATTTTTAACTTAATGTATTTGTGTAGTCATAAATATGACCTTGATATAGAGTTGCAATTCATTACAATGTACCATCCTTAGATAGATGGTTCCTCTAAGAGAACAATTGAAACCCTATAGGATATGTTTATATGTTGTTCTATGGGTTTTAAAGGTTATTTGGGATAAACTATTTCCTCTTGTTGTGTTTTTTAGCACAAATAAATTATTTTGAGGATTTAGATGGCCCTTTATAGATCCGTCTATAGAAGTAAGTGTAACAATCTAACATACTAAGGTAAATTTTTAAAAATAAATTCATTTTGATTTTTTCTTATTTAAAAAATTGTAACAAAGTTTAGATCTATTCAACAATAGATAAGAGAAGCACAATATTTACAAAAAATTTATATTGATAATGATCAAAGTGACCAAGAATTTGATGTTGGAAAAAAAGTATTTCTATAAACTTCTCCATGGAATATGGTAATGAGATTTGGGAAGAATGGGAAACTATGCCCTAAGTATACCACTCCCTTTGAAATCCCTCATTGTGTTCGGACCACAGCCTATTGGTTAACACTTCCACCGAACCTCTATCAAGTCTATAATGTGTTATATGTATCTCTCTTGAGGATATACATACCTGATCCCTCATAGGTTTGGAATTCATGGGCCATACTGATGACGCATGATCATTTATATAAGAATTATCAATGGATATTTTTGAACATACAAAAAAAGTGATATGAAATAATACCATCCACTTGGTCAATGTTTTGTTGAAAAATCACCGGCTTGAGAATGTTACCTGGGAACCTAAGGACATTATGAGTTAGAAGTATTCATAGTTGTTGGTATGAAAGTGTTTAACTTTGAGGATGAAATATAGTTTAAGGGGATAGAATGTAACACCTTTACATTTTGTGACTTTTTTTCAAATAAAGTTTGTATTTTAAGTAATTTTTGTTTCATGAGACACTGAGTTTATCTAGTACAACATGCAACACTGAGTTTAAACAAACCAAGACATACTATTAAAATATAATTACTTAATATCACAGTTATAACATAGCCATTGGAATAGAGGGTATGAATAATATTAGGTAAATTATGAAAATATAATATCTACACATGTACATAAAAGGAATTTATTAGTGACCAATTAATTTTAAATAAAAATAATAATTATTTCCAAATAAAGTAAATATTTTTTAAAAAACTATTTTTATGTACCTAAATGTATTTTACAACAAAATATTAAAAAATATTATTTTTTAATTATTTAATATATTTTTATATATATTATGTTTAATCAAAATTTTGACATTCAATATTTGGGTTTTCTAGACAAAAGATTATAATAAATTGAATTTTACACTTAAAAACTGTATTTTTATAAGACTAATTTTTTTATTTGAAAGACTTATTTTATCATTAATTTTTTACATTTTTAGAAAATTTATTTGACAAAATAAACTCCATTTTTTAAATCGCATTGTCAAAATTTTAAAGGACTAAATATTTGATAATTTTTTGAAAAGATAAATTTTTTAATAAATAGTAAAATACTGGTTTTTATTTAAAATTTTCATTTATTTTAAATAATTTAAAACCATAAAAATTATTTTAATATGTTTTTAAAAGTAAAAATAATTTAATTATATATCTATTGATCAGATTTAACATGGAGTTTCAAAACATTTTGGGTATAGTGGATTAACAAAAACCTTCCCCCCCCCCTTGCCTCCTCATCTATAAGCCCTAGTCTCCCCCTCAACCGATCGAGTGGCCTGATCCTCTTATCCTTTAGTGTAATCCTCCCATAATTTAAGTATTTTTTTTGCTTTCGATCATATTCAATATCATATTAGTGACTTATTAATTCATCCTCTCTTTTGAGGACTATTATTTTCATTTTTATCTATGTATATGATCCTACTAAAACATATTGGAATCACTTCTGATCACTATGTTTATAAATTTATAGTAAAATATATATAAAATATATTATATTATTTTCTTATAAGTAATGTTTTAATTATAATTTCATCATTTTAAAAACATTCTTAAGGATTTTTATGAAATTAAATTAAATTTGAGATTATTTTTGTGGGAAAATTTAGTGATTTAGATATTTTTAGTGTTGGGAATAATATTTAAGTAAAATATAGACGATAATGTTTGTTTTTATTATATATGTTATGGGATTTAATTATTTGATTTATTTTTTTTATAAAATTTGTTTTTTAATTTAATGATTTTTTGATGTTCAATAGAATTATATGGAGTTCACTAATGGTTATAATCAGTAAGTGGTGTCAAATATCCTTACTAAATTACTTAACTTATATATGAATTTTTTTATTAATGTAAATAACAAATAATATGTAAAATTGAATTTTAATTTTTTAAATTAAATGTTGAATTTTCAGGGAATGTTTAAAAAGTTAATTTAAAAAAAAATCAATGAAAAAATTTGATATGTTTTATAAGCTTCCTTGGTTTATAAATTTCTTATTTTCTCCATAAACATCATTATATTTTTATTTTAATTATTATAATTTTTTTGGTTACTTTTAAATAAATTATTAATTTAGGTGTTTAATTTTTGAATTATATTTATTTTATGAAAAATGACAAATTTTGTCTTTTATATTTTTACTCAGAGATATTTTTTTATTCACTAACTAGTGTTGTTGTTTTTATGTTTTTATTATATAAACTAGTTCATTATTTTTAATGTATAATTAATCTATTATTTATAACATTTATATCATAAACTATGGTTAAACTATTTATTGTATTGTTTTGACTCAAAAATAAATAAATGTATGGTGATGTACATGAATATAGTATTATAAGTAAATCGTGAATATTTATTTATCTATGAAGGTTTTTTCTTTAATAATTCAAAATTGTGATTATATTACTTGTCACACATGTTTCTTAGTATTAATTATTATGATTTATACATGAATTAGTGATAAAATATCCCTTCAAATAAATAAATATTTATATTTCATATGAATAAATATTTAGTTTCTATGATATTGGGATTCAATGATTATTTATATTTATAGAAATTATGGTAGAATTTCAATGATATTATTATACCATGTTTTTTGGTTTTTATGTTGGACGACACATTGTATTTATTCTTTATTAAATTATTTATATTATAAAAATATGTGTATTTGATTGGATTAATGACATATTAAAAACATGGATGTTTTAAAAACTATTGTTTCATAAATATATATGTATTTGACTGGATTTCCCATCAGCCTGTGGGTTAGGTAATGGTTTGTGTGTGTCTTCATTGTAATTTTACTCCTATGTAACTATAATATATATGTATTTAATTGGATTGACAAATACACATTTCTTATTCTGTGTATTATAATTTTTTTTGTTCGTCATTTTTAGGCATCACTTTTAGCATATATTGTTTCTCTTATTATTTATTTTTCTAAATACTCTAATGCATTAATGGCATTCATATTAAAAATATTTATAATAAATATAATAAATATGTTGTATTTTTTTAATAAAATGTATATTATTCCCCTATAATAGAATGGATATAAGATGGATGTATCATACTCATCAGATTTCAACCATGTTTTTAAAGAACTTGGACAATTTTTAAATTTTTCATATAACAATGCTTTAGATGGAGGTTGTATGTAGTTTCTATGTTATATTTGTGTTGGAAAACCATGGTTATGTCAGGAATAAGTTAGATACCATATAAAAAAGATACATTACAAACTAATTTTTATTTTTTGTATCACATTGGAGAGATGAGATTGTCTTATACTGTTCAAGAATGAAAAGGATAGAGTGGTGTGGAGAATTTGATATTTTATTTGATTATATTTATGAATAATCATGATATAGATAGTATTTAAGTTCCCAAGGACAATGTAATCATTACACATGAATAAAATAAAGAAGATTATGATGTTGAGAGTGAAAAAAATAAGTGATGATGTCATAAATCATTTACATCTGGAATGTACTAAAATGAAAAATTTTGAATTTTTAATGTTGTTATATCATGGAAAACCTATTTGTGGAATTTATAATACCTAAATTGATTATATACTTATCTTATAAAATGAATTTTTTCCTAATGGGATTGATAATCCCTTAAATCATCATAAAGAATGGATGTTGATTAATCATCTTGAATTTTATACTAATAAAATTCATGCTTATATGAGAGATTATAGTTTATTTAGGGAAGAAATATAAGACCATAATGATTATAAATAATATGGTCTATCTCAATAGAAGAAAAATTCATATGGAACACCATATCATGTTTCATATAAATTCACATGTCCCCTTTTATTTAATAATGACCTTCAAGATCTTTTCATGACTTCAAAAATCTCAACCAATATGAGATAGAATAATGCTGAGATAATTAAAGGTAATTATGATATAGTTCATCCTAAAGTTGGAATAGCATGGCAGTAAATTGATGCACACCATCTTCATTTTTATCTAAGTTGTGTAATGTTAGTTTTGGTCTATCCAGTGATGGTTTTAATCTTTTTTTCCTAATACTTACTAATCATAACATGTGGCCATTTTTTATTCACTTTTTACAATATTCTATCATGGATGTGTATGAAAAAACATTTTACTATCGTGAGTACACTAATATCTAGATTTTTCGATTTTAGAAATGGTATACACATATACTTTCAATCTCTAAGAATATAGTTGAATCTACTTTGGAATATGGGTTTGAACACATTTGATGCTTCTTCAAAAAATTTATTTCAGATTCATGCTACCCTTGTATAGACTATAAATGATTTCCCCTATTATGTCATGATTTATGGTTATATCATGAAGGGAAAATCTAATTTCCTATTTGTATGAATAATACATGATCGATGAAAAGTTCTTTATGCATATCAAGTGATAAAACATGTTGATAAAAATCAATTTATGGATGTATTGTTGAATATCTAGGTTCCTGATGGCTATTCCAAGAACAAATCTAACGGAGTCAATAGAAGAGAGTTGACAATAAAATCAATAAAAACACATGATTATCACATTTTTATTTATGAATTGATTCCAATAACAATCCAAAATTTACTATCCAATGATGTAAGGGTGATTTTATCCTCCTGTTCCATTTATTTAGAGACCTTTGATCTAATAGGTTAACCATGTATTCATTTAAAAAAATGTAGCAAGATGAACCATTAATTTTTCATGAGTTGTTAAATTTTTTCGTCAATTATTTCTCAAACTATTTCATTTCACATATACTATAATATTTTATTATTAGTTAATTTATGAAACATAAAAAAATTATAAGTAGAGTTCATCAATCTTTACCTTTAATAAAGAGAGAGAAATTTCATAACAAAGAGTTTCATGATTGGCTGAAATAAAAGGTATGATCATTAATATAATTGAATTAAAATATAATTATTAATTTAATTTTTTTATTCATACATATTTTAGGTATTTAGTTTACCCATTGATAGTATCTGTCAAGAATTAAGAGAATTGGATTTTGGTCCCAATTGTTTGGTCTGTGAACAAAAATCTAAAATAATCAGTGGGTATAAATTTTATGCAACTAATCGAGTGGTGAAAATTAGAAAAAACATAGTGTAATTATGTTAACTACTACAAGGGATTATTATTCTAATGAATCACATAGGAGGCCTCAATATGAAAATGTTTTTTTATTATGGACTTGTTGAGTAAATATTATTATTGGGTTATTAATCTCATGGTTGAGTCACTATGATTAAATATAAATGGTTTAATTCAGTGAGGTGTCATAATAAATTTATTCATGAATTTGGATTTCTATTTATTAACATGACTCTATTTCAAGCTACCGATGAACCATATTTTTTGGCATCAATGGAAAACGTGTTTTATGTGAATGATTATTTGAACCCTGATTACATTTTAATTATTGATGTGATCCCAAGAAATATTTTTCCTGATGTTGAGGATGAAGTTGGAACCATTGATGGCCCATTTGTATTAAGAAAAATATTTCATTTGATGACTAAAATGTAAGAAAAGAGTAGATCCATTAAACTACACATAAGGGAAAAAAAATTGATAAAACAAATATGCTAATAGTCCACGATGTGACCTAGAATTTTATATTGGGGACAAAGTGTTTCTATGAGTTTCTCTATTGGATAATGTTATGATATTCAAGAAGAATGGGAAACCAGCCCCTAGGTATATCAGTCCCTTTGAAATTTTTGATCATATGAGGGCCATAGGATATCCAATGATACTTCCATTGAAGATATCTATAACACCCCAAGCTTCTACGGTACGCTTCTCTTTGAATATTGCAATAGCGTGTGTTGTACGCAACATTGAGTTCTAACACACACCACAACCGATCAAACTAGCTGTTATGAATAGTAATACCTACTTTTTAAAATTTTATAAATTTTATCTCTTAAAATGGACTTCATTTTTGGATTCTGAGTATCGAATATAGCCTAAGGTGAAATTTTGCTACTTTTCGGATAACTTTAATATTTTGATGAATAGTGAACATTACTAAATTTTAATTAAAAACAGCTTTTCTAATCAAAACAATTAGTAGTGATAAATTATGAATTTGAGTGGTTTTAAAGTATCTTTAGAATATATTTTTACCATTTAATACAATGTTGGTCATTGGACATAATTTCACAATTAAACCGAACATAAACAAGTAACAATCTTTTGATAGTCATTATATCTTAAAAACACGCTTTTTGTTTTGACAGTGGGAATTAATTTTAAATTAATTTCTTCCACTTATTTGTTTTGAATTTGGAAAAATGGATTCCATATTTGGAATCAGGATGTTCAAATTGTTTAAATAGGTAACTTTTATTTTTAGACATTTTGAGTAATTACTTCGGTAAATATTTTATTTACCATGGTTAAAGGGTAAATCCGGTAAATGAGGGTCAAAAAATAATATTATAATAATAACATATTACCGTAAAACGTGTCCTAACCTTATTGTTTGATACATTTTCGACCATGGGCATATTTGGGTAGATTTTGGGACCCCATGGTGCCACTTGTAAGTGATAGGGACACTTTATTTTAATTAAGTTAAAATAAATACAAAAATGACACATGTATATATCTTTTAGAAAAACAATTTTTACATAGGGTTATATATGTTGGATTTTCGACTATAAATATTAATTAGAAATATAACAATATTTACTCCATAATGGTATTTTATTTATAATTTTTAGGCATTATATAATTTAATTTATTTATGACACAATGGTGATGGAATAATTTCCATAATAGTGACAAATTAAAATGATTGATATTGTAGATACCCAAATAAATATAATTTGAGACTTTTTAGGAAATACACTAATTTTCTAGGTTAATATGATATTTTATGAATAATTTAATTAACCTTGTTCGAAGTAATCATTCTGTTAATATTTTTACAAAAATCAATTATTAAATAGTGTCAAAATTGACATAAAAGAGTTTTTAAAACAAATATTATATTATTAATTGATATTAAATTCCTAAAAATCTAAGGATCTTCCAAGAGGCTTATATAATGATAGGTGTATCATTAATGGACCACTTGGGGGAATATTAGATGTATATATTAATATTATTAACCATATAACATAAAAATAAAAAGAGATATTGTAAAAGTGAAACTAATTAACTAAGAGTTAATACTTAATGATAAGGTTAATATAGTAACCCAAACCTGTCTAAATTCTATTGTTTGAGTGGTTTTCAACCCATACCCACATTAACATTTAAATAATCAACTTTTGAGCCATTAGAAACCGAATATGAATTTGTTATAAAATAATATTTCAAGCTTTTCCAAAGGTTCCCCTCACCCCTCTTATAAAAGGGCACTCCCCCTTCTCATTAACTCACTCCTTCAAAGCCTTTTGGCTCGGCCAAACTCCACCCAAATACTCTCTCAACTTCCCTAAGTTCATCCTAGAGGACTTCCTTTAGTCATGAAGCCATCTTAAGAGCCCTTTTGATCAAATCAAAAGGAAGAACCCGAAGAAGAGGTAAGGATTTCACCACCCCTTTTCAAGTTCCTTTCTTCTTCGACTTCTTCCTTCTTTGATATTACCATTCTAAAATAATAACTCCAGTATCTTATATATACTGTGACGTTATTATAAATATGGTATAACCATATTCAGTATTCTATTCATCCTTTGAATAATATGCCACCATACGTGCGTACGTACAACTTACCGTCTCCACGTCGTGGTGTAATTGTTATTCAATAAATCATTATTTGGATGGGTATAATAATGATGTGTAACTCATTTAAATATTAAATATAACATTATAATGATTCTGTATATATGATATACCATCCAATTATATATTATTTTAATATCAAAAGAATGATATTGTCGCTCGTGCGTACGTACGGACTACCGTCTGCATGAACGCGATGAGATTCATTCTCCCTCGTATCCATTCAAGTATAATTCTCATTTTTTGATTAATAAAAGTTTTTAAGGACTTGATATCATTCTGGATTTGATTAAGATACAACCTATCCATGACAAACATAGCTTATGTAACAAAACATATAAAAGAAAATGAGTATGTTAACACCCGAAACAACGATAATACTAAGATATTATTAACAAGTCAATGTTAAAAGAGCATATATGATATCATATTTATGTATATGATTATTTTATAATTTAATAACAATTATTTCACCATTATATAGGATGTTAACCTACCCCAACCAAGGAAAAGTACAAGGTAAGGGTTTATTTCACAATCTCTTCATTATCCGAGGTTTGTTTATACGTAATAATATACTGGGATCTCTTTATCATCCACATCCATGTTTCTTAAAAATGAATTTAAATTTATTTACTATTTACAAGAATATGGGATAAAGTCATTTATACCCTTTTTTGACTTTTTATAAGAGGTTTATAAAGAAATCTTTCCGTCATTTTCCAAACAAGGTGCTTTTTAACCTTTTCGACAGAATTATGGTAAGAATGTTTTTTTAACTTATACGGCGGGTGCGGCTATTTTCCACCTTTATAAAATCATCAAAGCTTCCCTTACAAGCTTATAACAATATTTTCAAAGAAAATGTTTTATTTAATAAATATATGACTCTTAAATTATTTCAAAATAAAAAGAGATATTTCTCTAAAAAGAGTTTTGATTTCATCTATGTCAACATCCTTTGATGGATTTTATGCTTATTTGAAGTTGATTTATTATGATACAAAACTTCTATATTGTATTGAAGGTTTTGTGATATGTTTGACTGTGGATGTGTCATTTTTATACCATTCATGGTTTATGGATAAAGTATTGACATTTCGTATGCTAGTTTTAATATGAATGTTTATGTTATGTTTAAACATGTTCATATGAGAAATTCATTGAAGTTAATATGTGACGGGTGGAGCCCACTATAGCTCCTAGATGCATCGGTAGGTCTCCTGAGACAAACTAGTGTCTTGGTAGAAGGAATTGACAAATCTTATTTGTAGACTTGGCACGAGGCCTTGTCTATGTGGTTATGATAGTCTGGAACTATGCATTCCATCATTATGAAAGTTGTTATTGATATTGCATGTGATTATTCGATTAGTAGAATATCCATGTGAATAAGTAAATGGAATTATTTCATTTTATTTTTGTCATACTATGTTGAAGTTCAAGTTTAAAAGGATTTTTTTAGTTATACATTGCCTTAAATGTTTATTCTTATTTATGAATGTTTCCGCTATATTGTTATCCTTACTGGGCATTTGAGCTCACCCCTTTCAATGTTTTATTTTTCCCAGGATGTGAAGAAGTAATTTATGAATGACCTGCAGGGATAATATGTGGGGATATGAGTGTGGAATATGGGGACAATATGTTGTCGTAGTTTTCATTTTTATGATGTAATGTAATACTTATGAATATATCTAGTGTTTCCAAGGCTACTAAACTAATCGGTCTTTCGAGATTTGATCTTTCTTGTGATCATGCCAATGTTATGTAATAATGCACCGACTCTGGGTAGCTGGGGTCGGGGCATTACAATATCTCAAGTCCACAGTGTGTTCTACATATCTATCTTAAGGATGTATATACCTGATCCATCATATGTTATGAACTCATAGGTCATACCATTGGAAGATGATATTTCAAATAAGGAATCATTAGTAGAGATTATGGACCATACAGAGAAGGTGATATGAAATAAGGCCACTAAATTGCTCAATTTGTTTTTCAAAACTACCAGCTTGAGAAAGTTATTTTGGAACCTTAGTATGTAATAAGGGAGAAGTATTCTCAGTTTTTGGTATTAAAAGTGATAAAAATTAGGGGTGAAATTCATTTTAAGGGGATATAATGCAACAAACTTTGATTTTTTGATTCTTTTTCAAATAAATTTAAAATTTTAAGTATTTTTCCTTACATAAAACACTGATTTAGTTTGTATAACATGAAACACCGAGTTTAAACGAATTGCGACAAACTATTAAAATATTATTATTTAATATGATAGATATCACCTAGCCATTGGAATTAAGAGTATGAATAATATTAGAAAAATTATAAAAATATTTGGTTTAAACATGTATATAAAATTAATTATTTGGTAATCAATTAGTTATAAATGAAATCAAAAATAATTTTAAGACAAAATAAATCTTTATTTTGAAAAACTATTTTTATGCACTCAAATTTATTTTACCCGAATAGATTAAAAAATATTTTTTTGAATTATTTTAAAAAAAAATATATATTATGTATTAAATAAATTGTTTAAAATTAATCTTTTTTTCTCTAAATATCATATAATAATAAATCTGATTTTATTAATAAAAAAATATTTTTCTAAAAAGTAGTTTTATGGTATTTCAAACAATTAATTATATTTTATTTTCAAATTTTATAAAATTTATTTTAAAAAAATAAACATTATTTTTGAAATAATATTTCTAAAAATATATATGAGTGAATATTTGATAATTATCTGAAATGATAAATGTTTTGTTGAGTAGTGAAAATTCTAGTTTTACTAAAAATTGTTATTTATTTTGAATAATTTAAAAACATTGAAATTATTTTAATGTTCTTTTTAAAGTAACATTAGTTAAATTACATGTCTATTTATCTAATTTAGGTAATTGGAATCTATTTAAATTTTATTTTTTATGTAAATTTTTTTTATACTTTTGAATCATTTCTCTTTGGAAAACCGCTTTTCATTATGATTGTGGGATTAATGTAAAATTAAAATTTTCCAATTATGTGAATGTAATTGAGAAAAATTAATTCCATAATTTCAATCAACGAAATTATAAGGCTCTAATATTTTCAACTGATTTTTTCCATTATTAATAATAAAAGAAATAAAAATAAATTACTATAGTAAAGGTGAAAATTTGTTTACCAGGGCGTTAAATTAAAAATATAAGGGTAAAAAAGATCTTAAAAAATGTCCAAAACACATTATATTTAAATATTTAATAAATACAAAATACAGCATTGAATAAATGACCATTATAGATCATTTTGAAATGTGAAAAATATGGTTATATATTTTTATTTTTAAAAATAACAGGTCGGCAACTCACCTAATTTATAAAAGGCCACTCCCTCTCCACTCTTCTTCACACATATAAATCCTTTTTTTTGAAATACCCACCCATATATATTACATACTTCCCTACCCACGTCCCATTGTCCTTAATTTGATTAGTAATATATCATATTATGAATTTTGGTATAAACCTAAATTGTCTCTATGCAGAATAGGTAAATTCTTAAACATGTGTTTCTATTTTATTTATTACTCCACATACATAAAATATTATTCTATTATTTTGATATAATAAAAAAATTATATATCCTATAATTATATTTTATTATTTTATATGAATAACTTATATCCATCCTTTAATCCAGGAAATATGATTTGAAACAATTATTTGTTTGTACGATAAACTATCGCGTCGTGAACCGATGTTATTTGTTTTCAAAAACCATCTATCACAGTTAGATATAATGATTGATTAAATTTTTTTATAATATAAATATATATATTATATTTTTTATACTTATTAAATTATAATTTTAAATATACCTCCTTAGTTTTCATTTTTTGAGGAATACGATAACGTCGCTAGTGTGTATATCAGACTATTTGCCCATGAAGCAATATGATCCATTCAAGATTTATATATTAGGTAATAAGGAAAATTTTAATGAAATTATGTGATAAATATTATATGAAAATGATTAGATAATTTTTACATATGATTTAATTTTCTTTCATTCAATATGTTGAGAAAATGGAAAAAACATTCATGTGTATGTACGACATACTATCTCCAAGAACGATGTATTTTGTTTTCTATCTCTTAATTTTATAGCAAATTTTAAATATATATAATGAATACATATAATATTATAATCATGTTTAAATTCAGGATATTATAGAACCATGATCAATGTAATATAACCAAAAATAGAAAATCAAAACATATATGAAAAAAAGTAACAATTCCCCAAAACCAAACATTGAAATGAAATTGTTAAAAAACATGTATATAATTTAAAAAGTAAATCATATATGGTATGATATATATAATTATGGATTGTTAATATATTAATAATAAAGATATATTTTTTATACAGGATGTTTTAATTTGAAGGAAGGAAGTTGATACTTATGGTAAGGGATTCTCATCTCACTTTTTATATCTATGGGACACATTCCATATATAATAATTTTTTCTTTTTTTGTGGTGTATATACTACCCATGATTTTTTTTATTATAATCAATATAAGTATATGTATTTACATATAAATTTTTTATATCTCTTTCAGGTGATTTAATATTCAAAATATACCAAAACGATAAAGGATTTTTGTCTCAATTTACCTTCTTTGAGAAATATATCATGTCATACACCTATCTTCTAATATGGGGTGTATACATTTCCAAATTTACATGTTATCAAATGAATATCCTTTCGTTCATGATATTTTAATTTTAATTTAATTTTATTTCTTAATGGGTATTAGGATTAAATTTTATGAATGTTGTAATGGTTTTATGATTCAATCTCATTGTTTATAAGGATTGTTTATGTCTATGGCGTCGATGATGAAATATTACAATCCATATATCAAAAAACTCATTATATTTATTCTACTGTGGTTATTTCATGACCCGTCATGTTTCCATCATTTTACTCTCCTTTTGTATGAAATATGTCAAAGGAATATTTTTAAGAAAAATTTTCATTATTTTTCTCTTTGGTAAAAAAAATTTTCCTTCCAAAAAATTGTTCTGTGAAAATGTTTTTAACATTATGACAATTATTTATTAAAAACATTCTTAACTATGTTATAATTTTTAAAAAATAATATAAAATTAATCATTATGTATTTTTTCAAAAACAATTCCCATGTCTCTTTTACTGAAAATGTGAAAGGAATCTTTGTTTTAAAGTGTCCATAATTTTTCCCATCATGACATCTCATTATTTTAATAATTAATTTATATATTTCAAAGGATATTTTCAAATAGAATTACATTGAAATTTTTTTATGTTTTAAATAGATATTTCAATGTAGAAATTATATTTTCCTCTAGAAATTTTTTAAATGTTTTTAAATATTCCATCATATGTTTCCAATGTTATGTTCAATTAAAAAGATTTTGAAAAGATTTTATAATTTTTTATTTTTTAAAATGAGATATTCAATGTGGAAAGGCTACTTCCCAGAATAAATTTCCCATGTGTTCTTTTAAAATCATTTTCCATCGATGATGTAATCCTTTGATGTCACTTATGAATCACATGGGATATGATCAAAGGATTCCATTATTATTATTTCCTTATATATTTTATGATTTTGATTACAAGATGTTTCTAAAAACTATTTATCTTTCATGAGTTATACCAAGATAAAATTCTTATAAACCCCACTTATATTTCCCTGGGGTAAGATTTTATGAGAGGATGAAAATATTAAAAACATGTTTCTTTTCCACGAGTTATGTTTTGATAAAATTTTAATGAAATACATTTATTTTAATGATTTTGATATGATTAATTTTTTATGATCTTGTCATACGCATATTTATAATTTTCATTATGTGATTGGTTGGACCAATAACTCCCTCCAATTATTTGGTTAAATTTGAAATCTCATAATAGAAATAGGGCTATAATATGGAAATAATATAGTTCATTATTTAATTTTGATACTATGATAGTCATGGGAGTGAAACATTAATATAATGGTGGGTTTGAGAGTGAAGCCATTCCACTGTGACAGTCTTGGCAGTAATCCTAGAACCAAAAAATGATTATCTATTATTATTTTTTACACAAATTTATGACTTATTCAATTGTAACATTCTCATGGTTTATGTTATTTTATTAAATTATGATTCATGTATAATGAACTATAAATATTTATTATATGACTCAAATTTATGATCTATGATATATAGGGCGGTTTTTTCAAAAACAATTCTCATGTATTCCATACCTTAAGCTCATGATATGATGATATCTCTCCTGTTTACCATTATTAACCCTTTGAGATGAACCTATCATATTTTTTCCATTACATAGGTTATGATAAAACATATTATGTATCATATGTCTAATAAGGGTTATAGCCATCAATAAAATAATTGGAGATTATTTAGATCAGTTATATATAATTTTTTTATGTTTTCCAGTTTCCAATGGCATTATACCTTTAAAATCCTCATAAAAGAGTTTGTGAACTGTAATGAATATTGATCTAAATAGATCTTATCTCTATGAATGATATGTTTGGTAATTTATATATGGTATCACAAGGTATGTTATTCCTTCCATTAGAAATCCTATAAGTGAGTTCCATGATTATGTGGTCACCCACTATGGGTATTGTCACTATGGCTATTATTTTCGTCTTCCTCAATGGATGGAACCCAATGGAATCACTTAAATTCTTATAATAATGGAAAATCAAATGATTATCATTTAATGAAAACAAATTTCATGGGATTTGGAATGGAAAATAAAATTACTATTCTCACATAAATTTATGGGAATGATGATGAACATTCAAATGAGAAAAATAGGGAATGATATTCTTTTGAGACTATTAAGAGTAAATGTACACCTTATTTTAGTGGTTCTAGTGATACTTTAGTTTCTAAAAAATGAATTGGTACCATTTAAATGATATATTACATAATGTAGTGGTTGGAGTATGAAAAATTCATTTTAATTATCTATCATTTGGAAGGTGAAGGGGGTCAATGGTGGAATACCACCTAGAATTAATGCAAACATGAGGAAATTGACTTTATGTAGTGGGATGTGTTTAATAGATTATTTTTCAATAATTATTTCCCATGTATTATTTTTAAAAAAATAGAGATTAAAATATTTGAGCTAAGTAGAAGGATGATGAATCTATTGGTACCTATGAGGAAATGTTTACAATACATATGAGGTATGATTTTAATATTATCATCAAACATAATTATAGGAATTATTGATTTTTTTTGGGTTTAAAAAAAATATATAATCGGAGCTATCCTTGAGGGACTTAAATAGATATGAATAGATTACATTTTTACTATCAAAGGTGAAGTGTATATTGGAGTTTCCCATCAATTGAATTGTTTTTAAAAGGATAGAAACATAGAATTGAAGGGAAACTATAAAAAATGTGGGGAAAAGAAGATTATATTTCTTATATGATCAAAGTGTGGAATAAAACATGGATTAAATTGTCTTAAATTGACTATAAAATGTTTTATATTAGAAGGTAAGATCACTAAGTGGATGAATGATGAATTGATGGGAAGAAGTAATATATTTATGAAAATAGAGAGGAAGATCCATAGAATGCACCACCCACACACCAATGCTTCATGTGGAAAACATTTGGTCATTATAAAAATCAATTCCTTGACCAAGGGTCTAATGTGTCTGATAAGCCCCAAAAAATTCTGAATGAAAAGTTCAAAGAGAAAGATTATACATTCATAATGGATGAAGTTAATCATGCTAATTAGTATGAATTTATCAGCCCCACCCTAGTTGGGAACTCCAAGTTTGATTTTGTACGAATGTGCCCTATGAAAATACTGTTATTCATTCTTTAGTTAAATTTAATTTGATTTTGATCATTAATTGTTTCCCTCTAAATGGAATATATAATAACGAAATTACATTTGATATTATATCTGTACAAGGATGAACTGAAGCATCCAATGGAAATGTTTTTTATAAGATAGGATATTTTATATAGAATACAGGGTGAATAATATTTTAGAAAAGTAATGTATCCATGAAATATTAACTTAAGAGTTATAGATACAACATTACTTTATGAGTGTAAGGTTGATAATAAGTTTAAATTCATCAACATCCGTTTTTTATGATTTATAATATGGGAGTTCGTCAAGATAAAGGATATTTTAAGATATTTTTTTTGGAAATACAATCCTTGGGTTTTATATATGTTTTAGTGAACATATTATTTTAGGATGAATTACTTTACACTTTATGTATATAGGTTTAAAGTTATTGGTTACCTTTAGGGTTTATCATATCTATTATTTTATGAGAATTATGGGTTATTGTTGATCACCTTACAAAGTCAGCAACTTCATTGATATGAGAGAAGATTTCTCTCTAAAACAACTTTTGAGAAATTAAATTCATGGAGAGGTAATTTTTCTGGGATTAAAACATTAAATTATATCTAATTGAGATATAAGGTTTACCTCAATATTCAAATGTGTACTTTAGTAATCCCTTGATATCGAGTTGAGTTTTATAACTATGTGTCTTCCTCAGAAAAATTATTACACTGATAGAATAATTAAAACACTATTAGATATGTTCAGATAATTTTCCATGGATTTTAAAGGGTTATTGGGATCAACACCTACCTCTAGTTGAGTTTTTACCACAACAGCTATCACCTAAGGATTTAAATGACACTTTATAAATCCCTATATGGAAATCAGTGTAGAAATCCAATGTATTAGGGTGAAGATACAAAAAGAAATCAATATGGACCTATTATTGTATAAGAAATAGAATACAATGTTATATTCATTCAACAACACATAAGGGTGGTACAAATTCTTCAAAAAAGTTATTTTGATAATAATTTACATTACCTATAATTTTAAGTTGGTGATATTGAGTTTCTAAATTTTTTTTCCTTGTAGTAGGTCAAGATATTTGGGAAGAAATAGAAACTATTCCTTAGGTATATCGGTCCCTTTGAAATTATTGAACGTATCTGGACCATAGAATATTTATTTTCACTTCCACCAAACCACTCTCTAGTCCATAATGTGTCCCATGTATCTCTCTTGAGGATTTAATTACCTAATCCATCACCTGTTCTAAACTCAGAGGTCATAGCACTAGAGTAAGATATTTCTTATACAGAATAGTTATTAGATACTCTAGATCGCACCAAAAGGTGTTAAGAAACAAGACCAATAAATTGGTCAATGTTTTGTGGTGGGACCACTATCTTGATAAAGTTACATGTGTACCTGAGGATGATACGAAGAATAAGTAATCTCAGAAGTTTTTATTGAAGTGATTAATTTTGAGGGTAAAAAGAATTTTAAAGGGATACAATGTAACACCCTAATATTTTGTGATATTTTTTTCAAATTAATTTAATCTTTTCAATTTTTTTGTTACATACAACATTGTGATTAACTTTCATTATAGGTAAAACTATGTTTAATTGAAACAAGACATAATATCAAAATATAATTATTTAATATTATAGTTATCATCTATATATTAAAAAGAAGTATTTGAACAAGACTAACTAAATTATAAAAATATATTGATTAAACATGTATATAAAATTAATTCTTTGGTGAATAATTAATTACAAATTAAAATAAATTCTATTTCAAAATAAAGTAAATCTTTTTTTGAGAAACTATTTTAATGAACACAAACATGTTTTAAATAAAAAATTTTAAAAAAACTATTTGAATGATTTCTACTAAATTCATTTACTATATATTCAATAAAATGTTTAAATTTCATCTTATTTGTTTTCAAGATAATAGATATGACTAAATTCATTCTTACAGATAAAAATAGTATTTTTATAAAAAACAGTTTTGTTGCATTTTACAAAAATATTTTGAAATTAATTTTTGACACTTTTAGAGTATTTATTTGAGACAATATAATTAATTATTGAAATCAAAATTTTAAAATTATCTTGGAGTGAATTTATGAGTTTCTTTTGAAAATATAATTTTTTTAATGAATAGTGAATGTTACTTATTATTAAGAATTGTTATTTCATTTAAAGCATTTCAAAACAACCGAATTATTTTAATATGCGTTTAAAATTAAAATTGGTTATATTATATATGTATTTATTTTATTTGTTAAATTGTAATAAATTTAATTTTTAATTTTTATATGAAAACTTTTTAATCATTATAAACATTTCCCTTTGTAAAATCACTTTTTTCATCGCGTCATTGAGAATAATTTTCGATTAAAATCTACCAATTATGTGAATAGAATATAAAAATTGTATTACAAATTTTTAATAATTATAATTTATATATTCAAATAAGGTAATCATAGTTTTTTAAGATAATAAATAGTAAAAACTATAAAATTAAATTACTACGATCAAGGTGAACATTGGATTACTAGGGGTTAAATTAAAGAGATAAAAGGTACAATGACCAATAAATTTTTCTAAACCACATAATAAGTCCATATTTAAATAATATAACATCTAATATTCAATAATGTCCGATTAAAGATTCTTTCAACATGTGAAAAACGTGGTTACCCATTTTTCTTTCCAAAAATTAAAAATATTCCAACTACCACACTTATAATAGGCCACAACCTCTTCTCCCATATTAACACTTATAAATACATTTGGTACATAAAATATTGACCCAAATATATTCCATACTAACCTAATCACATCCTATAGTCCATATTTTTTTTTTCATAAATCCTCTTATAAATTCTTTAGTAATACACATAAAGTGGCTCTCTTAAGAAGTGGTCAATTCTTTAACATATATTTTTGTTTTATTTATTCTTCTACCTATATAAAATATTTTTATATTATTATTATATAATTAAAAAATTATATATAATATAGTAACATATTTTTTATATTAATGTGATGATATGTATCCATATTCTCTTCTATGAAAATGGATATGAAATCATCATTTATGTGTTGGGGGGACTACCGCCTCACGAACCCAAGTTATTAGTTTTCTATCACATCCTCTTATGGCCGGATATAATGATGTATTAAAGATTTATATGTTATATATATATATATGATATTATCATAGTTATTGAATTATTCAACTAAATATACTTTCTTAATTTCCATTCTTTGGAAATATGATCATGTCGCTCGTGTGTATGACAGACTACTGCCTCGTAAAGCGATGTGATATTTTCATGATTTATATATATGTATATAATAATTAGTTTAATGAAATTACATGATATATATGAAATAAAATTTATTCTATAATGTTATTATATTATCTACCTTTCCTTCTTTCAACCTGTCGTGAAAATGGAAATAGCATTCTTGCGTACGTATGACCTACCATCACCATGAATAGTGTTTTTAATTTTCTACCTATAACTTTTTTGGATTATTATATATAAATATATAATGGATATATACAATATTTATATCATGGTTAACAATTTTTAGATATTTAACTATTATCAACAAAATAGGGGGAAAATAATCGAAAGTTACATGGAAAACAAAGAAGTTATTTCCCGAAACATGTATTTTAAAATGGAATTGTTAAGAAACATGTAAAAAAAAGACATATGGAAATCATATATGGTATGAAATATATATTATTTTTAATATATGTATAACAATCATATATTTATTTGACACGACATTTTAATTTATATGATTGAAGTTGAGACTTATGGTAAGGGATTTACATCTCACTTTTTATATCTATGAGATACATGCCATATGCACCACTTGTTAATTTTTTTGGTGTATATAATTCCAATGAATTTATTTCATGATTATTCTTAAGAAAATTATGTGGGTTTACATATACTCTTTTTGAGATCTCTCTTTCATGTGGTTTATGATTCAATAGACCTGATATTGGTAAGTGTTTTTTGTTTCGATTTACCTTATTTGAGACATTTATTATGTTATGAACATATATTCTATTTTAGCTGTATGTACTAACCATTTGACATGTTATATCACAAAATTTTTTATTTATATTTTTTACGATTCATTTTATTTTATTCATCAAGGGTGATTATGATTCTATTTTAACAATATTGTAATTGTTTTATGATACAGTATCATCATTTATTGGGATTTATTATTCTCTATAGAAACTCATGAATTTTCATTTCCTACATAAATTTCATGAAAATACATATTTCCCTTCTTTTTCTCTCTTTATGAACTTATGATTCTAGAGTAATTTTGTAAGAAAAATAATCTTTATTTATTTCTTCTATAAAAAATAAAATTTTTATAAAATAAATGATTATAAAAATGAATTGAAAAATATAAAAATGAATTTCTAATGGTATTTTTTACAAATGATTGAATATATTACAAAATATTTTAAAACGAATCTTTCCATATTTTTCAAAAACAATGTTCATTTGGATCTTACAAAAAAAGTGAATGAAAACATGGTTTTAATTTTTACGACATTTTTCATAATCATGACAACTCAAGGTTTTAAATAATATTTTATATGGTTCATAAGTTATTTTAAAATAAAATGATTATGAAAATTTATTATGATAATAAAATATTACTCAAAGGTGGAAATGATATTTTTCTCAATAAAATTTTTAAATGATATTTAATGTTTCCTTTATATGTTTCTAATGTTACATTCAAGGAGATGGATTTTGAAAATATATTATTAACTATTTTGTTTTAAAAAGTTATTTTCAATGTGGAAATCTGTTTTCCATAAGAAATGTTCAATGTGATCAATCAAAATAATTTCCCATCCAAGATTAAATCATTTTTTGTTACTTATTCTTTACTAGGAATATGATCCTATAATTCCACTATCATATTTTCTCTAGATGGTTTATATTCATGATGATAAGATATTTATGAAAATTATTTCTCTTCCATGGGTTATAATATTGTAAAAATCTTGTTAAACCATATTTATTTTCTGTAGGTTATGATTTGATTAAATGATAAAAATATTATGAAACATTTTTCTTTTCCACATGTTGTTTTATAATTCAATTTCTATAAAACCAATTTATTTTCATGAGTTTTTATATAAGAAATCTTTTATAATCATGTGTAACATATATATATATGATTTTCATTATATGAGTAGTGGGAATGATATCCCCTAATTTTCATTGGGTAAATATTAAAATCTCAAGAGATAAATTGGACTGAAATGGGGAGTGAACCTAGTTTAGTAAGGTACTTTGTACACAATGATATTCTTGCCAGTGAAACATGAATACTAAGATGGTTTGGGGAGTGAACCGATTCAGATATGATATACTTGTAAGTAATCTTTCAATAAATAAAGAATGTTTTTTCTCTTATTATGTATATGCCACAAATCTATGTCTTGTGCTAATGTTCTATTCCCATGGTTCATGTTCTTTGATTCCATTATAATTCAAGTCTTATAAACTAACATGGTTTATTTCAAGACCCAAATTTATGATCTATGATATGTAGGGTTTGGTTTTAAAATTTTATCATCATGTTCTCATACCCATATACTCATGATATATCGATATCTCCATGTTTTACCATTATTGAGATTACGATATCACTTTTCTTTTATTTCATTTCCCTAGGTTATGATGAAAGTTATTATGTATTTTATATCTAGGAATAAATCTAGTTATAAATAAAAGTGTGGGAGATGATACAACACACTTATGGATCAATTGTTTAAATTTTCATGTTTCCAAAGGCACTATACCTTTTTTATTTGTAGGAATGTATTTTTGTACAATAATTAACATTCAACAAAAAATATATAATCTCTATGTATGATATGTTTTGGTATTTATAGTAGGTATAAGCGGATTGGTTTAGATAAACTTTATAAACTAGTATGAGAATGATTTTTTGATATAACTATAGATATTTCTATAGATATGTTTAAGGATAAGTCAAATGAGGATTCAAAGTGTTCAAAAATTAACTAGATATTTGGTGAAGAATAGATCTAGTGGTTTCTATGAAATTAAATCATGCTATATATACTACAAGTGGATGTTGTTTTGGTATAGAGGTACGTAGGGGTAATAACCCTAAACAAGACACATTGAGCTGGACATGATCATAAAATGGTGTAAGACAATGGGCCTTCATGAACACCTAGTCTGACACTCATGAAGGATATGTTTTTTAAATTCACAATTTTTTTGAACAATCATGAAGGATTTGAATAATAAAAAAGAGTTAACACGGTTATTTAAATGGTTTAATTTATTGAAAAGTTGGTTTCAGGTTTTATACATCCTATAAGTGATTATTTCTATATAATATTGTTCCACACAATAATTTTTGTCGCTCACACTATGGTTTTTATTTTATTAAATGGATAGATCACAAATGAATCATGTTATTGCCAATTCAATGGACAATGTAATGATTTTACTCTCAAGTATCTATGATTTATGAGTTTTAGATGAAAAATTTAATTTCTATGCTCATACAACTTTATATGAATCTTGATTAACATTCTAATGAAAAAAACATGGAAGAAAATTTTGTTCTGTCTTTTATGAGGAGATTCCCTCCATATTTTTTTGGATACGTTTATCCTCTATTTGTTGAGAAACAAATCAATAACATGTAAATGATATTTTCCTTTTTGAGTGATTGGATCATGAAAATTTCATTTTGGATAACTATTATTTGGAAGATGAATAATATTAATTGTTGATTCTCATCTAGAAAGAAAGGGAGCATAGTGAAATTAGTTCTATGGACTGGGATTAGTTTAAGATATTATTTTCAATAAGTAACTCCCACATATTCTACGTAAAAAATGAGGATGAATTCCTTTATCTAAAGAAGAAGGAAGATAATTATGTTGGTACCTATGAGGAAAATTTCACATGAATTGGAAGGTATTCTTAGGAAATTATCATCCTACGTAAATTTGTGGTTGAAGGATTATTTTAAGGCTATGAAAATTTCTCTAAATAGAATTATCCACAAAATTCTATGATAACAATGAAGATATTATTTATTGTGAAATCAATGTTGAAATGGATATTTGTGTTACCCATCGATTGCATGGTTTTGATGTGAAAGGAAATATAAAATTCACTCTCGAAACAAATGCTAAAATATGATGATCTTTTCTTTATGCTCAAAGTGTGGAAGTAAACATGGATGAATTTTTCTTAAAGGGACTACTTGATGTTTTATCTATGGAAAATAAGGTCTTCTAGTGGATGAATGTTTATGTGATGGGAATAAGTTAGAAAATTATGGAAATAGTGAGAAATGTCCACATAATGCACCACCCACACAAAAGTAGTTCATGTTTATGGAATTTGGTCAGTATATGAATCAATACCAAGGTCCAAGTGATAATTTGGATGATAATCCACATAAACCTTTGAATACAAAGGAAAGAGGGAAATAATATACAATCATAGTGGATAAACTAAATCATGATGATTAGTTACCACTTATCCTCCCCTCCTTAGTTGGGAATTTCATGTTTGTTTTTTCTCTTAATGTGACCTATGAAAATCTTTATTCTCATCCTTAAGTTAAATTTAATGTGATTTAGAGCATTAATTATCTCACTATACTTGGATTCTAGAATAATAAAATCACACTTGATATTATTTTGATATAAGGATGAGCCCATGCATCCAATGGAAATGTTTTTGTACATGATAAGAGATTATTAAAATAATAAATGGTAAATTATCATTGGGAAGACTATATATTTTCAATTAATATTAATGTAAAGTTATGGATACCATCATGGGTTTATTATTTTAATATTGATCATATGTTCAAATTCATTAACATCGATTTCAAGGTTATCTATGATGGTATTTTATCAAGATTAAGAATATTTTAAGTGGAATTTATGGTAATACAACCCTTTGAATTGGTATATGTTTTATTGAAAAATTTATTTGAGGGGGAATTCCTTTACACTTTGTGGACATCTGATTAAAGGTATTTGTAACATTTACGGATTATCATATATTTGATGTTGAGGGAATTATGGGTTATGGTTGATCACCTTATGAAGTTAGCACAATGAGTTACTATTATAGAATATTACTCTCTGGACCATCTTGTCCAAATATAGACTAAATAAGTGTTAAGGTTTCAGGGATTAAAAAATTCAATTTTTTCTAATCAAGATTTTAGGTTTAACTCAATGTTTTACCAACCCCTTCAGTATGTTCTTGACATGGACATGAGTTTCAACAGTATGTATCATCCTCAAACAGATGGTTATTGTGGATGAAAAATTAAAACAATAGAGGATATGTTGAGGACTTTTTATATGGATTTTAAAATGGTGTTACTCTAGTTTACTTTTTGGTACGATAGTTGATTTCGCTCGAGGGTTGGGATGTATCTTTATGAATCCCTATATAGAACAATGTGTAGAACCCCAATGTACTAGAGTGAAGTTACTAAAATAAATTTGTTGGTACTTATTGTAACAGAATAAATATAAGATAATTTTAGAGAAATTTAACAACACATAATGGTGGGAAAAAATTTGTAGGAAATTTATGCTGATAATCATCAACAAGACTATGAATTTGAAGTTTGTGAAAATGTGTTTCTATGAATTTCTATATGAAATAAGTTTTTGAGATTGATGAAAAAACATAAACCAAGACCTATGTATATCAGTCCATCAAAAATTATTTATCATTTCAATAACATAGCCAATCGGTTGACACTTCCACCAAACCACTATCATGCCCACAATGTGTTACATGTATCTCTCCTGAGGACGTATATGCCATATCAATCACATGTTCTAAACTCAAAATTTATACAATTAGAGAATGATAATTCTTATAGGGATTTTTTGGTATAGATTCTCAATCATGAAGAAAATTTAAATGAGAAAATACCAATAAGTTGTTCAATGTTTTGTTGTAAAAACTATAGCTTGATAATGTTATACATGAATTTGAGGATGTAAAGAGCAACTTATATTCTTAGTTTTTGGTATCAAAGTGATGAATTTCTATGGATAAATTCATTTTAGTGGGGATAAAATGTTACATCATGATTTTTTTATTTTTATTTTAAATAAATTTAATATTTTTATTATGTTGCGTTACATACAACATTGAGTTTATCATAATATACACATAACGTCATGTTTTAAATAATAATACATACTGTTAAAATATTTTTATTTACTATAATAGTTACCACGTAATATTTTTAATGTAGGGTATGAATTAAAGTAAATAAATTATGAAAATATATGGTTTACACATAAATATTAAATTAATTATTTTATGAAAAATTTATTTGAAATGAAAATGAAAACTATTTGAAAATAAAGGAAATAATTTTCTGAAAAACTATTTTTATACTCACAAACATGTTTTACCTAAATAAATAAAACCAATAAATTTTTATAAATAATTTAATTAAATATATATAATATAATTTCAATAATTTTTTTACATTTAACTTATTTGTTTTATAGACTATAGATAATAATTAATCCAATTTTATGCTTAAAATTATATATTTCTAAAAAGAAGTTTTCTCACATTATGAACACATATATTAAAATTATTTTTTCCCAATTTTATAGAATTTATTTGAAAAAATAAAAATTATTTTTTAAATCCTAATTTGAGAATTATGTCATAGTGATTTTTTTGATAAATTTCTAAAATGATAATTTTTTTGATGAATAGTTAAAATATAAGTTTTTTTAAGAATCGTAATTTTTTTAAGAATTTAATGAAATAAAAATTACATTAATATTAAAATAAAAATAAATTTATTTCAATTATATATATTTTAATCCATTTAAGATCATTGTAATCATTTTCATGTTGAATTTTGATAGAAAAACTACTTAACTTTTGAAACATTTTTCTTTTGAAAAACGATTTTTCATTACTCCTACCAGATTAATTTTAAATTAAATAATGAAAATTATGTGAATGGAGTTTTAAAAAATCGATTAAATATTTTTATTTATTATAATTTATATTATATAATAAAGTAAAATTAATTTTTTACCATTATGAATATTAAAATTAGTAAATATAAATTATCACGCTTAAGGTTAAAATGGGTTTACATGAGGGTTAATCTGAAATGATAAGTGGTAAAATGGACTATAAAATTATCCAAACCCAAATTAATGTCTTTATTAAAACCTTATAACATCTAATATTAGATATTTTTCCATTATGGATCCTTTGTTATTGTGAAAATTGTGGTTACACCTTTTTTCCTTTAAAACATTACAAGTGTGCCACTCAACTCACTTATAAACAGCCACCAACTTTCCTCACCACTACACACTTTTAAAAGTATTTTGATCATAAAATAACTAAAAATATTACATAAATAATACAATAACCATAAATTAGATTAATTATTTAGATTATAAATTCCTTTTATGAAGGCTTTACATATAAACCTAAAGAGGCCATCCAAAGAAGAGGTAAATTCCAAAACATGAGTTTCTGTTTTATTTCTCTTTCCACCTCATTAAAAAATTATTATATAATTATTATTTAAATAATAATTATATACCATATATTTATAAATTATTATGTTAATATAATAACCTATATCCATATCCTCTTCCATCAAATGGGATATGAAATCATTATCATGTGTACGGGGGAATATAGTCTTATGAACCAATGTTATTTGTTTCCCACACCTACTTCTAGAGACTTTTTATAATTATGGATAAAATATTTATATATGATATATATTATATAATTATTCTTATTGAATATTTTTTAGATATAACTCATTAATTTCAATTATATGAGAATATGACAACATCGCTTGTGTGTACGACAGACTACCGCATCGTGAAGCAATGTGATTCATGTATGCATTATATAGAAGGTAATAAGGATATTTTATTGAAATTTTGTGATATATATTACATAAAAATTATTATTTAATGTTAATATATTATTTATGTTTATTTCCTTAAATCGTTATAGAAAATGGAAATAATGTTCATGCAGACGTACAACATATCATTTCCATGACCCGTGTATTTCATTTTCAATTTATAACTTTTATAGATTTCATTAAATAAATATATAATGAATATATAGGGTATTTAAATAATGGTTAAAATTAATGATATTATAGAACCATTATCAATGTTTTTGTACCAGATATATCAAGTCAAAGCCTACCCAAATAATAAAGCAGTTATTGCCCGAAACATGACTTTACCATGAAATTGATAACAAATTGGTAGTAAATGGTCATAAGTAAATAATATAAGTTATTATATATATAATTTTGGTTCAATAATATATATATATATATATCTATATTAATATTATATTTACTATACAAGAGGTTTGAATGTGTATGGGGGAATTTGAGACTCATGGTAAGGGATTTTCATCTCACTATTAAAATTTGTGAGAAACATGCCATATGTGCCACTTGTTCAATTTTTGTGGTGTATATAATAGACATGAATTAATTTTTTGATTATAATCATGAAAATTATGGGTATTCATATATCTATTTTTATTATTTCTATTTTATAGGATCAATGATTCAAAAGTTTCCAAAGTGGTAAGGGATTTTTGTATCAATTTTCCTTCTTTGAGATATAAGTTTTATTATGAATATATATTATTTTTTAAGGTGTATATACTTGAAATTTAAGATTTCATATCATTAATATACCAATATATATATATATATATATATATGATATTTTGAGTTTCATTTAATTTTATTCTTTTATGGGGATATCATTTCAATGTCACTAGAGTAGTAATGGTTTTATGATACAACCTCATCGTTTATCAGGATTGTTTATGGTTTTGGTAATGATGAATAGATATTATGATACATCTCTAAATAACTAAATGTTTAATTTATGTTATTAGAATAAAAATTTTCACTTTATTTTCCTCCCTTTATGTACTCAAGCATTTAATGTATTTTTTTAATAAAAATCATCTTTATTTATCCCATTGTTTGAAGAACCCATTTTTCTTCCAAAACCAAGTTTTCCAAAAAAATGTTTCAAAAATATTTTTTAGAATTCTCCAAATTATTTATTAAATACATTTTTTCATATGTTATAAGTTTTAAAAAAATTATGAATGTAATATTTATGTCAATTTTAAAAAAAATCCTTATTCATCTTTTAATAAAAATATGAAAGTAATATTTGTTTTAAAATGTATGATATTTTCAACCATCATGTCCACTAAATTATTTAAAAAATATTTATATATTTCAAATTTTAATTTTAAATAAAATTATTTAATTTTTTTATGTTTTAAAAAGTAATTTTCAAAGTGGAATAAATTTTGTTCTAGAATTGTTTTAAATGATTTTAAAAGATTAATTTAATGATTACATGGTAATTTTTAATGAAATTAATTTTGAAATAATTTATATATTTTTACATTTTAAAAAGTGATTTTTAAATTATAAATTCTTTATTCTGCAATAAAATTTCCAAGTGACAAATCATAATAATTTTCTATAAAATACAAATTCCTTGGATGTTACATAGGATTTTCTAGGGAAATAGAAAAAAAATTCTATACATATTATTTCTCTAGATGGTTTATGTTTATGTTTAAAAGTATCTTATGAACCCTATTTCTCTTCTACATATTATTCCATTATAAAATTATTATGAAACCCTCTTCTTTTTCAATGGGATATGATTTGATGAAATGATGAAATCATTATGAAACATGTTTCTTTTACAATTATTAGGTTATAATTATATGTTTATGAAACCTATTTCCTTTCAAGAGTTTTGACATGATGGATATTTTATGATCCTATGGAACACATATGTATGATTATCATTATGTGATTGGAGGGAACTATATCCCCCACTAATGTATTGGGTTAAAATTGCTGTCGTATGATATAAATATTACTGTAATAGGGAGTGAACCCAGTTTAGTATAATAATTTGTGCACTATAATATTCCTAGGAGTAACCATGAGTACTGCCTTGGGTTGGGGGGGGGAGTTTCACCCATTACAATATAATAATCTTTGAAATGATCCTTGAAATAATAAAGAAATGGTTTTATATATTTATATATATATATATAAAATATATTTATTATGAAAATGTTATGTTATTAGGGTTCAGGTTATTTGGTTACATTATGATTCATGTCTTATGAACTACCAAGATATATTCCATGAATTAAATATATGATCTATAATATTCTGGGTATGTTTTTTAAATTTTATTCTCATGTCATCATACCCTTATGCTCTTGATATGTTGAAATCTCCCATGTGTAGCCTTACTAGGCATCCGAGCTCACACATTCTTATATTTCCTTTCCCCAGGATTTTATTAATGATATTATGTATGAAAATTCTAATAAGGGGGATAGTTTTAAAGATCAAGGTGGGAGATGATGTAGCTCACTTATAGACCAGTGGTTTATGTTTCCAGGTTTTCAAAGGAATTATACCATAATGATACTCATTCATGTGTTTGGGTAATGTAATTAATATTCATATGAGAAGATGTAATCTCTATATATAAGAATTTCAGGTCTTTACATTATGCATCGAAACATGTGGTATGCAATTCTCCAATTTTTTACATTCTAAAAATATAATATGTGTCAAATAATATATATGAAAACTTAGGCATAAAAAAACATGCACATTATAGAATTAAGAAATTATTCAACTCCTCTATATAAATATATATAACATACACACATATCAAATATATAAATATCATACGTAAGTTATTTCCATGGATAATTATTTAATTCTTACGAAAAAAACATATGTATCAAAATAATATGTTACACGTAATATTAACTTAAAAATTATATATTGTTATTACTTGATAAAAATATGTGTGAATTAAAATATATTATCTATTCAAGGAACCCTCAGTAATATACAATTTTTTTTTATGATTATAAACACACATTTGAATTCAAGCATAGTTATATTATTCAGAATCAACTCGAATCAATTATAATCACCAATAAGATAACTACAAAATTATCCTAGTTGATTTCAAACATTTTCAAACACTCCAAAACCTTATAATTTAATTCAATTTAAATGATTAACCTTATTTAATTTGAGTTTCAATTTGATATATGTATTTATAAAAAAAATAAAACATAGTAAATATATCCACTATAAATCTTCCCTACATATTATTACTTAGAAAAATACCATTATACTATGGTTAACATATTCAATAAGTGATCCCAATTTTTTTAATTATATATCAAAAATATCTCCAGAGTCGCAAAATCTCCCAAATAATATACTTACCTTAATAGAATTATTATTCATATGGGTTTCTATGATATGGGAATGAATGAACAAGTAATGATTCTGTAGAAATGTGACTGCTAATAATGGGATGCATGGAATTTTTATAATGGGTGTAATCTTATAACCGATACGGTATGAATTAGGAAAACAAGAGCTGAGTTGTACTATAAGAGAGTGTGATAGAGTATGAATTCTCATGAATAGAGTTTTATATATATTTTAGTGGTTTAGAAATATTTGTTGAGTATTTATTCAAATTTTCTCTTCTATGGGAGAAAAATATAGAGTTGTAATGAAATATGCATGGTATATGAGATTGTACGCTCTATGAATATCATTGGAATAGTGATCATAATGATAGAATTTATGCATGATCATAATGGGATATCAGATATTTTTTGGGGGGGATTATGGAAGGATCTCTTTGGATGTTGATTCATGAAAGAGTATAAGACAATGTAACTTATCCATTTTCATTGAGAAAGGATATAAAATTCCCTATGATACATCAGTGAATGATCAAAATTGGGCTATTATCGAGTCTGAATCTATGGTTAGAAAAGTGTGAGATACATTATACTAAAATAGATATGGTTATGAGAGTTAGAACATAAAACACAATGTCATTTCTTAATTCAAGAAGAAGATAATCTAGGTATCTACAAATATGATTAACTAGTTTGAACCAGAATGTTGATATGTGATTATTGAAATAGGTGAAATTTAATTGATGATGTTTTGAAAATATTAACCTTTTATATAGAATTTTATAATTAAAAGTTAGTTTTTATACATATTTATAAGGTGATATATTTTGATTACCGTTATGGGGAAATATTATAACTTTATGACATCCATGTGTGGAATGATGGTTCCAATATGATAAAAATGCTTGAGTGGATCTGAGGAGTGTATTTTGAATTTTTATCAGTAGAATATTTAATACTAATTAGTGATTAGTGTGGAGTCCAAAAGAGTAACTAATATAACATTGGTGAGATAGATATTGATAACATTGATTTTAAGGTATATCCGTTGGGACATGTGTCTTCTGGTGATAGATTTTTAGTGATATTAAATAATGGAAGCATAAAACACCATAATATGGATAAAACCAAGAGTAAGGATCATTGAATTAATATATCATAGATAAAAAACATCACTCATGAGTGGTGTTGTTTTAGTAGGGGTGAAATTTATATAAAACATCTCATATTGATCATTAATAAGAGTAATCATGTGATCGGGATATCACCATCAATTATATTAGGGTACACCAAATTATAATGTCATTTATAGAAAATGAAAACCAGTGGTGGTTAAGGTATCTCATTAGATCTTGGATACAAATTGTTGAGTTATATATATTTAGCAGAAATGGTAACAGATTGGATGTAAGGGTTGGAAATTATACTGGGGGTAATTATTAGGTTCAGAGTATTTCATTACGCATAAGAGGAAGTATGATGGCCAGTTCAACATATTAGTTATTTTTGTTGTATAAAAAGATTTATACATGAGATTAAAATTTATTGTTAAGGATGATCAAGAGCTCCTATGGTTACCCTATGAATGGATAATGGTCTTGAACAAACTTGCATTGTCATTATATAGGGGTTTTATATTAATGATCATTTTTACTATTATGGTCTCATAAGAGGTACATCATCATTAGAATTTTGAATCGATTAGTCCCACTTTCTATTGTTCATTTGATTATTTTAGGGAACTATGAAAAATTAAGTATCACTAATAACTTATCATACATTATTTGTTAAGGTAAATTATAATTTCATCTAAGTTATTTCATTCAATGAATAACCACTACATATGATGGTAAAAAGTGAGTTGTCTATTGTTAATATAGATTTCCCATGGTTTTGGTGTGGTGGACACATAATAATATCCACTGGGAAATTGAAACTGAGAAGAGTGAATCAAATATTATTGGATGATGAAGTTTGATAGAGATACACATTTTTTTTTCAAGGATAATAAACAATATGATATGTTTTTATTAATGAACCATGTTATAGATGTCAGAAAAATTATATATTTTTATATTATAATGGATTAGAAACTTGGTGGAACTTGATATTTCATAATATAACAGAAGATATATATAATTTTGAAAACTCTTATTCATTTAAATGGTGGTTTTGGATATGTTAGGAATTATGAAAAATCCATATAGGGAAACTACATCCTAGCATAAGAGAATATTTTTCAACATGCTATAGAAGAAACCCATTAAAACTTTGATTGAATCTAAAAGTGAGTTTTATGTATGGGTTTTGGTAATGTCTAATTTTCCTTATAATCTAGAACTTGGTGGTTGGAAAATTAATATAAGTGTTTTCTATTATCTTGGATTGAAAATCTTTCAGTGATGATATCTCTCTAGTTTCCTGATGTTTTTTGTTATGACTTATTTGGGTTTCCACTAGAAAGAGATGTAGATTTCTAAATTGATTTAGTACTTGGTACTCAACCAATATCAATTCCTTCTAATGGCATGGAACCAGTAGAAATGAAGGAGTTAAAGACATATTTGGATGATCATTTAAATTAAGGATTTATATGCCAAAGTGTGTCACATATGGTGGAACTAATTCTATTTGCTAAGAAATCTTTTTCAAAAATTTTCCTATGTGTCGATTACTATAAAATCCACCGAGTTATGGTAAAGAAAAAGAATCCATTTCCATAGAATTGTGAAATTTTTGACCAGTTTAAAGGGGTGAATTATTTCATAAAGATTGATCTTTGGTCAGGTTATCACTAGTTGAGAGTAAGAGAATCTTAAATTCAGAAAACAACCTTATAGAGAATGTATGTATTTTATGAGTACTTTTTCAAACCATTTTTTCCAACCAATACTTCTGTAGTCAGGATGTGTTTGATGATTAAGATTTTCTATATATACCTTGACATGTTTTTGGAAGTATTTGTGGATAACATCATGGTTTACTCTATGTCCAAGAAGGATCATGTGGGTCATCTGAGAGAAGTTATGGGATTGTTGAGAAATTACATACCTAAAGCCAAGCTATCAAAATGAGATTTATATTTTCAGGAATTTTAGTTCTTGGGATATACAGTTTTAGATCACAATATCTCTGTTGATCTTGAGAAGGTGAAAGCTGTTATGTCATGGGAGAAACCATGTAATGATTTCTAGATTCATTTCTTCTTAGGTTTAATGATTTATTATCACTGGATACTAAATCATTTATGAATGTTGGATTCTCCGATGATAACTCATTCATAATAGAGTAACAAATTCATAGGACGATAAATGTTAGAGTTATTTTGTTGAGTTGAAACATGTTTTGAATTTTATGCCAGTTTTGACTCTTCCAGATCCTAGGCAGGGCTGTGTAGTCTCATGTGATGCATCATATTCAGTTCTTGGTTTTTTTTCTGATGCAGGGTTATCACATTGTTGCCTATGGATCTCAGAATATTATTCCATGAGATACAAATTATTTAACTCATGACCCTAAGCTCATAGCCATGAAGCAAAAAATTAAGTGTTAGTGTAATTACCTTTTCAGAGAAAACTATTTATTCCAACCATAGGATCTTGATTTATATCTTCTCTAAACAATATTTGAATATCTTCCAGAGTAATTAGGTTGAATACCCACAATATTTTTATTTTGACTTAACCTATACCTCATTGAAAGGGGATGACAATTATGATTATTTGATCAGAAAACTCCCGACCAAGGTTTGATTGAATCATTAGAATAGTTGATCTTGATGGCTATATTATCATAGTGCATGCATGAGTTCAAGAAACTGGGTCTGAGGATTTCTTGTCTAATTTTCATTTGACCACCGCTCTTCTCAAGCTGAATTTTCATAAAGAAAATCACGATGATAATATTTGTGTCATTATTTCATTTCTTTATAGTGGGAAAACTATTTTTGATATTTCATTATCCATGGAGGGTATCATATGTTTTTGGAACTCATATGTTGTAACTTTACAAGTGGGAAAAGTTCTATGGTAGATTTCAATAATTTCGAATGGGTTCTATACCCAAGAAGCACAAATATGTTCTATGGCACGTAGAGATGATTTTGGTGGCCAGGTTTTGGATGATGGATCATCGACTTGGTTTTTCACTGATATAAATTCCACCATGGAAATTCATAATATCTTATACCTTTATGTTTTCTTAAACCACTTCCTATTCCAAATTTCAAGGGTGATGAGATCTATAAGGGCATTGTGGTTGGGTTTCCATGTACATAGATAAAGATGAATGTGATAAGGGTTTTGATCAATAGGCTCCCCAAAATGGATCACATTATAACTATTCAAGACAAAACAAAATTTGAGGAGCTAGGAAACCTCTATGTGAGAGATATTTTTCATTTTTAGGGAGATACATCTACCTTAGTCTCTTATAAATATCCCTATTTTAATTTATGATTTTGGATTGGCTAGTAAGAGAAACTAGGTTCTTAGGTTCATTTGATTATGGAATACCATTCGTAGATAGAAGGTCATTATGAGATGCATATTAAAATTATTGATGATATTCTTTGTGCATGTGTCCTTGATTTTGGTGGTTTTTGGGATGACCATTTGAGGCTGGTTGTGTTTTCTTATAAAATTATAATTGGCATACTCTCAGAATGGATAATTTTGAGGCCTTGTATGATCGAACTTATAAATATTTATTGTGTTTCTTAGAGATCGATGAATGTTCCTTTGTAGGACCAGGATTGGCCCAAGAGATTGTAATGAAGATCCAGCTGATTCCTTAGAGAATGTTAATGGAACATAACTGGTATAAATATTATGAATATCTTATTCACATGTTGTTGGATTTTTCTATTGGTGACTTAGTTTTCTTGAAAGCTTCCACTTGGGAGGTAAGGGAAGCTAGGTACTCATTTTGTGGGACCATTTAAGGTTGTTGAAAAGGTTGTAAAGTGGATTACCACTTAGAACATATACCAAATTTGACATAAATACATAACATAATCCATGTATCACAGATACAAAATTATCATTCCAATCCATCATAGTATTTTAGTTGGAGTGATATTGATATTGAGACTAATTAATCTATGATTGAGCATCTGGATATGATTATTGATTCTAAGGGAAATGTACTTATTTAGAGGAAAATAACTTTGGTCCTTGTGGTATGGAATCATGGTTCTGACTCACATGAGACATGAGAGTGGGAGGGAATGATTTGAGAGTTTTATATGGAAACATAATGATAGGATTTCTGGGGATATATACATCTATGGTGGGGTGGATGTAACACATTATTAACGGTATTTAGGTAATTCTCGACACTTATTTTTATCATGGGTTGGTGGGATGTTTTTAGGAGTTCTTTGTGTAATATTTTTTAAATTTATTGGAGGTTTTTGGAATGATTATGATTGATGAACCAAAATCCCAAATCATGAACACACTCTATGAAAACCTTGAAACCCTGGGAAATTGGGGTTTTCACAATTGTTACATGGTTTTAGAAACTGTGTTCCAATGTAGTATATATTGTGCACCCCATATATAGGGAAAACAGTTAGGGTGCATAGTATTTCTAACAGTGTGGCCCTGCCAAGCTAACCATCCGTGCGGGGTTTTGTTTTTTTGACAAATTGCTAAAAATTTCCCAAACCCAAATTTGAACTCTCGTTCAACCCTAACTCAACCTATCTCGAATTACAATTTTTGGTTGTCTCTGAAGAACTCATTTCCCCCCCTTGAAACCCCATATTTGATTCATGTATCCGACGAAGATCAGATCATGTTCTCATAAGTGAATCTATTCTTCTTCTTTCTCTCGCAATATATCTTTATCTCCTTAATCTATTTTTATTGATCATCATTTTTTAAGTATCTATTTCCGGTTTATTTTGATCCTTAATCTAGGTTCTATTTCATGATCCCTATTTCAATCATTCATCATTGGAAAATCCCAACGTGGGTGTTGATTTTTGATTCTGTGAATAATCGTAGGTGGTTCTATTTTGATATTTTCCATTTTATTGAACCTTTATTTTCATTGTATTATTTATATGTATTTCAATTTATTTGTAAAAAATGAGTTCAAGATGAGTTGGAATTTTTATTTGAATTGGTGTGGAATTTTTGGAAAAAAACCCAATTCCAAGGCAATAGGAATTTAGGGTGTATTTTGGAGATTGGTGGGATTTATTAATTTATTTGATAATTAATTTTATAAAATTTCTTAAATTGAATTTATAAAATCCTGTGGTTGGTTTTTTATTTAAAATTCAAAAATTTATGAAAGACCATGTTTTAGTTTTTCTAGTGAATTTCAATTTGAGGAAAGAAATGTAGAAAATTGAATTGTATATCATGACTAATTTGAAATGAAATAATATTCCCTTTGTATATTAATTGATTGAGAACATGTGAGACTAGGTAGTTAGTGGGTTATTTGAGACAAGAATTCTAGAATGATTATTCCTTATAAATTTATTGATGATGAAAAATATATGAAAATTTTAATAAGGAAGATCTTATCCCAGTTGGGATGTTAACGAGTCCTATTCCACCTAAGCCTGAGGGACATCTGTACCCATATTGCAATGACCACAGATATGAGAGTGTGAGGATCCTATTACTAGAATATATCATGTGGTAGGGAATAATTATATTTTTTTGTGAATTAGATATACATTTCATTTATATGAATTTTCTTTTTTTATGCTAGTGGATTTGTATAAACTTTTTTGTATAAATTTTTTTAAGTCATGATTAAAATTATTTTCATCCCTTAAAAAGAAGTATGTTTTTTAAATATAAAAATTAAATATTATTCTATGCTATTTTCTATATAAATAGAAGGAAATATTTTTTTATTGAATATTATTGTGGAACACTTGGTAAGTCTCTGATGGTATTTTTAGCTCACACCCTCCCTTTCTCTTTAGGTGTTTGTAGATTTATTTCTTCTAGGTGCAATAAAAGGGAACGTGCCTCTTAGAGGATCTTGATGTTAATGATCCTTTGGGCTTGGAGTGATGTGTCCTTTGGGATGTTGGGTTTATATTTTCTATTTTTGAGTACTTTTGGTGATGTACCATTTTGGGTTTTCGATATAACTGTTTAGTTTTTGGTACTACCCCCATTTGGAGTTTCAGGTACACTAATATATATCTTTATCTTCTACTGTTTGGTGGAAATTTTGTTAGTTATTTTATCTTTTATTATTCCAGATTCTAATCGCTAACCTATAGGGATCAATAATTCCTTTGGGCTGTGTAAGTTCTGGATTAGGTATCGGGGTAGTAGGGTGTCCAAACCAATTTGTAGCAAATAAAATCATCTAAAAAGTGTCCCTATAATGAATAATTGGTATAACATCAATGTTGTGATACATGATCTCAAATAATCTGAATCCCAATAATATTTTTATCATTCCAAGACTCTTCATTTAAATTATATTGATTATTATATCTTCACTAATTCCATCATATTATCATTAGATATAGTAACGAGAATATCATATATATAAAATAATATTATATTCTATAAATTATCAATTGATTTTAATTTTTATAATTTATCCATTCCACATATCTTATAATAATTAACTCCTATGAGTTCATCATATTTTTAATCTCACTCTGTCAGTGCTTACCTCAGTCCATGTAGACCATTATTAAGTTCTAATACATGATTTTATTTCCCAATCTCTTCGATCCCTTAAGATCTCCCCATATTTATATCCTTTTCCAAATATCCTTGAAGTAAGGTAGTATTCACATCCATTTGTTTTAAAATTCATCCATCTGGAACTATAATTCTCAATAAAATTATGATAATGATAAACTTATAAAAAGTATGGAATAGGTAGTTATAAAAATTGAGTGGGTGGTGAATAATTGTGTATATTCTTTTTGAAACCTCATATTTTATTCTACATTTTAAATAAATATACATTAAAAAATTTAATAAATCAAACATTATTAATGAGGTCAATCTCTCTAATGATGAATATGTCGTCACTATATGGTTATATTTCACACATACCCACACAAAAATTTTATTTTATTATCAAGACATGACTGCATAAAAGGGTATACAACTCAACCTAATAAAAGATATTGATTCCAAACGGTGAAGTAATATCACATTCTTGTTCAAAAATAATAATAATAGATCTCTAAGGATAAATAATCAATAGATATAATGAACTAATCTTTCATCAACAAATTATGTTATTATTATTTTTCTCACAACATATCCACTCATAGGTTGGTCTTTCTTCATAAAAATTAATCATTATTATTCTTCTCACATTTTAGAGGGTTATCCATTTTTCTCATTTATTAATTTTTATTTCATAATATTTTTATATTCATACAATATTTTCATGAATATTGATTCCATTATCTGAATTCCTGAAAAAATCATTGATTTATAATAGGCTATCCATTTGTGATTTCTAATTCAAATATGAGTTATGGTTCTTATTTTCATTCTCCTTAATAATAGTTTTTTTAATAAAACTTTATATTTTAGTAACTCACTCCTCGTTAACACTAAAAAAATATAATATTTATTTTCATTTTAAAATATCTATGTATGCATTGCTTTATGTCACGGAAATGCATCTTATGTCATGAAACAATAATCATCCTAATAATGGATCAAAACTATATAAATGGAAATTTGTGATATTATTTCCATGATTATTGGTTAAAGAATCAAAAAATTTAATTGTATATTTCTTTAGTATATATGAATTATGGAAACACCAATTAATTTTGATATTATCGTGTTTGTAGAGTTTATTAGGAAAGTACCCAATAAAGTTCGGTGGTTAACTTATGACGTATATTCAGATAATTTATAATATTTTTATAGGATTTATTATTCTCATTAATTCTTCGTTGTATTCATTTGTACCCTGTGATGATTTACTATATAACTTATAAATTAATTTACACAATGATGTATCTACACCCTAAAAAGTCACCCTATACTGTATAATGTCTCTATTATAGGGTTTACATACCATATGAAGTCTATTATAACCTGCAAACGTTCTATATTGTACAATAAATATGTCAAATATACCTAATGAAGTCCCTCATAGGGTCCATATATTTTATATTTCTTACTTGTTTGACAAAATATGTACAATACGATATTATAGGGATATACCTTATAATGTTTTCAATATACCCTATGAAATGTATAACATTTTTCCTTTTCCATTTTTTGGTTCTTCTGCAGCACTTCTGGAATTCCTCAAACTCAATATAAACATCTTCAAATCAACTCACAACAATACCAAATAATTAAAATAATTTTAAACATCATCCACATTCTTAAATAGTCCGTTTATCATAAATATAATCAAATTACAAATCATCAATTGCTTATATGGTCTTTCACAACATCAACTAGGATTTTCCTCCTTGATATTAATTATTCTGTCTCCTAAACTGTTTGGAAACCTCCCAAATAATAATATTTTCAATATACTCCACTATATGGAAACCTAAATCTTCCATAAAACATTATAAAAACCAATTTTATCATTGGTACATATCATTAAATTAAATACCTACACACCAACCATCAAATTTAATAATTACTAATATAAAATAAAACATCATCCTTATGATGATTCAAAAACATCCCATTCATATTTTTTTTATCTAAATCAATAATCACTCATCTCCATCTTAATTGAAAATAAAATGTATTTGAAACAATTCTAGGGTCCCACTCAAATTTCTCAATGAAAGTAATAGTTAATTTATCAGCTATAAGTCTATATGATCTAGATAGTTGTATAAAACAAAAGTGATCAAGTTTGAAAACTATTTTATACTAAAAATAGATCATTACAAACTTTTTTACATCCTTATTATCATACAATTTCTAATAGGTTTTTCTTGACATGTCCCTATATAAATCAAAACATAAATAAAAATAGTTCCAAAATTGAAAGAATAATTCCCCTATATAGATAAGATCACCTCAATAATTTAAGATCGATATAATAGAGTATGAAACAAAAAAAATTTGATACCTCGATGTTGAAATTTAAGAAACACTCCCATTTTATACTTTAACATCTAAAGAAACTCATTTGTGATAGGCTTTGTTAAGATATTAAAAACTTGTTCCCTCTAAGGAATAAATTTTAGCTTCTAGATTCCACCAGCCACATTCCTTTTTAAAAAAGATACCTTATATGTATATGTGTAGACCTATTTTGATGAACTATATTTTTTATAAATTGATATCTCTTTTATTATAATAGTTAATAATTAGAGGGTATCCAATTTCAACATCAATGTACTCATGTTGATTATTCATCTAGATAATTTGAATAACTTCATATGATTAACCACATATTATACACCAGTTGATTTCAATGTAACTATTATTTTTTCCTTGAGTTTAATGATACACTCTTTTCACCTATGGAGAATAAATATACTAAAATGGAATTTCCATCATTACTAGTTACATCATAATCATCACATGCAAACACATTTCGATATAATAATCCTTACATTTCTAAAAAATTATCAAATATAAAACTAGTAGAAATAATTTAAAGAATTAGCTTGGCTATAAAAATTTTAGGCTCTTTCAGGTTTGACTAAAATATTGCACAACTAGTAATAGAACAAAATATGTCTTGTTGAGATGTAATTAGGTACACGAGACATAAAATTATCTATTTAAATTATATTTCATTTAATACAATACCTTTATCATCCTTTATCAACCATTTCTTGGCCTGTATTAGAGTAGGCACTCTTATTTATTACATCACTGTAAATTTTTTCAATATTTCTTTAGAATATTTCTCTTATGAAATGAAAACATTAGCAACATATGGAGTAATTTTTAGAAGCAAGAATATTTTTATTTCTCCAAATTAGTAAATATAAAACTAAATATTCATTTGTGTGGATATATATTCCCAAACATTTTCTTAATAACTAAAAGATATGATATCATTAAAATATGAAATCAAAATAAGTTGTGTTTTTAGGATAATTTTTATATAAAAAAATGGTTTCAACTCATCCATTATTGAAATACATACTTTATAACTAGTCTTACAACCTGAATTCTCAAGCACTAGGTATAGTGGCCCCAACCCTTGTATCCTACCGCTGGTGTATGATTCATTACATTTAAATAAAATAGAAGTAATCACATCATGATGGACCAAATATTTCAGTAACCTTGGTAAACTGGATAAATACTTGAGTCTTTCATTAAATTTGAAAAAACAATTCAACATTATTTTTTTCCAGAATATCATTATTCCATCATGAATGTACTGTATATTATTCATATTACACATAATGTATTCTTGTTAGAGGAAAAAAATAATGGTGATCTCAAATGATCAATAAGGGTTAAGTACATTAGTAACTGTCATGAACAACTATGAATAATCAAAATTGAAGGGTAAATAACTGAAAGCACATTCCATTAAAATAACTTGACTATCACGATTAGATAAGAAAAAATCAATATGTTAGGTGATTAATTGAAAACATATTCCATTTAATTAATGAATTGACTATTATGTATAGTTAAGGCATAATCAACATGGAAAGATAAATAATTGAGCACACATTCCAATTAATCAATAATCCATGAATGAAATACATCCTGAGATAATATCATTGGGAAAATGTCATGGATAATAATAATAAATGAGCTCTCAATAAATTAATTTTATAACTAATTGACATTATAATCTTATGAATCATGATACCCTTTCCGTCAAGACCATTCACATGATGGTTTAAAACTACTAGTAGAAACTCATTTAATGCTAACATAATGATTACCCTCATGAGACTACTGATGCATTAAGGGGTTATATAATTTCATGAGCCACCCATTATTTCATGTCCAAATAATTCCTCATATATCATATAATCATTTTAATTCATGAACAATGTCCATTTTCATCAAACATCTATTTTGAGTATTGAATACAAACTTATCAATATTTACCCAATTAAATAGATAACTTTAAATATAGAACACATTATGTATAAATGAAGTACATTTTAAAAAATAATCATATCAATGATAAATAATAGTGGAATTTTAGGGAAATTTACTGTAAAATAATCCCATGAAAGTGAATATATCAAATTAAATATAATGACTATAAAAACGAATTAAGATTGTAAATTTCAATACTTTACAATGTCAAAATGATAATAAAACATATAAATGAAGAATAATTATAGTATTAATACAAAATATCTCTAGCATAGTATATGTAAAAAAATGTTTTGTTGTTGCTGATGAATAGAAATAACATAAAAAGATGTTCAAAAACATTACTTAATAAATTGACCTTTTTATTTCAAAAATAACCTTCTAAATAAAAAAGTTCAAATAAAAAATTTAAAATAATTTTCCTTTAATATATCATTTTAAACCTATAAAAAAATCTTTAAAACATTATTTTGTCATGACATTAGGAAATTATATACATGGTGAGTATTTTAAAACAATAATTCCTTTCTCAATATTAGTAAAATCCAAGTGAGGCCTATTTTGAAAATGATTGATTATTCCTTTCAAAACATTTAGTTAAAATTCAAAATGTGTAAAAATATTTTTAATAAATAATTATTAAATTGTTAAAAAATTGAAATAATTTTTAGAAAACATTATTCTGGATGGAAAAAGATTTCTGATTAAAGGGAGAAATGAAGTAAAATTTTCTAAAAACATTTTATCAACCTTTTCAATTACCATAGAGTGGGAAAATGGTACTATTTCTTAGATATATAATTAATTATTGGAGGATAAAAAATTTAAATGATTTTATTATAAAATTATCAAATAATTCCTTTTAATTGAAATGCAAGAATAGAAATCTCTATTAGAATGATATTATAAAGTACACCCTTACATTGATCCTCATGTTGAATTCAAAATTAAACAATGAATATATTTTTTATATCAATTGAAAATACTCCTAAAATAAGTGTAAATAAAAAAATACATAGTCAAAATTCATTAAAAATAAATATTTTAATATTAAATACAATGATGAAGTAATATAACCTAATGAAAGAAAATTGAGTTATGAAATTTATTACCACATGGCCATTTTCAAATAAAATTCACACAGGTGAAATAATTAAATTTGAAACAAAAAATACCATGAATTGTTAATTAATCACTATATTATAATTCAATGGGACAACATATACACCATATAAACTAAATTTGTATGATACCATTACAATATGCCTCAATGAAGGTAAGTCGAGATGAAGACCCTTATAAAGACCATATCATTGATGCGGGGATTAATAAATGTATTGAATATCTATATAAAATTTATTTCCAAATAAAAATAAATTATAAATAAAATATAAAATAATAAAATTTGACTACACAAATAATATTATAAATAAATAATCAATAAAGTAGAAGTTTAACCTAACATATTGAAATTGAGTTAAGAAATCCCTTACCTTTCGATCCCTTTCGGTAGAATATTCATTAACTTCCTTAATAAATTTTAAACATGCTCTTTTATTTTAATTGAATAATATTAATATTTATAATCATTTATATGACCCTTTTATAACAAATTATCACCCATTTTTTAATTATATTTCATTCCTTTCACTATTATAGGTGTTACTTATCTTGTTGCACATTTTTTTATCATGAATATTCTAGTACTTGATCATATTATAATGTTACATAATCTATATAATAGTAATCATGAAATAATTTTCATATTTATAAATCAATTATACATTTAATATCAAGCATGAACTATGGTTTGGATAAATGAATAATGTTACAATCATGGAGACAGTAGGTCATACGTATTCATGGGTAGCATTTCCATGTCTCAAAGAATATTATGGAAAGGATATAAGTAATATTTTAGCTTTAAATAATGATCATAATATCAGAAATAACATATTATTTCATCAAATATACTTATATATTTCATCCATGTGGTGTGGTGATTAAAATAGACTCGTATTGCTTTGTAAAGGCATTATTCTAAACATACGCGAACGATGTTATCATCTTTAAGTTAGTGAAATAGTTAGAAATAAAATGATATATTATCCTTTAATAATGATAAATATTTTATTTATATCATATTTATTTCATTTATATGAAATATATTCATTAAATATATCCTTATTATCTTCCATAGAAAGCGTACCTGAAAAACGAATCACATTACTTGGCAAGATGGTAGTTTCCATACAGAGGAGTGACGTTATCATATCCCCTATGGAATGGAAATTAAAAAAAATTATATATTATATATTGAATAAAAATGTATAATTATCATATAAATATCATATATATACTTTAGATACACCACTTTACCCAATTGTGATAGGTGGTAATGGAAAAACGATTCACATCAGTTCGTGAGGTAGTCATCCATTGTACACAAGAATGATGATTTCATAAGATATTTCATAGATGTGGGTATGGTTGAAGGTAATGTACTTAAAATAACCACATATCAGTAAATGGAAGATACAAAGGTTATTATATAGTCATGGTTTATTTAAAAATTAAGTATACGGTGAATGAAATAAAATAAAAACGCTTGATGAAGAACGTCACCTATTCCTCAGGAATACTTATTAGGTTTTCACAAAAATACTACCAAGGTTGATTTTATGAATGTTATAATGATTATATGATACTATTATTTAACTTTCTAAGTGATTTGGGTTGGTGTTGGATGAACCAAAATGTCATGAACTAGCTTAACATGGCCTGAACCATGATTACCCCATGCCCACCTCCAAATGGATAGGGGAAAAAAACCAACACCTAATGGGAATATCACACACCTGGGATGATATAATATAATTTAAATGCACACACACCCCAATCCAAGCCCCTAAAATGTGTAAATTTAAAAAATGATAACCATACATAAAAAAATATAAAAAACCCACCTTCATAATATAACAACAAGTACTGGAATATAAGGTCCAAATACAATCCCACCAAAAAACTGATAATAAGGAAACCCTATAAAATAAAAGAGGACTAGTGTAAATGAAACCCCAATAACACACCTCATTTGTTCTATCTCACTATTCTATAAATGGTACTAGTGTCACGACTCGAACCTACTGGTCTCGAGCCACAACTACCCCAAGCCCACCTCCATAAGCTAGGGGACAACAACAAGCACCGAAGGTGAAACAATCTTGGGGAGGCCTTTGCCTAAGTACCTACACACACACACACACAACCCACTCAATGCAGAAGTGAAGAGTGAAAAGGAAACCAAAGGAAAAACAACTATAACCCAACCACAGTCATGCATCAACCTCTAAATAGGAAAAGTAATGTGTAGAAAAGTAATGACAGATACTGAACAGAAAAAGGGAAAAACAGGCACCCAACCAAAAATGTTCCATAACCCGGCAACAGATAAACAAAAGTAAACAGTTGGTGAGTCTCTCACCTGGAGGACCTACTATTACCACCGAAGGCAGCCCAAGATCATGTGTCCTCTACACACCTCCGTGATCTCGATCGATGTGTCCATCATCTTCAAGGGCACACCAAGTGCAGGCCAAGCCCAAGAAGGGGTGAGTATAAGGATACATAGTAGGATGCCCTGAAAGCTAGAGGGAGAAACAAAGGAGGTACTAAATGGTAAATGGTAGACAGAACAAAGTAAGATTACAATAGAGAGAGTGCAGCTCAACCTATAAATGAAAGGAAGTAGACTCGTCCCAACTAAGAGGAGCTAAACAAGGAAAGCATGTGGCATACCTCGCGTGTCTTCGCCCCCCCTTGAAAGAGAGTAACTGGACCTAGGGAGTGGGAACATAAGTAGGGTGTAAAAAATATATATATTCTCAACAAGAAACCAGAACGAGTTCGTAAGGGGATCTCCATCTCCAAGCTCAGCCCATGACAGTGCCAACAGTTCTAAGGGTAGCCATCACTGATGTTTAATAGTCCTGCACGTCAAAGCTTCCTCATTGAAAACCCGTACCACCGAAAAAGTCCATCTCTGGTAACTACGGATAAAAACCAATGACTAGCCTCGTCTAAAGGGGCAGAGTATGAATGAAGTCATCGAGTTACCAACTTCCTAGCCTAACTGTAGGGTAAACCTCAAAAGGTCGTCGGGTGAACCACTGCCCAGCTCTGATGGAGGGTAAACCCTGAAAAATCATCAGGCAACCCACTGCCCAGCCCAACTAGAGGGTAAACCCAAAAGTTAATGGGTAACCCACTGCCTAACCCCTCTCGAGGGTAAACCCTAAGGTCAAAGGGTAACCCACTTCCCAACCATGATAGAGGGTAAACCTGGAACTGGTCTAATAACTCTGCACTGCCCGTGCCATCAATGGGTGTTTCTAACATCGCGACCGTGTGTTGGGTCCGAGTGCTTCAAATAAACACGCAACCAATGTCCTTTCATGTTTCAACATGTAGTGGGATCTCAAAAAAGGCTTCTCACACCTAAACCGATTACATCATTTCAATCCTTGCGAAAAAACCGGCGACATAGACTACTTAATCGCTGAAAACAGACTCCCGAAGAAAAAGTTACTCAACGTCACATTACGCCCATACGACGTCTCGTGGGGCCCACTACTTTGTCCCAAAAGAGGTCGGGTGAACTGTTCCATCGTGATGAAGTCGAAAAAACACGCCAAAATGACTACTCATTCACCCGGAATGGATATCTGACAAAAAGTCGCAAAACACGACTCACAACTTAAAAGACGGCATGTGGGGCGCACGCCTCAAATCCGGCTTCAATGCCTGGAACCACCATGGACTACTGCATATTGACGCTAGGGTCACAACGCCGCTGACGACACCTTAAACAGATTCCAGATGTGTTTGCGCCATCCGAAGGAAGAATCCCGACGTAGTATTTAACGAGCGTGACGCGCCACCTAGCCCCCGTCTCGGGAATTAAAATTTCCCGAGACCATATCAAAATCTTTGTCTTTAGCCGAGGATTGCACTGCCGTATACGGAATGTAAAACAAACACATGTAGTAAAAGATACGGGTGTCTAAAGATAGAGGTCAAACCCCCCTCAGGGCTGGACTGGCCCGGTCCGGTCGGTCCACCCAGCCCTGGCCGGCCCAGCTCGAAGCGCAGGCCCGCGGCTCAGCCGTGTAGCTCGGCCGCGGACCTGCGGTCCACCATGCCGGCCGTTCGTTGTGGTTAGTCACTGGTCCACGCGGAGACCCACCGAAGGCGGATCTCGGTTCCCTCATGGGGTCGCGCACCGCGACCCCTAGTCCACCCTCGCCGAGGACCTCGCCCGCCGCCTGGAGCCCCCCATGCTGCGTGAAGCCGCTGCCGCTGAGGAACCCTCCACTGCGCTAAGGATTATGCCTCCGCGCCAAAATCTCGGAAAACTCTTCCACTACTAGAACTGTGCCACCACAGCCTGTAATGCCTCGTTCCGTCACCGTCGCCCGCCAGACCTCCCTGTAATTGCCAGAAAAAGAAGAAAATAGCCATAAAACTTCCTTAGGCCACCCCGGACGCCCCGGGACTCAAAATTTCGATACGAAAGCATAGTTGGGAATATAATTTCAATCCCTATGCAACCATGGGTTTCTCTCAAGAATCGGACAACATTTTGATGCAAAGAATTTCATTTGAAGGGGGTTGGGGGAATTAAAATTGAAAACGCACGAGCCTACCTCGCTAGGCGTAGCCCGACACTTCACCAACGATCCACCAGAGCCGCCACCCACCTTGGAGAGGGAGAGGGAGTCTTGAAGGATGTTCTCCCTTATTGGGAAGAAATTTCTCCAAGGGGAAGAACATGGGGAGAAGAGGGTGTGGGTGGTGTGTTTAAATAGAAAATAGTTAAATCCCCCCACCCGTAGGCCCCGTACCCGGACATTCAGCGGGGTCGGGGTTAAGCCAACCCTATGGTAAAATCCACGTTCTGAGATCAACAACGGACTTGGAATTTTAATCCAAGCCTCCGTTCAGAAGTTACAGAGTACACGCCCAGGGCCACTAAATTACTAAAACACCCCCGGTGGTGTTTTCCTCAGAAGGGTCGCGCCCGTGAAAGTTACACCCCTCCCTGGGTAAACGTCACATTCCAGACTCAACGGTGCCTTCAGTTTTCTCATCTGAGCAAACTTTTAGGAGTTATTCTATTTATTTGGAGTGTCTAGTGTGAACGCACTTAAAAATCTAATTCCAGCTTCACCAGGTCTCAGAATCACATGTCGTCTAAACTCCCTTCTCTTGAATAACATCAATAAAATTTCAAAGTCTTATAGGCTAACAACTCAGGTACTTACAAATAGTCTACCTAAGACTTCATAAAATGGTCAGTTGTTTGCATAGGACATGACATGTGCAGGAAAATCCTATTCAGGGTAGAGTATAAAAGTACCAAATAGGAAAGACCTCAATAACTAAGAATAAATAATAAATAATAGTAGTCATATCATCACAGGTATATGAAAATATCCCATATAATAGGAACATCCAAATATATTCAAAGTATACAGATGGTCTTAAGTAAGATCACAACTGTATTTCAAGCCTATGATTCTCACTCAAAGGTTCCATATAACACCCATATAGTAGAACATACACCATGAGTTAGATAGAAAAGATGAAAACCATCCAAGATTTAATTATTTTTTAGTCTCTCTAAAATAATTTCAAGAAGTATGTATAAAGATATTGATACATATATGGGGATCACACCCAAGTGCATGGGGTATACCAATAACCTAATATGGATTAACATCATAAGTAGGGGATCAACACCTGGGTGGTGTTGGTTATGATTCTACCAAGATCCCCACCTATTTATATGATAATGATAAAGGATCTCACTCTGGACCTCATGGAGGGATTCCAATTTTTTTTCCATGAATGAAGTTCCTCAGAGGGGATCCCCATTCTATGTATAATACACGACTCCATAGTAAACATTAAGGGAAAGGATCAAGAGAATGTCCTATTAGGAAACTTGTCAAAGATAAAGCAGACAAGGTCTTCAATACATTATTGATAGAGAAAATGCAATGTACTTGTAGTACACATTGTATCCATTCAGTACCGATTCCTAGGATTATATCATGGACATTCCCTCATTTGTGTCAAATTACATGGCAGGGACAAGCCTATGTACCCCGGAATGTGACCGTGTACTGATGTCAGTTTCTTTTTATAAATAGTCTTATATGTGGCTATGTACCTCCCTTTGAAAATTCCTGGATTCTTGGAAAGTTTCAGAGGGCATGTGACTGAGTCACATGACGTGTTATATATATCCCCATGACAAAACCCTAACTCTACACAAAGGGGTCCCACAGAACATCTAATACAAGATTCTACAAAACTTAACATGGAATTTAATAGAATCTTAATATTCTTAATTCATTTCCTTACACACCATTTCCACCACACATCTCATTGGAAAACAAAAATATGAGTTATTTTGAAACTTTATATCACATATCAAAATGTCCTAGCCTCTGATTCAATTCTAAAAACATCTATGTGTGATGTCCATTGTCACACCATTTAATAGGAATGAATGGAAAATATCAATCCTTCTCAGTATATCTCTGATCATAGCCTCTAATCAGCACACCTTAATCATTTCGTTGATTTTTCTCATACCCACATCATCTATATGTCTCACTGTATAACAGTCGTCCAATGATCGAATACTAATTAATTTATCAATTATCTAGAAAAATAAATTTCTAATGATAAATGGATAATAGGGAAGAAAATACTAAGACAAAAACATGAGAAAAATACCTTAAAAATTTTCATATTGGCCTCAATTAATTTTTATTATAATGAAAAATTATGAGTTATAATATAATCTACAAATAAATCCCCAATCCAGGATAATTTCTACCCCACACCCTCAATAAACATTATTCATGAGTCAATTCGTTATTTGATTGAACATGGATAAATACAAATAAAATATTGGTTTACTTTGATATGGATTGATCAATGGTGAAGAATGAACCCGTGTTGTTTTGGTTGGTGATATCCTTGAATTCTGTTGCACACCAATTGACGATCCCGGATCTAGTGGATGTTTGTTTGAGAAAATTCCTCCGACGCACTTTCAAAAATATCCAAGGGTATGTGGTTAACCTTGGAATTTTTCTATAGTAGTATATTGATAGAAAAAAACCATGCCATGGAAAATTTGATTAAATAAATTATTTTAAATAGTTTATTTATTTAAACATACATCCACGAATGCTCCCAAATCAAGTGTCTCACGTTCTCTAATTTTTTTTTCTCTTTTCATATCATCACCGCACAAAAATCTAAATATAATCCATATAATATCTAGATGTCATGAATTAAAAAACTAGAGTCATCAAATTCTCCCCACATTGGGAATTTATATACTAGAAAGCTAAATAAATCTACAAAATGAGATGTGGTTATTGGGAACACTTCTTTATCTCCTCCTTTTAGGTGCTCTCTTAATGATTTAGACAGTACCATCACACACACACAAAAATAATCTCTCTCCCATAGAGGATACACTCTTGTCGATCCTCAAGATCTATCGAGTACTGAAAAAAGTTATTTTCAACCTTGATGTTTAGTTCTTAGTAGTTGATAACATGTGACGGGTCAGGGACATACCTCCTAAGGCAGGACACTTGGAAGGAATTATGTAGCCGCTCTAACTGCGAGGATAGTGCTAAGAGGTATGCTACCTATCCGACTATAAAAATGTTCTACAAATCATCAAAAAATATTAGGTATTTATTTTTTTTCCATGTCATAATCTCCAAAAACCGTCCTGAGGTTATACACTTAAGAACACATGGTCTCCGTACTTGAACTCCAAATTCCTCCTTCAGCAGTCTATATAAGGTTTTTTATGGCTCCAGGAAGTCCTCATCCACTCCTGGTTGATCTAAACCTTCTCTATGGTGGATCATAAAAACATTAATCCCATAAGTGCTAACCCTCTTGGACCAGTTTTGTATAGTGATTACCTTCAAGGTCATCTATAGATGCCTCTAATGGCACCTTAGTAATGGTTTAATGGTAAAAATTGTTGTACGCAAAATCAACGTCCTATATGATATTAATGTTATATCCGGTCTTTCCATCAATCTAGGGGTTTAAATTCATGATTGAATATAATTTACTCCCAATATACCATAGTAATCATCTCCATAACTGATAAGTGAAGTGATTATCAAGGTAAAAAATAACATCAAGGAAACTCCATGCAGAATGATAATCTTCTGCATGTAGATGCAAACTAATCTCTCTACTATAGAATATCAGGGGAAGTGGAATGACATGGTGTGTCGGTCTTTGATTACCCCAATGGAATCAAGTCCCTTAGATGTATGTGGTAACCCCATCACTAAGTCCATGGATATACCATTCCACTTTCCCTATAGAACCTAAAGGGTTTCAGCAAAATCTACAAGAACATAGTTATCATCCTTCACTTACTTACTAGTATGGTACAACGAGACAAACTATGTAACTCACTTCTTTATCCCTAGCCACCATATCTACCATCAAAGGTACTGGTCCCACTTCTCCACACTTGGATGTACTTTTAAGTGTGAATTATGAAACTACATCATCACCTCCTCTATCAGAGAAACTAGTACCATCATCCATTCTCTCAATAATATGTCACAATTCCCACCTTCAAAAATCCAATAAGAACATGTCCAATGGATATATTATTATGTAGGGTATTATAGTTAGTATCCCCATGATTCAATTCCATGAATCACCATAAAACTAGAAGGTAAAAAACATCACTTAGAGGTAAGTTACTTCATCCCTATTCAAAAAAAATAATAACAGGGCTAACTACTCTGATGCCTCAATCAGAAATGATGAACATGATCTCCAACTGAGGGCGTCATCTACCATGTTCCCCTTCCATGGAGTACATAAAATCTCAAATTAATAATCCTTGAAAAACTATATCCATCACTTCTATGTCCTATTAATATCCATCAATGAAAAGATATACATGAGACTCTTGTAGTCAGAATAGATAATTAACCATTCATCCAACTTGTAGTGTCACCACATCTTTTGTGTGAAGACTACCATTGATAACTCAATCTCATGGGTCATCTTTCTCTAGTCATGTGGTATCAAATTATATGAAACATAGGTAATTCTAAACTACCTATGAATTAGAAAAAAACCATGAATAGTGCGTAATTCATCACAGGACATAAATCATTTGAAACAATCCTCTAGAAATCTCAAAATTAGAGTGCTCATCAATATTTTCCTCAACTATTGGAAAGAACACTACAACCTAATTGTAAACATGAATTGATACCCTTTTAGGTAAAAGATAAAAAGGGAGATAATGTCCCAAATAAATTGAGTACGGATCTTCGACATTAGTCTACAAACCGAAGGAATCTATGCACCTTCATCACACTTTTGGGTGGATCCCAAGATAGCACTGCCTAGACCATTTTTGGGTCCACTAGCACACCATAATTTTAGATAACATGTCATAGGAAGTGGACATATGGAATACAAAAATGGATCTTTGAGATATCCACATAAATAAAGTGTTTTCATAGTATGTCTAGAACCATCCTCATGTTTCTCATATGATCCTCCTCAGACACCGAATACACTAGGATATCATCAATGACCGAAAATTGATCTATGAAAGGATGAAAGTTTTGTTTCATGAGTCCCATGAAAACATATAGGGTGGTAACCAAACTGAACAATATCAACAAGGACTGAATGGGACTATAAAGAAATCATAATGATGTTTTTTATATATCCTTGTATCATACTCTTAACCGGTGATAGCCTAATATGAGGGAAATCATTGAGAATCATTTTCCCCTATCAACTGATCTAATAGGTCATTGATCTTAAATATTTCATAAGTTTTTTAAGGCCACATATTTTAGGTTATTGTAAACAAAACAAAATCTTAGGCTTCTATTCACCTTCTTGGTGATCAATAATGGTGCTTCCTAGGGTGAATCATTGGGTCTGAAAAATATCTCCCTTTATAAGTCCCCCAACATCACCCTTTGCTCATGAAGATCTACAAGATCCATCTGATATGATAGTGCAGATATCAGTACCATACTGAGGTGAAGATCAATTCATATTTCTATATCTAGGTGGGAAGGTATGCCTGAAATGTCTTTAGGAAATATGTCCTCATTCTCAGACACACCTATTGGAAAATAAAATCTCATAGAACCCAAAGAACCAAGATTAATTGAAGCCAAATGGTGTGTAATCATTTACACCAACTATTCCGGAGATCATCCGACTCCTTCTAGGTTTCCTCTTCACCCATAATGAAAAAATACATCCTATCACTGCACTATAACCACATCCTCTACCTAAAACAGTCTATCTAGGAATGAATTATAGTTAACATGTCCATACCTAAGATGATTTCATAAGGCCTCATTACTACTATAAATATATCCCAACAGAAATAGTTGCCTCAAATAGCTTGGTCACAACACCAAAAGAAGTGTGTGATCACTAATTCCCCTCTAGTAGGAGTCCCAAAGTGAAATGTTTGATGGAAGGGATAACCTAGAATATCTATGTCTCGAACTAGATAAGTGTTAAGGATGGAGTGGATCACACCTGTATCTATTAATAAAAATCTAACGTAGAGAAGGAATTGATCCTAACACATATCATACGTATATGAAATGGGTCATAAACCCTGACCACCTAGAGCTTCTCACACCCATATCCCCCAGATCATTGGGCCTAATGTGGAAAACCTGGGGTTTGTGTTGGTAACAATTCATCACATCTACCACCTACAGCTGCTCTCCCATCTCATCTCCCACATCTTCCTCCCTACAAACCTTCTTGATCCAATTGATTCTTTTACCTAGGAGGGACTTCACCTATCTCCATATCAAATTCATGATGTGTTGGAAATTCTCATGAAATATATCCCCAATTTTCATAAGTGTCGTACCACCTCTCACTCGACTGACTGGATCCATAATTTGAGACCTGAAGCATTGACTAACTATCTGTGAATTGAATCATGAAATGTATCATATGTCTAGTTCCTTGTGTGTTTTGTTATCTTCCTTGTACTGAAGTCTCATCTTATATGTTCCCACTATTGGAACCAACTATCTACATCTTCTTTTCCCAAAAACACCAGACTATCAAAGCATTATATATCACCCAACCAATAGTATGAATTCATATCAGTATAATTATTTCTCAGATGTCATTATGCTGCACTAACTCGATGGTCTAAGACAGAATGAAAAAATCAAACAAAATATCCACCGAGTACTGAGAGAGGTTGGTGAAACTTTATGAATACTCATCCATAGGTGTACTTACCTTATTAAATTATGTTATCTCTTGGATGTGAACAACCCTCAACATATCTAGTGAAAATTTAACTCTGAAAAGGAACTCAAACATTGAAAAAACAAGAGTCATATCTTCAAATGACTAGGTAAATAAGTCCCACATTCATCCTATGGTTCTAAAGAGAAGGACTGCTAATGGGACCACCATCTGGTTTTTCAGTGTCCAGAAATGATGGAAGACTCAAATCAATTCCTCAATCCAATCCTTATACACTTGTGGGTCAATATCACCTCGAAACATGAGGGGTTTCAATCATTGAAACTAATGAAGTTAGCTAAGCATGTAAACCACCTATTTTGGTACTATACGTACCATATGCAGCTCGATAGGTGGTGGTAGGACTAGTGAATAACTAGGAGGTAACCCCTCCGGAATAGGTCCTTGTGTCAAAGCCTTATCCTTGATAGGACCATCCTCATTATACTAATACTGAATCTTAGAAGGAAAATGTCATTGAGGCATCCTAAAAAAGACATGATGTACCATGAATAAAGAGTATATCTAGAAAGATGACACAGGAAGAACATATAAACCACTTCCCATTCCTATTTGATTCATGTACCAATGTTTTCCTAAAAACTAGTGTCTATATATACCATGTCAACAAGTACATTTTTCAAGTCCTTGTGAATGCATACTTCAGTTGCCACACCATCATTAGAGTCCCTGACCTGAGAGATGAAAGAAAAAACAAAACACTATTTCCCCCCAAAAAACTCATAGAATCTAACACTAATGTAGAGAAGAATTCTATGATACCACTATATCATGACTCGACCCAAAAATTCAAAAACCACGACTAACCCAAGCCCGCATCCAATAGAGTAGGGGTTATCCATCAACGTAGTGTAGGAATATCACATGCATGGGAGGACTTAGCCTAATGTACCTATAAAAAAACACATCTAGAAGCCCATACAAAGCTAAAATTTAAACAAATTATAACCATGAAAGAATACATCTAAAAATAACACCATCAAAGAATGGAAACAAATAATGGAATGCAATGTACAAATACAATACCAACAAAAGAAATTTAAAACTAGTCACACCTATAGTGTAGAAGATGACTGTTGTAAACGAAACCACTGGAACACACATCAGTTTGTCCATATCACTATGATCTGTGTAGTCCTAGTCCCTCTAGGATTCGTAAAAGAGGCCGATTTTTTTATAATACATCACACATGAGGAGAAATCCCATGTAGCATTGAGTATAAAAATACATATTAGGACACCCTAAAATAACTATAAATAAAGAGACAATAATAGTATGCATCTCATCATAGTTATGTGAAAACATCACATATAAAAATAATATCTTGAGATACTCAATGTAGACACAGTATAATGTAAGATCACAACCATATTTCTATCCTAGGGTTCCTGCATAATGGTTCCATATAACACTCATTTTGGAGGACACACTCCACGAGAAGAAATCATTAATGGAATCCATCTAAGGTTTCATGCTCATTGGGTCTCACCTTAAGAAGTGCACACTAGAAGTATGAAGATATCTACATAAAGATAGGAATCATAGCCAAGTCCATAGGGTATACCAACAACCCAATCTGGATTAACATGATACATAGTGGATAGATTCTCATGTTGTGTTGGTCACAATATACTAAGAAACCTACCTAGGAAAATGATTATGACAGAGGATCTAACTCTAGGCCTCATTGATGAATTCCCACAAGTATATCCAAGATTGAAGTTCCTCAAAAGAGATCTCCATCATATACATAAGATGAGATTCCATAATTAACCCTTAGGTAAAGGATCAATGGAATGTATCCTTATTAAACTTCTCTACGATAAATAGGAAAATCGATCCATTAAATTTTTGAATGACTAAATTATGTGACCCTCCGACACTTGGTCCCACCCATGTATACTAGCCCCTTACTATGTCTATGTATATGTACATAACGTGTATACACCCATGTAATATTGACCATGTCTATGCATTGTTATCTATGTCCTTGTAAGGATACCGGTGTACATGTTCATTTATGTCCTCAGGTACACACTTATCCTCTAGGGAAGGGTCACATAGTTTGTGACCAAGTCACATGATGTGTGACACATATCTATTCACCGAAACACAAGCACAACACAATGAGTTCCATGGCATGTAATTCCAAATTACATGCTACATAAACCAGTATTTTAAAGAATAAAATATCTTTTTCATGAGTTTAAATTTAAAACACATTCAATGTAGTGACTTAGGTTTTGGCCCTGTCAGAGTTTGGATTATTTCTATGAATAATTCCAGAGCAAGGCACGAAGACAGCGTGCGATTCCGAGGCTCAGTGTGCGGGAAATTAATTTTATAAAAATATTAATTATCTGTATACTATGCACATGGAGGGGGTGTGATATCTCCAAAAAGGTATCTCATAATAGGAATCTGAGGGCACGGTTGTGTTCAGAACATGCCATTTACCCTTAGAGAGGTGTAAACTCTACGGGCGTGAGCCTGTAGCGAGAAATGCCACCAGGGGTGTTTTCATAAATAAATGGAAAAGATTATTTGCGACCGTCGCCTCAAATAACTCCTGAACGGAGTCTCGGATTGCAATTCTGAGTCCAAAATTGCGTTCAGAACGATGCGTTTACCTTAAGGGTGACCTTACTTTTGTCTGCATCTGGCATCAGGCAGAGGCGCGTCGGGAGGCAGAGATATTTTTTTAAAAATAAATATCTTCTTATCTGCCCCCTTTGTTGGATGTGTAATGCACAGAGAAGGAGTTCCTTATCCTTCATCCTCATTAACCTCCCTTTCTGAAGGCGAATCGGAGGCCGAATCGTGCGATCAAGGTGCGGTCGATCTCGGATTTCGATGGCGGATGTTCCAGTATCGTGCAGCGGGAGCTTTGGAGCGCAGATCTAAGCCAGAACGTCGGCGTTTCGCCTGCAAGGTAGGCGGTTTTAATTTTAGTCCCCGATCCCATTTTTGCTATGAATTTATTCGTTTTGATGTTTTAGCAGGGAAGATCACATCCCAAGATTCATGCCGATACCTTCAGATCGCAAAATGGACCGCTGGGGTGCCCCCGATGGTCCGCAGAAGCTCTGTCGGCGTGGCAGCGCTGACGCCGTCGGAACCGCGGTGGTCCACGGCGGCGGGCAGTGGGGGGGGGGGGGGCGCCGAGGGCGGAAGTGCGCTGGATGAGCCGGCGGAGCCTGGCGACACTGGGTACCACGTGGCGGAGGGCCGCCGGCCTGGGCGGGCCGACGATGGTGGGCCGTTCCCCCCCTTTTTCATACACGGGGGTTTTTAAATCCCTTGTTTCTTGCAATCCAAGAGTCGAATTCTCATACTGTCTATAGTGACGTGACCCTGGCGATGAAGAGAACCTTTCGGTGTGGATTAAGAATGTTATGGTTCAGGATTGTGGCCCAGAAGCTGGAAAAGTCGAATAAAATAAAGATATTTTATTATTATTCGACTTCGGGCCATTGTATCTTCTACCCGAAGCGTCCGATTGATGTGCCATCAGTGGGATTGAGACCCTGATGATACGGAGGACTTTTACTATTTTTTATTTGGAGTTAGGGGCCATGTTTGGGTTGCAGGCCCCACGGGGCCGGGTTTTGGCGTTTGCAGAGAAACACAACTTTCTCCTCAGGATTCCAATTTTGACGAATGAATAGTTGATCCTGTGTGTTTTTTCGAGAGGATGAAAATGGTGTGATCTATTTGATGTGTTTCGGGATAGAGGCGTGAGCCCCACTAGAGTTGGCTTCGGTAAATAGTGCCTTTTTTTTACCGGGTGTCCATTTCAGACGAACGAGTAGTCGATTCCGTGTGTTTTTTCAAGGGGATCGCCATGGTATGTTTCGCTTGATGAGATTTGGTATCGTTGCGTGTTCCCCGCATGGGAAATCTATGGTGAATAGTGACTTTTTCACCGGTTGTCCATTTTGGGCGAGTAAACAGCCTATCCTGTGTTTTTTTCTCTGTGGATCGTGATGGTGGCCTCAGTATCCTCCATGGTGCTGTGTAGTGTGGTGTTGTTGTGGGTCGCTCAGGTCAGTAATGATTGGACCAGCAGTGGTTGAGGTTACTCCCTTGGTTCATTCCTACGAGGGTTCGGGCGACATCACTACCCTAGTATAGGTTTGTGATCCTGTCGATGGAATGTTTACTCTGTTAGTGTTGTGTCATCCCTCTGGTGGTGTAAAGACCGTAAAATTCAAGGGAAATTTTTTCTTAATTTTCTTTGGATTTTTTACAAGAGCGCGGTTTCAGACGGCACCTGATTCCGAGGCCCCGAGTGCCCGGAATTAATTTCCGAAGTTTGGCTCGGGTACGTTCAGTGAACGAACGAGCGGGAATTCCTAACTTTTGATCCGGTGCTCGGAATTGAAATCCGAGGGCACCGATGAACTCGCAGCGCCGATATTCGCTTAATGAGACCTTTTCGGGAGTTGCGTTTGTTGCGGGTTGAAAGTTACGTTTTGGGGTTTTTCAGTTAAGTTAAATAAAATTGTGTAAAACAAATTTTATTTAAACTTATTAAAAAAAACCTACCTAAGGGGGTTGGAAGTGGGACCCACACCCACTTAACCTCCCTTGGGAGGATTAAGTGTGGTGGGGCCCACACGAACCCCTAAATCTTTTAATAACCTCTCAACTTCCCCCTTAAACTCCTCTTTTAATAACATGACAACTTTGTTAATTAATGGAGTTGAATTGTTTGAATTGTTTGAATTTCAAACCTTTGAAATTCAAATTGATAATTGTGTGAATAAAATAAGACTTAGCTTATTTTATTTGGGTTAGAATTCTCTAGCCACCTTGAGAGAATTTGGAGCCTTCATCTTCTTCTTCTTCAAACTTTGACGAAGAACGCGAAGAACCTTCGAACATCGACGAAGAACGCCACGTTCTCGGGAATCGTCTTTCGCGACGCCATACCCGCGACACCGACGACGTCTTCTTCCACGTCATCTCTTCCGCGACGATTTCCCGCGACGAAATCGTCGTCAAAGAACTTCGAATCCTCGCTTCACGACATCGACGTCCTTCTTCCGTGACGCCGACCACCGCGACGCGTCTTCCGCGGGTCGTTGACGATCTTCGTTCTTGAAACCAGAGGTAGGGGATGTTATTTATTGATTATTTTTATTCCATTCTTGAATCATGGATTTTAGCATGAATAAATGTGAGGCTTTTGGATATTCTTTAGTTATGTTATTAATTAACGTGAGGGGGGTCGGACCGCATGAACACGACCGAACCCCCCCTCCTTAGTTCTCGTTTTATTCATGCGGGTGGAAGCAAGAGGCGTGGTGCCGTCGCACCATGCGGATGAACATGCTTATAATTTTCCGCAACACCGTCGCGCTTCGCCGAGGAGAGACTTCAAGAACGCGACGCCGTCGCGCCGCGTTGGGAGGATTCATGGCACGGCGAAAGGGGCGCGGTGCCGTCGCACCGCGCCGGACGACGAACACCGCGGCCGGTTCCGGGCCGCGGTGAGACGAGGAGACCGCGGCCGGTTCCGGGCCGCGGCGGAAGGAAAGACCGGCGGCCGGGCCGCCGGCGTCCGAAGTCGAGGGTGGGACCGGAAATTCCGGTCCCGTTGGTAAAAACCGGCCGGCCAGCGGGCCGGCCGGATGTCATAAAAACCGGGGGATTAAACCCCCGGCCGGTCCTTCAAGACCCCCCTCTTAATGAGGGGGGCGGTTCATTTAAGGAGGGGGGGCAAAGCCCCCCGGTTTTATTCAGCCGGCCCCCACTTGCGGGGGCCGTTTTTAATACAAGGCACGGCTTTTAGCCGTGCCGCTTGTGAAACGCGGGGCTTAGCCCCGCGTGCCTTCCGCCGCCGCCACGCGGCCCGCCGCCGCCGCCGCGCGGCCCGCCGCCGCCGCCGCGCGGCCCGCCGCCGCGCCGCCCCCGGGGGGGGGGGGGGGGTCGGGCCGGGTCGGCCCGGACCCGGACCCCCCCGTTTCGGACCAGATTCGGTTCTTGGCTCATAACTTGAGCCTCGGACCTCCGAATGACGAACCGTCTGCGGCAACGCGATCCTTGGATCGAGACGGTCGTTTCGGTATATCTCACTCAAGGTTTCGGGTTACTTTGAGTTCGGCCGGGTTGGTTCGTTCACGAAACCAACCGGGCCTTCGGAGCGGAAACACTCATATCTTGAGCTACGGACGTCCGATTGACGTGCCGTCAGTCGCGTAATGTTCCTCTTAGTGAGACGGATCTTTTGGCATACTCCGCCCGAGGTTTGGACGCAGGTGGAGTACGGTCGGGTTGGTTTTGCCTTAAAAACCAACCGGGCCCCGGAGACGAAAATGCCAATAACTCTCAGACCGTGCGTCCGATCGACGCGCCGTCTGTTGCGTTGAGTTCCTTTTGACGATACAGAACTTTTGGATACATCAACTTCGGTCTTCGTGACAGTTGATGTATCAGCCTCTCGGCTCGTGGAGCGGACCCTCCGTACGAGCTTGCTGTGTGCGGGAACCCTAGTGCTGGCTGCGACTGTTCTACTGCTACGACTGCTACTGTGACTGCGACGACGACAGTACAGAGATCCTGTGTGGATTCGACGACGACAGTACAGAGATCCTGTGTGGATTCGACGACGACGACTACAGCACTCAGCGATCCTACGTGGATCAGTGCTACAGGTTCTGTGTGAGCCCGATCCTGTGTAGGTCCTTGCGCTCAGCGGTTCTGTGTGAGCCAGCGCCTACAGGTTCTGTGTGAGCCCGATCCTGTGTGGGTCTTGCGGGGGTTAGTTACCTATCGATCCTTCGTGGGTCCGACGACTTAGATGGATCAGTGATCATCTTTATCGTCCTTGAAGAAGTATACCTGTGTGAGCTGAATCCTGTTACTTTCCTTTGTGGAATACGAATACTTTCCTGCGTGGACTGAGTTATACTTGGGCTCGGAGGTTGGAGCGTATTTGAATTGATGACTTAGGTATATGTATGGGCATATACCTAAGCAGTGTTGGTTGTTACTTCGTGATTGTACTTTGCTTCGTGGTTTATCCTTTGTGGATTTTGAGAGACCTTCAGGGGTCTCGGGGTCCCTACTGAGTAGCTTATACTCACCCCTGCACGGGCTTCGCCCGCACTACGTTGTGTTGGTTGCAGACGACGGACAGCGTTGACCTTAGCTGAGGTTTGCGGAGCGGGACGGTACCCGGAGGTGGACCACTGGGCGGGACGAGCACGGAGCGGACGGTGGGACCCGTGGAGCAGAGGAGCTATCTGTACCCACCCTTCAGGTGGGATTTCCGGTGGACAGCTCGGAGTAGCGGCCTTTACTTTACAGTTGCTGTTTTTCCCTTTTCGAGTTGTACTTTACTTTCAGTTTGGGTTTGTATTCTGGCCCATTTACTTTTCCGCACTTTCAGTTGTTCTCTGCTTGCTTAGTGATTACTTTCCGCTTGTTTACTCTGTGGTGTGTGTTTTCTTTTCAAAGGCAATGCCTTCCCTTTTTACCGGGATTTACGCCTTGGTGCTAGTCGCCAGCCCCTGGCCTATGGAAGGCGGGCTTGGGGTAGTCACGGCTCGGACCCCGAGGGCGGGTCGTGACAAATTGGTATCAGAGGAGTTCGGTTCTACCGCGAACTCTGATCTTTTCTATGTGAAGCAATAATGTTTAGCGTATTGAGTGTGGTTATCAGTCCAGGGAGTCCAGTGTTGGTGCGGCGGCCGACGTATCCGTACACCAGGACCCTGACTTCTGATTTCCGACTTAATGCACGAAAACATTGATTGCGTGTGTGTTTCAAAGTTTTCTTTGTGATTACTTGTGTCAGCTCACCGGGTATACTGATCTGCTTAATGAAAGTCTCAAGTTTTCTTTGTGATTACTTAATTCAGCTCACCAGGTATACTGTTCTGACTATGGTGCTCTTGTTCTCCTTTTCAGGATGGCCCCACGACGGCAGCCAGCTAGGGTTCCGAGAGTCGGGCGAGACGACAGCCCACCGAGCGACGAGGCCTCGGTGCAGGGCCCTTTTCCAGTAGTGGCACCGGCGGTAGCTTTACCCGCCGAGCCCCCGATGCTTCCAGCAGCAGCCGCTGACGATGCACGTCGCCTCAGCGCACTGCATGAGTTTCAGCACCAGCGACCGCCCAGGTTTCGCGGGGAGACGGATCCCCAGGCAGCAGAGGACTGGCTGGAGGCAGTAGTACGAGTGTTTAGGCTAGTGAGGACACCAGCAGACCTCATGGTGATCCTCGCTGCGAGCCTATTACACGCAGCAGCTGGACGATGGTGGAGCTTGATGCTCCAGGTGCACGATGAGGCATCTCTACTCTGGACGGACTTCGAGAGCCTCTTCCGCTCTGAGTTCGTCCCGGCCACCCTTCGAGCGGTGCGCATCCAGGAGCTTCTACAGCTGCGGCAGGGCAGCATGACGGTCGCCCAGTACTCGGCGAGGTTTACCGATCTCTCGCGCTACTCGACCGACATGGTACGGGATCCATTCTTCCGGGCCCGGACCTTCGAGCAGGGTTTGAGACACGAGATCAGGGCATCGCTGATCTCCCTCAGCATACCGACTCAGACAGGAGTACTGGAGCGGGCACTTCTGATCGAGAGCTTCCTTGCTGAGTCTACACCAGCACAGCGACCCACCGCAGGGCGGCACGTGGAAGAGTCATCTGCAGCAGGCAGTCGACGGATGACTCAGGGGTCCAGACAGACCAGACCTTCAGGCCGACGATCTCAGGGTACTGGCTCAGCAGTGCGGGGCACACAGCGCGGAGCCAGTCTTCCGAGAGGCAGGCAGTGCTACTCGTGCGGCGGGCAGGGCCACATGGCTCGCGACTGCCCGACCCGCCGTGCCGAGGAGCAGCAGTCAGTTGATGGACCACCGAGGCAGAGGCAGAGGGTCGACCGTGGCGGTCCGCAGAGAGGAGGCGGACGAGGCAGAGGAGCTGGACGAGCAGCTGGTGGTGGCCGACGCTTTGAGGCTCTACCACCACCACCACCAGGAGGTCCACCCCGACCACAGGGAGCTGGCGGGCAGCGACAGGCACAGCTTCAGGCAGCAGAGGCCTACGACCACGGCGCACCCGAGATGATTCGAGGTACTATCTGTGTCTATTCCACCCTTTCTGCAGTTCTTATAGACACAGGAGCGAGTCACTCTTTCATAGCCGCTGCCCTTGTTCGGAGCTCGGAGATTCCGGCAGAGCCGTTGGCTCGATCCTTACGGCTAGAGACTCCTACGGGAGCAGACTCGATGATTACGCACTGGTGCCGGCAGTGTGAGCTTACTCTAGGAGGCGAGAGCTTCGGCTGGGATCTTCTTGTAGCAGCGTCGAGGCCTTACGACGTCATCTTGGGCATGGATTGGCTGTCTACGGTCCATGCACAGATTGACTGTTTTAGGCGCAAGGTGCGATGTGTACGCACCAACGGGAGCAGGTTCACCTTCACCGGCGAGAAGGGAGCCTTAGCAGCACAGGATGGACTTCCGCGGAGGAGAGGACAGCCCATCACTCATCAGTTGGCTAGCCTTATCCTTGGAGCAGTTGACGTGCAGAGTCCTGGTTTTCCTGCAGTGGTGGATCAGTATGCGGACGTTTTTCCCGACGATGTTCCAGGGCTACCTCCTCGCAGAGAGGTAGACTTTTATATTGACTTGTACCCCGGGACAGCCCCGATATCCACTCCAGCATATCGGATGGCCCCCGCCGAGCTTCGAGAGCTACGGGTACAGTTGGAGGACTTGCAGGGCAAGGGATTCATCCGACCCAGTGTTTCACCCTGGGCTTCCCCGATATTGTTCGCCAAGAAGGCGGACGGGAGCTTGCGACTTTGTGTTGACTATCGTCGCCTGAACCAGGTGACAGTGAGGAACAAGTATCCGCTACCGAGGATTGATGACCTCTTTGATCAGCTCAAGGGAGCACGGTGGTTCTCGAAGATAGACCTCAGGTCAGGCTATCATCAGCTCAGAGTCAGAGACGAGGATGTGCAGAAGACGGCCTTCAGATGTCGGTATGGCCACTATGAGTTCTTGGTTATGCCTTTCGGTGTAACCAATGCTCCAGCAGTGTTCATGGCTCTCATGAACAGGATCTTTCAGCCATACCTAGATCGGTTTGTCGTGGTCTTCATCGACGACATTCTGATTTACTCTACGACAGAGGAGGAGCACGCCTATCACTTGAGAGTTGTTCTTGACACACTCCGAGAGCACCAGCTTTATGGTAAGCTCTCGAAGTGCCAGTTCTAGATACGTGAGGTCCACTTTTTGGGACACGTTATCTCTGAGGCGGGAGTTGCAGTGGATCCCGCGAAGATTGAGGCTGTGATAGCATGGGAGCCACCCAGGAGCGTGACTGAGGTTCGGAGTTTCTTGGGACTATCTGGATACTATCGGAGATTTGTGCCGAACTTCTCCAGAGTTGCGGCATCACTCACAGCGTTGACGAAGAAGGGGAAACCCTTCGTGTGGTCAGACAGTTTTCAGCAGAGCTTCGAGGAGCTGAGGCAGAGATTGACTAGCGCACCTATCTTGAGGTTGCCTGAGGAGGGAGTAGGGTACGTGGTCTACTGCGATGCATCAGGGACCGGACTCGGATGTGTTCTGATGCAGGAGCGGGCAGTGATCGCCTATGGATCACGACAGTTGAGACCGCATGAGCAGAACTACGCTACCCATGACCTGGAGTTAGCAGCAGTGGTCTTCGCCCTGAAGACATGGCGACATTATCTGATGGGCGAGCGCTTTACAGTCTTTTCCGATCATCAGAGTCTCAGGTATATCTTCTCGCAGAAGGATCTGAACCTGAGACAGCGACGATGGCTCGAGTTCCTCCAGGACTATGACTTTGAAATAGTCTATACTCCAGGGAAGGGGAAGGTAGTAGCCGATGCCCTCAGCAGGAGGACGGGCATTCAGCTACTCGAGGAGGCGACGGAGCAGCTAGCCTCTTTGCAGATATCCTTCATGGATAGAGATGGAGCAGCCTTTCTTCAGTCTCTCACAGTCACTCCTCCACTACTACAGCGAGTCAGGGAGGCACAGCGCGGGGACACTGACTGCGAGACACGGCGTGCACAGATATCCTCGGGACAGGCACCTGATGGTTTCTCCCTTGGAGAAGAGCACGACATCCTTTTCAGAGGACGTACCGTGGTACTAGTCGCTTTGCGAGAGGAAGTGCTGAGGGAATTTCACACTTCTCCTTTGGCGGTACATCCTGGAGTGGCGAAGATGTACCAGGACCTCAGACGACAGCATTGGTGGCCGGGCATGAAGAAGGCTGTAGCAGAGTTCGTTTCTCGATGCCTTACCTGTCAGCAGGTGAAGGCAGAGCATCAGGTACCAGCAGGCTTGGTACAGCCCTTGGAGGTTCCGGAGTGGAAGTGGGACGGCATATCTATGGACTTCGTGACTGGACTTCCACGCACTTCCAGAGGTCACGACTCCATCTGGGTGATTGTTGACCGACTCACCAAGTCGGCACACTTCTTACCCATCAGAGAGCAGGGCTCGGTGGAGAGCTTGGGACGTCTCTACGTTCAGGAGATTGTGCGGCTCCACGGCGTGCCATCATCTATCGTTACCGATCGTGATGCCCGCTTTACTTCCCGGCTTTGGAAGGGGTTGCAGGAGGCGTTCGGGACGCAGCTACGTCTTAGCACAGCTTTTCACCCTCAGACGGATGGTCAGACGGAGAGGACCATTCAGACTCTCGAGGACATGCTCCGTGCATGTGTCCTTGACTTTGGTCGTAGCTGGGAGGACCACCTACCTTTGGTGGAATTCGCATACAACAACAGCTACCACTCCACCATCGGGATGGCACCGTACGAGGCGTTGTACGGCCGACCATGTAGATCTCCTTTGTGCTGGACAGACCCTGGGGAGTCAGCACTGGTGGGACCGGAGATGGTCCAGGCCACGACAGAGAAGGTCCAGGTCATCCAGGAGCGGATGAGGACAGCTCAGAGCCGGCAGAAGTCATATGCTGACAGGAGGCGGAGACCACTAGAGTTCGAGGATGGCGACCACGTCTTCTTGAGGGTCTCACCTCGACGTGGTATTCGGAGATTTGGCCGAGGCGGCAAGTTATCTCCGCGCTTCATCGGACCTTTTCAGATTCTCAGCAGGATTGGCGAGGTGGCTTACCGCCTGGCTCTACCACCTCAGTTGCACCGGGTGCACGACGTCTTTCACGTATCCCAGCTGAGGAGATACGTGCACGACCCGACGCACATCATTGACCATGGGGAGCTTGACGTTGACGATGGGGCGACTTTTACGGAGGTCCCGGTGGAGATAGAGGATCGACAGGAGCGGGTCCTGCGTGGGCGATCGATTCCTCTTGTGCGCATCAGATGGCAGCACGGGAATCTCCAGGAGAGCACTTGGGAGCGGGAGGCTCAGATGCGTGCTCAGTACCCTCATTTGTTCCCCTAGTTTTTGTTGTATCTTTACGGGGACGTAAAGCCCTGAGGTGGGAGTATTGTAAAGACCGTAAAATTCAAGGGAAATTTTTTCTTAATTTTCTTTGGATTTTTTACAAGAGCGCGGTTTCAGACGGCACCTGATTCCGAGGCCCGGAGTGCCCGGAATTAATTTCCGAAGTTTGGCTCGGGTACGTTCAGTGAACGAACGAGCGGGAATTCCTAACTTTTGATCCGGTGCTCGGAATTGAAATCCGAGGGCACCGATGAACTCGCAGCGCCGATATTCGCTTAATGAGACCTTTTCGGGAGTTGCGTTTGTTGCGGGTTGAAAGTTACGTTTTGGGGTTTTTCAGTTAAGTTAAATAAAATTGTGTAAAACAAATTTTATTTAAACTTATTAAAAAAAACCTACCTAAGGGGGTTGGAAGTGGGACCCACACCCACTTAACCTCCCTTGGGAGGATTAAGTGTGGTGGGGCCCACACGAACCCCTAAATCTTTTAATAACCTCTCAACTTCCCCCTTAAACTCCTCTTTTAATAACATGACAACTTTGTTAATTAATGGAGTTGAATTGTTTGAATTGTTTGAATTTCAAACCTTTGAAATTCAAATTGATAATTGTGTGAATAAAATAAGACTTAGCTTATTTTATTTGGGTTAGAACTCTCTAGCCACCTTGAGAGAATTTGGAGCCTTCATCTTCTTCTTCTTCAAACTTTGACGAAGAACGCGAAGAACCTTCGAACATCGACGAAGAACGCCACGTTCTCGGGAATTGTCTTTCGCGACGCCATACCCGCGACACCGACGACGTCTTCTTCCGCGTCATCTCTTCCGCGAAGATTTCCCGCGACGAAATCGTCGTCAAAGAACTTCGAATCCTCGCTTCACGACATCGACGTCCTTCTTCCGTGACGCCGACCACCGCGACGCGTCTTCCGCGGGTCGTTGACGATCTTCGTTCTTGAAACCAGAGGTAGGGGATGTTATTTATTGATTATTTTTATTCCATTCTTGAATCATGGATTTTAGCATGACTAAATGTGAGGCTTTTGGATATTCTTTAGTTATGTTATTAATTAACGTGAGGGGGGTCAGACCGCATGAACACGGCCGAACCCCCCCTCCTTAGTTCTCGTTTTATTCATGCGGGTGGAAGCAAGAGGCGTGGTGCCGTCGCACCACGCGGATGAACATGCTTATAATTTTCCGCAACACCGTCGCGCTTCGCCGAGGAGAGACTTCAAGAACGCGACGCCGTCGCGCCGCGTTGGGAGGATTCATGGCACGGCGAAAGGGGCGCGGTGCCGTCGCACCGCGCCGGACGACGAACACCGCGGCCGGTTCCGGGCCGCGGTGAGACGAGGAGACCGCGGCCGGTTCCGGGCCGCGGCGGAAGGAAAGACCGGCGGCCGGGCCGCCGGCGTCCGAAGTCGAGGGCGGGACCGCCCGTTGGTAAAAACCGGCCGGCCAGCGGGCCGGCCGGATGTCATAAAAACCGGGGGATTAAACCCCCGGCCGGTCCTTCAAGACCCCCCTCTTAATGAGGGGGGAGGTTCATTTAAGGAGGGGGGGCAAAGCCCCCCGGTTTTATTCAGCCGGCCCCCACTTGCGGGGGCCGTTTTTAATACAAGGCACGGCTTTTAGCCGTGCCGCTTGTGAAACGCGGGGCTTAGCCCCGCGTGCCTTCCGCCGCCGCCACGCGGCCCGCCGCCGCCGCCACGCGGCCCGCCGCCGCCGCCCCGCGGCCCGCCGCCGCCGCCACGCGGCCCGCCGCCGCGCCGCCGCCGCGCCGCCGTCCGCCGCCGCCGACCGCCGCCGCCGGCCGCCGCGCCGCCCCGGGGGGGGGGGGGGGGGGGGGGGGTCGGGCCGGGTCGGCCCGGACCCGGACCCCCCCGTTTCGGACCAGATTCGGTTCTTGGCTCATAACTTGAGCCTCGGACCTCCGAATGACGAACCGTCTGCGGCAACGCGATCCTTGGATCGAGACGGTCGTTTCAGTATATCGCACTCAAGGTTTCGGGTTACTTTGAGTTCGGCCGGGTTGGTTCGTTCACGAAACCAACCGGGCCTTCGGAGCGGAAACACTCATATCTTGAGCTACGGACGTCCGATTGACGTGCCGTCAGTCGCGTAATGTTCCTCTTAGTGAGACGGATCTTTTGGCATACTCCGCCCGAGGTTTGGACGCAGGTGGAGTACGGTCGGGTTGGTTTTGCCTTAAAAATCAACCGGGCCCCGGAGATGAAAATGCCAATAACTCTCAGACCGGGCGTCCGATCGACGCGCCGTCTGTTGCGTTGAGTTCCTTTTGACGATACAGAACTTTTGGATACATCAACTTCGGTCTTCGTGACAGTTGATGTATCAGCCTCTCGGCTCGTGGAGCGGACCCTCCGTACGAGCTTGCTGTGTGCGGGAACCCTAGTGCTGGCTGCGACTGTTCTACTGCTACGACTGCTACTGTGACTGCGACGACGACAGTACAGAGATCCTGTGTGGATTCGACGACGACAGTACAGAGATCCTGTGTGGATTCGACGACGACGACTACAGCACTCAACGATCCTACGTGGATCAGTGCTACAGGTTCTGTGTGAGCCCGATCCTGTGTGGGTCCTTGCGCTCAGCGGTTCTGTGTGAGCCAGCGCCTACAGGTTCTGTGTGAGCCCGATCCTGTGTGGGTCTTGCGGGGGTTAGTTACCTATCGATCCTTCGTGGGTCCGACGACTTAGATGGATCAGTGATCATCTTTATCGTCCTTGAAGAAGTATACCTGTGTGAGCTGAATCCTGTTACTTTCCTTTGTGGAATACGAATACTTTCCTGCGTGGACTGAGTTATACTTGGGCTCGGAGGTTGGAGCGTATTTGAATTGATGACTTAGGTATATGTATGGGCATATACCTAAGCAGTGTTGGTTGTTACTTCGTGATTGTACTTTGCTTCGTGGTTTATCCTTTGTGGATTTTGAGAGACCTTCAGGGGTCTCGGGGTCCCTACTGAGTAGCTTATACTCACCCCTGCACGGGCTTCGCCCGCACTACGTTGTGTTGGTTGCAGACGACGGACAGCGTTGACCTTAGCTGAGGTTTGCGGAGCGGGACGGTACCCGGAGGTGGACCACTGGGCGGGACGAGCACGGAGCGGACGGTGGGACCCGTGGAGCAGAGGAGCTATCTGTACCCACCCTTCAGGTGGGATTTCCGGTGGACAGCTCGGAGTAGCGGCCTTTACTTTACAGTTGCTGTTTTTCCCTTTTCGAGTTGTACTTTACTTTCAGTTTGGGTTTGTATTCTGGCCCATTTACTTTTCCGCACTTTCAGTTGTTCTCTGCTTGCTTAGTGATTACTTTCCGCTTGTTTACTCTGTGGTGTGTGTTTTCTTTTCAAAGGCAATGCCTTCCCTTTTTACCGGGATTTACGCCTTGGTGCTAGTCGCCAGCCCCTGGCCTATGGAAGGCGGGCTTGGGGTAGTCACGGCTCGGACCCCGAGGGCGGGTCGTGACAGGTGGGCACAGAGTGGGATCCTCTAGCATCGTTTCCCCTAGATCGGGTTCTTTGTATCACTGTGACCGCTTATTGATGGGTGGCGATACCCTATCTAGAAGGATAGCCCCATAGGGTTTGTGGCATCCTCGGGAATATGATCCCCTGCGCAGTGAGCCATGCTCAGAAGGGTTGTGGCATCGTTGGGTATACAATCCCCTTCTCAGCATGAGGTTTTTAGTAGGGTTATGGCATCATTGAGTATATGATCCCCTACTCAGCATGGGGATTATATTAGGGTTGCGATATCATTGGTTATGCTATCCCCTACTCAGCGCGTGGTTTCTTTAGGGTTGTGACATCATCAGTTCGATCCTCTACATCTCGAGTTCACCAGATAGGGTTCCAGTATCTTCGTGACCACCTTTATATGGGCGACGATCCTCTGCCTGAGTGACGTGTTTCTATCGAGCACCAGATCGGGTTGTGGTATCCCCTAGCGGATCCTGGGAGTGATCCCCTATCTGTGAGATCTATGAATGACAGATTGGGTTGAGGTATCCCCCATTGGACCCTAGGAGTGATCCCCTATCTGTGAGAGCTTTGTCTATCGGTGTGGGTTCTGGTATCCTCTAATGGACCCTATGAGCAATCCCCTATCTAAGGAGTTTTTTGTTCTTACTATTTCAGCATGGTTTCCTCAGTGATGGTATCCAATGAGCGTGATCTCTCAGGTGAGCGTCTGAGATGTTTGTGTGAAACCCGATGGAGTGTATCTCTTAGACAAGTGTCATCTGGGATGTCTGTGATCATGGAGTGTGCTATCCTAGTTGTGAATCGTTGCTGGTGATGAGGTCGGTACCTCATGTGGCTTGGTGCATGAGCCGAGTGTATCTTGATTGTTCAAGGTGTATGTATGTGCATACATCTGGATTGAGCTGACTAGTTGTGTTTAGCCGAGGATGGTCAGGAGATGGGGTTTCTCTCTCATTGGGGTTCCCTCTGGCTGGGATGAGCAAACTATTTACTTTTAGTTTATCTATTTTGTTTTGGGTTTTTGTGGTGCCTACTGAGTATTGTTATACTCAACCCTACATGGGCTTTTCCCACACATGTTTGTATCTTGTGCAGACCATATGCCTTTCGACAGAGTCCCAGGAGGACCTAGAGCAGGTGGAGCTTAGTGATCAGGTCTGACCGGGGTGTTTACCGAAGCAGTGCCGAGGAGCTTACTGGATGGTGTTTTGGTAGTGTTTCCCTCCTTCGGAACAGGTTAGACACTTTTTGAGTTTTCTTTTAGTGGGCCCTATTTGGCCCTTTTTTACTTCTGTTGTACTCTGGTTATGGGATAGTTGTATGCATGCATTTACTTTTCATTTTTCTATATCTCTTCACTATTTCTTGGGGGTGTATGTGGGTGCGTGTGTACAGGTACCGTATGCTAATGCCTCTCGTGTGTGTGATAGCCTACTCGGTGCTAGACGCCAGCCCCTGGACTATTGGAGGCGGGTTTGAGGAGTCGCGGCTCGAGCCCCATTGGGTCGGGTCATGACAGAGTGGTATCAGAGGGGGTTCCATTTTGGGGATCTCAGAGTGTAGCTGGTCTAGCCGTGAGTTTCATTTGGGTTGCATAGCGGTAGTGTTAGAATGTTCCAATTTCTGATTTCAGTCTAGGGACTCTAGTGTTGGCGTGGCGGCCGACGTATCCATAGACAAGGACTCTGATAACCAGCCTTTCGACTCGGGACATTCGTACACTGTTCTGAGGGACATAATGGTACATGCCTTATATAAGATGGGGGTTTGGGTTTTTCTTTGTCCTTATTTAGTCAGCTCTCCAGATATACCCTTTGATTGTGGTGCGTCTTGAATGTATTTCAAGATGCATCCATGATGACAGCCAGCGAGGGTTCCGCAGCAGGATTGTGGTGATGATCTGCCCTGTGTAGAGGCTATGGACCAGGGCGCAGGTTCTGAAGCTGTACCTCCAGGTGGTCCGCTAGTTGAGCCACCACCTGTCGAGCAGCTGGTTATGCTAGCAGTGCAGGATAAGGTTGTGTGAAGGATGAGTGCGCTTCACAAGTTTCAGAGGCAGCGACCTATGAGGTTCCGGGGTGATCCAGACCTCCAGGAAACTGATGAATTTCTTGAGGTAGCCACTCAAGTATTCTGCCTGGTGAGGACACCCCCATATCAGATGGTGGTCCTAGAGGAGAGCCTTCTTCATGGTTCGGTCAGGTGATGGTGGAGCCTAGTGACGTAGTCCCACGGTGAGGAGATGCTCACATGGGCATATTTTGAGAAGCTCTTCAGGGAAGAGTTCTCTCTAAGGACGCTTAGGTAAATGTGGATCCAGGAGCTTCTGTAGCTTCTAAAGGATGACATGACTGTGGTGGAGTACTCAGCGATGTTTACAGACATGTAGTTCTACTTCCTGGATATGGTTCGAGACCCGTACTTTAGGACTCAGACATTTGAGCAGGGATTTCACAGGATCATCTGAGAAATTTTTTTCCCTTGTGCCTGCCCACCCATACTGGAGTGTTGGAGTGAGCGTTGGTGGTGGAGAGCTTTCTGGCTGAGCAGAACCCCCTGTTAGTGCTGGACATGCGAGAGTGGAGACGTCGGCATTTGGTAGCCGACGACAGACACATGGGACTGGGTGTGGTTGACGTTTCAAGAAGTGACCTTAGGATGGAGGATCTTAGGCTCAGGGCACACAAGGATCACATGCCAGTTTTGGTCAGCCATAAGAGAGGCGGTGTTATGCTTGAGACGGTCAGGGACATCTTGCTAGAGATTTTCCGACCCATCGTGATGCTGAGAGGGAGCCGGTCGATGGACCGCCTTGGTAGAGGCAGCGACTCAAGCAAGGTGGTCCACAGGGTGGTGGATGTGGCGACAGAGCTGGTGCAGCTGGAGGAGGTGTTAGGCAGTATCAGGTACCATCACCCCACCCCCAGGATGTCCACGCCAAGCTCTAGAAGCTGGTGGCCGTGGGCATGGATAGCTACATGCCCTAGAGGCTGTTGACCTAGAGGCTCCGCGGATGGATAGAGGTATGCCTTGTGTCCTTTCTACATTATGCAGTCGTTGATAGACACTGTTTAGAAATACTCTTCCCTTTCTATTTCTTTCTCTAGTTTTGTTCAGTGTATTGGTAAGACCCTGTTTGGGTGTTGTTCAGTGCGCTTTGACAGCATAAGGAAGGGGGATCCTTCCCCCACCGAGACACATTTTTGTGATGCGATTAAAACCATGTGGGCGAGTCAGTGCCGACCAAAGAGAATAGTGTTGATGTGTGGTGGATGAGTCCCTCCGACGTATGTGTTCGGGTATGGGTGTTTGTTGGTGAATTTGCTGGCGTGGGAGACTCAGTTGAGAGTCCAGTCACTTTCCTTGTGCTTATGGCTTTTCAGGAATAAAAATTTTTGGAGGGGGAGGATATAGCGACTCAGGTTTTCACCATGTCAGACTTTGGAATATTTCTATGAATAATTCCAGAGCTAGGCGCGAAGACGACGTGTCATTCCGAGGCCCGGTGTGCCCAGAATTAATTTTATAAAAATATTAAGTATTTTTATACTATGCATGTGCTGGGGGTGTGATATCTCCTAAACGGTAGCTAGGAATGGGAATCAAAGAGAATGGTTTCATCTGGAACATTCCGTTTACCCTAGGCAAGGTGTAAACTTTGCGGGCACAGGCCTACGGTGAGAAATGCCACCAGGGGCGTTTTCGTAAATAAATGGAAAAGTTTATTTGTGAGCGTCAGCTCGAATAACTCCTGAACGGAGTCTCAGATTTCTATTCCAAGTCTGCAGTTGCATTCATAATGGTGCGTTTACCCTAATGGAGACCTTACTTTTGTTTGCATCGGGCATCGGGCGGAGGCGCATTGGGAGGCGGAGATATTTTTTTAAAAATAAATATCTTCTTATCCCCCCCTTGTTGGACATGTGATGAGCAGAGGAGGAGTTCCTCCTCCTTCATCGTCCTTCTCATCCCCTTTCGATGGTGAATAGGTGGCTGAATCGCGTGATCAAGGTGCCATCGAGCTCGGATTTCGACGGTGAACGTTCCAGGATCGTGCAGCGGGAGCTTTGGAGCACAGATCTAAGCCAGAACGTCGGCGTTTCACCCGCAAGGTAGGAGGTTTGAGTTTTAATCCCCCGATCCCATTTTTTCTATGAATTACTTCGTTTTGATTTTGTATCAGGAGAGATCTCTTCCTGAGGTCCGCACCGGTACCTTCAGATCACAAAACGGACCACTGGGGTTCCCCCGGCGGTTCATAGAAGCTCCGTTAGTGCGACTCTGACGCAGCGGTACGCTGGCCCAGCGGGTGGAGCGTGGCGGCGCTGGGCACCGCATAGCGGAGGGCCGCCGGCCAGGTCGGGACGGCGGAAGCCGGCTGGTCCAGGCTGGTCCAACCCCTTTTTCATACACTAGGGTTTTTAAAACCCTCGTTACTTACAATCTGGAAGTCATATCCGCATGCCGTCTATGACGACATGACCCTAGCCATGAGGCAAACCATTTGGTGTGGGTTTGGGAATTTTAAGGTTCAGGATCGTGGCCCGGGAGCTTGAAACGTCGAATAAAATAATCATATTTTATTATTATTTGACTTCGGGCCATCGTATCTTCTACCCGGACCATCTGATTGATGTTCCATTAGTGGCATTGAGACCCTGATGATATGACAAACTTTTCTTTTTGGTTTTCGAATTTTGGGGGCCGGGTTTGGGGTGAGGGCCCCACGAGGCCTAGTTTTGGCATTTGCGGAGAAACACAACTTTCACCTCAGGAGTCTGATTTTGATGGATAAATAGTTGATCCTGTGTGTTTTTACGAGAGGATCGCAATGGTGCAATCCGTTCGATGTGTTTCGGGATCGAGGCATATGACCCACCCAAGCTGGCTGTGGTGAATAGTGCCTTTTTCACTAGGTGTCCGTTTCGGACGAACGAGTAGTCGATTCCGTGTGTTTTTCCAAGGGGATCGCCATGGTATGATCCGCTTGATGAGTTTTAGGATTTTTGTATGGGCCCCACACGAGCAAGCTATGGTGAATAGTGCCTTTTTTACCAGTTGTCCGTTTCGGGTGAGTAAACAGCCTATCCTGCATGTTTTTCCGCGTGGATCGTGATGGTGGCCTCGGTATCAGCGTTGGTGCTACGTAGTTTATAGTTTTTGCGGGTCGCTCAGGTCAGCGATGATTGGACCATCAGTGGTTGAGGGTACTCCCATGGTTAGTTCCTACGAGGGTTAGTGCGGCATCACAACACTAGTATAGGTTTGTGATCCTCTCGATGGGATGTTTAATCTGTTAGAGTTGTGGCATCCCTCTGGTGGGCCCAGAGTGGGATCCTATAGCATCGGTTCCCCAATATCGGGTTCTTGGTATTGATGTGACCGCTTATTCATGGGCGGCGATACCCTATCTAGCATATTAACCCCGTAGGGTTTGTGGCATCATCAGAACTATGATCCCCTACACAGTGAGCCGTGCTCAGTAGGGTTGTGGCATCGTTGGGTATAAGATCCCCTTCTCAACATGATGTTTTAAGTAGGGTTGATCCATCATTGGGTATACGATCCCCTGCTCAGCATGAGGATTATAGTAGGGTTGCAGTATCGTTGGTTATGTTATCCCCTACTCAGCGCGTGGTTTCTGTAGGGTTGCAACATCGTCAGTTCGATCCCCTACATCGCGAGTTTACCAGATAGAGTTCCGATATTGTCGTGACCACCTTTATATGGGAAAAAATATTCTATCTGAGTGATGTGTTTCTGTCGAGGGCCATATCGGGTTGTGGTAACCCCTAGAGGATCCTAGAAGTGATCCCCTATCTGTGAGATCTACAAATTCCAGATTGGGTTGAGCTAACCCTCATCGGACCCTGGGAGTGATCCTCTATCTGTGATATCTTCGTCTACCGATGTTGGTTCTGGTATCCCGTAGAAGACCCTATGAGTTATCCCCTATCTGAAGAGTTTTTTGTTCTGGCTGTTTCAGCGTGGTTTCCTTAGTGGCGGTATCCGATGAGTGTAATCTCTTGGGTGAGCGACTGAGATGTTTGTGTGAAACCCGATGAAGTGTATCTCTCGGACGAGTGTCATCTGGGATGACAATGATCATGGAGTGTTCTCTCTTGGTTGTGAATCGTTGCTGGTGATGAGGTCGGTACCTCATGTGGCTTGGTGCGTGAGATGAGTATATCTGAATTTTTAAAGGTGTATGTATGGGCATACATGTGGATTGAGCTGACTAGTTGTGTTTAGCCGAGGATGGTCACGAGATGGAGTTTCTCACTCGTGTTGGTTGCCTCTATCTAGGATGAGCATACTGTTGCCTTTCAGTTGATCTCTTTTATTTTTTGGTTTTTGGGGTGCCTAAGGAGTATTGTTATACTCACCCCTGCACGGGATTTGCCCACATAGGTTTGGGTCTTGTGAAGACCATAGACCTTTCTATGGAGTCCCACGAGGACCCGGAGCAGGCAGATCTTAGTGAGTGGGTTTTATAGGGGTGTTTACCGGAGCTGTGCTGAGGAACTTACCGGCTGGTGTTTTGGCAGTGTTTTCCCTTCTTCTGAGCAGGTTGGACACTTTTGTAGTTTTCTTTTGGTGGGCCCTATTTTGACCTTTTGTACTTCTGTTGTACTCTGGTTGTGGGATAATTGTATCCATGCATTTACTTTTTAGTTTTCTATATCTCTGCACTGTTGCTTGTGGGTGTATGTGGGTGCGTTTGTACAGGTACCTTAGGCTAATGCCACCCGTGTGTGTGATATCCTACTCGGTGATAGACGCCAACCCCTGGCCTATTAGAGGTGGGCTTCGGGAGTCGAAACTCCAGCCCCATTGGGTAGGGTCGTGACATTTAATGCACTTCTTGGTTGAAAACATGAATATGAGGTTGTAAATACCTTCCCATCATCGATCACCATGTTTTGGCCTTTGAATCCATTCACAAATTATCAAAATTCACCATTTTTAGTTACACCACTGATATAAGATAAATGGAAACCATAGATCCATATAAAACTTTATTTAATCATAATCCATCATCATTGCATCTTATTCACATCCTCGATTGTATGCTATACTCATGGTATTGGGTTGTTTCACTAAAGAACAGTCGTGAAATGATTGAATACTAAAAAGTTTGTCAAACCGCAGGTGAATGTAATTTCTTGGGATGAATGAAGAAGATGTAATTAATGAATAATACACAAACAATGAGGAACTTAACATGGGAAATGTTTGTGTTGTCCTTAATTACTTTTAGTTAGAATGAAGTAGGAAGAGATATAACATAATAAACAATGGAATCCCAAATCCAGGATAATATCCACCCATACCTGGAATACACATGATATGTGAATCAATTGGTTATTTTAATGGTTCACATTCATTGTATCAATGAATAAATGGGTTAAATCCAAATAAAACAATTTCCTACCTCAAGATACATCGATTTCTAATGCTGAAAAATATGTATCATTATTGTTGGAAAGATCCTTGAATTCTGCTTCACACCTATGGACAATCTGGGATACGATGGTTGTTCATTTGATAACTATCCTCTAATGATCTCTCGAAAAATATCTAGGGTTATGTGGCTAACCATTTTATTTTTTTTATAAAATCATATTTATAGAAAACAACCATTTCATGATAAATTTTATTAAGTAAATTATTTTAATCAATTAATTTATTTAAACATTCACCCACAACTATGCACTACCCTAGAATCTAGTGCACTCTCATGTTTTGTTGATCCTAGGGTAAACCTCATAATCTAATATCAACTAATGAATAATATTTATGAAATAATCCACCATTAAATATCTATTCAACTTCTTTTAGATTATCTATGAATTCAATATATTTAATATATTTCAAAACATAGTTACGGGATCACCGAGACCTGGAATCTTATACCATCTTAGTGGATTTCTCTAAAAACAACCCCTATAATATTAAAAAGTGACAAATGAAAAAATTTAGTTTATTACAAAATGGTTTTTGAAAGTGTGAATATGAGACTAGAGGGATTGAAATTTGATAAGTGATGTGAGTGGAACACATGTAATTTTTGAAAAAGAAAAGGTCTACCCACATTTTTCACATTCCCAAAGGGTCCAAAATGGAGTATTATCAAGGAATATATATAATAAGGTTAAAAAATGTCTAGAAAATATATTTTATTCACGTTTCTAGATCATTTAAACCCTTATATTTCCAATTTACACTCCAGTAAACACATTTCTTAATTTTACCATTGTAAATAAATTTTACTGTTTTTACAATTTATTATGGTAAAAATATATGTTTTACTTATTCAATAATATAAAATTTTTTAATTCCAAAATTTTAATACATGTTTCCAAATTAAATTTATAGAATTGTTAAAATATAATTTAAAAATAATCTTGTAGATGCGACGAGGAAATGGGGTTTCATAGAGAAAAATGTTCAAAAGTTTATAGAGATTGAAAAAGAAAATTGAATATGTAATTGACTATAATAAAATAAATTAGATTAATAGAAATATAATTGAACTAAATTTAATTTTAAACCTATTAGAAATATAATTTTACTTCATAAATTAATTAAAAAAAAGATAATTTTTTATAAAAGTTCAGTATTTTTCACTATTGATCAAAAAATGAATCTTTTCAGAAAAATACCAAAAATTCACCCTAAAAAAATTTGTATATAAGGATTAAAATATCTTAGTATATTTTTAAGTAAATTTTTTAATGTTGGTGAAAATTATTTATATATTATGTTTGAAAAAATTGTCTAAATCAACTTTTATAAATATATAGTTTTTCAGAAAATATAATTTATAATTTCATATGATTATAATTTTATTTATTATCAATAATTATCCATAATTATAATGTTTTAGTAAGTAATATTCATACCCAAAAATTTTAGAGTTTGTTTTCAATGGTATACAATATTATATTTCATTTTGTCTTGGGGTTGGGTGTTCTCCAAGATATCGAAGAGATTAAATTTAAATAAATATATTTTATATGTTTATTAACTTTGGTGTTTCATGCCACATACAATATCAAATAAAGTTTTTATATTTGATTAATATTGTGTTACATTCTACCCAAATTATATAAATTGTTTCATATAATTTTACCTTTTACTCATAAATAAAGAGTTTGATATTTGAAAATTCTTCTATTGAATACCAATATTGTAAAAATGGTTAATAAAATATCTTGTTAATAAGAGAGAAATGAAATAAAAAATGTCACCTAGAATAAAAAATAACCAGGTTTCCATGTTGGATAACATAGTTGGAAAATGATGATATGTACATGGAAGAAATATTAAATAATAATAGATAATGAAAGAGGTCATTGATCACAAGAATGTGAATGATCAATATTATGTTAAGGGCCTCAAAACTGAATATCTGTGATGATTTAAAGTCCACCTGATTCATCAGATATCAATGTAATATGATTTTTTTAAAGATAATTTTAATAATGTTGTGGAATTATTTCACTCCCAAATAATATTAGGGAATATAATTACATGATATATATCTATTTTATAAGAAAACTTTCATAACTTAGTTGTTCTTTGAGAAATTTCCAATTCATAACTTTATCCAAGAAATTAATATCTAAAAATGATGTTTTTATTCTTAAAGCACTAAAATTATCTTTAAAAGGATTGTAAGGTGCATAAATGTGTGAAATGTATTTCTATCAATCTCTAACTATTTTCCAAGACTAATATAGTTAGAGTAAGTTATCAATATAGTCAACTAATCTCTAAACCTCAACAGTAACACCACTGGTTCATCATTACTATATATTCATCAAATAATTTATCTAAAAATAGGTCAATATTAACTATAACATCACGTTAGATAGTGGTCGGCCCTAAACACTTGTTACCTTTGGTTATGGGTTTTAGCCTCACAGACTTTGCGGACATGATGAGTTTTCACCTGACATGCATGTTTTCATTTTCTTTATAATATATTAATATAATTCCTATAAAATTAAAAAAATACTATGGTCATCCTTCAAATAATTTTTTTTACTAAATAACTTTCTTACTAAGGCTTTCAAATAAACTTAATAAATTATTTATTTATTTTCATAAAGTATTATAATCATATTTGACTGTAATTAAAACATCATTAATGGTCATATTAACCTAATGGTTATCGATAACATTAATCTTATTTCTATAAAGTTTAATAGTATTATTCTTCAAATAAATTTTCCACAAAAACGTTTACTTTCCATAAATTTCAACCAAAATAATCTTAATCATGGAAGAATCCTATTTCAAAAAACTTAAAAATGGGTGTTTAGGACATTGAAATCATTATCAACCATAAATTAAAAAACCCATGATGGTGTCTGTAACACTTAGTTTAATGATGAAATATATGATTCCATAATTTTACACAATTCATTGATGTTTCATGTTTTTTATAACAAAAATATCATTTAGTAAAAATGAATATAAAATTTAATTCTTGAATCTCAATAAAAACATTTACCATTTTATTTAAACATATGTACTTATTTGTCATAGGAAATAACTTTCAAAAGAGATAATTTACATATATAATTTATAAGTTTTTAGAATTTAATGTAATGAACAATAAATATATCCCTAGGTTGGTATTTATTTCCTTCCCTAATACTCTTCAATTTTCCTAAAAAATTCATTACATTGTGCCCTTTTTTCCATACATAATGAATTTTACTATGTTATTGAGAGACATTCTTGGGTGTCTCTTTCCAAAATTTTTACATGATGAAAAAAAATTATACTTTCTTTCGTGGCCTTCATCAATCAGTATCTTAGAGAACTCTGTCCTTATCTTCTTTGGTGAGTGTAAGAGATGGTTATGGTATATGTTGTTAATCATATTTTAGAATAAATATTTAGGAATAATCATGAAATATTTCAATCATGTCATCATCCCATATGTTTTATCATATTCACTCTATTTTCCATCATGTTCAATGTTAACGATATTTTTTTGGGTTCCAACTCTTGACTAAAACAAAAAAGTATAGTGTCAACAACAACAATCATAGATTGAAAACCATATAGTCATTTTTAGTATGTTTAAACCATGAAATTATTTTTAATCTAATAAACACTGGTTTTAATCTTGGTTATTTATTTCTATAATCTATTAAAGTTCTACATTATGTTTTTTAAAGAAATTTTTAATTATCCAAATCATATCCCCATGGAGTGTCAAATATGGTGGACAGTAAGACCCATTGTTTCCAACATGTGGTGACATGGTCTATCCTAATGCGTGACTTTAAAAGTTATTACCCCTAGGTAAATATATTGTAGAACAAAATCAAATATTATTATCAAAAAATGTATTCTTTTAATGAGAAAAATGAATATTATCTTCTACACAAAATTATTGGGATGTTCTAAAATTCTTAGTCACAATTTCTATCACACAGTTATAATCCCTAATCTAAGATTTCAAAAATCAAGTTCCCAATGTTTCTAATAAACTCCATATGATAATAACTATAGAAACCTAGACCCCAGTATCATGTATCTAGTTTCTACTTTATTAAATTTTCATATGATATAAGTAATTTCATCCAGAAGCATTGAATAATTTATTTGTATTTTTAAACTAGATAAATATTAGAGTCATTCATTACATTTGAAAAGAAAAATTACAATATAAATTTAATTTGGTAATATCATTATTCCCTCTATAATATCCTTTCATATCATTAATAGTACACTTCTTATATTCCTAGTAAAGTAGAAAAAATTAGAGGGAGAAAAAATTCTCAGTAATGGTTAATTACAATGAAATATATCATGAATCATTAATAATAATCAACATGAAAAGGTAAATTACTAAACACATGTTCCATTTAAATAACATGACTATTAGGAAAAGATAAGCAAAAATAGATATGGCATGGTAAATAAATAAAAATACATTCCATTTACTCAATAAATTGATTGTTATCTATAGATAAGTCATAATCAATATTGAGAGGTAAATAACAGAGTACACATATCATTTAACAATAATCTGAGAATGAAATGCATCCATAGATAATATCATTCCAAAAATATCAGGGATAATAGTAATAATTGAATTTTCAATAAAATAAATTCTTAATTACTGGACATCATGATATCATCCATCATGATACCTCTAGCATCAATATGTTTCACAAGATGGTCTAAAACTACAGGTAGAAACATATTTAATGATATATCAACAATTCACCTCTTGAGACTTATGATTCATCAAGAGGCTATAAAATTATCATCCAACCAATCACTATATTTCTTAATAATTACTGATATATCGAATGAGTGTTTATTTTCATTAATAATGTGGCCTATCATCAAATATCTGTATTGAGTAAAGAATATATATTTATCAATATTTCCCTAGGTAAACACAGAAATTTCAATATAGAACACCACATGTAGAAATTATATAAAGTTTCAGAGATAATAATATCTATTGTGAATAATATGGATATTTAATATAAAGTTAACATCATAAGATCATAATAAATGGAATATTTCAAGGGAATTTTAATGATTACAAAAATTAATCACGAAATTTTATGTCAAGAAATCCCTTTGTATTAATTATCATAAACTATCTAGAGGAATAACAAGGATAGTATCTATAAAATATATCACATATAGAAAATAGGTAAAATAAATTTGTTTTTTTAATGAATACAGATACTATTAAAATATATTTAAAAAAATATTGTGGTAAATATCATTTTCATTTTGAAAATCACATTTTAAATCAAAAATTTCAAACAAAAAAACTTTTATTTGAAAATGAACTCTGAAACTTATAATTAAATCTATAAAACAACGATTGATCAATATGAAACAAAATTTCAATCATTTAGCATATGTTAAAATAATGATTCCTTTTACCTTATTTAGTAAAAGGTAAATGGAACATGTTTTGAAAAAAATATGAATATTCCATTATTTATTAAAAAACTTAACAATGGGTAAAATTTTATTTAATTATTTGTTTGTAATTGGTTAAAAAATGAAATCATTTTTTAAAAATATGATTTTGAAAGAAAAAGGATTTGGAACCGAAGAGAGAAATGAAGTCTGATTCTTTTAAAAAAATATCAATTATTTTAAGTAAAAAATTGTGGAAAATGGTACCATTAATTGAAAATATCATGAATAAATAGAGTATAATAAAATTTAATTGTTTTATTAGACAATTATCAAATAATTTCCTTTAATTAAAATTAATAAATTATCACTCTGGATTATATTTAGATTGTGGAACAATCCCTTATAATGATCATAACATTTATGTGAGAATTAATCAATTAATCAATTATGTGTATCAAATTTAAATACACATAAAAAATTGTAAAAAATAATAGACAATAAGTCTTATTACCAATATAACCATATAATGTAAAAGACAATGAACAAGTAATACAACTCAATGAAATGAAATTGAGTTACGAAATTCGTTAGCACTTGGTATTTTTCTAGTCATATACCCCTAGATGAAATAATTTAAATTGTGCCTAAAAATATCATAAAGTAGGATGAATCATGATATTACATTTCAATGGGATAAAATATACACCATGTAAAATAAATTAGTTATATAACATTACAATATGTCTCAATGAAGGGAAATTGAGATGAGCTCCCTTATAAAGATCATACCATTGATGTGGAGATTAATCAATGAATTCATTCTTTTTCTCAAATGTTAATCCAAATAATAAAGTGTATACAAAAAATACTCAAATGTATTTTCACACATAAGCTTATCATGACATAATTAATTAAGTATAATTTTAACTCAATTATTGGAAATTGAGTTAAAAAATCCCTTAGTTCATGCTTTCTTTAGGTTGAACTTTCTTAAACCTACTGTATTGTGGTTACAATCTTTTTAATAACATATAGAATAACCATATTAATATTTATAATATCATATATGATCATTTTATAACATATAATCACCCAATCATTAATAAACATTCATTGCTTTCATTGTTTCAGATGTTAATTTCTTTGTTTTCTCATTCATTCTTGAAGGACCCCCAAACACCCTGAGAGGGGAGGGTGAATTTGAGTGTCAAGTATTTCTTTTAAATTAAATCATCTTTTTCCCATGTTGGCAGGAACCTGTTAAACCCGTTTATTGAGAAGGTGTAGAAAACAAACAATCACATGAAATGAAAATAGACAACAATTTTACTCCATTCACCACAAATAGCTACGTCTAAGGAGAATAAATTGATAGAGATTTGGTCATATCAGAGTACATAAATCGTCAATGGTTGTGAAGTAATTTTTTTAGCACAGTCACACTATGCTAGGAACACTGCCTTTACAAGGTTTTCAGTATAGAAAATAGTGTCCCTCAGATCACTTCCATTGAATCCCCCTTTATTACTGCATTTGGAAGAATATTAACTCAGTTTACTTACTTGATGGTCACATCAATGGATTGGAATTAAATCATGCATCCTCAACTATAGGTAGATGCTCTATTGAAGTTCTGTTTTTACCCTCTAATGATGTTCACTTTTCAATTTACTGATCATTCGCGAATTGCTTCTATGCAAACTAATCTTCTTTATTGCGTATGGTACTACACCACATACTGCGTGTGAACCGTGTACTATCTTAGTATCCTACATTCGTGAACCACCTCTATAATCCATGTTCGTGTTTTCCTATGTAAACCATATTCCACAAATATTCCCTACTCTCCGTACTGCCTCCACTCCATGACCTGTCTCCACTCCGTGTATTGTCTTTGCTTCCTATCCATACACTAAAAGAAATTTGTGGACAGAGTTCTTCCTCCACATACTGGATCTCCTATGGGTACATGTCATCCTACAAATTTGAATTCCTCCTCGGCATGTTGTCATCCATGAACTATTTTGGACTTCATCTAATTCCTTTTAGATTTTTAATTAATGTCTTTGTGGGGTTTTCATCTTGAAAACTAATTCCCAATTTCACCGAATTCCTCTTGGATTTTTAATATCATAGCCTCACCCTAATGAAAGGATTAGTTCTCTTTATATTGTTAAATATTTCCAAATAATCTGCTAAACTATGATTTACTAAAGATTCATTGTAGCACTACCATCATTGGGTAACCCACATCTCCTGTGAACCATTTTCCTTACGCAGTCTATGCACCAATATTCTCTATATGTGGAAGCACAAATCCACACCTCATTTCTCCAAATGAAACCCTTCATTGTTTCACAAAAATATACCAAAATTTCTCAAATGACACACAGTCCTGTGAACCATCATAACTTCCACGTATGGAGAGCCCTCCCGTGAACCACAAGTCTTCACTACGAACATCCTCTGCTCTTTGAACCATTCCACCTATGCAGTCTGTAGACCATTACCACTTTGTGGTTGGTAGTTCATCATTCGATATACCAAATTTCTTGATCCATGAACTATTCCCAAAAAATGTTTTTTGGTCCACCATTCATTTTCCAAAAAACAGAATACCAATTTTGAGTCCCGAAAATTTGGAAAACACTGGGAAATGGAACCACCATCAATACTACATTCAGCCTCAATCGTAAGACCACATTCTATGAAAACTACATGATCAAACCAATGTGGATTGACAATAAACACAAACAACACTCCACTTCCAACAAAGAACATCCTTGGTTCCAGCAATATCTCACTTTGGTTTTGTTGAAAATCTGTAGATACATTCAATGAAGAACTATCCACAATCAAAATATGATTTGTGAGAAAGAAATCATACAATAGTCTAAGTCTACATGAGCAAATATCGGTATAGAAAAATATATTAGCACGAATTGGGTCCTCATGTCTTGGAGTGCTTAATTGTTTCCTCATAATACTAAATTATTTTCTCCATTATCATTTTCTTCCATTTTTGACTCATCGTTCTGCCCCATTGAAACATTTTTGGAATTTCAACATTCTCTATCTTCCTGCAACCGACTTGAAAAAAACATTGCAATACCATTGAATTTATCCATTTTCCCCCATTAAAAGTAAACCCAAATAATAAAATTATGACTTTTAGATCTTAAATCACACCCCCACAGGATCATATATCCCCCATATACCGACAATAAATTAGAGAACAGATTAATAAATTTAACACAACTAGGGAGATGGGACATTCGTAACCTCCTCATGAATGGGGAGGAGTCTAAACACTCTGGTTTAATCAATGTTTCTCTAACATATGTGCTAATGGTGTCTTGTTCAGTATGTCAACCACTTGATCATCAACTCCAACATGATCCATTTTAATCATTCCTCATTTTACATTTTCCGTGATGAAGAGATATCGAATTTCAATTTTCTTCATAAGATAATTCTAATGTGTATTATTTCTTAGATCAATCACACTCTTGTTATCACAGTGAATCACTATTTTCTACTTCACCTCATCACCATTATCAATTAGTTGTTTCCTTAACAAAACTTGTTGAGTGAAAGCCTTTGAAGTAGAGATATATGTTTCTTTAGTAGTATTAAGAGAAGTGATTTCTTAATTCTTACTCAAGAAGCCCACATATTTCTTTATAATAAAGAATGATCCCCCATTTATAGATTTTCTATCCACCACACCTTTAACCTAGTAAGCATTAGAAAATGATGAATGCTCATTATCTACTCCTACAGTAAAGTATAATCCATAATTGTGAGTACCTTGAATGTATCTCATGGTTATTTTCACTACTTCCATATGTTCTTGCTTTGGATTACTTTTAATGAGATCCACTAAGAAAGATGAAAATACAATATCTCACCTTATTTAAGTCATGTTAAATAGGATTCAAATGATTCTCATGTACACTGTAGGATCAATAGATGTCCCATCATCATGATTTCTTAGTTGTTTTCCAACCACAATTGGATTAAACATTGGTTTGGTATCATTCATATTGAATCTGGAATAACAATAAACCAAAAACACCTTCAATATTGATTTCATCCTCAATTGTAAGACCACATTCCTTGAAAACACCATGAAAATACCAATGTGTATTGACGATAAACAAAAAACATACTCCACTTCCAGCAAAGAACAACCTTGCTTCCAACAATTCTTTATCATGAATGATTTCGTTTTTATGAATATTATATAGTCACATCATCTGCATGATAATAATCATGAAATAATTATCATATTTATAAATAAATTATACTTTTAATACAAATCAAGAAATATTTTTTTGAAACATAGAGTATATTATGATCATAGAGATGATATGCCGTATGTATGAATGGGTAATGTTTTTCATTAATCAATGATCGTTATGGAAAGATGTTAAGTAATATTTTATCTTTCCACAATGATAATTATATAATAAATAAATTTATATTTCCTTAAATATACTTATAATTTTAATCCATTTGGTCTGGGGAATAACATATAGTTGCATTACTTCATGAATATGGTAGTATATACATATAGAAATGATGATATCATCTTTATGTGATTGAAAATTTAAGAATGAAAATGATATATTATATTTTAATAATGGTATATATTTCATTACTTTCAAAATTATTTCATGTATATCACATATATTGAATAAATTTATCCTTATCACCTTCTATATAAAGAGTTAGGGAAAAATGAATCACATTGCTTCGCGATGTGTTAGTCCGCCTTACACATGAGCGACTTTATCATATCCACTAAAGAGTAGAAAGAAAAAAATGTTACATAAGATATAATAAAATAAAAAGTACAAATATTATATAAATAAAATATATAACTTTATATCCATCATCATAATCCACCATGACAAGAGTTAATGGAAGAAATAATGACATCCATTCACAAGGTGATAGTCCACCGTACACATGAATGATGACGCCGTTATCCATTTGATGGATGTGGGTTTGGATGTAGGTTTTTAACATGAAAAAATAGTTTCTATGTATATTTAAGATAATTATGTCATTATATCAATATTTTTCAAATAATAATTTAATGATGTGGAGGAAGAAATAAAAAAAAATCCATGATGAAGAACAGTAACTCTTCATTGGGTAAACTCCTTTTGTTTGCCCCCATACCTTCCATGGCTAAATTTATGACCAAAATTAGGATTATTGGATGTTAGTAGAGATTTAGGTAATTAATTTGTGATGGTATTGTTTGAATTTAAATGGTTTTATTGTGTGAATATGATACAAATGAGGGTGGCTGTTTATGTGTGAGGTGAGTGGAACACTTGTAATTTTTACAAAAAAATTGTGTACCCATCTTCTTCACATGACAAAAGGGTACATAAAAGATTATTATCAAGAAATAGACATTATAATGTCAAAATATTCATATAAAATAGATTTTATTAAAAAGTTATTTCTCTTTAACCCTTATTATTTTAGTTTACTTCCCCGTTTAACCCATTTTTATATTAAACATAGTAAATAATTTTTACATTTTTACTATTCATTAGGTAAAAAAAATCAGGTCAAATTATTAGATAATATAAATTATTATGATTCCATATATTGAGTCCATTTTTCAAATTACAAATAAATATTTTGAAAATTCTAATTTAATGTTATTCCCACCGACGTGATGAGAAATCATGCCTTCTTAGAGAAAGTGTTATAATGTTTAAAATGTTGTGATATCAAAATTCTAAATGAAATTTATACTAATGAACTAAATTTTATTAATAAATATATAATTTTATTAATTTAACTTTTTAAAAAATAAAATTATAGTTTAAAATTATAAATAATTTAACTAAAGAGGAAATTTTTAATTAAAATTTTGTATTTTTCAATATTCATTAAAAAATAATTTTTTTAAAAAACACCAAAAAATTCACCCTAAGATAATTTTTATATGATGATTTAAAATATGATGTTTATATTTTAAGATAAACTTTCTTAAAGTGGAAAAAATTACATTCAAATTATGTTTGTAAAGATAGACCAAACCACCTTTTAGAAAGATGTTGTTTTTACAAAAATATTTCTATTACTTTAAAATGGTTCTTATTTTATTTATAACTAAAAGATATCAAAAAGTTTCATAATTTAGTTATAACAATTCAGACACAAAAATTTAATGGCTTGGTTATAATTGTATACAATACCATGGTTCTTTTATTCTTGTGGTTTCATGTTCTATATGCTCTCAAAGAGATTAAATTTAATGAAATATATTTTGTGTGTTGTTTAAGCTCGATGTTTCATGTCACATATGATATCGAATTGAATTGTCTTATATTTAAATCATAGACTGTTAAATAAGGAGAATGATTCAATCCACATGAAGACTTATTTAATTTTAAAAACCCTACTACCAACATTAAAAAGATAAAATTACTCATGGTACTACATATAAACTTCCTCAATTAATTAACCATTATGAAATACTAACACAACTTCCATTTTATATAATTTATAACACCTCTGAGAAGAAATTAAAAAAATATTTCTATTTTCAATCACACAAACTATAGATAATTATTTATAAAAATATGTCCCTTATATTGGTTAATATACCTTATATACAAGTCCAATTTATTCTTTATAACTCTTCCCTAACCATTTATCTTGTTGTCCAATAACCATGTCGTTCAAATGAGTTTTTATAACTATATATTATAACAAGTTCAGATGTCAAATTTTTCTATATTTTATGTAGATCTTTATTTATATAGTGGATCCAATCCCTGCATTCAAAATTTTATTTATCATTTTTATGTCCAATATTATAAAGAAGGATGGTGTGTTTTGTTCCTATAATTTCTATTTGGGTATAACCATCGAAATTTGGTCAAAATTATATTTTTATTGTCCATATATTTATTTTTCCTTGATCATTCAACTATAAGATTCTATTTTTCCCATTCATGAATGTTATATTCAGAATTTATAACATATTACAAATGTTATATAGTTTATTCATTTAATTTATTCTATACAGTATCAATAACATCATCCTCATTATTTATATAAAAATAATTCTTAAAGTATTCTTCTTTTTCAAAAACTGAAACATCATCAAAATCAACAATTTTACCTAAATTTTTTTATCCTCTTTAGCCAAATTCATTTTTTCTATAATAAATTAATATACATTAATAATATATTTCATCAAACCTGGTTCATGAGTTGTAAGAATAGTTATAGAACTATCAAAGAGATTATTGTTTTTTATTTTATCCAATCAATTTTTCTAAGAATCTAAAAGAGAATAGAACTCATATTTTATTCTATGATTTTCAAAATCCATTGAGAAATATCTATTTTAATAATTAGATTTATTATTTAGTATGATTCTATTAAAATTATAATCAATTTATTTTTACCCAATCATCTAATATTTTTTAATATGTCTAGGGATTTTGACCTAGGACACTGGAACATGATGTAAAATGTTCTAGTTAAATCATCATCGAAAATAATGAAATATTTATCTATTTTAATGATTTCATTTTTAATTTGTTCACACACGTTAGTATGTAACATATCTAATAGATTCATAGTTTTAATGTTATCCCCTTTTGATTTTCAATTATCACCTTTTATTTCATACAAGTTTTACAAACTATAATGGTAGCCCCTTACAAATTGGGAATGTTTCCCACTGCTTCTTCTTTGATCAATTTTATCATTTTATTTTGTCTAATGTGGCCAAACCATATGTTCCATAGGATATTTTTTAATTTCAAACTCCAATAGTATTTTTTTTATCCCCAACTTGAAATAATTTTCCTTGGGTCATCACTTCCATTGAAATAATAGCACTATATTTTATTTCCTTTATAAGACATCTATTTTTTTGAAGACCACCTCATTTCAAAAAAAAAATAAGAAAATTATAATTTGGACCATCATGTAATAATCCATTATTATGAGATATCCAATTCTTACCATGTTTCCCATAACAATTCGTTTGATTTTAAGAATTTTTTCATTCCAAAAATTTCAGATCCTTTCGCAGAGTTTTTACATTTTCTTTAGATTTAAAAAATATTTAGTCATCTTGGAAGAACAACCATTTTCCACAACCCAACAATTCTCATATTCTCATTATTTATATAAAAAATATGTAAAATTATCTTACTAATAATGATTCTAATTTTTTTTATATTTTTTATAATTAAATTTTCCTCGTGTAAACACAACACATAAATATGATATAGGTTTAACTTCCCAACATCTCTCATAATATTCTTAATGAAATTAAAAATATTTCTCATCCAAAATTACGTTCAGTTTATTGATTCTAGATACTATTCTTCACTTTCTATTTATTTCTACCACTTTTTTAAACTGTCACCATAAACCACAAAGATACATATTATAATATCAATTGTACACTTTAATTCCATCCACACCACAACACTAAAAAAATCTTTTAAACCTTCTTCTCGGGTAGAAATTTTAATCTATATGGGATTCTATTTATGAAAATTTTTAGACCTATATTGAGTTATTTTTAAAAAACCATAATTTGTGCTCTATTATTGGATATTTGGGACTTCTATGGATATTTTATTATAATTGTTTTTCTAAAAACTAGAGGATTCCAACTTTTATTATTTTTTATTGAAATATTTTTTTGTTTTTTCCTAGTATTTTGGGAGATTATGGCTTCTTTATGAGAAATATTTCAAATAGCATCCTTAATTACATGTTCATCATATGAAACAACAAAAATGATGATTTTTTATTTAAAATTCACCTCATCCTTCAATTTCAATTTTTTGACTTCATTTTTTTTATTTTTTCTTTTCTATCTCAATTATTGTCACACTTAATCTATTTTTATAATTAAAAATAAAGGGAATATTAGAGGTCATATAATCAAAAGTCTTATTCCTTTTTTATATTTTAATGTTTTAGCTTTTTCATGTCATCATGAATATATTATTTCCCAATATATGATTGTTTGTTCTATTATGAATTCTTCTTGAAATGTGAATTATCATCTATTAGCCTCATAATTTATTTTAACCACATATTTAATTCCATAATCAATGTTTATTTTTATTATGATTCCCCTTATTTATAAATATACTCATTATTTACTTATGAATCATTATATGATGATTCATTATTCTCTATTTCTTAATACATAAGCACCTTATTAGAATCTTCTTTATGTATATCCTCATTATTTTTACTATCACCACTTTCAAAACCCATTTATAAGTTAATAAATAATTTATTTTTAAAATAGTTATAATGATTCACTTTTTCCTTTATAATTATAATGGACAGATCTATATTTATTTTTATTTAAAGGATGAATATTTATCCGTTTCATTATCTCTATCTTCATTTTTTATTTTAATGCAGCATTTGGAAGAGAAATGACCGTCTTTCTATAGCTTAAATATTTTAATAGAAATTAACCTTTAATCAAAACTAATCTTAGTCTATTAAAATTTCATGACATGAGTGAAATACTTTTATTATAATATTTTATGCCTTTTTCTTAATCCAAATCGATTTGTTTCTTCTATTTTCGATTCCTTGGGATATTTGAAATCTGTTTCTTTCTCTATTTAAGTTATTTTAAGAGAAAATTATCATCTCATATCATAATTAAAACTAATTATATATATTTTATCAGTAATGGACTCATCATGATCTCTGTAATCAAATTCTGAGATCTTGATATCATTTTTGTCAAGAATAATTCCCATAATTTTATTTACCACTCTATTGTAATAAAAATTATATTCAATTCATCAGATAGATATTATAATAACATTGAAAACTGTAAATAACCCATAAATAGATTTATCTCCCTAAAAAGTTATATCTTCAATTTTATATCTAAATTTTTTTAGTTTATCATCCTTCACCTTATTATTTCCTTCATATATGTAATGATGTTTTCAAAAAATTTCAACTCTAGTTTCACATTCCATAAATTTATTTAATTATTTCTCAGATAATGATGAGTGCATTATATTCCAAGATTTTCCATCATTTTAAACATTCTTTTTATTAGTTGGAGACTATAAAAAAATCTTCATTCAAATTGTGATTCCTTATAGATAGGCATTATGAACATCCCATCCTTGGGAAAATAAGTAAGAAATTACTCCGTCCTTCCATAAGTAAATATATTTCCCTAAAAGGTTTTAACACCTTTATAACTAACATAATTTTGGTCCTCCACATTATTCAAAAAATACATATGAAATGAAGAGTCTATGTCTTATGAGAATTAAAAAGGATTAAATATACAGTGTTAAACACCAGGTGGGGGTGAATTAGTATTTATATTTTTTCAAAAACTCTACTCCATTATCCTTATTCGAATGATTTATCTTCAAATAATTAATGTATAATAAATTTAATAGATCATAATACATTTATTAACATTCTTTTCCTCACAAAGTATGATTATATCCTTAATTAATAGTGAGTTTTATCCCCTCCCACTAACATAACTACAATTTTATTATCAATATATAACAACAAGCAAGGGTATGAACATGAACCTACTACAAGATGAAAACACCAACAAGAGAAGTAAAACCAAATTATTATTGAATTGAAACAAAATTAGACATGTAAATATAGATCACTAAAGAAAATCAAGAGATTAAATAACCTAGATAGATTAATTTTTTTCCTTCATCTCAAAAAATATCTACTCACATGCTACTCTTTCTTCTTAGAAATTAGTTCATCTGCTTCTTCACACAATATTATATCTTCTTAATTATTGTAATTCATTTCAACTAACTTTTACGAAATATCACATTTTCATAATAAAATCATGAATATAGTTTCCATTTTTAATTTTGGGAAAATATTCTTGATTTTTTATTTTCTCTCCTCATTTTAAATCTCCCATCATATTCGAGTTAATGTCCTCTTATTAATTCCTATCAAGAATAAACCCCACATGATATTTGAGTTCCATATTACCCTCTAAATCCACAAATATGATCTTTATTTTCCCTTGAAAATATCCATGTGTTCATGGCACTATGTCATGTAATGTTATATTGTTTTTTAGAACACTAATCTTATTCATATTGGATTAAAAATATACAAAAAATAATTTGTTATATTATTTATATGAATATTGGGATAAGAATTGTCTGAATTGATTATATATTTATTCAAAATATATGAATTTTGGAAACACCCTATATTTTTAATATTACCTTATTTATAAAGTTATTTAGTATTGTAACATATAATATATTTATAGGAACCTTTTAAACTCTCTTCATAATATAAGAAATATTTCCATAGTTTTTTTGGTAAAAAAAAAATTATAATGGATTTGTGAGTAACTTAAAAAAATTTAATGTGTGCCTGATGAATACTTGTACTCTATGATCTATTTATGCACTAACAAGTCCCCTTGTACATTAATAAGACTTAATCATATGGTTAATATTCTTTATAATGTCTCGTTTACCCTATTAGTGTACTGATTTTTACATTTCAATAATCCAATGTACTCTATAAATACCACACTAGTGATAATTCCTTTTCAGTTTCTTAGTTCATATATATTAGACATACCTTATGAATTTATAGGTTTGTACCTTATGTGGTTTTTGATATTCCCCATGAGGTGCATACCACACTCCTACACTTCATTGAACTCAATTAAAACCTCTTAAACTCAACTTGGGGCATTATCAAATGCGTTAAATAATCATCAAAAATCATACAATTTATTTGAATGATTATTTATCAAAAAGGTCATTCAATTAAAAATAATCTTTTACTTTTAAGGAAATTTATAACTCAAGTTATTCTTTTTTCCTCATTCATATTAATTCTTCAATCTCCACCACTATACAATACCCTACATCATCTCTAAAATGTTTCTAAAACCACCTTAATCATCATAAAATTAAAATAATCACAAAAATTCTCAAATATAACAAAAATTATAAATAAATACTACATCATACTAAAGATTGGTAAAATAATTAACAATAAGAGACAAATTTTTAGTGTAATTCATATATTGTTTTACTTAAAACCCCATCAATCTAGTATAAATTTAAAATTTATAATGTCTTTATGTTCAAACATGATATTTTATACCAATTTTATAGGGAATTAATTGTTCAATTAATGTAATATTATTGATTATCATTACTTTTTATTACATTGATGAAATTTTATCCTTCATTTCTACTTCCTTTTTATTGAATCATTAAATGGAATTTATTATTGTTAATCATTAATTAACAAATAATTCACTAAATATATCTCTATTTATTCAATTTTTGTTCCCTAATTTTCCTTCAAATATGTACATTAATTCCGAACTAAACTTTATGGTGAACCGTATTATTCTTTGAAATTTCTTCCTCTCAAAATTTTTTTCTCCCACATTTATATTCAACAGTTGGTTCATCCTAATAAAATACATTTTCATGAAAATTATATGCTTACCTAAAATTAAATTTTAACATTTACCATATTTTAAATATAAAACTAATATTTAATTAACACATATCATTAATAAACAATTTTTTAACCTTCCACTAAAATATCCCATCGATTTGATTCAAAATGAACATATGATATTGAACAAAATATGTTTAAATTTGATAAATCTAATTATTTCTATTATATTATACCTCATGTATTTTATCTCTCAATGGTGTAGAAAATTATTTATTTATCAATAGTTCATACCTTTTAACATATTTAATCAAAAATACCTTGGGTTATCTTACATGTGACTCCACACTCCTAACATGATCAATAAATAGTATGCTCAAATATTTTTCATTCAATTTGATTATAGTGTTCAGGAACTATAATCATCATATAAATTTAATTCGACTCATAAAACTCCTTGAAGTCTCAACTTCAATACTTCAAACTATGTCTGTATCTCAAATAATTCACCTTAATAAATGATTTATTTCCAAAAAATTTACTTTTATTTTGTGAATTTTTGAAATACATTATAATTTGTTTTAAAAATATAACCACACAATTTCTATGGGTACTAGGTTTTATCACTAATTTTGTAAATTATTCAATATAATATTTTTAAATTTCTATTTTTGGGTACTATTTTCAACAACTATTTGGGGGTGTTAATTCCATTTTTGGGTTTTTAATTCCATTATAGGGACTTGAAACTAGTGTTGTTTACCAGAATGCCAAAAGGAATTGAGAATGTATTTTTTTCAAAGAATAGTATTATTATGTATATCATTTTCACCCAATATAATACTTGGACCTTAATCTAGTTATATTTAAAATTATTTTTTCCATTTATCATCAAATGGACTTGATATTACATAAACACCATTAGGTTATTTGGATTTTCCATTTAGAGTTAGATCATCACAATAATTTACCCTATCAAAATAAAAAATAGTTTGGATCTCCAGGTAACCCCTACATTTTTAATTTACTATAGGAAACTCTTCAATATATTACCTTTCTGATACTCCCAGATATACTACCTCTGGGACAGTCTAATATGTTAAGCCTTTATACATTATCATATGATTTAATAAGTTCATTCAGGAACCACTATGAAATTTGAGGATTTTATATATATAAACCCTTTACCTTTCAGGTTTAGTTGATAATGAATTTCACGTAATATCGTGACCCACTAAGATAATGAGATTTGGTGGGTACCTATACAAAATAATATATATGTTAACATTGATTATTTTGATTTTATTCTTAATTTATAAAAGGAAACATTACAATTATATTTAGGAATCAAATCCTCCCAAAATCCAATGTCGATTGATTTCAAATCAGTAAACATTTTATTTTCATCCACAAAATTTGATAACTTTTCACTCATATAAACTAATCTATAATTCCATGTTTTTAAATCTATTTGTAATTTAAAGGCATTCACTATATTATTTTAAACATCTATCATGTAATGTGTTCCATTCTTCACATTTTTTCTTATAACCATACCATGTTATATGATTTTCCTTGACCGTTTATCATTTAGGTAAACCATCCATTATCATTATATTTTACTATAAATGATAAATTTATCAAAGACCTAGGAATAAAACCAATATTATTTAACAATAAAAATTGTTATTTGTGGTTTTAATGTGTTATTTTCATTTTTTAACAACCCATAGAGTTTCTTCATTTTCTAAACATACAATTATAGCATTTAAATGAACACAACTTTTTTAACATTACTTCCCTATGTTTTAATGGATGGAAAATTGGAGTCCAAAATCCTAATATCTTTGGGACTATATATACAAGACACCTATGCTTTACCATAATGTTTTATAGTAGTGTGAACTGATTCACTACTTAAATGTACATGTTATACCATGAAGTACTTTTTCATGAATCCCATTTTCACACGACTCCAATATGTAGTACATTATTACATGGATTTACCCTTACTCTATCAGATGGATTTAGACCTTCCTTGGAATTTTACTTGATTAATTGATCATCCCCTTCTATCAACATTGATAGAGGATTTATACAAATTCTAATATTCTCTTATGTGAATAAATTCAATGAATATTGGATCAAAAATCAACTTTATTTTTGAACTGTGAATTTCTAAATGAACCACTTACCATTATTTTCATCACATATTAGCTCTTTAATGGATATGACAAGAGAATTAGGGATTTGATATCCTTTTTGAACTCAATTTAAACTAAACTCATCAAGGTTGAAATATAATTCAGTTCATTGATTTAATTTTTGATTTAATTAGCATTATCCATCTTCGAGTTAAATGCACTACAAATTAGAGACACTATGTTTGAATTTAGAGCCTTATCATACCTATTTGAGAATTACTTCACTAATCATGGGGTTTTATTCTCCACCTTAATGTTGACTGAAACAGTTTACTGTAATTTCAATTATATAATAGAAAAGGTTTTTTGTCAAACAATTATAAATTTATATACAATACTATAATAGGTGTTCTTCTATTTGTGGTAAAATCATCATCCTATGATACTTATAGTCTCTAATATACATCATTTCATTATTTTGGTATGTTGGACATGAATAGTTACATATATAGACCATTATAACACCACTACTGAACCTCCCAATATGTCAATGGATACTATCTAATAAGAAGGGATTTAATCAAATGAGTATTGAATATTCCCTCAATGAAACCCATAAGGGTCAAACTAATATATATTTAAATTCCAACATAAAACACCTATACATCAGACATACCCAAAACATATAAATAGAAACAATGATCCATGTAGGAATATCATAGTAAAATATTAAAATAGTATAGTAATCTCAATTATGAAACTTCACTAAAATACAATTGTAGTGAAACAATATATATAAAAGAAATGAAATAAAAATGAATAAATATATTCATCCATTTGTTGATACATACGTTATAGAATATAAAAAAAATAATGGCCTCTAGGAAAACTCAAATTAGTCTCCCCTTGAACATCAACCACTATAAAACAATTCTTCTAGAGAGTTGTCTCAAACATTATAATGAATACCTTTATATACGATAAATTATAAGTTCATCATATGTACCTTGACACCCATGTCATATACACGGGTAGTGGTGAGTCTAATGGCCTAGTATGATTCTACCAATCACTATGATTCACTAAATTTATTTTCATAAGTGAATGATCATGAAAGTTTATGGTGAGCACCAATCATCCCACATTGAAATTCAACCTGTATATGTTTAGGAAACTCTAATCCTAGATTCCACCATGGTTATGAAAAGCCAAAAATTGTGGAGCCTTATATTGGAACTACCAAAATGGTGATTACTCCAAACTACCCATAATCAATAACTCAGATACCCTCTTCCAAAAAATGACTAATATCACATAGATAATCTCGTCACATAAAATATTATAGTCACGAGGTCTAATAATAACAAAAAATATATTCTCATTGGAGTACCACATGACTCATTAGACATCTCAATATTAATAGAAATATAACATATAATGTGAAATATTTATGGTTTAGAAAATACAAAAATAATAAATTTAGACATGTCTAACCATCCATTTAAAATTCTAAATGATAATAAAAAAAATATGGAATGTCAGGCAATTCAATAGGCTTCTCATAGTTAAACTTCTACTATTTGCTATATATAGTGATTCATTTTATGAACTACATCAATTGTTTTTATTTTAAACGATGATAAAGTCAAATTAATCTCTTAGATTATATTTACATAACATAGTAAACATATGTGGGCCATGGTACTAGTATTATCATAAGTGAAACTTGTAGTATCATAATATAGATGTAAATGCTCAATTATAAGTGGGGGTGAATTCTAATTTTAAAAAGATTCATTTTTAACATTAAGAAAATTTATGTTTAACAAAGTTAAACAAGGTGAATTGACAAACCCTCTTTGATTATTAAATAAAGTGATAATTAGAAGGGCCTGGGTCCAATTATAAACAACCTAAACTTAAAAATTTTTATCGTAAGATACTTAATAAAGTTTATCTTAAATAAACATAAGAAAATTTATTTTTATAAGGGAATGATTCTACCATAATGTATATAGAATCTCATTTATATTATAGTATATAAAAATAGGAAAGTATAATAATGTTATACTTAATTTTGTTAACAAATTACAGTGGAAAAACACTTGTAAAAAAAATAAAAGTATAGGAAATATTTTAACCCAATGTGAAGGGTATCCATCAACCATGGATAAAGGTGCCTTTATTTACAATTTCAATAAATTACGTCTCACCTGCACCAGGGTAAGTCCATGATAAGAATATTGGAGTCTGTCATGTATACCTGAAATCCCTCGACCATTAAGGTATTCGGTACCTTTGTCTTCCTATCCCAATAATCCCTCAAATATACATAGAAACAATCAGATATACTAGGCTTAAAAAGTTGTACATGAATGAAAAATATGTTCATAGATCGCAAAATTATGATAGTCTCCCTCCTTAGAAATCACTTCACATCATTACAAAATGTTATCAATAGATGTGTATTGTGTCATTGTATCATGAAATCTTAAAATGGTTGGGGTATTTGAAAGAATTGATTCCAATGGTCAACTCCTCCTCCGTTGTTTATATTATTCCATGAATTTTTGAGGGACCTATACATGTGTCACTTAGCCAACATTTAATGAGAAACAGATTTTATGACATTATTTCATGTTATAAAACTCAGAAAACATTAACATATGTATGAAACAAAAATATATAAGGAAATCATTTTCATTATTATGAAATGTAAAAATGTTGAGGATATGATAAAAGGAAACGTTACTTTAAGGAAATGAGGTAATAGTTAGAAAATAATTTCACCAAATTCTGAAGGAAGTGAGAAATAGAGACTAAAAATATGAAAAATCAGATTTTGAAATAATAGATAATTGGTGTTTTAATTCCAAGGAATATGAAATCTGATATGTGATAAATTCAGAATCTAATTTATGACGAAATCAGATTATATAAAAATGAGAGTTTAGATATTGAAAAAAATAAGTTTATAAAGTCTTATTTTCAATGAATTTGGAATCTAATTTATGAAGAAATCGATGTCTTATTTTAGAAGAAATCAGAGTCTGATTTTAGATGAAATTAGATTCTAAATTTTGTGGATATTTAATTCTAAGGAACAATGAGGTTATGAGTTATATAAGGATAATTTTTTTTTAAGAAAAACATGGTTAGACTGGGTTTGAAAAAACATTAAATGAGACAATGAAAGGAATATTTAATGATAAAACATTTCGTAGGGAATGATAATTTTCCTTAAGAATATAATTCTTAGCGAAATATATTTTTTCATAAGAAAATGTTTTTGTGATTTTCAAAACACAAAGGAATTGAAAATTACTTAGTAAACATATTAACTAAATAATCTCCCCATTTTTGGAAAGCACAAACAAATTTTCAAAAAAATATTATAAGGAATAAGGTTTCCATTTTGAAACATTAAAATAAAAACTGATCTCCCTTTACATTAAACCATGATGAATACGACTAACTCCCCAATAGGTTTTGAAATCCTTAAAGAGCATATTCTTCTCATTCTTATAGAAGCTACTTATTTTAAAAAAATAATATCTTCTTTAAGTAATATCTCCATTACTTAATCTCCCCCTCACATAGAGAATTCCATTTTTTTTAACTTAACACTCTTTTGATATTTCTTTTATCAACCTTTTTGATTTATTGAAATGAATGGAGGGAAAGAAAAAAATATTATTCCTGAAAATTCATTAATATAAAAGATAGATATATGGAAAGATAAAAAAAGTTCATTATGACGGGAAACATATTTTACTAGGAAAATACAACAATAGATCATATTTAATAAATCATTCATCCTTTTATTCCTTTGGCATGAGATTTTTCAGAGTTTCCTTTAACTTATTACACTCTTTGTGATCATCCTAAAACATCTTGAGCATCTGATCCTGATCCTAATTTTTCTTTTCGAGAGAATTGATTCTTTATTCTTATGACTTATGAATTTAGGCATGAGACTTTACCACCTATTCTTTATCTTTAATTTATTTTCATCTCTTCCCAAATATTTTTTCCCTTTTAAAATTTAAATTAATATAATTTATCTTTCCATTCAATTCATTATCTGCTGGAATCCAGGAAAATTTCTCTTGATTTAGATACTATAAGAGATTTTTAGAAAATTTATTTATTGTGTCATATAACTTATCAAATTAATCCTTTATTGAATCATAGAAATCATCAATGATATTCATATCATTAATAACTGAATTATAAGAATTCATTATCTCTTTGAAAGATCTATAATGAGCATCATAACCAATATGAAAAATCTTGAACTCAACTTCAAGTTTGATAATGTTGTCCATGAGAATTCTTGTAGAATATGACTCCAGATTGATTGTTTGTTGAATCAGTTGGCAACTGGAGTTAGTACTTGAAAATAAGATAATGTTATTCGCTAGATTCTTCACGGACTAAACAAAAAAAAATCTTGTCCCAATGAATATGAAAATTCTGAAAAATCTTCAATTGCTGCCAAGGGATGTTTATCATTCTCTTCTGCTTTCCTTTTAGATGTTCCAATAACATCTTTCTTAGATTTTGAACCATATCTTTCCTATGTGAATCAAAAGCCACTTTCTTTTCTTTTTCATATTTTGAGATTTCCTTTTCAACTTTAGGAGTATCATGCTAACTATTTGAAACATGAATTATTTTATGATCATAATCATCATCATCATCAACTATTTCACCAAAAATATGAGCAACTTCCTTAGCATCATCGGTATGAATAAAATCATGATTACTACTTTCATCTTCTGAAGTATTATCAACTTCATCCTAAGAATCATCATCTTTCCCTTCCAATATTTTCTTGGTTGATTTAAATTGGGATGTTATGATAGAAAACTTGTCAAAATGAATTTATTTCTCATAAAATTATTCCACCATTTTCATTATATGTTCAATTTCCTTTTCCTATTATTCTTATTCTTCTTATTGTTTCATTTACTATTATACAAAAATGGGTTCTTGAATTGAAACTATCATTCCCAGAGTTTGTATTGGAACAGATTCTTACAAAAAATATTCTGGTACCTGAACTTGTTTAGTTTCATTCTATGTATCTTTATGCATAGCTGGGAAAGTCTCACCATCTAGCATCTTCTTCATAAAGGTTTTCTCTTTTTCTTGCTTCTCAATCTCTTCAGCTGCTTGGATTATTATGGCCTTAGCCTCATCAGGGTCCAAATCAAAAAATGCATATCCCTCTTTCTTTTTCTTCTTCTACTCTCTCCATTTGGATACTACTTTATTAGAGAATGTTTTTTAACTGTTCATCTTATGTGAAGCATATATTGATTCTAATACTGGAGAATTATCTTTCGGTTCTAGTTATTTTATTTTCTTTAAGGTTTTCATAGAATTTTTTAATACTTCATCTTTGATACTAGAAAACATAACATCACTATCAGGAAGGTCAATGAAATTTCTTTTCTTAATAATGAAACCATTCTTCATCCTTCATAGAGTATCGTCATTCAAGAATATAATCATGAAAATTCCGGGTTTTAAGCTATAGGGTATTGTTAAGGATACTAAAAACAAGACAATTTTCTTCAATAAGATCACTAGATACATTATAAGCTGAGCCTTAAGTGTAAAATTACTGATATTACTGATGGTCAAGAGAATATACTTAATGATATTTTTTTTCCTTAGATTCACCAGAAAATCCATCATGAAGATATCATATTTCTTAATAGAATCCTTATCTACCTTTATTTGAATGAGAAAATCCTTCATCTATAGGGAAAACAGTCTATAGTTGGTTGAAAGAGGATTGATCTTTAGTGACATAACTCATTTAATCCCAAGGAACTCAATTTCTGTAACATTTTGAAAAGTAAATTCCTTGTTTGGTAACTTCTGAGGTTAAGTTACTGTTTCAACATAATTAGAAATATCTATTATGCTTGAATCCTTGTTGAAAGATGAAGAATAAGTATTTCCAAATCTATAGGAAGAAAACATTTCTCTTCCTCCTTATTCATAAAATCTATCTATATCATAGAATTATATAAGTTGATCATGATAAATTAGATCCTGATTCTTTAGTTTTCCAAGACAATGGCCTTACCATTTATTCTTATTAATGATTTTTAAAATCATAGAATTATACATGAGAAATAAATTTGGGTCCAAAAACAATTCCCAGTAAACTAACTAGTCCTTGAGTTCCTTGTTGGAGGCCATCCAATTTTGTGAGAAAACTTCATGAGACATTCAGATTTCAAGAAAACGTAGAAAAATGAATGGCATATTTGAAGGGTGACAGATCATTGATGTAAAAACACAGAGACAACTGGTGTGGGATATGACTAGGGGGTGTAATTTATAATGGATTAATGTTTATGGTTCGTATTCCCGAATCACTACAATGGTTGAGATTAGTTTGATCTGATCTGATATTTGATAAAAATTCTAAAGATGAATTTAGAAGGTTCTAATCTGTTGAGGTTTTTAAGGAAAAATCAGATTTAATTAAATGGAATCTGATAAAGTTATCATAAAACAAGATAGAAATACCAACAAGTAAAAAAATTATAATTATTTATGTATGGAAATATACCTTCCATATTTCTCAGAATAAATTTTCAATAATATAAGGTTAATATTGAAGAACTTAGTATTTAGAAATTTTTACTATGGAAATAAAAATTTGAGGGTCTAAAAATTTGATTAAAAAAATAAGTTTTCAGAAATAAATTTAGGTCTCAATGAAAATTTAGGAATGATTTTTTTTGTTTCAAGAAAATCATTAAGGAAATATAAAAGAGTAAACATATTTACCTTCTATGAAAAGATGTATCTTAATGTAAGGACATGGGTTCCAAAAAAAAGTTAATATGGATTATTACCTTACTGTTATCATTCCTAACTTTTTTTAATGTATTCAAATATATAAGAGGGTATATATTTTCTAAAAATGTCAGTATATTGGTCTTGCATTTCGATAAATTATAAAATAATATCTCATTTTTGTGTTTGATCCCTAAAAAAGTGATGCCTAATATCTATGTGCATCACATAAGAGTGACATGCAAGGTTTTTTATTAGGGAAATGACACTAGTATTATCATATATTATCTATGTTTTGGTTAAATTTATTCTATTTTCTCTGAGTGTGTGTTGCATCCAAAACACTTGGGCACAACAACTTCCAACCTCTACATATTCAGCTTCAGGAATGAAAAGTGATAATGAGTTTTGTTTCATGCATGACCATTAAAATAATGATTCTTCAAAGAAATTACATGTTCCAGATTTACTTTTTCTATCCATTTAAAATCCAATGAAGTATTCATATAAAAAAGTTTTTAAAATAAAATCATTTCCATAAGAATATAAAATTCCGAAATCCATGGTTCCCTTTAAATAGAGAAAAATTCTTTTCACTGCTTTTAAATGAGATTCATTGGGATTAGATTGATATCTTGAACATAAGAAAATTGAAAACATTATGTCTGGATGACTAGATATTATGTATAATAAAATTCATATCATACCTCTAAAATATGCTTGATTTACTAGTTTACAAGCGTTATCAAGATCAAGAGAGTTTGGGGTACTAATTGGAGTACTTATACATTTTTTGTTTTCATATACAAAACTTTTAGGAAGATATTTAATATAAATATGTTGAGATATATTAGTTCCTTATAGTTCTTTAGAAATTTGAAAACAAAGGAAAATTTTAACTCACCCATCATACTCATTTCAAACCAATATTCTATGAGATTCGTAAAAGAATCAGTTAAGGATTGCTGAGATGATATGAATATATTTTCATCAACATAAATTGGAACAATAAAAACAGTTTTCTTATCTACGGTTATAAAAAGTGTTGGATCAACTATCCACTTAACATAATTATTTTTTTAATAAAAAACTAATAAGTCAATCATACCTATCTCAAGGTTCTTATTTAAGTGCATATAAATCATTGGTATGTTTAATAAAATGTTCAAGATGTTTTGGGTCTTTGAAAATAAGAGGATATTCATCATAAAATTCCTCTTGAACATATCTATTAAAGAAAGAACACTTCAAATTCATTTGAAAAAGTTTGAAATTATTGAATGCTGCAACGTCTAGTAGAATATGAATAGATTCACCTCTTAATGCGGGATCAAAGGGTTCTTCACAGTATATTCCTTTTTGTTGACTATATAATTTAGCAAGTAATTTTAATTTATTTCTTATAATGATTCCGTTTTCATTACATTTTTTTACGGATGACCAATTTTACTTAGATTACATAAGTTTATAAGGTATTTCTCCATCTTCTAGACTTTTTTCCCTTTAAATCCATTAAGTTCATATTTCATGGATTTAATACAATCATCATCACCAAAAGATTCATCAATTCTTATATGCTCTTACAGGGAAATGAATTATATATGTTCTACTTTATCTTTTAATGAACATCTAGCCCTTATCGGTTTATTTACATTACCAATGATACTATCACTGGGATGATTCTTAAGAAATAATTGATTTGGGGTTTTTAAAACCTATTCATTAACATAAGATAGAAAATATTCTCATGTAAATACTTGAGAAACATTTTCTTGACTATTATCCTTATTAAAATAATCTTATATAAAATCATGATAATATGTTTTTGAAAACACATCTGAAGATGTAGGTTGGTATTGTTTAAAAACAAAAGGATCAGTTTCATTAAATTTAACAAGAACTATTTCTTCAATAGTACAAGTGTTTTTGTTAAAAACTTTTTAAGAAATAGATGTAGTGGAATAACCAAATAAAATTCTTTCATCATATCTTGGTGCAAATTTATGTAACTTATATTTAGTATTAAATAAGAATACTTTTCATCTAAATAAATTGAAGTAAGAAACATTAGGTTATTGACCAGTCCATAATTTATAAGGTGTTTCATTAAGAAAAGAAACTAATTAATAGTAGATTTATATTATAATAAGTAGTACTAATAGATTCATCCCAAAAGTTTTTATGAAAAGAATACTCACTCAACATTTTCCTAGTTATCTATTGATGAATTCAGTTTCTTCTTCCAACAACAACATTTTGTTTAGGAGTTATTGGTGATAATAAGTTATGAGTAATTCCATCCTTACTATAAAAAGTGACAAAATTTTAAATTTAAAATTCATACCCATGATCACTATGAATCATTATCAATTGAAAGATTTTTTCATTTTTAAAATTGGCTTAAGAAGATTTAAAATAAGAAAAGGATTCATATTTCTTTGCTAGATTATATACCCAAGAAAATCTAGTGTAATCATCAACTAAAACAAATACATATCATTTTCTTCCAATACATCCAGTTTGTGTTTCCCCAAAATGATCCATATGCACTAGATACAATGCATCAAAGGTTGAAACTTTATTAATTGATTTAAATCTTGACTTATGTTCCTTTACATATTGACAAGGTTCACAAACATTTGAAGAATCAAATCTATCCTCTTGTAGATCATTAATAAGTATTTTCTTTTAATTTTTATAAGTTCCTATGGTTAAAGTGTCTTAGTCTTCTATGCCACAACCAAGACTAATATTCTTTTACACTAAATCAAGGTAGATCATTGCTCCTAAGGTCTTCTATGTTTAGTGTGTAAAAATTCTCATGCCTATGGCAGAGAGAATAAAATCTTCCATGTTACTATGTACTAAGCATTTATTATTCCTCAAATTAATTGGGTAACCTTCATATCATAATTTTAGTATGATTTTAAGGTAGTGATTAAGGCATTAAAAAAATAAAACATTTAAAATTAAATCTTTTCCAAGAAGAACAATGTTATATATTCCAACAATTTCTCCCAAAGCATTATCCCTAAAAGTTAATTTTCCTTCATTCATCTTGATAATTTTTTCATAGTACTTTTTGTTACTAGGAATGTTTTGGGAACATCCACTATCCATGTACTATGTATTGTTTTTGGAACTTCCTCTTTTTACTGAAAATAAAATAGTTAGAATTTCCGAATCCAAAATTTCATGGATTCAGAAATTGAAGAAAGTAAAATTTTAGGTATCCAATTTTCTTAGAAAATTAAGATTTATGAAAACCTAAGTATTGGGTTTTATTCAAGGAAATATTTTCTCACATTGTTCATAACTTTTACACTTAGTGTAAAAGGAGCACTTTGGGGAACAAAATATTTATAACTAAAAATACGTTTTTAATGATTATAACCAAATACTGAACTATTGCTAATAGGATGAAGTTGGGAATACATTGTATCAAATTATCTCCTTCTATAATTAAAATTTTATAAAATATTCTTTATTGAAAATCTTTCATATTTTAGTCGGATGACTAAATTCTTATCCTCAAAGTCATTACTATTAGAATTTGAATTAGTCTTTAATTTTTTTCCTATAAATAACAGTTTCATGAACCTTATAATGTTTATCCTTCTCATAATCTACTTCCTTAAGGTTTTCAGAATCTTTTTCCTAACCCAGAGTTTTATAATCAGTATATTTTGAAAGATATGCTACTTATTTTGTAAAAACATAAATTCTATAATATTCTTTCCCTAACCTATTTTCTATCATATAGTTATCATTCTCATGTAATTTAGAAAATCTAGAAACTTATTTAAACCCAGTTAAGGTATTATCTTCTGACGAGGATGATTATTTTTCTAAATATTTTTAATATTCTTCATTAGAAAAATTTTCATTTAATGAAACATTTGATAAAGACTCAACATTGTGTAACTTATCCATAAGAACACTATTTTCAATTAGAAATCGGGCTATAAGACCAATACTCTTCTGACTAAAAGATTACTACAGCAAAGATTCATCTGAAGTGTAACCACCATTGAAAATCCAAGTTTCAATAGGGTTAAGCACTCTTTTAGCCTTATATTTGTAGTACTTAATTCTGTTCCTTTCAAAATGTATATCAGTTCTGTCTTTTCTCTTTAGAGTAGGAAAATTAGGTCTGATATGTCCAGCCATTTAGCATTCATTACAAGTTTATTTAGAATATTTCATGATCTTTCTATCTTTATTATTAGATATGCACTAAAAATAATTCATTCTCAAATTCTTGTTCATCCTTCAAGAATGATTGGCTAGTTCATTCTTAGACTGATCATTGTCATTTGACTCAGATATGACAAAATATTTCTTATCATTAGATCTAGTTACCCCTTCCAGAGTCTTGGATTTAAATGCAGTAGTGAAGGAAAAACTTCAATTACAATTATTTTTCTCATTTATGTCTTTATATCTCTCCATTATTTAATCATGTGGAATAATAGTTCTAAATAACTCATAAATGTTTCTATTTTCATCAATAGATATCCTTTTAGATTCCCACTCATTGGGCATGATATCTATTATCTTTTCCACAATTATTTCATCATAAAGTCCTTTCTCTCCCATTGATTGATGACCATTGATGATATTCATAAATATTTGTTGCACATTGCATACATTTTGTTCATAAGGAAACATAAAACCATCATATTCAGCTCATAACCAAGCTCTTCTATTTTTTCTATCACTTTTGAAGTTCCAAAGTGCGTAACTTAATGTTTCTTCCAATTACTTTTAGAATATTTAGAAGATGATATTTGCATTTAGATATTACAGGTCATGGAAAATAAAGGAGTATTGCATACCATGTAATTTTTTTTTGATATTTTTGTTTTTCTTGATTGGTGAATGTTCTGATTTCTTTGTTAGGAATCTTATATTCATCAGTGATCATAACAAAGTTTTCTACTTAAATGTTAATAAAAATTTTCTTCATCATATCTCTTCAGTACTCATAATCCTTACCATAAAAAGGTGGTGGAATGGTAGGATTTAAATGGTTTATAGAACCAACAGACATTCCATCCATTCTATAAGAAAATAAAAATTAATATCTTTTCCAACAAAAGGATTAGTAACTAGTGTTTACAAAAAAAGGTTTATAAAATTATAAAAAACTTGAATAGGTAATGTTGAGCAAGAAAAATTGATCAAGAAAAATTAAATGTACGTAAAATTATTTCAGAGACCTTATATTATAACAATTGTAGGATCATAATAGATATATGGATGCTTAATTACAATAGGGATGAATTTTAATTTTAAAAACATTAGTTTTTATCCTTATTAAAATCTATGTTTGGAAAAGTTAAACACGATGAATTCAGAAACACTCTTTGATTATTAAATAAATGGACAATTGGAAGGGCCCAGGTCCAATTATAAAGATCCTAAACTTAAACAATTTTATCTTAAATAAACATAATCTTGTTTATCTTAATGAAATATAATCAATTTTATATTAAATAAATTTAATTAATGTTTTCTTAAGGAAAGATTCTACCTTAATGTGTATAGAAACACCTTTATATTAGTGTAAACATGAACAGAGAATTATAAGAATGTTATGCTTTCTTTCTTTAGAAAATTTCATCGGAAATAAAAGTTGTAACAAAACTAGAAAATTATAAGAAATATTTTATCCCAAAGATAAGGGTATGAAACAGCCATGTATAAAGGTCCCTTGATCTACACTTTAAAGATATTCTATCTTAACCACACCAGATTCATCCATTGATTAGAATATCAGAGTTTGTTTTACTATCCCTACAATCCACTAAACATTAAAGTAGTCGATACCTCTTTCTTCTAATCCTCAGAAGCCCTAGATTATACACACCAACCATCATAGTTTCACTTGGATGATCAAGTTTTTAATAGCTGAACAAGATATTCATAGATCGAATAAATCAAGAGAGTATCTCTTTCTATAAATCACTTCAGAGAATCAGAACAAGTAATCTATAGATGTATGTTCTGTCTTTATATATTTAACTCTTAAAATGGTTTGGTTATTTTTATGAAAAGATTTAAATAATCATCTCCTCCTCTAATGGTCATATTTTTCCTTTAATTAAAGAGGGACCAATACTTGCGTCACTCAGCCAACGGTTAGATATAAATAGATTCTACAACATATTATAAAGTAATAAAACTTGGGAATCTTTACCATGTGTAAGAAAAAAAATATATAATGAAAAAATTTTAATCTTAAGAAACATTAATATGTTTAATATCTGATAAAATGAATAGTACTTTAATAAAATGAGGTTACTATAAGAAAAAAATATAATTAGATTCTTAAGTAAGTGAAAAATGATGACTAAAAATATGAACAAATAGATTATGAAATAATAAATAATCATAGTCTGAATTATGAGGTATCCAGAATCATATTAATAATAAATTTGGAATCTGATTTATAAATATTTTAGAGTTTGGAAAAATGAGATTTTGGAGTCTGAAAAATTAAGTGTTCAGATTTTGATTTTCCAAGAATTTGGAATATGATTTTTGAAGAGATCAGAGTCTAATTTCAGAAAAAATTAAGGTCTGATTTTTGTGTAAATAAAATTAACAATTCTAGAGAAATTAGATTCTATAGAATAGTATGTTTTTGAGTTAGATAAGTATCTAATTTTTTTCTTAAGGAAATTATGTTTAGACTTGGTTTAAGGAAACATTAAATGATACAATGAACACCACATGTAAAGATAAAAATATTTTTTGAGAAAGATAAGTTTCCTTATGAAATTAATTCTTATAGAATGAAAATTTTTCTTAATAAAATGCATTTGTAGTTTTCAAAACAAAATGGAATGGAATAGTCATACATAAACTTATTGACTCAACAAAACCATAATGTAATATTTCGTACTCAATTACATGTAGTCAATAACTCATCTTGAAAACCTGTCACAATCTCTCATTGAACATAATCTATCAATATACCTTATTTGGAAACCGATGTGGAAGATCATATATATTTGTAGTATAAATCCAAACTAGGAGAATAACTAGTCCATGTCATATCATATGAAAATTATAAACACGCTAGCTAAACAACTAAAACCCCATGGTCAAACAAGATATAAAAACCTCAGGGAATGATCCAAATGGAGAGACCCATTATGTTGCAACAATTCCTCATAGCCTATATACCCATTTTATCGACCAAATGATGGAAATATTTAAAAATATAGTGGAGGGAATTTGGTGTCCTTTAAACTGAAACTCTATGGAGATAACTCACTATCCTTCTAACAAAAATTATAGAAGGGATTACCCACTCTCATACTAACCTAAATTACTATAAAAGGAGCCACTCTTCTTTTAAACAGCATTAAAAATGCGGGAACCTGATATATTATTATTCTCAAATCACGACACTAACTATGGATTTATAACAACGATAATTATCTCACGCCTAAATCACTAATCTAAAATTTATGGTAACACCAAAATGAATGATATATTCCCCCCACTCACAATGAATATTATTTATTTCCTAATGGTGAATGTTAAATGGTCTCATGAATCAGTCGATAAATTTTTGGTGTCTCACACCATACTAAGGGTTGTCTCATTTCATAATTAAAACATAAAGTCTCATTGATATCCCTTGAGTTAAATGAAAAAATAGGGATACTAAGAGTCCACGATTCTATCACCCTTCATAGGGATACCAACTCAGATTTTATGTAAATAATATTACACCTTATAAGAAAATAAACCCCAAATATCATGGATTATATTGAGTGTTTCAATTATATAAAAATTTGTGATCTTTTAAGATTATAATTTTAGGGAATTTGAAAAACCATTACAATAAATAGTTTACATTTCCAAAAAATGTATATTTTTTATGCAAGAATAGGTTTTTATGTTAAAACTCGTGTTTCATTTCTGAAAATGTTGTTTCATTAGATAAATTTCACCATAGACCTATATTTAATCCCTATACATACTAAAATACTATGAAAAATAGTTGCAAAATGGCAGGAGAAAAAACATATTAGTAAGGGTTAAAAAATAAAAGGTACCCAGTAATTAATTTGAAATTCATAAAAACACCTAATGATGTTCTCATTTTTACATAATAACCTTTGAGGTCAAAATAATAATTTACATACTCATGAAATTAAAATCAAAGCCTAAAGATTCAATAAATAAATTTTGTAATCAAACATAACGGAGAAATCATAATCATTAGAGTTACATAGGAAAACATGAGAGGTCATTAAGTATTTTCATTAAAAAATATTTATTTACCTTTACATGTTCATAAAATTTTCTTTAATCACAATGTTATTTTCTTACCTAACAAAATAAAATGTTTTTGATTAAAAATCAAAGAATTCATGGAAAAAACAAGTAGGCATCATTATATATTGCCCGTAAAATCACCCATAAAAGACCATTAATAGTAACCTTATTTTTTAATTTTCACATATCTATTATGAGTCACTTATTTCCCATTAACTCTATCAATATTACCTAATTTACTAGAGATATATATATCTGGATCAACATTCATCATAGCATTCTCTATCTCACCAATGATCATAAAAACATTCTAAGTACCATATCATGATAAAAAACGCAGAAATCAATCATTTTCATTATATAACACATAAAAATGGAATTTTAGAACATAAGGTAAATTAATTTTACATATATCATAAAATGAGAATAAATATAAATTTATTGTGAAAAAATTTAAGAATTATGATAAATAATTGGAAAGTGAAATTCTTTTAAAAACAATATAATTTTTCAGAGTAATTTGGATGAACAATAACATCTTTAATGGGGGTAAAGGGTGGTCATATAGTAAACGTTAAAAACATTCTTGTTTCAATTTTGTAAATAAAGTAAAAATGAGACATATGGATAATATAAATAATATTACATATTTTTTTTAGAAAAATTCCTGGTACATATAAAATCAACTTTATTATTTACTTTTTCATAAATAACAAAATTCTAGAAAATGTGGATATGGAGGAAAAATATTTGGAAGGATATTTTAAGAGAATTTTTAAAACAAAAATATCTTACCTTAAGCCGTGTATAGCTTAATACTTTATCAAAATATTAAATAATAAAATTATATTAATTATTTAATTTCTTAAGAACATTTTTTTGGTTCATTATGTTATCATTATTCCTTTTATTTCATTTATAACCATGTTTTATTTTGTTATAAAATAGTTATGTTTAGGTGGGATGTTTTTGGGACATTATGTATACAGAATCGAAATTAAATTGGTGAATTTACTATGGTTAAATTGTTTATGGTTCTATTACCTCCAGTGTAACAACTTGAGATTTTAAATGAACACTATGTTTTATAGCGTATACAAATCATAAAATCGAGCTTAAATTAATTAAAAATTATTGAAACTGGAAATAATGATAAATTATATAAAATAATATTTTGATAAATGGTTTAAATTTATAAAAGTATTAGATTCTTCCAAATTAATGTCACTTAGTTATATATATAAATCATGTTCCATTTATGGGTGGGTTTTTATTTTATAGTGACATTATTAACCCATAAATCATAGAAAAATTCAATATTGCGGTTGTTGTGAAAAGGGTTAATGAGGGGTTAAACCTAAAATGTATGGATGAAAAAATAACTACAAGATGTATAAATTTTATTGTATGAGATTTATTTCAACTCATTATTATCAAATATTTTAATTATAACAATTTTTATACATTTTTAATTGAATTATAATTTATATTAATTTTATAGTTTATCAAATTAAATGAATGTCTATTCACAATATTATAAATGGACTCCCCTTCTATCAATTATTCAAACAAGATTGACAAATATAGCTTGGAAAATACCTTTTCATGTGTCTTATAAACACTCATATACATGTTATTTAGGTTCAATTTAACCTAAAGGACCCAACATAGGTACCATAAGAAGATATTAAATAGAATTTTACCAAAGAATATGTAATTTTCTATACCGAGTCCTTTGAGTTTATTTCTTCTTTGGAATCCTCTTAAAATTTCATAACCATCATATTATAATAATTCTAGTATCATAAATATACTGAGAAATTATTTTGATTATGAGAATAGAACATTCCACGTCTATAACACCCCAATAATTTATATTATTTTTCATTTAGAATAAATTTAATTTTGTTGCCAACATTCTTTATATGCAACACAGAGTTGTCTGGTGTTACACACAATACCGAGTACCTTTGATAGCATATAAGACACATAAGACATTTCTTATAAGTGTATATTACATCCCATGACATTATGATATATTTATTTTTATATTATATATTTAATGAAATGTTTTTACATTCATCAAATAGATTTGATAGACATATGATAAGAACATATCCATTTTTATGCATAATAAGTTGTATTATTAGAAAGGAAGTTTTTCTACTAGTTAGTGAAACACCTAATTTAAAAATAAACTTTGACCATATTAAAAATTTTATTATTAAGTTGAATTTTATTCTTTTATTTTGAACGTAAAAAATTTCTTTGGGTTACTTTTTGGTATTTTTTTGAGATGTTTAAATTTTTTATGATAAGTAAAAAATACGGAATTTTAATTAAAAACTCATTTTTATATAATTCCTTTATAAGGTTTAATTATATTTTTGATGGGTTTTAAAGTTTATTTAAATCAATTTTCATATATTAATCCAATTTTGGTCATTAAAATCAATTTAACATTAAAATTATATATTAAAACATTTCAAACTTTTGAAAATTTTTACATTAAAAACTTTCTTTTTTATCATGTCTATTGGATTAATTATAAATTAATTTATACTACTTTATTTATTCCAATGTTACACCCTAGGATTTTAAGGTATGAATATTTTCAAATATTACTTCTCCAACAGCTTACGATCTTAACAAATGATTAAATATCATTATTTAATTATTATAGTTATATTCATGATGTTGGGAATGGTGAGAATGAATGAGATTATGTAAATAATAAAAATATATACTTTATAAGTTTATAAAATTACATCATTTCTTACCAATTAATTATAAATGAAATCCTATTTATCATGTTGTATTTCTTTTCATAAATATTTTATGCCCATAATGAAATTTCATATCAATAAATTAAATAAACCAATATTATTGAAAGATATTAATTAAAATTTTATATTATATATATAATAAAATATATTTACATCCAACTAAAACATTATTAAAGGAAAAAGATAAGAATAAATCTAATTTTACACATAAAAAGTTATATTTTTCTAAATAGAGTTTTACCACTTTTTAATGGAGAAATTGTTTTATATATATATGTAGTCACTTTTATAAATTATGTGTTTCAATATAAACATTATTTTTTAATGTTTAATATCAAAATTTACTTTGTTTAAATCTTTGTATATTTTCTGATAAGTTTCATTTTAGAGGAATAGTAATGTGATCATTGCCATAATAATGTGACTGATAAGAATAATAATGTGTCCATTAGAATAATATCATCACCAATTAAAGTATAAATAAAATTTAGGAATATTTTATATTTTAATATGATATAATTATATTATAAGATAGGTAAATTAATATTTTGATAATTAATAATTATGTTTTTGAATTTTTGTAACTCATAAATATTAAATTAAAATTTTATAAAAAATAAAATAAATTCTTAAAAAATTATTTTCACAAAATGATTTAATAAATTAATATTTTTGGTATTATGATTTTTGGATAATTTTATGATACCTTAGTTAATTTTTTAGAGTATTATAAAATCAGTTATAAATTTAAAATCAATATTTTTCAAGTAAGTAATGATTTTAATTAAAAATATAAATTTCTCATACATAGAAAATTATATTCATTAAATAGAATACATTTTTTAATTATACATGTTAAAAAATGGCTGTTTTTTTTTTAAAATTTTCTAAAATAATCAAATTTTTGGTGACTTGTAAAATACGATAATTTATGATAAATGTTAAGTGCATGAATTACAAAGTCATATGTGATGTATGTCTGATATAAGACCATGATCTTGAACTTCACGTAGTTATTTTAATATATTCTATGATATTCCCGAAACTATTTATAGTTTTGATCCAAAATATTAATCAAATAAATAAAATATTCAAAAAACACCCCTCTCATCCACTATAAATACCACCCTCACCACCCCTCCTCCTCATAGCTTATAAGGTTTCATAATTGTCTAATTTATTCCCAATATTCTTCCAAATTCCCTTACCCTTGTACAATTTCTCTTGGTCTCATCAAAAGATAAAAACCAATCCCTTTAATTAGGTTCTGAAGAAGGATAATTCAAGAGTTAAAAATCCTCTTTATTTTCATTTCATTTATTTTAAATTTCATTTATTTTCCAATTATTACCTAAACTCTCATATAAAAAGAGCCATGAAGAATAAAATTTAATTTATATACTGTGATTACATCATTTTAATGTAATAATATGTCATGAATACCCTTCTCCACTCTCTTTTGTTCTGAAAATGTAAATGTTGTCCGTGAGGAGCTGTTTTATCACCTTCAAGGATGATATGTTTTCATTTTCCTTCACCATCTTCTAGGTTGTTCATAAAGAACATTAATGGTTGAAATATATCTTAAAATTCCTATTCAATCCGTTTTTATGTTATATAATTAAAATATTTACATAATAATAAATGTTATTGTGATCTAAAACCACTAAAATTAATCTAAACAATTATCATTAACATGTTTTCTAATGTTTCATTTTAATATCTAGAAATAAAACAATATATAAAAGAATATAAACTTATGTATGTTCTTTATTTTCATATAATTACAATTCTAGATAATTATACCAATTTTACATTAACATCATTACTTATTAACAAGAAAACTAATCCTGAAAACCAAGAAAACGAATACTCTTGAACGATGAAGTTAAACTCTATAACTAATAAACAATGGAATAATTGAAGTTAATAAACAAATAATTATAAAATACATATAGAAAAGGTGATTAATTATTTAATTAATTGATTCAATTTTATTATTTAGGACATTAATGTCATTTGAATAACACATTTAGACATAAGGTAAGGGGTTTATTGTCTCACTTTTATTTCTTTGAGATTTCAATTATCTGCAAATTATTTATTTTATGTGGTGTATTTATAAGGAAATTTTATTCCTAATATCATTAATCAGTTAATTTTCATGTTATTAAATTATTAAGTGGATTATTATTAATTTCAGTACATTCAATTCAATTGATTGAAAAGTGGTAAGGGATTCTTCCTGAACCTTCATTTTTTCCTTCAAGTTATTATTTCAAGATATTTACCCAAATGTAATGCTATATTTTTTTTTATAATTCTTATATATTATATTTATATGTTATGATATAATATTTATAAATTATTTCATTTTTCATTTATGGGAAATAATATTTTTAAAACATTCCCTCTCATTACTTTTTGATAACCAAGCCCGATATAAGGACTTCCCAAATTCTTATACATTTACTAGTACACTCCATAACCTATTTCGAGATAATATTATTTTAAAAAATATCACTCATTTTAGAATGAATAAATATCTAGGTTCATTTTTGGTTTAATCAAAACAAATATTAACTTTTTCTTTAAAATCCCTTTAATATTTTTCTATAATCACACTAAAATGTTATATGTATGAAGTTTCATAATAACTCTTTTTACAAGATTTCACATCAAAGAGAAATAATTTGTTCCTCAAATGTAATTAAAATAACCTTCCATTATCTTATATTGTATAAAAATATTTACAATCTCATTTTATGAAAAATACAAATGATTTTTTTGAAAGAACTCTTCTTTCAAAAGTAACAAAGGGGGTTTCTTGTCGTACTTTCAATTATACGAGATATATTCATTTTCCAAAGTTATTCCTTGTGTTTTGTGTATGTAATACCCTATTATATATCATATCAAGTTTATAATTATTATAATTATATTTCAATGGATTATTATTTGAATGTTTCAACATGGTATGGGACACTTTTTAATGTCAAAATATTATTTCTTCAAGAGTTTTTTAATGGTCCAACTTATATGTTTCTTCATCTATGTCAACATAAATTATTGAATAGTTTACATAGTTGAGGATTAAATATTATGACACCATCTATCATATTTTTTCAATGGTTTATGATGAGTTTGAATTTGGATTTGTTAATTTGATACAATTAATTGGTTATAGTTAATTTATATAGATTTCATATGCTTGTTTTCCGATATGAATGATTATGATGTTTATGTTTTACCCTTTTCATATGAGGAATGTATTGGACTATATAAGGGATGAGAAGGTCCCAAAATTGACCCTACATTTATTAGTAGGTCCGATGAACAATCTAGAATAGGTTTTTACCCATTATGAATTGTGTCTTGGCCGAGGCCTTGAAGGTATGTTCATGATGTCTGGAATTATTCATTCCCTCATTAGGAAACAAGTAATTGATTGTCTATGTGATTATTCATCTAGAATAATATCCATGGTTTTGTTTTATTATGTATTTATTTAATCATATTTTGTTCCTACCATATTAGTCTCAAGATTATGTTTTAATGGAATATGTAAGTTTAGTTATTCACAATTCCTAGTTATTCATACTTCCATTGTATTACTTACCCGTACTATGAATCTGATATTACCCCTTTCACATGTTTTATTTTTCTCCAATATATGAAGATGCATATTAATAATGACTTAAAATAATAATATAAGAGTTTATGGGTGTTTCCAATGGAGTTGAAATGCTGTTTTTTACTTTTATATTGTAATGTAAAGGTGATTTATGTAATTTGGATTCCAAAAATGCTAAACTAATCGGTGCTTTGGGATTCATGTCCTATATCTATGCTAATATATTAATATAAGGAACCAAATCTAGGATACTAGGGTAATGTTTATTATAGTTGGTATAAGAGGAATTTTCATATAAAACCTAAAACATGATTTAGAAAGCATATATTATGGAACATAACCCTAATATAGACATTAAACATAAGTAAAAAATCCCATGATTTTGGTAAGGTGGATATTATGTGGTTGTTCCTAGAAATACATCCCTATCTGGATACTATATGTGGATATCGATTTGGAACAGATGTACCTAGTAGTGATAACTCTGTTAAGGTGTCCCAAGCCTTAATCGAGGTAACCCGATACACAAAAATGAGTCTAACTGCGCACCTCAATGGATAGTCCCGAGGGTTATACATATGATAATTAAAATTTTCTTTAAAAACATTCATTATGAATTTTAATATATATTGAAAATGAATAAAATATATAAAACCTATGTTGTTTTAGGTTGAAAATAATGTGTCATGATGTTCTATTAATGATTAATAATTTTTCTCACTATGACTTTTATTACTCACACTATGATTTCTGGTTTTCATCAGTTGATGGAACCCGAATTATTCAAGTTAATGTTGATCATGATTGAAAATGTAGAGGTGATGAGTAACCAAATGGGATGTTTATAGGAGTGAAAGATATCATGTTTATTTATAATCTGTTTTCTCGAAATATTATTAACAAAATATATGTTAACTAACTCCAGAACCCACTAAAGAATAGAATAATGGTGTTTTCTAAGAGCACTAGTGGTATAAACAAAGTAAAAATATGGTTCAATTTCAATCCTTATTGAAATGTGGAAGGATACACATAAAAAAATTTATCAAATGAATGGAGATATGAATTATATGTGTGAAATATGGACATAAAGTGATGAATTTTTTTAGGAAAAATGAAGATTAAAATTGAAGAAAATAAAAATGATCCTAAGAATCCATTTGTAGTTATTTTTCATAAATGTAGGGGACATGGGGGATACCTGAGTCAATTCCCAATTCTATAAGATAACCTCTAGACCATGAAAGGAACCATGTGGAAATAAATGTACGTTTTATTTATGTGTTGGTTTTGAATTGAAAATTCTAGTTAAAATAAGGTTTAGTGATTAACCCTATTTCAAGGACATCAATAATATTTGTTTTGGAAGTTATATGGTTTTAGGAAAAGGAAAACCCACATGTCGGGTGACAACCATTAATGTTTGGGAATTCTTATGGGGTTTGAACCCACAACTGAACAACGACAAGGGTGAAGTGCTTTCCACTAAGCTATGTGAAGTCATGGTAATCATCACATTTTTAGTAAAAACATCTAACGAAAAAAATGAAATTTTGATTTTAGGGACTTTTGTTTATCAAATAGAAATCATTGTGATTGAAAAATGATATTGTGATCAAGTGATTAATTTTATTTTAGAAGACATTCACAATTTTGGGAATCCAATAAGATTTTGGAAATTATAATATTTTGAGGAATAAATTTTGAATTGTATTTTGGAGTAAAATATGATTTTTTTGTGGACATCTGATGTTCTAGGATATTTATAGAAATTACTAGAACAAATTGAAAATTATGTGATAGGGGAAATTAATTTTTTTTTATAACACATTAAGAGTTATTATTATAATTTTGAATACTATATGAACAAGTCCTTTTATTTTTTGGGTCATAGTATTGAATATTGTTTTAGTAATGATAGTAATTTAATAAATGATCTGGTTTTAACATTGAGTTTTACATTTAAATTTTACAGAATAATGTTTTTTTTGGCAAATATAATTTTATTATTTTTGGGGAATTATCTTATCTTATCTTAACCATTTGGGATTTGGTTAATTTTTAAAGACAATTGAAATATATAATTATACTTTTATGGGATCTATTATCCATATAAGTTGATTTGAATTCTTTAGGCATGGAAAATTCATCTTTAATATTCATTTCAAGGTATAAGGAATGATGTGAAAATAGATCGAAGTACAACAAAAATATGTTATTAATGTTATGATTTGGAAATTAATAAAGTATGTTAACGTTTTCAAGTGCTTATATAAATAGTATAAAAAATTCTTAAATCTAGGGAAATCATTTTGAGACAAAAACATTTCTTGATAACTTTCCTTACTAAGAGATCTGTGGTATTTTAGCTGGTCACAAGATTTATGGTTTTGTGATGATTAACTTTCCAATGACCATGTCCTCTATCATTATATATTAGAACATGATGATTGTATTTCCCTTTCATGTCTATTTTTTTACTTCCCACTAATATTATCATATTATAAAACCTAATATTGTGGCGACCTTCGTATTTCTACTTTCCCTATTACTAAGAGGATGTTTTAATAACCCTATTTCCGATGTTTCTTTCCCAAAAAAGAATTTTAAAAAATCAACCCCTTTTTTCAAAGTGCAATATATAATTACAAGGACACAATTTATTGAAGGAGGGTTGAATTCAATACAACATTATTTTACTATATGCATCTTTTTAAATTTAACTTCTTTAAAAGCTTATGAGATTAATAAAATATTAAATATCATTATATAATTATTACAGATAAATACTAAATAATAGAAATGTAGGTAAGTAATGAGATATATTAAATTATGAAAACCTAGATTAAAAAAGTTTATAAAATTAATTCATCATTTACCAATTAATTTTAAATGAAAACCAATTAAATATAAGGGATGCATTTTTTAAAAAACTATTTTTTTAACGACAATGAAAATTTATACTGATAAATTAAATTAATCACTATTAGTGAAAGATATTAATTTAATTTATATATTATATATTCAATAAAATTTTTTTATATTCACCCAAATTTTTTTAGTGGAATAGGACAATAATAAATCCAATTTTATATATAAAGGACTATATTTTTCAAAACCCATTTTTACCACCATTTAATGTAAAAATAGTTTTAAATATAAAATTTTAAACTTTTTTAAATTATATTTTTCAAAGTCTAATATAAAAAGTTTACTTTGTTTTATTTTTATGTATTTTTCTTATAAGATTTAGTTTTGATGAATAGTGATGTGACTGTTGGAATAATAATTTGAACGTTAGTAATTGTAATGTGGATATCAGATAAATAACCTCACATATTATCATACATATAAAATTTAGGAATATTATAAATTAGAATATGAAATAATTATATTATAGTATAAGTATATTAATATTTTAAAAATTATTAATTAAATGTATGTATTGTTGTAATTCATTAATATTTAATTAAAATTTTATAATTAATAAAAAAATTAAAAGAATATCTAGTTTTTTGAAAATTATTCATAAATTATTTTTAACTGTCTTAAAATTTATGTATAATATTTTGAGAGCATAGTTAATTTTTCAGAGTGTTATAAAATTAGTTATAAATTTAAAATTTATATTTATCGAGTAAATGATGATTTTAATTAAAATTTTAAATTTATAATTTTTAGAAAATTATTTTTATAAAATGGAGTTCTTTTAAATGTACAATAATAAAAATTAATGGTTATTTTTTTTATTTTTCTTAAATACTTAATTCTTTGGTGAATAGTATAATAAGATATTTTAAAATAAATGTAAAATAACTGAATTATTGAGCCATATGTGATTTATGAATGAAATAATCCCATAATATAAAAATATCATTAATTTTTTTAATTTATTTTGAGATAATTATAAAACTATTCACAGTCTTGATCCAAAATACTTACAAATGAAGAGAATATTAAAAAACATCCCACTCCTCCACTAGAAATACCACTCCTCCCCACCCCATCTCCTCAAAATTTTAAGGCCTTTATCCATATTAGATTGATTCCCAATACTATTACGAAGACCTTACCCAACTCCCATTCTCTCTTGGTCTCATCAAAATACCAAAACTAATCCCCTTAATGATATTTTTATGATGGTTAATACAAGAGGTAAAATTCCTCTTTCTTTTTTTATTTTCTTTTAAATTTCTTTTATTTTATAATTATTTCCTCACCAACAATATTAAAAGATACATGATAACCATATTATCATTTATATATAGTAATTGCTTCATATTAATGGAATATTTCATCATCAATCCCCTTATCTTCTTCTTTTTGATCAAAAAATTGAAATGTTGTCTGTGAGGTGTTGTTTTATTGCCTTTAAGGATGACATGTTTTCATTTTCCATCGCCATATGCAAGGATTTTCGTAAAACATTTTAATGATTGAAAAATAATGTAAAATTTATATTACAAAACATTTTATGTCCTTGATTTAACATATTTACATAATACTAAATGATAAAACCAAACACATTCTTTGTGATATAAAACCACTAAAATTAATCATAACAATTATCATTAACATGTAATCTAATGATTTATAATCATATGTGGGAATAAAACAATATTTAAAGGTAATTGAATATTGGATGTTCATTAATTTTATATAATTCCAATTATGTAAAATTTTACCCATTTTACATGAACTTTATTACTCATAAACAAGGAAACCAATCATGAATATCAAGAAAATGAATGATTCCAAATGATGAAATTAAATAATATAACTCATTAACAATGATATAAAATACATTAATAAAACATTAATAAATAAAACAAATAAATAAAATTTTATTTATTAATCAATTCATTATTTTAATTTTAGAATCCTGCACATTAATGTCATGTGTATAAAACATTATAGCATAAGGTAAGTGGTTTGACCTTTAATTTTTTTTTCCTGAGATTTGCATTATTCACCACATATTTTTGGAATGTGGGTTATGTATAATGAAATATTATTTATAATATATTAATGGTATCAAAATATTAATTGAATTATTATTAATTTTTGGACATATGATTCGATTTATTAAAAAGTGGCAAGGGATTCTACCCAAACATTCGTTTTTTCCTTCAAGTTATTCTTTCACTATATTTTACCCAATGTAATGTTTATTTATTATTCTTTACTTCTTTTATATTCTGTTTATATATTTTGAACTCACATATATAGATCATTTCATCTTTCATTTATGGAAGATAATTTTTTTAAAAGGTTTTGTTCTATATTCTTCCCGATAACTAATCCTAATTAAAGGGAACTTCCCATGTTCTTACACATTTTCAAGTGTAATCCATAATATATTTTAATCCACCATTATTTTTATAAAATTAATAATTTTATCATGGAAAAATATATTGTTTCATTTATTATTTTGTGAAAAAAATATGTCTTTCCACTTGAAAATCTCTTTAATAGTTTCCTTAAAATGCAATAAAATGTTTTATTTCTAATGTTTTTTGAAGACTCTTTTTAAATGATTTTACTTTAGTGGGAAATAATTTGTGCCTAAAATATAATTCCAATGTCCTTAAATTATATTTTATAGTATATAAATATCTAAAATCAAATTTTATGACAAATAAAAATAATTTTATAGAAGAAATATCATTTTCAAACTAAAAATGGATTTTCTTTTTTCACTTTTACTTCCTAGAGATGTATTCCATGTTCAACATGTATTCATTGTGTGTGATATATTTAATTCCAATTGATATATCATATAATGTGTATCCATATTCTCATTATATTTTAATTTATTATTATAATAATGTTTTAAAGTGGTATGGGTCACTTTAGAATGTTTAAATATTATTTCCCCAAGGATTTTTCAATGGGGACATTTAAAAGTATCTAGATATTTTTCAACATACTTTGATGAATCTTTTACATCATTGATTTTTATGTCTTATGAAACCATATACCTTATTTTTTTGAAGGGTTGATGATTATTTTGAGTGTGGATGTGTTAATTTGAGAGCATTCATGGGTTATAGTTAATGTATAAACATTTTGTATGATAAATTTTCAATACAAATGTCTATGTTTTTTATGTTTCACCCTTTTCATATGAGGAATATATTGGACTTATTATGTGATTGGAGGGGCCAAATATATCCCCTTGATGCATCGATATGTCTCATGAAAAAAACTATACTACGATTCTACACAATATAAATGTTGTTTGGTCCAAGGTCTTGATGATATTTTTATGATGTCTCACATTATGAATTCCCAATTTATGAAACTTGTAATTTATAGTCCATGTTATTATTAGACTAGTAGAATATCCATGGTTATGTTTTAGTATATAATTATTTAATCAACTTTTATTCATACCATATTATGCTAAATATTATGTTTTAATATAATCTTTACTTTTATTTATTCCCCATGACTTATTATTTATGCTTCTGTTGTATTACTGAGCCTTACTGAGCATCTGAGCTCACCCCTTTATAATTTATTATTTTTCCTAACGATGCATTGATGTTTATTATGAATGAATTTCAGAAATAATATCTGTGTTTATGGGTGTTTACAATGGATTTTAAATGTTGTTTTTACTTCAATTGGAAATGTAAAATTCATGTTTATAATCAGGCTTCCCAAACTGCTAAAATAATATATCATTTGGGGTTCATGTTATGTAGTTTTTACATGTGTTAATATAAGGCACTGAAAATGGGTAATTGGGGTTAGGGAATTTATAATTAATTTATAGAAATAGATTCTATATTTTGAACCATTATAATTTATAATTTATTATAAGGTAAATGTAATTTTTGACCAAAAATATTAGTAAAAGGGATTAAAACTTTTTACAGTGATTAAGATAAAAACTATCTTAAAAGGGATAAATATTAAATATAATGTTCCAAATGACCTATAAACATGTAGAAAAAATATTTTTTATCCATATTTATTCCGTATATTTCCTTTTATCAATTGTTTTTCATTATTGGAGGTACATGATCTATGGTAGGCCACTCAATAGTGTTTACCTTTTTATATTTACAACAATACCACCACCCCTCCAATTTGTAAAGGAACACAACGATCTACTTATGCACACCTATAAACAATTTGGGTCATCCAAACTCCACCCTAATATGCTTTTAACTTCCCTACCTTCATCATAGAAGCCTCAATTTTAGAAAAATGTAAAACAAGGAAGTCTGTGGGAATAAACCAAAAGAAATTACCCAAAAAAGGTAACATTCTTCAACGATCAGTTTTGTTTCATTTCATTCCCAGAAAAAATTATTTATATATATTACTTATATAATAAAGTAATAATATTATATTTACTTATATGTTGTTTTTATAAGAGTTATAACTAAACCTTCACACACTTCCATCAAATGGGATACACAATCATCCTTTGTGATTATATCGGACAATAGCCTCATGAACTGATGTTGTTCATTCTTCCATCACCACCTTCCATGGTTGGAAATAATGATGAACTTACAGTTTATATATATATATATATATGATATTTATAGATAATTTATTCTTCATTAATTACTTTATAACACATTCCTTTATGATTTCCATTTTATGGTAATTTAATAACATAGTTTTTGGACATGTGAACTACCCCCTCCTTAAAGCCATGTGATTTATTCACACATTAAATAGAATATATAAAAAATTATTTTAATAACTATATTTGATATTTATGAAATATAAATGATAACATAATTATAATATACATATAAAAACATATGGCTTCTATTTAAATATTATGAAAAAATGGAACCAGTGTTCATGTGTATATATGACCTACCGTCTCCATAAAGAGTGCATTCCATTTCCTATATCCAAATTTTATGGATTATAATAAATAAAAAAATAATGAATATATGTGGAATTTACAATTTTTTTACAATATAGAGGTGACTAAATCATAATCTATATAAGAATAAAAAAGATAAAATGTCAAAACATTCTAAAAAACCTGAAAAGAAACACATGAAATGATGAAAATAATTAAATATTGTTAAAAAATATGTAATAAGATATTATAAAAAGATTATATATTATACTATAAATATGATTATGGTTTGTCTATAATTTAGTATCATTTTTTGAACTAATTTACAGGAGGTCAAATCCCATCCAACTAAAAGGAAGAACAAGGTAAGGTATTTCATCTCAATTTACATTTAATTGAGAATGATTTGTTATTATGAACCATTTATCTTTAATATTGTGTATAAAATTACCTTTTTTCATTTAATATCATTATTAAATCTTATCTCATGGTATTATATGTTTCTATTATAATTACCTCAAACAATAGGGTTTGATTTGAAAATTAAAAATTAATAGAAGTTATGATTGCAATGTCACTTCCATTTTTGATTGTTAAATATCACTTGAAAACCAAACATATATGTGATATTTTCCATTTAATATCACATTTATATTTTATATACATACTATTATGTGATTGGTGAAATTATTTCTCAATTTTATAACATTTTTAAATATGATTTATACTTGATAGTTATTTGATTGACTGGGGAAATATTCGTAAATCTTATCTCTTACTCAGTATAGATATTTGATATGACACAGTTCTCATGAGTTAAATTTATTACATGATATACGTTTAATTATCTGTAATGGTATTAAATAGGGGGGGGGGTACTAGATATAAATATTCCATTGAGGAATCTATAGTCTCATGAGAAATTTGTTTTGGATAATAAGATGGGTTTTTAGCCAATATGTTATAAACCATATTGTGAAAGGTCTTGATGGTAATGGTACCATCATCCTAGGAAACATGAACTCCAATAATTTAGAATTGTATTAATTCATATCTATTATTATTTATCCATTATATTTTCTCTTTGATATTATCTATGGATGTAGTTAATTATCAGTTTATTGACTAACTGGAATGTGTTTCAGTTACTTACCTTGACATATTGAGTACTTATTATCTATTTATACAAATGGAATGTGTGCTTAGTTATTATCCCAACCATGTTGATTATTCTAAATTATTCATTAATACTTCTATTTTACATTCACTTATTAAGCATTTTTACTTACCCATATTTTTATTCCCTTCTATATAATAATAAGAATAAATATTTAAATGATATTTCAAGTATACTGTTCATTTCATTTTATTATGTATTGTGATTTATTTTATACTTACCAATATATTTTGAGTATCATGTATTTAAACTTGTTTTACAAAAAATACTAAAATTATTGGTACATTGGGATTTGAATCCTTTTAATCATTATAATTTAGTGAAGTAATACACTAAATCTATGATTCTAGGGCTGGGTGTTATATTATTTTTTCATAGGATGTTTAATTGAGAGCTAGAAAATTAGGATAAGGAAAAAAATATTAAGGAACATAACTCTAAGAGATACCTCTAGGATAATTATAGAAGAACATCCTAGGATTTTGGAAAGGTAGAGATTATATGGGAATTCCACGAAATACATCCCTATATAGTTTCTATAAGTGTACATGGTTCTGGAACAGATTTACCTAGGGATTACAACTCTTAAAAGGTGCAGCGGGCCTAACCCGATAAAAACCTAGTACAAAAAAATTGGCCTTGCTAGTCACATAGTTTGACACTATCTGGGGAAATTATTAGGATAATTCACAATTCCTTTACAAACCACTATCAAGGATTTTAATGTAAATATATCTCCAATGAAACCATTTATTTATTATGAGATTAGATATGGATGTTTTTTCAATTTAGGATATATATTTCACTAGTTTTTAGGATAATAAATTCTTTTATATAACTATGTGATCTAGTTAAGTATATTCTATTGTTTAGAAATGGTGGATGTAAGAAAGAATGGTGTCAACACTCAAGGTAAATTTAGAGGTTTTCCTATTAATGAATCCAATATAGCTGGTATTGGAACGAATAAAATTGTGGATATATTAGGTTATATCAATTAGATTATGAAAAATATCCTTTCCAAGATGGGGAAAAGTGGTCCACAATGAGATTAACTCATGTTTGATCCCTTTATGTAACAAATCCCCCCATAATATAGTAGGGTATTGACCCAATTAAGTTAAAAAATGGATTATGTATTTGTAAAATATATTTATGGTATTGACTTGTGGTGAAAATGAAAAGGATTCACTTTCCAAGTATTGTCCTAGTGGTGATGGTGATCAATGTTTATCATTGATCTAGAATACTAGTGAGGGAGTGGAAATAGAACTCAGATATTGGAAATATTTTAAGGACACATTTTTTGACAAGTATTTACCTCATGCGAAAGAAACTAAGATGAAGAGGAATTTACTTAGATTAATAAAAAATGAGGAAGAAAGTGTTTTGGAGTATGAAGTTACCTTTACAATGACAGCAATGATATGCTACAAATTTCATACACAACATGGAGTGGAAATTGAATCACTAATTTTATGGTATTAATAAAAGTCTCCTAAGGTTTATGGATTAAAAAATATTTTATTTATATGATGAAATAGTTTTTTTATTATCTTGATATAGAAATAATTCTCTGTGTCTTATTGCTTCAATGTTAAGTAAGATAAAAAGAGCATAGGGGGAGAAAATATTAGATTAAAGAAAGAAGGGAAAAGAAAGAATTTCTAATGTGTGATAACTATAGAATGAATCATATTAGAAAATTCATGATTGGAATGTGAGTATGATATATGTATATAGAAAATGGCCAGTATACAAAATAATGGAAAGGTGTTAAGGAAAACAAATTTATTCAGTGTTACAACTGTAAGGATTTTGGGAACTATGAAAACAAATGGTATAATTTTGAAGGGAATATATCTTATAATAAGGTAAGGGATATAAGTCATGTATATTTTATTGACACAACTTAAGTGTAATTATTTATTTTATTCTGTATTTGGTTATAAGAGAAATGATTTAAAATAATTTTATTAATGATGTTCTCATCTTATGATTTATGAAATATATATTGTGTGTAATTAAATAATTTTTTATTTATAATTTGAGATCATATGTTTTATAGAACCACAAAAATTTATTCAGTAGAAAGATAATATTTTCATAAAACCCATAATGGAGGGAAAGATAAACCTTAATATATTCTTGATGTTGAGATAATGATATTGGATAAAGTTATGATTGATATGAAAAATGTAAATCGAATACTATTAGTTACAAGGAAAATAATTATAAAGTGTTGAATAATATTTATTTGGATAATTTGAACATTTATGAAATGGATTATATTGATATTTGGATGTGGTTTTAGAGATTTATGTTTTACATCACCCTATAATGCAACTTGTGCTAAAAGATGAAGTAGAAATAATTCAATGCAGAACTAGAGGAAAATATTGTGCTTATAAAATAGAAACATATCAAGTAATTTTATTTAGAAACATTCTTTGAGAGATAAATAATCCCTCAAATCTATTAAAAGGATCTTGAAACAAAACATTTGTGTATTATCCTCATTTTTTATGATATCAATGACCCTTTTCACAACTCTAGCTCGTTTCTTTGTGGAAAGAACTTTCTCCTGAACATTTTTTCTATCACTCTCCATCAGAACATGATAATAATATTTTCATTCCATCTCTATATTTTCAGTTTTGTTCTCCTATTAAGAATCCTAGATTTTTTGTTAGATTCACATTTCTATTTCCCTCTTATTATGAGTATGTGATATTAACCCTATTTATATTGTGAATTTTTCAACAATAATATTTTGAAGTATCAAACCCTTGATTAATGAAATCATATTTGAATTTTAGGGAAGAAATTTATTTAGGGTGTGGATAGTGTTACACCTAAATAAATTAAAATAGTTCTCTTTTGTAAAAAATTGAATTTTATTGATAGAAAGTTTTACACAACACAAAGTTGGCTTGTGTTACACATAATACTTTGTTCATTCGATAACATGTAAGAAACTCAATAAAAATATTTAAAGATTATATAACATTTTGATACATTTATATACATTAATATATATTAATTTTTATGTTATATATTATATAAAATGTTTTTACACTCATCCAATATATATAATAGACATATGATAAGAATAAATCCAGTTTTACGCATAAAAAACTATAATTTTCTAAAGGTAGTTTTTCTTCCATTCAATGACATACCTATTTTGAAAATAAACATTGAACATTTTATATATTTTATATATTTTTTTAAAAAATAAAATAAATTTTTAAAATTTTAATTTCCAAATTATATTAGGGTTATTTTTTGGTATTTTTTTGATATGTTTCATTTTTATTGAAGAGTGAAAATTACTGAATGTTAATTTAAAATTGATTTTTTCATTGAATTTATTTTATATGGATAAAATTTATTTTTTATTTGTTGAAAGGGTTATTTATATAAATTTTTAATTTATAACTCAAATTTAGATCATTGTGATCAATTTCACTTTGAAATTGGATATAAAATAATTTCAAACTTTTTGAATTTTTTTTTAAAACCCCGAATTGTTGTCCCCTCTATGATATTAAATTTAAATTAATGTCATTTGATTTTGTGATAAGAATTTTTTAAAATGGATTAAATATTTGGAATAATATTAATTTATTATTTTTAAATAGTAAAAATTATTTTTTTACAAAAATATATTAGTAAATTTGATTAAAACTAATTACGTCGATTAAAAGAAAATCATTCTTAACAAGGGACAAAATATTAAACATAAGGACCAAAATGACCTATAAACATGTAAAATACCTATTTTATGGCCATATATATACCATATTTTCCCTTTTATTGTATTCATAATTTATGTGATATGATTTAAGGGAGACCTCTCAATAGTTTTTACCTTTTTATATTTATGAGAATGCCACTCATCCTCCACTATAAAATAGCAGTCACCCTCAAAATTATTCACAGCTCTGAAGACCCTTGGCTCATCCTAACCATGCAATAATAATCTCCCATATTTTCTTACCTAATCATATAATACTAACTGTGTGAATAATGAAATCCAACGAAGTATTTTGGTATAAACCACAAGGAGTTACATGAATAAGAGACAACATTCTTCAATGATCACTTTTATTTCATTTATTTCACCATTCCTTAAATTATATTTACATATTTATTATATAATAACCACAGTATCTTGAATGTACTAAGATATTTTTATTCTAAAGTTTATACCTGAAATTTCACACACTTCCATCAAATGGGATAGATAATCATTGTTCGTGTGTATGACAGACTACCACCTCTGAAAACTAATATCGTTTTTTCATCCATTACAACCAATCCTGGTCAAGAATAATGATATATTTATAGTTTATATATTATATTTATTATATTTTTAATTTTTTTAGGTTTTTATAATTTATATATTACATATACCTTTATGATTTCTATTTTATGAAAATATGAAAACATTTTTTATGGACGTGTGGACCACCACCTTCTCAAAGAGATATGATTCATTCCCGCTTTATATGAAATGTAAAAGGGATTGTTTTAATAAAATATTTGACATATTACATAGAAATTATAATTTAATTATAATAGAAATATATAAATAAATCATGTAAATTATAAATATGATTAGAAAATAAAGGCAATGTTCATGCATTTGTACAACCTGTCTTCTCGAGGAATAGTGATTCCCTATCCTATATCCAAATTTTATGGACTTTATAAATAAAGATATACTAAATATATATATATGACTTTTACTTCATTTTTTACATATTGGATATGATTAAATCATGATATATGTAATATGAACAAATATAAAAAGTCAAAACATACTAAAAAATCATGACAATTAACACAGAAGATGATGAAAATAATTAAAGATCATTAAAAAATGGGTAATAAGATATTATTAGAAGGTCATATATGGTAGTAAAAATACGATTATAGATCAGATATGACTTAGTGACAAGTTTTGAACCACTTTTCTAGTGATGAAAGACTACACAACTAAATAGAAGAATTAGCTAAGGATTTCATCTCAACTTATATTCAATGGGATTTTGTTGACATTATGAAACAATTAACTTTAATGTGGTGTATATAATTCATATATTTATTTTTATATCATGATTAATCATATTTCATGGTATTATTTTATTCAAAATTAATTATATCATCCATGAGTGTGTGATTTGAAAATTACAAACTGTTAAAATTTATCTTTTCAATCCCACATTCATTTCTTATTGTTAACTTTCACTTAAAACAATCCCATACTTATTATAGTATTATATTTAGAAATAACATTTATTTTATATTTCTATAATTTTATGTGATGGGTACAATTATTTCTTATTCTGTATATCCTTTTCACATATGTCGTGTACTTGATATCTATTTGATAAATTAGAGAAGTATTGGTAAATCCATATCATTTACTCAATACGGATATTTGAAAAGGCACATTATTCACTAACTTAATCGATTACTAGATATATGAGGAATTATTTACGTATTTGTGAAATGGGTGGTGCCTGATTATAGATATCCCCTTAATGAATTATTAGTCTATTAAGATAAATAATTTGTACAATCATATGGGTTTTGACCCAATATATTATAATCTGTCTAGTGAAATGTTCTGACAATAAAGGTACCATATACTAAGAAAACATAGAATCTAATATTTAATAATTTACTTCATTTAGATTTAGTTATTTTTTTCAATAGTATTTTATCTTTGTAATTATCAATAGATTTTATTCGTTCCCAGTTTATTGAATAATTGGATTGTGTTTCAGTTGCTTACATTTCCATTCATATTTTTCCTTATCCTGTTATTTAAATGTAATGTTTTCTCATTTATTTCCCTTTCCATGTTTATTATGCTCATTGATTCACTAATATATTTACATTACATAACCATAATGATCATTAGATCTCAGCATTAATATTTTTTCTTCCTATAGGATATGAAGTAGAAATCCTTGAATGAATTTTCATCAATTTTTTTCATTTCATTTTATTATGTGTCATGTTTTATTTTCAACTTCCTACGTAATATTTGTATCATGTAAGTAATCCAGTTTTCCAAAACTGATAAATTGCTAGATCCTTTAGAATTTGATTGATTTTAATCATTATAATTTAATAAATTAAGGATTTATCTATAGGATTTGGGGTTTGGGGTGTTATAGTCACTTTTCCATGATATGAAAAGTAAAAATATCACTCGTACATATGTATGTGTTACCGTCTCCACATTGAGGTGTCATTTGTTTTTCATCCCCATTTCAAGTGGATGGTTATATTTAATGAACTAATGAATATATATATGATATTTATTACATAAATATGATTCTGGAATTATAATATCATATATACCTTCATATGTTCCAATTTGTAAGAAAATGACAAAGTCTCTCGTGTGTACATGTGGACTATCACCTTTACAAAGCAATGTGATCCATTTTTCATTTACGCTTTACTTGAAGGGAAAGAGGATAAATTTAATGAATATATATTATGTATATGTTATAATAATAATAATTATTATCTAATGGGTAGTTGTTATTTTTATTTCATTTGTTCCATCCATCGTAAAGTGAAACCGATGTTAATGCGTATGTACATCCTACCATCTCCCTCAAAAATTTAATATATTTTTCAATCTCTATATTTTATGGATTAATATAAATACATATATAATGAATATATATGTTATTAATATCAGAGTTATGAATCTATAAATGGTGTACCTATGAAAAAAAAAGGATTGAAACTGGAAAACCAAAACATATATGAAAAATGAAGTTGTTTATACCCGAAACATAGTTTTTAACAAGGAATTAGTGATAAATTGGGGATGCACGATTATAATTAATATAGATATTCTATGATATATATTATTATGGTTCTATTATATATTTATATTAATTATATATTGATTATATAGGAGGCTCATACACATATGATGGAAATTGGACCTAAGTAGAGGGTTTATTTTTCAATCTAATCATTATTCAAGATTATTAATGTTTAATTATCCCTTGGGGTAATTCATATAAATTTATATTTTAAAACCAATAATTTTTATAATGATCTTCTTATTCATTATTATTATATGTATTAGTGAAATTTTTCTCTTATTGTTAGTTGAAATAATTTTAATAAATATTTATAAGATAATTGACTTAATCTCTATCTTTTGAAAAAAATAATTTTCTTCAACGTCTTTAATTTTTAAAAATATTTTCAAGATTTTTTTTGCTATTATCCAATTATTATTTAACGTCCTTTTTTCTTTTATTTTCCATTTTGAAAATTAAATTGAAAATTACATTCATCTTCCAATCAATGCACTTTTTGATATTTTTACAAAAGTTTGAAAGGAATGTTTTTTAACTTATACAACATGAAAAAAATTTCCTACTGTCATGAATGCTCATTTATTTGAATATTACTTTAAAATTTAAAATGGATATTTTTTGTGGAAATTTTTTCCTTGATATTTTTAAAATTTATATATATGAAATAAATTTTTCCAAATTGAAAAGGGTATTGTACTCAGGATATTTCCGATGCACTTTTGAAAGTATTATAATATATGTCAGCATCATTTTTTGAATATTATACTTCAATGTGGTTATAATCCAATGATACCATTAAACTTATTTGACTTAGTGGGTTATGATTATTTTGACTTGGGATATATTATTTTTATTCCATTCACTATATTACTTTGGATAGATTATGATTATCTTTATTAGTTACCAGGAGTATTAATATTTCTTCTGTCAGTTTTAAATATAAATTTCTATATTGATAACATTTCACCCATTTCACAGGAGGAATGAATTAGAATTTTTATATGATGGGTGATCCATGAATTATCCCCTCGATGTATGAGCTGGTATCACGATGAAAAATAGATTGTTTTTTAAAAAGGACATACCCATTTATGTAGATGTCATGGAAAACATCCTTGATGATATTTTCTCATGTCTTGGTAGAGGAATCAATGAATGGTTTCAGATATTGGGTATTTTGTGTTCCATCACTATGAAATCTGTAATTAAAATCCATGTGATTATTTGATATGTTATGATATCCGTGATAGTTTTCTAGCTCATGATATTATTCTTATGAGATTATTTGTTAATCATTTACTCCTTCTATATTATTCTTCATCCTTATGTTATTGATTAAATTAAATATGTTTTCAGATATTTACCTTCCAATATTTATTATTCCTTATTTATTCATGATATCTTCTAATATATGTTTTCCATGACTAAGTATCTATGCTCACCCCCTATGTTTCCATTCCCTAAGATTATAAAATGTGTATTATGATTAATTTTATGGATATTATAAATGAAATAATGGGTTTCTAAAAGAAAAATAAATTTTTTATTTTATTTTATATAATGTAACGTGAGATTCAAGTACGTATCTAGTTATACAAGACTGCCAATTATTTATTTCTTTTGGAAATGATTAATTATATCTAGTAAGAGTGAAATAAAGTAAACACTAGGTTTAGGCTACTAGACTCAGGGTCTTAATAGTTGGTATCTAATAAAATTTAATATAAACCATGAGAACTTTATTTAGGAAAACATAGAATAGAGAACATAACCCTATAAATTGATTTAGGATAATAACCTATTTTTTTTGTAATTTAGAGATCACTTGGTTTCCCATTATGATTATTATTTTTCATATAATTATATTTGGTTTCATTAAATAGATATTACTAGAAAGATCCTAGTTGACATTCAAAATTATGGAAAATGTGGTGATTATGAGAAACCAGATGGGATGATGACTAGATTGAAATAAATTATCATTATTCCAGTTAAATTATCTTGATATATAATTACAAAAAATAATATTAAGAAACTCATATAATAAAAAAGGATAGATTTTCTGATTTGTTGGTTATTGGAGACCTTGGAAGAATGAAGGATCAATTTTATTCACATCAAATATGCATAAAGAGACACCCTAAGGAATGACTTAAAGGAATGAGAATATGTTTTCTTAGTGGAAATGATTTTCATAGTGTACTAAATTGTCTAGGATTCCAATGTCTTATTTTTGGGTAATATATGAATTATCTAATTCAATTTATTTACATAATAGTTAACTCTTAGACTAAGTAAATACCTATTTGATATCAATAGATGTAGTGTTATTATTGTTTTTGGTATTTTGTTTTTAGAAATTATTTTATGTCATTATTTTTTAATGGATATTTTTTTATAAGAATCATGAAATATATAAAGATTTTTTAGTTGTATTTTTTATTTAATGACATGAAAGAATATTTTAAATGATATAGAAAACCAAGAATTATGATTTAGTGGTATGGTGGTATTTTTAGAGAATAGATGAATAAGTGAAAAATAACCCTTAATATGTTTCTGATGAATTATTAATTCTTATATAGGATAGAGAAAATAATAATATGGATAATGTAAATGGGATGATATTACTATCCATAAAAATTTTTAAAGGTTTGATGAAAAATAAAATTACGAAGGAGTTTTATGTATTTTTAGATTTATGGAATATATTTGATAATCTAGGATTTTATTTATGGTATAAAGAGAGAGTTAAATTTTGGAACATTTCATGTCATCGTTAAGGTTTTATAGTGATTCATGTTATTACCATGTCGTATGAGAATATGTGATCAAGGTGTTTAAATGTAAAATTAAGAGCTACATTATGTGGGATTAATGGTAATTTTATTTTAGAAATATTGTGACTTTATTCTAATTTTTCTTATTTTCAAATACATTTTACTGGATATGGAATGAATTAAGTTGAACATTAGATATTACATTTTGAGTTTAAATAATGATTGACCATATTGGATGAAAAATTTAAACAGTTTTTTTAATAATTATATTTTGATGGAATGAATTATATATCACATGATTCTTTGAAAGTGCATTAGGATTAAAAAATTCATCATGAATATCCATTTCATGGCATAAGATATTAATATGAAATTGAAATAAGAACAACTAAAGGATGATATTTTTCTTATGACATGGAATGAAATTTTTTATGTTTATTTTCTTGAGTTCTTTACCTATATTAATAATATATTCCCCAAATATAGAGAAATTACATTGAAATAAAAATGATATCAGTTTACTTTTCCTATCGAGAAATCAAAAGGTCGTTAAACCCACTTACGATTTCTGATTATTTGGATTGTTATCTTTCTCAAAAACATGTTATATATCACTCTGTATTAACCCTTGGGTTTTCTTCAACTCATTTTTCCTATTTTCTGTTCCCACTAATGATATACTATTTTAAATACTAGTTTTGTGATAAACATCATATTTGCCTTTACCTAGATTTAAGAGGATGTTGTATTAACGTTTTTCATGATATGGGTTTTCCATTAAGTAATTATCAAATTTCAAACCCTTAAAAACCTCATATAAGTTAATGTTTAATGTACGCAATTTATTAATGTGGTTATAATTTAGAATCATGATATTTTAAATGAAAACATTTATTGATAGCGTTACCACACTAAAACACAAGCTTAAACAAAACACAAAATATTAGTAGTTAAATATAACTGGTATAACCTAGCCATTTAATTAGAGGATTTTAATAGTACTAATAAAATTATTAACTATATATATAAATGTCCTACTAAATAAAAATTTATTGATTAATTCTAATAAAATAAGTACTCAATTTAAGTGTAATGATATTTTGTACTTGAGAAATACATTTTCTACAAAATGATCTCTATTTATTTTTTTGAGAAAATACTATTAATAATTTTTTTAACTTCTATAAATATTATGCTATAAAAGTGATATCATTTTTAAATAAACATATAAAAATTATATCTTGCCTAAATTTTCAGACTTTATAAAAAGGTTAATTTTTTAATAAATGGTGATATATATTGGTTTTTATAAAAATATCATTTTATTTTCAATAGAAATTATAGTCATAATTTTAATTTTATCTCAAAGTAATATAATTATTATTTAATTTTATATAATCATATTGGATTAATTTGAGTAATCGTTATACCAGATTTTGGTGTGAGTACATTTTTGGGTTAAAAACCCCATTTTTCTAATACCTAATTTTCCATGTTTTTATACATTTATATCAAAATTAACATCATTTTCTTATAAATATTGAATTTTAAAAAGTAGATTCTAGAATTGAAATCATCAGGTTTAAATTGTTTAAAAAGACCCATTTTATTTTCTGGCAATGTGTATAGTAACCAAAGTTAAAATTTTAACCTCGGTAAAGGGTAAAACGTGTTAATAAATGTTAAAACTAAAAGATAAGTCATAAATTTTCTTCTTACTTTTTATTTTTGGATGATAATTTTACCATTATAACCTTAGGATTGATCATGATTTTTTTAATAGATAGATGTATAGGAAAATGACTTATATAATATTTAAATCATAGAAGATTATAAAATATCACACTCTTAGTTTTAAATATTTATTATGTGTTCACATAGAGAAAAATAAAGGGGGTGAATGAATATTAATTTTCAATTTGTGAGAAATGAAATTATTTTCATGAAGATAATTTATTTTTAATTTTTAGTGATGAAATAATTACCTTAAATTCTTATGTATCCCCAGTATAGTATTTATTCAATTAAGAAGAAAATTAAATAAATGTTTTTAAATGTAACTATTTGGGACTTTGAACCTCAGATATGGTGCCTTAATTCACTATATTAGTATAGATAAAGTGGGTTGAACCCTAAAGGACTAATATGTATAGTATTTTTTAAGAAATAGAAATATACATGATACCCATTTTACATGGGAAAAAGAAAATAAAACATAATACTTAACAAAAACATATAAAATTCATCCTTGAAAACTCATTAAATGATCACCTCTTCCTATTCAGTAGAAATGAATGAAAATAAGGGTGATAATATATGATATGTAATGGTTAATTACAATGGACGAAATCATGATTAAATAAGAATAATCCGAATGGAAAGGTAAATAACTAAGAACACAACCCATTTAAATAACATAAATATCAAGATAAGATATGAAAGAATTAATATCACAAGGTAAATAAATGATAACATCAGTCATTTAATAAATAATCTGATAATGAAATTCATCCCTAGATAATATCACAGTGAAAATACCATGAAGAATAATAAATTAATTTTCAATGCATGTAATGCATAATTATTGGTTTTCATGTCTCAGGAACATTGTACATGTACCATCAAGACCGTTCACAAGATGATTTAAACTATAGGTAAAACCCTGTTTAATTTATGAAACTGATTTGTTGTATGAGAACTATCAATGAATCAAAGGTATATATGATACTATTTCCCACCAATAACTTTTTTCTCCAAATCATTCATCACATATCAAATAATTAAATTAATTCATCAATGAATATGTGTTATCATCAAATATCTGTATTGAGTAAATGATACTGATTTATCAATATTTACATAATTAATCACATAACATTAAAACTACACATTGTATGTGAAAATGATATACGTATTTGGAAAAAATAGTATCCATTATTCAATAATATTTCTATTTAATAGAAATTTAATTTCCAATTACAAATGATTATAAAAAAGTATTTGTTTCAGTAGAAAGTTAACAAATCAAAAATGAATGTGAATTTTTTCAATTACATTTACCACGGGGAAATTTTTATTTCAAAATAAAATGGATGAAATAATTCAAGTTGAAAATTATAATAATATGATTAATGAATTAATAATGATATTACATGTAAATGTGACAATATATACACTACATAAATGTAAACTAGTGCACAATAAAAATTAAGTATCAACAAAACAAAAATTTGGATGAAATACCTTACATCATGCTTCATTTTAATTATATATTCTTTAACCAATGGTAATGTGGTTTTAAATTTTTTTTAACTTATACCAGAACCAAATTGAAATTTAAAATATGAAATTTTATCATTTTATAAAATATTATTCCCCATTCATTAATGACAATTCATTATTTTCATTATTTCGATTGTTAATTGCATTGTTTCCTAATATTTGTTTTTTCATTAAAGTTCAATTTATTTCACATATTATTAAATTTCATCATGAATATAATAATAATCAATAATTAATAATCATATTTATAGATATAATATAATATTAATATCAATAATGAATAATGGTTATGAAAAATGAAGTACGCTATGATCATGGCGACAGTTGGCCATACCTACGCATTAATAACATTTTAATTTTTCCCCCATCATTATGGAATGAAGTAATGTTGTTATTTACCTTTAAAAAATGTAATTAATATAATTTATACCATTTTATATTCTTTTATGTATCAACCATATAGAAGTTTTATGAAAATATAGTCACGTCACTTGATTAAGGCGGTAGTCCACACGTAATGAAAAGATGTTATCATCTTTACATATCGTAAAGGAAAAGAAAAATGAGTTATATATTATATTTAAGGAATGTTAAATATTATAATAATTTTATAATTATGTCATGTTTATTATATATAATCAATTATTTTCTCTTTGTCACCTTCCATGTGAAGCGTTAGTGAAGGATGAATCACATCACTTTGCGAGGCGGTAGTCCACCATACACATGAGAAACATTATCACATATCTTATGGAATTGAAGTTAAAAATATATATCTTATGCATTAAATAAATAGGTATAAATATACTTTAAATATAAAATATCAACTTTATATCCAACATTACATTGATACTTGGTAGATGGGAATGGAGAAACGGACGACATTGATTCGTGAGGCGGTAGTCTGCCGTACACACGAAAGATGATTTCATAACCTATTTGATGGAAGTGGAGATGGTTTTTGGTAATTACATTATTATAAAACATATTATATTTTATGGAATATTCTGATTTTATTTTATCATCATGATATAATAAAAATTAAAGGAGGTTGAGAAAGAAGTAAAATAAAGACGCTCATTGAAGAACATTTCTTCTTATTTGGGTATCCTCTATAGGACTTCACTAAACACTTGGTTGAATTTTTAAGAAAAATAATTCTTATAGGATTATTTTAGAGAATTTGGGAAATTAATTTGGAATTTATTCTCTGAAAAAAGTATTTTGAATGTGTGATGAAGAGATGAGAGTGGGTGGCCTTTTAAAAGTGAGGGAAATGACACAGTTGATATTTTTGAAAAGAATTGAGTGCTCCCAAATTTTTCTTATGAAAAAGTTTAAAAAAGGAACATTATAAATAATTTTAGGTTAATGGTATAACTATTTCTATAAAATAGTTTTCGGACAACTTTATAGGCTTTTTTACAGTTATATTTTTGTTTAACCCCAGGTAAACCCATTTTCAAATTAACTGTTGTAATTAATTATTACTGCATTAATTATTATTTTTTGTCAAGAATTATGTTAACATTATTATAAATTATAAAAAATTACAATTCAAAATTTTATATCCTTTTTTTCCAAATTCAATTTATAGAAGCTTAAATATTGCATTTAAAATTAATCCCTCAAAATAATTATGAATGCGATCTTTCAAAGGGAAAATGTTCAAAACTTTACAATGTTTTCAAATCTAAATTAAATTTAAAAATTGTTCCAATAAAATAAATTCGATTAATTAATATAAAATTTTACTAATACTACTTTCAAATCAATTCGAAATATAGTTTAACATTATAAATTACTTAAATGAAAGGTCAGTTTTCAAATTAAAATATTTGTTTTTAACTCTTCATTAAAAAATAAAATATCCTTAAAAATACAAAAAAATTACCATAATATTATTTTGGAATTACGATTTCAAAAATGAATTTTATTTGATCAAATAAATTGTCTAATATTGTTAAAAATAAATTTTAATTTATTTTTCTAATGAGTTAATAAAGATTGGTTTGTTTAAACATAGGGTGCATCACAAGCTATTAGAGAAATTTAATCTATTATAAATGAAAAGTATTATAATGTCTTTGGGTGTTACATAGTTATATCCTAGAAAAATTTATTCCTCATAATTTTGGGGATATTTTTTTCCAAACATATTAGGTAATTTATACTTTATAACATCCTCTAGTGCCCGTGTTTCCCCCTCCATTTTTTGATTTCGATAATGTAAATTTAATTGTCAAGTCATTTGATTCCTAAAAACTTTTTCTATAGCATAAATAATGTTGATGGGTTATTAAATGTAATATAAATTAGATTCCAATTATCATTCATTATAAGTGATCATATTCATTATGTCTGGCATGTAATTTCTTAACAAAGATATATAGAGCACATCTTGTACTTTGGGGAGGTTTTAAGATATTTCCAAATGTTAAGAATCAAATCAAGTTAATTCAATAATTTAAATGTTTTGATGTACCTGGTTATTAACTTCCCTTTCTTAACAAACCTTATAACACCCTTCCTTGGAGAAACATTCATGGAAATATGATTTCCCACTTAGAATTCCAAATCATTTTTCTAATTATTGCCAAAACGGTTTTCCCTACATGGGATGGTTTAATGTGAGCACGAATAGCTTTTACCATTATTGTTTACTCTTCAACCGTTCTTGGGTCTAAAAGTTTCCTTTCACCAACTTCATCCTAACAAGTTTTATTGTTATATCTATTTCTATATAAATTTTCACACAACATCATTTGAATACTTCAATGGAAACTATTATTACAAGAAAACTAATGAAAAATTAAATAATGATCCCACATACCTTGAAATTCAATTGAGAATGAAATCAACATTTATTTAATTATTTCAATAATCATTACAGACTATACATTATTTTTAGGATTGTAGGTGGTTCCCAAATGAAGCTCAGTACCAAGTTCCTTTTAAAGGTGCTTATATAATTTTGTTGTAAATTGGGGTTCTCTATCAGAAAAAATTGAAATTGTTGAACCTCTTAGTCTTACAACACCATTAATATAGATCCATGTGAAGAACTCAAGAGGTGATCCTTCACTTATGGAAATTAAGTTTGTAGATTTGGATAAGAGATCAATGATAACCCATAATGCATCATTATTTCTAGTATTCTTAGGTACTTTTTTGAAAAGTTATATAGTAATGTCATCTCATTTACACATAGTAATAAGAAGTGGATGTGTTGATCCTCTAGGATATTGTCTCGTGGTTTTCACTTGTTGACAGACTAAACATCGGGGCAAAAAATCAGCAATTTCAAAACATATGTTACCCTAAAATGTTTTCCACAAATACATATACATCATTATGCTTATATGGTATATAGATACATTATAGATACAATAATAATATAACTATTAAATTTTTAGGTTAGGTATAGATTGAACACATAATCTCATTCCAAATTTCATAACACCATTTTCAAAAATGATGTCCGCTAATTGCTCATCATTCATAGCTTTAATTTTCTTCTTTAATGTTCTCATCATCCAATTAAGATAATTTTATGTTTTCTAATAAAGATAAATTTTCAATAATTTTAAAAATAATTTATGTCTCCCCAGACTTAATGATTCCAGTATATATATTTAATATATATATATATATATATGAAGATTTTATGCCTCTTAATCCTCATTTTAGTTATAACACTGTAATATTTCCTAATAAATGCATCAAATACCATATTTTATTTCCCTGGGTGGTAGTGAATTGGAAAAAAATAACCATTTATTATATTGAGAAATTTTCTTTGTATTATATTGATATATTTCTATAAATGATATATTTTTGGCTTTTATGATTTTTTTATATATCACATCTTTAACCATAGAGATAATATCTCCATATATACATAGAAAAGATTAAAACATCCAACTCTAGATCATGGTTTGGATAGATATATTCCTTTGTCTTTAATTACCTTGATGCATATGTTATAACCTTATCATTTTTTATTATGGAACAACAAATCCCATTCTTTAATGTGTGACTATATATCAGGAACTCATCATTCCAGATAGTAGAGTAAAAATTCGAGCATTGGACCATATACTCATTAGTTAGTCAATAAATTATTCATATATCTTTATAAAAAAACATAACCCATTTGTGTGTAGGTTTTGTTAATGGGTTAGGAAATTGGAATTTTTTTTAACGAATCACTGATACTATCCTTCCTAACCAATTAAACTGCATACATCAATTTTTTTTGGTTTAGGATATTCTCTGATTACGTTTTTTTTGTGGGATAAACATATATTCCATCCTAGAAGACAATATGGACATGAAAATAAACATCTTGAATCATAAAATAGAACTTACTAAATTTCCCATATAACACTTTTAGTCTATGATTCATAGTAATTATCCAAAAGTGATTCTCATGTTCCACATATATTTTAGAATATGCTAAAACACCATTAATTTATACAACAAAAATTCATCAAAACATTTCTTGAATACTCTATTAATTAGATCCATTAAAATAAATGGTGCATTATTCAGTCCAAATGGTATTACTATAAACTCAAAATATCCATACCTCATTAAAAATGTTATCATTGGAATGTATTATTTCTTTACTTGAAATTGATAATTCCTAGAAAGTATGGTCAATCTTAGAAATATATTGGGTTCTTTGAATTTTATCAAATAATTAATCAATTTAGAAGAGGATACATATTATTTATTTTAATAGAATTGATCTTTCTATAATCAATATAGAGTCTCATGGATCCATCATATTTATTAATGAAGAGAATGGGGATCCACATGAAAAAACTCTAGGGAAAAAAATCCATTATCAACCAAATCCTCTAATTGTTTCATCAAATCCACTAAGTCCATTGTTTCTATTCTATAGGGATTATTTGATATTGATTTTGAATCTAATATTAAATAAATGGATAACTAAACTTCACACTATACAGGATGCACATGTAATTTCTTAGCAAACACATCAACATATTTCTATCTAATAGGTGCATCATCTAATTTATGGCTACCTTATTCATCCCTATATATTTTTTTCACTTATTCAGCAATAATCTCATTCAGTGGTTCCAATGGGGTGGATCTAGATATGAATCATATAATGAATTCCCTACTATTAAGATATGAAATTCCACGTCTTCCTTACAAATCATGATTTCCTTGTACTAGAAATACATTTATACAACACATTTTGAAATATTTTCCATAACAAAGATTATATCAATGTAAACCATATGTATTGTGATTAGGATGGTGAATAAAGCACGTTTGTGTGTCATATTTGGCAATACCAATCACATCTTTCTTGCAATGTGAATTCCCTTAAGATTTTTGAATCAGAAATCCCTTTTTAAATAAAAGGGAAATATATGATTTTCTTAGTAAACTTGGTGGATATAAAAGATAATGATAATCTGGAATCAAATAAATCATTAAGTAAATTTTAATATCAGTTTAATGTATCATCATTGACATCATTGGGTACTTCTACCTCATTTGTAGGGATCAAACAATCATGGACTTCTCCCATTGAACTCTTTTGTTTTAGATTTCACTAACTCCTAGATCACTGGTGTGAATAATTATCCATTTGACTCTAGTTTAATAACTACCAATCAATGATTTATTATTTCTTATTTCATTTATGAGATAGATTCCCTTTATCACTACACTTGTAATAGACTCTCATTCACTTTAGTCATTTTATTGGGTGATTCTTTCCCCAGTTCTCACATGATGGAAAATTATTAATCATTTTATTCATTGTTGGATCATTCCCTTTTATTGGTTATCAAATTATGTATTAATCTCTTTTATTCTATTGAATATATATGATCTTGATAATTCTATCTCCATTTTTATAGAACATAAAATTATTTCATCATATGATGAAAAATTCAGAGAAACCATGGACCTTAGGATAATTGGATTAAAACCATAAATTACGTGATAAATCTTATACTATGTGTTTTATATGTAATACATTGAATAAATAGATAACCATGTAAAGGTATCCACAATCTTTGAAACACTTTCTTATTCCTTTTTCATTAATCAAATAAATTTTATCTTTCTTTCAATTTTTTCCAATGAGGGAATTATTTGTAAATAAATGAATCCTTAAAATATTTCCTTTACATGATTTCTATTTCCACCTCCTCCATAGTATTATAGATCAATGATCACCATTGACCATAATTACCTTTTATACAATTAACCTCAAGTGTTACCATTTCCTTTTCACTTTTATGAAGTGGTAAATATTCTTCAATGAAAATAATTTAATTTATTACCCTTTTTTAACAATAATGTTACCATAAAATTCATAGAAATAACACACATCATATAAAAGGTAACACATGAAATAATCATACTTAAATGAAATAACCATATGGTGGAAATCCACACATATCATTTTTACAAATTGAATAACCATATGAGTGACTTCCATACCCAATGCATTAAAGGTTATAACATAACCTCACATCCTTTGTTTATCATGGAACCACCTATCTTTGGTTTATCGGATAACCATAATTCATTGGTTTATCATGTATCCACTAGTCAAATGTCCAAGTACCATTATATAATCAAAAATCATAAATGATTGTATTTATCAACATTACACTCATAAAATTCCATTTGGTATAACAAGAAATCATTTCTAGATATTGAAATATCCTATCCAATTTCAAAATAATTTAAATATAAAAACACCTAAAAAGGGAATAAGGGATTTCTTTTACGTTAAAAAACATTAAATCTTATAGGGGAATCCAAATATCACATAACAGTTTTAGCAACGAACAAGTCTTTTCACCGCGTACGTTAATAACATTCCATTTTATCATTTAGTAAAATTATTTGTAGGTACAATAATACCTTTGAATTAAAATTCAATTTTATTTATTATACAATGTATAAAAAGGTGGGTTATAACATAAAAATATTCCATAACGAAAGGATATTGAGACAAAGCCCCTTACTTTGAGTCTTACTCGTCACATATACTCAATTTTTCACTGAATAATAAAAATAGGTTAATTTATAATTTCTTGAGAACCTTTATATTGTTTATTATTACTATTATATAACTTATTACCATGTTATAAAAGTTACATAGTTATTTATGTTCATATCAGAGGTTTTGTTGATATTTGGTACTTGAGTCGAAAATGATCTTATTTTAATGTAAATTGTACATGTGGACAATATTCCATCCTATCCAGAATATTATTAATGATATAAATATCATATATTTGAAGTATATGTCTATTTATAAAATCAATAATATTTGGAGATAAGAAATTAAATTCACTATTCATGGATATTGTCGGTCGTATGTACTCCTAAACACTACCATTTCATTGTTATATAAAATGAATAATAATAAAATGGTAAGTATATTATAATAACACTGTTATTTTAATGTAATATATGTCTCATAGGTTTAATAAAACTATCCTTCATACGATCCATGTATATTAGGAACGAGTCATATCGCTTTGAGGGGGCAGTAGTCCCCCATTTCATCAAACGAAATTATCATATTTACACATTATGGAATGAATAATGGTATGTTATAAAGAAAAATTATAGAAGCATAGAGAAAAAATAAAAATAATATATATGATACTTAAAATAGTTTCCATTATAATTTCGTCCCTGAGTGGTGGTAGGTAAAATTGAAAAATCATCATTTCTTGAGGTAGTAGTTAGCCGCACACAGAAACAATATGTTTGTTACCCATTAAATAAGGTGTCTGTATGTTGAGTTAAAAAATCATAAAAGTACAATTATATTTAGGATACCTTTTTTGTTATGTGATAATAGTGTAAGAAATGTTTAGGGAGTGGATAATGGAAATAAAACTAAAAATCATGAAAGAATGTGTTACCTCTAAATCAGTTAACATCTTTGGTTTATACCAGAAAGATTCCTTGGGAGGTTTTGGGCCCTAAGTGAGGCTTTTAGGATTAGACGACGGTTTCTAGTATGATTTTTGAGTAGTTATTGGATGATATAGAGGGTTCAAGATGTGTTAATATTATATAAGAGAGGGTTCCTTTTTAAATGAGAGGAAAGGGGAACCCTTGGAAACACTTAAATTATTAAAATAATTTGAATTAATTTTTTATTAAATAGGATCCAATTTAAGATATGTGTAAGTAAAGAAGAGGATAGGTCAAAATCCTCTTATCCAATAATTATTAGAAAGGTATTTATTTTATTTCAAAACATATATTTTTGGTTTATGCTTAATGATTCTCTTTTAATTTTAATTGTGGTAATAAAAATTTAATTATTAAAAGGGTATTAATTTGACTTTTATGTGTGAAATTTTCCATTAATGTACACATAATTAACTTTTAGACATTATCATAGTAAGTTTCTTTATTTTAAAAATATTTTCAGTATTTTTAAATAATGTATTAATTTACTATTTATAAAAAACATCAATTATGACAATTTTTACACTATTCATTTTATTGAATTTAAATAAAATCCAAACAGAGAGGTAACATCAAACCACATAACATAATAGTCTTAAAAAATGTCATATTAACCCAGATAAATCTTTTATGACATAAATTATGTCATATAATATTTATTTTAATATTCATAATATCATTTATTTGATTCCTTCATTAATAAAACAATCACTGCATCATCATTCTGTCATAATTCAATTTAATTATATAAATTTTAAAAATTATAAATAAATTACCATGATGTAGGAAATATTTTTAGATTTATAATTAATATTTTAATTCGAATATATAACTTATATAATCTCATATTAAAATTGTTTAATTTAGGAGATTTATGTTTATAAAATATTTTTCTTTACTTTAAATTAAAAGATTTAAATGTCATAATCACACCCAAGTGACTTCCAAAGCCCAAATTTTCATTCAAAGATTTGTATTGGTTAGTAAAATCTCATACAATAGGATTATGACATGTTTTAGGGTAGTTTTGTATTATTGTAATATTATTTTTACCTTTATTTACCATATTTACACTTTAAACGTGGTAAAAAAAATTAATTTCCTGTGTACTATTCACCATTTCCAAAAAAGGGGAAATATAAAAATAGATTGGAACTTATTATTTAAAATATTGAATAAAATTTTCAAAATTTAAAACACAAATGTTGTATTAATTAATTTAAATAAATTCTCATTATCAAAAAGAGAAAATGAGTTTTTTAAAAGTAAAAACCATTAAAAAATTAATATGTGTTCATATGAAATTTCTATGAAACATTACCTCCAATGAATAACATTGGATGACATAATGAAAAAATATTCTAAATACACTTTAGAAAAAATTTAAATGATAATCTATCAATTCAAATAAATTAGATGAAAAGGCATTTTTGTATTAAAAATACTGTATTTTTCATTATTCATTAAAATATGAATTTTATAAAAAAAATATCAAAATTTCAAACAAAGTAAATTTTTCTTTCATAATATAAAATTATAAGATTATTTTTTCAAATTGAAAATATAAAAGTGTCCAAAACTATATTTAAATATTTTCTTCCATCAAAAGGAAGTAAAACGACCTTTTAAAAATATTAAAGTAATTTATGCTTAATATTGGATTAATTCTCATTTTAAGCCTATAAAATTTATTGGATATAAATGTAAAAACATATAACAAAACCATGTAATCATATATATTTTAGTAATATTCATTAATTCTAATAAAACATGTAGGTGTTACGAAGAATTTAAATTATTAATAATATTATTGTATTATTTTTGGGTTAACTCTGTGTTATGTGCAATGTATGATTTTAGGAAAACCTGTTGTTGTGTTTTAAGTATTCTATTGGAAAAATATTCCCCTTTAACATAAAATTAATCTATTATTGATAAAATTATAATATATGAAAATTTATTATTCTATAAATACTTGAAAGTTTATAGTTCGCGGGTAAGTGTGGACTACCACCTCTTCAATACGATGAGATTGGATTTCTATATATATTTCACATTTACGGTAATATTCATGAAGTTGATGAATATAAATGATATAAATTATATAATAATTATTCTATAATTTTGAATTATTATTTACCTTTTTTTCATTCCAATAGTTGAAAAATGGAAAAAAAGTTCATGCATATATATGACCTACCGTCTCCATGAATAGTGCAATTCATTTTTTCATCTCCATATTTTATAGATTACTCACTATATAAAATAAATATATAAGATATTTTTATCGTATTTATGATTCTATTGATGATTGAACCAAGATAAAAATTAAAGGAGAAAAAATAACAAACCAAAACATACAAGAAAAATGAAGCTGTTATTACCCGGAATAATGATTTTATGAATGTTTTTTCAATAAACAGGTGATAAAATAATATAAGTAAAAATTATTATATGATATATATGTTTATAATATAATAGATTTATAATAAGTTTATATTTATTATATAAGAGGTTCATACACATTTGATGTAAATTTGACATGAAGTAACTCTTTATTTCAACATTTCATCATTATTTGAAACTATTTATGTTTAATAACATGTTCGAAAAATAATGTGAAATTTATATTCTAAACCAAATATATTTTATTCTCATATGTTTATTCATGAAAATTTAATTTAATAGTATTGTTTCTTCTCCTTGTAGCGTCAAATTAGTGAGGAAAATGGTTTTAAGAAAAATTGACATTATTTTTCTTTTTTTGATGAAAATCTCTTTTTGTCCATATCAATGTTTTCTAAGGAAATTTACAAGAAAAGTTTTATTGTTCTCCATTGATTTTTTAAATTCATTTTAAACATATTTTTATTTTTAAAATATGTTAAAAGGATTCTTATTTTTGTTCTCTAAACGAGTTACTTTTTGACGTTTTTATAAAAAAGTAAAATGATGGAATTGTTTAACATATACAACATTAATGGAATTTATGACTGTTATGAACACATAGTTTTTTAATGATTCCATTAAAATTTTAAAATTTTATTTTAAAATTCAAAATTTCCCTAATATATTAGAAATTTTAATATCGTATTTTTTTCAAAGTGAAAAATCGCATTTTCCTCGTGAAAGTTTACAATGAACTTTTGAGAGTATTTTCATCCATGTCATCATCATTTGTTGAATCTCACTATTTACTAGGGTTATAATCTAATTATACCATCCAAATTATTTCCTTATAATTTTTATGAAAAGTTTCACTGGGGATGTGCTATTTTGATCCATTGACCATATTAATCTAGATTATTTGGGATTTTATTTGTTGGTTGGGGTAAGAATTATCATTTTTCATGCTTGTTTTCAATATAAATAATTATATTTTTATTTATACCCTTTCATGTAAGGAATTAATTAGGAATAGTATGTTAATGGAGTGTCCCTCTATAGCCCCCCAATGCACTAGAAGGTCTCATTAGATAAACTGGATTTCGGTTCGCCCAATTCCTTACCCATTCTTTAAAATGTCATGACCCCAGAGTTGATGGAATTTTTAGATTTCTTGGTTGAGGCCTCAACAATATGATTTAGGTATTCATAATTATAAATTCTAGAATTATTAAATAAGTTATTTATATCCATGTCATTATTTTATTTTTCTAATTTACATGTATAAGGTTTTAACTAATGAGATTATTTATATAGCTTCATGTGTCCATTATTCACTCATTATTTTTTATTCTTTTTTTTGAACATAATGATTAAACCGAATGTTTCATTATATATTTACATTTCCTTATTTATTATTTTCTATTTATTCATGATAACTTACACTACATTAATACCCTTACTGTGCATCTGATCTCACCCCTTTTTTATGGAACATTTCCCCAGGATATTAGGATGGGTATTATTATTGATTTGCAAGGATATTATAAATGGAATAATTTATTTTTCAAAAAATACTATGTTTTATTTTATGTTTTCTAATTTTGGATTCAAATATGTTTCTATTTTTCCAAGACTACAAATCTATTAGAACATTTGGGATGGGATTACTTATATATAATTCCAAAATAATAATTTAACCATTGGTTATAAGATGCTAGAATAAATTTATTTACATATAGAATCATAAATATCTTATAATTATCATGATTATACTAATATTATTCTTTCATAACCATCCATTTTATACACTAATAAAAACTAAATTTCATCACTCTGTGGAGGTGGTAATGTACATGAACACATGAGAGGCATTATAATTTTCCATCAGATGGTAAAGTATGAATGAAAATTTTATATTAACTCTATAAAATAATAATTATGTCATAAAAATTAAATACTTACATTAAATTCAACTGTATAACCATCTGTGTACAGTAGAGATGAAAAATGGTGCACATCGCTTCATGGAGGTGGTAGTGCACTCATACACATGACTGAAGCGTTAATTTCCTTAATTATGGAGTGGAGGAACAAAATAGTTATTCCATAAACAATATGAAATTTGATTATTTTGATGATACTGATTTTATTATGTCATAGTGGAAAATATAGATTTGTTTGTATTTATAAAAAGAAATAAACTTGAAAGATTTTATTATAGTCTTGTAGCTCTCCCAAGGTAACCTATTTTAATTACCAATTAAAACATATAATAGGGGTAATTTGAGTAGAAAAGGTCCTCTAAGATGTATATAGGATATTTAAGGTCTGATTTTGGATGATTTGGATTAATATAGAGTGATATAAGTATATGAATAAGTGAGTAAAGCGGGTGTCCTTTTATAAGTGAGGGGAGTTACAAACTTTCAATTATTGAATGTTTCAAAATAATATAAAGGTATTTTCCAGGGAATGTAGCACTATGGAAACAAAAATATAACTTTTATAATTTTTCATGTCTAAATACAATGAAAAACTACATTTCATCTCTTTTTTTGTTATATTAAATCTTTATCCGTTTATTTTAACCAATTTAAACCATTTTAGCTCTAGCTGTGGTGGCAAATTTTTACCGAGGTAGTTTATTTTTATGAATAGAAATTAATATTAATACATTAACATATTCTGAATTTATTATAAAAATTTATAAATACATTTTATAAAACTAAATGTATGAATTTTCCAAATATTAATTTTAATGTATGTTCTCAAAACACAATAGAAACCCATTTTTTAAAAAGTATATGTTTTAAGCATAAAAGCGATTTTATGAAAAAATATATATTGTGGAATATCTTGAACTAATTAAGTCTATTATTAAAAAAGTAATTTATTTGATATTAGATCAATGAAATAATGGAATGTAACTTTACAACCACACTGTCAAATAAAATGACCCAAAAATAGTTTTTTATTACATTGAAATATTACTTATGCCCCAAAAAACAAAAAAATAGGTTTATTAATTCAAGGTAACATTTTTTAGTGATTTAATTTTCTACATAAAAACAAATATGTTTAATCCCATTATTTAATATGTTTTTATTTAAATTTTACATTCCCATGTTTTGCAATGTTGGAGCTGGGAATATTCCCCCGTTTGGGCCATCAGGCCACCAATTTGGTCCCCAAGTCCTTTCAGTCCTTCAGGCCACCCAGACCATCAGGTCAGTAAGGCCTTCGGGCCACATGAATACCTTCGGTCCTCCTTAAGTGAAGATGCAAACTAGAAATCCCACAAAGTCACAAGTTTCAAAAGGAGGATGAGCAAGGTGGTTTCACCATAGCATAAGCTAAATAGATTTCTAGAATGATAGGGTATGTCCCCTGTCATCAGGAAAAGCCTGTGCGTGTATGGGAAAGCCTAACCGAATAGCCATGAAAAGGTGGGGAGGTGATTTCACGATGAAGATGCTGGGGAGGACCAGTTTCAAGTATTTAATATAGATTATATGTAATGTTTGAAGCATACAGGAAATGAATTCCTCTAAGGCCTACGGGCCATGTAATACTTATGCCTAAGGGCCTTGTAAGGGTTCCACCTCACCCTTTGAAAGGTGGATTATCAAAATAAATAAGAAAAATGAAGTCCTTCGGTCCATTGGAGGATACTATATTAAATTTATTTATTATTAATATTAGATATCTTTTCAAAGTCGACCCCTGTTAAAGTTATTGTTTCCTCCTAATTTTATTCATTACTTAAATAGGTGAGGGTATTTTTTTCACCATATCTTTTTCAATTCATATGTTTATTCTTCCACCATATAGTTTATCCAAAAAACCTAGACCACGTGATCAAAAATATTCCAAAAACCTTCTATCTATAATATGAAATATTAAATTAAATTTCCACTTAATAAATATTCTCTTCCAACTAAACCACAATAGGGATCAAAGCATGAGATTCATTAGGGACACATTTCCTTAAAAAAACATGAAACACACATGTACCTGAAATGAAATTGGATGAAAGGATACACATTAATAATATTATTACACTTTCTCTAGAATTCCAAATGAGAAAAAAACAAGGGATATAATTGTTTATTTCATCTAAAATTCATAACACCTTTCCAAGGATACATTTCAAAAAATATAATCTCAGAAATCCATATAGAGATCGTTCCAACTATTCTCTCGATAACTCATCTGCCTTATGTATATTTACTGAATGTGATATTGAATCATCTTCACTTTCTCAATCATTTATTCTACTTGGTACAGTTACAAAAACATCATTTCATTTACTTCATCCCAAAACATTGTATTTCTAAAAATTATCCTTCATTTTCATAATATTTCACATGTACTATCCATCAAATTGAGGATGAAAATCCATACTAAAAATTAACTCTGTTTTTCATGACTTTTGAATGCCTTTCCAAAATTTTAATGTAAATATAGGATAATAATAGAATTAAATAGATTACTCCATGTAACCTAACTTTTTTACTTCAAATATATTATAGAAATATAATTAAATAACTAGTACCTAAAATATTATAAATTTTTTCATATTTCAATCATGTTCATTCCTAAAATTGTAACTACGCCGATTAGCGATAATGCATCATGTGTGCATCCACATACTCCAATGGTCTCCGACTATTAGTGAGTGTATAACGCATGGATAATAGGGAAACCGTACACTATTAATTAGTAAAAAACATAGTGTATGAATAATTAATTGAAAGGTATCATAAGATTTTAAAAATTGATATGTAATAATAAATAAACAAAGGCCAATAATCTGATCGTGCATCAACTTGAAATTCTATAAAAACAAAGCACCAAACATAGAAAATGTAACAGATATGGTAATAATAGATGAACAAAATAATATATAAATAAAATAACAAACTCTTATAGGAATCATAAGTAAATGCTAAATCCCAAGAACCAAAGTCAACTCTTAGTCTATAAAGAGTAATAATAAAGAGGCATAATCCAACATCGTGTCCAATAACCAAGAGATCTGTTCAAGTGCTAAATGAAAAATTGAACTGGGTGTGAATACAACTTAGTAGGCCAAGAAAAAAGGTTTAAAATGAAAATATAATATATGAGTATAAAATATAAAATTCCATATGTATATAAAAAGTAATTCAGAAGTGTAAATGTAAACCACATTGCCTCAGGATCCTCATTGGTTCTCTGGCTGACTATACCCAGTTTATCTTAAGGAAAAATGTCTCTCATAAATTACATTTTATATAAATACTTCTAGTACCCATGGTAAATAAACAATGAATCCATGTAAATGGATAATTATTTGGAGTTTCCTATTAAAATAAGGTATATCAATCCAAGAAAATGAATCAACATGATATGGAACATCATGTCTCAAAATTTAAATAAATAATAAAGATAATTGTGTTAAAAAATTTCAATAAGTAATGTGGAATTCATCTCTGAAAATTTCCCTTAAATTTTATGGAACACCCTGTCTAATAATGAGGAACTCAATGTCTTAAATTTTTAATAAATATTGATATGGAATAATATTTACAATAAAGAGGAACACCATATCTAACAAATTCCATTAAATTATATGTAAAAACATGTCCAAGAATATGGAATTACATGTCATATAATTTCAAATAATTTTCTAGGAGTTCCATTTCCAACACCGCTTAACTATTTATAATCATACAATTCAGTCTTCATTATGAGACAATCTAATGAATTTTTTATTTAAACCCATGTATAGTTCAACGAATTCTATAATAAGATTGCATGTTTAATTTAATAATTATGTATAGTCCCTGAGAAATACATGTACTAATTTTCAATCTATGTAACGCAATCCATTTCTTCATTTAAAATTAAAATAAAATAATTCTATCAAAATACTTTAATCATTCCATTAAAAAATAACATACAAGTTACAAAGGTCCATATAAGTACATGTTCTATAATAAAATTCAATTGAACCACATAGGTCATCCAATTATAAAAGTCAAGAATAAAGTAAATTATCATGAAATAAGGTGGTTCCTAAATCCCATATAATAATTTATTTCATTCTATTGATCATTTCAATTATGAGTGAAAAAGATTCACAAATTATTTTTTATAATCTGGACATGGTCCTAGTGTAATTTATTTTCATTACCAATTCATTTAGTCCAAACTAATCATTTCCCTTTTTAACAGTCAGGATAGACACAACAAGCGATGTTTTAGTTAATTATTTGCACTTTTCTTCAAGGGTATAAAATAAGACAAACCAAATTAGTGGATCATGTTGAGTTATCAACAAAGATAAATATAAAAAACTACCATAAAGGGTTTAACTGTTGATGTAGATGATTAAATTAATGAGTTACCCATTTTAGGAGATAAACATGAAAAATTAGTCATGTGGTATAATTGAATATTTTTTAAACTAAAATTATTTAAGGAAAAACATTTATACCACCTACCTCATACATATAAAGCTTCACTCATCTAATATTTTCCTTTTATTGGGGAGAAATGTGTAAATATGAAGAATAGATATATGCCTTGAAAATTGGGCATAAGAGATCACATGGAAATAACATCCTAGAAAAAGATATAAACTAATAAAAGATGTAATACGTTTCATTTACTAACCTATAGGCCTACAATGAATCCCACAGTGGCAAGAAAAAACCAATAATGAAGAAGATTTACCCTAAGAAATTAGAAGAGGATGAGGGGTAAAAGGGAGAGTTTCTAGGTATGAAACTGGAAGGAAATCGTGTAAAAACCATTTTTGTTGAGCGGGAAAAATAATCATTTTTTCGATTTTAACGAGGCTCACAGTTAGGAAAACCATGCACCGATCGTGCTAAGACCACTGTCTCAAACAACCTGTCCTATATAGTTAGGGTGCACAATTTTCCAAACTATGTACCAACCATGAACACATCACTGCATTTTTTTTATACCTTGAATAATAATCCATATTCATTTCAACATTTTTATAATAAACGTGTCCCTAAAACAATAGGTTACACAGTTGAGCCACATAGTTATTATTAACCATGCCCCAAAAACTGAACGTAAAGATATCCCTCCTAAAACTGAGATTTTGTAGCCAAACACTTATGAAAATCATTTCAAATATTGAAGCACATTATATGATTTAAATCCAATCTAAAAGAAATTACAAGAACAAATTAATAATTAGTTAAAACTATTGAATAAATATTCTGAAGCTCAGTTTAATATTTAACCCATCCACCAAAGGGAATTCACAATCCTTTATAATTTTCAACCATTTCAAAACATGGGATCTTATATCGTTACCACATTAGAACATATATTCCTAGAGAACCACCAACGGACAATGAAAAAATTACCTAACCTACTTATTTAATTAATTTTCCACTGAAATGGTTGTGTCTAATTTCTAAATTCCTAGCATTCCTATAAGGATCACATTAAAAAATGGCATAAAAGATACTAAAAATCAATCCAATTCTCATATCCACTACTTAAAATATATATAGATCTTACTCAATCACATCCAACCCATGAAAAAATAACATCATTGTGTCTTTAATCAATTGGATAGTGGAACTCCCCACTATAGGTTATTTCCTTAAACGATCAATTATGGATCATGAGAACTTCCACTATCATATATACATACATAATCATGCCCCTAGAATCATAATGACACTCCTAACATGTTTCTCAAATCATTGAACCTGATTACACATGAGGAAACTTCCCTCGATCCTTGATCTGATATATATGGTCAAATTAAAATTGATATAAGTTATCTTGTTCATGGAAAAAATTCCATGGAAAAACTCTACCACATCTTAGATTTCACCCATATCAAACCAAGAAAATTTCATACATTTTTTCTTCAATAACTACATACAAATTCTTAAGGCAAAAAAAGTTTAACCACCTCCAATCAACTATTTATGAGAACTCTCTACTCAACTATAGATGCATCACTGAAACCAAATTCTAACACATTTAATACATGAAAAATGTGATCATTTTAATCCTGCTTAATAAATCCCGTAATCCACTACCTATGAAATATCTTGGACAAAACATTCTTTGAAAATTTCCATAATTGTGCACAATGTAATCACTGATTTGAAACTGATGTATCACCCATGGATCATCACAAGCTATTATGGGTCTAACACCCACACTCAAACTTCCCCAAAGTTCATATTCACTCATATATGTAGTATTTGAGGATAAATCTTGTCATAAATCATTTAATTTATCCAACAATATTTTAAAACCAAAATTAGCATCCAATGAATTGTCTAATGATCCGACGACCCTTCCAATAGGAGGGACATAACTAGAAACCAACACCCCTATCCCCACATTATAAGAATCATTATCATCATGGAAACAAAAAAAATTTATGATAACCACAACCCATACCCCATCAATTACCATATATAACAATAAGCATGGAGAAAATCCAACTCATCCCTGGCCACTAATGAAAATGTCAGTCGTCACTAATTACCAAATTATAAGAATGGTCTCTATGTTGTTTATTTAGTTATAAATCATGATGAGGATCACCAACTTCAGTAGAAAATTGTACACTACCAACTACACTTCTTACCATTAAACAAATCTGTGAGAGAAAATTATAAGGAGTACCTCTACCAAACAAGAAAAGAAATATAGATATTTCATTGTATAGTCATAAATCTCTCAAAATACTCAAGACGATGACTAGATATTTGATATGATCATATCTAAATTAGTACTAAAATAATATTCCATCAACATGTATGTCTCTATCTATCAATCCATGATCACATAAACCATGTAGTACATTCCACAACTAACCCCATGCACTGTATATCTGAACAATGGGTTCCAAGGTCCCCCCATGGTTTAGCTATATCAGAACACATGGATCATTTCTATGATATTTCTCCCCATGAGGAACCTCCTTTTTTTAACAAAATCCTTGGTTCACTTCAAAAACATGATTCATGTTTAAAAACATCGATCTTTGTGCCTCCCTATCCACTCATATATGTTCCATTTCAAATAGTTACAACATGAAACCAATATGAACTAAACCTGTCATACACAGTTGGTTCACAATCTCTCACCACCTAGTTCAAGACCTGACTCATGCTACTATGATTCAACCATCTAAAAGTCCAAGATGACGATTCTAACTAAAATTTCAGTCTCATTATTCCCTAAATCACTTATAGAACTCCTCTTAAATATTTTGAATCTCACATGTGTCATTATTTATCGAATGACTGTGTGACTCCAATTGTCGTTTTAGAAATTAAACTATCAACCACATTACATTGGTCAAAAATGACAGTCAACAAAACATTCCATACAATCAATGCCGGTCTTAATACCTGTTTCCATTTGGTGGTTACTTGAAATTTGAAATCATCACCATGCATATACCTCAATACCCAAGTACTTTCTTTTTATTCATCTTTAAACAAGTATAAAACTGATATCTTTGCGCTTAGAGGCATCCATACACATGGGAAGACCTAGTTCACTGGTTTCCCTTGATCAAACCATACATGGAAGGCTGAATAGGAGATAATTTATAACTAAGGGCCTCTATGTCTCATGACTATACCTACTAATGAAATCTCAAAACATGGCCTCTAGTTTCATCCACCATTATATACGGTCTCTCAAAAAAGAAACACATACCACTTAAGGTTCCATAAAACACAACATCAAATGTTTCTAGAAACTACCTCTAAATATGTAAAAATAGAAAAAGGTGGGTATATCATAAATCTATAAGGATATACTATATCAATATAGGTGTAACGACATCAACTTCTAATCATCGTAATACCCAGCCCTAATCCTCAATGAGCATCCTCATATGGGTGTTCTACCTTAAGATACACTATGTAAATATAAAAGGATAATGAGATGAAACTCACAAAGAATCTATTTAACACACCTAGATTCCACAGTACTCTTCTCTTTGAATAATTCAGTAGCGTGTGTTGTATGCAACTTCGAGTTTTAACACACACCACAACCAATCAAACTAGCCATTATGAATAGTAATAACTACATTTTGAAATATTATAAATTTTATCATTCAAAATGGACTTCATTTTTGGATTCGGAATACCGAAATTAGCTTAGGGTGAGTTTTTGGTACTTTTCTGATAACTTTCATATTTTTGATGAATAGTGAAAAATTAATAAAATTTAATTAAAAACAACATTTTTAATCGAAATAATTAATAGTGATAAATTATGAATTTGAATGATTTTAAAGTATAAATAGATTATATTTTAACCATTTAATCCAATGTTGGTCATTGGACATAATTTTTTATTTAAACTAGACATAAGCCAGTGCCAATATTTTGATAGTTATTATTTCTTAAAAACACCCTTTTTGTTTTGACAATGAGAATTAATTTTAAATTAATATCTTCCTATTTTGTGTTCTGAATTTAGAAAAATGGATTCCATATTTATAATCAGGAGTTTCAAATTGTGTAAATAGGTAACTTTTATTTTTAGACATTTGGAATAATTACATCGGTAAATATTTTATTTACCATGGTTAAAGGGTAAATCTGGTAAATAAGGGTAAAAGAATAATATTATAATAATATTAAATTACCCTAAAACGTGTCCGAACCCTATTAGTTGGTACATGTTCTACCATGGGAATATTTGGGTCGATTTTTGGACCCCATGGAGCCACTTGTAAGTGATAATGACACTTTATATTAATTATGATAAAGTAAATACAAAAATGATATATGCATATATCTTTTAGAAAAACAATCTTTACATTGGGTTATATGTGATGACCCAGACCCCCCTTGGTCCCTTCCTTTGCCAAAATCCGGATCCTTAAGGGGTACGGATCGGTGAGACCGATCGGTGAGACCGATCGGGGCGACCGATCGGTGAGACCGATCGGTGCGACCAATCAGTGAGACCGATCGGTGTGACCGATCGGCAGAACCGGCCGACGTCACCCGACCTTTCCAAGTTGTTCCAGTAACGCGCACAAAAGCTTAATTAAATACTAAATCGGCTCATGAGTCAGTTTAAACCACTCAGCACCTTTAATGATGAGTCAAGCCGCGTGGTCAACCCACGACTTCCACGTCTTACGCGGTTCGGCGTTTTTATCTCAACCGTTCCCGGCTCTTATAAATTAAGGTTTAGGCCGTGGTTTTCCCCCTTCTTCAATCGTGGCTCTTCTGGTGCATCGGGACCGCCACGTCGTTATCTGTAAAGTTCCGCGCCCCCGGCCTAAACGTCGATCACCTATCAACAAGTAGGGAATTTCTCTCGTCTCTCACGTTTGTGTATCATGCGGGGTGGGCGTTACTTTTATTCCTATGGAATTGGTTGAACCGAACCCTAATGAAGATAATAAACAAAGTTCTAAAGAAAGAATGGGAAGGGGTTGTGATCGGTGTTTATGCTTAATCTTGTGATCCTCCCTTTTGTTGTACTGGTTTATGTTTCTAAAAAATTGAGGCCGTTGGTGGTTGTGTGTGTGCACTTGAGTCCCCTCGTGATGTTTTAAATGGGTTGCTGAAATTGTGAACTCCTGCTGTGAAATTGGTTAATCACGTATATCCGGCTGAATAAGTTGAAAGCACCAGGATCAACCCTTCTGTGATAACTCCCGGTTAGAACACACGGAAATTTGAAATCATGGAGTGTGTTAAATCTTTTAAATCTGAAAATCCCTGACTTGTGTTGGTAGTGGTAGTTGGTTGTTTTTCCTTCGGGCCGTTTGCTGGAAATGTGGGAGGGGATGGGATCCCCTGTTCTTTTTATACTCTCGGTAGCTGTGTGAATTTGGGGGATGGGATCTCCTGTTGGTATGGTTTCAGTAGTTGTGAGTTTTTATCACAAATTGGGGAGAGATCCTCTGTTGGCAGAACCGGGTGTGAATTTTTTGGTTGATCCTTGCTTTTGACGCTTTCCTTGGTTATGCTTATGGTAGTTGCCCAGTAGTGCTTAAAAGTAATTGAACATTTTGACGGAACCTGAAACAATAATGGGACAAATGGTTTTGTGGGCAAGGGTCGTGAATTGTGACTCGGACGCAGTGGTGTTGTGTTCTGTAGGTTGGCTAGGGAAACCTAAGTTTTGGGTGAGTGTTTGTTACCTATATCTATACTTGTAGCTTTGTGTTTCTTATTTGCACCCCACCCAAGTTGAGCACTTAGTGCCGAACACCCCCATTTATGGGGGAAGGGTGTTTTTCCCAACACTATACTTAGTGGCTGGTTATTAGCTCCTTTTCTGCTCCCTTTCCCGGATAGCCCAAGTACCTTCGGGTAGGCTGTGATGGCCTGAAGTCCATTATTAGCCCAAGAACCATCGGGCAGGGTGTTGTGGTGGTTGGCCAGGTGTGTGCGGCAGGTGGTTTCCCAAGTGTCTTCGGGATGAGGCCCAGGTGTCTTCGGGCGTGGCAGTGGATCCTATAGCCCAGGTGTCTTCGGGCGTAGCGGTGGTTGTTCTGGCCTAGGTGTTTGCAGGCATGGTTACATGTGATAGTTGTGGCCCAGGTGTGTGCGGGTGGGATTCGGCAGTGGGACTGCGTGTGGTTGTGGCCCAGGTGTGTGCGGGCGGGTGTGGTAGTGGGACTGCGGTGAGAATGGCGGGATTGGTCCGATGCGTAGGATGTCTCAATAACCAGTGGGAAAGTGGCGCGGGGTACCCAAACATCGATGTGCTCTTATATATATATTACTTGACTTGCGTTATTTGGGGAGCGAGCCTTGGTGAGGTCTGGGATGGATAGTTTGCCTTGTTAGGAGTTTGGTTTACTCTTTTCTCGCGGGACTTTAGTACGTTCCTCCACTTGTGCATGAGAGTCTTGGTTTTCCCTACTGAGTGTACTTGTATGCTCACCCTACGTATATAAAACTACTTTCAGGTTTCCAGGAGTACTTCGGGGATCACGCAGGACCCTACTAGTCGGGCAGTTGGAGTTGTTGCAGTTGTTGTTCTCTTGTTTCCTTTGGCATTGTACTTTTTGAGCTTCCTTGTACTTGTACCTTGTTATAAAAATTGTTTAAACATGCATGTGGGCTTGGTTTGGGTTTATTTATATACACTTGCTCTTTTCCCTTTTGGTGGTTTACTTGTCCTATTTCCCGATCCAAAATAATAAAAAGGGTAATGCCTCCCATATTTGTGAAAACTCATACCCTTGGTGCTAGTCGCCAACCCGGGGCCTACTGGAGGCGGGACTCGGGGGTCATTATCTCCCTTTCGCCATTGCCAGCTCCGGAGGGGCATCTTTGGTGGGAGGGGGTCGTGACAGAATGGTATCAGAGGAGGTTGAGAGATAGGACGGAGTCTGGAGTTAGGCACTGTAAGGATTGCATGGGATGGTAAGGCAACAGCGTTGGGTGACCTTGGTGCGTGAATTAGGCCAGGGAGGACCGGCTAGGACACGGGATTTTAGGGCCCCCCATGATCCGATGCAAGGACTCTGGACCTACCGAACGACCAAGTGAGGCCACACTGATTGCAGGTTAGAGACCCTAGGAAAGGTACATGCATCATAAATGACTTGTGTTCTTGTGTTTCTGGGATGTCTTGGGAAACTAAGAATAAATTAAATCTTAATAAGTTTTAAGAACGATTTTCCTTGCACTACTGGGCTTAGGCATTCCTTGTTTACCTTGCAGCTATGGAACCTGGAAGGCGACCACGTGTGGTACAGGCGATCGAGACCCCTGAGACTACTTTGGCCAATCGGCAGAGAGCTGATCGAGAGGAAGAGGACGACCAGTGGCAGAAGACTCTTCGAGCCTTCCAGCGACAGGCCCTCGAGAAGTATGAGGGGAGCACCTCCGATATGAAGACGGAAGGCTGGCTAGAGGAGCTAGTCATAGCCTTCGGCCTGATCCGGGCCCCGACCGAGTACTGGGTTCCTCTGGCTGTTAGCCAGATGCGAGGAGCGGCACGTCAGTGGTGGATGCTTCACCTGGGGAATAGGAAAGAGTCTGAGGTTGCTTGGGCAGATTTCGAGAAGGAGTTCCGGGCAGAGTTTCTCTCCTCGACAATGAAGGCGGAGAAGAGGCAGGAGCTACTCTCCCTCCAGCAGGGGAGCATGTCCGTGAGGAAACTTGGAATCGAGTTCAAGGACCACCTGCGTTTTGCTCCGGACCTCTTTTCCGATGAGGAGTCTCGGAAAAGATGTTTGGAGGAGGCGCTCCGACCCTCCCTCCAGTATGTTGTTACCCCCTTTACCCTTCCGACGTACTTAGAGGTTCAGAAGAAGGCCGAAGTGGTGGAAAGGATGCATGCTCTGGGCGGAGTGTCACGAGAAGGGATCCATATGGGACCATCGAAGGGGAAGGCCGTCAGCGCCAGGCCTCCAGCATCGGGACCCTCCAGGTTCCGACCCACAGGGAGCAGGCCGCAGCAGTTTCAGTTTCGATCCCCTGGCCCACGTTCTTTTCCTTCAGGCTCGGGACCACGGTGCTTCATCTGCGGGAGCCCTGGGCATCTCCGGAGTCAGTGCCCCGATCGGGTGCAGTACAGCAGTGGCAGTCATCCCCAGCATCCGCCGCAGCAGCAGTTTCCAGCCAGACCCTTCCGGCAGCAGCAGCAGGGACAGCGAGCTCCCGCTCCTCCGCAGGCAGACATAGGAGGGGGAGGCCGACCTCAGGGCGCTCCCCAGGGACCTCGACCAGGGCGTGGTCGGGGAGGTGGCCGACAGCCGAGGGGCAGGGGAGCTGGGTGTGGACAGTTACACGCCGCAGAAGCAACAGTTCCAGCAGGGCCAGAGGTTGTTCGAGGTACGATCAGTGTGTTTAGCACTCTTGCTTATGCTTTGTTCGATACCGGAGCTTCGCACTCCTTTGTTCCACCCAGTATAGCACGCGCCTTGGGTATAGATGCCGATAGACTTCCAGTGCCCCTGGTGTTGAGCACACCAGTTGGAGGTCAGACCGACTTGATGTTCGTTTGTCGGGGATGTAGACTGATGTTAGGGCCACATCAGTCGGTTAGGGATCTCCTTCTGCTACAGATTCAGCCGTACGATGTCATACTAGGCATCGACTGGCTATATTCTGTGTGCGCCGTCATCGACTGTTTCCAAAGAAGGGTGGTGTTCTCCGGTTTGGACGGCCAGCATGTTACTTTCACCGGCGAGCGGAGCTGTTCGAAGGGAAACAGGAGGGAGGAACCTCTCCTCTCCTTGTTGACCGAACTGACAATAGAATCAGTAGATGCGGAAAGGGTGGAAGTACCAGAGATCGTTCGTGAATTTATGGACGTCTTTCTTGAGGAGGTGACGACTCTACCCCCTCGACGTGATATCGAGTTCAGGATAGACCTGCAGCCCGGCTCTCGACCAATCTCGATGGCTCCTTACCGGATGGCACCTTCGGAGCTACGGGAGTTGCGGATACAGATTGACGATCTGATGAAGAGGGGTTATGTTCGTCCAAGTGCGTCACCATGGGGTGCTCCAGTCTTGTTCGCAAAGAAGGCAGATGGCGGCCTCAGGTTGTGCATCGATTACAGGAGGCTGAATCAGGTAACGATCAAGAATCGCTACCCTCTTCCGAGGATAGATGATCTTTTTGACCAGCTGAAGGGGGCAGGATGGTTCTCGAAGATCGACCTACGATCTGGATACCACCAGCTGAGGGTAAAGGATAGCGACGTCCCGAAGACTGCGTTCAGGTGCAGGTATGGGAACTTCGAGTTTGTGGTCATGCCCTTTGGTGTTACGAACGCCCCGACCGTGTTCATGGGGCTTATGAACTCCATCTTTCGGGAGTATCTGGATCGGTTTGTGGTGGTATTCATCGACGATATCCTGATCTATTCAAGGTTAGAAAAGGACCATGCAGAGCACCTGAGGACAGTTTTGGAAGTCCTCCGACAGCACCATCTCTACGGGAAGTTATCAAAGTGAAAGTTCTAGACACGAGAAGTGCACTTCCTCGGGCATGTAGTGTCTGAGCGGGGGGTAGCGGTCGACCCATCAAAGGTTTAGGCAGTTGTTTCTTGGGCAGCACCCAAGAATGTGGTGGAAGTCCGGAGTTTCCTCGGACTGGCAGGTTACTACCGGAGATTTGTACCCAACTTCTCCCGAGTAGCAGCCCCTTTAATGGCTTTGACCAAGAAGGACCGGGTTTTCATGTGGAGCGAGCAATGCGAGTCTTCCCTCAGCTACCTAAAAGAAAAGCTGGTTAGTGCCCTAGTGTTGAGATTACCTGAGGAAGGGATGGCCTATGAGGTATTTTGTGATGCTTCAGGACAGGGCCTGGGATGCGTGTTGATGCAGCAATAAGGGGTGATCTCTTACGGGTCCAGGCAGCTACACCCCCATGAGCATAACTATGCCACCCATGACCTGGAGCTTGCAGCGGTCGTTTTTGCGCTAAAGTTATGGTGGCACTACCTCATCGGGGAATGCTTTGTGGTCTTCACAGATCAAAAAAGCTTAAAGTACATCTTCTCCCAGCGGGACTTGAACTTGCGACAACGGAGATGGGTGGAGTTACACCAGGACTACGACTTTGAAATCTCTTATACTGAGGGCAAGGGCAATGTGGTGGGCGATGCCTTCAGCAGGAGGACACAGAAGGATGCGGTCCGAGAGTCGGCAAATTCCTGGAAGGCAATGGAGGAGTTGGCTTCCTTACACCTAGATGTGAAGATGGATAGTGGAAGAGGCTGCCTATATCAGATGATAGTTCAGTCGTCTCTGTTTCGACAAGTGGAGGAGTCTCAGTTGGGAGACCCCGAGTGCGAAGTGATGCGTGATCGGGTTGACCAGGGCGATGCTCCGAGAGAATGGACAGAGGATGGTCAGCACCAGATGCTTTTCCAGAAAAGGTTGTTTGTTCCAATAGTGATGCGTGGCAAGGTTCTCATTGAGTTCCACAACTCACCCCTGGCAGTGCACCCAGGAGTTACCAAGATGTACCAGGGGCTGAAAAGGCAGTTCTGGTGGCCCGGAGTTAAGCGGGCGGTGGCAGAATTCGTGGCCAAATGCTTAGTATGTCAGCAAGTGAAGGCTGAACACCGGGTTCTAGGCGGCCTACTACAGCCTTTAGCTGTTCCCGAGTGGAAGTGGGATGAAATCTCAATGGATTTCGTCACGGGACTACACAAGGTCCAAGGAGGGTGCGACGCCATTTGGGTGGTGGTGGACAGGTTGACGAAATCAGCTCACTTTCTGGCAATCAGGGAGTCAAGTACTGTGGATGCTTTGGCACGGAATTACGTGAATGAGATGGTGCGGTTGCATGGAGTTCCAAGGTCCATAGTCTTGGATAGGGATGCACGGTTTACCTCACGAATCTGGAGAGGATTGCAGCATGCGTTTGGCACCCAGTTATGCCTTAGCACTGCTTTCCATCCCCAGACAGATGGGAAAACGGAGCGAACCATCCAGACCTTGGAGGATATGCTACGGGCATGTGTTCTGGACTCAGGAGAGTCGTGGGTGCGATACTTGCCTCTAGTAGAGTTTTCCTACAATAATAGCTACCACTCTACCATCGGTATGGCCCCGTTTGAGGCTCTGTACGGGAGGCCATGCCGTTCACCTGTGTGTTGGACCGAAGTAGGAGAGGCAGGCATCCTTGGCCTGGAGGTAGTTCAGAACACGACAGAGAAGATTCAGCTCATACGGGAAAGGATGAAGGCGGCCCAGGATCGACAGAAGTCGTATGCTGATACCAGGAGAAGGCCCTTGGAGTTTGAGGTTGGAGACCACGTGGTCTTGAAGGTCTCCCCGCGGCGTGGACAACGGAGGTTCAGCAAGGGGGGTAAGCTTTCCCCCAGATTCTCCAGACCCTTCGAAGTGTTACGGCGGGACGGCTAAGTGGCTTATCAGCTAGCGTTACCTCTGCCGCTGCTAAGGATACATGATGTCTTTCATGTATCCCAGCTCCGTCGTTATCTGCACGATGTTTCACACGTCCTTGATTGGGGTGAATTGGACATCGAGGATGACACAACCTTTGTGGAAAAACCAGTGATGATCGAGGATCGCAAGGAGAAGGTGCTTCGTGGGCGAGCTATTCCCTTGGTTCGTGTGTTGTGGAGACATGGCGGGCTCGAGGAGAGTACGTGGGAAAGGGAAGCACAGATGCGTGCCCAATACCCCGAGCTGTTTTGAGCTTTGTTCCTTTTGTACCCGCTGTGGTAGAACATTTGACCTTTTTGGCTATGAAATGTACTAGTTCCTTTCCTCTGTTGTGTGTGAAAAGCCCCGGCTAAAGGGAAGAGGGAACCCGACCCCTAATCAAGGCGCATTAAGGTGGATGCGATTGAACCCGTGCGGGCGAGTCAGTGCCGCCCAAAGCGGATAATATCTTGACATGGGGGAGGGGAACTCCCCAAACCCGCATGACTGGGCTGTTTGGCGTGGTATGTCGCTTAGTTCTTGTCAGGAGAGTGTTTTTAGTTAGCAGAGGTTCACTCCTAAGAGGTATCTTTCGAAGATGGTTGTTCGGACCCCCTCTTTCCTTCTGGTTTGTTGTGATTCTCGAGGACGAGAATCGTTTAAGAGGTATCTGATGTGATGATCTAGACCCCCCTTGGTCCCTTCCTTTGCCAAAATCCGGATCCTTAAGGGGTACGGATCGGTGAGACCGATCGGTGAGACCGATCGGTGTGACCGATCGGTGCGACCGATCGGTGTGACTGATCGGCGGAACCGGCCGACGTCACCCGGCCTTGCCAAGTTGTTCCAGTAACGCGCACAAAAGCTTAATTAAATACTAAATCTTCTCATGAGTCAGTTTAAACCACTCAGCACCTTTAATGATGAGTCAAGCCGCGTGGTCAACCCACGACTTCCACGTCTTACGCGGTTCGGCGTTTTTATCTCAACCGTTACCGGCTCTTATAAATTAAGGGTTAGGCCGTGGTTTTCCCCCTTCTTCGATCATGGCTCTTCTGGTGCATCGGGACCGCCGCTTCGTTATCCGTAAAGTTCCGCGCCCCCGGCCTAAACGCCGATCATCTATCAACAAGTAGGGAATTTCTCTCGTCTCTCACTTTTGTGTATCATGCGGGGTGGGCGTTACTTTTATTCCTATAGAATTGGTTGAACCGAACCCTAATGAAGATAATAAACGAAGTTCTAAAGAAAGAAGGGGAAGGGGTTGTGATCGGTGTTTATGCTTAATCTTGTGATCCTCCCTTTTGTTGTACTGGTTTATGTTTCTGAAAAATTGAGGCCGTTGGTGGTCGTGTGTGTGCACTTGAATCCCCTCGTGATGTTTTAAATGGGTTGCTGAAATTGTGAAATCCTGCTGTGAAATTGGTTAATCACGTATATCCGGCTGAATAAGTTGAAAGCACCAGGATCAACCCTTATGTGATAACTCCCGGTTAGAACACACAGAAATTTGAAATAATGGAGTGTGTTAAATCTTTTAAATCGGAAAATCCCTGACTTATGTTGGTAGTGGTAGTTGGTTGTTTTTCCTTCGGGCCGTTTGCTGGAAATGTGGGAGGGGATGGGATCCCCTTTTCTTTTTATACTCTCGGTGGCTGTGTGAATTTGGGGGATGGGATCTCCTGTTGGTATGGTTTCAGTGGTTGTGAGTTTTTATCACAAATTTTGGAGAGATCCTCTGTTGGCAGAACCAGGTGTGAATGTTTTGGTTGATCCTTGCTTTTGAAGCTTTCCTTGGTTATGCTTATGGTAGTTGCCCAGTAGTGCTTAAAATTAATTGAACATTTTGACAGAACGTGAAACAAGAATGGGACAAATGGTTTTGTGGGAAAGGGTCGTGAATTGTGACTCAGACGCAGTGGTGTTGTGTTCTGTAGGTTGGCTAGGGAAACCTATGTTTTGGGTGAGTGTTTGTTACCTATATCTATACTTGTAGCTTTGTGTTTCTTATTCGCGCCCCACCCAAGTTGAGCACTTAGTGCCGAACACCCCCATTTATGGGGGAAGGGTGTTTTTCCCAACACTATACTTAGTGGCTGGTTATTAGCTCCTTTTCTGCTCCCTTTCCCGGATAGCCCAAGTACCTTCGGGCAGGCTGTGATGGCCTGAAGTCCATTATTAGCCCAAGAACCATCGGGCAGGGTGTTGTGGTGGTTGGCCAGGTGTGTGCGGCAGGTGGTTTCCCAAGTGTCTTAGGGATGAGGCCTAGGTGTCTTCGGGCGTGGCAGTGGATCCTTTAGCCCAGGTGTCTTCGGGCGTAGCGGTGGTTGTTCTGGCCTAGGTGTTTGCAGGCATGGTTACATGTGATAGTTATGGCCCAGGTGTGTGCGGGCGGGATTCGGCAGTGGGACTGCGTGTGGTTGTGGCCCAGGTGTGTGCGGGCGGGTGTGGCAGTGGGACTGCGGTGAGAATGGCGGGATTGGTCCGATGCGTAGGATGTCTCAATAACCAGTGGGAAAGTGGCGCGGGGTACCCAAACATCGATGTGCTCTTATATATATATTACTTGACTTGCGTTATTTGGGGAGCGAGCCTTGGTGAGGCCTGGGATGGATAGTTTGCCTTGTTAGGTGTTTGGTTTACTCTTTTCTCACGGGACTTTAGTACGTTCCCCCACTTGTGCATGAGAGTCTTGGTTTTCCCTACTGAGTGTACTTGTATGCTCACCCTACGTATATAAAACTGCTTTCAGGTTTCCAGGAGGACTTCGAGGATAACACAGGACCCTACTAGTCGGGCAGTTGGAGTTGTTGCAGTTGTTGTTATCTTGTTTCCTTTGGCATTGTACTTTTTGAGCTTCCTGGTACTTGTACCTTGTTATAAAAATTGTTTAACCATGCATGTGGGCTTGGTTTGGGTTTATTTATATACACTTTCTCTTTTCCCTTTTGGTGGTTTACATGTCCTATTTCCCGATCCAAAATAATAAAAAGGGTAATGCCTCCCATATTTGTGAAAACTCATACCCTTGGTGCTAGTCGCCAACCCGGGGCCTACTTGAGGCGGGACTCGGGGGTCATTATCTCCCTTTCGCCATTGCCAGCTCAGGAGGGGAATCTTTGGTGGGAGGGGGTCGTGACATTATATATGTTATATTTTTGACTATAAATATTCATTATAAATATAGAAATATTTCCTACATAATTTTATTTTATTTATAATTTTTATACATTGAATAATTAAATTTATTTATGAAAAAATAATGATGCATTATTTTCTATATTAATGAAAGAATCAAATAATTGTTATTATAAATGATAAAATAAATATAATTTAATAGTTATGATGACATCCCTAAATTTTATAGGTTAATATGACATGTTATTATTTCTTAAATGTGTTTTTTTCTAATTAATAATGTTTTTAAGACTTTAACAAAAATCAATTATTAAAGTGTCAAAATTGAGATAAAGAAGTTTTTAAAACAAATATTATATTATAAATTGATATAATTTTCCAAAAAATATAAGGTTTGGCCAAAGGACCTATATAATGATAGGTGTATCATTAATATAGCACTTGTGGGTATCTTGGATTTATATAGTAAGTTTATTAACTATATAATATAAAAATACAAAGAGACATGGTAAATGTCAAACTAATTAACAAAGAGTTAAAACTAAAAGATAAGGTTAATAAAGTGACCCAAACCTGTCTAAAATCTATTGGTTGAGTTTTTTGTGACCCATACCCACCTTAGCCTCACAATAAATCAGTTTGGAGCCATTATAATTCGAATATTAATTTATTATAAAATAATATTTTAAGTTTATTCTAAGGTGCCCCTCTCCCCTCATATAAAAGGGCACTCCCCCTTCTCACTAATTCACACCTTCAAAGCCTTCTGGATCGGCCAAACCCTACCCAAATATTCTCTCAACTTCACTAACTTTATCCTAGATGCCTTAGTTTTATCAGAAAGCCATCATAAGAATCCCTTTTTATCAAATCAAAAGGAAGAACCCGAAGAAGATGTAATGTTTTCACCACCCTCTTTCATGTTCCTTTCTTTGTCAACTTATTTTTTCTTTGTTATTTACATTTTAGAATAATAACTCCAGTATATTAAATATAATGTAATGTTATTATAAATATTATACAACCATATTCAGTATTCTATCCATCCTTTGAATGACATGTCACCATATGTGCGTACGTACGCCTTACCGTATCCACGTCGTGGTGTAATTGTTATTCAAAACATTATTATTTGGATGGGTATGATAATGATGTGTAATTGAATTAAATAATAAATATAACATTATAATTATTCTGTATATATGATATACCATCCAATTATATACGATTTTAATATCAAAAGAATGATATTGTCCCTCGTACGTACATACGGACTACCATCTTCACGAACGCGATGAGATTCATTCCCCATCGTATCCATTCAAGACTAATTTTCATTTGATGATTAAAAATAATGTTTAAGAACCTTATATCATTCTGGATATGAATAATATACAACCTATGGATAACAAATATGTCTTATGTAACAAAACATATAAAAAACGAGTAAATGAATACCCGAATCGACGATAATACTAAAATATTATTAACAAAGAAATATTAAAAGATCATATATGAATTCATATTTATGTATATGGTTATTGAATAATTTAATAACAATTATTTAACTATTATACAGGAGGTTAACCTACCCTTGACCAAGGAAAAGTACAAGGTAAGAGTTTATTTCACAGTCTCTTAATTATCCGAGGTTGTTTATAAGTAATTATCTACTAGGACCTGTTTATCATCCACATCCATGATTATTAAAAATGTATTTCAATTCACTCTTACTGTTTTATATACTATGGGTTAATGTCATTTATACCCTTGTTTTAATTTTTATTAGATTTTTATAAAGTAATCTTTCTGTCATTTTCCAAACAAGGTCCTTTTTAACCTTTTCGACAAATTTAAGGTAGGAATGACTTTTTTTAACTTATACGGCGGGTGAGGCTATTTTCTACCATTATAAAATTGTTGAAGCTTACCTTATAATCTTATAAGAATATTTTCAAATTAAATGTTATCTTTTATAATTATGAGACTCTTAAATGATTTAAATAAAGAGATATTTCTCTCAAATAGTTTTGATTTCATCTAAGTCAACATAATTTTAAATGTTTTAATGATTTATTCTTCTAAACCATTATCATTAATGTACATGTTTTAAAAATGGTTTTAAAGATTTATTTAAATGGACATGAATGTTTTTAAATGTTAATTACTTTATCAAGTTTCAATGTGGTATGGGACACTTTGATTCAAAAATTTCTTTAAATGTCTTCCTTTCTAAATTGTGTGACTTTTAAATGTTTTCAAGAAAATGGATATTTCAATCAAAGAGTTTTACAAATCATTTCCAACTATGTAAAATCCTTTAATGTATATTAAATTTTTTTTGAAGTTGATTTATTATGACACAAAACTTCTATATCGTATTGATGGTTTTGTGATATGTTTGACTGTGGATTTGCTATTTTTATACCATTCATGGTTTATGGTTAAAGTATTGACATTTCTTATGTTAGTTTTAATACGAATGTTTATGATATGTTTAAAAATTTTCATACTTGGAATGTATTGGGCTTAGTGAGTGATGGGTGGAGCCCGCTATAGATCCTCGATGCATCGGTAGGTCTAATGAGAAAACTACAAGTGGAATTGGCCGAGGACCTTTCCCAATCTGAGGTATGGTTTTGGCTGAGGCCTTAATCATTTTTAGATGTCTTGGATGAGGCCTTTAAAAAATGTTTCAGAATGTCTGACATTATACATTCCCTCATTATGGAAATAATTCTGGTGGTTCATGTGGTCATTCGACTATTATAATACCCATGATTATGTTTTATTATGGATTTATTTACACAGCTCATATTCTTGCCATAAAAGTATTCATGTTTATTATTAGTAAAGGCATATGGTTTCAATTATTCCCCATTATTAATATTTATGTTATCTTCCGAGGTATTGATTACCCTTACTTAGCATTTGAGCTCACCCATTTACATGTTTTATTTCACCTAGGATTCCAAGAAGTGTATTATGATTGATATGCAGGGTTAAGATAAGAGGAATAATGGCATTCTCAAAGGAAAATTTACGCTCTGTTTCATGTTTGAAATTGTAATGTAATGTTAATGTATGTAATCTATTTTCCAAGACTGCTAAACTGATTGGCCTTTCGGGACATGATTTCCTTGTTATCATACCAATGTATTAAAATAATGCACCGACTCTGGGTAACTGGGGTCGGGGCGTTAGAGTTGTTATCTGAGGAAGTTTAATAAAATCCTTGGAAATTAGAATTAGAAAAACACTGATTAGAGCACATATCCTTAAGATAAACTTTTAGGAATAGTATAGAAGAACTTCCTAGAATTTTGGTATTGTAGAGATTTTGTGAGTTTTCCAAGCAATACAGCCGTGTCTGAATATGAGCCGGTAGAGGCAGCTCTGGAACAGATGTACCTAGGGGTAAAACCCGAAAACACCACTATGAGCTAGACTTGAACAAGAACTGGTGCACAACAACGGACCTTGCTGCACTCTTGGTTACGACACTCCTGGGGGATATGCTTAGGGAAATTCTCATTTTCTTTACAAACCATTATGAAGGGATTATGAGTATATACTTATTCAAATAATACATTTGTTATGATTATGGATTATATCTATAAACTATTCAATTCACGTTAGGTATTTTACAAGTTTTTGAATTATGTATTTCGATTCATAAAATAATCAAGTTTATGCCATTGTTTAGAAATGGAACCTAGTAGAAGGAATGGAAATCGTATCAATGCACGTACTCCATGTAGGGATTTCCCTCCTACTCAAGAAAATTATAGTGGAGCTGGTTATACAACAGGTGCTAATCTGCTTATCACCATACTAGGACAAATCATTCAGGTTATGAATAATAACCTTACCCGTATGGAGCACCCTGATCCATAATGCGGAGGAATAATGTTAGATCACTTCATGAGGTAACAACCACCAATATTCAATGTGATTACAAATCCATTGGTAGCTGAGAAATTGATAAGTTCCCTAGAAAAAATATTTCAGGCTTTGGGGAGAAGTGAAAGGGAAAAAGATGTCATGGCAGTTTATCGCCTCACTGGAGATGCTGATCAATGGTGGTCATTAATTCAAAACACAAAGGAGGATGGAGAAGTATCAAGTATGGAATGGAAGGAGTTTAAAGATATTTTCTTAGAAAAATACTTTCCTCATGACCATCGAGTGGATATGGATAGGAAATTTCTCAGTATGAGGAAAAAGGAGGATGAGAATATTGAAAGGGATGAAGCTAACTTTACAAGGTTAGAAAGGCATTATATAGATTATATAAGTAACCCATGAAGTAAGATTGATCATTTCTTTGATGGATTAAAAATATTTCTTTATAGAGCCTTAGTATCACAATCCTTCTCTTCATGCGAAGATATTGTCTCATGTGCTATCAAGACAAAAAAGGAATTCTATAAATCTTATGACAATAAAGTAAAGCAAGAAGAGAATAGAACAGTGGAGAAAGAGATAGGTAATTTGAAAAATGGAAAGAAGGATTTCCCATTATGTGATAATTGTGGGAAGAAACACCCTGGTACTTGCCTAAAAGGAATGGGAGTTTATTACAAGTGTGGTGAAAAAGGCCACCAAGCTCATTATTGCAAGGAAAAGAAAGTTATTGTCAACGTTGAATGCTATAATTGTTGAGAAACGGGGCATTATACAAATTAATTTCATAAGAACCAAGGAAATATACCTCAAAAAAGGCCTAGGGAGAAAATCCAAGATTATAATATTACTATAGTTGAAGTTGAATAATTATTGTATTTGTGTTTTTTGATTCAAAAACTATATTCTGGTTATAAGAATAATGTGATATATACAAGGATTGTACTGCAGTACTATTTCATTAAGGACTTGAGATTGTGTGGAACCAAGAAAAGTGACTCAATAGAAGTTCAAATTTTTGGAAAATATATGGTTGAGAGAATGATAAACCATAATATGGTTCTGATACCGAGGTAGTGATTTTGGAATAATACATGATTGATTTGGATGAATTATATTGGATATTCTTGACTACCTTGAAACTGATTAATGATTTGTATATTCCATCATTGTTTGAGTTTACAACATTTTTGGATAGAAGGAGTATATCCAGTATTCTATAATGAATAAGGAAGCATGAATGTAATCAATAAGGTTTTATGTTAATTCTGGATGTTGATTTGTTTTAAAAGAATACATGATGAAGATGTTCACATGTTATTTTGTGGGAAAAAGGATTTTCATTGTGTATATCTTCTCTATAAATTTTGGAATGTGAGTTTGGACAGAATTATTTTTGATAAGTCTAGTTTCAGATTATTTTTGTATTTCCATAAAAAGGAAAACTCATATGTCGGGTGGCAACCCGTCACGTCCGGTAAGGTCGCGAGACTTCAACCCACAACCGAAGGGCGACAAGGGTGTATCACCTACCCTTGGTCCACCTGATGTCCTAGATTGAATAATGTAGTTTTTTTAAAATTTTTGGTAGATGAATTATAAATTCATTTTTTTGTAACCTTATACGAATAGGATAAATGGAATATTTTTTTAAGTTCTATTATCTTTTAAAATTAAAGATGAGTTTGTGATAGAAATTAGTTTAATGGATGGAACTATACATGACAAGTATACATTTTTTTCTTCTCTTATTATATGAAGAAATAAACTCTTATACTTTAGGTAGGGCATCTTAAAACAAAAAATGTGTTATCCTAATAACTTATGTTTTGTTGAACCAATGGTATTTTAAATCATCATAGATTGGTGTCTTTGATTCCCACAATTCTACAATTGTTTATGATTGATGACATCGATCACTCCCTATAAATATTTAATTTTTTCCTCCAATTATGTGTCTCTAATTTCCAACAATGTTCTCTTAATCGAGATCATAATTTGGTGGTGACTTTTTCACCTCCCTTCTCCTCTTATTAAAAAAAATTGTATTAACCTAATTTCCGATGTGGGTTTTCCCACAAAGGTATTTTCTGTTTTCAACCTTTTATTTTCAATGAACAATTTCAAATTGTGAGGACACAATTTATTAAAGGAAGAGATAATGTAACACCCCAAGCTTACATGGCATGATTATATTTGAATAATACAGTAGCGTGTGTTGTACGCAACTTCATGTTCTAACACACGCCACAACCAATCAAACTAGCCAATATGAATAGTAATACCCACTTTTTAAAATCTTATAAATTTTATCTTTAAAAATGGAATTCATTTTTGGATTCGGAATATCGAAATCAGCTTAGGGTGAATTTTTGGTACTTTTCTGATAACTTTCATATTTTGATGAATAGTGAAAATTACTAAATTTTAATAAAAAACCATTTTTAAATAAAAATAATTAATAGTGATAAATTAGTAATTTGAATGATTTTAAAGTATAATTAGATTATATGTTTACCATTTATTCCAATTTTGGTCATTGATCATAATTTCATTTTTAAACTAGACATAAGCAAGTGCCAATCTATTGATAGTTATTATTTTTTAAAAACACGCCTTTTGTTTTGACAACAGAAATTAATTTTAAATTAATTTCTGCCACTTTGGTGTTTTTAATTTAGAAAAATGGATTCCATATTTATAATCATGGGGTTCAAATTTTTTAAATAGTTAACATTTATTTTTATACATTTGGAATAATGACTTCGGTAAATATTTTATTTACCATGGTTATAGGGTAATTCCAGTAAATAAGGTAAAAAGAATATTATAATAATAATATTAAATTACCATAAAACGTATCATAACCCTATTGGTTGATACATGTTTGACCATTGGAATATTTGGGTCGATTTTGGGACCCCATGGAGCCACTTGTAAGTGATAATGACACTTTATATTAATTAAGATAAAGTAAATACAAAAATGACATAAGCATATATCTTTAGAAAAACAATTTTTTACATAGGGTTATATATATGTTATATCTTAGACTATAAATATTAATTATAAAGATAAAAATATTTTCTACATAATGGTATTTTATTTATAATTTTTATAGAATGAATAATTAAATTTATTTTTGACACAATAATGATGTAGTATTTTCCATATTAATGAAAAAATCAAATAATTGGTATCATAAATGATAAAATAAATATAATATAATCGTTTTGATGACATAAATGAATTTTATCGGTTTATATGATATTTTATTATTTCTTAAATGTGTTTTTTTCGAATAAATAATGTTTTTTATACTTTAACAAAAATCAATTATTAAACAATTTCAAAATTGACATAAAAGAGTTTTTAAAACCAATATTATATTATAAATTGATATAATATTCCTCAAAATCTATGTTTTGGACAAAGGACTTATAAAATGATAGGTGTATCATTAATAGACCACTTGGGGGTCGATTATATGTATATAGTATGTTTATTAACTATATATTATAAAAATACAAAGAGACATGGTAAATGTCAAACTAATTAACTATGAGTTAAATCTAAAAGATAAGGTCAATAAAGTGACCCAAACCTATATAAAATCTATTGGTTGAGTTATTTGTGACCCATACCCACCTTATCCTCGCAATAAATCAGTTTGGAGCCATTATAATTCGAATATTAATTTATTATAAAATAATATTTTAAGTTTATTCTAAGGTGCCCCTCACCCCTCTTATAAAAGGGTAATATCCCTTCTCACTAATTCACACCTTCAAAGCCTTTTGGATCGGCCAAACCCTACACAAATATTCTATCAACTTCACTAAATTTATCCTAGATGCCTTAGTTTGATCAGAAAGCAATCATAAGAAGCCCTTTTTATCAAATCAAAAGGAAGAACCCGAAGAAGAGGTAATGTTTTCACCACCCTCTTTCATGTTCCATTCTTCTTCAACTTTTTCTTTCCTTGTTATTTACATTATAAAATAATAACACCAGTATATTCAATATACTGTTATGTTATTATAAATATGGTACAATCATATTCAGTATTCTATCCATCCTTTTAATGACAAGTCACCATATGTGCGTACGTATGGATTACCGTCTCCACATCGTGGTGTAATTGATATTAAAAACATTATTATTTGGATGGGTATGATAATGTTGTGTAATTTAAGTAAATAATAAATATAACATTATAATGAGTCTTTATATATGATATAACATCCAATTATATATGATTTTAATATCAAAAGAATGATATTGTCGCTCGTGCGTACGTACGGACTACCGTCTCCACGAACATGATGAGATTCATTCCCCATTGTATCTATTCAAGACTAATATTTATTTTATGATTAAAAATAATGTTTAAGAACATTATATCATTATTGATATGAATAATATACAACCTATAGATAACAAACATGGCTTATGTAACAAAAAATATTAATTAAACGAGTAAGTGAAGACCCGAAACGACGATAATACTAAAATATTATTAACAAAGCAATATTAAAAGGTCATATATGATATCATATTTATGTATATGATTATTTTATAATTTAATAACAATTATTTAACTATTATATAGGAGTTTAACCTACCCTAGACCAATGAAAAGTACTAATTAAGGGTTTATTTCACAATCTCTTAATTATCCGAGGCTGTTTATACATAATTATATATTGGGACCTCTTTATCATCCACATCCATGATTCTTAAAAATACATTTCAAATCATTCTTACTATTTTTACATACTATGTGTTAATGTCATTTATACCCTTGTTTGAATTTTTATTAGATGTTTATAAAGTGATCTTCTCATTGTTTTCCAAACAAGGTCCTTTTTAACCTTTTTGACAAAATTAAGGTAAGAATGTATTTTGGTTAACTTATATGGTGGGTGTGGCTATTTTCCACCATTTTAAAATCTTAAAATCTTCCCTTACAAGATTATAAGAATATTTTAAAATTAAATGTTTTATTTTATAATTATGTGACTCTTAAAATGATTTAAAAAAAGAGATATTTATCTCAAATAATTTTGATTTCATCTATGTCAACATCATTTTAAATGTTTTAAATATTTATTCTTCTAAACCATTCTCATTAATGTCCATGCTTTAAAAATGTTATTTAAGATTTATTTAAATGGAAATAATTGTTTTTAAATTTTAATTAATTCAAAAAGTTTCAAAGTGGTATCAGACACTTTGATTCTAAAATGCATTTAAATGTCTTCCTTTCTAAATTGTGTAAATTTCAAATGTTTTCATGAAAAGGGATATTTTAATCAAAGAATTTTACAAATCATTTCCATCTATGTAAAATCCTTTAATGGGTTTTATACTTGTTTTGAAGTTGATTTATTATGATACAAAACTTCCATATTGTATGGAAGGTTTTGTGATATGTTTGACTGTGGATGTGCTATTTTTATACCATTCATAGTTTATGGTTAAAGTATTGAAATTTTGTATGCTAGTTTTAATATGAATTTTTATGTTATGTTTAAACCGTTTCATATGAGGAATGTATTGGGCATAGTAAGTGACAGGTGGAGCCTGATATAGCACCTTGATGCATCAGTAGGTCTCATGAGACAACTAGACATGGAATTAACCAAGGCCCTTTCTCAATTTGAGTTATGGTTTTTTCCGAGGCCTTAATAATTTTTAGACGTCTTGGTCAAGGCCTTGACAAAATGTTTCAGAATGTCCAGAATTATACATTCCCTCATTATGGAAATAATATTGATGGTTCATGTGGTCATTCAACTAGTAGAATACCAAGGATTGTGTTTTATTATGGCATTATTTACTCAGCTCATATTCTTCCCATAAAATTATTCATGTTTATTATCGGTAAAGGCATGTGGTTTCAATTATTATCCATTATTTATATTTTTGTTATCTTCCGTTGTATTGATTACCCTTACTGAGCGTTTGATCTCACCCATTTCCATGTTTTATTTTTCCTAGAATTCCAATAAGTGTATTGTGATTGATATGTAGGGTTAAGCTAAAAGGAATAATAGAGTTCTCAAATAACTATTTACGATGTGTTTTATGTTTGAAATTGTAATGTAATGTTAATGTATGTAATCTATTTTCCGAGACTGCTAAACTGATTGGTGTTTCAAGTCATGATTTTCTTGCGATCAATCCAATGTATTCAAATAATACCCCGACTTTGGGTAACTGGGGTTGGGGCGTTACAATCTACATATGGTAGAACACACTCAAGACACATCTTTCAAAGAATCACCTACCGAAACTAGGGGTGTAATTTCATTAACTAAGAGTTTTACCCAACTCAAAAGGTTAAATGACAACCCTTAACATTCCAAGTAATTCAAATCAAATGACTACCAGATTCATATCTCATAGGGTTCCTCCAAAACATGGCTAGACCCTCATGTACACATGGCATTGACAACAAAATTAGAGTCACACAAAAAAATGTCAACATGCTCTACTACCTTACCTCATGGTATAATGAAAAAAATTTTTTCCCCAAAATACAATGGGAAACATCCATGTTATATTTGAAGGTAACTTTTCAAGGTAGTGTTGAAAGTAACCATAACTCGAGGTTATTTCATTATGAACCCCATGAAATGGTATTATTTAAGACATTCCAAAAAAATCAAATTCATTTTAAACATTAAAGAGACTAAAAAATACTTAATATCAAGTACCGATTATAATTATGTTGTAGTTGAAACATTATTTAGTGATGAATCATTAAATTATATGAAAACTATCTCATAATTTTTAGTCAACCATTTATCTATCTATAAGTTCTCTAAACTTGATTAGTTTAAGAAAATGTTAATAACAATCTACAGTGTAAAATACACATTAGTTTGAAAATCAAATTTCAGTTAACTAATTTGTCATATCAGAAGAATACAAAAACATATAACAATGAGTTTACTATTTTAAGGGGATTCATTTAGTGATATTATTCCATACATTTATTTGAATCACTATATAAGTATTTGATAAATTTTTACATAACCAACCCTATTAATCATATGAATAACCTGTGGGGGTTAGGTAGCATTGAAAATAAAAATAGGGGTGACCTATGAGGGTCCCAAATTTCAAATCTAGATTTGGTTATATGAGAAATAATTAATTATTTATGGATTATATAATATTTTAGTTACAATTCGAATTCTATTTATCTATAACCAATTAATATATAATTTATCATCATTTTAACACGCCATTAACATGGCTATCTCACAAGAAAAACATAATAAGACTAACTTACAAGGGTCATCTAAAACATAAGAGAATATAGTTATATGGGGAATCATTCCCATGTTATGATGTTACAAACCTTAAAATTTTACAATTGAAAAAACATTTAACTGACAACCATAAGATAAAAAACGTTATTTGATTAAAACAAAGCAGTTTCTGTGAAATTTAATGTTTCTATCCAAGTTAATTATTTTAATAATTTTGAACCATTTTATTCAGTATAGTAAAATATCGTTCCACCATTATCGTATGTTGGAAAACACTATTTATATTGGTGAAGGAATTTTATTTAACTAGCCTTATACCATAACCATAACATATAAATCTATTAAATCAGATTATAATATAGGTAGAAATCGAAATAATCACATATAAATAGTATACAGATAATCATTCTATATAATCACCTTAGAATGGTATACAAATATACATGGAGGATAATCACAAATTATAGGTGTATAGATATGCATGTTGAGGACATTTGAATCTAATGTTTTTAAAATGATTCATGATAGAAAAAATACCTTTATTTATAAGTCTAAGAGGTAAATATCACAAATCAATAACCATAAGATTCATTAAAATCAGTCATGGTGAAAATGGTAATCATCTATAATGGTAAAAAATATAAACAATAGTCTCAGCCATGGAAACTTGCTTTTCCCCCATGTATGGGTTGTTCATTCCCAGTCATGAGATATATATAATGTTCTGATGATTTCTTAGTCTCCGGTATTTAATCTCAAAAATTTTAGATAAGGTAAAAAAGGCTAAGATACAACATTCTCACATCCTGACCTGGTTCACTCCTTTAACACCAACCAAACCTATTAACAAAAATTCCTTAAGCACACCTCCTTGTATTCCAGAGGGTTCAAAATAGTAATGAGGGTATGAGTTGGAATAGTGGGGAGGATATATATTTTAGATCAGTAATAATATTAGAAGAACCATATATAAATGAAAGGTAGAATAAAATAAAAAAATTGGGAAGTAATAACAATGGGAACAATTCCAAATAATTTGATCAAGCATCAACATACTAAGCTATCAATACAATGAATGAAAAATAAAGTGGGTAAACAATATGGAAGGAATAATCTGGCCAAATGATAAATAAGAAATAACCATCTACTATAGGTATCCCATATACATTCTTAGTCCCCAGTTCCCATGTCATGTCTCACTCCATAATGAGTAATAGTAAATATGAAAAATCTATGATCCTAACCTACAACCAAGATATCTATCTGGGTAACAAATAGAATCCAAAACAGGGTGTGATTGAAAGTCAGCAGAAAACTACCAACAACGTCTAATGAAAATCTAGTCTAAGATTATAATATTTAATAGCGTGAAAGAATATAAAATTTAATTGGGTAGTGTAAAGGTAAAACACATTGGTCTAAGGATCCTCATATGATCCCTACAAAATTATACCTAATTTTCAATCATCTATAATGTCTCTGACTATTTACATTTTAGATAAATATTCTTGGGACCCATGATACATAACCAAGCCATCCATGTATATAGATAATAATACATGGTTTCACATTTAAATAATGGGTATTAATATATGAATCTAAATAATTGAGAAATGGAATCTCATGTAAAAATAGTTCAAAAAATTATAAGTACCAGTATGATCAACAATTTCAATAATTAATGAGAAAATACATGTCCAAAAATTCCCCATAAAATTTAAGGAATAATATTTCTAATAATGTTTAATTCCATGTCCAAAAATTTTAATAAATAATGATAAGGAACAACAGGTCTAATCATGAGAAATGACAATTCAAATAATTTTTAATAAGTCAAAACGAACACTATGTTTAGAAATGAGGAATTTTATGTATAATAATTTAAAATAAATGATTAGGAGTTCCATGAAAAACACCACATAAATAATTATAATGATAAAATTCAATATTCCTTAAAGACTTTCCAATAAATTCTATACTGGATCCCAAATATCTCTCTAGGAATCCTATAATAAACATGTATGTTGCATTTAATAATTAAACATAGTATAAATTAAGTATCCATCCAATTTTCAATCAGCATATTTCAATTCATTAATATATTTACAATTCCCTTAAAATATTCTATTAACCATTAATTTAATAATTTCATTAAAAAAATAATATATAATTGAAAAACGGCCTTGTGAGTTCACATAACCTAATAGAATTCAGTTCAAACACTTTGGTGGGTCCATCATAAAAGTTCAGAATAAATTTAATGATTAAGGACAATGGAGAATTTATCCATCCTATCCAATAGGTCAAATCATTCTATATATCATTACACTTATGATGGATAAATAATCAACCAATCAATTTAATAATTTGGATACAGGTCAAGTGTAAGATTCAGGAAAAAGACACTAATAATAATTTTTTGTTAATTAACTAAATTTCAAATCAACAGTATATTACATAAATCACCAATAGGGTGGTTTATATTGAGATCCTAACCTTTAACAATGTCAATAGGTCCCCCTAATGGGTCTAAGTCTTTATATAGACAATTGAATTATAGTTTAACCTATTTTAAGAGCGAAGAATACAATATCTATCACATGACCAAATGAAATGATTTATAAATTAAAATTCTTCAAGGTAAAAACAAGTATATCACCAAATTCATTCTTATGAAGATTCACTCATCCAATATTATGCATTTATTTTCTCTAGAAATAAATAAATCCGAATTATAGAAAAAATCTTCTCAAATAGACCATTGGATATCACATTGAAATAGAATCTAATATAAAAAAAATAAAATGGGAAAAAAAGTAAAATAAATCATAAAATCACCTCTACGATTTTAATGTATCTATCGATGGTGAAAATATACCAAGAACAAAGAAGATTCGTCCTATGGAAAATGTGGAGGAAGAGGGGTGAGAGAAAGAGATACTAATCATCAAATGGGAATGAAATGGGCTAAACCCATTTATGGTCCTATGGTGAAAATGGTCATTTTGTCAATCTTATTAGGAATGTGGGGAGGATGTACGGCTAGGAAAATAATGCTCCAACTATGTTAATCCAATTGTCTCAAGAACCCCATCCTGCATGGTTAGTGAACATGGTTCACCACACCATGCACTAACCATGCACATGAAACTATAGTGTTTGTATACCATTCATGATTTTCACTATCTACCTCACATAGTTTATACAAACCATGTCCCTAAACAAAAAATTGTATCATGGTTGAGTCAGACAATTAATACTAACTATACGCTAACCGTGCACCCACATTGGTCTCCCCCAAAACAGATATTTCTTAGACCAATTCCCTCAATACTCATACAAACTCCCAAGACTCCATTCGGTCGTTAAACCCCATACAAAAAAAACGATAATAAAATTTTATAGTGTTTAAACTCTAATAAAATGATTCTGATTCTTGGTTAAAGATACGTCTTATCCACTATAAAATATTCAAATTCATTTGGAATTTTAAACCGGTTCAAAACAAAAGATAATGAAAAATTTTATATATTTATTGAAAAATAATAATCACACAAATAAAATTATTACTTTGAGGTGTATTTATAAATCCCATAATAAATTCAATCTACCAAGGAACATAAAACAATTGAAGGACCCATATGATCATTTTAAATAATGTTTTACCATTTTAAAAATCAAACATTTCATGGTAAAATAAAAAAAATATCTTTCATGATCCATTCCCACTAATAATATTATTGGATTTTTATATATATCATACTCCACAAGGATGAATGGAAAACTAAGAATTGTGATCTTAACTCAATGATTACTTTTTTTAATTGAAAAATATTTAAAACACAAAACCTATATAAAATTATAATAATAAATTATTTTCATATATGTTAAATTTAGTAAATTTACCTTCCTCAACAAATTATACCTTTCTTTGAAAAAATGATCTTTCTTCAAATAATTATTAAAAGTTCCTATCAATTATGATTATATTGATACCTAATACAAAAGGGAAGGGTTTTATATAATTAAAATTTACAAAATAAAAAATATTAAATCATTAAAGAAAGTATCATGTTCGAATATATCATAGTTTATGATACATTATCTTTTCAAATCAATGGATCAACTAACATGTTTACTTTTGTAATATTATAATGAATCATGAAATCATAATCCTTTATATTTTCCATCCATATAGTTTATGGTAGGTTCAAATATTTTTTGTGAATATATACAATACAATATTATGATCTATGTATATATCACATTTTAACCTTTATTTAACATTCTGAAAATTATTCCAAATATGGTAAGTGATATTTAAAAAAGGGTTTATACTGTATGTAAAGTGTTACTAATGTGGTATGTTAGGTCATTTGGAACGTGAATATAAGGAAAAGAGTTTTTTCCAACCAGCATTTGGAAAATAGATAATATTAATTGTGTAATAAGTTTTAAATTTAATGAGTTGGTCATTATTGTATTAAACGTCTGATGTTTTATTACTCATGGTCTGAATCACCATGGCTAAAAGAATAAATGAGTGAGAGTGTTTTTCTCATTTATCATAGATGATATAAGACCCTCAAACGAAGTAGTGATAAATATATTACTTTTTTGTAGATATTAATCCAATTTTTGAATTGATTATGGATCCATATATTCATTTATTTTTTATAAATTTTGAAATAAAATGGAAACACCATATCAAGATATAATGTCATTATTTTTTGTAAAAATTCATGGGGTAAGTATTATGGAAGAAATAAATTATAGAAATCATATAAATTTAATATTTGGAATGGTTTTTTCTAAAAACTATTTTCTTTTATTTATTGTTGATTTGGATATTATTATACGTATGGATTGGATTTTTGTTTATCCAAAACTAAAATTGTAGAGATAAATAAGTAAAATTGAAATTTTAGATAGGGGTTTAGGTTTTATATAATAATGAATTCATATCTCTGAAAACATACAACATAATAAGAAACTAATTAATTTTGGAACTTAATGTTATCTTGTACGTATTTTTTGAAATAATGAAAGTGTTCAAATTAGAAATGTGATAGTAGTAAATGAATATAGGGACATATTTCCTAATGATTTTTATTGTGTCATTCTTATTGAGGAGGTAACATTTACTGTTAAATTAGTGTTTAAGGCTAAGAATATTTTAGAACACCCTTATCAAATGGATTCAATATAACTTTAAGAATTGAAAAACAATTTACAAGATTATATCGATAATGGTTTCATTCATCTTAATAATTCACCTTGGAGTGTTCCTTTTATAACCATATTAACTAGAAATGTTTCCTTTAAAACCCATATAAGTCATGGAAAATGATGGACATATCTGGGTACATTATCCTTCTAATCAACTTTACAAGAACCCTTAAAAGGAAAAATATTTTCTATTAATTACAACATATCTCTTAGGAGTATATTTTTTTTAAGATAACTTCATCATAATTACCCAATGTATTGGAGAGATATATCAGGCTCACCATAATCATATATATTTCCAGAACACCTGTTATCTTATAACAATTTTAGGAAACATTTTGTTATATTTTGAAAAATACATTTCCATATTATATGTCCTAATAATTTTCATATTACACCACATGAAAAATTACCTTCAGTAATTTCATAAAATGAGAAGAAATATCCTTCTATATGAAAAAATTTAAGAACTCACAATGAAATTAGAAATAGATATTTGAAAAAATATAGACACTCAAATAGAAATTGTGATAAAAAAATACTATTATGGTAAGAAAAGGAATCTGTATAGTAAAAATTAACAATATTTTTTTAAAAAAATAATTGAATGGAATAAAAAATTCTTAATATGGAAACAATAAATAATATTATTTTAAAAAATTTAATAAATAAATTTATGGTTAAAATAAAATGGCTTTACTGATTTATATTAGTTTAAAGAATAACATTCTTTAAAACATGGAAATATTGGGGAAATATTTGAAAGGAATATTTTAAAACAATTATTTAAACAAAAATCTATTAACTTATATCACTTCTAGATTCATACATTCTAAAACATTTTAATAATAAAATTATATTAGTTGTTCACGTTTTTGAAAACCTATTTCATGTTCATTAAATTATCAATATTCCTTTTATTTCATTTATTATTATTGTATTTGGTGTGCTAGGACCCACTATTTGTACTTTTATTACATTTATATTCAATGATTTGAATATTAATAAAATATCTTGTTACATATTGTCTATTTTTCAACATTACATTAATGTAATAATGTTTAAGAGTATCTAACACATTGATAATGTTGTATCATTTTCCCACTACTATGAGAAGGTTGGAATGATATGATGTAATTCTTAAATATACATCTAATATCAGATAACAATAAATAATGGGACACATATAATGTAACTTCTAGGTTAGTTTACTCATATGTGGATTAGTTTTCTTCTCATGAAGATCATACTTAGTAATATATATAATTGGAGATTATTAAAACAAACCCACTAGTAGAAATTATACACAATTTGTTGTCATTGAATATTCCTATCTATGTGTTTGTTAAATAGTCCTTATATTTTAACATTATTTTAAGGTATGTTATGACACATGAACAAATAATTATTTAATTAACCTTGAAAAGAACAATTCATTTAAAATTTGATAGGTTGGGTGAATCATGAGTGAAATATTATTAATGAATTAAATGAGGAAGGATTTGATCGTTGCATACTAATGGAAGATGATGTCTCATCGCTTTTATGTGTATAGAAATGTCACATTATATTCTATATCCACAGTGAAATGGTGTATTTATTTCAAAAAGTTAATAAATGATGTATAAATTTTATAATTTGAAGACATAGATGTGAAAACTTCTTCATAAGATATTTTTACAAAGAGATTATATTACATAACTAGTGTTCATATGTGTTTTACAATGTTGAGACATTAGATTATTTTTCTTGGGTTCATTAACCCATTAATATGGAGTAATCTTTGACTTTAGGTAAGCCCTCCATATTCCAATGACAAATAATCCTAGTGGTTCAAATAATAATTATTTCCATTTATCCGGATTAAATTCTATTTCAAATAATTAATGGAATTAATATTATTTTCAAGAGGGTGGAATAATTTTATTCCTATTTTATTGATTTATAATATCCACATGTTAGTAAATAAATAAATATTTATTAATAGATAATATATTTTATTACATGAATATTTAATAAACACTTATTCATTATATTGTGAACGACATATTTATTTTATTTATAGATAATGAAATATTTAATTAAATATTTATTCAGGTAATCAATAAATGTTAAGGAGTTGGAGAAGGAAAAGACCATATATGGTGATGAATATTTATTTCCAAGAGGGTAAATAATATTTATTACTATATGAGTTAAAATAATTTATAAAATAATATTATTAATACTATTACAATATTCCACGAGATTTAATAATGATTACTATATACTTTAACAACTATCATACAATTAAATTACATTTTACCCTAAATCCAAGCTCTATAAATAATTTTTTATGAATATTATGTAGGATAAACCAAGGTCCAAGAATATTTTAACACAACAAAATTAACTCTCAAATCTTCCTACTACCATCCTCTAAATAATGAGAAGAACTATAGAATTCCATTCAATATCAATGGAAACGAAAGTAATCAACCAATAAAGGAAATTGATTTATTTCACTAGCACCTAGACATAAATTGGAATTGTTCCAAGATAAAAGGAGCCCATGTGGATAAACTCAAGGGGAATTAAAAACATGGATAATTATAGAACAATAAAGGTAATATGAAAATGGTTTTCAAATAATCAACAAAATCATCAATAGTGAAAGTTCTTAAGACGAGGTAAGCATTTAATCTATTCTTAAATAAATTAATTATAAATTTAAATGGAAAGAACCTGGTATCATGTTTAAAAAAATTAATAATTAGAATAATTTTTTGATTTAACACCCACCAAATGCACTACCATGTAACCCGTAACCTTCAAGTGGTATCAGAGATGTCACATGTCAAATTTACAATAATTTATTTCATTGTTGAACTATATTGAAATATTGGTTGGATTTTTCATTTGTAGAATATTATTTCATTAATATGATTTTTATTAACATGTTTTCTATATATTATTCATCATCATTCAGTGATTAATTTTATTAGAGGACTAATAATAAATAATAAATGACAACAATTGTCATTGAGATCTGTAAAGACCCTTAACCTAGTAGCTCAGAGTCAGTGGTTACATTATTATATTTCCATAAGGAATAGAGAATCATATATTAATCGACTAATTTTTTTTTTGTTAAAAAAGATACATAAATAAAATTAACATTATAATTAATAATATAAAACACATGGATTTTTCATTGAGAATTCCAAATTTCCACTAAGAATAACCATGAACGTTAGTCATAAATCATTTCTTGGAATCATGGGGAAAATAATACATAAGAAATGGGTTATATCAATTTCTTAATAAGGTTATCCTTAGAGTGGAATCTATCATGAAGAAATAATCATAATAAACATGGAATGGAAAATCATTAAAACCCATTACATTAATAAAATTACTTGAGCATGATATGACCAAAATAAATTATGATTAAATATATCTATATTAACAATCACATGAGCCTAAAACCCAACCATGTCTATTATTACTAATAGGATAATCACATGTAAATCAATAGAAAATATCACAAGGAGATAATTCATAATGGTGTACATTATTACCATACTGTCAAGGCCTAATTCCAATACATATTACATTAAAGGGTAAGGTCTCGACAAAAACCCCATGCTAGTTAGTCTCATGAGATATACTGATTCATCGTAGGGATATAGGAGGTCCCACCAATCATATATTGTGTCTAATGAATTACTCATATGAAATGGTTGAAACATAATCAATATAAAAATTATTATTGAAAAACTAACATAAAAAATGTCAACAATTACCCCAATCAACAGACAAAATAATAAAACATCTTTAGTAATATTATTGGTGTCAAAAAGGTACATCCCCAACCATAATATTCATAAACCATACACATGAATATTAAGGATGATATAATTACATTATATTAATAGTGAATCATATTTACAATAAATGGTTTTTTTCATTGATGAATATAAATACCATAAAACATCATTAAAATCATTCTTGAGTAAAATAACCATTTTTATCTTGAGAATATTTTTAAAACGAAAAGATTAAAAAATATATAATAATAAAATTTCTTAAAAAAAGAAAATTTGGAACTAATAATTTTTTTATAAAACACTTAGTGGTCATGTCATAGGAAATTCATTACATACTATACACGTTAAAAAAATATTTCCTTTGTATTTTCATAAAATTTCAAACATGCCTTATTTGGAAATTGAGATTCATATTCCATTAAAATACTTAAAAACTAAAAAAATATGTTAAAATTTATTTAAAAAATCATTTGGTTTATGTTAAAAAAATTTAAAACATTTTTAGTCATTTTTTTGGAAGGAAAATGATTTTCGACTAAAGTGTGAACTAAAGTTGATTTTATTAAAATCTTATTTTCAATAATATTTAGTAAGAAAGAGAGTTAAAATGGTAAAATTACTTTAAAAAGTTTATTAAATAATACAATATATGATAATATCTTTATTTTAAGATATAAATTTCAAATAATTCTCCCAAAGGATACTTAAACATAATAAATCTCAAATAATGATGACATTGAGAAATAAACCCTTACGACTTTAGATACATTTGATTTTTAATCCCCATGAAGGAAATTAAATCAAATGAAACATCAAATAGAATTATTAAAAGTATATTCATTATATAAAAAAGTAAAATGGGTGTCACATAACCCACACAAGGTAATAAGTGGTGAATATGACATATGTCTCATAGAAGTAAAAGCGAGATGAGAAACCCTTACCTCAGAATAAAATTCCTTCATATGTGTATGAAATTCATGTATTATAAATGTATATTTAGTATAAATATATTAAAAAAATTTATCCCATATATTATAAAATTTATGATTTACATTTGGAATTTTATTTCTCATACATTAACAATTCATTGTTAAAATCCCTGTTTTGGGTAACAATGGATTTTCTATTCATGTATGTTTTGATTTAATATTCTCATTAATTTTAAATTGATAATAGTTCCATAATATATAAAATTTAATACGTAATATAAATTTCATATATATTCATTATATATTTATTTTTATTAATCGCTAAATGTTATAGAATGAAAATGGATTTCACCATTAATAGAGACGATTGATCATATGTATAAGGCCCTAGCCTTAAACCTTACTTAATCTTGAGTTATTACAAGATTACACATTGAGGATCTTTTCGGGTTTAGTGTTTTAGAGAATTAGATCATAAAACTTGCATTACATTCCACATATAAACAAAGTGGTTACATAAAGATAGTATTCTTTATTCCCATCAATGGAAACACATTTAAAATAAAACATGGATTATTTATTGACACATCCTTGACTCTATCATCTTATCATGTACCTTTCCCTTGACCTGTGAAAAACATTTCAAAAACTTGGGATGAGCATAAAAACTCAGTATGGGTTAAAAAAACATGGAAAGGAAACATGAGTTCATATATACATAAGAATGAAATCATACTTTACCCATAAAACATAGGCACTTTAACATACCTCATAAAATCATGAACAAATCATAGAAATCATAAGACAGAAAGGCAACTTGAGGCATTCATAACATTCTTACGTAGGGAGTAACCCTCTTGGTTAGGTTTGGAATACCCATCACAGTATATTCCCTAAAATCTCTTCGGAGAAACCTTAACGTTTCACTCCTTCGCGTTACCCAATGCATTGGAGAGCTATAATAGGCTCACCCGCCCTTAGTTTATCACGGAACCACCCGTCTTCATAATAATGCCCAAGAACCTTAACATAATCATATCACATAAAACATGCATAAAGGAAACATAACATTTCCACATTTCAATCACGAGATATCAATACAACACATTGATATAATAAAAGCATTATGAAAACCATTTTCAATACCAAAGTAAAAGAAAAGTAAAACATGGTATTTATTTTTCTTTTAAAAAGAAGGTATGGCTTGTAGAGGAAGCCGAAACTCAAATAACGGTCACGACGGCGGAGAAGTCATTGTCGCCGCATACGTACGACAAAAACATTCCCTTTTTTCGTTTAGTAAACGCTTCGTATAAAAAAGCTTCCTTTTGAATAAACTTAAAAGTCAAAGGGGTTTATACACCGTATAAAAAAAAGTTGTGTATAAAATAAAATATGCCTCAACGAAAGGAGATTGAGACGAAGTCCCATACCTCGTATCCGACTTGACCCGACCATTCATAAATCTCCTGAATAATAAACTTGAGTTAATATCTACTTGCTTATGAATCTTTTTCAAGTTCATTATTCCTTTTATACCATGTTATGAACATCATGTAATCAGTTAAGTTAATAATGTTCATTTTGTCGGTATTTGGTTCTTAAGTCAAAAATAGACTTCTTACACTTACATGTTGTTAATTTGGTCAATGGTTCATTATATACAGAATGGTATTCATGATGTAGATATCATATATGTCATATATATCCAGTACATACATGCATTTATAATATTACATAATCATTTAGAGGTAAGAAATGAAATGCACCGTTCATGGAGACGGTAAGCTGTACGTACGCATGAACGCTACTTCCATTTCTATTTCATATTTTCTGGAATGGAATCATAATGATATAAGAGTATATTATAATTCCAGTATAATAACATATATAATATCATTAACTTTATCCTTTACACATCCCACATATGGTATTAACGAATCAAATCACTTTCAGGGGGCGGTAGTCCGCACTTCCTAAAATGAAGATATCGTGTTTACCCATAATGGAAACCATAAAGGTATGCCAAAAATGAAAAAAAACAGAAGTTTAAGGAAAACATAAAAATATTATATATCATATATAAAAATAGTGACATCATAATGGCCACCATTGAAGGTGTTAAATGAGTGTTGAACAATCATCGTTTCGGGAGGCAGAATTTCGCCATCCACGGAAACCGTATGTTCATTAACCATTTGATGTAGTTTTGTGAGAGTGTAGCTCAAATAAATATTATAACAACATCCTTGTATATTGAAGATACTGGTGTTGTTACAAAATAAGTAAATAAAAAGAGTTTAGGGGGTTGGAGAAGCAAAATAAAACAAATGAACATGAGAGAATGAATTACCTTTAAAAGTGTAACTCCTTTTGATTTGAGCCTAAAGGCTTCCTTTGAAAGGATTCTTCCCAAAGGGAATCCTCTAGGATGAGGAGAGGGATGTGGAGAGAGTAAATGGGCAGGGGTTGGCCGATCCAAAGGCTTGAGGAGTGTGTGAAATGAGGTAGAGGTGGGGGCCTTTTATAAGAGGAGAGGAGGGGCACTTTTGGAAAGTAAAGATATATTACTTTATTTGAAAATGTGTTTCGGTTTCAAAAGGTCCCACATTGATATAATTCGTGGATAAGGTGATAAGGCTTCGAAATACACTCATCCAATAAGTTTTGGACACGTTTAGATCATAGATATTACATTATCTTTCCATTTTATTTAAATCGTCAAATAATGATGTCATCGCTGCATCATTATTATGTCATTAATAATTTAATTTATATAATGTCTAAAAATCATAAAAAAATACTATGATGTATGAAATCTTTTTAGCTTTCCAATGAATATTTATAATCAAAAATATGATCTTTATAACCCCATGTAAAAATTGTTTTCGTAAAACATCTCTTGTTTGTGTCATTTTTACTTTAACATTTAATAAAAAGTTATTTATGTCATTTCCAAACCAAAGTGTCTCCATGGGGTCCCCAAGTTGACCCATGGCTTGTATTGGTCGGCCATGACACAACCAATAAGGCTGGGACATGTGTCTAGGTCATTTCCTATTATTAAAGCATTAGTTATACCTTAAACTTCCCTAATTACCACTAATCGCGATTAAGAACTTAATAAGTTACTATTCACCAAAAAATTATTTTAATCTCATTGAACCACATTTTACATCTTAATGACAACCATGTATGTCGGATTTTTGAAATTCAAAACACAATGATGGAAAAATTTCATTTAAACAGAAAATCAGTCTTTATAAGTACCACTTAGTGGTTTCACTATTCATCAAAAATTGGAGTTTTTCAGAAAATTACCAAAAATTCACCCTAAGCTATATTTGATATTCCGAATTCAAAAATGAAGTCTATTTTACAAAATTCAATACATATAAGTCAAATTAATTAATTTAATAATTAATTCCCGCTGTCAGAGCAAATAGCGTGTTTTTACAAAACAATAAGTATCAAAAGATTGACACCAGTTTAAGTCTAATTTCAAAGTGAAATTGATTCCAATGACCACCATTGGATAAAATGGTAAAAATATATTCATATTACACATTAAGACCAATTAAACAGATAATCTTATCATATAAATAAATTATATTAAAAAGCAGTTTTGATGTAGAATGCAGTATTTTTCACTATTCATTAAAAAATGAACATTGTCAGAAAAATACCAAAAATTTACACAAGGTAAATTTTGATGTCCCAATCATAAAGGATAAGTTTATTTTGACAAAAATAGTTTATAAAATTGTCAAAATATAGATTCAAAAATGGTTTGCCATCAAAAGGCAGTAAAACAATCTTTTAAAAATATTAGTGTATTCCATGCATAAGATTGTATTTATTTTCATTTTAAGCCTCTATAACACTATCTTAATCATTAAAAGACATAGATAAAAATATCTATTATTCATTACTTACTTGGGATGTTACATCCTTCCCCCCTTTAGAAAATTGCGTCCCCGCAATTTATTTACTTATCGAATAAATGGGGGTACTTATCCCTCATTGCATTTTCAGATTCCCATGTTGCCTCTTCAATCATGTGGTTTTTCCACAAAACCTTTACCTGATGAATCACCTTATTCCGTAACACTTGCTCCCTGTGGTCAAGAATCTGGACCGGTTGTTCCTCATAAGATAGGTTCTCTTCCAGCCGAACAACCTCTAGACTCAAAACATGAGATGGATCTGGCATATACTTTCTCAACATCGAAATGTGAAAAACATTGTGTACCTGAGATAAACTCGGAGGTAAAGCCACTCGGTATGCAACTGATCCAACTCTTTCCAGAATTTCGTATGGTCCAATAAACCTTGGACTCAACTTTCCTTTCTTACCAAATCTCATCACACTTTTCCAAGGAGAAACCTTGAGAAAAACATGATCACCTACCTCGAAAGATAGATCCTTCCTCCAGTTATCCGCATAACTCCTTCTGCCTTCTCTGAGCTGTTCTCATGTGTTTCTGAATCAACTGAACTTTTTCTGCCATCTCTTCTACCAATTCTGGTCCCATCAACTTCCTTTCACCCACTTCATCCCAGAAAGCTGGAGTTCGACACCGCTTCCCATATAATGCCTGTAATGGTGCCATCTGTATACTGGAATGGAAACTGTTATTATATGAAAATTCAACCAAAGAAAGATGTTGGTCCCAACTTTCCTGATAATCCATAGAACAATCTCGTAGCATATCCTCCAATGTCTGAATTGTTCATTCTGACTGCCCATCTGATTGAGGATGAAAAGCTGTACTAAAATTTAATTCAGTACCCAACGACTTCTGAAGGCCTTTCCAAAAGTTAGAAGTAAACCTGGGATCACGATCCGATACAATAGAGAGAGGAACTCCATGTAACCTGACTATCTCTTTAAGATACAAACGGGAAAGTTGATCAAGAGAGAAAGTATCTCGTATAGCAAAGAAATGAGCATATTTGGTCAAGCGATCAATAATAACCCAGATTGCATTATTACCTCGAGATGTCTTCAGTAATCCAACAACAAAGTCCATGGATATATTCTCCCATTTCCACTCTGGCACTGGTAAAGGCTGAAGCATCCCTTTTGGTAACTGCCGCTCTGCTTTAACCTACTGACAAGTCAAACACTTCACAGTAAAATCAGCAATATCTCTTTTCATTCCATCCCACCAGTAATACTCCCGCAGATCTCTATACATCTTAGTACTGCCCGGATGAACTGAAAACGGAGAACTATGAGCTTCACATAACAACTCTCTCTTCAACTGTGAATCACAAGGCACACACAATCTCTTCCCAAATCTCAAAACACAATCATTATCAATGTTGAATTCAGGCAACTTACCTTTCTGAACCAGCTCTACCCTTTTCTGCAACTCACTGTCTTGCTTCTGTGCTTGCTTGATTCTATCTGATAGAGATGATCTCACTGATACCTGAAACAAAACAGAAGGACTTCCTGCACCAACAACTTCTATTCCATAGTTCATCAAATCGTTAACCAAAGGATCACGTTCCAACCACAACATTGTTAATGAAGCATTACTTTTTCGACTCAAAGCATCAGCCACTTTATTTGCTTTTCCCGGATGGTAATGAATTGTACAATCATAATCCTTGATTAATTCCAGCCATCTCCTTTGTCTCATGTTTTACTCTTTCTGAGTTAATATATACTTTAAACTTTTGTGATCGGTATATATTTCACACTTTACTCCATACAAATGATGCCTCCAAATTTTTAAAGCAAAAACAACAGAAAATAATTCCAAATCATGTGTAGGGTAATTTACCTCATGAGTTTTCAACTGTCGTGAAGCATAAGCAATTACCTAATCATTCTGCATTAGGACGCAACCAAGTCCTTTCAATGAAGCATCATTGTATATAACAAACTCACCATTCCTGGAAGGTAGTGCCAAAACTGGAGCATTCACCAATCTTCTTTTCAATTCCTGAAAACAATCATCACATTCTTTTGTCCAGATAAACTTAACACCCTTCCGAGTTAGCTTAGTCATTGGACTAGATAACCGTGAAAAATTTCTAACAAACCTTCGGTAATAGCCCGCCAAACCAAGGAATCTACGAATCTCAGTTACATTTGTTGGTCTTGGCCATTCTTCCACAACTTTTGTTTTTGTGGGATCAACAGTTATTCCATCTTTAGAAACAATGAGACCAAGGAAAGAAATTTGTTGCAACCAAAACTCACACTTTCTGAATTTCCCATACAGTTTCTTTTCTTTTAAGGTTTGCAAGATAACCCTTAAATGTTTTTCATGCTCCTCATTACTTTTAGAAAACACCAAAATATCATTAATGAAAACCACCACAAACTTATCCAAGAACTCATGGAAAATTCTATTCATTAAGTCCATGAATACAGCAGGTGCATTGGTTAGCCCAAAAGGCATTACTACAAATTTATAATGGCCATATCTCGTACGGAACGCGGTCTTCGGAATATCTGCCTCCTTTACCTTCAGCTGATGGTACCCCGATCTCAGGTCAATCTTTGAAAAAAACTGAGCTCCCTAGAGCTGATCAAACAAATCATCGATATGAGGCAAAGGATATTTGTTTTTAACAGTGATATTATTCAAGGCTCTATAATCAATGTAAAGTATCATAGAACCATCTTTCTTTTTAACAAATAAAACAGGAGCACCCCATGGGGATGTGATAGGTCTAATGAAAACTTTCTCTAATAAATCTTGCAATTGCTCCATCAACTCTAAAAGTTCAATTTGTGCCATTCGATAAGGGGGTTTTGAAATTGGCTTAGCATCAGGAACTAAGTCAACAGTAAACTCAACTTCCCGATCTGGTATTATTCCAGGAAACTCATCAGGAAAAACATCAGGATACTCATTTACCACTGGCACGCCATTAATCTGAATAGTTCCTTTATTTTCAACGACGTGTGCAAGGTAACATTCATTTCCATCTTTTACAAGTTTCTCGGCCTCTTGATATGTTATCAAAAGTAAGGGTTCATTCTTGTAAAAAAACTGAAAGTCTTTCTGAAAAGAAACTTCTTTAGCTCTACAGTCAATCTTAGCATGGTAAATAGAGAGCCAATCCATACCCAGGATAACATCAAACTCTACTAGAGGTAGAACAATAAGGTTTTCAAGTAGGTTCTTTCCACAGATAAGGATAGGAAGATTCTTATAAATGATTTTTGCCTCAACATTCCCCCCAGGTGTTTTTACCAAAAGTTCAGGAGTCATTTCTTGAGATGGTATTCCCATTTTACTAGAAAAGGTTTCAGAGATGAAAGAATGTGTAGACCCCGAATCAAACAACACACTGGCATAATTTGAAAAAACAAACAAAGTACCTGATACAACTTCATTTGATGGCCCGACATCTGCTGAAGTAGTTGCAAAGGATTTCACCACCCCTTTCTGCTTGTAGTCTAACTGCTTCCCATCACTCAAGCTCCTTGTCGGACACTCGTTTGCATAGTGACCCATCTCATTGCACTTATAACATTTCACTAACTGTAAATCAAATTTGTTCTTACCTTCACCTTGATCCTTTTCAGTGCAATCACGAGCCTTATGTCCCATCTTACCACATCGGTAGCACTTCCCAGAATTTAGAAGACATTCCCCAGCATGCCTTTTGCCACATTTATCACAAACTGGAAACTTAGTTCTCTTACCATCAGACTTTTTTGAAGAATTCTTACCTTTCGCCTGCCACCTCGGTCTCTTCTTCTGCTGGTTGTTATAGAACACTTGGTCATCGTAAAACTCCATTTCCACCTTCTCAGCACATCAAACAAGCTTTTCATAACTTTTAAACTCATGAGAAGCTAATGCCCTTCGATATTTTGGCTTTAATCCTGAGTAAAAACGGTTTATTTTACTATCAAGATCTCGTATGAAATTTGGAGCATACCTTGCCAATCGAGTGAACCTTTCTTCATAGGCAGCCACTGAGTCTTCATCTTGCCTCAATTCCAAGAATTGCTTTTCCATCCTAAGTCGAACAACCTTAGGAAAATACTTCTCAAGAAACATACCTTTGAATTCATCCCAGTCAAGAGCATCAATCTCATCAGCGTCCCTGATATTTTTAACCATAGACCACCACTGATCTGCTTCACCCTCCAAACGGTAAATAGTAAGACTAACCTTTTGATTGTCTGAACACCCCATGACATCAAAAATATTCTCCAGTGCTTTAATCCACCCTTCAGCTAGCACAGGGTCAGATGATCCTCTGAATGATGGTGGATGTTGCCTCATGAAATGTTCCACCACTGACATGTTCCTCTGCGGTTGATCTGGCTGATCTCGTGCATGGATACCACCGCCATTTATCGCTTGAGTCAACTGCGCCATTACTGCAAAAAACTGTTCAGTTCCAATTCCGACCATCTCAGGATGCTGATTCGGAAGGTTATTTCCTTCTGTATGCCTACCTAGCACTGCTTCCCTGTTTCCTCTGCGGAAAACCATTCTGAACAAACATGTCTTAGATAAAGCAACATGGTAATCTTTAAATGCTATATCATTTCGAAAAAAAAATATTTTTGGATAATCATTTAATAGAATTCTAACTCCTAAAGTTATCTAAACCGACCTTTGATACCAACTATAAGGCCCCAGCCTTAAACCTTACTTAATCTTGAGTTATTACAAGATTACACATTGAGGATCTTTTCGGGTTTAGAGTTTTAGAGAATTAGATCATAAAACTTGCATTAAATTCCACATATAAACAAAGTGGTTACATAAAGATAGTGTTCTTCATTCCCATCAATGGAAACACATTTAAAATAAAACATGGATTATTTCTTGACACATCCTTGACTCTATCATCTTATCATGTACCTTTCCCTTGACCTGTGAAAAACATTTCAAAAACTTGGGATGAGCATAAAAACTCAGTATGGGTTAAAAAAACATGGAAAGGAAACATGAGTTCATATATACATAAGAATGAAATCATACTTTAACCATAAAACATAGGCACTTTAACATACCTCATAAAATCATGAATAAATCATAGAAATCATAAGACACAAAGGTAACTTGAGGCATTCATAACATTCTTACGTAGGGAGTAACCCTCTTGGTTACGTTTGGAATAACCATCACAGTATATTCCCTAAAATCTCTTCGGAGAAACCTTAACGTTTCACTCCTTCGTGTTACCCAATCCATTAGAGAGCTATAACGGGCTCACCCACCCTTAGTTTATCATGGAACCACCCGTCTTCATAATAATGCCCAAGAACCATAACATAATCATATCACATAAAACATGCATAAAGGAAACATAACATTTCCAAATTTCAATCACGAGATATCAATACAACACATTGATATAATAAAAACATTATGAAAACCATTTTCAATACCAAAGTAAAAGAAAAGTAAAACATGGTATTCATTTTTCTTTTAAAAAGAAGGTATGGCTTGTAGAGGAAGCCGAAACTCAAATAACGGTCACGACGGCGGAGAAGTCGTTGTCGCCGCATACGTACAACAAAAACATTCCCTTTTGTCATTTAGTAAACGCTTCGTATAAAAAATATTCCTTTTGAATAAACATAAAAGTCAAAGGGGTTTATACACCGTATAAAAGAAAGTTGTGTATAAAATAAAATATGCCTCAACGAAAGGAGATTGAGACGAAGTCCCATACCTCGTATCCGACTTGACCCGACCGTTCTTTAATCTCCTGAATAATAAACATGAGTTAATATCTAATTGATTATGAATATTTTTCAAGTTCATTATTCCTTTTATACCATGTTATGAACATCATGTAATCAGTTAAGTTAATAATGTTCATTTTGTCGGTATTTGGTTCTTAAGTCAAAAATAGACATCTTACACTTACATGTTGTTAATTTGGTCAAAGGTTCATTATATCCAGAATGGTATTCATGATGTAGATATCATATATGTCATATATATCTAGTACATACATGCATTTATAATATTACATAATCATTTAGAGTTAAGAAATGAAATGCACCGTTCATGGAGACGGTAAGCCGTACGTACGCATGAACGCTACTTCCATTTCTATTTCATATTTTCTGGAATGGAATCATAATGATATAAGTGTATATTATAATTCCAGTATAATAACATATATAATATCATTAACTTTATCCTTTAAACATCCCACATATGGTATTAACGAATCAAATCACTTTCAGGGGGCGGTAGTCCGCACTTCTTAAAATGAAGATATCGTGTTTACCCATAATGGAAACCATAAAGGTATTCCAAAAATGAAAAAAACAGAAGCTTAAGGAAAACATAAACATATTATATATCATATATAAAAATAGTGACATCATAATGGCCACCTTTGAAGGTGTTAAATGAGTGTTGAACAATCATCGTTTCGGGAGGCAGAATTTCGCCATCCACGGAAACCGTATGTTCTTTAACCATTTGATGTAGTTGTGTGAGAGTGTAGCTAAAATAAATTTTATAACAACATCCTTGTATATTGAAGATACTTGTGTTGTTACAAAATAAGTAAATAAAAAGAGTTTAGGGGGTTGGAGAAGCAAAATAAAACAAATGAACATGAGAGAATGAATTGCCTTTAAAAGTGTAACTCCTTTTGATTTGAGCCTAAAGGCTTCCTTTGAAAAGATTCTGCCCAAAGGGAATCCTCTAGGATGAGGAGAGGGATGTGGAGAGAGTAAATGGGCAGGGTTTGGCCGAGCCAAAGGCTTGAGGAGTGTGTGAAATGAGGTAGAGGTGGGGGCCTTTTATAAGAGGAGAGGAGGGGCACTTTTGGAAAGTAAAGAAATATTACTTTATTTGAAAATGTGTTTCGGTTTCAAAAGGTCCCACATTGATATAATTCGTGTATAAGGTGATAAGTCTTCGAAATACACTCATCCAATAAGTTTTGGACATGTGTAGATCATAGATATTACATTATCTTTCCATTTTATTTAAATCGTCAAATAATGATGTCATCGCTGCATCATAATTATGTCATTAATAATTTAATTTATTTAATGTATAAAAATTATAAAAAAACTACTATGATGTAGTAAATCTTTTTAGCTTTCCAATAACTATTTATAATAAAAAATCTGATCTTTATAACCCCATGTAAAAATTGTTTTCGTAAAACATCTCTTGTTTGTGTCATTTTTACTTTAACATTTAATAAAAAGTTATTTATGTCATTTCCAAACCAAAGTGTCTCCATGGGGTCCCCAAGTTGACCCATGGCTTTTCTCGGTCGGCCATGACACAACCAATAAGGTTGGGACATGTTTCTAGGTCATTTCCTATTATTAAAGCATTATTTATACCTTAAACTACCCTAATTACCACTAATCACGATTAAGAACTTAATAAATTACTATTCACCAAAAAATTATTTTAATCTTATTGAACCACATTTTACTTCTTAATGACAACCATGTATGTCGGATTTTTGAAATTCAAAACACAATGATGGAAAAATTTCATTTAAACAGAAAATCAGTCTTTATAAGTACCACTTAGTGGTTTCACTATTCATCAAAAATTGGAGTTTTTCAGAAAATTACCAAAAATTCACCCTAAGATATATTTGATATTCCGAATTCAAAAATGAAGTCTATTTTACAAAATTCAATACATATAAGTCAAATTAATTAATTTAATAATTAATTCCCGCTGTCAGAGCAAATAGCGTGTTTTTACAAAACAATAAGTATCAAAAGATTGACACCAGTTTAAGTCTAATTTCAAAGTGAAATTGATTTCAATGACCACCATTGGATAAAATGGTAAAAATATATTCATATTACACATTAAGACCAATTCAAAAGATAATATTATCATATAAATAAATTAGATTAAAAAGCAGTTTTGATGTAGAATGCAGTATTTTTCACTATTCATTAAAAAATGAACATTGTCAGAAAAATACCAAAAATTTACACAAGGTAAATTTTGATGTCCCAATCATAAAGGATAAGTTTATTTTGACAAACATAGTTTATAAAATTGTCAAAATATAGATTCAAAAATGGTTTGCCATCAAAAGGCAGTAAAATAATCTTTTAAGAATATTAGTGTATTCCATGCATAAGATTGTATTTATTTTCATTTTAAGCCTCTATAACACTATATTAATCATTAAAAGACATAGATAAAAATATCTATTATTCATTACTTACTTGGGATGTTACAATATGTGCGCATGAAAATTATTTCATGTATTTCACAATGAATGTAAAAAAGGAAAATTAATGTTAATTAACTATTAATTGGACATTATTATGTCATATATAAATGTTATATTAATCAAATACATCTTTATGACCATCCACGTAACAGTAAAATCCAAACTATTTTGCATTTCTATGTGGAGGCGGTAGTCCACCTGTACAGATGATCAATGTTATTGTTTTCTAAAATAATGTAAGGAAATACGTTATATGTTATATTATATATATAAAAATTTTTAGTTCATAAATATAATATATATTCATTTATTTTAACTTTACTACCTTTCATTTAAAGAGTAAGTGAAAAACAAATCACATCCCTTCGCGAGGTGATAGTCTGATGTACACACGACCGACATTATTGTATCCCCATTGAATGTTAAGTAAGTAGGTATTTGGGAAATTATAAATTATTAAATATAATAATTCAATAAATATCATATAAATATGTTAAAACAAACATTATATCCATCCTTCACTTTTGGTGATGGAAAATGAATTACATCGGTTTCCGAGGCGGTAGTCTACCACACTCACGACTAGTAGTTTTGTTTCCCATTTGATGGAAGTGGAGAATAATATGGGTTATAACATTAATATAATACCATATATGTATATATTTTATACTGGTTTTAATATATTATCTTACAAAATGATGATTTTACGGATGTGGAAGAAAAAGAAAAAACATATACACGCGTTTAAGAATTTTACCTCTTATTAAGAGAGCCTCTTTAGGATTATTCTAAAAGCCTTATTAGGATGGATTTATAATAAAATTATGGAATTTAGTAAATAATAGGTAATTAATAAATGCATTTGGATATGGATTTTAAAAACCAAAGGGATTCTGAAGTGTGAATATGGTATGAGAGGGGTGGCCTTTTATATATGGGGGATACAACACACATAGAACTTTTGAAAAGATAATGTGATGCCACATTTTTATCCATCGAAAAGCATATAAAATTGTTACTTATATAAAAATTGATGCGATAAAGTCGAAATATGTCCCTAAAATGGGTATTGTTCATGTTTTAAGTCATTAAAACCCTTATATACTTACTTTAACACATGTTATTCACGTTTTAATCTTTACTGCAAGAAATAATTTTCCCCCTTTTTAATATAAAATATGAATAAAATTTTAGTTAATTTATTAATATAATATATATTATGATTATTACAAAAAATTAATCAAATTTTCCAGATTCAATTTATAGAAGATTAAAATTTAAATTTATACTTAAACCCACAAATGTGTGGGAAAATGATTGTTCAAAAAAAATACATATAATATTTTAAAAATAAATTATATCATAATTCAATATGAAATTTATTACAATGATACAATTCAGTTAAACTATAATATAATTGGGCTAATTTTTTAAATAAATTTAAATTATAATTTGACTTGTAAATAATTTTTTATAATAAGAAAATTTTCAATAAAAATCTTTAATTTTCAATGTTCATCGACAAATTAATCATTTCATAAAATTATAAAAAAATAAAATAATTATAATTATAACTTGTAGATTTCAAAAATGAATAATATTTTGTAAGATTTATTTCATAATTGGTAAATATTAAATTTTAATTATGTGTGAAACCATGTCTAAACCTCCATATATAAAAAAATATTGTTTTTTAGAAAACAATTCTTACTTATTCAAAATGATTATTATTTTATATCAAATAAAAAGATAAACATTTAATTTATTTTATATATTTTAAAAAATATATAATTTAAAAAACTTATTTAGAAAATAACTTCACATCATGTTCATAATAGCCATGTTTAAATAATATATTAATAGAGTGTTATGTATCAATTAAACTGTACATTGCATGGCTCACAAGATATCAAATAGATTGGGTTTATTAAATATATCTATATCATAATTTTTCGAGGTGTTAAATTTAATTAAAATATTTGTGTGTCATTTCATATATGATATCAAAAATAATTTTCCTATTTTAACATCTTGGGGAATTAAAATATACAACCCTTAAATAAATTGTGCCGCATAATTCTATTTTTTCATCGTAGGTATAAACGTTGTCAAAAATCCACATCGTATAAATTGGTGGTACATCATCTTGATAAGAGGGAAATGGATGTGTGAAGGTCCTTTATAACAACTCATAAATAGGATTCAAATTTGGGGAACATCAGTGGAAAGTGAAGATATGGACATAGAAGAAAATATATATAATTTTAGAGAGTAATAAAGATCAATGATCACAATAATGTGACTGATTAATAGAAATTTAATGAAAAAACGCATAAAGTTGTGTTGAGTTAAAATGATATTTTATTCATCAGATATTAATTTGATAAGATAGATTTTTTAAGATCCTTTTTTATATATTTTAATGATTATATTACTATTATGATAAAGAACACCAGAAAATATACTTAAAATTCCATCCTTTGATTGTGATTCAAAATATTTACAGTTCATTTATTAATTTAATAAATTAATGTTAAATATGAATTTCTTATTTCGTAAGAACTAAAATTAATTTTTAACCTATCATACGATCCATAAAAGATAAAAAAATATTCCTCCTTTATTTTCAAAAACAAAAATCGTTAGTAAGAGTTATATAATAATACTTTAATCTATAATACCTTAGTAGTAACACCCAATATTTACAATAATCCATTACATTAGTATTTAACATTAATAATCATCCAAATAATGTATATCCAAATTCAAATTCCATAAATGTAAAAGGAAGGTCACTAAATCATCGTAACACTAGATTACCCAAACTACATAATGTTTCTCTTAATGTTACATATGAAATATATTAATACATTGACCATCATACAACATTAATTAAAACATTAATTATTCTAAAAAATGAAATATCATATTATCGAATACATTCTATATATCCCAATAACTTCTTAAACTCCATCAAAGATAACATAAACCATAAAATAATTCTCTAATTACATGGTCACCAATACAATCACATAAACATCTATTTATCACTATTATATCTATAGTAGGATTATTTTAAGGGTTATCTTCCATCAGTCACATGTTTTTTTGAAATTGATCATGTTTCCACGTTATAAAATTTCTTTATACCATTCTGCATATGATTCCAAATCCTTAAACAAATAATACTACTCTATAATCCATATGTGTTTCATGATTCTTATAAAGATAATATCATTAATAACATTATTAGAAAAAATATTTCATAAATCCAAATACACAATCATTTTATTCATTCATATTCAACTATATTAATAGAAAAATCATTACCTTCATCTAATAACTTATTTTGAGGTATATTCCCTTGACTCTGAGGAATTAATTTTAATAGTACCCCATATCATTACTATTAAAACACTGAAAATAAAAGGTTTCATTATTAACCTTTCAATCATGTGGCTTATGGCCTTTTTCTACACATATTAAAAAAACTCCAAATCCATTTCAGAAAGTATTAAGGTGCTTCATTCAACAATTATTACATGTGGTAAAATCCTTCTTTCCCTTCTTATCTTTATATATTTTTTTCTTTATCACCCTATTTTTATCCTGAATCCCTTCAAATCAATAATACATAGATAATATTTTATCATTCTTGATAGAACATTATACTATATCTAGAAATGATAATAAATTTTTGGAGAATATTACCCTTAGAATAATTGCCTTAACCCATCAAACAACAGTTAATATTTCCCTTTGGGTTGTGTGCATAGTCTATAACACGTCTTTCTAACCATGTAAAGGTTGATTCATACTTAAAAAAATTTCAATCCTCCTTTTATCTTAGAATTACTAATTGTATCTCCATATACACTTGATTCCAGTAAGGAAAATACTCTTTTATGAAGAGAAACATAAAATTCCCCCATTTTGTGTTAGTTATTTATACTTCATCCTTAGTTTTTTGAATAAATTAACGCCATTGAATTGCATCTTCTGATAGATAAACAACATCCATGATGACCTTATCCCTTTCAACATGACCCAGAGTAAAAAATAGATTCTCTAAAGAATCTATCCATTTCTCAACAATAAATGTATTTTTATTCCAATTTAATAATTTAAGTTGGTAGTACATGAAGGGGTATAAATTTGTTACATGATGTTGTTGATCAATTGGTTAATCCATATAGGCAAGTTTATTACTCATAACATGAGTTATCTGCCCTAATATATTTGTAATTTGATTATTTCAAGCTGTATTTATAGCTTTAGCTTCAATATCATTCCATAGATGGAAATCCATACACTGGGAACAAGAATTGACTTGGTTCTCATTTTTTCCTCTAGGATCAATTTTTAAACAATTTAATACAATATATTATATAATAACTATATGAAACATAATGTATAATCCTGAAACTAGTGAAAAGTTATCATTTATTTTGAAATTTACTCATGACTATTCTCTTAGTCACAAATATGGTTTCTTTGGGAATATTTTCAAATAATAATAATATAATTTTCAAACCCTTTATATTATTTTGTAAATAATATATGAATTAACTCAAAAATATCCCACAGGAGTGTCAAATATGGTGCATAATAATGTCTATTTTTATATAAGAGATAATTTTTTAGTCAAGACTGACATTCCTTTTAGGCTTATCACCCATAAGAACATATATTATTGAACTACATCACTTCTTTTATCTAGGCTGAGATGTAATTATTAAGAAAATAACATGATCTAAACCATACCAAAACTTCTATATGTTCTTATATACGTATCCTCAATGTCTTAGTTTGGTATATTCCCAAATCCATGTTTTACTAAATCTAGTTCCCAAGTATTCTACAAAACATAACATAATACCAACTTTAATGTACCTGACCCAAGTATCCCCGAGTTAGTGGTCAATTTATTAAAATGGAATAAGATATAAGGAATATCAACCCGGTGGATTGAATATTTTCATTGTATAAGTATACTGGATATATAATTTTATTTCAAATTTCAATTGAACATAAAAAATAATCAATGTTTTTCATTGAGAATGCCATATTTACCCTTTGAATAACCATGTACATCAATCATAAAACACTTCCTAGTGTCTTAGGGAAAATTAAACATAAGAAAAGGGAGATCATAGATTCCCAGTAATGTTATATGTATAGATAAATTTATCAATATTAAATAATGATATTTTACATTGTAAGGTAAGTTATTGAAACACATTCCATTTAAACAATAACTTGAGCATAATATAATAAGCATAAATAATGGTAAAATGACACCATTCTGATAATCATATGCACCGAAAACGTATCCATGGATACTCTAACTAATGGAACAATAACATGAAAATCAACAAATGATATCATAATGAACATCATAACCATACCATCAAGGCCGAATCCCAGGAAATATTATATAAATGTGGAAGGAATCATCCCAAACCCCAGTCTAATTTGACTCACGAGACCTACCAATGTGTCAAGGGGATATAGTGGGAACCACCCATCACATATTAAGTACATTTCGTTACTACATTTAATTTAGTGAAACATAATCAACATAAACATTATTAATGAAATACTAGAATAAAATATTTCCATAATTAACAAATCAATGAACATAGTCATAAAACATCAATAGTAATATGAATAGTAAAAAACTGGTACATCCAAAGTCAAACTAATCATAAACTATGTAGATAAGTAATAAGGATGATATCATTATAACACATACCTATTGTATTATAAGTATAATAAAAGGTTGATATCATTGATGAATATAAATACCATAATAATGTCATTAAAAACATTCTTGAGGAAAATAACATTTTTATAATAAAATGAAATTAAAAAATAAAAGATCCAAAAATATGTTAATTATTATTTTGATTTAAGAAAGACATTTATACATATAATTTATGCTTTAAAATATTTAGAGGGCATGATGGTGGAAATTTAATACATTTTGTTAATGATCAAACAAATATTCTATTCAGAGTTTTGGTAAAATACAAATGGGGCTTATGTAGAAAATAACATGAAGATTCCTTTCAAAACAATTTGTAAAAATTAAATCAAGGGTAAAATGTATTTTAATTTTTTTTAAAGTAATAATTATTTTGTATAAAATATCAAAAGATTTTTTTTGAAGAAAAAAAGTTTTTCGTCCAAAGAGACAAGTAAAGTCATATTTTCTTAAAAAGGATTTCTCAATCATTTTAATTACTAAAGTGTGTATAAATGGTATTATCACGTTAATAATTTCATGAATAAAAAATATAGAATAAAATAAATTTATTTTAATATAGAAATATAAAATAATTCTTCTAAGGGATACTTAAACATAAGAAACCTCAAATAATGATTAGATTGGGATATAAACACTTACCACTTGGTAACTTTTGAATCAAAAGACCCCTGCAAGAAAAAATGTAAAATGAAAAATTAAATACCATTAATATAAAATTAATCAATATATAACATATCAAAAGGGTTATTCTATGAAACACATAAATTAATAATTGGTGAATATGGAATATGTCTTATAAAAGTGAAAGTGAGGTGAGAAAGCTTTACATTGTGTTCTACTAACATCATATATGTTCAAACCTTATATATAATAAATATGGATTTATTATAAATCTATTATAAACCATAATAATACACCTTAAACCATATATGATATAATTATGTTCTTTTATTTCCCATTAATTAATAATTCATTGATAGGTAATAATAGATTTGTTTTTCATGTTTGTTTTGATTTTTTATTTTTGGTCATTTTTCTTTTATCATGTATGAATCATATACATAATGTTAAAAATGATATAAATTTAAAATATATTCATTATATATGTATTTATATTACTTTATAAATTTTATAGATAGAAAATCGATTATACTATTCATAGAGACTGTAGGCTAGATGTACATATGAACACTATTGGTAATTTTTATCGATTGATAGAACATATGGAAAATAAATATGAATTAACTATTAAATAGTCATCATTATTTCATATATATCATTAATAATAATAAAATAATTCTTTTTACCATATATGTAAAAATAAAATGAAAAATTCAAATTTTTTGCATGGAGGCAGTTCTCCACACATATGTACGAGTATCGTTATAGTATTCATAAGGATTGGGAGGTAATTGTTTAGTTGTGATATTTTTTCACCATAAGTATGTTCAGGTTATAAATATAATATATATTCATCAATTTTTAACAATAATTCATTCCATGTAAATAAAAAATAAAAAACAAATCACATTCCTCTGTGAGGTGGTAGTTCATTATACACACGGGCAACGTTATCATATCCCCCAAAGAATGGAATTTGAGAAGTTAAATGTGATATTTAATTTCAATAAGAATAATAATGTCATAAATATCATATATATATATTAAATACATTTTCATATATATCTTTTGAAGGTGGTGATGGAAAATGAATTACATCAGTTCGTGAGGTGGTAGTACACCGTCCACAAAATTATGGCTTTGATTTTTTTTGGTGTATATTGAGTTGGATATCTATTATGAAATTATAATAATACCATATAAGTATATAAGGGATACTTATTAGAACCCAACCCACAAGGGCATAAGATATAACTACCCAAAGCCCGCCTTCATAGGCCAGGGGATGAAAAAAAGCACTAAATTACATAAGTAGTACGAGGGGCCTTTTCCTAACACACCTGTATACACAAACCTGACCATATCAGTGAAGAAGTGCATATGAATAATAATTAAAACATGAAATATCTAAAATATAACCATTATTATGAAAAACCTCTAGGTTTTACAAGATTATGTCACTAAAAAATGAACGTAATTGGGAAAAATAAACCCCCAACCAAAAGGATGTCCCTACATGAAAAATATAGAAAGTAAAAAGTGATGAGAGGGCCTAGATCACGATCTACTTTTTATGACCACCATATGTTATCCATTTCACTAGGTATCCCTCAGCTCCTCTTTATTCATTATCGACATGTCTATTGTCTAATAATACATGACACGTGGGGGAAAACTCCTTGCAGGAATGATTACATAAATAGCAAGTAGGAAACCCAAAAAGTTGATTTGAGGGGGGGGGGGTAGCAAGAGAAATCGTTGTAATTGATAGATAGTAGACAACTCTACCCAAATAAAGAGAGAGAAAAATCCCCCACATTGATACAAATATTTATATATATTTATATTCTAACCCGAATAAACCCAACTTTGATATAATTGGATCTACATCTCAAAAGACATCCCATGATTGGGTTCCATCTGTTCTAGAAGTCCATAGATGATGCCTGGAATCTTTCATGTCTCATAGAAGAAGTAATCATGTGGAGGGATAGCTCCTCACCACACTGCCACACAATCAAGGGGGTATAATATCCAAATATATTATTGGGGACCCAGTTCATCATCCAGTATAAGTTAGTGGGTAGATGACCCTTAGCATAGTGTGTTTGGGGGTTCTACTCAAATATTGAAGGACCCGCTCTCTATCTGATAGGGGTGACACTTGGTAGATGGATTACCTGCACCATAATTCCATAGTGGGGTACCACTCGGTGTAAAGAGGACATGTGCCCTATATATTATGGGTACCAGTCGGTAGATAGAGGAAACATACCCTAATTCCATTAGGGGTACCATTCAGTGTAATGACAACCCACACCCTACCCGATAGGTGTACGACTCCATAAGAAGAAATATGACACACACCCTAGTCTATTAGGGGTAAAAGTCTAATGATCCCACATGATTGATGACATCATTGAGCACAACCTAAATAATCATCGTTAATAAAACATCTCTCATCATATCTCAAAATAAAATAAAGAGGCCACCATCACATTTTACCAGGAAAAAACTCAATATTCACTAGTCATGGGCCAAAATATGAGTTCAAATGAAGAAGATATGAATCGTTGGAGTTTCCTAAAAAAGAATGAAGGGGTACATGGTGTATGTGGGGACCCACTTGTCCTATTTTCCTACTAAATAAACTATGAAGTATCCTTGCAGGTACACAAATCACATATTATGTGTGGATACATTGTTTGTAGAGGTTCTACAAGAAATTATCGATCCATTAGGGGTCTTATCCATCCTCCCTAGATGTGTTTGTGTAGGTATGACCATGTCTATGTACTTCATACTTATTGTGTTATATGAAATGTATTCCCACATGTTGTCATGCCTATATGCTATTCCACATGTATTTTCTTACAAGGTAAGGATACACGACATGTGGACCATCCATGTGGCCTAACCTTTTTAACATTATGCAAAACCCTAGCCATCGCAACAAGGGACAAACACACCATGTTTTCATTGGTCTAGAGGTCTTGTAGTAATGTTTTTCAGATAATTTTATTTCCATTCCACAGATCCCATATAAATGTCCTTCTCTTTGATATTTTTTATGAATCGCCATAAAATTAAATATATTTCTTCGTCTGGTGGTTCCATCCATCCAATAATCCAAAATTGTATCTTGATTATTCCTACACAAACATGCGCACCTCATACACCTCACATCACACCAAACCCATCCCATCCATTTTTTATTTTGAACCCAGTTCAATAAATTGATTACCTTAAACATTAGAATCATTCGATTCCATTCCTGGTTCATCTCTCGATTATTCACATATGAATCATTAAGGAATAAAAGGGCCTGATTAGGATCAGTCATGCTTGGGAATGTCTAATTGTGACCCTATGGTCAAACAATGACTATTGTAAAGAATGAAGGGAGAAATTCACAAAAAAGGTATAATTACCATTTTAAATATGTTCTTTTCCTAAAAGACTAATAAAAAACATATTATGTGATAAAAAAAATAATCAATTACATTTATACGTGGGTTTATGCAATGTATGGAAATTGGATCATATCAATGATAGATAGGTGACCATGCTCAATAATTTAATAAAATGAGGTAAAATCCAAAAAAGGATGAGCCCTACATAGTTTTGGAAAATTACTCATTAAATAATTCCCTCACCAATGAATGAAAGATGTGGTTGTGTTTACTGAACATCAATATTCCTTGATCTATAGGTTCTTCTTCATCTAAATTGGATTTTCCATTGTGAGGAGGAAGAAGTCACTATGAAACAAGTTTAGGATTATGTGGATAGTCCTAGAGATCCATCCGTTATGATATATTTATAAATAAAAATATAATTTGTTTAATTAATTATTTATCTAAAAGTAATTAATTATTTAACTAAACGTACCTATCGATAATTACTTTTATCATAAGTTCATGCACTGATCAATTTTAGGCCACACCTAACATAAACATTTTGTTCTGGACTCATCTATGATCTCATATTTTTTATATGAGATTATGTTTAAGATTTATCCCATTTCATTAATAAACTACAACACTCCGATATAAATTAGATTTAATATTCTTTAAAATCAATTCATGGAACACCGAGCATTAGAATAACACATCATCTTAGTGCCTGGCTCAAAAATACGTGTATAAATAATACAATGTATTTCAAGGAAAAATAGAGTCTCTATATTAATGGTTATATTATCTTATAATATTTTATTATTATTTGAAGGAGGTGGAATAATAAATAATACAAATATGCACATTTAATAATGTTACCTCTTCTATAGAGAGCATCTTTAGGTTTATTATAAAAGAATTATTAGGAGGGATTATGAAAAAATAAGGCATATACTATTTTTTGAGTGAAGTTAGGGATTTAGGTAGGTATTGTATGAACCAAAGGGTTTTGTATGCGTGAATAGGGGAGGAGAGAGGTGGCCTTTTATAAGTGGAAGAGATGACACACATGTACTTTTTTAGATGATAAAGCGATACCCATGTTTTTATCATGCCACAGACAATTATAAACGGTCATTCTAGAGCCTTATATGTGATAAGTTCAAACAATATCCATCCAATTTGATTTGTAAATGTTTTATTTCATTTTTATCTCTTATCTTCTAAGTTCAACCCTTTCTAAACCCATTTTATCCTTAACCACCATAAATTGTTTTTATGATTTGAATTATTCATTATGAATAAAAATTATCCTTTCTGTATTATGTAAAACAAATTATTCTAATTCTAAATCTATAACAAATTTTTACAAAATAAAATTTCATATAATCTCAAAAATTAAATGTAAAATTAAATCATTGGATGTGTTGAAAAAGAGGGTTTTCTAATGAAATACATTCAAAATTTTAAAATATTTTTATATCATAAATCTACTTAAAATTTATTATATTGTTTTAATTAATTAAATTTTAATGAAATTTAACTAATGATAATTTTAAACCAATTTAAAATTATATATAACTTTATAAATAATATAAATTAAATTAAATTTTTTAATTTAAAATAAGTATTTTTCATTGTTCATCGAAAAATTAATATTTTCAAAAAATTATCAGAAATTCAACCAATGATAATTTTGACATGTTGATTAAAAAAATAAAATTTATTTATAAAAATAATTTTTCTAAAAGTGGTTCAAGTAATATTAATAATGTTCACAATGCATGGCTTAACATCCTTTTGGAATATAAAATTTTTCAGTAAACATTTTATTTTACTTCAAATGATTCTTTTCTTATAATCTAAAGATGGACATTGAATTTATTTTATACATGTTAAAATAATCGAATTTTCATAAATTTTTTTATTCTTATTCATTCCCGACAACATAACTTCTAGTTTATAATAGTAAAGTTTAAATAATATTTTAATAGAGTATTATTTTTCATTTAAACCCATCATTATGTGCATCTGAAGCTATCAAAGAGATTAAATTTACTTAAGAATAACTATATCATAATGCATCATAGTGTTACATTCTATTTTATTCTTGGTGTCTTTTTTCATATACACTATATAACATGATTATCCTATTTTAAGATCTCTAGGAATTATAGTAAGTGTTGAGGATTCTAGATGGGTAACATTAGATTACACAACTTATAGCTGGAGTACAATCCATGTACCCAAGTGCACTAAACCTATCTATTTCATGGGATACATGGAACTCCGAGGAGTAACTATATATGGTGTATTTATTTCACACTATGTGTAAACTGGGTAAACTTGGAACATGACATGTTAGATTAAATTTCATGTAGTATACATTTACTCCATATAGTATACATAGTTAAGAGAGGAATTTTTTGTAAACTATATAGTCATTTAAACATTAAAATCACATAAAATTGAAATTTTGAAGTATTAAAGACATACAAGATGTGTAGATGTCTTGAACATTGTCTAGACCATTAATTTATGCAATTGAAATACATACCAATCCATTCGATGATTCAAGATAATACATATAGTGTGAGATACATAGTGTGTATCAATATTGTATGTGTTGTGTAGTCTCATGTCCGACGAACCGGCCGAGTCCTTCTATGTGTTGGATGCACAAATGACATTAAGACCACATTGTGTGTAGCTATATTATAAACCTAATGTTATCTTGTGACTTGAACATAAAATACCACTACATATATCCTAATCACTTATAAATATAGATACGTAGCATGTACCTAGATTATTCACATTGTGTAGTCTGGCTGATCTACACACCGATGTACCAAGCATGTATCTCAGGTACATGTAATCCAAGGTACATGACTTGTGGATTATAAGTACATGTCATGTAGTGTCCCAATAAAGGGAAAAAAATAAATTATATTAATTTATTAATTGAATCATTAAAAAAATTACATTTATTTGAACCTATTATGTATGAGGGTTTATTAATTTTTAATGAATTATTAAATTCTTAATTAATTTATTATAATAATAATTTTTATTGAAGTCGTGTTCTGGTCAAAGACCAAAACACAAAATTTTATTGAAAAAAAAGGATTACACAAGCATGAAATAAGGCATTTTTCTAACATCCCTGACCTAGAGCAGGATAAACTCAAGAGGAAGAAACTCACTCCAATGCATCTCATGAGTAACACCCATGTTGGCAAGACCATCGACAATATTGTTAGCTTTACAATAGCTATGAGTGGCTATGGTGTTGATTTCGGAGAGAAAATTCAGGCATTCAATCTAGCGTGGAGTGAAAGTCCATGAAAAGTGGACGGAACGACTCCAAATGGCCTGAATAATAGTAGTGGAGTCACTCTCTATCTAGATATTTCTCCAATTATGAAGCACAGAAAAAGAAGTTGCATGAATCACACTCATCATCTAAGCTTCCAGGGATGAAGTAGCACCACAAGATCCATAGAAGCATCCAAGCGTCCGATCGAGGTGATTTTGGAAAATGGCCCCACAACCTGCTAGGCCAGGGTCAACTTTGGAGGCTCCATCCACATTGAATTTAATCCAGCCTGGAGGTGGGGGACACCAAAAAATTCAAGTGTAAGCTTCGGATGAGGGTAATTTCCGTCCACCCCAATGCGTCTGAGAATACCAAAGTCACGAACGGAGTTGTTGCAATAATCTCTTTTAATTGAAGCTTCCTCAAAAATGGATCTATAGAGAACTTAGATAGTCATTAAGATGAAATGGAATTAATTAATTAATTTGTTAACTAAGTAATAAAAGTACGTTATCATAATAATAAATAATGCATATATATGAATTTTAACCTATTTAACTTTTGTGAATTTTTTTCATTTGTATAACTATTTAAGAGATTTTCCATGACTTGTTTATTCATTGGATTTATTTAATTGAATTTGTTTCCTAGGTTTAAAATTATTAATTCTTAAATCAAATTTTATGGCCATTGATTCATCCCCCTCCATTATTATATAGAACATAAATGTCAATAGTTATTTATATAATTTACATTAACCAATCCATTGGTTCCCCAAACTTATGGGTGAGTTATAAATACATGTAATAGATGGAGTATCCCAATGAGTTTGTAGGTAGTTCAAAATGGAACCAAGATGGTTATAACTTGGGTGATATAAAGGATGATAGGTGGAATTCAGTGAGTCAGTCCATGACTGATTAAAAGAATTTTCATATAGTAAAAATGAGGATTTATTTAGGGATCAATAAATAAATAATCATATTAGCTCATTATTGGTTCATTCATTCATTTATTTATATCTTATGATTTATTTATTTTATTGATGGAGTACTATGATCACATTAATAAAAGAATTAATGTGTAAAGGTCGAATATTAATAAATGGATAATGATTAAATGTATTTTTAAAACAAGGTTAATCACTTTAGTAAAATACACTTAATAATAATATGAAATCTTAAAGATAAAATAAGAAACATTTTATGCATAAAAAAATTCATCATGTAAATATTTAGTCATTAAGCCTTTCAATGTATGAATTAAGATGAACCCATATTGTAAGTGTTGCATTGGCCTCCTTAGGGAAACATTTTATTACCAGGAAGTCATAACTGGGATAGTGGGTTGACTTAAAAATATCATTATTAAGTTTAATGGCCATTATCTTTGTAATACAAACTTATAGACAATTGTTGACAAAATCTGATTTAGGGTTTCTAGATTTGGGTGTCCACTCAATGTATTAAGGAACCAAAAAGAAATATTTCCCAATACTACCTACCAAAATACATTCTAGTAATTTTCATGGACTCTTTTTAGATTATAAGAAACCAATTACGGATCCCTTCCACTGTATTTTCATAGAAACATGACTTTCGATGTTCAACAGTGATGACTACTTATACTTGATAAAATAGTGGGATATTTAGAAAATAATATATTTACTATTATTATATATCATATTAATTTTATTAAAGAAAATTATATATAATATTATCTTTTAAATTTTAAAATAATCGAAAGTGTTTCATCTACATTTTCCAGCCTAGGATTTTCTTCTCGCCGCCGCATGTTCCTTCGCTGCGGATGGCGCGATGTTCCTCTTCGAGCTCGGTGGGTTGATGGAGGAACTCTGCTCCTATGGCATCATGCGGTTTCATGGTCTCCCCTCATGCTGTGAAAATGCACTATGAGCTTCTGTGGTTGCTTGTTCAGATCTGCGGGTGTATGTCCAGTCCTTGTCGATGGAATACTCTTCGGAGCGCTCCTGTTTGTGTTTTCAGAAGCTCGATGTTGTCCTGCGGTGAGTTTCTCAGCGTTTGAAGGTCGCGCTCATGCATCGACAGTTTTTGGGGTTCCAACTCTTCTCTGGTGAGTGCGTTGGGATTTCGTTGTGTCTGATGCGGTCGATTTTGTTAGTGGTAGCGTGATCTTCAGAAATAGGGTGTTGCTTGCGGAGTCGTTTCTTGCGCAGTTTTATTCGGTTTTTGGGGAAATTTCTTTTGATTGCGTAGATTTGATTTTTCCCAAATCAAATAAGGGTTTTTCTCAATTCATCTCGTGTCATGGAGGGGTGGAGTTTAATTGTGACTACTTTATGATGGATTGGGAGTTCTTCGTTTCTTTCTATGAGGTGGTGAAGGTGTTAACCGCAACGGTCTATGTGGTTGTGTGTGGTTTAAGTGGTTTTTGTGGTTTTGTGAATGTATGAACAGGTGAGGGAACCGAGGGGGATTCTGGCGGGCTCTTTCTACTTGGTGAAGTTGGAATGGTTAAATGTCAGGAGATCAGTTGTGGTTTGATCCTCATGTGGATGCTATGAAGATGGTTGTCTGTCTGGTTGTTCCGGCGACCTCTCTGAAAACCTATAAGGCTGGTGTCATGTGATGATGGGCTCACGGATCAAGGTGGGGCACGTGGTGTCGGTGAAACGTGGTTGGTTTGGATTTGAATTTTGAATTTCAATGGAAGGTTGGGATATGATTGTATAGTTTTTGGTTTTCCTTAAACCGGTTTGGGGTACTGGAACCCATAACCCATTACCGGTTTGAAGGCAGGCAATACCTAAGAAATACCGTCTCCTCAATAGCTGAAATTGTTTGGAGTAGTTTAGATTTCACTAGGTTTTTTGGATTCATAAATAGAAATAAAATATGTTATAACCCAAAATAACTAATCCACCTATGAGGGAGGAATTTTTTGAATAGTTCATCATCAATGAATTTTTTTTGAAAATTTTATTTCACATTCAATTTCTGATGCTATCATCAATTTGAAGTGAGGTTATGAAATTACATGAAAACATGGATTCTTATATAATGGGAATCCATATATTTGTTATTTTCCATGTTAAAACAAGAAAATAATGTCTTTTCATCTCCAATAATCTTTTTTAGAGCATGATTGGAAAGGGTTCACTAGCTGGGCATCACTTATTCATGCTCATTGGCTATATTGAGCTCATAGAGGTTATAAGATTAAAACTCCCTGATTAATTGCACATCAATCTGATTATTATATCACGCTCTTAGATCTTATCCTGTTTTTTGTAAATTTTAACATGAACAATATCGAGAAGTCACTCTTTCATTTGATCACACTTCTTTTACATATAGGTAAGCAGATGAAGTCCAAAAACACCCTTTTTTTTCTTATAGTGAAAAAATTGAAAGGACAAGTGATGCTATATAATCCCAAATATTCAAAGTAATTCCATTGTAATATGAGAAAGATAAAGGATCAAGTAAGGGAACATGGTGATTTCTATTTCCTATATTCAATGAAGATCAATTGTTAGAAAAACTGAACCCATTTAGAGAAGCATGTGGAAAAATTATGTTTATTTTTTATTTTGTGAAATTTATCTATTTGTAAAAATTGTTTATAAGATAAATCATTTGGTGATCTCATATATTTTAAAAAACAAGAAAAATGTAGATTCTAGAATATTAAATGAGGCGAGTTAGATCTATGAGAATCCAATAAAGATACACTTGTTATTGTTGTAATCGATGACTACCACCTCACGTTGCTAACAAGAATGGTCTTGGTTTTGAAAGGTTGTTGTTATATTCAATAAATTAGAAAAAAAGTTATATCTATAACCATACATGATACATATTGATTTATTTTCATTTTCAGGAATGAATTTTTCTTCTCTTATTAGGATATATTTTTTTATGTTAAGGAGAATTTATATAATAATCATTATGTGTTAGATTACATGAACCACATAATTTAATTTTATAATAAAAACTTATTTTCATGAATCATATCACAACCACCTATGAAATCAAAATCTATATCATGTAAACAAAAATAGTTTCACTAAATTACATAAAGATTGATATTTAGATTCTTTTTAACTAAAAGCACTTCATTCTTGTAATTCATGTTTACACAAAAGAACAAATAAAGACTCATTTAGTGGAAAAGGTGAATGAGACCAAGATATCCTTGTATTAGATTATACCAAAATGTGTAGACTATTTCTAGTTGAAGTATTGGGTGTGTAATCAAACATCATAACAATTAATTATGATTTATGTAGATATTAATATGGATAATTAATGAGGTATAAGTCATAGTTCATTAACAATTTCAAGGAATAAAATAATGATGTTGAGAGATATCTTGGAATGAAAATTTAGAAACATTCCTCATACATTGGTTGACAATATATTAATCAAGGAAACACTACTTATTTATAAGGGTTTGGGATCCCATCCAAAGTCACATCTCCTTTTAAATTTAAGAAGAATGGATTAATCGAAAGGAGGGATCACACTTTATTGGACATGATGAAATCAATGATGATTAATGTGATTATTACAAGATACTTTTGGGGATACACAATTTCAAACAACATTATATATAATGAACCAATTTAAAACTAACATGAATGATAGTATTCCATTCCAAAATTCTAATAGAAAGTAACTAATATTTTCATTTATACATGTGTGGGGATATAAGGCATTTGTTAATGACTATTTTGGCCTCAAAAAATTCACCCCAATTAAAAATGTCTATCCTTATAGGATATCCCACAGAAATAATATTATACTTCCAATAAAATACTTATGAAAAAATGGGGTTGTTGATAAGAACCCCATATTCCTTAAGAAAATGGTCTTATGTCTAAAAGAGTTAATGGGATCAGGATAGACATTCATGAAATCTGAGATCAAGATACACAAGAGTTGGTAGAGGAAAAAATTCCACAATGCCTCGTAAAATAGGTTGTCCCATAGAAAAAAATATTGTTTAGAATTATAAGAGATGTTAGAGAACCAGAACAATGTGGGTTTCTATTCAATGAGGACAGTGACACATTATTAGTCGATAATGAGGATCCTATATTAAAAAAATAATATATATATATATATAATAGATATTTCTATGTTGAAAGAATACATGAATTCACAAATGGATTCCATGTTCTAAAACCAAGTAAGGATTTTTTTAGATTCACTAGTGGATGTAAATCACTTTGGTTGAAAACAGGTATTCAAGAATAAATTGGACATGGATGGATATGTCAGTACCTATAAGTCATATCAAATTGAAAAATGCTTTAAATACCAGAAATATATTGACTATGATGAAACATTTTCACTAGTTTCAATTCTAAAATCCATCATAATTCCACTTTTATTATGGCCTTCCATGACTATGTGATTTGGAAAATGAATGTTAAAATTGTATTTTATAATGGTAGCCTTCAAGAAGATGTCTATGTGATAAAACATATAGGATTTTATACTCCAAAGGATGCAATTTTTTTTTGAAAATTGAAATGATCCCATTATAGATTAAAAAAATAATCCAATTTGTGTAACATTTATTAATGAGGAAATAAAAGAATTTTGTTTCCTAAAGAAATAAAGTGATAATTTTGTCTACAAAGGTATAGTGGGAATGCAGTTGTTTTTATAATAGTTTATGTCGATGCCATATTACTTATTGGAAAAAATACCAATATTATAATCTATTAGGTCTTATTTGATTAAATTCTTCTCCATGAATGATTGAGGTGAAAAAAAATATATTCATGGGATCAAGATCCATAATGATAGCTTCATAGGTTGATTATCCAAAGCCAATGTATATATATTTATAATAAAATGAATTGGTTCAGTATGGAAAATACAAGAAAGGATTGTTTCCAATTTCACAAGGTATTCGTCATTATAATAAAATGTGTCCTAAGACACATGGGGAAAGATAAAGGTTGGAAAGTATTCCATAAAAATTAGTTATTGGGTTAGACATGTATGTTTTTTTATGTACTAGGATACCTATTTAATATGACTTGAGTGAAGTAGTAATACATCTAGATACCCCTTATGACCACAATTGGTTTGAAATCAATGTTATCCATAAGTATCTAAACCTTACTAAGGATATGTTATAGGTATATGGATGTGTTATGTAACTTTTCATCGTAGTATATATGGATTATATTTTATAAATACATAATGATTATATGAAATTTAAAATATGATACATCTTCACTCTTAATTTTAGTTTTGTGAAATAAAAGAGCTTAGAGTAGGTTATTGTAATAGATTCTACAACAGTGTCTAATTATATTATGGCTTCTAAGGTAGATAATTAGAAACACAGAAACACATATTTTTCCAATATGTTTTACATGGTTCTTATAATTAAAGGTCATTAAACACTCTATTGTGATAATACTACAGTGGTGTTTCTCTCAAAATATCCAAGGTAACCTCAAGGAACAAAGATCATAAATAATAAGTATCAATTGTTGTATATTTTTTAATAGATATTTGTGGTAACAATGAGAATAATTTACCTGAAAGAAAATGTGGAGGACCCCTTGACTAAAGCCTCGGCTAATAGTAAAAAATAATTATTATATGAGTTCTAGTAGAAAAAAATCTAGAGGATGTTGTCTTTATTCCTGGTGGGTTTCTGTTGATGTTAGTGTACTTGGACCAACTATTTTTACTTTGATTACATATGTATTTAATGATTATAATATTTATAAAATATCATGTTATCTATTTTTCATTTTTATTCATGAATTTGATGTTATAATTTTCTAGAGTATCTGTTTCATTGGTAAGGTCACACCAGTTCACCACTATAATGATAACCAAGAAATGATATGATGATATTTTTTAGAATAATTATATGGTCAAATAGAATTATATGATGGGATTCCTAGAATGCAACTATATTTTTGAATACTTACAAATTGATGATGCTTCTTCTCATGAATTTCACACATAATAATCACTATGATAGAAGATTATGAGAACAGAAAAACCGGTTGGAATTATACATGTTTTGGTGTCATCTAACATTCTTTATCTGTGAGCATGTGTAATAGTCCTTAGATTTTCTGATTATTATTAATTTGTGTTATGACTTGTACACATAGATTTATTTTGTAAAAGCTGATGACAATAATACAGGGAGAAGATAGATAAGTTGGGTGCATCATGAGTGATATTAATAATGAATATGTAAAGGAAGGATTTGACACTTCCAAATTTATGGATGTTGATTTCTTGGTCATTTGATTGGAATAAAATAATCACATTAAATTCCATGGTCGTGGGGTAACAATGTGTTTATATTATATAGTCAAAGAAATAAATATCAGGAATATTGGTTGATGAAACATATGCACAACCTGTTGGATGAGATATTGTGAAAATTTTATTATATTACACAATGTGTGTTTATGTGATGATTTTTTTTTTCATCTCAATTAAATTATATATTACATTTTTTGTTGGAATAATTATTAATCATAATAGTGAGAAATAATTGTATTCCTGTTTTATTGATCACTACTATTCACAAGGTAATAAATAAATATTTATTTATAAATTAATAATTTATATAATTAGTTGAATAATTTATAATTTTTTATTCACTTGATTATGAATAAAATATTTATTGTGTACATTAATTAATGAAATATTTATTGGGTAATTCAATAATTATCAGTGAATCGTAGCAGACCGAGACCATATCCACTGATGAATATTTATTTTTAAGCCTGTAAATAATATTTATCACTCTCCAAGTTACAACATACTAAATAATAATATTATTATCATCATAATTATATGGCATGGTTTTTAATAATTGTAACTATATTAATCAAGATGAAATACATAGTAATATTATATTTTAACTGAGACCATAGTTTTATAAATCGATGGTTATATCTATTTTTTATGATTAAAAAATATTTTTAAATCATTGTACATAATAGAGTTCTCTCTATATTCCTCCTCCTCTATTCCTTTATAGAAGCCGAAGTACTATAGTTATTACACCATGCTTGAAGTAACTACACAAAATCAACATGAACAACACAACACAATTGATTCACCACTCTAGAAACCAAAAATTAATTTGTTTCATTTAGAGAACAAAGGGTTACATGTGGATCATCGCTATAGGTATTATAATATTTTATCCATGTGATAAAATGATGTTAATATGAAATGGGTTTGCGGATAGTCCACAATATATTCATTAGATAAATTTCTTAATATGAGGTAATAATTTATTTAGATATTAAACAAATTAATTATAAATTTACCATGAATGACACTCTCTTTGGGTTGTAAGAAATTAAAAATAGAAATGATTTTTTGATTTAACTCACAAAAAATGAGCTTCCACAACTCCAAAAATCTTCAATCATCAAGGTTTATTCTGTTACTAGAAATGTTAAGTTCACATTGGGTGTTTTAGTGTCATTCAGTTTATTACCTAAAAATAGCATTGGGGAATTGACCATGGTCAAAGGGGTTATGGTTCCATTACATCCAAAATCTTAAAACATTTATAATATCATATTTATATATTAATTATAGTTTTTATGCTATCCATGTGATGTTATAATTAAGAACTAATCACATCACTTTTTTGATGAGGTATTCCACCCATACACGTGATGAACATGACCATTTTCTAATTGATGAGTGGTTAAAAAATTAAATTATATATTATCTTTGTTGAAGAATAATTTTGTCATTAATATCATGTTTATATATTAAATACATATTAATAACCATCTGTGTGGGGTGGTTTTAAGGAATGTAACACATCATTTTTTTGGAGGTGGTAGTTCACATGTACATATGAAGGATGTTTTCATTTCCAATATGATGGAATGTTTGTATAAAATAGTTATTTCATAAACATGATAAAATTTTATTATAGTGAAGACAATGAATTAATTAGTTATAATGTTTATAATAGAATTTTTCTAGGTAGAATAAGAAATTAACATGAAAGAGCTTGATTAGGGCTTACAACTCCTCCTCAGATAACCTCTCAACCTTACATTACTATCCTTATAGGGTTGGTATTTAGAGGATAAAATAAAATAAAGTATGTGGGAAATAATTTTTTTTCAATGGGATTTTAGAAAATTTTAGTCAAGATAGAGTGCCCAATTTTTGTAGATTAGTGAGGAGGGAAAGTACCCATTTATAGGTGGTGTGAGCGACTCCCGTGTAATTATTCAATGATTAAAATTAAAATAAAGAAATTTTAACTCGAAAGAATTGACAATAAAAAAAATATAATTTAATATAGTTTAAGGTAAAAATACACTAAAAAGAAATTTAATCATTTTTTATGTTTTATGTTGAAACCATTTCACAATATTTTAACAATTTATCTCATTTATCCTTAAATGAGGTGAATTTTTTTAACTAGATATGTTATTACAATGAAAAAAATGAAATTAACATCATTACAAAAATTTAAAACGTTGACTAAAAAATTGGGTTCCCTTTTATAATATTCAATTATCAAATGGGGTGGTTATTACTCTTAATATTATTTCACAATGAATAATAGAAAACTATTTTTATAAAAATACTCATTTTAAGAGTATAATTTATTTTACACCAAAATTAACTATAATGATTAATATAAAATTATTTTTATTATTTACTAAAATTATTAATGTTATTTGACATTATAACCATTTTGAAACATAATTTCACATTCTAACCACAACACCCAAATATAGATTTTTATTAGACAAAAATATGACTTCTAAGTCAAAAAATCATGAATGGGTTTTGAAATTCCAGGTAACGATTATAAATTATTTACATTAATACTTAAAAAAATATTTGGTCTAGAAAAAGGTTCAATATTTTTTTCAGTATTTTTTTTTGATGATTTCATAAAATTTATTTAATGTAAAAAATCTACATTTTCAAAATTCACCCAAAAACAAACAATTTTAGAAAAATACATAAAATATTTCACCGTAAGTTAATATATATATATTTAATATAAAAATGAATTCATTTTTATCAAATTATAATTTCAAAATTTCTAATTTTAACTTTTAAATGAGACCACATAAATCATGAATTAAAATTTTGTTAATATGGAACATTTTCTTTTTATTTTGAAAACAAATTACATTATTATATTGAATATGACCCCATAAAATACAATCATGAATATTAATAATACATGAAATTTATTTATCACTAATATTACCTATGTTTTCACATATCAACTGATTAAGAACCCACAAGAATTCACTATCCTTGTCCAACTACCCATTATATAAAAACATTTTTCACAAATTATCCGTGTATTATCCTGAAGCATTTGAAAAAATCATTTTTCATAGTGGGAAATGATCAATCAAGAGATTACGTCAAACCACATGAGGCTTTAAAAAGGAAATAATTACTAACATTACATTAATTAGACCAAACTACCTTTAAAAATATCATATTTTTACTTTAATTTTGAAAAAATATATTTTTTTTATTAATCATTAAAATGGAATCACATATCATATTTATTCACTAAGGGCCCTTGAAAAAATACTAGGGAAATTTTCTATATAAAGGAGTTGAATTTGTTTTGTAATACCATTTCATAATATATATTTTTAATCAACCATTTTATTCCTTGGGAATTTATTTTAAAATCCACATCACCTTAAAATTTTATTTTAAATGTTAATCCATTTTCATTCAGAAAACATACTCAAATATAAACTGACACCACCAAACAATCTATATTGTGGGACACTGGAACTTATTCGCCCTTGAATCCCCCAAAGGAATCCTTTTTTATGTAATAAATCCATTTAGTAAAAAATAGGATTCCATTTTCCCATCCCATTTATTGTGGTATTTCATAAAATGGAATATAATCATGTTTGTAATAATAGTTCTATAACACAAGTTGAAAAGGAACAATAATAAAGTTCCCACAAACTAGTTCATCAAAATTCCCAAAAATTAAAGAATGCATACCCTATTCACAAATCGAATTAATATCCTGAATCTTTTACTACCCACCATAAAATCCAATAATCATCCAAATCTTCAAGAATCAACATGATTGCATAAAATGATAGGTTCAGTTAAAAAACCCAATGTATTAGTCAATATAAAACTCACGTATCTACTATATGATGCTGGAATATCAAAAAATGGCATGAAAACCACTATCAACATGGAATTAAGACTACCAGAATAGGAATACCCCATCTGTAGACAAAAAATAACCCTTACTTTTATCTAATTTTAGTAGAATCACTAAATAAAATCATCACATTACATTGCTCAACTGAATCATAATGTTTCAATAACAATCTATTTTCTCTCGAGCCTCGTCCTTGAATGAACAAAAGATCCCCATAATTAAAAAAATAATTACATTATGATCCCATGAATCAAAACTCAATTGGAGGAAGAGAAGGATAATACATATAGCCTCCAACTTCATGTAGATACACACCAAGGAATCCCCTAAGTGGTATTTATAATTATAAATGGAAGAATTACCTTTGTGGACCCAATTTAGAAAATGGGAATGGGTACTAAAAGTTCCATGATGGCCATTACACACCCACCCAGTATCCCACTATGTACATGATGGTTCTATACTAGGAAACCAGTGGTCAAAATAGTGGGTAAGAACCATTATTTTTTAATCATATAACCAACAAAATATCATTGAGTACCCTATAGAATATAAATAGGTACCTATTAGTTTGTGTAGAAACACAAAAACCTATGTTTTGTTAATACATAGTGAAAATATCACTATAATAATATTATCCATATCCTTACACCTTTGAAACATTATTAAAAACATTCTAAACAATTCCTTAATACTCATTCGCAAATATCACTTAAAAATTTAATGATCGCATTGCCTTTAATTACAAAAAAGTATGAACCTTCTTGGAATTAACTGATAGTTAAAAGATATGGGTTATTAAAAAATACCCCAGAAATGTATTTTTAACAATGAAAATATCACTTATCACTCACCCATAAGTCAGGAATTCCTTTGGTGATTAGTACTTAATTAAATATGTACATTGATCTTTGAACTCCTATAATTATTTCATTGTGATACTAGAATAAAATATCACACTATTTATGGAAATTCATGTTACCACATCACTATGATTCACATTGATATATCTAAAATAATTATCTCATCATCAATATCTTGTTACTCAAGACTATCCAAACCCTTTATTATGTCACATTTTTATCACATAAGCATCCAATATGTAATTAAAGCACTCATGGTTTGGTTGACCACTAATAGGGGGTTAATCATTCGTTTAAATGAATAAATAATTATTTAAAATTGTAACTCCAATAATAATTCCAATAAAAATCCACTCAAATATATGACTCTTATCCTCACCTAAATAAATTAGTAAATAAGGTCATAAGAACATAAATAATTTTATAAGTTTTTCCAATATGGCCTACTCCTTATCAAGATTATCTATGTGACATAAACAATGATTATCCACTAGAATAATTACTAAACTATTATTTCCCAGTGATTCTCACATTGAAACAAATTTTAATTATTTAAAAAATTCCATAGTCTCATAGGAATTCCACAAACTCAGCTTTGTTCTGAAATAATAGATTCAGACTGAGTTATTATTATACAAAGAAGTATTAGAAGTTCAATTTCATCACACCATGCATACTTAAATGTTTTGTTTCCATAAATTTTGAAGTACATAAGTAGTCAACATAGACAAGACATTGTATCCTTAGAATATATCTCTTCCTCTCTCCAAAGAGTCTCAAAATTCTAGTAGTTTTTTAAAAGTTAATCTTGAAACCATGTCCTTATTTTACCTCAGAATCATATGTATTCAATAAAACCCACTCAAATAAATTTATAAACTCTAAATCAAGATAATTTATAAAAATTAATCCATCATCTCCTCATATAAAAAATTTATTGAAAAAATTGATCAAGAATATGCATAGTAGGTCTGTCTCTCATTAGTTTCTTCATTATGATCCTTCATAAGACTCTATATCAATGGTTGTTACATTAACCACTTCATCCTTTAATGTTTATTGACATATGATCTTCACTATAGAAAAAGATAAAAATTCACCTCTTCTTCTTATCCTTTTGTAATTCCAAATTATTATTTATTATCTAAAGCTCTTGGTCTCCAATTACAACTCAACATTTCTATCTTTCATTTTTAATATGTATAAGTATGTAACAAATATATTTCTTATATATATAATCTATAAAATAATTTCAAATTAGTTCTAATACCCCATTAATGATATCCTATTCATTTTCTCAAAGACATAATATGGTTTTATCCCCATGATTACCTAAAGATCAAGTTTTCCTTAACCACAGATCTATTATATATTTCCATGATTTTCCTTCAATTTCATTTCTACTCATTTCCCCATCTCACATCCAAACATAACTATTGTAGATACTTAAAAGGGACATAAATATCTTCATCCCATTCTATTCTTCCCTGGAAATTTTAAAACAAACAATAACCATAGTTGGATTTTAAATTATATAGCATTTTATTCTTGTGGTTTGACTTATCGTATTATAGGTAAAACATCTCTCAACTTCTATTTAGGCCATTATCTTCTATAAAATACATCATATAAATATTAAAGGTGTCTAAAAAGGCTCCAAATTATCTCTAACTATAATCATAGGTCTTTTTTGTGATACGATAACACGAATCACACCTATTATATCTTCACATTTTTATTATTTTCAGTCATAATTAATATTCAATTTCCATTTTAAAAACCCATGAATATTTTATATTATTAACTTAATCAATGATGATATACTCATTTATTATATATATCTTAAATCACATTTCATTTTTTATAATTTAATCACTAAAATTTAGTGTATCAAACATCTGAATTAATTCTCTATTTTTATCACAAAGGGTAACCTTATAATATTTTACTTTAAATTTAATCAATATATATAAAAGTGATCACCACCTTCTTTGATCTCATTTATCTTCCTCAAACCAATGTTTTATCATGTATCAAAATAGCTTCACAAGGATTTGATATTGAAATCACATCTTATGAATCATCCCAAATATTAACCTCCACTACTATTGTATATGAAATCTCTATATTCTGAGTTGTAGGATTATAAATATTTATACAAAAAAAATAATCTAGAAGAATATTATTATGGATTTTAGGTTATAAAAAATTAAAAAATCCATATTCTTCTACTTAATAAATTTATATTCTCCCCAGAATCACAATTTCTTATTACTTGGAAAGTTATAGGAATTACAAGAGAGTCCAACATGGATCTTCCTATTTCATATGCCCAAGTCATATGATGCTCCTAAAATTTGATGTTTTACCAATAAGTCTTATAATATCGTTTATTTAATATAACTTTTGATTTCATATGATCTAATCATTGAAATATAAAATGACAACCACAGTCATATAGTTTCTTGTAATAGACAATTTTCTACATCAATATTTAAATTCCTAATTTCAAGAATATGATATCATATATTTCTTAAAATCAATTAATGAACTTCTAAATTATTTGATAATACTTTATAAAACATTAATATTATATCAAAACTTTTTAAAACTCTCTTAGTAACATTTACAATGTCTTTTAGCATATAAAAAACCTGTTCAAGTATTTCTATAAACTCCACTATCTCTAAATTTTAGATTCTATTTAGCCTCTTCAAAATAATTAAACCATGTGATTTATTAACTAGGATCAATATCCAACTTGTATATATACACTAATATAGATTCTATAACACTTTAACACTTTATATATCCATTTATGATGGATTTTATCAAAACTAATAAAATAATTTCTCAAGAATATCACTTGTTTTTCACCTCAATCAGGTTAAAAATATCATCTAAAACACTAATAATATTAAATGAGGATCATATATACTCAACCACGTTATAATAACTATTTTCAGCATGTATCTGGATCATACAATACTCTTTTACAATATGTGAAATTCCCTTTTTATATACATTTGTTTTCACATCTTCTTATTTACCAATAATTGATGGTAATAACCTTTATCTTGTATTTTAGGGATAGATACATAATCTATCAATCACTATTTACAAAAAATTGAATTTCACCTCTTTAAAACATATATTTACAAAATATATAATCATAAACATCAAGACCATTTTGGTAATTCAAACTTATCCTTTGGATTTGTTTTCTATACATATTTTTTTTCTATTTTTAATGTTATCTTCTCGCCCTAATTGAAATGAAATGAAAAGGGGAAAATTTCTACGATAACTTATTGATACATTATTTATAATGTAAGAACATATACCCATTTAGTCTAACTTAATCTAAAAAACATCATCTCACTATGATGTTATATACCCTTATAGTTGAAAGGATAGTGCACCTAATATTTTTAGCAGACACACTTATGTATGACAACATTAATTATATTTAGGCTATCTTGATGTAGAAAGGTTAAGTGATTTTACCAAAGAGGTATTGTAATACATTGACATTTTTTAATGTTGTAACAACTTATAATACAATTATGTGGGGTTTTAAAAATATATTTTCATGATTATTAGAGTACATGAACTTAATTGCACAAAATATATCAAAAAAATTAATAGAACGTTGTTTTAAATCACAATTTGTATAGGTTTTCACACCCCTTGATGATGTAGTCATCATAAACTAAATTATTGTTTTTATATTGAAGATCACACCCCAAGATTTAGAAATTTATAATGAGGACTAGATTTTATGATTATTGTTTTTAAATAAATAACTAGAAACTTTATCTTATTTTTTAGCTCCCCTTCATGTAATGATCTTCATACTTCACCATGCTTGATTACTTGTTCAACAAATATTCTCTATGAAAATTCCATACCAATGTAAGTATGATACCAATAAAACATATTCATATGATCTTATTAAAATAAATATCATGATACCAATTTTAATCTTTCCCATGATCGATGGTTTTTTTAGACATTAAAAAATATCCCATCTATCCTCACTTATTCTATTCCAAACATCACCTTTAATTCCCTTTTTAATTAATAATAGTAAAACCCAAATGGGAATAAAGTGATATTACATTAGCTATTTATTAATATCACTACTATTGATAATTATTTATTAACCCAAAAAATCTATTATTTGATGATTTAAATTGTTTGGACCCCTTCAGGGTTCTGTTCTCATTAGATTTACACATTTGATTTTTTTGGGTAATGTTAATTTCTCTTCATTATAAAATTTCTCCTTCATTGGAAATATACTCTTCACTTGATCAACTATGGAACCACCACTTTGTTAAACATTCTATATATTATTAACTTATATAAACTAATTAGGAATTATAGTAAAACACTCTTTGGGAACATTCTTAGCCTTATTCTTGGGTGTGGCCTCCTTCATAGTAGTAACAACATAGGCATAAATAACCATTGGTGCTTAATTGTATTGAAAAAATTCCATATATCCTATTAAAAAAATAAAAACAACTATTTTTCGTATTCTCAATTTATTTTCACATTAAAACCCCAATTTATATTATATTTGAGTTACCCCAAGTTGAAAAATTCTCAGTTATTTTCTTTTTCTTCTTAGGAGTTTCATTGTAAACAACATTCACAATTAGTTTACATTACAAGATTTGTTGAATTTTTTTATTTTTTTAATCTAATATTTTGGACACATTTCTATATAATTATTTGATTTAATAATGATTGATCATATAAATTATCATCATAAATGTTTCTATATATATTTACAAAATCATAAAATGATTTAGGAAAATCATATATATTTTTCACTGACCTATTCTATCTATATAAGAAATATAATTCAATCCAGTAGGATTTATTCTAACTTAAATTTTTATAACCCTTGATATAGGAATTAAAAATCTATAATAGGATGTATGATTGTTCTAATAGTAAATTTATATATTTTGAAACATCCAATGACACAGAACATTGCCTATTAGTATCTTCTTTTTTTCTTGTAAGCTAAGTTAGTCGAGAATTTTATTTTTGGGTAATTTTTGTTGTTTAAAACACAATTATATTTTTATAATTTAGGGGATATGATCATCTAAAAATTTATCATAGAAAAACTTTTCATATTTGTGAGTTTATTAACAGTTGTGGTTATCCAAATTTGAATATATTTTTTTCCCTACATTTATAGATAAAATGGATTTAATTCTCAAAAATTTATTATGGAAGTGGGGAACCTTATTATATAATAATGAGTTCTATACTTCTCAATGTGCTATCAATATATATTTACCAAAAGTATAAATACCTATTTATGGAACACTATTTCCTGAAATTTTAGTGATATTGTAAATTTTCTTAGTATCTTGGGAAGTTCTGATTGGGATGAATCTAATTTTTTTAGTTGTACAACTAATTCAAGTAAAAATAAACTAATTTTCTTATTTTAAAAATAAAATGAGTTAAATATCTAATCCTTACCAATATTTAAATTATAAACATGAATCTTATTTAATTTACTACTTTATTTTATAGTCTTGTTAAGGTCCTTGATTCATCTAGTTTTTTTAATTTAATTAAGCTTCCCTGACCACATGAGCAGCATTGTGTGATTACTCTATAGAATGGATATTTTATTTATGGTTACTAACAAACATATATTTCTCATCAATTAGAATTTAAAAATTACCCTCATCCAGTAAATTTTTTACTATGCTAATATTTAAGGATTTTTTCGTACCATTAATATCAACTATAAAAGAGTTTCATTTTTTCAACTATAATATAAATGAGTTTTTAAATGATATAGAATCATTTAAAACATTTAATTTTTTATGTACAGTTCCTAAATAATCATAAATATATGAGTAAATACATTTATAATTAATTTTAATCATTTAGTCCTAAACCTCACAATATATAATTTCATTAGATTTAATACCATCAATGTCATCACATTGTAAAATACTAGAAGACCATTTACTACCTTCTCCCAATTATATTTCTTTTTTTCTTTCATGAGGCTATATACAACTTAATAGCATATTTTATCCTATTTTTAATATTCTATATAGATAAATCCATATCCATAATGAAATTAATATAAATCAATTCTTCTATTGATGTATTTTCTTCAAAAAAACTCTTTACTGTTACACTATATCAACTTAGATAAAAATATGGGATAAGATTTATCTTATTAGAAGTAACCAATACATACTACAGTACCAGTTAAAGTGTCTATTATTTTTATAATAATAAAAAGGGGTTAATCAATAGTATCCTTTTCCAAATTATTCTTTTCAAATTCAAAATCATATAATACTTACACTTTTTATCCCATAAACATTTCCCCTCTCATTCTCAAATGAATTAAGTAGTAAATAAATACATAAGAAACGAAATTTTAATTTAATGTATTTCTCTAAGGTATTCTCTTTTTCATGATTGGTTATATCCCCCATCATGGATTCTATACTATAATAAATATCTATTTATAATCACTCAATGATTCTCAAACCTACAAACTTCTCATTATGTACACACTTTATTTCTTCTTATTGGACTTCCACAAACTAAACTTCACACTGAAATCTCATTTCTATACTATCATTTTCTTATATACCCTAAGTTGTAAATGAATTGAAACATATATCTATGTATATACATGTGTTTTATTTTCATCCCACTAAAATAATATTACTATCCATCATATGGATGTCTCTGTATGCCCAGAATACATCTCCATTATTTCACTAGAGAGTCTTCAAATACTAGAAGTTCTTCAAAATAAATGCATAAAACATCATCCAAGTTTAATATAGGCTTAAAAATATTCAACATAGTGTCATCCTAAACATTTATCAACTCCAAATTAATATTCAATGATTTCCATTAATCTAGTATCTTCTCATATATTTAAAAGATCAGCACCAATGATTAGAAAGATTCAAGGTTTATTTGTCTCTCCTTTGTTTAATCTTTCTTCACCTTCTCAAGATTATATTACAATGGTTATAATAATATCCTTTTTCTTACCACATATTAAAAAAAAATATTCTATTAAATATAGTACAATAATGGAATTATATTATTATTACTATTCATGATTTCCATGTTCTTCTTCCTTGGATCAAGCTCATATCCTACACTCATGATTTTAATTCTTTTCCATTCAACAATTTCATTTAATTCACAGATTAGTTGAAAAATATTTATTATATTTAAAATAAATAAAACCCATTAAAATTAATTCTATATTATCATTAATGGATTTCTTACCTTATTTTCATTGACAAAACATAGGTCGATCCACACAATTTTTGGAAAATCCATTTTCCTCAAGCATTCATCTCATATACACATCAATTTATTCCCTTGATTTTCATTTCTAGTAATTTAATCTTATCATTTTAAAATAAACTGCTTCTATATACATATATGAGGCTCATATCTCTTATACTATTTCTCAAATTCCCAATAAATCCATAAAAAACAAACCCCAAGGCTTTAATTAAAATATAAAAAATTTTATCCTTGCATGGGTATCATATTCTTGTAATGTAGGTGTATGTTATGTTCTAGTTAAACCATATAATTCAATCATTAAAATACAAAAACTCCTTATAGTATATCAATACAATAATATTAATCTCCATAAGAAATCACAACTCTTTTATTTATATTATGAACCTGAAGCACAACACCTTCATCTTAAACTTTTCATTATATTCAGATATAATTAATCTTAAACAACCCTTAAATAAATCATTTAAAATTTCAGGATAATCACCTAGTACATTTGGATAAATTTATTTATTCTAAATATGTAATCACATTTATTTTTTAGATAATTTATGCACTAAAGAAAAATACATTCATCATATTAAATTATTTTCCTATTTAATTAAAAATGGATCTTTTTTAAAAAAATCATTTGAATATCTAGAATAGATATAGTAGCAATAACATTCATTCTCCATAAGATTAATATTCCTTGAACTAATAATGTATCATATATAATGATTACTTCATGTTTTTTATCATTAAATCATAGATTAAGAATCATCCCAAATATTTTCTTCTTCTTTCCATGAATCTAAAATGTCCATATATACATTTACATGCATTATAAAATATATCTATGTGATGAAGATATATATTGGAATAAAATTTTAAATTGTATGACTTTAATTTCATATGATATTATAAATTCAAATACACTAATCCAATAAAGACCTACACTCTACATAATAACAATTTTATATGACTCAGAAAGTATTCTGAGATAGCTAAGAGTCTGATACAGATCTTCCAAAATTATACTCCCAAGTCATACAACAATCAAAAAGTATATAAATGTTATTGATATTCTTTGGATATTATACATCTCAAATGACTTTTGAATTCATTCAATCTACTCAAAGTAGTGTGAAATGTAAGCAAAATTCATTGGATTTTATGAAATATATAATTCCCCCCCTACAAAATCCAAATTCTCTATGTAAAAAAAGTCACATCAATGACATATTATGATTATTTAGAGACCATATCAATTAGTTGGAAAACATTATAACACTGTGAAAATTTTCAAATTTTTTTAGAGATCTCCCAATAACATATAAAGGTCTTTCAACTTATAAAATTCATGAAGGATTATTTATATATACACCACTATCATTATAATTTATATTACCTTATTCATATTCATAATACGTCATCCATGTTATTACTTTTCTAGGATTATATTCCAATAATATTAGATTCATTGTGTTGGTTTCATTAACACTTAATCACATAATATCTCCATTTAATATAAATTTGATTATTATTAATAACATATATTGTCAAGTTATTTTCCCAACCTAAACTACCGACATATTCTAAATTTCATAGACAATAGTTATATTTTCATCACATATCAATTACATTAGGAAAAACTCTATCAATAATGTGTTGTTTGATTCTAACAACCAAGTATCCAAATCATCCAAACTTATTATCTATTTTATGAAACTCTCTTTGTATACACCTAAGTATCCAATTCTGCTTCATTACCCATAATGTATAATAAAACCCATCAACTTTTATTTAGTTAGTAGATAATTACTCATCACTTAATGTTCACCAACACTAACATTCAACTTTGGTAAAAATTTGTTGAAAACAAGGTAATCACCATCTTTCAAATCCATTTAGATACTTCAACACCTACCATCATCACACTGAGGCAATTCTATAATTCACCCACTAAACCCAATACATTAATAGTCCAACAATATATCCTTATACGTAACTCCCAATTTTAAAGACTCAATTTGAAATTCTAGTTCCATCTAATGGTATTTCTGATAAATGAAATTTCTAACAAAAAATGAAACAGAATCAGTTTAATCAATGAAACCATTATTTTCCATATTTGGTAATATGACCCTAAAAAATAAAATAGATTTCTCCCACTGATTGAAAAACAACATTTAACAACTGAAATTAAAAACACCTAGGTCACTCCCAGTCAAATAATAAAAATAAAACAAGATGAATTTTATACCACTAGTTTCTTATTTTAAAAACAATGAAAATAAATTTTCATGAACCAAATTCCCCATGATTGTTTCTCAAACCCACCTTGTATTTTTGGGTTTTTGAAAAAAAAAACATAAAAAACTAAGCATAAATTTACCCCTAAAATAATTATAGTTATCAAAAAAGAAATTTGAAATTTAATTCCATTAATATTATCCTATGATTTATTTTAACTAAAAATGTCAAAAAAACACAATCATGATAATTATTTTAAAATTACCATATTGATATAATTATTATAAGAACATTATAAAATCATATAAAAACTATATTGAATAAACTAGATTTTTTTAAAATCAAAAAACACTAAAAACCATTTCCCTTTAAAAAAATACTAGTATAGTAATGAATCAAAAATATCGATAGCGGTGCCCATATCAATAATTTTTCTATTCACCACAAAAAATATTTTTATGAAAAAATTTAATCAATAAATTGTTTCTTATAATTAATATTGAATCCTGATAGAGAAATATTTTAGTTCACAATTCGAAAATGAGTTTCATGATGGGTTAGTCATTACACTATCCTTATATACGACAAAATAGTAATTTTAACTTTTCTGAATCCTACAACACATCAAATGTCCTACTCATCTTGAAATTTCTAAAACAATGATCAATCAATCTAGATTGAATATTCCAAATAAAGAACATCACATGATAACTTGAGTTTCAACTAAATACATGGTGGCTAGGAATGATTATGAACTTCCTCCTAAATCATAGAATATTAATGTTACCTCTAACTGTCTCTTTCCTAATTGAAAAATTGATCTAATGAAAATTATAATGTCCCAATCTTGTTTACTTAAGTACAAATAGATCAATAAAATAACTAAACCTCAATAATAAATCTAGATATACTATATACCATCAATTATCTAGGATAATTTGAAAAAAAAACATGGGGAAACTATTTCATCAATAAAATTAATACGAACCACTCTTGAATATACTAAAAACATTTCATGGATCATTCACATATTAAATATACAAAGACCCATAAACATTAATTGGAATCTAAGTTTTTGTCCTATTATATAGCATATAAAATTAAATTACATTCTATAAAATGATTCATTCATACCATATAGTATTAGTATAAAAATATACACAATAGGTAACATAACATAAATTAATATTCCCACCCCATAATTGATACATAAATAGTAATTTAGATTAAAAAATTATATAAATACAAAATCCTATATCACAACACATATAGGTATTTTACTAAACACCACCCTTAATAACATAGATATTCTCAAGTAATATCACAAACTATATACATAATAAATGTAAAAACCTTGAAACATATGGTATACCCATTTATAATAAAAAAAATTATGCGTACATGGGTAGGGAGTGAGTTAAACAACAAATTAGGATTCCATCACCCACATCAACTCATAAAACACTTGTGATCAAGTGGAGACATGGGAATGTATATGTTTATTTTCACTCAACCAACATAAAAATACAAACCATTCTTACTTATTAAAATCCATATCGACATGTCATGATTGAAAATAGTAATAATAGACGTGAAGGTCATATTTTAGTATTAACAAAAAAAATATATGTACCACCTTCCTATAAATGATAAATCACATACCATCATTTCTTAATGATGTAGAAAACACATTCACTCATATCTCATAAAAATTATCATTAATAGGTCTCACAATAACAAAAAAGACTCACTTATCAGAGTCTCACCAAACCCATGAAGGATATAATTTCATTTCATGTAATATGAAGTCAAAATACCATGGGTAGAAACAATGATATCAAGAAAAAATATAATAGGAAATCAAAAATTTCCAATAATCAATGAAAATTAATAAATGAGAAAAATAATAATCACGGAACTCAATGATTCCTAAAACTATTAAAATATAGTATATCAACAATCACATGGTAAAAAAAATAGGTAAACAATGACCAAGGAACAACCATAATAAATACCAACCCATAAGTCATGCCATGACCAATCTCATTTAACCGGTCCTCATCCAATATATCTATCCAAAAGCCCATAGAGCACCTCATCCTCTATCAAATAAATCATGATTCAACACAGGGGATGGATCCTACTACTCAATAATACAACATTGTGGATATATATTGAACACTTAAATTAAATATGAGTGTCCTAATCAACAATAGGGTTATATTTTCATATTCATAACATAGGTGTAACCATGAGGGGAGCTAGTATTTTCAATCACATACGACTAGAAACTTCTATAAACTACCTCACACCAACCCACAAAGATCCTCATATTTTTTCATTCTTTTTTAGGAACTATAGAGGTGGGAATAACTTGTAATTTTATAAATCCCAACTTATTAAAATAATAAGAATTCATGAACCCATGTGATCTGTATTGACACATTCCTAGTGCATAAATGAACCCTATAGATCATTTGTTATGTAACCACACATGGGATCATAATGATATATATATAGTTTTTTTAAAAAAGGCATACTGCCTCATATGCTACATGTAAAATCAGTCAATATCACTTAGTCAAAAAACCTACTCACTAAAGTGGGAACACACCCTCCCATTAATATATGTCACTTTGGTGGAATATCTATCTCCTCATAACCAAAATTAGTAATGTGGGGATTCCCTCTTCTTCTAACCAACATAACAAAAGAGTGAACCCAATATCCACTTATAACCAAATCTTGGGCGACACCATGGATCTATCATAGCATGGAAAATCTTCCATCTCAATAATTGGTGTTAAATGTGATAGAACTCCAATAATAATAATGGATATGGTCAACTCATTGGGAATATCTTTCACTTCCTAAAGGCATATGGGCAATGATCTCACTCATCACTCAATCAGTTCCATATGCCTCTCCCAATGGTATCTAATAACTTTATATAACCCATGTGATATTTCCCATAATGTCTAATTAATATACCTCTATATAGATTAAATAAGTTGGGGATTCTAGGAGTCATAGACTATTTCACTATTATAAAGGGTATTATACAATGTCACTTATATATAAGACAATTAAATAACCCACTAGAAATTTATATCCATTCAATCTACCCACTACAGAAATAAAGTGTTCAAAAATATTAAAAATATCATGATTAATCATAAATTTAAATGATAATCTATATGGGTAAATGATCATTCAATAGTACTCAGAAAAGAAATTTTTTATTGAAAAACGGATTTTCACACACCAAAGGTCATTTAGACTAATGAATTTCACAGAATAATAATTTTTTTACTTTACCATACAAACTTATTCAAGCCCCATTGTTCTAAATCAACGAATGATAATCAAATGTCAGCTTTACACACTCAAGTTCCTTGACCAAAACTTATTAAATAATCTTTAGAAAACAAATAAAAACATAAAATATAATTTCAAAACCTTTTATCTTATTCACCCATTTTTTAAATTAGAATTTTATTTAAAAATAAAACAACAATTAAAATTTAATTTTAATGGATATTCCATTTTATTTCCAAAAAAACTAATTCATATACTAACTATCATGACTAATAAATACATATAGTGGGTGATTATAACTCATTTGACCAAGGAATCATAAAAACCCATTGAATAAGATATATTTTACATTGATTCCTACTACCATGCCCCATTTTTAGATGGAAGTAATATGTAGTACATATAAGAATGATCATCATAATTATAATAACACACATGAATAAAATAATCTATATTAATTTGCACATATTCCAGTATATAAAAATAAAAAATTAATAATGTACCACCACCTTCACAAGTGAAATTAATATCTATGAGCTTGTAACAGCTAAATTATACACCAAAATGAAACAGTCTCAAAAAAATTATCAAAATTATATAATTAAACAATCTAAAATAAAAAACCAAATTATTATAGTTGATGAAAACACCCTAAGTGTAAATATGATTCTATAATCATAAGTTAAAAGATATTGACCTCTTTTGGAATATACCAAAGCATATGATAATTTGAATATTAATTTTTTCAATCACAATTAAAACTTTAATATCATTATAGTTTATAGAAAACACTAAATAAATTCACTAAGAAATGAAAATCAATAAAAAATGGCATGAATTAATTAGAATATACCCTTCTAAATCCATTTATATACATTTCACTAGATAAAACAATTATTAAAAATATTTTCCCCTGTGATTCCGTGGAATTTTCACTCAAATTCATATCCAAATATAGAAAACTTTTGAGAAAAAATAGACCAGGATGTGTAATAGCCCGACCCCATTAGCATAGAGCTAGTACCTTACTTTATTACTTTGGCATTGATATGAGTGTGGAATCCCAAAGGACTGATCAGTTTATAAATTTTTAAAAATAGATTACATATAATATAATTAAATTATAGTTAAAAAATATAAATTAAAACATAGAGGATCCTTTTAAAATTGTGATTCTCTTAGATTACCCCTAAACATCGGCCAGAATATATATCTTAGTATCCAGGAACAAATGAAACAAAACAGAGGGGTTATCTTAGAATCATAGTAAGGGTAAATAATACAACCCAAGCTATAATAAATAATCATAAACTTTAAAGATGTCAAATATAATTGAATTAAAATAAGTTTAAGAATTATATTGAGCATAATATTGGAAGAATAAATCAAAAAATTCCATATAAACATTCACATTGATAGTTTAATAGTTCAATTATAAAATGTATAATCAATAAAAAATCCCATAATGAGGAAATATGTATTTATAGATATCATAATCATTACATCAAGGATTCGACTAAGAAACCATACCTAAATGTGAATAACGCAAACTAGTTTGTCTTATGAGACCTACAGATGCATCAACATGCTGTAGTGAGCCACACTCATCACTTACTTAGTACAATTCATTCATCATATGAAAATGGTGAAACATAACCAACATAAAAATTCGTATTAAATCTATCATTAAACATGACAATAAAATTAACCATAGACCATGAATATTACAAAAATAGAACGTCCATGGAAAAATATATTATAAAACCTTCAATACAATATCACATATTGTATCATAATAAATCAACCTCAACATAGCATAAAATCCAACAATGTTTGTTGACATAGATAAATATAATTTAATAAGCTCATAAAAAAAATCTTGAGAGAAATCCCCCCTTTTAAATTTGAAGTCATTTAAAATCCAGACATTTATAAAAGTAAAGAACTTCTTGGAAAATAAACTTGTATGATTTTAAGGTATGCTTCAACATGATAAGGGGTCATGATGGTAGAGAGATATGGTCATTCCATATAAGTTAAAAAACATTCCTTTAGTCGGAAAATTCATAAAGTACCTCATTTTGAAAAGGAAAAAAGATTCTTTTCAAACATTTTTATAAAAAGTAAAAAAGGGTTAAAAATACATAACATATTTTTTTGAATAATGATAAAAAATATTTTAGAATTGTTTTAAGAAACATGGGCATGGATGATAATACTTACATAAAAACAATCCTATATAATAATGAGATTGTGGAGATAAACATTAACCTATACATTAATTTAGTTGAGGGTGAATTAACATCTTGTATAATGGTTAATGAATTTAATTAAATTATACTATAACTATATCCATATTTATGATATCATATATTATACTCTTATATCATTTTTTGTAATATCTCATTATTATCATTGCTATGGGTGTTAACTGCTTCATTTTCATAGGTTTATTTTAACATGTAGGTCATGTTTATTAGGAATATGGTATATTTTCTTCATATATACAATGATAGTAATCTCATAAATATAAAATTCCCTGATCCTATAAATTTTTTATAATCATTATTTAATGCTTAATTTGGATACTGATTCTCAACGCATCATGGATACAATTGGTCATACTTACGCACGAGCGACTTTATCATTTTAATAAAGATAAAATGGTAAGGAATTGGATGGTATATTAAATATAAATAATCAGTACCATTTAATATTTATGATTTATTTCAATTATTTTCATCATTATACGCATCCAAATAAAGTGTTTATGAAAAAAATTACACCACATCGTGAAAATAATAAGACGCCCTTATGCATCAATGGTAATATTGTTTTTTAAGGATGGATAAAAGGAGGAATATATTTTTACCATTATAATAATAACATAACTTCATACATATGATACTAAATTTTTTATTTTATTATGGAATCATCATAGGAAGAGGATATATTAGAATAAATAATCTTAAAGTACTCGATAAAGATGGTCACCTATTCTTTAGAATACCTCCTTTGGATACCTTATTAGGGACACTAGGGTTAGTATTTTCTGAATAAAATAACATCTAGGTTGTGTATAGGTATGTTTAGAATTTAAATTGGTAGGAATTGGATTATAAAGAAGGCTCAAAGAGGGGTGAGTAACTGATAAAGGATATGCCTTTTTATAAGAGAGGGGATGGGCACTCTTGGAATCCTTTAAAATATTAAATTAACATAAAATTTGTTTTCGATTTCAAATAGCTCAAAAGTGTGATAGTTCTAAGATATGATAAGGAAGGGTCTAAATCATCTCAAAAAATTATTTTTATACATGTTTATTTCAAAATATTAATCGAATATTTTTTATTTAACCCTTAGTTAAGTACTTTAACTCTAACCATGACAACTTGGATTTTTTACACATTAGGGTTAATATAGTTTCTATAAAAATTCTAAAATAACCCCAAATGGATAAGTCATAAGATATTTAACCTTATTATAGTTAGTTTCACGGATTTTATAATGTTTTTAAATTAATATCATTTAATAATATATTATTCATTTTAATGTATCATTTATGTGAGTTTTGATACTATTCATTGTTTATCATTTATAAAAATATTATAACAACATGATAAATTTTAACAAAAACATATAATATATCACTAACACATCAATGTTTTCTATAAAATGTCTGTATGTCATTAATTATGTCAAATTATAGTTATTTTATTATTTTTTATTTCATTTGTATGATATTTACATTAATTAAACAACTATTGAATCATTATTATAAAAGCCATTAATTAAATTATTTGTTTTATAAAAATTAAAAATAAATCAACATGTTGAAGATAAATTTAATATAATTTAAATTAATATTTATTTTTGAATTTATATTTAATATTATCCATTAAAAATGATATAGATATTGAAAATTTGAGTATGACATTTTTAATTTATCTTTAAATAAAATAAAATAAATGTCATATTCTTACCTAAGTTGCATAAAAGGATAATGTTTCGGAATAAGGATGATTTTTTTTCAAAACCCACTTATCCAATTGATTTAATAAAATATTTAGGGTAATTTATTATTATTGTTATATTATTTTTACCTCGAATTACTCTATTTACCCTTAACCGTGCTAAATAATAAGTTACTGATGTTACAATTCATAATTCCAAAAAATATAAGAAACCCATATAAATAATTTGAACCCACTGAATCCAAATATTGAATCAATTTTTATAAAATTAAATCATAGAGGTTTTAGTAATTCATTTAAAATTAATCCCATTGAATGGGTGAAAAAATGATTTCTTATTGTTCAAAGATACAAAAGATTGAAACATTTTTATATCTAAATTCCTTCAAAAAATTATTCCAATGACCTAAATTATATTAAATGATAAAATAATAATCATGTTCTACATTAGAACCTTTCATTAATATAATTTAACACTATAAAATATTTTGATGAAAAATATTTTTTCAATTAAAATTTAGTAGTTTTCACAATTGATCATGATTTGAAACATATATTCAAAATGGGATTCCTATTAAAAGTTAGTAAAATTAATGTTTTGAAAAAAATATTGTTTTTATGCATAAAATTGAGTTTCTTCTTATAAAATTTTCTATGAAATACATAAAATGTTTTTTTAAAATTACATATAATATACTAATGTTTCATAGTTCGGTTAATATGATTCATAACTATGATTTGTATGTCAAGGTTAACATATCCTGGTGCGCTCAAACTCAGTGTTGCATGAATTTCAAGCTATTGAATTTATTTAAAATGAAAATATAATTTGTAATATTGAGGTGTTACATTCATCCATCCTTCAAAAACAATATCCTAGAAATTTCTATAATATCACGTCATAAAAAGTTCCATGTAGTTCTTTATCATAATTTCATCAGCTTCCCACATTGCCTCTTCCATTTTTTTTTCTACAAAAAACCTTTACTGGTCAAGTTGTCTGATTTCTCAACACATTCTCCCTTGTGTCAAAAATCTAGATAGACTGTTCACAGTAAAATAGATTATGTTCTAGTTCTACTTATTCATAGGTGAGTACCTTTTTTTGGTCTAGCCTTTATTTCCTAAAAAGCGATACGTGGAACACATCATGAACATTGGAGTGACATTATGGAATTACTACAGTATGTTACAACTCCAATTTATTCCAGAATTCCAAATCCCTGATGTACGCGGGATTTAGTTTTCCTTTCATGCCAAATCTTATAACACCATTCCATTAATATACCTTTAAGAAAATTTGATCTCGTACTTGAAATTCAAAATCCTTGCCCTGGTTATCAATATTGGTTTTTCCCTAAATTGACATATTTTTATATGGGTTTGAATAATCACCACATTTTCCATTATTTATTCAAAAAATTTCATCCCTACATCATTTTTTTCACCAAAATCATAAAATAAAGTTGATGTATGACATCTCTTTCCATATAATTCTTCATAGGGGGTTATTTTAATATTATAATTGAATATACTATTATAATAAAATTCAACCAATGGTAAAAAATAATCACAAATACCTTTATAGACATGTTAGAAATCTCAAAAAATATGATAATGTTTTAATAGTACTATATGACTGTCTATTACTTTGAGGGTGGTAGGTAGAGCTCCAATGAAGTTCAGTATGTGGGGCCTTTTGAAGATATTTCAAGAATTTTGAGATAAAATTGGGGTCACAATCAGACACAATTTATAGAGGCACTCCAAGATTTCTTTGAACATTATTAGTATAACTTATTGTTAAACATTCAATAGGCAAGTCTTCTATTATAGTAGGTAAATGTGCTGATTCGGTGAAACATTCTTTAATAACCCATATATCATCATTACTTCTTGGAGTCTTTGTTTTTCCTATATCAAATTCCATATTAATTGTATCCAATTTCCATAGATAAATAAGATGAGATTTTAGGAATCCTTTTGGATACTACCTCACAACATTCACTTGTTGAAAAACCAAACATATAGACACATAATTAGAAACTTCATTCTTCATGTTATCCCATAAAAGGTGTTCCTTAAATTAACTATAAATATTTATTCTACCAAGATGTATAGAGTAATTTGATCTATAAAAATCATCCAAAAATTATATTTACATCTGGTATAGATGGAAGACATAGCCTTTTCCAAATTTTATAACACTATCTTTACAAACAAAGTATAGATTTTTTTTCATCCATCCTTTTAAACATCTTTTGAAAGTCCTCAACATGATATTGAGAATTATTTATCTTATCTGAGAATGAGAGTTTTCAAATCATTTGAAATATTATTGATATATCACCTTCCTTTTAAATTACTATATCCATATTTACTTGGTCTATGAATAGAGGGTCCCTCTAAATACTCATTTGGGTCATCACTCCACGATTTTTATTACTCAACGCATCTGATACCTTATTTTCATTCCCTGGATGGTATGGAATTGTGTAATCCTAATCCTTGAGAATCTAGAGCCATATCATTTTCCTCATGTTGACTTATTTTTGTTGAGAAAATATATTAAAAATGATTTTGATCTATATATATCACACATATTTCACCATAGAGATTGGGTATACATATTTTCAGAGGAAAGAATATTGTTTCTAACTCAATACTATGAGTTGGATAGTTCAATCCATAATTTTTTAACTAACTTGATGCATATGAAATAACTCTATCACTATTCATAAGGAAATAACCATGTTATTTCCTTAATACATCACTATAAAATAGAACTCAATTATTTCGAGATGGTAAAGTAAATATATTATTATTGAGTAATCATCTGATCAATTATTCAACACGTTCTTCACATTCATTTTCCCAATAAAATTTAACCAATTTTTGTGTGATCATGGTTAACGGGTTACCAAATCATGAAAAATTATGAATGACACTTCAATTGTAACCTACTAAGCCAAGAAAACTATATACCTTAGTTATGCTCATTAGTACAGACCATTCTTGGATTGAATTTGTCCTTTCCAGATCAACATAGATTCCATAATTGTAGACAACATGGCCAAGATAATAATTATCATAAATACATGAACCACACATTCTAAATTTAATATATTAATCGTCCCTTCTAAGATTCTCAACGGTGATTCACATGTGATTCTGATGGTTTTTATAGTATTTAGAATACTCCAAAATATCATCAATAAATAACAAAAACAATTATCATGATATTAATTGAATAATTTTTTTATTAGATCCCCAAAAAATCAGGGCACATCAATCACTCCAAATGTAATTTATATAAATTTTTAAGATCCACACATCATTTTGAAAAACTATCTTTAGAATTCCTTTCTTTTTCACTCAAAATTAATGATATCGAGAATGAAGTTCAATCTTTGGAAATAATTGAGCTCCATGATGTTGATCAAATAAATCATTGATGTGAGGTAAATGATACTTTTTATTTATTATAATAGAATTTATCTCCCTATAATTAATAAAAATCCTCTAGGGTCCATAATTGTTATTGATAAAGTGAACTTGGTCTCCCTATGGAGAAAAACATGGGTGAATAAATCCCTTTTTACCTAACTCTTCATGTTGTTTATTCGACTCCACTAATTCCAATTTATCCATTCTATATAAAGTCTTAGATATTGTTCTTGCATGATGGATTAAATTAATAGACACCTAAAACTCACACTCTTGGGGGTGTTCTATTAATATCTCGAGAAATACATCAATTTATTCCTTTACAATGTGTATATCCTTAGTCTGATGATTATATTCTTCGTCTATAGATGTTTTTTTCTCTTCCTCCAAAAGAATTTTATTCACTAACGATATTGGAGGTAGACCTAGATATGAATCAGGTGATAATTTTTCTGTTTTAAATATACAAGATTCTTCTTCTTCCTCACAAATCATAATTTTCTTCTTAATGAAATAAATTTCTGCATCATATTTTGAAAGACAATCCATACCAAGTGTCATATCAAAATCAATTATAGGTATGATTACAATGTAATCTTCTAAATTATGTTTTAGTGTCACAAAGGGGATTTCCAGATATATCTTTATTCCAATGATACTTCCCTTATGATTTTTAACAGATTACTCCTTTACTAAAGAAAAAGGGAAATGTTTAATTTTCGTGGAAATTTGAGAAGATATAAAATAATGTGATTATCCATAGTCAAATAAAGCATTGGATAAGTTAGATGATACAATTAAATTACCTTCTATGTAACGAACTAAACATTTATGAATAAAATTACCCTTTTTGATTTAATTAAATATCTTATGGATATAAAAAACACATGCATTTATTTTTTTATGGTATATAATTGTATTTAAATGACTATAAAGTATCTTTACCATTGATAATTTTGTCGTCGAAAAGTTATCACATTACTATTATAAATATTGGATTTTAATGTATATTTTTTTCACAGACAATGTGATGACCACAACTAGTAAGATCATGCCATATAAGGCACATCTATCAGAGCTTCCAAGGAAGATATCATTCCTGGGCTTTTCCTTAGGCCAAGATGAATCTGAGATTACACAACATAAGCACACACGAAAGAATTTATCAGAGGTGTTCAAGCTCATCAAGATCACATCAAAGACCCAGTTCACCGAACATCGCCATGAAATCCCCACAATCATGCACCATACTCTTAGGGATTATACTAGTGTAATTAAGGGATTTGTATCAAGACCCTAGCATTAGGATTATATAAATTATTTTTTATAGAATATGAATATACTTTGTTATTATTATTGTTACTTTGTAAACTTTTTTTAATCCAAAAATAGTATTTTTGGTTAACATTCAAATTCAATTAAGAATTCTGTTTTGATGAATTAATGGATTTTATTATTAAATAATATTTTTATAAAATATTATTATTAAATTACTATTTTTAAATATAAATGACAAAAAAATATGAAGTCAAATATAATTTGTATTAGTGTTTGAAAACTTTTATTGACAAAAACTCATCATTTTAAATAAATTAAATGTTTAATTTTAAAATTGAAAATTTACATATTTAATTTATTTTATATAAAATTAATATCATTTTTGGAGTCATAACATCAAAATTTTCCAACGGTTATTTTTTTTCTGAGATATTCAAGTTTTTGTGTAAAAATTTAATACCGTATAAATATACGACGTTCATTATGAAATCATAATAGTCCAATAATTATATAATAAACACTATAAATGGTTTAATCATACCAATATATGTTTTAATTTAAAATAATTTGACTTTAATTTTATTTGATTTATTTTATAAGTCCTTAGTGAATACTCCATGACTTATAAAATATTTTAATATTTTAAAATCATTTCTTTGAATGTTTGACTAACATACACATAAGAAAGGGAAAAATCTTATTTTCCTCATCCCATGGCCTTATAAAATAATTTATTTCACTTCCCTTTGGTAGAAATGGTGGGAATATCCTTGGGATGGTTTGTGGTTTTGAATATTTTATTATGTAGTGTCAAAAAACCAAAATAGTAAAGAATCCTTCCTCCCCTATATAAACCCACACAAGATCCCATTTCTCTTCACTGAATATCCTTTGAGATCATCCAAACTCTTCCTTCTACTATATATTATCTTTAAATGGTTACCCCATGCTCCCAAGATTCCTCTCTTAAGCCTCTGGAGTCACACATTCATGTAAGGGATTCCCTCTCCCCTCTTTTTATCTAGCACTTCATTTATGATATGCCATTTTGATTTCCATTTTTATATGTTGAGATAAATTAATACCTATCTCTATTACTGTCCATTTTATTTCTAAATTATTAAACACCCCTTTAAATATCATTAAACAATTTTATGAATTTATAAATTATGTTGTTATGCTGTAGAAATTTCTCTTCGATTTTCCATGCTAAAATCATCATGTAATGAAAACCACACACATTCCTCTATCATGGTTATTCACCCATATGCACATATACTTATTTTATTTGGACTTACATGTATTTATTACAAATTCCTTAATTGTGGAATAAATTATAATGTTTATTGAAACCATGTTATATTATCTATCTAGAATTGTTAAACCTGAAAATGAAATGATTAGGAAGGGTGTGCCCTAATAACACTCCAATGAATTGGGTAATTGTTAGTATCATGATATGACATGTTGGAGGAAGGTATTTACCTGATTCTATTATTAGACATTGTCCACCATGGTTTCATGGAAGATCAAACCTTGATCTATTTATGATGCATTGTTTGAAGTTCATATCACGGATTCCATGTTATGATTATCATGCTATATCATGCCTTATTATTCATGTGCCTTTACTCCTCATTGATGTCCCTTGTCTATCATGTAGTATTATACTCATTTTATTCCATGTTTATTACCTTACTAGTATTTATAGATCCCCTTTTTATTATATATGTCCTCAAGTTATCCCTCACAGTGTTAAGTATGAAAGAAATTTTTGGTCCCGTTAAAGAAGTTTTCAATAATGGGGTTGATTTTCTTGTTTTTTTGTTAAGTAATGTACCTAATTTCCAAAATAAAATTGACCTATAGATCATATGAGTTATATTAGTTTTAATTTTATGTAATAAATCATGTCTAAACATGAAATAAAGAGCAGGTTTGTTATAGTTGGTATTGGAGGATGGGTTTATTTATTTTTGGGATTATGATTAGAAAACACTAGTGAAAATACATAGGGATAAAACTATCTGTAAGAAAAAATGCCCAAATTTTTGTGAGTATTGAACAAGTGGTTTATAATGAGAATAAATAACTGTTTGGATACTAAAATTGGGTGTGGTTATGGAATAAATTTAACTTGTATTAACAACCCTAACATTATGTTCCCATCTTTACTTGGGGTAACCTGGTTGACAACAACAAGCCTTACTGCCCACCTATTTTGGCCCTCCTGGGGTATATGCATTGGTAAATTATTAAGATAATTACAAACCATAATTAAGGGAACAAAAATTCCCAAAATAATATGTTTTAGGATGTAGATCATGGATAACAGAGAGTGAAGTCTAGAATCTCATAAATTATGGAAGTAAATGTATGTTATCCATTTAATGTCATTGGATTCCCCTATATGTGTATAATAGTTTAAAAAATATCTTCCCTAAGTCTTTTTTGGTTGACATAAATGAGTAGAACCAGATTCAACAAGTCAAAGGTAGAGTTCTCTTCTATAGTTCTATGCATTCCTTAGTATCATGGATGTTTAGAAGATCAATCCAAACACCACTACAAAGCATGGAATTAGAGAAGTTGATGAAAATGGAAAATGGTGAAATTACTACTTCCCAGGTATATAACTCATCCCCTAATAATGTTTGTGGGGTGGATTTTTATGCCATTCTATGCATGAATTGGCTTTCCCTATATAGAGCCAACATAAATTATCGTGAGAGGGAAATCACTCTCTATATGGTGAATCGACTTGTGATTTTATACATGTTCAAGGTGGAGGAGGAATATTATTTAGCACCATCGTCTCAAGAATGGATAAATATTTCCCTCTGAGAAAGCATATCTAGATCAAATGATTGACTCTATGGAACAAACCATCTTCGATGACATGCCTGTTGTGAGGGAATTCACTGATGGGTTTCAAGATGAGTTTATTGGTCTTACTCCAAGTGAGGAGATTGAATTTTTTATAGAATATATACATGAGGTATTTCCAATATCCAAGACTCTATATAGAATGGCTGTTATGGAATATATAAATTTAAAGAAACAACTATAGAAGAATTTTGATAAAGGATTAATAGGCCCAAGTGCTTCACCATGGGGTGCACCAGTCCTCTTTGTCAAGAATAAGAATGGGTCAAAGTGAGTTTCAAATTATTATCATGATCTAAAAAAGATCACAATAAATAACTAGTATCTTTTTATAAAAATTGATGAATTGTTCAATCAGTTATGTGGACAAAATATGTCCCCATGGTGGATCTATGGTTTGGATATTACCATGTTAGGGTGATGAAGGTTGATATGCCCAAGGTTACTTTTCATACAAGGTATGTTCACTATGAATTCATAGTAATGTCATTCAGACTCATCAATGCTCTAGAAATATTGATGGACTTGAATAATAGAGTCATTGAATATTGCCATGATAAATTTTTGGTAGTATTTATAGATGATATACAAATATACTCCAAACCCATGTAGGATATTGGGGAGTATCTATGAACTATTCTAAATACCTTATGAAAGTAGAAGCTCAATGAAAAGTACCACCAATGTGAGTTCAGGTTGAAAGAAGTATCATTATTAGGTAACATCCTCACAAGAAATTGAATATCTATGGATCCCTCAATGAAAAACTAAATTCAATATTTCCCAGAGACAACATTCATGAAAGATATCCAAAGTTTCATTGATTATCTGGACACTATCACTAAGTTGTGAGAAATTCCTCACAATTATCAAACAACCTTACAAAGAAAACTCGGAATAGAGTCATGTTTTCATGGAATGATGAAAATGAATAAAGATTCATGGAGTTAAAAATGAGTCTTATCACTGACCCTATATTCACACTACCCAAAAGTGGGGAACTTTTCATAATTTTTAGTGATTCTTTAACGATGATATGTCGATGTGTGTTGATAAAAAATAAAAAATTCAATGCCTACACCTCAAAGAAGTTGAAACTTTATGAGAAAACCTATTCCACACATGATATGGAGTTGGAAAATGTGATCTTTTCATTGAAAATGATTAAGTATGATCTCATTGGGTAGAAGTGTGAAATAGATACAGATCAAAAATGTATCAAATATATATTTAGAAAAGAGAGAGCTAAATATGCACCACCATAGATGGTTAGATCCATAATGTATTATTACTGGTTGAAAATTAATTTTTTTTTATTTCCAAACACTATTAGGAAAAGTGAGAAACCAAGAGTCACTTTGAGGGAAAGTGATAAACTGAACAAGATCACAACCGACACCAACCATAAATAAAGAGAACTAAATCAAACGACAAGGACATACCAACACAACCACTACCAATCATAATGTGCATACTCGTTACCACACTCGATATAGGTGTCCTCCTCCGTAGTGGATGATTCCCATTTAAAATTGGGTTTATACTACCTCCCAAGATTATCACCTTGGTTCCGACACCTCATTTGATCTAGAGAGGGATGCCCCAGACAAGACTGATTGAACTTGCTGTCTTTTTTGAATGAATGGATAACCCTGCCATCATGCTTAGATGAAGCTCTGGTATTCACCAGATGTGGCACATTAGAATAATCCTTCCTTGTTTTTCTTCTTGGGTTATCCGACAACATTCCTTCATCCTCAATCATACTCTTTTCCCCAACTTGTACAATATCACTAATGGACCGAGTAGCCAAGCCACTCATATTTTCTTTATCACCCTCCGAACTATACACCCTCTTGTCAAAGCAATTTTCTGAAATAGGTTCCCTGAACCACTTGTCATTTCCCATCCTCTAGTTAGGTATGTTGAATTTGATCACCGAAAGACACCTAACAGAAACTCCAGTATATTTAGAGGTTTCTATCCCCTCACCCTCAAACGCTATCATAAGATCATCTTCTTTTCCTTATAGATTGTTGTTATCTAGGCTAGGAAGCTCTTCCATAGCCATATAGACCTCCTCTTGACCCCACCCTTCATCCATGTTGTTCTTCTCATAGCCTATATCAACGTCTCTGGATTCCGAAAGATCAGTGATCATCCTGCTTCTGAGAGACCATCGTACATGTTGCTCAGTTGAAGAAAAGGTCTGACTGGGTGGGTAGGACCCCCCAACCTCCCTAGTTCTGGATGGGCTGACCAAATTCAATGTAGAATATCCTTCTGCCAGTTAAAATATCGCCTCCGCAGCTCCATTCCCATGATATTCCACCTGATTCTCCACACGATTCGAAATGGACTACTTCCGTAAACACAGCTTGGAAGGACCCTCCAATTCCTACCTCAGCCTCCTAAACACTTCAAACACCTTTGGGTTACCTTTGGTCACCATATCATCCATCGTACCATGACCAATAATGCTTACCTCTGACTCCTGGCAAACACCCTCCAAGACATCCTGCTCTAAACGTCATGGTGACTGAACCCCACCATAGCCATCTGAACCAAGCTCCATCTGTTCTGAACCAGCTCCCTCATAAACGATAGGTGATATACCCATTGAAACATCCTCCCTTTTTACAGAGAACTGAAAATCTTGGCGACGAGTCTCCAAACCCTTGGTTGAAGTTCTCCTTCGACAAGCTTCCAGACAATGTCCCAAGCGGTTTCATTCCGAACATAAGTCAGTCCAATTTTCCCAAATCACCAGCTACATCTATATATATTCCTCTCAAATAGAAATCCAAACAAAATCAAATGGTATCCAAGATGCATCTACTTCTACACAAACCCGAGGATTGACCATATGGCACACTGCCTTAGTGCGGATATCCGCACATAAGAACCTCCCGATGAGGTTACCCAACATTTGGATAACAGATGGATTTTGAAAATGTAATGTAAGGTTAGGGAAGCTTACCCAAACCACCGCAGATGGAAAATCTCAGTCCATATAAAAGTTTATGAACTAGGGCAGGAGGAAAAATTGAATCTCGTTGCAGCTACGAGGGGCCCTCAACAAGTCTTTGATGATTTCCACCTCTGATTAAAAGTGAATCATGATGTGGTAGCTGTCATGTAATCCTACTGTATCCCTTTCTTATAGGTCCCATGAGGTGGACACAAATATGTCAAATGCATCAACAAAAGGTCTCCTCTACTTAAATTGAGCGATCGAGGTGTGGTTCAGTAGCACTGAGGTTTCCATGAACTCAGAGATCGATATGTGAAGATTAGGATACCATCACAAAGATTCAGGACTTTAGGAATTACAGATGCTTTCTGAAATGGGGGAAGATAATCAGGTCTGGAGAAAGGCCGAAAAGGAAACCCTACTCTCTTGAGGGAAGATGATGCCCCCTCCCCCGCCAATGTGGGAGGAGTCAGAGCTTTTGTCAACGTCGTTACCTACAGAAAGAAAGCATCGCTAGGGTTTCAATCTCAACCATCTTGAAAAGGATCATATCTTCTCATATTTGATGAATACAGACATGAGAATCATAAAGAAAGGAACGCAATGAATTATTTTTCAAATGATTACATAACCGTCAATTATGGAAAGTTTAAAGGATGATCAAAAATATTATTTGGGGATGCAGAAGAAAGTTGAAACTAATAGAAAAGGGAAATCAGTGGAGGGAAATGTTAATGAAGAGGGAATTATGAGATTTGGGTACATACAATGTGTTCCATCATATCATGAGTTATATGATAAATTTTGGATGATTCATATAGATCAAATTTATCTATTCACCCAGGAAACACAAACATGTATCGAAATATCTGATTGGACTATTGGTGGGAAACATGAAGAAGGTGATGGTTGATTATACATTAATATTATCAGAATTTCATCATGTGATGTATGAATGGTAGAAGTATTATGGGGGAAATGAAACCATTTACCATAACAACAAATAAAAGAAGAAGCTAAAAGGGAAAATCAAGAACAGATTGTTGCTGATATTGAAGTTGTACTTCAACAAGAACAGGAGATGGAGGCAGTGCCTAGTGAAGAAGTGGCCAGACCTCAGGAAACTTCTGCAGATATTTTTCTTGAAATTCCAGTGGAAGACAAAGATGACGATGAATGTGATGAGCATGCTTCTGAATCTCAAACAGAGTTACTTCAAGAGGAGTTTTCTGTGAAGGAGTTTGAAAACTCTAAGGAAAAATCTGTTGACCAACCTTCTCAGGACAAAGAAAAGGAGAAATCTGATGCTGAATCATTGCCTTTGGTATTACTGCATCAACCTGAGAATGTGAATCAAGCACAGGGTGCATATAATTCAAGGAAAGAAGAATTTGAAGAACTGTACAGAAAAGTGTCTTAGTTGTAATCTGAGAATGATTCGCTTGGAAATGCTTTAGACTTAGAACATTTGAAGTTTCAAAAGCTAAAGGAGTGTACAGTTTCAAGGCAAGAAGTTGAAATGATTAAATAGGATATGCTGACTGCTATTACTCAATTAAAATCTGAAATGGTTATGAAGTCAGATTTATCAGATCTGAAGTTGTTTATGGAAAACCAGTTTGCATCAGTTGCAAATAATGCTATTAGTGGATCAAGTTCTTCACCTAATTTAATCAGAAGGTTTCAGGCTATCACAGCTCTATTGAGAAATATGAATGACAGGATACAAGATCTTTAATTTAACAGTGCTCCTTTGTCAGTGTTTCTAGACAATCATAAATTATTAGTAGATCAACTAACATCTAGTGATCCATCAATCAGAATTCTGTTAGATCGGTTATCGGAGAAGCTATCAGTATTTGTCGAGAAAGAGGAAAGGATGCATGAGTTTATCATAGTCAATTTAATTGAGGATATTCATATGAATCAAGAGAATAGAGATCTCATTATCAGGCTTGGTGATGGTATGATGAAGAGACTTCGAGAACAGTTTACATAAATCAATTCTGCAATTCAGAGGAGATAGACCCTGTTTCATATCTCACCCAAACCTTGATTCCTGTGTATATCATTGTCATGTATATACTACTATTTTTTGAGTGAAAATTTTCTTCATTGTTTATTTGTCTCATTCTTTATTTTTTTACTGACTATATTTTTAATATGCAAGTACTCCAAATTTAATTATTGATAAACAATTCATAATAGCATTTACGAACAGCTCAGTGCAATATTAAACGTGTTAAAATCAATGATTTTTCATTCTTTTTGATATCACAAAAGGGGGAGAATTTGGATAAACACAATATCAATATTTAGGAGTAGAATTCATATTATTGGGGGAGAAAATTAGATGAGACATTTGGATTTATAATTATCTTTTTTAATCTGGTCTTCTATAAATAATTGTAATTGTTTTATGGGTTTTGTGATGATCAAAAAGGGGGAGATTGTTGAGAAAAGTATTGTTTTCAACAATGCGTATTAATGTTATTTAAAGGGGAAGATTATTGAAAATAATACTCTATCTCTTTATGATAATTTTGATGCTGAAAAATACCCTTAGTTATTTTCTAATGATTTCACTTAGTATTTTGCAGGAGGTTATTAATTTATTTTACTCTTGAAATAACGAGAATTTATTACATAGCGAGGAACCTGTTTTAGCGTGTTCTAGAAACACTGTTCACATCTTACGTAGATGAATATAGCGCAGAATCTATTTTAGCACGTTCTGGAATCACTGTTCATACCCTACATGGATAAATGTAGTGTAAGGATGTGAAGCATGTATAATTTTTGAGATAAGAGAAAATTATGGTTAAACAACTATACTTTTTCAGCAAAGTATGGAAGAAGAACCTTATGTGAAGAAGGAACACTACATTTTGGTTATTAGTGATGTATGGAAGGAGAACCATACGTAAATTCTAAAGGTTACATTTATTTCTCAAAAGTATGGTTCATCAACCTTACTTTTGTAAATAACCATACGTTCTTGGAAAAGTACGGATCAAGTAAAAGTATGGATCTTTTAACATATGTTTGAATGTTGAAGAAAAAGTATGAATGATCAACCCTATGTTTGATATCAACCTTACATTATCAACCCTACGTTTGATATCAACCTTACGTTATCAACCCTACGTTTGATATCAACCTTACATTGTAAATCCTACGTTTGAAGACTATGTTATTAACCCTACATTTGGAGGCCACATCATCAACCTTATGTTTGGCGTCGAAATTTTCGGTAGATAGTTTTTATGTACAATGATCAGTAAGCTGATTTCTGGGAAGATTTCAAGCCAGATTTAAAGTCATTTTTAAATTACGACTTTGACTGATTCAAAGACGTTTTATTAATGGATCTAAGATCGAATTAAAATGGTCTTTTTATGCCGAGTCTTAAGGGAAGTTACGACTTCTCTGTAAATTCAAATTTTTGAATATCGCAAATCATAAGGCGACTTTTATGGATCTAAATATGCAGGAGATATGTTTTATTATATATGCTCTCTCTAAAACACAAAAAAGAGAGAATGGTGTGATCGATCTATTATTGAAAAAGGTGGAAAACAGAGAATGGAACTATTCACAATTGATCTGCTGATTCAACAGGAGTGTAAAAGATCTGTTTGTTCAAGAAGAAGGAACTTGATAGAAGATTCACCTGTTCTACATCGAATATCTTCTGTGGATCTACTACTGTTGACGTTACGAACTATATCTCTATATCTACTACAACTGGATCAACTCAGAACTACTTTATCTTGAAGATCAATATTTCTAGAGACTTTGATCCCTCTGCTGTCAATTGCAATCTGTTGCAACTGTGAAGATCAACTCGAAATTTCTTCTTGAAATTATTTTTATTCTCGAGTAACCAGCTTCTCGTTCTTAGCTGTATAGGTTTGTGTTTGAACCAGAAGGCTTTGTTTTTCCTTAGATTGTAAAGGTGTCAACTGCCTGTACTCAGTTGTGAATCGGTCTGTGGAAAAAAGGACCGAATAGTGAAAATCACCAAACTTATGGAGAAGAGCGTTGGTGGAGTAGATTAGGGGATTTCTGTTCCCTGAACCACTATACATCTTTGTGTTCTTGTTTTTTACTTTTTCCGCTGCACGATCAAATCTGATAAATTATAAAGGACATAACTCGTTCAAAATAATAGTTATTAAAAAAATTGCAAAATACACAATTTACCCTCCACTTGTGTATAATCTGTAGATTCAGATCCAACAGGATGTGCTTTTAATCCACAATTGTAACAAACTCATATTCTCTCCAGTCATGTTCTGGGATGTTTCTTAGCACAATTATTGTAGGATAGAATGTCAACTCCTATATTCTCCCCGTTTTCCTTATTTAAATTTTATGATGGTTCATTATCCCAATTATTCTATTTTATTTCTTTAAATTTACCTGAATTATAAAATTACTTCTTTCTTTTAATAACACATTTGACTATATCTTCGTATGATGAGAATTTTTGGGAGAATAGTTCCCATCAGTTGAAATATTTTAACCCATAAAACAATTGAAACATCTTGTCCTCTGGATTACATACATAATCTAAAGCATTCATTTTTAACCTTTTGAAGTCAGCTTCATACTTTTCAACATTCTCATCCTTTTTTCCCTAGTCTCAGAAATGACCTCTCTATATTAGATCACTTTTCATTAGGAAAATATTTTTCTAAGAAAAGTACATTAAATTCCCAATATTCTATGGTTTTTAGTTATTTATACTACTTCATGTATTGAATTAGTGTCTACAATTGACTTGAATCTGCAAATATATTATAAATTTCAATGAAAACTTTCTCTCTTTTGTTACTTCCCAAAGTATAAAATATCATCTATATGGAACTCATCTTTTTCTAATCTACAAAAGGATTTGTAGTCCAACAGAATAATATATTTTGGTTCTTCATGAATTGATCTACAATTTTCCTTTCACGTTATAGATCTAGGTGCTCCATAAAGGTAATGTTATTTTTAATAAAATGAGTTAGCTCTCCTTGTATATTTATAAGTTGTTTAGCACCAGTTGTAGCTCCAAAACCAATATAATTTTCTTAGGAGGTAAATCACTACAAATATTACATGTTTCAATATGGTTTCCCTTCCTTCCACTAATCCCCATTCATAATCAATTTCATACACAAATTTATGTTTTTAATCATATTTCATAATTTTAAACCAGAAAAATACAACACATAAAATAAATAGTTTATGCATATCTAATCTCATATTCATAAACATAGTTTCATTGGGGAAATATTTACTTTTGAATCCTTAATAATATATTGTCAAGAAACAGTTATTTATCCTAAACATATCCTCTGGGAGAGTCAAATCAAGGGAAATTAAGGCTTGTTGTCATGTACAATGTAAACCTGAGTCAGGCCTGGTACACCTTTTCAGATTTGTTACCCCTAGGTACATAATTTCCAAAACCATTACCAATTTTAGTATCCAGGAAAGGATATATTTCTCAGAAAACGAACTTAATTTATATCTTAACATAATTATTGGATTTCATTATATACTTATCCTCAACGTCTCACTTATTTTTATGCACCCTATTCTATGTTTGTTAAATCTTGTTTCCATGGTTTCTAATAAAACTTCTCTGGTACCAATTGTAACATCCCCAACTCTAGTGTCCCTGAAGTAGAGGGTTAATTTGTTACATTGGTACAAATACAAGTATTTAATACCAAAGGACTGATTGGTTTGGTAGTTTTGACAAATATATTATATAAAATATCCTTACATTACAATTAATAAGATAAACTACAACATTAAGAATTTTTTATCATCATGATTCTCTTATATTAACCCTTCACATTAGTCATAATATATAAATTTCCTTTAAGGTAAAAATGAAACATAATAAAGAAATCATCGTAAATGGTCATTAAGGGTAAATAATACTATGGAAGCTATCATAAATAAACACAAAATTTTAAGGTTATTTTTATAACTAAAAAACGATCCCTTTAAACATAATACTGATCATAATATGGGGAGAATAAATAAAATAATTCCATGTAAAAATTTATGTTGATATTATACTAGTTGAATAATCACATGTATTATCAATTACTAATATCATAATTAGGTAGTGAATAATGTTAAAAATAATAATCATATCGCCGAGGCTTTGTCTAAGACACCATACATAAATTGGTAAAAACCAATACTACATTTTCTCATGATACCTTCCAATGCATTGATGGGTTATAGAAATACCCACACATCACTTAAAAACTCCAATGCATTCATTATAAGAAAATGGGGAAATATAACCAACATAAACAATCATATTTAAACAATCATATGAAATGTTAATACATTGACCATAAAACATGAATCGTATCAAAATATCACATCCATCGTCAAACATATCATAAAAAGTTCAACACAATATGGTAGATTTTATCATAATAAGCCATCGTCAATGAATCATAAAATGAAACAATGAATGTTGACATTGATGGAATTAATCTAATAAAATCATTAAAATTTCATGAGAGAAATTCCCCTTTTTAATTAGAAATAATTTAAAATCCATACATTTATAAAATAAATCATTTCATTTGATAATAACCTTATGATATTGTAATGTACATATCAAAATGATAAGGTTCCACGATGGTGGAAAAATATGCTCACACTGCATATGCTAAAAAAAATTCCTTCTATTTTGAAAGTCATAAAGTACCTCGTTTGGAAAATGAAAAAATATTACTTTCGAAAAACATTTATAAAAGTAATTCATCTGTAAAGAAGTTGTTAATAAATTTTATGATAATAATTTAAAAAATTAAAACATTTTAAGAATTATGGACATGGATGATAGATATGTCCTAGTAAATACTAACGTATTAACAATCCCAGATAAAATTGAGATTGCGAAGTTATCCCTTAACATGTACTTTCCATTAGTTGAGTTTTAGTTTACCTCCTGTATAATGGTATAAATATGTTTTTAAATTATACTAGAACTATATCTATATTTATGATATCATATATTATAATCTTATATCATTTTTAATAATATTTCATTATTACCATTGAGTTTGGTGTTAACCGGTTAGTTTTATTTTGTTTTCTTTTTCATTTAAGTCATGTTTATTATGAATTGGATATATTTTATCCGTATAAATAATGATATTAAATTCATAAATATTATATCTAACCATCTTATAAATTTTTATAACCATTTTTTAATTTTTAAAGTGTATATTTAATCTCATCGCGTTGTGGAGATGGTAAGCTTTGCGTATGCACGAGAGAGGATATCATTTCCTTAATAACAAAGTGGTAAAAAATCAGATAGTATAGTAATTATAAATAATCATTATCAGGTCATATTTATTATTTATATTTATTTAATTCATCATTATACCCATCCAAATAATGTGGTGATGAAAAAAATTCATGACTGCCAGGATATGGAAAGCCAAACGTATGCACGCATTGTGATATTGTTTTTCGTAGGATAGATAAACAAAGGAATATGGTTGTCATGTAAATATAAAAACATATTAGAATATATATGGTAATATATTTTTTATTTTATAATTTAAACAACATAGGAATACTATGAATAATAAAATTTAATCTTAAAGGAGTCGGTAAAGATGATTATCTCTTCTTTAGAGTACCTCATTTGTATCTTTTCTTAGCTAAACTAGGGATGAACTTTTGAGAATAAAAATAGCTCCAAAATTTATATTATAACGTTTAAAAGGTAAATTGGAAGGTTTTGGTAGAGAAATATGGCTCAATGTGGTTTTATTAAGCGAGGGAGGAGGTTTCTTTTTATAAAAAAGTTGTGGGGCACTCTAGGAATCCTTTAAAATATTAAGTTAATATAATTTTTTTTTAATATAAAATTTCTAGAAATTGAGTTATTTCATAGATAAGATGATATTGGTTCTAAATCCTATAGAAAAATTATTTATATTCATGTTTATATCACATTATTAATAATATATTTTGGCTTTAGGCCTTAGTTAATCCCTATAACTCTTAATGTGACAACATAGCTTTTTATTCATTCGGGTTAATATAGTTACTATAAAATGCCAAATAAATCCCAAATTAATCATAGATGGCATATTTAACCTTATTATATTTATTTTTCCTAATATTATACTTTATTAAATTTTATATCATTTAATAAAATATTATTTATTTTTAAGTATCATTTATGTAAATTTTGATAGTATTCATTATTAGTTTTTTTAAAAAAATTATCAAAACATGAAAAATTCAAACCAAAAAATATAATATTTCACTAACATGAAAATTTTGTCTATGAAATTATGGTATGTCATTTATTATTTAAAAATCTATTTATTTTAATATATTTAATATCATTTCTTTTATATTCCCATTAATTAAACTATTACTGGATAATTATTATAAAAGCGTTTTGTGAACTTATTTATTCTCCAAAAATTAAAAATAAATTATCAAGTCCAATATATATTTATTAGATTTCAAATTATAATTTATAGTCACATTGTTATTCTTCATAACACTATATTAAAATGATTTAGTTATTAAAAATATGTGTATGTAATATTTAACTTATCTTGATATAAAATATAATAAAATCCATATTCTTACCCAAGTTCCTTAAAAATGATAAAAATTGCTCATATGGTTTATTTTCATTGAATCCCACTTATTAACTAAAATTAATACATGTTTTATGGTAATTTTATAGTTTTATAACACTTTTTTAAATTTAATTACTTGATTTCCCCTTAATCATGGTAAATAAAAATTTACTGAAGTTGCTATTCTTAATTCCCAAAAATTTAAGGAACCTATTTACATATGTTGGACCCACTAGCTCAAAATAATTAATCAATTTTAAAAAATTCATAACAATGAAGTGGTAGTAATGAATTTTTATTAATCCCATTGATTGGGTGAATAAATGGGTTATTAAAGATTTAACATACAAATGATTGAAGAGTTTTTATAACTAAATTCAATGTAAAATAAATTCCAATGAAAAAAATTGTATTAAATGGTAAATATTAATCTACTTAAAATTTAAAACCATTCAATAAAATAATTTAACAATATAATCTATTTTGTATAAAAAGAGTTGTTTACAATTAAAATTTTTAATTTTTAATTATTCATCAAAATATGAAAATTAACAAAAAAATACCAAAAATTCAACTAAAGTAAATTTTAATATCTTTATTTCAAATATGATTTTTATTTTGTAAAATAAAAATTATAAGTGTCAAAAAAGAATAATTAAGATGGGTTCTCCAAGAAAAAGTAAAAAAATTACCCATTTGAAAAATATAGTTTCTTATGCATAAAAGTGGGTTTATTATTATATACTTGTGTATGTAACACATAAAAAACATGTTAAAATTAAATTGAATATATAAAAGATTCATAATTTGTACAATATTATTCATAAACTCTATTTAAATGGCTTGGTTAATATATTATGTTGTGATTGAACTTGGTGTTGTATGAAATGTAATCTATTGAAGTTGATTAAAAATAAAATGTACTATGAAATCATTGAGTATTACATTCATCCAGGCATAAAAAATTTCATCCTCAAGATTTCCAAAATACAACCTTATTAAAAGATTCAGGTTGTTCTTCATCATAATATCCTCAGGTTCCAACTTCACCTCTTCTATTTTATAGTTTCTCTAAAGAACATTTACTAGTCTGTATATCATAATTCCCATCACTTGATCCATTGTGTCAAGAATCAAGATAGGATATTTACAGTAAGACAAATCTTGTTCTAGATATATTTATTTTTTGGTGAATACATACATTTGGTCTACAATATATTTCCATAACAATGATATTTGAAACACATCATGAACTTTCGAGAGACTTTGCAACATTGCTAAATGATAAGCTACGACTCTAATTCATTCCAGAATTTCAAAATGTCAGATGTACCTATGATTTAATTTTCCTTTCATAATAAATCTTATAAAAGACGTGCATGGAGATACCTTTATTAAAATATAATCACCCACTTTAAATTCCAAATCCTTCATTAAGTTATCAAAATAGATTTTTACCTATATTATTCTGTTTTGATATGGGTTTGAATAATCTTCACCTTTTCTATTGTTTCATAAACAAATTTATGGTCTACATGTTTCCTTCCCCCAAAATCATCCCATCATGTTATTATATCACATATCATTACATACATATCTTCACATGTTTCCATATGAATATTTTAATGGAATTTATTGTAATAAGAGAATGCTACCAGAGGTAAATACTGATCCCATATACCATGAGAGTAAAATGATAAAGATCTCAAAATATCTTCTAATATCTGAATATTCTTATCTATTTTTCCACCATTTTGTGGGTGGAAGGAGGTTCTCAAAAGAAGCTCAATATCTAGGGCCTTCTGAAGTCTTTTCCAAAATATTTAGGTTAAAAATATCACGATCAGGCTAAATAAATAGATGAACACACTGAATCATTAAAAACATCATTAATATAAATTCTCCCTAAACGTTCAAGGGGTAAGACTTGTCTTATAAAATGAAAATGTTTTGATTTTGGAAGATGATCGAAAATATCACATATCACATCATTCCTTCAAGGATTCTTTGGTAATCTCATAAAAAAGACTTTACTTATTTCATCCCATTTCCATATAGGAATAGGAAGAGGTTGTAATAAATGTTTATAATGCTGCCTCACAAATTTCACTTGTTGATCATCCAAAGAAATATACACATAATTATAAATCTCTTACTTTATGTTACCCCACAAAAAATTTCACATCAATTCCATATACATCATTATGCTACTAGAACATATAGTAAAATTTGAGCTATAAGCATCATTTAAAAATTCCATTTTTTATCTTAGGTATTGATAGAAAAAATAACTTCTTTCCAAATTTTAGAACTTCATATTTGCAAACAATGTCTGCTAATTTTCCTTAAGTAACACTTTTATTAATTTTTCTAAAAGTCCTCTTCATTAGATTGATAATTATTTATCTTCTCTAATAAATATGGTTTTAAACACATTGGATATATAATTTACGTCTCAACATCCTTTTAAATTTCCATATCCATATTTACTAGGACAATGGATATAGGGACCCTATCAATCCTTATTTAGGTAATAACTCAATGATCCATCCTACTCAATGAATCTGGTACCTTATTTTCCTTAACTGTGTGGTAGTGTATTGTGTACCATAAACCTTGAGTACCTCTATAAATCTTCATTTCCTCATATTTAGTTCTTTCTGTGAGATAATATATTTCAGACTCTTGTGATTTGTGAATATCTCTCATATTTAACCATAATGATAGTGTATCCGTATCATCAGAGAAAATACTACCACTATAACTCAATATAATGAGTTGGATAGTTTTTTTCATGAGTTTTTAACTGCCTCGATGGATATGAAATAACTCTATCACTATGAATGAGGGAAAAACGAATTCCTTTCCATGATTCATCACTATAAATTAAAAATCCCTAAATTTTAGACGATAAATTTAATATAGGATGATTGACTAATATTATCATTAATTGTTCAAAAACGTATTCACATTCTTTTTTCCATGTGACTTTAATACCTTTTCTTATGATATTTGTTATTGTGTTAGCTAATTGGGAAAAATTTGGAATGAAATTTTGAAACTAACCTTGTAAACCAATATAACTGCATACCTTAGTTATGCTATTTGGTTCAGGATATTCATATATTTCCATTGAATTTGTAAGATAAATAAATATTATATCCTTGGAGACAATATGGAAGTCAATGAAAATTTCCGATGTTAGAATTAACACTTTCTATATATACCATAAAACCTTCAATTCTTAGAGTCTCAGGGATGATCCAAAAGTGATTATTATGGTCCTTATAAATTTTAAAATACAGCAGATTACCATCAATGAACACCAAAAAAATAATAACTGTATTTATTTAATACTCTATTAATTAGATAAATATAATCAAGTTTTAATTAGTTGATCCAAATGGAATGACAGAAAATTTTTAATGTTTATACCTCATTCAAAAATCTATCATCAAAATTTATTCGATATTCACTCATAATTAATGATATATAAAATAGTGGTTGATTTATAATAATAATTATTTCCTATGAATTTTACCAAATAAACCATTGATATGATATAGAGTATACTTGTTATTTATTATAATAACATTGATTTCCCTATAATCATCACACATCCTCCTAGATCTATATTTCTTCAAGAAAAGTAGAATAGGGGTTCCCCTTTGAGAAACACAAGGGTGAATAAACACATTTATACCCAACCCATCAATTTGTTTCTTCAAATTTACTAATTCCACTGTATCCATTCTATAGGGAGCCTTGGATATTGAAATTCCATCAGGGAATAAATCAATATAAAACAGAACATTATGCTCTTGGTGGTGTCCTAAAAATTCATCAGGAAATAAATTAATGTATTCCTCAATAATAGGTATATCAACAATTTGGAGATTAACTTCTTTATCCCTAGATTTGACTTTCTCTTCCTCTTGAAGAATTTCATTCAGTAAAACTAATATAGGTGGATATATATAAGAATCAGGTGATGAATTATGTACTTTAAAAGATAAGATATTCTAATTCTTCCCCAAAAATCATAATATCATTCTTCTCTTAATAAATTTTGTCATCAAATTTTGAAATCCAATCCATACGGAGGATCATATAGATTTCAATCAAAGGTATAATACAAATTTCAGTAGCTAATGTGTGTTTATGTTTCTTAAAGTGGATTTCTAGAAAAATCATTTTTATAATGAGAATTCCCTTATAATTTTTACTAACAACTCCTCTGTTAAATCAAAATGGAAATGGTTAATTTTCTTATAAAAATGATATTATATAAAAAAATGTGGTGATCCTAAATCCAATAAAGAATTGGCTACTTTGTAGGAGACAATTAATGTACCCTCCACCACATCATTAAGAACTATAATATCATTTGTTGTAACTACATAAGATTAGGCTTGATCCCATATCATTCTCTAAAAAAATTACCTTGAGTATTAGGAAAATAATTTTTATAATGGTGCATTTTTTTCAATTTGATCATTGAAGATTGGTAGATTATTTATTTCCCAAAAAATCATTGGCTCTGTGGAATTTTTCTCAAAACATGTAACAAACACTAATTCCCTTCAAGAAAGTACCATGGTGTTTCTTCCCCAAATTATTGTAGGATTTAATGTTAACTCTTAAATTCTTTGAAATTTATTTATTTCATTTTTACAGTGTTCAACAACCCTCTTAATAACTTTATTTTCATTAATGTAATAAGACTTAGAGAATTCTTTCCCTATCTTAACAGCACATGTGAATATATCTACATATGATGAGAATGTTTGGGAGGCCAATTCTCATCAGAGGAATTGTTTTAACCCATCAAATAATAGATCAAAAACACTCGTTAGACTGTATTTATAATCTCAGTTGATTCTTTCTAACCTTGTGATGTTGGGTTCATACATATCAAATTTATCATCTTTCTTTTTCATCAGACTAAGAAATTTCCTCCCCATATCCTGTTGTTGTTCACGACGAAATTATTTTTCTATGAAATGTTATTTAAATTCAATCAATTCCATGGTTTCCATTTCTTCATCCTATTGCATGATTTGAATTAATGGCCATCATTAAGCCACATATAATGAGAGATAATAAATTTCCGTGACAAAATTTTTCCATTACTCGCTTCCCAAATAAAGAAATATCATCTCAATGGCACATATCCATTACTCCGTTATAAAGTATTTTTAGTTCCATTGAATAATGGAGGTTAGCATCTAATGAAGGGATCTAATATTATTCCTGCACAGTTTTTTATCAGGGTGATACATAGGGGTATGGTTATTGTTTATAACATGATTTAGCTAAACCAGTATAGTTATAAGGTTTTTAGCACCGGCTGTTGCTCCATATCCAATATCATTATCTTGCATCGAAGTGAAATATCTATATGAAAAATATAAATTATTGAGATTTCCATTACTTCCATGATGATTCATTTCTGCAAAATGGAATACACTAGATAATGTTATGAATCATAATGCATAAATTTCTAACTATTAAAATACATAACATAAACTGTAAAAATTATGTATATCTAGTTTCATAAACATAAATATGGTTTCCTTGGGACAAATTTAATTTTACATGATTTATAATGGAATGTAATGAAAATGGGAATTATCTAAACCATATCCCATGGGTGTGTCAAACTAGGATCATAGTACGGTCAATTTTCTTATACTAGTATATCATGAGTCAAGCCTGAGACCCCATATTAGATTTGTTACCCCTAGGAACATCTATTAAAGAACCATGTCTACTTGAAGTATCCAGACAGGGATTTATATCTACAAATAAACACATAATATCTACCTTACCAAAATTCCAGTACATTTTTAAATACTTATCATCTAATTTTATCTTAAGGCTGTGTTCCCTAATATATGTTTTCTAAATCTATCTTCCATGGTTTCTACTAATCTTTTTATAACACCATCAGCAACAAACCTGACCCCAGTAGCCCAGAGATGATGCCTTAATTTATTTCTTTGGAAGAGATACAAGTTCTAAATCCCAAAGAACTAATCTATTTAGTAGTTTTGGAAAATATAATTCATACAAGATCCTTACATTACAATTCCAAAACCAAACTACAACATAGAGAAACCCTTTGAACACAATGATTATTATATATTTACCCTTTACATCAATCATAATATACATTTCACATCCTAGGAAAAATAAATCATAAGAAAGGGGTTAGCTCAGATACTTAGTAAGAGAAAATAATATAGTTGAATCTTTCATAAATAAGCATAAACATTTAAGGCATGGTATATAACTAAAACAAAAACCATTTAATCATTATAATATATATAATATAGAAATAATAAATTAAGTAATTCCATATAAACATACTCATGGATACTCTACTAGTCGAATAATCACATTTATTAGTGAAATCTAATCTTATAATGTAGGAATGCATTATTTCGGACATTATAATCATATTGTCAAGGATTCATCCGATACTACATACATAAATGGGAAAAAACCCCAACTAGTTTGTCTCATGATATCTAATGATGTATCGAGGGGTTATAGAAGGCCCAAACCATCATATACTAAGACCAATGCATTCATCATATGAAAATAGTGAAACAGAACCCACTTAAACATTAAAATTAATACTAGCATAAGAAATGTTAATACTTTGACCATAAACTATGAATGGTATCAAAATAGCACATCCACGGTCAAACATGTCATAACTGCTTCAATAAAATGTGGAATATTGTATCATATTAATTCGAACTCAATTGAGAATAAATTCCAATAAAGTATGTTTGACATAGATGAAAATAATATAATAAAACAATTAAAAATTTCATGAGATAAATTCCCCTTTATACACTGAAATCAATCAATAATCACACATTTATAAAAGAAAACATTTCCTTTTAAAATAAATCTCTATGATTGAAAGGAATGCTTCAATATGTTAATGTTTTATGAGGTTGGAAGAAGCCTCTTAAACCACAAAAGTTAAAAAAACATTCCTTCTATTAAAAAAGATATAAAGAAACTCATCTGGAAAACAACCAAAGATTCCTTTCAAAATATATTTTAAAAAGTCAAACATGGGTAAAAAGACATTTAAAATTTTTAGGATAATAATAATAATATTTTTAAAAACATTTTGATGAAATATGGACATGGATTAGAAATATGGCCCAGTAAATAATTACATATCAACAATCTCGAATAATAATGAGATTTTGATGTTAACCCTTACCTTGTACTCTACTTTAGTTGAGGGTGTGTTAACCTCCTATATAATGGAAAAATTACTTTATTAGATTACAATAAAACTATATACATATTTATGATATCACATATGATCCTCCTATATCATTTTGTTAATAATATATCATTATTACTATGGTTCTGGGTGTTAACGACTTCATTTTGTTAAGGTTGTTTTTTCATTTGAGTCATATTTTTGGTTAATAGGATATATTTTTTTCATGTCCAAAATGATATTAAGATATTAAATTTTTAATTAACTAATCCTATATATTTTTATAATCATTTTTAATGGTTATCACGGATAATGAATCTCATCACATCTTGGAGACGGTAGGTCGTATGCACACACGATTGACGATATCATTTCTTTAATGGTAAAGTCGTATGAAATTAGATGTCATATTAATTATACATAATTATTGTCATGACATATTCATTATTTATATCACGTATATTCATCATTATACCCATCCAAATAAAGTGGTTATTAAAAACAAATTAGACCCCAACATAGAGATAGTAAGTAGTATATACTCATGTATGGTGATCTTGTTTTTAATATGATGGATAAGAAAGGTAGAATGGTTTTACCATAATCAAAAGAATATATCAAAACATAGATGATACTTGAGTTATTATTTTAGAATGGAAACAATATTTTAATTGGATTTATAAGAGTAAAATAATTTAAATTGAGTCCGTAAAGACGATCACCTCTTATTTAGCATACATCCTTTGGATATCATATTAGGGATACTATTGTTGGTTTTTTGAGAAGACCATCAGATATAAGATGTGTTTATGAATGTTGAGAAGGTAATTTTTTGGTTTTGGTCAAGAAATATAGCATAATTTCAGTTGAGGAAGTGAGGGAGGAGGTTCATTTATATAAGAGATGGTAGGGGCACTCTTGGAATCAATTAAAATATTTAAGGAATATAAATCGGTTTTCGATTTAAAATAGCTCCGAAGTCAATTATTTAGAATATAATATGAGTATGGGTCTAAATAATCTCAAATAATGATTTTTAGACAAGTTTATGGCATAATATTTTCCTTATATTTTGGATTTACCCCTTAGATAAAACCTTTAACTTATACAACAACAACTTTGATTTTTACTCATTAGGGTTAATATAGTTACTATAAAATTCCAAAATAACCCCAAATGGATCATTAGTGAAATATATAAACTCCTTATAGTTATCTTTCCAAATTTATAAATTTTTATAAATTTTATATGTATTACTTATATATTATTTGCATTAAAGTATCATTTATGTCAATTTTGATATTATTCATTATTAGTTTTTTAAATATTATAACAACATGATACCTTTGAACCAAAACTTATAATATATGAGTAAACTGTATACTTTATCTATAAAATTATTTAATGTGATTAATTATGTCAAATTATATTTATTTTAATATTTTTTATTTTGTTTTTTAGAAAAGGTGGGGGACAAGCCCCTTTTTATAGAATTAGAAAAGAAACACATCAAAACAGAGAATGTTGTGGGAGTTCTTACAAATCATCAAAGGCCTCTTCACAAGGTCCCATGTTTTTTTGATTTTTTCAGCAATCCTTCATTCTTTATCCAACAATGTTCCCCAATATATACCCTTATCGTGACCACACCCACATCCCTTGTAGGGAAGATCTTCCAAGTCCCGCACATGCAGAATTAGTGTTTCAATATCTATGTCTTCTGAGTATGAGACATTCGATGTAACTTCATCATTCCTTGTCATTGGTTCTACTTTTCCACACCCTCTTACTTGATTTCTAGATTTTGTTCCACACATCCAAGAACCTGCTTTCTGCCAAGAATCATCAATCTTCTCATCTCTTGTGGCAGGGTGTTGGGAATGCTTCATTGGAGTCTGTTCAGGCTATAGAACATTAGCGTGCATAATTGGAGTAGAGATAAGGGAAGATTTATCTCTTTTAGTCATCCCTATGTGTGGCTTTGGAGTGTATTCTAAGACCATCTTCTCCTAGGAAGAGAAAGAAGGGTATCCCTGCATTTTGGAAGCTCGTATTGCCAAGGAGATGAGGCAGGCTCCATCTTCCACACCCAAAATTGGGCTAGCACAATTTTTTCCTTTATGAGGATCTACAATTTCTACCTGCAGATGACTAGAAGCTATATCAGAGGCAGATTCCTTTCATTTCATGGGGTATGGAGCCTCTCCTACAACTTCATTGACCACTTCCATGGAGGGAGAAAATACATGTTTTTCTATGTTAACCACCAAAGAAACTTTATAAGAATGGATTTCAACTAGTTAGTGACTGCCAGCCTTTGAGAAATTAGTAGAAACCATAGGATTTAAAATTTATATTATCATTTATTTTAAATGTTTCCATTAATAAACAATTTTTACATCATTATTAGACAATCCATTGCTTAAATTATTTATACACTAAAAATTTTAAAAAAAATATCATGATGAATATAACATTATTAGATTTCAAAAGAATATTTACAATCGAATTTATCTTGTATATAACCCTATATTAAAAATGATAATTTTATTAAAATTACCAATATGACATTTTTAACTTATCATTAAATAAAATATAATAAATGTCATATTTTTTTACCCATGTGTGTTAAAAAATATAATTTTAGCCAGAGGATGAATTTTGTCCCAAACCACTTATCCAATGATATTTGGACTAGTGTTAGGATAATTTTATATTATTATAATATTTTGTTGTCTTTAATTACTTGATTTACCCATAACCGTGCTAAATAAAAACTTATTAAAGCTACTATTCATAATTCCCTAATATAAAATAAAACAACATAAATAATCTGGGCCTACTAATTCCAAATTTTGGATTAATATTTAACAATTCAAAACATATGTTTTTCATTAATTAATTAAAAATTAATACTATTGATCGAGGGAATAAACATGTTATTAAAGTTTAAATATCCAAAAAGATTGAAATGTTTCTATATCAAAATTCAAAATAAAAATAATTAAAATGACATATATTATACTAAACGACAAAAAATAATCTATTTATACTTTTAAAACAACTCTGTAGTATAATTTAAATCTACTACTTATTTTTTTGTAAAAAATTCTGTCTAAATAAAATTTTTATTTTCATTGTTCATCAAAAAATGAAACTTATCATAATAACACTAAAAATTGAACTAAATTAAATTTTGATATCCATATTTTAAAGAAGAAGTTTATTTTTTCTTAAAAAATTCTAAATGTTTAAAAATTATATTCAAAATGGGTTCTCCATTAAAAGGCCGTAAAATTAACCTTTTGAACAATGTAGTTTTTGATGCAGAAAATTGTGTCTCTTACTATATAATTTTCTAGGGAAAAAATAAAATTCTAGTTAAAATTATATGGAATATACATAAGTTCCATATTATGGTTAATACTATTCATAATTTCTAATTAAACAGCTAGGTTAATTGATTGTGTTGTACTCAAACATAATGTTCCGTGAAATGTAGGCCATTTAATTAATTTTAAATGAAAACGTATTGTGAAATCATTAACTATTATAGGAGGAAGTGATAAGGAAGAGTATGATCTTACCTCAAATTGGTGGGATAAATCAAACCAAGACCACCTTGATTAAAGAAAGAGGAGTAGGAGGAGGGATATAGGGAGGGGATGGAAACATCTCCCCACACATGGTTCCCTGCTAAGGGAACCACCGAGTGGGGTTAATAATATCACTACAAAAATAAATTAATAATCAACGATGGATATTTATTGGTCTAGAGGTGGTTTAAACTATTTACTAATTGTTTATTGGTGGTTTATTTTATTTCTTAGTGGTTTTTAAGTTTCTTTTTTGGATAATTTATCAAAGGTTTTATTTTTAATTAGAGGTGGGTTATTAATTAAAAATATGATAGGAATATGAATAAAAAAAATTTAACCACTAAAAATCAAGAAGCAACTGTTATTTTTAATAGCAGTTAATATGAAACACAACTAAATATATAAAATAATATATGTTTAGAAGCATTTAAAACAATCTGATGCTAAATCTATTTTGATTTTTTAATAATAAAAAACTATAAATTAATAAGAATTTACTTGTTATAAACTCATAAAAAATATATAATAAACCCACTATTCATACGTCACACATCCACATTCATACGAACAACTGCAATCATCGTAATGTAAGTCTCAGTTACCCTATACATCTACCAATACCTTAGTTATTAATATATACATATAAAATATTTCCAGAAATAGTCTAATCCCAATATAAATCTATACCACAACTTCCATTGCATCTGCCTGCCTCCATATCATCTCATCAACTTAAATAGTCCACATTATCACATCATCTGTAACAAAAAAAAGAAAGACAAATTAAAAATAATCATAAAAAAATAGAATTATTTTAGAATAATAGATAAAATTTGGACATACCATGGAAATAAAGAATCATCAAAGATACCTTTTGAATAATGTTCTGGTTCAAAATTTTCAACCCCCTACCTACTTCTGGCATCATCCACCTATAATGAAAACCATAACATTTAGAAAATCAAATTTTAAAGGTATAAGACACTGAATATATTCCGAATAATACATATAAAATTTGGATTTTAATCAAATAGATGATATTTTAATATAAAAAATATTATACAATTCAAAACAATTTGAAAATATAAACATATATTTTTAAGATAAGATTCAACACTTGAAACAAAAAAAGGATGAGTAAATATTATAATTTATTTTTAAAGTGATGTGTGATGTGTTGGAAATTAATTTAATAATTATTTTTATTATTTTGATATCAGATCATGTCCTATAACTAGAGACAACTAAAAATTGGTTTTCCAATTATTTAACATCAATCAGAGGTTATTTCCTATGGATTTAACTAATCCAAGCACGTTTTAGTGTTTAAAAAACTAAAATCCCATTTATAGTCAAAATAGAAAAAACTTTCATTAAAAAACACGTGTTTCTGGTTACTACATTTTAGAATTAAATCTATAGTCATTTCCCCTTTATTACAAGAAAATACAATGTTGTTTCCATGTTTTGACCATTCCATGCAAGGTTTAGTGTTTTAGAAGACTAACAATGTTCTTATGTACATAACAGGAAATCCATCATTCGGATTTATTTTCTACCTGTTCCATTACTTCACAATAAAATCTTCATTTTTTCCTTAATTTCAAGTCAATATGACATTTTTTCCTCGTTTTTACCATTCTATGTATATTTTAGTGTTTCAAAAGTGTAAAATTCTTTTACTACCATAAAAGGGAAATATGTCACTCGGAATGATGTATCATCAGTTACAACATTTCAAAATTAAATCTATAGTTTCCCCTCTAATTGTCGGACAATATAACATTAGTTTCCTAGTTTTGACTATTCCCCGCATATTTTAGTGTTTTAAAAAATGAAAACACATTTACGTATTGAATAGGAAAATTGTCACTTGGAATAACATGATGTTGGTTCCTACATTTCATAATTAAATATATGGTCTATTTCACCTATTTTATGGACAATATGACATCATTTTTCTAGTTCTGATAGTACTTGTCGCATTTTGGTGATTTAAAAAAACTAAAAAAAAATGAATTTACAGTCAAAATAAAAAAACCATCATTCAGAATTATGTGATTTTGATTCATAAATTTTAAAAATAATATTTGGTATTTTCCTCTAATTTAAGCAAAATTGGACATCATTTTTCTTGTTTTGACCATTCGAGGGATGTTTTAGTGTTTTAAAACACTAAAAACGTGTTAAAATCTATGATAGTCAAACCGTAATTCAGAATGATGTTCTGTAATTGATTAAATATCACAATTAAATTTATTATGAGGTTCCCCTAATTTTAGTGAAATCCGATGTAATTTCCCTAGTTTTTACCATTTTGCACTATTTTTTTGTTTTAAAACACTAAAAATTAATTTATGTCCATAAAGGGAAAATCGTCACTCATAATTACTTTTCTTCTATTCCTATAATTCAAAATTAAATATGAGGTCTATTTAATATTATTTTAAGAAAATACGACGTATTTTTCATGGTTTTGACCATTCCATTAATGTTTTAGTGTTTCAAAACACGAAAAACAAGTTATGGTGATAGGAGAAAAATGTCACTCTTATTGATGTGTCATCAGTTCATATCTTTCATAATTAAATCTATGGACATTTTCCCTTATTTTCAGAACCATCTAATATTGTTTTCCTAGTTTTGACTGCTCCATTCAAGTGTTTGTGGTTGAAAATAGTAAAAATGCCTTTATGGGCATAAATGGAAAACCATCATTCAGAAAGATGTTTCGTTGGTTTCTACTTTTAAAAATTATATATATGGATATTTTCCATATATTATAGGAAATCTTTACATTGTTTCTCTAGTATTTACCCAATGAAACTTGTTTTTAAAGGCTTTTGTACCCTTTGAAAGTGTTTATTGAGAAATTATGATCGCATTACATGCCAGAGTGACCTATTGTCTAAGAGTTCACATCAAAAACGTCTAAACAATGGGATTTCATTGATTTCTGAAAAATACGATGATGTTTTCTTGGTTTTGATGGTTTTATGAATTTTTTGGGGTTTTAAAACACAAAAAATGTTTTTATGAAGATAATAGGAAAACCAATATTATGAATGACATTACTTCATTTCCTCTATTTAAAATTAATTTTACAGTTGGTTTCCCTTGATTTAAGGAAAATGTGCAACAATTTTTTAGGAATTAACCATTCCACACATGTTTTAGTTATTAAAAAAGTAAAATTTCATTTACATCCATAACAAGCAACTCATCATTAAGAAAGACGTACCATCAATTCGTAGATTTCAAAATTAAATCTACTGTTTTTTTTTCATTTATTTTAAGACAATATGATATTGTTTTCCTAGTTTTCACCTGCCTACACTTGTTTGTTAGGGATTTTGTAGCTTTCATAAGTGTTTTCTGACACGAAACTAGTCAGACAAGATCAAATAGTTTTTAAACATATGGATTGTGATTTATAGTTCAATTTCGACGTGTCGGAATGGAATACATATCCATATGGAAAAAGATGTGGTCTATATAATTCCAAATGAGTGTTCAATATATAAAAGATTCAATTTAGTTTTTTATGGATGTTGTATGTATTCTTTTCAAAGTCAATGGGTGTGAAACGGAGTTAGGGACATCAAATTGAAAAACATCTAGAGATAAAAAACATAACACATTATATGTATGTTATAAAATTCAATCATATCTTTTAAATTAGTAATCAAGGAATATCAAATTAATATTATATTTACTTGAGTATCAATGACCTTATTTTTTTCATGATGTAGGAATATTCCTCCAATCTATATATGTTAATGGTAGTAGTTTCATCGTCCGAGAAGTTGATCGGCTAGAATCCTGCGTTTTTTTCATGGCATTCTTGTTATTCAAATGGTTATAGTAAATTAAATATATATATATATATATATAATAAAAAACATAAATATTTTTTATGAAAAAAAGGAAAAATAGTACAATGTATATATGTACTAAATACTTATCAATGATAAAATTTAATATAATTTAATTACAAATTTATACAATCAATTATCTTCATATTCATTGTCTTTATTTTTATCATCCTCTTTAATGAAGATCCCTTCATTTTCACCCTCTATTGAAATTTCCAAAATTTTAATATTTTCAGGAAATAACTGGTTATATATTTTGTTGTTGTTCAGGTTCACTATCACAATGAACCAATCGATCTTTATCACCCATATAATATAATTTTCTCTAGTTTAAATGTAAAAAAACACACCAACATTCATTTATTTCATCATCCATATAATAAAAAATCATCACTTTTGAATCCAACATAAATGGACCATGCTCTACATTCTCATTAGTATCCATCAAGTGAGATTAGTTTAAAGAAGTAAATGTAATGAATCATTCATTATACCCCTATCAATGTTGACCTACTTTTATTTTAATAAGACAAATGAAAACATTCCATGGTAGTTTAATTTTATTATATCAATCATCTTCCCATAAAATCCCACCTCTGGAAATATATATACATAACTATAATGAGTTTTTAAATATTATTCACATAAAAATGTTTGAATATTGAGTCCATGAATATTTTAGTCATCAAATCTATTAGCCTACCTTACAATGCCTCATGAAAAATATTTCAATTCATTCGATATTTAATCTAAATTTTCAACAAACATTATCTCAAAAAAATATAATCTATCACTTTAATCATAGACAAAATAAATACACATTAACAATATGAATTTCGGTATATACATAAAAAATATGTGAACTATTTGAAAAGATCCAAAATAATTGATTTTGTTAATTCCAACTCATTTTGAGCTCAAAACCTTAGTCACCTCTTTGATTACAGTCAGAAATATTCAATAAGTGGATCCCCACTAACACTATTGAGTTTCACATATCTATGTGTCTGTACCAAATATTACTCATTTGGTGTAAATTTCACCCCTTTCAGTTGTTAATCCATTAATTAGAAATACCGATGAATGATTTTCTGAACTAGAATTAGTGGATATTTCATCATTCCATCAAGAACTATTAGTCTCAATTCCATCCAAATACCTAGAACATATTTTCAATCACTCTTTAGCTATGTAACCTTTAGAATAAAAGCATATTAGTTGATCCTTATTCCCCACATATGATTCTAAACGGCTTATGTTCGTGATGAAAAAAATAAGAAACATATTCAACATATTTCTTCAATGATTTGATAAAATTTATTTCACCAATTAAAATAAAAAAATTTCAACGTACCACTCAATTGGATACATCCATCTATTGGGTACCAGTCATCCATGTTTAGCTTATTCAACAAAATTAATAGTCAAATGAATCATTAATTTGAATAATTATAGGGTAAATAACATTTCCAAATGACATAGTTTGAAAGAGATTATTTTTTGTTGTTTATCAAGCTTGGTTGGATTTAATGTTTTCTCAAAATGATCTATTAAAAAGGTACAAATATTAACTATAACTGATAGTAATTTTCAGGTAATGTATTAAAAAAAATATAATAACAAAAACATATCCTTAAAAAAAATTCATTCATGACTTTGAAATACATGTAATACTCGATGTTTCAAGTCAACACACACTGATAAGTTACTTGAATATCCATCTGTCACATTTTCATACATTAATGTTATTGAGAATATTTCTTTCTAATGGGTAATCACTCTAAAAATATATGAAAGATACATTAAATTATCATTTTCACATAAACCATTCATTATAATCATTAATTCTATACCCTAATAAAAATTAAGGTTGTCCGTCCATTTACCCTACTCATTGAGCATAATAAAAATTAAATTTTCATAGATGTTATTCTCAATATGAATTGCATTAAGATTATGACATATCAAATTAAAATACTGATAAATAGGTTTGAAAAATAATCTTTTCCTTCCAATTTTATGTTCGAACTTCTTCAAATATTATACATTGTACACTTTTCTCCTTTAAATTGATATCATTTTACAAATGCTTCAATTAAATTAATTAATTTTCCCCAGATTTGTGAATTACATAACACATTTGGTGACATTATCATTTCAGTATCACTATTTAATCATGTATTATTAATCCTAAATTTATTATAAGAATCCTTAAATTTATAATGACATAAAACCCCTATTTTTTCTATGAGGTAAATATTAAGGTTCAAAATAAAAATTATAAACTCGGCAAACCAAAACCCTATGATTCTTCCGACCAGATAAATGTTCTTGTACCAAAAATTTTCTAATTGCCCACATTAAGGAAGCATGCATTTTCAATATCTGTCTGGTTGAAGCAGCATATGTTTCTACTCCATCACCCCATAATTCTCAATGTTTATTGATTAGAGGATGAAGGTATAAATCAAGGTCTTTTCTAGGATCATGATTTCCAGGAATATTCATAAAAATAAAAAAAATAATTATTCTTAAAAGACATATATGGAGGTTGATTATACAGTATCAAAAACCTAGTAAAATGACATAATAAGAAATTATTTTAACAAAAGGGTTAAAACCATCAGAATTAAATCCCAAACATACATTCCTAGGATCTGAAGAAAAATCTGGATATAGTGTATCAAACATATTCAAGGATGTTGAATCTTTATATGTCTCACAAACTCATCAATAATATCATGATCATGAAACTTCATGGCGTCTATATTCATAGATAACATGAATAATCATTTCAATCATGTTTTAAGAGGAAATTAATGAATTACCTTTGTATGATTTTTCTTATTCTATTTCTTCTTGGGGTTCCACTGATTTATACTCTCACTGTTATTCATTGAATTTAATCTACAAGTATGAAATCTTTTGAATTATTCTTTATCATACTCCTCTCCACCTTAAATCATTAAATCATTAGGGTCCGCATGTATCTTTTTATAATCAATTCCATGTTTTATGATTACTTTCTTCATCACAAATAATAATGTAGGTATCTTAGCTTCACTAAATTTATCATGATGAATGTATGAAATCATTGAGAGTTTCTTTTTCAATAATTTCACATAGACACTTGATATGATACAACTTCAGTATAAAATAAAACATCAAATATTTGGCAGAACCATCATACATTTCTTGTTTTCCATATTTAAATAATTCATAAAAATATTTTTTTGGTTAGTGAGGTTCTGAGCAAGATTATCCACCTCATTGATCAATTAAAGGTTCCATTGATCTATTAAAATCTAGTACATTGAATTCTGAAAAACCGAATTCTTCATTTAACATATTTTTAACTTGATTCTCCTCTTCCGCATCACTTGGTATTTCGTTGACATTATATTCAATATTTATACATTCAATAACATTAGATACACAACGTAAAATCCCACCTACATATCATGTATGAAACTCTTTCAATATAAAATGATCATATACATCATTTCATTTCATCTATATATTGAATTTACAATTAAGAAACTGATATTTTATTCTACTATCCATAGATTGGTTATCAATTTCATAATCTAAGAATTCTTCCAAACCCTTGGCATATTTAGGTGTGCTTCGAGGCAATTTAATCAAACTTTTAATGCATAAGTATTAGATTCTATTCTCCTAGTACATTCAAATGTAATACTCCACATGTTTAATCAAATAGGTTTATTCAAAATCAATGAAGAATATATACATGTTAGAATAAGACTCAAAATCATTGTATTTGAAGTTACATACATGCTTGAAACAATTAATATTTATTTATGGATGTGTGGAAAAACCTCTACACTAAAGATGATAATTATGTATGAATTTATGATATTTTATATATAGATGATATAATTCATATGGGATAAAATGATAATGGTGAATTTTATTTTAGTGTTGTAACTAGTGAGGGTTCATTCAATTAAAAATCCGGTTACATTGATTAATCTCTGAAAATTTACCACGTTCTAGCTAAAACTAAGAGATCCCCTTTAAAAATATGAATAAAACATAATTTTTTTAAAAAATCACACACTATCAGATGGATAAAACTGATAAAAATGTAATGTGTAGGTTGTTATGTGTTATTATACTTTATTTTACAATTTATGGTCATTTTATATGTGCAACTAAATTTCCTGCAAAACTATTTGGAAAGTGTAACCTTTTACTATAAATTATCAATACTTTTTTAGTTAGGGATTTCAATGATTTTTTTAAATTTAAAAATATCTCGAATGTGATAAGTAATGATTCTTGAAGCTTAGTCATGTTGTTGTAACTATTACTAGGTATCTAGTGAACATAGTGGAATATTATGTTTGTTATATTAAAACATTTCTTTTATCCCCACAATTTTTTTTAATGTTTACGATTAAGGATTGGTGTCTTCATAATTGGAATTTCTTATTATAAAATTTTGATCCATGAATATTATACTTAGGAGAATGTTATTAAATCATTGAATAAAATGTCAACTACAATATCAATATTAAGAATTTATTGTGGATGAAAAACTAAGGAAGAATAAATGAATGGAGTTAATCAATCTCATGGAGTAGAATAAGTAGTGAAAATATGAAAACTGAGGAAAATAGCAATGACGGTGTAAAATATACATTAATGTATAGGTCTATAACAAAGATTCATTGTACCACCAATTATTTTGAAAACATTCATGATAAATAAATAGATTCCAATTATGTAGATTATAACTAGTAAAATAATATTTAGGGATTGAGGCCATAATAGAATATACTTTTAAATACCTATTTATAAAATATCCTTTTAAAACTCAAATACACAATCATCAATAAGTCACTATATTCATATAAACCCAACATTGGTTCCTAAAAATCCATGTACACCCATAGATGTCAAGAGTTTCTATTAGAAATTATTTTACGAACTAAAACAACTTTTAAAGTCATGATATCACATAATAAAATACGTTATAAAATTTTACCAAATGTTAGTTGTGAATGGTAGTTGGAAAAAAAATTTAAAATAATTTTTTTTATAAAAAAACATTTGATTCAATTTAAAATAATAGACACATGATTTAAATTTCAAAAATATTTAGATACACATATAATAATTTCATTAGGAATCTAAATCCAAGCATAAAGAGGCCTAAAATCAGTTTTCATTAAATTAATAAACTAAGAAATTGAGAAAACAAATCTGATCATCCACTTCCACAACATGGGACATTGAATCACCATAAAAAGCCAAATAATATTTAGGAGTCTTGGAAGAGGGGAACTAAGATTGAGAGAGAGGATGGATGGGGGTTCTGCATCACCATTGGTGAGGGGAACCCTGGGGAGTGGGTTGTAGGAGGAGGGGGTTTTATGTTGCCGCCGGGAAGAGTGAGGTCAGGGGGGTTGTGGGTGTCAAGGTCACCACCTAGGATAGAGTAAGGAGGTTGGACAGAGTGTTTTGCATCACCACTGGGGAGTGGGAGGTTAGAAGTTGAGGGGGGGAGGGGGTGTGCGGTCAGAGAAACACTGGGAGCTGGGGAGGATAGGGGTTGGGGTCAAGTCATGTAGAGGGAGTGGGGGAGAGGAATAAAAAAGTTTTTTTAAAATAAAAAATCATTACGTTTTAATGTAAACTACCCAGAATTATTAAAATAAAAAATATTTTGGGCGGTTTGATGAAACTAATGCTATTTTATTTTTTGAAACCGAATTTATTTAGAAGTGGTAAATGGAACTACAAAAAATAAACATCGCTTAACTAGTGATTTGATGGTACTATATAAAAGTATGAAATTACATTTTTCCTCCCTCATAAAAAAATAGTATAGTTACCACCAAGAATTTGGCAGCCTTTCCCGACCACTCGATATCCCACTGAATACCTGGTTGTGCATCACTTGGTAATCTTTTCCCAAACCAATTTTTCATCCCCATTGGTTGTTTCAGTAGGTATCAAGGACCGTATTAGTAGGAACATGGTATCTTTTATATACACACAACAACCTATATTTAAATACAAAAATGTAAAATTTCATTATAGGTATTTTCTACCAAGATCTTCAGTCTGAATATTCCATTATAACATCATAAAAACATATTTAATACTACTTATCTAATCACTAACTTTAAAATTTTAAATTTATACTGTCTCTAGTTCTACATGAGTCCAAAATTATTTGATTTTATCACTACACAACATTGTGTGACGTTATAATCATCTTAAAAAATCATTTTCATGGAATAAATTGATCTTCAACATTACATCACCCATATCATTTTTCCATGAAATTTTTTTAACTCTTTAACCTTTAATAGGATCTAATACCACAGGTTTCAAAAATAAAATATTTTTAAATTGAAACATAAAGAGATTGAACCCAAAAATTTATGTGTGGCTAAGAAATAAACCCTCAGTACATAGAATATTATAATAGTTTAATTTTTTCATATATAATTTAAAGGATTTTATAGATTATTGATCCATATAAATTTTGTTGGAATATTTATAAATTATAATGAAAGGAATGATGTTTTGTACTAAATATTTGTACGAAACTATTTATTTATGAAATAAATTTTTGGTGAATCTTCACTCCCAAAAACATAAAACTTGGCCTATATATTTCAATGTATAACAAATATGAAAAGTATTTTTTCATTGAGTGAAACCCGTGTGAAAAATATATTTTTGAATTCACATTCCATGTGAACCTATGTAAATTTATCTATATAAACATTATTTTTTACAATTACAATGATTTATTTTTCTAAAACAAATTCAAGGACCTCAAACCCTGCACCCATGGACTTCTAGGAAAAGGAGTGCTACTCATATGCAACCCCAATTACGTCAGAACCATGGTTGAACGAAAAATAACTTTTTGATCACTCTATAGTCCAGAATGTATAAAATTATGATCTACACATAACATGATTGAGGCCAAATGAATGTTTCCCTGACTCATACTCATTATGAACCCCTCTTGGATCTATAGTAAAGGCAATGGTGATCCCTAAATACCACCTCTGATAGGATTTGATTTTGAAAGTAGAAATATGGTTATAAGACATAAACATGGGTGAAATTACCTACATATATACTAATAACATAATAATGTGACCACCTATAAACAATATATCATATAAAAACAATAAAAAAAAATTCTAAATACGTTTAAATTTCATATAAAACAATCCTTCAAAAAGTAATACTAAAATAAAATTCATATTTCATCGACTATAATTGCAGCTTAAAGTTCCAATGTGGTAACATCCACCTTGGTTTATAAATATTCATTAGAAACATAAAAACAATTATTTATATATAGGGGTTAGAATACATGTGTACTTAGTAGGACCATCCTCAACACCACTCATGAAAATCTATAAGAATATTAATAACGCTCCTGGGAATAAAAAATTGAACCAATAATCACCTATCCAGCCACCTATATCCCAGTCACAATAAGGATCTCTTGAAATATATCACTTCCAAGTATAATAAAATGTTATCAAAGAATATCTCAAGAGTTTAACTTGGATTCATTATAGTGGGATATTTTTATAAATAGTACAGGTAATTCAAACATCACATAAAAATTCCATTGAAAAAAGTATCAAAATGTGAATCACCTTATTCTCATTCATTTAATCAATACAATTTTTTATTATTACATCCCAGGAATAATCATTGTCCTGGAAACGGTCATTGTGCCACAAACCTTAGGTAAAATCCATGGGACACCAAAACATGTTAATAAATTAAAATGGATTTCTGAATCATATGGGGATGATTTTTTTTCCTTAGTCTAATACAACTGGTAGAGTAATAAAAAACATAATTATATAATTCATAAAATATAGACAATAAAAATAAAATAAACAATACCAATAACAAACAATACCAGAGGTCTAGAAAATTGTAAAAAAGACATCAATCCAAAACTAAAAGTCATCATGTTGTGACAATACTACTGTGTCATCAATAAAACAACTCCAAAGAAAATCTCTAATCTCTAGACACCCTATAAGAATGCATCATCATCATACTCCACTAGATAAATAAGAGACCTTTAATTTACTTTTTCCATGAAGAATAATGTTTATATATGCACCAAAGTATATATACTAGGGGTGAATAGTAATAATCATTAAGAACTCCCATAGACACTTCCCATCACATTCTAGTAAGATAAGAATAATTTAACTAATAGTCTAATAAAAATGAAAAATATATGAGATAAAAAAGTAGTTTAGAAAATAAATATAATTTTTTTAAATAAGTGTACTATTAATTTCATATAATTGACATACCTAATTCTACATCAAAAAAACACACCCATGAATGTATCCAACCAAGAGTAGTCATAACTATTGAGAATGACCATATACTAAAAGTCAAGTAGTCACTTAGCCATGAATCTGAGGTACCTTCATAGAATTGAACCCTTCTTAGAATACCACAAAGCATCTTCCAATGTACTATGAACTCATAAGATTCTATGTGTATAACAAGTTCTCACACCCATTAATTTACTTAAATAAATTAATATTTTGAATCAATTAATTAAACATATTATCTGGGATTAACCAATACCCCAATTTAAAACCTTATAAAAAAGATGTTTTTAAAAAGACCATTAAAAATAATGTTCATCCAATTATTAAAATGAGTGGGGTTTCTAGAATGAAATCATTCAATGTTACCCTTATAAATATAGACAAAATATTTGAGAAACCAAATCTTAAATGTTTTATAAAAAGGGGGGAAAAGATAGATTCAACCTACCACTTTATATTATCATTAATAACAAATAATGAATATTCATTCATGGAACTAATCACCTAATATATTTGGAATAAATGTTGTTTGTTATTGGGGGCTGAACATCCAGAATATGCTACATGAAACTCTTAATCAATATTGAATTCAAAAATTAAGAGAACATACACTAACCATTTGTAAAATAAATTGAAAATTGAAGTTTATTTCACCATAAAATCACATTATATCTCCCTCTAAATCCCATAACCCCCAAACCAAAATTGACACTCAAATTGATGTTTCAAAAAACTGACTTGACCATCATCATGGCCTGATGGGTTCTGTTATAACCATGGTTCCTTAAATCATACCAAGCCTATAATCCCACCATGGTGTGCCACTATATAGTGTTGTAACAAACACATATAATTTTTTAAAAATCACAGCCTGGTCCATGGAATAGTGAGTACTCTATGATCCATTTATCATAGTCATACCCCAAGAACAACACATTCATGGACACCCAATGACCATGGATTCTCTTAGGTATTTTGGTGTGCCCTTATTGTATGGGTCCTGTCCTAGAACACCATGCCCTCCACCATAGTGTGTTTCTTCCTTTTCTGCATCCAAAACTTCCAAAACACTTATTACCACTCAATTAATCCAACCTAGGATCTATGAACCCAAATTATTCATAAAAAGTTTTTATAAACATACAGGAGCAGGAAAGTTACCTCAAACTGAAAGTTTTATATTCTCCCCACTAATATGATTTTAGTCCTCAGGAAGCTGGATGCTAGTGATAAATTTAAAGATTTCTTAGCAATGGTCTAGAATCTATTTCTCATGTTCTCATGTATCCACTAGAATTTCACCATGTATCCATTATTCATGAACTAGTGGAAAACATTTTCCATTCAAGGATTTTTTTCTATCTAATATATGAATCTCTGTATGAATAAATATACCATATTGTTCAAGATAAACATGGTCTGATTGAATCACAAGGCAAGGATCGGTATTGTATTTATTTAGTTAAGATATAGTAAGAACACTATGATCCAAAATATACCATGGTGGAAAATCCAATTGATAATAATGATGAATTTTTTTATGTTTCTTATAATATCCAACCAACCAAGATAACAACTTTCCTTACTTACCCAATCACAAATTCCCAATATTGGAGAGAATATTAACAATTTCTAATCTCCCATTGAAATGGATAAATGGTGATGTAGATGAAGCATCACATAATATTTCTGATGGATTTGGGATGAAACCATTTATTTCTTAACCATATAAAATTATTCAATAATTTCATGAAGAATTCTATATCCCAATACTTATTATCTTCTAGTCTCTTTCAAAAAAGTAAATATTGACATATAAAGTCAGAAGATTCCTCAAAAGGTTCCGTTTTTTATTTCATGACAAATGTTGTTATATGAAAACTCCACTAAAGGAGAATGAGCATCCCATGAGTCACTAAAATCAATAACACATTCTTGGTTCTTTTCTTCCAATTCTTGAGTTGTTCGTTCTAACTAACCATCCATTTGAGGTTGATAAAGTATTATCATGGTCAACTAGGTACCCAAAAATTTATAAAATTATCACAATAAGTATGAATTAAGTCGAGGTTATTAATAATACATGATTTAATTAGGTATTAAATTAAATTTCATCAACTATTGAATCAAGATATTTTTTTTGTAGTCTATTATATTAGATTCATAGATAGGATTGACAGGTATTAACATTGTAGTATGATCAAAAATCACCCAGATTGAGTCAGGTTTCTGTATAGTTCTTGGTTAACACATGAAAAATTTGATAGAAATATGATCACATTTTATTAATTGTATAGGTAAGGATAACAAAATTATAGCTAGTCCATGATTCTAAAAATTTACCTAATGATAGGTAAGTAATTTGGATACATAAGTAATCCAAATTTTCCTCTTACCTGACCACAAAAAATTTCTTCCCATGGCCTTATACATCTATTTTATTCCATAATGAATCACCCATTTAGAACAGGGATAAGTAGAATGATGTCAGTCTTGAGAAAAAGTGAAATTAGTAACTGATCATGAAAATATAACCATGCTTTTATATCATTATTTTAACCATCAATGCTCTCCCCACTATTATGTTTTGATGTAATGGTAAGTAAATTAGGATCATATATTTGATAGTACATTTCTTTCTCTACCAAATCAGTTTTAACGTTCACCAGAAAAAAGACTATGAATTCATTATACTCAATTAAATCAAAATGGGTATATTCAACCATACCAATAAAATTTACCTAGTTACGAGATTTTATTTCTAGTTGATTATTCAAATTTTTTCTTCAAATTTCTACCACATAAGTTTATCTTCATGATGTATAAACCAAATAAAAGTTTACCATCTTAAAAAACATCATCCATTATCTTTATATAAAGTTCAAATCCCTTTTGGAATGAATTTATTTCATTGTTTTATGATCTTTGGATATAGTCAAGTTCTCGCCAAAGAGGGAATAAATCCATGTTTTGAATGAAGAACCCAATATAGCCAAATATAAATCATGGGTTGGATAATTAGGTTTATGAATTCTGAACTACAATAATACATAGTCTAGAACATGATATTATTACCTGAGAATATAGATGAGTCTAGACACAGATGCCCAAAAGTAGATCACATAAACGATCATATGTTTTTGAGTGATTGAAATTGGTTTTGAAGCGAGCCTTTACATTAGCTACCAAAAGGATTTATGACAACCATCAATCTACTATAATTGATTTAACTTTTCAGCAGTGGTATCATATGTGTTGTGAGATGTGATAAATCATGAACAAAGTGGTGATAGTAAACCGATAAGCTCAAAAGGTTGTGTATCTCAATGAATTTCATTGGTGGTTTCAAAATATAATAAATTATATCACATAATAGTCTAATAGTATGTATTTCATAGAAATTAAATTCCAATTATGGTAATCCTCTTATATTAATTGATCACACAAGGAGAATTCTTCATATACCTAATGCTCTCGCATGACAAAATATCTAAATTTCATTATTTTATATCTTATTTATAGAATACAAAAAAAATTTCTTTATAAAATACCTTAAAGAATCTTAGTACTTATTAAAGACATAATTAATGAATTTCATAAAAAAATTTGTGTTCTTTTAAGACTATATGGGGTGCACAAATTTTCAAAATGACTGTAGTGACTCCTGAAATCTATATTTGGAATTTCTTCTTTCCTTAACCAAGGATTATGATACATGGACTATATAATATCCTTATATAACCATTAGGATCATTTAATATTACAAAAATATCATCAAGACATCAAATAGGATATATATTAATTATCATTATACAATTTAGTTTAGGATAATAGACACATAGTAGAAACAACACATTTACCTCTGTTACAAAAAGAGAAGGAGTAGCCCAAGGAGATTGTCTCAATCATATAAACAATAATTTAAAAATACTATAATTAGACATTAAATATCATAAATTCCATTGTATTAATTATATATTAAGTAATTTAAATTTTATTTTTCCTCAAAAGTAAATTAATATAATATTACACAACCCTTTATGGTAGGATGTATTGATATTTTTGTGAAATTTATTATGATATAAATCCAAAATGGAAGGAAAATATTTAGGGTAATGTTTTATATTTTTCCCCAATTTAAAAAATTCTAGTTAATAATAAATTTATCAACCATAATTTTTAATGGATTTTGAATTCTAGGTTTCAAAAAAAATCCCCTTTATATAGATGTGTCATCCCATAAGGTAATGTAAAATTTAGTCACCGTGATATGATCCATTAAAGAAATGAACCAATCCATTAATAGAATTATGTTAAATATTTAAATTTATAAAACTAGAATGACCCAAAAAAAACTAGACTCCATCGATGGATAAAAAAAGATGCATATTTAAATCCATTTCACTCTCACTGCCCAAGCGGTGTTTATGTAGTCATCACATGTGGCATTATCTCGATGTGTAACCCAATTGGATTAATAATATGTTATTGTAAAAAAGATTTGGATGCACTAGTTTCCAATTGAACATTCATAAGAGTTTTGTTAATATGAGTATTACCTCATACTATCGAATGAAGTGATTGATCTTCTATGATTATATACTCAGCACCATACAAGTGATTATTCATTCCTCCATGTCCGTTAGGTCTCTAGTATACTTGTATAATCTCAAGAGTATGGGTGTTCCAAAAATCACCCTCGATCACTTTGTTATGTGTAAAAGAGCTATTATAGAATGATCCCACTAAAAAATCATTAGATTTATGATAAATATGGGAAGTATTCCCTACAACTGGATTTTTAGTAAAAGGGAAATAACATCAAATATGTAAAATTGTATTACATTTTGGATGTGGTCTGACTGGTGTCCTATAATACCACTTGTTTTTCTCCAAAGAACAACATTGAAAACATTCATTCATTTTCCTTTTATATAGAGTAATGTTTACAGATCTAGTTAGTTGATTCTATGATTCTTTATCTCAATATATGTAATCTTCCCACATCCACTTGTTTGCAATATTAGAGTTACCACTAGTTCCCATAGAAATAAACATGTTTTCCTCCTATATTATTTCCAATAATATATCATTATTCCATTTTATCTCTATTAAAAACTTCTATATAATTATTAATATAGATCATATAAACCATAAAAAAAAATTTTGGGCACAGTCCAGAATAAAAAATAGGTTCCTTAAAGGACACGCTATTAGCCACGTGTAATGAAAAATTAAATACTTTCATAAACTTAGTGGCATAATCTATCACTAATATTTATTCATACGTTAGACTATATACATGTATCCATATAGAAATCATGAAGGTGTGTGTATAGAATAATTTATTGAAAAAATCGTCAAACACCTCATATGTATGTTCATGGTTGACATTATCATAGATAGATAAATCCCACCATTATCTAGAAAGAACATCTATCATGTACACTACTAACATAAACTTTATTTTATTTAGGGTTTGAAGGAAATTAAGAATATTTTTTATTCTACTAGTAAACACTTATTCCTTTTTCATTATGAGTCCCCCCAAAATATTTATGGATTCTATTTATGTAACTATATAGAATGATCTTCATGTTCTTGTTTATAGTTTGTATTTATTTTATCAACAACTTAAAATTATTGTATAATAATTTGAACAAGATGATGGTTAACCTATGTTTTAGGTGAAACTGAATTCTATATAGCCTCTTATTTCATGTTTCTTGCTCATTTATATAAGCACCCAACCTTATTAATGACATATTCTAGTATTAGTATAAAAGTATTCAATACTTTCATTATTAAGGATATTTTTTGTTCTGAGTTTTATAGAATTAAGGAATAAATTGTAAATATAAAAACCCTATTTTAATAAATGGATACTTGTATTCATCATCTATATTCCAACAATATAAAACTTTTAAAATAAAACATGATTTATTTTAATGAAAAATATTCACAACTTTTAAAAATAATTCTTCCATTAACTTACACATCCTTAAACCCTCTAAAAAACATTTTAAATAATGTAACACACACAAAAATATATAAGTGAATTAGAAAGAATAAATACATTATTATTTTGAAAATAAGAATTTTGATTAAAAAATATTTTGTTTAAATACCTTTTTACCCAAATGGAATCATTTTTTCTTTAAAAATATTATTATGTTTCCTTCTAAAATCAAAAAAAATCAATAAAAAAGCACAATATAATTCAAAGAAAATTCATGTAGGTGACTTGGGAAATCATAAATATATAAACCATAGGAGAACAAATAAAATTGGAAAAATTAAATTACTGAATTTCAATAAAATGTTTTAGAAAACATAATCATTACCTAACACATTGAAGTTATATTTAGCTGTACCGATCATATAAGATATTTCAAGCTCACAAATGAGATATAATGCGGATAAATCCTTCTTAAAAGGTGTATAAGGAACACCCATTATTTTTAATGGGGATCTAACCTTCTAAATATATGTTCAATGTCTATATCTTGAATGAATCCATTGGATGACTGTTTTTAACCCATGTGAAAAAAAGATATAAAAATATAATTTCCTCATAAAACCCCATATTCAAGAAAAAAAAATAGAAAATTGGAAATTAGGTCATTTAATTAAAGAAAACATTAAAAAATTTAATGGAATACAAACATTAAAGAATGGTTATGGTGGTAGAAAAATTCATTGAAACCTTACATGTTAATATAGAACATTAATTTTGTATTTTGTTAAGAATGTCAAGCATTCCATATAAGGTTTCCCTTTAGAAAAAATTTGAAAGAAACAAAAATAAAATTACCATTATATTTATTTTATGTCCATAAAAATTCATTCATGAAATAATTTTAAAAATATGGATATAAAAGATATTGATTTTGAAAAAAAAATCAATATGAAACATAAAATGATGTTCAATGATAAAGTGTAAATTACCTCGAGTCTGAATTATTAAGTATGTTAAGTATCACCCTAAATAACTATATTATGTCAAATTATTTTATTTTTATGAAACACGTTAAATTATATTGTTCCTTTAATTTAATAAATACCATGTAATATAATTTTACTAAATAATTTAAATTTATATCAAACATTTGGATGTTATTCGACTCATAATTCCCAAATGCCTTCGGTAGGTTGACAATAATCCAAGTGGTTATTATTACATCATCTAAAAATGATAAGTCCAACAAAATTATCTTTTATATATTAAAAATTATATAGTTTTAAAATCAATCATGAAATATATTTATGAAAAAATGAACTTTGTTTCAACAATGGAGACGGTAATTTGTACTCACCCATGCATAAAGTTTCCATTTTTGATGATCAGTATGGAAATAAGGCAAGTATTATATTATATTTACAGAATTAGGATCATATAATATCAAAAATATTATTTATTTGAATATAAATATATGTATAATCAACGTGATGTGGTGATAAAATCTAATCACATTGCCTCTTCGAGGTGACAGTCCATACATATGCACGAGTGACGTTATCGTTGTTTCAATGAATAAAAAAGTAAGAAATTAAATTATATATTAACTATTAATCATTATATGTATGTCATTAATACCTTATTTATATATTAATTCCCTCATTATAACCATCTATGAGGGGTGTTCATGGAAAATGAATTATTATGGTTTGTGATGCAGTAGTCTACTGTAGACAAGAAAGATGTTTCTGCTTCATATTTGATGAAATAGGATATAGATATAGGTTTTTAAATTAAATACAAACTTATAATAATATTTAATATTCTAGTTTTATTATTTTATATTTTGTTGAATTATATTTTATGGTTCTAGAAGATAAATAATGAATCACTACATTAAGAATTATACCTCTTCTTCGGACAACATCCCATTTGTTACACCATTAGACCTCTAAGGATCGTATTGTTCCTTAAATAAGACCACTAGAATAGAGAGAGGGATTTAATAAAGGGATTTGTGGAGGAATTATCCAATAAAATGTTTTTTAAGTGAAAATAAATTATAAGAAGAGGCTCCCATTTATAAGATTGGGGAGGATTACTCTGTGAATTTCATAAAATATTAAATTAATATAAATTATTTTCTATTTAAAAATGGATAAATAGTTAAAAATATTGGAATCTCTTTAGATAATTATTCTAAAGTGTATAAACTAATAAAATTAGGACAAGTTTGAAAGAATGTTTGAACCTTATCTTATTATCTCATCCCATCATTAAACCTATTGAAAATTAGAAAGATATCAATGTTTTTTTAAATAGTAATGGTTAATATGGTAACTATAAAAGTAAAAAAGTCACGTAAATGGAAAATGTGTTATAATTTAATTCTAATCCATAAAAATTGGCGATGTAATATTTTTTAGGAATTTTAAATCATTGAACAAAATGTTATTTATTATAAAATATCATTAATGTTTATTTTTTTAACAATTACATTAATTTGAATTTTTAAACAATAATAGGACAATGGAATTAATATAATATATAGTAAAAACTATCTAGTATGTAATTTTAATCGAAAAAATAAAGGAAAATTTTATTTATTCAAATAATATTTCTTTTAACATTTATAAAAAGATTTTAGTTTATTTTTTTTTAACTGAATTATTACTATATCTTAAGGTTTTAGAGTAATTATTTCATTATTAAAATGTTAAAATATATTACCATGATAAAAAATAATAATTAAACATTAAAATTAATATTTATAACATAAAATATCCTATTCTTATCCCTATGTCAAAAATATTATTATTATTTAAAAAATTACTCGTACATTTTGGGTTTTATTTTCTCATAAATATTATAAAGAAAAAAAATCATGTCCAAATAGAAAAGGAAATATTTTCAACATTTTGACAATTATATATAATATATACATATCCAATAAAATTAAATCAAGTATTAGGGTCCTTATTTAGTATCTATTATCTTAATTTTAACATAAATTACCTAATATACACATTATTGTGGTAAAAAAAAATATGGTTACTTTTCATATTGAAAAAAAGGAACTATTTAAAAAAATTGGACCTCCAGATTACAAATATAGAATCAATTTTTTAGGATTCAACACACAAAATTATTATATAACAATTTAAATTTAATTGGAAGAATGAAAGACAAGATTTTTTTGATAAATTACTTTTAAAGTATATAATGTTTTTATACAAAATTCATGTATAAAATTATTCTAAAAAATCATAATTGGATTATTTTAAATGATAATTAACAAATTAAATTATAAAACTAATCCGAAATAAAATTTGACTTTTTAAATAGTGAAAAATAAAATACAGTTTTTAAAAAAAAATTGTTTTATTACTATTCATTGAAAAACAACAATTTTAAGAATATTCTAAAAAAGTCACCCTAAAATAATTTTTTACGCCCTGAATTAAAAAATTAAATTAAATTTTATATATTAAAATTATATTATTTAAAAATATACTTATAAATAAAATTGTATAAGAAAAAAGTATACTAAAACCATTTCCTTATTAATTTAAAAGTTTCCAAATATATTTATAATTATTATAACTATCTATAACATGAATAATAATAAATATGAAAAGGTTTTATTTTTTCATTTCCTGTGTTTCCAAATTATCCCCCTTTTATAAATTTCATCTACACTATTTTCTTACCTTATTAAACAAGTGGGGATATCATTACCTCATAGCATTTTCAAACTCCTAAGTTTCTTCTTCAACCATATTATTTTTCCACAAAACCTTATCTTGGTAAATCCATTTATTCCATAACACTTTCTCCCTATTTTTAAGAACCTAAAAAGGGTATTCCTCAAAAGAATTTTATCCATCCAACAAAACCACCTCAAGGCTCAAAACATGAGATGAATCCGAAACATATTTTTCATAACATTGAATAAAAAAAACATTGTGTGTATAAGATAAACTCCATGGAAAAGCCACATGGTTTTCAATCAGTCTATCATTCTCTATGATTTTATACATTCCAATGAACATAAGACTTAACTTCCCCATTTTAAAAAATCCATAAAACAGTTCCATGGATATACCTTAATAAAAAATTGGTCTTCTACCCAGAATAAAGGATTCTTTATTTTAATATCAATATAACTTTTCTTCTCTCTCTTATCCATCCTCATGTACTGTTGAATAATATTTACCTTCTCAACCATCCCATTAGATTAATTTCTCATACTTCATACCAAAAATTAATATTCCAACAAATCTTTCCATATAATACATTGAGAGGTTCAATATGTATACTGTAATGAAAATTTATACTATAAGAAAACACAACCGGATCTAAATTTTGATCCCAAATTCAATAGTAATAGATCGAACAAGTGTGAAGAAATTATCACTAGGTCTAAATAGATCACTCAAAATTCCCATAAAATTGATTATAAAATGTTGTACTAAAATTTAAGATATTACCCAAAGACTTTTGAATTCATTCCTAAAATTAGAATTGAATCTGAGATCACGATCAGATACAATAGAGAGAGAAATTAAATATAACCTAACTATCTTTTTGAGATATAGTCAATAGAGTTCATCTAAACAAATAGAGTATCTAATTGTTAGAAAATATTATTACTTATTAAATCGATCAATAATTAACTAAATCATATTCTTAGCTCATGTAGTCTTTGGATATTCCACTATGAAATTTATGGATGTATTTTTCTCATTTCCACTCAATCACTGATTTTTTATGAATCCCATTTTGTAATTTATTTTCTAATTTAACTTGTTTAAAAGTAATACATTTCAGGGAAAATTCAGAAATATCTATTTTCATTCCATCCCACCACTAATACACCAAATAGTATATGTACATATTATCTCTACCTTGATGAATACAAAACACGGAACTATGAGATTCACCCAACAATTATCTCTTAAATTGGGAATCATAAGGAACACTTAATCTCTTTCCAAATAAGAAAACATATATTATTTCAACATTAAATTCCCTAAAAATACCCTCATTAAAAAATTATACCTTTTTATATAACTCACGGTCTTCCTTCTGATCTTTCTTAATTATTTGTAATAGACATAAACATACTGAACCATAAAACAAAATAGATAAATTTTCATACACGTAAAATTTCTTATCCAAAACTCCTCAAGTCATTAATTAAAGTTTCATTTTCTAAACATAACATGGTTAATGAAAAAATAATTTTCTAACTCAATTAATCAACTATTTGGTTTTATTTTCAAGGATTATAAGTAATTTTGATGTTATAATACATAATATGTTCCAACCATCATCTCTTTCTCATTTACAACTCTTTCTATGAGAATATATACATAAAAGTTTTATGATCATTATATATTTTAGAGTTGTAACCAAATAAATTATGCACCAATAATTTTAATTAAAATCCAAAATAGTTAATTCTCAGTCATGTGTATGATAATTAATCTCAATGTGTTTTAGTTGACATGAATTATAACCAATTACATAGTAATTATATATCTATAAACAACCATGAACCCTCAATAAAGCATCATTATAGATGATAAAGTCTCCATTTCTACAGGGAAGGGAAAAAACAAGGTAATTCACCAATCTTTATTTTGAGTTCATGAAAAAAATCATCACATTCTATTTCCAAGATAAGTATGAATCTATTTAAATTTAACATAGTTATTGGTTTTGAAAATAGAGTAATGTTCTCGATAAACTACAGATAGTAACATGATAATCTAAGACAACTATGTATCTTTATGAAATTTGATGGTCTTGTTCATTCATTAAACATCTTTAGTTTTAACTGGGTCAACCATTATTCCATATTTTGAAATTATATTACTATGTAAATAATATCATTACATTCAAAATTCACATATACTTAATTTTCCATAGAGTTTATTTTATTTTAAGGTTTGAAAAAAAACCCTTAAGTGTATTTCATGTTACTCATAACTTTTAGAAAATAAAAATATGTATTCAACAAAAGAATCATAAATATATCAATATATTCATTTAAAAGTATATTAATATGATCCATAAATATATCTAGTGCTTTAGAAAACCCAAAGATAATAACTAAAAACTTCTAATCCCCATATCTTGTCCAAATAGAGTGTTCAAGATGTCTCCCCCTTTAATTTTAAGTGATGGAACCTCGAACCAAGATCAATGTTCAAGAAGTACTATTCTCCCTAGAGTTGATCAAAAAAATTATCGATATGAGGAAAAGGATACATGATCGAAATAGTTATTTTATTCAAGCATTTATAATCAATGAAAAAGTTCATTGAAACATATTTATTTCAAACAAGCAAAATAAAGTCACTCGCAGGTTAAGTACTATACGAATGAAACCATTATCTAGAAACCCCTGAAATAGATTTTTCAAACATTAAAGTTCATATTAACCCATTATATAAGGGGGTTATGAAATATTATCCACTAGAGATAAATTTTTTTGGCGGTGAGATCAGCATTGCAGTGAAGTGGGAGGTCTGGTCCGTATTAGTGAACATGTGGGTCCCATCTGTTGTTACCATAACAGCTGCAATACATTTTTCTTTATCTGTTGGGAATGAGGATTTGACTGTTTGGATTTCAACTTCGTTTCTTTTGACCTCTCCAATTCCTTCTTCGTTCTAAGAGAATCTTCTCGGTAGATACCAATCCAAAGTGGTGGGTTTTTAGAAGCCATTACCTTCGTCTTCCGAGGAAAGTGCGGGTCATTCTCCGGTTGTTATCAACCCATGGGGGGATAAATATATTATGGAGGGTCCTGGGTCTTACAGTCTTGAGGAGAAGAGGGTAATATCATGTTCCAGTAGGTGGGTATGTGCATTAGTGATCCAGAGATGAGTTTGGTGGGACCTGTTTATTCTTCCTCCCCTGACGCGGGGAGGTTCAGCTCTTAGTTGATGGGGTGCCTACCAAATGTTAGGGTGGTATAAGATCAGTATTTAGAATGGATGGGTGGTGTAGTAAAGTCTTGTTGTTCCCCTAGAAATTATTTGGTTAAATTTTCCTCTTTCAATGTGGGGCCAGGTGACGGCACCATGCTTCGTAGATCAGTTTCAGTGGTGAGCTAGGTTTGATCCTCTATTGTGATCAATGCTACAATAGTATAGATGATAGAGTTCCACCCCTCAATCTAGGCCTCATACACCTAAGGTCTAACTATTCCAAAGTCTAGACAGAGGAAGGCACCATTGTCTCTGGTTTCAGATGGTTCCCAGATTACAAGATATATGCATTGAGACGCCTTGGATCTCATTATTCCTTTTAAATCTTTTAAAGTACATTTTATCAAAGAACAAATATTGTAATTTACCATTTCTATTATTTTTTGGAAAGAAAGGGGCACAGGGGCTGTATTGAAGTGTGATTTCATGACTTATGAGATTCCTCGTTATTGTGTTAAGCATTTAGTCATATTGGAACTAAAAAGAACAGATGGATAGATCAGTACCTTTACTAGAAAGCTAGAGATTAATTTTATCATTAAGAGGTGGAATTATAACACTCATATTTGGTGTTTATAAAGGAGGTAGTGGACATTTGATCTTGTGGAGATGTTAGATCAACACTTCATAAATATGGTTGTGTTTGGTGGTAAGGAGTTGTTCTGCTAATTTATATAAGCTAGTTGTGTTGCGTCTGGAAGGAAGGATCTCTGGGAGGCCCTTTTAAGGTTTCATGTTGGTGACTAAGCCTAGCTCTAGTAAAGATATTAGAACACTATTTTTGAGGAATATTAGAAGAAGGGTGTGTTTTTAATACAATTATCATAGGTACATGAATTTTGGGATTTTATGTCTGCCAATGGTCTGATGGATCTCAGGTTTTTTGGTACCATGTTTAAATTTTGTAAAAATTGTAGAGGTATATAGATAGTCTAGTGTCACCTTGATAGGCGTCTTCTTAATTATTAGGTAGTTTATCTATGCTCTCATTCGAATATCATGCACATATATTGATCATTGTTTTACCGTGATCTGCTTTTGGTTTGTATGTCAGAAGGTGTGTTTTGAGATACTAATTTGTCATTTTCTAGTTCTTGGTTCTAGTGTTATGAATTTTAGAAGAGATAAAGAGGACATGGGACAAGGGTGATTGTGGATCAAGGTGGTTTAGGCTTCCCAACCACCTAACTTGATTGATAAGGGACTTGGATTCTTGGTCCTCAAAGTTGAAGCGTCTGGGCAGTTTTGGAGCACTTATGGATGAGGTTATGTAAGTTGAAGATAATATTATAGAGTGTTCGTATTAGGAGGAATTTGGTGACCTGGTTTCAATGAAGGAACTTCTAGATAATATGATTCATGAGGTTGAAATAGTGTTTAGGGAGAAGTACAGATCTTTTGGCTTAAAGAAGGGGACCGGAACACTAGGAGTTTTCCATCATGCATTCAATAAAGGAAAATATAGACTACCATAAATATCAAGTGGGAGCATTTATAATTAAATAATGATGTTAAAGAGGTTGGTTTGATGGTGGATCTTCATTTTAGGGAGTTTCTAGTAGGGCAAGGGGTTACCATGGGGGTAGCAAGCTAGGGTGTATGGGGATGCGGCCTTCTAAGAGAACATTCCCAAAATTCTATAATTTGATTTGATCGATTATTTTAGTATCCCACCAAGGCATTAGTAAATTTTGGAGGCCATGACTTAAATGAATATGGATATCTCCCCTAGACATAATGGGTTCCCAGGGGCTTTCTATGTGGCTGCTTGGGAGGTTGTTTGAGTATAGGTGGTTGAGTCTATGCGGTCCTTCATAGGGGCAGTTTCTTGAATAGGGTTGTGAGTTCCTCGAAGCTAGTTCTTATTCCCAATGTGAAGGACCCATCTAGGATTATTCATTAAATTACTAAATTCTTCTATAATTTTATCTACCATATTTATCTATGCACTCTCAATAGCAGGCTTGGCCACATTCTCCCCAGACTTATTTCAAATGAAAAAGACGGCTTCATCTAGGGTCAGAACACACAAGGAATTATAGGCACTAATAATGAGTTTATGGGAGATCTAAATAGGACGTTTGAGGGGAATAAATTAATGGAGAAGGTGTAATGAATCTTTTTCATCACGGTTATTATGATTATTTGCTTTGCAGAGTGGGTGTGTGACCTCTTCTTTCAGTTTTATGCCTCATCATGAATCTCTAACTCATTATCCAAAAGGGTGTTTGTATTTTTCATATCTGTGAGGGGTTACATCAAGGTGATCCTATGTCCCTGGGAATTTTAAATCTAGATTAGGAGGCTCTCTATTGAACCATTAAATATCGGATAGTGGAAGGGTTAATATCTCCCTGTAGAACCTGGGAGAGGTCTCCCTGATTTCTTAATTGATGTTTTCAGAAGATCCACTTTTTTAATTGAATGGATCACTGATGTTGATAGAATACTTTATCTAGTACCTGGAATTTTATAGAGAGTGGAGTGGGTAGTGGGACAATAATGAGAAAAGAATTTTCTTCCTTATAAAGATGTGTTCAAGTAGGAGGAGAGTGTGGATCAAGCAGAAGGTGGGAATTCTCGTGAAGAAGTTTTCTATTGTGTACCTGGGAGTACCTATTTTAGACGGTTGAATCTGGAAGAATACATTTAATATAATTTTCAATAATATTTATCTTAATATCTGTAATTTTATGAAAATTTTACCCTCTTTAAAAGGCAATATCACCCTTGTCAATAGTGTTTTGGAATCTATTCCCATGCAGGCTCTTGCTGGGGTCAAGCCTTACAAGGGGATATTCCTCTTGATGGAAAGAGTTATGGCCAGTTTTGAGTGGGATGACCATAAATCATGGAAATTCCACTAAGATTATTAGGATAGAATTGAAAAACCTATTGAGGTAGAGGGTTAGTCTACATTTCATAGGCTCATCATGCCAAAATTGGGAAATAATTCCATGTGTGTTACAGGTAGTCGAGACATTCATTTCTAGAAATAATTTTGGGCAGGGGAGGATCTACACTTCATCTCAGGATGCTCAGTTCCTGAAATTTTATTTAGGGATGAATGTTTCCATGCTCACTAAATTGAAGATATTCTAAACCATAAATAGATGCTTTTATTTTAAATGATAACATTTGGGGTGGAGTAGGACATGTGCACATTTCTGGCCTTAGTAACAAGTTGCTTCAGCAACAAAGTGTTTCATGGAGACCTACATGGGTCTTTGGGTTCCAACAAAATGGATTCAAAGATGTGGTGTGAGTTATTTACGTTTAAATTTAAATATCATGTTTTTAGGGCGTGGAACCTCACTATCCTAACAGATGATAATATTCAATTTTGAGGGGTTAAAATTATCTCTTGGTGTGAATGCTATGAGAACCCGATAGGGGAGAATTCATGGCACCTTTTCTTTATAGGAGATTGGGATATATCTTTATGGACCTTTGATACATAGAAGCTCGGACTCAACCAATATTTGTATAGAATGAACGAGTTTCTAGAATCATGTGTTCAAGATAGAGTTGCAGCAAGAGGAGATGGTTAGGAATGTGCTACCCTGATAGCAGCGGTGTTTTGGGCCTTATGGGAGGCTATGAATGCCAATAGAAATGGTGGTAGTATCTCACACCTAGTGGAAAATGTACTCTTGTCTATGATGGTGACTGAGACATAGTCACTTCGTGGTTGTTGGGGGAGTTTGGCCCTATGAATATGCCTTCTTCCAAGTTTGGGGGGAGGTCCACTAAGCACATGTACCCCTTGTAGAGGCTGACGGGTCAGGTGGAAGGATCGCATGCATTGGATGATACTCAACATCAATGGTTCTTTTGCACAGGGCATCATACGTGGTGGTGGGATGGTTCGTGATAGCTGTAAAATTTTGCAGATCAGATTCAGTGTCTTCCTTGGTCCCAAGAATGTAGTCGTAAAAGAAGAGATGACACTTCATTTTGGTCTCTTATTGTGCGACATCTATGGATTTAGGCTTAGAAATGTGGATATAAATTCTATGATTCTGAAGAGTCCTCTCCCTAATATCAAGGAGGCGCCTTGGGATCATTCATTTATCCATAGGGACTAAAGGGGTTGATTTGATATGATGTGGAGATTAGACATACTCTTATGTAAGGCAATCTGGTAGTGAATGCTCTGGCAAATAATGCTGATGCGGTTGATGACATTTCTCTTTTTCATAATTTTGACTCCATTCCCTCTTCATGTAAGGTGTTTGTGTGTGGTGATGCCTTGGATATTGACCACTTTCATCCCCTATGATGGACTGTTCGATATTTTTTGGGTATTTTATCAATAAAAAGTTTTGTTAGAAACAAGGAAAGTCTATTCTGCTAATAAAAATTAGAGGATTCATTTAAATTTTGGTTTCTATAATATATCCACATAGAATATTCTACAAATGTTCTACCTTAATTTTAGGAGGATATATTACTCATTTCCCTTAGTGTTCCTAAAAAATGAAAGAATGCAAAGATCTACAATCAAATAGGTTATTGTTATGTTTTGAATAAAAAAGTAATATACCTTTCACCACATCATTGGATGACCAAACATTATCCATTGTAGTATAAAATAATTTTGACACACATTTTTTCTTTCACTCAAATATTTTTCCACCAATGTGAGTAACTTATAACACATCATCATATATTGCTTCAACTCATTATAATTGAAGTATATTATCAAAAAAATTTCATTATACATCTGATCACTGTCCTTGTAGTCATGATCCAAATGTACAAACATTCCACATTTATAGCACTTTAAATATTTTATAATAGATTATAAATGGTTATTTTTATCACAGTTAATAAAAAATTGGAAAATTATTTTATTATTATTAGATTTCATTGATAGATTTTTCCCCAACACCTTTCACTCTGAATTAATCTTACTCTTTTAATCTCAAGGATCATAAGTGTTTGAAAATTATATATCCACTTTATTATAATTGTGAACAACATTATCATAATATTTAAATTATCATGCCACTAAACCTCTTAAATAACATGGTTTTAAACCAGATTAAAATCTATTATTTTAGAATTAATGTACAAAAAAATCTGGTACATACATGGACAGTCTTGAAAAATAAGTTTCATATGTAGATACAAAATCTTCATCATTTTACCTCAATTATATGAATTTTTATCTAAAATAATTTAAACAATTGTAGAGAAATATTTCCCTACAAACTAATTGTAAAATGATTCCAATTACATGACATCAAGAACATCACTCTATGGTATTATTAAAAAAACCACCGTCAATCAGCCTCACCTTCAAAATGATAAATGGAATGTATTTCCATTTGATGTTGAAAAAAACCAATAAATTCAAAAATAATTTCAAATTAATTAATCCATTATCTGAATAAAACTAGATTTGAGGTTTTATTGAAGGTTGGGGGTGTTTTTTCATAAAATGATTTCAATATCATCATTTTCTTCAATGGTAGATATAGATTCTCCCTAGCATATATTCCACTTTAATTTATCGCCTACACCAAATGAAACACCACTACAGTGAAATTATATATTCCAATTCTATCAATTTTTTTATACTAATTAGAAAGTATATTTTTCTATTACAAACTTCCAAGTATACCTTCCATGTTTCATATATGGAAAATCATTCTGAAAAGAAAATATTGTTATTATGAGACATGGAGACATTACAATGTTATATCTTGATAATAATATATTAAAATACCATAAGGGTATTTACTAATATTATTTGGACATCTATTGTTATCTAAACCATTTATCTGAAACTAAATATAATTACATAGCCTTAAAAATTATATATTCTTATGTCTATTTATAACAATAAAATTACTTATATTCCCAATGATATTTTAATTTTAGAGTCTATGATACTTTGGTCATAACTCATACATATAAAAAACACATTTTAAAAAATTTTCACATATAATAATTATATATTTTTCCCACTATTAAAAAATTTAAAATAAAACATGATTTATTTTTAGAAAAATATTGGATTTTTTTAAATTGAAATTTGATTTTCCCTTACTCATCCTTAATCCCTTTGAATTTTTTTAAATATGTTATTTTAACAAAAATCTCAACAAGGGAAATAAAAAAGAATATATCTTTTAGTCGAGTGAAAATTTGGAAAAACCATGAATTTGTTTCTTAAATGCATACCTTTTTACACAAATGGAATCATTTTTCTTTCAAAAATACTAGTATATTACATTTTAAGAATAATGGATTCCAATATAAACTCATTAATAATAATAGAAAATTCTTTTATGTGCCTTGGTACATCATCATCATTGAAACCTTACAAGAACCCTTACATTTACAATAACTATACATGCAACATCTCATATAATTTGCCAGAGAACAAGATTATTACCAAATGAATTAGATAAATAGTAGGGAACACCAATAATATAAGTTATATAAAGATCACTAATGAGCTATAATGGGTCTCAAACACCAATATACTATATAGAAGTTCAATATCATGAACAAAACCTTCGAATAACTCATTTTAACCCATGTGCAAAACACTTTCAGATATTGAAATAATTTTTTTATAGAATCCAATTTTAAATAAGATAATAAAAGGTAAATATGTTTTTTTTTAATTAAACATGAAATGTTGTAATGTAATACAAACTTAAAATAATTCTAATTTTAGTGGGAAAAGACATTGTCTTGGTTTACGTTAAAATATAGCATTCTATTGGTGTTTGGTAATGAAATTCAAACATTACATAAAATTATTCCACCTTCAGAACCATTGAAATATATAAGTATCAAATTACCTTAGTAATTATTTTAAATAGATATATATAAGTTCATATAATAATTTAAAAAAAATTACATGGATGGGAAATATTTTTAAAATAAAATAATTATAATATTTAAAATGAGTTTTTATATTAAAACATCCCTTACCTGGAGTCTAACTTTTGAAAAATGTTCTATATATTCCAAAATAAATAAATTAGGTTAAATTAATAAATTTATATAGATACATTTTAAAATTCATTATTTCTTTTAATTTATTTAATACCATGTTGTATACAATTACTTAATCATTTGTGTTTATCTATGATGTTTGGATGATATTCGATTGACAAGATCAGAATTACATAGGTAGGTTGATTATAGTTAAGGAGTTAATTCTTCCATATTATAAAAATATAATAATAATTTAATAATTATAATTTTTATATATCGATTATACTAATAAAACCAACTATGAATGATTGTCTTGAAAAAATAATTTTGTTATAATAATAGAGATAATAGGTTGTTCACACACTTGTGTAATGTTTCCATTTTTCAATGATCATTATCGAATGGAGGTAATAATTATTTTAAATTTCAATAATTTTAATCATATCATAAAAAGCATATTATTTAATTAAATATACTTATAGTTATAATCCATTTTACAATGTGATGAAAAATGAATCACATCGCTTCGTGGAAGTGGTAGTCAACACATACGCATTAACAAAGTTATAATTTGTTAGAAAATGTAAAGGTAAGAAATTAAATGATATATAATATTTTTAGAAAGATAAATATTTCACGAATGTTATATGTAAACATTAATTACATCATTATAATTAGTCATTGTAACACCCCAAGCTTCCACGGTACGCTTCTCTTTCAGTAACGCAATAGCTTGCATTGTACGCAAGTTCGAGATTCTTAAACATCGCGACTAATAAAAGTAGCCATTATGAATAGTAATACCCAAATTTTGAGCTATATAAATTTTAAATTTCAAAATGGACTTCATTTTTGGATTTGGAATTTTGAAAATAGAATAAGTTGATTTTTTGGAATTTTTCTGAGAACATCCAATTTTCGATGAATAGTGCAAAACACTCAAAAACAACTTTTTTAATCAAAATAATTTATATTGATAACTTATTCTATTGAGTGGTTTAACAGTATAATTAGAATATACTTTTACCATTTTATCCAATGGTGGTCATTAGAATTAATTTCACTTTGAAATTGGACATAAACAATTGTCAATCTTTTGATTGATATTGTTTCTTAAAAACGCTATTTGTTTAGTCAACAGGAATTAATTATAAAACTAATTAATGAAACTTATATGTTTTGAAATTTGTAAAATAGAAATCATTTTCTAATTTGGAATATCTATTATTTCTTAGGGTGAATTTTTTGTATTGTTATGAAAATCCTCATTTTTTGATGAATAGTGAAACCACAAAGTGGTAGTTAAAAAAACTGATTTTTCGTTTAAATGAAACATTTCCACTTCTATGAATTGAATTTCAAAAATCCCACATACATGGTAGTCATTACTATGTAAAATTTGGTTCAATGGGATGAAAATAATTTTTGGTGAATAGAAACTTTTGAGTTTTATTAACCACGATTAGAGGTAATTAGGGTAATTTAAGGTAAAAATGATATTATAAGAATATAAAATTATATTGACACATGTACTACTCTAACTGGATGAGTCATGGATGACCAAGAAAAACCATGGGATGATTTTTGGGACCCCATGGAGCACCTTGGGTAAGATAATGACATTAATACCTTTTATTTAAAGTAAAAATAAAAATGTCACAAACATGTATTGTTTTAAAAAATAGTTTTTAGAAGAGGTTATACAAGTTATATATTTGACAATAAATATTAATTTTAAATATGAAATTATTTCCTACATCATGGTGATTGTTTTATAATATTTATACATTAAATAAATAAATTTATTTATGACACCATGATGATGCAGCGATTACCTCATTAATGAACGATTTAAATAAAATGAAAAGATACGGTAAAATATAAGACTCAAATTTGTCAAAAACCTATTTGATGTGTGGATTTATAACCCCTATCATCTTATCTTATAAATATATCATTTTGGGACATTTATAATCCTAAAAACATTTTATAATAAAATTATAGTTTCAATCATTCAAAAAGAGACCCTCCACTCCTCTTATAAAAGGTCCCCACCTATACCACCTTATTCACACATTCAAATCCATTTGGATCAGCAATACTCTGCCCAAATACCCTCTCAACTTTCGTCCCTTCATCCTAGAATCCTTACCCTGGGCAGATATTTCTTCAAGAAACCCTTTTGGTTCAAACTATGGGGAGTTACCCGATTTAAAGGTAATGGCTTCTCTTATGTCCTTTTGTATTATTTTAATTCTAGAACCCCTAAAATATTTTTATTATTTTATTTTCTAACTAAACCAGTAACCTAAATATACTTGGATTTCATTATGAGAAGGGTTCGAACTACACTTACAAACACCTCCATCTAATGGTTAAAAAACATATTGTTTCTGTGGGTGACGAATTACTGCCTCATGAAACAATGATTGCTCAATATTCTTTTAACACCTCTCTTGGTGGCCATTAAGATGTCACTATATTTATATATGATATGTATTATGTTTTTGTTTTCCTTATTCTTCTTTATTTTTCATTTATGTCATACCTTTATGATTTCTATTATGGGTAAACGTGATAATTTCATTTTAGGAAGTGCGGACTACCGCCCCCTCAAAGTGATTTGAATCGTTAATGCCATATGTGGGATGTATAAAGGAAGGAGTTAATGATATTATATATGATATTGTACTGGAATTATAATATACCTTAACATCATTATGATTTCATTTCATTAAATAATAAATAGAAATGAAATTAGCATTCATGCGTACGTACGGCTTACCCTCTCCATGAACGGTGCATTTCATTTCTTACCTATAAATGTTATGTAATATTATAAATTCATGTATATACTTGATATATTTGATATATATGATATATAAATTATGAATATAATTCTGTAGATAATGGATATTTTACCACATAAACAACTTATTATTATAAGAAGTTTATTTTTGACTCAAGTACCAAGGATCGAAAAAACGACTGTTATTAAATTAAATGATTACATAATGTTCATTACATGGTAATAGGTGATGTAAAAGTAATAATGAACTTGAAAAAGGTTCTTAAGAAAATATAAATTAACTATAGTTTATTATTCAGGAGATTAAATAACGATCGAGTCAAGTCGGACACGTGGTAAGGGACTTCGTCTCAATCTTCATTCATTGAGGCATATTTTGTTTTAATACAAGACTTTATTTTATACGCTGTATAAACACATTAGACTTCTAATTTCATTAAAAAGGAATCTTTTTATATTATGAATTTTACTAAACGACAAAAGGAATGTTTTGTCTTACATATGCGGCGACAACGACTACTCCGCCCCCATTACCATTATTTGAGTTTCAGCTTCCTCAACAAGCCATAACTTTTTTTCAATGAAAAATAAATACCATGTTTTACTTTTCTTTTATTTTAGTATTGAAAATGGTTTTGATAATGTTTTTGATAATGTTTTTATTATATCAATGTGTTCTGTTGATATCTTGTGATTGAAATGTGTAAATTTTATGTTTCCTTTATTCATGTTTTATGTGATACGATTATGTTTTGGTTTTTGGGAATTGTTTATGATATATTTAAACCATTTCATATAATGAATGAATTAGACATAGTACGTGATGGGTGGAGCCTGATATAGCTCCTCGATGAATCAGTAGGTCTCATGAGACAAACTAGTGTCTTGGCACAAGGCCTGGACAAAATATTATTTGTAGTCTTGGCACAAGATCTTGATTATGTGGTTATGATTGTCTGAAATTATGAATTCCATCATTATGAAAGTGGTTATTGAAATTGCATGTGAATATTAGACTTGTAGAATATCCATGTGAATAAATAAATGGAATTATTTTATTTTATTTGTTCCATGTTATTCTGAAGTTCATGTTTAAAAGGATTTTGTTTTAGTTATTCAATTGCCTTAATTTTTTATGCTTTTTGATAAAAGATTCCGCTATATTGTTATCCTTACTGAGCATCTGAGATCACACCTTTCTATGTTATATTTTTTCCAGGATGTGAATAGGTATATGGTGATTGACCTGCATGGATAGTCTAAGGGAAGAGTGTGTTCAAAGGGGATATGATTTTGTTGTAGTTTTTATTTCATGATGTATTGTAAAACTTATGAATGTATCTCGTGTTTCAAGGCTACTAAACTAATCGGTATTTCGAGATTTGATCTTTTTTGATCATGCCAATGTTATTTAATAATGCACTGACTCTGGGTAACTAGGGTTAGGGTGTTATAGTTGGTATCATTGGCAGTTTAATACTATCCTTAGAAGCTACATTTAGATAAACTCTGATTAGAGCACATAGCCCTAAGATAGACTGTGAGGATTACTATAGAAAAACATCCTAGAATTTTGGTAAAGTATAGATTTTTTGTATTTTCCAAACAATACATCCCTATCTGGATACGAACAGTTAGAGGCGGATCTGGAACATATGTACCTAGGGGTAAAACCCAAAAAAATCGTTTTGAGCTAGACTCAAACGGGAACTGGTTCATGACAACGAGCCTTGCTACACTCTTGGTTATGACACTCTCGAGGGATATGATTAGGATAATTCATGATTTCTTTACAAACCATTATAAGGGTTTATGAGTATATAATTCCTCAAAGAAAAAATTTCTATGATTATGGATTATATCCATAAACTGTTCAATTTATGTTAAGTGTTTTTCAAGTTTGTTATTATGTATTTCGATTCATAAACTAATCTAGTTTATGACATTGTTTACAAGTGGCTCCTAGTGGAAGGAATGAAAATTATATCAATGCATTCACTCCATGTAGGGATTTCCCTCCTACTCAAGATAATTATAGTGAAGCAGGTGATACAATTGGTGCTGATCAGCTTATCACCATACTGGGAAGACTCACTCAGGTAATGAATAATTACCTTACTCATACGGAGAACCCTGATCTGCAACATGGAGGATCAATGTTAGACCACTTCATGAGACAACAACCACCAATATTTAATAGAGGTAAAAATCCATTATTATCTGAGCAATGGATAAATTCCCTAGAGAAAATATTTCAGGCTTTAGGGAGTAGTGAAAGGGAAAAAGTTTTCATGGCAGTTTACCACCTCACTGAAGATGCTGATCAATGGTGGTTATTGATTGAAAATAAAAAGGATGATTAAGAAGTATGAAGTGTGGAATGTAGAGAGTTTAAAGAGATTTTCATAGAAAAATAATTTCCTCAAGACCATCGAGCAGATATGGAAAGACAATTTCTAAGTCTGAGGAAAAAGGAGGAAGAGAATGTTGCAAAGTATGAGTATAACATTATGAGGTTAGCAAGGAATGCTGTATATTATATACATAACCCAATAATTAATATTGATAGTTTCTTTGATGGCTTTAAACCATTTCCCCATCGATCTTTAGTATTACAATCCTTCTCATCGTACGAAGGTATTGTCTCGTGTGCTATCTAGACAGAAAAGGAATTCTCTAAGTCTTATGACAAAAAATTAGAGTAAGAGAAGTAGAGAATAGTGGAGCAAGAGACATATAAAGGGAAAAAGGGAAAGAAAGATTTTCCATAATGTGATAATTGTGGTAAAAAACACCCTGATACTTTCCTAAAAGGAATTGGAGTTTGTTACAAATGTGGAGAAAAAGGGTACCAGACTCGTGATTGCAAGGGAAAGAAACAGGTTGTCAATGTTGAATGCTAGAATTGTAGAGAAAAGGGGAATCATGAAAATTAATTCCCAAAGAGACAAGGAAACATACCTCAGAAAAGGCCAGGGGAGCAAGGCCAAGATTATTCTATTACTACATACGAAGTTGAATAATTATTATATTTGTGTTTTTGGACTCAAGAACTATATTATGGATATAAGAATAATGTGATATATATAAGGATTTTACTAAAGTACTTGTTGCTTTCATCAAGGTTTTTATATGATGAAGGTAATCATATTTTTAGTATGTGACAATAAGAGAAACTTTACTTTGTCTGGAGAATCTGATGTTACAATTGATTTTAGAATGTAGAGACCTTTTAGAGAAAGTCTGGACAGTGGTATTTTTGATAACTATAAAGGTTGGAATGTATTTTGTTGAACTTTGGATAGTATTGTTTAATGTTAAAACATTTATGAAGATTTTTTTTGAATATTATAATACTATAGTTTTAAGAAAAGAAAAACCTACGGGTCGGGGGATAACCCGTCACGTCGGACAATGCTACAGGAATCGAACCCACAACCATAGTGCGACATGCCTTTATTACCTACCACTAGCCTACAGAAAGTCCCTGGTTATTAAGAAATATTTTTACTAATCGAAATGGAGTGTGTTAATATTTTAAACCTTGTATGATTATGATAAATATAATATTTTTGAGTTCTATTATTATTTTGAGTAAAAGATGAGTTTGTGGTAAAAATTAGTTGAAGGTTGAAACTCTACTTGTCACGTATATATATATATATACCGCTCTCTAATTCTATGAATAAATTAATTCTTAAACATTATTAAAGGGATATTAAAACAAAAAAAATCATGTTATCCTAATACCTTATGTTTTTTTGAACTGATAATATTTTAAAACGCCATGGATTGAAGGCTTTGAGGCCCTCAATTTTACACTTTTTTGTGATTGATGACCTCAATCACTCCGTACAAATATTTACATTTTTCATCCAATTATGCGTCTCTAATTTCCACCAATTTTATCCTAATCAAGATCATAATTTGGTGGTGGCTTTTTCATTTCCCTTTCCCTCTTATTAAGACTAAATTTTATTAACCTTATTTCCGATTTGGGTTTTCCACAAAGGTATTTTCTATTTTCAACCTTTTATTTTAAAAGAATATTTTCAAATTGTGAGGATGAAATTTATTGAATGAGGGGAGAATGTAACACCCCAAGATTCCACGGTATTCTTCACTTTCAATAATGCAATAGCTTGCATTGTACGCAAGTTCGAGATTCTAACACACTGCGACCTATCAAAGTAGCCGTTATGAATAGTAATACCCACTTTTTGAATTATATAAACTTTATATTTGAAAATGGACTTCATTTTTGTATTAGGAATATCAAAATTGTCCTAAGTTTAATTTTTTGTATTTTTCTGAGAACATCCAATTTTCGATGAATAGTGAAAAATACTTAAAAAGATCTTTTTTAATCAAAATAATTTATAGTGATAAATTATACTATTGAGTGGTTTTAAAGAGTAATTAGAATATAATTTTACCATTTTATCTGATGGGGGTCATTAGAATTAATTTCACTATGAAATTGGACATAAACAATTGTCAATCTTTTGATTGATATTGTTTCTTAAAAACACGATGTTTGTTTTGATAACGATAATTAATTATAAAATTAATTAATGAAAATTATATGTTTTGAATTTTTTAAACTAGACATCATTTTTTAATTTGAAATATCAATTATAGCTTAGGGTGAATTTTTGTATTGTTCTGAAAAACTTCAATTTTTGATGAATAGTGAAACCACTAAGTGGTCGTTAAAAAACTGATTTTTCATTTAAATGAACCATTACCGCTTCTATGAATTGAATTTCAAAAATCCAACATACATGGTTGTCATTAATAAGTAAAATTAGAATCAATGGGATGAAAATAATTTTTTTGTGAATAGTAACTTTTGAGTTTTATTAACTGGGATTAGAGGTAATTAGGGTAATTTAAGGTAAAAATGTTATTATAAAAATATATAAATATCTTGACACATGTCCTACTCTTATTGGATGAGTCATGGACAACCCATAAAAACCATGGGATGATTTTTCTGACCCCATGGAGCCACTTGGGTAAGATAATGACATTAATACCTTTTATTTAAAGTAAAAATAAAAATGTAAAAAACATGTATTGTTTTACTAATAAAATATAGAAGGGGGTTTACAAGTTACCTTTTTGACTATAAATATTAATTGGAAATATAAAACTATTTCCTACATCTTGGTGATTTTTTTATAATTTTTAGACATTAAATAACTAAATTTATTTATGACACCACGATGATGCAACGATTACCACATTAATGAACGATTTAAATAAAATTAAAAGATAAGGTAAAATCTAAGACTTACACTTTTCAAAAACCTATTAGATTGTTTGATTTAGAACCCTTACCACTTTATCTTCTAAATATATCATTGTGGGACCTTTATAATTTGAAAACCATTTTATAATAAAATAATATTTTCAATCTTTCCAAAAGAGCCCCTCCTCTCCTCTTATAAAAGGCCCCCACCTCTACCAACTGATTCACACATTCAAAGCCATTTTTCTCGGCCAAACTCTACCCAAATACCCTCTAAACTTTCCTCCCTTCATCCTAGAAGCCTTACCCTAGGCAAAATGCTCTTCAAGATACCCTTTTGGTTCAAACCAAGGGAAGTTACCCGATTTAAAGGTAATGTCTTCTCGTATGTCCTTTTGTTTTATTTTGCATCTACAACCCCTAAACTCTTTTTATTATTTTCATTTGTAACAAAAACAGTATCCTAAATATACTTGGACGTTGTTATGAGAAGTATTTGAACTACACTTACACACACCTCCATCTAATGGTTAAAAACATACTGTTTCTATGGGTGGCGAATTACTTCCGCATGAAACGATGATTGCTCAATATTCTTTTAACACCTCTCATGGTGGCCATTAAGATGTCAATATATTTATATATGATATATATTATGTTTATGTTTTCCGTATGCATCTGTATTTTTCATTTATGGCATTCCTTTATGATTTACATTATGGGTAAACGCGATAAATTTATTTTAGGATGTGCGGACTACCGCCCCCTCAAAGTGATTTGAATCGTTAATGCGAAATGTGAAACCTATAAAGGATAGAGTTAATGATATTATATATGATATTATACTGGATTTATAATATACCTATATTACATTATGATTTCATTCAATTAAATTTGAAATAGAAATGAAAGTAGCGTTCATGCATATGTACGGCTTACCGTCTCCATGAACGGTGTATTTCATTTCTTACCTCTAAATGTTATGTAATATTATAAATGCATCTATATACTGGATATATAAGATATCTATGATATCTAAATCATGAATATTATTTTGTAGTTAATGGATATTTTACCACATAAACAACTTGCAATTATAAGTAGTTTATTTTTGACTCAAGTACCAAGGATCGACAAAATGACCGTTATTAAATAAAATGGTTACATAATGTTCATAACATGGTAATAAGCGATGTAAAAGGAATAATGAATTTGAAAAAGGTTCTTAAGAAAATAGAAATTAACTATAGTTTATTATTCAAGAGATTAAATAACGATCGAGTCATGTCCAACATGAGGTAATGGACTTCATCTCAATCTCCTTTCATTGAGGCATATTTTGTTTTAATACAAGACTTTATTTTATACGCTGTATAAATAGCTTTGAATTTTACTTATATTCAAAAGGAATATTTTTATACGAAGCATTTTACTAAATGACAAAAGGAATGTTTTGTCTAACATATGCGGCGAAAACGACTTCTCTGCCGCCATGACCATTATTTGAGTTTTAGCTTCCTCTACAAGCCATAATTTTTTTAAATGAAAAATAAATACCCTGTTTTAATTTTCTTTTATTTTGGTATTGAAAATGGTTTTGATAATGTTTTGATAATATCAATGTGTTGTATTGATATCTTGTGATTAAAATGTGAAAATTTTATGTTTCCTTTATGCATGTTTTATGCGATATGATTATGTTATGGTTCTTGGGAATTTTTTATGATATGTTTAAAACATTTCATATAAGGAATGCATTGGACTTAGTAAGTGATGAGTGGAGCCTGATATATCTTTTTGATGCATCAGTAGGTCTCATGAGACAAACAAGTGTCTTGGAACAAGGCCTTGACAAAATATTATTTGTAGTCTTGGCACAAGGCCTTGACTATGTGGTTATGATAGTCTGACATTATGTATTCCATCATTATAAAAGTGGTTATTTATATTTCATGTGAATATTCAACTAGTAGAATATCCATGTGAATAAGTAAATGTAATTAATTAATTTTATTTCTTCGATGTTATTCCGATGTTCAAGTTTAAAAGCATTTTGTTTTAGTTATCCAATTTCATTAAATTTTTAAGCTGGTTTTTGAAAGATTCCGCTATATTGTTATCCTTACTGGGAATCTGAGCTCACTACTTTCTATGATTTATTTTTCCCAGGATGTGAAGAAGTATATTATGATTGACCTACGGGGATAGTTTAAGGTATGAGTGTGTTCAAAGAGGACAAGATTTTGTTGTAGTTTTTATTTCATTATGTAATGTAAAACTTATGAATGTATCTAGTGTTTAAAGGCTACTAAACTAATCAGTATTTCGAGACATGATCTTTTGGGATCATTCCAATGTTTAGTAATAATTCAACTACTCTGGGTAACTAGGGTCAGGGCGTTATAGTCAGGATAGGTGGTGATACAAAATGAATTACATTGGTTCGTGATGTGGTAGTCTGTCGTACACATGAATGGTGTAGTCGAATACCATTTTATGGATGAGGAAATGGATATATGTTATAACATTAACATAAAAATTATTCATTATATGTAAAATTATAGTGTTATTATTCTTTCTTGGTTGAATAATAAATTATGGTGGAAGAGGAAGTAATAAAACAATGATTCTCAGAAACGTAATATACATCTTCTTCTGACAACATCTATTTATTTTCACCTTAATACATAAAAGGTTGGTATTATATCTAAATAACACCTATATTTTAGGAGGAGGGATTTTATTAAGTCATTTGGTTAGTGATTAACCAAACCAATAGGTGTTTGATGTCTGAATAAATGAGAATAATTGGTACCCTTTTATATGAGAAGGGATGAGACACTTGGAATATCATGGAATATTAAATTAATAGAAATTAGTTTTGATATCCAAATTAAAAATTATAATATTAAAAGTTTATATTTTTATAAATGGATATAATATCATAGAAAAAACTATGGATTTTTTAGATCAAATTTTACCCTTATATTTTTGTTTAAACCCTTCATTAACACTTTTGAAAATTATAGTAATAACAAGTTTTTTACTCTTAAAAGGTTGATATAGTTACAATAAAAGGTAAAAAGGACACAAAAATGGACCATGTTTAATATTTTAAAAATTATACCAAGCACATCTCTGATGAAAGTATTTTTAGGCATTTGAAATCATTTTAAAAAATATAATTTATTATAAAATATCCTTAGTGTTAATTTTGGAACTACTCTATTCATTTTACTCATAAAACTACCAGATAATGATGGAATTATAATCCAATACATAAAAAACTCTATAATTATTCATGTTTTTCTTTGAAAATATTGGAACAAAAATATCCATTGAAATCATATAACATTTTACATTTTAAACTTATTTATTTTAATTTTCTATTAATTTAATAATTACTGAATCGTATGTTATTAAGTTAATTATTTCATCACAAAAATTTAACACAAATTACCCTGATAAATAAAAACAATTCATCCATAAAATTATTATATATAAATAAAGATATCCTTTGATTATCCATATGTACAAATTATTATAATTATTAAAAGAAAGCGTGTGACATTTTTGGATTTATATTCACTTAAATATTATAATGGTCAAAATCATGTCCAAATGGAATATGTCCATATATTTTACTTTTGGATAGCTATAAGTTTAGTATACATATATAAAAACAATATAAAAACATATGTATTTTAACAAATAAATACAATTAATTTAATGATCCAAAGAATTAATTTAATCTATTTCACATACCAATATCTACATCACAGAAAAACAATACGATGAATGAATACAACTAGGAGCTATCCTAACTAGTGAATGTAATCATGTATTACTAGTAAATTCATAAATTGGACATGAATCCAAGGAACCTTGATGACACCGACCCTTTATCAGAACCGAACAAGGAATTTTAATGATATATGAATACAAAAACTCCCACATATAACCCAAGTTATCACAAAAAATTAGTGATTATAATAAATTAATTTTTTGAATTATTTATTCAAAAATATTACTTACGTTTAACTAAATCCATAATTTAAAACCATGTCAAAAATGTTTTTTTGAAAAATAATTGAAAATATAATTCGAATAATTATTATACTAAAAGGGGTTTTCTAGAAACATAATATTCAATATTTAGTTTTAAAACATAGGAAAACCATTTAATAAAACTATTCCCTGATGGTATTGAACAATTGGAAAAAATAAATAATCTCATTACCTCTTCTGATCATGAACAATAATCAAGAAGGAAGACTTCATTGTGGCATAAATCACACATCATTGTTGGAATGAAGAATCTTTTCCAGAGGAAGAAATTCATTAATAATCTCCATCAAGAAACCTTAAATCAAGATCAATGTAAAATATGAATAGAATTTCAATTACTATTATTTATACTGGATTGAAAATTGAATTTAATACCCTTATAATCTCACATGAAATATCCATTCAAATCCCATAACTCCCTCCCAAAAGTTTCACTTGAATCTATGTTTTAAAAGAATTAGTTTGGTCCTCACCATGTCCTGTTGATGTTTTCCATGTATGTGGTGGATTTAATCACATCAATTCAAATAACCCACTATGGTGAGACACTATTAGTTTTTTTTTGCAAAAAACCGTCCCGTTTTGGACATTCCATAGCCTAGACTATGTATTTTTAGGTCCCCCTGGCTATGTTCCATAGCCAATGCCACCGTACACCCAGCCCAGGACCACCCAATGAACACAACCTCCCGTTGGTGTTTTCTTGTGATTATTATTCAAAATTTCACTCCCAAAACACCCGTCCGCCACCATGTCATTCATTTCACATGGTGAATCAAAATTTTTTGATGAACTCCTGAACATTCTAAGAAAAATACCAAGGATCCCTAATCCCATATAAAACCTTAAAATATTATTAAAAAACATAATATAACATGTAAAATACCTACAACCTGGTATGTTACAATTAAATTCATTAATACAATTAATACAATTTACCTAGGGAAAAAATCATGAAACTATCATAATTTACAAATTAATAAAAAAATTTCTCAAATGCCATACCCCAATCATAGTTTTGAACAGTTTTCGTGTAGTAATAAGAACAATTATATGGCCATAAGACCAACCCACGTGAGGAAAACCCCAATACAGATGGATAATTAAAATCCCAATTATTTACTCATCCAAATATGAAAAACCCAATAAAAAACTCTATGATTCCTTTCCCTAGATATAATATTGTAGAGAGATCCATGGGTCAGGGAAGAAGAACCCCGTCAAATCACAAACAAGGGATCAGCTACATTTAAGGTTCAAGTAAAATAAAATTAATAAAAAACATCCCAAAAAAATTTCTAATGGGTTCATGGTAGGAAAAAGAAATTTTAAACAAATAAAATTCAGTGGATATACTGAATTTATACCTCGGTGAGAAAAAACTCGGTCATACTGTGATATTTTATCATGAAACTATGACGAGGCTATCTCAATCTTTCCTAAAAAAATCACACTGTATTTAGAAAACCAATTAATACTTGAAATAAATAAAATATTTTGATGTATAAATATTAATATTATGTATTTAGATGCATCCTATTTTTGTAAATAATTTATTTTTTTGAAAAAGGAATTTTTTTAAAAAAAACTTATTTTCCATGTATAAAATGTTTTATTTAAATGCTAAAATTAATGATTTTCAAATTTTAATTCTATAAAAAAAATATTTTTTATTCCATCATATCATGTTTTTTAGATGGTTAACTTTAGATATGTTTCCTAAAATATTGAGTTTTGAGTTTACACAAAAAAATACCATTTTTATAAAAAACTATAATTTCATTTCATGTTTTTACAAAGTCAAATTCATTTTTTATTTCATTTAAAGTAAAATGAGTACCTATTTAAATAAAAATTATATAATTAATACCATATGACTCGTTATTTTAGTTTATTTTGGTATAAATGCTTTTAAGACTTAATAATTCATTCTTCAATAAAACTAGTTTTGTGTATTGTTTTTCATTATTATATTAATATTTATTTCTAACACTTATGATAATTGAATATTTAAAAATGGATTTCATATTTGGAATCGTCAGTTTCCAAATTATTTATGAGTTCAATTTCACTATTGATCATATTTTATTATTATGATTGTAAAAATCTGTTAATGCGTTAATGTGTATAATGTGTTAATAAAGATAAAAACAAAGTTATATGCTCATCAAATATTATATAATTTATTAATGGGGGATATCGTTTAAAAACTTATCAAGTTATCATCAAAATTGTATTAACTTTCAATTTACCAGGAGGATGAAATTTATAATATTTAATAGATAGGGGTATTTTCAAGTGATCCACTTCCATCACTTAAAAAATTGGAACATCAACCCTATTCTTATTTGGAAAATTTGAGCAATATATATCATAAAAGGTTTACCCATATGAATTCCTAAATTACTTATCCACGTAATATAGTTTTTATTCTCACCAAAATAATAACCGATGAAGGCGAAACGTGGAAGCCAAATGAGGTTTTCCAATGAAGAGGTATAACTCTTAATAGAGTTCTTTCTTGTTCATATCTTATTATACAATATTTAAACCCATAATAACAATTATTATATAATAATATAAGTATATCCAATATATTGAAATTTTATTATGTTTTTTATAACTGTTTTTAAAATTATATGACAAATTAATATATAAGATATTTATGAAATAACTATTATTTTTAAATATTACATATTATTTATATTCTTACACTCCCATCGATTAGAGAATAGCACCATCACTTGTGAGTACGTGTGGACAGCCTGCTCCACGAAGCGATGTAATTTTTTTCTTCAATACAAATTCAAAATTATGGTCATAAGGATGGGAATAATGAATTGATATTACATATATAACATTACTATGATTATATAAATTTATAATATTTTCTAATTAATTTATTTTCAACCTATAAGAAAAATAAAAATGTCATTCATGTTCTTGAATGGACTTTCATCTCCATGAAACGATGTGCGTCATTTTTCATGACCGACTAACATGGATGGATATAAAATAATACAAAATGTTTATACGAGATTAATATATCATGTTTATGATTCTTGATTTCATGGAACTATAAACTCCTTTGACCATGGAAAACCCACAAATTATATTTTTTGGTTATAAACTGTAGAACCACATAACATCCAACATAAACTTATCCATTTTAATAACTAACTAAAATATGGTAATAAATTAAATAAAGGGAATAATGATGATTTAATTCACATTAAAAATTTTCTCTTCAAAGTATATAAATAATAAAATTTTATTATACTATGTTCAGAGAATATGTGAATCTAGAAGACACTTATGTTATGTTATTTTTTAGACAACTTTTTGAAAAGGTTTGATGTTTCCTTTCAAAGATCACCATCATATCCATTTATCTAAAATAAATAATTATTTTATTCCATGATTTATAAATGAAAATCCCAATTTCATTTTTAATTTCAATACTAAATTTATTAGATTAATCTTATACAGAATCATACTTATAATTTTGACTTTACATAATGGTGTGAAAATATTTTTTTAACAAGAATGGATTGAACAATCTTTCCACCATTATAATTGATATTCCATATCAAGATTTTTCCTATAGGTTTACATGTGTTTTCATGGAATATCATATTCCTTATTTTATTTGAACTTTTCATTTTTAAAACTATTCAAAAGAAAAAGATATTTATCAGTATTTGTTTTTTAGAAATGGAAAGTTATTTACTTATGGGTTAAAATGAGGTTTTCAATGTAAATATAATGATAAGGTGAAAGAATATAAATGTTTATTTCATGATATAGTATTTGGAAATTATATATAATGACAATTCTTCTAGATATTTCCTATGATAATATGTGATCTAAATATAGTACTCTAATGCAATATGATATGATTTAGTCTTCGAAGATGAAAACAAGGAAGATAAAATGGTAGGTTACTCCTATAAACTTATCAAAAAAAATTTAATTCTGAAATGGGTTAAACAGTATTAATCATGGATTCTGAATATCATTCTTCAAGACAACAATTTTATACTTACATATGGTTTTTATGGAAATATTTTCAGTTTATGAGGTATGTAAATATTTTTAAAATTTTATGATAAAATGTTTGTTTTTCAATGACATGTTTTCTTATCTTCTCATATTCCATGTAGATACTTCTGGATTTTATTTATTTATAATGTATTTGAATAGGTTTATTTGATAAAATATTATTTTAACATGTGTATTAATTTTATTTATGTTTAAATAGTGTTTGGTGAAACATGTAAATATTTTTATGTATTTTCATATTTCATTGGACTAATGGGTTTCCATTATTTTTATATTACATACTAGTATTTTTTTGATCATCCGATTTTCAAATGATTTTCATGGGATATAAGTATGTGAATGAATTATGGTATGGTCAATGATGTTATGTCTTGAATGAGGAAAATGTATGACAAATAAATTAGAAGTGTAAATTTAAGTAGCTACTTTTTTTAAAAAAAATATACACTATGTGTAAGTGTCTATTTTTATGCAACGTTGTTCCTAATTAACTAAAACTATATAAAATATCCTTGAAATATAATAATGTTAAACCATTATTATAAATCATTTAATTATGGTTTGTTTATAATATGAGGTTTTGTACAATATATCACAGATATCACCCCCTTAGTAAAACTTGTTAACCATATTTAATATGAAATGACCATGGAAGTATGTATCATTTCCAAGACAACCACTACATGAAATCACTCAAAAAATAACCCTGGTAACATAACCTACAATGCCACTCATTGTGTTGGTAAAGTAAAATTCCTTGAATTCAATCTATGTAAAATGTCACTAACTTCTGAGACACATCATACCACAAATGAATCTCTCAATCTATGAACAATAATTCAGTGAAGAATTGTTTTTATGAAATAGAGGAACATCATATGGTTTCATTAATCCCTGAAAACCCTAATTTCATTGTGAAAAAATTTATAGTACTTACACCGACATTGGAAGACCATGCACTGAGGTCACAACAACTCCTGCACACCAAGACATACTAATAGGTAGTTCTACCCCTCTACTAAAACCAAACCAGTCCTGATGTGAACCAAACGGCCACATCCTGAAAAAGTTCTCTTAGTTGAAACCCATTTTCTAAAATTACATTTCTTCCTCCAACCTTCTCCTAACACATTCAACACTGAAATAACTATAATTAATGGTATTGAAGGCAGTAGTCTAATACATTAGATAACTCACAAATTATTATCATTTTCCATATTCAAAATCATAGTACAGAGCTAAAATAGTAAGAGCGGTGAATTTTTTTTATGTTTTTTTAAAAAATGCTATAAAATAAAATTTTTAATCATTCAATTATTTCATTTGATTATAAAATAATCAAATTAATGTAAGAATAATGTAAATTATATATTTATGTGTAATGGAAAAATAATTTAAAAATTAAAATGGGATGCAATGATAAGGATCTAAAATAACTTTAAAACAAGACCTTATATATCATACCCTCAAGAGGGCTTGAGAGGTTAATATTTATCCCTTGGTTTCAGTGGAAACCAAAAAACCAAATAAGAAGAAAGGAATTGATTGGTTTTAATGGAAACCTAGATCCAAAAAAAATAATACCATGGTTTTAATGAAAAAAAAGAACCAAAAATAATGTCATGGGATTTTAAATAATCCATGATCAAAGAGCCTCACTATAATAGAGGTGAACAACAAAATAAGAATAAGAAGATAGATGATAATTTTTATAAATACTATAAAAAGTACTCATCTCACTCAAAAATATTTATAAAAATATGAAATTTGGAAATGGAGAGTGGGGGAGTGGGTAGAAGATGATCCTTTGAGAATTAAAATAAGGTGGAATGATAGATCAATGTGAAAAGGAAAAAATACATTGGATATAATCTATTAAACCCCTTTTTTAATTAAAGAAATTAATTATTTCGAGAAGAACTATTGCAATTGATATATTAAGAATCCTTTTAGGGAATGTAATAGATGAATATATATGTAGTTGAGATATAATACTCCCATAGTGTCAATTTGTAGATTTTATAATAAGTGAGAGTGTCCTGGGTCGAGTCAAGACATTAATGATCCATGTCATGGATTTTAATTCCATCTATTAATTCAAATTAGATATTCTAGATCAAATCCCCTAGATAGGCACCTAATGATCTCCGGTATGCCGATAGGCTTGCGACAGATCACTTGTTCTTTTCAAAACTCATTAGATATCTAGTGTGATCTACCATGTATTGAGGGAGCTTATATCTAATCTAGATCTTATGTTCCGTTCCACCAACTGTTTAGTGACACTCCACTAGGTTTCTTGCTGTTCCAAATAGGGGGACCATGGAAATAGTAATCCATGGTCCTTTGATTACTTCAATTTGTATATATATTCTATAGGAACATTTTCAAATACTATAATCTGGAAATAGATAAAAAAAGGTTAGAAACACCTTTAATATATTTTATTAAAAAAACACATTAAAGGTTCAGTAATCTCTCCCTTTTCATGATCGTTATCACCAATTTAAGATTAAAATAAAGGATAATAGAGAAGAATGAGGTGAAAAATAAAGGGGAATGAAAAATATGGAAGGGTTATAATCATTAAAAAAACCATTCATATGTATCCCCCTTGTAATAATATAATTCTATTATATTGAAAGCATTACACTCAAAAAGATAAGTATTTATCCATTTTGAAACTATTATTAGTATATATTTGACATTTTTGAAACTATAGATAAAAAATTCCCTACACCCATACACATTTAACTAATCTCTACATTTTTAAATATCAAAAACAATTTTAACTCATAAGGGTTAGATAGAAACATGAAAAAAAGACAATCAAAGTGATCATAAAAACATGAACATGATATTTTAAAAATAAGAAAATCATATATTTTAAAAAAATGTGATTTTAGAATAGAATATAGAGACAATAATAGTTAATAGAAATAATTGGAATAATACCATTCCTAACTACTCTTTAATAAAATTAAAAAAAATTATAATTAAGGGTTTTTGAAGATATTGGCTTATTAAAGATCAATGAAAATATGTTATAACATTATTTCATCATTTTGAATGCAGTCTATCAAAAAGTGTTGTATAATATCAATGTTCTTAATGCATGCATGAAAAATCACATTTCTATAATTTATTATAAAAATTATACAATCACATTTAATTAGAACAATAATAAATGTTACCTAAAATTCAAGGATAAATTTTATGATCCATATATGTTGGTCTTAATAACTCTATGTAGATATATTGTTTCTCTAGTTATAGAAATAGTAATTTAATTTTAATTTTAATTAATATATGAAATTAAGGATTTATAAGAAGGTGATAAGATTTGCTTGTAAATATACTATCTAGTTGAAATCATCCATAATAAGTGCATAAAAAATATAAAAGTTTAAAATAAATTTTTAAGATAAAAAGATTATTTTTAGAAACTTTCAAGAAAGAGGGATATGTTTTTAATTATTTTCAATGAGATTCTTTTGGAATTGAATGAAATTAAGTGAAAATAAAAACAATAAACACAATTTCTTCTTAGGTAACATTTATATAAAGAATACAACTAATGAAACATCTATAAATACTATTATCAATTGTTTTATTGGATCCATCTAATATAGGATTACAATAAACTCATTGTTTTATCAATTTCCATATCATGATCCCCAATAAAATTCATATTAGTTTATTTATAACAACCAATGACCCGTACTCCAAAACCCTATAGTAAAATTGTCCCCTTTTCAGTTTTGCATTTGATTCTAATAAGGGTGAACCATTTTTTACTATAAAACAAAAAATATCACAATTAAAATTGGATTACTTACTACCCTGAGGACCTTTTAGGTTTATTGTTTTATAGAATAAGAAAAAATACTACCTAAATAATTAACATGAATTTCAATGATCATTTCTCTCAATTAACCAATATTTTATTTTCCATATAAATACAACATCATAATTTGTATGAATTCCACTCTTGAAAAAACTCATTCCACATTATTGATTAAAAACTAGGAAAAATATTACATATCAAGGGTGATATCAAATTCTCGGTAAGGGTAAACATAGGCATTAAAATTTAACGTTGTTAATGAGAATAAGTTTTGTAAAGGGTATGATGGAATATTTAGAGTAAATGAGAGAATCCTAAAAGAACTCATTCCCAAAAGCACCTAAATCATCAAATATAAAAACATGGTAATGAAAATAGTCATTATAATGAATTATCATTATTGATGATATATCAATATTAATCATGATAAACATTATAATTCCAAAAAAGAACTTTACACAATATTTTGTAACTTCGAGCATTATATTAATAAAACCCAATAAAAACCTTTTACATAGAATATCCTTTTTTCTAATTTATAATACAATCATTACCCAATTCAAGGTATAACTATAATGGGAATCACCCTTCATATAAGCTATATAGAGCTCACCTATGAGCTAGAATGGGGCTCAACCCATATTATAATCTATATAAGGCTCACTTATTATTCATGATCTATAATGGGGCTCAATTCTCCATGTAAGCTATATTAGGCTCACCTGTGTGCAATAATGGGGCTCATCCATTTATATAAAATGTATCGAGCTCAGTTGTTCCATATAATTCTCAAGTTCAATATCCTTAATAAAAAAATTTCCCCAAAACCCCCTTTGAAATATTCTTTTAAAACCATAGAAATATCATTAAAACATGAATATCTCATTAAAATGAAATTATTTCATTAAAAATTTCCCTGAAATATGATTAATCCATGAAAATGTAATGGGTTCTATAACTATACCTTTGAAACAATAATAATATATACAAGGAATTAATAATGATGGTATCAATATTGAATTTTCCTAATGTGGGATGAGTAAAAAGAAGGTTTGTTGAATATAATTAATTGAAATACCATATAATTATAATTAAAAACAATATGGAGAAAAATACCATTTCCATTTTGAAAATCCTTTTCCAAGAAAAAAACCATGTAAAAATAAAATGGATGGTTTGAAAAATAGTTAAAAAACTTTTTAAAACCAATAAAAATCAATCATTTCCCTTGAATATGATCTGAAAATATAAATTATAAACATTGTGATTTTTTTATAAAACAATGTTTTGAAAGATCACAAATTTTCTAACGAAGAGAGAAATAAAGTATTATTTTCATAAAAGAATTCATCTAAAATTTTAAGTAAATAATATTTGAAAATTTGTACAATTACATGTGATTATCATGAATAAACCGATGTGAATATAATTTATAGTAATTATAAAAATTAAACATCAGATACATAATAATACAAAATCCCTAACCGATGATATTTTAAAAAAATAAACTTACCACATTGGTAGTATTGATTCACAATACCCCTGAAATAATATCATTAAATTAAACATATAAGATTTTTAAAATAATCGTATTCGTGATATAACCTATAAATTTTGAAAACAGACACCTTATAAAAAAATATAGGTGTATAGAATAATATATGTCTCAACGAAGGAAAATTGAGACAAAAAATTCTTTAACACTTTGGTAACTTTGAAATCATAATCTAATTAAAATAGTGATGCTAAAATATTTTTTTAAATACCCATAAATTTAATTATAATAATACTAAAATAAATTCTTGGGATGTTTATATGACACAAAATAAAAATAAGTGGTGAATAAGACATATATCTCACAGAAATAAAAGTGAGATGAGATAAATCTTATATTGCATGAGTAAATTTTGAATCCTGAGATACGTGAAATAATAAAATTAATTTAAAACATTAATATCATGAAATAGGAAAAAACTAATGAAATAAAATTTAATAGGGAACTATATACACCACACCAAAGAAATGAGTGGTGAATATGGAATAAGTATCATAGAAATAAAAGTGTGACTAGAAACCCCCTTAACACTTTGGTAACATTGAAACTATAAAACGCATGAAAAATATATCCATAAATGGATATTTAAATCCATATAAATTTATGGATAAAAATTTAAAATAAATTCATGGTCATTATAAACACCACACACAAAAATATGTGGTGAATGTGGAATGTATATCATAGTAATAAAAGTGAGACGAAAAAGTCCTTTCCATGATTTTGAATTCTCACACTTTTTCTTTATCATAAGAAATAAGAAACTTTGGTTAATAATCAGCTTTATGAATAAAATTATATAGGTTTATTATTAATTTTTTCATTTTAAATAGGTTATTTATACTTACAAAATCAATTATGTTTATGTTGGATGTTTTGACTGTATTTGGATTTTATGTCAAGAATGGAATTTGTAGGTTGACTACTATCAAATAGGTCATTATTTAAAAATATACAGAGTAATTATAATGAAATATTTATTATATTTATATATAAATTATAATATTAAAACCAATTATGAAATATGGTTATTATAAATTAACTAACGTTACGTTCATTGAGACAGAAGGTCATATATACGCATGAGAAATGTTTCTATTTTTTCACGTATCATTATGGAAAGAAGATAATTAAAATTTGAATTTATAGAGTGATTATTATATCATTAGGAAAATATTATTTAATTATATATACTTTTATAATTTTAATGTGATGTGTAAATTAAAAAATAATAATTTCATCACTTTGAGGAGGCGGTAGTCGACACGTCCATGAACAACATAACCACCTTTTCTGTGTGTGTGTCATGATAATTAGAAAATGATTTATTTTATATTAAGAGATATAATTATCTCATTAATATAATAATTATTGTATTTATATCATATATAAGTGTTGTAATTACCATTATTACCTTCCATGCAACTTGTTGGTGAAAAATGCTTCACATTTGTTTGAGAGGCGGTAGTCCCCTGTATAAATGAGCGATGTGATTGTATCCCCTATGTTATGAAATTTAAAAAAAAAATCTTATATATTAACTACATGGGTATAATTCTGTTATAAATGTTTTAAATATAATTTCAAAATAGTATTTCCCTGGTTATTTCCAAATATGAGAGATGGTAATACTAAAATAAATGACATCATTTCACAAGGCGGTAATACAATGTATAAATAATTGATGATTTCATATCCCATTTGATGGGAGTGTATGAAATTGTTTATTTTCCATAACATAAAAAAATTCTATTAAGGACACTAATTTTATTATAAAATTTTGGTATAAGAATAACATAAGTTGTAGAAAAAGAAACAAAAAAATGCATGTTGATGAACATTTCCTCTTCTTCAAGTATCTTCTTTTGGTTTGCACGAAAGGAAAAAATTGTTTGATTTTTTTCCTAATGTGAGGATTATATTTTTAGAGGAGGTAAATAATAAAGTTATTTTTTAGGGGTTTGGCAAGCTAAATGTATTAACAGGTTTGTGAAGTGGGGAGAGTGAATGCCTTTATATAGTGGAGGAGGAGTCATATTCATGTAAATAACAAATGGAAAATGTTATTGGGTTATATCTATTACCTCATGTCCCTCTAAAAATTGAACAATAATAGAAGGTAGGGATTACTTGGTTCAAGAATACTATGGAAAAAAATTCATTTTTTGTCATATAATTTCTTAGTCTTCCAGTTTGCTCAATTTTATCTCTATTGTTTTTACCAAGGTAACTTGTTTTTTTATTTAAATAAGAAATTAATAATTTAAGAATATAATTAAATATAGAATAATTATATAATTTATACATGATTATTATAAATACTATGTACAATTAAATAAATAAAAAACATGTGTTCATGTGAATTTAATTTAATACAAACGAATGTAATACCAAAAACCATGTTTTATCTTTTGTCCCATTAATTAATTTTGACTATTTCACTAATCAATTTGGTAAACAAATTCTGGAATTATTAGAAAATAAAAATTATTCTTATTCAAAATATTGAATCGATGTTTCACAATTCAACTCAAAAAAATTCGGAATTTAATTTAATTAACCCCATAGATGGTTTTAGAAAGCTAGTTTTTATTGTGAACATTTTCCAAAGATTGTAATGTTTTTAATGACTAAATTGAAGATAAAAATTATTATAAAAAACTAAATTGGGGTATTATTTGTATATTTTATTTAATTATAATAAAATATAAATTCAGAATATGTTTTAACATTATACATTTTATATAATTAATGTCAATTTTCAATTAAAATCGAGCATTTTTCAATTTTAATGAAAAATGAAACATCCCCAAAAAATTAAATATATTCATCCTAATATAAATAAACAATAACTATTTTAGAAAATAAGTTCATATTTTCAAATCAAATTTAGAAATGTGTGAATTTTTTTAAAATATGTTCTCAACTAGAAGGCATCAAAACTGATTTTAGGAAAAATACATCTTTTTATATATAAAATTGGATTTATTCTTATCATATCCCTATCAAGTAGACCGGATAATTGTAAAAATATTTGATTGAAAATATATTATATATATTTCATTAATATAATTAAATTATAGTAATTATTTTAATTTATTATGTTAAAATTCCTATGGGTGCAAAAAATGACTTTTTCTATAAAATAATTTTCTTCTATATTCAATTAGTTTTTTTTAATTTATAATTAATTTTTAACAAATTAATTCATTTTAAAAAATTTTCTAAAATAATATTTTCATAATTTAGTTAAATATATTCATTACTTCCATTCCAACTACTAGGGGATAATAATATTAATATTATATTGTTTTCCAGTAAGACTCGACATTGTGTGTAACACTTGTTATTGAAAAAACTCGATGTTATGTGCTACACATGGCAAAATTAATGTTGTGTTTAACACAAGATAAATTATTCATTTTTTGTAACTAAATCTATCAAAGAATCTAAATTAATTTGAAATAATATATTTCATAAAATATCAGAATGTTACACCATAACCCCTTAATAGGAATTTTACCATCAAAATTATTCTTTCCTATCAAAGGACTGGCATATTTAGAGTTCATTTATTGAAAATAATATATTGAAAATGAAATAAATAAAATATACCATAAAAATGAAACGTTAAAAACATAAAGGTATCTTGATTAAAATTAAATTTGGATTCTATATAAGGAGAACATTGGGGGGAATAACAGAAAATTGTAAATAATTTTATGGATTGTTTTAGGTCATTGATCACAAGAATGTTAATAATCAATGGAATTTTTTTGGGGCTCGAAACAATAAATCAATTATGATCAAATAGATTATCAGTTCACTGGAATTAAAGGTACTAGGATAATTCTTTTATTTCACGATCATTTTCCGTGAGTTATGTAATTCTCTGACCATCTAGATTAAGAGAATATGGAAATATACTTATATGATAAATAATATTTCATCCTAAAATCAAATTCTACCATAATATCTTCTTTTTCTCTATTGGATGAGTATTTAAAATGATTTTTTCAATTTTTGAAGAACAAGAATATACTTTTAATGACTATATAACTATAAAAGGGGTATGAAAATATATTCCTCTTATATTTTCACAATAAAAATAATAAATTGGTTTCATATGGTAAGATAAATCTCAAAATGAATAATACATCATACAATAATATCCAAATTTCAATAGTAATACCTAAAGTTAAAACCAAATCATACCATAAGTAATTATCAATAAAATTATTTAAACATTTTCTGACTATGTTCTAAACCCTAATATTTTATGTATTTGATCATATATTATTTTAAGAGAAATCAAATATTATTCCTCAAATAAAATATAATTCTTTTATAAATTAATATTATTCTTTACCTATAAATACATCATATATTCTAAAAAATAATATAGTTTAGAGGTAGGTATGGAACCCTTAGTTTCCATAGGTCATGGGTTAATCACCCCACCTCACCAGATGTGATGGGTTGTAATCAAGAATATAGGTTTTCCAAATTTTTTATCCTGAAGTATAATTATTCCATAAAAACACTTCATTTTGATCATATGGATTCCAAATACACCAAGAAAAAAACATCTCAAAAAATGGAATCAATCATTTCATGATCTCACTTCTTAAAACCTCATATGTGTTAGACCTGTGATGCTCCCAATAATGGACCAAGATACTCCCTAGCCCATACACTTAGGTAACTGGGCTCTTGATAGGGATAGTCAATTAGGTCGAGTTTCATGATTATCTGCCCTAGCAATTTGGGGATTTATTTCCCCTCCCCAATGAATTGAAACCTGTGTTGAAAGGATTTTAAACAACTGGGGAGATTCTCTAGTACAACTATGCCCATGATTGTTTGTGTTTGGTGCATCATTGTAGTAATGATATTGGATTAATGTTCAAGAATGGATTTGACACTTTCAGGTTAATTAAGTCATATATCTCTGACCATGATGATCATGATGATAGTATCATGATAAATCCATGGCCATGGTAGTCAAAGGTAAATATTTCTAGTTAGGCCAACAAATAAGAAATCATAAAAAGGGTGATGAGATGGGTGTGCGACCTGCCTTATGAGGTATTAATGAAATATAGATTATATTACATTGTGCGTGTTCACAGGTTGGTTGTCACTGCTATGCCAATCCTTATATCTTTAGCGGCCATGATGGGATTCTATATCCCACCCTTAGTCTATGAATAATTTTAACTACTATCAAGATAATGGCCTAGAGGGTCACACACAATAGCATATTTGATAATCTTCCATCTTCTGTTGAATAGGAGTGTTTGACATTTTTGGCCCCACAACTGTGGTCCAAGAATTTTCTAAGGATAAAAAATCACCACTATAATAAATAAATTCATAATATTAATGTTATGAATAATTGATATTGAATTTAGTAATTAAGTTTATTTATATTTTTTTGAGTAAATACATAAACATATAAAATGAACGAATATGTGTTTAAAATATTTGATGTTCATTTATTATTTGCGGGAGTAAAATCGGAGTGAATGACTCAGTTATTATCAAATAATATATTTATTATATTAGAAGAAAAGTGATAATGATAATAAAAGAATTTTTGACTTATTTAGTATTGAAAATATTATTTTTATAGTTTGTTAATTAATCTGGGGCCTGGGTGGCTTGCCCTGGTAATTTCATTACACTTTATAAATAGAGGGAAGAGGGATTTGTTGCTAGCTATTCATGGATCACCCTATAATTCTCTTGCACACTATTTAGAGAGAGAACCTCTATATCCAAGAGCATAAATTGATCTCTCGGTCATGCATCGCAAGAAAGGAAATGTGGTGAAAGTCGAAGCATCGAAGGCTTTATTAAATCACAATGCTAGCACCCAGAATTAGGCATATTCCAATCTCATGGTTTATTGAAGAACATGTGGGTGATGTAGAGGAATTCGGATTCAAATTTTTTAGTTAGTGATTTCCAATGATAATCATACATCGTCTAGGTCTTTGAATCTAAACCAGGTATTTTATGGTTTGTTTTTGCGCTTGAAACACATCACATGAGATACTATGCTTTAACTGGGCAACAATTCACCGACTTCAAAAAGTTCATTCCATTAGTTATTGGAAAATTTTAAATCTATACTTTTGGGGATTTTGTTCCCTGTTCAGAACCTTCTATTACTACCTGAGTGAGATGTTTTATTTTTAATCCAATTTAAAAATACAATTTCCATTAATCCTAAAAGGGTGTGTTGTTATGGTTCTAATGTTAGAGATGGATGAAAAATCCAATATCAGATGGGTAGTTTTTAGCAATCAGATGGTTCTAAATTAGATGAATTTGATTTTCTGGAATATTTCCAATCGTACAGAATAGGGTTCAGTATCTATAGATAATGTTACATTAATTGGGTTATTTATTTAATTATTAATTAATTTATTTCAATAATTTTATTTTATACTTGTAATAGGCTTTGGTGGGACAATGTGTAATCCACTCCCAATTGGGTGTCTATTTTTTTTCCCAAGATATGTTTTTCAAAATAATTGGTGATGAAAAATGACTGACCTGAAGGTTCAAAAACCTAAAAAACAAATAAATTCCAAAAAGGATAAAAAATAAGTCAAAAGTTTTGTCCATGCTCCCCCTTCGGTTTGCTTAGGTAGAACCTTTACTAGGGCTGACATACCTACCAGAACCCTACTACCAAATCTCCACCTCAACATGGTACAAGACACCCCCAACTAGCTGGAGCTGGTGCTTATAGTCCACAGGGGACCCCTCATGTTTCCTCCTTGTCTAACGGCTCAGTCCAACTGCAATCCTAGGCTGTTCCTCCTCATGTCCCTAATCTCCCCTAGGTGTTACCCCTCAATAGTGCCCTATCAGAGAGGGCCTCCCTTCCTCGTGGCCGGTGTCCTCCCTACTCGCCCCCCCCCCCCACAAGCTAGACATGTCCTCCATTTAGCACACCAAATATGGCCGACCATGACCCCCTAATCACTGGTCCAACCGCCTCCCACCCTACTTGGACCGAACAAAGATAAGCTTCCCTCTTTTACAGGATTACATAGGTTCCCCTCCATATTCTACCCCACATAACCCATGCCAATATCCATGACCATGCAACCTCATCAAAGTTTCATATTCCTCAGCCGATCGTCGACCTCCTCGGCTCTGCTAGTCTCCCTCCGTTCGTCCGACCTTTTCTACCTAGACTACCATCACACACCACTACCTATGTAACCACCCACACAAGCTGGAGCAACCCACCCACGGGTTCACTCACCTGCTCTAGGACACCCCTCTGGAACCACCTACCCCTATTGATGCTATTGTGAGGCCGCGACCGGCCTTCCCCGTCGCATACAATCTCACACACCGTAGTCAAGAGGTAACTTTTTCTGAGTCCCGTTAGACCCATGTTGACCTTAACTGAGACCAAGCTGGTCAGTACAGCTAGGAATGGGAATGGGTGAGCTTTCCTTGCCCCGATTCACCCTGTATAGGGTCTGCATATCCCTCACACATCTTACCTAGGTTTTTCCTAACCCCAAGAGGCACTGTCAAGGTTTTTAGGGGCTGGGTTATTTTTCAAATAATTAAGAAATAACTAAATAATTTAATTTAATATTAGTTGAAAACTAATTTAATTAAATATAAATTTTAATTTAAATTATTTCACAGTAAATTAATATAACATCAAGCTTCATTAAATTAATTATTTTATTTAATTTTAGTTTTAAAATGATATTAAATAATCGGGATCAAATGACGCGATAATTGGAATAAAAATAAAAGTGAAATTTTAAATTCAATTAAATACCCCCGAGTTTTTTTAATGAAAGTTTAATTTCCTTGTATATTTATTTTATAAGTATGAGAGTACATGCATATTGACTAATCATGATCTTTTGTAAAGATCAATGCATGTTTGGTCGGTTTTTATTTATTTTTTAGTTATTTTCTGTTTCATTAAAATAATTAATTAATAAAGGTAGATTAGTCTATCGTGTCTAAGAAATTATATGTATTAGGGAATGCATGTACAATTTAGCAATGTATTTTATATTCCACATTTCCCCTAGAATGTGAGTGTGTGTCTTTATATAATGATGTTACGGTAAGTGACACACTTCACGCCGAGTTATGAAGATGCACCATATAGGAGTTGGATGCATTGGATTGGAAGATACTACAACTCAAGTCGCATGGGATGAAACTTCAGGTATTAACCCTAGGGTCTAGGTTAATCCATTATTCACTTAGTGGATACACCATTAGAATTGGATCATGATCTGGTTCTCATTTTATTTTTTCATGGTTTACTAATTTTGTGTATGTGTAGTTAAAACAAAAAAACATCGAATAATAATGAACAAACATACATGATAAAATGAACATGTGACAGAATATATTTTTCTATTTTATGCATGGTATGTTGTGAGTGTGTAAACATAGTATATACGAAGAATATATAAACTGGATCCTTTCATCACATTAATAAAAAAAATACCATAATATTAATATTAAATCTAAATCCCCTTTCATCATTCAAATTTGGAAGAAACCAGGTGTTCAGGGTGCTGGTCATGATATAGTTGAGGGTGCCACTTATTACTGGGGAGTTTTTATCAGAGTGGTGGGTGGACTTAACTAACATGGTAGTAATGTTATCCTTATCTTAATTTCTATCATTTTAGAGGCAATAATTGACTAAATAATTTAAGGATTTTAGATGTTGGGACATCACTTAATAGATCATGGACTACGAGTTCATGTGGTTTTCTAGTCAAACGCCTAACTTCAACACTCTATTTAGTGATGTAACCCAGGATTATAGTAATTGAGGGGCGGATCAAGGATCCTTTCTATAAGAAAACTCAATTGATAGAGTTTTCCAATTCTATAATAGAGGGTTACTCAAATCAGATAAAATAGTGGGATACATTTAATGATTTAAGTAATTAATCAAGACGACTAAACTAGTAATCATAATACAAGTACAAATTTGCTAAAATTTATTTTGTAAAAAATTGAATTTTATACGGAAATAGAAGTAGCGATAAATAACAGGAAAAGAAAATTTCAACATTTTCATTATTATCCATGAATAGTATATGCACTTTCTCATAATATTATTGGAGACAGAAGGTGCTCCTGTCCATTTATATGTTAAATTACCTTAGGAAGTGAGGGTGAAATTGCATACAGGATACTAATGTACAAAGCATGTGATGGATCTGTCACTATGATTTCATCCAAATCCGGTTTTGCTGCCACTACATATTGACATGGATAATATTACATGATGTCTCGTCTCTGAGTGGTTATCAAGGAGAAAGTGAAGCAATGGTATGAATAGGTAATGGTTACACTTGATCTATGTAAATTAAAAGGAGGGTTATGATAATTCAATAAATCCTATTCTAATATCATTTTCACCCCTTACCAATGTTTCATTTTAAGTTACAGAATGAACACATATCGATTAAATTCTTCATTTCTAATTTAAGAAAGATTCTATTTGTGGACAAGATTATATAAGATATTTTAATCATTAATTTTTATGGAGAACAAATTGAAAGACAGGTCGAAAAGACCAGTGGTATGTAACTCCAAAAGAATATTCACAATGTTCTTTAGTGAAAAGTGGTATTAACAAGAGGTTATTTTTTTGAAAAACATGAAATAGATTTATGGAAGTATAAATGAAATTAACTAAATAAAAGATGAAATTTATTGCTTCTTATTCATGTTTATTCATCAAAATAAATTTCAATGTTTAATTTTTACTTCATGGGTATTTAATACTATATCCTCATCACATATTTATATTGGAATAGAATAACCTTGTATGTATAGAAATATTACTAGAAGTCAGTTGTATTCTCCAAGTGGTTGAGAAAGGATGATACCTAGGACAATTGTGAGAAGTACACGACTTCTCTATTCCCATGTAAAAGAATCATGTAGAACATTTATTGATTATAACCAAAACATCAATATCACATCTCTTTTAGAAGCCTGGAGTCATTATTCTAGGTTATAGAATGAATATTGTGTTTCGTATTTAATACCCAATCCATAGTTCAACAATACATGACTCATAGACAATAATAGAGGAATAAAAAATTTAAGACTTATATATAGTTTTGGAAACATAATTCTTTATCTATGTTAAAAAAATATGGAATTCATGTTTATACATTGTATAGTATTTTGGATCATTAAATGTAGATAACATTGGTATTATAGATGTATTTAGTATGGAAAAAGAAACCTTTAGAAATAAAGGCATGCCATAATACATTCAGAATTAGTTTTGGAAGTTAGTATGAACTATCCCAAGGTTAATCTAATGGTAAATATACTTTATAATATTCCTTTATTTTATTAAGGAATAGTAAATGTGAAGTATATTCATAGTTTGATTATATGACATTCTTAGACCGACATGCGAAAAAGAATATCTTTACTAGGAAATCATCGGTCAGGATAATGTAGTGTGGAGTAATTCCTCAATGCACATTACCTTATTTACATCACAACATTGATGTTAACGAGGAGGGTTTGTGATTAAGTATTACATATCAATATTAATCAATCAAATATAACATTGAGTAATTCCTAAATTCACATTTTATAAATCAAGGTTATGATGTATGAAATATCAATGCTGTAAAAACTTCCATTATATTTAATGGATTTTTTTTCAAATAATGTTGATATACCACAAAAATATTCCAACTATAATGAAAAATCGATATCATACGATTCATTTTATGATGGAAATAAATTGTTTCATAAGGATATGTATTTGGATGAAAAGGGTTTGTTAGGATATAAACATAATTCTATTAGAAACAAGAAAATTTTGTATCTATTGAAATTATCCCAATGGTTTCTTAGGATATTACATAAATCCCTAATATAGAAATGCACTAGTAAATTTATTGACTATAATTCTATATAAGGATGTGCATCTCTACTTGACATAGTAGGAGCCATATTGACTTGGGTTTAGCCAATGCTAGAGATTCACAAATAGTTTTCATAGGAACTGGTTCCACAAGGTCATGTGGAACAAATTATGATCCAGAGACATATACTGCATTGGAAGTATACCAACCATGGTGATGATTTTGGTATTCACCAATGTTTGTGATTTATTTTTCCTTATGAATAATATTTCCTAAAAGTGAGCACTAAATGAAAATTAGCTAAGATTGAAAATTTTAATTAAAATTCAATAAATTTATCCCATTAATCAATGTGAAAAAGGGGCCTTCTATTTTGAATAATGCAGGGGTTATTCAAATAATTTGATACATGGATGGTACACGTGAAGTACCAATATGTAACGGTTATGAATACCATGTCGTTATACCTAAATCCATTATAATTTTACTTTTTACCGATAATTTATAGGATCATATTATTAGGAATTGGATTTAAAACCCATAAATCATGGATGGTGCCTATACAACGCCACCAAAATGGATGGTCACGTCATAGAATTCAAATAATGGTTGCAAGTTACTAATATCTATTATGGATTGAAGTAAGAAACATGAAAACAGAATATAAATTTACCATAAATTACTTCTACGTGGCTATGAGAGGTTAGTGGGTGAGCCATGGTTTTCCAAGTACAATATGTTTGGCATCATATGGAAAATAGATTGTTCATTCAGTTAGTTAAAACCAAAATAGAAGAATATATTCTCTAGTGAATGATATAAAGTAGCAACTAAAGTACTAGGTAATAGGATCTACATTGGGATATATAATGGTTTATTATACCTACTCAATCGTTCATATAGTGACATGGTATTGAGAAATAAAAAATGGAAGAATTCAAGAGGGGAATTGTTACCAATTTACCATAGCATAATCTCTTCGGGTTCATATGTCTGGGACATGAGATGAGATTAGCGCGGTGAGTTGAATTCCATATTCTTTTGTGATGGATTAATCACGTATGTCATGATATGTAATAGAACTTATTTTACTAGGATATACTTTATAGAAGGAAAATATAAGTAATACCCATGTGCACAACAAGTGGTACAGTCATACCTATTCATTTGTACATCGGGAAGTACAAAAGATAAGTACCGGGTAAGAGGACAATAAGGGACACTAGATTTCAAGGGGCACAAACTAGTCTTACATATATAAATGAGATAAAATGTTCGAGTTAGTCTAAGGTGATGGGAGATACAAGTTCATATAAGATAATGGTATCCATTCCCACAAATACTGAGTATATTATAGCTTCCGGGGTAGTTAATAAGCAATTATTAAATGAAATGATTTGTTGTAGTTCATAGAATCACACCTAGTAAGTAATTTTTTATCGTTATGATAATTCAATTTCTAGTACAGTCCAAGTGGTTTAGTTTTGACAGTGGAAAAAAGGGTTATACTTGAGAAAACCATCTCTTGATAAGTTTTCTTAAAGGAGATTAGGTCACTAATATCATATATTCCATGAGGCGGAATTGTGGAAGGCCCAGCAAGTAAATCCCTGACTCAACAAAAACATTATTTTAATCATGTGAGAAGCTAACAAGTTTTTTTCTAGTTAGATCTAGTCCAAGTTGGAGTGTTGTAATAGTGGATTCCCTACACCCAATTATACAGTTCTTTTGATAACCATGTCATGTATAATGTTAGTTATACATGATGTATTGTTTCTATTAATGTGTAGATATTTTTGTGTCCAATATTTAATGGTAATTTCTAATGAATAATTTTCATATCAAAATGTTATCGAAGATCCTAGGGTATAATGATATTCTCAACATGCTATAAAATTAATTATAAATATGACATATGGTTTATATAAATCGTACTGATTGGGACACTATAGATTATTGATTAACTATTTTTGGGGGATCATAAGCATTGATACTTCTTCTCACGAAGTTCCACCATGGTGTTCTATAGTAGTGTGAGCAACAGTACAGACTCACCAATAGGAACACTGCATATTATGGGTGTCATTGGATATTCCTATCTACGATCATGTATAATGGTATTCCGAATTGATATCATTACCAATGTAGGCCATTTGATTGCATACATTGAGGCAAGATTAAAACAATGATATTGAAATTGTGGATAGATAGTTGTTGTTAGTTACATAATTTTTAGAATGACATTGGTTGATTGTTCAAGAAAGTATTTGTTGTATCCAGGTTAAAGAAGTTATATATATCAGGAAATGTTGATCAGGATGATAGTACGTCGATAAATCAATGGCCATGGTAGTATAAGGTAAATCTTCCCAATTACATAAAAAAATAAAGAAATAAAAGGGCAATAACAAGGGTGTTCATCCTTATTAATGCGATATTAAAGAAAATAGATTATATTACACAGTGTGTCTTCTTAGGTTGTTTGCCACTGTTGTGAGAATCCTTATCTCCTTAGGGTTCATGATGAGTTACTAGATCCCTCACTTGGTCTGTGAATAATATTCACTACTGTCGAGATAAGGGCCCAGAGGGTCAAACACAATAGTGTATTCAAGAATCTACCTTATTTTGTTGAATATGAGTTATGTACATTTTGATCCCCACCACTGGGGTATGAGAATTGTCCAAGGATAAATGATCACCAATAGAATAAATAAATTCATTTTATTCAAGTTAAGAATAATAGGTATTGAATATATTTATTAAATTTACATACAATTTTTTGAGTAATTACATAAACATATTAAATGAATGAATATTATATTAAAATATTTAAGGTTCTTTTATTATTTTTGGGAGTACTAGCCGAGTTAGTGGTTTGGTTATTATCACCTGATATATTTATTATATTAAAAGAACAGTTATAATAATAATAAATGATATTTTTAACTCAGTTTAGTATTCAAAATATTATTTATATGGTCAGTTAATTGTTTGGGTCATGACTTGATTTTATTGGTAATTTGATTACATTCTATAAATATAAGAGAAGAGGTATTTGATACCAACTATTAATGGATCACTCTATATTATTCTATCTCCCACTCTCTAGAGAGAGAAGATCTATATCAAGGATCTTAGATCAAACTCCCTCTTAGGAATCACAATCAAGGTGATGTGGTGATCACCGATGCATCGAAGGCATCATCAAATCATCATGCTTGAACTCAAAATTCAATGTATGGTGCACTTTTAGTTTCATGAAGTGCATGTGGAAGATCTAGAGGAATTTGAGTTTATATTATTCATGTTGAGATTAACAACGACGAGCAGATGTTGTGCATGACTTCAGATCTTAACCAGGTATTTTATTTTTTATTTATGTGCACAAACTCTTCACGTGATATCCTTGTCTTTAACTGGGAAGTGATTTTCTTATATTGATGAGTTCATGTCATTCATCGGTGAACATTTTTAAATTACAACTTTTGGGGATTCTGCTGCCAACATGGTACCTTCAATAAGTGTTTCTAATGCTATAAATGTATGATCATCCATCAATATTATACACCAATGATGTTATCCATGAGTCTTAATAAAACCTCAAATGAAAAGAATCTTAATCTTTAAATTTATCTAAACCAACCTTTTCTACAAACTATAAACTCCCAGGATGTGCTCACATTTATATTATAGTGAAATCTTGACCTTTAGATTTTCGTATTTGATGCTGATATGGGGGTTTGATTTTTTTATGAAACACTTATAACATGAAAAGGAAAATTAGAACACTTATAACCTCGATGACATTTTTTATATATATTTTTAGATAATAATGAAAGACCACTACATAAACAACTCACATGACATTATATGATCATTTATCCCAATTAACCTGTCTTTTATTTTTCACATTAATACATCATCATAATTTATATAAAATACCTTCTAGATATAGAACATTCATCAAAATTCATTAAAATCTGGGGAAAAGGCAACATAATAATGGTGAGAACAAATTCACAGAATGGGGAAACATGAGAATTATCAATTAGATACTATTAATGAGTATATAAATTTAAAAAGGGTATGATGAAATAATTATAGTGAATGAGAGAATCATTAAATAACTCATACCAATAAATAAATGGATCATCAATTATGAAAAATTGTAAAGGTCAAGAGTCATCAGAATCAATAATCATGTTCCTTGTTATATTAATATTGACATTGAGAAACATTATAAACTCATAAAACATAATTAAAAATATTTTTTGTAACATGGAGTTTCATATTCATAAAACCCTTTCAAAAAAAATTACATGGAAATATAATATTTACAACATACAATTTAATCTTTATTAAATTGTTTAAAGAGAAATAATGGGTATTACCCATCATATAAGCTATATTTGGTAAACCTATGAACTATAATGGGGATAAAACATTCATATAAACTATATCATGATCCCAAGTTCTTCATGAGCTATAATGTGTATCAACCCTTTATATAAGTTATATCGGGATAACTCCTGAGCTATAATGGGGCTCAACCCTTTTTTTAGTTGTCTGGGGCTCACCTGTTTCAGAAAATGGTAAAGTATTATATCATGAATATAACAAGTTAATCACAAAAACGATTGAAATAATATATAAACCCATAAAAAGTCATTGAAACATGATTCATTCTTGTAAAAGAAAGAGGTTAGATATTAATCTCTTTGAAATAGGATTAACCTTTGGAAAAGGATTGAGTTCCCTAAAAATCACATTGAAATAATAATAATCCATCCAAAAAATGAATGAGGGTGGTATCAATATAGAATATCCCCAATGTAGGATAAGTAACAACCACGGTTTTTGATATTGATGAATGTAAATTAACTTAATATATAATTAAACCAATCATCATAAACATGTCCTTTTCATTTTGAAAATCACTTTTTAAAACAAAAATCATTTTAAAAATCCTTTTCGTTAAAAAAAACCTAAATTAAAAAATGAATGTTTAAAAATAATATAATACAGATTTCAAGACATGAAAATTTTAAAATACTTTATCTTAAAAAATATATTGAAATGAAATTAAGAAAACATTTTTAACATTTTTAGAAAATGTTATTTTGAATGAACATTGATTTCTGACTGAAGAAGGAAATGATGTTGGGTTTTCATAAAAGAATTTCTCAAATATTTATGTTCCCAATTTTTTAAAAATAATACAATTACATGTAAGCATCAATAATTAATATATATTATGAAAATTCAAGAAAATTATAAGAATTCAAAATCGGAGACTTAATCATACACAATCCTAATAAATAAATAAATTGTAACAAAAATCTCTTACCACTTTGGTAACATAGATTAAAAATCCCCAATAAATATTATGATTAAATTAAACACAATGTATCATGAAATTAAGAAGATTAATTATACAACCTATCAACTGGGAAGAACATACATCTTATAAAAATAGATAGGTTTATAGTATAACATATATCTCAATGATGAAAAATTGCAAAAAAACCCCATCAATGATTTGCTAACTTTGAAAATGTAAACCCCATGAAAGAGAGTTTATAGAATGGATCATAAATACCTATAAATTTAATTTTATGAATCATAAAATAAAATCATGGGAAGTATATACACTATACAAGAAAATAACTACTGATTATAGAATATATCTCACAGAAATAAAAACGAGACAAGAAAAAATTGTTACTATTTGAGTAACTTTTGAATCATGAGATCCTTTAAATAAAAACCTTAATGGAAACATTTAATTTCATGAAATAGAATAAATTAAACAGATGGAATTTCATTGGTCAGTATATACACCAAATAAAATAAATTAATGGTGAATATATAATGAGTCTCACATAAATAAAAGTGACACTAGAAATCCCCTTACTGCTTTGGTAACATTGAAACTGTAAAACAAATGGAACAAATATCCTTAAATGGATATTTAAATCCATATATATTTTATTTATAAGAAATAAAAAATAATTTCATGGACATTATAAACACCACACAACAAAAACATGTGGTGAATATGGCATTCATTTCAATGAAAGAAAAGTGAGATGAAAAAACCCTTACCTTGAGTCCGATTCATCCCACTTTTTCTTTATCTTCATGAATAAATAAATTATTTAAATTATTTAAATTATTGATAAATTTTTATAATTTTAATATTAATTTTATTTCCCTTAAATAAAATATATGTATAATTACTTAATCAATTATGTTAATGTGAGATAGTTTGACCATATTCAACTTATGTGTAACGAATGACTTTGGCAGGATGATAATGTTCAAAGGGGGTATTTTTGTAATCATATCCAGAATAATAATAAATACATAATTGTAATATTTATATATAAATTATAATTTTAAAACCAATTATGATATATGAATCTAAAAAATGAAAAAAAATATAGTGATCATTGAGATGGTAGGTCATACATTCACATGAGTAACGTTTTCATTTATCCATTGATCATTATTGATATAAGGTAAGATACATTTATCCTTAAATATTTATAATTATTTAATATGTACCATATTATTTAATTTTATATACTTATATACAATTTCGATGATGTGGCGGCGAAAACTGAATAATAACATCTTTCAGAGGAGGAAGTATTCCACACAACCCAAAAATAATGTTATCACATTTCTAGTGTGTGTAATGGTATGAAGAAAATGATATATGATATTTTCAGAAATATAATTATTTCATGAATATCATATTTATTCCCAAACATGTAGGTGGTAGTGGAAAATGTATTATATCATTTTTTGAGGTGGTAGCCCTCCTTACACATGAATGATGATTTCAAAACACATTTAATGACAGTGTGTGTGGTTGTAGGTCATAAAATTAACATAAAAATATAAATAAAATGATGATACTATGGTTATTATAAAATCATTTTATTGTAATAGTTTAATGGGTTTTATAATGAAAAAATTAAAAAAATCCAAATTGATGAACATTATATCTTCTTCACGTAACTCTTTTATTTTGAACCAAATGACTTAATTTATAGGATTTTTGCAAAAATTAAGGATTATAGGACGAGAGGAGGGATTTTTAGAAGTTATTTTTGTAGGTTTTGGTTGATCCAAATGAATTGATATGTGTGAACAGTTTGGGAGAGTGAGTGCCTTTATATAGTGGAGGAGGAGTTCCATTGTAGTAAATACAAAAAGGCATACATTATTGGGAGGTCTCCCTTACCTCATGTGCCTCCAAAATTTAACAACAATGTAGGGGTTGGATTAAATATTCAACACATACCTCTACCAAAAAAATTAAAATCGTTTTTCATTAATTAATTCCTTAGTCTTTAATATTACTCAATTTTACCTTCATAGATATTTCTAAGGTAAATTGTATTTTTTTTATTTTCCTAGGTAATGTAAAAATTAATAATATTATTAAAAATATATTTATAAAATCATTTATCACTACATATTATAAATATGAATTAAAATTTGTTAAATAAAAATACTATGTGTTTGTAAAATTAAATTTATTTAAAATTCATCTAATATGAAAAACTATATTTTAACCTTAAGCACTTAGATAATTTTAAATGTTACCACTTATCAATTTGGTAAAAAATTAATTTTTACTACTTATAAATTATAAATTATTCTTATTACTAATATGAAGTCCAATTTTTATAATTAAACTCACATAAATGGATGAATTTAAGTTAAAATCAACCCCTTAAATGTGATATGAAAGTGCAATTTTAAAGTGAAAATGTTCAAATGTTTACAAAGTTCTTATATCTAAATTAATTATGAAAATCATTCTATTTAAATAAATTAGATTAATATATGTATAATTTATATAATTTTATATTACAACATTTAAAATATAATTTATCATTATAAATTATTTAGATGAAAATTCGGTTTTCAATTAAAATATAGTATCTTTCAATATTCATCAAAAAATGAAATTTCTCATAAAAACACAAATAATTCACATTAAAATAATTTTGAATTTTTTTTAAAATATATTTTCTCCCTCAAGTAATATTTATAAAAATGTAACAATATGATTTTAAAAAAATTTCTCTATTCTACTGTGACAAAACTGCCTTTATAATAAATATAGATCCCTATATGTAAAATCAAATTTGTTCTCTTCTTATGCCCGCAAATTATATTGGAAAAATTTCAAAATATATTATTAAATATATAATATAATGACTTATTTAATATAATTTGATAATATTAATTAATTTTATTTATTAATTTAAAATTCCATTGGGAGCAAGAAAATAGTTTTTTATAAAAACATTCCATTTATATTAAATTTGTTTTTAATTTAAATTATATTTAATTAGTAACCAATAAATCATTTAAAATTCATTTGTAAACAATATTTTCATAATTCAGTTAATATTATATATTCCTTCCATTCAAATGGATGGGTGATAATAATATTTATAATATATTGTTGTCCAGCAAGACTCATCCTTGGTATTACACATGTTACAGAAGAAATTCGACATTAATTGCAATACAAGATAAAAATGGGTTTGCGTATAACACAAGATAAAGTGTGCATTTCATGTTACTCAATCTATCAACGAATTTATATTAAATTTAATGATGATATTTCAAAAATTCTTAATCACTTACATTATTTTTTTATTTTCTTTGGCTATGTAAATTTCCATCCTTGTTTTGATTGACTTGAGATCAATGATAGTATTTTAAATAACCTTTAAAACTCATTCCAAATTATATTATTGTTTTATTTTGAAATTATTTACAATGATGTTAATTTATTGATCCAAAAATTACAGGATCAAAATAGATTTGAACAATTAGATCATCATTTCAAACATTTTTTTTGAAATTATCTAAAATATGTTTTTCCAATTTTAAAATCAATTGAAAAGATAAATATAATAAAACATTCATACCAAGGCTAAGGGTCCTTTAAAAAAATATATAAATAAATATTTAATTTAAAAATAATTTGAAAATATTAAATTTTCAAGACTAGGTGGTTTCTCAACAAAAAGAAATTCAAAAATAAAATTATTTAAAAACACACTTTTAACATCTATTTGAAAAACATTAAAATTATGATTTGTTGTGAATGGCAGTAAGAAAATTTATTAACCTAGTTTAGAAACACAGGTAATGTTTTCTCCATATGAATTTCTTATTCATTATTATATTATTTGGATATGTCCAGATTTTTTACAATTTAAGTTATCATAATCATCATCTTTATTTTAAATAAACCATTTTAGCAATAACTGAATGGTTTTTAGGTCTTTCAACATGAGTCCAAACATAATAATTTTGGAATTTTTTTTATGACTTATTATATATAAAAACACTATTTTCATTGAAAATAAAATCATTAAGGATTTTTTGTTCTAGAAAATACATAAAAAAGAATGAATTTAAAATTCATTTATGATAGAACTTCTAGTATAAGAACTAGTTTGTAGATCACTTATAATATTTTCCAAACAAATGTTTTAATGTTTTTTCATAGGTAAATGATTTTTAGTAAATTTAAAAGGACCTTTTATTGAACATGGATCATTTTAAGTATATGTTTTATGTTTTCCACATATTTGAATAATAATTAATATTTAGAAATATTTTCATCGAATTTGATATGTATATATTATTCAATAGTTTTTTTCTTTTATTATAGACTTGGTAGGATTTACTTGTGTTGGAATACCTAATAGATATTTCCTCATTGGTTTTTTTCAAATTACCATGTATTACAATAGTTTTAATAATATATGATTTACTTCGAAACATGTCAAAAAAATAAAACATTCATATTTCTATATTTTTAATGTTCATAAGGTGTCCTTTTGAGAATCGTTCCTATTAAAATAAAGTTTATGATAAAAAAAATAATTATTCACCACCTTAACCCAAAAGTAATAAGAGGATTTAAAATCTATTAAAATGGATGTTTAGATTTTCTAAAGAGTTTGATTCTATCTACAACAACACTATTTTGTTATGTGTTATAGGATTCAAAAAAGTATGATTATATTGTTTTAAAGAAAAAATGTCATTAAATATTCAAAATCAAATAATCCACCATGATCAATAAAAATGGTAATTATTTTTTCCATTTTTTATTTTAGATAATATTAGTATATCAAATAAGGAAATTAAAATCCTCATTTTTATATGTCAAGAAAAATACCCATGTGAATCTTCTGTAATGATCAACAATAATAAAAGAGAATGATTTTCCTATGACATTTCTGACATCACTTGGTCCAAAATGGACCTCGGGAGAATTATCAAGTAATTTAGAGGTTGATCATTATATTTAGTTTTAAAAGAAGTTTCTCATTACTACCAATTTTTAAAGGTTCAAAAGAATCATTATCATTGAAATGAAATTTTGGTAAATCTCATACCAAATGATCGTGATGAAGCATAATAATTGTGTGAGTTATACTGACTAGGGAGTATATTCCAAATCATGAACTCAACTTATTATATTCTAATACAATATATTTTTTTAGGAAATATATTTTAAATAAAAATAAAGATAATGAAAATTAAAAGTTGAAAATAAAATATTACCTTTAAGACTAAAAAATTTGCAAAAATATTTTTTAAGGATATTTTAAAACCATTTTGTAAAAAATGGATAATTATAATAAAATATATATTAAAAAATAAATGAATAATGAATGTTTTATAATTATATAAATTAGAATAATGATTATACCTATACTGACTAATTTATTTCTTAAATTATCACTGAATTTTCCATCTTCTCCATCAATTTTTTCAAATTGATTAAATTAAAAGGGGTCACAAAAAATGTGTCGAGAAAATACACTATTTGTCTAAAATATTTTTTTTTTGGATTTACCAATTATACATATCTCCTATAAAATTAAAAAATAAGATGTGTGGTATAATGATTTTGGGTCCACATTTGATAGGTAACAGAATTTTTGGTATCCAAATTTGTCTTGAAAACAATTTTTGAGATATTATATGGAATGAAAGATGTATGATTTGTAATCTATAATATCATGTGATGAATTCATTAAATTATTGAATTAAATTCCTTATTTTTTAAAATTTATTAAATAACTTCTCTAGAGAACCCCATTTTATTAAATTCATCCTTTTCTAAGTGTAAGAATTATGCAAAAAACCTAATCCAAAATGATTTTTGTACATGACATTAAGAACCATTTTTTCATTGATTAATTTCATAATATATTTTTTGAGAACATTGATAGATTATTATTAATCATAAAAATTTGGTTAATCTTTCAATTCATTCAATAATTCATCCTTTTTGATTGAGAGATTATCCTTTTATTTAAGAACTTGAATATAATTATTTTTATGGTCTTTAAAAATTGATGTTACTTCATAAAAAAAATTCAAATCAACCCTGCTAATATTTTAGATCATTGAATATTATTTTATTAGAAAAAGTATTGAAATAAGTGTAATTTTATGAGGAATAAAAAGCCAGGTTTTTATTTACATCCCTAATAACATCGACTTTGTCCATGAGACACTTCGAACTTTTGTTACTTGGTTTTCTTGAGGAGGAAGAGTCATCACTTGGACTCCAGGCAAAACCCTTGAAGTATTTCTTATTTTTATTATTCATCTTTGTGTTGTTATATTTTATTAAGGGGAATGTTGGCCTTATCTATCCTCTCTTTTTTCATTTGAATCACATCACTTCTTGTTCACATTCATCATCAATCTTTTTAAAACATTGGTAATACTTCCTTGTTTTAAGTAGATTTTCAGCTTTTTAATAAGATTATCAACATAATCCTCAACACAAGTGTGATGACTTATTACATAAAATGAGATTTTATTTTTCTCATTTACTTATACCCTTTAATTCATTAATTAATTCACTTTATGTTTAAAATTTCATTGTAAACCCCCATGGATTATAATGAATAATGATGTTGCAATAAGTATATCACCAAGACAATTCCTACCATTTCATATATTAGTAAATCTTATTAAAATTTAAGTAATATATATGGTGGGATACATAATAAATATTTACGAATATTTTCAACACATATCTAGTCTAGATTCATTTACATTATTTTGTACATAGTGAATAGAATAAAAAAATTTGTAGATTTCTTGTGCAGTTTTATAAGTAGAACTTTGATTGAATTTATTTTGACCCAAACTATGATTTAAACCATTTATGAATCCAAAATAAAAATCAAAAACATAAATATCTATGGGATACCATTTTTCATAATTGTTTTACTTTGTGAATATAAGCATGAAGAAAAATTTTTAGTACTACATAACCAATAGATCTAACAGAGATTGATATATGTGTCTTCCAATAAGTATAATTGTTACTATAAAAATACTTTTAACGAACCATGCATCTCCCATTATAGAAATCATGGGTGTTTGAAAAATATTCCATTATTTAAAAAAAAATTGAACTTTGAAATTATTTAGGATATAGAAAACTAATTTATTTTGAAAAGAATGATATTTTGAGAAAAATAAAAAGTTCTCATTTGATACCAAATATAGGCCTGAGATATGATGGAAATTACAATTAATTTATATTAAAAACATTTTAAAACAATAATATAAAATAATATCAATTATCATTAATGTAATTGATTTAAGTATAAAATAATCAATGTACAAATAGAATGTTAGAAATTAAGACATTACACGTAATTGAAAATAAATTTAGAGAAATTAAACTAGAACACCTTGATTAAGGATTTTAAAAATACATCATGAATGATCCCATATATATATATAGTATACTGAATAAGTCTTGAGTGGGATATATTACTCCATTAGTTTTATTATAAACTAAGAACCAAATAAGAAGAATGGAATCCCTTGGTTTTAATGGAAGTTAATAACCAAAGAAAGATGAATACACTTATTCTAATGTATACTAAAAACTAAAAATAAGACCTCAGTATTTAATGAAAAACATGAGCCAAGAACACTTACATTAACAATGATTATAGCCTAAAAAATAAGATTTAGAAGATATACATTTTTTTACAAACCCTTTACAAAGAACTGTACTCGCTCTAGAATATTTACAAGATTATTAAAGATAGATAAATATAGAAGGTAAAATATATTCTTTTAAAAATTACTATAAGGGATAATTATTAATAAAAGAGAAAAGGAAAAATGAAATTTTACATAAGTCACTGATGTCTGATTTCATTTTGAGAATTATAATATTTAGGTGAGATCTCTTGTAGTTGATCGATCAGTAATCATTTGTGAACAAGTTGTTGTAGTAGATGTTTTTAGTTGATACAAAATATTCCATTAGTGTATATCTGTAACCATTATAGTAAGTTGATGGTTATTCATTAAATCTCATAAATTAATGATTCAATTAATTAATTTTAATTCCAAAATTTAATTCACCGTGAATTTTATTAATCGAATCCATATGCTAGGATCCTAATTCCACCAAGTAGTTGGTAGTCTTGTTGTAGCTCACCATTTCAATCCAATCCTTTCCAGATATCTATTGAGATCAATTGGGTTCCCAATGAGCTTACTACAACTCTAAATATTTGGACAAGTTACACCGATTGGTTAGTGACACTCAAATAGGAAAGCTATGGTGATAGTTATTGAGGACCTTCATAATGGTCTCCGAGCACTTCTTGATGCCTTTTATTGGTCTATTTATTCAGTAGGACGATGTTCAAGTACTATAAAAAAGAAACACTGAAAATATATTACAAAAAAACATTATTGGGTTTGATCATAAAAAAATTTAAGAGGTTCTAAAAAAACCAACTTATAATAGGAAACAACAACCACTAAACCAAACATTCTCTAAGAAATACCTATCAAAAATTGTAAATTCCATTACAAACATATGAATGTAACCCAATAGGTAATAACTATGACCACAATAATAAAAAAATCCATAAACCCACACTAAATAGACCTTGGGAAAATAATCTAATAAAAATATATAATTGTAATAAGAACCTCTTTATCGAAGACAGTGTTAGCAAGAGAAACTACTCCCAGAACCCAAGAAAAACTAGGCCACCCAAGGGTTCACCTTGTAATCCCAAGGAAAAAAACCTATGGGGAAAGATAATATATAAACTCATCACTATAGAATTGTAAATTATATTTAAACACAATATATAATTCAATGGTGTAACTATAAAACCTATCATCCATTCCAAATACTTGTCAAAAAAATTCCATCGAAAACGGATAAACCTTGAAGAGAGAAAATGAGAACATTACTAATAACCCCATCCCAAAAATCAACCTCATTTACCAACCAACACACAATTATTTGTTAAAAAAGGTTATGAAATAAGGTTTTTTAATTATTTAGATCCCATAAACATGAATTATGGGTTTTAATGTTTTTTTGACACATTTAGGTAAACCTGAAATCTTATTATTTCCTTATTTAGAAAATCATTCAAATTTTAAATAAAGATGCATAAAAATGTATTCAAATTTATATTATCAAAACCATTTGAAGAGAAATATATCAAAATAATTCCATATAAAACACTTTAAATGTAATTAAAATGATCAATAGAAAAGAATAACGTTATAAAAAATGGATAAGGTCATTGAATCAAAACATACTCACTCATAGTCTCTCAAACTAATATCACGCCATTATTACTAGCTACCCACCATGACTGGACCATCCTAATAACCAAAAAAACATTACCTAAAACCAAGAACTCCACAAGTCGTATGGAAGTCATACTATAGATTTTATAAAGAATCATAAAAACTTTATCAATTAATCAGACACAAGACAACTCGAGATACTCAAACCTAGGGCTAAAAGCAATTTCTTGGCCCTAGACTACATCATTATTATACAATTTCATTTACTGAAACGATCAAAACTCCATGATTCTTCTTTATGATCCTATATATAATAGATAAAAACCCACTCGATCAATTTTTCATGATCCCAGACCGATAGATGCGGCATAATGCAAAAACTTTCAACCCTCTCTCGATTATTCAGTCTTAATCCCAACACAAAATACCTTGCTTCCATGTCTTGTTCATTCATGTTGCATTAAAACTGGACCATAAATACATATAATAGAATCATTAGAGAATACGCACTAGATTCCATGAGTTCAAAGGACCTATTTTGGAACCACTGATATGGGGACGAATCAGTGGTAAACTCAGTTGATGAATTAACCTTCTAAATCATACATATAGAACCTATTATTTTTTATTATCCTCTAAATATAGTCACACAGAATCACCATGTTAAAAATATTAATGAAAGGTAATCCACACAAAAATTTATAAGCATTATCTTTATATCCTAATCATTACCATGATTGTTATTACCCCTAACATGGATTCTCTGTTATCTCAATGAAACATTTTACAATATAAAATACATTGTATTCCACTACATACAAATTCCACTATAAAATATAATTCAATAAAAAATAATGACCAAAAAATGAATAGAATTAGTCATCCCTCATTTTATATTTCCCCACTTGATAATATAATCATCTCCTAAGATGAAATGGATCAAAAAATCTCAATGCATTTATATTATAGAAATCCTCAATAGTAGAACCTGTCTTGAAACCTGTATAAAAACATGATTAATATGGATACTACTTAGTTTATCAAATAATAAAATAGTAAATATCATTCTTCTTTATTAAACTCTAAAATTTTACTCTTATATAAACATATCTAAAGTTCTTACTTTCTTAATCACTTCCTCTAGTTTCCCACTTCAGTCACACCTCTATAAAAAATAAGATTGGAAGAAATCATGTAATAATTTTTTGAAATTGAAATTAAAATTGAAATAAAAAGTAAGATTCCTTAAAATGATTATTTAACATTCATGGGATCTTATCTTAATTCATCTTCACTATCAAATTGAAAAGGTTAGATATAAAGGTTTGAATAATCACTAAATCACATAAATAAATCAATGCCACCAGGCTTCCACAAAATTTTCAGGAGTTTGATTTCCATCATGTGGTCAACTATTCTATTCTATGAGGATTGGTATTATAGTGTGATGAATATCATTATTGTGTATCTATATATTTTTCCATTGTTTCTTACTAAATGACACATACCATTGCGGCATGGTCCATTGGATATGATGTGGAGGTCTCTAAATTTCTATTCCTATTAAATTTCTACGCAATCTTCCTACATGAAGTTTTCTGTTCCTGTGGAATAGAGATTTTGATTTTTATAGGGCCACTAAAAAACACTATGAAATTATTTATGGTATGATCTCAGTTATAAAAATAAATAACATGATTACTATTTTTCTTATGGGGAAACCAGTTTCACTGCAGTATTGAGACCACTGATCAGGACTCCCAGGTGGCATGGTCATTTACTCTACGACATGAATTACTATAGGCCATTTTTTATCTCACTACTTAATTAATAACCTCCGTGTCTTGGATAGAATTTTTCTTCACGATCCACCATTATCCTTATTTCCACAGTGTGGTATACAAACTTACATCATGGTCTATACCTTCATTTTTCTTCTTGTATCATTGAATCTCCTTCAATGATATGTTATCACTACAAAATAGTTAAATCATTGTATAAATTACTTATACCAACAAGATAAATTAATTTATCAAGTCAAAATAAATACTTAATAATGATAATCTTTATTCGACATCTGCTTTTTTTTCTTTAATATAATTTCTTATTTAGAAATTGACATCCATATCGACATTCTAATATTTAAAACTGATAAAACACTCCAAGTTATATAATAATATAAACATTTTTATTTATTTTAAGCAACATTATTTATGATATATTAATATATATGTCTTAGAGATAAATTCTTCTCCCTTTAATTGACAAAAAATGAAAAGTTAAGATTAGGGGAGACTTCAAGCCTCATATTTTTTTCTCCATAGTTTTGATATTTCAAAGAGAGGGGTGATATCACAGGGGTCCATAGTAAATTTTATTTAATTAATCCAGTCGTATATATTGGATAAACCAATATAGAAAATAGAGGAGATTTAATCGTGTTCATATAATATTTTTATAACAAAAAATCATGTGAAAAAATTCATAGAATATAAATATAGGGGTCGATAAAATAGATTTATCAATTAAAAATGATCATAAAAACACTTTAAAAAACAGATCAATACAATTATTAATTAAATATGTTCTCTTATGACTTTTCCATTCTGTTAGGTTTTTAAAATCACAAACACATATTCTTAATGGAAATTATATTTCTCTATGATTTATTTTTTAAAGGAAATGTTTCTTTCTATAAGAGAAGTTTTATTCTTACCCTTGGTTTTAATTGTCTTATGAAATGTTCTCTTAAACCAAGATTAACCATTTTTTTCTTAAATCCAAAAGAAGGATCCTTACCTAACTTATAACCTTATAGGTACACAGACCTTAATTTCACCAGAATTGTGATTCTAAATTCATCAGAATTCAGACTCTGAATTTTTTTTAATTCAAAATTTAAATTCTCTAAAATTAAGACTTTGAATTCTATGAAATTCAGAATCCAAATTCATTGAAGTTGAAATTATGAATTTTCTAAAATTCAGATTCTGAATTATTTGAAATTCTGACTCCAAATTCCTTGAAATTAAGATTCCAAAGTCAACAGAATTCATACTCATAATTCCTCATAATTTAGACTCTGAATTCCTCAAAATTCCTAATCCTAATTTCGTAGAATTTAAACTCTTAATTCCATAGAATTCATACTTTGAATTCCTTATAATTATAAATCAAAATTATTCAGAATTTAGACTCTAAATTCTTTATGATTCAGACTCATAATTCTTTATACTTCATACTCTGAATTCCATAGAATTCAGACTCTGAATTCCTCATAATTCATACTCCCAATTCCTCTGAATTCATAATAAGAATTACTCATAATTCTTACTCCTAATTACTTATAATTCATACTCCAAATATCCATTATTCCATAGTCCTGTTGTTCATATTTTAAGATTCTAATTCTTAATCACTTAAGAATTTGATTAAATATTTCTCTTATAGTTACCTCATTTCATTAATGTAACGTTTCAGTTTATCATATCTTATTCTACTTAGGTTTCTTAAACATGAGATTATTTTCCTTATATTTTATTTTTTGTTAAACATGATAATGTTTCCCATGTTTTTTAACTTCAAAAGATTTCCTAAATTTTTTTAACTAACCATTGGTTGAGTGACACGTGTACAGGTCCCTCCAAAATTCAAGGAAAAATATGACCATTGGAGGAGGAGATGACCATTGGGATTTTATACAATAAATACCACAGCCATTTTTAAGTGTTGATACGCATCTAGATATTAAAGGTTGTGATGTTGTGAAGTGAGTTCTATAGAGATATTGTTGTGCCTTATGTGATTTGTGAGTATTTTGTTCAGGTATGAACAACTTTTTCATCCATCTTAGTGGACTCGGATTGTTGCTGTGTACAATCGAGGGATTCTAGGGATAGGAAGACATACGTTACAACTACCTTTAAAACAACCCTTCTTTTTAGTACACACTTAAACATGATTTATTACATACAAAACTTAAATTTTTACAAAAAATTAATTTCGAATGGTCTAGTGTTGTTGGGGATTAGGAACATTACATAACAACTTAAAACAGAGGACACAACATCTTATTTAAAATTTCCTTTATATGACTACTACATTCCCTCATACTTAGAATTGCAAGAGATAACTTGGGGACATGAATATGAAAAGGTTGATCTATAAAGCCTAGTAATGGAGTTAACAAGGCATAACAAGAAAGATAAAATACATGTTAGGCAATAGGCATATCAATGGGGAATAAGATAAACGTGAACATAAAGGCATGATATAACATGATTGACACAACATGGAAATGTGGCAACAACATTTAACATGATTTTAGTATGAGCCAAGGCTCATTGAACATTGAGAATGAGTAAAACCTAATTGTACTTAAATTATCTTGAGTAAACCCTCATCTCACATGACATATCATGATACTAATCTTTACCCAATTCATTGGAGTGTTATCATGGAACACCCTTCTAAAACATTTCATTTCATGCATAAGTGTGAAACATGGATCATACAACATAGAATAATTCAACATAAATTTTTTCCCATAATAAAATAATGTTAAATTAATACATGAAACTATATAATCAATAAGTAAATGTGCATAATGGTGAATACCCTTGACAGAGAAATGGGCATGGTATTCACTATACAATGACTTTGGCTTGGAAAAACGTGGTGCAATTTCAACAGCATAACGACGTCGCATAAAATTCATAAAAATGGTTGATGAGATAGAAATGAGTGTCACATCATATGTACATGAAATTGATAGTTAGGGGGTCAAATAGATACATGTCCCAATAGTTGTAATGTGATTTAGATTCATGATATAAAAGAATTTCTTGAATGTAAATGGGGAGAGAGAAATTCCTTTTAGAATTTTGGCATAGTAATGGGTGTACATGGGTGGAATTTAATGAGAGAGATAAGGGTATCTCAGCATTAAACCAATAATAGGGCAGTATGTGGGAGGTTCGAAATCATACCACAACATTTGTAGTTTAAAATTAAAGGTCATAACAATATTCATAAACTTGGATAAAATGAGAAAGGTAGGAATCCCTTACTTGGATGTGTGATCCCAAAGGCTTGGGAGATGCTTGAGAGAGGATTATTATGAGCTTGGGGTGCCTTGAGGGAATTATATAGAGATTAGGGTACATGCTGGATGAACTAAAAATTCTTTTACTGAAGAGGAAGTGGGAGATTGGGTGGGTTTATATAGGAAAGGAGAGGAAATTCTTTATTATTTAGGTTTGGGTCACCACACATTAAACTAATAAAAACCACAAACCATCCCATGGTTTTTTCCAAAAGGGAGTGTAAAACAATATTTTATAAGTACAATGTCCAAAATTTGTAAAATAAGAGGGTTTCTTATGTGGAGGTGTGTCACACTTTCAAGGAAAACGATTTAAAAAGACAAAATGTTATATAAGTATTGAAGGGTCAACTAATGCTTTGTAACATAAATAAATCAAATCTAAAATCACCTTATTTTAATGTCTATACATAAATTGTCTGAAAATAATCTTTATAGTATTTTATTACATCACTATTGGGTCATTATGATGTCATAAAACACATCATATAATTAAACGGTATTTAATTTTTAACCAAAAATTCAACTGTCTCAGAAAATTATGAAAAAATCACCATTGGATAATTTTGACATCTAGATTCTAAAAATAATATTCATTTTATCTAAATAATTTTATAAATTTTATAATTTTCACTTTAAAAAACAGACATTTATCGAAAAATCATGGGTTTTGACAAAAAGGGACTTCAAACCTTAATAAAAATTAAAATTGCATTCATAAAATTATACTATGATTTAAATTTAATATAAAGTAATTTAATAATAATAATATTTTATTAAAATAACATTTAATTCAAAAATCTATTAATTCTAAAAGTATATTTTTTAGTTGAATATTAACTAAAAATATTATTTACGCTTTAAAAAATATCTACAAAGTAACAAAAATAATAAAATGAAATTATATTCTTTGTTATATACAAAAATAATTCACATAATCATAGTGCTAGGATTTTGTTACATAACCCCTTATAACACCCACATAAGACTGAAGGGTATGGTTTGCGATGGTGACAAACTCTTGGGGTGGCTCGGATAACATCGCACAAAAGGTAATCTCTATCAACTTTCACTTCTCCCATAGTCAGTTCCATTCGAGATTAACGTGCTGATTCATAGATTGGGCTTGGTCAATAGTGAATCCCAATGATTCCACCTCCTTTATGAGCTCTAAAAAATGGTCTTTGTATGGCGCAAGTCTACTTGATGAGGCTATCGCTTCCTTTGTCTGAGTAAATTGGATTTGTTAAAGCCGTAAATTTATACTGATAATGTGATCACTGTTCATCTTATATATAAGAAAAGGTCACAATTCATAAAGGTATTTTAAAATCCAAAACATAGATCTAAATAAGTGCATTCCTTTTACATAACCATAAGAAGACATTTAAATAGACCAAGAGGAATTTTCATTAATGAATTTTTGGGTCGTTACAATCTTCCCTCCTTATGATATTTCACCCTCGAAATTTGATTTCCCACAATAAAATAGATGTGGGTAACTCTTCTTCATCCTTTCCTCTGATTCCCACGTCACTTCTTCAAACTTGTGATTTCACCACAACAACTTGACGAGGGGCATTGTCTTATTTTGCAGAACTTTTTCTCTACGATATAATATGTTCACTGGTTGCTCCTAGTAAGAAAGATCATCCTCTAACTGTAACACCTCTAAAGAGAGTACCTGTGAAGGGTATGGTATGTACTCACTTTATAGGTATACTTGAAATAAATAACGTACTTTGGTATTGGTCGGTGGAAGTGCTAGTTGATAGGCCACAACCCCAACATGATCCAGAATATCGAAGGGGATGATGTACCTAGGAATTAACTTCATTTTCTTTCAATACATCATTAACTTATTCCACCGGGATATGTGTAGAAATACCTTGTCTCAAACATTAAACTCATGGTATCATCGATGGTTATCTGCATAACTCTTTTGTCGACTCTAGGCAGCCTTGATATGTTGCTGAATGGTTTTCAACTTCTCTACCATTTCTTAGATCATTTCTGGTCCTAGAAGCTTACGCTCCCTGACTTCATCCAAACACACCGGTGTTCTGCACCTTTTCCCATAAAGGGATTTATATGATGTCATTTGGATGCTCAAGTGGAATCTTTTATTGTATGAGAACTCAACCAATGGAAGATGTTGGTCCCATACTTTTTTGTTGTCCATTGAGAAAACTCTCCACATGTCCTCAAGTGTTTGGGTAGTCCACTCGGACTGGCCAGGGGATTGAGGATGATAGGCCATACTGATGTTGAGTTCAGTATCCATAGCATATTGAAGACTCTTCCAAATCATAGATGTGAATCTTGGATCTCGATCGAATAAAATAGATAATGGTACTCCATGCCGCCTTACCACTTCTTTGATGTAAACTCGTGCATGTTGATCCAGTTAGAAGTCCTCTCGAATCGCGAAAAAGTGAGCTGTCTTGGAAACACGATCCATAATGACCCATATAGAATCGTTTCATTTGGATGTCCTTGGATGTCCAGTGATGATGTCAATGGTAATGTTTTCCCACTTCTATGTTGGTATGGTTAATGGTTGCATCACCCCCTTAGACTTTTTCCTCTCAACCTTAACTTACTAACATACCACACACTTTGATATATATTCAACAATATCCCTTTTCATATTTTTTAACCAAAAGTTCTCTCAGAGATCTCGATACATCTTTGTGCTTCCCGATTGAATAGTGAAGTTTGAGTTATTTGAGTCATCCTGAGTCTCTTTCATTATATCAGGATCGGTTGGTAAACATAATCGTGATCCAAATCTCACAATTTCTTCCTTGTCAACCACGAACTCAGAGGATTTCCCATTTCTGATAACTTCCACCCCATTCAGAATTTAAACAACCTTTCATGGAGCATCATTTATTTCATCCATGAGGGACGGTTGTGAAATCTTTTGATAAAGCAGTGATGATTTTCCTCCCTTAATTATTCCCATGTCTATCCTCTGCAAATCCAAGATGATTGGATCCTTTTGAATTCTCATCACTGAGAGAGATGTAGGATAATTTCTACATAGAACATCCACCACCTTATTCCCTTTCCCATGGTGGTAATGGATTGAGTAATTATAGTTTTTGATCAGCTCTAACCATCTTCATTTGGCGCATGTTCAACTCCTTATGTGTGAAGCATAGGCAATAACATTGTCATTTTTCATCAACACACATCACATGACCATCTTCAAAGAATCATTGAATACCACAAATAGTTCGCCACTTGTGGGAAAAGTGAGCACAGGCGCAGTAATAAGCCTCCTTTTTAGCTCATTGAAGCATTCATCGCATTCATCACTCCAAGAAAACATTACTCCCATCCAAACTAGCTTGGTAATAGGCTTGGAAAATAATGATAAATTTTTCACTAATCGTCGATAATATCCAGCTAACCCCAAGAGGCTACATATATATGTTACTGATGGTGGCCTCGGCCATACCTTAACTGCAGCTGGGATGGAGGGATCTAGAGATATCCCATTGCTTGTGATGATATATCCCAAGAATGAGACCTCTTTCAACTCGAACTCACACTTGCTATACTTTGCAATGAGCTTCTCATTCCGCAAGGTCTCTAGTACAGTTCTTAGATGCTCCTCATGATCCGCCTTGGGTTTTCATAATATTATAATATCATCTATAAAGACAACCACAAATTTGTTGAGGTAATCTCTAATGACACTGTTCATCAAGTCCATAAAGATTTCTAGGGAATTAGTGAGTCCTAAAGGAACTACTATGAATTCATAGTGCCAGTATATTTTACGAAAATAAGTATTGGTGATATCTTCCTTTTCACCCTTACTTGAAAATATCCCGACCTCAAATCCACCTTGGAGAAGTATTTTTCCCTACACAGCTGATCGAAAAATGTATCTATTCATGGTAGATGATACTTGTTATTTATCGTGTTTTTGTTAAGCCCATGATAATCGATGCAAAGGCGCAGTGACCCATTCTTCTTCTTGATGAAGAGGACTAGTGCACCCTTATGAGGCATGTGATCCTCCCCTTAGAAATTTGTTTAGCCTAGAAATATAGACCATAAGATGAATGGATAGGTTGAGTGAGTAGACCAACCCAGATGACCCCGAGACATTGAGGTGATCCAAGATACATCTCATCAAGATGTTACTTACACGAATTACCACTTAAGTCCCATGAGTCCGTGTTATGTGCTTGGATTTTCCAAGGAGCGTAGAATCTATTGTGAAGAGGGTCATGAAAGTGTAGATTATTATGAATTAAGGGAACCATGTAGGGTTCCTATTATATGTAGTGACCATGATGACCCTCATGTGTGCTAAAGTAACTGATAAACCATGAGATGGTGCACTTGGATTGGGAAAAGATGGTACCTTTTTTGTCATTTTAACTTATACCATTGATGTGATTCTAAGGGATTGTGGATGGAGGCTATGGTTTTAGGTGGTTGACCAAACAATACCTTATAATTATGAGATTACTTATTGAATTTTAATGCATCTATAGATTCTGAAAAATGAATCATGGGATCTGTCCTATGGGATTGATGATATATGATAGTGATAATGTGGATTCCCAAATGTACTTCATGGGATCCATCTCTTGATCCTTACATGATACTGGTGTGATGTGACTCACAAAATGGCGTCATTGTGGATTTAAAATTTGCTTTTTTGGGATCTAGCTGCTGAGCCGTATAAGAATGTTCAGGATATTGAAATTAAAAATTGGTTCTATGTGGGATTCATTGGATGAAACAAGTCCCTAGGATACATAGCATGGATAAGATCTAACTATTAATTATTGGGTATTTTGATTATTAGTTTGATTATTATTATATTGCTAGGTAATCCCTAGGATGTGATAAATCTATCTTGATGATATTACTTATTCTTGATCACGATCCCCATAATGCTTGGGATTCAGACATTTGGAATGGTGACTTGGGGGATAAATTTGATTCAACGATTTCTTGGGATTCCCAGGAATTGGATTTGAGCCATTATTTATACATATAGTTTGGAGATAATCCTTGGACACATAGTTTCTGGATATTGATCCATTTATAATCAGTTGTTGGATATTTGAAACTGAGTATTATGGATGCCTAGTTTACAACTAAGTATCCAGCATTTACATTGTTCTCATGATTTCATTACATGCTTAAAGACATCCTAACACTGGATAATGTAGGTTTGGTCGAACAGGGATGCAAACTTAAGGATTGAAAGTTTTATGTTTTGGTATGTTGGTTAGGATGAACCATGTGACGTGCTTAGGGAAATTCTCACATTATAACAAAGTCGGAATTAGTGGTTAATTTTATTTATTATATATAAATTTATTTGTTTATACTAAGAAGGTCACATTCACTTTTCACTACATTTCTAGTTATGTTTGAGACCACGTTGGTGGTGCACTATTGAGTATTATACTCATTAATTTCTTAGAAGTCCATGTCACTTGGGTACCCAAACAACTTTACAACTGTTATAGGAATAAGATAGGATCAAAAAAGTATATTCGGGATCATGTTGGCCAGTTTAGATAGTGTCAATTGGTTGGGATGAGTTGAGGCTCGAGCATATAATGTATCCTCTAAATATTTTATTTATTTCTTTTATTTATTTGTATTTGTCGCCAACATAGTGGGATGTCGAGTATTATATGACTATATGCTCAAAAAAATTTCATATTACTATTGGATTACATTATTTATTTCAATATACTATGATGGATTTTATATTTATGTACGATCCTTGGTTATTATTATTATTTTTGTTGTTATTTTGAACTTTGATATTGGGTGTATAACCTCCCCATAGTACCTCTTTAGACCCTCACTGCTAGTCGACAACCTATGTTGTTTGGGGAATCACGCATGAGGTCATGTGGTTCCCACAATCCAATGAATTGTTAGTGTGATCTAGGTCAGGATGTTACAAAGTGTTATTAGATTTATCTTTATTTTTGTCTTATTGTTTTGATATTTGGTAGATTGGAGACATGTGAATGAGTTGGATCTTAATATGTAACCTGGGATGGTGGGTTAAAAACACATTTTTTGGTGGATGTCCATGTTACCATGGGAATATGATTGATTTTTTTGTCCTGTTCAATTTTGATTATTACGATTTTACCCTATCATGATGTGCATGAGGTATGAGATTTATGGTTTTTGAGTAACTTGATTTTGACTCTTGGACCATTAGAAAGAGGAAAATTAGTAGAATTTTCGATCTTTGACCATTGAGGGAAAGAGGTATCTCATGAATCATATGTTGAAAATAGGATTTACATTATATATAGGCCTTCTAGTAAGATTATTTTCACTAAAAACTAAAGTATTGACTACATAAAGTATAAGGCCCCAGCCTTAAACCTTACTTAATCTTGAGTTATTACAAGATTACACATTGAGGATCTTATCGGGTTTAAAGTTTTAGAGAATTAGATCATAAAACTTTCATTACATTCCACATATAAACAAAGTGGTTACATAAAGATATTATTCTTGTTTCCCATCAATGGAAACATATTTAAAATAAAACATGGATTCTTTCTTGACACTTCCTTGACACTATCATCATATCATGTACCTTTCCCTTGACCTGTGAAAAACATTTCAAAAAAAAACTTGGGATGAGCATAAAAAGCTTATTAAGGGATATAAAAATATGGAAAGGAAACATGGGTACATATATACATAAGAATGAAATCATACTTTACCCATAAAACATAAGCACTTAAACATTCCTCATCAAATCATGAATAAATCGTAGAAATCATAAGACATAAAGGTAACTTAAGGCATTCATAACATTCTTACGTAGGGAGTAACCCTCTTGGTTACGTTTGGAATACCCATAACAGTATATTCCCTAAATCTCTTCGGAGAAACCTTAACTTTTCACTCCTTCGCGCTACCCAATGCATTGGAGAGCTATATCGGGCTCACCCGCCCTTAGTTTATCACAGAACCACCCGTCTTCATAATAATGCCCAAGGACCTCAACATAATCGTATCACATAAAACAAGCATAAAGTAACCATAACATTTCCACCTTTCAATCACAAGATATCAATACAACACATTGATATAAAAACATTATGAAAACCATTTTCAATACCAAAATAAATGAAAAGTAAAACGTGGTATTTATTTTTCTTTTAAAAAAAGGTATGGCTTGTAGAGGATGCCGAAACTCAAATAATGGTCACGGCGGCGGAGAAGTCGTTGTCGCTGCATACGTACGACAAAAACATTCCCTGTTGTAGTTTAGTAAACACTTTGTAAAAAAATATTCCTTTTTGAATAAACTTAAAATTCAAAGGGGTTTATACACTGTATAAAAGAAGGTTGTGTATAAAACAAAATATGCCTCAATGAAAGGAGATTGAGATGAAGTCCCATACCTCAGGCCCGACTTGACTCGATCATTCATTAATGTCCTGAATAATAAACTTGAGTTAATTTCTACTTTCTTAAGAACCTTTTTCAAGTTCATTATTCCTTTTATATCACTTATTTCCATGTCATGAACACTATGTAATTATTTAAGTTAATAACGGTCATTTTAACGATCATTGGTACTTGAGTAAAAAATAAACCCTTTATAATTACAAGCTGTTCATGTATCCATTATATCCAGAATTATAATCATGATTTATATATCATATATATCCAGTATATACATGCATTTATAATATTACATAATCATTTAGAGGTAAGAAATGAAATGCACCGTTCATGGAGACGGTAAGTCGTACGTACGCATGAACGCTAATTTGATTTCTATTTTGTATTTTATAGAATGGAATCATAATGATATAAAGGTATATTATAATTCCAATATAATATCATATATAATATCATAGTTCCATCCTTTATACGTCCCACATATGGTATTTAACGAATCAAATCACTTTGAGGGGGCGGTAGTCCGCACTTCCTTAAATGAAGATATCGCGTTTACCCATAATGGAAACCATAAGGGTGTGCCAAAAATGAAAAATACAGAAGCTTAAGGAAAACATAAACATATTATATATAATATATAAATATATTGACATCTTAATGGCCACCTTTGAAGGTGTTAAAATAATGTTGAACAATCATCATTTCGGGAGGCATAAATTCACCATCCACGGAAACAGTATGTCCTTTAACCATTAGATGTAGGTTTGTGTAAGTGTAGCTCGAATACTTATTATAAAAACATTCTAGTATACTGAATATACTGGAGTTGTTACAAAATAAATGAATAAAAATAGTTTAGGGGGTTGGAGAAGCAAAATAAAACAAAAGGACTCAAGTGAAAACATTACCTTAAAATCGGGTAACTCCATTTGGTTTGAGCTCAAAGGATTCCTTGGAAAGACATCTGCCCAAAGTGAGGCTTGAATGAGTAAGAGAGGGATGTGGAGAGACAAAATGGGCAGGGGTTGGCTGAGCCAAAGGCTTTGGGAGTGTGGGTTAGGAGGTAGAGGTGGGGGCCTTTTATAAGAGGAGAGGAGGGGCACTCTTGGAAAGTAAAGAAATGTTACTTTATTTGAAAATGATTTTCGGATTCAAAAGGTCCCACATTGATATAATTAGAGTGTAAGGTGATAAGGGTTTGAAATCCACCCATACAATAGGTTTTGGACATGTGTAGTTCATAGATTTTACATTATCATTTCATTTTATTTAAATCCTTTATTAATGAGGTAATCGCTGCATCATCAGGATGTCATAAATAATTTAATTTATTTAAAGTATAAAAATTATGAAAAAAATACTATGATGTAGGAAATTTTTTTAGATTTATAATTAATATTTATAGTCCAAAATATAATTTATGTAGACAAAAGTAAAAATACTTTACTTAGGTGATACATTCTTTGCCACATTTAACATTCTTTAAAAATAAAAAGATAAAAAGTCACTTTCTCACAAATGTGATTCAATGGGGCCCCCAAGTTTGGCACAAGGCATCCCATGGTCGTCCATGAGACAAAAAGTAGCCTTAGGAAACATGTTTTAGTCTTTTTTTATTATTATGATATCATTTTATTATCCTTAACTACCTGATTACTCATTAATCAAGATAATTAAAGATAATTACCGTTGTTACTATTCATAATGTCCAAAAACAAAAGAGTCTTGATTACAAAATTTGGACCCTCTGATTCCAAATATGTAATCCATTTTACTAAATTCCAAACACAGAAATTTCAATAATTGATTTAAAAATAATTATCGTTGTCAAAACAAATAGCGGGTTTTTTTGAAACAATATCTATGAAAAGTTTGGCATTAGTTTATGCCCAATTCCAAAGGGAAATTAATCCTAATGACCACCATTGGATTAAATGGTTAAAATATATTCTAATTTAACTTTAAAACCAATTCAAAAGATAATCTAAGCATATAAATAAAGTATATTAAAAAGCAGTTTTGATGTAAAATGCAGTATTTTTAACTATTCATTAAAAAATGAACATTTTCAGAAAAATACCAAAAATTCACACAAAGTAAATTTTTATGTCCCAATTATAAAGAATAAGTTTATTTTGAAAAATATAGATTATAAAATTGTCAAAAGATAGATTTATAAATGGTTTTCCATCAAAAGGCAGTAAAACAATCTTTTAAAAAATATTAGTGTATTCCATGCTTAAGATTGGATTTATTTTCATTTTATGCCTCTAAAACACTATCTAATTCATTAATAGACATATATAAAAATATCTATTATTCATTACTTACTTGGGATGTTACATCCTTCCCCCTTTAGAAAATTGTGTCCCCGTAATTTATTTACTTATCGAATAAATGGGGGTACTTATCCCTCATTGCATTTTTAGATTCCCATGTTGTCTCTTCCATCATGTGGTTTTTCCAAAAAACCATTACCTGATTAATCACCTTATTTCGTAACACTTGCTCCATGTGGTCAAGAATCTAGACCGGTTTTTCCTCATAAGATAGGTTCTCTTCCAGTTGAACTACCTCTGGACTCAAAACATGAGATGGATCTGGCATATACTTTCTCAACATAGAAACGTGAAAAAAATTGTGTACCTGAGATAAACTCGGAGGTAAAGCCACCCGGTATGCAACTGATCCAACTCTCTCCAGAATTTCATCTGGTCTAATGAACCTTGGACTCAGATTTCCTTTCTTACCAAATCTCATCACACTTTTCCATGGTGAGACTTTGAGAAAAACATGATCACCTACCTCAAAAGTTAGATCCTTCCTCCTGTTGTTGGCATAACACTTCTGCCTACTCTGAGCTATTATCATGTGTTTCTGAATCAGCTGAACTTTTTCTGCCATCTCTTCTACCAATTCTGGTCCCATCAACCTCCTTTAACCCACTTCATCCCAGAAAGCTGGAGTTTGACACCGCTTCCCATATAACGCCTCAAATGGTGCCATCTGTATACTGGAATGAAAACTTTTATTATATGAAAATTCAACCAACGAAATATGTTGGTCCCAACTTCCCTAATAATCCATCAAACAAGCTCGTATCATATCCTCCAAGTTTTGAATTTTTTGTTCTGACTGCCCATCTGATTGAGGATAAAAAGATGTACTAAAATTTAATTCAGTACCCAACGACTTCTGAAGGCCTTTCCAAAAGTTAGAAGTTAACCTGGGATCATGATCAGATACAATGGAGAGGGGAACTCCACGTAACCTGACTATCTTTTTAAGATACAAACGGGAAAGTTAATCTAGGGAAAAAGTATCTCGTATATCAAGGAAATGAGCAGATTTAGTCAAGCGATCAACAATAACCCAGATTGCATTATTACCTCGAGATGTCTTCGGTAATCCCACAACAGAGTGCATGGATATATTCTCCCATTTCTACTCTAGCACTGGTAAAGGCTGAAGCATCCCTTTTGGTAACTGTCGCTCTGCTTTAACCTGTTTACATGTCAAACACTTCACAGTAAAATCAGCAATATCTCTTTTCATTCCATCCCACCAGTAATACTCCCGCAGATCTATGTACATCTTAGTACTGCCAGGATGAACTGAAAACGGAGAACTATGAGCTTCACATAACAACTCTCTCTTCAACTGTGAATCACAAAGCACAAAAAATCTCTTCCCAAATCTCAAAATGCAATCATTATCAATATTGAATTCAGGCAACTTACCTTTCTGAACCAGCTCTACCTTTTTCTGCAACTCACTATCTTGCTTCTGTGCTTGCTTGATTCTATCTGATAGAGATGATCTCACTGATACCTGAAACAAAACAGAATAACATCCTGCACCAAAAACGTCTATGCCAAAGTTCATCAAATCCTTAACCAAAGGATCACGTTCCAAATGCATCATTGCTAATGAAGCATTACTTTTTTGACTCAAAGCATCAGCCACTTTATTTTCTTTTCCCGGATGGTAATGAATTGTACAATCATAATCCTTGATTAATTCCAGCCATCTCCTCTGTCTCATGTTTAACTATTTCTGAGTGAATATATACTTTAAAATTCTGTGATCAGTATATATTTCACACTTTACTCCATACAAATGATGCCTCCAAATTTTTAAAGGTAAAACAACAGCAGCTAATTCCAAATCATGTGTAGGGTAATTTACCTCATGAGTTTTCAACTGTCATGAAGCATAAGAAATTACCTGATCATTCTGCATTAGGATGCAACCAAGTCCTTTCAATGAAGCATCACTGTATATACCAAACTCACCATTCATGGAAGGTTGTGCTAAAACTAGAGTATTCACCAATCTTCTATTCAATTCCTAAAAACAATCATCACATTCTTTTGTCCAGATAAACTTAACACCCTTCCGAGTTAGCTTAGTCATTGGACTAGATAACTGTGAAAAATTTCTAACAAACAATCGGTAATAGCCTGCCAAACCAAGGAAGCTACGAATCTCAGATACATTTGTGGGTCTTTGCCAGTCTTCCAGAACTTTTGTTTTTGTAGGATCAATAGTTATCCCATCTTTAGAAACAATGTGACCAAGGAAAGAAATTTGTTGCAACAAAAACTCACACTTGCTGAATTTTCCATACAGTTTCTTTTATTTTAAGGTTTGCAAGATAACCCTTAAATGACTTTCATGCTCCTCTTTACTTTAAGAAAGCACCAAAATATCATCAATGAAAACCACCACAAACTTATCCAAGAACTCATGGAAAATTCTATTTATTAAGTCCATGAATACAGCAAGTGCATTGGTTATCCCAAAAGGCATTACTACAAATTCATAATGGCCATATCTTGTACGGAACGCGGTCTTCGGAACATCTTCTTCCTTTACCTTCAGCTGATGGTACCCCGATCTCAAGTCAATCTTTGAAAAATAATGAGCTCCCTGGATCTGATCAAACAAATCATCGATATGAGGAAAAGGATATTTGTTCTTAACAGTGATATTATTCAAGGCTCTATAATCAATGAAAAGTCTCATTGAACCATCTTTCTTTTTAACAAATAAAACAGAAGCATTCCATGGTGATGTGCTAGGTCGAATGAAACCTTTCTCTAATAAATCTTGAAATTTCTCTTTCAACTCTAAAAGTTCAATTTGAGCCATTCGATAAGGTGGTTTTGAAATTGGCTTAGCATCAGGAACTAAGTCAATGGTAAACTCAACTTCCCGATCGGGTATTATTCCAGGCAACTCATCAGGAAAAACATTAGGATACTCATTTACCACTGGAACATAATTAATCTGAATAGTTCCTTTATTTTCAACGATGTGTGCACGGTAACATTCATTTCCATATTTTACAAGTTTCTTGGCCTCTTGATTAGTTATCAACAGTAAGGGTTCATTCTGGTACACAAACTGAAAGTCTTTCTAAAAAGAAACTTCTTTAGCTCTACAGTCAATCATAGCATGGTAAATAGGGAGCCAATACATACCCAAGATACCATCAAACTCTACTATAGGTAGAACAATATGGTTTTCAAGTAGGTTCTTTCCACAGATAAGGATAGGAAGATTCTTATAAATTCTTTTTGCATCAACATTTCCCCCAGGTGTTTTTACCAAAAGTTCAGGATTCATTTCTTGAGATAGTATTCCCATTTTACTAGAAAATTTTTCAGAGATGAAAGAATGTGTGGACCCCGAATCAAAAAACACACATGCATAATCTGAAAAAACAAAGTACCTGATACAACTTCATTTGATGGCCCGACTTCTGCTGAAGTAGTTGCAAATAATTTCACCACCCCTTTCTGCTTGTAGTCTAACTACATCCCATCACTCAAGCTCTTTGTCGGACACTCGTTTGCATAGTGACCCATCTCATTGCACTTAAAACATTTCACTAACTATAAATAAAATTTGGTCTTACCTTCACCTTGATCTTTTTCAGTGCAATCACGAGCCTTATGTCCCATCTTACCACATCAGTAGCACTTTCCAGAATTCAGAAGACATTCCCCATCATTCCTTTTGCCACATTTATCACAAAATGGAAATTAGATTTCTTACCATCAGACTTTTTTGACGAATTCTTCCCTTTCTCCTGCCACTGTGGTCTCTTCTTCTGCTGGTTGTTATAGAACACTTGATCATCGAAAAACTACATTTACACCATCTCAGCACATCGAACAAGCTTTTCATAACTTTTAAACTCACGAGAAGATAATGCCCTTCGATATTTTGGATTTAAGCCTGAGTAAAAACGATTGATTTTACTATCAAGGTCTCGGATAAAATTTGGATCATACCATGCCAATCGAGTGAACCTTTCTTCATAGGTAGCCACTGAGTCTTCCTCTTTCCTCAATTCCAAGAATTGTTTTTCCATCCTAAGTCGAACAGCCTTAGGAAAATACTTTTCAAGAAACATACCTTTGAATTCATCCCAGTCGAGAGCATCAATCTCATCAGCATCCCTGATATTTTTAACCATCGACCACCACTGATCTGCATCACCCTCCAAACGGTAAATAGAAAGACTAAACTTTTTATTGTCTGAACACCCCATGACATCAAAAATTTTCTACAGTGCTTTAATCCACCCTTCAGCTAACACAGGGTCAGATGATCCTCTGAATGATGGGGGATGTTGCATCATGAAATGTTCCACCACTGACATGTTCCTCTGCGGTTGATCTGGCTGATCTCGTGCATGGATACCACCCCCATTTATCACTTGATTCAACTACACCATTACTACAACAAACTGTTCAGTTCCAATTATAACCATCTTAAGATGTTGATTCGGAAGGTTATTTCCTTCTGCATGCCTTCCTAGCACTGCTTCCCTGTTTCCTCTACGGAAAACCATTCTGAACAAACATGTCTTAGATGAAGCAACATGGTAATCTTCAAATACTATATCACTTCAATTTGACCATAAAAAAATATTTTTGGATAATCATTTAATAGAATTCTAACTCCTAAAGTTATCTAAACCAACCATTGATACCAACTATAAGGCCCCAGCCTTAAACCTTACTTAATCTTGAGTTATTACAAGATTACACATTGAGGATCTTTTCGGGTTTGGAGTTTTAGAGAATTAGATCATAAAACATTCATTACATTCCACATATAAACAAAGTGGTTACATAAAGATAGTACTATTCTTTCCCATCAATGGAAACATATTTAAAATAAAACATGGATTCTTTCTTGACACTTCCTTGTCACTATCATCATATCATGTACCTTTCCCTTGACCTGTGAAAAACATTTTAAAAAAAACATGGGATGATCATAAAAAGCTCAGTAAGGGATATAAAAATATGGAAAGGAAACATGGGTACATATATACATAAGAATGAAATCATACTTTACCCATAAAACATAAGCACTTTAACATACCTCATCAAATCATGAATAAATCATAGAAATCATAAGACATAAAGGTAACTTGAGGCATTCATAACATTCTTACGTAGGGAGTAACCCTATTGGTTACGTTTGGAATACCCATCAGAGTATATTCCCTAAATCTCTTCAGAGAAACCTTAACATTTCACTCCTTCGTGTTACCCAATGCATTGGAGAGAAATATCGGGCTCACCCTCCCTTAGTTTATCACAGAACCACTCGTCTTCATAATAATGCCCAAGAACCTCAACATAATCTTATCACATAAAACATGCATAAAGGAAACATAAAATTTACACCTTTCAATCACAAGATATCAATACAACACATTGATATAAAAACATTATGAAAACCATTTTAAATACCAAAATAAAAGAAAAGTAAAACATGGTATTTTTTTTTAAAAAAAGGTATGGCTTATAGAGGAAGACGAAACTCAAATAATAGTCACGGCGGCGGAGAAGTCGTTGTCGCCGCATATGTACGACAAAAACATTCCCTTTTGTCGTTTAGTAAGCGCTTCGTATAAAAATATTCCTTTTTGAATAAATGTCAAAGTCAAAGGGGTTTATACACCGTATAAAATAAGGTTGTGTATAAAACAAAATATGCCTCAATGAAAGGAGATTGAGACGAAGTCCCATACCTCGGGTCCGACTTGACTCGATCGTTCTTTAATGTCCTGAATAATAAACTTGAGTTAATTTCTACCTGCTTAAGATCCTATTTCAAGTTCATTATTCCTTTTATATCACTTATTTCCATTTCATGAACACCATGTAATTATTTAAGTTAATAACTGTCGTTTTAACGATCATTGGTACTTGAGTCAAAAATAAAACCTTTATAATTACAAGTTGTTCATGTATCCATTATATCCAGAATTATAATCATGGTGTATATATCATATATATCCAGTATATACATGAATTTATAATATTACATAATCATTTAGAGGTATGAAATGAAATGCACCATTCATGGAGACGGTAAGCCGTACGTACGCATGAACGCTACTTTCATTTCTATTTCGTATTTTATAGAATGGAATCATAATGATATAAAGGTATATTATAATTACAGTATAATATCATATATAATATCATATTTCCATCCTTTATACATCCCACATATGGTATTTAACGAATCAAATCACTTTGAGGGGGCGGTAGTCCGCACTTCCTTAAATGAAGATATTGCGTTTACCCATAATGGAAACCATAAATGTATGCCCAAAATGAAAAATAAAGAAGCTTAAGGAAAACATAAACATATTATATATCATATATAAATATAGTGACACCTTAATGGACACCTTTGAAGGTGTTAAAATAATTTTGAACAATCATCGTTTTGGGAGGCATAAATTCACCATCCACGGAAACAGTATGTCCTTTAACCATTAGATGTAGGAATGTGTAAGTGTAGCTCAAATACTTCTTATAAAAACATCCTAGTATATTGAAGATACTGGATTTGTTACAAAATAAATGAATAAAAAGAGTTTAGGGGGTTGGAGAAGCAAAATAAAACAAATGGACTCAAGTGAAGACATTACCTTAAAATCGGGTAACTCCCTTTGGTTTGAGCTCAAAGGCTTCCTTGGGAAGACTTCTGCCCAAAGTGAGGCTTAAAGGAGTAAAAGATGGATGTGGAGAGACAAAATGGGCAGGGTTTGGCCTAGAAAAAGGCTTTGGGAGTGTGGGTAAGGAGTTAGATATGGGGGCCTTTTATAAGAGGAGAGGAGGGGCACTCTTGGAAAGTAAAGAAATGTTACTTTATTTGAAAATGATTTTCGGATTCAAAAGGTCCCACATTGATATAATTCGAGGGTAAGGTGATAAGGGTTCTAAATCCACCCATCCAATAGGTTTTTGACATGTGTAGGTCATATATTTTACATTATCATTTCATTTTATTTAAATCCTTTATTAATGAGGTAATTGATGCATCATCATGGTGTCATAAATAATTTAATTTATTTAAAGTCTAAAAATTATGAAAAAAATACTATTATGTAGGAAATATCTTTAGATTTATAATGAATATTTATATTCCAAAATATCATTTATGTAGACAACATTAAAAATACATTACTTAGGTGATACATTCTTTGTCACATTTAACATTCTTTAAAAATAAAAAGATAAAAAGTCACTTTCTCACAAAAGTGATTCCATGGGGCCCCCAAGTTTGGCACAAGGAATCCCATGGTCGTCCATGAGAGAACCAGTAGCCTTAGGACAAATTTTGTGGTCTTTTTTATTATTATGATATCATTTTATTATCCTTAACTACCAGATTACTCATTAATCATGATAATTAAAGATAATTATCGTTGTTACTATTCATAATGTCCAAAAACAAAAGCGTCTTGATTACATAATTTGGACCTTCTAATTCCAAATATTTAATCCATTTTACCAAATTCCAAACACAGATATTTCAATAATTGAATAAAAAATAATTTCCGTTGTCAAAAAAAATAGCGGGTTTTTTGAAACAATATCTATGAAAAGTTTGGCATTAGTTTATGCCCAATTCCACTGTTAAATTAATCCTAATGACCACCATTGGATTAAATGGTAAAAATATATTCTAATTTAACTTTAAAACCAATTCAAAATATAATTTAATCATATAAATAAAGTAGATTAAAAAGTAGTTTTGATGTAAAATGCACTATTTTTCACTATTCATTAAAATTGAACATTGTCCGAAAAATACCAAAAAATCACACAAAGTAAATTTTGATCTCCCAGTTATAATGAATAAGTTTATTTTGACAAATATAGATTATAAAATTGTCAAAATATAGATTTAAAAATGGTTTGCCATCAAAAGGCAGTAAAACAATCTTTTAAAAAATAATAGTGTATTTCATGCTTAAGATTGGATTTATTTTCATTTTAAGCCTCTAAAACACTATATAATTCATTAATAGACACAGATAAAAATATCTATTATTCATTAATTACTTGGTATGTTACATAAACTGTGAGAAATTGCTCATACGGTGTTTTCTTATATAAGTACTTGATGGTATTCTACAGAGTTAGGATAAATTTTATGCATGAATTTTATTCTGGTGGTCAGTCTTATGAATCCTGTAGAGTGATTTTAGAGGATGATTATGATAGTCTATTCCCTCTAGTATGTGATGTGTGATGACCCTAGAAGGCTGGTATACACAATTGATTCCTTGACGATGAACTCCTAATGGCTAATTGTTTTTTATTTTCTGTTTTTTAATGTGAAAATAACAACCTATATGGTGTTTTCTAATATATCAAAGAATGGTATATTACATAACCAATTTGTGAATATATGAATTTTCCCTTAGAACAGACTATTTATAATGATGTTTATAGTTATTAGTAGTGAATGGTGTGTTTTATAATCTCAAGTGATCATTCTTGTGTATAGAGGCGTAGTGATAATAAACACCTTGGTTTGATGTTGACATGGAATGTGGTGTAGTTATGCTGGATACTATTTAGATAGTGTTTGAACGTGAGATTTTGTGGTGTGTATGAATGATAACATGAGGTGATTCCCAAGAGTTTTGACACCAGTCAGTTCTAATTTATGTGATAAGTGGGAGGAACTAGATACCTTGATATACAAATCAGGGTTTAATTACGAGGTTTCTATTCTTGTTTGGGAGAAGCCCTTGAGAGGGTTTATCTTAGGGTTTCATGGTGCATTTGAGGTAGTATTCCTAGTTATGTGATTCATGATTTAGGTTTTCTTTTGATCATGGTTTTAGCATGGTTAAGCCTGAAGGGATTTAGAAAAACATCAAACAATGGAAAAGAATGTGGTCAAATTAAAGATTTGGCATGTTTTCAGGCCTGTCCAATTGACATGAAACTCACAAATTCATGAGGTTGGTTTTCATGAGTGGTCACAAAAAGGTAAGAAACCCCTTGGGATAGATTGATTATGAGATTATACACTCTATTTATGAATGAGACTTTGGGAGTTTTGTATTTTTGATATCCATGAGTGGGTCAAGGATCAATGGAATTTTTTATGAGGTTCTTGTGAGAATGGGGAATCAGTGCATTGTATGAGATAAAGAGTATGAACTGAATTGATGAATGTGGCTCAGGAATTGAAACATGCGTACATTGAGGATGTAGCTTTCTGATTTTAACTCATGGAGTAGTATAAGGGAAGCCATGTGGTGGGAGTTTACCATCATCTATCAAATCATGAGGCCCATTTTATAAATGTGATCTTGTTAAATGTCATGGGTTCCATTCCTATAAGCTGTGAAGAAGGGGTAATTGATGTTGTTATGTTGATTATGTGAGATAAGGATGACCAAATACACCACTTTTTTGGAGATTAATGAATCATGGGCCACTATGATTGGTATTTTTTTGAAGAGATGATAATAAAAAACCTATGCTGGAATGTTATGTATTGATCATGGTTATATAACCCTTGTCCTAGAAGGGTTATGGGAATATGGAACATACCATGGAGTGTTCTTGGTGGAATTGATATTCCAATGTGAAAAAAATGAAATTTATATCTATATTATTTAAGGAATCAAAAATAGAATACCATATATATTGGTGAATTGAGACCAAGCATTGGATTTAGACTTGAGAGTGAATTAAAGTGACCATAGGGGGCCAGGATCGAAGGTGCATCAGTACATGTATCAGATTAGTATAAAATATATGAAAACAATGAGGTTTCAAACTTGGGAATCTCACTTGAGGTTTGGTTGAGGGTTTAGTGGATGTATTGGAATGATCCCATGTTAAATTAGGTAGTAGAGGAATCAGGATCTGGTAATTTTGGAACACTTCAGCAGGGGTAGTTGATAATTTAGGGATAGTTTTCCTATACAATTTATGACATTAAATTTATATTAAATTATAGGTGTCATGTCAATAAATTCATAAGGATCCTCATTTTGGATATCAAATGTAGTTTCAAGCATTGGATATGTATTTTTGAGGAAAAAGCGATGTGATCATGTTATTCCTTGATGGTGGAGGCCGAGTTCATTTATCTAGGGAAATGAGAAATGAAATATAGTACTAGTGTTGGAATTATCATTTTGTATATGTTTAAGTTTTGATATTTAAAACCACATTGAAAGTGTCATGCGAACTACAGGATCATGTTTCAACATGAAATTCTAATGGTAGTAATCCACTTTTGTTTGGAATTGGCCTTTATAGGCTAATTCGCATATTGGGGAGGACAATAAGATGAATTATTGATTTGATGAGGGAACCTTGGATGTAATGGGATTAAAAATATCAAATAAGATCAGTCTGGTTTTTTAGTAATGGTCACTGGTGTTATCATGTTTTTTGGAAATTGGGTGATTGGTGTTCAGTATAGAACTTTGGAAGCATGATTAGGGGTTAAAAATAGAATGCGGTTGTTTGAATAGGAATTGATGACCTGAGTAGGTTGATACTATTTATGAAAATATTAATAATACTTATTTAGGATTATCAGTGTTATGGGTGGGAGTTTTTAATACATTGTTTATACAAATACTTGTAAATCCAATGAAAATTTGAATTAGTTGATGGGATTGAATTTTTAAATGGATTTTGAATCGTATTATGCTAGTTGATACCCCTAGGAGGAGGTATTTTGGATGTTAAAATGGGTATAATTGGTGAAGGGTGGATTAGGTTTGTGTTATATGTATCTTGGAATGGTTAGATGACTATAGTTAAATATGTAGTATCCACTAGTTAGCCAGTGGCTAGATAGTCATGCCCCCTCATACAGGGGTACCACAAGCTTGTTGTTGGACCTATTTCAACTAGAAGGTGGGAATTTTTATGGGGGAAAAATGAATTTTTTAGCTATAATGTTTAATAGGGGTATCCATCCTTCTTTCCTTTGGTGTATTTGAATGACATGGCCTACCTCCACCATTCAACTCCCTTTCCCCCCTTTGTTTTTGGGCGATTTTTTGAGTTTTTTCGGCGATTCTTGACAATTTTTAACCTTCTAGAAGATCTATTTTTACCTTATTCTATCAACTCTTATTATAGTTTCTTTGTTATATATATATTTTCGATTATACCAATGCATTGGAGAATCTCCAAATTCTCACGGGGTTTTCATTCAGCCTTGATAAAGGATGTTCCAGGGAGGGGTTTTCCAATGGTGGCACAGTGTTTCAGTAAGGTATGACACTATAGATGATAATTTTTTTATTTAGTTTATATTTAATTTATTGTGGTATTGGGAATATGTGTTAGGTATTGGTTTCTTGTTGGTACTAGGGTACTCAGTGAGCCTCCTGTGGGATTTTTATAGTGGTTTCAGCATTATAGAGTCACCGGTGAATAAAATAGAAATTATGTTGAGTTATAATTAAATTAGATAATTAATTATAAATGTTATTATTAATTGGTTACTAATTTTTATCTTGGTTTAGGAGACCAGGTCTTTGATATGGTCACAGTTGATCATTGATGAGGCTATATGGGATTGGACAGGCCGATGAATCTATAGTTGACCTTTGGAATATAAATTGGAAATTTTATGAAAATGGTAGGTGGTCCTTGTTCCTTGACTTACAGTTAAATGTTTCTTTCTTATGATTAATGTTGTCCGTAATCACACAAATGAAGGTGGTGAACTATTTTATTTAATTATTTAAATGAATAGATTTAAATTGGTCACTTAGTCTATATGTCATAACTCAAATGAACTGGATAATGTGTTAAGGTCATTATAGCCTTGTTGTACTAGTATGGCGTCCTCAAGTGCCAATGGCTGAGGCTATGAACCAAATGGTTTCCCTTTAAGCTTAAACCAATTCAAAGAGGTGTTAAATGGATAAATAGTAATTTTTAATATGTATTGTCCATGTTTATGTTCCATTGATACTAATAGTCTCTAATGGTCCATATCGTGGTCCTTGACAGACATTAAGACCTTTGGGACTGTTTAAATTGATGATGGCGTAGATGATCCCCCCTTAGAGACATGTTTATTCTAAGTGGATAAACTGTAGGAATATTGGATGGGTTGAGTGAGAGGACCAACAAATATGATCCTATAATTTGATGTGGTCCATGGATCATATCGTTAGGCTATGTCCTATAATACTTACCCATTAAGGAAAATGAGGTTTTTTTATATCTCAGGCTCTACCAAGGAGAGTGAAATCCTCCATGAGTCTAGTTATTTTTGGGTGACTTGTTACACGATAAAAATACCTAGTAGGGTTTCTATCTTATGTACTGACCCATGTGACCCTAGTGGGCAACCCAATGGTTGGCAGACCCTCTGTAGGTGTTCTTGGATATGGTAGATATAGAACAAGAATAAACTTAAAACCCATAAAAATGATGTGAACCTAATGGGATATAGATATAGGTGATGGGATTAAGTGTTTAAACAACCAATTCCTTGTATTTATTATTTCAGGTATTTACATTTTGTTCAGATATAGATGACTAGATGTTCTCCTTGTGACCTTAACTATGGGCCTGTTAAGAGGGGGTGATGATTATGTGGATTCCCAGAGGTACTTCCAGGGATATGGATTTTAATCCTCATGTGATATTTTTGTGATATGAATGATCATATATTTTTTTCCAAGATCCCAAAATATGATTCCTATGATAAGTTTGTGAAGGATCATAAGAATCATCAGAACCCTAATGTTTGACCTTAGGTCTATATGATATTCCCTAGATTCTACGGGTTCCTAGGGTCCCTATAATGACTATAATACAGACATTACAGTTGTGTTATTAGATTATTATTATTATTATTATTATTATTATTATTATTATTATTATTATATTCCTAGTTAATCCCTTGGATATGGCCAGTCGATCATGATGATATTGTGTATTATTGATTGGAATTCATAAGATTCTTAGGATCTGGTTGTTTATCATTATACCTTGGGGGATGAATCTGATTTAGTGATTTCTCAGTATTCCATGGAATTGAATTCGATCCATTAATTGTACATAGAGTTTGGAAAGATTCTCAAGAAACCTTTGATCTAGATGTTGATCCATTCATGATGAGTAATTTCTTGTTTGATATTGAGTATTACGGATTCATTGGTTACCCCTAGGATGCATTATTTATATAGTTTTTACCATATCATGTCATTCTTAGAGACACTCTAACACTGGTCAGAGTAGTTATGGTTGATTGGGGTCCTGAACCTAAGGGTTGTCAAGGGTATGGTTTGGTATAGGAGTTGGAATGGTCCATCTGACATTCTAAGAAAAATTCTAACATTAGGACGAAATAACTATTTATGGATAATTTTATTTATCATCTACTTGTTTATTTATTATAAACAAGTAGGTCCCATACACACTTCACTATATTGATTTTTATGCTTAGGACCACTTTAGTGGTTCCTTGTTGACTATTGTACCCACACCTTGCTCATGTATCCAATACACTTGGTTAACTAAGAAAATTAACATTTTTTTAAGAATAGGTTCGACCTAGTTCAAGTATTTTCATGGTTGAGTGGGACATCTCTACGAGTGAAATGAATTTTTGATGAGATGAGTCTTGGGGATGTAGTGAACCCTCATGTTATTTTATCTATTTCTTACCTATCAATTGTATATATGATTATACCAATTATAAATTATTATTTTAAGCATACCTGCATGTATTTCATTTAGTAATAGTATTTTATATTTATTTATTCATTATATGTACTCTAATTGGTGTTGGTATTGATGGATGAGTTTTTGTTATTTTTATTTTTATCACACACTCTAATATAGGTGGAATTGTATCCCCACGATACTACCCAAGAACTATGATACTATTTTGTAGCCTCTAGAGTATTGGGAGGTGTGCTTGAGGTCATGTGGAAAACTGGGCTAGGGAAACATTTGAGTTTCCTTCTCACTAAGACAACACAAATATCATCAAGGGAAAGGAAAATCAATCCAGATTAAAAAATAATAAAATCCCATTAGGGAAATAGTAAAAATAGGGCCATAACCAGGTATAAAAAGAAAATGGGGATAATTCAACATTTATAAAATCCGTCCAAAAATCGAGAACGAAAAAAATGATGGATTAATTTTTAAACCTTAATTCACAGGTTCCATGTTAATCGCTCTCTCGAATTACCATGTCATCATCAATGAAATATATATGAAGTCAATCCTAAGGAATGAAATAAAAGAGATAACCACCCACATTATCTAAACAACCAATATGAGGTAGGTCTCATTGATAAGCACATATACTTGAAGTAGATATCGAGAAGTGAGAAAATATATCCAACCTCCACCACAACCACACCATCACAATGTGGTTTCCAGGGTGAGTCTAATTTACAAAAAAAATACGAGGAGGGAAATAACATTTCCAAACATAGGAAGGAGCTAAACCACACCATATAAAGGAATGTCCCACAGATAATATCATATATTAGACTATAACATTGTCGTGAAGGAAAAATAATAATCATGTCAAACAAAGCCTATAGAATTTAGATCAGTTTTCCAGACATCCTAACATATATCTCAACTTGATGATTTCCCATATATCTCACCACAACAACCGTAATTGACCTCATTTTATATAATCCTTAAACAAAATAAAACTATACAACCTTTATAATGATCCTGATTCCTTGGACCATACTCACATCACAACATAGCCCTATGTTCATACCAACTCTATTCCCCTTTTAGTCTAAGAAATAACATGATATCCATTACACCATTAAAATCCATCCACACCAATATGCATCTCACTAAATTCTTAATGACCTTTCCAACACTTTCCATGCATAAGACCACACATGAAAAAACGGATACCCTACTAGGGTTTTCCAAAAGGCATCATTTGATCTACCCTATCTAATCCTCTTGGGGATTCTGGATAGGGGTTTATATCATCCTCAATCCAACCTCACTTCTCCAAGAGCCACATTCTCTTGGAACCCCATTTTCACACAAAAACATCACCAACCGACACTAGGCACACTCTAAGAGAGAAACTATTGTATCTAAAAACCCAATCACATGGCCACTTCATGACCAACAACTCCCCATGGATCACTTGTTCCATTATTATAAATGGACACATTTCCATGAAAATAAATTATATATTGTTTAAATCAATGATATTTATAAAATTCCACTCTCTTTGTATTTAATATCATTTATGTGACCCAATATAGATACAATAAATATATGAAGGTCCAAAAATACATATTTTAATCTTTTTGAAACTATTTTAATTAAATAAAATTATTTTAAATTTTTAGAAAATATATAACTACATTAAATTATTCTTCAACGGTAAAAAATTATTTATTTATTTAACAGAAAAATAATATAATTGATTTTATAATTATTAATTTTTATGTATTTGGGATGATTTAAATTTTCAAAATGAATTTTATATATCTATAGGAAATATTAGTTATTTTTGAAATAATTATTATCTAATTAAAACTTTTTATTGATCTATTTGAATTCAAATTAAATGAATAGTATCAAATTTGAGAATAATGACATTTTATGAAATTAATATATTATTAAATTATTTTAAAATATAAAAAATGTTAAATAATAAAAATAGGATAATATGTGGTCAAAAATTTCTCACCCTATTCAATTTTTTTCATTTCAAAGTCTTTGGCCTTAGAATAGCGTTATTATATTTTATTATTTTGAGGATTTTCGAAACTACCCCTCACATCAATTATAAAGGGTCACATAATCCATCAATTATTCATGTAAATTTGAGCCTTATTTATAAACAAATTATTACCCATTTATCTTAAATAAATCTATATAAAATTTATATAGGTTATTTCATTCCCAAAATACCATCCTTAGATCCATTAAGGAGTGATTTAAAGGAATACCACCAAAGAATAAGTCATCGATTTTACTAACTCATTCAAGTTCATTTATTATTCTACTTCAACTTTATGACATTTTTCCATTATAAAGTGATAAATAATGTATAATTTATATTGTTATATGCTATTATTATTACGGGACATCCATATTTCACCTTTTATCCATTCTATGTCAAATAAAAACATTGTGTGTGTGTACGTATGACTTACCATCTCCAAACAGTGGTGTAATTTTTTTTCATCCCAAATTTATTTGGATGGATATAATGTAGGATATAATGGATATATATAGTAATTATTACATTATATTTATTATATATAATTAATATACCATCCAATTACTCATCCTTTTACAATTAAGGGAATGATACCATCGCTCGTGCATAGGTACTTTCTATCATCTCTACAACAGGATGTGATTCATTTTCCACATTAAACATTCATGAATGATTACAAAAATGTATATAAAAAAATATCATATATATGATATTAATATCATTGTATAGATGAAAAAAATATATCCTATTCATAAGAAACATGACATACCATACAAAATATGCATTGAAAATTAAGCAGTTAACACCCAAAACAAGGGTAATAACAAAATATTATTAAGTAAATGATATAAGAGGATCATATTTGATGTCATAAATATAAATATGGTTATGGTATAAGTTAACAAACTACTTAAAACCATTATACAAGATGATATACCACATTATACTAAAGGAAGTGTAAGGTAAGGGGTTTCTCATATCAATTTTATTTCTGTGAGTTATAAGTCTTATTCACCACTTATTTTTATTGTGTAGTTAATATAATATTCCTTTGACATGTAATATCACGAATATCATTTTTATAATTTTATTATAGGTTTAATTTAATGTTAATCATTCATGGGTATTATAATTAACATGTTTCAAAGTGGTATGAGACACATTATCATTTTTAAAGATTATTTTCTTCATGATTTTTATCTGATATTAATAAAATATTATCATTTATGTCAACATAATTTGTTGATTATTGTGCATAACTGAGTTTGATTTCTTATGATACTATCTACAATAATCCATTATGTAGTTATTAATCAATTTTACTAAGAAAGTATTGATATTATATATGACTAGTTCTTCCAATATTGATAGTTATTGATTTTTCTTAAGGCATGTTATTTCAGTTGTATTATTTATTCATGTAAGGGATGAATTGGAATTAGTAAGTGATGTGTGGGGCATGATAGATCCCATTGATGTTTCAATAGGTCTTATGAGACAAACCAGATTTTGTTTTGACTGAGGCCTAACCCATTTATTTATATATGTCATGGTTGAGGCCTTGATGGTTTGTTTTAGATGTACAACATTATACAATCCATCATTATAAAATTAGTTTTTGAATTTAATCTTATTATTTGAATATTTGAATATCCAGTGTTTAGTTTTTTAGTTTATGTGATTATTTAAATGAAATGTGTTTTAGTTATTTACCTTTCCATATTTTATAATATCTTCCACTATACACTTACCCTTACTGATCATTTGAGCTCACCCCTTTCATATGTTTCATTATACAGAAGGATTACAAGATTTATATTATGAATGATACGAATGGTTACAAAATGGGGAATAATGAAAAAGTTAGTGAAATTATTTTTGAATTTTATATTTTAAAATGTAATGTGAATTCTAAGTATGTATCTAGTTTAGTAAGATCACTCAACAATTTGGTCATTTGGGATGAAATCTTTTGTACCTAGTACGAATGTAATATAGTAAAATATGGACTTTATGGTACTATGGTCTAAGTCATAATAGTTGGTATCAAGGGAATGTTAGTAGAGCCATTGGGAACTATATTTTGGAAATCATGGATTTGAAAACATAACCATATGAATGAATTTTATTATTAGTCTATGTATATAATATCATCCAATAGATTTGGTAATACAAGGGATAACCTGTGTTATTCCTATGGAATAATATATTAGCCTAAAAAAGTCATGATATAGACATTGTATAGATAATTTTCATGAACATATCACTATGATTAGTTTTTATTATGTTGTTATTTGGACATTGGTCAATGGTTGGAATAAGAATGGTTATACAAGAAATGGTTATACAACTGTTGATGAAGAGACTAAAAAAGAAAAACGAAAGGAAAGATGTATTAAGGAACAAAATAATTAAGCATAGTTATTTTTTTTAAGAATGAAGTAGAATTATTAAGGTTATGGTGTATTTGGATTAAAGAATTATTTCTTCAATAGTGTTCATGTTATAAGAATCATGAGTTATATAAGGATTTTAGAGCATTACTTCTTATATAAGGATTTGTAAGAATGAATGTTTTCATTAATGTTTTAAATGTATTAAAATTATTAATATATTTGGTTTCTGAATATAAAATATACATTATGTTTTTTTGGGGGAAATATAATATTAGGTGGATTTTGGAGATTTAGCAACCATCCTTCATATTTTTTTACAACGAAATTGGATAGCTGTATTTTAGACGAATCTTAAGGTTAGAATAGATTAATATTAACCATCAATATTATTTTTTGAGTTTAAATTATGATTTATTGGATACTATGTGCTATCATTTTTGGTTTTAATAAACATTTATAGGGTAAAATAAATACATATAGACCTTGTAATATGTTAAAAGTGATTCAGGTATAAAAAATCCATCATGAAAATAATTTCCTATTATAAGGGATGAAGTTAAAATAGATCAAACCACAACCACATGAATTGATTATTCTTATGAAGTGTAAATAAATAAATAAAGTTCTAATCTTTATAGTAAAAGAATCAATAAACTCTATTAATAGGATTCTATAACAAAAACATTATTTGTTTACCATTATTTCTAATAAATCAATGTTCTTTTAACTAATCAATTTTTTTTTGATAGTTAACATTAAAATCACCATGTTCTCTTTCACTCTCCCTCATAATATGATTATAGTATCACAACACCTGATAGCCCAGAGATAGTGTCTACTACTATTTTATTGGCATGATTACAAGGAATCAAATCTCAATGGAATGAGATTTTAGTAGTCTTGGTAAAACAAATACATATAGGATAAAATAATACAATAATTACAATGAATATATTTTTTATTTCTAAATAAATAACTTTGGGGATAACTCTATTCCATCAAGTAAATCCCTTCAGATCTTTCACAGTAAGCTTCTTGGATTCCTGAAGAACATAATCATAATAAGGGTGATCTCATGTACTTAGTATGGGAAACATATATTGAAATAAATATTTAATTGATGAGACTAATTATTATTACATACTAAATAACTGAAAAAACATTCCATATAGTCAATAAACTAAGATGAAACTACATAAAAATATGGAATGTTAATAAATAGAAACACATGCCATTCAAATTACTAGATAATGAAAAACAAATATGGAAATGTAAAAATTGGAAACACATTCAATCTAAATAACTCAAAATGAAATTTATCCATATATATGTATATGAAAAATCTCATGGATGAGTATAATTGAAAGTAAATGAGGGAAATGATTAATTATTGGATACCATGTTTCCAAGGTACATGGAACTAGTACCGTCATGATCTTTCATAATATGGTTTAGCTATCAGGTAAAACCCCATATAATGCATCTAGACAAATATTTTTTCGAATAATACTACCAATACATATAGGGTATACCAATAATAATTCCCACCCATGTTGCATTAGTCCAAATCATTCCTCATATATTGAAAAATCACTTTAACAATGTCTCTTATCAAATATCCATATGAAATAGAGGAGACAGAATTATCAATATTTCCCCAAATTATCAAATAAAAATCATTGTAAACACCATATAAAAAATGGTATATTATTTTGGAAATAAACATATCCATGATAACTAATATGGATAACTAGGAGAAATTCAATGTTAAATGATCATAATAAAGTTAATTAATTCAAAGAGACTATAAAAGGAATAAAGGAACTAAATGTGAATATTATCTTTGTACAAATAAATCATAAACCATCTAGAGGAATATTGAGGATGGTATGAGTTCATTATAACCCAATTAGAGTAAAAAAAGGTTCATTGTTGTTGACAAAATGAAATATTATTAAAAAGTATTTTAAAAATATTCTTGAGAAAAATATCATTTTATTTTGAAACATATTTTCATTGAAAATAAATTTTACAAAAAAATTATTCAAATTTTATCCTTTCATAAATGAAAAGAAATCTTTGAATAATGACAGAGGGAAAATCTGTACAAGTCGTACAAGGTAAAAACAATATCCCTTTTCACGGTAAAATGGTATGAAAATCTTTTTTTGAAAACAGATTATAATATTCCTTTGAAAGAATTGGTAAAAGAAAAAAAAGTATAAAAATGTATTTTGCCAAATCATTTTAAATTTTTTTATTTTTTTAATAAAAATGGCTTTTAAGTGAAATCTGGTTCTATGAATAATGAGAGATACAATGTCGGGTTTTCTGAAAAACATTTTCTAAAAACATTTGAGTACCAAAGAGTGGGAACATGGTTCTAATACATTAAAATGGTTGTGAATAACCATAGGAGATAAAATTAATTGTTTTATTGAAAAATGGTCATATAAGTTCCTTGAATGGAAATACCATTACTAGATCATTAAAGTTATTATTGAGGAAAATAATCAATAAACATTCTGAGGTGTCCCATACCACTTTGAGACATTTTAAATCATTAACCTCATGAAGTAATAATATTAAATTAAATTCTCAATTACAATGAATATAAAGTAATTAATGATATAATATATAAAAATGTGCAGTAGATACAACAAAAAATAAATAAGTGGTGAACATGGAATTTATCTCATGGATGTAAAAAGAGAGATGACAACTAGTGAACATCTTTTAACCTCCTATATAAGAGGATTATACATGATACTAACTTATAATGGAACCATATTAATATTTATGATATCAAATATGATCATATAATAATATCATATTACCCATTGTTTAATAATTGTTCATTATTTTTAAAATTTGAGGTATTAATTACTCAGTTTTTCGAGTATGTTTTAACTTGTTATTAATTGTTTTTATTATTTATTTAATGGTTTTTCCATATCCAGAAATTTAAAAATTATTTTAAAATAATATATATTAAGTATATATGTATTTATAGTAGTCAATAATATTTGGATATTATAAATGAGGTGCACCATTCATGGAGATGGTTGTCCGTACGTATACATGAATGCTACTTTCATTTCGTTGTCTTATTAAATGAATGAACGATAAATGATACATATGTTTATTATATTTTTATTAGCATATCTATATTATATATGTTATATATTTTTATTAAAACCATCCTTGGTATATTTCATTTATGGCATGAATGAGTCATGTCTATTTGAGGGGACGGTAGTCCGTACTTGCTCAAATGAAATTATTGTATTTACACATGATAAAAATCAAAAAGGATTTTTCTAAATAAAAAATATATAATAAAAACAAAATTAAAAAAAATAATATATAAAATATATAAAAATAGTGTTCATCTTAATGGACACTGTGATAGGTGGTAAGGGAAAAATGTACAATCGTCGTTTCTTGAGGAAGGAGTTCATCGTATATGGAATTAATGTGTTCATTGTACATTAGAAAGAGGTGTTTGTAAGTGTAGGTAAAATAATTGTTATAGAAACATCATTTTATATTTATTATATTAGTAATGTTACATAATAATGGAATAATAATATTCTAGAGGGTGTAGGATGGAAATGAGATTAAAGAGCTTAAGAGAAAATGTTACCTCTTAATCGGGTAACTATTGTTGGTTTAGAGAAAAAAATCCAATAAAAGGATTTCTATCCAAAATGAGGATTCGAGGTAGAGGTTAAGGATGTTGGGAATCTGTTTTTTCATAGCTTGTCAAACCTAGTGTTGTTTTATAGGTGTATTTAATGGGGATATGTGGTGTCCTTTTATTGGGAAGGAAAAGGGATCACTTGGAATTTTTGGAAAAAAGTTAGCTGTACACATGTTCTTACCTAAAAAAGTCTTATCAAACCAAAAATACTCAATAATTTAATGTTTATTGGAGATATATGGCCAGAAAATGGGTTTTGGGTTGGTTTATAGGTCATTTGGGATCACAAGATAAATGTTTACTCCTTTATTAAGCTTAATTTTTACTTAATAATTGTAATTATTTTTAATTACATTCACTATTTTTTTTGGTAAAAAACAAAGTATGAATTATTAGTAATCATAAATTATGATTATTAAAAATATGGTATCCATTTATCCAAACTCCAATCACATAATTGGAAGAAAATTATAAAAAATTCATCCTGCATGTGTGTCTACATTGTGGGGGTTTAAAGTAAAAATGTCTGAAAGTATTATATGTTTCTTATAATCAATTTTAAAGTGAAATTAATTATAATGACATAATTTGTAATAATTTATAAAAATATTATAAAATACAACTTTAAAATAAATTAAAATTATAAATCAACCTTATAAATTAATTAAATGAACAAACTATTTTTCACTAAAATTCATTAATTTTAACTATTCATTAAAAAATTGAAATGTTTCAATAAAATAAAAAAAATAAACATAAAACTAATTATTATGTTTCTATTTCAAATAAAATTTTTATTTTTATGTATTTAAATAATTAAATTTTCAAAATCAACATATAAAATGGGTTCTCCATTAAAAGGCGGTAAATTTTTTTTTATAAAAATATTGGGTTTGATGTGTAACGTAAGGTTTGTTTTTATCTTATGCATATAGAACCTAATTGATGAATACAAAAAATATTTGATTGAATATATAAACTATATATTTCTAAAATAACTAACTAATTGCAATTAATTTTGTTTATTAATGCAAGAATCTTTTGGAAGCGTAAAAATAATAATATATCTTTTTATGCCCAAATGCTTCTTATTTTAGTTTCTCATTAATTGGTTACCGATGATTCATTTTATATTTATATAAACCCTAAATTTTTATATGTAATTTAATACTATTCATAACTACTAGCATAATAAGTACAATATATCATATTATATTAAATAATATTAATTTAATAATAAATCATTTTTTTGCGAAACTCAGCCTTTCAAATAATGCAAGATATTGTGGAAGGTATCTATTTCCTTTAAAAAAGAGATCAAGGATAGTCTATCTTTAGTGTAACACAATATAACTTTCTATTACATGTATTACAAGATATATCATGTATTTAATTTATTTAAAATATTAAATATATAGTAGAGTCTTGTGATATTATATTCCCCTATGTTCTGAGTGATTCATGTGATATATGCTATCATATACAATGTTTTACTTAATTTTAGGGTGTCACATTCCCCCCAACTTAATTAAATTAGTTCCTCTAAATTTAAACTTGATCTTGGAAATATATGGTTTGATATTTCTATGTTGAAATCCCAAATCATGAGAAGGTTTCATAAAAAATCCTCTATAAAAGAGAGCTGGGAAGTGTAAAGGTCACATGGATTATAGTGTAACTGGGTTTCTAAGTAAGAGAAAATTAGTGGAATGTGAAAATATGTACATGGGGGAAAACATAAATATTTATACGGAGTGGATGAGGTTATCCATAAAAAATACGTGAATGATCAATAGAAATTTTAGGCCCATAGATCCATAAAACATTTATGATTTAGAAGACCAAAAAAACAAGAAGATTAGGAAAAAAATTTATTCTTATGTCAGTTTACTTGCATTGGGAAATTCATTTATTGAATAAAAATAAAATGAAATATTCTTACTTTATAGGATTCAAATTCATATGAACAATAATATCTTCTGGTTGTTCTTCTATCAAATTCTAATCAACCCCTTTGCACCCATAAATTATTTGAAAACAATGAAATGTTTATGCTCGAAGCAATAAAATATAATTTTAAAGGATAATAAGGTCTGTAAAAGAGTGAAAATTCTTACTGTATGTCTTTAAATATCTTCCACAACAAATATTGTTAATAGATTAATCTTGAATCCAAAAAAGTGATACAAATGGTTTATCATTAACATTTATTCATATAATTATATACCTAAAAATAATGAAGATTTTAATCAAAACATTGTGTAGGTCAGTGGTTGGTGTGAAACCCTTATCGTCTTTCGGTCATGGGTTCAAGACCCCTAGCCTTGCCAGATTTTATTTTTTATCCCATGAATTATAGGTGTTCATTTTCTAAAATCATATTAAAATATTTTTAAAAATAAATATGATGGACATACTTGAAATAAGTTTAATCACAAAATATAATTTTAATTAAGGTTTTCAATACAACCTCAATACATAAATACTAGATCCATAAATTTTTCACATAGGTCCTTCTATGGTTGAGGGTTTACCCATAATATCCTTTTTTTATTTCTAAATCATGACACAATATCATTAATATAAAACACTTCTGATTTAACCATGATCATTCATTTTCATTATACATTAAAATAATATATAATATTTTGTTATCAAAACATGTATTATCCTAAGAATATCCCCTGGGAGTGTCAAATCTGATGCGTAGTAAGTCCCATTGTTGTGTACCAAGTGACCCTGAGTTAGGCCCGAAACACCTTGTCGAAGTTGTTACTCATAGGTACATATTTCCTAGTACCACGTCTACTTGTAGTATATAGACATGGATGTATTTCTAAAAGTCCCAAATAATTTATACTTTACCAAAAATCTAAGATAATATTCTATACTTATCCTCAAATTATACTTTAGTGTTATTTTCAATATCCTTTTTTCCCCTAAATCTATTTTCCAAGGTTGCTACTAAACTTCCTATGATACCAACTATAGTGACCGGACCCTAGATAGCCTAGAGTCGATGTCTGCTACAATTACATTGGCATGATTACAAGGAATCAGGTCTTGAAGGAACACGAGTTTAGTATTATTGGTAAACAAGATATGCGAATGTTAAAAGAATATACCAACTACGACATAAATATTTTTTATTTATATATAAATAACATCAGGACAACTCTAATACATCTTGTAAATCCTTGCATATCATTCATAATATGATTCCTGGATTCCTTGGGAAAGAATCATAATAATGGTGAGCTCAAATTCTTAGTAATGGAAAAATATAATGGAACAAATAATGATTCCATGAGAGTAATAATTATGAAATGGTAAATAAAAAACGTCCCATATAGTCAATAAACTGAGAATGAACTGCATAAAAAACATGGAAAGGTAACAACTAGAAATACGTTCCATTTAAATAAAGAAAAAATTAATTTGGAGAGGTAAGAAGGTGAAAAAATGAAATATAAATAACTAAAAATGAAATAATTACATAGGTATTTCGACGAAAATCTCATGGATGAGTAATAATAGGTACTAAATGATATAAATTCTTAATTATTAGATGCCATGTTTTCTAAGTATACAGAACCAGTACCGTTAAGACCATGATTCATCTATTGGATAAAACCCTATCTAAGGATACTAGAAAACTACTTAGTATCTTGAGACTACTGATGCATCATGGGGATATCAATATCCAGTAACCACCCATGTCGTACCAGTCCAAAACATTCTTCCTGTATTGAATAATCAATTTTATAATGGGCCTGATCAAATATCCGTATGAAATAGGTGATAGAGATTTACCAATATTTCCATAAATAATCAAATAACATTAAAAGTGAATTCCATATGAAAAATGGTATAAGTTATAGGAAATAAACATATCCATGATAACTGATATGGATGACTAGGGGAAATTTAATGTTCAATGATCATGGGAATGTTGAATAATTATAGGGGATTGACAAAGGAATCAATTAAGTGAATTTGAATGATATCCTTGGAAAAATAAATTATAAACCATCCAGAGGAAGATTAAGTATGGTATCAATAAAACCTACCACATTTTGAGAAAAATATAGGGTTGTCTTCGTTGATGAATAAACAAATTATAAAAATATATTTTAAAAACATTTTTGTAGAAAATATCCTTTGGTTTTAAATTTTTTTGAAAAAACTTTCCCTTGAAAATCAATCTTAAATTTTTGTTTTTAAAATATCCTTTCAAAAATTCAATGGATTATTTGATGGAAAGATGGATGGTAAATTTTTACATGTTGTACAAGTTAAAAAGAATATTCCTTTTGCATTATAAAAAGATAAAAAATGACTTGTTTAGAAAGAGACAAAGAGACTCATTTTAAAAAATTGGAGAAAAGGTAAAAATTCCTTTACCAAATCATTTTAAAAACATTTTTGAGAACATTTTAATAAAAAAAGGTTTTTAGAAGAAAAAATTTTCTCCGACTAAAGATAGATACAAAGACGGGTTTTCTGAAAAAAAAAATTCTAAAACATTTCGAGTACCAAAGAGTAAAAAATGGCACTAATACATGATAGTAGTCATAAATAACCCGATGAGATAAAATTAACGTTTTTAATTAATAATGGTTATATATGTTATTAGAATTTAAATACCACTTAAATATCATTAATGTTAGTGTAACACCCCAAGCTTCCATGGTACGTTTCCCTTTGAATAATGCAATAGCTTGCGTTGTACGAAACTTCGAGATTCTAACACATCACGACCAATCAAACTAGCCATTATGAATAGAAATACCCACTTTTTAAAATTTTATCAATTTTATCTTTCAAAATGGACTACATTTTTGGGTTCGTAATATCGAAATTATCTTATGGTGATTTTTTGGTATTTTTCTGAAAATGTTCAATTTTTCATGAATAGTGAAAACAGTGAGTTATTTTTTAAAACCGATTTTTTATTTAAATAGTTATTTATTTTATTTAAATTTATTTTAGGTAAAAATATATACATAATACCTATTTAAGTTCAATGTAATTCATTGGAGTCAGTTTATAATAATTTTAGATAAATAAAAATTTTATTGAACTTTTTACTGTCTTTTACCCACCTCCTAGGAGAATTTGAAGATTTACATAAAACATAATTTTACCGCTTCTGTGAGTTGAATTTAGAAAATCAAGAGACACGGTTGATATCAGTAAGTTAAATGTGGTTTAATTAGATGAAAATAATTTTTGGTGAATAGTACCTTTTGACTTTTATTTACCACTGTTAAAAGTAAATAGGGTAATTAATGGAAAAAATGTTATGATTATTACCCTAAAACATTTCCTAATTCTATTAGATAAGTGTAGTTTGACCAAAAACCAACATAGGAATAAAATATGATCCATTAGGTCCACTTGGATTAGATTAGAACATTTATTATTATTTAATTCAAAGAAGAGTTAAAAGTGTTTAATTCAAAGTTCAATAACTAAACCATTTTTAATATAGAGTTAAACATAAGATAAATTCTACTATAAATATTAGTTATAAAGATAAAAATATTTCCTACATAATGGTATTTTATTTATATTTTTTAGAAATTATATAATTTAATTTATTTATGACACAATGATGAAGAAGTAATTACCTTATTAATGAAATATTAAAATAATTGATATTATAAATATCCAAATAAATGTAATTTGAGACTTTTTATAAATTTCACTAATTTTATAGTTTAAAATGACATTTTAGGGTTGATTAAATGAATTTTTTTCTAAGTAATAATGTTGTGATAAATTTAACAAAAAAAATATAAAATAGTGTCAAAATTGACATAAAAGTGTTTTTAAAACAAATATTATATTATTAATTGATATTATATTCCTAAAAATAAAAGGATCCACCAAAAGTCCTAAATAATATCAAATATGTCATTAATGAACTACTTGAGGTTCTTTTGGAAGTTTATTGTAAATTTATTAACCATAGAATATAAAAATACAAAGAGATATGGTAAATCTCAAACTATTTAACTAATAGTTAAATATATAAGATAAAGTAAATATAGTAACCGAAACCTATCTAAATCCAATTGGTTGAGAGGTTTACACCCCATAATCACCTTAGACATTAAATAATTCATTTTGGAGCCATTATAAACCGAATATTATTTTATTATAAAGTAATATTTCAATCTCTTCCTAAGGTTCCCCTCACCCCTCTTATAAAAGGGAACTTCCCCTTCTATGAAATTCACACCTCCAAATCCATTTTTCTCGGACAAACCTGGACCAAATATCCTCTAATCTATCCTACCTTCATCATAGAGGCCTTAATTTAGTCATAAATCCACCCTATGGATCCCTTTTGATAAAATCAAAAGGAAGAACCCGAAGAAGAAGTAAATATTTTAACACATTTTTCAAGTTCCTTTCTTCTTCTTCCACTTCCTCTTTATTTTTTGTTTCCATTATAAAATAATAAATCCAGTATATTCTATATACTTTTATGTTATTATAAATATGTTACAACCGCATTAATTATGCTATTTATCCTTTGAATGACATTTCACCATACGTGCGTACGTACGACTTTCCATCTCCATGTCATGGTGTTGTTGTTATTCAATACACTATTATTTGGATGGGTATAATAATGATGTATAATTGATGTAAATAATAAATATAACATGATAATTATTCTATATATATGATATACCATCCAATTATATATTATTTTAATATCAAAAGAATGATATTGTCGCTCATGCGTACGTATGGATTTCTGTCTCCACGAACGCGATGAGATTCATTCCCCATCGTATCCATTCAAGAATAATTTTCATTTGATGATTAAAAATAATGTTTAAAGACTTAATAAAATTATTAATATTAATAAGATACATCATATCCACAACAAACATTACTTATGTAACAAATAATATAAAGGAAAACGAATCAGTTAACACCCGAAACGATGATACTACTGAAATATCATTAACAAAGAAATATTAGAAGATCATATATGATATCATATTAATGTATATGGTTTTTGTATAATTTAATAACAATTATTTCACCATTATACAGGAGGTTAAACTAACCTCGACCAAGGAAACGAACAAGGTAAGGATTAATTTTAAAATCTCTTCATTATCCGAGTTTGTTTATAAGTAATTATCTATTGGGACCACTTTATCATCCACATCCATACTTCTTAAAAATTTATTTCAAAAAATTATTACTATTTACTAGACAATGGGATAAAGTCATTTGTACCCTTATTTGACCTTATATGTTCTTAAAGGAATCTTTTCTTCGTTTTCCAAACATGGTACTTTATGACCTTTTTGACAAAATTTAGGATAGAATGTTTTTTAACATATATGGTGGGTGTGACTATTTTCCACCTTTATAAAATCATAAAATCTTCCCTTACAAGCTTATAAGAGTATTTACAAAATAAATCTTTTCTTTTATAATTATATGAATTTTAAAATATTTTAAAATAGAAATAGAAATTTCTCTAAAAAAGGTTTTGATTTCATCTATGTCAACATCCTTTGATGGATTTTACGCTTATTTGAAGTTTATTTATTATGATACAAAACTTCCATATTGTATTGAATGTTTTTTGATATGTCTGACTGTGGATGTGTTATTTTCACACCCTTCATTGTTTATGGATAACGTATTTACATTTTGTATGCTAGTTTTAATATGAATTTTTATGTTAGATTAAACCTTTTCATATGAGGAATGAATTGGACTTAGTATGTGATTGGTGGAGTACGTTTTAGCTCCTCGATTCATCGGTAGGTCTCATGAGACAAACTAGTGTCTTAGTACAAGGCCTTGAAAAAATCTTATTTGTAGTCTTCACACAAGGCCTTGACTATGTGGTTATGAAGTCTGACATTATGCATTCCATCATTATGAAAGTGGCTAATGATATTGCATGTGATTATTGAACTAGTAGAATATCCATGTGAATAAGTAAATGACATTATTTGATTTTATCTTTTCCATATTATGATGATTTTAAAGTTTAAAAGGCTTTTGTTTTAGTGTTATACATTTCCTTAAATGTTTATTCTTATTTATAAAAGTTTCTGCTATATTGTTATCTTTGCTGAGAATCTGAGATCACCCCATTCTTTGTTTTATTTTTCCCAGGATGTGAAGAAGTATTTTATGACTAAAATGTAGGGATAGTCTGAGTGGATATGAGTGTGGTCTATGGGAATAATGTTGTAGTTTTTCATTTTATAATGTAATGTAAAAATTATAAATGTATCTAGAATTTCCAAGACTACTAAACTGATCGGTCATTCAGGTTATGATTTCCTTGTATCGTGCCAATGTTATGTAATAATTCATTGACATTGGGTGACTAGGTTTAGGGCATTATATTTGGTATCATAGGAGGTTTAGTACAATCCTTGGAATCTATATTTAGATAAAATCTGATTAGATCACTTTACCCTAAGATAGAATTTGAAAATTAGTATAGAAGAACTTCCTAGAATTTTTGTATTTTAGAGATTTTGTGAGTTTTCCAAGAAATAAATCCATATCCAGATACGAGCACGTAAAGGTAGCTCTTGCACAGATATACCTAGGAGTAAAACCTGAAAACACCTTTTTGAGCTAGACTCGAACTGGAACTGGTGCACGACAATGGGCCTTGCTGCACTCTTGGTTACGACACTCCCGAGGGATATGCTTAAGAAAATTCTCATTTTCTTTAAAAATTATTATGAAGGGTTTATGAGTATATACTTCCTTAATGAAAACATTTTTATGATTATGAATTATATCCATAAACTGTTCAGTTTATGTTGAGTGTTTTACAAGTCTGGAATTATGTATTTCCATTCATAAACTAATCTAGTTTATTCCATTGTTTATAAATGGAACCTAGTTAAAGGAATTGAAACTGTATCAATGCATGTAATCCATGTAGGGATTTAAATCCTACTCAAGATAATTATAGTGGAGCTGGTGAAGCAACTAGTGCAGATCATCTTATCACCATACTAGGAAAACTCACTCAGGTTATGAATAATAACCTTACCCGTATAGAGCACCCTGATCCACAGCGTGGAGGATCAATGTTAGATCTCTCAATGAAGAAACAACCACCAACATTCAATGGGAGTAAAAATCCATCAGTAGCTGAGCAATGGATAAATTCCTTAGAGAAAATATTCCCTTCCATAGAAATTAGTGAAAGGGAAAAAGTTGTCAGGGATGTTTACCGCCTCACTAGAGATGTTGATCATTGGTGGTCATTGATTAAAAACACAGAGGAAGATGATAAAGTATCAAATATGGAATGGAGGGAGTTTAAAGATCTTTTCGTAGAAAAATAATTTTTACATGACCATTGAGAAAATATGGAAAGTCAATTTCTGAGTCAGAGGAAAAAAGAGGATGAGAATGTCTCAAAGTATGAAGCTAACTTTACAAGGTTAACAAGGCAGGCATCATATTATATACATAACCCAAGAAGTAATGTTGATCATTATTTTGATTGGTTTAAACCGTTTCTCCGTCGATAATTAGTCTCAAAATCCTTCTTATCATACGAAGACATTGTCTCATGTGCTATCAAGACAGAAAAAGAATTATCTAGGTCTTACGACATTAAAGCAAAGCAAGAGAAGAAGAGATCTACTGAACAATCTGGAAATGGAATTAAGGGGAAGAAAAGAAAATTTTAATATCCATCCTTCAGTAAATGTGGGAAGAAACACCCCAGTACATGCCTGAAGGGATTGTGAGTCTATTACAAGTGTGGTTAAAAAGGCCACTAAGCTCGTGATTGCAAGAGGAAGAAAGATGCTGTCAATGTTGAATTATACAATTGTAGAGAAAGGGGGTATGATGAAAATGAATGTCCTAAGTTCCATATAAACTTACCTTAGAAAATTCCAAGGGATCATGGCCAAGCTTATGATATCACTACTGCTGAGGTTAAAGCTCCGAAAGACATGGTGGCAGGTAATTTAATGGTTTTCTCAAGTTTAAAAATTGTTTTATTTGATTCTGGATAATCGCATTGTTTCATATCTTCCCAGTTTGCTAAGAAAATTAGATATTTCCAATTTTATTTATCATGGGATTTGTCAGTAAAAACTCCTAAAGGAAGTATCATTGCAACAATGTTTTGGGAATCAGTCCCTATTAGGGCATATAGATGTTCTTTATCTGCTGATCTCATCATCATACCCATGATTTGATTTGATATAACCCTCAGTATGGATTGGAATTCAGACCATGATGTAAAAATTTATTGTAAGAAGAAGGAGGTTACTATTTTTTTATGACAATGATAAAGAATACCTTATCTTTAGAGTATAATCTCCACCACGTAATTCTTATCTAGATCCACCCCCATTAGCTCAACTAAATTCAATTATTGTGGAGGAAGTGAATGAAATAACTGTAGGTGAGGGAAAGAATGTTCAAATAGAATATGTACCTATTGTGCAAGAGTATGTTGATGTATTTACAGAAGATTTACCTGGATATCCTCCTGAACGAGAAATTGAATTTTCCATTGATTTAATTCTGGGTTCAAGGAACATATTGAAGACCCCTTATAGAATGACCACTATGTAATTAGTGGAACTAAAGAAACAACTAGAGAAATTGAGTAATATGGGATTTATTTTCCCTAGTGTTTCTCTATGGGGAGCCCCTCTCCTTTTTGTTAAGAAGAAATATGGATCTATGAGGTTGTGCATTGACTACAGGGAGATCAATGTTATAACAATAAAGAACATGTATCCCCCACCTTGCATTGATGATTTATTTGACCAACTTCATGGAGATCAATATTTTTAAAATATTAACCTTAGATCTGGATACCATCAGTTGTGTGTGAAGAAGGAAGAAATTCTGAAGATAGTATTTTGAACCATGTACGGGCATTACAAGTTTACAATAATTACTTTTGGATTGAATAATGAACCCTCTATCTTCATAGATCTAATGAATAGGATATTCAAGGAATATCTTGATGACTTTTTAGTGGTATTTATTGATGATATCTTGGTATACTCCAAAATAAATTAAGATCATGAAAATAAATTGTGCATTATCATGAAGACTCTTAGAGAAATGAATTATATGGGAACTTTAGCAAGTGTGAATTTTGGCTTTAGGAGATTTCGTTTCTTGGCCATATTTTCTCTAAGGATAGAATCTCTGTTGATCCTTCAAAGACCAAGTCAATCCAAGAATGGCCAGCCCCGACGAGTATAAATGAGGTATGCAGTTTTATTGGTTTAGTAAGATATTATCGATGTTTTGTCCCGAATTTTTCTTGATTGGAAAACCCATTAACCAAGCTCACACGTAAATGGGTTAAATTTGTTTGGAAAAAGTGTGTGAATAATGTTTTGAAGAACTAAATAGAAGATTATTCAATGCTTATATCTTGACTCTACCATCGGGGAATGATGGGTTTGTTATTTATAGTGACGCCTCAAATAAAGGACTCGGTTGTGTCCTTATGCAGAATGATTGGGTAATTTATTATGCATCAAGACAGCTAAAAATTCATGAACAAAACTATGCTACTCATGATCTTGAGTTAACAGCTGTAATATTTGATTTGAAGATATGAAGACACTATATATATGGTGAAAAATGTGAGATTTATACAGATCACAAGAGTTTAAAGTATCTTTTCTCACAAAAAGAACTCAACATGAGGCAAAGGAGATGGCTTGAACTACTCAAGGATTATGAATTCACGATACAGTACCACCCAGGGAAGGCAAATAAGTTGGAAGATGCTTTTATTAGAAATGATCATGGAGTTTTGAACAAGATAAGAGTTGAAAAGGATCTTATATACATGGATCTAGTAAAGATGGATATAGGAATAACCATGGAAGGTGAAACATCACCAAATTTTCAAATGGTTGCCAAAATATCTTTACTAGAAAGGATAAAGAGTTCTCATACCAATGATGAGGAGTTTTAAAAGAATATTAATGATATGAATGATGGGAGATTGAGTGACTTCATATATGAATATGGGATTTTGAAATTTGGGAAGAGACTTTGTGTTCCTGATATACCAGATCAGAAAAGGGAGTTGTTAGATGATGCTCATAGCTCTAATTTCTCAATACACCCTTGTAGAACTAAGATGTATAGAGATTTGAAGGAAATTTTTTGTTGGGAAAACATGAAGAGGGTGATTGATGATTTTGTTTCAAGATGTATGGTTTGTAAACAAGTGAAAGCTGGAAGGCAACAGTCTAGAGGAGTCATGCAACCTCTTCCCATACTTGAGTGGAAATGGGATAATATTACGATGGAATTTTTCATGGGACTACCAAATACTCTTATAAAGAATGATGCAATATGGGTCATTGTTGATCGTCTTACCAAGTCAGAAAATTTTCTTACTATAAGATAAGATTTACCACTTGAACTTTTTACAAGATTATATATTAATAAAATTGTAAGACTTTATGGAGTACCCCTATTGATTGTTTCTGATTGTGATCCCAATTTTACATCAAGATTCATGGAAATTCTTCAGAAAGACCTTGATACTGAACTTCATTTGAGCACCTCCTACCACCCTCAAACTGATGGACAATCAGAATGGACTATTAAAACCATAGAATACATGTTTAGATCTTTCTCACTTAAATTTCATGGTATGTGGGATCAATATTTAACTCTAGTAAAAAATTTCTATAATAATAGCTTCCATTCATAAATTCAGATAGAACCATATGAAGAGTTATACAGAAAGAGATGTCGTACACAAACTTGTTGGGATGATGTTGGTGAAAGAAAACTTGTAGGCCTAGAACTTGTTGAGGAAACGATGGAAAAGGTGAAGGTAATCCTAATCCACATCAAAGCAGCTCAAAGTGGGAAGATGATCTATGCTGATAACCGAAGAAAGGATTTGGAATTTCAGGTAGGAGATCATGTTTTCATGAATGTATCTCTATGGAAGGGAATTATACGATTCGGTAAGAAGGGTAAATTGAGTCTCAGGCACATCAGACCATTTGAAATTCTAGAACGAATTGGGGATGTAGCTTACCATTTGTAAGTTCCACCAAGTGTCTCCAAAGTTCATGATGTGTTCCACATATCACTATTGAGAAAATACATGCTTGACCCAACACATGTACTTACCTATGACGAATTATAACTGGAACCCGATTTGTCTTATTGCGAAGAGCCTATTAAGGTTCTTGATACAAGAGAACAAGTGTTGAGAAACCAGACGACTCGTCTGGTAAAAGTTCTATGGAGAAACCATAAGATGGAAGAGGCAACGTGGGAACCCAAGGAACTTATCATGAAGAACCACCCGAATCATTTTATGAAGTAATATTCTAGAAATTTCAAGGATGAAATTATTTGAAGGAGAGGAGAATGTAACACCCAAAGCTTCCATGGTATGTTTCCCTTTTAATAATGCAATAGCTTGCATTGTACGCATCTTTGAGATTCTAACACATCATGACCAATCAAACTAGCAGTTATGAATTGAAATACCCACTTTATGAAATTTCATCAATTTTATCTTTCAAAATTGACTTCATTTTTGGGTTTGGAATATAAAAATTAGCTTAGGGTGAATTTTTGGTATTTTTTTGAAAACTTTCAATTTTTTATGAATAGTGAAAAAACTGAGTTATTGTTTAAAACCGAATTTTTATTTAAATAATTATTTATTTTATATAAATTTATTTTAGATCAAAATAGATACATAATACCTATGTAATTTTAATGTAATTCATTTGAGTCAATTTATAATAATTTTAGATATATAAAAATTTTATTGAACTTTTTACCGTCTTCTACCCACCTCCTAGGAGCATTTGCAAATTAACATAAAACATAATTTTACCGCTTCTATGAGTTGAATTTTGAAAATCTAATAGACACGGTTGATATCAGTAATTAAAATTTGGTTCAATGAGATTAAAAAATTATTTTTGTTGAATAGTAACTTTTGACTTTTACTTACCATGGTTAAAATTAAATAGGGTAATTAAAGGTAAAAATGATATTATTATTATCCTAAAACATGTACTTATTCAATTGTATAAGTGTAATTCGACAAAAAACAACTTTAGAAATAATATATGATCCTTTAGGTCCACTTGGATTGATTAGGACATTTATTGTTATTTAATTCAAAGAAGAGTTAAAAGTGTTAAATTCAAAGTTCAATAACTAAACCATTTTTAATATAAGGTTACATATAAATAAATTCTACTATAAATATTAAAAAGAAATCTAAAAAAATTTACCACATAATGTTATTTTATTTATATTTTTTATACATTACATAATTTAATTTATTTATGACACAATGATGATGCTGTAATTACCTTATTAATGAAATATTAAAATAATTGATATTATAAAAATACAAATAAATGTAATTTGATAATTTTTATTAATTCCACAAATTATATAGGTTAATATGATATTTTAGGGTTGATTAAATGAATTTTTTTCGATGTAATAATGCTGTTATAAATTTAACAAAAACAAAATAGCAAATAGTGTCAAAATGGACATAAAAGAGTTTTTAAAACAAATATTATATAATTAATTGATATTCAATTTCTAAAAAACTAAGGTTCAGAAAAAGGTCTTAAATAAAATCATATATGTAATTAATGAACAACTTGAGGTTCTCTTGGAAGTTTATAGTATGTTTATTAACTATATAATTTAAAAATACAAAGAGACATGGTAACTGTCAAACTATTTAACTAAGAGTTAAATCTAAAAGATAAGTTTAATATAGTGACCCAAACCTATCTAAAACCTATTTTTGAGATTTTTTCGACCCATACCCACATTATCGTTTAAATAATTCATTTTGGAGCCATTATAAACCGAAAATGATTTTATTATAAACTAATATTTCAATCTTTTTCTATGATGACCCTCACACCTCTTTTAAAAGGGCACTTCCCCTTCTCTCAAATTCACACCTTCAAAGCCATTTGTATTGGCCAAAAACTGCCCAAATATCCTCTAAACTGTATTCCCTTTATTCTAGAGGCCTTACTTTATTGAGAAATCCATCCTAAGAATCCCTTTTGATCAAATCGAAAGGAAGAACCTGAAGAAGAGGTAAATATTTCATCACCTCTTTCAAGTTCCTTTCTTCTTCCACTTCCTCTTTTTTTGTTGTTTATATTATAAAATAATAACTCAAGTATCTTATATATACTATGATGTTATTATAAATATGGTACAACCATATTCATTATTCTATCCATCCTTTGAATGACATGTCACTATACGTGCGTACGTACGACTTACTGTCTCCACGTTGTGGTGTAGTTGTTATTCAATACATTATTATTTGGATTGGTATAATAATAATGAATAATTGATTTAAATAGTAAACATAACATTATAATGATTAATTATATATGATATAACATCCCATTATATATTATTTTGAAATCAGAATAATGGTATTGTCGCTCGTGCGTATGTACAAATTACAGTCTCCACGAACGCGATGAGATTCATTCTCCATCGTATCCATTCAAGAATAATTTTAATTTGATGATTAAAAATAATTTTTAAAGACTTAATATCATTATGAAAATGAATAAGATACATCATATCCACACCAAACATTACTTATGTAACAAATCATATAAAGGAAAACGAATCAGTTAACACCCGAAACGATGATACTACTGAAATATCATTAACAAAGTAATATTAGAAGATCATATATGATATCATATTAATGTATATGCTTATTTTATATTTTAATAACAATTATTTCACCATTATACAATAGGTTAACCTACCCTCGATCTTGGAAAAGAACAAGGTAAGGGTTAATTTCACAATCTTTTTATTATCTGAGGTTGTTTATACGTAATTATCCACTGGGACCTCTTTATCACCCACACCCATGCATCTTAAAAATTTATTTCAAAACATTTTTACTATTTTATAGAAATTGGGTTAAATTCCTTTATACCCTTATTTGACCTTATATTTTCTGAAAGGAATCTTTTTTCTGTTTACCAAACAAGGTACTTTCGGACCTTTTCCACAAAATTAAGGTAAAAATGTATTTTAACTTATATAGAGGGTGTGGCTATTTTCCACCATTATAACAACATAAAATCCTCCCTTACATTCTTATAAAAATATTTCCAAAATAAATTTTTTCTTTTATAATTAAATGAATTTTAAATGATTTCAAAATAGAAAGAGATATTTCTCTAAAAAGGGTTTTGATTTCATCTATGTTAACATCCTTTTATGGATTTTAAGATTATTTAAAGTTGATTTATTATGATACAAAACTTCAAAATTATATTGAGGTTTTTTGATGTGTATGACCATGGATGTATTATTTTTACACCATCCATTGTTTATGGATAAAGTATTGAAATTTTGTATGCTAGATTTAATACGAATGTTTATGTTATGTTTAAACCTTTTCATATGAAGAACACATTGGACTTATTATGTGATGGGTGGGGCCCACTATAGCTCATCAATGCATCAGTATGTCCCATGAGACAAACTAGTGTCTTGGCAAAAGGCCTTGACAAAATCTTATTTGTAGTCTTGGCACAAGGCCTTGACTATGTGGTTATGAAGTCTAGCATTATGCATTCCATCATTATGAAAGTGGCTATTGATATTTCATGTGATTATTAAACTAGTATAATATCAATGTGAATAAGTAAATGGAATTATTTTATTTTATCTTTTCTATATTATGCTTAAGTTCATGTTTAAAAGGAATTTTTTTTAGTCTTATACATTGCCTTAAATGTTTTTTCTTATTTGTGAAAGTTTCAACTATATTATTATCCATACTGAGAATCTTAGCTCACCCCTTTCTATGTTTTATTTTTCCTAGGATGTGAAAAAGTATTTTATGACCGACCTATAGGGATAGTCTGAGGGGATATGAGTGTGGTCTATGGAAATAATGTTGTTGTAGTTTTTCATTTTATAATGTAATGTAAAACTTATAAATGTATCTTGTACTTCCAAGGCCACTAAACTGATTGGTATTTTTGGACATGATTTCTTTGTATCATGCCAATTTTATGTAATAATGCACTGACTCTGGGTAACTGGGGTTGGGGTGTTACAGTTATGGTTGTGGAAAATAATATTTAATCATTTCAAAGTTTCCCCTACCAATTTGAATCATTCTAAATCTAAAACCTCAGGAAGGATTAATATTAAATTAATGTCTTAAATACAATGAAGATAGTGGAATTAGTGACCCTATATATAAAAATGGATGATAGATACACTACACAAAATGTGTAAGTGGTGAACATGACATTTATCTCACAGATGTAAAATGTGAGATGAGAATCGCTTGCCTTGAGTTTCCTTTCGGTTGACCCCATTTTTACAACTTTTATAAGGGGTTTAAAAATATAAATAACATATAAAATAACTATAATAATTTTTATGATATCATATATGAACCACTTATAATATCTTATTACCCATTTGATAACAACTTTTCATTATTTTAACTATTTCAAGTGTTAATTTACCAGTTTCTCGAGTATATTTTATCTTGTTATTCATTTTTATTATTAAATATTTCATGTTTTAACCATCTCCATTATTTAAAATATGATTTTAATATATTATATATCCATTATATATGTACTTATAGTAGTCTGTAATATTTGTAGATTCAAAATGAAGTTCATTGTTCATGGAGATAGTATTCCGTATATATGCATAAATGCCACTTTCAATTCTCTATCATACTAAAAAATGAAAGATAAATGATAAATATTTATATTATAATTCTAGTATAATATCAATGTTATATATGTTACATAGGTTTATTAAAAACATCCTTTATATGTTCCATGTATGGAATAAACGATTCATATTGCTTCGAGGGGGAGATAGTCTACACTTCTTGAAACGAAATTATAGTATTTACACATGATGGAAAGAATAAAGGTATGTTATAAATAAAAAATAAAATAATAATAATGAAATAATAAATATCATATATGACATATATAAACATATATTCTCTCATAATGGACACCATTAGAGGTGGTAATGAAATAATTAACAACTATCATTTCGTGAGGTCATAGTTCTCCATATACTGAAAGAGTATATTAGTTACCCATTATATGGAGGTGTGTGAATGTGTAGGTAGAAAAATTTACATAAAAACATATTACTCTATTGATGATAATATTGTTTTTACATATGAATTAAATAATTATATTTTTGGGCATGGAGAATTGAAATGAAATTAAACGGCTTAAGAGAAGATGTTACCTCTTAATCGGGTATCAACCATTGGTTTATACCAAAAGGCTTCATAGAAAGATTTATACCCAAACGTAGGTTTCATGGTTGGGGGGGATGTTGTTAAGATATATGGGTAGATCGATTCTTATCCAATGTGGTTTGAGTGGTGTGAGGAATGGGGAGAGGTGGCTTCCTTTTATAGGGATGAAAAAGGAATCACTTGGAATTTTTTGAATCATTTTAGGTGTAGACATGTTAATACCTAAAAAAGTAATAAAAAACTAAAATAAATAAATAAATGAAGGTTTATGGCCTATATATGGAAAAAAATTTATTTTTTTACAGGTATATATGTAATTTGGGCCCTTAGGTTAAAGGTTTATACCTTTATTAAGTTTACCTTTTACGTAATATTTGTAATTAATTTTAATTACTTTCACTAATATTTTTTGGATAAAAAAAATTTTTTATTATCAGGAATTATAAATTATTATGATGAAAAATATGGGATCTATTTTCAAAAAATAAAATCTCTCAAGTGCTATAAATTAATGTAATATTCATACCATAAGCAGGATGACATTTCTGGTTTTTAGAGTAAAAATGTTTGAATGTTTGCTATGTTTTTATATTCAATTTCAAGGTGAAATTGACTACAACGTCATAAATTTTTTAATTTGATAAAATTATTATAAAATTAAAATTTAAATTCAATTAAAATTGTAATTCAAAATTATAAATAAATTATATGAAAAATAATTCTTGAAACAATATTTAGTATTTTTAACTACTCATTAAAAAATGAAATATTTCATAAAAATATAAGGAATTCACCCTAAGATAATTATTAAGTTTATAATTAAAATATAAAGTTCATTTTGACATATTAAATCAATTAATTATTAAAAATAATGATTTAAAATGGTTTTTCTATTAAAAGGAAATAAAATTACCTTTATAAAAATATAAGTTTTTTATGTGTAATGTTGGGTTTGTTCATATATTCTTCATATCAAACCTAATGGATGAATATGAAACATATTTGATTGAATATATGAAATATATACTTCATTAAAATAACTTAATAATTGAAATTAATTATATTTATTAATGAAAAACTCTATTGGAAGCATAATAATAATAATATCTATTTTTAGGTCCAATTGTTTCTTATTTTCATTTCTCATTAATTTGAAACCAATGATTAATTTTATATTTACATATACCGTAATTTTCATAAGTTATTTAATACTATTCATAACCTCTAATATAAAATCTAGGTTATATAAAATTATATAAAATAATAATATTTTAATAACATATCGTTGTTTGGTGAAACTTGATCGTGCATATAACACATGCTATTAGGGAAGGTATATCTTATGTGTAACCAATGCTATCAGGGAAGGTTACTCTTGCGTGTAACAAAAGATATCAAGGAAGACCTCTCTGTTGTGTAACACAAGTAATCAGGGATGGTCTCTCCTGCATGTAACTCAAGCTAACTTATGTTTGTGTGCATTACAAGATATATCATGTATTGAATTTATTTATAATAGTAAATATATAGTAGATTCCTATGATAATATATTCCCTTATACACTCGGTGATGTGTTTCATACAAACTATTGAATACAAAGTAGTATATTATAATTTCAGGGTGTAACATTCACTCCACCTTAATTAAATTGTGTCCCCACAATTTAAACTCTATCTTAGAAATAGATTGTTTGATATTTTCTATGTTGAAATCCTCCATCATGAGAAGGGTTTTCTAAACATCCTTTAGAAAAGAGAGATTGGTATGTGAAAATGAAACATGGATTTTAATATAACTATGTCTCTAATTAGGAGAACATTTGTGGCATGTGAAAATACATACTTGGTGGAAAACATAAATATTTATAGGGTGTGAATGAGGCCATCGGTCAAAAAAAGTGAATAATCAATGGAATGTTGAATTAATAAAAAACAATTAATCTTTCATGATTTATAAGACCATCAGTTAAAAAATTATAGTATGAGGAGAATATTTTATTTCTATGAAATTTTCCTAATGTTGAGTTATTATTTTAATGACAATGAATATAATAAAATATTATTACTTTATAGGTTTAAATTTCATATGAAAAAACATAAAATTTGGTGTGGATTATATAAAATTTTAATTAGTCACTTTACCCACATAAATTAATTAACAATATTGAATTTTTTGTTCTTGAAGCACTAAAATATACTTGTAAAGGATAGTAAGGAATATAAAATAGTGAAAGGTCTAACTATATGTCTTTAAATAACTTCCAAAAGCAACATGGTTAATATTATTAATCTCTAATACTAAAAAAAGATATTATTGGTTCATAATTAACATTTATTTGCCAAATTTTTTAACTAAAAACAATGAAACATTTTACTAGGACATTGTGTAGCTCAGTGGTTGGCGTGAAAGATTTATCATACTTTGGTAATGGGTTAAAGACCTGTGGCCTTTCCGTATTTGATTGGTTGTCACCTGTCTGATAGGTTTTCCTTTTCTAAAACCATATTATCATAATTTCCAATATAAATATGATCTACATTGTTGAAATAAGTTTAATAACTAAATATCATTTTAACTATAGATTTCAATACAACCTCAATACATAAATACTTCATTCATTTATTTTCCACATAGGTCCATAATTATTCAAGGGTTTACCCATAAGATCATTTATAGGATTTCTAAATCATCACACCTTATGTTTAATATAATTCACCTTAGGTTTAACCTTGTTCATTAATTTTCATTATCCAATAAAAATATTGATAATGGTTTATAAATAAAACATGAATTATCCTAATCATATCCCCACAAGTGTAAGACCTGGTTCATAGTAAAGCACATTTCCATGTACCAGGTTACCCTGAGTCGGTCCTAAAACACCTTATCAGAGTTGTTAATTCTAGGTACATATTTTCCAGAAGCACATCCACTTGTAGTATATAGATAGGTATTTATTTCCTATAATACCAAAATTATCTATACATTACTAAAATTATATGATGTTATTATATATTTAACCTCAAATTATACATTAGGGTTATGTTATCTAACAAATGTTTTCCAAAATCTAGTTATGAAGGTTAATACAATACTTCATATGAGACCAAAATTAGCGATCTGACCCCAGATATCCTGGAGCCAGTGATTGATACTATTAAATTAGCATGACTACAGTGAATCAAATATTGAAGGAACAAGAGTTTAATAGTCATTGAAAACCAGATACATACATGGGAAAATAATATAATAATTAAAAAATATGTTTTTTCCATTCTAATTAAATAACATCAAATATAAATCTAATCTATAAAGTAAATCCCTACATATCTTTCATATTATGCTTCTTGTATATCTAAAGAATGAAACATAAAAAGGGTGAACTCAAATTCTCATTAAGGTAAAAATATAGTGGAAGAAATAATGAATAAATGAGAATAATAATTATAAAATTGTAAATAACACAAAACACATGCCATATAGTCAATAAATTGAAAGGGAACGACATAAAAAATATGGAAAGGTAATAACTAGAAACACATTCCATTAAAATAACTAGATAAGGAATAATAAATTTTGATGTCTAAGATGCTAAAACACATGCCATCTAAATAATTGAAATTGAAATGTATCCATATGTATGTAGACACAAAGTCTCATGGATTAGTAATAACTGAAACTAAATGAGTGAAATTATTAATTATTGGATTCCATGTTTCTGAGGTACAAGGAATAAGTACCATCAAGAACTTTTACAAGATGATTTTTCTACTATGTAAAACCCCATATAAGGAGGCTAGAAACCTATTTCATCAAATGAGACTACTGATGCATTGAGGGGTATACAAGAGCCTTAAAATGGTTGGTAAGGACTCGAAAAGTGCATCCAAGAGACTAAAGATCAAATACAGGCGGAGAAATATTTCCAGGGTATTATAGTAGGCACTCTATCAGGTACTATAGCAGGTATTATTTGGTACTATATTAGATGGAACTATACATTCATTTGGGCTTTTAGGCCACCAGTTTTCTCTTTGAGTCCTTCAAGGTCTTTGATCCACCCAAGGCCTTCAAGACATTAAGGATTTAGGGAAACCTAAAGCTCTTTGGGCCACCTCAAGGAATTTTTTACACCTTAGGGCCTTCAGGTCACATGAAATCATGCTTTTATGGATAAGAAGACTCTATAAGGAGCAGGTTCTAGATGATGATTCAGAGAAGATGCATTCCCCACTGAAGAGTAATTGGATTTAGAAGTATGAGGGGGTATGAAAATTGCCATTGGGACTAACATATGCATGCATGAGAAGACTATCTAAATATCCATTCAAGGTTGGAGAGCTGACATGATGATGTTGAGGATGAGGAGGGTTATTTCCAATTAGTTATAGTATGGATGAATTCCTCTAAGACCTATGGTCATGTAATTTCATGAAGCCTACATTCCATGCAAGGTTTCCCCTACAACCCTTAAAAGTGGGACTATCAATAATGAATAAAAATAGAAGGACTTCAATCCATTCAAGTTAAAATTAATCAAGGGGCTATCAATAACAAATCCCCACCTCCATCGCACCTGTTTAAACATTCATCATATATTGAATAATAAATTTAACAATGTGCCTTATAAAATATATGTATGAAAGAGAAGACAAATATTTATCAGTATTTCCCTAAATAATTAAATAACATTAAATGTAAACACCATATGAAAATTTTTATACATTTTGGGAAATGAACATATCCATGAAAACAAATATGGATGACTTAGGGAAATTCAATGTATAATTATAAAAAGGAAATATGGACAATTCAAGGGGACTAACAAAATAATCAAGTAAGTGCATGTTAATACTATCCTTGTCCAAATAAATCATAAACCATCAAGTGGAAGATTAAGGATGGTATTAATACAACATACCCCAAGTGGTGTAAAATAATGGTTTTTTTCATTGATGAATAGAAAATATTATAAAAATAACTTTTAACAACATTCTTGATGAAAATATCCTTTTGTTTTGATTTTTTTGAAAAATCTTTTCATGGATAATATATTTTCAAAAAAATTATTTAATAATTAACCATTCAAAAATTCAAATGAATCTTTAAATGAATTATGATAGGTAAATCCGTACATTTAATACAAGGTAAAAAGAATATTCCTTTTGCACGGTAAAATGGTAAGAAAAATGAATTGTTCAGAAAGAGATAAATAGATTCCTTAGAAAACATTGGTAAAAGAAGAAAAAGGGTATAAAATTATTTACCAAATCAATTTTTTTTAAAATACATTTATATAAAAATTGGTCTTTAGAAGAATATATATTCTTCGACTTTATATTGATACAAATTCGGTGTTTCGAAAAATTATTTTCTAAAAAATTTTGAGTACCAAAGAGTTGAAAAATGGTAATAATAATTTAAAATGGAAATGAATAACCAGAGTAAATAAAATGAAAGGATTTATTTAATAATTTTCATATATATTCCTTGAATGTAAATACCATTTAAAGATCATTAACGTTATGTTTAGGAAAATAATCTTTAAACATTCCAAAGTGACCCATACCCCTTTGAAACAATTTAAGTCATAAAAATAAAGAAGGGGTAATATTAGATGAAAGTATTAAATACCATGAATATAATTAAATTAATGAAATAATATATAAAAATGGGAAGTAGATACACCACACAAAATATGTAAGTGGTGAACATTACATTTTCCTCACAGATATAAAAAGTGAGATGAGAATCCATTACATTGAGTTTCCTTTCAAGTGAACATCCTAAAAACTCATGTATCATGATTTTAGACATGTTAATAACTTTTAAAAGATACATATTAATATTTATTATATCATAAATTATCATCTTATAAAATATTATTACCTTTTGGTTGATAATTTTTCATTATTTTAATTATTTCTGGTGTTACTTGACCAATTTGTCGAGTATGTTTTAACAAGTTATTATTAAAAATTTAATGGTTTCATAATATTAATAATGTAAACCATAACATTAATAACATATATATATACAATATATAAGTATTTATAGTAGTCTATAATATTTGGATTTTATAAATTAAGTTCACCATTTATGGACATGGTTGGATGTACATATGCATGAATACTACTTTCATTTATTTGTCGTATTAAAAGAATGAAAGATAAATGATACATATGTATATCATAATTCCACTAGAATATCTGTGTAATATATGTTACATAGGTTTATTAAATCCATACATTATATTTTTTGTGTATGTCATGAACAAGTTGTATCGCATTGAGGGGCGGTATTCCACACTTCCTCAAACAAAATTATCATATTTACACATGATGGAAAGCATAAATGTATATTCTAAATAAAAATTAAAAAAGAATAAAGAAATTAAAAATATAATATATAACATATATAAACACATTTTGCATCATAATTTCCACTATGAGAGGTGGTATGGGTAAAATGAATAATCATCATTTCATGAGTCAGTAATTCTATATACACAGAAACAATAGGTTTGTTACCTATTAGGTGGAGGTGTTTGTAAGTGTAGGTAAAACCCATTACATAACTAAATCCTAGTATATTTATGATACTGGTGTTTTTATATAATAATGTAATAAATATTATTTCTGGGGTAGAGAATTGAAATGAAATTCAAAATTATGAGAGAAGACGTTACCAATTAATCTGGTAACTACTTTTGGTTTACATGAAAATACTTCCTTAGATGGATTTCTTCTTAAAAAGATGATTAATGATATTTGGGAGGTATCTTGGGAATCTATATGAGAAGATATTGGTATAACATATGTGGTTTTATATGTTTGATGAATGTGGAGATGTGGCGGCCTTTATAGAGAAGGAAAAGGACTCACTTGGAATTATTCGAAATAATCTAGGTGTACACATGTTATTTCCAAAAAAGTCATAAAAATAAGAAAAACTCAATAATATAAGGCTTATGGCTGATATATGTCTATAAAATGGGTTTTGGACAAGTTTCTAAGACATTTGGGACCCTAAGATAAAGGTTTAGTCCATTATTAAGCTTAAATTTGACTTAATAATTGTGATTTTTTTTAATTACTTTCACTAATAATTTTAGTCAAAAAAGTTGTAATTATTATGAATTATAAGTCATTCTGATTCAGAATACGAGATCAATTTTTTAAAATTCAATTCATATTAGTGGATTAAATTAGTTTAGAATTCACCCTGCAAGCGTGACGACATTGCACATTTTAAAGTAAAAACGTATGAATGATTGCTATGTTTTTATTGTCAATATCAAAGTGGAATTGATTAGAATGAAATATTTTTTATTAATTGATAAAAATATTATCTAATTAATCTTTAATATCAGCTAAAATAGAAACTTATCCTTACAAATAAATTAGATGAAAAAACATTTTTGAATTAAATTTCACTATTTTTAACTATTCATTAAAAAAATGAAATGTTTCAAAAAAATATCAAGAATTCCCAACATCCTAATTATTATCTTTTTATTTAAAATAGATATTTTATTTTGATATATAAAATCCAATAATGTTTCCACATTTACTTTTAAAATGGTTTCTTCATTAAAAGGCAGTAAAAATGCATTTATAAATATATTGGATTTTATGTGTAAATTAGGGTTTGTTCTTATCTTATACATTTCAAACCTCATGGTTGAATATAAAAAATATTTATTTGAATTTATAACTTATATATTTCATTAAAATTATTAAATAATTGTAATTAGTTATTTTTATTAAGGAAAAACTTCTTTGGAAGAATAAAAATAATAAAAAAAATCTCTTTTTAGGTCCAATTGCATCTTAGTTTTTATTTCTCATTAATGTGTAACCTATGATAAATTTTATGTTTATATAAACCAAAAAATTTCATAAGTTATTTAATACTATTAATATCCACTAAAATAAAATCTAGGACGTATCCTATTGTATTAAAGAATAATAATTTAATAATATATTTTTGCTTGGTGAACCTCATTCTTGCGTATAATATAAGCTATAAAGAGAAGTCTTTCTTGTTTGTAACAAAATATATTGTGGATGACCACTCTTGTGTGTAATGAAATATATAGAAGAATTTCTATCTTGTTTTTAATGCATGTTAACTTGGTGTTGTGTGCATTACAACTTAAATAATGTGTTGAATATATTATAAATATTAAACCTACATTACAGTCATGGGATATTATGTTCCCTTACGCGCTTGGGGATTCATTTCATACATGCTATCGAATAAAAAGTTTTACATTAAAATGTTGGTATTTTACAATGATTTTTTATTTCACTTCAGTGTCTATGTTTTCACATCCCACTAATTTTATCTTATTTGAATGCATAATTTTGTGATGACATTTTCATTTCATTTTCCCTCTTATTAAGGGGCTGTTTTATTAACCCAATTTCGGATGTGGGTTTCCCATAAATAAATATTAAATATTAATGATTAATTTCAAATTTTGAGGGAAAATTTTATTGAATTAGGGGAGAATACGATACCCCATGATTTTATGGAATGTGTATTTTTAAATTTAATCTCTTCGATAGCTTACATTGCATGAAACACCAAGTGTTTCTGTATAATGATATGTTATTATAACCTTGGCATTAAATTAGATTTAATTATTAGTATTAACTACATTATGAAATTTTTATATATTCAAATGATTTTACATTTCTATAATAGATTTTATAGGCATAAGATAAGAAAAAATTTCAAATTTACGCATAAAAGAAGTATTTTTGTAAAAGGATGTTTTTCCCCCATTTGATAGAGCACTTGTTTTAAATATTGTTTTTTAATATTTTATAAATTATATTTGAAAAAAATAAACTTTTTATTTTAATTCTAAATATAAAATTTAATTGGTTTCAATTTTGGTTATTTTCGTAATAAATTTTATTTTTTTAATAGTAAAAAAGTATTTCATTTTAATTGAATTCAAATTTTTTATCTAAATATTTTATAGTGATAAATTATATTATTAGTTGGTTTTTAAGTATATTTGATGTGTTTTTTATAATTTAATGAAATTTAGATCATAGAAATCAATTTTACATCGAATTTAGATATAAAAACATTTGAATATTTTGAATATTTTCACATTGAAACCCCCCTTTCTCATTATATAAATAACATTAATTTTAACGTAATTTTAACCAATAATGTGTTTCTAATTTTTAAAAATGTATTCAATATTTGTAATAAGAAGTTTAAAATATAGTAAATCATCCAATTTTATTTTTATATAATACGAATAATAACTTTAGAATATTTTGTTACCAAGGTTAAAGGTAAATCTGGTAATTAAGGGTAAAAATAATATTATAAATATTATAAAATTACACCAACACTTGTCTAAATCTTATTATATGAGTTATTTTCAACCAAATTCATCCTTGATATGATTTTATGGAGTTTTTGAGACACATGGATGAGTTTAACTCTTTTATTTTATTTATTCAATGAAAAGTCAAAATATATCCTATTCGTGTTTTTAATAATTATTACATTTTTTATATAAAGTTATTCAGAATATGTATTCAACTATAAATACTAATTTTAAATATAAAATTATTTATTTATCATGTTAATTTATTTTTAATTTTTTGGATCTAAATGATTACCTTAAAGGCTTACACAATGATGATTGAGTAATTGTTTAATAAATGGAAATATCAAAAACAATTATATTAAAAAGATTAAAATAAATATAATTTGGGATAAATTGTTTCATACATGAATTTTATAGATTAATTTGACATATTGGGTATTTTTTAAACAATATTTTCTATGATATCCTGTTTTTATGTTATTTTTAAAAGGCCAATTAATAAATAGTGTCAAAGTTGACATTAAAGAAATTTTAAAATAAATAATATTTTATGAAATGATATAAAATTAAAAATTCTATAAAATTCAGCAAAAAAATTTTGGATAAGTTTTAAATGATCATTCTTTATTAATTTATGGTTTCTTTTTCATTTTATAGTGACTATGTTAACCTTTAAAGAGTAAAAACCCATGTTGACATGGTAATAGTTAATAGATTAAAATAAGAGTTAAAACAAAAAGATACGGGTAATAATGTTACCTAAAATTTTCCAAAAATATTTTATGAAGGTTATTCCATGATTATCAACATAATATTGATTTTTAGTTATGTAATGGACACTTTTCCATGAAATGACTTATATATTATGTATGTCAAATATAGTTGTAAAATGTCCCTTTCTTTGTATTTAATATCATTTCTGTGTCCACATAGGAACAAAATCACTATATGAATGAATATAAATGTCTATTTTGATCTTGAAAAAAATTATCCTGATTATTTGAATTTATTTTAAATTTTTAAAAATTATATACCTACAATAAATGATTCTTCAATGCTAAAAAATATTTATTTAATTAACATAAAAATAAAATAATTGATTTTAAAAGTATTAAATTTTATATATTTTAGATTATTTAATGTGTCTAATTAATTTTATAGGTATATAAGATATATTATGGTTTTTTGAAATAATTATATTTTAATTACAACTTCGTATTGATTTACTTGAATTAAAATTAAATGTATAGTATAAAATTTGACATTAATGATATTTTATGGAATTGATGTATTATTAAATTATTTAAAAATTACAAAAATGTTAAATAATCATAGATAAGAAAATATATGGTCAAAAATTTATTCCCCATTTCATTTATAGTCTATTTTAATGTATTTTTATTTTGAATAGCTTTATTATATTTTTATATTTTGAGGATTTTTGAAAGTGACCCTCACCTCAATTATAAAAGAGAAAATCCTCCATCACTTCTTCACACCACATTCAGACTTCTATATTGTATCATCATGCCACTTCCCCACTATCTTGAGAATCTAGTGAGATAATACAGGGCATTTAGTGACCTTTCTTAAGGATCGAATGGCTGTAAGAAAATTTCCAGGTCTTCAAGAACAATGAGGATCGATTTACACTAAGATATACAACAAAAACCAAAGATCCATAACCAACTAACCATGTGATTCATGCACAAAATGTTTCACAATTTGAAAATAAAGAACAAAACCAATAAACCACAATAACCCATAAGCATAGTACACAAATGAAGATTAAAAAAACCAAAGGAACAATCACACCACCCTATAGCTCCACACCAAGATCCATGTTTCAAGCACCACTAAAATCACTTGAGCATCACAAAGTACCAAAAAAGGCAAGGGTTGATTTACATTTACCTGTGTCCTAGAATATGACATCTAAAAAAGAATAAGGTGCCAAGGTAGGGGTGAGTAATAATACTTAGTAAGATTTCCCCATATTATATCACTACACACGCCACTAGGAAAGAACCATTAACACATTTATATAAAACAATTTATATAAAACATAAAATAGTGATACAAATAACACAATCCGAACACACACTTAGGAATAAACCTTTAACCATATCCATAAAATACAATATAAATCCAAACAACTATGCCATATTCCATTCCACCATAACACATTTGCACAACCATTTCTATATTTCATAACAACACACACGCGCTAGAGAAACATAGGGGAACTTCTCACCCTAGGACGTTTACTACATTCCCAATCTAGTGGTACTTCCCGACCTATTATCCTTAATGGTGGCCCTTCCATCCATTGTACATCACCATTTTATAGTGATAATTCCCACCTACATCACACAAAATCAACCTAGGACATAATACTTAACCAACCAACAATTATAAAGCACCTCAAGGCTATACATTAAACACACAACCCTTTCCAACACATACCAAATCACATAACTAAAGCACCCATTTATTGAAGACACCCTTTAACCATTTTCCATGGCAACCCATATTTCAATAAAACAATATCATTATTAAAATTCAACTTTCATAAAACATTTTCAATAATTCGAAGCATTATCGAGTTTCAATTTAACATTATCAAATAACACAACAAAACCCCTTTTGAAGCAATATCCCATTTTACGCAAAAATCACCAAATCATTACCAAATAGGTTTCCATCAAGATTCACACATCATATTCACAATTAATTTCAAGAAAAAAAAATTATTTTCGAAAAAGTTCTGATGTTCTAGAAAAGTTTAGTCGAGAGATAATCCACCTACCTTAGGGTTCCAGTGAAATTGACCCACACCACACACCGAATATAAGGGAAAACCCCTTGAAACTGGCTTGTATCCCCTTCCCTACCAAAAAAAATACCAAATAATAAAACATTATGAAATAAAAACACTACATCTACATAAAATAGGTGTAGATCTAGAAAACTAGGAGATAGGGGAGCTATATCAAAAGAAAATCAAGAGGGAACCAATAGTAGATACTTATTGGAAGAGAATAATCTTCACTTTACCTTGAAAACCATGTGAATCAATTCAGTAATGAGTTGAAGATATCCTCTAACCCTTTAGAACAAAAAATTCTGATTGAGGCTCAAGGGATAGGAAGAATGGAGGGTTTCAGGAAAATCACGACGAAGCATGTATTTCATAACCCAATTTGTTATTGTTGTGCATTGTTATATTGAATGGTTAAGAAAATAGTGCACTAACCATGTGCATGCTGCTGCATCGAAGGGAACTTCACATGACCTCCTCGCACGGTTAGAAAAATAATATGAAGTCAAACTATCTCATGCTGCATGGTTACCTGGGGATTCTTCACAGTTTCCCTTAATCGTGATCAAAGTATGCACTCTTAAAAAACATCCAAACATTTCAAAAATCATCCCAAAATATACCAAATATTACCCCACAACTTTAGACACATAAAATTTCATAATAAGGGGTCACATACCTCAAAATAGGTGTGCTACATATATTGACCATGTCCTTCCAATTTTCTCTTCCCAACATACTTATCCATGTTATATAGGTTCTGGTCCTTCCAAAAGATCAACCCCAGATCCCTTATGAAGTGATATAAAGGATGTCTTCCAAAGAAGAGGTAATATTATTTTCTAACTCATTCAAGTTTATTTCAACATCTACTTACTCTTTATGTGTTATTTATATTCAAAAGAAATAAATAAAGAATCATATATCTGATGAGATGCAATTACGATTATGGGATGACTTTTGGAACCAAGACCATTCTATGCAAGAAATAGAGTATGTTTTGTGTTTGTTTTCAATAGTTATTTCTATTTTAGGAAGATTTCCATAAAAGGGATCACATAGTTCATGTATGAAATAGTGCGTGCAAGTCATTAATGTGCGTGGAGATTATGTTGCATGGAATAATCTTACGCACCCAAGGAGAAGTCAGAAGGGATTTTTCTTACTCACGAATAAACTTGAGGTCACCAATTAAGACGCGTCAGAAAATTTCATGAAGGGTCATCAAGGCCTATAAAAATGTGGTTACCCCCATAGAAGACTTAATAATTTTCCAACTAAAATCTAGTTGCTCGATCTCATGAATGATTTGTGAACAAAATAATTACAGAGAGTAAATATTGCACACAAGGTGTTCCTTTAGTTTGAAAATTTCATGTGAACCCTTCTGTGTGGTTGCTGTAAAGATAAAGGTTGGGAGTAAAGTAGGGGTTGCGCGAAATTCATCTTGCATAGAAAATCAAAAATATTGCACGCATGTTAAGGTATTGGATGTGAGGGCAGTGTTAAGCTTCTAAAAGGATTTTAAATATCTAGTTTTTGTGATCAGTTCTTTCAAGTGCATCAATTCAGGAAATCGATGCAAGAAGTGTCTCATGTTGGAAAGAGAAACATACATAAATTTAGATCTGTTGAAGAGAACCTCATGTCAATAAACTAATAAAGACTTCTCCCACAATAGAGTTCAACGGGTAGTCGATAGAAGTGTTCTGAGGGACGTAGTGAGCTATCCCTGAATTATTGTAAAGTTAGTGTGTCTGGAACATATTGACTATGTCCAAAATCTTTTACTCCACAACTGGTGAAGATTAATGGATTTTGGTTTTACTAACACACTATCGGCATATAATACATAGACATAGCCCTTTGTGGTGAACTAATTAAACATATTGTGTGGTCTCTTTATATGTGATTGGTTAATTGTTGTCAATATCCATTATACAAGTTTAACACATTCCTACCACTATGGGAACATGATCAGATACTTTAAAAAAAAATTTACACCCTGATTCACCATTCCCCTCTCAGGGAATCTTGGGGTTCTATAAGTGGTATCAGCGGTAGGTTGCTTGTGTTAGATCTATTTTTGTCCGTTATAGAGAATTCAACACATATTAGGGTAGTCACCCTATTTGATTGAATTATATTTCAGATTTGGAAGAACATTATGAAATATCATCTAATATATCTTGGAATATATATCCTATTTGATATTGTTCAAGGAATACAGATCACTGATACAACAAGGATGGCTATGACTAAGACAAATAGAATAATTCTTGAGGTATATGCTAAAGCGCAGAATACTCTCACCGCAACTCTTTTAGATTATATTTATCTAAATCTAATGAGATTCACCCCACCAAAGTCTATTTGGGTTAAACATAAAAATAACTATGAAGAAGACAAAAAAGTGCATGAGGAAGAACTTCAAGTACTGCACAAAAGGTTTGACGATCTGAAGATGCACCGTAATGAGAATACAGACTGCTTCTTCAATCGAATTGTTGATGTTGTAGGAGAAATTTGAGGAAGGAGAAAAGAAATAAAAGACATTAACATTGTAAATAAAATCTTGAGAATACATCCAACCCTTTACAATGCATAGGTGTCAGACCTTGAGGAATGAGATATCTCCATGCTCTCTCTAGATGATCTATTGAGTAGTCTAGTAGCATATTAAATGAGAGCCAAACCAGAAGATTCTACGAATTGTGTATGTAAGGAAATGAAATTCAAACCTATGAACAAACCGAAAATTTCTAGAGATAGTAATGGTGAGGATGAAGGGGATAAATAAATTCTATCTCTAATTTCCATGAAATTTAGGAAGGTAAAATTAAAATTTGAAGGCAAGCTACCTCTACTGTGTTTTACTTGTGGTAAAGTTGGTCACATAGCCTCTCAGTTATTAAGAAAATTTTATGATGATGAGAGCAAAGTTGAAAATATTTAGATGACTTAGAAAAGGTTCTTCAAAATGCGAAACTTAAAATTTCAAGGAAACTACAGAAAAAGAGTTTTGTGTGGGAATAAAATAACGAGGATAATTATTTCTACAAGGAATAGAAACCAAAATTTAAATCTAGAAAACATAATTCCATGATGGCCACTATTGAAAAATAAGAACTATCAGAAGGTAATGGTGGAGATAATTAATTGAAAACTAATTCAAATCCTGAGTAGCAACTTAAGGATTTTGTTAGTAAGATTATGATTAAATGTAAGATTTGAAATAAGTGTAAATCAATTATTGAAGAATCATCTGAATATATTGATCATGTTGAAGTTTAAATTGAATAACTGGAATAAGTTATGAATGTAAAATCTAAAATCCATGAAATCACTACTGATGTAGTGGATCTATTTCTGATAATTGAATATTAGGAAAAGGTTATAAATGACCTCACCTCCAAATTGGAAGAAAAGTCCAAGACAGTTGAGGGCCTTCCATAGGAAGTTGTTACTGTTAGGAGTAAACATGAGAGTGATTAAATTTAAAAAGAATCAAGGAAGAAAATACAATTTGGAAGGTTCTCAGATAATGAGCTATTGAAGAGAGAAAAACTTGGTTCTAAATGAGTTGAGAATATATTTAATTATCAAAGACCCGCTTATATGGGAAATAGTGGAATCTGCTGTGAGGTTGAATCGTCAAATGCTGCAAATAAAGGTGACCAAAATAAAGGCAAGATGAAAGTGGGTCATGTGGAAAAGTCACCTAAAGTGCAGAAAAAGAAACCCCCCAATTCAATCTGAAATAAAAACATGAGACTATCCTCAAGCCTCTAGGAATAACAGATAGTCCAAATATTACCCCAAAGAAGAAGGAATGAGGATAAATAGAAGTGATAAGACATTTCCTCTCATGAAGTGTCAGTTCTGTGGATATCTGGGCCATACCATGTATTATAATATAGAGTAAAAGAGCTATTTGAATGGAGGAGAGATGGGAGTTCAACAAAGGAGAACAAATTCACATCCTTATTCCTTCAGAAGAAACAATTTCTATGCATATTTTTTTCATTGTTCTATCTTTTTCCATAAATCTATTTATTTTAGGAAGAGGAGTGAAATGGAAACCTCATATCGAAGTCAGAGATATGTCGTTGTTCATCAACAAGACTGTGTTTCTCTTTCAAAAAGGTTTTCCCCTCTGGAAGAAGAGCTTGAATATGAAGAACCCATGTATATGGAAGAGATTGTTGAAAGGCCATCAATGTCCTACACTCAATGCAATTACTCATGGAAAGAAAAGAGGAAAATTGAAAAAATCCAATATTGCAGAAGTATCCCTCAAGGCTACAAATAATATGAGAAAATGGATTATCGATAGCGTATGTTTGTCCCACATGATGGGTAATGCATACCTATTAACAGATGTTAAGAAAAAGGTTCATAGAATAGTGAGGTTCGATAATGATGGTTCTTTAAAGATAAAAGGTTTTGGAAGTACTGAACTATCTAATAGAGAGATGAAGAAAACTCAAGTCCTTTATATGGATGGTCCCTGTCATAATAAACTGAGTCTAAGTCAGCTATGTGAATCAGGTCTTATTGTGACATTCAATCAGAATGGATGTACTATAAGAGGAATGTTCGGGAATCCTCTCATTAAAAGTTGTATAATAGATGGGAACTTATATCAAGTCGATAGAAAAGAGAACATTTTCTACCTAAAATTTGAAGAGGAAAACAATATATGGAATTGAAGAATAAGTAACATCAATAAAGAGGACATGGAATATATATCTAAGGTGAATATAGTCATGGATATCCCTAACCTGAAGCATGAATGAGAAAAGTCTTTTGATGCCTGTATGCGAGGGAAGCTGGTATACAGTTCCTACTGTTCGAAGTGGAAAATATCATATAATATCCTTAATCTCATTCATATAGATGTATGTGGGCTAATAAATGTTGTAGGAACACATAGTGAAAGGTACTTTGTTATTTTCATAGATTATTATAGTATAATGGCAAGTATGATCGTTATACATAGGAAATGACATGTTCTAGATTGCATAAAAAGCTATCGATGAATTGCTGAAAATTATACTGGATGGAAGATCAAAGTCGTATGGTCTGAAAATGGAGGGGAATATACATCCATTTAATTTAAAAATTACCTACAGAAGAAGGGGGCATAACATGAGGTGGTTTTTGTGATAACTCCATAGAAAAATGGAGTTGTTGAGTGCTGGAATCGATAGGTAAACAACATGGCCAGAACTATGCTGATCGAGAGTCATATTCCTCAACAGTACTGGAAATAGGCAGTTCGAGTTGTAGTGTATATTCAAAATTGAACAGGGCTATATATTGGTGAGACAAAAAAACCATCTGAATTGTGGTATGGAAGGAATCCCACATTGATATATATTCTTGTTTATGGAAGAAAATATTTCTTCTAAAAAAGAAGAAGGAAATCAAGGGAAGTGCGGGGACAATTCTGACAAAGAAATATTTCTTGGATACTTAATGAAAAAAAATTCCTACATATTTTTCAATGATATCTTGGGAAGAATTGTGAAAATGAGTGATATTAAGATCAGTGGAATGAAAAACATGAGTGCTTCAAGGAATTATTATGTTGATGTGATAGAAAATGAGGATTAATGTGTACATGGAAGAAATGCTAATACAGATGTAGTGGAAGTTGTACAAAACTATTAGGATACACATTTTGATATTGACTCAAAATAAGATTAAGAAGAAGAAGCCTTAGCTAGAGAAAATTTGATCGAACCCCAAAGGAGAAATCTAAGAGAAGAGATTGACCATTCCAACATTATTGGGGATCAGAATGAACCTACACAGATAAGGATAATGAAGAATAATACACAATATGCATTTATATCAGTTGTGGAACCATCCTCTTTTAATGAAGATGTAAAGTATGAGTCTTGAGTGAATGTAATGAAAGAAGAGTTATATCAGATTGACTAAAATCAAACTTGGGATCTTGTCAAGAGACCTTAAGTTCACAATGTGATTGGTACAAAGTGGATTTTCATGAAAAAAATTGACGAGCATGAAAATGTGATCATAAATATAGAAATGTTTGGTCTGTAAAGGATATTCACAAATTGAAGGAATTCATGTTGATGAGAAATTTTCTCCAGTAGTGAGAGTGGATTCAATCAAGCTATTTCTTTCCATGGGAATCCAAAGAGGATATTAAGTGTATGAAATGGATGTCATGATAGAATTCTCAAATGGAGTCTTGGAATAATAAGTGTACATTGAACAACCCATGGGGTTCTTTAATGGTAATGATGAAACAAAGGTTTTCAAACTAAAGAAGGCCTTCTATAGTTTAAAGAAGGAACCACAAGAAGGGTATTCCTAACTAGATTCTTATCTCAAGAAGTTTGAATTCAAAAGGGGAGGCTTAGATCACAATATCTATGTGAATAATTCTTAGAAAGATTAGTTCATGGTGCTAGTTTATGTTGATGATATTATCTATGGCGATATAAGGCAGCGATCAGTTGAAGAATTTTCTAATCACATGAATTCAGAATTTAAAATGTCTATAATTTGAGAACTCACATACTTCTTAGGGCTACAGGTGATTCATAAGAAGGAATACACTTTAGTTTCTCAAGAAATTTATGCAAATGAGATGTTGAAGAAATTTAATATGCAAGATTCCAAAGCAATGGGGACTCTGATTTCAATTGAAAAAAAACTCAAAAAGAATGTGGATGGTATGTCTATATATCCCACAATTTATAGGAGAATCAATGGAAGCTTACAATACTTGATAGTGACATGACCAGATATTGTCTTTGTAACATGTTTAGTGGTCCTCTTTCAAAATAATCTAAAGTAAGAACAAATGAAGAAAGCTAAAAAAATCTTGAGTTATATGCAAGATTCCCAAAATTTTGGATTTTTTTTTGATGCAGGAAAAGATAATGAATTATTAGAATTTTTGGATGCTGGCTAGGTTGGGTATGTAGTGAACAAAAAATCCACCAGTGGTGGAGCATTCTACATTGGGAAGAAATATGTGGGATAGTTGAGAAAGAAACAGAAAAGTACTTCACTTAGTATTGCTGAAGTTGAATATATATATGCTCCAAAAGTTACTCTAGATGAAGCAACAACTGACTGACATAGGTGCTAAGGTAAAACAACCAATGTTGATTTATTATGATAATAAGAGCACAATTGATCTTATATAGATTCCTGTTTAGAATCCTCATACAATACATATTGAAATAAGATATAAATTCATCAAGGAAGATGATGAACAAGGTGTGATCAAAATGGAACATGTGGGAACATATGATCAAGTGGATGAAATTATGACCAAGCTGTTGTTAACGGTTGTGTTTGATAAAAATCGGTTAAACCTCGGTGTTCATCCACCTCCTAGGGCACTAGGAGGCTATGAATTTCCCACTCTTTCGAGTTATGTTAACTATTTTTAATCATGATTTAGATGTGATGCAGGTTTATAGGGGAGATACTATCTAGGGGAGTGTGTTTTGAGCAATATAATAAACAAATACTTGTCTTTAGGGTTTATTGCAAATGGGGGAGATAGAATAAATTCAAGACATGTAATACTTCTGTGACATAGTAAGCGAATATTTGGATGTATTTAAGAATTAAAAAAACAGGAACCAAATTAAACCTTTCCCTCTTGTTTTATACACCAACCAGTGCTCTTGTAGACTTAGAATGTTGTCTAAGACAATTCTTTCATATTAGGTTTTTTAGTTGCTGGTGCTCTATTGATTTTATCTAGAGATTTCCATCAAACCCAAAGTGGAAGATTGTTGGAACCATAATAGTTCTATTCTAAAAATGGAGAAGGGTTTGTGTTTGTTTTCAATCCTTATTATAAGTTCATGAATATTTCTAGGAAAGGGATCATACTATTCATGGATGCAATAATATTTATGGTGGTGTCGTTTCCAAGCATTTTCCAAATTTTTTATTCCAAAAAATGGAATATAGAGAAAAGTGTTTTTGGAAAAGGGAGTTGCGTACAAGATTGAAGGGTATTTAGAAACTTGTGTGCGAGGCCTTATTTTTTATCAATGCATCAAAATATGGAAAAGGCATAAATTGAATGAAAGTCTTAAATGTTCTTGAAAGATGAAGTTTTGTGGAAGAATCTTACACGCCCAATGCGACATCAAAAAGGGTTTTGCACGCTCAAGAAGAAACTTGTGTGCACTGACAAAGACGTGTCAGAAACTTGAAATTAGGGTCATCGAGGAATATAAATTGGTGTCTACCCCCATGGTAGACATAATAATTTTCCACCAAAAATCCGGGTGCTTTGTTGTGCAAAATATTTTCACGCGAAAGAATTATAGAGAGTAAATCTTGTGTGCAAGGTGTTGCATTAGACTAAAAAGACCATGTGAACCCTTAGTTTTTGTTGCGTGAAAGATAAGGGTTTCATGGAGTGTAGGGGTTGTAAGGAAGTCATATTACTTAAAAAATCCCAAATATTTCATGTATGTTCAGGTATTGGATGGAAGTGTAGTGTTAAACTTCCGACATGCTTCTGAATATTCAGTTTGTTTGATCAGTGCTTTCAAGTGCATCAATTCCGGACATTGATGCAAGCAGTGTCACATACTAGACTAAGATAAAGACGTCAATTAAAATATATTGAAAAGACCATCAAGTTAATAAATCGAGTAAGACTTCTCCTATAGCAGTGAGAAAGGGGGAGATGACGAAAGTGTTCTTAGGGATGTAGTGAGATATCCCTGAATTATTGTAATGGCAGTGTTCCTGGAAAAAGGTGACTGTGTTCGAACTCCTGTAATCCAAAATAAGTGAATATTATTGGATTTTGGTATTAATTACACACTTTCCACATATTCTTATTATAATTAGACCTTTTTGGTGAACCAAGTAAAAGTTTTTTGTGGTCTCATTGTATATGATTGTTTAATTATTGTTCATATCCATCATATTAGTTTAATGTGTTCCTACCAATGTGAGAACAAGAATAGATACATTAAAAGAAAAAGTTGACTCCTTGATTAACCCATCCCATCTCATGGAATCCTAGGGTTTCTCAATGACCAAACTATACCTTTTATCCATATTATGAAAAATGAAAACACAACGCGTGTGTGCATACGACTTACCGTCTCCACGCCATGGTGTAATTTTTTTCATCAAAAATTTATTTGGATGGGTATAATGTTGGATGTAAAAGATATATATAGTAATTATTACATGATATTTATTCATTATAAGAATTATACTATCTGATTCCATATATTTTCACCACTAAGGGAATAATATTGTCCCTCATGTGTATTTACTACCTACTATCTCCACGAAGTGATTTGATTAATTTTCCATGTTAACCATTAAATAATGATTATAGAAACATATATAATAATTAAATATTATATATATGAACTTAATATCATTCTTTATATGAAATAAGTTTAACTATGCATAATAAACATGACATACAAGACAAAACATGCATATGAAAATGAATTAGTGAACTCCTAAAGTAAGGGTAATAACAAAATATTGTTAACCAAATGATATAAGAGGATAATATATGACATAATTAATATGGATATGGTTCTAGTATAAGTTAATGACATGACTAAAACCATTATACATGACTTTAAATCATTTTTGAATAAAGTAAGTGGAAGGTAAGCGGTTTCTCATCTCACTTTTACTTCTGTGAGATATATGCCTTATTAACAACTTATTTTTTATTTGTACTATATATAAAACTCTTTTGAATTGTTATATCAAGATTCTCATTATTATCATGATATTATAAGCTCTTTTAATGTTATACCTTCATGGTTAATATAATTTGATTGTATTTGAGTCCTATGAGACACTTTGAAATGTTTAAAGATTATTTTCTTCATGAAATTTTCCATGATATAATTTAAAGTTTTTTCATCTTTGTCAACATCATGCGTTGAATCATGTTCTTCATGGATTTTTATCTCTTATGATACCATCTTCCATATTCCATTAAATAGTTTTCAATCAATTTGACATGGGATGTATTAACATCCTATATGACTAGTCCTTCTAATATAGATAGTTGTTAATTTTGTTAAGATATATTGTTTAATTTGTATTATTTATTCAAGTGATGAATGAGTTTTAATTAGTAAGTGATTTTTTGGGACCAAAATATCCCCTTCATGAATCAATAGGTCTCATGAGACAAATTATATTGGGGTTTTACCAAGGCATTACCTAATTATTTTCAGATGTATTGGATGAGTCCTTAACGGTAAGTTTCATATGTCTGAAAGTATGAAAAACATCATTATGAAATTATTTATTAAACTAGATGTTATTATTTGAATATTATAACATCAATGGTTATGTTTACTGGTTCATGTGATTATTTAACTGAATTGTCATTCAGTTATTTATATTTCTTTATTGTTTATTCCATATTTACTCATTTCTTCGGTTGTACGCTTACCCTTAATGAGCAGTTGAGATCACCCATTTCATAAATTTAATATTTCTCCTAGATTCAATGAATTATATTGTGGTTACTATACAATATTAGAAAAAGGGGGAATAATTAAAGACATAATGAAATTATTGGTTTATTTTAGGTTTTAAAATGAAATATGAACTTCAGGAATGTATCTAGTTTACCAAGACTAATAATCTATTCGGTCCTTTGGGATGGAATTGCTTGTAATAAGTACATATATAATGATGTAAGGAACAAAATTTGGGATATTGGGGTATGATTATTTATATACGTGGAATCTCTTAATTATGAATCAATTACTATTAGTCTAGTTATCTATTTTTTAGGAAAACCTATGAGGGTGGTTGGCCAAAATTTATGTTTTTATTTTTGGTAATCTTTGTTTTAAGAATATTTATAGACCAATGCATGATAGGTTATACTATCTTATGATTCTTGTAGGGTGATGCATTTTATTTATGAAAGCACCGTGAGTACATGTTTGTCGAAACTGGATATGATGGGGTAGGATTGTTTGGGAGCCAAAAAAATTGACCAATTGTGGAAAGAATGATGCCTTTGTCTCTAAAATGATGTCATGAAGTGGGAGATTATTTGATAAATCATGGAACATGTGGGATTCCCTGTTTTGAGGAGTATTTCCAAGAGAACTCCTAGTTTAATGAAATATATACATGATATGTAGCATGAAAAAATTTACATTGTTGATATATTACTCACAGGTGCTTGCTTCATGTATTGAAGTTGATGTTACCAAATGTACATCCTTTTTACGGGATAAGTTGTTCGCTCCAGGAGTGAGTCATAATTTTTTGAAAATAAATTTTGGTGATTGGATGGGTGAGATATGTTGACTAATGGTTTCAAAGAAGTATCACTTATTAGTAGGGTGACCTAGTGTTTATGGGTAAATTAAATGAAATTCTATATAAGAAGGTCTAACTCGAAAAATTAGCTTGGTGAAGTGAGATGGTTGACCCCCGATTGAAACATGAAATGAATGGTTAGGAAATGTGTTGTAAGGGGCGATTTGTGTCTTTCTTATCTTTTTTAAAATAGAGTATATATAATGAGGAGGGATACACATATACCAACACAAATCTCAGTGTACTCATAGTATATAGGCTCACATTCCCCATATCTAGACATTGTCCTGATTACACTGACATATAATCAAATTACACAATGCTACTTATCTAACTGTCTTTTATGGTTTGATGAAGATACCCTATGAGATTCATTCTTGAGAATCAGTTTAAAGGGAACTATATGGTTCATAGTACTCATTAGGACATTGGATATTGACCCTAGATGTGTTCTAATAATTAGAGGACCTCATGGGAATTGTTCTCATAAAGTGGAAATTAGTGTCTAATCGTATTTACATGGGTGCTTGATATGAGAGGGTTCTTATCAATGCTAGTGGTTATTCATAGTGATGGATAGGTTAAAATATATCCAAATCATGGAATTTTTTTAATGAGTTGAAAAGGATTCTCCTAAGGTGAGGAGTAAGATGTCGGTTACTAGATAGTGACCCTAAAATAAAAAGGGAATGTGATACTTTGAGACAAATTGAATTATAGTCATGTTGTAACTTGTATGTTGTTAAATAAATGGACCAATGAATGATTGTAATACAAGATAAAATCCATTTATGGATTTTATAATGGGTTTTGGAATATTCAATATGTTTTCATTAATCTAGGATTACCATAAGATGATCCATGGATACTGGATCAGAATTAGTATTGGGATTAGTGATTTATAATGATGATGTCTCTTATTGGGAGATGGTTAAACCAAGATACATCACTGAATTTTGGGTACAAAATTTTGTGAATTACCCATAACAATCTCAGTACACCATGGGATAAGGCTGTAGAATCTGGTTTTGGTGACTCTTTTAGCTTAGGATCTGAGCATCTTTGTAATTGTAGACCAAATTCAGTTGGTGAGGAACAACATTGAGCACACCGTAGGGATGAGAATGGTGAAACATCAATTTTCAGTTATGTATTGTCATGAAAGAGATAAAACCACTAGTCTAATATGGGACGATTAGAATTCAACCACTCTTTAGTTTCCACATATGTGATGAGAGCATCACTAGGACACTAAGGGTGAGTTTTTTATAATCTATTCTAATGGTGGGAGTACTATAAATTTGAATTGGATACAATAAATCTAGATCCTATGGTTGGGATCACCATAGGACATATGAAGAAAGATATGACTACATGATTATCTATTTGGTCATATGGGATTGGGTAACCTCCACCATTATGCTTCAGTTTTGTATACGAGCATTGGTATGATTTTTTACAGATTAAGTACCATTTTAAGGTAAATTTTTGAGGTGTTCTGATCATTAATGGATGAAACATGGCTATTTTAATGGAAATTTATGAACCAAGTATATTGAAATTTATTTTATTTATTACCTAAGGCATGTTGGGAATGAATTGTTTTAAGCTAGCGAGACTGTAAGATCTTTTGTATTTTAATCCGGGGCACGGGGTTCTAAAAAACACTTACTAAGAGAAATGGATAGTGTAACATGGTTTTATTAAACTACGATGCACCATAAGAGAAACCATGTGTCCCTATAACAGGGTTCACATGGTTTTTTAAACCATTAAGTGTGGCGGCCACGACTATGTGGAATTTAGGTATAAAAATGTAGAGGTGGGTGAATAGGTTTTACACTATTGAAAAACTGTGTTTTTATCCCTCATGGTTAGTTCCACATTACTAGTATAAATGCACATATGGAACACGGTTTGTGAAAACCATGTGGAAATACTCTGTAGGGTGTGGATCTTGGGCAATTTGAGATTCATGATTGATTCACAATTAACCCCACCATGTGGCCTAACCATACACTTCATTAAAAGGGAAAAAACATTTTCCCTCCTTCTCTTAAATGGGAAATCTCCATATTTCTTGGAGGCCTCCCACATCTAAACCCATCCTAAACCTTTTCCTATAGTGGGTTTTTCTCATTTGAGAACTAAATTTTACACCGCCATTTGTATTGGAAGAGTATCAGGGATTCTTTATTCCTCTTATTCCTTTCTTCATTTGTCCCATCATCATTAGTTCTATCTACATACTAGATAATTCCCATATTTTCAATGATGTTTATGATTCATCCAATTTCTATCATTTAAGAATGAATCTTATCCTGAAAATGGGAGAGTGATGTTTCTAAATCACGAGTCAGGTGGTATTTATGATTTTCCAAATGGTTGTAGAGTTTACAATTTATTTCTATTTTTCTTCCTGCCATACCTTCCATGCATTGTTTTAAAAAATAAAAATTCATAAAATTAAATGATTAGATCAAGATACTGAAGTTTTTTATCCATTTACAAGTTTGGAGGCTAATTAATTGATCCTAAAAAAACTCTTTTGGTAATGTTGAATACATTAATTTTTGTGTTATCATTGACTAGTGATTACACCACCCTTTGGGTGTGCTTTTAAAATGCCAAGTTAATTTCACAATGAATTAAAATGGTTTAGAAAAACCTCTGGGTCTAGGATAACTTGATGTATACATGATATTGTGAATCAGTGAATCTTATAAAATTAAACAGAATTAGAATATGTTAAATGGTATGTGCCTTAATGAATTATATTATAGAATTGTTTTTTTTTTCAGGGCCTTAATTACATATAAGTAGAACAAACCAGATTGGATACTTAAATTGATATAAGCCATGTTTGGTTCATTTCCTTATTTAATTATTCAAAAATTAAATTTGGAAAGAGAAAATCTAGTGTACATGGACCCTTGATTATTATAATTGAATTGTAATATAGCATGATTACTAACATGTCCTTTCATATATTTATAATTTGAATGACCCAATAATAAGAATGATTTGGTAATTAGAAATTTTTGAATTTTATAATGGGAATGATTTCCCTTATTACTAGTCACCATTCACTGGCATGGAAACCCTTATTAAATGTGATACTGGGTATTGCAACCCATACATTCTAATCGATGGATATGGAATCCTGAGCACGGGGTCCTTTATATTGTGATTGATGTGTATGGATCCTTGGAAATTGTGTATATTATATTATGATCGATCATTATGGAAACATGTGCAGAGAATAACTTATATTAAGTTTGATGGGTATGTCACCCATAACATGAATCCTTTATTTGATATATGATCCCCTTATGTGGATTCATTGGTTTTAAACCATGGGTCATCACTAGTGAATTAATATATATTCATATGATTTTCTTACATATGAAAATATATACATGATGGAATGTGTTTAGATAAATTATGGATTGGGAAGAAGTGGGCTTGGTTAGCTAGGTTTCCACTGATTAACCTAAGACCGAATTCATTTCATTTATAATTCACTAAACTTACTTACTTCTGTTACACAACCACACTACTTAATTTTATATTCATATACTCTGTTATAAATAAAATTCCCTTGGTGGTGGCCTATCAAGTTTATCTCACACCATACTCGAGCCTCTGTATGGTACCAAAACAGAACTCATGGATATAGGTATAAGATAACAGATTGTGTTCTCTACTATTTTCCTTATGAACATGGGATCTTGGGTATAGTATCATAGAAATTACATGAGATTAAATTCTAGATTTGGAGTCTTTAATTTTTAATTCCCTTTATAAATTTAGTCACATAATTTTTTTCTTATAGTATGTCTATTTATTGTACATTTTTGCATGTCAATGCAAGGTTATTTTTCATTTATTATTGATTGTATGTTATTTTACTTTATGTTTATTTGTTGTTAATTTTCTTCCACTGCTACCATTATTTACTATTTCTTCCACTGTATCTATTTTGACCTAGAGGGTAATGTCTCCCCACTATACCACATTCAAACCCTTATTTCTAGTCCATTATCTCTTGTGCACGGGGAGAAGGTTTTGAGGCCATGTGGTGAACTGAATTGGGGAACCATTTTAGTGGAACCCTAGTCGTGATGTTTTACTTCCCCACTAATTTAGTTCTATCTAGATTATTTGAAATAATAGCATCAAATTCCACTTCATTCTCATGAACAAAAATATCACCATCCTCAATATATTCACCAATAGAACTCCGTTTCTTAGTTTAGTCACCTTTTTTAGTTGGAAAAGTGTAAAATATATCTTCGAGAGTCTAGTAAACTAAAGGTCTCATAATAGATTCATAAAATATCCCTTGAGTTTCTATATAATCAATACTAGATCCATCCAAAAATCTCTGAGAAAAAGGTATAGAAATTCAACCATGTATAATTGAATTGTCCCCATATTCATCTGAATATGGATAGTCCGACCCAAAAACAATAGCTCTAAGGTACTTATCCCCCTTAGAAGGTTATTTAAATAGATCTTTCCTAGAAGTAAAAACAATCACTTTTGATCCACAAAAAAATTGACTTGAACACTTTTAATATCCATAGAATCATATAATTTAGATATATAACCACTCACAGAAACCTTTTTGTCCACCGTATCCTCATAAATAATCTCTTATTTCAGTGACAGAAAGATTACATGATATTTAAGTGGTTTAAATATATGTATAGATATACTTACCTCTTGTATTGATGATAATCTCTTACATATTCATCCAAATCTACCATTCCATCTTCTTCCTCAACTTCATTCTCGCCAACTACCACCTCATCATCTGAATACTGAATGATCTCATCCGGTTGAAGCCCTAGATTAACATGATACCCTGGTCTAATAAGGTATAACCCTAGTTCCTAATTTTCATAAAATATATTTATGTTAACCACCCATTCCTTTTTCCAACGCTTCTAATATACTATAATTTTCATAAAATTATATTGTATAAGGAATATTCCAAATTATGTGAAAATTCATCCCCCCAAAGGAACTAAGACTCTGTATTATAACAAGTATGAGATAATCTTTGAGTAAGGAAGATCACTAAACATTGAGGATATCATAAAAATCTCAATAATCTATATCATGATATATTTTCATATGTTGATATGAACAACATTTTTCATCAAAGACAAGAATAATAGATTATAATTTCTCAAGATATTAAAGTCACATTTTATTAGATAAATAATATTCTAGATAAACATAATGATTTGACACAATGTTTCACTCATGTCAATAATAATGTGTTTTTAGAAGTTTAATTCCTTTTGAGATCATCGAAAGCATATTGATAATCAAGGTTTTCATGAATGAATGGAAACAAAATTTGGTAATATCCAAACTCTCCTTTGTGAAGTACACCCAAAAATTTTTCCCATCTGCTAAAGGATAAATCCATAATTTCAGCATTAATCATTGATTTAACTGTATCCTTTTTATCTCTAGGGAAGAAATCAAGGTGAAAAGAAACCTCATTAATAAAATTCAAATAGAATGTCTTAAAATTTTATTTATTCCTAGAATCACACCCATATTCCTGATTGAAATTCCAAACCATGGATTTCCTCAATTTCAACCACTATGCATGAATGTCCTTCTCAATAGATATCAGATGATCAACTAAGTGGGAATTATTCACCCTTAATATCTCTACTAGTCTGGATTTTTATTTCTTAAACTTATTTGAAGGAGGAGACATAATAGGAAAAGTGGTTTCCATGATGCACTTCATCCTTGTCATTTTCAAACTAGTTTGATTTCTCAAAAGATTCAGGTTCGTGAGATAAGTGTGAAACTTTATGCTTTGGGTTAGAGAGAGGGAGATAGAATTTGAGATAACATGATTTCAATTAAAGGAGTGGATTCAAATTAAATAGGTATATTTTGGGGAAAAGATACATGTCGATCATAATTCTCATTAAAAATGAATTTTAATCATTTTTGGAATAAACTAATAATATACTAAAGTGAAATCCCATAAAAATATTTTCATAAAAAAACCATTTTATGGAAAAGACAAGGTAGGAACACTAACTCAGATCCATGATGAAAAAGGAAAAATTAGCTTATTGAGCATGGCCTCATTGTAGGTTTTCTAACTATGAGAATAAATTATTCATGATAAGTTGGTGCTAAAAGTTTTAGAAAATATTCACAGTATGAAGAGTAACCATGTGAGTAAAAACTCATAGAATGTATGGTGAATACATGAGTAAGTGTTCACAGTAAGTACACTAACCATATGAAAACAATTTCATGGTCAATATATTGACCATTTTAACTACACTCCATGGTTAATTCCAAAAAAATATTTAAAATAATGGTTTAATATATTATTAACTAATTATAAATTAATACAATTAGATAAAATTTATCATAGCCAATTATGGTTTTATATAATTGATTCTATAATCATTCAATTGTTTTGTAAATTTATCAATAAGATAATGTTTACTACCAATTAATTCAAGTGTTATATCACCATTTTGAACATGACATCTCAAAAAGTGATGTATTATATAAATTCATTTTTTATTATATGGTACCAAATTCTTATAAATATTTATCACACTTGAATTATCACAATTTATAGGGATATGTAGAAATTGAAATATATAGACAATTAATGCAAGTTTCACTCAAAAAATATATGCACAACAACTAATTTCAGATATGTACTAATCTTATGCAGTGGATAATTCAATATAGTTATATTTCTTACTTCACCATGAAGCTAGTGACTTACCTAAAAAGTGATATATTCTAGTGGTGTTTTTTATTTCTAAATTACAACTAAAAAAATAGACCTCTAAATAACTACTTAAATAAAATTCATGGCCTTGGGAATAACACAATCTTATGTTGGTTGTATTTTTAGGCATTTTAAAATTCTATTGACAGAAAGTGAACATGACTCTTTTGTATTTTTATATAAATGAGAACATGTATACTCATTAAATATTATATATGGTCAGCTATAAATTAATTATAGTAAGTTTCCAATCATAAATTTGCAAGTGGTTTGATTAATATAATTTCTAGTTTCATCAAGATCAATTTTATGGCCTATAATCATGGGAGTATTTCTACCATTAGTACTATTTGTTCTAGATTTTTTTAAAATATATTTTGTGTAATTGATTTGACTTAAAATAATTCATTCTTTATTTTGATAAATTTTAAAACCAAGATAGGAGTTAAGTTCACCCATCAAACCGTTTTCAAATTCATTTTACATAATTTTTGAAATCACAGTACACAAAGAAGTTTTTAAAGATCCAAAACAATATCATCAACACATATTTATACAATAAAAAAATATTTTAAATTATTTTAAAAAATAATGTAGGATAATCCATTCCTATAGTAAAACATTTTAAAATAAAAAATAAGTGGTGCCTATCATACAAACTTATAAGGTCTTATTTTAAACAATATAAAGATTTTTTCATTTGAAACCATGATTTGTAAAGTGGTGGTTTTGAAATATAGGTGTTATTTGACAAAAAAAATCATCAAATATATAACCATTTAATAATTCAATATGTAAATCCATTTGATGTAGTTTTAAATTCCAAATTTCTACCCTGGAAAGAATAAATCTTATAAATTCATGAATAGATATGGGAACAAATGATTCCTCTTTATCAATAACTTGTTATTGACTGTATTGTTTTGAAATCAGTCTTACATTTTTTTTCTAATTATATAAACTAATTTAATAACCTTGTTTCTAACCATCCATTTAGTACCAATAGTTAGGTAGTCCATGGGTATTTAAACTAGTTTCTAGAATCTATTTATTTAAAAATAGTTTAACTATTCTTTCATATCCATTGCCTAAAGTTCATCACTAATTACATCACTAATATTCTTTAGTTCAAGCTACAAAATTATAGCTTGATGTTCAACTTGGTTTTTAAGAGAATATATAGTTAGTTTTTCTTTATATAGGAATTATTCAACTGCATCTAAAGGGTGATATATATGAGTGCTGAAAACATTAAGAATAAAAGTGTTTGAAACCACATTTTCATCTATAGGTTTTAGTTAATACTATTCATCATAACTAGCATAGTTATTTACTAGAGGTCAAGTAGAATTTATGTCCAAATTGTAATTTTCATCCTCTATATTTTCAGAATTGGTTTTAGGGTCATGTGGATCTATCTCATCAAACATTAAATGAATATTTTCATCCAAATTTAAGTCCTTTAATTAAATAAGCTATATGATTTATTTGTTGTATAATATCCACAGAAAATTATTTTATCACATTTGAGAAAAATTTGTCTAAATTATCTTTTGTGATGAGTATAAACACATTACAAACAAAAATTATAAAGTAATAAAATTTTGGTTTATTACCATTCTATAATTCATAAGGTGTATTCTTTAAAAGTTCTCTAATTAAAACTCTATTAATTATATAGAATGTTGCAGTAACATAATCTTCCTAAGAAATTATGTAAATCAGCTCATTGATCTTTTTTCTGAGAAATTTCATAAAGGGTTCAATTTCAATTCTCTACTACACCATTATGTTGTGGGGTCCTAAGAGAAGAAAATTTATGAATACAGCCATATCATGAGTTTAAGGCCCCAGCCTTAAACATTACATAATCTTGAGTTAGGTCAATAATTCACATTGAGGATATGTTCAGGTTTAGACATCATAAATCATAAAGGTAACTTGTAGTATTCATAACATACTTACATTATAGATATAAAAGCTACAAATTGAGTTATATTTGAAATACCCATCACAGTATATTACCTAAATATATTAGGAGAAAAATTATTGTTTACCTCTGTCACGTTACCCAATGCATTGGAGAGCTATCTTAGGCTCACCATCCCTTATTTTATCACAGAATCATCAGTATATGTAAACAATGCCCAAGAAATGTAACATATTAAAAACAAATAAAACAAGCATAAAAGAAAGATGACATTTCAAACATGGAATCACAGTACATCATTTCAAGATATTGACATAATCAATGTTTATCAAAACTATTTTCAATACCAAAATACATAAAAGGGTATATGGTATTTATTTTCCTTTTCAAAACATTACATATTGTTAAGGAATCCAAGTATCAAATAATTCTCAAGACAGTGGAAAGGTCGTTGTCACCATGAAGGTTAAAAGGAAACATTCCCTTTGTCAATTAGTAAAATGCGTCATAAAAAAATATTACTTTTGAAAACCGATGATTGAAATTAAAGGAAAAAAGGTATAATTCTATACTGTATAAAATAAGGTCATGTATAAACCAAAATATGCCCCAATTAAAATATATTGAGACAAAGTCCCTCACATTGAGTCCGACATATCTCGTTCATTTTTATATTCCTAAAAAATAAACATAGGTTAATTTATACTTTCATCAGAATTTTTTTCTTGTTTATTATTAATTTTATATTATTTAATATCATGTTATAAAAACTAAATAATTATTTATGTTCATATCGGTTGTTTTGCCAATATTCATTACTTGAGTCGATAATGAATTTTTTTTGATGTAAATTGTCCATTTAGTCAAAATTGCATCATCAAACTACTGGAAATATGACTTATACCAATGGTTTTGGCCAAACCGTTAGTATAGTTCATTAATTTGGACCTATACCAACGGTTTGGCCAAAATCGTTGGTATAGGTCACTTATATGGACCTATACCAACGGTTTTGGACAAACCGTTGGTATATGGGGGACTTATACCAACGGTTTGGCCCATTATAGAGGACCTTATACCAATGGTTTGGCCAAAACCGTTGGTATGGGTCCCAAAATCAATGTACCTATACCAACGGTTCTCAAAACCATTGGTATAAGATCTTTTATTTTTATCGAATATTCTTATCGAGAAGATTATGTAAATAAATATTTAAAATAATTATTATAATACATAAATATATTTATGAAATTATATTTACAAAATTCATGTTAGGTTAGTGGTTATGTCGTTCAATTCTAAACAAGAGGTCCTGGGATCAAATCCCACCAAATATATTTTTTTGAAATACATATACCAAAGGTTTTATTGAACCGTTGGTATAGATTTTCATATTAATTATACCAAACGTTTTCAAAATCATTGGTATAGGTCTATACCAATGGTTTTTCCAAAACTATTGGTATAGACTTATCCCCATAGCTTACTTTCCCACGGTTCTCCAAACCGTTGTTATAGGTTATACCAATGGTTTGGAGGCCTATACCAACAATTCCAAACCGTTGGTATAGGGTATTTTTCTAGTAGTGTCACCAGAATATTATTCATGAATTATGTGTCATATATGTCCTATATATATGTATTTAGATACAATATATACATATTTAGAATATTCCATAACATTTTGAGATAATAAATGAAATTGACCCTTCATGGAGATGGTAATTCGTACATACGCATGAATGGAAATTTCATTTATTTTTCATATTTGAAGGAATGAAAACTAAATGTTACATAGGTATATTATAAATATAGTATAATATCATATTTTATATACATTATATATTTTCATTAATTACATCTTTTATATGTTCCTTGTCTGGCATGAACGAGTCATATCACTTTGAGGGGGCGGCAGTCCACACTTCCTGAAATGAAATTATTGTAATTACAGATTATATAAAGAATAAAGGTATGATATAAATAAAAATTACATAATAATATAGATAATATTACTAAAATATATATTATATATAAATAAAATTCCATAATAATGTCCACTATCATAGGTGGTAGTGGAAAATTGAACAATCATCATTTCGTGAGCCAGTAGTTCGCCCTCCACAGAAACAGTATGTTAATTTCTATTAGATGGAGGTGTGTGTAAGTGTAGTTTGAATCCCTCTCATAAAAACATTATAGTATATTGAGGATACTAGGGTTTTTATGTAATCAAAGAATGTGAAGATCATGGGGATTGGAGAAGAATAATAAAGGAAAGGAACTTGAGAGAAAATGTTACCTCCAAATCAGGTAACTTCTTTTGATTTGAGAGAAAAGGCTTTCTTGAATTAACTTTTATCAATTTCAAGGAATCTAAGAGGAAGTTAGAGATTTTGGGAGATTATTAGGGCTGAATTTTTACTATCCAAGGGACTTTAGAGGTGTGAGTTATGTGGGTAGAGATAGTGGCCTTTTATAAGAGGGAGGAGGGTCACTTTAGGAAAGTCTAGAAACATTAATTTATTATAAATTAAATATCAATTAAGGATGGTAAAAACTCATTTAATTTGAATATAATATAATTTTGGTTCGAATAATCATTATAAAATAATTTTCAAACAAGTTATTAATATTTTTTTATCCTTATCATTTTTGTTTAACACTTCTTTTACCCTTTTTAATATTACCGTGATATCATGTTATTTACACTTTATGGGTTAATTTAATTACAATATCATGTCACACAACCCCAAAAAAGTAATTTATGACATATATGGATATATCATAACCATTTTTACAAATCATAGATTTTTATGAATTTAATATCAGTTAATAAACTATTTTATTTTTTTGTTTTGAATTATGTTAATTTTAGACACTATTAATACATGACATTTTTAAAAATTCATAAAAACATGATTCCTTAAAAAAATACATTACATAAAAGAAAATAAGTAAATATTATAAAAAAATTAGTATGTGGAATAAAAATATTCAAATTACATTTATTTTAATATTTATTATATCATTTATTTTAATCCTTTACTAATGAAGCAATCACAACATCATGATTGTGTCATAATTAAATTTATTTATTTAGTTTCGAAAAAATTTAAATAAACTATCATGATATAGGAAATATTTTTTCTTTATAATTACTATTTATAGTCACAGATTTAAATTATATAACCCCATATAAATTTTTTTTAGTAAAATATACTTGTTTATGTTATATTTTTCTTTACATTAAATTGTTTTTATAAAATTTTATTTTCACACCCAAGTGGCTCCATGGGGTCCTAAAGTCGACCCAAGTATGACCATGGTTAGAAATATCTCATAAAATAGTATTAGTACATGTTTTAGGCTAGTTTAATACTATTATAATATTGTTTTTTACCCTTATTTACCATATTTACCCTCTAACCATGGTAAATAAAATAATTACTAAATTTACTATTCATAATGTACAGAAAATAAAGTGTACCTATTTAAAAAATTTGAACCTTATGATTTAAAATATGGAATAAATTTTTCAAAATCCAAAACACAGAAGTTGCAGTAATTAATTAAAAATTAATTCTCATTGTTAAAACAAAAAAGCCGGTTTCTAAAAAGTAAAAACTCTCAAAAGATTGATATGTGTTTATGTCCAATTTAAAAATGAAATTACTTACAATGAACATAATTATATTAAATGATAAAAATATATTCCATTTATAATCTAAAATAATTAAATAATATTATTTAACACAATAAATTATCTTGATGGAAAAAGTTGTTTTCAATTAAATTTTAGCGTATTTTTACTATTCAGCAAAACATGATAGTTATCAGAAAAATATCATAAATTCATCCAAAGTAAATTTTGATGACCTTACAAAAAATAAGAATTTATTTTGTTAAATATAACATATAAAGGTGTTAAAAACTAAATTTAAAAATGTTTCTCCCTCAAAATGCTGTAAAACTGCATATTTAGAAAAATAATTCATTTATCCGAAAAATTGAATTTGTTATTATATCATATATAGAAAAAAATAATCTGAATTTAAAAAATTTAAATTAATATATAAAATATATTTTTCATTAAAAAAATCCATAAAGATTGATGATTCTATAAATACAATTATTCTCTTTTAAAAGGGTTTTCATAAAAACACATCCTTTATATTCAATTGGTTTTTATTTCTTTTTATAAAAAATTTGGTAACCAATGAATCATTATTTAAACACGAGTAAATAATATTTTAAAATATATTTGCTACCATTTATTCCCCACATTCCAATAGTTATGTGTTAACTACGATTTAAAATAACTATAATAATATTTCATTATTTTTCAGTATAACTCAAAGTTGTGTGAAACATAAGATTTCAAAGAAATGAATTGCTATGTTTTGAGTACGCTATTAGAAAAGAGTCCCATTTAATGTAAAATTAATATATTATTCATAAAAATTTATAGAAAATAAAATTTATTATTCTATAAATACCTATATCATTAGAGTTAGCATAATGATTCAAACTTGTGATTTTGAAAATAATAACCATGATCACTTCTTTATGTTTTTATTCTATGTACACTAAGATATTCTGAAGATATCGTGGGATGAACCGAACTTATTTCTTATGTAATAACACTATTTCATGGTTTTTACTTCATTTAATTTCCATACTGTCAAAAAGATACTTGCAAACTAAACACAAGGCATTTTATTTAATTAAACACCAAAGTGTTTACATTAAAAAAATATAAAAGGAAACAATAGGACCCAAAATACATATTAAGAGTCTTATTAGAATTATAGGGAGACAACCAAGTACAAAAAAACCCAAGATGATAGTAAGGGTCCCTCAGATCTGTCACAATGAACATTAGTGTGGCCAGAGCCACTATAACCGCCGCACTTAGCATCAGTGGGATGATGTGCACCATCACCGCCAAGAAATTTTAAATATGAATCACCTTAATTCGTATGTTTAGAAGACCCTAAATAAATCCAATTGTTTCCTCCTTTAGGTGACTATTGGAGATGCATATGACCATTGTTTTTCTTTTAGGGTGGTTAGAATTTAAAATAAAGTGACTGTTAGTATTTTTTCAAACAAAAATAAATCTAAGTGAAAAAAAAAATTAAGATATATCATTTTAATTTTCATAAATCCTATATAACTACCTTAAGAATTTTAACTATTTTGATATGTTTCAAATATATTAAGTTTCATCTTTGACATCTTGGTTTTCAATTTAAAAGCGTATTTTATAAAACATAGTATGATTTCAAACCTTGGTATGTATTTCAAATTATTTAAAACTTTTTCAAATGTTATAAATGTTTTATGATTATACTTTAAAGATATTTTAAAATTAATATTATTCAATTTTATAAATAAACTTTCTATGGTTATATTAAAAATTCATTTTAAACATAAGAAATAATGTTCATACTAAGTAATTTAAGCCTCTTGAATGTTTTAAGTATTTGTGCCCTTTAATATCCCAAAATATTAATTAAGAAGGGGTCATGTTATCGTTTACAACCTTATATATAATAATAATACCTTTACTTTGCAAAATTGGGTGAGTACCCCTTATCCGAGGGCCACCTTATAGGTAGCCACTCAAAGCCTTGGTGGGCCGTCTAACCCAAAACCTCCAACAAAGGGACTAGGGCAGTGCGCACACAAGGTGTGTTCTAGGTCGCATGCACAGGGGGAATATAAATCCCTAAGTGAACACGGGTGTGCATGTACAGGGGAACCAGAGCATGCCACCGTGTGGGGCGACACATGGGTGTTGGTGGGCGTAGGGGTGTGCCCGCAGAGAACCCAGTACGAGGTGGTACTGGGAGGAGAGAGGAGTAATCTGGACAAATTCCAGGAGCCCCAGGTTTATAAAGAAGCCACAGAACTTTCTCCGTTTCAATGTGGGATGGATAATTTTAGGTGAAATGTGATCTAAACCGTCAGATCCCACTATGCACAATCTGATCCATCCAATTCGGTTCGGTCCTCGATCCCTAACAACCGCAGTTTATCCTCCATGTTTTTAGTAGCCGTCTAATCTGTCACGATCTTATCACAACCATTAGAACCTCTTTAAAATGCCTCAATACGTCGTAGCCTTTCGATGGAGTCGAGATTAAATCTCAACTGATCATTCCTTTTAAAACTGCAATCGCTCCTCAACCATTGGATCAGAGTGAGATCTAATCCTAACCGTCTATTTTATTTCTGATTTTCTTCCCCCATGTCTTCTTCTTCCTCCCACATGCATTGTTCTAGTCGCGCTCAACCTTCCACTTTCACTATTTTCATCACCCATGACACCACTTTTCACCGGTTTCCCCTCCTTTCACTCATTTCCCTCAAGATCGACATGATCGGCCTTATTTTAAACCGAGTAGGCCTTGGTTTTCTAGGATAGTGTATTTAAAAATATAATATTTATGATTTAAAAATATAACTCATTTTTCACTTGAACCCTATGGGTTCTCCTCTTTTCAATGCCATTATCAAGCTGTCCCGAATCTCTCCTCTTTTTTCGAACGAGGTAAGGGTTATATGTTTTCTTACCATGTTTGGGTTTAAATTTTCATATATATATATATATATATATACATGTATATATATATATATATATTAATATAGTCTAGTACTAGACATACAGATTCTTCCTTGATGGTGAATCTTTAGCCTTAAATGTGTTCTTACTCTTTTACCAAACAAGGGTTTGATATTGATACATATATACTTGTATATATATTTTGATGTATAAAAAAGCATATATGTATGTAAATATTTCATAACTGAACCCTTATATCTTATGCCACCATTTTAAATTAACAAACACTTGTTTAACTAATGTCCCTAATATGTCTAAAACATGTAAGTGTCATTTAATTTTGGTGTAAGATCCTTATATGTATACTATGTATAATTGGATATACATATAAATTATATATATGTATATTGATGTTTATATAAAAATATTTATGAATTTTTTTAATTAACCTTTCATATTTCATAACCCAACTTAAACTTAGGGACCCATGTCAATTAATGTGCCCAATATATTAAATTCATAATGGTTTCATTGGAATTTTTGTGTAAACCCTTTAATACATTATGTATATTCGGTTATGTGAATATATGTTTATACATATATACTGTGATCCTCAATATTATTTAGAATTTTTCAAGGATTACTAAGAATGAATGAAACATGTTGTTTTTGAAATATGAAAGGTTTATATTTAAAAATACAATTCTTTACATACACCCTTGTTTATAAACGTATTTACACAACACTAAACCCTAAATAATTTTGGATATTCCCAATATTATACTTTTGATTCATTTAGTAATTATGGAGAATTTATAAGTATAATTTTTGGGGTTTTCTACTCTTATATACATATGTTTGAATCACTTATTTTCATAAATAATAAATGGTATTATTTATGGTTGATTTTCATACCTTTAAATTCTTTATATTGTGTGTAATAAATGATAATACCCTTGTGATATGTTATACATAAGCACACGCGTAATGAATGTTTATAAAACTATGTGTTTAATAACCCACATCAAATAACTTATTTACCTTCTAATTAATTATGTATCCAATCCATGATTAATTTCAATTATGTATTTTGTTGTTTATTTTAGTAATAAAATTTTAGAATTTAGGGCTATTTTTTTATGTGACATAACCTGTATTTCTTTTTGTGCATTATTTATCATCACATATTCAATAATATTCCTATCATACTTTTCATTTATTACCAAAGCCATGCAGTTGTTAGTATTGTTATTAACACATTTATGCATGACTCACTTTGTATATGAAAATGATAAAGAATGTAATTAAACTGTTATAACAATTTATGGATTAAAGAACTTGATATTCATAGTATTATGAGACACTTTGAATAATATGAATTGAGAAATTAAATGTTCAAAGTGGTATGGGAAACTTTTAACATACGACTATACTTGGCATATGTGTAATGTATTGGACATAGAAAGTGTCGGGTGGGGCCTTCTATATCCCCTCGGGGCATCGTTAGGTCTTATGAGACAAACTAAGGTCTTGGCACAAGGCCTTGAAAAAATGATTATTTATGGTCTTGGCACGAGGCCTTTACGGTATAGTTTTTTTGTCCTGCATTATGCATTCCCTCATTATGTTTATGATAATTAATTAACCAAGAGGATATTCGACTAGTAGAATATTCATTTATAAAATTCATTACTTATGAGTAACATAAGAAGTAAATTCTTAATGTATAATGTTTATTCAGCACTCATAGATTTAACATCCAGTTTATGATTAAAAGTTAATAAGGGAAGAAATTGAAGTTATTATTTTATGGAAAACTCTGATCAGGTACTGCTTCCAGTTGTAAATCTAGCACTTGTAATTTCTCATGTCACACTTGTAAAAATTAGAATAACTTATACATATTTTACTGCACACCCTATATTTAGTATGATCATGCTTATGATTGGAACATGTTGCATTATCACCCTGTTAATATTACTTGAAATGTTTACTTATATTTTGAGATCGAATGTCATTTTATTCTTTATTTGTGAAAATGTTTTATATATAATTTTAAACGAATATTTTCAAAAGGATTCAATTTAAGCATTGTTTTAAAACCCGCTTACTAGGAATTTGTATGATCACACTACATTTTAACTTATATTTTACAAGTTTAGTAGATTTGATTTACACTGATTGGTGGAATCTTTGTAGATATTTTTTTCTCTTTCAGTTTTTTAAGAATTGTAATAATTTTATTTGATTCTGTAGGAACTAAAACAAAAATAACCTCTCTATTAGAACATTTTGTACAATTTTTATCATTACTTTTTAAAAAAAATTACACACCATGTTTTATTTAAACTCCTCACCGGCCGCGGGGCAGACCGGGGCAGGGGCGTGAAAGTTGGTATCAGAGGATTTATTTATAAAACCTTGGAAAATTAGAACAATACTAAAAACATGATTATGTATTACTAAGTATAACTTTTTCTTAAATATTTCAGATGGAAGACGAATCAAGTTTTATGTCCCTTCTGATAGAAATATTATAAACTATAGTGTCCAGGGCTTGTTTAGAAGGATATGAAACTTTTGATAACCTTCGGTTATCTTGTAAACACCCTTACTGAGTATCCAATTCTCCTCGAGTACTCCAACTTCACTGGGGATCTGGATTCAACTAATTTATGATGGTTTATGCCCAACATACCTTTTATTCACATATGGGAAGGTTTTATGAAGGTCTATTCTGATACTTTACCTTGACCAACAATTTATTTTCACTAATGAACTTTCAGGAGGCTGCACAAGAGGGTAACCTCTGGGCAACATAACATTGTCAAATCGTGAATTACGGTCTTCGGGGACATGTCGTGGACTTTGAAATTATCGAGGATTAGTCTACCTAATTGCATTATAGATAGAAAGTTCAAGCTGATTTCATTCAACTCTTTACACATCATACTTTTCTTTGTTTGAACCTTTGATGTCCACATCCGATTGATCAGAGTTTCTTGTGCTGCATCTGGACCAGGTAAATTGAGGAGTTTGGAACCACCTTGGGGATCTGTTTAACTGGGAATTAGGGAAACATCCAACATCATTGAAACCGGTGAACAGTCATATTGGAGGACGCCAGGAAATCCATACCTGTGTTTTGTGAGACGAAGAGGGTAGTTATATAACACCTATGTTTTATGAACCTTTTATTATTTGATAATGTCAAATCTTGTGTTTTAGTACTTTAACTTACCTTTAAAAATAACACCTTTTTTTAATATGAATATGTCTTACTGTGTAAAACATGTATCTTGAATATTTTTATATGGAAGGAATGGGTTCACCAACCATCCTCATATCTCTCCCCACTGAATTGATAGAACACATATTTGTCGAGTCATATTAAGATACATACCAACCGTTTTTGAACCTGAGACTATCCTAAAAACAATTTTATAAAGTGTCCCTCATCTCAAATATTCTTCTTTCTTACAAAGGAGAGAGCTACATTTATCACCGTATTGAAAATACTCAATTTGTAGAGTTTAGGAAAAGGGGAAAATACTATGAGGGAATTTTATTATGTTTCACCCTATTTGAGGTCTATCAAGCTTTGATGAATTTTCAAGAATCGATGTAAGAGGGTGACCATCGAGCAGACTATATAAACCGAATCATAAATTTTTCAATGTATGAGATGCTCTATGACATCCAAATTTTCAAACATGATAGAGTTTGAGGAATTTAGAGAGATCTAGTCCACTATCAGATCTCTAATATCCACACTGCAAAAGCCTTCTTCAGAAAACCCGAATTCTTTATGCATAGGGATGATCCTATCTACTCTCAGTGCACTCGGTGTGTTTCAGTTAAAGATGTTTAGGGACTTGAAACCAATCTTGGGATCCACTTGGGGGTATTCATAAGATTGGCCATGTTGTCCGACTTTGTGAGGGGATGTTGGAGGTAATGTGTGCCTAATGTAGCTGGTGGTTGTGCGTGGAAACAATTCTTTGTAATGAGGAAATGATGTGATGCCCCGAACATATTTATTTTTTAATAACACTATTTCATGTTTTTTTCATTGTTTAATTTCCATACAGTCAAAACAATACTTGAGAATTAAACACAAGGAATTTTATTAAATTAAACACCAAAGTGTTTACATTACGACAAGATATAAAGAAACCATACTACCCAAAAATACCTATTAATATATGTATTATAATTACAGGGAGACCACCCCATACAAAAAAAACCCTAAGAAGATATAAAGGGTCCTTCGGATCCATCACAATGAACATGAGTATGGTCAGAGCCACTGCAACTGCACTGAGCATCAGTGGGATGATATGCACTATCTTCACCAAGACGTTTTGAATATAGAACACCGTAATTTGTGTTTTTATAAGACCCTTAGGCAATCTGACCATTCCCTTCTTTAGGTGACCGTTGGAGATGCATAACATGATTATTTTCCTTTTAGGGAGGTTAGAATTTAAAATAAAGTGACCATAAGAATTTTGTTAAACCAAAATAAATTTAAGTGTAATAAACATAAGATATATTTTTTGAATTTTAACAAAACCTATATAACTACCTTAAGTATTTTAATTGTTTTGATATGTTTCACATATCTTAAGCTTCATCTTTGACATCATGGTTTTTAATTTTAAAGTCAATTTTATAAAACATAGTATGATTTCAAACTTAGGTATGTATTTCAAATACATTTCAATTTTTTCAAATGTTTTAAATGTTGTATGATGATAATTTAAATATATTATAAAATTAATAGTATTAAATTTTATAAATATAATTTCTATGGTTATATTAAACATTACTTTTAAACATAAGAAATAATGTTCTAACTAAGTATTTTTAGTATCTTGAATGTTTTAAGTATTTGTGGACTTTAATCTTCCAAAATTTTAATTAACAAGTTATCATGTTCTTGTTAACAACCTTGTGTATAAAAAATAATACTTTTACTTTGAAAAATTGGGTGAGTACTCCCTAGCCGAGGGCCACCATGTAGGCAGACAATCAAAGCCTTGGTGGGCCATCTCACCCACAACTGAGAGAAAATGGCCGAGGGGGTGCACACACAAGGTGTGATATAGGTCGCGCGCACAGGGCACATTACATGCCCTAAGTGTGCATGTGCAGGGGAACCAGAGCGCGCCACCATGCGAGGCGACATAAGGGCGTGGGTGGGCGCAGAAGTGTTCCCATAGGAACCCAGTATGGGGCAGTACCAGGAGGGGGGGAGGAGTAATCTGGATGAATTCCAGGAGGAGTGAGCTTATAAAGAAGCTGCAGAACTTGTTCTATTTCGATGTGGGGTAGAGAATTTCAGGAAATATGTGATCTGAACTGTTAGATCCCATCGTGTGTGATCTAAGCCGGCCGATTTGGCTCGGTCCATGAACCCCAATGGCCGCGATGTATCCCCCATGTTTTTAGTATCCATCCAATCCATCACGATCTAATCAAAATTGTTCGTACATTTTTAAATTGCCTCTACGTGCCATAGTTGTTCGATCGAGTCGAGATTAAATCTCAACTGATCATTCTTTTTAAAATCGTGATCGTGCCTCAACCATTGGATCAGGGAGAGATCTAATCCTAACCGTCCATTTTAGTTCCTATTTTCTTCCCCCACATCATCATCTTACTCCAGCGTGTGTCATTCCAGCCATGCTCATCCTTCCACTTTCACCATTTTCTTCACCCGTGACACCACCTTTCACCGGTGGGCCCCTCCTTTCACTCAATTTCCACAAGACTGACATGCTCAGCCTTATTTTAAACTGATTAGGCCTAGATTTTCCATGAAAGTGGATTCAAAAATATAATATATATTATTTATAAATATAACTTGTTTTGTCACTTGAACCCTACGGGTTCTCCTCTTTTCAACGCCATCATCAAGTTATCCCAAACCTCTCCCCCTTCTTCAAACCATGTAAGGGTTCTAAGTTTCCTTGCCATGTTTTGGTTACAACTTTCACACACACACAAACACACACACACACATATATATATATATATATACTTTTATATATATACAGTTGAGTACAAGACCTACTTATTCCTCCTTGATGGTGACTCTTTAGCCTCAAATGTGTTATTACTCCCCTACCAAACAATGATTTGAGATTTATATATATATATATATATATATATATATATATATATGTCGATTCATACATAAGTATATATATATATAAATATATATATTACATAACCGAACCCTTATATCTTATGGAACAATTTAAAATTAATAAACCCTTGTTTAACTAATGTCCCTAATATGTATAAAACATGTGTCATTTAATTTTGGTTTAAGACCCTTATATATATACTATGTGTAGTGGGTAATATATATAAATTATGTATATGTATATTGATGTTTATAAAAACATATTTTTGAGTTTTTTAATAAACCCTTTAAATTTTATAGCACGATTTAAAATTTAGGGACCCTTATTAATTAATGTGCCTAATATATTAAATTCATATAGGTGTCATTGGAAATTTGGTTTAAACCCTTTAATTCATTATGTATATTTGGTTATGTGAATATATGTGTATACATATAAACATTGATCCTTAAACTTATTTAGAAATTTTCATGGATTACTTAGAATTAATAACATGTGTTGTTTTTGAAATATGAAATATTTTTATTTAAAAATAAAATTCTTTAAATACACCCTTATGTATAAATGGATTTACACAACACTAAACCCTAGATAATTTTGGATCTTCCAAATATTATAAATTTGACGCATTTAGTAATTTTGGATAATTTATAAGTATAATTTTGGGGGTTTTATACTCTTATTTACACATGTATGAATCACTTATTTTCATAAATATTAAATGGTATTAGTTATGGTTGATTTTTATACCTTTAAATTCTTTATATTTTGTGTAATAAATGAGAATACCCTTGTGATATGTTAAATATAAGCACCCAAGTAATGACTCTTCAGAAAACTATGTGTTTAATACCCCACATGAAATATCCTGTTGACCTTTTAATTAATTTTGTATCCAATCCATTATGAATTTCCATTATGTATTTTGTTGTTTATTTTAGTAATAAAATTCTAGAATTTAGGGTTGCTGTTTTATGTAACAAAACCTATATTTATTTTTGTGCATTAGTTTTCATCACATATGTTATAACCTGCCTATCATACTTATCATTTATTACCATAGCCATGTAGTTGTTAGTATTGTTATTTACACTGATATGCATGACTCACATTGTATATGAAAATGCGAAAGAATGCAATTAAAATATTATGACCTTTTATGTATTGAATAAATAAATTATTTAAAGGGGTATGGGACACTTTGAATAACATGAATTGAGAAAATTAAATGTTCAAAGTGGTATGGGACACTTTCTTAAAATATGAGGCATGTATTGAACATAGAAAGTGTCGGGTGGGGCCCTCTATAGCCCCTCGGTGCATTGGTACGTCTCATGAGACAAACTATGGTCTTGTCACATGGCCTTGACCAAATTACTATTTATGGTCTTGGTACGAAGCCTTGACGGTATGGTTATGTTGTCCCACATTATGCATTCCCTTATTATGTTTTTGATAATTAATTAACCAAGTTGATATTCGACTAGTAGAATATTCATGGTTAAGAGCATGTAATTATGTGTAACAGAAGAAGTAAATGATCAAGGCATAATTTTTATTTAGCACTCGGAGATTTCATATGAAATTTATGATTCACATTTAGTAAGGGAAAAATTGAAGTTATTAATTTATGCACAACTTTGACCATGTATTGCTTGCTGTTGTAAAACTAGAACCTGTACGTTTGTATTTCAAAATTGTTAAAATTATAATAACTCTTACTTATTTAGCTTCACACCCTATATTTAACATGATCATGATTATGATTGGAACATGTATCATTATCACCCTGTTAATATTCCTTGAAATGTTCACTTGTATTTTCTAATCGAATTTCATGTTATGCTTTCCTTATGAAAATGTATTATAAATAATTTTAAAGGAAAATTTCCAAAAGGTTTAAATTTCGAAATTATTTTAAAACCCCCTTACTAGGTATTCATATTATCACCCTATGTTTTAACTTAAATTTTACAGGTTTAGTAAATTTGAGTTGCACTGATTTGTGTCATCATTGTGGATATTCATTCCTCTCTCAGTTTTTGAAGAATTGTAATAATTGTATCTAATTGTCCAGGACCTAAAACATAAATATCCTCTCTAGTGGAACATTTTGTGTAATTATTAGTGTTTCTTTTTACAAAAAAAATACACATGATGTTTTATTTGAACTCTAAACTGGCCTCGGGGTAGTCTGGGGCCGGGGAATGACATCATTCATATTAATAAAAATTGGACAATGCTTCACTTAATGATCATAGGGAAAATACCAATTATATATTTAATAATCATAAACCATAAGATAGGCATAATGTTTTACTCATATACTAAAAAATCTGGAAGGTCCAAACAATCCATATGAAAAAACTAAAATGGTTGAGAAGTTGATACTTATTTCTTTGGTTTTAAATATATATTTTGTTATAATCCATTTAGATAGGGATTATAGATGTTGTCTACTAGGAATTAATATTTTCCAGATCCTTAACTAAACTATTCCAATTTGTCTTTTTTATAGATTTTATGTTATAATTCCATAGTCTCATATATTAATTTCATGATTATTTATGAATATAACTCAATCAAGAAATTTTTTGAAAAAAAAATTAAATCTACAACAAATTTTTTTTTATTTCAAATATTAATAAAAACTAATTCCAGGTAGGAAATTTTTTTTTGCAATTATTATTTTCAAACATCACATGAAAACCACCATGAGAACATTGTAAAATGACAATAATATTATACTTTAGTCAATCAAAAAAATATTTTCTTTGAAATTAAACCTGTACTAGAATTACTAATTTTACTGATTCCAATTATTATTCCTTTGAAAATGTCACTAAATATGACGTGAACACCTTAAAATTTAGTTCTGTTCTTGTAAATTTAGTAATCCCAAGACATATTTTTGTAACATACACTATCCAGATACCATAATTTCATATTGTAACTCTTCACACCGAATTCATAGAAAAGATATTTAAACCAAAAATTATTTTGGGAGCCATATTTTCTTGGATTCAAATATGTTAGTAATTAGAGATTTAGGAGTCCATAATTGTTTTACTGTTTTCCTATAATTAGACATTAAATGCTAAAAATTAAATCCCTTATTATTATTAGTATAATAATAGCTGTTAATAGAACTAGGAGAATCATAACTCGGGAAAAATATATTCAAATATAATTTCTTCTGTTATGGTTGGAAACCTATTCCTATAGTGTACTTAAGAGTATTATGTTTATCAAGAATTTGGGTAAGATTTTCTATTCCTTTTTTAAATATCTGCATAATATTATTTAATTCTTCATTATATAAATTAAGATCACTATTTTCTTTTAATTGTTCTATGTTCTCATCTTTTTCTATAGTAATAATTATTTTAAAATGGGTTGGAGAAATATGTTTATTTCTTATGATTATAAATTTATATTTTAATTCATTGAATGTATCTTCCTACATGTTATAGTATTCAAATATTTCATCAGTAGATGTGTTATCATTATTTTTATTTGTTTTAGTAGGAAAATAAGTATGTATATTAGAATTATGAAACATATATAGTACCATATATTAGCTTTGTTATTTCTTTCATCTCTTCTTCAGTCTGAATCACTTGAGTTATACTCAAAAGAACTAAAAGTGGATTTCAAATAATTTTTTAATAATTTATTTCTTTATTCTCATAATTTTTCATATACTTTATCATTGGGAAATCTTCGTTAATGTGTCCTTTTTCTTTTGCACCTGTATTAGATTATTTTATTGGTAGAATAATCCTTTTTTACATTCTTTTCTCTGATTCCATTTATTGTCATACTTACGTCTAGAATTTTTTTTTGTAGAAATTTTTCCTCCAGTATAATTTCATCAAACATTTAGCCAAATGATCCATTTATTCACCACTATCTAAAAGAAAATATTGTCACTTGAAAATTCAGATGTTATTTTATCTTTTAGTTTTTATTCATAAGCCTAAAAATCTACTAACATTATTTTTATTTATCCAATTCTTTCTTTTTCACATTTAATTTTTATTCATATGTCCAGAGGATTCATATTTTATCTTTTCCATGTAGTGTAATAATTTCACATGATTCCCTTATGGAAACGTATATTCTTATGCATCTATTCAGAATGCATCTCAGCAGGTGCATCACTTGATCCATGTCAGTGATTTCTTTTCCTAGTGTATGAATCTTGTGAACAAATTAGTTGAAATTGAGAAAGATATTAGAAATATATTTAACAGTAATAATCTTGAAAGCATCATATTTAATAGTGTATGTATTCAAATCAATTTATTAAATATTTTATATTCCTTGATGAGATATAACAAGAGTTTCCAACATCTCAAAAATATTAGCAAATAAACATATTCTGTTAAAATAATCTTCTCCTAAAGAATAATATAAAGAATTCATGATTTTATAATTAAAATCATATATTGCCTTTATGGAATCAATCCAAGAAGATATAACAGCTTGAGGATTTTAAAATTTATCTTCATTGATAGTTCAAATATCATTGCCCATAATTTATAAATGAGTTTTTTTCGTGATTTTCCATTGAGAATAAATGGTTTTATCAAAATAAGATGGCCTATTTGTGGTGGTTTCTTCTTATATATGATTATCCATAATGGACAAAATTTATATTTTACATAAATCTATGATCTTTAAATTAAAATATATCATAGTAATAATATATTTTTCAGATTCCCTACAACCAAATGTTGGCCCATGTAAACTTCACAAGAGGGGGGGGGTCAATTGAGTTTCTAAAAAAAATTAGGAAAAAATCCTCCAACTTGATAAAATATACCAGTTAATAAAAGGAGTAGAAATATATAATTTGATATTTTTTAAATATTATCAAAATATCTATCATAGATTAGTTAAAATAATTTGGAATATATTATAAAATTTTAAATTAATCTACTCATATGAAACCAACTATAGAGAATACTAATTTAAGTTACCTGTTAGAATAATATTTTTTAAATAATCTAAAAAGAAATACTAATTATATTTTAATATAAAGAAAAAACGAAAAATCATGATAAAATTTAACAATGAGTTCAGTATCAATCCCATACATAATCGCCTCAACTTGGAAATCACTTATTGTCAAGAAGAATATTATTAAATAAACTGATCCAAAACAAGGATTGGGTTTTTAGAAAACTATATAATATATTTCCAGGATAAAATCCTCTTCCATATTTCATTATGGAAGAAAAAAAGCATAGGTCACACATTACCTATTATATTGTTCTTTGTGGTAATATAAAAGAACATATTTGAGATAGTATCATGAAATATCCAGGTTAGGATAATAAATTGTGTTTTTCCCAAAAAAAGAGTAACAAAAAACACAATTTGAATTTAAATAATAAAAATAATAAGAAAGATATTAATTAGGATAATATTAAGAGAATATAAATCCATAAGGCTTTAGTTGTTCAAGATTCATGTGTATTTTTTTCTGGTTGGATCATGGAAAAGTTCCCTAGTAGGTTTTAGAAATTAGAGTGTTCTAGAGATTTCTAAATGAGTTTTACTTTTAGAAACTGATCCTCTATTATTTATATAGGATATTGTGTTCAATAATACTCTTTACACAATTATATTTTTATTCATAAAAATATCATCATCCAAAAAAATATTTTGGAGGATATTCAATGTAGTCTCAAACGCATTGATGCTTCAATTAATGCTTCAAAAACTAGACATTATAGATTTAAGACTCTCTACTAGTGAAATAAAAAAGGTAGTCCATATTCACTTAAAACATGCTTATTTGATCTCATGGTTGGATGGAATAGTCATTTTTCATGAATGGTTTTCACGATTGGCTTAATCCTTGTTGTGGTTAGTTCATATTCTCTTGCAGTTGGTTCCTCACATCATACTGTATGTTATTTCCTCATGTGGTTACTACAATAATAATTATTTTTAGTATATTTAATATGAAATTTTTTCATACCTTTTCTTGGTAAATTGATTCCTTCATGAATCTTCTTGGTTCCTTTACATGGTTTGTTCAATAATTCACATGGAAGATTTTTTTTCGAGATTGGTTATTTTATACTCACAGTGGGGGCATATATATCAATTGGTAGGTTTCTTTTACATACAGTAATGAAATCTTCAATGCATGGTAGGTTCATTACTTTTGGATAAATTTTATCATCTAATACAAAGTAGTTTGTTTTCACAAGTGTCATAGTGAAGTATAACAATTGGTAGGTTACAAGTGGTCACTTTAACTCCATGATATTTCTAAATTATTCACATATTAGTCATATTACACATGTGGTAGGTTATCATGGCATGTTTCAGAGTTTTCTATTTTTGCAGGTCTAGTCAGAAAAATTTTTAATAGCAGAAAACGTGAAATACATTAATAACAATGTAAAAAAGATTTGGTATCATTAAATAAGTATGTCCGGGTCTAATATAAAAATCATAATTTATATTCAATAAATATAAATTAGGAATTATCTATGTGACCTTAGTAATAAGTCACCATTATAAAACTAACCACCTATAATGAACATACCAAGAGGAAAATATTTATTTAGAAGTGAAACCGTCTTTTTCATTTACTTTATTGTTTTAGCCATTACCAATTTTGATTCATCATCTTAATAGAAAATAAAAAATGACATTACACTTTTTTGATAATGATATAGTAATAAAAGTGTTTTTCCATATCCTTACTCACACTTTGAATGTACCATACTCATGTTGGGATTGTTTAACCACCTACATGAAAAATGATCTTAATTTATATGAAGCCAGGAATTAAAAAATTATTAATGGATTGAATAACTAAATAATTATATCTTTCTCTTTTGGGTTTTTATTATAAACATTTAACTCATTAATTAACTTACCAACATTCATTTTTCAAAAATCAATGAAACATGTTCTTCACCTATTTTATCCACAAGAACTCTAAATAAAACTCTCATGGAATAAAATTAAATGTTTATAAAATATCCTCAAAATTAAATTATAATTATGTATTTATATGGGGAATATGAACTTTGGGACAAGAATGAACAACAACACCATGATTATGAAACTAGTTCAAAATGATCCAGTTTACTCACACACGAAATTGAAAATGGATAAGAACTAACTAAAATATACATAGAGAATAATTATATATTATGTTTATAAAAATGTTTTGATATGAATACTCTTATGGAATAGGTGATTAAGATAGTTATTTTATTATAAAGTAGGTTACATAACCTAAGTGGAAATCAAGAGTAATGGTAAGAGAAATTGGTAACTCAAATCTCCATCTTTTAGTCATCTGGTTTCTTTTGAAATTCACCCTTAGATGTTTCTAAATATTCAACGATATACCCTTTTAATTGAATAACACATTTATATCTCTAGGTAAAAAGGGTTCTTGATCTAACACCCTTTCCATGAAAGATTTTACTTTTAATAAAATTATAAAATGTCTTACTTTGAAGTGTCGATTTCTCTTAAATGGATCTTTTATTAGAGTACATATTTTCTCTACTAAAGTTATCTTTTTTTTTTATTTTTAAATCCAAATATGTATCAATTTTTTCATTTTAACACTTTCCATTTTTATATAAGTTTTTTACTATATTTTATTATTAGGATTTCATGTATCTATCTATCTCAAAATGAATCTACTTTCCATGATGTTATATTTTATAATTCACCCAATAAATGATTTTATGAAGTTAATGTTTTTGGTGATTTAATTTGATATCAATTGATCGAGTTTATCTAGTCATTCAAGGGGTAATTTTTTCTAATTAATGTGAAAAACATTCTTATTTTTGGGTTTTAATGATGAGTCGATTTTCGGTTTTCTTATTCAATTCATGTGTATAGTTAATATTTAAGTAGTGGGTGGGCCCTATATAACCCTCAAATATAGTGGGAAAAGATTTAAATCTCATTCTATTATTTTTTAAAGAGTAGGGATTCTTGATCCAAAATAATATATAGGTTTTTATGTCTTATATAGAAAGGAAAACCAGTTGTGAGTCTCTATTAACTTCGGGAAATATTTTTTGATTCCTGGTGTGCTATTGGAAACATGTTGTGATTCCTAATCAATGATGTTGGGTTTATATACTTATATTGATTCCATAATCATTTTATATATTATTATGCTATAAATTCGGGATCATGATATAAGTGTCATGTTTTCCTAGTCTCACTATATTATATTTTTGATCATATGTGATTATTTATTCTCGTATCTTTATTTATGGACTATTTCTGTGATTCCATGATATATAAATATAATATGTTTCTTCTAATAATTTTCTCTCATATGTTTATGATATTATGCTAGGTAACATGTTTACATGTCTATTTTTATCTTACTGATTGTTTTAACTTACCCTTTTTTATGTTTCTATTTCATAAGTCATGAGGATGTGTTTGGAGAGATGTTGAGAAGATGATCTAGTACTATGAAATTATAGGGAAATATTGATATGATTTATAAAATAAGAAATATATTCATGTTATCTCAAAATAAACTAAACCTATTGATTCATGGGATTTTGAGTTTATTATGTCCTGTAACATTGTTCTGATATGGAAATTATGTAGAATAAAGGCATGTTTAGCTCGGGTCTCCTCAATCTCCCATCTAATTATAACTTAAATTTTTTTTGTTCATGTGTGATTATTTATACTATTTTAGGTAATAATTCTACATTCCTCCCCCATATTATTCCTTTACCATACATTTAATCTTTTGATGGTCAAATTAGGGAATTAGATGAAATTTCTCTAGAGAATGGTGTATTCACTATGTAAAGAAAGTGATTTCATGTATGGTATATAGAGGATTCTTGGATTGTTAAAATAATAAGGTTTTTAAAAAAATTATTTTTTCATATCAATTTTTATTTAATATTTTTGGTGGAATTTAATTTAATTGGATTCCATTTTGATTTTTTTCATGCATTGGATTTGAGTGATTATCGGGAGTAGTTTGCATCACCTTAATGATTGTTTTTTCATCATAGGACTTGATGAGTTTGGTATTAGTTATTACTAATGGGTATTTTTATTTTATCTATATATTATTTTAATTCATGAAATTTTATGTTTGAGATAGGGGTTTTAGGGCTCTTTTTTGTTTTGTATGGAAATGTTAGCAATTTATAGATCACTATATAAGGTTGGTGATATTTACATTGTTTTATTATATGATGTAATGGAATAGACCTGTCAAGTAAATTATTCTGTTAGAATATGGTGTTTGAGGTATTTTGGGAGGTCAAGGTGGCTCTTTTTAACACTTTTCAAAATTCAATTTTTTAATGTTTTCCAACAGTGGTTCACCCTTGCGGTTGGTTGTGCCAGTGACTCACTAACTGGTGATCATCTAGTGATTATTTGTATTACAATACCTCACCTTGCAGTGTCTTAAGGATCAAGGTAGGATTTTTGTTTGACATTTTCTTACCAAGTGGTGATTCAGCTAACAGGAGCTCATGAGTAGTGCCTCACTAAGTGGAGACTCACTGAATAGAAAATCGTTGAAGGGTAGCTCACGAGTGGTGACTAGAAAAATATTAACACTCTAAATAGTGACTTGCAGAATGGTGCCTCGCCAATCAGTGACTTTATGAATGGTGACTCATCGAATGGTGACTCGTAGAATGGTCTCTCACTGAATGGTGTGTCCCCAAGGAGTGTCTTGTCAAACGGTGACTCACTGAGTGGTGGTTCATCTAACGTTGTTTCATGAACAGTGTTTCCAGCATCCTATAGTTTATCCCATTCATCATTTTTTTGATGTAAAATGATTTCCAAACCTTAATTTGGGAGTTTTTAGACTATTTTAAAGCCCATAAATAATATCATTATTTACCTATGGGTGTAGGGTATTTTACATGGTCAAACATGTTATCTATAACATATCCATTTTATTGACAAATCAAAAACATATCAAAATAGTTACTCTACTTAGATCTTCCAAAGGGAGAGAAACATTTCCTCCTTTTTCTTACTTATTTCTTTCCATTGGTGTGGGACACCCCAGACCCTTCCTCTCATAGGAGTCATGTGATTATGGTGTGGCTTTTAGATCATGTTTCCCTTGTGTTTTTTCTATTTCATGTGTGACCCTATGTTGGTTTAATCAGGAAGTGCTGATCATTCTTCTTCCAAGAAGGTTTTCATTAATCTCTCTCATATTTTTTATTATGTGGGGAGGGTGTATGAATGTATATTGTTTATAGATAATTGAATTATGATTAATAAATTCAATTTAATTGGTTTAAGATCAATATGTCGGGCTAGGAAAAGTGATGCATTCTCTTTCTATATTGTTATCTCTGTTGATATTTCAATATGTATGGGAAAACTACCCATATAAAATCATGGTTGTTGGGGGGTACCTGATTGTGCATGGAATGTTTTATGGAATGCCTTTTTTTCATTTCCTCTTGAATTATTATAGGTGAAAACTCATTACCACATATATTCATCTAAAAATGGATTCCCCTAGGATCATATTATTTCTATGATGACCCCAAATTAACATGAAGAATTAAATAAGGTATTCCTTGTTAAATATGAATGTTTTTTCCATGGTTCGTGTGGTGATGTGGTCATGAGTAATTCTGTGCACAATTGGGGTGGGGGTTGGTTGGTTCTGTCAGTGTGGTAATCTAAGCATGGTATGCTTGTGCAGCAGGGATGATAATCTCATTGTGATTTAGAGATTATTGTGGTTTATATGATGGATTAGGCGTGATGAATTTGATGAATGATCGTATTGGTTGGTATTGGTTCTTCCACATTAATAACATTGTGGATGATTCACCTGTATCTAGAGGTCATGGTATGATGTGTCTTTAATTATATGTGGGTTAAATTACTATGGATGTGGCTGTGATGTTCTTACTAGTTTCCTAGGAAGTGATGGAATGGATAAATGAAGATATTAATAAAAATGTAAATGGTTAATTAATTTTTTTACAAATATGAATTGGGTTTGTGGCCTGATGTGTTGTGTTGTGCAACTAGAGGTAGCAACAAAGGTGGTAGTTTTGTGGGATGGTTTCTTTATTGAGAACACATAGGTTGGGCATGACTATTCAAAACCATATATGTATATTCTTATATTTCAATGTGATTTATATTATCACCCTACCCATGTTGAGAACTATGCGCTGAATACACACATAGTCATGTGGGGGTGTCTTTGCCAACATCTCGAAGGGAGGATGGATGGATGACCACCCACTCTTCCCTACTCATTCTTCTAGGCTATGACAAACCATGTTTCTTTGGAAATGATGTTGTGATATATGGATCCAAGGTGTCTTTGGGTGATGTGGTTTGTTCCCGAGGTGTCCTCAGGATGAGTTGTGATGTGTTGTGAAGCCCAGGTGTCTACGGGCAGTATGTGATGTGGTTTTGGCTGAGGCGTGTGCAAGAGGGATGCATTGTGGGGTCGAGGTGTGTGCAAAAAGGATGTCTTGTAAAGCCTATGTTTTTGTGGGAAGTATGTCGTTGAGAGGCCTAGGTGTTTGTGGGCAGTTTGTGGCGTGGTATACTCAGAGGAAGTGGGAACACCGGAAATTTGTCTTTATGGTGTGATGGTGGCTAATCAGTGGGAAAGTGGTGCATGGTACCCCATCAATGATGCGATTTAGATTATATTACATGAACTAAATTACTTGGTGATTGTTCCTTGGTGAGGTTTGAATGGTTAGTATACATTCTTAGGTTATGTTTGGTTCAACTATTTTCTCACGGGATCATTAGTATTCCATTTTCAAACTTGCATGAGAGACATTGGTTTTCCTAGTGAGTATACTTGTATGCTCACCCTAGGTATATAACAAATGTTTTCTGGTTTCTAAGAATATTACATGGATTGTGTTGGGAGTTACTAGCTCAATTCTTGGGATAGTTGTTGGGCTGATGCTTTTTCCTTTCTTTTGAGTACTTTACTTTGGAAACATTTTCATATGTACCAGTTCTATTTTATGAACGCATGTGGGGTGGTTTTTTGATTTCATTTATATATTTATTGGACTTTATGGATCACTTTTCTTATCCCCTAATATTGTTTTATACAAGGGGTAATTCATACAATTTATTGAGATTTGTAAACCCTTTGTGATTATTTCCAACCCAGGCCTATTAGATGCGGGACTCAGGGGTCATTATCTCCCTTTCTTCATTACCATCCCTAGATGGGTATCCTTAGTGGGAGTGGTCATGAATGAATGGTATCAACAGAAAATTTGGACATATAGGATGGATTTTGGAGTTAGGTATAGTGAGGATTCCATGGATGTTATGAAAACAAATACAGTTGATCTTAGTGCATGACATAGGCCAGGGAAACCTGTTAGGACATGAGATTTTGGGGCCCCTGTGATCAAGTGCATGGACACTAAGCCTATCCAATTTCCAAGTGATAAAAATCTATTTACAGGGTCAAGACATAGGAAAGGTAAATTTATCATAATTAATTGTTTTCTTTTTTTAATCGGGTTGGTTTGAAAAGGTCAGGATGAATAAAAGTGACAAATTGAAAAAACATTAATAAAATTCCATACTATTCAGGCTTAAAAAATCCATGTATACCATTCCTCTATGGCTCTAGTACATCTTATTCATGTGGATTAGGGTGTTGAGGATTATTTGTCTAATCTGGTTGATCATTTTAGGGTTTACCCAGCTGAGGAGAATGATCAGTTCTAGATGATGTTGCCTGATTTCGAGTGTTAGGATTTGGGAAAGCATGAGGGAAGCATTTAAGAAGTGGATACATAAAAGATACTCGAGTATCTTGAGGTAATATAATATTTTATTTGAGCACCTATTTGATAATGGTTCCCTCTAACGGTAAGTTTAATGTGGGGAGCCATGCGTCTGTGGTGGACGTTGTTTTAGGGGGAGTGGAAGAAGGCAAATGTGTTGTGAGTTGACTTCCATATGGAATTCCATGTAGAGTTCCTTTCTTTGACAACGAGGGATGATTAGAGGTGGTAGATATTCCCACTTCAGAAGGGGAATATGTCAGTGTAGGATATTGGGATCAAGTTAAAGGATCTTACTTGCCTTTACTTGTCATTTTCCAAGATGAGGAGCCTCGTGCGAGACATTTCGAGGAGAAACTCCACAATTCTATTGAGTATTATATAACTCCTATTACATTTCAAACGTATTTTATGGTTCATAATAAGGTGCATGTGATTGAGCGGATGCACTCATGAGGAGGTTTACAATGAGAGGTTATCCAACAGAGTTCATCGAGCGATAGAGCTATTAGCAGTAGGTTGTAGGCACCTGAACCATCAAGGATTCAACTATAAGGGAGATGACCTCAACAAAATCCTTACCGGCCCTTTGGCTCCAGTGGTCTCCATTTATTTACTATGTTCCCAAGGTCATTGTATTACTTCTACCTGGTTAGAAGAAATATTCAAAATTGGTTTTGAGTGGCTTTTGAAGATCAGTTTACTGGAGGCGGGTAGGCTCAGCATCAGCCTCAGGAGTAGTTGTCGATGATATAGTTTCAGTGGTAAGGAAAATAGGTTTCTGATTCTCTGAGGGGAGATGTAGTAGTTAGAGGCCAAGCATATAATGCGAATCATGTTCAGGGATTGTATCCTGAGTGTGGTTGTGGAGGTGGCCATTAGTAGAGAGATATAGGATACAGGCATGGTCAATTTCACACATTAGAGGCAGTAATTCCAGTAGGATTAGATATCGTTAGAGGTATGATGGACTTTTTTAATACCCATTCATGTGGTTTGTTTGATTTTGGATCTTTTCACTACTTAGTTTCACTCGATCATTCCCATTCTCTTGGACTAGCCATTGCGATGCTTTTTGTTCCCCTGGTGATGAGTACGCTAGTCGAAGCATTGTCTGGTTCTTTTAATGTGTTCCAAGGGTGTAGACTGATAATGGGACCACATCAGTCCCATGGAGATCATTTAATAATATCGAAACAACCATATGATGTCATCCTCGACATCAAATACATGTATTTTTTGAAAGATATTATCGATAGCTTCTAGAAGAGAGTTTATTTTTCAGATGTGGATAGCCAATGTGTGGTTTTGATTGGCGAGAGGGGTTGTTAGATGGGAACATGGCGTGTTGAGACCCTTCTTAACTATTGGATGAGATGTTAGTGGAATTATTAGTTGCTAATATGGTAGAAGTTCCCTAGGTTATCATGGAGTTCCTGGATGTTTTCCATGAGGAGGTTGTGATGCTACCCCCTCGACGTGACATTGATTTTAGGATATACATGCACCATGGTGCCTCTCTGATTTTTATGGATCCCTATTGGATAACACCTTCAATATTATGGTTGTTGAGGATTAAAATAAATGATCTGATGAAGAAGGGATTTATCTGGCCATGTGTGTTGTCGTGGTGTGCTCCAGTGTTGTTTAAAAAGAAGAGGATGGCATTTTGAGGTTGTTCATAGACTAATGATGGTTGATTCATGTGACGGTCAAGAAAAATTACCCGCTTCCAAGGATATGTGATATTTTCAACCAACTGATAGGGGCGAGTTGGTTTTACAATATTGATCTATAGTTTGGATATCACCAGTAGAGGGTGTAGTAGGGAGATATCCTAAAGAATGCCTTCAGATGTTGGTATAGGCACCTTGAGTTTGTGGTCATGCCAATCAGTGTTACAAACTCACTAGCTATGTTCATGGGTATTATGAACCCCCTCATCCACGAGTTCATGGACTACTTTTTTCATGTTTATCAGTGAAATTTTGGTTTACTTGAGGTCAAATGAGGAATATGTAATGCATATCATAACATTCTTAAAGGTAATAAGATGCCACCATATCTATGGAATTATATCCAAGTTCATGTTTCAGACATGAGAGGTGAATTTCCTCAGGTACATGGTGCCTCTTCAGGGTGTGGTAGTTGAACTATAAAAGGTTTAAGTAGTTCTTTCTTGGGAATCGCCTAAGAACGTCACATAATTTCATAGTTTCTTTTGTATTTCAGGCTATTATCGAAGATTTTTACATAATTTATCTCGATGTGTAGCCCTATTTATAACCTTGACTAGGATGGACCAAGCTTTTTTTGGAGTGATTAGTGCCATGTAGTGTCCGGTCACCTGAAGGGGAAGTTCGTTAGTGCTCCAATACTCTAGTTTCTAGAGGAAGGGGTGATGTTTGATGTGTTTTTTGATGCTTCCTATCTGGTTTTGGGATGTATGAAAATGAAGAAAAAGAGAAATGTTCAATTATTGGTTCAGGAAGTTACATCCTCATGAATTTAACTAGGCCACCCACAATCTGGATTTTTCACTAGTTTTGTTCGCGCTGCATTTGTAGTGGTATTACCTCATTGGGAAGTTCTTTTTTTTCTTCATCGTTTATAATATCTCGAGGTATATATTTTCCCAGTGTGATATAAATCTTTGATAGTAGAGGTGGATAGAGTTTCTTTAGGACTATGACTTTGATATCTCTTACACCTTAGGAAAGAGAAATTTCATGGTCATTGTCTTGAGTAGAAAATCAAAGATGGAGGTTTTTTAGGAATTTGATGGTTCTTGGAGAAAGATGGAGGAGTTTATATCCTTTCACGTAGATGCAAGGGTAGATGGTGTTAGAGGTTATTTGTTTCAGATGAAGGTGAAGTCTTCTCTAATTCTACAGGAGCCAGAGTCTCAGTATGGAGTCTTAGAATCAAAGGTGATGCATGAGATTGTTGGCCATGGTGATGCTTCAGAGCGATGGTTAGAGGATGGTCAGAACCGGTTGTTGTTTCGAGGAAATTTGTTTTTTTCGGTGGTGATGAATAGTGTATTCTTTATTGAGTTCCATAGCACACCCTTATAAGTAAATCCAAATGTTTCAATATGTATTGTGGCATCATGATTCTATTTTGGTGGCTCAGGATGAAGTAGGAAGTGGAAGAGTTTGTGGAAAAGTGCATGGTTTTCCATAAGGTGAAAGATGAGAATCATGTTTCTAGTGGTTTGTTGCAGCACTTAGATGTTCCTGAGTGTAAATGGGATGAAATATCAAGGGATTTCATCATGGGGTTACACAAATCTAGAAGAAATATGGATTATTTCTTGGTGATCCTGGATCAACTGGAAAAATTAGTCAACTTCTTAGCAATCAAGGAGTCGGGTGTAGTGGATTCCTTGGCCAATAGGTATGTGGATGAAGCGATGTTGTTTCATGTAGTTATGAGGTCCATCACCTCAAATAGACATTTATGGTTTACCTCACGAGTCAAGATGTGATTGCATCATGATTTTGGGACCAAGTTACACCTCAGTACTTCCCTTCACCCTCAGAAGGATGGTGTCACGACCCGTCCTCGGGGCCCATGCCATGACTACCCCCATGCCTGCCTTCCATAGGCCAGGGGCTGGAGACTAGCACCAAAGGCGAATCCCTGATAAAAAGGGAAGGCATTACCTTTTAACTTGTGACACACACACAGTCCGAACACAAGCAGTAGAGGTAACAAGTACTAAAATAGAAAAGAAAGGTTTGTTGAATATAAGTGGGCTAGTATACAAACCCAACTGAACAAAAAGTACAAGTACAAGTAAAAAGGGAAAAAAACTCATGGATCATCCACCGGGGAATCCTACCTGAATGGTAAGTACAGAACTCAAACAACTCGTCCCTGCGGTACGTCCCTTATAGTCCTGCTCCGAGCAGCCTTCGTCTGTCACCCTCAGGCTCGATCACTGCTGTCCATCATCTCCACAGATCAAAACAAGGTGCCGGCGAAGCCCATGTAGGGGTGGGTATAACAATACTCAGTAGGGGACCAAGAGACCCCCGAAGGTCTCCCAGAATCCACAAAGGATAATCCACAAAAGAAAGATACAGTCACGAAGTATCAACCATCCCTACTTAGGTATATGAACATACATATAACTAACTTACCAGTCTCGTCCCAGACTCCAACTCTCGAGCCCAAACACAACCCAGTCCACAAAAGAAGTAAATTCAATCACCACGATGATAACGGTTGAAAGACATGACTCAAATCACACAGGTATACAACTTTCGTAGAGTGATAGAGATGATCATATGTAGTCATTGATTCACCTAAGCTATCAGACCCACATAGGATACATGACTTGCTAAGCTGTCGGACCCACACAGGATACATGGCCAGCTACTCTGTTGGACCCACACATGATAGAGTAATAGAAGTCAGAACTGTCGGACCAACAACGGATCTTGGTACAGTAGCACCATCGTCAAACCCACGGAGGATTCTGGTATATTAGTCATCGCTATCGAACCCACATAGGATTCCAGAACAAAATTCATCATTGTCGAACACACAGAGGATTCCGGCATAAAATTCAACGCTGTCGAACCCATGTAGGATTCTGGTACAGTACTCGTCGCAACCAGTTCTAAGGTTCCCACACAACGCACGCTCGATTTTGGGAGGGTATTCTCCTTGAGTCAAGAGTTGATACATCAACTATCATGAAGTCCTGAGTTGATGTATCTCGAAGATCCATCTCATAAAAAGGAACCCAACGTGACAAACGACGCGTCAATTGGGCGCACTGTTTGAGAGTTATTGGCATTTCGGTTCCAGGGGCCCAGTTGCATTTACACTCGATCCAAACCCAGAAATTTTCCAAATTTATCCAAAACTCACATAGAGTTTCGGAAATGGACGTCCTTGTCGCGAGGGTACCAGTTCCATAGACGGTGCGTCGTTCGGACGCGCGGTCTTGGAGATATTTAATTTAGGAAAAGTACGGACCTGCCCGTCAAGCCCAGTGGGTTGGTTGGTCGGCCCGACCCGGATTGGTGGGTCCGACTCAGCTGGGGGGTCAGCCCGGCCCGACTCGGCGGGTCTGACCCTGCTGGGGGGCGGCCCGGCCCGGTGGGGTGCGACCTACCCGCGGACCCGGCCCGCGCTGCGGGTCTGTTCGGTTCACCCGGCGGCGCCACCTCTCCCTGCGTGGCCAGCCGTAGCCGGCCGGTTCTTCCTGGCGCACGCGGCCCGCACAGTGGGCCGCGGTTCTCCTCCGCATGGCACATGCAGGTGCCGCGGTCCACCAGCCCGGCCGGCAGGCAGCCGACCTGTTCAGTTCGGCCGAGTAGCCCACGGTTGCAGGCCGCATCCTCCTCCACATGGCCGGCATGACGACACTGGTCCTCCACCGCCGCGACCCGACCTGGCCACAGCCTTTCTCTCCACAACACGTCTTGACGACGCCACGTCTCTTCTTCCTCCGTGGCCCTCCCTCACATGGTTCCTCTTCTGTCTACTATAGTCCTCCTGGCTGTGGTTATTCTCCGGCGCTGTGTGACAGCACCGTGACCTTTCATCTCCACCTCCGATGTCATAAAAAAGGAAACAACAAAGGGGAGGGTCGGGCTGTGTTCATGGGGTCCAAAACCTCCTCGTCATTTGATAACATTCGGAACATCAATTGGCCAACGATGAACCAAAGCATTCATCGAAGAACGAGGGTATAATTTTATTCATTTAAAATCAATCAAACCCCCTACCTTGTATTTGATTTTGTACATTGACGAGTCACGAAAGACGGGCATCGTCCTGTCATCGTCAGAGGAGGTAGAGCTCGGTGAAGTCACGGGAAGGCGGCATCGTTCCATTGACGTTGGAAGAAGATGACATCATCATTGGAAACGTTCTTCATATGAGGCGTCTAATCCTTTAATGTGGAAGGAGTTCGTTGAAGATGATCTTCGTGTTCTTCAGAGATGAGGAGCATTATTAGGTGGAACATGTTGTTCTTCCAAGAGTTCTCCCAAGCTCTCCAAAGAATAAACGCCTATCCAAAATAAAACAAAAGCCTCCCTATCATTTAAATATTTCCATGCATTTCAAATAAATTCAAAAGAATTAATAACACTACAAATTAATTAATTAATTGTGGAAGCTCAATTAATTAATTAATTGTGTTGGAACACTAATGAGAGGAGGTGGGAGGTGGAGAGTTTTTCAAATTAAAAAGGGAGATTTGGAAGTTTAAGAGACTCCCTTAATTAAAAGAGAGTTACATGGGGAGTTGAGAAGTTTGATGTTCTTGTGGGCCCCACCACACAATATCCTCTCGTGGGATGTTATGTGGGGTGTGGGACCCACCTACAACTTCCATTTAGAGAAAATATCCACCACCTAAATAAAATTATGTAAATATAAATTTTCATTAATTTATTATGAATCCCCAAAATTAACTTCCACTCTTGATCAAACACAACTACGGTAAGGGTCTCCTTAAGAGAATAGCAGCACTGCGTGTTCATCGGTGTCTTCAGATGTCAATTTCGAGCTCTGGTTCAATAGATAGAAAAACCCACATGTACGTTTACTGAACGTACCTGAACAAAACATCATAAATTGATTCTGGGCACACCGGGCCTCGGAATCATGCGCCGTCAGAAACCACAGACTCATAAAATTCCCATGTATCTATGAAAACATTTTGCACAAGATTTCAGGGTCTTTACATTCTCCCCTCCTTAGGGCTTTACATCCCCAAAATCTATAACCCACACTAATGGAACAAATGGGGGTACTGAGTACACATCTGAGGCTCCCGCTCCCATGTGCTCTCCTGGAGGTTCTCGTGCTACCAGGGAATGCACAACAGAGGAACCGACCATCCATGCACGACCTGATCCTGTCAATATTCAATCTCCACTGGAACCTCTATGAATTTCGCCCCGTTATCGATGTCCATCTCTCCATGGTCGATGATGTGGGATGGGTCGTGCACGTATCTCTTCAGCTACGATACGTGGAAGACGTCCTGCACCCGGTGCAACTGAGGTAGAAGGGCCAGGCAGTACGCCACCTCACCTACTCTACTGAGAACCTGGAATGGTCCAATGAATCATGGAGATAACTTTCCACCTTGGACAAATCTCTATAGACCTCATTGAGGTGAGACCCATAGAAAGATGTTGTCGCCATCCTCGAACTCCAATAGTCTCTGTCTCCTATTAGCAAAGGACCTCTGTCTGCTCTGTGCAGTCTCTATCCACTCCTGGATGATCTGATCCTTCTTTATCATAGCCTGCACCATCTCTGGTCCTACAAGTTCTGACTCCCCTAGGTCATTCCAGCATAGAGGTGATCTGCAAGGTCAGTTGTACATTGCCTGTTAAGGTTCCATCCTGATGGTGGAGTGGTAGTTGTTGTTGTACACAAACTCCACCAAGGGTAAGTGATCCTCCCAGCTGCGATGAAAGTCAAGGACACATGAACAGAGCATGTCCTTGAGAGTCTGAATGGTCCTCTTAGTCTGTCCATCCGTATGAGGATGGAAGGCGGTGCTTAAGTGAAGCTGCATCCCAAAATCCTCCTACAACCCCTTCCATAGTTGGGAAGTGAAACGAGAATCCCGATCTGAGGCGATCTTCGATGACACACCATGAAGCCGTACGATCTCCTATAAGTAGAGGTGTCCCAAACCCTCTACTGATCCCTGATCTTTGATCGGTATGAAGTGGGACGACATGGTGAGTTAGTCAAAAATCAACCAGATAGATTCATGTCCTTTGGATGTACATGGATGTCCCATCACGAAGTCCATGGATATCCCATACCACTTCTACTCTGGGACCTCTAATGGCTGAACCAAGCCTACTGGAACCTGGTTCTCCGCCTTCACTTGCTGACTAGGGAGGCATCGCGAGACAAACTCTGCTACTGCCTTCTTCAAATATGGCCACGAGTACTATCGTCTGAGGTCCTGATACATCTTCGCCACTCATGGACGTACCACTAGAGGGGAAGTGTGTAACCCCCTCAACACCTCCTCCTATAGTGAAACTTGTACCATGGTATGTCCTCTGAAGTGTGGGACGTGCTCCCCACCTTCAGTAAACCCATCAAGTGTCTGCCCTGAGGATATCTGAGCATGTCGTGTCTCATAGTCAACGTCCCCACGCTGTGATTCTCTGACTCGCTGAAGAAGTGGAGGAGTGACTCTGAGAGACTGCAGATAGGCTGCTCTATCTCTATCCACAAAGGATATATGCAATGCAGCCAGCTGCTCTGTCACCTCTCCAAGCAGCTGAATGCATGATATCTTACTAAGATCATCTGTTAAAATGTTCCCCTTCTCAGGAGTATAGACTATCTCGAATTCCTAGTCATGGATGTATTTGATTCATCACCGCTGTCTCGGGTTCAGGTCCTTCTGTGAGAAGATTTACATGAGACTCTGGTGGTCAGAGTAGACTATAAAACGCTCACCCAACAGATAGTGTCGCCACATATTCAAGGCAAAGACCACTACTACTAACTCCAGGTCATGGGTAGAATAGTTCTGCTCATGATGTCTCAACTTCCATGAACCATACGTGATCACTACTCGCTCCTGCATCAGGACACACCTGAGTCCGTTCCCTGATGAGTCACAGTAAACTACGTACCCTATTCCCTCCTCCGTTATCCTCAATATGGGCACACTAGTCAACCTATGCCTCAGCTCTAGAAAGCACTATCGGCATCTATCTGACCACACGAAGGGTTTCCCCTTTTTCGTCAATGCTGAACGCGGTGCTGCAACTCTGGAGAAGTTTGGCATAAATCTCTGATAGTACCCAACATGTCCCAGAAAACTCCGCACCTCCACCAAAATCCTAGGTGGCACCTAAGAAAGTACTGTATTGATCATTTCCGGATCCACTGCAACTCCAGCCTCCGAGATGACGTGTCCCCAGAAGTGAACCTCTCGAATCCAGAACTGGCACTTTGAGAGATTACCATAAAGATGGTTTTCTCGAAGTATGTCTAGTACTACCCGCAAATGGTAGTCATGCTCCTCCTCATTAGTGGAGTAAATCAGTATGTCAACGATGAAGAATACGACAAAATGATCGAGGTAAGGCTGGAAGATCCTGTTCATGAGACTCATGAGCACTGCTGGTGTATTGGTTACGCCAAAGGGCATAACCAAGAACTTGTTGTGGCCATACCGACACCTAAAGGCCTTCTTCTACACATCCTCGTCTCGAACTCTGAACTGGTGATATCCTGACCTAAGGTCTATCTTCGAGAACCATTGTGATCCCTTGAGCTGATCAAAGAGGTTGTCAATTCTAGGAAGTGGTTACTTGTTCTTCATGGTCTCCTAATTCAGGCGACGGTAGTCGACCCACAGTCGCAAGCTCCCATCCACCTTCTTGGAAAACAAAATCGGAGATGCCCTGGGTGAAACACTGGGTTGGATAAATCCCTTCCCCTACAAGTCCTCCAGTTGTACCCGTAGCTCACAAAGCTCGGTAGGAGCCATCCGATATGCAGGAGTAGATATCAGTGTCATCCTGGGATACATGTCAACGTTGAAATCCACCTCTCTGCGAGGAGGTAGTCCTGGAACAGCGTCAGGGAAAAAATCTGCATACTAATACACCACAACAGGAAAACTGAGAATCCAAACATCAACTGCTCCGAGGATGAGACGAGCCAACTGATGTGTGATCGGCTGCCCCCTCCTCTGCGTAAGTCCATCCTATGCTGCAAAATCTCCCTTCTCGCCGGTGAAGGTGAACCTTGTCCCATCTGTGCGGATACACCGTACATTACACCTAATACAATCAATCTGTGCATGAACTGTGGATAACCAGTCCATACCCAAGATGACGTCTTAAGGTCTAGATGTCTCTAACAAAAGACCCCAGCCGAAGCTCTTGCCTCCTAGAGTAATCTCACACTGCCGACATCAGTGTGTAATCATCGAGTGTTCTTTCATAGGAGTCTCTAGCCGTAATAATCGATCCAACGGCTCTGCCAAAATATCCAAGCTCCGAACGAGGGCAGTGGAAATAAAATAATGACTCACACCTATGTCTATAAGTACTGCATCAACGGTGGCGTAGACACAAATAGTACCTCAAATCATCTCAGGTGCGCCGTGCTTGTAGACCTCGACTGCCTGGAGCTGAGCCCACCTCTATCCCCCTACTCCCTGTGGTATGGGTTGTCCTCCTGGTGGTGGTGGTGGTAGATCCTCTAAACGTCTTCCACCACCCACTGCTCGGCCAGCTCCTCTACCACTTCCGCTTGCTCCCGACCGACCACCATGGTAAAACCTCTACCTCTTCCTGGGAGGTCCCTCTACTGTCTGATGCTCATCTACATGGCGGGTCGGGTAGTCATGAGCCATGTGGCCCTGCCCGCCGCATGCATAGCACTGCCTTCTCCTCATATATCTAGCTTTGTCTCGTGTTCCCCACACAACTGAACATGTATCCTGGGGTTGACCACCTGATGGCCTGGTCCACTTGGACCTCTGCATCATCTGTATACTACCGGTTGCAGAAGACTCTGCTAAGTGTCGCCCTGTAGTGGGTCTTTTCGTTGGTGACTGCTCTACGAGAAAACTCTCCACTAGAAGGGCTCGCTCCAGCACCCCCGCCTGCATCAGAATGCTGAGGGGAATCATTGAAGCCCTGATCTCGTGCCTGAGTCACTACTCAATGGTCCGGGCCCTGAAGTACGGGTCTCATACCATATCCATGGAGTACCGTGAGAGGTCGGTGAACCTCTCTGAGTACTGAGCTACTGTCATGCTGCCCTGCTCCAAATGAAGTAACTCCTGAATCCAAACCGCACAAAGGGTGGCAGGAATAAACTTAGAGCGAAAGAGACTCTCGAAGTCTATCCAGAGTAATGATGTCTCATCATGCACCTGGAGCATCAGGCTCCACCATCGGCCTACTTCCGCATGCAGGAGACTCACGGTAAAGATCAACATGAGGTCAGTTGGTGTCCCTACCAATCTGAAAACTCTCACGACATCCTCCAGCCAATCCTCGGCTACCTGTGGGTCTGTCTCTCCCCAAAACCTGGGCAACTCTGGAGCTGGAACTCGTGTAACGCACTCAGGCGGCGTGCACTCTCTGCTTTTATAGCTGGTTGTATCAGTGGCCCAGCGGGCAGTGGTACTGCTGGTACCTCTGCTATGATGGGGCCCTACACTGAAGCCTTGTCGCTCGGTGGGATACCATCTCATAAGAAACTCGAAACCCTATCTGGTTGCCTTTGTGGGGCCATCCTGAAAAGAAACAGGTGTGTCACAGTTAAAACAATATACCTAGTGAGCTGACACAAAGTAATCACAAAGAATACTTTTTCAAAGGAAACACACACACAATCTGTGTTTTCTTGCACTAAGTCGAAGATCAGAAGTCAGAGTCCAAGTGTATGGATACATCGACTGCCCCACCAACACCGGTTTCCCTAAACTGATAACAATGCCCAAAACACTTAACACCATTGCCGTTAAAAGAATCAGAGTCCAAGTTCTTCGGTAGAACCGACTCCTCCGATACCAATTTGTCATGACCCGTCCTCGGGGCCTGTGTCGTGGCTACCCCAAGCCCACCTTCCATAGGCCAGGGGATGGCGACTAGCACCAAATGTGAGTCCCTGATAAAAAGAGAAGTCATTGCCTTTTAAACTGTAACACACACATAGTCCGAACACAAGGAGTAGAGGAAACAAGTACTAAAATAGAATAGTAAGGTGTGAAGAATGTAAGTGGGCCAGTATACAAACCCAACTGAACAAAAAGTACAAGTACAAGTAAAAAGGGGATAAATAGCTCCTGGATCGTCCACCGGGGAATCCTACCTGAAGGGTAGGTACATAACTCAAACAAATCGTCCCTACGGTACGTCTCGTCTAGTCCAGATCTGAGTAGCCTCTGTCCGTCACCCTTAGCCTCGATCCCTGATGTCTGGAATCTGCACAGAACACAACAAGGTTTTGGCGAAGCCCGTGTAGGGGTGATTATAAAAATACTCAGTTGGGGACCCCGAGACCCCCGAAGTTCTCCCAGAATCCACAAAGGATAAACCAAAGAAGAGAGATACAATCATGGAGTATCAACCATCACTACTTATGTTTATGCCCATACATATACCTAAGTTACCAGTCTCAGTCCCTACTCCAACTCTCAAGACCAAACACAACCCAGTCCACAAAGGAATTAAATTCAATCACCAAAATTATAATGGATGAAAGACATGACTCAGCTCACACAGGTATACAACTTTTGTAGAGTGATAGGGATGATCAGATATAGTCAATGATTCATCTAATCTGTCAGACCCACACATGATACAGGACCATCTAAGATGTCAGACCCACACAGGATACAAGACTAGCTACTCTGTCGGACCCACACAGGATACATGAACAAAAGTCAGAACTGTCGGACCCACGGAGTATCCAGGTACAGTAGCACCGTCATCCAACCCATGGAGGATTCTGGTATAGTAGTCATCACTGTCGAACCCACGGAGGATTCCAGCACAAAATTCATCGCTGTCTAAACCATGAAGGATTTTGGCACAAAAGTCATCGTTGTCGAACCCACATAGGATTCTGGTACAATAGTCATCGTAGCCAGCTCTAGGGTTCCCGCACACAGCACGCTCGATTATGGGAGGGTCCGCTCCTCGAGTCAAGTGTCGATACATCAACTATCACGAAGTCCTAAGTTGATGTGTCCTGAAGTTCCGCCTCATCAAAAGGAGCCCAACGTGATAGACAACGCGTCAATCGGGTGCCCGATCAGAGAGTTATTTACATTTCCGTTCCCGGGGCCCGGTTGGATTTATGCTGGATCTAAACCCAGCTGTTTTAGAAATTTATCCAAAACTTACTTAGAGTATCTCAAAAAGACCTCCTCGTTGCGAGTGTCCCAGTGCCCCAGACAGCCTGACGTTCGGACGCACAGTCCTGGAGATATTCGCATTTAGGTGAAGTTGGGCCCGACCCGTCAAGCCCAATGGGCTAGCGGGTCAGCCCAACCTGGCTCGGTGGGTCCGACCTGGTTAGGGGGTCAGCCCGGACCGACTCTGCGGGTCCGACCCGGCGGGGGGGTTGGCCTGGCCCGATGGGGTGCGGCCCACCCACGGACCCGACCTGTGCTGCAGGCCGGTTCGGTTTTCCCGGAAGCGCCAAGCACCACCGCCTCTCCCTGCCCGGCCGATCGTAGCCAGCCGGTTCTGCCCGATGCTTGCTGCCCACACAGCGGGTCGCAGTTCTCCTCTGCGCGGTGCCTGCAGGTGCTGTGGGTTTCCAGCCCGTCCAGAATGTGGCCAGCCAGTTCGGTTTGGCCGAGCGTCCCGCAGGTGTGGGCCGCATCCTCCTACTTGCGGCAGGCGCGACAGTTCCGGTCCTCCACTGCCACGGCCCAACCTGGCCGCGGCCTTCAGCTCCATAGCGTGGCGCGACGGTGCCACACCTTTTCTTCCGCCACGGCCCTCTCGGTTGTGGTTCTTCTTCTGTCCGTCGTGGTCCTCCTGGCCACGGTTTTTCTCCGGCATGGTATGACGGCACCACGCCCTTTTGGCTCCGCCTCCGACATCATCAAAAGGAAACAACAAAGTGGAGTGTCGGGCCATGTTTTGCGGTCCGAACCCTCCTCATCATTTGATGACATTCAGCACATCAATTGGCCAACGACGATCCAAATCATTCATCGAAGAACGAAGGTATAATTTTATTCATTTAAAATTAATCAAATCCCCTTCCTCGTATTTGATGTTGTACGTTGACTAGTCACGAAAGATGGGCGTCGCGAAAGACGGATGTCATCCTGTCAATGTTGGAGGAGGTAAAGCTCGGTGAAGTCGCATGAAGGTCGTCTCGTTCCATTGACGTCGGAAGAAGATGACTTCGTCGTTGGAGACATTCTTCGTGGGCAGTGTCTACTCCTTTAATGTGGAAGTAGGTCATTGAAGGTGTTCTTCGTGTTCTTCGGAGATGAGGATCGTTCTTCATTGGAACAGGTTGTTCTTCCAAGAGTTATCTGAAGCTCCCCAAAGAATAAACTCCAAGCCAAAATAAAACAAAAGCTTCCCTATCATTTTAATATTTCAATGCATTTAAAATGAATTCAAAATAATTCAAAACACTAAAAATTAATTAATTAATTGTGGAAGATCAAGTAAATAATTAATAGTATTGGCACATTAATGATAGGAGGTGGGAGGTGGAGAGTTTTAAAAATTAAAAAGGGAGAGTTGGAAGCTTAAGAGACTCCCTAAATTAAAAGGGAGTTACATGGGAAGTTGAGAAGTTAGATTTTCATGTGAGCCCCACCACACAATATCCTCCCATGGGAAGTTATGTGGGGTGTGGGCCCCAAATCCTACTTCCTTTTGGAGAAAATAATCACCACCAAAATAAAATTATATAACACATAAATTTTATTTAATTTATTAAGAATCCCCAAAATTAACTTCCGCTCTCGACCAAACACAACTGTGGTAAAGGTCTCCTTAAGAGAATACCGGCGTTGCGAGTTCATCAGTGTCCTCGTATTTCAATTCCGAGGACCGGTTCAAAAGATAGAAAAACTCGCACGTACGTTTACTGAACATACCCGAAAAAAACATCAAAAATTGATTCTGGGCACACTGGGCCTCGGAATCAAACACCGTCAGAAACCGCAGACTCAAAAAATTCCCATGTTTCTAAGAAAAAATTTTCCACAGGATTTCCGGGACTTTACTAATGGTACGATACATAAGAAAATATATAAATTATAGGATATGTTGCGGGCATGTTTCTAAGACTTTAGTGGATCTTGGGTAAACCACCTTATCTTAGTGGATTTATCTTATAATAATATCTGTCATTCATAAATTATCATGGCTCTATTTTAATCTTTGTATGGGAGATCGTATTGTTCCCCATCGTGTTGGATAGAGGTTATGGAGACAACTATTCTTGGTCTCAATGTGGTGAAGAGTGTGATAGAGAAAGTTCGTCTTATTCTTGAGAGGATGAAAGCAACACAATATCGAATGAAGTTGTATATCGATCATAGGATGAGGCCCTTGGAGTTTGATATTGGGGACCACATGTTCTTAAAGGTCTCTTCATGACTTGGGTAGTAGATATTTGGAAGGGGGAGTGAGATTTCTCCTAGGTTTTTAGTCTCTTTGAGGATTTTGGATGTGTTGGTGATGTGGCGTAATAATTGGTATTGCAACATGGTTGGACAGGATTCAATACATCGTCCACATCTCTTAGATTCATCAGAATCTTCACGATGACTCCCCCTTCATTGACTGAGGAGTTTTGGATATTGAGGATGGTGCAACATTTTTGGAATGACCATTAGAGATCTAGGATTATCAGGAGATGATGCTATGAGGGAAGACCATTCCTTTGGTTCATGTGTTGTGGAGGCATTGTGTCTAGGAAGAGAGTAGATGTGAGCAAGAGATGAAGATGCATGCCCAGTACCCGAAGTTGTTTTTTATCCTGATATACCGTATTTTTCTTTAAAATGATATGTTTTAACCTTGTTGTCTTTAATAAGATAAGGAATCTTGACATGGAGGATGAGATTCCTTGATTTATTTTTTCTAGAAAGCATGGTTGTTGTGATTGTATAGTGCAGTGGTGGTTATTCATGTTGTCATGTCAAATCCTATGTTGACCAAATATTGGTTTGCAGATGGAGGAGGAGGTGTTTTGGGAAGTGGAGGTTTCTACTCCAGCATTCAAAAAACACAAGGTAGTTTCTTTTTTAACATTGTTATGTTTAATGGTGTTACATGTGTAGAAAGATCCTTGAGTGGTATCTCGAGATAAGGTTGTTTGGACCCTTACACACTTTTCTACCAAGATGGTTTTGAATTCTCGACGGTGAGAATAGTTTGAGAGGTATCTGATGTGATGGACCAATCATCTATAGTCTAATAATTTTTGATAATCTAGAGTATCAGGTGTTCTAGGAATTTATGGTGGTACTTTTCAACACCATTACAAATTCCCAATTTTTCATGTTTTTCAATGGTGGATCAAACTAGTGGTCTCTTGCTAGCGATGAATCACTTGCGGTCTCTCTTCCAGTGGTGACTAATCCAGCAGTGTCTCTCCTTGGAGTGTCTCACAGATGGTGGAAGTCATTTCATCTAACAGTCGCTCACCAAGTGGTGCTTCTCCTAATGGTGTCTAATGATTGGTGCCTCACCAAGTTGTGACTTGTTGAATGGTGACTCGTTGAATTATATCTCATGAGTGGTGCATCATCATGTGGTAACTCGAAGAATGGTGACTCACCAATTAGTGACTTGATGAACAGAGCCTCATCGAGCGATGACTCCCCAAATGGTGACTCACTGAATGGATACTCACAGAATGGTGGCTCACTAAGCTGTGTCTCTATGAGTTTTGGCTCGCTAAATGGTGGCTCAATGAGTGGTGTCTCATATAATGGTGGGTCATAAAAAGTATTTCCTGCTTCATATGATTTCACCCTTTTGAATTTTTTTGATGTAAAGAACTTTACAAGCCTTAATTGGGGAGTTTTAAGACATTTTCAAGGACCATAAATCCAATATTTTTTTATAAGGGTCCATAGGCTTTTACATGTTCAAAACGTGTTATATCGAGATGATTCTCCTTTAATGGAAAATCATAAACATATCTAAACTACTACTCTATTTTGACATTTCAAAGGCTGAGATACCATTACTCCCTTTTTCTTAATTATTTAATTAAATTTGTGTGATATTCTAGGAACCATTCCTCTTGTAAGAGTAGTACGATCATACTATGGCTTTTGGATCATGTTCCCCTTGTTTTTTTTCCGGTTTCTTGTGTTCCCCTTTCTTGGTGAAACTAGGAAGTGTCAATCATTTTACTAACAAGTTGGTTTTCCTTCATCCTTCTCATATTTTGTATAATGATGGGTTGGTGTACAAATTTTTCCCTTGTAGAGATCCTTGAATTCAGATTAATAAAGACAATTGAATCAGTTTAATATCAAAATGTCGTGCTAGGAAAAGTGATGCATTCTCTTGCTGTTTTGTTTTCACTGTTGATATTTCGTTCTTTATGGGCCAACTACCCATTAAAAATAATTTCCATTGGGGGTTATTTTTTTCACAAGGAATAATTTATAGAATTATTATTTTTTGTTTCTAGTTGAACAATTATAGGTGAAAAATGTTAACCACACATATTCGTCTAATTAATGGATACCCACATGATCATAATGTTTCTACAATAACCCCTAAATTAACAAGTGGAATCAATGATGGAATTTCTAGTTACATCATAATATGTTTTTCCTCGGTTCATGTAGTGACGTGTTTTTGGGTACCATTGTGCATTGGGGGGGGGGTTCTGTGAGTGTGGTAATCCAGGAATCGTATATTTGTGCAGCAGGGCTATATATGTAGTTGTGAGTTGTGGTTTCTTTATTGAGATGATGGATGTGGATGGATGAAATTGGTTAATGATGGTAGTTGTTGGTATGGGTTCTTCTACATTAATAACATGTTAGTAAGCTTCACCCATAGATAGAGGTCACAGTATGATGTGTCTTTAAAGAGAAGTGGGTTAATATACCATGAATGTGGTTGTGTTCTACTTAGAAGTTTCCAAGATAGTGATGGACCTAATAAATTATCTATTTAAAATGAATTAAAATGGTTAATTAAATTTTTCGGGAATATGAACTGGCTTTTTGGATTGATGTGTGGTGTTGTTCGTGTAGAGTTTGTAGCAAAGGTGGTTGTGTTGTGAGATGGTTTCTTGTTTGAGAACCCATAGGTTGAGCTTGAGTGTTTGTTACCATATATGTATATTCTTTTATTTTATCCTAATTTGTTTTCTCACCCCAACCATGCTGATCACTATTTTCCAAAAACATTTAGAGTCATACGAGAGGTGTATTTCCCAACATCTCGATGGGAGCTTGGATGTCTTGCCACCTACTCTTTCCTTCTCCCTCTTCCAGGTGGTGACAACCCAAGATTATTTGGGTAGGGTGTGGTGAGATATAGAATCCTAGGTGTCTGTGGGAAAGGTGTTTTGTTTCCCTGGTGTCTTCAGGATGAGTTTTAATGTGTTTTTATTAGTGCCTTTGAGATGATATGTGATGTGTTGTGAGGCCCAGGTGTCTACGGGTGAGACTTGATATGGTTTTAGTGAAGATGTTTGTGAGAGGATTGCTTTATGAGGCACAATTGTGTATGGGTGGGATGTGTTGTGAGACCAATGTGTGTACGTGGGTTGTGGTTGAGATTCCTAGGTGTGTGTGGGCGGGTTGTGACATGGTATATTTGGAAGAGGTGGGAGCACCAGGACATTTTCCATTAGAGGGTTTGAGTGTCAAATCAGTGGGAAAGTGGTACTGGGTACTGTATCATCGATGGGATTTATATTATAATACTTTAATTCAATTACTTGGTGAGTCTGACTTAGTGAGGTTGGGATGGTTATAACACCAACTTTGGTGTTTTTTGGTTCTTATTTTTTCTCATGGGTGCATTAGTATGCCTCTTTCACATGTGCACGAGAGACTTTGGTTTTACTACTGGGTATACACGTATACTCATCCTACATATATAAAAACTATTTTCAAATTTCAAGGAGGATTACGTGGACCATGATGGGTGTTCTAGTTCGGGTCTTGGGAAAATTGATGAGTCACTGCTATAACCTTGCTTTTGGGTACTTTACTTTGGATACTTTTGTATTTGTACCATTTCTATTTTATGCATGCATGAGGGATGTGTTTTGGATTTCATTTAAATATGTCTTGGAGTAGTTTTTTGGATGATTCATCTTATCTATTGATCTTGTTTCCTATAAAGGGTAATGCCTCCAATTTTATGATATTTATATACCCTTTGTGCTAGTCTCCATCCCAAGGCCTAATGGAGACGGGACTTAGGGGCTGTTATCTCCTTTTATTCATTTGCATCACAGGTGGAGTATCCTTGGAGGGAGGGGGTCATGACATATTTTCTTTTGTAATATTTTATATTTGTGACTTTTTGTTATTATTTTAATTATTTTCCTAAATTTTTTACATGTTATGATACCACACTATAAATTTTACTTTTCTAACATCATCCACATTTTCAAAAAGAACTTTGTAACTTGTTAAATGGGCTCACCTTGATCTAACAAGTGATGGTAGACCATTTTTTTATTTTTCATAGTATGTTGTGTAATATTTTTATCAATTTTACAAAGGTAGAGATATTACAAAAAAAAATTAATTTTAAGGGAAATATATTTACAAATGGGTTTAATGAATATAATTTTTTTTGAAGGACGGATTATTGAAGGGGATTTTAGAACAAGGTATTTTTTTAGAAACAAAATTTGATATGGTTTTTTTGACCAAGGTACTAATTTCAGAAATTTCATTAAAATGTTCTTCTACATTAATATTGTGTTAGTGTTGTTTATTTGAATCGTAGTGGAAATAAAAAATCATTTTTTGTTAAATTATTTTAGCATTTTAATAATAAAAGTGTTATACGTAATTTTTGAAAAATTTTATGGTTTATTGTTTGTATTCATTTTTTCTTTATTTAATCATATCCATTATTGTTTAATGACCCACGATAGTATATGTAGTAGTTGACTGGGTCCTTCCCTTGGGTGAGGGGTTGATAGTGCGATTGATATATTAGTTATCTAAAATTTTGGAACACTTCCATGAAAACATTGAGATAACCTTGGAAAATGAGTTGAGTTTAAAATTCTTTATTTACCTTGACTATTTAGGTGGTTCAAGGTTTATTGTAATACATTTTTGTGTGAGTTATTTAGAATTAGTCTGGGGGAAATTACATATGTATAGACGAGTTATTAGACTACTTAGTTCTTGAAAGAGTTCCATTTTAATGATTCCACATGGGTTGAGGTTTAAAATAGTCACCAATATATGTTGATTAATGAATTAGTATTGATATAGGAGTAGTGATTCTAGGGTTAGGAAAATCCTTGGTATGGATGTAGAGATTGGATTACGGATGTGAAACACCTCATTTATGTTATTAAAGGGAGGATAGTTGGTTCCCCCTTGATTGATGACATCTTATTTCATATAATAGAGAGTGATTAGTATTATAGATGGATGGGTAGTGTGATTATTGGGATCAAACTCTTTATTGAGTTCCAATACCCATTTATGGTGATGGCTATGATAACCTCGAGATTTGTTGTTCCACCTAATGATTATTTGTATATTGGAACCAAGAAGAATAAAAGTAGGGGAAATTAATATTCGACATTGGGATTCATTCCAAGGCATCGTATCAAGTGAGGAACCCCCAAATTATCATTATAAGGAACTCATTTAGTTTAAATAATTAGGAAAAATAAAAATATAACCATAATGAAAAAATAAAAAATATATGTTGTTTGATTTTGATATTAAATTTGTTCTGCTTTCTAGTTTTGATCATAAATTGAAGGATCAAGATCCATAATACTGTAGGTCTTCCACAAAAAAACTGAAACATTATTAATAATAAAAATATGAAATATAGGTTTTAGAATAAGTAATTGAAAAAACTTTTGATGCCAACATAATCATGGGAAATCAGAAGATTTATCCTTGAATATAGATAGAACCATTAATGGTTTTCCATTTAATTTATCTATCTAAAACTTGATAGAGATCTTGGAAGAAGATAAAATTTGAGAAATGGGATATACTAGTCTTTTTTGAGTCTTACTTTTTTATATTCATAGGTTATCACATATAGAGACTATATTTAGGTATTTATAAAAGTTACCATTTAAAAGAGACTCAAAAATATCACAAACATCATATAACACTTACCTTGAATTTTATAAATAATTTTTCAAATAATCTGATCATCAAAATTATGTTTCCTGATAAAAATATGGTCTATTAACTTGATATGTTTCACTATTAGAAAAATACAAAATTTAACATAAATAAATAAATTATTGATTCATTAAATATTTTTGTTTCTATTCTCTTAATACCTTTTGGATTCACTGAATAATAAATGTTGAATATTATTATTGAGAACTCTAATATTATTGAATTTATTTATTCTTGTGATAATTTAAATTAATAAATAACTTGACCCCCTCCATAGGGACCACCATGATATATACACCGATTCATTAGGATTGGATAGACTTCTAAATACACTTTATGTTTGACCATATAATCCCCTATCATGATAGTATTGAGTTATACTAAAAGACCAAGAGTGGTCTATAGAATTCTATAGTGGTACCTAAGGAGATAAGGTTCAATCATAGTATCAAAAATCATCTAAAAATAACATCATATAATAAAGTCCCTTTGTCTCATGATATCACATAATGAAGGTTGCATCATTGGTCTCACCACCCTTACATGGTTTAGTTATTCCTTTAATGACCATTCTAGAAAAACATAGCTTCATATACCATGGACATGAAAATAATAAAGACACTACCAAACTTGTAAAATGGGCATGAGATATCTATTTATTTATTAATGTGAAGAAATATATCTTGATCATTTCTTAAATGTTATAAAATAAATGACACACCCAATACAGTCTGCCTTGACACAACCTAAATTTAATGGATTTTATCTAACATAAATGTGTTAAATTAAATGGTATACATTGATAATGATATCATATCCAGATTAAAATACATGTGTTGATGTATTGGATCAAAAAATTACATCGAAAACATGTTGTTTTCATATTGGTGAGTAACACCTCTTGACCTTGTTTACTCGATATAACAAAGTGTGAACTTCATAATAAATAGTCTCACAAATTGAGATCATGCAACACATCATTGTCATAAATTATTTTTTCAAGTTATTATGATGTATCTTGACTAGATGATACATATTTAAGATTACATTCATAGTATCATGAGGTTCTCATTATTAAAGATAATTTCTATAACTTGTTAATACAATATATAATCCAAGGAAATTATAATAAAAATAATTTAAATAAAAATATTATCACTTTTATGGTATGATAAAATCCCACATAACTCTCTGAATACATGAAGTGGGAATAAAAAATTACTACTTAAGTTGGTTTTATCAAACCCACTTTTATAACACTCCCACATTCTCTAAAGCCAACATATTAACCATCAACCAGCTAGATCTCATATGACCAGATCATGCTTCTTCTGAGAAATGGATATTGTCACTCAGAATTCCACATTTACATATGCGGAAACTATACTATATGTTGCTTCACCATTTAATTTATGCTATTATATACCTAAGTATATCCATTTTTTTCCTCTTTCATAATCATGAAATATTGTCGAGTACCACTATCCTAAAATTTTCATAATGATAATATTTTACATTCTCAGTATGATTAAAAGATGTAAAATAAATAATTGATAAATTTTTATTTCTTATTTAGTGGCATCAGAATCCAAAATATACTAGGAATTTATTGATATGTGTATGACTATATTTAGTGAGATTATATTACTCATTTACATAGATTAAATTCAATATTAGATATATTGTTCTAAAGGATGTTTAGTTTTATATCCCCTTAATTACTAGTGTTCCTTCCTATCCCTATACAAGGTATATATACCAAGAACATTATTAAGTATAATTTAATTGTTTTGAAAACCAATTATGTAACTCTCTTGGATTTATTTTATTTTTTCAATTTTAATTCATGTGTTGGAAATTTTATATCCATTACATTGTATGAAATTTTCTATTGAACCATTGTATTAGTGTATAGAGTTATACTCACTGTTATAATCACTTACTATGTTTTATACATGTATTATTTTAGTAATCTTTGACACATGAAATTAGAAACTATTCCCTCTCAAATTATTCCAACATTAATTTTTAATACCTCATTAATATATGTACTTTTTCTTAATCCAAGAAACCATTTGATCTAATTAAGAAGATATTATACCCTAGAGATAACTTTATTATATTAATTCATTTACTAGAGGGTTTCTATAAATATATTCTTATCTAACTCGAAGAAGAATAATTACTTTCAATATGAAATCATTATGTTTTACATGGAAAACTATGGCTCTATCACTAACCTTTTATAGACTTAGGGAAACTTTTCCATTCTGAATGAATATTATATAACCATGATTCTCAAATTAATATATAATTTTTTTTCTATAACATTACTTAATTATGGGTATTTTATGGTCTTAACAAACCTTTATAGTTGTTTCAGATATATATATTTCACAAGGTTTCCATCAATGAAGGTGGTCCTGAAAAATAATTACAAATATAATGATCATAGAAACATTATTTATAAAGTATAAATAAAATTTATTTTTTCATGAATACAAGGTATAACTGAAAAAATACTTATTGGTACTATGATTTTACTGAAAAATTTATAGTTTCTCTTAAATCTCCACCAACAGATTTATATCAATTAGAGAAACTACAAAAATAAATACTTGGTTTTGGAACCTAGAATCCATTATTCTAAATTCATATTCACATATCATTTTATATTATTTAAATTTTATACTTCAATGTAGGATAATGATTAATTATTCTCAATATATCACATTAATTGGTGATCCTAAAGTTATATCACGTAGGTTTTATCATTTCTATGTAGTTTTTGTCTCTATAACATTCATTTTCACTGAGATGTTGTAGATATTTTTCCTATTAAAACTAATCATGAATATCATTCCATGGATTTATTCAATTCAATATACCTCTCACTATAACAAAAAGATATGTTAACCAATTTTTAAAATAAGTTATATCCCTGGAATACAAATTCTCTATCTAATGTATTTGGGTACTATCATAAATAATATTTCGGAATATTACATAGATTCAATTTTTCTTCTTATTGATACAAATTTGTTTATTTAATTAGTAATAATAAAGTATATGCATATAAGAACTAGTTTTGTAACATAAATAATTTATTACATACTATAACTCATAATATATCAATTTTCTATTATATGTGGCACATGGATATAGGTTAATACTGCTATTTGAGAAGTATATCTAAAAAATATAATGGAAGACTTTTCATGACTTTTACGACTAATCATTGATCTAACTTATATTCACATCATGACTTTGATGTATATAAAGAAATGTGAGTTTAGGAATAAATTCAATTTAAATTTAAATGACCAATGAATTATAGTAAGACTCATCTTCGATCTAATTGTAGTGACATTATGAATATAATGTGTAAAATGAAATATGATTTAGGAATAAATACACTCGATAGTTTTAATTATCGATGAATACTTGGTTAATATATACTATCAAATCCCACCTAGAGGGTCTAACATATTTTAAAAACTATATTTCTATCTTAACATTTTCCTTTCATAAATTTATTAAATTAATCTCATGAGGAACATGAATTCCACTATTTATTTTACCTAGAATAGTTCACATGTATCATATTAAAGTATTTTTATAGGAATTGATTTATTTCCATTAATGTCAACATTTTACTTAGTCATTTTTTAACTTCATAAGATATAATGGAAAATAATTGAGAGTTTTAAATCATTATGTTTCTAAAAACCCTTTATTATTATTTCATAGATATTTTATTCTGGATTTACATGATAACAAAAAAAGTTTTACAACTGGGTATTGTTGAGTCCTATATTTTATATTTATCATTTATTAAAAATAATTAAATTACTTTGATAATGGGAAACCATAAGAAAATTCATTCCAAAAGGAAATAATGTATTTTTATATCCAATGGACACATGAGATAAATATTTTTATAATAATAAATAAAATATAATAGTTTAACCTGAATAAACAAATCTATAAAAAATAATTTTTTTACTTCAATCATAATAGTGGAATCACCATTATTATCAAACTAGGATAATTAAACATACTTATTGTTATGTTTTTAAACTTTCTTGGATTCAATATTATTGGTAAAATATATGACACACATACAATATCTAATATCAGCAAATTAAAATATAAATATCACATAAAATAATAAATATAGATGAAGTAAAATAGTATGCTTAATTATTAATAAATTATTTAAAATTTCACTTCTACTGGCCTTTTTTATAAACTATGAAGAAAATATCATTATATTTAATGTGATCACTATTTATCTTTGGTTTCATTAAAATAAATTTTAAAAGCTGCAATAACTTAAATATATTCATGAGTTTTTCAAGATCATATGTTAACATGTTTAGTATAATAACTAATGATTTAAATTTTTTAAATTTACTATCAATTTATAAAAATATACAGAAATGATATTAAAGAAGATTATCCAAAAATTAAATTTTATAATTATAAATAAATGTCAATTAATTGAGTGATAAGGATGAAAGAATGATAAAAAAATTCAATTATTTCTTTACTATCTCCTTAAAAACCTCTTAGAGGTGAGACAACCTGGTATAACCATCCATGTCTTTATTTTTCATCCATAACTCACTAGAAATTAATGACAGAATTAAGATATAAACATCAAATGAATCATCAATGTTTCTCATATAAGATTTATTATCGCCCTCACTTTATTCTTGTGTTGGTGTAATAGGTAGTAAGGACTCAAATATATAAATTTTATTTCATATCACAGTATAATGAACATGGTCCTACACCACTCATAGATATTAGTTCTTGTTAGGATATTTTCATTATTTAGTATTAATCATAACGTTTTACTGGAATTTATTTACATTTTCATACAAAAAACCATATAAGATTTAAACTTTTATCTAGATTAACGATTATTTAAAAAATAGATTTATTATTTATAAATGTCAGAAATTATTTTATGAAATACTACTAACCATGAACTTTTAGATTTAGAATACTCAGTCGATTGATTATTATAGTGTAATGTATAAGTAGCCAGGATTTTCATACATAAATATCACAGATTTTTAGTTTTATATTCACAACATTTCATATACACATGCCCGATGACCATAATAGTTTAGTGTATTTGGATAGTAGAAACAAAATATTCTTATTTCGTAAAATACCATGAACATATCCCTCAAATATCTTCTCACATATTACTCCTATTGGGCATACCCTACCTAAAACATTACTCATAACTTAGGGAAGTAAAGATAAAAAGGTGTTATCTTAGATTCTCAGTAAGGGTAAACACAAGTCCAATAAATATATGATCATATGAAATAATAAGATAAGAATAAGGGTATGTGATCATAAAGATAACTTATGAAATTTATATCCAATCTGTCATATATCATAAACATGAATGATGGTATATAATATTATCGTTTCATAAAACATGGAATATAAGAGATTAAAATAATTTTCAATCAATCATGATCCTTAAACTCAGGTCGTAAAAATGTGGCACTATAATAAATATATAAAACCTTTTCATATTTTATGGTTAAATAATAATACCATCAACATAGTGGATCCTGACTCATCACTTTTTTCCCCATCATGGATTAGGATGCACATATTTCCTATAGTGGACCATCACTCACCTTTTTCCATAGTGGATCAATCTTATCAGCATTTTTCTCATTAGTATATCACGAGATATAAATATTTACCCAATTCACTAGAGGGGGATATAGGTTCCACAAATCACATAATTAAAACCATACTTATGTGTTCAATAAAATCATATTACATTCATCATATCATCACATAATAACTAATGTAAGTAAAATTTATTTCATAAACATTTCATTAACTCAATATAAAATTACCCTTAAAAAATGCATTACATAAAAATTTAATCAACATAAAAATTAACAATATAGAGAAATAAAAAGGATTGTATTGTTAAATTTTATCCCTCAATAAGGCATAAGTAACATAAAATGATGTTATCTTAGAAGAAAATAATTTTGAAATATCACTTGTAACATTTCACTGAAAAAATAGCCTTTCCACATTGAAAAACACTGTTTAAAACATAAATCATTTTAAAAATACGCTTCATTGAAAATATCATTAGAAACATATGAATGAATGATTTTAAAATCATTTATAACATTTAATGAGGAAAATATCCTTTCCACATTGAAAATCAATTTTAAAATCTACAAATTCAAAAAATATTTTTTAAATCATTTTCTTTGACTATAAAATTTTTAACATATAAAACAATATTAAAAAACCTTTCTTGAAGAAAAATATCTTTTCCACTTTGAAAATAACTTTTTAAAAATAAAATTTCATAAAATATTTTTGAAACACAATTAGTTAAAAATAATATTTTAAAATTTTAATTTCATATTTAAATCATTAAGTGGTAATTATAAAATCAAATTATATTCTTTCTATAAACATTAATACAATGAATCCATTCATGTTTTCAATAAAATCAAAATGGGCCTTGTTTGGAAAATTAATTGAAGATTACTTTTCAAAAAAACTAAAACTTAACAAATGGACAAGAATGTAATTAATAAATCCTTCTGGGAATGTTAAAAAAATTTAAAAAATTTTAAAACAAATTTATATGAATGAAAAATGTTTTTTAACTAAAGAGAGAAACAAAGATGATTTTTATTAAGAAGATTAACTCTAGATTACATAAAGAGAAAAAAATGAATGGAAAACTTGTATTCTCATGAAATAACCTATGGATAACAAAATTAATGTGTTTATTGAAATTTTTATCATTATATTTTATCATTATAAGTATAAACATAAATAATCCTAATAAATGGGGAGATTATATCAGAAAAACCTTCCCACTTTGGAAACATTGAATTAGAAGACCCATGAAAGAATTAAATTCATTGATATTTAATATGTTATTTGAATAAATAAATTCATGATATTAAAATTCAAAGGGACTATATATACACCTCATAAAATATATAGGTAGTTAATATGTCATCTGTCTCATAGAAGTGAGTGGTGGGAAGGAAATCCCTTACCTTAAGTCTCGACATCCATCAAACACATTCGAACCTCCCATATAATAAATATTATATTTTATAAATCTATTAAATAAAAAAAAATATATATCATGCAATATATAATTTACTTATTATCTTTTACTACCTATTTAATAGAAATTATATGTTAGATTCATGTTTCAGGTAATAACTGCTTTATTTTTCATTTATGTTTTGATTTGGTTTTTCAGTCATATAATTTTTAGGATTCTTAATTCATATCCATATTTTTATATGTGGTATAAATATCATATATATTTATTATATATTTATTTATATTAATCCATAAAAGTTAGAAATAGAAAATGAAATACACCATTCATGGAGATGGTAGGCCATATGTACGCTTGAATATCGCATCCATTTTATCGATGAATGAAATGAAGGAAAGTTAATTTTTATATTAACAATAAATAATAGTTTTTATTTCATATATGAATCATATATTTATTAAGTTCTACCTAATTACCATCTAAGAAAAGTGATAGTGGAAATGACTCTCATCCCTTCATAAAGTGGTAGTCCGTCGTACACATGAATGATGATTTTTTAACCCCCACAGAATGAAATGTAAGAAGATATATGTTACATAATAATTAAATACATATAATTATGTTACATATATAATATAATTTAATAAAATATAACCTTATTACCACCTATAAAAACTATAAATTAAAGGCACATGATATCAGTTTGTGAGGCGGTAGTCGTCCGTACACATGAATGATATTGTTATTCTCCAATGTGTTGGGAGGTAAGAAGTAAGATGTGGTATTATAATCCAATAGGTATAAAAATATCATAAATATTATATATTAATATTAAATCCATCATTATATTCACCTTTGAGAGGTGGTGATGGAAAATGAATAACATCGGTTCATGGGGTGGTAGCTTTCTGTACTCATGAATGATTATTTTGTATCCCATTTTAGGGAATAAGAGATGGAATTAGGTTATATGATTAATATAATAACCCTAATATTTATTACACACATAAACATGATTCATGAAATAAACTTTCACTTAAGACAACTTTGAGGATCGATAGGTCTAGTGTCTTGGAAAATTTGGAATATTACATGATTACTTAAGACAAAAAATACAACATCTTTATTGAAAAATTATTTTACATAACCACAAAATTCCTGTGTACTTAGAATTTCATGGGATAACCTAAGGAAATACAAAAAAATGGGTGAGATATAAAGCCCAGTAAGGGAGTAAACAAGGCATAACATGAAGAATACAATACATGTTATACAATACGCATATTAATGGAGCATATGAGAAACATGAACAAAAAGTCATGATATATCAGGATTATAATAATATGGAAATGTGGAAACAACATAAAACATGATATTAGAATGATCCAATGCTCATTGAACATGGATTTAAATGAGTAGACCCTCATTGCACTTGAATTATCATGAGTATACCCTCATTTCAGTTGAATTATCTTGAGTAAACCCTCATTCCACTTGAATTATCATGAGTAAACTCTCATTTCACATGGCGTATCATGATATTAAACATTATTCAATGCATTGGAGAGATATCAGGGCATACCCTTTATAAATCTTTCATTTCGTGCATAAGTGTTCCACATGGATCAAATAATATGAAATCATTCAACATCATAAGTTATTCCACAATTAAGGAATGTGGAATACATAAATGTAATTTCCATTAAATATGTATATGTACATAATGGTGAATAACCTTGATAGAGAAATGGATATGGCATTCACTACATAATGATTTTTTCCTGGAAAGTCACAGTGCAATTTCGGCAGCATAACAGCGTGACATAAAGCTTCATTAAAAATGGTTGATGAGATAGAAAAGAGTATTTAATAATATTTACATGAAATGGATAGTATAGAATTCATATATATACATTTTCCAACACATGGAATTTGAAAATAGATGTTGTAACATAATATAGAAACTTGAAGAAAGAAAAGAAATGGAATAAATCTTTCATAATTTCAGAATGGTAAAAAATGTACACAGGAGGGATTAGTGAGAGATAAATAAGTCTCTCATAATTCAAAAATAATTAGGGCCACATGGAGGAGGTTAGAAATCATAACCCAAAATTTTTAATTGAAAAATAAAGGTGTATATCAACATAAAGAAACTTTGAAAAGATGAGAAAGGAAGGAATCCATTACTTGAGTGTGACATCAAGAGGTTGAGGAGGGGCTTCCTGAGAGACTGGGGCTACATATGAGGATTATAGAGATAAGAGGGAAGAGTCTTGTTGAGCTCTAAATGGTTTCAGTAAAGTGGAATGGGAGATTGAGTGGGTCTATATAGAAAAAAAGAGGGAATTCTTTATTATTTAGGTTTTGGAGACTACACATTAAAATAATCAAAACCATAAACCATCCCAATGTTTTTGAAGATGGTTTCTACCAAAGGGGAGTGGTATAAAATATTTTATATGGAAAATTTCTAAACATATTAAAACATTAAACTTTCTTATGTGGAGGTGAGTCACACCTTCTAGGAAATCATTTTAAAATGTTTTAATATTTTCTACGTCTTGGACGGTCCACTAAGGCATTATAAAATTAATCAAAAAATATAAACGCATAATATTTAAAAGTTAAAACATATATTTTCAGAATATACCTTTTGTTGTATTTTATTACATCACTATAGGGTCATTTTCTTGTCATAAAACACATTATATATTTATTCGGTATTTACTTTTACCTAAAAATTCTACTTACTCAGAACATTATGAAAAAGTCACCATTTGAAAATTTCAATGTAATGATTCCAAAAATATTATTTATTTTATCAAAATAATATTATAAATATGTGAATTTTATCTTTTTAAATAAAAACTGACATTTACTAAAAATTGATCGGTTTTGAAAAAAATAGTTTTTAAACCTTAATAAAAATTAAATTTGACTTCACAAAAATTATACACTCATTTATTATTAACAAAAGTAACTAGACAATAATATTTTAATAAAATATTAATTATTTCAGAAATTCATTATTTCATCAAAATAAATATAATTTATGTTTTATCACAAAAAAATATAATTCTTATCAAATTGAATACTTAATGTTCTATAGAGTAAAAAATATAAATATAATCAGTATTAATAATTAAAATGAGTGCTCATATAACTCTATTATAATAACATTATTAATAAAAACTTTGTTTAATATAACAATTTATAGATTTCTGAAAAGTTAAATTTTACCTAAAAAGTCAATTTATGTGATTCATAATATTTTTAAGAAAAATATTCTCATAAAAGATTTCATGGAATAAGAATATTATTTATGAAAGGTATTTCAAAAAATGTAACTAATACCATGTTACATAACCCCTTATAACACCCGCATAAGACTTAATGGTAAGGTGTGTGATGGTGACAAACTCCTTGGACGGGTCAGATAACATCACTTGGGTGGTAATATATATTTAATTCCACTTTCCCCATAGGTGAATCAGTTCAAGATTAACATATTGAACATCATCTTGGGATTTGTCAAGAGTGAAGCCTAGTGATGCTACATCTTTTCGGAGATCCGAAAAGCGAGCTTTATACGGCTCAAGCCTACTGGATGATGCCATCGACTCTTCTTTCGGAATTAATTTTTCCATTGTCATTTATATTTAACAACAATAATTATATCATTATAATTATTATTGTTTCCAATGGTCATATTGATATTCAGTCATAATTGACTAATGGTTGTATAACGGTTGAAAACTGATAGTTACATTTCAATTTATAATTATATAGTTAAAATTAATGGGACACAATAAATCATACATTTTTAGGAAATAAAATATTATTCAAAAGTTTAGGTCATTACATTCTTCCCCCATTAAGAAATTTCACCCCTGAACTTTTATTTGACAGAGTAATGTGAAAAAAGGTGAGGGTACTTCTCATTCATCTTCCCAATGAGGTCTTTAGTCTTTCTTATTAGCATTGCCTTCAGGTTAAAATTGTTCCTGGGTCACAATGGTACCTCAGGATTTTTTTCCAAATCATATTCTTCCTTTGCCAAAAAACTCATCATCTATCTTGGATTATATCTATGGAAGAATCGATACCATATAAAAATATATTTCCTATATATTATTTTGAGTCATCATCCTGAAAATGTCTTTTATAAAAACATCTTACAGATTCATCATCAAATATTTTATATTAGGGTTTTAATAAATTAGTTTTCATATATCCCAAAAGACATAAATCTATAATTTTATACATATAGGCTTCTCAAAAGTCTCCCTATTCTATAACATCTATAAAATCGTTTAGTGCATCATAATTTTGAAACAATGTGAAGAATTTGAAAATATATTAATGGTAATTCTGACGCTTAGCTTGGTTAGAAAGTTGAGAGCGCAAGATTCAAAAATTGATATTACTTGATCCTTGATAGATTCATGAAATTATAGAGGTATTGGATGCCACATAATGTTGTTTTCATGTAACATGGATATTTGAAAATGTTTCAAATGTCGTCTGCACATGTCTAATGGATAATATTTTCAAGTAGTTGTTCTGGAAGAGAGAGAAGGGTTTTTCATGATCTTCCTCTTCCAATATTTTAACTAAAAAAATAAAATAAAATTAGGGGGTTTTAATAATTTTCTAACAATAATGTAAAAAACAAAACTTTGGACAAAGAAGGATAAGCTTTTAATTTAATAGTATACACAAACTTGTGAAACCCTATGTTTCAATCTAGGTTATCCATGATATATTTCCCAACATATATTCTTAGGGGAATTTTTTTGTTCTCTTAATAATGGTTTATACTAAGATTATGAATTTACCAAAGAACTTCGCTTGGGAGTGTTGAACCAAGAGTGCAGAAGGACCCATTGTTTTGCACCAGTACCCATTTGAGTGGAGCTCAAAGCGGTGTTTTTGGGTTTTACCCCTTAATACATCTGTTCCAAAGCCACCTCTACTTGTTCTTATACATATATGGATGTATTTACTTGATAAAACACTTAAAATATACTCACAAACATTTATGGATGTTTTTATAATACATAGTCTTATCTCGAAGGCTTTCACTAGGATTTTCTAATCCTAATCTAAAAAATTACTAAACATATCCTCAGATACAAACTATAACACCCCTTATATTTATTACACAAAAAAACAAGATTCATTAAATAATATTGCACTTAAGAAAACTCTAAGGATTGAGATTTATATAGTATTGGTAAATTAGTAACATTACATTACAAACCTAAGAAATAAAATACAACATCCTTATTTAAAACTTCTTTTACATGACCAACAAATTCCTCTGTACTCAACATTTCATGGGTCAACCTGAGGACATACATAAAAGAATGGTGATCTATAAAGACCATTAAGGAAGTAAAAAAGGAATAACATGAAGAATACAATACATGTTAGGAAATAGGTGTATCAACAGAGCATAAGAGAAACATGAACATAAAGGCATGATATATAATGATTATCATGACATGGAAATGTGGCAACAATATACAACATGATATTAACATGAGCCAAGGATTATTGCACATGGATTATCATGAGTAAATCCTAGTTTCACTTGAATTATCATGAGTAAAACCTCATTGCACATGGAGTATTAGGATACTAAACATTACCCAATGCATTGGAGTGCTATTAGGGTGTACTCTTTAAAAACCTTTCATTTCATGCCTAAGTGTTCCACATGGATCATATAACATGGAATCATTAAAAATAATAAATTATTCCAGGATTAATGAATGTGTAATACATGTATTTATGTCACATTAAATATTTATATGTGCATAAAGGTAAATACCCCCAATAAAGAAATGGGTATGATATTCACTAACCAATGATTTTGTGTTGTAAAATCATTGTTCAATTTCAACAGTATAATAGTGTAACATAAAAATTCATAATTTTTTTGATGATAGATAAAGTGGTATCTCATAATATGTACATTAAATGGACAGTAAGGGGGTCATATAAGTACATGTCCCAAATCATGGAATTTGAAAATAGAGGCTGTAACATAATAAATAATCATGAAGAAAGAGGGGAAATGGAATAACTCTTACAAAATTGCGGCATGGTAATAAGTATACATGGGATGGATAAATGAGAGATAAAGAGGCCCCTAATAATTAAAAAATAACTATGTAAGTATGGAAGAGGATTGAAATCATACGCTAACATTTGTAATTGAAAAATAAAATGGTATATCAACATAAAGAAACATGGACAAAAAATGAGAAAGTAAGGAATTCCTTACTTTAGTGTGTGACTTCAAAAGCTTGAGGAGGGGATTTTTTAGAGTTGGGGGTGACATGGGAGGGTTATAAAAATAGGATTTAATATTTTGGTTGAGCTCCAAATTTTTTCGGGAGTATTAATGGGATATTGATTGGGTTTATATATGAAAAGAGAGGGAATGCTTTATTATTAATGTTTTGGACACTAAACATTAAACTCATCAAAAATAGAAATCATCCCATAATTTTTGTAGATGGTTTCTTCCAAAGGGGAGTGGTATAAAATATTTTATATGTAAAAGGGCCTTTAATATTAAAATATTAGGCTTCCTTTTGTGGAGGTGAGTCACACTCTCAAGAAATCGTTTTAAAATGATAAAATAATTTATAAGTCTTGGAGGGTCCACTAAGGCATTATAAAATTAATCAAACAAATAAAAAATACCTATATTATAAAGGTAAACATATATTTTCCAAATAAACCTATTATTGTATTTTATTATATCAATATTGGGTCAATATGATGTCAAAAAACACATTATCTATTTATTCGAAATTAAATTTTTATCCAAAAAATCGACATTCTACGAAATTTATGAAAAATTCATCATAAGAGAATTTCGACACCATGATTCCAAAATTAATATTTATCTTATCTAAATAATTTTATAAAATTGTGAATTTTCACTTTTAAAATAAAAATTTCTATTTACTGAAAATTGACGGGTTTTGAAAAAAAAAACAGTTTTTAAACCTTAATAAAAAATAAATTTGACTTCATAAAAATTATATACATATTTATTATTCATAAAATTAACATGATAATAATATTTATTAAAATATTAATTATTTCAAGAATTTAAAAATTCATGAAAATAATTTTTTTAAATAATTTTTTTTTTGTTTTATCATATAAAAATATAATTCTTATCAAACTGAATACTTAATATTTTATAAAGTAAAAACAATAAATATATTAATCATTTATAATGTAATGTTTTTTTATTATAATACTATTATAATAAAATTATTAATAAATACATAGTTTATTATTATAATTTATATATTTTAGAAAAGAACCATTGTACCCGAATAATAAATTTATTTAATTTATAATATTTTTTAAGAAAGAATATTCCCTTAAAGGAATTGATGGAATACCAATTTTATTTAGAAATGGGGTTAAAAAAATTAACTAATACTTTTTCACATAACCCCTTATAATACCTGCTTAAGACCAAAGTTTAAGGTATGCAATTGTGACTGACTCTTGGGGTGACTCAAATAACATCACTAAAGTGGTAATAACTATTAACATCCACTTCTCCCGTAGAAAATTCTTTTCAAGATTAACATGTTGATGATTGTATTGGAATTGGTTAAGACTGATGTTCATTGATGCTACATCCTCTATGAGCTCCAAAAAGTGAACTTCGTATTGCTCCAGTCTACTGAATGAGGCCATTGATTCTTATTTTTGAATTAATTTTTCCATTTTCATTTCTATTTATAAAAAAGAATTATAACGTTAATTTTTTCCCAACAATCATATTAATATTTAGTCATAATTGACCAATGGTATTATAATTGTTAAAAATTGATAGTTACATTTCAATTTATACTTATATAGTTTTAATTAATTAGACACAGTAAAACATACATTTTATGGAAATGAAAGATTATTAAAAATTTTGGGTCATTAAAATTAATATACTAAAATATATGTATTTTTGATGAAATCTTATTATATATGATAATAAAGGAATAATATTTGAAGGATTTAGAAGATTTAGTAACACAAAAACACATAGCTTAAAACATTACATCTTCTTCAGACAACCTCATTAGGTTTAACATAAAGCCTTCCTAGATTGGATTTATAATCTAAAAGTAGACGATAGGATGTTGGTAGGAAAGTAAAGAAGAATTTCTTTAGGTATTTGCAGAATAAAATGGTTTTAGAGGTGTGGAGAGGATAAGAGAGGGGTTGAACTTCTTTAGTGTGGTGAGGGGAACACATGTAATTTCTAAAAAGAAAAAAGGATACCCACATTTATTCGATGTAAAGAAGATTAAAAGTGATCCATTATTGAACCATATAGGTTATAATGTATAAATATTCCCATAAAATGTGTGTTTAACAATTTTTTAGGTAATTTTACTATTATTTTAATAGTTTAAACATAGGTATACTTGTTTTAATATTAACCACAATAATGTTTTTTAAATTTTAATTATAAATTATATTAAAAAATTATGTTGAACTTATTAGATAATAAAAACTATTAAAATTGAAAATTTGGAATCAAATATTAAAAATTCCGTGTATACTAGTGAAATACATTATGTTTAAAATTAATCTCAAAGAAATTATGAAAATAATTATTTCCAAAGAGAAGAGTTACTATAGATATAATAAATAATAAATTTAAAATTCAACATGAAATTGATTCAAATGAACTGAATTAGATTAATGGATATATAATTGAAATAATATTACTTTTAAAGAAATATTAAAATAATATTTCTTTTTTCAAATTCTTTAATATAAATGAAAATTGTTTATCAAAACCAGTATTTTCAATATTCATTGAAAATTTTATTTTTTCATAAAATTATCAAAACATCACCCCAAGAAAAAATTTACAACCAAATTTTAAAAATTCAGTTTATTTTTTCAAATAAATTTTCTAATATTAGGAAAAAATAATTCTTAAGATAAGTGATCAAAAGGAAATAAAACTACTTTTTAGAAAAATACAATTCTTAAGCTTAAATTTATATTTTTTCTTATATCATCTATAAAAAACATATAAAGCTAATTATAAAAATCTGATGGAATATATAATATATAAAATTCTTTAAAATAATTTAAAAATATTGATTTTATTAATTTATTGTGGTAAAATGGGTTTGTGTTCATACAAATTATTTTTCATAAAAATATTTCTTTTATTTTCAAATAGTTTTTATTCTCATTTCCAATTAATTGGTCACCAAAGAATTAATATTATATACATGTGTAAACCATATATTCATATAATTTATTTAAATTTATTAATACCCATCATTCCAATGGTTATGAGTCAACTATAATATTAAATAGTAATATATTAGTAGTATGTCAGATTTTATTTAATCATGGTATTTCAGGAAAAAAAATCTAAACACAGTATTATGTGTAACACAAAATATCAAAAATATTGAATTTATTTGAAAATGTATTTAAAAATTATTTGGGAGTTACATTATACCTCACTTAAAATTAATTTCTCCATAGGAATTCATTAATTTGGTACCATCAAATACGGATAAATATTCCTCATCACATCTTTAGGAACCCATATTACTTCCTCAAGATGGTGGGTTTTTCACATCAATTCGACCATGTGAGTGGTATTGTTTTTAGCATTTTATATGTTTGATCTGGAATCTCCATTGGTTGTTCCCTATAAGCAATATCAATCTCCAATGGTACAACCTTTGAGTTCAATATATGTTATTAATCAGGTATATACTTTCCCAAGAGAGATACATGAAACACATCATGGACTTAAGAGAGGTTCAGTGGAAGCTCCCATCAATAGGATACTATCCAGATATGATCAATAATTTCAAAGGGTTTAATATAAAAAGGGCTTATGTTTTCTTTATATTATAATAAAAATTTCACTATTTGGTTGTTATTTGATCAATTTAAATTTTATATCTTACTTCAAGAAATGAGGATGAGCTTTTTATGCCCGACAAGAAAAATGGGTCTCAAGACCTATAACAGAATGATATATCATACCTTCTATCTCAAGTTGTCATAAAAAATGTTTACCACTATTCATTAAATATTAATAAATCTCCATATGTATTAGTAATACATTAACCTCTAAAAACACGTCCAAATTTGAACATACACTATTCCATAAATAGATAACCATATGACCCTTAAAAAATTCACAAATATTAAATAAGGTCACTAAAATTATGAAAATAAACACAACATTAATCATCCAAATATCATAAGGTATCTCTTAATTGTTAGATACCAAATATTGTAATACTATAGTCATATATTTTAATGAAACATTATAATATATAGAATTACCATAAAATCTTAATGAAAACTTATGCACGTCCCGATTTCTTTAATAAGACCACATATTATTAAATATATTCCATATATCCAATAATTTAGTAAACTATATAAATGACAACATAAACCTCTTTTTTCAAATACCCTAAATCAGTTCCAAGTTCATCAATATTATATAATTTACATTATTCATATCCATCATCTCTTTATCTCATCATCGGGATCTCATTACGAGTTATCTTCCCTTAATCATGTTTTATCTTTAAAATATCACCATTATATTAAATCACCTATCTATATAATCAATATAATCGGATATATTTTTATAAATATGTAATTAGAAACTTCTATTCAATAATCCTTATATATTTTACAATTCCTATAACATAATTCCAGAATTCAAATACATAAACACATCAATTACTACAAAAACTGTAATTTATCAGTGTTTTTTTACAAAATTTCTTAAAACTGTCACTAATTTATAAATTTAGTGATGTTTTCAAGAAACATTACTAATATAGGGAAGTTCCATAAAAACATCCCCAAATTTAAGACATTTACAAAAAAGAGTCTCTAATATAGAGACATTCTTTGAAAACATCAATAAATTATCGATGTTTTGTTAAAATTCCTCATAAAATCAGGATGTTTTTTGAATGAATGTGGGAAAATTAGGAATCTTTTGAGGAAACGTTTCTAAATTAGAATTTTTTTAATGAAATGATGCTAAATTATCAATATTATTATGCAATACCAAAAAATATATATACATATATTTGTAGTGGTGGGAGTGGTGTCAAGGTGGTGTCGGAGAAAGGGGCGTGAGATTGTGTAGTGTGAGGTGGAATAGGGGTTGGGGTGTGATATTTATATTTAAATTTTTAAAAGTAATAAAAATTTAGAAAAAATATCAATTTCAAAATCAAAAAATAAAAATTTTAGAAAATAATTATGACACTCAAAAAACAACTAAATTTAAAAAATACATTAGTAAACGAGGTTTCTCTAAAAAGAGACATTTATAAAAGTCACTAAACATCAGTAAATGATGTGTCACTAAAAAGAAACATTTATAAACGACACTAATTTAGCGAGGTTAAATTAATAAAATTTATAAACAAACCTCGGTAAATGAGCTGTCATAAAATATAAATGTTTATAAACATTGCTAAATTAGTTGTAAATTATTGACCATTGTTTCTCATAATGGTAATTAAATGAATTAGAGATTTTTTTAAATGTCGCTAATTCAAAAGATGTTGCTAATTTTCAATTTTTTTTGTGAATCTTCCGACTTCATTATTAAACCATTAACCTGTCCTCATCTTTTTATTCCTTAGTATAGTTTTTCGATAATATAAAATATCAATCATGTTTTAACATTTATCATCTTCAATTTACTGAAACATGTTATGTTTAACATAAATATACTATTAGAATATTCCATAAATTCTATATGACATTCGAAGTCTCTTCATCATTAGAATTATAATTATTACTTGTAAAAACATTCTAATTTTCTTCATAAACATTACCCTAGGAGATTGACATGCATAATGAACAAAATTTCCACATTTAAAAAATTCAACCCTCAATGACACCTCTTGGAGAGAGTTATTCTCATCAACTTCATTAACCAAACATTTCACTCTTCCTTGAAAATTACTTGCATTGTGTATTTATTTTGTACACTCAAATCATTTTCCCATTCCACTCAGACCATCACATGGGTGATTCCTCCCACATTCTTGACATATATGAAACTAAATATTCATTCCTCTATGGTTCCACCACATTAACTTTCAAAAAAATATATTATTATCTTCTTTAGGGATCCCTAGATTTGGTCAATGTGAATGTTTTTTATCATATATAATGAAAACAGATTATAAAAAATCACAATATCCTTCACTAAAATCACCATCCCATTTCATCAACTCATTATCTATCACATTCAATGTTAACATAGTTCCATCAGGTTCGTTTTATTAACTAAAATAAAAAATAATAGTTCGAAAAACTGTAATCATAGTGGTTAAACTAAAAAAATCATAGAAAATAATTTATAGGATGGGGAAATCATGAAATAATATATTCAATTGAAGAAAACTTAGGTTTAACCATAGCCATTCATGGTCATTATTCAAATATTTTATGATAGTTTCAAATGTGTTTTTGAATTTCCAAAACATTGAACCTGAGAGTGCCCAAACAGGTGTGCAATAAAGTCTTTTCTCATGTACCGGGTAATGCTCGAGTCATGCTCGATATACATTTTCCAATGTTATTAACCCTAGGTATATCAGTACCAGAACCATGTAAACTTGTAGTATCCATAAATGGATGTATTTCAGGGAAACCACTAGCTCTATCCTTCACCAATATGGTTGAATATTTTCCTATACTCACAACAATCCCTCGAGGTATCCTTATATATATCCCTAGACATATCTATTAAAATATATCTAGGGATCACATAGAATATTTCTTATCCCTATTTCCAAATTATAAATAAAACATTCCTCAAATATGAATTGTAATGACCCAGGTCATTCAAACATAAATATCACATATTTTTAGAAGAATATTAAATACATTTCCTAAACGCATGCCCAATGGTTATAATAGTTTAATGTCATTGGATACTAGAAATAATCACATTATTTAAATTAGTATATTAAAAATGTCCCAAAATTATCATCTAACCTAGTACTAAACATTAGAATACCCCACCTAAACCTTTGTTCATAAGTAGGGGATGGAAAAATAAGAAAAGGTGAGCTCAGATTCTTAGTAAGGGTAAACATAGTAGTATCAATCTATGATCATATGAAAACTGAAAAAAAATATTGGGTTTTATGATCGTGAATATAACATATAAAGTTAATACCCAACCGTTAATATATCATAAAAGTGATTCATGGTAGAAAACCTTATCATTTTAGAAAATAAACCCTATAAGTGTGAGAAATCATCATAAATCAATCATGAATCATAATTTCATTTAATAAAAGTGTTGAACCATCATAAATATATAAAACCATTTCATATCTCAAGGTTAACTATCAAGACCACTGAAATAGTGTTATAATAATCCATCACCAATTTCCCACTATGGATGAGGACACACCCATTTCCCATAGTGGATCAGGACTCACCTGTTTCCCATAGTGGATCAATCCCATTTACTTTTTCCCATTTTTATCTCATGATATATAAACATTTAAACAATTGTTAATGTGAGATTTTTTTAATCATATATCGTGATAAATGGTTTGAAAAATCGCAGTACCCTTTACTACAATCACCACCCCATTTCATCAACTCATTCTCTATCACATTCAATGTGAACCCAGTTCCCTATGGTTCTTTCTATTGAATAAACAAAATCATAGTATGAGAAACTAAAATCATAGCGGGAAAACCAAATAATCATGAAAACTAACTTATAGTATAACTAAATCAAGATATGATATATTCAATATAAGGAACCGTATTCTTAACCAAGTACATTCACGGTCATTATTCTAATCCTTCTTGATGGTTTCTAGGAAGGAAGAATAATTAATGGTATTCTTAGATTATTAACAAGGGTAAACCTATGAGATATTAATCATTGATCATATGAAAAAATTAGATAAGTATAAGGGTATAAGATCATTAACATAACTTATGATGTTAACACCCAACCAATCATAAACCATAAACATTAGTCGTGGTATAGAACTTTATTATTTCATAGATCAATCCCTATAAGTACGATAATCACAATAATTCAATTGTGACTCAAAATTTCATTTCATAAAATTGTGGCACCATAATAAATATAAAAAAATATTTCATATTTTAAGCTTAAATACCAAGACCATATACACAATGGATCATGTATTCATCACCCATTTCCTATTATAGATGATTACACACCCTTTTCCCATGGTGGATCAGGACTCACCTATTTCCCAGTGTATCGAACACATAGACTTGTTTACCATCATTATCTCATTAGATATAAATCTTTACACAATGTATTGGAGGGAGATATTAGTACCAACCATCTTATAATGATATCCATACATATGTGTGAAAAAAATCATAAATCATTCATCATATAATCACATCATATCCAATCTAAAGTAAATTGATTTCTAAAACATTTTGTCAATTCACCATAACAAAACACATGAAGGATAAATTAGTTTCATAAACATTTCATAAAAATATAGATTATACATACATAGATAGGATAATGATGGTTTCATTAAATATTATCCCCATTGAAGCATATGTAACATCAAAGTATGTATTCTTAGATGCAAAATAATTTTTATTGATCACTTGGAAATTTTCATGAGGAAAATAGCATTTCCACTTTAAATTTTTATAATGTTAAACATTTTGAGAATCATTTTATTTTAAAATAACCTTGGAAACATATAAAGGAAATATTTACAAATAATTAAATAAGTTTAATGAGGAATATATCTTTTCTACTTTGAAAGTCACTTTTTAAAACTAAAAAATTGATAAAATATCTTCAAAATCCATTTCATTGAAAATATACTTTGAAACTTTTCATAGACGATTTTAAAACATTTCTTGATGAAGATTTACTATCCACTTTGAAAGTGAAATTTTAATATTAAAAATTAATAAATTATTATTATTTAAAAATAAACTTTTAAAATTATAATTGTTGTTTTAAGTGATTGAGTGGTCATGATGACAGGAAATTCTGTTTATGTCATGCATATTAAAATAGATTTATTTTATATTTTCATTGAAATTTAAACAATAAATATTTGGAAATGACATGAAGATTCATTATAAATTAATATATAAAAAATTATAAAATTGTTAATATTTTCATTAACAATTCCATTTTATAATGTTAAAACATTTTTAAATCATTTCTTGAAGACATTTATATAGAAGAAAAATGGGGTTTCGACCGAAGAGTAAAATATAGACGATTTGTTTGGAAAATAATATTTTGAAATATTGAGTACATAAAGATAGGGAAATGAAGGGAAAAGTGTATAATCAATATATATCATCTAGAGTGTAAAATTAATTACTTTTATGATATATGGATCATAATATTTCACCATCAAGATAATAAACATAAACAATCTTGATAAACAATGAGATTTAATCGAAAACATCTTACCATTATAATAACATTGAATCAGAAGCCCCATGATAGAATAAAATTTAATGAAACTTAAAATATAAGGATAATTAAAATATTCATTATGTTACATGTCAAATTGTCTTTATATATTTCTCATAAAATAATTTGGTGGTGAATATGACACATGTCTCATAGAAGTGACAAGCGAGACATAAATAATGCACCTTAAGACTAGACATCCTTCATAAATACTACAAATATTTTTTATAATAATTAAATTTTTATTACTTTTTTATTATAGAAAAATATTCATATATATCATATGATATATGATAGACTTATGACCTTTTATTACTAATTTATTAATATATCCCAGTTAAAGTCACGTTTTGGGTGATAACTACTTTTTGGGGGTGTATGTTTCGATTTGATATTTTTTGTCCAATTAATTTTATAAAGGTCAATTATTACACATAATTTTAACCATGTCATTAATATTATATAAATATATATATTAATTATATATGTATTTAGATCAATCCATAAAATCAAGATATAGAAAATGAAATACACTATTCTTGGATATGGTTGGTCATACATACGCTAGAGTGTTGTTTAAATTTCATGAAGGATGAAATTAAATAATTATAAATAATATATTAGAATTAAATAATAATTTTTACACATATATATCACATATATTAATTAATGAAAATCATTAGTGAAAATAAAATCACAACACTTTGTGAGGCGGTAGTCCACTGTACAAACAAAAGTCATTATCATATCCCCACAAACTGTTAAGTAAGAAGGTATATTTGATATGATATTTTTATAATTATAATTATGTTAAAAATAAGACATATATTAATTTAATATATCCTTATTACCATCCAATTAAAATAAAAATAAACACACATCACATCAGTTTGTGAGGCGGTAGTCCCCCATACACACGAGCGACGTTATTATTTTCGAAAATATTAGAAGGTATGAAGAAAGATGTTGTTTTATAATATAAAAGGTATAATAATATTATGAATTTCATATATAAATATTAAGTCCATCATTATATTCCACTGTTATATGTGGTGATGGAAAATGAATAACATGAGTTCATGAGGTCGTGGTCCGCCATACACAAGAATGATGAGTTCATATCCCATTTGATGGAAGAGGGGATGGATTTAAGTTATTCCATAGAAATATATCTAAGTATATGTAATATACTATTTTTATTACAACATCATATTTTCGTAATATTTTAACGAGTAAAAATTTAATGAAAAATAAAAACAAATAGTTTAAAAAATGACTTCTTCTTCAGTCAACCTCTTTAGGTTTAACCTATGGCATTAATAGATTTGATTTTGGAAATACAAAATGCCTCTAGTATGTGTGTATTAATTTAATTAAAAAAGTTGGATATATATTATGTAAAAAAGTTGTTTTTTAGGTGATAAGAGGATAATAGAGGGGGTGACCTTTTAAAAGTGATTAGGCTGACACACATGATATGTTTGAAATAAAAAATTGGTACCCAAGTATTTCACTTGATAAAATGATAAAAATGGTATATTCTTAAACCATAAATGTTATAATTTCTCTCTATCACCATATAGTTGGTGTTGACAATTTTCTATTTCATTTAACCAATTATCATTTTAGTTTTTCCCTAGGAAAACTTATTTTAAACATTACCATAAAAACAATATTTTACTCTTTTTACTATTAATTATGGTAAAATATTATGTTTTAATTATTATATAATATAAATTATTATAATTAAAAATATGGAACCATTTTTCATAATTTAATTCATAGAATTGTGAAAATTTAACTAAAATTAATATCACAGAGGTGATGAAAACGTGGTTTTTCAAAGTGGAGAGCTTCAAAACATTAGAATATTTGTATATAACAATTCAACATGAAATTGAATCAAATGACCTAAATTGAATTAATATTTTTAATATTGAACTAAATTTAATTTTAATAATATCTTATAATAATTTTTATGATTTCTAAATTCATTAAAATAAATAAAAATTGAAAATAAAAAAGTATTTTTCACGATTCATGGTATATTGTTTCTAGAAAATTATCAAAAAAATCACAACAATATAATTATGAAATAATTATTTAAAAAAGAGAGTTCAATTTTTGAAATATTATTTCTATAATTATAATGAATTAATTTCAAAATAAGTTCAAAAATGACGACATAAATAATTTTAGGAAAATACTATTTTAAGCATAAAATTAGACTTATTCTTATCTATTAAACAGTTAAAATATAATATTAATTATAAAAAATGGTTAAATATATAATACATAAATTTCACTAATATAATAAAAAAAAGTTCTTGTTTTAGTTTTTTGAGGTAAAAAATATTGGTGTGTATAAAATAGATTTTATGGACAATATTTTTTTTCTTATAAAATAATTTATAATTTTTATAGTAAAATAGTCTCTATTGAATTAATTTTATAAACATATTTAATCTACATATTTTAATATTTTATTTTCTTGCCATTCTTACCCACCATTCCAACAGCTAAGATATTCCTATATTATTGAATAATAATATTTCAAGAGAATTCCACATCTCGTTTAACATCAGTGTTCTGTGTAACATAAGATAAAACATGTGTTGCATGTAACAAAAAATATGGAAATGAATAAATTTATTTGAAAATAATTATTTCACAAATTCATAGGGTGTTGTAGAATGGATCGCTAAAAAATATCCCCATAATCTTAATTATGGATACACCACTACTCATAGATTTTTAAGGTACGTTTAAGGCTAGACAACTATATTAACTAATGAATCCTTGAAATATTGAGTTAAGTCATGGAGTTAGTAAATAATAACCATCATTTACTCAACACTTTGAAACTAATGATAAATAACATTTATTGGGATATTTATTTTTAGTAAACTATAGTTATGTGAACCCATTAGTCTCCAAATAACATCCTGATAGTTAGAGACACCCTCAACTATGGTTGATGAGCATCATAAAATATGATTTCATTCAAATTTATGTGATGGAAGAAATTTTACACAATATAACATTAAAGGATTTTAATATTTTGAATTTTTGAATGAAATAATTTTCAATTTATTATGGTAGTTCTTCATGATCTCACTCATAATTGAACCATTGTTAAAAAGAAACTATTCATCATGTGATTAATCATTACTTTTCATTACAAGATTTATAAAAATTACATCTAATCCTATAACAAACACAAAATAAAATAATTTACCGTGACAGTAAAATAATAATAAACTATGACATGATCATGAGAGGTTGTCTTCTGGTTGATACATCATGTAGATAATGGATCAACCAAGACCCTAGAAAAATACATTGAGTCTTGTAGGAACTTGTTTTATAACTCCAACTAAAACTCTTATATCTATCAATTTTTTTGTTTCATGCAGGATCTTGACTTGAACCACATTATTTAAAATTTCTTTTATTATTATAATGTTTACTTATATTTTTGTTAGGTGAACTTAGGGTTTTGGAATTATATTTTATCACTTAAATATAGACAAAAAGTCTCTTATAGATTTATATATTGAGGTATGAATAATATATAATCAAAACAACAAAAAACAATTACATTTTAAATTTTGAATGTAATAATTAAATAAAATAAATAAATACTTAAACATGTATGTTTTCATCTTATCTCACAATCAGTCAACATATAGTAAAAATAAATAATAAAAACTGAAAATGATAAAATTCAACTTGAAGGAATTTTTAATTCATTTAAATTTAATTATAATATTTTTTAAATAATTTATATATTCCATGTGGCTCAATTATTTTTAATAAATTATAGAAATTCAAACTATTTGTTTCAAATTTTAATATTGTTTGGGTCATTTTGGACCTAAAATGAACCTTTGAAGGGATATAAGTCCCTTTATAGTTATGGCTAGGCAGATCAAGTTGGGTCTTCTCCATCCTGAATAGGATCGGGTCACAGTAAGGTTGTCTACCCCGCATGGTGTTCATGTGTGTCAATTTAATATGTCCAATGAGGAAAAATATAAAATAAAATAATTATATTTTAAAGGAAAAAATTCACTCCTTGGTTTTTTTCCAATTCAAAAAACCCTCCAATAAATTTGTGGGGGGTAATGTTGTCAATGCGAGTTGAATGCCTCCAAAAACCATATTAATGAATGTTTTAAAATTTAAATCATCCATATAGATATGTGCACAAACACATCTTATGTAACTCCATTCTCCCAACATATCAACAATGAAACACTTTATCCAATGCATCAACTTCCAAATCATCTTTAACAATAATAATACATATAGATAGATATATATTTCATTTTTTATTCAAATGTATTATTATATCTCTGATCGATCATTAAATTATCATTAAAACATTAATTGAATCTTCATCAATGGCATTGAAACTGTATTAAATACATATTTCTATATTCCAGAAAATTTAGTCAATATTTAGAACTAAATAATTACATGATTCCTATGATACCACTTGTTTGTATCAGGTGTGAAACAAAAAATAAAAAAGAATGTAAAGTTAATATTTGACACTGAGATAAATGTTATGAAATTATATCTATTGAGGGGATACTTTATTATCAACCCAATGATCTCCTATAATTAAAATACGGATGAAAATAAAAAATGAAACTATAAATGAAAAAATTGAAACCATACCTCATTCGATTTTGATAAAACACATGTCTTTCTCACTATCAGGGATCGTTTCTAGAAGGAACTAAATTCAGAAACATGTATATCTTCGACAAACAATTAATAATCATGATACATGATTTTTATTCCAAATAAATGTGTTATAGAAGAAAATTGAAGGTTATTGTAACATCTAATTAGTTATAAGAGATAAAATGATATATCATCTCATCATGAAAAACTACTCTTGATCATCCCTTTATTTTCTATCCCTATAGAATGAGAGAAATTTTAAGATGTGATATAATTTTATAAAGGTTTTACACTTCTCATTTTTCTATCTTAAAGTTCTTATATGCCTGGATTATCACTTCCATAAATTTTATTTTGGTCCTTATATAAGTTAACCTTTCAAATAGAATAAAGAAAAGCCTAAAAAAGCACATTAAATTTCCATAAATGTTATGAATATTTTCTCATATACTTTTAACATCAAAATAATACTATATGGTAATATAAGAATAATTATTTTTACTTTTATCCTCCATTAAAATACTAAATAAACATTGAATAAATAAATTATTCATTCATAAATAGATTTCTTTGTTTTTACAAAATATTTTGTGAATATATAAATAAATAATTTTATTTCGTGTTAATATAATATAAAGTAATAATAAGTTTATTTATTTATTATGATCAATTAAAGATAGAAATAGCATGGACCCATAACATTGGTCTTGCTTTGTCTTAATCAATAATTCATTTAATAGGAAAATATTTAGAAAATAGTTGATATATTAACCTCTAGGACCTTGTCTTGATATAAATTAGTCACATTCCCAGACCATTAGTGGAATCTAGAATTATATCCTGGCCTTTAAAGAGATATGAATTAATTATAGCATGTAAAACCTCATATGAATGCATACCATGTAAGATAATCTATTGTCATCATGATATTTCATAAATCTGGATGTGTCACTTATGTCACATTCTATAATTGATTGATTTATTCATTTAATGTATATTTTGAGTGAACTTACCTTATTATACCATGACCAAGGATTTAATAATGGAACTACCATCCTGGTTAATTGGTCTTGTGATCCCTCTTTCTTTACTGAAGCAACAAATCTTTTCATGATCCTTCAATCAATTCCATGCCACAAATGACACACCCAAAATAAGATACCTCACAATAATTTACATATCTAGGTTTTTATATTGAATCAAAGTACTCTATCCAACGACACCCAAAACAAGTGGTTTTCTTATTGATGGAGTAATTGTCATGATATTATCTTATCAAGAGTACCAAGAGAGAAAATTATGAGGAAATGTGTCATTACTTATGATCCCTCAACACCTAATAGTCATATTTAATATGTATCCCATCATAATATTGTATGTAGACTATAAGACATTTTTTTATTATTAAATTCATAGTATCTCAAGGATCTCATTATAGATAAGAACTACTACAACCAGTTGATAAAACATGTAATATATTGGAATTATCATGTAAATAGCGCATTTATAAGTATTATAATTTTTATGGTAATTTAATATTTGGCATAGCAAAATATATTCATGATATTTTAATAAAAGTGTACTATGTAATTTTTTTTAGTACACCACATTTTAAAATAATATATTTAACTATTTATTTCATTTGTGTTGTTTAATTTGATCAGTTTTAATACTTATACATCTAGATATACTCTTCCCAATGGGGTTTTAGACATGTTCCAACAACTATCATGAAACTGGTGGGGTTGTGGTTTATGATAGGGAGGATATTATGGAATATAATAGATTATGGTAATAGAAATACTTCTAGGTTTTCATTTTATGTAAGATGGTGGCCTTGGAACAAAAATTATTTGATGATGGTGATATAAGATATGATTTATTAGTGTGATATATGAGATATATACCATCTTGAGGTTAGATTTAACCCCTTTGATAACTTATGGTTTTTGTGATTCATCTTGAGGTGCAGTACAGGTAGTTTGTTAGATAAATTCATCGAAAACCCAAATGATGACATGAGTAAGAGGGATAGACTCTTGTTATTATATACCATATAGGTTAAATTGACTATTTTACCAATTTTTAATTAGTGGATTACTTTGCAGTTTTTATTTGATTATTTGGGACAGTTTTGATCAACCTTCTTGGTTTCTATTGTCGTTTGACATTATATTGATTGTTATCCTCTCTTTGATTAAACATATTAAATGTAATCCTAGAACTAAAATTTCCCAAATGGTTTCTAAGTGTGAAATCATATAACCTCAGTCACACATACTTGTTTGGAAGAAGCCATTGACCAGTGGTGAGAGCCTATAATCGATATAGGGGAGACTATACTCTCTATATTACCACCATCGATAATAAATAAATAACTAAAAATAATCCATTGGTCAAAAATCATAGTATGTATATTGAAGTAAAACCAAAAGAAAAGCATTTAAAAAATTACACCAATTCTATAAAAAGTGAGAGATGTAGTCATAGAATCACACATCCTAGTAGATATCCCATTGGTCTATTCACATATATAAAAATAACAAAGAAAAAACTTCACAATGTGATCCACTACCATCCTTGAGCGTCATCTAAATGAAATATTCTATCCATATCATGTAATTATAGGCCAATATATTCCAAAAACAATGATAAGAACTATATGATAGACATGAGGACTATATATAAATATGGGGTACCCATAAAAAAAGTGAAAAATTAATCGCCAAAGGTAATTACGAATGAGTTCCCTAATGTACATCATCATATACATGTACATTCATAACGAAAAGAAATAATTAAATATAACTCATACAAGAATAAATGTATGATCATTGTGTACAAATAAGGAAATAATGATACTTAGTCATTTATGATCTGATCACCTATGGGAGACTAACTCCATCCTAGTGTCATGTCCATAAAATCTCAACAGTGGAAATGTGATATTCAACTAGTTCCAAATATGAAGAGAAATTATTTTCTTCGAACAATACTAGAATAAACTCATCATATTCCTATGGAAATATTATTAAGAAACCATAAGCTTATAAGGAGGGTGAAATAACATAACTAACCTCCCAGACAAGAAAAAAAACTAAAATGATGCAGGTCCCATGGTGCAATCTTATACCTAGGAAGTGGATTCCAAGGAGGGAATTATATAACCAACCACCAGAATGAGTTGGACCATAAACATGATGTTAGTCCCATTAACAATCATATATATCGGAATTTGACCCCAAGGAGGTCATAAAAACTAAAAATTCTCACACGAGTTAAGCCACAAACTTGGGGTAATATCCCATTGAAAATTTCATACACATTTGACACCATAAAAAGAGATAAAAGTATAAAATAACAAAACTAACATCCCTTACAATCCAAACTATCCCCTTAGGTTAATATTCTGTGGGTATCTTACATTCACTATGGAATTATATCCCCATATCTAACTCATAGCATGAAATCCCATGAATCCAACACATCACATGCCTTAACTCACCACCTAAGAACTAGTTATGCATATAATAACCATATTAATCATATTATATATTATAATATCTTACTCCATTTTCTTATAGCACTATTTATAAACATAATCAAAAGGCATGTAAATCCAAACCCATCGATATACTCTTATAACTCATGAATAAATCCAATAGGTTTCTCTAAAAAAATATTAACCTCTACTCATTGATTCAAACATCCACACAATATACCAATGAATATATCATATCTATCCAGATCTCAATACCATAGGATCATTCTAAAACAATCACATCCATGAATCTTGGGAAACTTATTATTAATACCTCAGAAATAATCTCAAAACCAATACTTTTCTATAATTAAACACCATTAAATGGTGATATATCAAGACAAGAATATATAAAAATCCCTCGTAACCATTTCATAATAATACCTTGAGGGAATTTCATACTCACTAGTAGCACCAAGTCTCTTTATCACCGACTTCATGGTGTTCCCAAGCCTCTGTATGAAAATGAACCATAATAACAATTTTATCTAGTACTAATCGTAAAATTCCTATAATACCAACCCTCCATGAACCATCCAAGGCTTTATAAAATCATATTTATCTTGAATTATAACTATAACTCTTCAAAAACCAATTTTTAGAATCTCCCTTGGTGATTCTAAATCAATAAGTACTAAAGAGTTACTCTCCCTAATAAATAACTGGTTTTTGGCCACATTATTCTCCGTACAAGGATTTCACAGTCCCACCATAATTTATGAAATTATAATTCCCATGAATTAATTACAAATCATACCTATATAGTTATATTTTTAAGTGTTATTTTTTACACCAACATCGACATTGAACTTACAATCCACAATATATTATATCACAAAAAAAAAACCCAAAAAATTAATTAAAAATTATTATTATTAATTAAATGATACAAACGAACAGGGAATATGGAATCCCGGCATTTTATTACACAACACTTCATTAAATTTTACAAACAATGGATCTTTAAAGTCCAGTGTCTTGGAAATCGGGAACAATAAAACTTGAAAAATTAAAACACTCGTTTAAAATACATTGAGAAGAATATTTAAAATTCCATCCTATATAAAATTATTAAATCTCATAACTTGGATACATATATCAATGTAAAGGGTGAGCAGAAGTCCCAGTTAGGGTAAACAAGAGTAACATTTTACTTGTGATATCAATAAGAACATGATGATTTGCATAAAGGCATGAAAAATGGAAAAAGAGACATATCATAATAAAAATAACATGAATAATAACTTGAATATGTGGCTAAAACATTTAATTTAGACATTCATGAACATATCACCAAGGTTCATCCCCAAGGTGTCATAAAAAAATTACCGAGGTTATTCACCAAGGTATCGTGAAACTTTTCATCTCAATAGATTAATTATTTACCCAATGCATTAGAGCGCTATCAGGGTGAACGCTTAATATGTCTTTATTTTAATGTGGTCCACATATATCATAATCATACATTTCAAAAATAACTAATATATGTTAAAATAAATGGGTTTTACTTCAATATCGTGACGTTTTAAAAGTGCTTAAAAATAAGATCGTTATGTCATTTATAACCCATGGAAAGAGAGCGTGGGTTACATGAATGTAAATTCAAGAATAAAATATATCTATTTATTTATTTATGAAAACTAATATAAATGAAATAGTTCTGGGTATTCACATAAATAAAACAAGAGAATTTCATGAGAGAAAGAGAGATAAATTTTGAGACAAAATTTCTACAGCATAACGACAATATAACTTGGTTTTAGAAAAAAATTAAAACAAGAGGAGAAAATGGTCACCCACTCATAAATAACTCATTATTCAGTAGGGGTAGAGAATAAAAAATATATATCATTTTATGGATATTTTCAGGAAATAACATATGAAAATGAAACCTCCAGGAAAAGAGAAGATGCAATTTCTTTTACGAAAATTCGGCAGCCTAACGGCATCACTTAAAAATTAAAAAAAAAATTGATGAGAGAAGAAAGGGTATCTCATAATTTGGACATGAAAATGAAAGTAATAATTATATTGGATAAAATACCCCCATATAATAAATTGGAATCTAGAAGACATAACATAAAGGAAGTCATGCGTTAAAAGAGGAGGGTGAAAGGATCCCTTACCTTGAAGAGTAACTTTGAAAACTCAAATTTTGGTACCTTGGAAGGCTTGAGGGAACCTTGGGAGGACATATTGAGAGATAAAAATACAAGATATTTGTCGATGTAGATTTTTGAATGAAAGGAATGAGGTAATTTCTTGGTATTTATTGGAAAAGTGAGGGAATAGATTATTAATTTTCAAGGGACACCTCATCGGTGGTAGTTGTAAAACCACGGGCTTGACCTTGGTATTTTCCCATGGCATTGGCCACTTGGGACACCTAATATAATATATTCCTATTAAATAGTATAACATAATTATTAAATCATTACTACATCATTAATGATGTCATTAAGCAACCAAAACTCAAAACTATATTTTTAATATTCACCGAAAATTCAATTATTCTAGAAGAATCCCAAAAATTTACCCAATCCTAATATCAATGCTCTGAATTATAAAATGGACTCCATTTTATGTTAATAATTTTCTAAATATTTTTAATTTAATTTTTAAATAAAATCATTATTTTTTCAAAAAAACTCTAAAATGATAACTCATTTTGTAACACCATAAGAAAGTAATCAAGGTCCTATAAAATTATCGTATAACTATAATACAATAAAGTGAAAATTTATGGTTATATTTTATGAAAATATATTTCCATTTTAAATTATTAAATTAATTATAAAATTATAATTAAAATATCTATGACATACAAAAATACCAAAACATATTCTATGATCGTTTTTTAACTTTTAAGATGTCTAAATTGTATTTATAAATTCATGGGTGAATTTTCTTTTTTTTGGCCAATTTACTATTCATTACTATTCATTATTATTCATAAGGGTGTATTGTTATTCATACATTATTATTCACTAAAAATTAATTTGATCATATTTGACTCTAAATTTCTTACTGATCACAACTATAGAAGACCATTTTTTGAAAATAATTTTACATTATTAATTATTTAATGTTTACATAAATATTTTAAAATTCCATTTTTTCCAAAATTCATTAGAAATATGAAACTATAAATTTATCTTACATTTATCCAAATATTTGAAATTAACTTACTTTTCTGTAATAGGAAATAATAATTTTATTTATACAAAAGGTTTACACAAGCAACTGAGGTTGTGTTACAAAGCCCCTTATAACATCTACACAGGACCTAAGTGTAAGGTGTGTTATGGTGATAGAATCTTGGGTCAGCTCAGAAAACATTTCCCGATTGGAGATTTATATCAGCTTCAACTTCTCACTTAGGCAATTTTGTTCAAGCTTCATATGTTGAAGTTCGGCTTGGGCTTGGTCTAGAGAAAATCCCCGTGATGCTACCTCCTTCCTAAGATTTGACAGATGGGCTTCATACAACTCAAGTCTATTAGATGAGGCCATCGACTCTTCTTTCTATGTTAATTAACCAAGATCACTTTTATTTATAAACAATATTCATAATGTTAAGAGTTTAGTTACCAACGGTCATACTGAACAGTGTTCATATAATGGACGAAACCCAATAGTGTCATTTTAATTATACTCGATTCGTTTATTAAAGGATATAGTTCTTTTGAGTATAAAATAAAATAACACCAAAAATTAGGAAACAAATATTATTAAAAAGTCTGGGTCGTTACAGGGAAAATACTATAAAATTACCATGTGGACTCCCATGTTTAAAAACATAAACAACATATAGAATATAACTCATAAAACATGTTCAAAAACTCAAAGGACAAAATAAAATCATTATTATTTCATTATATACTTTAATTAATTTAAAATTTTGCAACATCCATATATAAAATCATCATTTCACTTACCTCTAAAAAAATGGAAAACAATGGGTCATTTACATGCTCCCTCAACACCCTCTATCCATCACTTGATGTAACCTCTTAATCTGAAGATGATTCAACCATGATTTAGTGTAATAATTATAGAATTGATATATGGATTTATATTAAATTTTAGGGAGGTTAAAACATGGAAGACAAGTAGAAGAGATAGGGCGGTTCTTTATTTGGGTGTGGTGAAATAACATCTGATTGATTATCATTCTAATGAAAAGTAAGGGGGTCAATGTAACAACCATAAATCTAGTAATATAGAGTCTGTGTTTGGATTATGAAGTTGACATAAGATAAAAGGTATCACATCATTGAGGATTAACCAGTTTAGTTGTAATGAATAACTAGATACAAACATTCATCTCTTATTAAATTGGTAATAAAACAAAAAACAAAATAATGAAAAAATGTTCTGCATCCTTGAACATATCAAAATATTAATTCTCCATATCCCAGATAAAATAAAATATAAGGGTGGCCTCAAATACTCAGAAAGGGTTATATAAAATTGATTATATCATGAGTAAATAAGGCATAATCAACAAGTCAATGTAAATAACTAAAATCACATTCTATTTAATCAATAACTAGATCATGAAATGGATCAATGTATAATATCAATGTTGGAATCTCATAAAAAATAATAATTAAATTTTCAATGAAATTTTTTTATAATATTTTATTCCATGATCTAATACATAATTATATCTTTAAGATATTTTCCCTATGATAAGAGAACATAATTTATAGGTAAGTATACAAAAAATCCCATCTAATAAGTATACCCAAATAGTTTGTACCATGTGACCTATTGATGCATCAAGTATCTATCTATAACAAAGGCCCACATGTCATGGATTTTACAATGCATTCCTTATATATTTAACGATCAATTTAATTCATAGAAAATATTCCTTATCAAAAAATATTTTCATTGAGTAAATGATACATAATATCATGACTTTTCTATTCAACCAATTATAATTCATTATAAAATCCCACATATATATATATATATGTATATATAAATGGTATATAGTGTAATAAATAATAATGTACATGATACAATGAATAAATATATTTAAGAAAAATGAAATTTCCATTGAAAATTTTTGACTAGAAATTAAATGTTCGGAGAGAAATTTAATGAACAAAAAATTAATAAGAAATAAAATATGACCATTAATTTATTATAAATATAGGTTTTGTGATGAATTCATTTTTTTTGAATTATATGAAAATAAAAGAAAATAAATATTTTCTTCATTAAATATTTATATTTATAAAACCCTAAAAAACACACAGAAGAATAAAAATATCCTAAAATAGTTATGGAGTAAGGAAATTTATTTGGCACCTTATTCATTAAATGTAAATCATCAATTTTTAATTTTTATAAAAACTTTGAAAATGTACCTCTCAAAAATTATATGAATAATTCATACAGACTTTTTGAAAGTTAATGATAATATAAAATATCCTGAATAAAATTTTTTTGTAAATAAACAGGCCATTTTGAATTTTTTCTGAAAAATATTAACATGGAAGGAAAATATACCAAATCAAAAAGAGAAATATGATCATATTTCATTTTGAAATTTTCTTTACCTGATTTAAGTGCCAAAGAGAGGGAAATTTAAAAAAAATAGAAAAATTGATAAATAATTAGAGGAAAAGGAATGAGATGAATTTTACAAAGGATATATTAAAACACTACGGAAAAAATGGGTATTTGCGACGGGAATAAATCCCATCGCAAATAGCCCCGTTAAAAACTTATTTGTGATGGGGGTATTTGCCCGTCGTAAATAAGTAGCCTTTTGCGACGGGATTGCTTTACCCATCGCAAAAGAACTGGCGCGTGTTGCGCGCCAGATCGCGGGAAACATATTTGCAATGGGAGAATATTACCGTCGTAAATAACCGGCGGCGGTAAAAGGTATTTGTGACGGGAATATTTCCCCGTCGCAAATAGTATGTCGGCAGGTGGTTTTTTGCGACGGGACCCGTCGCAAATAACTATTTAACCGTTGACCGTCTTAAATGATGGCTAAGGTATTTGCGATGGGTACCGTCGCAAATAATACTATTTGCGACGGGAATCCCGTCGCAAATAATCTAACCTATAAATACCCCCATCCGTTTTTTTCAAATCATTCTCAAACTCCATCTTCTTCTTCTCTCAAAGTTTTATTTTTAAAGTTCATTTTTTCTCAAGTTTAATTTTTTTCTTCAGAGTTGATATTAAAGTTTTGAAGAACGATCAGAGAAGATCAATTTTCAAGGTACTTATGTTCATTTTAATTTAATATTTATTTTTAATTTTTTATTAGTTTTAATTATTCTTAATTAGTTGTAATTTAATTATGTTTTCATTGTTTTGCAACTTAATAAATTTAAATTATTAGTATTGTTCATAGTTAATGGTAATTAGGAATAATTAGTAATGATTTTTAATAATTAAGAATAAATATTAATAATTAGTAATAAATATTAATAATTAGGAATAATAACATTATTATATTATTAGTATATTTTATTATTAAAATTAAAATAATATAATTTTTTATATATATACAATTCTCTTTTCATCTGTGCGTTTGCTGTCTCCACATGTATTATTTGTATGTGGAGAGAGAAAACACACAGATGAAAGGAGAATTGAATATAAATTAAAAAATTATATTATTTTAATAATAATAATAAAATATACTAATAATGTTATTATTCGTAATTATTGGTAATTATTCCTAATTATTGGTAATTATTCATTTGATTACTACTAATTAGGAACAATTACCAATAATTATCAATAATTAGGAATAATTACCAATAATTAGTAATAATTACCAATAATTAGTAATAATTACCAAGAATTAGTAATAATGACCAAGAATTAGTAATAATTACCAATAATTAGTAATAATTACCAATAATTAGTAATAATTACCAATAATTAGTAATAATTACCAATAATTACTAATACTTACTAATAATTAGTAATAATTACCAATAATAAGTAATAATTATTAATAATTATCAATAATTAGTAATAATTATTAATAATTATCAATAATTAGTAATAATTACTAATAATTACCACTAATTAGTAATAATTAGGAATAATTACCAATAATTACCAATAATTACCAGTAATTAGTAATAATTAGTAATAATTAGTAATAATTAGTAATAATTAGGAATAATTAAGAATAATTATGAATAATTAGGAATAATTAGTAATAATTACCAATAATTACCAATAATTACCAATAATTAGTAATAATTAGTAATAATTGCCAATAATTACTAATAATTAGTAATAATTCGTAAAAATTAGTAATAATTAGTAATAATTACCAATAATTAGTAATAATTAGTAATAATTTGTAATAATTATCAATAATTAGAAATAATTAGTAATAATTCGTAATAATTCATACTAATTACAAATAATTAGTAATAATTAACAATAATTAGGAATAATTACCAATAATTCTTAATAATTACCAATAATTTGTAATAATTACCAATAATTAGTAATAATTACCAATAATTAGTCATAATTACCAATAATTAGTAATAATTACCAATAATTAGTAATAATTACCAATAATTAGTAATAATTCGTAATAATTCGTAATAATTCGTAATAATTAGTAATAATTCACAATAATTAGTAATAATTAACAATAATTAGTAATAATTACCAATAATTAGTAATAATTACCAATAATTACCAATAATTACCAATAATTACCAATAATTACAAATAATTACTAATAATTAGTAATAATTACCAATAATTAGTATTAATTACCAATAATTACCAATAATTGGTTATAATTAGTAATAATTGGTAATAATTAGTAATAATTGGTAATAATTAGTAATAATTAGTAATAATTAGTAATAATTACCAATAATTAGTAATAATTACCAATAATTAGTAATAATTACCAATAATTAGTAATAATTACCAATAATTAGTAATAATTACCAATAATTAGTAATAATTAGTAATAATTAGTAATAATTAGTAATAATTAGTAATAATTAGGAATAATTAGTAATAATTACCAAGTATTAGTAATAATTACCAATAATTAGTAATAATTACAAATAATTAGTAATAACTACCAATAATTAGTAATAACTACCAATAATTAGTAATAATTACCATTAATTTGTACTAATTAGTAATAATTACCAATAATTAGTACTAATTACCAATAATTAGTAATAATTAGTAATAATTACCGATAATTAATAATAATTACCAATAATTAGTAATAATTATCTGGATGGAGTACACATGGTCAGAAATCATGTCCTTATTGTATGGGAGAGAACAAAGCATTTATGCTCATTCATGGAAAGAAACCTTGTTATTTTGACTGTCATTGCAGATTTCTTCCAGCTGATCATCCTTTTCGCAGAAACAGATCTCATTTCAGAAAAGGAACAGTTGAAAGGGATGAACCTACAAAAATGCTATCAGGTTCGGAGTTAAAATCAGTTGTATTTTCATTACCTCCCATCACTTTTGGTCCCACAATAAAGCAACAGAAATTTTCTGGTTTTGGGAAAGAACACAATTGGATTAAACATAACATATTTTGGGATTTTCCATATTGGTCTGATTTGTTGGTCTGACACATGTTAGATGTCATGCATATTGAGAAAAACTGTTTTGATAATTTGTTTCATACAGTTTGGGATACGCCAGGAAAGAGAAAAGACAATGTAAATACATGTTTAGATCTTGACCAAATTTGCAGGCGTCCAGAATTGGAACTATTTGAGAATGTCAGAACAGAAAGGTTACTGAAACCAAAAGAATCTTATACACTTTCTAAAGAAAACCGTTTATTATTTTGTCAGTGGATTGCAGATTTGAGACTTCCAGATAGTTGTGCTTCCAATTTGGGTAGATGTGTAAAGAATGGTCATATTACTAGATAAAAAAGTCATGATTGTCATGTTATAATGGAGAGACTTCTACCCATTGGATTAAGAGGTCTGTTGAATTCTGTGATTTGGGATTCCATAACAAACATGTCTCATTTTTTTCGGGAAATTTGTGCGGCTACGACAGATTATGATGCTCTAGGAAAACTTGAAAAAGATGTTGTTGTAATTATATGTAAACTAGAAAAAATATTTCCGCCGTCTTTCTTCGACTAAATGGAACATTTGATGTTACATTTTCCATATGAAGCCAAATGTGGAGGTCCAGTACAGTTTCGATGGATGTACCAATTTGAAAGATGCATGCAAAAATTGAAAAGAAAAGTACGTACCAAAGCATCTGTTGAAGGATCTATCGCAGAAGCTTATTTGCAAGAGGAAATATCTTTTTTCTGCTCCCATTATTTTGAATCTGCGTATCCTTCAAAACACAACCGAAAGGGACGGAATGAGAGGAATATTGATGAAATCGACAATCAATTATCTGTTTTCAACCAGTAAGAGCTTGGTTTTGGTGGAGTTTATGAACGCTGGATTTCAGATGATGAACATCATAGAGCTCATACGTATGTTCTGCTCAACTGTGAAGAGATGACATCAGTTGTACTGTAAGTGTTTATATCACTTATTCTATCCTTTATGTTACAGTAAATAACTTTGGTTTTTATAGGTTGTATGATAATCATATCAAGAAACAAATTCCACAAATTACAGCAGCTGCTCTCGAAGAACGTCAACTGAAAAATTCCTCTCAGTGGTTTCAAAAACTGGTAACATAAATTCTTTATCTTTTAGCAACTCATTCAATGTATAGTTTACTATATTGATAATTGTTTCACAAATTTTCAGGTGTCTCGACATGCTGATAAAATTGACAAACGGCTGTGTGTATTGAGTAACCCACCTTCCAAACTTGTTAAAACTTACAATGCATATGTGGTGAATGGATTTAGATTCCACACACATGCATATGGGGAATCGAAAAAAACAATGAATAGTGGAGTTAGCTTGAGAGGATCTCATCATCGAGAAAATGAAGTTGACTTTTATGGCATACTTGATGAAATCATTGTACTCTGTTATCTTGGACAACATTACATAACCATGTTCAAATGTTGGTGGTTGGATATAGAGAGAGGCGTGTGTGTTCATCCAACTCATGGAATCATCGATATTAAATGTAAAAGTGTTCTCACAGTAAATGAACCATTCTTATTGGCTCAACAGGCATATCAAGTTTATTACGCAAAGTACTATGCTACATCAAGAGACTTGACTGATTGGTGGAGTGTAATAAAAATCAAAATTCGAGACAATCAGTTTAGTCAAAGTGAATTTTATTTCATTGATGTGAAAATAATTGAAGTTTTTCAATAGAGTACTCAAAATAAATCTTTTTTACAAAGAGACATGAGTATCGATGACGACACCCCACATTTAAGAGTCGGTGATGACGATGATGTTAATGATGTCACATATGAATTTGAAATGGTAAGAGATGAAGCAACTGTAACTCGAATGGATATCGATGATGTTGAGGAGGAATATGAAGATGACATTGACATATATGAAGATGATGTTGAAGATGAACACTGATAGAATTCCATGGTATTTATATACAATCATAATATGTATATATGTATATATAATAGTAATTATCAATTATTTGAAAACATTAACATTTTCTGTTTCAGATGGACGACGCCACATTTCGTGAGTTGGCGGATGCTGACCTGCCTTTCGATGCGGATGAGTTGCTGGCAGATGACCATCAACCTGCAGGCGCTCCAAGGAGTACGCGGAGGGGACACGGTCTTGCACGATTGATGATTCCTGACCCCGTCCGCGAGGGACGTCCACGTCTTGGGTTTGATCCACGCACACGGAGGTGTGATAACCTGTGTGATAACCTATGGATTTGACTAAGATTTCATTAATCTATTCACATAATAAATGTTTATTATTTTTACAGTTTTTCGCATATAGCAGTCGGACAGGGTAGCGCTATTTTTCCAACTATTTCTCTCAGCCCTGGACCACATGGGAGCAGATTCCCATTGATGTGCAGCAGTCCATGTTCGGCCATAGGTTGGTACGTACGTAAATAAATAATTTTTATTTTGAAAATTATTTCATTTCTAACTTGATATTTTGATTTATTTGTAGGGTTTATGGTTTCCGATCGAGGATACCATGCGTTACGCCATCCCCGAGGCATGGGAGGTGGCCATGCGTGATCACCTTCGTCAGTTTTTGCACAATTTAAGAAAAGCTGCCATGAAGAAAGCAGGAGTGTCAGACTTTGACGAGTCATGTAGAGCACACCGACCAGAGTACATTTCACCCCATGTATGGGATGGATTATGTGTGCACTGGTTGAGTGGTGCCGTTCAGAGGAGATCCTCGGTGGGGAGGCAGAATCGGGGGAGACAGGAGGTGACTCATCGAGCTGGGAGTTATTCTTTTAGTACTCATAGACAGCATCTGGTACGTACATTATTTATAAATATTTTATATAACTATAAATATTAACAGTTTATTTTTTATTCTTATAGGCTGTCGAGCACCCCGATATTACGGAGTACGACGTATATCAGAGGATGTATAGTGATCCCGCTACTGGGGAGCTCAGAGGTGATCTCCAGCATCACATCGTGGTCAGTATTATTTGTTTTCAAGTTTAAAAATTAACTGCATATAATATATTCACAATTTTAATTTTAAATTGCAACTACATGAGTCATATGAGGCCGCAACGTCACAGGCCCGGCCTGAGAGTCAGGCCGAGTCATCAGATCAGACCACTGGCCGTCAGTTTGATGAGGCGGCATGGATGCAGGCCACCAAGTATGCCTTCGAGAAGGGCCGGGTAGTTGGTATCGGCTCTTGACTGACTCCCGGAGATTATTATGGCAGTGCTGCGATGTCGGCATCCAGCTCGAGAGGAGCTCGTGCATCTTCTTCTACTACACAGTATGAGGATCAGTTGCGATCTCAGACTTCACTGATAGAGAGTCTCCGATAGGAGCAGGAGCATATGTGTCAGCAGCATGAGGAGGAGCGTTGACGCCAGCAGCAGCTGTACGAGGAGCCGACGAGTCGGTGGCAGCAGCAGCATCAGGAGCAGATGGAGTACATGCGCCGACTCACTCATGCTTTAGGGATGGAGTTTCCTCCACCACCATCTGCAGATCCCCCACCTCCCCCCTCCTTCAGATTAGAGTTTGTATTTATGTTATAAAATTTGTGAAATCAAAATATGATTTTTTTTTTCTTTTCGTAGTTTCTGTCTCATTATAAAATATTAATAATATTATATTTTTAAATAACAATATTAATATGAATAATAATATTATTTATATTTTATAATATTAAAATTTATATATATATTAAAATTTTATAATATTATAATTTAATTATATTTTTTGTAATACTTGAATTATTTTAATATTTGAATGTAAAATAATTCTATTATTTTTATATTAATTAAAATAACTTATTAATATTTTTTTATTTATGAATTATAATTCTAATATTATTATATTAATTAAATCATTTATTAATATTCTATTATTTTTTATTTTTGAATTATAATTCTATTATTATTATATTAATTAAAATAATTTATTATTTTTATTTGCGAATTATAATTCTATTATTATATTAATTAAAATAATTTATTAATAATTTATTAATATTTTATTTTTGAATTATAATTGGATTATTATTATATTAATTAAAATAATTTATTAATAATTTTTTTTATAGTATTTGCGACGAGATACTATGCCCGTCGCAAATAGTATTATTATTATATGCATTAAAATAATTTATTAATAGTTTTTTATTTTTCTTAAATAGTTTTTGCAGCGGGCCCGTCGCAAATAGTAATTTTATTATATGCATTAAAATAATTTATTAATAGTTTTTTATTTTTTTTAAATAGATGTTGCGACGGGCCCGTCGCAAAAACTATTTTAAAAGTTTTTTACAAATATACGGAGTACTATTTGCGACAGAAAGAATACCCGTCGCAAAAAACGGCTTTAGCGACGGGCCCGTCGCAAATAAGTGTTGTTGCGACGCCGTTTTCAGCAACGGGCCATTTGCAACGGGCCCCCGTCGCAAAAAGCCATTTGCGACGGGATCCCGTCGCAAATGACCCGTCGCAAAGACCTGTTTTTCTAGTAGTGAAAGAATATTTTAATGAAAATTATAGTAATCATAAAAATGAGATTGTAAAAAAAATTATGACAGTTGGTAAAATCTCAATTGGTAATACTTTAAAGAGTAACATGAATTGGAAGCTAAATCATCCTATATAAATTGGTATTCATGTTAAATATATCAAAGGGGAATTTTATATAACATATAAAAGTAAATAGAAGCATAATAACAAAAATGTCTCAATGGGGTGGAAATTTAGACGAAATCTCATACCTCATGCTTACCCATAGTTAAAAGTGATTTAACCTCTAATATATTGGTTTTAAAAAATTTATTATTTTATACCATAACCATATTCATATTTATAACATCATATATGATCCTCTTATATAATATTATCACTCGTTCATTAATAATCTTTCATTATTATCAATTTTTTAGATGTTTACTAATTTGTTTTATCACATATGTTTTTTAATGGATATTCAGATTTATATGAATAGGATATAGTTTTATCATATCAAAAATGATATTGATGATATAAATATTATATTTATTCATTATATTAATTTTTATAATAATTATTGAATATTTAGGCATGAAAAATGAATAACATTTCTTTATGGTGACAGTAGTCCCTACATATGAATGAGATACCTTATCATTTTTTAATGGGTGAAATTTTAAGGAAGTAGATGATATATTAATTTTGAGTGTTCAATATTATGTCATAATTATCATATTTATTCATTTTTTCCATCATTATAACCACCCATGTTAGTCATATTTCTTGAAAAAATGGATCCAAAATAACTTGTATAATAATTTTATGAGTTCAAGGTAAAAATAAATCCCTAAAATGAGGTTTAATCTTGTTTTTATTTCATTTTAACCCTTATTTTATAGATTAACCCCTGATAGAACCATTTTGACCTTAACCGTGGTAAAAAAAATTCAGTCTTTTTTCTATCTATTATGACAAACTATTATGATGAAATTATTACAATATATTAATTATGATGATTCAAAATTTGGAATCCATTTTATCATATTCAATTCATGGTTATTAATGTATTTAATTTAAAAATAATCCCACAAAATGTGTTGAAGAACAGTTTTTCAAGAAATGATTTTTTCAAACATAAGATGATATTACATTATATATATGTCTTTTAATCATCACTATACTGATTTAAATTCATATAGTTAGATATATAATCTATAAATATTTTTAAAATTATTCAATATTAAGTATTATTTTAATTAATTGAAATGGAAAATACATTATACAAGAATATAGTTTTCTAAAAAATAACCCATTTTCCTCTGAATGATCTTATCTTTATTTATATAAATATCATAATCAATATGTGGATATTTATAAAAATTATATCCCATTATTATAAATAAAATAGTGAATAGTTAAATAAAAAATTTATATTTTCAATAAAATCTAATTCCTAATAGAATATTTTTAAAACTCATTCTAGGATTATTTTGAAATAGTATGATAAAAATTGATATTGATATTGATATTAGAAAATTAGAGATTTTTTCCATACGACATTAATTTTTTTATAATATTATAGTTTTATCAAAATATATTTTTCACATAGAATAATTTATGCTCTAGTGTTATATTATTCCCTCCTTTAAAAGTTTCATTCTCAACCTTTTCATTGATATTAATTTCATAACAAATTAGAGTGGTTCTTCTTCATAACATCCTCAGGATTCCACAATGCTTCCTCCATTTTATGATTTCTCAAAATATATTTTACTAATAGTGACTATTTATTTCACAAAACTTTCTCTCTAGTATCCAGAATCTAGATAGTCACTTCATAGTAAGATTTATTATGTTCCAATACTATTTATTTGGAGGTGAGAACATGCATCTGGTCTCGAATAAACTTCTTTAACAATGAGATATGAATAAAAATTAGGCAAATTAAAGAGTATTGATGTTATTACCACATAGTAATCCAAGACACCAATTTTTTTTATAATTTTAAAAGTTTTGATGTACCCAGGGTTCAGTTATCCTTTCCTAAAAAACCATATAACACCCTACTATAAAGATACATTCAAGAAAACAAGATCTCATACTTTAAATTTAAAATCTTTACTTTGGTTATTGGAGTACTATTTTCCTACTTTGGGATGCTTTAATATTATAATGAATTGTCTTTTCAATTTTTTATTGTCTCCGAAATTTTTTTTGGGCATATAATCTCCCATTCAACAATTTTACCCCCATAAGTTAGAGTGTGACATCTCTTTACGTTTAACGAATTATATGTTCCCATTTTAATAATTTAATAGAATATATTGTTATAGGTAAACTCTGACAAAGGGGAATACAAATCATGCATACATTGAAAGTCATATGAGCATGATATCAAAATAACTTCTAATGTTTAAACAGTCCTTTCAGATTATCCATAAATTTGAGGACGATATGTGGTGATCAAATGAAGCTCAGTATCAAGATCCTTTTGAATAGTCTTCTAGAATTGTTCTGCAAATCATCGATCATGATTAGAAATAATTTAATTAAGTTTCCTATGAAGTATTAAATCATCATTAATATAGGAATTTTCTAGTAACTTAGTAGTAAAATCATATATTATATTAAGAAAATGTGTACATTCGATAGGTTGGTCAATAATAACCCACATCACATCATTACTTCAAGGTGTCATTAGTAATACATTGAAAAAAATACATAATAATATCATCCCACTTGATATCTTCCCATAAAAAATGTTCCTCTATAACCATACATTTTATGGTGATACAAGGGTGTACTAAGAAATTCATGCTATCATCATCATCTGACAATTCCCATTCCAAAGTAGGTATAGATGGAATACATAGAGTATTTACAAATTTTATAATACCAACTTCTCATATGAAGTTAGTCAATTTTTCAGAATTCACAACTTTAATATTTTTTGGAAATTTATCTTCATCAAGAAGTGAAAATTTATCTTTTCCAATAGAGATGTTTTAGTAATCCATTAAAAAGGGAGTGCTTCCCCCTAATAATTCCCATATATATATTTAATAAATTTATTAATATAGATCCATGTAAATTCTCATTTTGATCAAAACTCTATGATATTTCTTAATCAATGAACTTGAGAACATATTTTCCATCCTTGGTTGGGAATGTATTGAGAAATTATAATCATTCAATAGATAAATCAATCAACTTTGACTCATTTTGAGCTATTTTTTTAGACGAATAATTTGTAACCCTTGTGTTCTGTGTATATCTTACACATTTCACCATATAGAACATGTATATAAAAATTTAAATGTAATATTTTTTCCCATCTTAAGATCATGGGTTGGATAGTTCTGTTCATTAATATTTAAATACCTTGATAAATATGTAATTAATTTATCTTTATACATAGGTATACAACAAAATAAACTTTTTATGGATTAATATATAAAAAAAATCCATCATTGCTATTAGTAGACTCAAAATTGGAAAATTGAACAATATCCTCTTCAATTATTTAAAAAATTATTCAGATTTATTTTTCCATGTGAACTTAATCCTTTTATGTGTAATTTTGGTTAACATGATATCCAATTAAGACTTTTTGAATAAATCATTGATAGTAACCTACCAAACCAACAAAACAGTGTATCTAGGATATATTCATTGGTGTAGTATATTCTTTGAGTACCTTTTTTTGCGGTATTAACTGAGATTTGATCCTTGTAGTAATTATTATCAATAAAAAACTTTATCAAGCTAGAGTTTAAACATTCTAAATTTTCTATATAAATACAGTCTTCTTACAGGATTATAAATGATACTCAAGTGATTCTCATGGTCTTAATAGATTTTTGGATATAAAAATATATCATTAATAAATACAACAAAAAAATTTCAATAAATTCTTTGAATTTTTTTTTTATTATAACAATATGAAATATAGGTTTTATTAAATGGAATTATTTTAAATTCATTATTTCTCTACCTCATATGAAATTGTATCATTGAAATATATTACATCATTACTGAAAATTCATAATTCATAGACTGAAGGTTAATATTTGAGAAGTATTGAATTCCATAGAGTTTAATGAAAAAGTCATCAATTCATGATAGAAGATACTTTTTCCTTATTGTAATATCATTAATTCAATATAATTAATAAAGATCCTCAGGGATCCATATTAATTCATAAGAAAAATAATAAGGGATTCCCAAGTAAAACCAATAGGGAATATAAATCCCATATTAAACAAATCCTCTAGTTGTTTCTTCAATTTCACTAATTACATAGTGGAAATTCTAAATGGATTGCTTCATATAGGTCGTTCATCAGGAATTAAATAAATGGAAAACTCAATTTCAAACTCTGATGGATGTCAAAGTAATTACTCAGAAAATATATCAAGGTATTATTGTATAATAGGTACATAATCAATTAAAAGATTATCTTTTTCATCTATTGATTGTATCTGCTCTTCTTCCCCAAGAATCTCATTTAGAAGAGCTCCTTGTGGTGGGTCGATACATGACCAAAATAATTATGTCTAAAGAAAATGAATTTAATGTATTTATCATCATGAATTTGTATTTTTATCTCTTGGAAATAAAATTTTTCATTATATTTTGAAATCCAATCCATACCAATTATTGTCTCAAAGTCAACCAAAGGTGTAATACTAAAGTCTTAAAATAGGGAACATTTACGGGTCATAATGGGAATTGGCTGACACATCCATATTGTGGTGAGATTTCCACTGGCAGTCCCGAATGATAGCTCCATTCTTGAGGTGATATGAAAATATGTAGTTTTCTTGGAAAACATGGAAGATATAAAAGAGTTAAAAGATATAGAATCAAATAAAGCATTAGGTAAATTTGAGGATATGATTAAAGTGTCTTCTCCCACATATTTAGAAACTTAATCTTTAGTCGTAGTGATCATAAAATCTTGGAATTATTTCCTCGATCACCTCTATAGTAGGATCAATTAACACTTGGAAAACTAGGTTAACTAACTCCCCATTTATCTACATTTGAAGCACTGAATTATAGTGGTTTATTTATTCCCACTTAAATAATTATCTATATTACGCTAACATCCAGACATGTATTAATATCCCATATCCTTCAATATTTTCCCAGATTTTTTCTTCCATAATTTTAACATGATGAAAATTGATTCATTCCACCAAAAATTGTGGACAAATTATCTTTTTCTCTATTCTTAGAATAACAATTATTCTGTTTATTTACAATGAATATATAGTATCTAAAATATTCCTTCATTATTTTAATGGTATATAATAAAATATCATTATATGATAAATATGTTTGAGAAACTAGTTCCCTTATGAGGTTTGGATTATTCCCTTCAAAGAAATAGTCAATATTTCTCTTATAATTACATATATAATCCATATAATACCTATATCATCTTGTAAAGTCATCCTCATACTCTAAAAAACTTTTTTTTCTTTCTATTTATGTTTATGAACATTCTCTTAATTTTAGTTTGTATCACATGAGGGAAATATTTTTCAGAGAATAGTATTTTAAAAGATATTAATTTGATATTTTTCAATTCTTATACCAGTCAAGTATTATGGATCAATAACCTAAATTGATCAATAAATAATTTAAGAAAATATACTTCGAACATAATATTTTTCCTACCATCACACCCTAATACTAGGAATATTTTTTCATGGGACTTCATCCATTTTCAATTTACCACTAGTTCCACCATAAGACATAAGTTTATTTTATATGAAATGATCCAATATAGGATTATTTTTTATGTAACATCATCTTGATCTATGTGTACATAGTTATTATTTATAACCTAGGTAAAATTACCAAATATATCTAGGATCTTCTCAGCTCGAACACCAATTGTAATGTTTTTCTTAGTAGAGAAATTTCACAATTGGCCACATGTATTGATATTATATTTTATTCCATGCAACATTTATTAAAAATAGAATATAAAATACTAGATCATATAATTATTTCTTTTAAATCATAAAATATAATTCTAAAAATATTGTATCACTTAACATAAAATGAAAATTTATGCATTGTTAATCTTAAAATCATAAACCCAGTTTCTTATGGAATATATTTAAATCATAATTTTTTTAATATTTCCTAAAGGTTTGTAAATAAAATATGAACGGACCAAATAATATCCCATGGTAGTTTCAAACAAGGTTCACTTTAAGGGACCATTCATCATTCTCCATAATGATGGATGATATATACTTGAATAACTCTTTTCAAGGTTATTACCCCTAGATAAATCTATGCCAAAACCTTGTCAACTTGTAGTATCTAGATAGAGATTTATTTTGAAGAAAACTATATAGTCTCTTTCATAACAGAAATTAAAATATATTTCCCTAAAATATTGAATATTTTAAAAGTATTCAATAGGGTTGTGTTCCCTAATCTAATTTTTCCAAAATTAAGATTCCAAGGTTTATAATAAGCTTTCTTTAAGTTAAACTATGACAACCACAACTCTAGAAACATAGAATTAATGTCTAAGTTATTAAATTCTGAATAAGATAGAAGGTATCACATTACTAAGTATCGATCTATTTATTATTCAGGAATAATTTAATACAAACCTTCCTGCCTTATTACAGTCAAAATAAAATAAATACACAACGAAAGAAAATATTTAGCATCTTTAAATATAGTCAACGGATCATTATTAATATACTATTGAAAGGAAATATTATATTGGTGACATAAAATTATCATTATGATTTATGTACAATGAAATTTATCTTGAGTAAATAACGCATATTTAATATGGAATGGTAGATAACTGAAACACAACCCACTTAATCAATAACTTGAGAAAGAAATATATCCATGGATAATACTAGTGAAATAATCTGAAGGATAATAATAAATAAGTTATCAATGGATAAAAAAAATATTATTTTATTTAATGAAATCAAATATTGGGATATATTAACTATCAGGGCCCTACGCTAAGGTAATTTAAAATATGGGTATTTATACACCAAAAAACAATTTAATAATTGTGTCCAACTGGTTTGTCTCATTAGTCATGTAGATGAATTGATGGGTTATATATAACTAGTCCCCACCTATCACTGCATGTGAAATGAATTACATATATATTTAATTATAAATTTAATTCATAAACAATACACCTTATTAATAGATATCTGTATTCAGTGAAGCATAAAAAATATCGTGATTTCCCAAATCTATAAAATAATTTTAATAGTAAAAAATCATATGAAGAAATGGTATAATATTTATAGAATACAAATATAAATGATAAAAATTGTATGTATATTTAATATTAATTTAGGTTCTAAGAAAAATATATCATAACAATTTGAATGTTTAATGAATAAGATAATTACCACAAAACCAAGAAGAGAGAAAAAATGATCCTTAATTTATTATAAATATACTTTCTATAATAAATTAATGTATTTTCAAGAATAAAAATAAAATTTAATAGAAACATTAAAATAATTTTTCATTATTGGGTTATATTTTTAAAAACATTGATTACTTTTAGAAGAAGGTTAATATCATGAAATGGTTATGGTAGTGGTAAAGTCCATTAATGTTGTTTTTATTAAAAAGGAAACCATTCCTTCTGAATTTTTATAAAGGAATATTGAAAATTAACATATAAAAAATATATATTTATATATTACCTTAAATCATTTTAAAAAATGTAGGGTAACATAAAATATCCTTAAAAATCATTCAAAAAATACTTTCATAAATAAATTTTGAAAAATAGGGATATGGAGGAAAATATACCCGATCAAAATGAGAAACAAGATCATATTTACTTCTAAAAAAATATTTATCTAATTGATGTTATAAAGAGAGGAAAAATTGCATAAAAATAATAAATGTCAATAAATTTTCATAATACATGGTAATATATTTATTTTATGAAGGATAGATTATAATATTTAATCAATAAAAGTTATTTCTATCCAAAAAAATAAAAAATTAAAATAACTTATTCACACAATGATAACTTTTTAATTGGTAACCAATGAAAGTGTAGACAAGAATTAAAACTTTAATTATCATGAATAAATAGGTATTTATGATAAATACATCAATATTGCATCATATATACTACATTTTTGTAAATAGGTCCATAATACCATATATGTCTCAATGTAGTGAAAATTGAGATGAAATACCCTACCTCTTTCTTTCAATTTTTGGAATAAGTTATAAACATCATAATAATGGATTTGAACATGATATTAATTTATCAAAGAACCATATTAATATTCATAACATCCTAAATGATCCTATTATAATATCTTATCATCTGTTCGTTAATTATTTTTCATTATTATCAATGTTTTGATTATTAACTATTTGGTTTTCTTAGGCATTTTTTATCACATAAGTTAATGTTAATGAGTATATGATATAGTTTAATCACAAAAAAAATTATTTTAAAGTTATAAATAAAATATTGATTAATTAAATATATTTTCATTATCATTCTTGAATTATTTTATTTTTAAAATTAATAACATCATTTCGTGGAGACGGTAGGTCATACGTTTGCATGAGAGGTGTTATCATTTCCTTTTGGGTGAAAGTCTAAGGAATTAGAATATATATTAAATTTTAATTATAAATATTATATCATAATTATTATATATATTAATTTTTTCCATCAATGTGACTATCCGTGCGAGTCAGTAATGGAAAACTAGTTACATCGGTTTGTGAGGCGGTAGTCTTATGTACACACGAGCGATGATGTTACTTCCAATTTGATAGATAATAAGTTAGATAATTTTTTTAATGAAAATAATATCATCAAATTATATTATAGATAATTTTTTATTATATTTTAATTTTTAAGACATAACTGAAGGAGGTAAATTAAAAGTTAATAAGAAAGAGCTTCGTTAAGACAATTACCTTCTCTTGGAGAAACCACCTTTAGATCACTTCATATGGACCCTGTGATTTCCCTTTTGGGAATTCCAGAACCTATTGAACATTTATATATATATATTTAAGATATTTTGGTAGTATTTAGTTAAGATAAATGGATTAATAGGTTTAAGGAAGTGAAGGTGGGGTTCCCTTTTATAATTTAGGTGAGTGGATCACTTGTAATTTTTTGATGTTTTAAGATATTATTAAGTCACTTACTTGAAAAAAGAATAAAAATGACTAATATTAATTGGTTAAAATATTATGGTCAAAATCCATCCAATTAATGAGGTTTAATCAAGTGTCTAGGTCATTTTTACCCTTATCGTTTTAGATTAACCCCTCAGTAAACCCGTTTTAATCTTAACTGTGGTAACCAAGTTTTTTCTGATTTTACTATTTAGTAAAATAAGAAAAAGTTAAACATATTATTTATTATTAATTATAAAAAAAATATTTAATACCTTTTATCAAATATAATTCAAATATGTGGAAGAATTTAATTTAAAAATAAACCTGCAAAATATAGTGAAAATGGTTTTCTAGGAAATAAATTTTTGAAGAAGGAGATGACCATAACATAAATATATTTCTATAAATATTCATTATATGGGTTTAAATTAATATATTTAGATATAAAATATATAATATTTATTTAAATAATTTACTATTAAATATTATTTTAATTAATTAAAATAGAAATTCATTATATAAAGAGATATTTTATAAAAAATATCCCTTTGTACCTCTTGATGATATTATATTTATTTCTATCAAATTTATAGAAAATAAATGGTTCATTAAATATATTATAACAAATTATTGTAAATAATATAATTAATAGTTAAATAATACTTTTTTATTTATTCCTAAAATCTTATTTATAAGGGAAAATTTCAAGAACTCATTTTATTTTAATTTCAACCTTGTAACATCAATATCCATATTCATCTTATCAAATTAGATTTTTTTCCCTGAAATATTAAAATTTTATTTTTTACTGTAGTTTTATTAAAATAGAATGATCTATTACTATAATTTATGGTTATGTTTGTCAATCAAAGGGGATAATCTAAGGTGATAGGTCTATCTAAATAACCTCCCCCACATGGTTTTCAACTAAAAGTAAAAAAGAGTAACAACCTTGAAAATATCGGTTTAACCCTGCTAAAATAAAATACAGTGGGAATGTTGTGGTTTCCTCACTAGATTAACACCAAAATTATCATAACTTGGGGTATGGTTATAAAATAACCAATAAGCATTATATGTGACTAAATTTCATGAATAAACCCAACATAGGTATATTTTTCATGATCAAAGTGTTCATAATTCAATGCCCAAATCTTAAGCCACATCAAATTATCATATACACCTATTTTTGTGAGCGCTAGTATGTCACAATGTAACCCACCATAAATATGGTATGAAGCCTTTATAAAATAATTAACAAGACCTTATGTTGAGTTTGGGGCTACACATAGTAACACACTATAGTATGACATGAATCTACCATGAACCATAGAAATAATCTTATTAACCACATTATTGTGTACTCCCCCATGTTGTGTGGTATTCCCTTGGATATTATTCATATGAATAAACCAAGGACCCATTAAAAAAATCACTCACTCCTGATATAAGGCATCCCTATCATGTCGTAATAATTCCCACTATTATAGTGACATATGATAAAAATGACATTAATAGTAAAATAATATCATTCATTAATTAATGCATCTTGAAAATAGTTTCGCAACTCTAGGACCTGTATGTTTAGTTTCTTAGAGAATAGATATATAGATTACCTATTATACAACACTTTCAAAATTTTATAGATAATATTTCTCCTCTAAAACATTTATAGACATCTCACATAATGTAATCATTCTTGTAACATACATATTGAAAACATCGACAGGGGGTGAGTTAGAATTCTTAGTAAAAGAAAAATATATAAAAAATTATTGGTTCATAAAATGAAGGGAAACACGGGGAAAACATAAATATAATAATAAAATATAAATATACCATATATGATAATAATAAAATATGATTGAGAAAATTGAAATTATAAAAGAGATCTTGAAAAAATATATAACATTTCTCAAACCACATTTCAATTATAATAAAACATGTAATTATGGAATTAAAGTTTTGAATACTTTAAAAAGAATAAATAACCCTGAAATCATGTAATTTCATGGAAATTAAATTCATCCTTAAATTTTTCCATAAAATTATACACAACATGGGAATGTGGTGAAACCAAAATCATAGGAAAATGAAAATAATGAATCTATGTACCTTCTTAGGATTGGGATAATCCTCCTATGTACCTATGGGTTTGGTATAAAACCTAATATGTAGATATTTTGGATTGATATAAATTATCTAGATTACTCTTTAGTTAGTGATTAATCCTTCATTTTATTCATTTTCTTGGGATAAATCCTCTCTTATACCCATTATCTTAGTATAAATACTCTCATGTACCCTTTGTCTTGGGATAAATCCTCACGTGAACCACATTGGATTGGTATATATTCATCAGTGTAGCCTTTTTTAGGAGACATAAACATAAACCAATGAATTATAGGGTGATATAGGACACCACCCATCATCATCCGTACATGCATGTTCCACTTAAAGAAAGAAATCATTGATATATCTTAAAACACCCATAGAAAAATAATGGATTTTATAAAGAATCCAAAAACATTAACTCAAATTAAAATATAATACAATATTAAAAATACCATTTTCCAAATGGAATCATATCATAATAAAATATATAGGTTGATCAAAAAATCACTTCAAGATAGACAATCTTTTAGACACAAATAGAAGTTAAAATACAAAATGTTTCACAAAACCTTTTAAACATTACTTTAAAAGAAGAGGTGTAGAATACTATTAAAAACACATTTTAGATACGGTAAATATAGTACATTTATTAAAATCATTATTATTAGAATTTATAAATGAATTGTACTTGAAAATATATAAATTTTATTGAAGGATAATTTAAAATACATTCAAAAACATTTACTCTTAAAATAATATTAAACAATGGTGACCTGAAAAAGTCATATTTTTTTAAACTTTTACATATAAATACATTGACAAATTTTACTTTTAAAAATAATGATTATGATTATAACCTTTTAAAAGACATTAATGTTATATAAATAAAATTTGGAGTGGATTATAAAACCTCTTTACTATGAAAGGGTTGAAAATTCTTTCTAACATTTTAAAATAGCCTTCGTTTTTAGACACACTTCTTTAAAATGAAATAAATCATTTACTTTAAAATGAAAAAATAATAATTATTGAAAATAAATTACTTTTTATTTTACTTTAGTGGAAATAGAACATTATTTTTATGTAATTACATGAATATATATGACAAATATATTAAAAGTAATGGGAATAATTATTTACAAAAATGAATTTTAATGACACATCAAAATCATATATGAATAGGATTTCTTTCGAGAAACAAGATTTCATATTATATAAGTTTTAAATACCATATAATTTAAACATTGGTTATAATACATAATTATTAAAACATTATACTTATAGAAGTGTGATTTTTCTATATGGAAAGAGAATTGATTTATGTGAACCCCTTATGAATTTTATTAATTGTTGAACCAAATGTCATTGGATGCTTGAAAATCGTGTGATTTTGTAAATATGATGAATTAAATCATACATTATTTCACAATAAATTATTTGTAATTATATAAACGAAATAAATAGTAAATTTTTGTATTACATTAAAACATGTCTTAATGAAGAGATGTTGAGATGAATAAAACCCCATGACTTGTGTAAAAATTTAGGCAAACCCAACTAAAAGGGAAATCATAGAATAACTCTTAAAATAACATAAATAAAAATTAATCCGTGATATTTTATGTTAAATATATATTATAAATAAATCTTAAATAATAATTGGTGTTATAGTATAAACTATGTCTTAATAAAGGAAAATTTAGATGAAACCCCTTATATTGTTCAAGATTCGTTCTGCGTGTGCACATAACTTCTTGAATGACAAAATTATGTTTATTATATACCTTAATAGGATCCCTATAAGGATAAAATTTAATTAATATAAAATTTTTATTATCTAATGGTATTTATTTATCAGATAGTTTCTCCTTTTGTTTGTGTGAAAATATAATTTGTGCCGGATTATTTTTGAAATCTTAACGATCAAATATGATATTTTAATAATAAGTTAAAAACATAATATAACCACACATGAAATAAAATATAATATGTAATTTATTGTTAAATTTTAATATTAATTTAATTAATGTTCCCATATTCATCCATGATTGTGTTTTATAGCATTTATTCATATAGGTGGTTAAACTAACAGAAACTTGAACAGACATTAAATTGTTCGGTGAGTATGGCCAAGTAGGTGTTTAATTTGAAATAAAAACACAATAAAATAAGTATAATGATATTATATTTATATATTTATCATTTTGAATGTGATTTTTATTTTTTAATATAAATAATTATAAGATATAAAAAAATAACAAAAATGATTCTCTGTGGAGGTGATAGTACGTGCACATGCATGATTAATGTTCATTTGTTTTTATAAGTGAATAAAATGAGTAAATTAGAGTTTTTTATGTTAATATACAAAATATTATAATACTTATAATAATTATATAGTCATATAATTATGGTGATAAAATATTTTGGAGTGTATGATTAAGAATAAAAACATAATAATGAGGTAACACTTACATTGGATACATAATTTTTCTTAGAAGTCATATTGTAATTGAAGGAATTTGGCTTAACATGAGTGGTGAAGTGATTATGTTATTGGGGGAGAGTTATAGGGATATTAAAATGGAAGTGTTAGAATGATAAAAATGAGTATAATTGCTTGTTTGAAATGTTGTTAGTGGCCCCCTTTTATAAGAGAAGAAAATGGAACTTTTAGAAACTACATTAATATTTTAATAATTAGGTGATATTATTCCAATGTAAATGGATTAAAAATTAAAATTTATTTTATTTAATGGTTTATTCATGTCTATAAATACTCAACCAAGTATTTTCAATAATTTTTTAAACATTTTATTGGGTTTTTCGATTAAGGTATTACATTTAACTCATTTATATTTAAACAAAGAAACTCGTTTTTAACTAAGGGATTTTACGTTTCATTAGACATATATCATAAACCATATAAATAATTTGGTATTCAAATAAATTTAAAATAATTATGTTTTAAAATATTATAAAATTATCTTTTAAATTAATATAGATAATATGTTGATAAACTTCAATACTAGACTAACGACATTTTGACAATTATGGATTCTTAATCTTATTTAGTATCAATTATAAACTAAATGAGTTTTAATTTATTTATTTATATTTTTATATATCATATTTAGATTCATTATTTAAGGAGTTTAAATTTAATTAATTTGAAATAAATTCCTTGATATTAAACAAAATAATAATGTTAAGATAATTGTTTCACCATTATTGTGGTAATCGACATTAATCATAACAATAAAAATTGTATACAGAAAAATAAATTATAAATATTATGTAATAATAAAATTTTCATCAGAAATGTAAAATTTACATTATCAATTTAACATTTATATGAAGGAAAATTAATCTTAACATTAGCATATATAATGCCTAAAAAATAGATTTTCAAGAATGTGATTTATTAAAAATATCTTTTATAAATAGGAAACAATTATCAATGATATTAATTATAATTATATTTTTTTTAATTTTACTGTTTAAATTTTTTTTATATGATAATAAAACAAATCAAAAAAACTAATTTCCCCATGAAAAAATTAAATTAAAGAAATTACCGAAAAATATTTCTCATAAAAAATAACTTGATTTTATATAATGATATTCATGAGTTTTATAGATTTAAAATAGTAGTTTTAGATGATTTATTTTTATTTTTAAAGATATTTTGTGTATATAGGATGGGATTAAAAAATATAATTCATATAAATGTGATGGAATTATAAAAATTTTATTCTATTACTAATCATATAAAAATATATTGTTTTAGAAAAGTTTTTGAAATATATCCTAAGAATATTTTATTATGGGTATTTTACAAATGAATTTTACTTTATCAAATTTAAATTCTAAAAATTGTAAATTTATATTTTTAAATGAAAATATATTATATAAATAAAACTACTTTTATTGAAAACATCATTTTTAATATTATCACATATTAATTATTTACTTTTTAAAGGAAATAAATATTAATGTTTTTTCATATTTGTTTTTATTATAGATTTATTAATAATAAATTATTAATTGAATGTGATTTTTATATGTTGGGTGTAGCATACAAAAAATATTTATAGAACATAGTATTTATTTTTAATGATCCCAAATCTTGGGTCATTACCATAATGGAATGTTCGTATTTTTCCCACTTCAAAACATTTATAACTCTACAGAATTCACCTAATTCACCTAATTCTCTAAAGAAACACTTAAATTCCTAATAATATTTAAAAAAACATCTTATATGTGTTTGAACTCCAAAAATTAAAATTAAAAACCTCACTCTTGAAATATCCCATGATCTAGGAAATATAATTTAACAATACATATAAAATAGCAACCCTTAATGATGTGGGTTTTAGAGTTAATATTATTGGATATATCAATATTTCCACTGATATTTTATGGATTTATTTTATTTATATTACTGAGATGATCATTGGTTTATGTGTGATTTTCATGACCTAGTAATGGTGGATAAAGTCATACCACTCGATATTTTTACCTTATAAGATTAGAGTGATTATGGGAATATGTCGTTGGGTAATATGGTTACATGAGTCATAAATTATACAAAGATAAGAGATATCCTATGTTTTATAGTATTAGTATGTGTCTTTATAGTGTGTGTATATTTTTTTGAAGATGGAATGTATTTAAGATTTTTAATTTCATAGATGGGATATGATTTTGGGTGAGTGAGTTACATTGACCATTAATTTTCATCAACTTTAGTGTTTTTTATACACATAAACATTATCACCAGAACTCATTATTTTGAGGTGACTAGAAGAATTATACTGTTACATTTGACTCAACCCTTTCCCATTCACATGGAATAATTTTTGATTCACAAAGTTAAATTGTCCTGTTAAATTTTTAGGATAGTTATCACTTGAGAGTTACATTCTTGACTTCAAAAGAGAAAGGTAGTTAAGGTTGACAAGTCTAAGAGATGTTACAATAACTTGGGTTAATTTCCAATGTATTTATTTTTTATATCATACTGTATTCCAAATGTATAGTGTAATTGGACTTTATCATTAAATTATATATCTGATACCTATTACGTATGTTCCACTATTTCAACTCAATAATATTTGATGCATCATATATACTACTTACTTCTCATATATTTTGGAATATATTATTACCTAGAGATATATGTTTTCTGTCAATTTTTTTCAGGTATATTAGACATATAAACATGTGATTCCAAATGTTATGTAGATTTAGGAATGTTCGTTTAATCGTGATATATTATGGAACAGTACCCCATGACTAATCTCAGAATTCTACACTATTTTATAGACATTTGTATATGGGTAGGTGAAACTAAGGTATGAATGCTCACCCTAGATTGATCATTTTTTGAACGGGCTAAAATAGGTTGTTATAATGATGGTTCATTTGAACACATAGATGAAGGGGAAGATATAGAGAGTAAAAGTGAGGGAAAGGGGAGAAGTGCAGGGGGATTCAACCATAATGTGTTTGATTTGAAAACACACATGATCATCATTAATCATTTAAATCACCATCTTATGGATTATTTTAGAGAGAAGACTTGAGAGATTGTTCCCACTTGTCTGATGTTCTTCACATCATTCGTCATTCAAATATGTGATTGAAAATAACAATGGTAAAATAAATGAAAAAAATCATGAAATTAAACAAAGAAATGTTAGATAAATCAAAAAGGAAGAATTTAATATATGTGTCATGAATAATATAGAATAAAATATTAAACTATCTTTATACCTAGGGTTGATCATCAATGTTTCATGATCATGGTTTTCTTTATGTTTAACAGTGAATCCTTGAACAACACCCCCTCCCCTAATATCCGACCACTTAGGGTTTATGTAAAATTAGGTAGCTAAATATAATTAGTTGAGTTAGATATTAATTTATAAAAATAATTTTATGATAACTAATATTTAAATTTATAATCCAAGAAAAAACCCCACTCAAGGAACCAAAACCCAAACACCACTTACACCTCTATTAAGTAAAACCATTTGTATTTAGTCAAATTTTGGTTGAAAATTTTCAATTAGAGCATCCATTTTGAAGATATGGATATTTCAACTCACTTTTCACAAGTAATAAAACAACCCGGATCAACTAGACAAGCATCCAATAGGGTCCACCACATGGTGAGGTGAAAACAAACATCCAATAAGTATAATGTATAACCAAATGAAATAAACTAACCAGATTCAAACATGGAATAATAAGACACAACCACGATACATAAAACATCATGAAAAATTGATGAACATGGAAATAACCAAGACAAGACTAAAAGGAGCATCTACGTTACCATCTATCACCAAAAAATTCCACTATAAAGATAATGAAAAAAAGAGAAACCAGAGAACTACGTGAGTTCCATACCATTATCTATATCCCCAAAGCCACATTTACTAATTCCTAAACTAAAAATTTGGGTGTGAGTGTAAATCCTAGTAGGATTTCACCAAATAATATATAAAATGTGTAGTATCATGGAAATTTTATCTCCAACATTAATTCCATTATAGTTTATAAAACATTTTAAGAAGATAATTTTTTTAAAGCATACTTTGATTATTTCATAAAATCCTTCCATATTCATAAAAACACGGAATATTAAAATTACATGTCAAAAAACATGATTTCATAAAAAACCCCATGGTTACACCATAATATAAAAAATATAGCAATAATCCATGAAGTATACCATCATGTGTAAAACCAAGAATAAATGAAACAGAACAACATTTGTGATCTAGACTATAAGAATACATACTTTTACACATAAATAAAACACTAACCATTCATCATGTGAATACAAATGATATCAAGTCATATAATAGTATGTCGATATAAAACCTATAGTGGTGTAACACAAACTAAAAGTAGAATGTCTATTTCACAATTATCCCAAGGTTCCCAATGTTCTATATTTACGAGAAAAATAATTCAGAAAAACCACACTATTTATAATTCATTTTCATATACAATAATTTATACATAAATTGTTGATAAATTCTTTTTGAATCAAAAACACATTTATGATATTTTATCAACCCTATCATGTCTAAATATGTTTTAAAGGATAATACATTTAAAATCATATACATCAGGTAGTAAGTACACCTTAATATGAAATCAATATTTTCCATACTCAAAATAGGCTATTCAACCAAAGTGGTGTTGGGATTAAGATCAACATCCTCTCATTAAACTGCATGAAAAGGATCCCCTTGATACCTTCCCATCTAGGATACATTAAACATGTGATGAATATCAATCAAGAGGGATCAAAATACTAACTGATACATAGAATTTTGAATTAGTTAAATGATCTAAAAGGGGTGAACAATTCTTAATCCCAACTTACCCTCCTTACCCATCCAATGATGTCCCATGTGATGTTAAATGTAAATATATACCTAATCACAAAAATTAATCTCTATTGTAAAATGATGACGGTCTGCCTTTGATTTATGATGATTCCATGTTGTGACCACTCTCTTCCATATCTACTACAGTTTTTCAATCATTTCTTGAATATGGATTTTACCAACCAAGGACCACTCTCCCAACTCTTCCCAACATATCAAATAACCACATGGAAACCCATATAATTATTTGATGGGTTCCATCTTAATCGAATCCAAATAACAATTTTGTAGAAAAATGTGTGCAGAGGAAGATGATTTTCCCAAGAACCTCCAAAATCAAGCACACAAGATTAGAGCCTATTCTCAAGAATATAAATGTCCCTATCTATCTACCCATCCATCTATAAATGTTATGTCGTACTTAATTTAAACAAGGAAACTGTCACCTCTTGCAAACCTAGATGTGAAAATTATGTTCATATTAGAAAAAAACAAATACATAACAACATGAACCCATAAAAACACTTGGAAATACAAGTTCCTGATATATTATACATTAATTATCTCTTATATAGGTAGGAAATTAACCAATTTAGTTTGTTTTTCAATGAACAATTTCCCTCCCACTAGGGTTCTTTGGTAGACTAATGGTACAGTCCACGGAAATCTCATAGCACTTTCATACTATAATGGAAAAATTCTACAATAAATTAGTAGGTCTCTAGTGCTCATCCTTAATACACTGACAAGTAAGGCACTATGATTTGGAATCTTAAATCAACCACCCCATACCAATACAACAATATCAATGTCTCAGTTCATGATACATCTGGGTAGTCCATGGGTGAATGAACCAAAAAGATGAGTCTCCACTATATATAAACTAATAAATCAACCAAATTAGAATGACCAACCTATATTAGATATAAAAATAACAATTGGGAGACTGATACCACCCAATTTAGGTCTCCCTAGTATTTAGTATTTTACTCAAGAACATTCAATCAGTGTTTGAAACATACAAATTCCGATATTTCTCATCAAATGATGATTTATACTTTATCAAAGTTAAGAATAACATTTTACTATCTTCATACACTTCCATGACAATTTTATTGAAAAAAATAATTAGATACCATACCTCCACTTATTTCACTAGGTATTGAGTCATAAATTTCATGATCAATGCATAGACCACTACATTCCCTCTCATTGTATTATAATAAATATAAAAAATATGAAGTCTTGAGATATTAAAACGAGTGTCTCTATTGATTGTTAAAATTCCTCTGAGTAAAAATTATCACGGCTTGACCCCACAAGGTCTGACGTGAGACTACCCCAAGCCCACCTACAATAGGAAAGGGGATACTGACTAGTGCCAAGTATACATACCCCACAATTGGGAGGCATTATCCTAAGGTACCCCCCACACACATATCCAATATCACACGATGCTAAAATGTAAAACAATTGAAATCATACATGAATACATCTAAGATCTCATAATACATTACAATAATATATGTATTGAAAATAGAAAAGGGTATAAATAAAATACCCAAAAAAATTGGTAAAGAGTCTAACCTCTTCCAAAGGAATGGAATATGTCCAATACAGTCTCCTGTTAATGACCTCAGTCTAAAAACCTCTAGCTATGCTCCAAACGCTCGTTATCCTCCTTGGACACTATCAAATGGGCCATCATCTCCATAAGACTCAATCCGTGAGGGAAAATCCCACGAATGTGTGATTATTGAAATACAAAGTAGGACATTTTACAATTATGAACAAATTATTTTTAGCTTTATATAGTATATAATAATAAATGAATAATAGAAACACCTAGATATACTGAGGAATGACACCACCCTACTTGGAAGTCATAACCAGCTGTCAGCCACCTGATTACGCTTGAATTAACTCTTTTTTCATGAAGAAACCACTCTATGAGTCATGCTATCATTGGATAAAATCTAAGAAGAGGTTGAGATCATTTGGACCCACCAAATAAAGACCACTAGTCTATTAAGTCCTTGATACGAAAATAAGCGGTGATGCCCAAAACTACTGGGGAACACCATGAACCCAATCTGGATCAAGCTGCTACATAGGGGATCATTTGTCAAAAATCACACAAACCCCATCAATATGTCCTTCTAGATGGATGATAAATTCCTTGATTTGGGTGGTCATGATGACTCTAAAAACTCCACCTATGTAACAACATAAGATATATGATCACACTTCAGGCTCACAGAGGGACACCACAACTCTATATGAGACTTGGCCTCCAGAGGGGATCAAAATCCTGGTATATAGATGTAGTGAATCACTATTACCTCATGGGAAAGGACCGAGGGAATACAAACAACATATACTATTTCAAAATAAGGAAAATATATCCAAAAACACTCTTGAAGAGGGTATAAGACATGTTCTATAGAGTACACGGCGTGTCCAGCTATCCTTGTACCTTCCCATGTGGAAAATCCTCACATGACATGTAGTATCCACATACACAAAGTGTATAAGAAGTACATGGAATGTAGAGACACATGGTATCCTTCTTGTGTCTCATGACCTTGTCTATGTTCCAAGTATCTGTTTGTATTCTAGCCCGTGTACATAGAGATCTATTAGTTTATAAAGATATGGAATTCCATCTGGATGTATAATTTTTATCATGTCTGTGTGCTATTCAAAGTACACACATATTGACACGGAAGTGGTCATACACTATGTGAAATGGGTCACACATTGAGTGATAGTTTACTCTAGGAAAACTCAAGTTCCACATCCATGGGGCCGATAATACATGTAATATTAAATACAAATCGTTTTTCCCATGATTTACTAGATCTATTCTACGTCATCCAAAACTTTTCTAGAGTCATCACCCATGTAGGAACCTATAGACCAGAGTTTGGCAGATCCAATAGACATAAGATCCTAGAAATTCAAGGTTTTTAATCTTCTTGGAACGTAATTCAGTGTTAAATAATGTCATTTTTCATAAAAACTGAGAAGAATGGGATCCAAAAATATAATTGATCAACTTAGAATCATCCTCCACCAACATCCCTCCCAGACCGTTCCACCAATCATGAACTGTAGCAACATTATTTATTCATTGTGCCAATGAATAGTCATACAACATTCAAATATAGGGTAATCATCAACCTGTGGGCCTATAGAAAACACCCACAATGAACAAGTGTTGAATAGAGAAAGAAATCAATAATCCATAAAAGTAATGAATGATCCTCAAAAATTGTTCAATTGGCCTCAATTTTTCAACATAGAATATATGAAATAATCAAGATAAAATGAGGAAAAATCACACACTTCCACAAAATTAAATTTACCAATGATGTGGGTATCAATTCTGTTTGTGGAATTGATCCACGTTCATTTGGGATTAAGAAAAAAGATAGAAAATCAAAAAGAAAAACATCCTAACTGGGTTTTGGATCAATATTTGATAAAGAATGCTTTTGTTGTCATCGTTGATGTGATCCTCCAACTTTTTTGGCATAATAATCCATGATCTGATCCCGATATGTCATTTTATTTTCATGACCCGTACCCTAAGACCAATACCGTGACTACCTCAAGCCCGTCTTCCATAAGCCAGGGGTTTGCGACTAGCAGTAGAAAGGCATATCCCTAAAATAGGAAGGAATTTTTTTTAAACCTTTACAATCACATAATCCTAGAACACAAAAAGATTCAACCACAAAGTAAAACTGCAGTAATAAAGGTGTGTACTGAAAGTGAAGGTTCTGGAATACAATCCCAACTGAAGAGGTACTACTACAACTTAAAATAGAAAACAACTCATGGGATCGTCCACCAAGGATCCTACCTGAACGGTAGGTACAACTCATCTCCAGAGCTCTCCACGTCAACCCTCACTGCCATCCACTGTTAGGTCCAAGCTCCCTGATTCTCAGTTAAGTCATCCCATCATCTGCACAATACAGAAGAAGGTGCGAGCGAAGCCCGTGCAGGGGTGAGTTTAACAATACTCAGTGGGGACCCTGAGACCACAAATGTATGTCAGAATTATATAGAGTAATAACACAAGAATGATCCCAAACAAAAAGCATAAGGAAATAAACACAACTCAAACTATGTATACTCATCTCATCTATAAATAAACATCAGGCCCTGACCTTAAGCCATTTCAAGGATTTCCAAAGAAGGCTCAAATCATAACTCAAGGATCAGGAGTACACACTCTATGAACTAGCCATCCCTGATGGAACCCATCTGAGAGATGTACTCCATCAGGTAAAAATCAACCATTCCTAATGGAATTTCCAAGTGGAGGTGCTCCATCGGGAACTATCTACTAGAACTGCCTATAGTTCCCTGCACTAAAGGTCTTGTAGTCACAATATTGTCCTCGAGGAAAGACCAAGCGAAACCAAGTGAAGAGACCCACTTCTCGACACTGGGTCCTATAATTGAGGGAGCTCCAACTTCCCCAATGAAACCACTCCCTATCAATACTTGGAGATAGGGGAGTACTACTACATATTTAAGGACCCTCACTCTACCGAGTAGGGGTGTAAAACTATGGTAGTTTTTTGTTGTGGGGGTCCCGCGCCCTAGTACGTCAGGGGAGTACCGACCCCAGGATTGAGGACCCACACCCTGGAACGATAAGGGAGTATCGCCTCTATATGTGAGGACCTGCACCCTAACCTGTAGGGGAGTAAAACTCTGGTAGTTAGTTTGATGTGGGGGACCCATGCCCTAGTATGTCAGGGGAGTACCGAACATAGGAAAGAGGAACCACACCCTAGCACGGTAGGGGCGTACAGACTCTATATGTAAGGACCCACACCCTACCTAGTTGGGGAGTACAAATATGGCAGTGTGTTTGTTGTTGGGGACCTTCTCCCTAGTACGTCAGGGGTGTACCAACCATAGGCTAGAGGACCCGCACCCTGGCACAATACGGGAGCACCGACTCTATATGTGAGGACCCACACCCTACCCGGTAGGGGAGTACAACTATGGTAGTTTTTTCACTGTGGGGGTCCCACGCCCTAGTACATCCAAGGAGTACTGACCCCAGGCTAGAGGACCCACACCCTGGAATGGTAGGGGAGTACTAACTCTACTCTAGCACTGCATAAGTAGGTCATACACCCTGGGTTGACAGGGGAGTACATACTCCTAACATAGACGAACTGCGCCCTACAAGGTAGGGGAGTACTTGAATCTATGTGAGTTAAGTATGGAGGATCTGTGCCCTAGTCCTATAGGGAGTTCTAAATCCAAAGATAGGAAAAACAGTCAGAGGGAAACGAACTTGTACTCATGACGTGGGGAGTCCCGTCTCTACCGGAGCAGAGTAAGAAATACCCACACCTTGAGTCATCAAGGGAGTAGTAATCCTAACTCTCACTATAAGAAGCGCCCTGGTTCTACTCCTCTGGTTATCAGTCATATCTCAACCACCACTAAGTTCCATAAGGAAGTAACTTGATGATACGTCATGTTATAAGGGTTCCAATTCAATAAATGTCGCGTGAACAGGACACATGGTCTGTAAGCTATAGACATTTTACTACCGAGGGCCTATTTGGATTTGGGTACAATACAACTCGACCAAACTCCAACATTCTTTGAGAGACTCTTGGAGTAACTCAAAAGGATTGTCTCGATCCAAGGATCCCAGTGTCATATGTGGTCTATCAAACGAACGTCTGATTCACAAGATATGACCTTTTATGTGTATCTGAGCCCAAATGGGTCTGGGTCCAGTCTGACCCGGTCGGACTAACCTGGCCTGACCCAGCCTAGGTTTCCCGAAATTCTTTGGGTATGACCCAGCCCATGCCGAACCGGCCTAGCCCAACCTGGATGGGCAGGGCTACGGCCTGCCGGGCAATGTGGCCCGGTGCGCTGGCATGGATCGCGAGTCGGGCGGCTGCTAGCTCAACAAATGACTCAAGAAGAGTTGTTAGGATCTTCAATTAGCCATGCCACATAGCGCCACCACATGGTCTACAGGACCCATAGGGCCTGGGGCCCCATTCTTCCATAGCTTCAATGCCGAAACACTTTCACTACGGTGTGCGACGGTATTCCACCTCGCCAATGCGGAAGGCCAGTTGCCGGATGCCCCTTCGGGTTCACCGTGGTGATCATCAATTCCACCCTCTTGCATCTAATGGAAGCGCAGACCGTCGACTCGGCTTCCGGCACCAGTCACCAGTGCAGCTGCTCCGGTTCAACACCAGCAGATCCTCCGAGGGCCACTAGGTGAGCAATGGTGGTCTGTTTCTCCTTCCAGATGTGCATGCGGTCCTCTCAAGATGATGACATAATTGCGCACCTCCTAGCTTCATGGTTCCGTCAAGTTGGAGAAAACACTCTTCGAAGAATGCAATAAAAATAAAGTGGTAGAGGGTCCGAGCCTTGTTAGTTTGGCTCACGCCCTCCGCGTTAGCATTATAACAAGCAAAAGTAATTTATATCTCACATTAAAAAAAATTATAAACTCTGTTCAAATCCCCTGCAGCGACCACCCACAAAATCAAGAACGAGGAGAATATTCGTGGAAATTTCTCGACATAAAATACAACCCCTACCTTGTGGAACATTGGAGTCATTGCGGTGGTGGGAGAAGAATTCTCACTTTGATGAAGCTTTCGACATTCGTCGCTCCCGGTTCGTTGCTGCCCGAGCATCCATCTCCGTCAGTGGAAGGCGTCATTCTTTTTCGCCAGAGGTTCCTCACTTGGTGAATCCATGTCAAAGTCCATTCGGAGCCTTACTTATATAGAGGTGGAAAAGGGTGATTAATGCACGAGGAATTAATGACATTCATTAATTGAAATAATTAATGTGCCTCATTAATTATACAAGGGGTGATTACGCAACCAAAGTGTAATCGAGAATTTAACATCCCATATTAAATGTATGACTACCTACATGGTCCCCGCTACAGCCGCTCAAGAGGTGGAAGGAAAGAAAAGAATAAAATAACAACCTCCATGTTATTTTACATTTTCTATAAAAAGTTGCAAAAACTAACATTTTCACCCAACCAACTTGGGTAAAACTAAAGCTTCACCTAAGAGAATCACAGCGCTTCAAATTCAACGGTGCCCTAAAATTTCAATTTCGAGCACCAGTTAAAATGTTAGAAAACACTGCTCGCACGTTTACAGAACATACCATAAAAACAGTTCAAGAAAAATTATTAACAGTCACCCTCGACCCACGTCGGTTGAGGTGAGGCTCCGCCTAAGGGTAACACGCACCCTGGCACAACCGGCGAGTACCAACTATATATCTAAGGACCCAAACCCTACATGGTAGGGGAGTACAAATCTGGTAGTTTGTTCGCTGTGGTGGGACCCATTCCTTGGTACGTTAAGGGAGTACTGACCCCAGGCTAGAGGACCTGCACCCTATCACAGAAGGGGAGTACCAACTCTATATGTGAGTACTCACACCCTAACCTATAGGGGAGTACAACTTTAATAGTTTGTTCACTATTGGGGACTTGCTCCCTAGTACGTCAGGGGATTACCAACCACGGGCAAGAGGACCCGCAACCTGACATGACAGGGGAGTAACGACTCTATATGTGGGGACCCACACCCTACCTGGTAGGGGAGTACAACTCTGGTATTTTTTTCATTATGGGGTATCTGCACCCTAGTACGTCTGGGGAGTACTGACCATATTCTAGAGGACATGCACCCTAGTATGGAAGGGGAGTACCGACTCTGTTGTAGTACTGCATAAGGAGGACCCACACCCTGGGTTGACAGAGGAGTACCAAATCCTAACATAGAGGACATGCACCCTACCCAGTAGGGGAGAACCTGAATCTATATGAGTTAAGTATGGAAGTCCCACGCCCTAGTCCAATAGGGGAGTACTGACTCCACATACAGAAAAACCAATCGAAGGGAAACAAACCTGTACTCATGACGTGGGGAGTCATGTCTTTACCGAAGGAGAGGAGTAAGGAATACCCGCCCCTTGAGGCATCAAGGGAGTAGCCATCCTAACTCTCACTAAAAAAAGAACCATTCTTCCGCTCCTTCGGTTATCGGTCGTACTTCAACTGCCAAGAAGTTCCAAAAAAAAGTAACCCGATGTTTCATCATGTCATAAGGCTTCCAACGCAACAGACGACGCATGAACCGGATACGCAGTCTGTAAGCTATAGGTTTTTTAGTGCCAAGGGATCAGTTAGATTCAGGTACGATTCAACATAGACACACTCCAACTTTATCCGATAGACTCGTGGAGTAACTCAAAAGGACCATCTCTCACTATGTATCCCAGCGTCTTAGACAGTTCATCAAACATACGTCTGATTCGCAAGATACAGACTTTTAAGCGTATCTGGGGCCGAATGGGCCTGAGTTCGGTCTGACCCAGCCTCAGCCTACCCGACCATGCTTGGTTAGGCTGGGAAAGGGTGGGCGTGACCTTTTGGGCAGAGAACTATCCCGGACCACCGGGCAATGTGGCCCAGTGCACTAGCGCGACTCACCAGCCGGGTGGCCGCCAGCTCCACAAACAGCTCAAGAAGTGTCGTTGGACTCTTTAATTATTGGCTCCATGTGGAACTGCCACATGGTCTATGGGACCCGTGGGGCACGGTTCCCCCTATGTCTTCAGCTTCAATGTCATAGACACTTCACTGTGGTGCGTGACGGCTCGCCGCCTCGCCAATGCGGCTGACCGGTTGCTGGCCGCCCCTTCGGGTTCGCCGCAGCACTGACCTCTTCCACGACCACTGAGTTCCGGCCACTGCCTCCGCTGCAAGAACCGTTCATTAGTGCTTCTATTCTAGAAGATCCTCTATGGTCCACCTGGTAAGCTATGGTGGTCAATTCTTCCTTTCGGACGTGCATACGGTCCTCCCGGGAGGCCGCCGTCATTGCGCACCACCCGGTTTCAAGGTTCCATGAAGTTGGAGAATCCTGTCTCTGAATAATAAATGAAAATCAAGGGCCATAATGTCTGAGCCTTCTTGATTTGTACCACGTCTTCCACGTTATCATTATAACAAGTTGGATTAATTTATACATCAAATTAAAAATAATTATAAACCATGTTGAAATCCCCCTCAACGACCACCCACAAAATCAAGAACGAGGAGATGATTTTTGGGAATTTATTGATTTAAAAGACAACCCCAACCTCGTGAAATTTTGGAGTCGTCGCGGTGGTTGGAGGATCCATGCTTTGATGAAGCCGCTAATGTTCGTCGCTCGTGCTTCATTAGCGCCCAAGATTTCGTCTCTGTCAGTGCAATGTGTCGCGTCACTTCATCATAGGTTTCTCACTTGGTGAAGCCATGTCAAACTCTATCCCAAGCCTCATTTAAATAGGGGGAAAAGGGTGAGTAACGCACAAAGTATTATTGAGGTTCATTAATTGATGTAATTAATGTGACTCATTAATTACACGAGAGGTGGCTATGTAACCAAAGTGTAACTGAGCATTTAATATCCCATATTAAATATCTGACTACCTCTGTGGTCTGTGCTACTGCCGCTCAACAGGTGGTAGGAAAAATAATAATAATAAAAAACTCCATGTTATTTTATTATTTCTTTAAAAAGTAGCAAAAACTAAATTTTTCACATGACTAACTACGGTCAATGTGAAGCCGCCCTTATGTGAATCATGGCACTGTGAATTCAATGGTGCAATCAGATTTCAATTCCGAGCACTGGTTCAAAAGTTAGAAAGTGATTCCTGCACGTTTACTGAACGTACCTTAAAAAAAGATCAAAACATTTATTAAAAGTCACCATCGACCCACGTCAGTTGAGGTTAGGCTCTTTTTAAAGGGAACACGCCCTCATGATCTCAACGACACTCTCAGATTTTCAATCTGAGTTACTGTTTATAATTTAACAATTTCGCAATAAAATAATTTTCTCCTAATTATTTTATTTATGACCAAAAACTAACTTCCACTGGTGGCCCACACCGACCAATGTTAGAATTTTAATAAGGAATACCCTCAGGAGTTCAGTGATGCTCTCTTATTTTTAACCTGAGTAACCATTTGTGAGTCCTAAGCATTTGAAAAATAAAATAATTTTATTTAATTATTTTACTTATGGTTATTCCATTTTTGGGATTTCTAACTGAAGGCATGAACTTACTAAAATTAAGTCACGCCTAGAGTATACTCTCTATCCTGAATGCAACAATGTGCTTATCTATCTGATCTGAGCACCTGTTTAAGATTCATTCCACTTTTTTCAGGAAAACAGCTCACATGCGTTACTTAAAGCTCAACAATCTTCGAAAGACCATTCTAGGCCTAAAAATCATGTGCCATATGATTTTTTCGGTCTCAAAATATTTCCATATAATAAAAAAAATATACAAAAATTCTGGGACATTACATGTATGCTATGAAAATCTCCCCACAGTTGTCTGAATCTCTAAGGAATGGGCAACCAACCCTGAGGGAAACCCATAACCGTGCATTCAATGGATAATCACTCGATGTGTCAAAAAGGAAACAATATAAATTAATTATATAATTTATTTCAATTAATTGTTCATATGATGACTTTTTCAAAAGTGTCCCACACCATTAAAGATTATGTTATTCCTTGGGAAAAACCCACATTCCGAACTCAATTAAACCCTCATATTTTTTATCTAGACTCCTACTTTGGAGTTATTCCAATTTTTCAAGAAACCTGTGAATGTGTGCCATTTAATATTTTTAATATACATCAAACATTTATTCTAGGCACACCAAGCCTCAGAATTGTACACCATATCAGTTCTTGGTCTTGAAAATAATCTATAAAATATCCAAAAATAATACACAAAAAACCCAAGAAATTACGTTCTCCCGACCATATGTATTTACATCCCAACAAGCTAGAATGTGTGATACATAAAGGGATATAGATACTAAGACTGAATCTAATATTCTCACTCCCATGTTCTATCCTAAAGATTCATGTGCTGCTATCAGAAATACACAAGTTGAATCGATCACCAATGAAGGATCCTTTCCTACAAATCCTCTATCTCCACTAGGTACTCTAAAATGGATGCTCCATCATCGATTTTCAGCTCACCTAATTCAATATCATGCAATTGGTCATACATGAAACTTCTCATATGTGACATGTGGAATAAATCATGCACCTAGTCCAACTCTGGTGGTAGGGATAGGTGGTACACCACCTCACCAACTCTATTTTTTATCCAGAAAGGACAAATGAATCTTAAATAAAATTTTCCCTTGTGTCTAAATCCCCCCAATCCATAGTGATGTGAGAATCTCTAGAACACATGGTATCCTTTATCAAAATATAAATGTCTACATAATCATCCTTTATAGGACTTATGACCGCTCTATGCAGTCTTCATCAACCCCTTAATGATTTTAGCCTTCTCTATAGTAGCTCACACCAACTCTGGGTCCATCAGCACCCACTCTTCTGGATCATTCCAAAAAAGGGGTGACTTATAGGGTCACTCGTACAAATCCTTTAATGGTGACATACCAATGGTGTAATGATAGTTGTTTTTGTTGGAAAAATCCTACAAGGGTTGGTGATCCTCCTAACTATATCCAAATTCCAACATGCAATCTCACAGTATGTCCCCCTAGACCTATATGGTCTATTCTATCTAGAAAAAAATTATAGTGGGAAATGTTTTTCTCAAGTGAAATTGAGTCCTAAAATACTCTAGTAATCCACTCTATAAATGAGATGTAAAATATTAATCACATAAAGATACTATTGTCAAAGTAAGCCCATGGATTCTGACTATCCTGTACATGTAGATGCGTCTTGGGATATCTACTGAACTCTTCTCTCAAATGTCTACAAAGTGGGTTGACATTGGAATTCAGTAAATGATCAACCAGATGGAAGAATTACCACTATACATACATAATAATCCCTTCATGAAGTCCATGTATATCCCATCCAACTTCAACTCTGGAACTTCAAGGGGTCAAGCTAAACCTTCTAGAACCTGATGCTCTCCCTTCAACTGCGGAAAAATGAGGCATCGAGAGAAAAACTCTAAAACTACCATCTTCATACCTGGCCACCAAAACTGACATTGGAGTTCCTGATAAATATTTTCCAAACCTTGATGTACCACAAAAGGGGATGTATGAAACTTCTGAAACACCTCCTCCCATAACATCAATGGTACCATCGTTTATCCTTGGAAAAAGATATCATTCTCCTAACCGTCAAAATTTCCATCATGAGCATGTCTAGTGGATGTATGAGTATGCAAGGTCTTGTAGTTGGTATCTCCGTAATGAGTATCCCTAATATGCTATAAAAGCGATGAGGTAACAACCATCGACTAAAGATATAAAGGACTATCCTTTTCCATGATGGACAAATAAAATGAGGATAACCTCTTTGAGACCTCAGACAATGAATGAGAACAAGATCTCCTACTGAGAGCATTTCCCACCACATTCCCATTACCAGGAGGATAGAAAATCTTAGGTTCATAGTCCTATAAAAAATCTATCGATATACATTGTCTCAAGTTATGATCCTTTTTTGAGAATATTTTCATGAGACTCTTATGATTAGAGTAGACGATAAACCACTCAACCACCAGGTAGTGTCATCATATATTCAATTCAATGATTATTGATGCTAACATGAGATAATGGGTTACATAGTTCTAGTCAAGTGGTCTCAACTAGAATGAACCATAGGCAATAACCACATTCCTCTACATCATCACAAAACAATATCAGGTGCTTGATGCATCATAGAACACTACATACTCGACGACCTCCTCTTGAAATATCAGAATGGGAGTGCCCTTCAACCTTTGTCTCAACTCCCAAAATCACTGCTAGCACCTTTTCATCCACATGAAAGTCTACCCCTTTCTAGTAAAAGCATTCAAGGGTTCTTCCACTCAGCAGAAGTCTGGGTAAAACTTAAGATATTACCCTATAAACGTAGGGAAACTCATCACAATAGTAACTTTCTTGGGTGGATCCTAAGCTAGAAATGCTCAACTTTTTTTGGATCCACTAAAAATATTTCCTTTAAGAGGACATGTCTTAGAAAGTAGACATATCGAATTAAAAAATGACACTAACTAAGATACCCATAAAGTTGGTGTTCTCGAAGTGTGTCCAGGACTATCCTTAGTGTTTCTCATGCTTATCCTCAGACACCGAATAAACTAGGATGGCATCGATGAAAACCAACTTAAAATAGTATAAAAAGGCTAAATGGTCTGGTTTATTAGTCCCATAAACACTTTTAGGGTTTTTGACTTACCAAAAAAAACACAAAATACAAATAGTTTCCAAAATGAAATTCCATGTCCATATTTTTTATATCCTCGTCTCTTTCTCCAAACTGGTGAAAACCGAATATGATGTTGATCGATAAGAACCATCGATCCCCTATCAACTGATCAAAGTGGTATTTTATCCTTATTAGTGGATACTTATTTTTCATGGTCGCCTGATTCATGATTTGATAATCTACACATAACCAGAAGATCACATTTTCTTTCTTTGGAAAGAAAACTGGGGATGCCCTGGGGGAAGCAATGGGTCTCACAAAGCCCTTCTCTTAAATGTTCTCCAACTTTACCATCATTTCTAGAAGCTCCGATGGAGTGATCCAACATGTTGGTGTACATTTCAGTGTCATAGGATGAAATTCAATGAATAAATATAGATATTTGAGGGGAGTTAAACCAGGAAAGTCTTGAAGAATGATATCCCCATACCCCACAAACAACGCAAGAAACTACTTGCCCAAAAAATCCACTTCTCCAAGAGTCTTTCTATCCAACTAGTTAGTAATCAGACTCACTCTCATATGCATGAGCTCATATTTCTCTTTCATGGTATCCTTTTCACCCACAATGGAAAACATCATTCCCTCACAATGGAAACACCACATCCTCTACCTAAAATAGTCAATCTGAAAATGAATCGTGGATAGCCAGTACATACCTATGATGAAATTATAGGGCTTCATTGTTGCAAAAAATATATCCCATGAAAAAATCTCACCTCCAAGAATGAGATCACACTGTTCACATAAGTGTTCAATCACTAAGCCATCTCTAGTTGGAGTGTCCAACATTAGGTGTTGAGCCAATGGATCAAAGGAAATCTAAAAGTCTCAAATCAGAGAAGAAAAAAAGAAGGAATATAAAGCTCTTACATCTATCAATACTATATCTAAATTAGAAAATATTAATATCGTACCTTGTATCATCCATGGTACCACGAGGTCACATGACTCTATATACTATAGCCAACCTAGTCTGTTCCCACAAGCTTCATGGGCCTACTGTGGACCACCAAGGTGTGGGGTGGTAATACATTGATGCTTTGACCACTTCAAACTACCATGTTGACCCCTATTCTACCTTTATCACCATGCATACCACCTAACTCATGGCTCTATGTATTTCTCAATAGTCACTCAACTGTCTAATGATCAAATGTGAGACATGTCAGAAAATCTTGTGAAGATTTTCCCAACCATCAAAGGAGAAACACAAAATATCACTCTGCTAATTCGATCTATCCTGAGAGCCATGTACCATTGGCCCTGAGTCATGAGATAACCTCCTAAAGCATATGACATGCTTGGATCCCTATGACTGCTATTAGCTACCTGCTGGTGGTGTCTCAATTACTGGATGCCTACTGCCAACTCCCACTACCAGCGTATGATCTTCCATAAATATCTCCACAAAAAAGCCTCTATAAAGAACACTAGAATATGTAGGAATGTATAGAGATACTACTGAGGTCTTGATGTCCCAACACAAGACCTGATTGAAGTTATGAGTTCTAAATAAATGATCACACACCATATCCATGTAGTAATGCAAGAGAACAATAATCCTTGATGATTACTCCACCATATTCATAATTTCCTACTATAGATATATAATCTCCTATATTCATACCGATCACTACATGGTTGGATAGAATTCTTCAATGATGATATGGTCAATGTATGACTATAATAGACTTGTCTCATTGGGTGACTGAATCAACAAGCCCCGCCATCACCATGCATATTCTGGATGAATAATCACAATGAGGGAATCCATCTGATCTATTGTCATCATCATAAGGAAGAAAATCTGAGCGACTGCCTATAGCTAGTCCTTAGCCAGCTGGGTGTCTGGATCACCCCAAAATATGGGAGGTTGTTTCCTATGAAACTCATGTAACACACTCAAACATCATTTATCTTAATGTAGTACTTCTAGATCTAGATGCTTCTTAATAGGTGGTGGTATGGCTATTAAACCACTTAGATGTTCTATATCTAGTATATGCCCATCTACCAATGCAATGTCACTAGTTAGATCATCCTTATGGGCATGAATGGAATACTAGATGACTGTTTTTTTGGAGACATTCTGAAATAAAAAAATATGGAACACAATAAAATGAGTATATTTTGAGAGCTAAATTAATAAGAACATGGATAACACAACCATTCCTATATGATGCATGTACCAGAAAATTTATCTGCAACAAATGTTTTGATGTATTGAGTTGAAAACTAGGTGATTGGAGTCCTAGTGTATGGATATCTCGACCACCAAATCAACACTAGAGTCTCTGGCATGATAGTTAAACTCAAAACAATACACATTGTTTCCCCAAACCAATTTCACCAACCCTAGTATAAATGTATAACCTAGATCTGATACCAATCAGTCACGATCCGACTTAGAAAGGTTTGACTCGTGACAAACCCTAGTCTACCTCCAATAGGCAAGGGGTTGGTGAACCACACCGAGTAGGTATATCCCATATATGGGAGGCAATGAGATAAGGTACATGCACACACAAACACATATCTATTCCCACAAAATGCTAAAATGAAAAATAAGCAAAACAATGCATGTATATATATAAAATTCCAAAAGAGAGTGGGGTAAAAAATTTCCTATGAATGGAAAATATGATAAATAAAAGCCCAACCAAAAAATTTATAATATCCATCCTACTCCTAGGGAAAGGACTAAGTCAAATTTAATCTACTGATAATGACCTCGGTATGAAAAGCTCTATCTATTCTCCAACCACTCCATGTAATCCCAGAACACCGTCAAATGGACCTTCATCTATATATTATAGGACTCATATGAGAAAATACCATATAGAGGTGAGTATAAAAATAAAAATTAGGACACCCTAGAAAAAAATAAACAAAAAAACCAAGTATATGTAGACCAATAAGAGATATAATAATTAATTTATAATAGAAACACCCATATATACTTAGGAAGGACCCCACACTACCATGAAGCCATAACCAACTATCATCCATAGGATTTTTCTCACTATAATACTCATTTCCTAGATTAACCACTCCATGAGCCATTCTATAATCCGATACACTTGAAGAAGTGGTCTATATTATTGGTCCATGTCAAAAAAATATCATTTTTCTAAGAATTCCTTGATACACAGATAGGGGTTCACTCCTAGAACCTTTAGGGGACACATCAATGAAAAATTGAATCTTCCCATTATGTTGGGATCATATTTTGATGATTCAACAAACCCTACCGATATAGTCTACTAGGTGGAGGATCAACTCCCTACTTTGGGAGGTCATGCTGTTTCCAAAAAAATCCACCCAGGGAACAAAGAATGATATATTATCTCACTCTAGCCTCACTAAGGGACCTCAAAACTCTAACTGAGACTTGACCTCTAGAGAGTATCCAAAACCAGTGACATGGATGTAATATCTTGTAGTTCCCTCAAGGTAAAGGACTAAGGGGGCATGTTCAGTCTACAGTAGAGAAAACTACAAAAATAAAGAGCCACAAGAACTCTTGAAGGGGGTACACAGTGTGTTCCATGGGGCACACGGTGTGTCTGGCTGTCCACATGCCTACCCACATGGAAAATCCTCACATGGATTTAGTATTCATATACATATAATGTTTTGTAAGTAGATGACATATAGAGACACACAGTATTCTTCTCGTGTCTCCAAGCCATGTCCGTGTACCAACACATGTATATCGAGCTATGTCTATGTATAAGTACACAATGTTCCATATAGTTGTGTACACTTTCACTATTCTGTTTACTCTATGAAGTACATGACGAGTGACATGGAATGGGTAAAAAACCATGTGATAGAGTTGACACACTATGTGGTCCTTGATTCTGGATGAAACCCTAGCGTCATAGCTAGGGGGCCACACAACATGATATCCAAAATACACATCATGTTGCATGTGATTTCCTTGTTCCATTCATTATTTTACTACACTTTGTAAGATCCACCTAAATTATTGGATCCTATAGAACAGGGTTCAAATAATCCTATAGTGTCTAGATATTGGGATTTTGGGGGTTTAAATCCACTCAAAAATTGATTCTTTGTGAAAAAACTATCATCTTTGTCAAAATTGAAAACATTGAGAACTGAAAATCCATCATTTCTGATTCCAATCATCTCCCCTCACCATCACATCTTAACCACTCAACTAATCAAAAACCACACCCAGAGTATCAATTAAATTAATCAAATAATGGTTTCACAACATTCGGATACCAAGTGTTTTTCAAACCATGGGCCAAAAGAAAATGGCCAAGTTGAACATGTTAATATGAAAGGAAGAAATCCATAAGCCAAAAAAAAAATTCGTTCTTCATTTTCACATGATTCATTATCACAAAAAATATGAACAAAGACGGATAAAATAATGAACAATTAAACAATTCCATCAAATTAAATATTTTGACGGTGTGTGTATCGATTATGTTCAAGGAATTGATTCTCGTTCATCTAGGATTAATAAATATGACTGAAAATCATAGAGAAAAACATCATATATGTTGTTTTGATCGATCGTTGATGAAGAAAGGTTGTTTTTCTATCATTGATGATAATTTACAATTCCATTAACACAACAATCCATGATTCAATACTGATCCATCGTCATCAATGAAGAAAAGAACTAAAATGGTTGTCTGAATCATTGGGGTGTGAGTGTCAAGGAATGAGGAAAATATAAGACCATGAATTCAGTGGAGAAACAATCAATGCATCAAAAACTAAAATAATAAATTATTTATTTAATTTATTTCATTTAATTACAAAAAGCGATGATTTTTTTTATAATTGACCCATGCCAACAAATATTATGTCTTACGTAGGATACGACACACATTCTGAACTCAAATGTTCCCTTATATTTCTGATCAGATCTCCTATATGGGATTTATATTAATTTTTAAGGAAAGAAAATGAACATGTGACATATAATATTATTAAAATATTACAAAAATTTATTCTGGGCACACTAAGACTTAGAACCTCACACCCCCTCAGGGCCACTTTTCAAAAATAATCCATTTAATATAAAAATACATAGAAAACCTAATATGTTACAAAAATATATTTTAGGCTTGTATGATCACAGTATATTATAATATTCTCCCCAAATATATAGTTATTCCTATTTTTGAGTGCATAAATAACTGTTACTAACTCAAGATCATGGGTATCATAGTTCTTCTCATGAGGTAATAACAATTGAGAGTGATTTTCCACCACATATTTCCCCTATATTAAGGAACACCCCAATCTTATTACTAAAGTATCACAATATTCATTGTAACATGAACCTTGTTCCAAGAGAATCATAACGAGAGATGAATTCAATGTTATATTCATTTCCTCAAATTATCTTTGACATTTTTCATTCCACCCAATCATTACACCATTTCAGGTCAAAGATATCATAAATGATACAATATTGAAAAAAATATTTAACAAAATACTTTTAGTAACCAGCCTAACCCACGAAACTCCAAATTTAAAACAATGTTTTTGGATACTCATAATAAATTTACCGTTAGTAACATTTGATATAACATTAAGAAGAAAAATCACTTCTTTGATCCAAAATTAACCCCTGTGATCTTGATATAAAATGGCGTTCTTTCAATATTCTAACTATAATATCCGAATGATCCATGTTCTCCTCCTCTAACATGGAGTTTAGAAAATATCATCCAAGAACAATAAATCAAATGAGTCTAAAAACTGATGAAACATTCAATTCATCAACACTACAAACACTATCAGAGGATTAGTGAGATCAAATTGAATAACTAGAGACTCAAAATAACTATACAATATCTTAAATGTTGTCTTACGTATATCATATTATCATATACATAACTTCCGGTACACTTAATAAAATTATGTCTTTGAAAAAATATTATATCCTTTGAGTTGAATCAAAGTGATCATCCATCATTTGAAAAGGATAACTATTCTTAGCAATCACCTAATTTAACATTAAATAATCCAAAATAATTATCAGGTGTGTTTCTGGTTTCTTGGAAATGAGAACAGTTGAATCCAAATGTGACATGATAGGATGAATAAATCTCTTAGACTCAAGGTTTACAAGCTGAAATATATTTTCATCTATCTCATCATAAGCAACTATATAAGATGGTATATGAATGAGAATCCTACCAAGAAGTGTGTCAATATAGAACTCAGCCACTCACTATTGTGGTAACCCAAACAAAATATCCATAAATACATATACATATGAATTTATCACTGAAGGAAGTGAAATTCCCATGTGGGGGTCACTAATATCATGGAAGACCACTAAAAACTGTCTTGATATTATTTCATAATTAAGAACAACATGAAATTACCTCCTAGATTGTGAATCCAAATCACTCTAAAAGGAATTAAATACCCCATTGTGAGATTAATAACTAATATTGTTGTAAAAAAAGTGACACATGCCATAAATATAATCATCCAATCCATTCAATGATTCGGTTGAACATATAAATATCAACAACCAAGAATTACAATCCACATAAAAGTTGTCTATCGACACCCAACATGTTAGATATTTGAAAACCTATTCAAACTTATACCCAACAACATATAAAGATAAACCAATATTTGAATATGTTTTTAATATAATTTAAGCATGTCAAAATAAATGTGATGATAGAAAATATTATTTAAAACTTGTATCAAATAAATCTAGCACCAAATAGGTCGAAATAAACACCATACCTTTAGCAGTAGCCAATCCTACCACAAATTACACCGGAACATACTTCATTGGATAAATATTTCTAGTCTCAACTCGTCCTTAATATTTCTTAGTAACACGAACATCCACCTTTTATCAAGGTAATACCCATAATTATTGTAATCATTAGAATGAACCTATGAACCCTTGGTGAGAGTGGATCTTGCCTTACTTCCATCGGAACTCTGTCCCAAAAAGTGTCTAGGATGACCAAATTATCCAAAATGATGAAAAGTCTAAGTTTAATCCATAATTTTTTCCTTGGTAAGACTAGTCCTTCAAAATTGATAGATAATAACTTATTTTTTTCATGATAAACCACAAAAAACTGGTCTTGAATAAAAATAAGAACCCATGCATTTAAATTTTTGGGAAAAACAAACTACATATCTAATAATTGATCTAACCAATTCTCTAATAAAATCCAATATCCAAGATTTGTTTTCCCCAACCATAAATTCTTTTTTGACCACCATAATAATGATTGGAAGGTATAAGATAATTAACTTCAAATGAATGCCGACCCTCTAACCCATATCAGACTATTGATACTTAAGATAATCATTAGAAATAATATCAAGTTCAAGGTTCACTAACTCAATGTAATGCGTTGAATATCCAAAAACAATATTCTTCTCCTTCTATATGGTTAGAAATTTTAAAGTCTTTACCACACACAAAATTTCATGATAAAGCTAAAGATTCAATATTTTCCTGAAAGAACACTGGGCAATAACCTAATGTAACACATCTTTCACAATAGCTTCTCTCCATATCCTTCCTAGTCCATCAATAATTTATTTAGAAATCCCTCCGTAGATTCCACATGAGTTTTCAAAAAATAGAATATCCTTCCAATTTGATCAAGCCATTCCTTAGTTTTAACTATATAATATGGGTGGATTTATCTTTGTAAAATCCAAGACATGATCTACCACCCATCCTTATTTTCCAAACAATGCATGAAAAATAGTTTGAATGGAGATTATTATAGATTCCCCCAAAGAAGGGTCCACCATAGGTTTTTTTAGTGGGACTTTTCTTGTGCCTTCCCCACTCGGGTTTCCAAGAGCTCTCATTTAAGAAATTGTCTGATAAACACAATGCAATAACCAATCATGTTAATATAAAATTCCCAAATTATAATATGAACTTCCACAATCCAATTTAATTCCATTAAAAAATAAATGTTTAAATAAATTTTGAATAGTATGTATGAAAGAGAAAACTTTAAAAACTAAAAATCTCCTTTAAATAAATCATGTATCCAATTTATTTGAATAACACTGAACACCAATTATAATGCTTAGAAACAATTCCTAACAACCCATGTTAACTAGAGATCACACACAAAAGTGACATCGCCAGGAATATTTCTATACTTACTACCCAAATTCTAATGGTCCTAACTTATATCTACAAAATATGCTAAAAAAAACCCAAATAATTTCACAACACATCATACTTGGTAAGAGATTTGATACCATTTCATAATGAACTAACCTATATCAACTAGAATAGTCACCCAAGAGGATCCCTAATAAGTTGAACAGTAATAAAACATACAATAAGTCTCATTAATAACAAAAAGATGTCAAAATATCAAGTATAACATAAATGAATAAGAAACTATTATGAAAAAAAATTCATGCTAAATGGATAAACCATAAAATAACCAAGAAAATACTAGAAGGAGCCTCCATGTTACGACATTTCACCACCAAACCATCCCAATGTGAAGAAGATTACAACCAAGGGAAGTCGATGAGCTACATGGTTCTCTTCTATTTACCAGTGTCCTCCAAAACCACATCTACAAACACCTAAAGGAAAAATTATGGTGTAAACATAAACCCTAATAAGATTTCCCTAAAGAAAATATAAAAAGTATAATATCATGAAAATGTCAGATCTTTCTTTAAAAAAAATCTATTTTAAATATAATTTCAATAAGATAAAACTTTTTCACAAGTCATATTTTGGTATTTCCTAAATTCGTTTCATATACAGACAACCAAAAAATATCACATTTACATCTATGAAAAAATGAGTGCATAATCAATAAAACCCATGGTTTCACTATAAGACCAAAAAGTGAGAAACATCCATGAAATATTCTATAATGTGAAAAATAAATCCTAAATTAAAGAAACTATATTTCTCCTCTAGCATATGGGGATAAAAACATAGACATATGATGAAAACACTAGACATGAATCATATGAATCGAACCAATATTGAGTCCCATCATAGTTTGTCGATATCAAACCTCTAGTGGTATAATAAACACTAGTAGTGACAATTCCATTTCCCAACTAACATAATTATTTGAAATTTCTATGTTTACTAATTTTTTTTTGGAAACCAATATCACAATTTATAAATCATGTTCACAGTGAAGTATTACCACATAGATTTCACAAAGTACATTTATATTTATATTAAATTAATATATTTTTTTACACCACCTAAAATAATCATACATTAACATTAATAAATTCCTAAATTATAACCATAATATAGATACACTTACCTCATGAATGATGAAAAACCACTAATAATTGGTATCCCAATAGCTTGGGGTTTTCTTAATCAAAAAAAGGCATCAAGGTCTTTTAAAATATCTCTTCGTCACTTAAGGATCAAGAGAAAAATTTAGTAGAATAATTGGTTTATATTGAAGTTAGGTTTTAATAACTAGTCAAGAAAATACAATACCATGGAATTAAACCCTCATCTATTACACAGTAAATAGGTTTTTTACTCAATACTAAAACACAATACATTGTGATATGTTGAAATGAACCCCAAGAAAACTGGCCTCTATAAATCATGACATAGATCTTGTCCCTGTCCTATTATTCTTGTAAAAGACCATGCCATAGCTTATATACTATGCTTCATATAATCACATAATATAAAAAAACACCAAACTCAACCCCCTAAAACTCCACTCCATAGCCACCACCACCATGATATAGAGCTCAACTATATATAATGCCTACAATATATCCCCTTAACCATGGTGTATCCTAGTAAAAATTGGTTGTGGAAATGACATTCCACCTCTAGGATCCCACACAATATCTATATTTTCCAATAAAAACCCATCATATCCATGGTGAAACAACTCCAATTCATTGAACAATCTCTTGTATATTTCCACGAGAACACCATATCACCTCAAAAAAATTGGTACTCAATGTAGCACTTAAAAAAATTTAAAGGTACAACACAAAAAAACCCATATCATTTTATAAAACATATGGTATAAAAATAATATATCTTAAAATATTAAATATAATCAAATGTCAGAAAAACCAACAAATATTAAACCCACATAACACCTTAATAGAATATTAATTAAAATACCTCCCAGAGTAGAACTATTTATCTTGAAATATATAGATCACTCAAAGAGGAGAGGGTATTGAGATCATATCTAAATATCATTTTCCCAGGATCTCTCCTCAATATTCCCATTATAATAAAAAATACATTCCAATGGTATAAACCATCCCATAAGGGTCTCATCCAATAAGGTATCAATCACCAAAAGGTACTCTATAAAGGTCATGTAAACCTTTATGTATGTAACACCCCATTAAGCTATGTTATATAGGCCTTGAAGATTTATCCTCATCAATTAAACGTGGAAAATTATGTGCTCTTGTTCCCACTTTGGGGTTAGAATTAGTTGACCACCAATCATACCTTCCTTGCATATGACTTAGAAAAAACATTTCTTAACTCAAGGAATGATTTCTCCTCTAACCAGACTTCATCAAACAATGTTAGAGAGGAAACCATGAAAAAAAATTCTACCTCCTCATACTATGAAGAGATGGGTTTTTTTGTTAATGCATGACATCTTATGACTCATATGTATCCTTGTTCATTCCTAGATCACCATAACCTTTTCTATCACCAATTTCACAAGATATGATCCAAAATAAACAGTTAGAGTTTGGTAGCTATATTGTCTTGTGAACTCTATCAAATTTATATGATCAACCCAATTCCTGTTAAAATTATTCAATAAAGCCCTTAATATTTTTTTAGATAAAGAATGAATAATTGATTAGAGTTTGGTCCTATAAGATATGAAACAAGATAATAGAATTTTATTAAATTATATTAGAACATTACAATAAAGCATAAGAAACTAGGTATCACATAATATGGATTATTACCCATCATTGATGATTACATTAATTCAAAAATGAAGAAATTAAAAGGGGCAATACCTTAAAAAGAATAATATCTTTATAAATATAAATTTCTAGGGAATACCATCGACTTTAAGAATTTTTTTTTTATAAAGAACCTATAATGAGAAATAATAACATGAAATGATAAATAATGTTGTCATATGTAAATTAAAAACTATTCAAATGAGAACTGTGAAGGGAATAAGTTTATTAAGTCCATATATATAAATGAAATATAGGAGTTGAAAATATGGTCATTGAAATTATGGTCATTGGAAATATTGTCATTGTAATTATGGTCATTGGCCCCACATCCTATAAGTATAATGAATTAATGTATTTTAATATGGTAAATTTAAAATAATGTATCTCACAATGTGATAAAAATAAGATATTAAAAATTATAATTTTTTTTATATATTTATATGTTGTGGGTAAATATTATTATTATTATAAAAATATGATTTTTTTATATATGAAATTAAAATAAATATTATAAATAGAGTTTTAAAACGTAAATTTTAGAGTATAAATAACCTATTAATGGTATTTGTTAAAGAAGGCTTATATCAAAGTGATATTTATTTACAAATAAATGTTTTATTAAGTATAGTAATTTTGTCCTAATAAATTAAATTGGACCCTGAAAAATATTTTTATATATGAAATAATATAATAAAATCAATTCAATTCAAATCAATAAGAAATAATATTAAGAACACATAATGCTTCAAATGCCCATTTTCTAATAAAAACAATTTTATTAAAAATATATACCATTTTTTAATAGCTAGATACTTAAATTTTATAATTTAAATTTAATAAGAAACATTTATTTTTTAATTAATTCTATAAATTATATCTTAATATAATTTTTTTGATTCTTTTTAGAAATAATCAATTCTTAGGGGAATAGTTAAAATATTGACTTTTACTGAAAATTATAACTTTTAAAAAAAATTATATAATGGTTTAAGAATCCATTTTTATACACAAAACACATATCTAAGAATAAATAAATATTATTTTAGGTATGAAATATATTGACTTTATAACACACATGTTTAACATTTTGGAAACTCAAGTAATATTTCACACTAAAAAACAATTTTTTATATGCTTATAAAAAAATAAACATTATCATTTTTTAAAATGAAATATAAAAAATTTATTTCTTATTTAAGTTAATCATATAATTATAAGATAACATGATCAATTTATTTTTTATGTATAAAGGTAATATTTGTATGTTTAGTATTAACTATTATGATAATTGAAAAATATATTTTTAAATGACTTCTTTTATTAATATCTTGTAATTTTTTATTTAATCAATCAAATTTATTTTATTTCATTAATGATTATAATATTATATTTAAACTTTTATATAACTATATTGACACTCATCAATTTTTAGTCAATGATAAATAAGAGTAATTTACACACATTGGTTAGAAGTCATTTTCTATAAAAACATTTATATATTATATATTTCAATTTAAAAATAAATATTATCATATTTATAAATTTAATTAAGATAAATGGATATTAAATTTAGTTTCAAAACATCATAATTTTTAAATAGTTAAGATCATTTATTTTTAAATATAATATAAATCAGTTAAAAAGTAGTTACCATGGTAAAAATCTAAATGTAAAAATGTTAACACCTATAGTAAAAGATATGAAACATGTTTAAAAAAGTGTGTAATGTATTTTATGAGTCTTTATCAACCATATCCCACCCCAAAATCCATTATTATGAATAATTGGTAGCATTAGACAATGAATGGTGCAGTAATATCATAGAAGGTTAAAAGGTATTCCCCTAAGTGCCCATTTCTCTACTTATAGAAGGTGATCATTCCCACCCCTTCATTGTTATAATCAACATTATAATTTTCTTTAATCCAATCCCTAAAATTTCTATCCTATAATTAATTTTAAAATATTTAAAAACATTTTCTATTTAAATAATCCTAAGGCATGCACTTCTGATGAAATCTCAAAGAGTAGATCAAGTATCCAATATAAGTATTATAATGTTTGTATCTTTTTCTCTTTAATATTTCTATTCAAAATATATTATTAAAAAAATAATAATGAATTAAATATGAAATTTAAAATAATATTATATTATATTATTTGAATATCCAATATTTATTAATCTCTATCCTCTAAGAAAAACAAAAACATCATTAGTTCATTTTGCGGACTCCCACCACCACAAAGATACATGTTCCATTTCTCATCACCTTCAACCATCGATAATTAAATTAAATAATTGGGTGAATAAATATGATAAATAAAATCTATATATATAATTCAGAAATTTAAATTATCATTTAATTTATCTCTCTCTCATTCATTCGGAAGTGGAAACATGCATCAATCATACATGCGATCTATCACGCCCATAGTCAATGAGTTTCATTTGTCTTCACCAAAAGTCATTGATAGACATAATTATATATTTAATATCTAAAATTAATTTCATAAAAATATAAATATTCAGGAAATTATAAAATTAATTCACCACACTTTATACCATGGTCAACATATATAAGGAGACAGAAAACAATTTACCCAATAACCTCAAGTAACCGACATAGGAAAGAAAAAAGTATAATAAATAAATATAATATGATAATAAATGGTCCATATTAAATTAAAATAGATAATTATAATGTTATTAAAATGTTATATAATAAATTTATTTGTATTATTTTTGATGTTAGACATCTGTGACGAATGGATCTGGAACATGGTAATGTTTTTTGTTTCAAATTCCATTTATCAAGACTCTTTTTGTATTGATGAAACAATATTAATTTTTATATAGTATCTACTTAACCCATGATTTATATATTTATAAACAATTTTGTAAATTTGAAACATCACATAAATCCATGCTCTTCTTTATTTTGGGATATTGTTTATGTATATCCTAATATATAAGGGTATTTTATAGCTCAAAATAATTTCTTGATCTATAATGTTTATCCTTCTATATTGTATTTAATATATTTTTTGTATAATATATTTATATTTTTGGAGATAAATTTTATTCAAATATTATTTATTGGAGTGTTATAATCCTTTTTGAAAATGGAACAACATTAAGAATAACTCTCTTCCATTTAAATGATGTTCCCTACTCTTTGTCCATAATTTCCCTTACCACCATTATTTATATTTTTTATCAAGAACATATCTAATTGTTATCTCCTATGAAAATAAATTTTTACCTTATTCTATTTTTTAAAAATGTTTTTATTTATGATTCGAGGTTTAAAAAATGTGTTTTAAAACATAAAAATGGATCATGTAGACCTCCTTCGTGACTTATCAGTTACACATTCCATTTATTTTCACCTTTTTTATGTCATATTTTCTTCAATAAAATATTATATTTTATATATAATTCCATTTAATATATACCTAGTTGAATATATTTTTAATTATTTAATTTATTAATATTTTTAGTTCCCTTTCATATTCCAACTTTTATGTAATACTAGTTTATTGACACTTCCCATTTCTTGTCTCATGTAAAGAATCATTCACATAATTGTTTTTAAAATCTGGTTGTCCTATAAAAACAATAATTATTTTATATACTACCCACTTGGTTCAATTTAGGGTTTTTATAAAACAATAATTTATTTCAACATTTTAAAAGATCCATCACTTTTATTATTAAAAAATAATGTACTTTATATACAACCCACTTGGTTTAATTTTGGTTTTTTTGTAATATTAACCTAAAATTTAATTAATTAATTATTCTATTGGTAATATTTATGATTTAGATTTAGGTCATGCCTTATATAAAAATTATGATACCGACTTCCCTCTCATGGTTTTGATCACACTTATGTTTTATGTGTTGTTTATTTTACTTATGTGGAATGCATATGTATGGTTTTAATTTATGTGATATGTGATCTAAGAATTATATTGAACACCAGTTATTTGTATAATGATTTATATATAATGAAATTTTATATATGGTAATAGGTAGTGAACCTAATACACCATAGGATAATTGCTACTTTATGATGATGGCCTTTGGAGTGACCCTAGACTTTTGTTTATGAAATCTTGTTATATGTTGTTTCCACATGTTTTTGATCCTATTATCTTATGATATCATTTTATTATTCCATGAATCTACACATATGATAATCCAATATATCATGTCATTTTATTCCTTTTGAAACTTATATTATGCTTTATTTACATGTTTATTCAATTATTATTCTTTAAAGCTCGCCATTTTCCTTTTATATTTTACCTAGTATATCTTCTATAGATTTATAGATTCTTTGGGATTTAGGAATAATTTGTCATATTTTTAAAAAAAATTAATTTTTTAGATTTAATATCATTCATGTATATGTATAATATTTAAAATATAGTATACCTATAGATTATTGGAAAGTATTTTTGGAAAAATTCACTAATTATCATGAAATAAAAAATCCTTAAGGCATGGGAATCATTGGTATCAGAATAAGGTTAATTTATTTTTTGGAATTAAGATTATAAAACCTTTTTAAAACCCCAAGGTGAAGTCTAAGGTATAAGCCGATTTATAAGAGATATTCATATATTTTGGTAAATTAGAGATTATAAGGGTTTCCTAGTAAAAAATCAATGTACAGATAATACAAGTTGAGATGGTTTTTTAATAGATACATATTGTAGTAATATATCTGAAAAGAGTTGGTTGAGTATATCTCAAAAATCATTCTGGTGCATGATGAATGAACCCCTACTACAAACCTTGTTTGTCACTCCTAGGTGATATGATTTGGTTGATCATATGATATTTATGAACCACTAAAATAGATTTATTTCCTAGTTACATTGAGGGACTATGTTAATAAGTATAAGATAACCCAACTTAATGTAATCTGGGATAAAATTTGGTAAATATATGTTGTACAAAAGGAATTAAAGGCTAAGAAGATGATGTAAAAGGGTAAATGGTTTTATGATAGAATAATTTTAGTGTTATTGATAATGATAATCCCTATATGATGTTAAATATTTCATCACCCATGATGACCATTTCTTGTTTTTTAATGGATAGAAATAAAAGGAATCTTGGTTATTAGGGAAAACATGGAGATTACCATAGTGAAAAAATCGTTGGAATGAGAGCTGTAATGAAGAAACTTTTTATTATGAACTACAATCTATTATGAAATATGATTACAAATTTGAACATATTTGATTTCCCAAACACACTAATGAAAATACGGATTGTGTATAATTATATATTAAGTGATGAAGATTTTGAATGAAAAAATCACTTTTTTATATTTCAAAAATGTGGGGAAAACAAAGAAAATTTCATCAAGTGGACTAGAAGATGCATTAAATGGGGAATATGGGGTGGTCAAGCATAAAACTTTTGCTAGAATAAAAAGATACTGGTCATATTTATTGGAGAGTAAATAATGAATGTGAAAGAACTACTAAGGGTATAATGCCTTAGGTGTAGAAAACATGGACATTACACAATTTTGTGTCATAAATTCAATGATGAGAATAATGATAGGCTTAAATAACCACCATATCCATGGTAATAAGGTGGAGCCTATTCAATGACTACTGATGAGGTGGATTGTTGTAACTAAATCCTCCACATTATAATTTTTTAAATATGGGATAGTTATTATTGCCAATTTATTTTTCCAAGATTGTTTTCTAAGTGTAACACCCTAATGAATCATTTATCGAATAAAAACTCTAGTCATATGATGGTTTCATTTTTGAAATTTAAATTTATTGGGATAAAGATATTATTATGGGTATTTTGGATGGATTGGACATCATTCTTGAAATGTATTAACTGTTAAAACATAACTCCATATTTTCCAATATTGTTTAGATTACCCAAAATGTCCTCCATATTAGAAAAATGGTTGGTGCTATAGATAACAACCAGTAGTCACTTATGAGGGGTCTTGAGATCACTGTGATAGCAGATAAAAAAAAGATCAGTTTCATCATCATCAATCACTACACCACCACAAATGTAGGCCATGAATTTTCTTGAGGTGTTGAAATGAGAATGTCAATGGTATATGTATAACTGAACCCTCCACCACTGCTAGTGAAATATTATATAGTTGTTAGGGAGAAAAGGGAGGGGTATAATGGTGACGTTATGTCTTAGAGTAGTTTTTTATTCATATTTTATTTCCAAGAGCATGTGAGATCATGCAGTATGTGTGGAAAATAGTGTGAGTCTTTAAAGACCATGTTTGGGCACATGAAGTGCTAGCTTAAGAAGATGGGATGGGTAATCCAACAATAATAACCTTTATGTGGAAGGTATTCATGTGGTAGGAAATGTAGGAACTGGTGAAATAAGTGGATGAGGAGATGTGTTTTCACCTGTTCGGAATAGAGACACAGGTGAAGGATAAGACACGGAGATTGTAGGCCAGGTCGATGGAGGAGGTTAATCTGAAATGTTTAAGGAGGGGTTTGAACATGAATCTCAAGTAGCCCTACAATGATTAAGAGTATTATTTTCCCCATTTAATATCAGACCAAAACATTAAACTAGAATCTTCAAGTTGATTAGCCATTATGGAAGAGGGATAAGTGTCCATAAGGGTATCTATTATAAAATAAGAATGAAATTTCATACATTAGATTAATTTATAAAAATATATCATTTTAGGCTTGACTATGAACTCAATAAAAATATCCTTAAAAAATCTATGAGGTACTTAACTCAAATATTTAGGAAGAAAAATTATATAGGTATTATTATTATTATATGTGAATTGATGATATTGATACATATGTAGAAAATTAGATCTCAAGTCACAAAATAGAAAACATTAGTCTGTAATAAATAAAATTGTGTGAAATGAAAATTTATTTATGGAGGGTATAAAGTTCCACATTATGTTTTCTGAGCCATTATCATCATAATAATAATAATTTTCTATAATTTTAAAGAATTATTATTTATTCCATTAAAACAATTATTACTTGACTATAGTTTGGAATAAAAAAGTTATGTACCATTTTAGTGACACTTTATTCAATTATAATGGAACATTAAAAAAAGGTATACGAAACATTGAATCACATACAATGGATTATTACACATCATTAATGATTACATTTATTAAAAAAAATTAAAGAGAGAATAAATTGAAAATAATAATATATTTTAACACCAAAACTCCCATTGACTAATATCTCTTTTAAGAGTAACCTTTAGTATAATAAAACCTACAATTAGAAATAATACCATGAAAGGATAAGTCTTGTTGTCAGATATATAATAAAAACCTGGGAATTGAGAAGTGTGAGGGGAATAAGTATAAAAATTATATATATAAGAATGAAATATTTCAATAGAAAATATGTTCATTATAATCATATGCATTATAATATATATAAATTTCAATTATCGTAATTTTTTATATATATCCTATTAGTATACTTATGTCATGTATTATTACGTTCTAAATTTAAAAAAATATAACTCAAAATGATAAAAAAATGATATTACAATTTATAAATATATTTATACATTTTCATGTTACTTCTAAATATAATTTTTATTATTATAATATGATATTATATATATATATAAATCAAATAAATATTTCAATATCAATGGATTAATAAAAATTAAATTTTATAATATAAATAATTTAATAATGGTATTCATTAAATCATATTTAGTATAGAAGTAATATTTTTTTTCAATGAACCGTTATGTTATGTATTGTATATTTTGTGATCATACATTAAATTTACAAATTAAAAATAATATTAAATGTGATTTAATATGTTAAAATCAATTAAATTACCATTGATATGAAATAATATTAAGAAAATATGGAACATAAAAATGAAATTTTCCAATATTACCATTTTTATTAATAAATTATATATATTTTTTAAAAAAATAATAGAGTTTGAATTTTCTAAAATAAAATTATTTTTTTAATTCATTATATTAATATTATCTTAAGATTAATATTAAATTATTTTCTAAAGTAATCAATTTCTAGTTAAAAAGAAAAAATACCGAATTTGAATAAAAACAAAATCTTTTATAATACAAGAATGACATAAATTTTAAGAAACCATTTTTATATACAAAATATATAATTAATAAGTAATATAAAATATTTAATAAAATTCAATGTTGATTTTATAAAACACATGTATAACATTTTTTGAATCTCAAGTAATATTTCACACTAAAAATTATTTTTACACGCTTATAATAAATATTATACATTATCACTTTTATAAAACAAATATAAAAAAATGTATTTCCTATTTGAATTCAACATATAAATAACATGTCAAAAATTCAATTTATTTTTTAGGAATAATGATAATATAATTAAGATTTGTGGTAATTACCTTGATAATTATAAATAAGGATTTTCTAAAAATAAAAAGTTTTCTTAACATCATATATTTTTTTGATGAATAAAATTGATCTAATTTAATTTATGAATATATTATTAATTTTAAAAATATATATAAATATATCAACACTTATTCAATTTTTAATTAGTCATAAATACAACTAAAAATTCATATTGTTTAAAAGTCATTTTCTACAAAAACTATTATCTATATATTATATATTTTAATTTAAAACATGATTTCATCATATTTAAAAATTGAATTATATTAATTATAGATTAAATTTTGATTCAAAATATCAAGAATTAGTAATAGGTGTTACCTTATAATTTTAAATAAAATATAGATCAATTAGTTTAAAAAGAGTTACCAAGGTAAAAATCTAAATGTAAAAATTTAAATACCTATGGTAAGGTACTTGAAACATGTTTAAAATATGTTTTTTTGACCTGTCTCAGTGGGGCCTATTTTGAAACATCCCATGCCCACATCCAATAGGTTAGGGGCTGGTGACTGGTGCTGAGTAGGAATATCACTAACATGGGTGGCATTATCCTATGTACACACACACACACACACATATCCAAACCCATAATAAGAAGAAATATAAAACCGAACAACAAACATGAATTAATACATCTAAATCCAACAACTAGATCACCATAGGACCTAATGGATAATATACATGTCCAAATACATGGCAACCACAATGATTTTCAAAACATTTACAACTAGAAAGTAAAACTAGGGACTACTGTCAAGATAAAATAGGAACACACCTAAGTCTATCTAGTCTCACTAAGAATCATCTAGTCCTAGTACTTCTATGAATATTTCAAAAACTCGATCATCTATAAAAGAAAAGACACGTTTGGGAAAATCCCATGGAGGGGTGAGTGTAAAAACACTATATTGGACACACCAAAACAACAAATCATAAAAAAATACAGTTAGATCTACATAGTTATATGTTTATAAGAAAGATAAAAAGAATATCCAGATATACTCAACAAAGATATAAAGTATAAAAGTAAGTCACAACCATAATACCTACCGTGGATTCCAGCAAAAAGGTTCCACAAAGAACCTATCTGGGAGAACACAATCCGGAGTCTTATAGAACTGATGACATCTGAAGAGATAAAATTCACATATGAGGATCACACCCAATCCCAGGGGGTATACCAAAAAATCATTCTAGATTAACCTTCTAATTAGAGGGATTACACCCATGTTGTATTGGTCATGATGATTCCAATAACTCCACCTAGGGAATAAAGGTGAATAATGGATCTCACTCTCGGCCTCACATAAGGATTCTAAAAACTCAATCCTAGAAGTCCTACTGAAGGGAGAATTTTACTTTTTGTGTCATGATTCCATTCTAACCCTCAGGGAATGTATATTTGGAATGCACCGTAATGAATCATTTCTATAACATGGAGGACAAGTGTCCCAAGCTATATTTCTATGAGTACATGACATAAAGAAGAGTTATATGTTGTGTTCCGTGACCCTAGGTCTTGCAGATGTTAATTGACTATGTCTCATTCCCTTGTCCATGTAACAGTACATGACATGTTGGGTTCCCATGTACTATGCCTATGTACCAGTACATGGATTAGCCAATGTAATTTGTTCCAGGAATGTTCGTTTGGGAGTAAAAAATGTGCACATGCCTATGTACTCCAACCCATGTCTATGTACTCTCTATGGTACATGAAAAATTCACTAAAGGGGCCACACAACATGTGATAGGTTCACACAAACTATGATACTTATCTCCATCATGTAACACTACACGCCACTATGAGTTTCCGACACAACATGCGGCTCTATGTTACACTCTGTGTAGTACATAATTTCCTAGAACCCAATATTATGTTATGCATGTCTTCTCAGGTTTTTTGGCCACTTTTCTATCTTTGTATCACCCAAAAATGGTTAATTAGGTCCCAATGAACCTTTCCCTCATCGATCAATAACTTTTGTCACTTGATTAATTCATAAAACCTCTTCAAATGGTGTTCTTCTTTCGGTAATGAAGAACATAAAAAAGAGTTACCTATGTCATCTAATTCACTGCCACTTTTGTCATTGCACCTCTATCATGTCGTTTTAGACCTTGTCAATGATATTGAATCATTTTACCAAGAAATGGGTGCACAAAGATCAATTATATAGGGTTTTTCCAACCACAGGCCAAATGAAGAATTACCATGATGAACAAAGAATCAAGGGATAAAATAATAGGAATGATCAAGAGGAATGATCATTGATCGATATTCATGTTGACATCGACCTATTTTCGTAGAATATAAAGCGAATAATAAATGATAATGAAGACATTCACCAAATAAATCCTCAAAATAATCACATCCTATAAGATGACTCATCTAAAAATCAATCCATTGGTTGATTGATTTGTGATCATTGTATAAATTAATAACATAGAAAAATCCAATGAAAACAAACATACTTCTTCAATTTTGATTGATCATTGAAAAAACAACATGGTCTCATTATCACTGATGAGATCCTTATTTTCTAATGCAAGTCGATCACTGATCCAAGATCTAGTGGGTGTTAATCTTAGAGATATACTTTAAATCTCTCTCTGAAGGATCCAGGGTTATGTATATAACCTTGGAATTTATTTATAGTAGTCTACATAAAGACTCTCCAACCTCTACATCATCAAAATTGAAATAAAATAATTTATTTAACTATTTTAATTATTTTCTCATACGTGATTACTTTTCCATAAATGAACCATAGTGACAAATGTTATAATGCACCTAGGGTAAAACAAGTATTCTGAACTCCGTAGTTCTGTCATATTTATGATCATAGTTAAAATTTAGAAGTTATTCCATATTTTTAGTAAATTTTTGTGTGTGTGTGTGCTATATGATATATTTAATATATTTCATACATTTATTATGGGCACATTGGGCCTTTAAATCACACACTGTCTTAGTGCTTCGTCTAGAAAATAATCCATACAATATCAAAAAATAATACATGGAAAATTTGGGATACTAAATTCTCCCCATATTGGGAATTTATGTCCCGAAACTCCAAAATAAGGGCCACATAATGAGATGTCGGTGCTGAGTATGAATCCGAGAAACCAGCTCATGTGTCCTCTCATTAAAATTCTTGTGATATCACCAAACACACACTAATGGAATCAATCTCCCATGTAGGATCATATCTTACAAATCCTATATCTCTACTGGGTACTCATCAACGTTTTGTTCATCCATAATGTCATGCTCATCCCAGTTGATAACATGTAATGGGTTATTCAGGTACCTACTGAAGTATGACATGTTGAAGACATCGTGTACCTGGTCTAACTATAGAGGTAGATCTAAGTATAATTCCACCTCTATAACTCTACATAATATCTGTAAAGGTCTAATGAATCTCATTGATAGCTTTCCAACATGGCCAAACCTCCATAATCCATGTTTAGGTGAAACTATTTAGAATTCATGGTATCACACCTAGAACTCAAAAGACCTATATATTCTATATGTAGAATAATTTTGATGGATTTTGGTAGTCTTTATCCAATCTTGGATGATATACACCATCTCAGTGATTTCTCAAACCAACTCATGACCCCTGAGTTCCAAATATTCGAGGTCATTCTAGCAAAATTGTGACCTATTGGGTCGGTCGTACAAATAATTTATTGGTTCCATACAGATGGTGGAATGATTATTTTTGTTGTGTAGAAACTCAACCAGTGAAAGGTGATCCTCCCACCATGGAAAAAATATAACTTGAAATCCTGCAACATGTCCTCCAAGAACTGGATGGTTCGCTTTTTCCGGTCATCAGTTTTAGGGTGAAACACAATGCTCAAGTGTAATTGAGTTCAAATGCCTCCTGCAACCCCCTAAAAAATCGGGATGTGAAGGAATCATCATAGATAAAAATGAACATCAATGGAACTCTATAGAGTTATAATATATTTTAAATGAAGAAGCATACAACGCTCTCTATTGAACTCTTATCTGAGATAGCCAAGAGGTTGGATAACCTAATGGGTCTATCTATGATCCCCAAGGTTGAATTTTTTTCCCTTAGACATACATTTTAATACTATAACAATTCCCATTGATATATCATCTCACTTATACACTATAAACTCTTGTGGTTGGGATAAACCCACTTGATCATTTTGTTAACCATTCACTTGCTGACAAGTAATGCATCGAGAGATAAAATATGGAACACCGTTCTTTATACTTGGACATAAAAGCTGGCGGCATGGGTCATAATATATCTTTTTCCACACCCAGATACATTTCCATATGATATGATTTAAACTCTAATATAAACTCCTACCACAATGTTACAGGTACCACCACACGTCCTTTATAAAGAAGGATATGCTCTCCACAATCAAAAAATCCATCTGGAGAATGCCCATATGATATTTTAGTATATAGGGTCTCATAGTCGGTATCCCCGATATGTGTCTCCTTAACTCTTTATAAAAGTGGAGGGGTAAAAATCATCGAATGGAGTTATGATTCTCCATCTTCATTCATAATGAATAGCTTCAATGAGGCTAACTACTCTGACACATCATTCAGAAACTACGAATGAAATCTCAGGATGAGAGAATATGCTACTACATTCATCATCCAAGGATTATTGAAAATATTGAATTCATAATCCTAGAGAAACTATAACTATAACATATTTCTAAAGTTAATATCATTTCAATAGAAGATATACTCAAGACTATTATGATCAGAATAGTCTATAAACCTATATCCCATCAGGTAGTGTCATGACATCTTATGTGTGAAAACTACCATTTCTAACTCAAGATCATGGGTCATGTAGTTATTCTCATATAGTATCAACTAATATGATCCATAGGAAATAACATACTACCTCTTCTTCATATCACAACCATGAAAGGTTCCTGATACATTGTACAATACCACATACTCGACACCCTTCTCTATAAATATCAATATGGAAGCACTTATCAATTTCTGTATAATCTTTTGAAAAGCCTATTGAAGCCTTTTTTTCTAATAGAAAGGAATCCATTTTCTGGAAAAATATGTCATGGATTCTGATACCCTAGAGAAAATAGTTATGGATGTTCAGTAAGATACTATCAACCTAAGGAATCTTCATAACTCTATCACAATCTTGGGTGGATCCCAAGATAACACTACCTCAACCATGGATGGGTCCACTGAAACTTCATATCCTAAGATAACATGTCTTAGAAAGTGGAACTTTAGAATCTAGAAGGGTAACTTCGGGAAAATTTCATAAAGCTTGTTATCTCAGAGTATGTCTAAAACTGTCCTCAAGTATCTCGCATGCTACTCCTCAGACACTGAGTACACAATGATATCATTGATGAAGACTACCAAGAAGCGGACTAAAAAAGGTCTGACGATCTGGTTTACGAGTCCCACGAACAGTGATGGGGAATTGTTCCCACGAAAGGAAACCAAGAAGTACTCATAGTGACCAGAACAACATTTTAATGCCATCATTGGTATATCCTCTTCCCATATTCACAACTAGTGATATCATCACCTGAGGTAAACCTTTAAGAATCATCACACCCCTCTTAACTAGTCTAATAGGTCATCGATTCTCAATAGTGGATATTTTTTCTTCATGATCAACTAGGTAAATTGAAAGTAGTCCACACATAACCACAATAACTTTTCCACCTTCTTGAAAAGAAAACTAGGTCTAGCTAGGGAGAAACATTGGGTCTGACAAATCCATTCCTCTCCAAGTCCTCCAACTACACCATTATCTCAACAATATCTGTGGGATCCATTTAATATGTTGGAAAGGATATTGGAATCATCCTAGTGTGAAGAACAATGTAGAAGTATATCTATCGATAGAGAGGTAAGCCTATGGAATCTTAAGGGAATATTTCCTCATACATCTCCACCACTATAGGGAATTAGAAACTCACAACATCCACTACACCAAGGTTGATTTTTTTCCAACTGATGAGTAATCAATTTCACTATCCTTTTCATGTTTCCATCATATTCGACCTGGGATTCCTTTTTCACTGAAAAAGGAGAATCTAGTCCTATCAATGTGGACAGACCACATTCTTTGCATGAAATAGTAAATTTGGGCATGAACAGTGGATAACCAGTACATTCCTCCATTGATGTAATAAAGAATAATAATTTCAAACAAGATATCCCAAATGAAACTCTCACCTCAAATAGTATGGTCACACTATCAAAACAATTATGTGATCACCAATTCATCTCCATTAAGAGTCTCTAAGTGCAATGTTTAGGATAAGGGCTCAATCATAATCTCTATGTATCATTTAGGATAAGTGGAAATAATGGAATGATTAGAACTTTTTTCTATGATTACTGCATCTATGGTATAAAAGATGCATATCCTAACTCATATCATTCCCAAAGCCTTGAGGTTGTAAGAAATTATTACAAGTATGTGTCCCCTCCCATGTCCTCTAGATCCATAAGTCTAGAATGAACCACCTGGTGGTGGTGCTAGTAACAAGTAAAAATGTATTCCACAACCTCTTACTATCATAGCTCCTACACCATAAATGTTTCCATGTGGACCTTCTTGATCCTACGACTACCTCTACCTTAGTGGCTCATACATGGTCTCTATATCTTCAATACGGAAGTTTGGAGAATCACATTCAAGATGTCCCCTTATGTCACATGTGTGTCATCACCTCTCCCAGGGATGACTAGACCCATTCAGAGATCCCAGAACTACAAAACCTCTATCCAGGGAACTCCACCTAAAATGTATTTCATGTATAGGTCCCTTATACTGACATCATCTCTTTACTTCTATGAAGGTTTTTCCTATATTACCACGACATACAACCACTGGTTGTATATTCTAATCCAAGAAACTCTCAATCACCAAATATTTCTCTAGCACCCCAACAAAGGAAGGAATTTATAGAGGGATAAAACTAGATCAGATTTTTCTATAAATTATTCATTAGAATGCCTGAGACATAAATAATTAGTCATGAACCATATTCATCTAGTACATGGAGAGGTTGGTAAACCTTTTTTAATACTTAGTTACTATTGTGCTGACCTATAAGATCTATAGAAGATTTTGGATATGCATAACCCTCAGTGTAACTTCAAAGAAAACCACTCTGAAAATGCACTCAATATATAAACATGGTAGAGTCACCATGTCATATGAGTGGGTCACTAACCATCATAGTATTAATATAGATCCTTGTAGAAGGATCACTTCCAGGAACATTATCCAATCTTTTTCTAGTTGACCAGATGGAAATCACATGTCAGCACCTCAATTCAGTCCTCAGTCACCTATGGGTTAGGACTGTGTCGAAACATGAGGGGTATTTGTGGCAGAAAATTATGACGTGCCCTCAACCCACACACCTCATGTACTAGTATTGGGGGTACCATGTGTTATTCTACTGGTGGTGGTATAGCAGGCACATCACATATAGGTAACATTTCTATAACTATTCCCTATATCGACGCCTCAAAACCAAGGTGATCATCCTTGTGATCTAGATGCCAAATCCTAGATGAAAAACTTCATACAGGAATCCTGAAATAAATAAGATTTACTATGGTCAATGAATATATCTGGAGAGCTGACTCAAGAAGGATAAGGAAGCCAAAACCCATTCCTACATGATGTATGTACCATTATTTTCTTTATAACAGATGTTATTATGTACTGAGTTTAAAATAAGTTGTTTAAAGTCCTATTGTATAGATATTATGGCCTCTACAACAGCATTGGGGTCCCTAGATAGAAATATGAACTAAAAATACATATCATTTTCCCCCCAAATGAATCTCACATACTTCGGTACTAAGGAAGAATTAAATACTCTAATACAACTATATCCTAACCTGTCCCAATGGGGAATGTTCCATAACTCCTTAAGCCTTCCTCCCATAGGCCAGGGTCTAGTGACTAGCACTTAGTAAGAATATCACTAACATGGGAGTCCTTATCTGACGTACCTCTACACACTCACACACTTGTACAAGACAATACAATGATGAAATGTAAAACATTGAACAAACATTCATGCATATAGCTAAATATCACAACTAGAGTATGAAAATAAGTAAAGGAAAGTAAATAAGTTCAAATATAAGCACACCAAAAATAGTATTAAAACAAGTACAACCTAAAATTAAAACTGGGGGTTGCTATCCACATCCCATAGGCACACACCCCAGTCTATACGATCTTACTAAGAACTATCTGGTCTTGGTCTATCTATACTCTCTCAAAAGGTTGATTGTCTGTATAAGACATGACATATGTGGGAAAAACTATGCATGGAAGAGTAAAAAAATACTTATTATTACACCCCAAAACAAAAAAGCATACAAAAAAAAGAATACCATCAGCTCTACAAAAATTTATTTCTAAGGAACATTCAACCAGAATATAATGATATTCATTACAAAGACAACCCATCTAAAGGCATGTCATAACTGTAATTATTTCCTTTTATTCTTGCTCAAAGGTTACAGAAGCACTCATTTGGGAGAACAAACTCCTAAGTCTGAATGTAGTGATGATGTCTAAAGAGATATGATACATAGATGAGGATCACACCCACGAACATGGTGTATTCCTAAAATTCAATCTTCATTAACCATATAAGTAGTTTATCAACTCCCACATATTTTTTATCATGATGATACTAAGAACTCCACCTAGGGTACAAAGGTCAATAGAGGATCTCACTCTGGGCCTCATAGAAGGATTCCACCAATTCAATCTAAGAAATCTTGTTGAATGGATCATTATCATGCATGTTGTAGGAGATTACAAACTAAACCTCATGGAATGAATATGGAGTAGAAACCATAATGAAATATTTTTATGATGCATAGTAAAAAATCTCCAATCCATTGTTTAAAGAGAACATGTTGTGTACAAGAGTTACACACCATGTTGCTTGACCCTGGGTCTTGTTACTGTAAATGGCATGTGACTCATGATCATGACCATATAATAGTACATGGTCTATTGTTTGACCATGTACTCTTCTTGTGTACTAGGACAAGGATTATCCCATGTACTTTGTTCAAGACGTTTCCATGTTGGAGTCCACGACATCCTTGTGCCCATGTACACCAACTAGTGTCTCTATACCCTATGAGTACACATCAAGTTCTCTAAAAGGGACCAAAAAATGTGGGATAAGGTCGCATTCCATTTGATACTTATCTACCCCATGTAACCATATCCGCCATGAGGAGCGTAAAATAAAGTTGGTGGCTTCTCATTACATGTTGAATAGTACATAATTTCCTAAAAATCCAATCTAGTTAATTTCTTCTTCTCCATTGATTTGGTTGACGTCTCAGCTGTGCCTATCCTGGAAAATCATGAATTATGTCTTGAAGAACCATTCCATCATCGATATACACCTTATATCCTTTTAATTTATTCATATTATTCCTTCAAATGATGTTCATCATTACGCAATAGAGAACATGAATATTGGGTACCAATGTAATCATATTTACTGCCACTTCTATAATCGCACCACATTTGTGTCATACCAAGCTCAGATATATGATTTTTAATAATTGCTATATGAAAAAAACATGCAAGGATTGATTCCTCTGGGTATGTCGAACCACATACCTAATGAAGAATGCCTGCAATGAATGAAAAATCAGGAGAGAAATCACAAGAACAATCATGAGGTACAAGCCCCAATGAATGATTGTGTCATCCTAAATCTAATGTAGTTAGAATAGAAAGTGAATAATAAATAAAAACTAAGTAATTACCCCCAATAAATATATAAAATAAACTCATCCCACAAGATGACTGATCCACGAGTCAATTCATTGGTTGACTGATTCACATTCATCGTATAGATTAAGAATAAAGAAATAATACAATAACAAAAATTAATACCTAAATTTGGATTGATCATTGATAAAGAAAAAATAGCTTCATTTTCATTTTTGAGATTCTTTAATTTTATTACATGATGATCATCGATCAAATTTCCTGTAGAAGTTCAACTGAGAGAGATCTTCCAAATCACTCTTCAACAGTTCAAGAGTTTTTTAGCTAACCCTAGAGTTTCATCAAAGTAGTATACTTAGAATCATTATAGTCGATGAATCAATGAAAATAAAAAATATAATTTTTTAATTATTTTAATAATTTCTACACTCACAAATACATTTCCACAAATGACCTGTGCCAACAAAGGTTATGTCACTCCTAGGTTAAAACTAAATTCTAAACTCAGTGGTTCCCTAATTTTTTTTTGAAATGGGTCCCCTATTTATAATTTATTATATATTTTTTTAGACAAACTACATGTGTGTTATGTTTAATATTTTAATATATTTAAAACATTTATTCAAGTCACACTGAGCCTCATAATTTCACACTGTCTTAGAAGCTGGTATAAAAAATAGTTCATACAATATCCAAAAATAATACAAGGAAAATCCAATTATGTAAATTTTTATAGTATTGGTAAAAAAAATTAACCCAATACCAACCTAAAATCTAATATTATTAATTTTTTGAGGTATTGACCAAGTAAAAGTGTGGTAATATTATGTAAGGATAAAGGGTATTCCCAAAACTTCCCTTTTCTTCACTTATAAAAGGGGACCACTTACACCTCTCTACAGTTAAAATTTCCATTTTTATTTTCATTTAAATTATTCCAAAAATAAATCTCCTCGATTTCTTTATCTCTTCCTTATGATCATGGTCTCTAGTAGTTATCTTAAGGCCTTCACTTCCAAGGAAATAACATAGTGAATATCCAGTATCATATGTGAGTATTACATTCTTTGTAACGTTTTCTTCTTAAAATTTATATTCCAAATATATTATAAGAAAAAAATATATTGACCTAAGTAAATTTATTATACAGAAATATTATTATATTAATATAATATCCATTATTTATTCCTCTCCACCTACTAATAAAAACAAAGCGTCAATAGTTTTTTGCATGAACTGACACCTCCATAAAGCAATGTCTTTTATTTTTTCATAACCACTATTCATTTCCGATAAAAAGGATGTAACAGATGAATAAATATGATATCTATAAAATTAATATGATTTTTAAATTTAAAATTTTTAATTACCATTTTCCCCTATCATTTGTTGAGAAATTGAAACATTAATCATCTGCACATGTGAACTATGACCTCCATGAGCAATGTGTTTCATTTTTCAGCACCACCAATCATGCTTGGATTGAAAAATATATTTAATATATGAATATTATTTCCCTTAAACAATTAGTATTAATTACATTATTATAATATTTCAAAATTATTTATTGAATGGATAACATACAGAAGGTTTTATCGAAAGAATGACTGAATGACATCAAGTAACTGACAAATGCAAGAAAAATATATAATAAATAAAATTTATATGATAATAAATTGTCCATCTAAAATTTTCTACTGATGAATAAAATTATTAAAATTTTATCTAATAAAAATAATTTGATTATTTTGGACATTATGAATGTTCATAGAATGAATATGGAATAAGTTATGGGTTTTATGTCTCAAATTACATTCTTTAAGACCTATTTTCTCTAAGATCCAATATTAATTTATATGGTGTATATAATTACCCCATGAATGATAATACCCTAAATTATTTTTTAAATTTTAAACTTTAATTTCATTTATTCTCTTCTTTATTGTGGGATAAGATTGATATATTCCCTAATATATATAAGGGTGTTTTATAACTCAATCTAATTTCCTTAAATAAAATGTTTCTCCTTGAGTTTCACATTTAATTGAAAATGGTATAACCTATTTGTGTTTTGGGATTAAAATTTAAATCATATATTATTTATAGGTGAGTTCTAATCCATTTATTAAAATTCAACTATCTTAAGAATAATTTTTATCTTTTTAAACAATATTTCCCCCTCTTTGTCCGAAATTTATCTTCCCACCAATGTTCTCCTTTTAAATTGGAAACATAATTAATATTTATATAATTTTACCTAAATATTTTCCATCTAGTATTTTAAAAATAATGTTTTATTAATTTTTTTATGATATGGAGTTTCTAAAAAGGTGTTTCAAAATAAAAATATAGATCTTTTCTACATTCTCCATGACTTATCTATTATGAATTCTCTTTATTTTTCCCATTTATTCCAAATTATTTTTATATACAGAATAATTTTTTTGTATATATTTCCCTTACATATATAAGTTGTTAAATGTTTTTTCCATTACTGGGGTTATTCATTTATTAATTCCCTTAAAAATCCCACATTTAAGTAAACCAGTTTTAAGGGAACCTTTGTGTTTTTAATCTCTCATCGAGCAATCATGAGAATAAAATGTTTTGAAAATAAGAATATATTCTAGGAATTTTAATTATTTTTTATATATATTAAAGAGACCCTCAAATTTTATTACATTAACATTACATAAAATCTATGGAATGCATAAAACATTATACAAACAGTCACCCAAATATCGTACTTGTCTAGTGCCTTTAGAAACATGGAAATATAAACACTTATACATAAGTGAGTTACATTATCTCCAACTAGGTTATTAATTTCTAAATCCCTTTTTATACACATAAAATATAATATATATCTTCATAACATGGGGAGGGAAATAGAAAAATGTGTGATCTCAAATGATTATCAAGGGTAAACAAGGGAGATATGTAAGAATAATCATAAACATAAGGGTATAGAACATGATCCTGAAAATAGAAGTTTAGGTATTTCATATCAACGATGATATTCATGAATCATGTATTATGGCACAGTAGTTTATAAGAATGAAGCAAAATGAGATAAATAATGGAATCCATGAATGCATAACATATTAATAAAACATGAAAATGTGGCCAACCCATAAGAATATAATATTTCTTCCATAGTATCCAAGACATTGCTTCCAATACAATCTTGGTAGTATGGGTTCATTACCCATACCATCTTGGTAGTATTTTTTCATTCCCCATACCATCTAGGTAGTCATTTTTCACTCCCATGTCTATCTTGGTTTCAAGAGTTCACTCCTCATACTATCTTGGTAGTCATGGTTCATTCACAAGATCATCTTTGTCTATCTCATGGGATATGACTCATTACCCAATGCATTTGAGGGAGATATAGGTCCCACCCATCTCAGAGTGAAATCATTTACACAGGTTCCAAAAAATAAAAAACAACAATATCATAACCAATGCAAAGAAATGGGAATCATAAAATTGTAAACATATCATAACCTTTGGAAAAATATATAGGGTTCATAATAATTTCCTTGAAAGTATAACCTGTGAAAAATAAAAATATTTCAAAAAAATATAACCCATGAAAGAGAAATGTGTTTTATAAAGTCTGTGACATTAAGAAAAACCCATAAATATAAATAATATAAATGGAACCATTAGATATTTTCCAAGAGTTCAATAAGTAACATCAACAGATATCATCATAAAATGAAAATACTTTTGAAATATCCATCAAAAAATATTCTTAAAGAAGATATCCCTTCTTCTTGAAAAATGATTTTTAAAACATAAAAACTTTTAATAATAATTTTTATAAGAAATACCTTGAAAACTTATAAATAATACTTGAAATAATTTTGAAATCATATTTCCCTGAAAAGATAAAAAATAAGATAAAAAATATTTTTGAAAACGTTTTTCATTGAAAACACTTTGAAAACATATAAATAATGATTAAAATTGTTTTGAAAACCATTTTACTTGAAAATATATGAATGAATATTGAATTTTTTTTTAAAACCATTTCTTTGAATATAATTGGAATGCATAAAAATGAAATATTGAAATTGTTTTGGAAACCCTTTTATATGAAAACATATGAAATAATCTTGAAATTATTTTCAGAACATTTTTAATTTAAAATATATGAATGAAGCTTTAATTATGTTTGAAAACCATTTCATTGAGAATATTTTTATAAAATAAAAGTAAGTCATGATTTCTTTTAAAAACCATTTCACTATATATTTTTAGAAAACATTAAAAGAATGTATGAAAATATTTTTAAATCTTGTTACTTGAAACCATAAAAATGAATATTTAAATTTTTTAGAAAACCATTTACTTCATAATACATTTAAATATTATATATAAGGATTGAAAAAAGAACATTCATTTTGTACAGTAATAAGAATTGAAAAATGAATTGTTTAGAAAGAGAAAAGAAGATTAATTTTAAGTGATTTGTAAAAGGTAAAAAGGGTAAATTTTTATTTTAGATATTTTAGGATAATGGTATAATATTATTGGAAACCATTTTTAGAAAACATGGGTTTTAAGGAAAATAGATTTCTAACCAAAGAGGGGGTAATGTTGATATTTCATAAAAAACAACTTCTTAACCATAGTACATACAAAATAGTGGAAGAAATGGTACCAATATATGAATAAATTATTAATGACCAGATGATAATAAAACACATGAATTTTCTTGAGAGATGAATTATAATATTTTGTCAAAGCATAAACATAAACAATCCTAAAAAGTAATGAGGTTGTCTCAATAAACATTTATAACTTCGTAACATGGTATTATACTCCACGTGTAAGTAAAGAAAATTTCATGAATCATAAAATATGCTTAAAATCAATAAATTACAATTATGACATGTAAAATGATTGTATATACACCATGAGAGAGTTTTTCGTTGCATAACAAAACATGAGTCTCAATGAAGGAAAATTGGGACACAACTTTTTCACCGATTTGGTAACTTTTGAAACTTAAACAACAGAAAATAAAGGTTATAAAATGGCTATGTGAATACCCATAAATATAATGTTAAGATACATATAATACAATCATGGTAAGTACATACACCACATAAATGGAAATAGTGGAGAACATATCATGTATCTCTGGGAAATAAAAAGTGAGATGGAATCCCATTACCTTGTGTCTTGACTCTCGTCGTACTCATTCAGACCACATATATAATAAATAAAACTTCATTATAAATCTATTATATAATATTAATGTAATATATAATACCATATATGATATTATTATTACCTTATATTAATCACGTGTTATCCATCCTTTGTTAAGGTTTTAATTCGGATAATATTCGTTTTGTTCATCGCATGTGTCTTAATTTGTTATATTGCTGATATTTATACATTATATCATTATTTACATAATTTAAACCATGATATAAATATCATGTATACACATTATTTTTAAATTATAATAATATTTATAATATACAAGTATGAAACACAATACACCATTCATGGAGACGGTAAGACGTACCCAAGCATTAACACTCTATCCGTTTAATTGACATGTTGAAAGATTGTAAAAGAAATATATGTTTACATATGGATATATATCATATTTAAATTAGATTTGTTATACCATATATATCTTATATATTCACTAAAACCACCCTTAATATCATTTATGTAGTGTTTGAAAGAATCAAATCACTTTAAGGGGGCGGTAGTCCACACTTCCTCAAACGAAATTATCATATTAACACCAAATGGAAAGTAAAAATATTTTTTTAAGGAATACAGAAGTATAAATAAATAATAAATATAATATATTAAATTTATAAACAAATTATTAATCATAATTTCCACCGTGAGAGGCGATAAGAAAAATTGAACAATCGTCATTTAGTGAGGCGGTACGTCATCATACACAAAAAGAGTATGCACGTTATCCATTTGATAGAAGTGTGTGGATTTTTAGGTTTGAAACCTTGAAAAAACTATTACTATATTGAGGATAATATTTTTTTTATATAATAATGGAAAAAACATATTATAGGGGGTTGACAAAGAAAATAAAAAATGGACTTGAGAGAAGTTGTTACCTCTTAATTGGGTAACTCCTTTTTGTTTATCCCAAAAGGTTTCCATAGGTTTAATTCTGCCAAATATAATAATTTTAAGAGGGAGGGAGGATTTATTGAAAGTTTATTGGGTAGTTATTGACTTAACATAAGAGTTTTGAGAGTTGTGAAGAAGTGGGAGAGTTGTTGTCTTATTATAGGGAAGGAAAAGGACTCACTTGGAATTTTTGAAGACAAGTTCTGTGTACAAATGTTCCTACCTAAAAAAAGTCATAAAAACCAAAAACAATTTACTAATGGATGTTTTATAGTCGAATAATTTAAAACCAATTGGTTTTGGACAAGTTTCTTTATCATTTTGGCGCCTAAGATTAAGGTTTATTCCCTAATTAATTTTAATTTGACCTTAATCACTATGATTAATTTTAATCACATTTACTAATATTTTTTGTAAAAATATATTTTTATATTATTAGAATAAAAATATTATACTGATTACAATGGAGTATGTTAGTTTTTCAAAATGAAATTCACAGAAACAAAAATGTTAAAATTAATGCAAATCCTGCAGACGGGATGAAACTTCGGGTTTTTAAAATAGAAATAAGTATAAAAGTTTGTTATGTTTTCATATTAAAATTAAAAGATAAATTTATTATAACGAAACAATATATATTAATAGACGTATAATTTAATTAATGTGACCATAAAAATGATTTAAAATATAGTTTTGACATTAATAATTAATCAAACAAAAAACTGAATTTTTCTCTATTCTTCAAAAAATGAAGTTTCTCATAAAAAACTTGAAAATTGACCCTAATCTAGTTTAGAAATTCTAAATTAGAAAATGTTTTTTATATTATAAAATTAAATTAATAAATATTTCTGAAATTAGTTTTATTATTTTTTACAGAAAGACATGAAAATAGTTTATTTGAGAAAATAGTATTTTTTTAACATATAAAGAATTTAAAAAAATTATATATGTTGTTATCAATATGTTTTATTTATATAAAACAATTATAAAAAATTAATTTATAATTAGTTATTACTATTAATATTACAATGTTTAATTTCTAGGTTACATTTATCCCATTTAAATAATTATAACAATAAAATTTTGTTTCCTAGAAATATCAGTGTTGCGTGTAACATTCACAAAGTCGTTATTCTATGTAACTTACGCCAATTAAATGCTCCATATAATGTATTCCTAGTTCATGGAATGTGAAATATGTTTTTATTTAATTAATTGAAAGAAATAAATAAGAATTTAAATTATTTTAAAAATGGTCCATAAAAACTCTGGGTGTTTTGTTCTACCCCCTTTAAAATGAATTTATCCCTTGAAATTCATCATTTAGGTAAAAACGTAGGATACTTGTTCTTCATAATATCCACAAATTACCTTTTATTTTCCACTAATTGGGGATTTCAACATGTTTTTCTTCGTAACACAAGTCATACTCCAACTGTATGATCTATATGATTAGTATATATGGAGGGTCAGTTATGTAATTACTTTTTACAGATACCTGGAACACATCCTAGACTTGAGAGAGATTTGGAGGAAGTTAATACTGATAGGATATCAACCCTATACAACCAATAATATCAAAGGGACTGATATACCTAGGTCCCGGTTTCCCTTTTTTATCAAATATCATAACATTATTCCAGGGTAGTATTTATAGAAAAAATATGTCAACAATTTCAAATTATAGATCACGTTGATGGTTATTAGAATATCGTTTCTATTTACTTTGATCTACCAAGATATTATGATGAATGATTCTGACATTCTCATCTATTTCTTCAGCGATCTCATCTACCAACAAATTTCTTTCTCCAACTTTATCCAAACACATTGGAGCTATACATTTATTCCCATAAATGGATTCATAAGGTTCCATCTGAATTCTTTAGTGAAATATATTATTGTGTGAAAACTCAACTAGGGAAAGGTGTTGATCCCATGAACCTTTGAAATCTAGAGAACAAGATCTCAATATATCCTAGAGGGTTTTAATTATTCTTTCAGACTAAACATCTACATGAGGATATTAAGAAGTTCAAAAACTGAACTTTGTATCAAGTTCTTACTGAATCCTTCAGGAAATATTCGAGGCAAACCTTGAATATATATTTGATACAATATAATGTGCTACTCTATCAAAAATTACCACTTATTTAATGTATATCCTGGAAAATAGATCTAAAGAGAAGTATTCTCTCATTGTGATTATGTGGGATGATTTAGTAAGGATATTGACCACCACCCATATATCAATAAATTATTTTAACGGGTTTGGGTAGTCCAATGAAAAAAATCACAGCAATGTTATCCCACTTCCATTATTATAGGGACCCTGCTTTAATCATTACTTAATCTTGAGTTATTTCAAGAATACACATTGAGGATCTTTTCAGGTTTACGGTTTTAGAGAATTAGATCATAAATCATGCATTACATTCCATATTTAAACAAGGTGGTTACATCAAATATGGTATTCATTTTTCCCATCAATGGAAAAATATTTAAAATAAAACATGGATTCTTTCTTGACACTTCATGACACTATCATCAAATCATTTACTTTTCCCATCACTTGTGAAAAACATCTCAAAAATGTGGGATGAGCATAAAAGATTAGTAAGGGATATAAAATATGGAAAGAAAACATTAGTCCATCTATACATAAGAATCAATAAAAACATACTTTACTCATAAAACATAAGCACTTTAACATACCTCATGAAATCATATGATTTATGAATAACTCATTGATATAATAAGACATAAATGTAACTTGAGTCATACATAACCTTCTTACGTAGGGAGTAACCACCATGGTTACGTTTGGAATACCCATCACCGTATATTCCCTAAATATCTTCAGAAAAACATTAGCGTTTAACTCCTTCACATTACCCAATGCATAAAAGAACTATCTCGGGCTCACCCACCCTTAGTTTATCAGGGAACCACTTGACGTCATAAACAATTCCGAAGAACCATAACATAATCATATCACATAAAACATGCATAAATGAAACATAACATTTCAACATTTCAATCACCAAATATCAATAAAAAACATTGATATAGTCAAAAAATTATCAAAACCATTTTCAGTACCAAAATAAACGAAAATTAAAACATGGTATTTATTTTTCAAAAAAAAAGATATGGCTTGTAGAGGAAGACGAAACTCAAATATTGGCCACGAAGGCGGAGAAGTCGTTGTCGCCGCATATGTAAGACAAAAACACTTACTTTTGTCATTTAGTAAATTACTTTTTGTAAAAATATTCCTTTTAAATGAAATTAAAAGTCAAAAGGGTTTATTATACAACTAATAAAATAAGGTCGTATATAAATTGAAGTATGCCTCAACGAAAGGAGATTTGAGATGAAGTCCCTTACCTCAAGTCCGACTTGTCTTTTTCGTTTCTTCATATTCCTGAATAATAAACTGTGGTCAATTTATAATTGCTTAAGTACTTTTTTTAATTTTTATTATTCAATTCATATTACAAATTATCATGTTATAATAATTAGTTAATTATGTGATTTCATATCATACATTTTGTCGATGTTCGGTACATGAGTCAAAAATAAACTTGTTTGAACAGAATTTTCTATGTAGTTATAAGTACATCATCTCTAGAATGGTGTTTATGATTTATATATAATATATATCCAGTATATATGTATTTAATAATGTTCCATAATTTTTGGATATAAGAAATGAAATGAACCGTTCATGGAGAAGGTAGTTCGTACGTACGCATGAACGTAACTTTCATTTTTTTGTCATATTAATGGACTTTAAAACTAAATGAGACATAGATATATTATAATTCCAGTATAATATATATGTTATATAGTTAAAATAAGTTAATTAATTACATTATTCATAAATTCCATGTTTAGTATGAACGAGTCACTTCACTTGAGGGGGCGGTTGTCCGCACTTCCTCATAAGAAATTATAGCATTTTCACAACATGCAAAGCATAAAGGTATGTTTTAAATATAAAACACAGAAGCATATATGGGAAATAAATATAATATATATCATATATAAATATAGTTCCATCATAATGGCCACCATTATAGGTGTTAAAAGAAGATTGAACAATCATTGTTTCGTGAGGCAGAAATTCGCCACCCACAGAAACAATATGTTCTTTAACCATTAGATAGAGGTGTGTGTGAGTGTAGGAAAAATCCTTATCATACAACATCATATTATATTGAGGATATTTGTGTTATTATGGGGTCAAATAATAAGAAGATAGTGGTGAGTGAAGAAGGAAAATAAAAGAAAGAAACTCGAGAGAAGACATTTCCTCTAAATCGGGTAACTCTTTTTGATTTGAGCCAAAGGCTTCCTTGGAAAGAATTCTGCCCAAGGTAAAGCTACTATACATAAGAGAGGTATGTGGAGAGATAATATGATAATAGGTTGGATGACCGAAGGGCTTGAGAGGTGTGGGTAAGGGGGTAGAGGTGGGGGCCTTTTATAAGAGGGAGGATGGCCACTTTTGGAAAGTCTTGAAATGTTACTTTATTATAAAAAGACTTTCGGATTATAAAGGTGCCACAATGATATATTTTAGGATAAGGTGATAAGGGTTTAAAATCCACCCATAAAATAGTTTTTTACAGGTTTAAGACTTATATTTTACCGTATCTTTTCATTTTCTTTAAATCGTTCATTAATGAGGTAATCAATACATCATCATCGTGTCATAAATAAATTTATCTATTTAATGGCTAAAAATTATAAAAAGAATACCATGATGTAGGAAATATTTTTATCTTTCCAATTACTATTTATAGTCTAAGATATCATTTATGTAAACAAAATTAAAATTGTTTTACTTAGGATATAAAAACCTTTTTTATATTTCACTTTTTTTTAAATAATGTCATAAATGTCACTATTACACCCATGTGACTCTATGAGCCCTACAGTTAGGTAAAAAGCTTCCCACGGTCGGAAATGACTCAAAAATAAATAATTAGACACATATTGGGGTCATTTTATATTATTCTGATATTAATTTATTACCCTTAACTACCTGATTACTAATTAATCACGATAATTAAAAGTTATTTACCGTCGTTACAATTCATAATGTCAAAAAACAAGATTCTTAAATACATAATTTGGACCATCTGATTCCAAATATGGAATCCATTTTACCATATTCCAAACACAAAAACTTCAGAAATTAATTTAAAAATCATTCCTATTGTCAAAACAAATAGCATGATTTTGAGAAACAATATCTATCAAAAGATTTCCACTTGTTTGTGTCCAATTTCAAAGTGAAATTAATTCCAATTACCACCATTGAATTAAATGATAAAAATATATTCTAATTTTACTTTAAAACCAAATAAAAGGATAGTGTATCTATATAATTAAATTAGATGAAAAAGAAGTTTTGAAGTAAAATGTAGTATTTTTCACTATACATTAAAAATGATCATTGTCAGAAAAATACAAAACTAATTATCCAAAGTAAATTTCAATGTCCCAATTCTAAATAAATTTTTTATTTTGACAAATAGATCCTATAAAATGGTCAAAATTTATATTTAAAAATGGTTTTCCATCAAAATGCGGTAAAACAATCTTTTAAAAATATTAGAGTATTTTATGCCTAAGATTGGATTTATTCTCATTTTAAGCCTCTAAAACACTATCTAATTCATAAATAGACATAGATATGAAAATATATTATTCTTTACTTACTTGGGATGTTAAGTTTATTGTATTGTTAATTGATTCAACATCCCCTTTAACTTTTGTATTTTAGGCTTAACATGATGGAATACCAAGCACAAAGATACAAACTCTACAACATCTCTCATCTTTCCATTCCACCATATGTATTATTTTAAGTCTCTATACACACTCATACTTATTGGATGAATATATAATGAAGAACTATGATCTTCCTCTAACATCTCCTTCTTCATATTTGTTATAGGAGTAACACATACACAGTTCTTGAACCTTATCATTCTTTCCTCATCAAAATTAAACTCTGGAACATTTTTGGATTTCTTTTGCCTCTCTTAATATTCCTTATGCTCCTCTTTAATATTAACTTGTATAGAGGGTTGAAAATTCATTTGATAAAGAAAATATTTTCCCCTTCTATCAATATTTCTTGATCCATCCTTTGCAAATCTAGGAATATTTGGTCTTATGTGATCTTGATCATGGATAATCTAACATGATCCTTCCCACTCAAAGCACTAGCCACCTTGATTACTTTCCGAGGGTTGTAATGCATTGAGATGTCATAATACATTATCAACTCTAAAAATATTCTTTGGATCATGTTCAACTCCTTATGTGTGAATGTATATTTCTGAATTTTATGATCTATATATATATATCACACTTTTCTCCAAAAAGATAATGCCTCTATATCATTAATGAAAAAATTACCCCCGCTAACCCCAAATCATGAGTTGAGAAATTCTTCTCCTGAATCTAAAATTTTCATGAGTCATATTCTATAACCATGTTATTCTGCATAATAACACATCCCAATCCTTTCGTGAATTAATAACTATATATTACAAACCCCTATCCACTACAAGGTAATTTAAGCACAAGTTAATTGAATAAAAATATCTTTAGTTCCTTGAAAGTTTCCTCACATTCATCTTTCTAGAATAACATGACATAATTTTGAGTTAACATGGTCATAGGATTAAACATGCATGAGAAATTCTACACAAACCATTGATAATATCTAGCTCAAAAAATACAGATATGGATCTCAGTCACCGTGGTTGGACTAGGCCACCTATATGGACCCAGCCTTAAACATGACTTAATCTAGATATAAATCAGTAAATTGACTTTAGTTCACATCAAATAACTTTTCAGGTTTATATTTTTATAGGATTCGTCCATAACTATTATATTATATCTCAAAAATTACTATGTAATCACTTCCACTTAATTAAATTTTTTTACTAAAACGAAAATCTCAGTATGGGATACAAAAAAATGAAGTAAAACATTAGTCCTTGTAAACATAAAAAATAATTAAATAATACATTTTACTCATAAAACATAATCTATTTAACATACCTCATTAAAACATGAGATTTATGAACAAATCATAGCCATCATAAATCATAATGTTGAATTGTGGAATCCATAACATAAATACATTTTATATTTCATAGACATGTATAGATTAACCATCATTGTTACGTTTGGAATACCCATCATAGTATATTCACTTACTCTCTTAGGAGAAACCTTAATTTTTACCTCTGTCAGGTTACCCAAATCATTGGAGAGCTATCACAGGCTCACCCTCCCTAGGTTTTTCTTGTATCCACCTATATTTTGTTTATCAAATAACCAACCCTTAAATTTTCATGTACCATTACATATTTGTAACATTTAAAAGGTTGAAATTATCAACATTTCACTCATTAATCACAAGAAATCAATTCATGATATTTAAATATTCAATCCATTTCCAAAACAATTTAAAATATTTAATAAAAATATTTTTGAATCGAAGTGTCCCACACAAAATTGAAACTACTAAATTTATTATCATTTTAAAACTTTAAATTCTATATAAATAAATCCTTAAACCGATTTTGAAAACATGGACATTTATGAGAATGATTATAAACAATAAATCATTTAAGCATTTAAAAATATGTTTTAGTTAAAGAGTCCCTTGCCACTTAAGAAAATACATGAATAAAAATAATTAAAGATCAAAATTAAAAAAAACTTATAATATCATGAGAAGAAATAGATTCGTGATATAATTTTAAAAAGGGTAGTATATACACCATATAAATGTGAATTGGTCTGTAAAAACAAATAAGTCTCAATGGAATGTAAATGGAGACGAAATCCCTTAAAAAGATCATAACTTTAGATTACATATAAAGAAATGAAATAATTATGAGTTAAAAATATAAATACACAAAATATAAGTGGTTATTAAGTGTAAAACAATCATAGGTCATTAACACATATTATTTGAAAAACAAATCCAATGACATGGATATTTAGCTCAATGAATGTAGATTGAGCCATGATTTCCCTTATAATGTTTGTATAAATGACATAAGAATTTATCAATAGGGTTATTATGTGTGTAAAAAATATATACAAAAAAATATAAGTGTAAATTACAACATAAATAAATAAGTAGTGGTTCTACACATAATCATGGCATAATATAATAAATGAGGTATGTGTAAACCCCAATTAGTAGAAATTGAGTTTATAAATTCCCTTACAAAGATCATTTTGTTAATAAAATAGATCGTTTATGTGTATTAACTATAATTAAACATAATTAATTTATAAATACATTATATGATATAAAAATTTATTTCTCACATAATCATAGCATGACATAATCAAGAAGTAGAGGATTAACCCAAAGAATGGAAATTTGTTTCAGAAGTTCCCAAATAAATTTTGTATAAATGACATTAGAATTTATGAATGGGGGTTATTATTTATAGAAATAACAAATCCATAACAATAATGTGTAAATTACAAAATTAGTAAATAAACAGTGATTCCACACATAATCTTGGCATAATATAATCAACGAAGTATGTGTAAAACCCAATGAGGGAAAATTGAGTTTAGAAATTCACTTACAAAGACCATTTTGTTAATAAAATAGATCGATTATGTTTATTCACTATAAATAATTATTATTAACGTATAAATAAAACATATGATATCAAAATTAATTTCTCAAAAAATCATAGCATGGCATAATCAAGAAGTTGAAGATCTACCCAAATAATGGAAATTGTGTTAAGAAGATACTTTAACTTGAGTCAGACTCATCACAGACAATCGTTATATTCCTGAATAAAAACATAGGTTAATTTATACTATAATTATAACAATTTAATGTTAATTTTTCCTTTTATATCACTTTTTAACATGATATAAAAATTACATAATTATTTAAGTTCATATCGGTCGATTTGTCGATATTCATTACTTGAGTAAAAAGAAAACTTGTTTTGATGAATATTATCCAGGTTGTCATAAGTCTATTATATCCAAAATATAATTCAAGATTTAGATATCATATATATGCATTATATATGTATTTATAATAGTCCATAATATTTTTATATAATAAATTAAATCTACCGTTCATGGATATAGTAGGTCGTACATACACTTGAAAGCTACATTAAATGCTTTATCAAATTAAAGGAATGAAAACTAAATGATACATAGGTATGTTATAATTACAGTTTAATATATATGTTATATATGTTACATAATTTCATTAACTCCATCCTTTATATGTTTGATGTATATCACGATTGAGTCATATCACTTTGAGGGGGTGGTAGTCTGCTTTTCCTCAAATGTAATTTTCTTATTTACATATTATAAAAATCATAATGGTATATTATAAATAGGAATTACAGAAGAATAGGGACAATATAAATAACATTTATATCATATATAATTAGAGTTCCATCATAATGGCCACTATGAGTGGTGGTGGGAGAAAATTGAACAATCATCATTTTGTGAGGCTGCAGTTTGCCGTACATAGAAACGATATGTTTGTATCCATTATATGGTGGTTTGTGTAAGTGTAGATCAAATAATTCTCATTACAACATCCTAGTATATTTAGGATTATATTTTTTATGTAATAAAATAATAATTATAACATATGGAGTGGATAAGGATAATAAATAAAAGGAAATTCAGAGTAGATATTACCTCTAAATCGGGTAACTTCTTTTGATTTGAGCCAAAATGAATTATTTAATTTCATTATTCTCAAGTTAAGGATTATATAAAGAAGGGTGGGATTATATAAAGAGTTTTTATAGATAATTTAGGCTATAAAAGTCTTTGGAATTTGGAGATAAAGAGAAGAATAAGTAACCTTTTATAGAAGAGGTGAGGGGCACTTTAGGAATGTCTTGAAATATTAATTTATTATAAATTCAATTTCAATTAATAATGGACGGAAAACTATTCAATATAAGATGATTTTTGTGTTAATACTCATCATCTAATAATGTTTTGTTATGTTTTAAATAATTTATATCCTTATCTTTTTTGTTTAACCCTTGTTTTAACCTTTTTAATATTACGATGATATCAAGTTATTTACATATTATGGGTTAATGTAATTACCATATCATATAAAACAACTAGAAAAAAATTAATTTCTGAAAAATTGGGATATATATTAACCATTTGTATGATTATTAGTTTTCTTAGTAATTTAATATAATTTAATAAACCATTTTTTTTTTGTTATGAGTTATGTCAAATTTGGACACTAATAATACTTGACTTCATTACAGATTCATAACAACTTTTTTCCTTCGAAAAAACATTGAACCAATCCAAACATTTCATATTCACCATTAGAATTATTTTATGATGTTAATTTTATCAAGTAATATTTCTTTTCATATTTATAATATCATTTATTTGAATCCCTTATTAATGAAGTAATCACTCCATCATCATTGTGACATAAATAAAGTTATTTATATACTGTATAAAAATTATAAAGAATCTAAAATGATGTGTGATATATATTAAGATTTATAATCACAATTTTTAGTAAAAAATATCAGTTATATAACACTATATAAAAATTGTTTTAGTAAAATATTCAAGTTTCTGTTATATATCTCTTTACATTAAATTAATTCTTATAACATGTCATCATCACACCCAAGTGGCTCCTTGGGGCCCCCAAATCGACCCAAGGATTCCCATGGTCATAAATATCTCATAGAATAGAATTAGGAAACGTGTTAGTGTCGTTTAATATTATTATAATATTAATTTTTACACTTATTTAACATATTTACCATTTAACCATGGTATTTAAAAATAATTATTGAAGTTATTATTCACAATGTCCAAAAAAAGGAAATTATTTACAAAATATGAACATTATGATTCAAAATATGGAATCAATTTTTCCAAATTAAAACACGTAATTTTAAGAAATTAATTTATAATTAAATCATGTTGTTGAATCTAAAAACCAGGTTTTTAAGAAGTAAAAACTATCAAAAGATTGACATGTGTTTATATCGAATTTAAAAGTGAAATTACATCCAATGACCAAAATTGGATTAAATGATAAAACAAATAATCCAATTATTCTTTAAAAACAACTAAAATTACATTATAACAATATAAATAAATTATATGAAATGGATGTTTTGAATTAAAATGCAATATTTTCATTATTCATTATAATATGTATTTCATCAGAAAAATACCAAAATTTGAACCAAAATAAATTTATATGTCTGTATTCTAAATAAGACGTCTATTTTTTTAAATATAACAAATAAAAGTGACAAAAACATGATTTATAATGGGTTCTCCATCAAAAGGCAGTGACACTGCATTTTTAGAAAAATACTTCTTTTATCAGAAAAGTTGAATTTGTTCTTATATCATTTCTAGAAGGCATATATGATGAATTTAAAACATTAAATTGAATATATAAAATATAAAGTTCATTAAATAAAAATCTATAAAGAGTGATATGATTTTATAAACACAATTATTCTCTTTTAAAAATGTTTTCATAAAAACACGTCCTTTATATTCAATTTGTTTTTATGTCCATTTGTATTAAATTTGGAAACCAATGAATCAATTTTTAAACATATTTAAACCATGTATCAAAATTCAGTTTATACTATTCATTGCCTTCATTCCAATGTCATGGAGTTAACTACCATTTAAGATAATAAAATTATTATTGTATTATTTTTCGGTACAACTCAATGTTGTGTGAACGTAAGATTTCAGAGAAATTCCTTGCTGCGTGTCGAGTAAACTATCAAAAAAACATACCATTTGACATAAAATATATATCTTATTCATAAATATTAATAGAAATGAAAAATTATTATTCTATAAATGTATGGGTCATTACATCATTCTCCCTTTTTGAAATTGAATCCTCGCAATTTTTAAATTTAGATCAGAAACATCTTTGAAAATACAACATTGAAATGAGTCAATAAAAATATTAATTTAAAAGAAATAAAGAGAATAAAAAAGGTCACACCAGATAACAAATACTAGGATTCCATGTGATAAAACATTTTTATTGAAGAGAACTAACCATATTTTTCTTATACAGATTGATAGAAAACATGATTAGGAGAAAGTTAATAGCAAAAAAACCATAAACTTAGGATGGGATAAACGGTCTTGGATTTCCTAGTCGAAAAAATAAATACAAAACTTTTTTTTATAATATCAATTTCATAAAGTTGAGGAATTTCATTTATGAGCATGACTAAACACATAAGAAAATATACATACTTGTCAAGTAGAGTTTCATCCTTTAATAAATATCTACTACAATATCAACTTTTCTCCAAATGATGAGTATTCAGATGACATGGTCACACCTGTAGTGCTAGAATAAAATTATAGAGAATCACAAAATAAAAAAAATGAAGAACTATATATTCCCCCTCTCTTTATAAATTAACCAAAACCAAAATGGTTAGTACAATATTAGATAATCCCCCAAAAATAACAATCCTTTATGAAAATAAATTATACTCTAAATCTCCAAAATTCTAAAAACAATACCCAAAGATCAAAAAATACCATTAAATAAATAATTGTACTTATAATTCTTAAAACAATTCAAACTAGGATTGAATCCCAATATTGAGAAGGGTTTTATAACTTAGTCTTCCATGATAAATCTTAACATTTATCTCCAAATAACATCGATTAATCTTAAACTCCCATACTTAAAATTAAATAACCTTATCATGTATTCTCCAAAATAAGTCAACCCTAATCACCATAAGTCCATAATAAAAACATAGGTTATTCCAAAATAAAATTTAACCATTACTCCTCAAATGAAATACCATATTATTCTAATTTCCTTAGGCATAAAGTGTTCCCAAAATAGGGAATGTCTTCCAAAATAAATTTATCACTCAATAACCAAATCATTTTGCTATACTAAGGATATAAATTTGACAAAACATATTTTCCCAAAATTATCATATTATTAATCCATAAAATAATTTAACTAATAATAATAGTAAATAATGACTAGGGACTTTACGTAGGCCAGTGGTAATCGATGCTCCCTTGTCTCCCTTCACTTGGGGAATTTATTCTCAGGGCCATGACAATGTGACGGGTTGTCACCCATATTTTGGGTTGACACTTTTTATAAAACTCAAAAATAACCTTAACATATTTTAACTTCAATGGTTTTCATATACCTATCATTTTCATCCCAACTCATAATGAACTCAACATCATAATTCACGAATTTTTATATATAATGACATTTTTTTCACCTCCATATGATAAAATAAATCTATTCCCAAAGAAATAAAATTGTACCTTGATCATGGTGTCCACCTGGATTCATCGTCATATTATTCACAAATATATAAGGTCCATGCATTTCAAAAATTATTTAGAGATCCTTCAAAACCATTTTCTTATATTATCCAAATACACCTTTTACATCTTGGGTTATATGGGTGTTCACAGAAAAATAATTTTGGAAAATAATCAAGTATGACATATAATTTCAAAACGTCTGATAAAACATGTTTTTTATATAACGGTCGGACCATGTTTGAGATGAATCTTATAATCAATGGTCCTTTTGAAATATAACAAGTATGTGTTAAAAGACTATATTTTAAAAGAAAATATAAATTGGTTGTGCAAGGGTCTCCTTCTTTAGTACCTTTTTCAGAATCATAATACTCATCAAAATATTTTGATAATGTAAAATATTTGAAAATGCATTGATAATATTTAACTTTATTGAAAATATGAGTATATTTAGAAAATATGATTTGATTAAATACAACACATGATCAATGATAGTATCTAGGTGTGGTGGAGGTGTTTGATATCACAAATAACTTCTTTCTTGTAAGTTGTAAGTTATAAGAGGATTCACAATCATCTGAACATGACTTTTCCATAATTATTGCAACCATGTCCTTAAGAAGAGAAATGAATGTTTTTTGAGATCATTCTACTTCCATCTTAACCAATTTACCTTGATCTCAAAATGTTTTAAAAAATTTATTTAACTGAAATAATAGACATAGAGAATTTCCATGTGGTTATCCAAATATAATAATCCCTAAAGTTGTCTAAAACATTCCTATGATACCTACTATATGGACACATACTTAAGCATTACTTAATCTTGAGATAAGTCAATAATTTGACTTTAATTCACATCTACGATCCTTTCAGGTTTAGTGTTTTAAATAATTAGGATATAACTATTACATTACATCTCAAAAATTACAAAGTAGACACTTTTAATCTATCAAAAATTTTCACAACAATAAAACTCCATAAATAAAAGAAGAATTATTTTCTTCATAAAAATTTTCTCGAATTTTTTATTTCTCTTACCCTTCCTTATAACCTATGGAAAACATTTAAAAAACATGGGATGAACATAAAAACTCAGGAAGGATATAAAATAAAAAAATAAAATATTATTCCTTTAATACATACAAAACAATGAAATCATGCTCTTTAATTATAAAACATAATCTCTTTAATATACCTCATGAAATCATAATATTTATTAATAATTCATAGAAATAGTAAATCATAAAGTTAACTTGTGGCATCCATAACAGAAGTATATTATACCTTTCACAGCCACATAGGGAGTAACCTTCATGGTTACGATTAGAATACACATCATATTATATTCACTAAATATCTTAGGATAAACCTTCACGTTTACCTCCATCACGTTACCCAATGAATTAAAGATCTATCACAAGATCATCCACCCTAGGTTTATCAAGGAACCACCCATATTTGTCTTATCATGTAACCACCCATCAAATTTCCAAGTACCATTACTTAATCATAATAAATAAAAGATTAAAATTATAAATATTTCAATAAATAATAACAAGAAATAAATTCAAGACACTAAAATGTTTAATAAATTTACAAAACAATTTACAACATTTAATAAAGGGATTTTTTAATAAAAATACTCATACCACTTTGAAATGTTTAAAGGAATTTAAATTTTAAAAATTTTAGGTCTTTATAAATAAATCATTAAAACCATTTTGAATACATTGGTATTAATGATAAATATTTAGAATAATAAATCATTAATAAATTTAAAAGGATGTTTTATTTTTAGAGTTCCTTACCCCTTGAGAAAATAATTGATTAAAAAAATTAAATAAAAAAATTAAACAAAACATATAATATCATGAGAATAAATAGATTCATGTTATAATTTGTGAAAGGGAAGTATATACACCATATAAAAGTTAATTGGTGGATTACAACAAATAAGCCTCAATAGAACATAAATTGTGATGATATCCCATAAAAAGACCGTATCTTAAGATTAAAAATAAATAAATGAAATAATTGTGTGTGAAAAATATAAATAATATCAATATAAGTTGATATTATGTGTAAAAAAATCATAGTTCAATAATAATTATTCTTCGACAAAGAAAACCAATAACCTGGATATCTAATTCAATAAATAGAGATTGAGATAAGATTTCCCTTAAAAAGTTCATATAAATGACATAAGAATTTATCAATGGGGTGATTATGTGTATAAATAGTATATCTACAAAACCTGAAGGGGAAATTACAACATAAATAAATAAAAAGCGATTCCATGTATAATCTTGGCATAATATAATCAATGAGGTATGCGTAAAACCCTGTGAGGGGAAATTGAGTTTAAAAATTCCTATACAGAGATAATTTTCCTAATAAAATAGATATATTATGTGTATTAACTATAATTACTCATAAATAAATAATAAATAAAAGATAAGATATGAAAATATATTTACCACATAATCATATCATAACATAACCAAGAAGTAGAACATTATCCCAAAGAATGAAAATTGGGTTAAGAATATCACTTACAAAGTTCATATATGTTAGATAATAATTTTTCAATGGGGCGATTATGTGTTTAAATAGTATATATACACCAAGGAAAGTGGAAATTATAAAATTAATAAATAAACAATGATTCCACACATAATCATGGCATAATATAATCAATGAAGTATGTGTTAAACCCAATGAGTGGAGGTTGAGTTTAAAAATTCCCTTAGAAAGATAATTTCATTAATAAAATAGATCTATTACGTGTATTCAATATAAATACCCATAATTCAAGTATAAATACAATATAGGATATCAAAATTCATTTCTCGCTTAATTGAAGCATGACATAGTCAAGAAGTAGAAGATCAACATGCAGAATGGAAATTGGGTTAAGAAGTTCCCTTACCTTAGTCTGAATCATCGCGTTCAATCGTTATGTTCCTGAATAACAGAAATATGTTGATTTATATATGATTTAGAACCATATTAAAGTTTATTATTCTTTTTATATCACTTATTACCATGATATAAAAATTACTTAATTATTTAAGTTAATATCAGTCGTTTTGTCGATATTTGGTACTTGAGTCTAAAATGAACTTGTTTTGATTAAAATTATCCATGTGGTATAAATTAAATTATACCCATAATATTATTCATGATTTAAATATCATATATATAAACTGTATATTTGTTTATAATAGTCCATAAAATTCAGGGATAAGAAATGAAATGCACTGTTCCAGGAGATGGTAGGTCGTACATACGCATGAACGCTACTTTCATTTCATTTTCATATTAATGAAATGAAAAATAAATGATACATTGGTACATTATAATTATAGTATAATATATATGATATATATTTTTCATAATTTTATTAACACCATCATTTATACATTCCATGAATGGAATGAATAAGTCATATCACTTTGAGTTGGAGGTAGTCCACTCTTCGTCAAACGAAATTATTGTATCTACACATTATGGAAAGCAAAAAGGTATGTTGTAAATAAAAATTACAGAAGAATTAGGAAAATATTAATATAATATATATCTTATATAATTACAGTTCCATCAATATGTCCACCAAGATAGGTGGTAGAGGAAAATTGAACAATCATCATTTCATGACGTAGTAGTTCTTCATACACATAAATAGTATGTTCATATCCATTGGATGGGGGTGTGTGTGAGTTTAGATTGAATAATTCTCATAAAAAAAATACTTTTATATTAAGGATACTAGTTTTTATGTAATCAAATAATTATAAGATAATTAGGAGTGGAGAAGGAATATAAAAGGAAAGGAAATTTAGAGAAGATGTGATCTCTAAATCTGGAAACTTCTTTTGATTTCAGACAAAATGATTTTTGGTGTTTCGTTCTCCACAAGGTAAGGCAAATAAAATTAAGGGAGGGATTGTAGAAATATTATCGGATAGATATTTTTTTAACTAAAATTCATTTTAAGTGTGATATAAAGTGAAGAAGAAGTTCCCTTTTAGAGAAGAGGTGAGGGGCACTTTTGGAAAGTTTTGAAATATTAATTTATTATAAATTCAATATCAAGTAATAAAGGTCCAAACAAAATTTAATTAGAATATAAGGTTATTTTGGTTTGAATACCCATAATCAAATAATTTTTAGGTAAGTATTGAATATTTTTTTATCCTTATCTTTTCTGTTTAATCCTTATTTTACCTATGTTAGTCTTATAGTGATATCATGTTATTTACACATTGTGGGTTAATGTAAGGATCATATCCTGTCAAACGATCCCAAAAAAATAATTTATGACATATTGGTACTTTTAATAACCATTTTGGAAAAATCTTATCTTTTTAGGAATTTAATATCATTTAATAAACTAATTTATATTTTATGTTATGAATTATGTCAATTTTGGACACTATACATAGTGGACTTCTTTATAAATTCATAACAACTTGATTCCTTCAAAAAAAACATTGAATAAATCCTAACATATAATATTCACCTAGAGAATTCATGGATGACATTAATTATGTAAAACAAAATTTGTTTTAATATTTATAATATCATTTATTTGAATCCTTTTTTAATGAAGCAATCACTGCGTCATCATTGTGTCATAAATAAAAGTATATATTTAAAGTATACAAATTTTAAATACAACACAATGATATAGGAGATATTTTTATCTTTATAATTAATATTTTTAGTCAAATATATTAGTTATATAACCCTATATTAAAATTGTTTTAGTAAAAGATACAATTTTCTGTTATATTTCTCTTTACTTTAAATTAATTATTACATCCTATAATTATCACACCCAACTGGCTCCATGGGTCCCAAAATCGACCCAAGGATGCCCATGATCAGACATATCACACCCAATAGTATTAGTACATGTGTAAGGGTAGTTTGATATTATTATAATATTTTTTTTACTCTTATTAAAATAATTTACCATTTAACCATAGTAAATAAAAATAATTACTGAAGATACTATTCACAATGTCCAAAAATAAAAGATGCTTATTTAAAAATTTTGGACCTTATGATTTATAATATGGAATCCATTTTTCCATATTCAAAACTCATAATTTTAGGAAATTAATTTAAAATTAATTCCTTTTTTCAAAACCAAAAAGCGGGTTTTTAAGAATTAAAACTATCCAAAGATTGACATGTGTTTATGTACAATTTAAAAATAAAATAATATAAATTGAACAAAGTTCAATTAAATGATAAAAAAATAATCTAGTTAAACTTCAAAACCAATTAAAATGAAAATATATCTAAATAAATAAATTAGATGAAAAGAAATTTTTGAATTAACATGTATTATTTTTCACTATTTCATAAAAGATGAATTTCAACAAAAAATAGAAAATTTTAAACCAAAATAAATTTTGATGTCACTATTCTAAAGAAGATGTTTTTTTTTTGTAAAATTTAACATATAAAAGTGAAAAAAACTAGATGTAAAAATGGCTCTCCATCCAATGGCACGAAAACTGCAATTTTAAAAAAAATATTTCTTTTATTTGAAAAATTGAATTTGTTCTTATATCATATATTGAAATTATATAAGATGAAATTAAAACTTTAAATTGAATATATAAAATATATTTTTAATAAAATAAATATCCATAAATAGTTCTATTGTTTTATAAACACAATTATTCTCTTTTAAACATGTTTTTATAAAAACACATCTTTTATATTCAGTTGATTTTTATTTCCATTTCTAATAAATTTGGTAACCAATTAATTTTAATTTAATCATGTGTAAACCATATTTAAAGATGAATTTGATACTATTAATTCTTCCCATTCCAATAGTTATGCATTAAGAACTATTTAAAATAATTATAATATTATAGTTAATTTTTTTATAACTAAATATGGTCTGTAACGTAAGATTTCATAGAAACATGTTGTTGCGTTTCAAGTACACTGTCGGAAAAATAATCCACATTAACATGAAATTAATATTTTACTCCTAAATATTAATATAATAAAAATGTATTATTCTATAAATAACTGGTTCGTCATACCAGCATTCAATAGACTCCATCTTTGGTGGATCTACTGCTATACCATCACTTGAGATTATGTGAGAAATCAAATGAAACCTTTTGCATCAAAAATTAAAACTTTGTGAATTTTTCATTTATATTAAAATTCATTAGAGTCTGAAGTAAAATTCTCATGTGATCTCAAGGATATTATATTATCTTTGATTAAGTAATAATATCATCTGTAAAGACTACCATAAACTGATAGAGGTAAACTTTAAAGATTATATTCATTAAAACCATGAAGATATGTGGTGAATTAATAAGACAAAATGGCATCACTATATATTCATAGTGTCTATACCATGTAAGGAATTCCATCTTGGGTATATCATCTTTCATGAACCTCAATTGATGATATCCAGAATGGAGGTTAGTATTGGAAAAATATTGGGCTTCATGTAGTTGATCATATAATTCATAAATAAGGGGAAGAGGATACATTTCATTATTGAGATATTGTTCAAATCTATATAATCAATATATAGTCACATTTATCCATATTTCTTTTTCAAAAAATGAACAGGTGAGCCCCAAGGTGACAGACATGGTCTAATTAATGACTTATCATGGTTTTTGTGGCATTGCTTTTTCAATTAGTTCCACTAAATCATGTCCTTTCTATAAGGAGACTTTGAGATCTGTGAGGAACAAGGTATGAGTCCTATTTTGAACTTAAATTCACATTTAGGTGATAATACTAGGAAAATATTCTCTAAATACATCCACAAATTCCCAAAAAATATTCATATCATCATTGTCGATTTTCTCCCCACCCATTTGAGATAAACAACCCTTTTGAATGGGAATTCTAACCCATACACAAGATGTAATCTATATATGAAATTTATAATTATCATCACATTGATGAATGATCATATGAGGTTTTGAAATATCAAATGTAACATCCCTTCCTTGAAACTTTTTATGGTATTTTTGTACATAAATTCAATCCATTCATAATATGACACCAAATCCAACCAAAGGAAAATGAAAAGATTTACAGGAAGCTCATTCTAGAGGAAATCAACAAGAGAGGGATCATGGACATGAGATGAAATCATAGTACCATTAGATTTTTTTAAAAATAATTCAACATCTATTTATTTTCGTGGAATCTAATCACCCTTATAAAATTATATATATATTAAAGAATGGGTAGATCTAGAATGAAATATGAAATTAGCAGTTCTACAGTGGATGATAAGTGTACCTTTCATTACATAATTATCACACACCTCATCATAAATATCAATTGAATGATATTTTCCCATATCCCAATGATTAAGAGGTTACTAACATCAATAGTCATCACCAGCCCTTGGGTTTGGGTAGTGGTTAGCATAATTCCCATTCTCTTTATAATTGTAGAACCGAATCATAGGAGGTGAATTCTATGATGGGTTTCCCTCGTTCACAACATTAGCTAACTTCTTCCCATCAATTTGGAAATAAAATTCCTAGTGGCATTCCCTTTCCCACTTAAAAATTATATTCGACCCCTTATGAAAATTTACTCTATGATTCATGCCACACATAGAGAATAAAGGTAATCTCATATTTTTCTCTTCATGGTTTTCAGATTTTCCTTTAAACTCCACCTTACTATTCTACTCAAAACCATGATATTGACATGTGACTCCAAACTCAATTTCAACGTTAATTTCAGAACAACTCTTCATAGATAATAAATTCTATTATGGACAGTTCCCTTCTGAGACTCGTCTTTATACCATTGAAGAACTTATTATCTTTACTTTCATTTGGATTATTATTCCTAAAGTCTACCTTGAAAGACTCATAAAATTATCCTCAAATGTACCAAGATATTCAGCATAAATTTTTTTTAAATCAGGGAAATCAAACTACATATTAGTATGAAGAATCCATGGAATGTACTTATTGAAAAATATTTCCTTTAAATTGTCCCAATCAATGATTCCATATCATTGTGATGCCTTGTATTCTTAATTAGAGTACACTAATAGTCTGATTTTCCTTCTAAATGATATAAAACAAGAATAAATTTATCATACTCTTAACACTAGATAATGAAGAATATCTTTTTAGTAGTAATGATTAATTATTTAGAAAATATTGGATCAATATACCCTCTAAAAAAAGGTGGATGTTGCCTCATGAAAGACTCAAAAGAATGGTGTTCCCTCTTGTTATTCTTTATAATTCCACCATGATTCATAACTCGAGAATGACATGTGATAATATATATTAGGTTTTTCATTCCAACTCCCATATCATTCAGTTGTTTAGGAGGGAAATCATTTCATTTTCTATCGCAGTCACCATTAGTGTGGTTCCTTTGGGTTCCATCCATTGACTAAACCAAAAAATCATAGAGTAAGAAACATTTATCATATTGAGGAACCACATAATCATGAAAATTCAATTAAAATATTTCCAAAATATGAAACCTTACTTAATATAAGACTCCTTAGGTTTATCCTAGGTTATTTTTTGGAAATATCTATTTAATTCTTTCATAATGGTTCATTAAGATTTTGTGAATTACCAAAGCATATCCATTGGGAGTTTCAAACTAGGTGCACAGAAAATCATATTGTCATGTAGCAGATTACCCCGAGTTAGGCCTGGAACATATTGTCAGAGTTATTACCCCTAGGTACATCTGTTCAAAATCCATATCCCCTTATTGTATCTAGACAGTTATCTATTAGTAGGACACCATTTACTCTATCCTTTACCAAAATACCATGAAATTTTATGATACTATTTATTATCATTAGACCTATCCCTAGACTTGTCCATGTGGTTATCAGTAGTGTTTTCTCATCTTAGATTCAAAATGCTAAATAATCATTTTCTCTAATACCAACTATAGGGACACCCTCTTTTCATAAATTTTTATTATATAACAATTTTTTAATACAAAACATACTATACAAATAGTCACCCAAATACCATACTAGTCTAGTGCCTTTGGAAACATAGAAACACAAGCACTGATTCATAAGTGAGATAAATTATATCATTCTAGGTATTTATTGACTAGAACCCTTCTTATATATATTTATAAAATAATACATATCTTCATAACCTGGGGAATGCAACATAAAAAAGGGTGATCTCAAATTCCTATTATTGGTAAACAAGAGGGATATATAAGCATAATCACGTGCATAAGGGTATGAGAACACGATCATGATAATAGAAGATCATACCTTACATATCAAATACTATATACTTGAATTAGGGAATAAATCCTAGTAGTTTATAAGACATGAATCATACAGAGATAAATAAAAAATTTCATGAAAGCATAAAATATGAATAAAACAGGGAATTCTAGAAGACACTTAAGAATATAAAATTATTTCTATATTAGCCAAGGCATCATTGACAATACCATATTGATAGTATTGAATCATTACAAATACCAGCTTGGTAGTCATGTTTCACTCCCATGGCTATCTTAGTAGCATGAGTTCACTCCTTATACCATCTTGGTAGTCATGGTTCATTTCCAAGACCATTTTAGTCTATATCATAAGATATAAATCTTTACCAATGCACTGGAGGGAGATATAGGTCCCACCCATACCATAGTTAAATCATACATATATGTGACAAAAAATAATAAACAATCATATCATAACCCATTAATTAAAATGGGTATCATAATCATGTAGACATATCACAACTTGTGAAAAAAGATATAGGATTCATAAACATTTCATCAAAAGAATAACACATAAAATAGGATTCAATTTCATAAAGATATAACCCATGAATGAGAAATATGTTTTATAAAGTCCAAGAAATTATGCATAACTCATTCATATAATGAATATGAATAGAATATTTAGATCATTTCCTAGAGGTGTATTATTAACATCAACAGATGTCATCTTAGATTGAAAATAATTATGAAATATATTTCAAAAACATTTCTTAAGGAAAATATCGTTTCTTATTTGGAAAATATTTTTAATATAAAAAAATTTTTGAATTTTTTTTTGAAGAAAATACATTGAAACTATATAATGAAAACCTGAGATCATTTAGAAAAACATTTTTCTTTAAAACTTATAAAATAAGAATAAATATATTTTAAAAATTGTTTACACTGAAAAAACTATTTCGAAACATATAAATAAATCTTGAAAATATTTTTATAAGCTTTTTAATTGAATAAATATGAAAGAATCTTTCAAATTATTTTAAAAACATTTCTTTGAAAATATATTGAAAACTAAAAGAAAACCATTAATAGTTTTTGGAAAAATTTTGATGTGAAAACATATAAAATAAGATTGAAAATGTTATTAAAACATTTTTACATAGAAACATATGAAAACAACTATATTTTTTTAAAAAAAATTCATTGAGAATACTTCGAAACTTAAAAATAATGATTGAAAAGGTAATAACAAACAATTCATTAAAAATAAATTTTTAAAAAATAAAAATTATGAATTTTTTTAAAATATCTTTTACTTGAAATAATATGTAATAAGCATAAATTTTTTTTGAAGACCATTTTATTGAAAATAATTTTAAAACTTATAAATAATTCTTGAAAACATTTTTTTAACTATTTTTATTGAAAACATATAAATGAAGCGTGAAAAAATTTTGAAAACCAAATTCTTTATAAAATACATTTTAAAAATATTTTATAAAAAATTGTCCCTTTAGAAATGGATAAGAATCTTCAAATAAATTGTGCCAGGTAAATCTGTACACGTTGTATGTGGTAAAAAGAAGATTTCTTTTGCACTATAAAAACATTTGAAATGGAGATGGTAAGACGTACGTATGAATGAATGCTATTTCTGTTTCATTGTCATGTTGAAATAATGTAAAATCCATATATGATTATATTTGATTATTTATATATCATTATAAAATTAGATTTATGATATCATATTTATCTTATATTTTCACTAAAACCATCCTTAATACCATCCATGTAATATATTAATGAATCATATTTCTTTGATGGGGTTGGTGGTCCAGAATTCATCAAACAAAATTATCATATTAACACCAAATAGAAAGTAAATAAAGATATGGGTTTTAAGAAAAATACAGAAGGTTCATGAAATAATTACTAAAATATATAAAATAAATAAATTGTGTTTCAGTCATAATTTCCACTATGAGGGGTGGTAAGGAAAATTGCACTATCAACTTTTTGTGAGGCGGTAGTTCATCGTACACATAAACAACATGTCAGTTATCCATTATATGGAGGTGTGTGTAGGTTTAAACCATATAATAAAAAAATCCTAGTATATTTATTATATTGTTATTTTTATAAAATCATAGAAAAAATAATTTTTAGGGGGTGTAGAAAGAAAAAAAAAGAAGGTTCTTGAGAGATGACGTTACCTCTTAATCGTGTAACTACATTTGGTTTGTGCCAAAAGGCTTCCTTGGATAGACTTGTTCCCAAAGGAATGATTATAGAAGGAAATATGTACATCTAGTAAGTTTATTGGGTACGTCTTGTCTGAAATGAAGAGGTATTATCAGTGTGATGAAGAGGGAGAGGTGGTGGCCTTTTATAGAGAAAGAAAAGGACTCACTTTAAATTTTTGAAAACATGTTAGGTGTAAACATGTTTTTACCTATAAAATGGCATAACAAACCAGAAATAACAATGAATAGAATGATAATATAGGAAAAATTACTAGTAAATGGGTTTTGGAAAACTTTTCAGGTCATTTGGAACCTTAAGAATATGATTTAGTCCCTAATTAAGCATAATTTGATGTTAATCAATGTGATTAATTTTAATAACTTTTACTATTATTTTTGGTCAGAAAATAAGTTTAAATTATTAGAAACATTAAATTATTCAGATTAAAATGGTTCATGTCTGTTTTTAAAAATTCAATTAACAGAAATAGAAATGTTATGATTAATTATAATCTCGTATATGGGATGAAATTATGGGTTTTTAAATTAAAAATAAATTCATATGTTTATTATGTTTTTATTTTAATATTTTAAGTGAAATTTATTATAATAAAAAAATTAATAATAGATTTATAATTTATATAATGTGAAATTAAAACAAATTTAAAATATTTTTTTTATATTAAATATTTTTTAAATGAAAAGCAGGTTTTAACTAAAAGACAATATTTTTCACTATTCATCAAAATTTGAGGTTTCTTAGAAAAATACAAAAATTTCACCCTAAGATAATATTGACATTCTAAATTAAAATATTATGTTTATTTTTCCATATTTAATTTCTAAATGTGTCTGAAATAAAATTTTTTATTTTCCACAGGAGGACATCATAAGTAGTTTATTTCAGAAAGTAATATTTTTTAAACATATAAATACTTTACCAAAAATAATATCTTTTCTTATAAATATTTTTTATTTATATAAAAACAATATAAATAATATTTGAGTCATAGTTATTACTGTTCATATTACTATGTTTAACAGCTGTGTTATATTTATCTCACTTAATTAATTATAAAAATAAAATAATGATTCATAGAAACATTGGTGTTGTGTGTAACGTTTGTGACGTCATTTTTCCATGTAATTTATGATAAGTAGATGTTCTGTATAATGTAATCCACATCTATTCCATGTGAAGGAATGTTTTACTTAGTTTATTAAAAGATATTAATTAAATTTCAATTTATTTGAAAAAAGATCCATAAAAACACAAAGTGTTACATATATCATTATTAGTTCAAATCTACTTTAATGGAAAAAATAATGTGTTTCATTATTTTATAATATCCTTTAATTATTTTATAAAATATTAATCGAGTGGTTCTTTGTTATTCTTTTATCTACTATTTATTTTTCATGAAATATATATATTGTAACTCAATAATTAAGAACCATGTTTCAATTTAAAATATTAACATCTAAATGATTTGATTATTTATTCTCTTAGGAATCATTATGATGTATCCTTTAGTTATTAATTGAATAAGAATTATAAAACACATATAATTTTTGTGGGTTTGATCATGCTTATGATCGAATAATGATTTTTCCCTCATGTAGAAAACATATGTATGATTTTCATTTATGAGATGGGTGAGAACTAATTTATATATCCATAAAATTCTTTGAGTAATGATTTATATCTCATGATATATTATATATGGGATAAGGGTGTAAAAAAAATTCCATGTGCAACTTTGTACACTTATATAATAATGGTCTTCATGGTGACTCTTGAATCTTGTTTACAACATCATGTTTCTTATTTTTTTTCCACGTGTTTATGATTACATGATATTATTATATCATTTCCTCAATCTTTATTTCTACACATATGAGAATCCTATTTATGATATCTTTTTTTTTTCTTTTGTCAATAATATTATGATTTATTTCCATATTTTCTCTATTATGTGGAATTCCATATCACCTTCTTCCTTGTGTATTTTTTCACAAGTTATCAAATGATTTTTAGAATAACATTGGTGGTTAGAATCAATATATATAATTTTAAATAAATATGATGTTTTTATGTATATTTTTCTTATGTATAATATTCCAAATACACTAGACATCCAGATCATTGTCATGTATAGTCAGAAAAGTATGTTAAGAATATAGAAATAATGTATATTTAAGGCCTCAGTTTCTATAGTTTTGATCTGGGAAGTCAAATGTGTACAATTTAGTAGTCCTATAATTGTATATTAATGTTTGTGGGGAGTTCCAAATGACTATTAAAAATACACCAAGTTGTTTCATTGGAATAAAAGATTCTGTGTGTACTAAGTAAATATGTGTTATCTTACCATAGTTGTGATAGTTATCATAGTGGAACTTGAATGGAGGAAGATTACCATTGAAAAAAAATTTAAAAAGAAGACTATGATTGGGGTCTATAATTGTTTTATGGTGAAAATTCAAGAAATTCTCACCTTGTAATAGTGGAATCAATTTTTATTTTTAAGTCAACTAATATATAAAATATGTGTTGATAAATTAATGGATTTTATGGTAGTTTTAACCATATATTAATGGGAGGATTTTTCCCATTTTTAAATTCCATAATTTCTTTTTAATTTAATGAAATAACACGAATACAAATTAAAGATTTGTTTTAAAAATGGGATCTTATTTAGTGTTGGATGAGGGATACAAAAATAGAGGTAGAGTGAATGGAATTAACGATGTATTTAGAAAGTGAACTGGCAATTCACAATTTACTTTAGAAAGAAAAAAATTATATAGGTATTATTAGAGTTACATTTATCTCTAGAAGCTCGATACAACTATGACGAAAAGAAAAATCAGATATGGTGTATATTTATATCAATATTGTTTGAAGAAGAATAAGCTAACAATATCAAGAGGATTAGTGAGTTCACTATTGTAGGAGATTAGTGATCTTTATAATATTTTTTTGTAGTGAACTAGGAAGGTATGTGATATGGCTCTAAACATGTAAAATTTAAAGAAATAGTCTTTTATTATGTTTACTTTATAGGTGCATTTCACTAAAAAATGAGGCACTAGCAGTGGGTTTCTCCCTAGACTAGTGGCAGTTTAATCTTCCACCTGTTAGTGTATCAGCGGTTATTAAAATTTCCACGTATTACATGATATCTAGTCATTTAGTGTTTGTTTTTAAAATTTTAGGGCAGGGTTTTATGTGTTGTTTTGGATCATTTAGCGGTAGTTAATTTTTTTAGAAACGATTATTTTATTAAAAAAATCTATATGAGGAATATAAATAAAATGAAAGAAACTTCCATGTAAAATATTAACAGTATTTTATTTTAGTGGTGGTTAAGTGTAACCACCACTAAACATATTATATGTATTTTTTAGCAGCTTTCTCTTGAACCCAATGATAAATCAATTTTTTTAAAAATATTTAATAAAAAATTATAAATAAAAAAAATAAAATGTCATAAATTGAAACATAAATATATGACAAACCCCTGATACATATATCATACATCCATAATCATATAAAAATATCTAGTCATCATAACTTCAATCTCAATCAAGTTATACATATTTCATCAAATACCTCGATCATATATATTTATATATAATATTTCCAAAAAAACATGACCAATATAAATCCATGTCATGACCTCCACTTCATCTATCTGCCTCTACATCATCACATAAACTGAAACTGACCATGTCATCTCCCCAACTATAATAAAAAAGAAAGAATAAATTAAAACTAAAAATAATAAATCAGAACTACATTAGAATAATTGATAAAATTTCAACAAAACATAGAAACTAAAAACCTTAAATACTGCATTATGAGTAATTTGATGGATCAGAATGGTCAACCACTTGACTACTATTGGCATCTTCCGCCAACAATGAAAACCAAAACCTTTAAGAAAAGAAATACAAAAGGGAAAAGGAACAAAATATATTCAACATTATACACATAAAATTTTTTATTTTTAATAAAGTAGAATAAATGTTTAAAAATAATTATAATATATAATTCAAAAAACATTGAAAACATAAACATACTTATTTACGATAAGATTCAACACTTGAATCTTAAAAGGTATAAGTGAATATTCTATTTTATTTTTAAATAGGTGTTTGATGTTCTTGAAATTCACTTAATAATTTTTTAATGATTTTAATAACACAAAATGTCCTTTATTTAAAAAAACTCAGTGGTTTCTATAGCAGGATTTCAAATCAATCTAAGGTCTTTTTTATAGTTTTGAGAATTTCATGCATGTTTTGGTGTTTTATAAGACTTAAACCACATTTACATCCATAATGGGAAAACCATAATTCATAATGAAGTAACAATGGTTCCCACATTTAAAAATTAAATCTACGGTCATTTCCCATTATTTCAGGGAAATCTGTCATTTTTTTCTTTATTTTCACCCATGATACTTGTTTTAAAGGATTTTATTCTTTTTAGAAGTGTATATAGAGAAATTTCAACCACATCACACTTTGGAATTTTGTGTTGTTTTTTAATACACATAAAAAACATAGTTGTGGTTTTACCATGATTTAACATCAATATGAGGTCATTTTCTATGTTTTTGACCATTCCATGCACATTTTATTGTTTTAAAACACTAAAAAACATTTATAACCATAACTGGAAAAATGTAATTTGAAAGGACAAGCCTTCAGTTCCTACATTTTAAAGATTAATATCTGATTGGTTACCTATTATATCAAGTCAATACTTTGATGTTTTTATGATTTTGACCCCCAACAATTGTTTTAAATACTTTTATACCTTTTAGAATTGTAAACTGAGTTATTCTGACTGCACTGTATGTCAGATTTATGTGTTCTCTACCCATAAACCTCAAAAAAACATAAAAGTTTGTTTCCTACGATTTCACATCAATATGAAGTCGTTTTCTATGGTTTTTACTATTCCATTAAGGTTTTAATTTTTTAAAACATTAAAAATGTGTTTACAACCATAATCAGAAAACCATAATTTGGATTGATGTTCTGTCTATTCTAATATTTCAAAATTTAATCTACAGTCATTTCCTATGATTTTTGGGTAATAAAACATCCTTTTAGTATCTTTAAACCATCAAAACATGTTTATAAATACTTTTATGCATTTTAGAAGTGCATATCCAGTAATTCTGAATATGCTACAGGCCATATTGATATGTTGTCAACACATACACGTCAATAACAACTAAACATTGTTTTTTCCACTATTTTATTTGAATTTGATGTTTTTTTGATATGGTTTTGATAATTACAAGCACATTTATATGTTTTAAAATTGTAAAAATGTGTTTATAACCTTAACTAGGAAACCATAATTGTGAATGATGTGAAGTCATTTAATATATTTTAAAATTAAATATATTGTCATCATCACTTGATTTCAAGGAAATTTGACATCATTTGTCTAGTTTTGACCCCCTTAAACTTGTTTTTTAATGATTTTAAACCTTTTTGATGTCTATACTGAGTAATTCAAACCACATTACATGCCTGATTGTTGTTTTTCTACGGGCACTTGTTAAAATAAACATCGGTTGATGTCCTATTATTTTGCCTCAATCAAACGTCATTTTTATGGTTTTGACAGTTCGACACACATTTTAGTGCTTTAAATCACTAGAAAGATATGTATGAATATAACAGGAAAACAGTATTTTGGAACGACGTTTCTTCAGTTCCAACATTTCAAAATTTAATATATGGTTGTTTTCTAATGTTTTTTGGGAAACCCAATGTCGTTTCACAAGATTTACACCCAATACTTGTTTTTAAAGTCATTTATACCTTTATGAAGTGTATACCAAGTAATTACAACCACACTACATGTTATATTGACATGTTTCTTATGAATACATTTAAAAAAACACAACAGTAGGTTTACCATAAATATATATCAATCAATGGACTTTTTCTATGAGTTTGATCATTCCAAATAAGTTATAGTTTTTTAAACACATAAAAAGCATTTACAAACGTAAAATAAAAATTGCATTTCAGAATGAAATTATTTTAGTTCCCACATTTCACTATTCAATCTACAGACCTCTAGTAATGATTTCATGGTAGTTTGATGTCATTTTCTATGTTTTGACCACCCTGCACATGTTTTTAAGGGATTTTCAACATTTCAAAAGTTTACGTCAACTAATTATGACCACAATGAACGTTCGATTGAGGTTTTAATACATGTACACATAAAAAACAACTGAACATTATTTTTATCCTAACTTGAAATCAATATGAGGTCCTTTAATATTATTTCGACCATTACTCACACATTTTAGTGTTGTAAAATACTAAAAACATGTTTATAAAAATAATGGGAAAACCGTAATTCAAAATTACATGTCATCAGTTCCTAAATTTAAAAATTATACCTACTCTAATTTTCATGTGATTTTAGAGATAAATAGTGTTTTTTATCATTTTTTGACCCTCGACACTTGTTTTTTAAGGATTTTGTACCATTCGGAAGTGTATACAGTGTAATTATCACCACAATTATCAATAAACTGATGATCTATATTTGTGTAACCGTACAAAACAAATCATATGGGTGTTTTCCATTGACTTCACATCAATATGATTTTGTTTTCTATGGTTTTGATCAATCTATGCACGATTTTCTATTTTAAAACACTAAAAACACATTTACAGACAAAACAGGAAAACTATAATTCAGAATGCTGTGAAATCAGTTCCTACATTTCAAAATTAAATAAACGACCATTTTACCACGATTTTAGGGAAAATCGACATCTTTTTTCTAATATTGATTCCCCTATACTTATTTTCAAAGGATTTTGTAGCTTTTGAAGTGTATACCACGTAATTCCAACAACACTGCATGTCAGATTGACATGTTGGCCACACACACAAATCAAAAACAAATCAGTGGTGGTTTTCCCTTGATTTAACATCAATATTAGTTCGTTTTGTATTATTTTTATTATTACACACATATTTCAGTGTTTTAAATCTGTATTAATGTGTTTACAACCATAATAGAAAAATCGCAATTCTAAATTATGTTCTATCTACTCCCTCATTTCACAATTAAATATAATGTCATTTTCCAATGATTTTTGGGAAATAATAAATCATTTTATTATATTTCACCCCTAAAACCTGTTTTCAAATGCTTTTTTAGCATTCAGAAATTTGTACCAAGTCAAAAGTATACAAACAAGCTCATATAGTTTTCAAACTTATGGATAATTATCTATAATTCATTTTTTATGTGTATGAATCAACCACAAATCAACCTGAAACTATATAATATTTCAATTACTTGAAATGTGTGTTTTCATTATAAAACATTCATTTTCATTTTATTTATGGATTTTGTATGGTTTCTTTGAAAATGTATGAATGATCTATGGTATTTCAAATTAACTTTAGTAGAATGACCTATATGGCGAGAAATTTTCTTTTTGATTATTCCAGTCATCTCCTGAAATATAAAAACTAAATAATTTTCCATTTGTGACCACTAATGATCATGTGTTTTCCTATAGGAGTATTGTTTGTACACTTTTTCTTCAGGTATTGAAATTTCGCTTTGTGATTCTTGACTAACGTCACTACTCAAACACCTATCGGGTGTAGTGGTAATGGATGATGCCACTATACCGAACATAGCTGGTGGTGTAGGCCGAGAACCCGTCCCTCATATATGTTTAGTATGCTCCTTCTCTAAATCTATTCTAACTTTATTGTTCTAGGAAACCAATAATGATTGTGGAATGTTATCATCCCAGACTTATTGAATTTTAATCCATTAATATAAAAATATTAGCAATGATTTTTTAAATTATCTAAACTTCATAATGTTATCTACTAAATAATTTTTTTTAGTTTTTATTTTTATTTCATTACAATAAAAACATAATAAATAATATTTAGCTAACTCCATTTAATTGTGATTTAGTGTTGTTAGTTTTTAAAATATATTTTTCATTATTACATTTTTATGGTAATGAAATAATATTAAATTTTAATGAAAATTACTTACTCCAATGTTTTGGGTTGGAACATTTACAAGAAAAACCCTCTGTTTTCTTATGTGCATTAAACCAAATATTTGTTCAGATAATAGAGTGACCGAATTCATCAGTATTTATAAAAAATAAAATAATGCTAGAATAAACTTTGTTTAATAATAAAATGTTATAAATAATAACGAATAAAATAAAAAACAAAATAGTTATTTTTCTTAGAAAAACTATTTGACCCAGTGATATGAGGAATAAATTTCTTCCCATGATTCAAAAAATTGATTTAGACCATTCCTATAAGAAATACCAACCTTAATAAAAAGTATAATTTTATTTTGTTTAAGTTATTAATATATTGTAATATATTCAATTACCTCATGTGATGGATCTTTTATGATATCAAAAAAGATCGGGAATTTCTCCTAAGAAGTTCCTTTAGAAACTTTCTCAAAAAATATTTTGATTTCATATATGTTTCATTAAACTAATTCCATAATCACCATTTAAGATATATCTATTTATTTCCTAATTTTTTCAACTTCCATGAGTATGAAATAGAGTCAGGGACATCAAAATAAAAAAACATCTATAAATAAAAACAAAACACTCTCTGACTATATTAAAAAAATTTACTCTTGCATTTTGAATTAGTTATCAATGAATATTAAATTTATATTCCCATTACATGAGTATCAAACACCACATTTTTTCAAGATATAGGAATCAAACTCTAATATTTATAATTAATTGTAATTCTCATCATCTCACAAGTATGATTCCCAAGAATATATCCATAGTTTCCAGTAGCGTCACCGGTAGGCACCCCAAACACATCAAATCGAATAACAATCTTGAAGTCCATCAGGCCCCAAACATCTACCATGTTCAAATTTCTATCCCTTATATAGTTATCTTTATCTATATGAAAAATACATTGAACAGTTAATAAAATACAATTTGTTTTTGAAAAAGGAAATACATACCAATAATAGTAACTTAACAATATCCCCTAGATGGATGGGTGAAAATTACTCTATCACTGGAGGTGAACCAGGCTATCGGATACCAATTAAATATGGGAAAACAAGTAGCTCTCTAGCATTAATAGGTACCAAATAATCACATAGATCCACAAATTATTAGTGTAGTGGTGTTATACCCCAAGATGATGATTGGCTAGGATCCTGAACATTTATTTTCTCATCATTCCTACATTTCATATGGTTAAGGTATGATAAATTTATTAAAAGTGAAAACCTAAAATATTTTTACAAAAAAATACAAAATAGAATAATGTATATATGTTTGAAATACTTTTCAGGGAGAAAATTTAAGATACTTTCATTTCCAATTTATATATTAAATTATCTTCATATTCATTATCTTCATTTTTATCAACCTTCATTACGACGAGTCCTTCATTTTCACCCTCTATTACAAGTTATACTACTTCCAGATTGTTAGGAAAAAACTATTCAATGTTTTTTGGTTGATGAGGTTCACTTTAATAAAGGAAAAACTAATCTTCATTGCCCATCTCATATAATTCTTTCTGTTATAAGTGCACAACAACACTCCAACCATAATGTACTAAATCAACCACAAAATAAGACATATTTTCTTATGAATCCAAGATTAAAATACCATGGTCTACATGATCATCGGTATCCATCAAGTGAGAGAAGCTAACATATATAAAATGTAACGAATGTTTCATTATACCCATGTCATTGTTGAACCACATTAATTTGAATAACACTACTGAAAACAATCCATAAAAGTTTAATTCAATTATATCATTAAGATTCTCATAGTAACCCACCTATGTAAGTAAGAATAATCCACTATTTTTATTTTTCAAGTCATCTTCATGATAAATTGTATGAAACATCAATCCATAAATATTGTAGGCATCGAATTTTGTATCTCATCTTAGAGGGAATCGAGCCAAAAACATCAAATCATTCTATATTCCTATTAGATTTTCAACATTCATTATCTAGAAAAAATATAATCTATTATTTTAACAAAAAAATAACTAATAGTCAATAATATAAATATGATTATATACCTACATGAAGGTCAAACCATTCAACAAGATCCTTATTAACAGCTTATGATAATTCCATATCACTTCTAGATCAACCCCTTAGTTTCGACTTTGTTTTCATTCATAATTCTTCAAAAAATAGATATTAAATAACAAAACTGAGTAACACATATATATGTGCATGTAAAAAATCCAATTTACTAAGTATAAAATTTTACCCCATTCAAATTTAATGTTCAAAAGTTGTAAATACCAATAACTGCTTTTCATAAGGAGAATTATTGGATATGCCATCAGTATGTCCAACATGATTGAATCTAGTCTCGGTACAATTAAAATACCTTGAGCTGAAGGTCAAGCAATCTTCAACAATGTAACCTTTAATAATATAGCCTTTTGTTTGAGCTTTATTCATCACATACAATTTCAAATGACCTAAAAACCTGATGAAAAGAAGAATAAACATATTAAAAAAATACAATGATTTGATAAAGTTGAATCTAGTAGTGAAAAAAATAAATATACATCTCAATAGGATAAATATATTTATAGTGTTCCGGTGCACCATGTTTAGATTCATCAACCAAAAGAACAATTAAATAAACCATGAATGTGAATAATGAAGGAGAATGTAACATATCCAAATGAAATAGCATCAAAAAAATTATTTATTGATGTTTATTAGGCTCATTTGTATTTATAGTTTTTCCACAAATATGTCTGAAAAAGTTATAAAACTAAACTAGACCCACAATTAATTTTTCAGGTAATGTATTTCACAAATACAACGACAAAATCTTATCCATAAAAACATGAAATTCATGCCTTTTCAATCCATGTAACATTCAATTTTTTAAGTCAATTCACCTTGATAAGTTACTTGAATATCCATCTATCACTTTTAAATTATTTAATGTTTGATATAATATGTAATTATAATGATTTTTAATTGTAAAAAAAAGATGAGGGATACAATACATTATAATTTTCCCACAAACCATGATATATATTCCATAAGTCCAAATCCTAAAGAGAATTTGTGAGATCTTAAATTTACCCAACTCATTAAGAATTTTAAAAATTACATTATCAAATATTTTATTCTCAATATGCAATACATTAATATTATGACATATAAAATTAAACTCCAGATAATGATTTTTGAAAAATATACTATTTTTCTTCCATTGTTGTGTTCCAAATTATTTAGATTCTCTACCTCGTACCCCTTTTATCCCTTCATTAAACTGACGACATGTTCCAAATTCTTCAGTTACATTCATTAATTATCCCAAGATTTTTGAACTAGATAACACATTCTGTGACATTAATACTTAAATATTTCTATTTAATCATGTGATGTTAAACATGAATTTATAAGAATAATCATGAAATATATGGGGACGCATAAACCACTATTTTCTTTTTTAAGGCCATTTTTGAGGTTCAAAATCAAAATAAAAACTAGACAATTCAACACACTAAGAGTGTTCCCAGCAGATAAATTTCATAGTCTATAAAAGTAAATGATTTTCAATATTATAGTAGTGTGAATTTTTAATAGTTGACTCATTGAAGCATCCAATGTTTCTATGCCATCATCCCAAAATTATTGTAATTCTTGAATTAGAAGTTAAATAAATACATCAATATAATTTCTAGGAATTTTGTTTTGAGGAATAATCATTGAAATAATGGAAGAATTCTTCCTCAAACACAAACATTTTGGTTGATTGTAGGGGATCATAAAATTTGGGAAATCCTGTCATTAATACTTAATGTTCCAAAAGTGTAACATTTCATGATTTCTATAAAGAAACACTATGTTTAATAACATACATCATACACCACATCGAGCTCAAGCGAACAACTAAATATTATTAATTATATGTTACCATTATAACCTAGTAGTTATAATATATGAAATTAATAATATTAACTGAATTAAGAATATATAGTTTACATAGGTATATATAATTATTGTAACAATTAATTATAAATTAATGTAAAACCCTTTTTTTTTTAAAAAGAAATGTTTTTCTAAAAAACTATTTAAATGTGAAAAATTATGTTTTTACACATATAAATAATGAAATAAAACATGTTGGAAAATATTAATGATATATATATATATATTATTCAAATAAATTTATAACATTCATTTTATGTGTTTCTAGACATGATATTTGAACAAATCCAATTTCACACATAAAACAAACTTTTTTTGAAAAGGAAATTTTGCTTCCTTTTGATAGTGTGACTATTTTAAATATAGTTTTTATACTATTTTAAATTCTATTTTTAAAAAATAAACTTCTTATTTGAAATACAAGTATCAAAAATTAAATTTGTTGATTTTTTTTGGTATTTTTCTGATAAGTTTCACGTTTTTATGAATAGTGTAAATAATTTATTTAAATTGAAATCTATTTTTTAATAAAATTTATTTGTAGTGATAAATTATATATTTGAATGGTTTTTTAATATAATTAAATTAATTTTTTATCATATAATCCAATTTAGGTTGTGGGAATCAATTTCACATTGAAATTAGATATTAAAACTTATTGATCTTTTAGACGTTTTTCATTTAATCCACTTTCTCGCCACATATACATGATTAGTGTTATAAAAATCAAGACACTTCTATGAATAGATATTTGAAAAAATAAAATACACTATTTTAATCATATTAATGTTTATGATCTAATAGGATAAACTTTATTTTGTCAAAATATGAATAATAACATTAGTATAAAATATATTTCCACGGATAAGGGTAAATCAGGTAAATAAATGTAAAAGTAATATTATAAATAACATAATATTTCTTTAAAACTTATATAAATTTAATTTAATGAGTGATTTTGGACAAAAAAAATTCATTGGGACGATTTTATGTCCACTTGTAGGCACATTGATGACTTTAAGACATTTATGATATTATATTCAATAAAAAGACAATTTTTATCACACTCTTGCTTTTAACACGTAAAATATTTTTAATATGAGGTTATTTAAGGGATATAATATAATATTAATAGTTTTGGAAATATAAAAAATTTATCTATATCATGGGAATTTATTTATATGTTTTAGGAAATAAATAATTTAATTTAATGACGATAGAATGATAATTTAGTAGTTGTTTAATTAATGGTCAAATCAAATAAATGAATTTAATAATATTTTAAAATATAATTTCATATAATTGATTTCATCCAAAAATATTATGGATGACATTCAAATTTTATGTATTAGTTAATATAGTTTTTTTTAGGATATCAAGTTGTTATGATATTTTTAAAAATAAAAGTATTGAATAGAGTGAAATTTGACATTATAGATATTTTAAAATAAATAATATTTTATTTAATGATATAAAACTATAAAATGTATATAAATATGCCAAAAAAAGTATATAGGTCCTCTAATTTCCTAAATTAATCATATATTTGTTGTTTCTGTGTTATAGTAATTATATTATCCCTAAACGTTTAAATTACATTATATTGTGGTAAAAATTAATATGGGTTAAAACAGAAATATAAGGGTCAAAAAATAGTGAAAACAAATATTATTTTCATTGTATGAATATTATTCACCCCAAAAGCATCTTATATTATAAATAAATCATATAGATATTTTTATTAGAAACATAATTGCTATTAATTTAATATTTTGAAGAATTCCACGGGTGCCCCACCCCACTACTATAAAAGTGCACACATTATTCTTTCAATTCAAACATAATTATTTATTTCTTTATGAAAATATCATACCAAATAATTTCTAGGAGCCCTAACCACATTCTAGGGTCCTTATATAAGGAATAACACCCTCCATATATGTGTTAAGGTGATAATAAAAAGAAATTTCTTGAAGAAGATGTATCATTTTTAATTAACTATTTCTATTTTTTTACCCCTTCCTTTAAATTTTCATCATCAATGATGAAATAATATATAAAGTACCCTTAATATCATGGGATTTTATTTTATAAATATCATCACCAAAATCTATCTCCAAAACCATCAAAGGTGAAATTAATTAATTGTTTGTGCGTACGTGTGAACTATCACCTCCATGAACTGATATAATTCTTTTTTCCATCATTGTATCTCAATACTGGTTATAATGATGTAATTAATGTTTATAAATGATTATAATTAAATATATATATATAATTATAGTTGAAAAATATATCAGTTTCAATCTTACTTTCCATGCACATAAAAATCATAACGTCGTTCGTGCGTACGTGTTAACTATATCCTCTACGAAGTGATGTGATTCTTTTTTAATCACCACATCACATGAATAATATATATAAGAATATTTAGATGATTAATATGTTATTAATTATTATAATATCATTCTGTAAATATGAAATAATACTAACCTTTTTCCCATAATGATTACTCAAAAATGTTAATGTTACTCGTGTATACATACAGCTTACCGTCTCCATGATTATAATATAGTTCATTTTTCATATACATATGTAATTGATGTATTTAAAAGTATAATTAATGTATAAAAGTTATTATTATGTCATTATTATTATTATTTAGATGATGGAGTAATGACCAATTAGACTATAGACATCATACAAAAGTAATTTTGGACTCAACTTCCAAATATCATCAATACACCAAACATGAACATAAATAATTAAGAAATTATTATAAAATGATAATAAGTGATGTAAATGGAAAATTAAACATTAAAAAGTATTTAAATAAATTAAATAACTGACCAAAATTTATTATTTTAGGTGACAATAATTTCACGTGATGAGTCAGACACAAGCTAAGGTACTCTTTAACAAAAAAAACATTTTAAATGTTTTTAGTATTTGTTATTCTAAATATTTATCAATAATGTACATGTTTTCAAAAAAAAATTTATGGATATATATATATGTATATAAATTAATGTATTAAAATATTAATTTCATTCAAAATTTTCAATGTGGTACGGGACACTTTCATTGAAAAATATTTTTTAATAGTTTTAAAATGGTTTTTAAAAATGGATTTATTAATTCAATAACATGGAATGTTTTTTGACATATACTACATGAAATTTTTTTCTATTATCATTATGTTTTAATTATTTAATGAATCATTTAAAATTTTTCTTATTTCCTTCTAATTAAATAAGTTCGTTATTATAGGATTATTTTTTAGATTTTAATTTCATTTTTACGTGACATGGGTATTTTGATATCTCGAAGTATTTTACACATGAGTTTATAACATTTTTAAGGGTTCTATTTATGATTTAGTTCTTGTAAATTATTAAAAAATGGTTGAGGCCCATTATAGCTTATGGGTGAGTCCAATGTAGCTTATACGAAGGGTTGAACCCAATTATAGCTCATGAAATAGAAGTGAGCCTCATATAGCTTATACGAAGGGTGCGACCCATTGTAGCTCTCTAATTCATTGGGTAATCCAAAGGTGGAGGTAGGCCATATAGTTATTCAATTATTAAGGGTGAATTTATAAGTGAAATGGTAATTGTGTCGCAAGGAACCTGTTTAATTTTTCTATGCTTGCCAATGAGTTTTTAGGAAATGGATTTTTAATCATTTTCATGTTTTCACTAGACTAATGATTCTCTTTTATTATTTGTATTACTGAGGTTTTTGTGCTCATCCCATGAATTAAAATATTTTTCATATTCCATAATACTTTTATGGGAAAATAATATGTCATGATGAAATAATTGAATATGCTTCTAAAAAGAATTAATATTTGTTAAGGGGATTCCTTTGGTGGAAAAAATGGGTACCGAGTATTTGTGTACACATGTAACATATAGGTATACATTGTAAGAGTTTTCTTAATTATCTAAAAATATAAATTGAAAAGATGTTAAAATGTGAATTCATTTTCAAAAACACAATAACATTTTTTTTATGACTGAGGACTTAACATTTGTATAAAAATATGGTTTTGAAAACTTTTGAGACAAATATGTCTTTTTAATTGTTAAGGATATCATCATCGGTTTATAATTTTATTGTTTTTCATAAGTTAGGTGTCTTAAAAATACTCTTTTAAGGATTTATGTTATTAAAGTAAAAGTTTAATAACATTAATTTTGGATACATTTATTTTTGAGGAAACGAATACTTCTTACTTTTTGGGATGCAAAATTAAATATATGAGATAATATTTAGGGGTTAAAACATATTATGTTTATATTTGAGGTCCTTATCATATTTTTGGAATTTTATAGTAATTTTATAGTTTTATAAAAAAAGGAAAACCTGTGGGATGGGAGACAACATGTCGTGTACGGAAAGGCTGCCGGTTTTGAAACCACAACCAAAGGGAGAAAAGTGTGCATCACCTACCACTGGTCTATGTCAAGAAATTATTAGTATGAAAATTTTAATTTTTAATTAGTTCATTTATTAATAATAAGTTTATTTTGGAAACATAAGTTTTATCAAATAGATAACCATGATATTGGAAAATTATTATTTTTATTAAGTGACTAATTTTTATAAACATGTTTACTATTTTGGGAACCCTTTTTTATTGAGGTAAATAGAATGCAAAGGAATTTATTTTCATAAGTATCAGTTGAATTATATTTTTCAAGAAGCTATTATTTTATTTTTTACCTTATGGTGATTTGGGTTATTTATGTAAATGGTTAGAATATCTTTAATATTACAAGGGGAATTAATTTTTTAGTACCAGACTTCAAAATTAATTGGTGTTATTTGGAGATAATTATTAAAATTTATCTTGGAAGGATATTTAATAATATCATTCTATTATTTTGGTATTCAATCATTTTTAGGATTATTTTGAGGAATTTTATAGACAATTATTTATTGAATAGTCTCTGTTGAAATTTGGATATTACTGTAGAATTTTGGATATTATAGTTGTTATTCATCATATAATGTTTATTATTTTTTGATAAATATATTATCTTAAGCTAACCATTTTGGTTTTGGTAAATGTTTATTGGTTGGATAAATATATATTTAATCTTTTGTGGATTATGAGATTCTATATATTTTGATTCATCTTTAATTCTCATCGTCTGGAGAAAAAGATGAGTTTGTGGTGGAAAATGATGAAAAATTAATCTCTACTATTCAATTAAGTATATTTTATTATGTTCTTAGTGAAAGTGGTAATAAAGTTTTTCCAATATTTGATATAGATTTCATAATAAAAACATTATCTATTTAATTTTATTTCTATGTAATCGGCGACCTTATAATAATTCCCATATTTATGGGTTTGCGTTTTTTAACATTATCATGACCATATTTTCGGACACACTCCATCAAAGATTTATGGTTATTTTTCTATTCCATATCCATGATTTTCTACATGGAAACTAAGTCTGTGTTACCTCAGGTGACCTCCATACTTCCATTTCTTTCCATTAAAGTTGAACTCTCATTAATCCTTTTTCCAGTGTGGGATTTCAATAATGTTATTATAAAAATTCAAGCATCTGGTTTTTGATTTTGAGTTCCAATTATGATGAATAAATTTATTAAAGGGGGATAGAATGCAACATACATAGATTTTAAGAAATAAACACTATGTTCAATAGTATACATGATACACCACATCATGTTTAAACGATCAACTAAATATTATTAATTAAATGGTACCATTACGACTTAAGAGTTAGAATTGCTTAAATGAGATTTATTAAATTACTTATAAAACTATGTTTAGAAATATTTATATAATTCCTTTAACAATTAATTATTATTGACATTAAAACCCATTTTAAAATAAAAGGGAATAGTTTTTAGAAAAACTATTTAAATGTGAAAAAGTATGTTTTCATACCAATAAATAAAAAAATAATTCATTTTTGATTATATTAATAAAATATATATAATATCCAGTATAAATTTCATCATTCACTTTATGTGTTTCTTGAAATTATATATGGACAAATCTGATTTTATCCATAACACAAGTGTTTTTTAAAAAAACAGAGGTTTGATGCCTTTTTATGGTGCCCTTGTTCTAATTATAGATTTTTACACTTTTATAAATTATATTTTAAAAAAATTAACTTATTATTTTAAATATGTGTATCAAAATTAACTTTTCTCAATTTTTTGGTGTTTTTCTGATAAGTTTCATTTTTTGATGTGCTGTGAAAATACTGCATTTTAATTGAAAATTATTCTTTATCAAATTTATTTATGATGATAAATTATATATTTGAATGGTTTTAAAGTATAATAAAATTATTTTTTATCATTTAATAGAATTTATGTAATTGAAATAAATTTCACAATGAAATTGGACTTAAGAACTTATTGAACTTTTGGGAATTTTTACTTTAACCTACTTTATCGCCTCGTCTGCGATATTAGTGTTAAACAAAATTTACGAACGTCATTGACATTAAATTTGAAAAATGGACATAAAAATCAGTAATAATTATAATATTTAGGATATAATATTATTAACATATTTTATGGGAAATATGAATAATTATATTAATAATAAGTTTTATTACCATAGTTAAGGGTAAATCTGGTAATTACAGTGAAAAATAATATTATAAATAATATACAATTACCCTAAAATTTGAACTAATTTTATTTTATGAGGTTTGTGATGACCAATATACTCCTTGTAATGGTTTTATGTCCAATAGGATCCACTAAGATGACTTTATGTCATTTAAAATATTATATTAAAAGAAAATACAATTTTGTCACACTCTAGTTTTTGACAAGTAAAATATATTAAATATAGGGAAATATAAGGGATATATTCTTCTATAAATATTATTTGGAAATATAAAATGTTTATCTACATCAAGTTAATTTATTTATAATATTAAGGGAAAAAATAATTATATTAAATGGTGACATAATGATTATATAATAATAGTTTATTTAATTGGAGAATCAAAAAAATTATATTAAAAATAGTAGAATAAATATACAATAATTTTATGGATGTCTTGGACATGTTAGGGATGATTTAATAGTGTTTTTAAAGAAATCTATCTAAATTATTGAAAATTCAATGTAATATTTTTAATTTTATGGAATTATTACTTGAATAAAAATATTGACGGCCCGTGATTATGAGGCCCTGAGTGCCCAAAATGATCCGTCAAAAAATGTTAAGCTTTAAATAGAGTGTGTGCGCAGTTTTCCTGAAAGAGTGGAATAACTCTTAAATGGGTGCCCAGATCAGAAATCTGAGGGCACCATTACATTCAGGATGGAGAGTTTAACTTAGGAATGACTTAAGCTAAGTCAGCGCATATAACTACACTGCATTTTATTACACACATAACATAAATTACTACATAAAACCTTCAATTGATAAAACAAAGAAGGTCGATAGTTTTATTGTCTTTGAGGATTATGAAAATTACATAACAACTTAAAACATGAAAAAAATATTGAAAACATCCTTTACATGACCACTACATTCCCTCATTATTAGCATTGCATGAGATAACATGAGGACATTCATAAGAAAAAGGTGAGCTATAAAGCCCAGTAAGGGAGTAATGAGGTAATAACATGAAGAATATAATACATGTTATAAAATAGGAATATTAATGGATCATATAGAAAAATGAACATAAATTCATGATATAACATTATTATCATAACATGTAAATGTGGCAACAACACATAACATGGAATTATCATGAGCCAAGGCTCATTCCACATGCATCATGAGTAAACCCTAATTTCACTTTAATTAGCCCGATTAAATCCTCATTTCAATTAAATTATAAATATTAAATCCTAAATTCACTTGATGTATTGTGATACTAATATTTACCCAATGCATTGGAGCACTATCAAGGAAAACCCTTCTCAAACATTTCATTTCATGCATAAGTGCGCCACATGGATCATAAAATATGGATTCATCATCATTTATTCCTTGATAAAAGAATGTTTAAATCATACATGAAACTCTATAATCAATAATAAAATGTTCACAAAGGTGAATACCCTTGATAGAGAAATGGGCATGGTATTCACTACACAATGACTTTGGCTTGGAAAAAACACAGTGAAATTTCAGTAGCATAGCAGTGTGACATAAGAATTCATAAAAATAGATTATGAGAGAGGAAGGGGTGTCTCACCATATGTACATGAAATGGAAAGTAAGGGGGGTCATATACATAAATTTCCAAATATAGGTAAAGTTATTTATATTCATAATATAAATTAATTTCTTGAATGTAAATGAGGAGAGAGAAATTCCTTACGGAATTTCAGTATGGTAACGGGTATACATGGAAGGAAGAGATGAGAGAGAAAAGGGAATATCATGATTCAAACATAAAAAGGATAGTATAGGGGAGGTTTGGAATCATACCCTGACATTTATAAAAAAATGCATAAAAATATTAAGAAACTTGGATAAATTGAGAAAGGACGGAATCAATTACTTGGAAGTGTGATCCCAAAGGCTTGGGAGAGGCTTGAGAGAGGATTCATGGGAGCTTGGGGTGCCTTGGGAGGATTCAAGAGAGAGTATGTAATAGTTTATATGAACTAAAAAGTCTTTTAGTGAAGAGGAATTGGGAGAATGGGTGGGTTTATATAGGAAAGGAGATGGAATTCTTTATTATTCAGGTTTAGGACACAACACATTAAACTAATCAAAACCACAAACCAGACCATGGTTTTTGCCCTTTTTTCAAAAGGGGACTGGAAAACAATATTTTATACATCCAATGGTCTAACTTCTTAAAATAATAGGTTTTCTTACATAGAGGTGAGTCACACTCTCGAGGAAATCAATTTAAAAAGATAAAACGTTTTATAAGTCTTGGAGGGTCCACTAAAGCATTGTAAAATAAAAAAAAATAAACCTAAAATCACATTATTTTAATGGTAAAACATATAATGTCCGAACATAGTATTTATAGTATTTTATTACATCACTATTAGGTCATTATGATGTCATAAAACACATTATATAATTAAACTGTATTTAATTTTTTTACACAAAAATTCGACTATCTCGGAAAATAATGAAAAATTAATCTTTGGATAATTTTGATTTCTTGATTCAAAAAATAATATTTATTTCATATAAATAATTTTCTAAATATGTGAATTTTATGTTTTAAAATAAAAACTGACATTTGATTGAAAAATCATGGGTTTTGACAAAAAACTGCTTTCAAACCTTAATAAAAATTACAATGGCATTCATAAAATTATAAGATCAGTTATATTTAATAAAAATTAATTTAATAATAATAATAATAATAATATTTTATTCAAAAATCTATTAATTAATCAATATAGATTTCTTAGTTGAATATTAATTAAAAATACTATTTTCACTTTAAAAACTCTTTACAAAGTAACAATAATAAAATGAATTTATAGTCTATATAAAAAAATAGTGTAAATAATCATAGTACTAGGGTATCATTAAATAACCCCTTATAACACTCACATAGGACCTAAGGGTAAGTTGTGCGATGGTGACAGACTCTTGGTGTGGCTCAAATAACATCGCTTGAGTGGCAATCTCTATCAACTTACACTTCTCCCATAGGCGGTTCTTCTCAAACTTAAAATGTTAAAGCTCGACTTGGGATTGGTCATGAGTGAAGCCCAATGATTCTACCTCCTTTCTAAGCTACGTAAAATGGGATTCATACATGGAAATTCTACTTGATGAGGCCATCACTTCTTTTGTCTGAGTAAATTAAATTTGTTAAAGCCCTAAATTTATACTACTCATGTGATCAATGTTCAATGGATATATTAGAAAAGATCACAATTTTTTAAGGTATTTTAAAATCCAAAAACATAAAACCAATTAATTTCATATGTTTTATAACCATTTTATATAATAAGACATTTAATTAGATCTAGAGGAATTTCCATTAATAATACTTTGGGTGGATACAATCTTCCCACCTTAAAAAAATTGCATCCTCGCAATTTGATTACATATATAAAGAACTATGAAATTTAAACAGAATTTCAGGGTTTATTACCCACCAAAATTAAGAATTCCCCCACACTCATTATCATATCGATCACAGAGATCAAGGGCCCACTTAGTGCCACAATACATAAATTCACTTTCAAACTCTTTTTCTTCCTTAGCCTAGACGCCGTCCGTGAAACATGGATCTTATAGATGGAAAACATGATGTAATTTTTGAAAAAAATTGTCTCTAACATATTGATTCAAAACATCACCATGTACGAGGTTTTTTTAAAATAGTCTGACAGAGTCAGATTTGTAATTTTTGAAATGTGTTTCTTCTAATATATTGTCTAAGTATCCAAAAAGACTGGAAGATGGGACTATCTATATAGGATACTCGGAGGTATCCTTCTTCGATAGCTATTCTAAAATCAAATAGTGAATCATACTCTCTATATAAGGTGGAATATTTGAACATAACCAAATGGTACATCCCTCGTCTTGAAAGGTGGGAGTGTTGGGAGCTTAATACTTGATAATAGGTGAGCCAGGATCCCTGATAATTCTGTGGTATGGAGGAGGTGTTTCCTATGTCATAGAGAATTGTGCAAGAAATTTGGACATTGTAAAAGGTTTTGATTCTATGCAAGCTAGACTTTAAAATAATTATATCTTGTAAGTCCTAATGAAGGTACAAGAGTGGTGTATGTGGCACTTCCCCTTCCATCTTGAAACTATCCTTTATCCTACAAACGAAAGATATCAAAATTTGAGGTAACATCTAGACATGATTAAATTGTGATATTAAACTACTTAATGTCTAACTATATATTATTCCTTAATGAAATTAAATTTAGTGGTAACTCAAAAAGGGTAATCCAAGGAAAAAACAAATGACTTATAAATAACATTTATTTCCATATCTTATGAATCTATAGGCTTCATTCAATGTCATCCATGATCTACATCACAACATATATTCTTATGGGATTTTTTTATTCCCTTATAATGGTTCATACTAAGCTTGTTAATTTACCATAGAATTTCTTGGGGAGTGTTGTAACCTAGAGTGTAGCAAGGACAATTATTGTGTAGCAGGATACCCCTGGTTAAGCTCGAAACTCCTTGTCGGTGTTTTTAGTCCTAGGTATATCTATGACAGAGCCACCTCTACCTACTTGTATCAAGACATAGATGTATTTCCATGATAAACCACTAACTCAATGCTAAAAAAAAAATTAGGGATGTTTTTATTATACTTAGTCTTATCCCCATGTATTTCACAAGGGTTTTCTAATCCTAATCCCAAATATAACTAAACCTATCCTCTAATACCAACTATAACAACCCTGCTTTTTTAAAACACACTTTATATAAATTATTACATAAAACCTTCACTTGATACAACATAGATGATAGAGAGGTCTAGTGTCTTTTGTGATTAGTAACATTACATAACAACTTAAAACATAAAACATAACATCTTATTGAAAACATTCTTTAAATGACCTCTACATTCCCTCGTACATAGCATTGCATGGGATAACCTGAGGACATTCACAAGAAAAGGGTGAGCTATAAAGCCTAGTAACAGAGTAAAAAGGGAATAACATGAATAATAGAATACATGTTATGCAATATTCATATCAATGGATCTTAAAGAAACATTAACATAAAGGAATGATATAGCAAGATTATCATATCGTGGAAATGTGCCAACAACACTTAACATGGAATTAGCTTGAGCCAAGGATCATTGCACATAGAGAATGAGTAAACATTAAGTGCACTTTAATTAGCATGATTAAATACTCCTTTCACATGAATTATCATGAGTAAATCCTCATTGCACTGGAAGTATCATGATACTAATTTTTACCCAATGCATCGGAGCGCTATCAGGGCGCACCCTTGTTAAACATTTCATTTCATGAATAAGTGTCCCACATGGATTATAAAACATGGATTCATTATCATTTATTCCATGATAAAGGAATGTGGAATTTATAAATGAAACTCTATAATAAATAAGTAAATTTTCATACTGTTGAATACCCTTGATAGAGAAATGGGCATGGTATTCACTACACAAGGAGTTTGTCTTGGAAAAAACACGGTGCAATTTCAGCAACATAACGGCGTGACATAAGAATTCATAAAAATGGTCAATGAGAGATAAATTAATGTCTCATCATATCTAAATGAAATGTAATGTTATAGGGGTCATATATATACATTTACCAACATAGTTAAATGATTTTAGATTTATAAAATAAAATAATTCCTTGAATGTAAATGAGGATAGAGAAATCCCTTATGGAATTTCGGCAAGGTAATGAGTATACATGGAAGGAAAAGATGAGAGGGAAATGGGTCTCTCATATTTCAAACATAATTTGGATAGTATAAGGGAGGTTAGAAAAAATACCCCCAACATTTATAATAGAAATAAAAGGGAATAAAAATATTAAGAAACTTGGACAAAATGAGAAAGGAAGGAATCCCTTACTTGGAAGAGTGATCCCAAATGCTTGGGAGAGGCTTGAGAGAGGATTATTAGGAGATTGGGGAACCTTGGGTGGATTATAGATATAGGAGGTCCAAGGTTGGACAAACTCCAAAGGATTTGAGTAAAGAGGAAGTTCGATCTTGGGTGGGTTTATATAAGAAATGAGATGGAATTATTTATTATTTATGTTTGGGACACTTCACATTAAAATAATCAAATCAACAAACGATCCCATGTTTTTTGCCGATGTTTTTTCCCAAATAGGAGTGGAAAAAAATATTTTATATGGAAAATGGCCTAACTTCTTAAAATAATTGGCATTCTTATGTGGAGGTGAGTCACACTCTCAAGGAAATCAATTTAAAAAGATAAAAAGTTTTTTAAGTATTGGAGGGTCCACTAATGTTTGGTAAAATAAATAAAATAACCTAAAATCACATTATTTTAATGTTAAAACATATAATGGCCGAAAACATCATTTATAGTATTTTATTACATCACTATTGGGCCATTATGATGTCATAAAACACATTATATAATTAAACGGTATATAATTTTTTACCCAAAAATTCGACTCCCTCAGAAAAATCTGAAAAATACACCGCTGGAAAATTTCGACGTCCTGGTTCCAAAAATAATATTAATTTTATCTAAATAATTTTATAAATAGGTGGATTTTCACTTTTAAAATAAAATCCGACATTTATAAAAAAATATGGGTTTTGATAAAAATGACTTTCAAACCTTAATAAAAATTACAAATGTCATCATAAAATTATAAGATCATTTATATTTGATAAAAATTAAATTAATAATAGTAATAATAATATTTTTAAAAAATATTATTTAATTAAAAAATCCAGTAATTCATCAAAATAGATTTCTTATTTGAATATTGAATAAAAATACTATTTTCACGTTAAATACTATTTAGAAAGTAACAATAATAAAATTAATGTATATTTTCTGTAAAAATATAATGTAAATAATAATAGTACTAGGGTATCCTTATATAACTCCTTATAACACCCTCATAGGACCAAAGGGTACGGTTTGTGATGGTGACTGACTCTTGTGGTGGCTCGGATAACATCGCTTGGATGGTAATCTATATCAACTTCTACTTCTCCCGTATGTGGTTCCTATTAATCATAACACATTGAAGGTCTGAATGGGATTGGTCAAGTGTGAATCCCAATGATGCCACCTCCTTTTTTAGATCTGACAAATGGGATTCATATGGGGAAAGGCTACTGGGTAAGACCATTGCTTCATTTTTCTGAGTAAATTGGATTTGTTAAAGCCTTATATTTATAGTAATCATGTGATGATTGTTCAACTTATATATTAGAAACGATCACAATTACTAACGGTATTTTAAAATCATAAAATATAAATCCAAGGAAGTGCATATGTTTTATAACAATTTTACCTAATAAGACATTTAATTAGATGAAAAATAATTTCAATTAATAAAAGTTTGGGTCGTTACAATCTTCCCCCCTTAAAAACAAATTTCATCCTCACAATTTGATTACATAAAAAAAGAACAATGAAATTTAAACACGACTTCAGGGTTGTTTACCCACCACCATTAAGCATTCACCAACTATCATTATCACGTTGATCACGGAGAGAGAGGGTCCACTTAGTGCAACAATACTTCAATCCTATTCAAAGTCTTCCACATCCTTAGTCCAGACATAGTCTGTGCAACATGGATCGTACCAATGGAAAATATGATGCACTTTTTAAAAAAATTGTTTCTAACGTATAGTTTCAAAACATCAAAATGTACCATGTTTTTATTAAAATAGTCAAACATAGTGAACTTTAAAATTTTTGAAATGTGGTTATTCTAATATATTGTTTATGTTTCCAAAAATACTTGAATACACTACTATATATATATTGGATTCTCATATGTAACCAGCTTCAGTAGATATTCTAAAATCAAATAGTGCATCATACTCTCTGGATAGGGAGAAATATTTGCAAATACCATGATGGTACCTCCCTTGTCTTGAATGGTGGGAGAGTTGGGATCTTAATATTTGATCACATGTGAGCCATGATCCCTGACAATTCCACGGTATGAAGGAGGTGTTTGATATTTTATAGAGCTTCTAGTAAGAAAGTTGGACATTGGAAATGTTTTCGATGCTAGGGAAGATTTACATCACAATAAATATAGCTAGTAAGTCCTCAAGAAGGGACAAGAGTGTTTTATGAGTTTCTTCCCCTTCCATCTCAAAACTATCCTTTATACTATTGATGAAACATATCAAAATTTGAGTTACCCTCGAGACAAGAAAAAATTGTGATATTAAACTACTAGAAGGATAATGATTTATCATTCCTTAATTAAAGGAATGTTAGGGGTCACACATTAAGGGTAATCCAAGGAAAAAATGGATGACTTATAAATAAATTTTATTTCCATAACTAATGAATATATAGGATTCAATTTATGGTATCCATGATCTACTACACAACACATATTCTTATGAGATTTTTTATTCCATTAATAATGGTTCATACTATGCTTGTTAATTTACCAAAAAATATCCCCTGGGAGTGCCGTAACCACGCATGCAGCAAAGCCCGTTGTCGTGTACTAGGATACTCTGGGTCAGGCCCGAAACTCCTTGTCAGATTTTTCACTCCTAGGTACATATGTGCCATAGCCACCTCTACCTACTAGTATCTAGACAAGGATGTATTTCCATGATAAACCACTAACTAGATGATAACCAAAAATTTGGGATGTTATAATTATAATTATTCTTATCCCAAAGGCTTTCACCAGGGTATTCTAATCCTAATTCTAAAAATAACTAAACCTAGCATTTAATACCAACTATAACAAACTTTATTTTTATTACATACTTAATATAAATTACTACATAAAACCTTCACTTGATACAAAATAGAAGATCAAGAGGTCTAGTGTCTTTGGGGATTAGGAAAATTACATAACAACTTAAAACATAAAAAATGATATATTATTGAAAATTTCCATTACATGAACACTACATTCAATCGTACTTAACATTTCATGGGATAACCTGAGGGTAGGCATAAGAAAAAGGGTTAGCTATAAAGCCCAGTAAGGGAGTAAAAAGGGAATAAAATGAAGAATATAATACATATTAGGAAATAGTTATATAAATGGATCATAAATAATTATTAACATAATTCCATGATATAGAATGATTATAATAACATGGAAATATGGTAACAACACTTAACATGGAATTTGCATGAGGCTAGGCTCATTGCACATAGAGCATGATTAAACCCTCACTTCACATTAATTAGAAAGATTAAATCCTCATTGAACTTGAATTAGCATGATTAAATCCTCATTGAACTTGACGTATCATGATAATAATCTTTACCCAATGCATTGGAGGGAAATCAGGGCACACCCTTCTTAAAAATTTCATTTCATGTGTAAGTGTGCCAAATGGATCATAAAACAAGGATTAAACATAATTTATTCCATGATATAGGAGTGTTGAATTCAAAAATTAAACTCTATAATCAATAAGTAAATGTGAATAAAGGTGAATACCCTTGATATATAAACGGGAATGGTATTCACTACACAATGACTTTGGCTTTGAAAAAATGTGGTGCAATTTCGACAGTATAACGGTGTGACATAACAATTAATAAAAATGGTTGATGAGATATAAAGGGGTGTATATTCAAATGTACATGAAATGAACATTAATGAGGGGTATATAGATACATTTCCCAACATAGGTAATGTAATTTAGATTCATAATATAAATAAATTACTTGAATGTAAATGAGGATAGAGAAATTCCTTACAGAATTTCGATATGGTAACATGTATAATAGAAGGAATAGATGAGGGATAAAGGGGTATCTAATCATTCAAGAATAAATAATATATTATTGGGGAGGTGAGAAATAATACCCCAACATTTATTATAAAAATAAAACTGCATAACAATATTAAAAAACATGGATAAAATGAGAAAGGAAGAAATCCCTTACTTGGAAGTGTGATCCCAAAGGCTTGGGAGAGGCTTGAGAGAGTCTTCTTGGGAGCATGAGGTTCCTTGATATGATGATATAGAGAGGAGGGAAGAGGTTTTACGAACTTTAAAGGATTTTAGTGAAGAGGAAGTGGGAGCATGGGTGGGATTATATAGGAAATGAGAGGGAATTCATTATTATTATGCTTTGGGACACCACACATTAAACTAATGAAAACCACAAACCAGCCCATGGTTTTTTCCTAAGGTTTTTGCCCATGTTTTTTCACAAAGGGGAGTGGAAAAACATATTTTATAAGGCCAATGGAAGAGCATATTAAAACAATAGTGTTTCTTATGTTGAGGTGAGTCTCAATCCCAAGGGAATCAATTTAGAAAGATAAAAAATCTTATTAGTCTTGGAGGGTCCACTAATGCTTTGTAAAATAGAAAACATTAACGAAAAATTACATTATTTTAATGGTAAACCATATAATGGACGAACATAGTGTTTATAGTATCTTATTATATCACTATTGTGTCATTATGATTCCATAAAACACATTATATAATTAAACGGTATATAATTCTTTTACCCAAAAAGTCAACTATCTTAGAAAATTATGAAAAATTAACCATTGGATAATTTCAACATCCGGATTCCAAAAATAATATTTATTTTATCTAAATAATTTTCTAAATTTGTTAATTTTCACTTTTAAAATAAAAACCGACACTAATGAAAAAATTATGGGTTTTGACAAAAACAACTTTCCAACCTTAATAAAAATGACAATTGCATTCATAAAATTGTAAGATCATTTATATTTAATAAAAATTAATGTAATAATAATTATAATATTTTATTAAAATATTATTTAATTAAAAAATTCATTAATTCATGTAAATATATTTTTTAGTTGAAAATTAACTAAAAATACTGTTTATACTTCAAAAACTATTTACAAACCAACAATAATAAAATGAATGTATATTATATATAAAAAAATAGTGTGCATAATCATAGTACTAGGGTCTCGTTAAATAACCCCTTATAACACCCGCATTGGACCAAATGGTAAGGTGTGTAATGATGACAGACTATTGGGGTGGCTCGGATAACATCGCTCGTGCGGTAATCTCTATCAACTTCCACTTCTCCTATAGGCAGTTCTGCTCAAGCTTAACATGTTGATGCTTGACTTTGGCTTGGTCAAGAGAGAATCCCAATGATGCCACCTCATTTTTGAGCTTTTACAAATGGGCTTCATATGGGGAAAGTCTACTAGATGAGGTCATTGCTTCATTTTTCTGGGTAAATTGGATTTGTTAAAGACCTATATTTATACAAATCATGTTATCACTGATCAACCGTTATATTAGAAATGGTCACAATTCTTAATGGTATTTTAAAATCCAAAAAAACAGAAAACTAAGTGCATATGTTTTATAACCATTTTACATAATAAGTAATTTAATTAGATCAATAGGAACATCCATTAATAAAATTTTGGGTCGTTAAAACATAGGCCTCCATTGTGAAAACCCAAAATGGCATAACCATATGTAAAATAATTAAATAAATTTATATTATTTTTCAAATGATTATAACTCACAAACGGTGACTTAGATTAAATATCTGATACCACTGTAGAGCTTATGATGGTATGTTTTCATTATCCAGATCCTAACATTGGCTAGCACGGGCCAACATCAGAAGTTAATTTTTGGCCATAAATAAAATAATTAAGTGTCAATTATTTTATTGCTAAATTATTTAAATTCTAAACTGTAACTCATATTGGAAATCCGAGAGTACCTTTGAGCTCGTGAGGGAATTTATTCCTTAGACAGAGCCTATCCTTGACCGGTGCAGGTCGAGGGTGACTGTTAATAATTTTTGAACTTGTTTTAAGGTATGTTAAGATAACATGCGAGCGAAGATTTATATCTTTTCAACCAATGATCAGATTGAAAATATGAGAGCACCATGGGATTTTCATCACCATGATTCTCTTAGGTGAAGCTTAACTTCGACCAGCAAGGGTCAGACGAAAAAGATATTTTTTTAACTTTACAAAAATAATAATAAAATAACTCAACTAGTTATTTTATTTATTTCATTGTAACTATTGAGTGGAAGTGGTGGGACCATTGTGTGTTCAGACCATTTTGGATGTGTAACTGAACCATTAAGAGAATTAATTGGTTTGTTAATTAAATTCATTGAAGAACCTCACTAATTGTGCAGTGGGTTGATTTCCTCTTTTCATCTATTTAAACAAATATTGTGCATGAGTTTTGAGAGGAAAGAGAGGATCCTCAGATAAAGTGTCGATGATATCTTCCACCAATTTAGAACATATCCTCGATGACTATTGGAGGATTCGACGATGAGCACCAAAGATCATGAACATTCTCCTTCATTTGCAACACCCTTGGATGTAGACACTTATTCCTTGTCCGTAGCGACATCCAACGAGCTCGAGGTAGGGGTATTATTTTAAGAGATAAATTTTTCCATCTCCTTTGTTGATGTTGAACCCATACCTTGTAATAATGCTAATGTGGAGGGCCCATGTCAAATTAACAAGTCATGGACCCTCCACCGATCTCAGTGTTTGATGCGCTCTACCTAGGCGACCGAAAGATGTACAAGAACGGTGGAACTGAGGGCTGCGTAGCGTATCCACTATCCTAGGTGGCCCATAAGCACAAATATGAACAAAATCGGACCACCAAAGCTTAACTAATGGCCCCCAGAAGCTTCACCGTCCTGGAGACACTGGAGACCAAGGGAGGCGGTGGCCGGGAACCACTAGCCGCGAAGAGGATGCAGCACCCGAAGGCACCACAGTAGACAAGGGTGTCCAGCCAACACCAGACATGTTAATGATGGTGCTGCACCGCGGCAGCGTTCCGTGGAGAAGGGCCGCAGAAGACGGGGGAGGAAGAGGCTGACCATCACTGGCCACATTGACACAGGGCAGCATGCCACTAAGTAAGGCCGTAGCTTCGAGCCGTGGCAGAGGGTGGACCCGCGCCCCGCGGGTCCGGCGAGTGACTAATCCAAGTAGACTAGACAGCTGGATCGGCACCAACTGGCGTTGCTGCATTGCGACCGAACATACTTTTTTCTGTTCTGGAGGGGAGTAGACCTCACACCCAGCCAGCGGGCCTGGCGATTCCGCGACCCAGCGGGCTACGCCCATCCGGGTGTGTCAGCCCGAGCCCTCAGCTAGCGGGCCACGCCCGAATCTTAGGGGCCAGAACAGACCCAGCTGAACCTGGCCAAGCCCATCTCCTTCGGACCGGGACCAGCGGTCTGGGTCCGGCTGGTCTGACCAGGTCGAACCGGACCGAATCTCCTTTTCAGCCCAGTTACGCTAAAATGTGTGTATCTCCTATACCAGACTTCTGTTTGATGAACCTTCTATGGTTCCTAGAACCTTAGGATGAGGCGGACCTTTTGTGGTACTTCACATGAGTTTTTAAGGAATTTAGAGAACAATCGGGTTAGAATGACCCCAAATCCAATCAGGTCCTCAGCACTAAAATGTTGATAACTCACTGATTGGGCATCTTATTGACACGTCGTCCAATGCATGGGAACTCTAATGACATGGTGGTTCAACGGGTTTCATCTTTATGGGACTTCATGCTGGTTGAAATATGACTGATGGCTTGAGGAGTATATCTTCTAGAAATCATGTGTGCATTGTTCGGAAATCTATTGGTTGGCTAAGATGTGAGGAATGAATATTGATCCTGTGTATATCCACACCGAGTGATCCTATATGGATCAGCACCAAGCGATCCTCTGTGTTTGAGCACCGAGGGATCCAGTGTGGGTCTGCACTGAGCGATCCTGTGTGGAACAACATAGAGTGATCTTGGGTGAATTAGCACCGAGCGATCCGGTGTGGATCGGCACTGAGATATCCTATGTGGATCAGCACATAGCGATCCTATTTGTATCAGTACTGAGTTATCCTGTGTGGATCAGCACCAATCCATCCAGTGTGGATCAGCACTGTGCAATCCACTCTGGATCGGCACCGAGTGATCCTATGTGAGTCACTAGTAGAGACTCATTATAAAATAAGATGATATAGCTTTATGACTAAACATATGTACTTCTGTACTTATCTTAACCCTGGTGTGAGGTGTCTTTTTCTTTGTGATTTGGGATTGAGATCGTGGTTTTTGGATTTTATATTGTGTAATTATGGGAGACCATCGGGGGTTTCAGGGTCCCTACTGGGTAATTTTATACTCACCCTTGAATGGGATTCACCCCACCTTGTTGTGTATTATGCATATGACAAACAACTAGAACGAGTCTTGAGGATTTAGGGCTTGATAGTGCTCAGAGGTGATTGATAGATGGTGTACGGAGGTGATTGGTAGATGTAGAAAGATGTTCTGACGAGTTGTACCTACCATTCAGGTTGGAACCTTGGAAGATGACCTTAGGAGCTGTTTTCTCTTTTTGTTGTACTTCCATTTTAGTTGGTCTTGCATTCTAGACCCCTTTACTTTCATTACACACTATTACACTTAGGAGTGGTTTTTAGATGTGGTTGTACCTTACTTATTTGTTGTGTTTACCTGTGCACAATGTGCCTGGTCAATGTGTGTATAGGTTTTTGAGGCAATGCCTTACCATTTTAGAGAAATTCCTTTCCGATGCTAGTCGCCAACCCCTGGCCTATGGAAGGCGGGATTGGGGTAGTCACAACACTTGTCTCGAGGGACGAGTCATTACAAAGTGGAATCAAAGGAGTATATTATACCAGAAAGAACTAAGAGCCTGGGTTTTAAATGGGGAAATAATTTTATGTGTCTTTAGTTCAGATTTCTGTCCAGTGAGTCCAATGTTGGTGCAGTGACTGACATATCCATACACCAGGATGCTAAAATCTATTATCTGACTCGGTACACAAAATCACTGATTGCATGTGTTTATGAAATGTTTTTCTTTTGATCTCTTTTGAGTCAGCTCACTAGGTATAACTTATTGATTGTGGTTCATCTTTATTATCTTTCATGATTCCTCAATGCAGACAACCAACCAAAATTCCAATGCGTGACCATGAGGATGGTCCACAGTGTGAGGAGGCTTTAGTACAAGGACATTTTCCCAAGATGGTACCTTCGAGAAGTGTCCCAGTGATACCACTGCTCGTTGGCCAGCAGTTACTACCAGCACTATCAGTAGAGTACACATGCAGTCTCAGTTCCTTAAACATGTCTTAGTGATAGATAACCCTTAGGTTCCATGGTGATCTTGACTCATAGGAATCTAAGGACTGGATTGAAGTGGTGAAAAAGTTTTCATCTAGACAGCATACCATTATATCGGATGGTGCTCCTAGTAGTGAGCATTTTACGTGGCTTAGAAGGGTGATGGAAGGGTTTAGATTACTCTAATCTTATGATGCGGTGACTTTTCTGTGGGTAGATCTTGAGAACCTTTCTCAAAGAAGGGGGGTCTCCTTCTCTAAAATGGTAAGGGGTATGTGTCCCCAGAAGCTTCTGTAGCTTCTCTAAGACGACATGTAGGTAAATAAGTATTCATAAAGGCGTATTAACTGTTCCAGGTACTCAATGAATACAATACGACTAGTACTTCGGAGCTCAGACCTTTGAGAGAGATGAGTCTAGGGATATCTGATCTAGTACTATTCCTATGTGAATTCATACTTTTTTTATGGTGCTAGAGAGAACATTTTTGGTTGAAATTTCCTTAGTTGAGTAGATACAGCCGATGAAGGTTAGCAATGGGAATGTAGGGAACCGATGTCAGTCTCAAAGGCTAGAAGGTGTAAAATGTTTCGAGAAGAGAATGTGATACGGACAGGTGAATCTGTAGGGAAACATACATGGAAGAGGAAATAGGAGAGCAGCAAGAGGTGGTATAAATTTTGAAATGTTGCAACCACCACTCCAAGGTGGCCCTCACTAGGATCAGGGAGTAGATGCAATCGGTCAAGAAGAGTGACCCAAGGGCTCCAGGAATGATTGGAGGTATGATCTGTTTGTTGTACAAGCTATCGTATTAATATACATAGGTACTAATCATTCATTCTTGTCACGAATCTTGTTCAAGACATAGAGTGTTTGGTAAAAACCCGTTGACATGACTGTTACATCTAGAGATATCTATTATAGGAGACTTGATAATCACACTTACGCTGATGATGTGATCTGACCCTTAAGGTGAGAGTTTCGGTTGAAACCTCCTGGTGGCAGCATCGTGGACTTATGATGTCATTCTATGTATAGAATGGTCATCCATAGTTCATGATTAGATTGTCTATTTTAGGAAACAAATATTTGGTATATCTACAATGTTGGAATGAGGCTTTCTTTGGTTGGAAAAAAGGAAACCCATGCAAAATGGGATAAGCTCATGCATAGAAGGGTGCAACCGATCAGTCTTGAGTCGACCAACCTTACCCTCATGGCAGTAGGAGTTTTCAGTTTTCAGTTTCCAAAAGTAGTGGAAGAGTTCAAGAACACCCATTGTAAGGATGTTTCAAGGATTAACTTCCTGTAGGGAGAAGGAATTCTGCATTGTCTTGTACCTAGGGAAGACACCGATATCTATAATTGCACATCAGATGTCACTCACAGAGCTCCGGGAGCTGAGAGTATAGTGGGGAGACTTGCAGAGGAAGGTCTTAGTAAGACCAAGTGTTCGAGGTTATTTGTGGATTACCATCACTTTATGTAGCTGGATGTGGACAATTAATATCCCCTATTAGAGGGCCAATGTCACACCAATCAGTTAAAATGGGTAGCCTATCGCATGGATGGAAAGGTTCGTATTGGATTTTTGGTAGTTTAGACAATAGTGATGGTTGTTGTTCCCTCAAGAATATGACATCGAGATAGTCTATACTCATGGGAAGGTGGACATGGTGTCAGGTGTTCTTAGTAGGAGGTTTGGTCTGCAGTTTCTGAGTGAGGAGACAGAGAAGCTATATGTGTTACAGTTATCCTCCATGGATAGAAATGGAGAAGCATACCTTCAGTCCATTACTATCACTCCCCCACTCCTTCATTGAGTATGGGAGTCACATCTTGGGGACATTGACAGCAAGACCCGACGTGCTCAGATATCCTCAGGACTGTCTCTTGTATGATTTTATAAAGTTGGGGAGCATGTCATTATTTCCAGATGAAGCACCATGGTACCAGTGACACTAATGAAGTGGGTATTTAGGGAGTTCCATGCATCCCCTTTGGTGGTACCTATGGGTGTGGAAAAGATTTACAAGGACCTCCAATATTAGTACTAGTGTCCATGGATGCAGAAAGGAGTGGAAGAGTTCGTATCACAATGCCTCACTTGTTAGTAAGTGACATCTGAGCATCATGTTACATCACGCTTGAGCACATCTTTTTAGCCCCAGACTGATGGTCAAACGTAGCGGACCATACAGACCTTGGAGGACATCCTTTTTGCTTGTGTCCTAGATTTTTGTCACTGTTGGGAGTATTACTTACCATTGATGGAGTTCGCATAAAACTACAGTTGTCACTCCACCATCAGCATGTCACCATTTGTGGACTTGTACAAGAGACCATGTAGATCACCTCTATGTTGGACAGACCTAAGGGAGTCAACACTTATGGTTCCAGAGTTGGTAAGGGATACCATTGAGAAGGTGAATATTATCCACGAGAGGATGAAGACTACACAGAGGTGGCAGAAGTCTTATGCTGATAGGAGACAAAGACACTTAGAGTTCGACGATGGAGACCATGTCTTCCTACAGGTCTCAACCCAAGGAGGATTGTGGATATTCGGTTGGGGTAGCAAGCTATCTCTAAGGTTCTTTAGACCATTCTAGATTCCCAGTAGAGTTGGAGAGGTGGAGTACTGCTTATATCTTCTTCCATATATGCACTGAGTGAATAATGCTTTCCATTTTTCGTAGCTGAGGAGGTACGTGCATGATCTATCACACATTATTGATCGGGTTGAGCTAGACATTGAGGATGGGGAAATGTTTGTGGTGTTCCTGGTAGAGATAGAGGATCAACGGGAGTGGATTATTCATGTAAATTCGATCCCTTTGGTGTGAGTTTTGTGGCAACACGAGATCCTCTAAGAGAGCATATGGGAGGAGGAGGTTCAAGTACGTTCTCAGTACCCCAATTTGTTTCCCTATCTTTTTTTATAGCATTTAGGGACAAGAATTCCTATGGCGGGGATAATATAAATACCAGGAAATTCCATGTATTTTTTAAATTAAATGTGATTATTACGAGACTGTGAAAATTGACAGCACGAAATTATGAGGCCCGAGGTGCCCAAAATGATACGTCTAAAAGTTATAAGCATTAAATAGAGCATGTGATCATATTTCATGAAAAAGTGGTGTAAATTTTAAATAGGTGATTGGATCAAAAATATGAGGGCACCGTTGCATTCAGGATGGCGGTTTTACCCTAGGAACTACTTAATTTTAGTGAACCCATGTCTCCAATGTGAAAATCCAAAAATGGTATAACCTTAAATAAAATAATTATGTCACAATTATTTTATTGTTAAATTAGTTAACTCTTAAATGGTAACTCGGATTGGAAATCTGAGAGTACCATTGAGCTCATGAGGGTGTGTTTTCTTTATGAAGAGCCTAACCTTGACCAACGTGGGTCGAGCATGACTATTAATAATTTATGAAAATTTTAAAGGTACATTTAGTAAATGTGAGATCGTTGATTTCTATCTTTTGACCCATTTATTAGATTGAAAATATGAGAGCACCATTGAATTCACAGCACCGAGATTCTCTTCGGTGAAGCTTAACTTTGATAGGAAGGAGTTGGATGAAAAAGGTTATTTTTTGGACTTTACAAAAAATAATAAAAAAATAACTCAATGATTTATTTTAATTTTATCTTTGTAACCATTGAGAAATGGTGGAAGGACCTCTAGGTTGTCAGACCATGTAATGGATGGTTACACTTGGTTGTGTAACTACACCATTGGGAGAATTAATAGGTTCATTAATTAAATTCATTAATGAACCTTATTAATTGTGTGGTGGGTTGATCTCCTCTATGATTCTATTTCAAAAAATCTCAGGCATGATTTTTGAGAGTAAGGAGAGGAACCTCTGATGAAGAGCCAATGACGTCTTCCACCAACATGGAACAGAGCTTGGACTACCGTTGGAGGATTCGACGACGTGCTTCAAAGGGTATGGACCTTCTTCTTTTTTGGCAACACCCTTGAATGTGGACACTCCTTGCTCATTCTCAGCAACTTCCAACAATCTTGAGGTTGAGGTTTTGTTTTAAGAGTTAAATTATTCTATCTCCTTTGATGATGTTGAACCCTTTACATTTTATAATGCTAACGTTGTTGGGGGAGTGAAATAATACTCAGTAAGGGACCCCAAAACCACACAGGTAAATCACAATAGAAAAAAAAGGAATACACAATCAGATCTACTTTTGTATATTCCCATACATATACCATGAGCATTCAGATATAATCGTTATAGTAACTAAGAAGCATAAGGTCCAACCTTATAGCCAGTACCAGGATTCTCATAGAAGGATTAAATAATAACACATAAACCAAGAGTACATGCTCTGTGATCTCTCCATCACTGATGTCACCCGTTTAAGGGATACACTACATAATTTATAAACCTACCATTCATAATGGTACATTTGAGAGAATGTGTTCCATTAGGAACATTATACTAGGTATAACTCTTGTTCCTGGCATAAGAGGTCTAGTTTTCATAGTCATGCGCCCTGTGCCAGACTAAGGACACCAAAGTGAAGAGGAACTATCCTTGTTACTCTACTCAGTTGGGGGAGCACTACTCCAGATTAACCTGTGATACCTCCATCACTACTGTGAGGAGTGTCCCGCACCTTATTCGGTTGAGGGAGAACTAGTTTCTATCTATATATCAATCTATTCAAGTGGAGGGTTCCACTCCCTGTAACTGTGTGCTTCAATAGAGGGAGATCCAACTCCTATTAAGTACCCACTCCTCGTTGCTCCACTACTGGAAATACACTATTTCCCAACGGTTCAGAACCGTTGGGAAAGCCCCTGAAACCGTTGGGAAAGGTTTTCCCAACGGTTCTGATAACCTTTGGGAAGTAAACCGTTGGGAAAGGTTTTCCCAACGGTTTACTGGCAACCGTTGCAATAGGCCCATAGAAGTTACCCTACCCCAACGGTTTGGGTGAACGGTTGGGATAGTTTTTCCCAACGGTTCTCCCAAACCGTTGGGAAAACCAAATACCATGGAACATTTTTCCAACGGTTCCAAACCGTTGGGAATTGGTGAAGTCTTTCCCAACGGTTTAGAACCGTTGGGAAAAGACATGCTAAAAACTTATATGCCAACGGTTTGAAACCGTTGGCATACCCTATGCTGCAAATTGCAGCACCCTGCAATTTTCACATCCCCTGTCCCCTATCCATCACCACCAGTCATCAGGCCTCATTTTCACCTCATTTTCACCTCATTTTCACCTCATTTTCGATCCAACTATTGTACCAGTAATAAAATAAAACATACATATTCAATTACGAACAAATTCATACACATTTAACATATAATGGATCCTGAAACTATACAAATCCATAATTAAATTACAATTCATAAACATACATAATTCATATAGAATTCAATTTAAAATTTAGATGACAATTATACGTGGAATCTGAAATTCAATTCATAATATGATCGGTTTTTTCTATACCATATATTTTTACCTCAAATGATGTCCATTTTAAACAAAATACATACACCTGAAGTGATACCGGCCACACCGCACCTCAGATTGAGGCGGGGTTAACTCGTACACGTCACATTTGACTCATGGATCGTTGTGCTAAAGTATCGACAGAATCCTAATGCGTTTGGTCGGTTTTCCGTATGCCAGTTGATGTTTTTCACTTAAAATGGCGTCCTTTTGAAACAAAAGACGGACACTATGAGTGGTGCCGACCACACCGCATCTCCAATTGAGGCGGGGTTGATTCGTACACGTCACATATGACTCATGGATCGTTCTCCTAAAGTTTAAATGGAAACCAAATGCGTTTGGTCGGTTTTCCGTATGTACTTAAAATGTTGTCCATTTTAAACAAAAGAGTGACACTTAGACTCATCCCGACCACACCGCGACTCATATTCATCCCGGGTTGGCTCGTACATGTCACATATGACCCATGGATCATTGTGATAAATTATCAAAAGATTCCAAATGCGTTTGGTCGGTTTTGCGTATGCCAGTTGTTCTTTTCATTTATAATCATGTCCATTTTAAACAAAAGAGACATAGTTAGAGCGGTGTCGGCCACACCACATCTCAGATTAAGACGGGGTTGACTTGTACACATCACATATGACCCATGGATCGTTGTGCTAAAGTATCGATAGAATCCGAATGCGTTTGGTCGGTCTTCCGTATGTCAGTTGATGTTTTTCACTTAAAATGACGTCCTTTTGAAACAAAAGACGGACACTTTGAGTGGTGTCAGCCGCACCGCATGTCGGATTGAGGCGGGATGATTCGTACACGTCACATAGGACCCATGGATCGTTCTCCTAAAGTTACAATGGAAACCGAATGCGTTTGGTCGGTTTTCCGTATGTACTTAAAATGGTGTACATTTTAAACAAAAGAGAGCCATTTAGACTGATCCCGGTCACACCGCGACTCGGATTGACCCGGGTTGGCTCGTACACGTCACATATGACCCATGGATCGTTGTGATAAATTATCAAAAGATTCTGAATGCGTTTGGTCGGTTTTGCGTATTCCAGTTGTTCTTTTCACTTATAATCCTGTCCATTTTAAACAAAACAGACACAGTTAGAGCGGTGTCGGCCACACCGCGGCTCGGATTGAGGCGGGGATGATTCGTACACGTCACATATGACTCATGGATCGTTCTCCTAAAGTTTCAATGGAAACCGAATGCGTTTGGTCGGTTTTCCGTATGTACTTAAAATGGTGTCCATTTTAAACAAAAGAGAGCCACTTAGACTGATCTCGGCCACACCGCGACTCGGATTGAACCCGGGTTGCCTCGTACAGGTCACATATGACCCATGGATTGTTGTGATAAATGATCAAAAGATTCGGAATGCGTTTGGTCGGTTTTGCGTATTCCAGTTGTTCTTTTTCACTTATAATCATGCCCATTTTAAACAGAAGAGACATAGTTAGAGCGGTGTCGGCCACACCGCGTCTCAGATTGAGACGGGGATGATTGGTACACGTCACATATGACTCATGGATCGTTCTCCCAAAGTTTCAATGGAAACCGAATGCGTTTGGTCGGTTTTGCGTATTCCAGTTCTTTTCACTTATAATCCTACCCATTTTAAACAAAACAGACACAGTTAGAGCAGTGTTGACCACACCGCGCCTCAGATTGTGGCGGGGATGATTCGTACACCTCACATATGACCCATGAATCGTTCTCCTAAAGTTTCAATGGAAACCGAATGCGTTTGGTCGGTTTTCCGTATGTACTTAAAATGATGTCCATTTTAAACAAAAGAGAGCCACTTAGACTGATCCCGGCCACACCGCGACTCGGATTGAACCCGAGTGGGCTCGTACATGTCACATATGACTGATGGATCGTTGTGATAAATTATCAACAGATTCAGAATGCGTTTGGTCGGTTTTGCGTATCCTGTCCATTTTAAACAAAAGATAGACAGTTAGAACGGTGTCGGTCACACCGCACCTCGGATTGAGGCAGGATTGACTCGTACACGTCACATACGACCCATGGATCCTTGTGCTAAAGTGTCGACACAGTCTGAATGCCTTTGGTCGGTTTTTCGTATGTCACTTGATGATTTTCACTTAAAATGACGTCTTTTTGAAACAAAAGACCGACACTTTTTGAGTGGTGTCGGCCACACCGCGTCTCCGATTGTGGCGGGGTTGATTCGTACACGTCACATATGACCCATGGATCGTTCTCCTAAAGTTTCAACAGAAACCGAATCCGTTTGGTCGTTTTTCCGTATGTACTTAAAATGGTGTTCATTTTAAACAAAAGAGAGCCACTTAAACTTATCCCGGCCACACCGCGACTCGGATTCATCCCGGGTTGGCTCGTACACGTCACATATGACCCATGTATTGTTGGGATAAATTATCAACAGATTCAGAATGCGTTTGGTCGGTTTTCCGTAAGCCAGTTGATGCTTTTCACTTAAAATGACGTCCTTTTGAAACAAAAGACGGACACTTTGAGTGGTGTCGGCCAAACCGCGTCTCCGGATTGAGCTGAAACCACCGTGAAACATTCTAATTATTATTCGTGACGTGTACGCGCAGACGGTACGTCAATCGGACGTGCGGTTTGCCCGGTACGGATCAATATTCATGTTTTAAGTGATGCGCGTGCTTCGAAACGCGCGTGAGGGGGTCCAAACGGGCAGAACGATGTCGGAATGGCCTGAAATCAGACGATAAATATGAGTGAGTGATTTATGAAGTGGTCGAGCAGACGGCACGTCAATCGGACGTGCCGTGTGCCCGCGGTGACCGACAACGCAGTTATAGTGTCATAAACGGCCAAAACGGGCGTCCAACGGTCAAATTCATAGCGGACGACCACGGATTCACCCGAAACCACCGTGAAACATTCTAATTATTATTCGTGACGTGTACGCGCAGACGGCACGTCAATCGGACGTGCGGTTTGCGCGGTACGGCTCAATATTAGTGTTTTAAGTGATGCGCGCGCTTCGTAAACGCGCGTGAGGGGGGTCCAAACGGGCCGAACGATGTCGGAATGGCCTGAAATCAGACGAAAAATACGGGTGACTGATTTATGAAGTGGTCGAGCAGACGGCACGTCAATCGGACGTGCCGTGTGCCCGCGGTGACCGACAACGCAGTTCTGGTGTCATAAACGGCCAGAACGGGCGTCCAACGGTCAAATTCATAGCGGACGACCTCGGATTGAGCTGAAACCACCGTGGAACATTCTAATAATTATTCGTGACGTGTACGCGCAGACGGAACGTCAATCGGACGTGCGGTTTGCGCGGTACGGCTCAATATTCGTGTTTTAAGTGATGCGCGCGCTTCGTAAACGCGCGTGAGGGGGGTCCAAACGGGCCGAACGATGTCGGAATGGCCTGAAATCAGACGACAAATACGGGTGACGGATTTCTGAAGTGTTCGAGTAGACGGCACGTCAATCAGACGTGCCGTGTGCCCGCGGTGACCGACAACGCAGTTCTGGTGTCATAAACGGCCAGAACGGGCGTCCAACGGTCAAATTCATAGCGGACGACCTCATATTGAGCTGAAACCACCGTGGAACATTCTAATTATTATTCGTGACATGTACGCGCAGACAGCACGTCAATCGGACGTGCGGTATGCGCGGTACGGCTCAATATTAGTGTTTTAAGTGATGCGCGCGCTTCGTAAACGCGCGTGAGGGGGGTCCAAACGGGCCGAACGATGTCGGAATGGCCTGAAATCAGACGACAAATACGGGTGACTGATTTCTGAAGTGGTCGAGCAGACGGCACGTCAATCGGACGTGCCGTGTGCCCGCGGTGACCGACAACGCAGTTCTGGTGTCATAAACGGCCAGAACGGGCGTCCAACGGTCAAATTCATAGCGGACGACCTCGGATTGAGCTGAAACCACCGTGGAACATTCTAATTATTATTCGTGACGTGTACGCGCAGACGGCACATCAATCGGACGTGCGGTTTGCGCGGTACGGCTCAATATTCATGTTTTAAGTGATGCGCGCGCTTCGTAAACGCACGTGAGGGGGGTCCAAACGGGCCGAACGATGTCGGAATGGCCTGAAATCAGACGAAAAATACGGGTGACTGATTTCTGAAGTGGTAGAGCAGACGGCACGTCAATCGGACGTGTCGTGTGCCCGCGGTGACCGACAACGCAGTTCTGGTGTCATAAACGGCCAGAACGGGCGTCCAACGGTCAAATTCATAGCGGAAGACCTCGGATTGAGCTGAAACCACCGTGGAACATTCTAATTATTATTCGTGACGTGTACGCGCAGACGGCACGTCAATCGGACGTGCGGTTTGCGCGGTACGGCTCAATATTCGTGTTCTAAGTGATGCGCGCGCTTCGTAAACGCGCGCGAGGGGGGTCCAAACGGGCCGAACGATGTCGGAATGGCCTGAAATCAGACGAAAAATACGGGTGACTGATTTCTGAAGTGGTCGAGCAGACGGCACGTCAATTGGACTTGTCGTGTGCCCGCGGTGACCGACAATGCAGTTATGGTGTCATAAACGGCCAGAACGGGCGTCCAACGGTCAAATTCATAGAGGACGGCCTCGGATTGAGATGAAACCATCGTGTAACATTCTAATTATTATTCGTGATGGGTACGCGCAGACGACACGTCAATCGGACGTGCGGTTTGCGCGGTACGGCTCAATATTCGTGTTTTAAGTGATGCGCGCGATTCGTAAACGCGCGTGAGGGGGGTCCAAATGGGCCGAACGATGTCGGAATGGCCTGAAATCAGACGACAAATACGGGTGACTGATTTCTGAAGTGGTCGAGCAGACGGAACGTCAATCGGACGTGCCGTGTGCCCGCGGTGACCGACAACGCAGTTCTGGTGTCATAAACGGCCAGAACGGGCGTCCAACGGTCAAATTCATAGCGGACGACCTCGGATTGAGCTGAAACCACCGTGGAACATTCTAATTATTATTCTTGACGTGTACGCGCAGACGGCACGTCAATCGGACGTGCGGTTTGCGCGGTACGGCTCAATATTAGTGTTTTAAGTGATGCGCGCGCTTCGTAAACGCGCGTGAGGGGGGTCCAAACGGGCCGAACGATGTCGGAATGGCCTGAAATCAGACGACAAATACGGGTGAGTGATTTATGAAGTGGTCGAGCAGACGGCACGTCAATCGGACGTGCCGTGTGCCCGCGGTGACCGACAACGCAGTTCTGGTGTCATAAACGGCCAGAACGGGCGTCCAACAGTCAAATTCATAGCGGACGACCTCGGATTGAGCTGAAACCACCGTGGAACATTCTAAGTATTATTCGTGACGTGTATGCGCAGACGGCACGTCAATCGGACGTGCGGTTTGCGCGGTACGGCTCAATATTAGTGTTTTAAGTGATGCGCGCGCTTCGTAAACGCGCGTGAGGGGGGTCCAAACAGGCCCAACGATGTCGGAATGGCCTGAAATCAGACGACAAATACGGGTGAGTTATTTAAGAAGTGGTCGAGCAGACGGCACGTCAATCGGACGTGCCGTGTGCCCGCGGTGACCGAGAACGCAGTTATGGTGTCATAAACGGCCAGAACGGGCGTCCAACGGTCAAATTCATAGCGTACGACCTCGGATTGAGCTGAAACCACCGTGAAACATTCTAATTATTATTCGTGACGTGTACACGCAGACGGCACGTCAATCGGACGTGCGGTTTGCGCGGTACAGCTCAATATTCGTGTTTTAAGTGATGCGCGTGCTTCGTAAACGCGCGTGAGGGGGGTCCAAACAGGCCGAACGATGTCGGAATGGCCTGAAATCAGACGACAAATACGGGTGACTGATTTCTGAAGTGTTCGAGTAGACGGCACGTCAATCGGATGTGCCGTGTGCCCGCGGTGACCGACAACGCAGTTCTGGTGTCATAAACGGCCAGAACGGGCGTCCAACGGTCAAATTCATAGCGGACGACCTCGGATTGAGCTGAAACCACCGTGGAACATTCTAATTATTATTCGTGACGTGTACGCGCAGACGGAACGTCAATCGGACGTGCGGTTTGCGCGGTACGGCTCAAGATTCGTGTTTTAAGTGATGCGCGCGCTTCGTAAACGCGCGTGAGGGGGGTCCAAACGGGCCGAACGATGTCGGAATGGCCTGAAATCAGACGACAAATACGGGTGACTGATTTATGAAGTGGTCGAGCAGACGGCACGTCAATCGGACGTGCCGTGTGCCCGCGGTGACCGACAACGCAGTTCTGGTGTCATAAACGGCCAGAACGGGCGTCCAACGGTCAAATTCATAGCGGACGGCCTCAGATTGAGCTGAAACCACCATGGAACATTCTAATTATTATTTGTGACGTGTACGCGCAGACGTAACCTCAATAGGACGTGCGGTTTACGCGGTACGGCTCAATATTCGTGTTTTAAGACTTTAATGTGAACATATTTCTTTCAGTTGGATACATCCAACGAAAAGAAACATGTCCTCCGAGAAGTATTTCAGTTGGAATATGGACAGTCAGATGCAGCATGCATGTGAAAAATGATGGGGGAAATATTTTCTCCAACTCACACAAAATTAATGGGGCATCTGTCAACATTTTTTGCAAGAAAGACTTGGACAACTTCTTAGCACAAAGATCTCTAAACAAATGGCACAACCGAATAACACCCACCCTTACATTATTGGACAAAAGATGATGGATTGCTATTAGAAGCAACTCGTGCAGTAGAACGTGATAATCATGAGTCTTCAAAGATTTTAGCTTCAACTCTCTTCTGTTGACCCGTTTAGATATGTTGCTTGAATAGCCATCAGGAACTCTAATAGTCTCTAATACTTCCAAAAATTGTTTTTTTTTCAGTAGGTGTCATCACATAAGAAGCACATGGAAGTTGCCATTTATTTTCACTGATACGCACAGGATGCAATTCTGGTCTGATGCCCCAATCCACCAAGTCACGTCGAGATCGTAAATCATCTTTTGTCTTCCCCTTGACATTTAGAAGAACTGAAAGCAACATTTCACATATATTCTTTTCAATATGCATTACGTCTAAGCAATGACGTAGCAAATTGGTTGACCAATAAGGCAAATCAAAAAAGATACTCCTCTTCCTCCAATTGTAACAGGTTTCTGTGGAAACATTCTTTCTCTTTCCAGATTTCATTTGACCCTTCCCGAACGAAAAACTGAAATCTTTCAATTCATTAAGCACATCAGTTCCAGACATACGCTGAGGTGGATCATCGGTCTCTATAGTATTATCAAATCTTCGACGATTCATTCTATATGGATGATCCTTTGGCAAAAATCGTCGATGTCCCATAAAACTGAAACTACAACGATGTTTCAGTCTTCTGGATCGTGTATTCTTCATACAAACTGGACATGACAGTTTCCCCTTCGTGCTCCATCCAGACATCATTGCATAAGCCGGAAAATCATTGATTGTCCACATAAGCGCAGCGCGCATCTGAAATATGTCTTTCGAACATGCATCGTATGTGCGCACACCCACATCCCAAAGAATCTTCAACTCTTTTATTAAAGGTTGCATGTATACATCAATATCAATGCCAGGATCAGAAGGACCAGATATGAGTATACTCATGAAAGTGAAAGGTTTTTTCATACACAACCATGGGGGAAGATTATAAATGTGTATAAAAACTGGCCATGTACTGTGTGAAGTAAGCATCTGCCCAAACGGATTAAAACCGTCGCATGAAAGACCCAGCCTTACATTACGCACGTCAGCTGCAAAATCAGGATGTCGAGCATCAAATCTCTTCCATGCAAATCCATATGCAGGATGAACCAACTCATCATCAGTCTTCTTTCTCTCGGTATCATGCCATCTCATTTTTATTGATATGTCATCAGACATAAAAAGATTCTGGAGTCTGGGGATCAATGGAAAGTGCCACATTACTTTCTGTGGAACGCGGGATGGTGTTCCATCAGATTTTGACTTCCAGCGGGATGTGCCACATTTTATACAATCATTTCGTTCAGCGGTTTCCTCCCAGAATAAACTGCAATCTTTTGGGCAATCATGAATTTTGTTTCTTGAAAATCCAAGTTCCTCAACTAACTTCCATGCCATATAGTGGTTTGAGGGAATATCTGCATCATCTGGAAGTAAATCCTTCAAGAGGGTAAGAATGTAATCGATTGCTGTATTAGAAATCCCATACATAGTTTTCCCATGAAATAATCGGATTAAAAATCCAGCTTTTTCATTTTATCGCATTGCCGATATACTGGAGTCGTGGCAGCATCATTCAATTTTTTCACCCTATCAATATCATCATTTTCACTAGATGCATCAGCTGTCCTCATATCGAAGTCTTCTTGAGTCGAAATCCTTTGTTTTTCATGATGACGAATAAACGGAAACCGATCATCTAACAAATTCTCCATTCCAGTCTTTTCATTTCGATCATCACCAATTTGAGATTTCGTTTTCTCCCCATTGTGATACCACAGAAAGTAGTTTGCTTGAAACCCATTTTTGGTTATGTGGTAGCTGACTTCTTCACGGCTCAACCAAGGTCTACCAACACAATTGGAATATGGGCAGTGTATGCGACCACTATCTGAAGCATTGTGAAATGCAAAATCTATAAAGCTCTCCAAATTGTTTTGAAAATCATCTGAGATCCGATCGGTTTCATACATCCAAATTCTGTCCATTCTGTAAAAAGAATTTATATAAGTCATTTTGTCATAAACAATTCAATAGGCATTAACTATAATAGAATATACATTTAAGTAAACGATAAAGGAAGAAAATAATCAAGGTATCAACTACACATTTCAAAAAAACATACAAATGTGTTATTGAAAAAATGTAAAACCAACAAGAACTTAATGTGTTATATCACATAACAGCATGACTCTTCCCATAACCATATTAGTAGGGTATCATGAACATGAATAACATCAACCGTGTGCCATCCTCCTACCCTACATGACCCCAACCACATGCCACATCTTATTATAGCCTTATCACATCACACCTCACTGAAAAACACTAGGGAAATCATAGTACATCTCACCTGAAGACACATGGACAATCACATCGCATCCTGCCTAAAAACACATGGTCAATCACTTTTGAAGGAAGAGTAGGGAAGACATGGTAGCTATCCAAACATATAACCACCATCCTAGATATTAGAAAAAATACCCATAACTCAAAACCTCTGATCGTTGGTAAGTTTATCCAACTCTGGTTAGGAATGTGTAGAAATAACATAAAAATACATGATATATAGATAGCACAAAATACTCAACCTATGGGTTCAGATTAACTACATAAATGATATTAACACATAAATCATTTTGAATCAAATTTCTCCGGACATCCCCCCACTCACCCCAGACTCGGACAACTCCCCAATTACCTCGGACATCCCCCACCCCTCGGACAGCCCCCCACTCACCCCGGAAATCCCCCCACCCCTCGGACAGCCCCCCACTCACCCAGGACAACCCCCACCCCTCGGACAACCCCCCACTCACCCCGGACAGCCCCCCACTCACCCCGGACAGCCCCCCCACCCACCCCGGACAGCCCCCCCACCCCTCGGACAGCCCCCCACTCACCCCGGATAGCCCCCCACACACCCCAGACATCCCCAACCCATCGGACAGCCCCCCACTCACCCCGGACTCACCCCGGACAGCCCCCACTCACCCTGGACAGCCCCCACCCCTCGGAACCCCCCCCCCCCCCCCCACTCACCCCGGACATCCCCCCACCCCTCGGACAACCACCTGGACAGCCCCTAGCAATACCAAGATTTCTAAGAACCGAAAATTTATAAATGATATTAACACATAAATCATTTTGAATCAAAACAAGTCATACACCCAAGATTCAATGTCCCAACACACACCCAAATAAAACACACACCCAAAACAAGTCATACACACCCAAAACAGTAGATGAAAAACATCAAAATGATAGATTACAAGTGTAGAACTAATAAATTTAATGAAAACAGAAAACACAAAACAGAAAACAAATAAGATAAAGATATAGCCGTGTCCTTTAGGGCAAATCAAAATAGAAAATAAAAAATAGATTAACAGAATTAAAAATAACATATGACTTACAGATTTGGAGTTCTCACCTAAAAAATTGACTAATTGAAGATGGGGAAGGAGTTCTCCAACCTGGGTGAGAGCACCTGGGTGAGAGCTTCGGCAGAGGGGATGAGAGCTTCGGCAGAGGGGATTTAGGGCTGCAGTCGCACGGGAAGGGAAAGAAACCGGGCTTCTGTTTATGAGGGAAACATTCCCAACGGTTTTAAAAAACCGTTGGGATATGAATTCTATACCAACGGTTTAAAAAACCGTTGGTATACATCCTTCCCAGGAGACTTTTACCAACGGTTTAAAAAAACCGTTGGTATACATCCTTCCTAGGAGGACTTTTACCAACGGTTTATCAAAACCGTTGGTAAAAGATGGCCTTTCCCAACGGTTTGTGAAAACCGTTGGGGAATGGCTTGGATCTCCTTCAAATACCAACGGTTGACAAGAACCGTTGGCAAAACCTTGCTAAATCTCAAATACCAACGGTTATACTAAACCGTTGGTATATAAGTGTTGGGAAAACTCCAGTTTCCAGTAGTGCTACTCGAAGACAATGGAGTATGACTCAGTATTTGAGGACCCGCGCCCTGGTTCCAACATAGGGTACTACTCATGAAGGACCCGCACCCAGAATCAATAGGGAAGTAAATCTTCATATTTCGTTGAACCGCACCCTACTCGGTAGGGGAGTACCACTCAATGACTACAGGACCCGCACCCTTGTAAAATAAAGGAGTTCCAACTCTATTAGTTTTCTTTCTATGGGGGACCCGTTCCATAGTAAGTTAGGGGAGTACCAACCACAGACTAGAGGACCCACTCCCTGGCATGGTAGGGAAGTATCAACTCTGTCAATTTGTTCTCTACAGGGGACCCCCACCCTAGTAAGTTAGGAGAGTACCAACCCCAGGCTAGAGGACTTTCTCCCTGGCATGGTAGGGGAGTACCGACTCTACCATAGCACTGTGTAAGGAGGATCACACCCTGGAAATGATAGGGAAGGACTAACTCCTACAATAGAAGACCCGCTTCCTACACGGTGGAGTAGTACCAACTCTATAACCATTAGATAAGTAGGAAATGTTCCCTAGTACAATAGGGGAGTACCAACTTCAAGGATAGATAACCCACTCCCTGGCATGATAGAGGAGTACTAACTCTTCCTTTACGAACTTTTCCAAGAAACTTCACCCTAATCCAACTAGCAGGTAACACTATCGAAGGAAACCACTAAAAAACCCAACCTGAACCCAAAATGTTGGGAGTCCAATAACTTCCAAATAATAGGGACTATAATTACCCACGCCTTGATTCATCAAGGGATTAACGGTCCTATTATATCATCGTAAGAATCACTCTAATTTTTTCACAACATTTCTCATAACTGGAGAGCCTACTCTTCAACCCAAATTGGACATCCTCTAACATTCTAAAAACTCACATAGAGTATCTTAAAAGTACCATCTCATCCCAAGGGTCCCTTTTCAATAGACTATTCATCAAACGGACACTCTGTTTGAAAGTGATGAGTATTTTTGTGAGATGGGGGCCCATGGGGGATGGGTCTGGTCGGACTGACCTGACCCGACCTAGGTCTGGACTGGTTGTGCTGCAGTACCAGCCCTTTCTAGACTTTTAATGGGCGATCTCCTTTGGATCATACATGACTATTACACATCTATTTTTCAATTGGTGGCGCCAACTGGCACTACTACTTTTGTCCACCGGTCTTCTCACATGGACCGGTACATCGGACAAGACCCGCCGTAGATCTGTGTGTCTATATCACCCCACAACCCAGAGATTCAATGTCCTCCATATGGATTAAACTTATATCTCCATCTTGGAATGAACAGTTTTAGTCCAGACCCAGAGTGACATCGTAAGGTCTCGACTACGTGACTATGAGATCCCAACCATAATTCTCACCTCTAAGAGTCATGTCACACATTCAGTGATAGTGTGTGATCAACATGTCTCTGCTATTAGGGGTGTCTAAGTGTGAGGTTCAATTCACAGTCCAACTAGAACCTCGAAATCTCAAACAGAACTCATGGAAAAAGTGGGACGACTATCACTTGTGTCTATTTAAAAAAAGGCAACCAATAGAAATGACACAGATCATACCTTGAATTTCTCTTGTAGCTTATTGGTCACAAGACAATATCATATTAGGTTGTCATCTCCCACATCCTCCATCTTCCTGTGCTTGGCATGGGAATCCTAGGGGTGGTGGTGGAAAAGAGGCAATCTACCTTCCACCTCCTACTGGTCTCCAGAACCTCTTCCTTGTCGTCCATCTTCCCTAACACCTTTATCCCAGCGCTCTCTATGCTAAGGAGGATCATATTGCAGATCCCTATCAATGGTATGACAGGTCAGTAAATCTCTAGTGATATACCCCCATCTATTGAAAGCATAATATCACCTCTCTTGCGGCATATCTTCTCCTTGGAACTGCTCCTATGCCATAGACTCACATGTCTGTGCTCGGGCATGGGTATTCCTCCTACGCCACGATCTTATCACATGTTGTCTACTAGATAAAAAATATCCCTCTACCGCGTGACCTCTGCTATAGGTCATTTCCATATACTCCTCCTCTACGTATCTCTCAACCACCAAGGCTCGCTACCGCACCCCAGTATACATCTGAATGCTAAAGGGTATCACTAACGTCCTGATCTCTCAGCGTAGTCCCTACTCAAAATACTGAGCCTTGAAGTAAGGGTCCCGTACCATATCTGTTGAGTAGTGATAAATATCTATGAATCTTTCTCAGTACTGTGATACCATCATACTGTCCTGTCGTACGTGTAGTATCTCCTATATATTCACATAGCGTAAAGTCACCAGAAATAACTTCTCTATAAGGATGTGGTCAATGTCAATCCAGGTGAGGGTCTCCTCATCGTGCATCTAGAACATCAAGATCCATCATCTCCCCAACGAACCCAGAAGAAGGATCGTGGCTAAGACTGCCATCTGGTCAGGCAGTTTTTTTCATTAGGTGGAAGACTCACACAATCTCTTCAAGCCAATCCTCAACTACCGGAGAATATGTCTCCCTTATAAACATGGGAGGTCTCTACCTTTGGAACTCAGGTATCACACTCATCCTGCGTGCATCCCCTACTTGTAGCACCATTACCAACTATTAATCTATGGGTGGTTGCATCACTAGTGCACCACCCTGAGGTAATTCCATGGATTCAGTTCCCAGCACTGAATCCACCACTCGGGGTGGATCAACATTACGATCACATTGTAGAATCCAATCTAGCTGTCATAGTGGTGGCATCCTATAATATATCAAGATGAACCAAATTTAAATAGTATATCTAGAGAGCTAACTCAAGAATTACATGGAAAGAACATCCATTTCTACATGATACACGTACTTTTATTTCTCGACATCTAGTGTTTCTATGTACTGAGTCGGAAAACAGGTGTCCTAGGTTCTAGTGTATGGATACGTTGTTCGCCATAATAGTATCAGAGTCCCTAGATTGAAAGTCATATTAAAAAAACATAACACTATTTTAAAAAAAACAACATACCCTTGGTCTTTTATGTAGAACCATCCTCCCATTGGCACCAATTTGCAATGACGCATCCCCTAGGGCCCATGTCGCGACTACACCAATCCCTCCTACCAAAGGCAAAGGGATGGCGATTAGTGTCGAAGGAATTATCCTAAAAATTGGTGTCATTTTCCATATACTTGTACACACACACAACTCCTAGCCAAAGGTACTATAATTTTAAAGTCAAGGAAAAAATTCATGAAATACACTAAGAAAAACACAACCAGAGTACAACAGAATCAAAAGTACGGGGTGGAAACCCGAGCCAGTATACAACCACACCATAAGTAAAAGAGAAAAAAAGTAAAACTAAAAGACCTTAAATCTCATCCACCTATAATCATACCTAAACGTTATTGGAAGGGTAGTTTCCTAAATCTGTAGAAGTGAGCCACATCACTCTGATCTCACTGAACACCACTAGGTCCTGGTCCCCTATGGACTCCGTCAAAATGTCGTTCATCTGCACAAGTCCAGAAATGTGTTATCAAAGCCCGTGTAGGGTGAGTAAAACAATACTCAATATGGGAACCTGAAACCACTCAAGTAAATCACAAGAGAAAAACCCCAAAGGAATTCACATTCGTCTCAACTCTGGTATATTTCAATACATAAACCATGAGAATCCAGATATACTCTGCTCGACCATTAAGAAGCATAAGGTCCAACCTTATAGCCAGTACCAGGATTCTCACAGAAGGGTCAAAGCATAACACATTAACCAGGAGTACACACTCTACGAGCTCTACATCACTGGTGGTACCAATTTGAGGGATACAGTTCATTAGGTATAAAGCTACCATTCCTAATGGTACTTCCAAGAGAACAAGATCCATTAGGAACAGTCTACTAGGTCCAACCGTAGTTCCTGACACTATATGTCTTGTCGTCACAATATTTCACCCCATGAAAGACTAAGGAAACCCATGTTAAGAGGCCCAATCCTCATCACTGCATTTGGTTGGGGGATAAATTCTCTATACTAACATTTGATACCTCAGTCGAACCTGTAAGGAGTGGTTCACGCCTCAATCTGTCAAGGGAGCACTAGCACCTATCTAGATATCAATATCTCTAGGTGGAGGGGAACTCTATTCTTAACTGTGTCTTACATTGGAGGGATCTCCAACTCCTATGTAGTACATGCTGCTCGTTGCTAGTCGATGATGGGGGAGTACGACTCCATAAGTGAGGATCTGCACCCTAGTTCTAATATCAGAGTTCCACTCATGAAGGACCTTCACCATGAATCAGCATGGGAGTACAATGTCTCATATTGAAGATCTCACCCTACCTAGTAGGGGAGTACCACTTAGTTACTATAGGAGACACACCCAAGTAATATAGGGGATTACTACCTTTGTCAGTTTTTTTGCTCTGGGGGACCTGCACCCTAATACATTAGATGAGTATCGACCCCAGACTAGAGGACCCCCTCCCTGGCATGGCAAGGGAGAACCAAATATGTCAGTTTGATAGCTATAGGGGACCCACAACCTTTTACGTTAGGGGAGTACTGACCCCATGCTAGAGGAACCACTCCCCAACACAATAAGGGAGTATCGAGTATGTTGTAGCACTACGTAAGGAGAACCCACACCCTGGAACGGTAGGGGAGTACTGGCTCCTACAATAGAGGAACTCCTCCCTACCTATTAGAGGAGTACCAAATATATAATCATTAGATTTTAATGACTCCCACCCTAGTTAAATAGGGGAGTACCAACTCCAATGATAGAGGACCCCCTCCCTGGCACGACATGGGAGTAACAACTCTTCCTTTACGAAGTTTTCCAAGAACCAGCACCCTAATCTTACAGGGGAGTAACACTATCAAAGGAAATCACTAAATGAAAAATGAAACCTCACCCAAAACATGGGTATCCCCATATCTACCAAATAAAGGTGATAAGGAGTAACCAAACCTTGATTCATCAAGGGTGTAACCGTCCTATAATATCATCGTAACAATTACCCAACTTCTACCCAAAATTTTCTTGTACCGGGAGAGCCTACTCTTAAAAAAATGGCCATCCTATAACTTTCTAAAAACTCACATAGAGTATCACAAAAGGAATGTCTCATCCCAAGGGTCCCAATGTTGTACAAAGGTTGTTAAAAAGATCCTCAGTTTGAAATTTATGGGAATGTTTGTGAAACGGGGGCTGGTGGGCTCCGCATCCGGTCAAACCCGGCTCGCTGGGCCGCGGGTCCGACCCTGCATGCCAACCAAAATCTAACGCACCTTTGAGCAGGATGGATCCTTTTTATTGTACATGTTTGTGCCATATTTGTTGTTCACCAGGCGATGCTAGTTGGCACCACTACTTTTTTTCATCTGGTCTACTCACGCGAACCTATTCATCCAGCAACACCCACTGCAGATTCGTGGGTCCATAGGACACCATGGTCCAAGCCTATGGATTTCTACATGTGGTTAATTTTTCCATATCCACCGTGACACATGGACCCACCATTCGACATGCTGTTGGCGCTGTCACTGCCGCCACCGGCCCGGAAGAACTATCCGCAGACTACCAGACTCTCTACGGTGGTCCGTTCTTTGATCCAGATGTTGTTCCGGAACCCCCAATTTGTGTTTATCACTGCCTCTTGCTCAAAACTAGGTTATGATCCATTTCTATAGAAATATATAGATTTCTGGTATCCCGCACGCCGCTTCGATCCACCTATCGTCGTCGTCGTCGCACCAACTTTGTGATATTTCTATCTATGATCTGTGATATCAAATCATTGAGCAGCAATGTGGATGTGTGATGATCATTCATTCATATCCTTGTGAATAATGAAGAAAATGTGGGGATTTAGAGTGAATTACAACATGATAAAAACTCGATGAATTATCTTCTACTGTTCTTCGTTACAACCTCAAATCCCTCCAATTAGAAATATCAAAAACAAAAACAAAATAAACCCACAAGAACAATCAAACCATGGGTCAACCAGTTCATGGGATGATCAGAGCTTGTCATTTAAAACCAATAAAGTGGAATATATAACTAAAATAATAATTCCTAACTTGGTCGTCTCATTCTTTGGAAATGAACGATGTTATTGTGTTGTCGTTTTGTGATCCCCTGTTTACGTTTGTTGGCGATCGTCGTTGGTGATGATCCGTTCGGGGTGGGGGGGCATTCCTCATCGTCACGCACAAGAGCATCATATTAGAACCAGGATTGTTCCAAAAATAATGTGTTGTCTTCTTGGGAATTAAAGAACGAAATGTGAATCAAAGTTTTGGTTACGTTTCTATTATGGAGTCTTTATGTTGTTTCATTTAGTGAAACATTATATTCAATTTATCATGGTTGGAAAACTGTTGGGTTGTAATGATTTGAAAATTTAGATAAATAAAAGAAATAAGTTTATTTTATTTTTATATTTTCATTTAAATGGCTTGAAAAACAAATTTTCTCGTTGACTCGCGCCAGTCAAAGTGACATTTTTTATAGGATAATCTTTCCATTATGAGTTTAACAGTGCCCATGGATTTTTGATCTGATTACTATATAAAAAGATTAAAAAACCCACTCTCATGTTTAATTAATAAAATTTAAAAAATTCTAATTTCCATTCTAGCTACTCAGGGTCTTGGAATTATGTGTTGTCTCAGATCCTGGTCTCATACAAATCCCATTTATATTTGGAATAAAATTATATAGAATTTCATGACATTACAATCATTTTACTCTTATTCCCTTATTATACTCACTTATTACATTCAATTATCAATTCATATTTTTACCCTTACTAAACATTTGAACTCCTAATTCTCATCCATTTATTTACCCAGGATATCAATAATGTTTTGGAATGAATAATTTCTAGAAGGGTTTCATATGGTTGATGATGATGACACATTGAAAAATAAAAAACTAGTTCATGTGGGATAAATATTTATTGAATGTAAATGGTATTATTTATGTAATATTTTTCCTTAATTATCTAAAATTATAATACTAAAAGTTCCTTCATAATGTAAGTTATCTAATATCTCCTTTTGATGTTGTATGTTTTGGATAGTGAATATTGGGTCACCTTCATCAATATCAAATCTCAAAATGTTTTTTTACGTTTTTATCATGAGACCTAGGAGTGTGGGATCAGGTCTATTATAATGTCAATGTTTTCATAAAAAGTCTTAATGATGGATTTTTCAATTCTCCAATGATTTTTTTATAGAATTTTTTACCATTGTTTTATTTTTTTATAAAAAATGGTTAAAAGGAATCCTATTATCTTTTTTAGAATAATGATCTTGTGACTCTTTACCCAAATTGTGAAAGGAATTGTTGTTTTGACTTGCATGACATCATTAGAAATTCTTACCATCATTACCACTCAATGATTTCAATATTACATTATGAGTTTTTGTGTTTATTCTAAAATAAATTATTTTCTAAAACATTTGTAATGTTTTATAATTATGATGATGTTATTTTAAATTTGAATGTATATTTTCCTCATGAAATGTTCTTTTTGAGATTTAAAAATCATTTTCCATCTATAATGAAATCCTTTGATGTTACTTAATATTTAATGGGGATATAGTCCAATGATAACCTCATTATTATTTACCTCTATGTGTTATATTTATGATGATAATATTATTATCAAACTCATTACTTTTCCATGAAATTTTCAATGATTAAATGATGAAAATTTTATCAAACCCATTAATTTTCTATTATTTATATTATGATGAAATTTTTATGAAACTTGTTTGTTTTCATGGGTTCTGACATGATGAATTTTTCATGATATTATAGCACACATATGTATTATTTTTGTTATGGGATGGGTGGGTCCTATATTTCACTCGAATGTAATGGGTAAAATTTTATATCTCAGAAGATAATGATGAGAAACAGGCCGATGTTCTTGATCAGCTATGGAAAATTAGACATTCTGATTGATCCACTATGAGAAATATGTGACTATTCATGATCCATTATTAAATGGGAAACATATTATTAAGCATGATCTCCTATGATTTTTTGGTCTGAGTTATTAATCTTGACATATGAAATGGTTTCTATACATATAATGGTTCCACACAAATAGGACATGAACTTATGGTTTATGGCATATTTATGGTGGTTTCTCACTCTTGTGATTGATATATTTTTAATTGATAATGTTCGAGGTCATTGATCATGTTTATGATCCATGATAGATTGGATATAAACTTTTTATTTTATATATAGAATATCATAACCTTATGCTTATCTTATGCTTTCATATGATCATAAATTGATATCTCTCATCATTACCCATACTAAGAATTTGAGATCACCTATAAATATGTTTTTCTATATGTTATATAGAAAGGTTTATGTAGAGTATATTTATGAAGAGTACTAAATTAGAATATCTTAATGGGACATGTTGAATAAATTTCATGAAATGAAAATATTGTGTACCTAGTCTCTAATGACATTAAACATTTATGATCTTCATGTGTGTATTAATAAAATGTGATGAATATTCATATTAAAAGTTGTAATTTTTATCTACGAAAAGTTTAGGTTAGTATATAAGAGGTTTAAGACAACTATCCTATATAATATTGGGTTGAAAATGATAATATACGGTATATGTCATTATTTATTTTAGAAAAAAAGTGATGGAATAAATAATATTCTAGAAATCATCCTCGACGTCCCATGTAGCTACCAAAGGAACCCATAAATATCATTAATCTTAAACAATTCCACCATAAATTTTTTTTAATCATAATAAATCAATATAGCAATCCAAAAAAATTATCACCAATAAAAGAATGAGGCATAGTCAAGAGAACATCACATAAGCAATGAAAATATAAACTATACCAAATACATCTTTAAAATCCCGATACAGTGTAAAACAATGAATTTTTCATAATAGAAACCAAAAAAACATCCCAAATAAATTGTAAAATTGATTAAATATAAACATTCCAAGATAAATTTTAACAAAAAATTTAATGCATAAAAAATTACTTTGGAAAAAAATTAATATAATACCATTGAAATTATCTTTATTAAAAGAAACTTTTTCTCAAAAAAACTATATTAATCTATTTGGAACATAATATAACATACTGAAAATTTATAAAAAAACTTATACAAGAAAACCCTTATGGGGATAATTTTTTTTACAGAATTCATCAGAGATACTTCGATATAACATCATTTTGGAAAATAACCAACAAAAACCTCTAAAAAAATATTGTAAATAAAATTATTTTTTCATTTTATTGGAAATAATTCAACATGTAATATTTCAACATAAAGAGTATATTGAGTATATTGAATTATTTACATACACATTCTGAGATATCAATATAACATTGACATTTCCATAATACATTGATAAAATTGGGTTTGAAAAGTCATTTAAAACCACTTGAAAAAAAATTCCCCATTAAAATATGGGGTTCTTATATAACATAGAAAAACAATTAATTGAACCATAGAAACAAAATATAAGTAAAAGGAACATCTGAATGAGGAGGAAGATAGAATAGAGGCAATGAAGACTTACCAAGACTATCCATGGTTGATCACCAATAATATTAAAGGAATGATAAAGAAGGTGAGATCCCCTTTCCCTTAATGATATATAACTAAATGTGAGGGGGAGTATGAATATTTTTATCTCCCATTTAGAATTTTTCTTAAATTAATAATAATAATAAATTTAATTTCATAATAAAAAATAATTTTTTGTAATTATCTCAACACACACGTCTCTATAATCTCTTTAACTATAATGATATCAAAAATATTTTGAGACCTTACCCATATGAAAATACATAACTCATAAATAAAAATACATACAAGGAAGATAATTATTAGAGAGTATATTGACCATGGATTTAAATGTGTAAGATAATGATAAAAAAATATTTCATTAAATAATAAACACATGATAATAATGAAGGACTATAGAAACAAAATATTCCCAATAAGGACATGATAAGAAATTTTTAGAAGAAGTTGAAAAACACAATTATTATAAAAAATTTCTATAACAGTGCCCCATTTATAATCATTTTTTAGACCACATAGTTGATACTCATTAGAATGAATATAACATGAAAACTATAAATATATATTCATCATTTTCCATCCTCACTATATCCCCATCCCTCAATAAGGAAACAAAAAATATGTATTATTGAAAATATAAATATTAATCCTAGTGAATCCATTACTCGTAGTGTAAAGAGTTTACATCACATATCATAAGGAACCAATTACAATATAGTAAACATATTTCTAGTTCCTGGATACATCTATGAACTCTATCATAAGAAAAATGAATTGGATATAATGATTATGTTTGGTAACTCCATGAATCAAAAAAGCCAATTCTATATCCAAAATTTATAGGGTCTAATAAATGTACAACAAAACAGTAGTAGAATAACTCTGAGATCCTTTAATCACATAACAATTAAAATTGGGAAAATGAACCAGTCATCAAGATATCAATATAAACTTGACTTTGCAAGAAATTATAGGTTCATTTTTTTAATCTTTAAATACTCAGGTCTATACCATTTTTATTCATTCATGTTAGAAAATATAGTGTCTCGATGATTGTGTCCTAATATACTTATGTTCTAACACTGTATTAACCACTAATACATTAGAATTTTACCACACATCAATCTGTAGAAAAAAATAATATAATATAATACAAATTTAGAGATAGATTTTCTTTTACAAATATATTTTTTATAGAAAAATTTAACTATATTATGAAAAAATACTCAATAAAATCCATTATCACCCTAAAAATTAATTAACGATATTATAATAATGTATATATCAATTATAATAGATCTTGTCAATTTGGGGTAGGAAAATTAACTTTTTGCGGCAACCTATTTATATACACTATTATTATACACAAATTCCAAAAAAATATGCACTACCCATGTGAAACTCTCTTTCTTGATTTTCTGTTTATACATGACTATTATGCATAGCTTCTCAAACCATGAATCAAGTAAAATTTCAAAAAAATAAATAAAAACGTATTTCATGAAATATTATTTTTTATAAAATATAAGAAATATATAAAAGTGGAGTGTCATTATTATCCCCACCACGATGTTCTTTACCCCTAAAAATCCCCCATTGGTGTTTAATTTTGAAATAATTCATTTATTTGAATATGGAAACATCAATTTGAAAATAGTTATAATATAATATAATATATTATATATTATTTGAAATCTCAATATATAATATTTACTTTAAATTTCATTATTATATAGGTACTCCCCTCTATGAGGAATCATTATATACTCATCAAATGATAACATTGGATCCATTATTCAACAGCTTATCATTAGGGGTAATTCAATACCATAATGAAACATCATATATATAAAAAACCAAGCATTTCATACATCTATATTACATATTTTTATATGAATATTCATTACATAACATAAAAAATCCATGCCAGAATCATATTGGACTAGATTATTTGAAAACATGTAAATATAAAGAATTAGGTCATAAAATATATACATCATCTCCCACTTATTCCATCATAACTAGAAATATTTTCGACGTATCATACATAATAAATTTTTTATATCTTGGGAAAAAGAAACACAAGAAAACGTTGAGCTCATATTCTTAGTATGATAAAACAAGGTTGATATCAATCATAACCTGTTCATGAGGGATAAGAATATGATTGTAACATCTAGAAATTATACCATGTATACAAAAGATCATGATATTGGGTCATGGAATAAATCATAGAATTTCATAATACTTAAATCATAATAGTACATGTTCCATGAAAGAGTAACATTGGAATATGATATGTAATTATGACATACCCATAAGAATAGAAAATCATTTCATTAATATTCAAATATGTTTTCCAAGACTATAATAGTATAATGGGTTCACCCTAAAAACTATCATAGCAGTCAAGGTTTTCTCCCAAAGCTATCATAATGAAAAACATTCTCTTTTGAACCTAGTTTACTCCCCATTCTAGTCATTTCTATCTCAGGATATATAAACTAGTACCCAATAAATTAGATGTTTTTATAGGTCCCATGCATCACATATTGAAAACCATATATTTGTGTGACAAAAGAACATAAATATTTCGTCATATCATACCCCATAAAAATAGGATTCATAAAAATTTAGTCGTAACGTAACTCATGGAAATGAAATATTATTCATAAAAGTCATTACACTAAAAACAAAAACCATTTGTATAGAGTATATGGGTGGTATATTTTAATAATATCCCTGATAAATAACAATTATCTGCAAGTAATTTTATCGTATATGGAAACTTATTTTGAAAGATCAAACGAAATAATTTTTGAGGAAAATATCCTTCCCACTTTAAAATCATTTCTTTCAAAACATTCACAATTATAAAGGAAAAAATTTTATTCTAAAATAACATTGTATTATTGTAAAGGAATAATTAAATTTTTAAAGAATCATGTAGGTAGGAAATTATTCTCATGCCATGTATGTTAAAAAAATATTCCATCCATATTTTATTGTTAGAAAAATAAAAAAATAATCTCTTTTAGAAAATGATAAAAATATTTGATTAAAAAAGTAAAACGTGGGTAAAAATTATTTCAAATAATATTATGATAATATTAAAAATACTATTAAAACATTTTTATTAAAAATTAAAATGTATTATAGATATTTCTTGGTAAATAGTTAAAAATAAACATTACAAAATATTTATGAGATTGTAAAATAAACCCTGACCACTAGTCTTCCCTTTCTTAAATCTCACAAAATCATGATGTACAATAAATATTGATTTTTTATAAATTTGTTCCATAAATTTATATCTATAATACCATGTATGATTTTTTTATATCATGTTATCACCCATTTTTTAATTTTTTTTTATTAAAATCACTGTTCTGGGTGATTACTACTTTGTTTTCCAAGAATGTATCAATTCAACATTCTTAGTCCTTCTACATTGATCATGGTACAATAAATTCTAGAATTTCAATCATGGTATAAAAAAATAATATTAGATATATATATATATATATATTTATTTATTTATAATCATTTATAAAATGTTCATATAGAAAATGAATTACACCGTTCTTGGATATGGTAGGTTATACATATGAATGAACATTATTTCCATTTTTAACTGATCATGTGAATGAAAGATAAATAGTGATATAAAATATAAAAATTTATTTATATATCATATATATTAATCAAATTAATCCTAATTAAAATACATTTTATATATAAATAAAAAATAAATCACATCGCATCGCATCATGGAGATGGTAGTTCATACATTAACACGAGTGATGTTATCATTACGGAAAAGTTCGGATCATAAGAAAATAGATATGATATTATAATTCATGAAATATTTTTATAATACATATGATATATAATCATTAAACCCTTAATAACACGCTTCCATAATATATGGTGTTGAAAAATGAATTGTATTGCTTCGTGAAGATGGTAAGTCATACGTACAGACAAGCGATACTTTCACATTTAGATTGATTTAAAATAGGGTGTATAATTATCTTTTCATAACCATAATAAAATTTAAGAATATTTAGGTTAAATAATGTATAAGTTTATGATATATATCACATATTTAGAAAAGGTAAGGAATATTATAAAAAATGGATCGCTTAGAGAGATTACCTCTTCTTTGAGACGACTCCTTTAGATCTTATATAAATGGCTCTAGGGTTAGTATGTTTGGAATTAAAATACTTATATAATGGGTCTAGTTAATTAAAGAAGATAATTTGGAATATGATTTTTAATATAGAAGGATAGAAGTTGTGAAATGAATTGAGGGAGTATATGTCCCTTTACAATTGAGGTGAGGGGCACCATTAGAATTTCCCAAAAGATTGACTTAAATTAATAGAGTTCTAGATCAAAATGAGTCTAATATGACTACAAATTCATATAGGATGATATTTTAGACAATATATTATTACTTTTTTCCCCAATTAATATATTTATGTTTTTTATATAATTTATTAGAATCTAAATCCCATAAAATACCACTATTTTCAATATTGATAATATTACTTACCATGATGTTAAAAACATAATGATAGGAAGTAAAATTAAAAAACTAATTTTTATATCCTATAAATGTCAATATAATCTATATAATTTTTTTATGACCTTAAATATCTTTAATAATATTTATTTTAAAATTTTTATTATCATTATTTTACTTTTCCATTGATTCAATAATTATTGCATCATCGTTGTGTGAGAATTTAAGGAAATTAATTCTTAACTAAAATTTTCAAAAATTAATCATAATGAGGATAAATATTCTTTATTTATAAATACTATAGATGGTCTAACATATCTTCTGGATAAACACATACTAAAAATCTTATACCTATTAAAAACAATAGTGTGGAATGTTTTACTTTTCTTTAAATAAAATACTATAAGGGACTTTATATTAATTAAGTTTCTCCAAAAGGTAATCAATTAAATTCATGGATGATTATGGTATAAAATAACACATAAAATATAATTTTTTCAAGTTCTAGGGAATTTTATAATGCTTATCATATTATTTTTAAAAATAATTACTTGTTTTACCCTACCGTCATAACAAAAATTATTAAGGTTACAATTCTTATTGACAAAAATATTAAAGGTTAATGTTTATTAAATTTTGACCTCGTTAATCCAAATATTTAATCAATTTTTCAAAATTCAAAACAATTAATTTCTTGAAGTAAATTTAATATTGAACTAGAAAACACACAATGAGAAATAATATTTCTAAAAATGACCTTTTTAAGTATAATATTTTTAGTAAATTATTATATAAAATTACTTTTAAAGACCAAAAATATTCTATTTATAATCCAAAGTAACTAATGAAATTTTAAAACTCATAAAAATATAATTGTACTTTGTAAATTCTATAAATTAAAATACATATTTCAATGAAAATAAATATTTGTTTCACTATTCATTAAAAATTTTTTTTTTAAATTCATAAAAATATATCCATTGATAATTTTGAATTTTTGAGTTTATAAATTAAGTTTATTTTTTCAATTAAATTAACTAAATGTTAAATAATTAATATATTTATATTTTCATAGAACACAATAAAATCATTTTTTGAAAAAAATATATTTTTGAGGAATAAAAAGACTTTTACTAAAAATAAAGTGCTTATTTTCTATGAGTTAATAAATAAATATATTTCTGAGAATTTTTATTCATATTAATACCCAAAAATTCAATTTCTATGGTATAATATTCATGTTATAATAAAAATATTTTAATAGTATATTGCGGATCTTTTAAAATCGATGTTGTATATAACAAAAGCTATCAAAGAAATAAAATTATTTTGAGATTAATACTTCATAAAAATATTTCAGATTTGAAATATACCTCCTTAAAATGAGATTTTCTCTTGAAATTCATCACTTTGTTAGAAATATATAAGGATACAAATACCTCACCACGTCCTTAGGTGCCCATATAACTTCCTCAAATTAGTGGTTCGACCACAAAAATTTAACCAGGTGGGTGGTCTATTTCATAGAACTTTATCTCTATGATCAAAAATCTCTAGTGGTTATTCTTTATATGAGTTATCTTTATCTAGTGATATAACCTCTTATTTTAGTATATGTTATGGATTAGGTATATGCTTCATCGGGAGAGATACAAATAACACATTATAAACTTGAGAGATATTATCTGGAAACACAAATAGATAAGCAACTGTCTTGATATGATAAAGAATTTATAAAGGGTCGATATACCTATTTATTAATAATAATTTATTTAAAAATATCATCACCATATTATTGGGAGATTCTTATAGAAATACCCTTTCTCCCACCAAAAATTATACAAATTTCCAATGATTATTATCATTACTTTTTTGGTGAATCTGAGTTTATCTAATGTGTAATATAATAGATTTAACCTTATATATAATAACTCCAACTAAATAAGGTTCAAGTAGATTTCTTTCCCCGAATTCATTCCATCATAGTTGTTTTCTATACATTTTACCACAGAGGGATCCATTATGGTACATATAAATTATTGAATGAAATAAATTTTTGTCTGAAAATTATAACAATTGAAGGTGTTGATGCCAACCAACATTAAAATTCAAATATAAAACTCTCAACATTTCATCTAGTTCTTTATTGGTTCCCTCAGACTGACCATCTAACCTTGGATGATTAGTTGTGTTGAAACGTTACTCTATATCTAGAGGCTATAGATGACTTTTCCAGAACATCAAGGTTAACCTCACTTCCTGATCAAATACAACAGAATGTGGAACTCCCTGAAATATTACTGACACCTTAATAAATATTATGGAATGATGATCAAGAGATGAATCCTAACAAACATTAATGAAATGTGATATCTTCTTAAGGATATTTACTACTACCTGTATTGAATTATAACCTTTAGTTGTTTTGGGGAGTCCTATGAAAAAATAAATTCTAATATTTTCATTTTCATTAAGGTGTGGTTAATGATTGTAACATTTCCTTAGAATTTTATTTGTAATCCTTAAATTTCTGAAAAACGAAACACTAAGAAATAAACTCTACAGTATCTCTCTTCATTCTATCCCACCAGAAGTACTCTTTCAATTATCTATACATATATGAATAAATAATGATGAACTATGTGACTCGTCTAATAACTCCATATACAAATATGTTATGGAAAGAATGAATAAAAGGTTCTTGAACCTTATTATTCCATTACAACCATGGTTAAACTTGATAACATCTCATACCAAATTTTATAGATTTATATCATCCCTTTCCACCTATTTAATCTTCACTCAGATAGATGGTTGAATAATAATTCAGTCCAAATAAGTGTTCTCCCATTCCTTTAATATTTTCTTGTCAATCCTTTATAATCAAAAAAATATTGTATATTTTGTTATCCTCATCATAGATAATCTACCATGATCTTTTCTGCTGAAATCATCTACCATATTGTTCACTTTCCCAGGGTAATAATGTATAGATCAGTCATACTATTTAATAATCATCACCAATATTATTTGGTTAATTTTCATCTCTTTTTGAGTGAAAAAAATACATTAATGATTTGTGATTAGTATAATTTTCACACCTTTCTCCATATGGATAATGTTTATATATCTTTAATAAAATGATTACCAAATCCAACTCAAAATCATGAGTTGGTTAATTTTTCTCGTGGACCTTCAATTATCATGAATCATAAGCTATCAAAATACCATTTTAATGATAACACACCCCAAATCCTCCACTGATGAATAACTATAGATCAGAAACCTTTCTCCCCTATAGGGTACTCTTAGAAAAATTTTCATTGACCAACTTTATTTTTACCTCTTTGAAATCATCATCCCATTCCTTTATCCATATGAAAATAACTCATTTGTAAATCTAGATTGTGTGTGGATTATATAATAATGATAAATATTTCACAAATGCTTGATCATACATAGGAAACCCAAGAAACCTACATATTTCCATCATTATGGTATCATTAAATGATATTCTAAAATACCCTCAGTTGAGAATATATGACCTAAAAATGAATTTTTCTAAATCCAAAATTCAAATATTGTAAATTTTTATAAAATATTATCCTTCCTCAAGGTATTTAACACAATCCTCAAGTGACCTTTATATTCTTCCTTTAACATTAAATATATAAGAATATATCCAATAAATACAACAAAAAATGATCAAAATATTCTCTAAAGAATGTATTCATTAAATCTATGAAGATATATGGGGGGTTAGTAAGACCAAAAGGAATCACTATAAATTCATATCCTCTATAAATTTTATGGAATTCTATCTTAGGCATCTACTCCATTATAACTTTCAATTGATGATATCTAGAATGAAGTTCAATCAAGTAAATGTTATAAACTCTTCATTGTTGATCAAATAAGTTATCAATATGTGGTAGATGATACTATTAATTTATTGTGATCTTTTATGGTTCTTAATAATCTATGAAGGGTCACATTGATCAATATTTATTCCTAATAAAATGAATATATACTCTCCAAGGTGATTCAATATGACATATTAATACCTTATCAAGATCCTCATGGGTTTTCTTCTTCATCTAAACTCAATTAGGTCTATTTTATTTTGATTCCTCAAAATAGTCATAGATCAATATATGAGTTCTATTTAAAATGAAACTTCATGATTTAGTGGAACAACTAGATATTAATTGGAAAATACATAAAAACTATTATAAAATATATTTATCCTTAATATTGAGTTTCTCCCGAACAATCTTTGATATATAATTTTCATTTAAAGGAATTAAGACCCATAATATGGAAGAATTTATCCTTGGAAATTAATATTAATCATTTCATTGATGAATGATATTGGGTTCATTCAGAATATGAAATGTGACTTCCCATCAACAATAGTTAATATAATCCTCACATAAAGATAGCCTATCCATTCCAATAATCACATCAAATTCAAGAAAATGGATAATCATAGTACTTACAAGAAACACTTTCCATTTACCATAAATTGGACAGGAAGTATATAATTGAGATGCTACCATTGTTCCATTAGAAGTTTTCACAACTAGATCAACATATAATTGTTTAGGTGATATGGAAATACCATTTTAAAATTATTTTGATATAAAATAATGGAAGGATATATAATTAAATAAAACATTATATGTTCTAGAGTGGATGATAAATCTACCTTTCACCACACCATTCTCATAACCCACATAGAAAATTGTGATAGCATGAGATTTAAATTTTTCTTTGGGTGAATTTTTTTTATCACCCAAAACCATTTTATTCATGCATTGAATTTATTAATTCCCATACTCTGCGTATTCAAATCATTGGAGCATGGTTGGTGCATTCTGTGGAGATTTTTCCCTATTCACATCATTAACAAACTTCATCCCATAACTTTAGAAGTCATTTTCCGGACGACCTTATGTTCAACACTTGACACATTTTCCAGGACCCTTAAGATGATTTACCTCATTTTTTATTCCACACATTGAAAAAGGGAAAGCCCATATACTTTTCTCTATTGTTTTGGAATTGATTTTGAATTCCAATTTTCTTTTCTTATCAAAACCATTATTTTTTAGTTAACTTCAATATACACATCAACCTTGGGAGAAAATATAATGATTTAATCATACCTAATAAAGTCACTTATATCTAACTCCCTTAAATGACTTGGTTTTAATCCAATAAAGAATCGAGCAACCTTACATTCAGGTCTGATGATAATTCCAAAATCATACCTCATAATTCTTGTAAAATTCTCATTATAGGTTCCAACATATTCATCATGATTTTTCCTTATCTCATGGAATTCCTTATCCATTTTCATAAGAGTATTGTGAGGAAATTACTTATTCAAAATTATGTTTTTCAACTATTCATAATCTATGGAGTTAATTTAATCGTATTTCCTTATATTCGTGAAAGGATTCCACCATTGATCAGATATACCATCCAAATGATAGAAAAATACAACTATTTTTTAATGTTATAAACAATGGAGGATAGAAAATATCATTCCAATTATAATAATCAACTACTCAACCATTAATAGATCAAAAGACCTACTGAAAAAATGGAATTTGCCTCATAAAGGACTCAACAAGATGTTTTTACCTCATTTTCTCATTTAGATTTAAATCGTGATTCAAATCATGAGAAATTTTTGTGTTCATAGAAAAATATTTTTCGTTCCATATCTTATAAAATTAATTTTTATTGGAGTACAATAATTACATTTACATTGGATTATGCATTAACAATGTTACTTCAGGTTCCAAACATTTGTTAAAAAAAATCATAGTTTAATTAACTATAATAATCTTGGGGAAACCATATAATAAAGGGATACTACTTCTAAAATTATAATCTATGACTCCTTGTGTTTAACCTAGGTTATTCAAGATCATTACAAAAATATATGATTTTAACCTAGACATAACCTTATGATTTTTATATGGTTTTATCATACTATTTTTAAAATGGTGAACTAAAAATTACGTTGATACCAAATATAATTACACATGACATTAATACATAGAAATTACATATTTTTAGATGAATATTCATTAAATAACAAAAAAACCGATTCCATCACAATATTGTTTTAGTGTCATTGGTAACATTGAATCATAAAAAACGAGTTCCTAAAATATCTATAATATCCCCCCACTTTTTCCATTATAACTAGAATAATTTTTTTACATATCATACTTGATACCTTTCATCATATCATTAAGAAAATAAAAATATAAAAATAATGAGCTCACAAGATTAGTAAGGGTAATCATGGTCTACATCAATCATAACATGAGCATGAGGGAATAATTATATGATCATAAAATTTTAAAATTATACCATGTATATTTAGGATTGTAATCTTGAGTAATGGAATAGATCATTGAATTTCATAGGACATGAATTAGAAAAGTACATGATCTAGGAAAGAGTAACATTGGAATTAGATATAGAATTATGAAATATACATAATCATAAAAATCATTTCCTTACTATTCAAGGAGTTTTCTACAAGACTATCATAGTGGAATTGGTTCACCCCATAATCCTTAATAGTATTCAAGTATCACACACAAGATTACCATAGGGAACAACATCCCTTATTAAACTAAGTTCACTCCATGTTCCCATCCTATCTATGTCAGGAGATATAAATCATAACCAAATGCATTGGAGGGATATATAGGCTTCACCTATCATGTAATGAAAACTATACATAATATTTCCTAAGAACATAAATTATTCATCATATCAGGACCCATAAAAAAGAAATGGGTTTTATAATAATTTCATCATAACATAACTCATTTAGAAGAAATTAGTTTCATAAAAATCAAGACATCATAAACATAAACCATTAAAATAAAGGATATGGGTGGTATCTTTCAATAATATCCCAGATAAAGAATTATTAACCTCAAATAATGTTATCTTATATAGAAAATTATTTTAAAGGAGCACTTGAAATAATTATTAAGGGTAATATCCATTCCATTATGAAATAATTGTTCTTATGATGTTCAATTCTAATGAAATAAAATTTTATTAAAAAGAACCGTGTATTTTTATAAAGAAATTATCAAGGTGTTAAGGCATTATAATAGTTAGAAAATTTACCAATTCCAATTATGACCAAAAAGTCAATATTTCAATATTTTTTGTCAAAAAAATTATAAAGAACCTTATTTAGAAAATATAAAAATATTAATCTCAAAAAAGTTAAATAAGGGTAAAAATAATTTTATTGAATTTTTTGGCCAATATTTTTGACCTTTTTTAAATCATTATTAAAAAACAAGGTCATGGAATTGAAATACTTCCCAGTAGAGACTTAAATATAAACAATCATTGATAATGACGAGATTGTGAAATAAATCCTTAACTCTAGTGTCTCTTATAAAAATTCGCATTAAAACCCCATATATAATAAATATGGGTTTATTGTACAAGTATTGTATAAAAAAATATATATAATTTATCATATTATTTTTTAATATCATCTTATAAACTGTTCATTAATAATTTTTTTATTAAAATTATTCTTTTGAGTGATAAGTACTTTGTTTTCCAAACATGTTTACATTCGGATGTCCCGATGAGAATACATTCATCATGGTACCATTTCTTCTAGATTGTTAATCATAGTATAAAAATTATATTTATTAATAATATAAATATTTATTATCATTCATAAAAATTATATATATAAAATTTATTTTTCCATTCATGAAGATGGTAAGTTGTACGTACACCTGAATGATGTTTCCATTTTTTTAACTGATGCAATGAAATGAAGGAAAATAATAATGTGAACATTATATAATTATTAATATATCATATATATAATATGAATTCATATTTTTTTAATTACCATACATGTGAAATGTAAATGAAAAATGAATCACATGAAATCATGGAGATGGTAGTACATTCGTACACACGAGCGGCGTTATCATTACCCAGAAGATTTGTTCTTAAGATAATAAATATGATGTCATCAGTATATAATAATAATAATTTACTTGATAACATATATAAACATTAAAAATATCATAATATCCATCCATAATTTATGGTAATGAAAAATTAATTATATTTCTATGTGAAGATGGTAAGTCGTATGTACGTATGAGCGAGAATTTCACTTTTTATTTGAAACGAAACAGTTTTTATAATGGTGTATTCATATTAAAAATAAAAATTAAGAATATTTCAGAGGGTTATGTTATTATATTATTATATATATCATATATTTATAGTAGTTCAGGAAGGGTATTAAAATATTTATTGGTTAGAGCAATTACATTTTTTTCGAAATGACTCATTTAAATCTTCTTCAAAAGGATCTAGATTTTTTCTTTTGGGTAAGACGAAACATATAGAATGTGTCTAGGTAAGTAGATAAAAGAATTAGGTAGTGTTTGGTCAATCTATAAGGATTAATTTAGTGAAATAACATGAGGGAGTAAATATCCTCTTACAATGGAGTTGAGGGGAACCTTTTGAATTTCTCAGAAGATTAAAATACATAAAGACTATTCTAGAGACAAAGTCCAATAATTAGCCAATAAATGAATAGTGCATGGAATTGTAGACAATATATTTTTCCCTATGTTCTTATGTAATAATTTTATGATTTTTAAATAGTTAAAGAAAATATTTTCCCATAAAATATCATTATTGTCAATTGTATTACTATTCATTACTATGCCTTTACAAATATCAAGAAAATAAGTTAATTTATAAAAATATATATTCTATTATATCCTAAACGTTTAAATTTTATTTATATAAATATTGGATCAGCTTAAATATCTCAAAATTTCTTTATTTTAATATTTTTAAAAAAATTTATTTTTTTCATTTAATTTAATAATAACTCAATTATCTTTCTATAAGTATTTAAGGTAATAATTTATTTGCAAATTTTTATAAAAATAGTATCATGAATAAAAGAAAATATTTTATATTTCAAAATACAATTTATGGTTGAAGATATATTCTGTATAACCACATATTTAAAAATTTATACATATTAAAATTAGAATAGCGAAATGTTTAACTTTTCTTTATATAAAATACTATTAGAGACTTAATGTCAATAAAAAGGATTAAAAAGGCCCAAAATTAAACCAAAGGATGATTAATGTTTGAAATTACTCATAAAATATGATTAAGGAAAGTGACAGGGTCATTTTATAATCCTTATCATAAAACTTTTCCCTTAATTACCCATTTTACCCTTAAACGTGGTAACAGAAAATATTAAGGTTTCTATTCATATAAATAAGAAAAAAATAAATGGGGCATTTTCAATAAATTTATTCCTTATGAATATAAATATGGATTAAATTTTTTTAAAATTAAAAAAAATTAATAATAAGTGGCAGAAATTAATTTAAAATTAAACCGGAAAACCCAATGGAAAATAATTTTTCATAAAAATTCCCTTTTTAAGTATAAAATATATTTTTACTTAATTTATGTATAAATGAGGTACAAAGACAAAATTTAGATTATTTTTAATTATAATGAACTAATAAAAGTTTAAAACTAATCCAAAATATAATTTTACATTGTATAATCATTAAGAGAAAATAAAATTTTTTAGTGTAAATCGTTATTTTTTCACTATTCATTAAAATTTCAAATGTTTGAAAAATTATTAAAAATTCATCAATATTTAATGCTCACATGATGAATTAAAAAAATAATTTTATTTTTTCAAAAAAAATGTCTAAAAGTTTCAAAATATGTTATATTTATTTTCCCATTCAATTTAATAGAATCATTTTTTTAGGAAACATATTTTTGAATAATAAAATGGATTTTACTAAAAAATATGTTCTTATTTACTAGTAATTAATAAATAATTATATTTAATTACATGGTTATTAATATTCGTACTGCCTAATTAATTATTTATGTTATAATATTCATGTCAGAATAATAATATTTTTAGAGCATATCACTATTCATTTAAACTCTATGTTGTGTGAAATAGAAGATATCGATTAAATAATATTATTTAAAACAAAATTTTGATATATTTTTTTGGTTCTAAAATATTATTTTTTAAATCACTATCATGGGAACATCACCCGACCCCCAATTTTCTCATATAATTAGAAATACCAAAACATGATATTCCCCTTTCTCTAAAACATATACTTATGACTTGATAAAAAACTAGATTCTTGGAAAATTGGAAATTATTTATAAAATCAAACAAAATTATAAAAACTAAGGAAATATAAAAAATCTAAATTGAAAATTAAAACTCTTTATCAAAACCAAAATCCTAAGACATATTTAACTTCTCTAAATTTTCCACTAAACATTAAATTTTTAGTATCCTAATTAAATTTGTTTTTTCAAAATTCTTATAGATCCCTTTTGAAAAAATAAATATAGTCTATGTGGATCCAACTATATCAGACATAATATCTCTCGTCACAAGATTTGATTTAGTAGGACATGAAACCAGAAAAGCTTCCTAAATCAAAAGTTAGGTTTATTTGAATTCAAAATCTTTTTTTCCACATCTTATAAAACATTTAGAGTGTCTAAGGGCCACAACCAAGTCATATATATTATTATATAGTGAAATGCATGACAATTATATGGGTTTTGGTGTCTTTTAAAAATACAAAGTTACTATTTTGAAATTCTGAACAACGCACTAGTAATGCTGGAAGTTCTTGAAATAATTTCAACATGCATGATTTATATACATAGTTTTAAAAATTCACATTATACATGATAGTTATTTGGTAAAAAAATTTATAATCAAGGTTTTATTGAAAATTATAGTAATTCCTGAAAAAAGTGCCTTTTTCTATCATAAGATGCATTTTTTTCTTATGAATTATGTATACCTAGTCCAAACCACAATAATTTTCCTATAAATTTATACACCCTATGAAATAGCCTTCCTTAATAGTTGTTTTTAAAAATATTGGAATAAAAATTTATCAATAAATATTAATAAATAAAATAAACCTAATAAAAATAGATTTAATATTTATAAACAAGTTTCAATTAACGTAACCCATTCCATACACTATCTCTTTAGAGAAAAATCATCAACTTATGGAATAAATAATAACTCAATAACATATAATTGTAATCTGAAACCAAAACCAATAAAAGCACATTTAAATATTCTTAATTAGTCTTATTAGATATGTTTTAAACATAAATTATTAGTTTTTATTCCATATGTTTGTCAACCATCCCATGCCATTCAAAATATCGTATATGTAATTCAAAATAAACATTTTCAGAAAATTCCAAAAAATAAAAACACACCCCAACTTCAAAATCTCATCATACATAATGAAATCCATTTTCAAAACCATGTAACAATTATAAAAATGACTTCATCTCCCAAAATAATGAATGAAAAAACAATACACTCTTATGAATCCAAATCTATAACATTATAAAATTTCCCCTCTGAAAAAACAACACGCCCAAAAAATTATTTATTAAAGAAAACTTACCAATAATGTGAACTCAAAAATTGTTTGGATTCAGTAACAATACAAAAGGTAATGGAGTTTTTTGTTTTATAAAATAAATCCAAATATTACATATATGATAATAAACAACTTCAATATTTATTGATTAACAATTTTCACATTATTTAGATAATATTCTACATGAGATTTACGTATAAATGTAAACAAAATTAATTAAGTTTCACATCTCCAAGTGATATTTTGTTACCAAATAACTATGTTATATCACCTTTAAAAATTACATTATAAATATCCCATTCAATAGTAAATATAAAAGTATACTACAAAAGAAATATATTATAAATTTATAATTATCCAATTTCAAAATTTAATATTTTTTAATAAATAAAAACTAATTTAAAATAACATTAATATAATAAAGAAACATGAAATTTATATATATTAAACTAAACTAAACCTAAATATACAAATTATCTTCTAGATATTAAAAAAATACACAAATTTAAAAATTAATTATTTATTATATTTTTAAAGTAATAACATTATACACTAAATTATATTCCATTTATTTTGAAAATATACACAAAAAAAATTAATTAAGATACCCATTGAGATTTAGGAAAATTTATTCATAAAGGAAGATTACTATATCCATTATTTTAAAATACCCCATTAAGTAAGAATATAACAAAATATAAGTACAATTTTTTAGAATAAATTAAAAATCAATTTTTATATATTATATAACCCCAAATATAGATGTTTTAGAAAATAAATTTAGCTATTATCTTTTATAAATAAATCATGAATTATTTTATTCCATTAAATATACTTTCAAAAAAATCAATAAAATCTAGATACATAAAATAAAATTAATAATGAAATTAAAAAATCAATAAAATGAATTAAAATCACCTTTATAATTAGGTAAAAAAATTCATTTAGTTTTAACTTGACATCTTATTTTGTGAAATATAAATTTTTGTATGATTCGTTTTAAATTCATAAATTCAAACACAAGAAAAGTAAATATTAATTAGAAAATTAAACCTCAAAAATACTTTTCCATATGTAGGTATACATAATTTCCTACCATCAAACTATGAAAAGTTCATAAGTTAAATTTAACCAATAGAGTCAATAGATAAACAAAATTGTGGATCCTTGAATTCATTTATTAGAAAATTTTGGTTCCTTTCACTCTTATAAAGATTTTACCAAATAAATTTCGAATCATTATTATTTCCAAAATTGAAATTGGAATAACATAAACCCTTACATTGAAAATAAAACCCAAAAAATTTAGGTTCCCATGATAATATTTATATTCAAAGGACAATAGAATTCATTTTATCATAATTCCATAAAAGTCACCAATTATAAATATCATACTATATTGAAATATTGAAAACATTATTCATTATTATATAAATTCAATTATTATTAATTATTAAAATATTCCCCTATGTATAAAACATAAAATTATAGATTTTATAGAATTACAATATATAATTTTATTCCATTCAATATACCCACATAACTCAAAAAATAAAGAAATCATTCACACATAACATAATATAAACAATGAAAATTTTCAAAATTATATCTGGGAATGATATAATCGATTAAAATACCACATTCAACTATTTAGGGAAAACACTGAATACATACAAGAGACACCAAATCAATTTCAAATAACTCATGGTTCATTCTAAATCCCATGCCTGATTCAATCGTAAGTTACAAAACCTGACAACCTCCCATCCTCATGAAATCCTACCTCTATATTGGAGGCTGCTGACTAGCAGTGAGGGTCTTTTTTGGTATGATGTAAATATTATACCATATTTTATAGGGTATAGGAAAATATTAAAATAGAAACAAAGTAGTAATGGTATTTAGTAAGTAAATGGAAAATAAAACATCAATTGTTTTGTAAACTTAAGAACTAATCAATATAATATTCAGATTATTATATGGTTATACATAATTATGAAATAGGAATACATCAAAAATGGAAAAAAAACACCAGTATATACAAAAGAAAGATAAAAAATTGAAATGGATATATCCATGTACATATTGAGTGAATCATCAATAATTATCTCCCAATAACCTATCCTAAAATTAAGTTAATCATATATAGCTGGGTGATTCCCTTTGTTCACACCTATCCATGAGTTCTATGTAGATAAGAAAAGGCAGAATAAACTGGTTGTGAATAAATATTATTCATCTACTATAAATGGTGTCTAATGAAAATCCAGTCTATTAATATAAATTGTAAAAATATGAGGGTATAATGAATGTAAGACAATAAATAAATACACCCATGTCATGATCAGAAATCTCATGGGATACTCTTCCAAACCTATATTCTTTGGCCAAAGATAGTTGTCTCTAAGCATATGACCAATATCTAGTCATAGACCAAAGTAACATATCCATGGAATCGAGGTATAATCATCACAATGGTTCCATAGGAGGCCCATGGTAACTATGACCTTATAATGTTTATCAAACTCATAATAATCAACCAAGATGTTAGTCTAGGGTAGTGCAATCCAAGGGATCAAGACTTGGAATATCACTATAAAATTTTCTAACTAAGATCACAGATAATTCCATGGAAATATTAGGATATACGTGACTGGATATTGATGAGATAATAATATGAGGTCCAAATTTGAGGACATCAAACCAAATCTAATGAGGTGATCCAAGACATTCCTATTTCAATAAATCAAGGAGATTAATCAGTGTGAATAAAAGCAAGTGGCAAGCTAAGAAACCGATTATGACTATTTTTTTGTCACATGGTGGTCACATTAATGAATCAGTTGGAATCCTATGAGTTCTAACAATGTATTTCATGTCGAGAATCCAAGCCTTACTCATGGAAGTTCCTGCCTTTAATAGTGATCATGGTTGAGTATAAAAGATAAAGATAATATAAAAATTGCTAAAATGTGACATGAGATGTATCAATTCCATTTATTACATTGTTCATTTCATTAACATATAATAACAAGGAATAGGTGAATTGTCCTTGGAATTTAACAATTCATTTATCCCAATTTCATAATTTGGTAAATTATTTTACAAGTGAAAACCAAACAAACCTGATGGAATTTTTGGCTAAAACAAATAATTTTTCATCAAGTGCATTTAAACTAACACCCCCTATTGGGTGGTTCATGCTGAGTAATTCAACCTCCAATGATGTCATAGGGTCTTCATGAACTTTTTAAGAAATTTCAGAGCATAATTTAATGTAATATTACCATAGAGAGAATTGTTTGGATTGTTAGGTTTGCAGTATAATGTAGAAACATTATAAACACAACTTATTTTAAAAAATATTATTCCACTAACCTTATACTTGTATTACACTCATCCCCTAGTATCAAATTCTATTTTAGGTTATAATGAGAAAAAATTTCAAAGTAGAAAAATGAACTTAAAATTATGAAATATTATCTCGCATAGATAAAAATGATAAATTAGACAATGAAAAAAAGAAATAGAATTGAAATAATTTCTTTTGGTGATCTAATGAATCTGACGATGAAAGAATCAGAGGTCAGATGAGGGATATCCACCAAATTTAATAGGAGTAAGAGATGTATAGATCTCACACTGGTAGCCACTATTCAAAATAGGGAATAAGAAGAGTTTTTTATATTTTTAAGGTAAGTAGTGTAATAGCTCAAGATTTTATAAGTAAAATATTATGATTATCAGCTTTATGATATTCAACATTGAGCTAAATTGAACGATGAAGTTTTATTTTTTAAATATTATCATTATAATCTAGAATTTAAAATGGAAAGTATGAGTAGAATTAAATACATTATGAGATATATAAAAATAACCTACCCAATAAAAATCTATTTATAAATTATTAGTAAATTAACATCAAAATTTTATAAAAGTTATACTATACTTAGAAAAAAATGATTTCATTCCAAAATGATTTTTATTTTTTTTTGTGAGAAAATATTTTTTTTCATAAAATTTTAAAAATTGTATTTCATATTATTAATTAAATTTATAAAATCATTATATAAAACATATACTAGGTTGATTTTTTTTGTTTTTTATGAATGTATTGATTTTCCAATAAATAATGAAAAATAATTTTTTTTATTAAATACATTATTTTATTTCAAAAACATACAAAATAAATTATTTTAATTATTTTAAATAATACAATATTTTTTATTGTAATCAATTTAATATTCTAATTTTTTATAAAAACAACTTTTATACGTAAAAAGTCATGTTTATGAAAAAATGTATTTATGTGTGCACTATGTTTTTTATATTAATAAATTAAATTAATAAATATTTGTTAATTATTTTTATTAAATGTATATATTATATCATATGTAAAAAAATTTAATATTCATTTTATATTTTTTCTTGTTAAGATATACCAAGGAAGTATGTTTTACCCTTAAAAATGTATTTTTCATAAAAAGCGATTTTCATCACGAGTTGCACACTTTTATTAATATTATATTCTTCAATATAAAAAATTAAAAAATAATTAAATGGACTATATAGGACTCATGAGATTCAAATTTGGTAAATATAACACCTTTAATGGTCAATATGAATAGTAACCCTGGTAAAATTATTCAATTTGGTAAATGGAAAAAGTGTTATTATTGTTTAAAAATAAGTTGAAAGGAAAGAATTTTTCATTTTAAATATCATTGAATGAATGAAATTTTACCATTTCCCCCTTAGTCTCAAAATATATTTTTTTAAAGAAACCTTCCCATGAAAATGACCTATATAATACTGAAATCACAGAAAGTAACAAAATATCACTCTCTTAGTTTCAAAAATATGTTATGTTTCCACATAGGAAAAAGGAATTTTTGAATGAATATAATTTTATATTTTTTGTTTTTCAAAATTATTTTCATTAAATGTTTTTATTTTTATTTTTTAGTGATTATGTAATTACCTTAAATGTTTATACAATACCAAAGTAGTATTTCTTGAAATGATAAATAAAAATAATAATTCATTTAAAAAATATTAAAAAAATATAAATTGATAATAATGAGTTAATTATAAGTTTTTTAATGATAATATCACATCCAACTTCTTAACTTCTAATCCATTAGATAATGATAATGTCGGTCATGCGTACGTGTAGACTACAACCTCCAGAGGAGATGTGATTTTTTTTCACTTTTGGTTTGCATGGATGATAATAATGAAGTATTTAATGAATATTTTTTATATTTATAATATAAAAGTTATTCAATAATGTAAATAGATTATTTACCTTTATTTCCTTCCATCCATCGAAAAACAATATTAATGCATATATATAATCTACTGTTTCCCTGAGCGATGTACCTCATTTTTCTACATCTATCAATAATGAATAAATATTAAAAAGTATTTACTGAATATTTACTATATATATCATTATTAACTTTATGGATATTATTTATCCATTATAATAATAAAATAACTAAAATTATTAAAATAATGTATATAGAAAAATGAAGTAGATATTTCCAAGAATAGTTATGTTAAAAAACAAATGTGAACAAACTCATGATAAAAGGTTATCGTTAAATAATATATGATATTATGTATCTAAATAAGGTTCTTTAATTTTTTTATAGTGATTATATATTTATATATATATTATTATTATTTAATGTGTACGAAGTAATTCTGACCTAATGTGAGGTATTTCTAGTCTCTCTTTTATTTCTAGGTGACATATGTAGTATTGACAACTCAATTATTTTTTGTGGTGTATATAATGACCCTTTTAAAATTTATATAATTAATAACCACATTTTCATGATATTTAAAGTATCAATTTATGTTATTTTTTAATGGGTTATAGGATTCCAATGTCACCGAAGCATGTAAGGTATTTTTATCTCACTTTTATATCTATGTGACACATGTAATATACAAAACTTATTTCATTTGTGTTGTCTAGGTACCAAAAATGAATTTTATTTATGATTATTTTTATGAAATTTATTATTATTTACATATCCAGGTAATTTTATTATTTTTTGGGACTTACGATTCAAATAATACCAATCCAGTAAGGTTTTTATGTCGTAGTTTCATTTGTTTTCTGGATTGTTTATGATTATGATTATGATGATGAAATATTTAGATCTATATCACATGAAAATCAGGAATTTTATTTTAATATGGTTATTTATTAATAATTAGTTTTTTCACTCATTTTACTCACCTTATTTAATCAAGATATAAAAAATTAGTTTTAAGGAAAATAAACTTCATTTCTCTCTTCAGTCAGATCCATTTTCTCTAAAAAAATATTTTAAAAATTTATTTAAAATTCTCTGATAAAATTTTAAATTCATTTTTAAAATTTATAGATTTCAAAAAAATGATTCAAAATAAATCCTCTTTCCATTTTATTAATGAGGAATTTTGTTTAGGGTATTTTTAAAAAACTCAAAAAAGACTTTTCCTTTTAACGTAAACAACATGAATTGAATTTCCCACTCTGATGATCGCTAAATTATTTGAAAAATCTTTTCAGTGATTCGTTTATTTATTTTAGAATAATATTTATTCTATAATACTTTATAAATTTAAATATTTTAATGAATTTATTTCAATTTGGAAAGGTTGTTGTCCTAAAAAATGTTATAATGATCTTTTAATGTTGTTTATATTCATTAAAGACCACAACCCTTGATTTTAATTATTGTTTTATGGTGATATAGTCAATGGATAACATACTTATTGTTTCTTCTAAGTGTTTATGTTTATGATGATAGCATATTTATTAAACTCATTCATTTTCCGTGAATTATATTATGATGAAAAGATGAAATGTTTAGAAAAACCATTTCTTTTCCAAGGATTATGCTATAATGAACATCATATGAATCCCATTTCATTTAATAGGTTACGATATGTTGAATGTTTTATGATCGTGTAGAACACATATTTATGAATTCCATTTTTTGAAAGTGGTTGTCGTATAACCAAGGTTAGTAGTATCATTATACCCATGTATGGTGGTTATGTTATAAAAAAGAATGGTTGTCACATTATAACCAATAATAGTGGTTATGTTTTAACCAAGGATGGTGGTTGTGTTGTTTTAAAAAAGTGTTTTACCGATATCTACCACAAATTTATTGGTTAAATATTTATATCTCAAGAGATCAATAGGGTTAGAAGAGGGAGTGAACCAAGTTCAGTAAGGGCCTTCGTCCACTATGATTGTCTTGAGAGTGAACCTTAACTACTATGATGGTTTGGGAACTGAACTCATTCCACAATGATAGTATTATAATGACAATATAGCTACTAAGGAAATTATTTTCTATTCATATTTTTATGTGAAAAACATATGTCTCAGGAAAATGTTATATACTCATGGATCATGGTCATTGAATCCTCTATGCTTCATGTCATATGAAATTCCACATTTTATGCCATGAATCAGGAATATGATCTATAATATACATTTTATGGTTTTAGAAATTTTATTCACATGTTATAAATCCATTTTTTTGTTATACTCAAGGTACCATTGATATCCCCCTTGTTTACCATAAATGATAATTTGTGCTCACCCTTTCCAATGTTTACTTTCCTTGGGTTATAATGAAAGGTACTAAGTATTATAAGTCTAATAAAAGTAATAGTTATGAATAACTTAGTGGGATATGATTATGATCTTTTATGAATGATATTTTTATGTGTCCAATCTCAAAAGGAACTTGACATATATGATTCTGGTGAGAATCATTATTTTATATAATAAATATTCATATATAAAGTTGTAATATCTTTGTATGAAACATATGCGTATCTATAGTTGGTACTGTATGAAGGATTAGTTAACCATTATAACTAGTATGACATAACATTTTTTAGAGCACTAGGGATAACACTATGTATATGATAAAATTATAAGGTTTTGGTAATATCCACGAATGACCTATGTTAAACCTATAGTTTCATAGAAGAAGGTGTCATGATTTAAACATCGTATAATTTTTTTTCATGAAAATGTGGTTTTATAGTCTAATGATTGGTTTCCAAAAAAATATTTTTGGTTTTAGTCAGTGTATGGAAAAAGGATTATTCATTTTAATAATGATGGACAAGGTAATGATTGTACTCATAAGTAACAAAAATAAACAATAAATGGAATGTGAAACCTTTTGAAAATGGCTAATATTACATATTATTATATTATAAAAATATTAATTTTCATGAGTTTCCAAACATACCTAATAAGAGAATGATGTAATTTCATAAATACCATGGGGGAAATAAGATTCAACTTCAAACATATCCAAAATCTGGTAAGAAGAAATCAAGTGAATGTATTAAAGGAATGTAAAGATTATTTAACAATGAAAAAGAAGGATACAAGGCATGTAATTTATGAGGAAAAATTAGAAGATCAGTTAAGGAAGTATATGAGAATAATAGTCTCCCTAAGTTATCCTTAACTGCTGAATTTTTAAAATGTATAACGTGTGGTCATCATACAAATCAATATCCTAGGGGGGATTATAGAGAAGAGAATAAGTATGTTTGTATGAATAATGGTTTTACCAATGACGATGAATATAATTTGGATGATATATGAAATCATTTGGATGTTTTAAATTTTTTTATAATGTTTAATATAATAATAATAATTAAATTTATGTTTAGTAATATTAGGACAAGAATCATATTTGATTTTGTAGGAAAGAAATATTGGGTTATAAGATGATGAATCAAAGTTAATTGTTTAAGAGGGATGTTTTATTATTGATGTGTTTAAGTGTTTTAATTCAATAATTATGTTGTATAAGTGTTATAATAAAGTTATTCTGGATATAAAATGATGAAACATCTATGAATTTTTTGGCAGTAATTGTTTTTATAAAATTTGAATTTTTTTGAATGGTACTAATAACCAAGAAAAGTAATTTATATGTATGGTTGTATTTGTAGATACCGCATGATTAACATAAAGATAAAAATTAATATGTGTATATTTTAGTTAATAATTTTTAGATGTGATAAAGAGAAAATTGATATTCATATATTAGAATCCTTACATTATTTTAGTGATTTTAGAATAACGTGATTTAGGGAAATAATATTGTTTTTTTGGATTTATGGAATATATTCCATAGTTTTTGAATTATTTTTGGGAATAATTAATATGTTTTCAAATTTTGTGGATACATTCATGGGTTTATTATTTTATGGTTGATCATAAGTTCAAAGGCATTAACACCACAATTTTAATGTTTTTGGTCTTAGGATTTTGAAGATATTTGAAACTATTACCGTGTATTAGAAAGAATACTTCATATAGTTTGAAATAACTCTATGGGATTGGAATATAATTTAATGTAATGATAATTATGGACAACTGGATAGTGGGATATAGATAATCAGAAGGATGAAAATAAATTCATCAAAAATGATATTTTTTCAATGATATTTTTTGTGAAGCTAATTATTACAATTCATATTAGTTTCTAGGTTTTATTCATTCTCTTTTTGTGAATTTCACTACATTACAAGATTATATAGTCTTTTATCATGGTGATTAATGGTATTTGGGTGATTTTTCCTTAGCTTAAGGTATATGCAACCCCTTGGATTAATAATCTACTTAACATGAAATATTATTTGCGAATAATGAAATTAATATTTTAAAAATGTAAACTAAAGGGTATAATATAGCACTTGGGATTAAAACATTCTTTAATGTTATATTTATATATGTAATTAAGGCTTTAGATATTAACGATTCATTTTTTCATTTGAATGTTTATTCATCCCGAGAATTATCTTGTGCAACATTTTTTTGTTTGTTATTGAATAATGATAGGAGGAATATTTTTTTATTCTTTTTTTTTCAATTAGGATTTTATATTAGTTCTTTAATCATACATATTTATTCACATATACTCATCAATTATAGAAACACATTATATTGCAGTAAATATTGATTAAATAATGATATTATATTTTTTTATGTAAACATATTTCCTTATGTTCATAGTCTATATGGTAAAGTAATTTCTCAAATCATTGAAAATTATATTAAGATAAAATTTCTATTCTATAACCTTCTATTATAATTAATTGGTGGTATTTTAACCCTACATTGATTTATAATTTTTTGGATTTTAAATTTATCTGGTACATATTCTCATTCATTATCTATTATTAGTTATGCATTAGTTTTATATTCTATATCCATGTTTTCAATTACCACAAAATTTTTTCTATTTGTAATCACAGATTTGATGACCTTCATACTTCACTTTCCCTCCTATTAATTGGAATTTTTATTATCCCTTCCTAAAATGTGGGTTTTCAAAAAGGGAATTTCGAAATATATAACCCTTGATTACCATGAACATTTTAAAATGATGAGGACATACCTTATTAGGGGGCGGGTGATATAATACTATGATATTTTAGATGAAGAACATTATGTTTGATAGTGTATACCACACACAATACTGAACTTAGTTGAACCATAAAGTATTATCATTTCAATATGATCATTATAATGTACCCATTAATTTTGAGGGTATTAATAATATTAATAAAATTATGAGGCATATAAAAATAACCTACTCAATATAATGTATTTATTAATTCATAGTAAATAATAATTCAATTTTTATAAAGTGAAATTACGCTTATGAAAAAGTAAGTATCCTTCATAAATTATATTACAGATTTCTTTGAGAATGTATTTCATTTAATTATTTAAGATTTTTTATATTATAATTCATAAAATTATATAAATTTACTAAATAACTATATCAAAATTTTCATATGTTGAATTTATTAGATTTTCTAAAAATAATTACCATCCAATGAATATTCAAAAATATTGATTATAATTGAAAGATGTGTCTTTTTAGAACATGTGAAAATATAATTTTTGTTTCAAATTAGTTTTAATTTTAAATTATATATTTTAGTTTAAATTACACAATTAATTTCATTAGAATCCCTTTTATGTTGGAATTTGGAATAAAAAAAATTTCATATATAAAGAGGCATTTTTTCAAAGAATAATGTTTATTCATGCAATGTGTTCTATATCATAAAAAAATAAATTAATCAATATTATTCAATGATTCTAATAAAATTTAAAAATTATTTATTAAATAAATAAAAATTAACATTCATTTAATATATTTTCTATAGTTTTGATAAGAATAAACCATGTTTTATGCTTAAAATGAAAATATTTTAAAAATTGGTTTTCATCATAACATGTAATCTTATGCTAAAATTAATTTATGCCACTTATAGAAACTAAATTTTGATAAATTGGAAAACATAATTGGATTTAGGATGATAAAATTTTAATATAGGCCCCTTTATCGGTTATTTAATATGAATAGTAATCGTTGTAATTTTTATCACTTTGATAAAGGGTAAATGAGGTTAACCTTGGTTTAAAATAAGTGATAATACCATCATTTTTTATAAAAATTATCACTAGATGAAGGTAATTATACCCGTATCACCCTAGGCTCAAATTTGAGTTGTTTAATGAACCATTTTCCATAAAAATGAACTATTTAATATTTAAATAAATGAAAGTTAAAAAATGTTACTCTCCTAGTTTTAAATATATCATATCTGTACACATAAGAAAAAAATTATAAATTTTTTTATGTTTCTATTTTGATCCTAATGAAATAATTTTGATTCTAAAATATTATGTATAATTTTTTGAAATTATATAAAGACTATATGAGATTATGCAACACTAATGGAGTATTTCTCCAAACAAAACAAAAATAAAAAATTATTTAAAATTTATTAAAAGTAATATAACATTTTTAATTTAATATGTTACTTAAATTTTGAAGATTTATATGAAATAAAACTTTATTTTAAATAATTATAGTATAATTCAAAATGTGGGTTTTTGTGTTTTAAGTTAAATTAAATAAATACTTTCCAAATTGGAAATAAAGATATGTTATGAAAACAAGATTTTAGTAAATGGAATTAAAATCATTAAAATTTTAAAATAGGGAAATGAAGATGATATATGGTCTAAAATAATATACATTACCCATTTATAATCCATATGGAAACATTTTTATTTTGAATTACTTCAATATATTTAAATATTTTATGAAATTCCAAGAGTTCCCCTCCCCTATATTGTAAAAGGGGACCCCTCTTATCGCTTCTTCATGCCACATTGGGAATTATAGATAAACAAATATATAAAAATTGGACTTACCAAGTCCCCTAGAAACATTCTATAGATGTAGATATTTCCAACAGGCCAAGCTTAGAGATCTTTAAGAGCATATTTAACGGATTTATTTAAAAAAAGATGTAATCACCTTAACTGATCAATTATTTTAATTATTATTTCTCATCATGTAAATATAATATATTATTAATAAAATTATAAGTTAATTATCCATAATATACAATTTTTTATTATTATTATGAAACCATCTTTATTCACCCTCTTTGCATTAAATGATATGTGAAAATATTACTCATTCGTACGCACTACTTACCGTCTCCATCTAGTGATACAATTAATTACTAATCATATTATTTTTTGGATGTTAATTATGTTGATTTTAATTTTTATATATGATACTTATCACATAATTATACATATGGAAGGATTCAATCATATCCACCTTCTCCAGGAACAGTTTAATTCATATTAATATCTCTATCTTTTATGAATAACGCTTAAAATACATATATATTGAATATGTGTGATATTTATATCTTTATTTTCATTAAAAATATGTTTTATCCATGAAAAAAGGATCAAAATGAACAAAACAAAATGAACCTGAAAAAAGAAGAAGATATCACCCATAACAGAGATTTCAATGAAGAATTGATGAAAACATGTGATAAAGGGTAATAAATAAATCATATATGGTATGATATATGATTAAAGTTCATTAATAAATTCGTAATAATTCAATATTTATTATACATGATTTTTTAATGTCTACAAAGGAATTCAGACAAGAGGTAAAGAATTTCAAGTCTTGTTTTTTTCTTTCCATGAGACATAAGTCATATTCAACACATGTTTCTTTTTCTATGTTGCATATATTACATCATTGAAATGTTACATCATTGATATACGTAATTTTATTATACATAATGTTTCATTTGAACTTATTCTTTAATGGTTATTATTATTCAAATATTACCAAAAAAATTAAAGGATTTCAGTCAAACTTTTATTTATAGAGGACACATACCTTATACACCACTTATTTCTTTTGTGTGGTTTATATAATTCCTATGGATGTATTTTAGGATTATTATTTTTAAATTTATAGTGATAAAAATATCCGTCTTTGGTTATTTATTTTATGGGACTTATAATTCAAATGTTACTAAAGCAGAAAGGGTGTTATGTCACAATCTCATTGTATTGCGGGATTGTTTTTATTAAGTTAGTGATGATGAAATATTATAATATATCTCTCTATAAATCATTAATATTTTTTACCTCCGCTAGTTCTTTATTTATAAAATATTATATCCTTTAATTTTCCTCACTTTAAGTACTTATGATATCAAAAATTCATTTTTAATGAAAATTGACTTTATTTTTCTCTTCGGTCATATCCATGTTTTCTAAAAATATTTTAAAAACATTTTTTCTATTATACTATAAATTTTTAAAGTAATTTTTTCCCATGTTTAAATTTTTTAAAAATGGTTCAAAAATTAATGTTATTTTTAGTTTTAGATTTTAGTACTCTTTAAAAAACCAAAATGTAAAAGTAATGTTTTTTCACTTATACAACTTGAAAATAATTTCCCACTATCATGAAGAATCAATGCTTTGAAGATTAATCTATATGTTTCCATGGTTATTTTAAAATATATGTTTTAAATAATATTTTAAAAAATTATTTATTTTAAATAAGTGATTTAAAAATGGAAAGGTTATTTTCTTCAAAAGTGATTAAAAGAACATTTAATGTTGTTTCTATTAATCAATGTCTATAACCATTGATTTCATATAATATTATCTAGGAATAAAATCAAATGATACCTTACTTATTATTTTAATAGATACTTTATGTTTATAATGATTATATATTTATGAATCATGTTCCTTTTCCATGGGTTATACTCTAATGAAAAAATGAAATTCATTTGAAACCTTTTTCCATTCCACAGGGTATGCGATGATGAACATTTTATAGAACCAATTTCATTTCATGGGTTCTAATATGAAGAATATTTATGGATAATTTTTAACATTTATGAATAGTTTTAATTATGTTATTACTGTCAAAATATAACCATGGATAGTGGTCATGTTACAACTAAGGATGATAGTTACGTTTTCTCTAAGGATAATGGTTGTATTATAACCAGGGATGGTCGTTACATTATAACTAAGGATAACAATAATGTTATAATAATGAATGTATGTTACATTATAATGGAGGATATTTATAAGTTATAACCAAGGATAATGGCTGCATTTTAACCATGTATAGTGGTTATGTTATAACCAAGTATGGGTGTCACCTATATCACCCATTAATGTAAGGGGAAAAGATTAATATTTCATCAGATGAACAAGGCTTGAATAGGGAGTGATACCATTTCAATAAGGGAATTTTCTCACTATGATAATATTGTTAGGGAACCTTTACTACTCCTATTGTTTGGGTATTTAAGTTATTCCACTATGATATTCTTGGTAGTGATCCTTTAATAATAAAGAAATGATTTCAAATAATTATTTGTTTTCCACAAGATTATGTCATATTCCAATGTTATGATCTCATAGTTCATGTCCATTCAATCCTTTTTTGATATGTGTCTCATGAATTGAATGTTTTTCCATGACTCAGGATTATGATATATGATATGTAAGGTTTGATTTTCAAATGTTGTTATCATATTATTATACTCTTATATTCATGTTATGATCAAGTGATCATTGATATCTCCTTTATTTACCCTTACTAAGCACATAGTCTCTCTATTTATAATGCTTCCTTTCGCCATGTTATGAACAATAAAACTAAGTATGATATATCAAAGAAGGGTGCTTGTTTTGGAAAACATAATGGGGGATGGTGTAGATCCATCATGTGGATGTTTTTTTATGCATCCATGTTTCCAATGGCACCATACGTATATGATTATGTCATATATTGATATGTTATGCAATCAGTATTCATATTTTAATATGTTATATTTCTGTATGAAATGTATGGGTCACTATAAGGTGGAATAATATAGTTATTTCCCATTTATTTAAAGAGGTGAATGATTTGGACACGCGGTTAGACAAACCATCCACTAACCATGTAAACCTACTATCTCTGTGCACACCCATCACATGGATCATATACATGATTAAACAAACCATGTGTGGACCATGAATTTGGAACTGTTTAGGATCCAACACCAGGCATAGTCTAATTAAATAGTGAAGGAAACCTTGCAGAAACCATGCATAGTGGACCAATAATATATGTCACGTTTGAATTTTCATGTAACCCATGTTTCATGTTATAAAAAAGTGTCTCCACCCTCTTAGGGACACTTGTACGTGGTGAATGGTTAGAATTAACCATGTGCCTCCCCCTACTTCCCCCAAAATAGGGACTCATAGCCTCAAACCAGGACTTAACACTAAGAAAACATTCATGCACCCTTTAAAAACATGAAAATGATAAAACAAGTGGTATATACTAAAAATATTAAATAATCCATACCCTTTTAATAAATTAGGATGATAAAACCTTGCATCCTTATAACTGTACATCCCTGAGTTTCCCTTATTGAGATGGTTGAGATGTATCTAAGATTAACTCTGGCCATAGAGAATGTATATCATGCACTCTTTTCCAGGTATCATCCTGTACATGATTGTTCTTCCATAACACATGAACTATATGAACTATCCTACCATAGAGTGTTTTTTAATATAATCTATGATATGACTAGGGTATTCCTAAAATAAAGAATCAACCTTTAACTCCATTTCATCAGGATAAAAATAACGTAATAGGTCAGAGTATTATTACCATAGATTTGAAATGTGAAAAAAATCATGCATATCCATGTAATATAGAGGAATATATCTTGAATATGAAATTTAATTGACTCTCTTAAAAATATCAAAAGGTCCAACAAGAATTTTTTAAAGCTTACCCAACCCTTAAAATTATAAATAACACAATTTAGGTGAAACGGGTAGTAAAATTTGATCTCCCACCTCAAAATATTGAGGTCAATAGTGACGATGAAGATATGACTTCTTACTAGAATGTGTTGTATCCATACATTTCACTATTATTTATACTTGTTATTAATTATCCTAAACAAGATGAGTTCTCATTATCACTGCATCCCCTGCCTCTAATAAGTGTAGAGGTGAACAACATGGACCAGTGTAACGGATCTCATCCAGATCCATTTAGATAGTCACATGAAAAATATTATTTCAGGATAACTTATCTAATGAAAATTTATTTCCCATGATCCTCTAAAATCAAGGAGACAGGAAATGATATTTTCATGGAGTTCATTTATAGTGTGCTCAAACCACCCATCGATATAAGGATGGTATGTTGTAAAAATAAGTATCTATAAAACATGATACTTCTACAATGATTCCCAAAATCAAGAAGTGAAGTAAGCATAATCATCTAATATTTGGGCATATGGAACTCTATAAAGGCATATTATCTCTAATAAAAATAGTATTACATGCAAATCTACAGGGAAAGTCTCCCGGATAGGCTACAAGTGGTCAACCTTCATCAGGTTTTTCATAAGCACACATATGAAATCATTGACTCTAGATTTATTTGGAAACCCTATCATAAAATAGATGGTGATGTATACCCACTTCTTATACATGATATGTAATGGATATAAAAGGCCATTAGGACACTAGTGTTCTTTCTTCAAACTTCTGATAGGTGGAAGATCAGGTAACAAACCCTACTATTTCCTACTTAAACCCATGCCTCCAATACTAGAAGTACATATCTTTATACATCTTTATATATCTAGGAAGTACTTCTGATTTCGAGGCATGGGATTCCTGCATTGTCACGACCCATCCTCAGGGCTCGTGCCGTGACTACCCCAAGCCCGCCTTCCATAGGCCAGGGGCTGGAGACTAGCACCAAGGCGTAAATCCCGGTAAAAAGGGAAGACATTGCCTTTGTAAAGTAAACAAGCACCATAGAGTAAGCTAGCGTAAAGGTAAACACTAAGTAAAAACAGAGTACAACTAAAAGTGCGGAAAAGTAAAAGGGCCAGTATACAAACCCAAACTGAAAGTAAAGTACAACTCAAAAGGGAAAACAGTAACTGTAAGGTAAAAGTCGCTACACCGAGCTGTCCACTGGAGATCCCACCTGAAGGGTGGGTACAAATAGCTCCACTACTCCTCGGGGCCCGCCGTCCGCTCCGAACACGTCACACCCAGTGGTCCACCTCCAGGTACCGTCTTGCTCTGCAAGCCTCAGCCAAGATCAATGTTGTCCGTCGTCTGTAACCAACACAACGTAGTGCGGGCATAGCCCGTGCAGGGGTGAGTATAAGCTACTCAGTTGGGACCCCGAGACCCCTGAAGGTCTCCCAAAATCCACAAAGGATAAACCACAAAGGTGAGATACAAACACGAAGTAACAACCGACACTGCTTAGGTATATGCCCATACATATACCTAAGTCATCAATTCCAATACGCTCCAACCTCGGAGCCCAAGTACAACTCAGTCCACACAGGAAAGTTCGAAAGATGATAAAGATGATCTCTGATCCGTCAAAGTCGTCGGACCCACGAAGGATCGATAGGTAACTAACCCCCGCAAAGACCCGCACAGGATCGGGCCCACACAGGACCTGTAGGCGCTTGTTCACACAGGACCGCTGAGCGCAAGGACCCACACAGGATCGGACCCACACAAGATCGGGCCCACACAGGACCTGTAGCACTGATCCACGTAGGATCGCTGAGTGTTGTAGTCGTCGTCGAATCCACCAAGGATCCCTGTACTGTCGTCGTCGCAGTCACAGTAGCAGTAGCAGTAGCAGTAGCAGTCACAGTCGCAGCCAGCACTAGGGTTCCCGCACACAGCAAGCTCGTTCGGGAGGGTCCACTCCACGAGCCGAGAGTCTGATACATCAACTGTCACATATTCCAGAGTTGATGTATCCAAAAGTTCCGTATCGTCAACAGGAACTCAACGCAACAGACGGCGCGTCGATCGGACGCCCGGTCTGAGAGTTATTGGCTTTTTCGTCACAGGGGCCCGGTTGGATTTTAAGGCAAAACCAACCCAACCGTACTCCACCTACGTCCAAACCTCGGGCGGAGTATGCCAAAAGATCCGTCTCACTAAGAGAAACACAACAAAGCTGACGGCACATCAATCGGACGTCCGTAGCTCAAGATATGAGTGTTTCCGCTCCGAGGGCCCGGTTGGTTTCGTGTACGAATCAACCCAGCCGAACCCAAAGTATTCTGAAACCTTGAGTGCGATATACCGAATCGACCGTCTCGATCCAAGGATCTCATCTCCGCTGACGGTTCGTCGGTCGGAGGTCTGTAGCTCAAGTTATGGCCAAAAGACCGAAGTCAATTCGAAAACGGGGGGTCCGGGTCTGGCCCGAACCGGGTCGACCCGAACCGGGTCCGACCCGGCCCGGCCGGCGGCGGCGCCACTTGGGTGCCACGCGTGGGGGGTAAAGCCCCCGCTTTCTTGCTGGCGGCGCGGCTGAAAGCCGCGCCTTTGTCTAATGCCCCCCCCCCCACGTCGGGGCCGGCTTTTGAAAAAAAAGGGGGGCGCTGCCCCCCCCCCCCCTTGGTGTAACCGTGGCCCCCCATTATGGGGGGCCGGTTTTGGCCAGCCGGGGGAATTAATTCCCCCAGTTCTTCTCCCTTCCGGTCGGCCCGTCCTGGCCGGCCGGTCCTTCCTCAACGGGACCGGCAAGGCTGGTCCCCTTTCCGGCTTCCGACACCGGCGGCCCGGCTGGCCGCCGGTCTTCCCGTTCCACCGCGGCCCGGAACCGGCCGCGGCCTTCGTCATCTGTCGTGGTGTGACGGCATCGCGCCCCTCCGCCACGGCGCCTTTGGTTTCCTTCGACGCGGCGCAGCGGCGTCGCGTTCAAGATAAACTTTCCACGGCGCGGCGCGACGGCGCCCCGCAATATTTGCTGTCTGATTCCCGCGTGGTGCGACGGCACCACGCCATCTCGTTCATCCTCAAGAAAATAATAATAATCAAGAACAAAGGAGGGGGAATTCGGCCGTGTTTGTGCGGTCCGACCCCCCTCTCGTTAGATGATAACCCTTAAATATTTATCCACAAGATTATCAGGCTAGAACCAAGAACGAGAGTAAATAAATAATCAACAACAAACCCCTACCTCGGTTTCAAGAACGATGATCGTCAACGACCCGCGGAAGACGCGTCGCAGTGGTCGGCGTCACAGAAGAAGGAAGTCGATGTCGTGAAGCGAGGATTTGAAGTTCTTTGACGACGATTTCGTCGTGGGAAATCGTCGGGGAAGAGATGACGCGGAAGAAGACGTCATCGGTGTCGCGGGTATGGCGTCGTGGAAGATGATTCCCGAGAACGTGGCGTTCTTCGTCGATGTTTGAAGGTTCTTCGCGTTCTTCGTCAAAGTTTGAAGAAGAATAAGAAGAAGAAGAACTCCAATTTCTCTCAAGGCGGCTAGAGAATTCTAACCCAAATAAAATAAGCTAAAGTCTTATTTTATTCACACACTTAACAATTTGAATTTCAAAGGTTTGAAATTCAAACAATTCAACTCCATTAATTAACAAAGTTTTCATATTCATTTAAAGAGGAGTTTTAGGGAGTTTTAAAAAAAAGAAGGTAAAGATTTATGCTTCGTGTGGGCCCCACCACACTTAATCCTCCCAAGGGAGGTTAAGTGGATGTGGGTCCCACTTCTAACTCCCTTTGGGAGAAAATAACCAACAAGTTAAAATAAAATTTGTATTCTATAATTTGATTTAACTTATTCTAAAAACCCAAAAACTAACTCTCAACCTGCAATAAACGCAACCTCAGAAAAGGTCTCCTTAAGAGAATATCGGCGCTGCGAGTTCATCGGTGTCCTCGGATTTCAATTCCGAGCACCGGATCAAAAGTTAGAAGTTCCCTCTCTTTCGTTCACTGAACGTACCCGAGCCAAACTTCGGGAAATGATTCCGGGCACTCCGGGCCTCGGAATCAGGTGCAGTCAGAAACCACGCTCTTGCAAAATTCCAAAGAAAATTAAGAAAAAATTTCCCTTGAATTTTACGTGTCTTTAAATTACTCCCACCTCAGGGCTTTACGTCCCCGTAAAGATACATCAAAAAATAGGGAAACAAATGAGGGTAATGAGCACACATCTGAGCCTCCTGCTCCCATGTGTTCTCCTGGAGGTTCCTGTGCTGCCATCTGATGCGCACAAGAGGAATCGATCGCCCACGTAGGACCCGCTCCTGTAGATCCTCTATCTCTACAGGTACCTCCTTAAAAGTCGCCCCATCGTCAACGTCAAGCTCCCCATGGTCAATGATGTGCGCCGGGTCGTGCACGTATCTCCTCAGCTGAGATACGTGGAAGACGTCGTGCACCCGGTGCAACTGAGGTAGTAGAGCCAGGCGATAAGCCACCTCACCAATCCTGCTGAGGACCTGGAAGGGTCCGATGAAGCGCGGAGATAACTTGCCGCCTCGGCCAAATCTTCGAATACCACGTCGAGTTGAGATCCGCAAGAAGACGTGGTCACCATCCTCGAACTCTAGGGGCCTCCGCCTCCTGTCAGCGTATGACTTATGTCAGCTCTGAGCTGTCCTCATCCGCTCCTGGATGACCTGGACCTTCTCTGTCATGGCCTGGACCATCTCTGGTCCAACAAGTGCTGACTCCCCTAGGTCTGTCCAGCACAAAGGAGATCAACAAGGTCGGCCGTACAACGCCTCGTACGGTGCCATCCCGATGGTGGAGTGGTAGCTATTGTTGTACGAAAACTCCACCAAGGGTAGGTGGTCCTCCCAGCTACGACCAAAGTCGAGGACACATGCGCGGAGCATGTCCTCGAGAGTCTGAATGGTCCTCTCCGTATGACCATCCGTCTGAGGGTGAAAGGCTATGCTTAGATGTAGCTGCGTCCCGAACGCCTCCTGTAACCCCTTCCAAAGCCGGGATGTAAAGAGAGCATCTCGATCGGAGACGATAGATGATGGCACACCGTGGAGCCATACAATCTCCTGAACGTAGATACATCCCAAGCTCTCCACTGAGCCCTGCTCTGTGATGGGTAAGAAGTGAGCCGACTTGGTGAGTCGGTCGACAATCACCCAAATGGAGTCGTGACCTCTGGAAGTGCGTGGAAGTCCAGTCACGAAGTCCATAGATATACCGTACCACTTCCACTCTGGAACCTCCAAGGGCTGTACCAAGCCTGCTGGTACCTGATGCTCTGCCTTCACCTGCTGGTAGGTGAGGCATCGAGAAACGAACTCTGCCACAACCTTCTTCATGCCCGGCCACCAGTGCTGTCATCTGAGATCCTGGTACATCTTCTCCACTCCAGGATGTACCGCCAAAGGAGAAGTGTGAAACTCTCTCAGCACCTCCTCTCGCAAATCGACTGGTACCATGTTACGTCCTCTGAAAAGGATGTCGTGCTCTGCTCCAAGGGAGAAACCATCAGGTGCCTGTCCCGAAGAAATCTGTGCATGTCGTGTCTCATAGTCAGTGTCCTCACGCTATGCCTCTCTAACCCGCTGCAGTAGTGGAGGGGTGACTATGAGAGACTGGAGGAAGGCTGCTCCATCTCTATCCACAAAGGATATCTACAAAGAGGCTAGCTGCTCTGTCGCCTCCTCAAGTAGCTGAATGCTCGTCCTTCTGCTGATGGCATCGGCTACTACGTTCCCCTTCCCAGGAGTATAGACTATCTCAAAGTCATAGTCCTGGAGGAACTCAATCCATCGCCGCTGTCTCAGGTTCAGGTCCTTCTGCGAGAAGATATACCTGAGACTCTGATGATCAGAAAATACTGTAAAGCGCTCGCCCATCAAATAGTGCCGCCCTGTCTTCAGAGCGAAGACCACCGCTGCCAACTCCAGGTCATGGGTAGCGTAGTTCTTCTCATGTGGCCCCAACTGTCGTGATCCATAGGCGATCACTGCCCGCTCCTACATCAGGACGCAACCGAGTCCGGTCCCTGATGCATCGCAGTAAACTACGTACCCTACTCCCTCCTCAGGCAACCTCAAGATAGGTGTGCTAGTCAATCTCTGTCTCAGCTCCTGGAAGCTCTACTGACATATGTCTGACCACACGAAGGGTTTCCCCTTCTTTGTCAAAGCTGTGAGTGGTGCCGCAACTCTAGAGAAGTCTGGCACGAATCTCCGATAGTATCCAGCAAGTCCCAAGAAACTCCGAACCTCAGTCACGCTCCTGGATGGCTCCCATGCTAACACAGCCTCGATCTTCGCCGGATCCACTGCAACTCCCGCCTCAGAGATAACGTGTCCCAAGAAGTGGACCTCACGTATCCAGAACTGGCACTTCGAGAGCTTACCATAAAGCTGGTGCTCTCAGAGTGTGTCTAGTACAACTCGCAAGTGATAGGCGTGCTCCTCCTCAGTCGTAGAGTAAATCAGAATGTCGTCGATGAAGACCACGACAAACCGATCAAGGTATGGATGAAAGATCCTGTTCATGAGGGCCATGGACACTGCTGGAGCATTGGTTACGCCGAAGGGCATAACCAAGAACTCATAGTGGCCATACCGACATCTGAAGGCTGTCTTCTGCACGTCCTCGTCTCTGACTCTGAGCTGATGATAGCCTGACCTGAGGTCTATCTTCGAGAACCACCATGCTCCCTTGAGCTGATCAAAGAGGTCATCAATCCTCAGTAGCGGATACATGTTCCTCACTGTCACCTGGTTCAGTCGACGATAGTCAACACAAACTTTCAAGCTCTCGTCCGCCTTCTTGGCGAACAATATCGGGGAAGCCCAGGGTGAAACACTGGGTCGGATGAACCCCTTGCCCTGCAAGTCCTCCAACTGTACTCGCAGCTCTCGAAGCTCGGCGGGGGCCATCCAATATGCTGGAGTGGATATCGGGACTGTCACGGGGTACAAGTCAATATAAAATTCTCCCTCTCTGCGAGGAGGTAGCCCTGGAACGTCGTCGGAAAAAACGTCCGCAAACTAATCCACCACTGCAGGAAAACCAGGACTCCGCACGTCAACTGCTCCAAGGATGAGGCTAGCCAACTGATGAGTGATGGGTTTTCCTCTCCTCCGCGGAAGTCCATCCTGTGCTGCAAAGGCTCCCTTCTTGCCGGTGAAGGTGAACCTGCTCCCGTCGGTGCGTACACATCGCACCTTGCACCTAAAACAGTCAATCTGTGCATGGACCATAGATAGCCAATCCATGTCCAAGATGACGTCGTAAGGCCTCGACGCTGCTATAAGAAGATCCCAGCCGAAGCTCTCGTCTCCTAGAGTAAGCTCGCACTGCCGGCACCAGTGCGTAATCGTCGAGTCTGCTCCCGTAAGAGTCTCTAGCCGTAAGGATCGAGCCAACGGCTCTGTCGGAATCTCCGAGCTCCGAACAAGGGCAGCGGCTATGAAAGAGTGACTCGCTCCTGTGTCTATAAGTACTGCAGAAAGGGTGGAATAGACACAGATAGTACCTCGAATCATCTCGGGTGCACCGTGGTCGTAGGCCTCTACTGCCTGGAGCTGTGCCTGTCTCTGCCCGCTAGCTCCCTGTGGTCGGGGTGGACCTCCTGGTGGTGGTGGTGGCAGAGCCTCAAAGCGTCGCCCACCACCTGCTTCTCGGCCAGCTCCTCTGCCTCGTCCGCCTCCTCCGTGCGGATTGCCACGGTTGACCCTCTGCCTCTGCCTTGGTGGTCCCTCAACCATCTGCTGCTCCTCAGCACGGCGGGTCGGGCAGTCACGAGCCATGTGGCCCTGCCCGCCGCACGAGTAGCACTGCCTGACTCTCGAAAGACTGGCTCCTCGCTGTGTGCCCCGCACTGCTGAGCCAGTGTCCTGAGGTCGTCTGCCTGAAGGTCTGGTCTGCCTGGACCCCTGATTCATCTATCGACTGCCTGCTGCAGATGACTCTACCACGTGCCGCCCTGCGGTGGGTCTCGGCGCTGGTGTAGACTCAGCAAGGAAACTCTCGATCAAAAGGGCCCGCTCCAGTACTCCTGTCTTAGCCGGTATGCTGAGGGAGATCAGCGATGCCCTGATCTCGTGTCTCAAACCCTGATCGAAGGTCCGTGCCCGAAAGAATGGGTCCTGTACCATGTCGGTCGAGTAGCGCGAGAGATCAGTAAATCTCGCCGAGTACTGAGCGACCGTCATGCTGCCCTGCCGCAGCTGAAGAAGCTCCTAGATACGCACCGCACGAAGGGTGGCTAAGACGAACTCCGAGCGGAAGAGGATCTCAAATTCCGTCCAAAGTAGAGATGCCTCATCGTGCACCTGGAGAATCAAGCTCCACCATCGGCCCGCTGCTGCGTGCAGTAGGCTCGCAGCGAGGATCACCATGAGGTCTGCAGGTGTCCTCACTAGCCTAAAAACTCGTACCACTGCCTCTAGCCAGTCCTCTGCTGCCTGGGGGTCCGTCTCCCCATGGAACCTAGGCGGTCGCTGGCACTCGAACTCGTGCAGAGCTCCAAGGTGACGTGCATCGTTAGCGGCTGGTGCTGGAAGCAGCGGTGGCTCGGCGGGTAGAGCTACCACCGGTGCCACTACTGACAAAGGGCCCTGCACCGAGGCCTCGTCGCTCGGTGGGCTGTCGTCACGCTCGACTCTCGGAACACTAGCTGGCTGCCGTCGGGGGGCCATCCTGAAAAGGAAACAGGTGCGCCACGGTCAGAACAGTATACCTGGTGAGCTGATATAAAGTAATCACAAAGAAAACTTTGAAACACACACGCAATCAATGTTTTCGTGCATTAAGTCTGAAATCAGAAGTCAGGGTCCTGGTGTACGGATACGTCGGCCGCCGCACCAACACTGGACTCCCCGGAATGATAACCACACTCAATACGCTAAACATTATTGCTTCACATAGAAAAGATCAGAGTTCGCGGTAGAACCGAACTCCTCTGATACCAATTTGTCACAACCCGTCCTCGGGGCCCGTGCCGTGACTACCCCAAGCCCGCCTTCCATAGGCCAGGGGCTGGTGACTAGCACAAAGGCGTAAATCCCGGTAAAAAGGGAAGGCATTGCCTTTGTAAAGTAAACAAGCACCATAGAGTAAGCAAGCGGAAAGGTAAACACTAAGTAAAAACAGAGTACAACTAAAAGTGCGGAAAAGTAAAAGGGCCAGTATACAAACCCAAACTGAAAGTAAAGTACAACTCGAAAGGGAAAACAGCAACTGTAAGGTAAAAGCCGCTACACCGAGCTATCCACTAGAGATCCCACCTGAAGGGTGGGTACAGATAGCTCCACTTCTCCTCGGGTGCCGCCGTCCGCTCCGAACACGTCATGCCCAGTGGTCCACCTCCAGGTACCGTCCTGCTCTGCAACCCTCAGCCAAGATCAACGCTGTCCGTCGTCTGCAACCAACAGAACGTAGTTCGGGCATAGCCCGTGCACGGGTGAGTATAAGCTACTCAGTAGGGACCCCGAGACCCCTGAAGGTCTCCCAAAATCCACAAAGGATAAACCACAAAGGTGAGATACAAACACGAAGTAACAACCGACACTGCTTAGGTATATGCCCATACATATACCTAAGTCATCAATTCCAATACGCTCCAACCTCCGAGCCCAAGTACAACTCAGTCCACACAGGAATGTATACGTATTCCACACAGGAAAGCAAAATGAAATCCACACAGGATAGCATTACACAATCCACACAGGATAGCAACAGGATTCAGCTCACAAAGGTATACTTCTTCGATAGACGATAAAGATGATCTCTGATCCATCAAAGTCGTCGGACCCACAAAGGATCGATAGGTAACTAACCCCCACAAAGCCCACACAGGATCGGGCCCACACAGGACCTGTAGGCGCTGGTTCACACAGGACCGCTGAGCGTAAGGACCCACACAGGATCAGACCCACACAGGATCGGGCCCACACAGGACCTGTAGCACTGATCCACGTAGGATCGCTGAGTGTTGTAGTCGTCGTTGAATCCACCAAGGATCTCTGTACTGTCGTCGTCGCAGTCATAGTAGCAGTAGCAGTAGCAGTAGCAGTCACAGTCGCAGCCAGCACTAGGGTTCCCGCACACAGCAAGCTCGTTCGGGAGGGTCCGCTCCACTAGCCGAGAGGCTGATACATCAACTGTCACATAGTCCAGAGTTGATGTATCAAAAAGTTCCATATCGTCAACATGAACTCAACGCAACAGACAGCGTGTCGATCGGACGCCCGGTCTGAGAGTTATTGGCTTTTTCGTCCCAGGGGCCCGGTTGGTTTTTAAGGAAAAACCAACCCGACTGTACTCCACCTGCATCCATACCTCAGGCGGAGTATTCCAAAAGATCCATCTCACTAAGAGGAATACAACAAAGCTGACGGCACGTCAATCGGACGTCCGTAGCTCAAGATATGAGTGTTTCCGCTCCGAGGGCCCGGTTGGTTTCGTGTACGAACCAACCCGGACGAACTCAAAGTATTCTGAAACCTTGAGTGCGATATACCGAATCGACCGTCTCGATCCAAGGATCGCATCTCCGCTGACAGTTTGTCAATCGGAGGTCCGTAGCTCATGTTATGGCCAAAAGACCGAAGTCGATTCGATAACGGGGGGTCCGGGCCGACCCGACCCGGGTCCGACCCGGCCCGGCCGGCGGCGCGGCCTGGGCGCCGCTCGGGTGCCACGCGCGGGGGGAAAAGCCCCCGCTTTCCTGCTGGCGGCGCGGCTGAAATCCGCGCCTTTGTCCAATGGCCCCCCCACGTGGGGGCCGGCTTTTAAAAAAAACGGGGGGGGGGGGGGGGGGGGGGCGCTCCCCCCCCCATGGTGTAACCGCGGCCCCCCATTATGGAGGGCCGGTTTTGGCCAGCCGGGGGAATTAATTCCCCCGGTTATTCTCCCTTCCGGCCGGACCGTCCTGGCTGGCCGGTCCTTCCTCAACGGGACCGGCAAGGCTGGTCCCCTTTCCGGCTTCCGACACCGGCGGCCCGGCTGGCCGCCGGTCTTCCCGTTCTGCCGCGGCCCGGAACCGGCCGCGACCTTCGTCATCCGGCGCGGTGTGACGGCATCGCGCCCCTTCGTCGCGGCCCCGCTCCGGCCGCGGAACCTTTGGTTTCCTTCGACGCGGCGCGATGGCGTCGCGTTCAAGATAAAATTTCCACAGCGCGGCGCGATGGCGCCGCGCAATATTTGCTGTGTGATTCCCACGTGGTGCGATGGCACCACGCCATCTCGTTCATCCTCAAGAAAATAATAATAATCAAGAACAAAGGAGGGGGAATTCGGACGTGTTTGTGCGGTCCGACCCACCTCTCGTTAGATGATAACCCTTAAATATTTATCCACAAGATTATCATGCTAGAACCAAGAACGAGAGTAAATAAATAATCAACAACAAACCCCTACCTCGGTTTCAAGAACGATGATCGTCAACGACCCGCGGAAGACGCGTCGCGGTGGTCGGCGTCACGGAAGAAGGACGTCGATGTCGTGAAGTGAGGATTTGAAGTTCTTTGACGATGATTTCGTCGCGGGAAATCGTCGCGGAAGAGATGACGCGGAAGAAGACGTCGTCGGTGTCGTGGGTATGGCGTCGTGGAAGACGATTCCCAATAACGTGGTGTGCTTCATCGATGTTCGAAGGTTCTCCGCGTTCTTCATCAAATTTTGAAGAAGAATAAGAAGAAGAAGAACTCCAATTTCTCTCAAGGCGGCTAGAGAATTCTAACCCAAATAAAATAAGCTAAAGTCTTATTTTATTCACACACTTAACAATTTGAATTTCAAAGGTTTGAAATTCAAACAATTCAACTCCATTAATTAACAATGTTGTCATGTTCATTTAAAGAGGAGTTTAAGGGAGTTTTAAAAAAAAGAAGGTGAAGAGTTATGTTTCGTGTGGGCCCCACCACACTTAATCCTCCCAAGGGAGGTTAAGTGGATGTGGGTCCCACTTCTAACTCCCTTTGTGAGAAAATAACCAACAAGTAAAAATAAAATTTGTATTCTACAATTTTATTTAACTTATTCTAAAAACCCAAAAACTAACTCTCAACCCGCAATAAACGCAACCTCGGAAAAGGTCTCCTTAAGCGAATATCGGCGCTGCGAGTTCATCGGTGTCCTCAGATTTCAATTCCGAGCACCGGATCAAAAGTTAGAAATTCTCGCTTGTTCGTTCACTGAACGTACCCGAGCCACACTTCAGAAAATGATTCTGGGCACTCTGGGCCTCGGAATCAGGTGCCGTCAGAAACCTCGCTCTTGCAAAATTCCAAATAAAATTAAGAAAAAATTTCCATTGAATTTTACGGGTCTTTACATGCATCAATTCATCTTATATGTACATAGTAACACATACATGATGATAAATATGTAGGATCGCTTCCTCATCAACAACCCAACCAGGTGTGGATTGCTCCCTAGAAACTCATTCCCTCAGAACTATGACTTTGGGATCATAATTTTTTTCCTATTAATCATATTCAGATGTGTTTAATCCATTAATAAATCCACAACACAATGAAGCTCATGTCATTCATGAACATCAAAATTCATTTATAAGAGAAGATCCATAAATTTCCATTCACTACTAGCATCCTGGATAGCTTGGGTCTGTGTCTTCTGGATCAGTGTGTTAGTAACTATATTTCCATTAAAAGGCAAGTTAGAAATATCAATTTCAATATACGAATGATATTCAACACACTTATTATGTTGGATATTTAACTCATGTGGAGATAATATTTAATTTTGGATTTTATGATCTTTTTATACCATAAACCACTTTCTTAGAAGATAATGAAGTCAGTATTGTAAGTCATGAAAAATAATCTACTAGATCAAGATAATGGGTAGCGTAATTATGATCATGAGGTCCCATATGAAAATATTGTTTTCCATGGATTTTTAACCATACATCCAAATAATTCCTAACCTGATTCATAATGCATCACAATAAAAAGTATATATTTTTTCATATTTATCCAAAATCAAGATTAGTGTTGAGTTCATCCTTCCTTTGAATTCCTGAAACTCCTTCTCAAAGACTTTGGAACATGTAAACTTTACACAATTTTTGGTCTGTCCTATAAGTTGTGTTGATGGGTGTGAAAATTTTTGGATAAGATAATGATATTAACCAACTACCCCAAATAAAATTCATATATCAATGTTTTTATTGGGATAATCCAAGAAAACAAATGTTACAATGTTCTACGGATCAAAAAATACAATTCCTTATGATATAATGAAGCCTATAAAGTGAACATTATCAATCCAAATTTATAATTTTGTGAGCATGGAATAGAACTAGTTCTCTATTAGTGTGCTCAGTATGATATAATGGTATTTGGAAATATTGTTTCTAGTATGAGAGTACACTAAGATAAAATCCAAAAAAATAAAAAAGGAATCCAGGTATCGGTGGAAGACCTAATTTAACAAGTACATAAAGATATTATGAATTTTCTTTATATTGAATTGCATCACCAGATATTCATATAGTCTATACCTACTTCAGAAAGTAATATGTGGTATATTTGATGGTTTGTCCCATAATTGATGAAAGGAAAGTCTTAAATCAATATTCAAGAAGACCCTGACCGTTTAAAGGTGTTCAGAGAGATCATATATATTAGGAAGTTAGTATCAGTACTTAACTGTAAGTTGATTTATCTACCAACAATCCATACATAGCCTCATATTCTAATCTTCCTTCTAGGAGAAAAGTACATATAAATACTAAGGAGAAGTTTTGTCCCTATAAAACCTTTTCCTTCTAGGTACTCCAAATTCATTTTGAGTTATTAAACATTAGTAGGATCTATCTTATATTGAGGTATATACACTAGTTCTACTCTTGGGATAATTTTTATGATGATCTCTGCCCCTCTCTTGGAAGGTAGTTTAGAAATTTCATCAGGAATGGAATATTTGAAGTGGATAAGATCTGGAGAAAAAAAATAATGTCATACTCCTCAGACATCAATATAGATACTATAAATATACGATAAAACTCATCCCACCCCATGATTCCCTAGACCAGATCATCTTTCTTATAAATCAAAATACCCATGTGAATATATGCACCACCCTCCTGTGATATAAAAGTTACCATCTAGTGATAACAATAAGCATTGTCTTGAAAAGGAATGAAATAGTCCACCCTGATAATTATGTCAAAACATGTCATCTTAATGATGAATAGTCATATAAGAAGTGTAAGTTGTGTATCTTGAGGTGCACTCCCTGCATTGGTAAATTCTCTCTGACCATATTCCAAATGGTGTTTCAAGAGACACCACCCCAAAGTGGTATTAAATCTTGAGCCTAAAAATATCTATTAAAATCATATATAATAATGAGTTTGAATTTATAATATCAAATAAAATTTTTACGTAATACAATGATACTAGGATCATACGTTGCATCATAGATGAACTGAAACTCTTCCACACGTGTGTATGATTCACTGTATAAAACTGACTTGATCCACAACACTGAGATACCTCTTGTGATATTTGATTGGTTACACACTATTGGATTTACAAATCAAGATCTTGGTTTCCTAGACCATGAATATTTCATCATCATGATTAGAATGCGGTACTATAACTTCTTTCTTGAGATGGGGATACTAATCCCACTCCAGAGCATATAGATGGTTCAGATTCTCTATTTCTTCGAATCAATGAAATGTTCCTACAAAATCTAAGAGTACATCCCATTCTAACACACTCTTTTTACCACACTAGGTTTCTGTATCACTAAGTACTCAAGTGACCCAGTATTCCACCCTAATGTAATACATTATAATTTCCAATGTAAACACTCTAAATACCCAATTTCTTACCATTTGTCTCAAAGGAATGAATCATACTATTGGAAAAAGTGCTTCTCTTTCTAGGGGTTGAACAACCAGTCACAATACCTGCATCTTCCCTAATATTTTTCTTAATGATAAGGGACTTCTTCATCATTTATGATATGATATATTGTTGAAATACATTCACTAATGATTAGATGACATACCTGATCCCATCCAAAATGAATCTCACCCTATAAATCAGGTCCCTAATAAGATCGGGTGAGAAGTGTTGAAGCATAGTGAAGCAATATAACTAGTTCATGAAAAACATAGAACCATTCTCTATGTGCATAAAATTACATGTTCAGTTGTCTCTTAATGACTATAGGAAAAACCTGTCTAAGAAGGTAGAAGGGAAATCTATTCATGCCATATACCTATATTTATCTATCGGTCTTAGAACATCCCACCTTATCTTAGACGATCCATGAAGTATATAAAATACCTGATTCACCCTAAATTATAGTGTTGTCTTCAGATGACCAAAAATCAAAAGCATAGACTTTATCTATAACATAGCGGCCTTGGGAACACTTTCTAATAAATTTTTATTGGGTGATTCTATTGGATCTCACTCATCCACTCAAACATAGTTGGTGTAGGACATAGAGTTACCTCTATAGACTAGAGTAGCTGTAGGAAACACTCTATGAGATGAAAATCAGTTCCCAGTATAGGTATGTTAGGTGGTAAAACTAGAGGTTCCACTTGTTGGACTACATGAGGGTTCTTCCCCCCACCATAGGAGCATGGTCATTTCTACCTTCTTGGAAATCAACTTAATCCTGTCATGGATGCATATGTCTAAAATTCAATTTGAATGCCTAAAAAATATATACTAGTAAGAAAATATTACATTTTTGAAGGTAGGAATATGATCATGGACTTTGTAATAGAGACACTCTATCTAAATAAAAACTTATATGGTCTAACTATAAAGTGAAATTTATGTTTTAACCATAATGATTATATTATATAGAGTTTCAATTCCAAGTTACAGAGGGAACTCTCTTTATGATTGAATTATATTTTTATTTAATGCAATCCATTAACATGAAAAGATATAATTTAGAAAAAACATATATAATAGTTCAGATACATTATTTTTCATTACAAATTTATAAATACATAATCTTTATAATTTACAAATAGAATTACATGTATCTATAACTATACATTTACATAATATTTTAGGATGAAAAATTCCATATATGATGGTTCAATTAAATAGATGAACATTATCAATTTAAATATGCACAAAATTTATAAATTATAATCGGAATCCATTTAATCCAGAAAAACAATGTAACAAAAGTCCCATGCCTAAAAAAAATAATTTGTTTGATAAGATGTCATCATTAAGATATGAAGGAAAACGAAATTAGGTTGATGTAGACACTTAAAGAAACAAATTATTTCCTCATTATTCTTGAAATAATCAAACTCAAATTACATGTATAAAAACAGGTCACATAAAATAAATAAAGACAATGAAATAACAATATTAAGGAATATTAATCAAATATATAGAGTTTTGGGCATATAATGATGCATCGGGGAATAATCACATTCCATATTGTCCAAATGGGAAAAATATTTAACAAATAACATATTAAATCATGTGAAACACGCAATGGTGACTTGAGTACAACTGAAATAAAAGAAATCAAAAATTATATCCCTAATAACATGTATTTTCCATAAAATGTGAGTTAGATACTCCCAAGGACAACATAATACTAAGTTTAATCACTTTTTTGTCTCACGTTTACAAATACTCAAATATTAATATAAAAGAAAAAAAACCACTCTGATTTAGGTTTACGACATCCCAAGTCTTTTTCCCTCATCAGTAATCGAGCCCATAAGATACATGGCCCCAGGTTCACATCCTTACACACTGTAGGTTGTTAACTAAAAGTGAGGGTATATCATGGTATAGTGGGGAGAATATATCCTCTTTATCAAAGTATAACATAGTGGTAAAATTATATTAAAGTAGTAGAAGTAGTAAGGTAGTAGAAAATAAACCATCTAAATAATAATAATCATACATAAGTGGTGATCTATATTATATATAGACAATGGAATCACTATAAAAATTTATGAAACATGTAGACATGGAAGAAATCATAGAACAACACATATATATAAAAAATGATTCATAAAGATAAAAAATAACTATCCTCCCAATCATCCCCAAATTATGATTAATAATTTTCTCTCAACATCACATCCGAAACACAAGTTAAGTATCCATATATGGGTACATCTATTTTTTCTATAGATGAAACCATGAATTTTTTAGGGGTATTAAATGGTGCCCCAATAAAAGTGTTAGTAAAACTTAATAGTCAACCACTAAAAATTTCTAATGAAAATAAAGTCTATGATTATAATATGTAACAATGATTATGTAAAATAAATGTAAAGAAGTAAATAAATATGACCATGTAGAACTCAGTCTTATAATAGGATACCTGACTAACCCTACCTACTTTAACCAAATTAAGATGTGTCTAAACATGTGACAATTAGCTGTATTGAGAGATAAGGAACATAGATAATGAATTAGAGTGTAATAATAACAGGGGATCTTTGGGAGATCGATGATATCTATGAACTTATAAGGTTGATCCAACACATAGCAGTCAACGAATATGTTAGTCTAGGGGAATGATTGTAATCTATGAGATGAAACCCTAACATTTCACTCTAAATGTTTCTAACCAATATCAAGGACAAGTCCAAGTTAATCTAAAGGTAGACTTGAATTGTGCCCTAATAAAAAATATAATGTGGTTTGTGTTTGATGAAATAAATCCATCCAAAAAATATGAACCAAGGAATATAAAATGTAAAAAATGAAGTTTAATCGTCAGTGTAAAGTCAAGAAATTCACAAGAAAAAATATTTACCATTATCATGTTTTGTTTTTCGCTTTCTGGTTCTATCCAAGAAATGGTTGGTGTCATATGAGTTCCCTCAAGTAATTTTAGGTTAGGAATATAATTTTTCCTCATGTAAAACCACAACTTTAATAGTAATCCAGTTCCTATACAAAAAAGCATAATATAACAGATGATCAAAAGGGCATTGTGAAGTATACATGTTATTTTATCAGATCAATTTTTTCCATTATCCGTTTCATTGAAAAGTAATAAAAAGACCAAGTTAAGTATTTATGGTATTTAACAATTCATTTATCCCAATGTCATAATTTACTCATGTATTTTACATGTGAAAAACTAAACCCATCATAAGGGTTTTTTGATAAAATAAATAAATTTTCTTCAAGATAATTTAATCTAATAAAACCTAAGGGGTGGCAGAAGTTTAGGTCTTCAACCTAGAATAATAATATATGGCCTCAAAGAACCTCAAAAAAAGGTTTGAAATCAATTTAAAGGAATATTATATTTAGGAGAACCATGTGGAAAATCCAGAGTGTGACATAATGGAAACAACGCAGAAAACATAATTTTTTTTTGGAAAAAGTATTATAACACCTACATTATCCCTATGGTACACTCCATGTCTAATATCTACCTTATATTTGGGATAGAATGAGTGAAAATGACAAACTAGAAAAAAGATCTGAAAATAGTGAATATTAGCTCACATGTGGATAATACTCAAGTTGGTTAAGTATGTTGATAAATGAATAATGATGTTTGTTAGATTTATAGAGGGGGATCCAATGAAATTTACATTTAAGGGATATAATTACATAAAATAAAGATACAAAAAATCCTATAGGAGAGTAATATGGATAACACTTCTATCAGAGGTTGTTGTGAAAATGAGGGAGGATGGAGAGTGTTTAAGATTTAAAAGGAGTAAATAGAAAAGTATTAATTATCAGGGGTTTCATAAGGTTCATTATTTGGCCACATTGTTAGGAAAATTTTGTTTCAATAGTGTACACATATTTTTCAGGTAAATACCCCTCTCACAATTTATGCACACGGTTAGAAAAACCATGTAAAAACCACGCATTTGGAACTATTTGGGATCTAACGCCATGAAAAATTTAAGAACAAGGATAGAGAAACCGTGCACCAATAGTATTTGGGGAACCTATCATATATTTCGGGTTTTTTCATTATTTTGTATCCCATGTTTCACATTTTTAAAACACATTCTTAACTCACTCATAGACCCATGGATGATAAGAATGCTTAGTGCTAACCATGTTCCTCGCCATAATTCCTAAAAAACCAAAACTCAATGTCTCCAGCCATGCCAGAAGTCACCCAAAACCTCCATATATCATTTTTTAAAATATATAATGTTAATTAATTAGATTAAACTAAAATATTAATGGATCTATAACTGTTTGAAGAACCAAGATCTTTCAATTTATATAAATATAAATATCAATAACATGTCTAGAAAAATATATCTCAAGACACTTTTTTTATATAAAATAAAATAAAATACAACACATTAAATGGGTTACAAATAGGACTCAATCCAATAAATTCACTGGTAACATAGGTTTCCACTAAAAGTGTTCTAATAATGTCTTTTTTTAGAATAATTATCATGTTTTGGTGATCCAAAATCCACTTACCACCCAACTACTAACTCTCTCTCTCTATCTCCATAATTCCGTTATATAATATATAATCCTGAATAAAAGATCATTTTACATCACTAACTTACGAATAATTCATGATCAACCTATGATGGATTAAGTTATAAGTTTAAGAATTTGGGATAATTTACCATTTTTAGAATATATACGTAATAAAAAAACATAGAAAATAAAATTGGAAAAACCAATAATAAAATTTAAAATATAACATATTAATATGTAATAATGTTAAATATTCTAAATAATTAGTTTATGATACCACACATATGCAAAAAAAACCAGCGTAATCCTTATGTGTCACAAGATGACACCAAATTACATCACCTCAATAGTCTCATCAACGAATCCATATTTTTAAACCCATGAGATAATAACAAAACCTTTTATACCAATAAGTAAAAAATAAAAAGGAAAGATTATATACACACCAAGGTGTGTGAGTGTAGGTATTGAGGAAAATCCATGTATTATACCAACATTTATGTATATAATTTATTATATAAAAATCATACTACTAGTTTGAAATAAAATTTAGAAAATAATTTAATTCCATTTTTCTGAGGAAGAACTAATAAAAAGATTCCTTTTAAAACCCACTTTCTTTACCTTTAAAACAATAATGAATGAAAAGAACATAAATAATAATACCAATGAATCAAATAGGAATGTATCAAAATTTAGACAATTTATTAAATGAATCCATATCATTAATAAAGTATGAATTGAAATTAGTAACAATATAAATTAAATAAAAATGTTGTATATACACCTCATGAATATTGATATAATCAAAAAAACTCACTCATGGAAGCACTTATTGGCCTATGGTGTAAAATTTCTAAATAGACCGAAGATTTCTGGACATCCTCAATAGGTTATGACCCTAATCCAAAATTAAATAATGATAAGGGGATATAAGATATATCTCAAAGATATCTAGAATACCATTATTCCTCAACCTCCCACATTGCTACCCTAGGCTTCCATGTATCATATTAGTCTAAAAAATGACCCAATTTCAAAATTACACATTATAATCAATGAATACTAGAGTCTCAAAAATATTACAATCAAAACAAGAAAGTAAAATAATCATGAGAACAACACATAAGACATAATAATTTCCACCAAACCAAACATGTCTTTTAAAACCACAACATAGTGTCAAACCATGAAATTCTCATCATATAAGCCACCAAAATCAAAAACTAGTTATAAAACCCTTTGAATCAATAAATGACTTAGAGATATTTGATGAAACACCTTTTGTGCACAAAACATGACTTTTTAAAACTAATACATGAATTCCAACAAAATTATTGATATAAAAAACAATATTTATTCAATCCAACCTTTTATAATCCATTAGGAAGTTAATAAACCTAAATGAAAATTAATTAAACACATTACATACATTGATGAAACTACATGAGTATAAATTTATATAACTAGTTCATAAATATGACTTTTATATAACACCAATCTAGAAAAAAAACATGAATCCACTTTAATATCAATTATATAGAGAGGTCGAATGGGCCGAAGGCCTTTTTTCATTTTTGATAATCCCCATTTTAAGGGATGAAGGGTATCCCTTACATGGCCCATAGTATTCATGAAATTACATGACCTAAATGTCTTAGAGGAAATCATCCAAACTATAACTACATGAAACTACCCCGACCAAACATCTTCATCATGATGTTTGCTCTCCAACATCGCATGGCTGTTTGGCTATCCACTCTATGAAAGTACGTGCAGGTCCAGATGGAATGTTCCATAGCATCTCATTCATACAAATCTATTAGCTTCTTCTTTCATGAATTCACCTTCTCTATATCCTCATATGGAGTCTAATCCTTATTGGGTCTTTCTAGTCTATTAAGCACAATTACATGTGGCCTGAAGGCTTTGAGGTGGCCTGAAGTCCTTGATTTTTCCTGATAGCCTTACTAGCCCAAAGGCCTTGGGTGGCCCGAAGTCCATGAAGTACTCGAGGGCCTAACTGGGGGCCCGAAATCCTAAATGGGTGAATAGTTCTAGCTACTACAATACCTGAATATTTCCAGCTATAGTTCCTACTACAATATTACTACTGTGACCCAAAAATACATCTCTACCCTGATTTGATCTCTGGTCTCATTGATGCACTTATCAAGTCCTCACCAATAAGGAAAATTATTTCATTTGCATTTTTTTAGTTAAATATAATTAAAGAGATTAAATTATATTGATTTTCCTGAAACCTAGACACATTCATGACCTTATTGAGATCCAAGGATAGAAAGGGTGTTTTAAACCTCTTGAAATTAAAGTCCTAATAAAAATCATGGTGTTTTCATTGATATAGAAATCCAGAACCATTCCATGACCCATAGATACAATGCGAATAAGAGGATGATTAAGAAGAGATAATTGAGAGGAGGAAGACATATGTAGACTATCATTGGTGGACCCAAATAATGATTGAAGGAAGGATGAAGTGTGAGATATCCCTTATCCCTTGAAGTATTACAACTAAATGAGATGGGGGTTAAAGGTTTTATTCTTACTCTTATAATTTAATTTCTTATATTGATAATAATAATAATAATAATAATAATTATTATTATTATAATAATAATTATTATTATTATTATTATTTTTTTTATTATTATTTTTATTATTATTATTTTTATTATGATAACACCTCAAGATTTTGGTATATATTTTCCTTAAAGAAAATAATATATTAAATATATTGTCTTATAAGAAACTGTAAACTAAAATGAACCACAATATTTTTTTACAATATGAACATCAATTAATTACGAGAATACAATGTGAAATATCACTAGAAAAATTACAATAAGAGTAAATCTCAAATAATTCAAATGTTAATAATTAATTAAAATCCATTGTCATAAAAACATGAATTTTTATTCTATACATAATAATATTATTTTAAAATAAATATTTAATGTGTTCTAATAACAATGAATATGATATGATACACATAATTTTAGTATTTTTAAAGGAAAATGAATGTGAATAATATACAGTCAATATATTTAATCTTGGTTTAAATAATAAATTTGTTCAATATCATCATATGATATAATGAAAAAGATTATTATTGACTAGAACTATTAACCATATGCAGATAATAAAAAATATTAAAATTTTTCTATATGTGATAATAGAAAATAATTATTTGTTAGAACATCAATCGTATAACATGTAAAAATTAGTGAAAAATCAAAAAATACAAGGGTTTTATAAGAATAATGATTTAGTTTATCTATTATTAGGTAATTTTAAATATAGTCATTATAAAACTATTTTATTATTTACATTTTTATGATAAATAAATATGTATCATATTTGAAAATGTATGGTTTATATATGTAAATAATTATTTTTCATTCATTTAATAAGGAATTGTGACATATAATAAATCATATTTTTTCCTATACTATAAATATATTATTTTTTATGATTTAAATTATATATATTAATAAATTCAAAGAACTTTTTTTAGTAAAATATATTGATTAAATTATATTAATGATTTGTAAAAAATAAAATAACATCCAATAAATACAACCAATAATTATAAAGAATGTGAATTTAATGATTCATATTCAATGAAATACGGTTTAACTTTTATTGTTATATTCTACAAATTTTTATTTTTTGATATTAAATTTATCATCTTAATATTAAATTAAATTAAATTAAATTATATATATATAATGAATAATTATTCATATATGGATTATTGATTGGTTGGAAACAAAGATAAAACCATTTAATATTAAATGATTTATATGAGTAATTTATTTTTATGTTAAGGTAAATATTATAAAAAAATAATTTTAATGAAATATATTTATAATATATAAAAACAAATTTATTAGAACTCATTTTAATTGTTAACTGATATTAAGTAATATTAGGAATACTTAATGTTTGTAATGGTCACTTTTTTATAATTTTTTTTTTCAATAAAATTATTTTTTTATTTAAAAGTTAAATTTTATTCATGTATAAAATTTAATTAGTAAAATGGATTTAATTTTTGGAATTATCATGTCAATATTTTCATAGGGTGATATTTTGGTATTTTTATAAAAAATGTGAATATTTAGTGTATATGAAAACTAATGTATAATTAATATATTTTGTAATAATGCATATAAAGAAAATTAGGTTTATAAAATATAAAAGGATATTTTATCATTCCTATTAACATATATTTAAAAACCCATTACTATTGAATCACACATTGACATACTATTTAAAGATATAAAATTATATTATACCCCCCACTCACCTTCCCTATATATACTTATGTTTACCACCCATTTATCTAGAAATTCTAACCTCTTATCTCACTCGAATTCTTCCAAAATAAATTAAAAACCAAAATTTTCGTGTTCTATATTCCTTTTTTTAAGAAATATACACTTCTAAAGTTCATTACAATGTAGTTTAATTGATGACAACCAAAATAGTAGGTCATGTTCATAACTGAGCTCTTTTAATCTTTTCTTATTTGACCTACAAAAAATTTATTCCATAAAAATTCAAATAATTACATAATTATCATAAATATATTAAAATTTTATTATTTTTATGTAATAAACTTTCTCTACACTCTTCTCATCTATTTTAAGATTGAAAATGTTTCCCATAATATTTTCAGAACCCCACCTCCAGGGACGATGTGTTTCATTTTTCATTATTACCTTACACAACTGTTTATAAAAATACATTTAATGAATAAATATTATATTTATGACATAGTTAATATTTATTAATGATTAAATATTCATTATACTATTAATATTAATAATAAACATTCATTTTAAATTTAACCTCCTAAATTGTAAACTCCAAGACACATTTCTTAATTTCAATATATTTATGAAAACCAATTAAATTGTATAAATTTTGTTTTATAGGATTGAAAAATAGAATTTATCTCTATAATTATGGAGATAATGAAACAAATATATAACTACTTTGAAAATTGTCAACGTATCAATGCAATTTTGGAGAAATTAACCATACAACCTTAAGCTGATGCACAGAGAAAATAATTCATTAAATGATGGAAATATGATAATAAATTTTAAATAAAAAAATAAAATATACATGAATATGGTTATGAAATATTATTTAATAAACTTAATTTGGTTATTATCATGTTTAAACAGACGTGTCAAGCAGGTTGAGACTTGTGGTAAGGGTCTGTCGTCCAAAATTTCCTTCTTTGAGAGATGTATTACATTATTCACATATTATATTCTATATGAAGTTTATACTACATATTTTAAAGTCTTTATCATGATTATATATTTATTTATTTTAATTAATTTACTATTCTAAGTTATCTATTTTAAGGGATTTCTGATTCAAATTTTACAATAGCTGTATGGATGTTGTTGACTCAATTTGGTTCTCTTTAGTTAAAAAACATTCTCGCCTGACCATTCAATTATAAGAATTTTTTATTAATTTATTTTTAATTTAATATTATATTTTATCTTCCCATATATGAAATTTGTATTTTTACATCCTACTTTAATTATTTCATGGATTGTATACAAAAATATTATGGTTTGAAGAATAATTATCATTATCTCTAAAATAAATTTCTCTTATATGTCTATATTCAATATTTCAAAAAATGTTTTACTTTATTTTTTTGAAACCCAAATATATTTTATCTCATTTGATCTCCATATTTTTTTATAACTATATTCAAATTATTTCTTTATTAATCTATCAATGATATGGGTTGAAATAAATATATATGGAAATAATAACACGGGAATTTATTTTCAGATTCAGTTTTTTATCTTCCACTACATTACTATTTAATGAAAGCTTTAGTCTTCTAAAAGTTTCATTATTAGGGTTTATTTTCATTTTTTAAATAACTCCATTGAAATTATTGAAAAATATTTCTATAATGAGGATTATACATTTGACTTCTTACAATATAGATAATATTTCTAAATTAAATAATTTCGTAATTTCACTTTAATTTTAATTTATATAAACAAAAGTCATATCAATTATGGGGTAAATCCCATGATAAATCTATATGTTTTTTAGTATGTTTTTATTTTGGGGGAATTACTTTTTTGACTAATCTACTCATGATGTCCTTTTATGTGAAACTATTTAAAAAAATTATTTATTTGAGTTTTTTAGTGATATGATGAATGATTAACTTCATATGGAACACATATATATGTTATATAATTATTTGGTGGGTGGGGTACTATATAAACTTCCCATTCATTGGTTAATGTTTTATTTCGCTTGGAAAAATTATTTTGTTCACAAAAATTAGCAGAGATATATATGCTCTGATTATTGTGATTGGACATGATTATAGTTAGTTGTGTTCACCATAACATGCGTGGAGTTGATTTAATGTTGTTATGTTCCTAAATATATATTTTTATATTATTTTACAAAATTTATATGTAATATTCCTATATTAATCTCTATGTATCATGATTATTAACTCTTGATTTTATACTCTTTTCTATGGTGTATGTTTGATAATTTTAGGTTACATGTCATTTTATCAGGATTTATGGGAACTTTTTATTGTTTCATATTCATTTATTTAAATATTTATTCCATAATCATTTTAGCATCCCTAATCCCAATAGCCTAGATCTGGCGTCATTTTACCATCCCAATGGGTTGATTACTAGGAATCAAACACTAGAGGGATGAAGGGATTAGTAGTCTTGGTAAACTAGATACATACATGAGTCTCATATTACAATTGAATACAAAAATTAAAACATAATTTTTCTGATATCAATTTTATTACATCTACTATATCCTTTAATATTGGTCAAAGAAAAATTAATGGCATCCTAAGTAAAGGTAAAAAAATCTGGGTGAGACCAAATCTCAATATTGGTAAAGTATAATAGATGAAATACGAATCAATGAGAATAATCAATATTGAAAGGTAATAACTGAATGCACAATACCTATATTCAATAAAATGAGAAGTAATTGAATAAAAAATATGGAAGGGTAAGTAACTAGAAACATATTCTACTCTAAGAAAATCAGAAAAAAATGCCTCTATAGATTTTTTCATAGTGAAAATATCACGGATAATAATAAATGAATCTGAATGAAAGAAATTCTTAAATATTGGAATCCATGATTCATAGAAACATTATACCTTTACCTTTAAGGCCTTTCAAAAGATAGTTTAAAATAGACTATATGAAAACCCCACCTAAGGATAACCAAATAACTCATCCCATGAGAATACCTATGCATCAAGGTTATATCGATAACTAGGCCCCACCCATGTTGTACATTTCCATATATTCCATTATATGTATAAAAATTCATTTAATTAATGAGAAATGTGCCCTTTAAAATATCCACAATGAGTAAAAGATACAAATTTATAAATATTTCCCTACATATCCAATATCATTAAAATTGAACACGTTATGTGAAAATGGTACACGATTTAGGCAATAATAATATACATGATAAATTATATGGATTTTCGGGGGAAATTCAATGTTCAATAATCATGGGAAAGAAAATATTTCATGAAGACAAAAAATGAATAAAAGATATGAATTTAAATAGTATACTTGATAAAATCAATTATACACCATCTAGAGTAAGAATTAATATATTATCAATACAACATTTCCATTTGGAGTAAAAATAATGGGTTTTAGTCCTTTATTAATAGAAATAATATTAAAAGATATTTTATTGACATTATTGCGGAAAATAAACCTCTGATTTTGATTTTTTAAATTATTTTCTTAAGAAATCCCTTTAAAAACATAATATTTGAAAAGAACTTTGTAAAACTTCAAAGGAATCATCAGTGAAAAAATGTTCTGTAATTTCATACAACGTAAAAACAACATTCCTTTTTCAATGTTAAATGGTTAGAAACGTGCCTTATTGGAAAAGGGACAAGAATATCCCTTAAAATACAAAAGGAATATGAATTATTCTAGTAAATAATTTTTTAAATGTTATGAACATTTTTATAAACATTGTTTTTAGATAAAATATATCTCGGATCGAAGAGGTAAATGGAGTCAGATTTTCTAAAAACCATTTTCTAAAAAACATTATGTACCAAGAGTTTAAAAATGGTTCTATTACATGAAAAATATCTTGAATAAAATGATGATAATAAAATATATGTATTTATTAAATAATTATTATATAATTTTCTTTAATTGAAATTCACAAAAAACAATCTCTATTAGAATGTGACTGTGAAATAAACCCATAAAATTACCATAAACATTATGTGAGAGTCATCCAATGAATCAATTATGTGTATGAAATGTAAATACACAAAAAATAAGTGTAAATAGAACATTATATTGTCTAAATTAATTATACACATAATCATATAATATTAACTACAATAAGGAAGTAATATAAATCAATGAAAATAAATCGAGTTATTCAATTCATTAACACTTGGTAAATTGTAATATGAATCCCCTTAAATTATATAATTAAAATTGAGACCTAAATTCCATGAAAAATGAATAAATCTTGATATTGAATTATAAATTTGGTATACACACCATATAAAATTGAATTAGTTCATAAAAATAAAAAAGTCTCAATGGAATATAAATTGATATGAAATACCTTAACTTACATTTTCTTTAGTTTAATGTGATTTAACATTCTTTATAATGGTCTTATTAATGTTATTAAAATTTAAAAATACTTTATTAATATTTATTATATCATAAATGATTCTTTTAAATTATATTATTACCTTTATTTAAATAATATTTTTTTATATTGATCATTTTAGGTAATAATTACGTTGTTTTTTACTATATTTTGAGTTGTAATTTTTTGTTCCTTTTACATAGGAAATGATTTGGTCATATCCATAATTTAAACCATGATTTTAATATCATATATATATATTTTATATTTATTTATATTAATCTATAAAATTTTGGTATTTGAAACGATCGTTCATGGATATGGTAGGTCATACGTATACATGAATGATGTCTTAATTTCCTTGTTCTATTAAAAGAAATAAAATTAAATGATATATATATATATTTATATTTTCATTATATTATCAAATTTGTGTCATATATGTCACATTTATATATTAAAACCACCATTTATATATTTTATGTAAACATTGAATTAATCACATCACTTTGAGGAGGCGGTAGTCTACACGTCCAAAAATGATGTTATCATATTACCATAAACGGTAAAGCATAATTGTATGTGTTATAAAATAAATATATAATCATAAATATATTATAAATATCATATATATATATACACGTATAAAATCTAAATAAATCATTTTTCCTAACCTTTAAAGGTGTTTATGGAATAATGAACAACATCATTTCATGAGGTAGTAGTCTTTCATACACATAAACAACGAATGCGTATACCATTTGATGGAAGAGTGTAAAAGTGTAGTTCATTCCCTTAAAAGATAAAAATATCAAAATATTTAGGATACTTATGTTATTATATAATCAAAATAAAAGAAAAATTGAATGGTTGTATAAATAAATATTACAAAAGGGTTCATTGAATAATGTGATATATTGTAAGGAAATTCCTTTTAGTTTATACCAAAATACTTCATTTAATGGATTTATGACCAATGCGGGGATTCTATAATGAGGGGATTTATTTTTTGAGGTTATTTTGTAAGGGTTTTGTTTTCAAAAATGATTTAGAGTTTTGAATAAGTTGCAGGTGTGGGTTACCTTTTATATTGGAGGAGTAGAATTCTTGTAAATATAAGCATAAAAACACTATTGGGAGGTCTACATTATATATTGACCCCCAATAATGAAGAAAAATTGATATAATATAAACTATGGTAGAAATATGGACATCATATTTTTATTTTTGAAAAGTTTTGAGGTTATTTTGGCACTTGAGATTAAGGTTTAGTCCATTGTTAAGCTATTTTTTATCTTAATTGATATAATTAATTTTAATGTCTTTCACTAATAATTTTGGTCAAAAATTAAGTTCAAATTAGTAGACATGATAAATTATACTTATTAAAAATATGTAATCCATTTTTTCAAATTACAATAATATAATTTAATGAAATTAACTTAAAATTAATCCCACATATGGGACGAGAACACTGGTTTTGAAAGTGAAGATGTTTAAAAGTTTACTAATTTTTTATGTATAAATTCACTAAAAAATAGATTCAAATGACCTAATTTTTATTTAAAAATGTAAATTTTATCTAATAATACTTTAAAACAAATTCAAAAAATAATTTAACACTATAAATCACTTAGATGAAAGGTCTGTTTTCAATTAAAATTCGGTATTTTTAAATATTCATCAAAAAATGAAACATCATAAAAAATACCAAAAATTCATCCTAATATAATTTTTACAGTACTCTATCAAAAAATAATTTTATTTTTTCATATAATATTTATTAATTTATTAATTTTTTTTAAAAAAATTGGTGTGTCATTAAAGGTGGAAAAAACACTTTTTGAAAACTATAGGCTCTTATACATAAAATTGGATTTGTTCTTATCTTATTCTTATCAATACTATTAGACTAATATCAAAAAAATATGGAATTTATAATATATAAATTTTTTTATTATCATTCACCAAGATAAATCAACTTCATTTATTAAGATTATATGTCTTTGGGTGCATAAAAATAATTTTTTTATAAACACATTTTCTTTTACATTCAATTAATTTTTATTTCAATTCCTAATTAATTATAACTAATGATTTCATTTTATATTTTTAACAACCATAAATTTTAATATGTTAGCTAATCCTACTCATAATTTCAAATTTAACTTCAAGGAGGTAATTTTCATTTTAAATAATAATAATAGTATTATTTTGTAAAAATTGGTCTTGTGTGTAATGAAGACCACTAAAGAAAGTCAGTGTTCAATATAATGTAAGCTAACCTTGGTGTTCCATGTCAATCAATATTAACATTATGTTTTGTGTAACTGAATCTATTCTCATTGTTTCCTCTCATATATTATATTAGAAATATTTAATTTATTTTAATATAAATATATCATTATTTCTCCTATTGTTATATTTATTTATACATTTAGTGTTGTGTTTCATACAAGACATCAAATACAATATCATTATTTTAAAATTTTAGGGAGTTAAGCTCTCCCAAAATTAAATACATTTCACCATCACAATTTATATGTGATATTGTTAATAGAATATTTTAAATTTGAAAATACCATCATTGAAATCCCTCATCGTGAGAGGAATTGATTAAATAACCTCATAATATATGAGCAATTAGTGTAAGGAGGTCATATGACTTTGTTTCTAAGTAGGATAACATTGATGGAATGTAAAGATATAGATATGGAGGAAAATAATAAATACTATTAGGGAGTTATTTTGGTCATTTATCACAAACAAGTGATTGATAAATAGAATGTTGAGGGCATCAAAACATTAAATCTATAATGATTTAGAAGACACTTATTCAAAATATATTAAGTTTTTAGGGTAATCTTTTAGAAAATTATCTTAATACATAGTAATTATTTTACTACATAAGTATATAAGGAAATATACATAGGTGAAATATTTTTATAAACACAATTTTCCCTTTGGTTATGCTTTAATAAATTTAGAATTTATCTTTTTTACTCTAAGAAATGAATGTTGTTTGAGCACGATGCACTAAAATTCACTTTTAAAGGATCATAAGATCCATAAAACAAGTCATTATACCAGTCCCAAACAATAATTTAAGAACAATATAGATAATATATTAATCATTATACCAAAATCAACACTATTGGTTCATCATTAATATTTAATAATCATTTTTTTAACATAAAAATTTAAATATTAACCAGGAAATTGAATAGGCCAATGGTGGGCGTGAAACCCTTATTATACTTTTGTTATGGGTTTAATCCCCACCACCTCACTAAACGCAAAGATTTGTCACCCTACTTGCAGATTTTAGTTTTTTTAAATTTTATTAATATTATATATATGAAATTTCCAAAAAAATATGATGGTCATCCTTGAAATTTAATCCTTAAATAACAGTTTTCTTTGGTTTTCAATACAACCTTTTTTTGAAAAGTTTAATAATATTATTTGGTTATTAAAAAATATTTCATTAATTGTCATATACACTATAAGGATTATAAATGCCTTAAAACATATGTCTATTAAATTTAAATTAATTAATCTTCATATAAATTTCCCTACTAAAACTTATACTTTCCATATGATTCTCCAAAATGTCCTTAATCTTGGTTGAATTGCATTACATAAAACCTAAAAGGTGGTATTTAATACTTAGATATTTTGAAAAAACTTAATCTCATAATGTTGTGATGGTATCCATATTTTATAATTTAATAAAGAGATACGTGATTTTATGATAATCCCCAATGTCTATCTTTTGGTTATGTTCCTTAATCTATGTTTTCATAAATCTAGTTTCCATGGTTGATACTAAACATTATTTGATACCACATGTAGAGACCCCGACCCCAAAATCCTAGATTTGGTGTCGTTCTACCATTATATTAGCATGATTGAAAGGAATAAAATCCCAGATGTTCGAAGAGTTTAGTATTTTTGGTAGACTATATACATAAATGAGATGTGTTACAATTGAATACACATATTAAAAAATATTTTTTTAAAAGAATTATTCTAACTAAATTTCCTTATATATTCGTCATAGTAAACATCCTAGAATCCGGGTGAAAGGGAATAGAATAATATTGAGGTCAAATACACAATAAGGGTAAATTATCATGGAATCCTTAATGAATCAATGATAATGATACATATGGGCAAGTAGTATGTGAAAACCCATTCCATATAATTAATTAACTAAAATGGAAGTTCATAAAAAATATAGAAAAGTAAATGATGAGAAATATGTCCCATTTAATCCATAATCATGGAATAAAACACTTCTATAGATTTTTTCACAGTGAAAAATTCATTGATAATAATAACTGGATATTAAAGAAGTAAATTCTTAATTATTGGATTCCATGTTTCCATGGAAAACGATAACTTTACTATCAATACCTTTTAGAATTTAGTTTAAAACATAATGGGTGAAACCCCACTAAGGATATCCAATTGACTCATCCCATGATAATGTTGATTCAATGAGGGGATATCTATAATCAGACCCCACCCATGGAATACCTATCCAAAGCATTACTCATATCATGATTAATTGATTAAATTACTGAACAATGTGCCTTAACAAATATATACAATGAGTCAAAGATACAGATTTATCAGTATTTCTCCAAATATGAGATAACATTAAATGTAAAAATTGTATGTAAAAATTGTATATGATTTAGGAAGTAATCATATCCATGTTAAATGATATAGAGATTTGGTATAAATTTAATGTTCAATGATAACTGGAAAGTAAATATTTCAATCAGACTAGAAAAATGAATCTAGGAAGTGAATGTCAACATTTTCCCCATACAAATTAGTCATAAACCATAGTGAGGAAGAATAAGTATGGTATCAATACAACATATCTTTTTTGGAGTAAAAATAAAGGGTTTTTGACATTGATGAACATAAATACGATAAATAGAACTATTAATAATTGGATAAAAATATCGTTTTAATTTTGAAAATCATTTGGAAAAATAATTTTCCATAAGGATTACTTTTAAAATTAGTATATTTAAAAATAAATTTATAAAATTTCAAAGGAGGCTTCAATGAAATGATGGTTGGTAATTCTGTACATGGTAAGAAATATATTCCTTTTACACTGTAAAAAGGTTATAAATTTTAATTATTAGGAATGTGACATGAAGAATTCAGAAAAGGAAAAGGGGTATACATTTCTTTAGTAAATCATTTTGAAATGGTTAATTATATTTTTTAAGAACATTTATAATAAAGATTTACAGAGAAATCAAATATCTAGAAGATGAGAGAAACTGAGTTAGGTTTTCTTGAAACATTTTCTAAAGTATATTGAGTACAATAGAGAGGAAAATTGTACTATTACTTGAAAAATATCACGAATAGTCCTTGTAGAAAAAATTAAAGGTATTATGAAACTTTGATTATATAATTTATTTTAATAGAAATTCAATAATAAGTAATCTCGACGAGAATGATATTGTGCAATAAACCCTTAAAAACATAGTATTGATGTGAGAATCAAAAAATGAATATATTATGTGTATGAAATGTAAATTAAAATATAAAAAGTACAAACGAAACAATATATAGTCAAAAATATTTATAATCATCCTTAAAGAATATTAATTATAATGACGAAGTAATATAACTCAATGAAAAGAAATCAAATTATGTAATTCATTACCACTTGGAAACTTGTATTTAAATTACACTTAGATAAAATAATTAAAACTAAAAGATTAAATACCAGGAATAATGAATGAATCATGATATTAAATTCCAAAGTAAGTACATACTCAACATAAAAGTTAATCTATCCATAATAACAAATAATTCCCAAAAGAATGTAAATTGAGGGTAAATCTATTACCATACACATCCTTTAGTTGAATATACATTAAACTCCTATATAATGATTTTAATCATGATATTAAATTATAAACAAACCATATTATTATTTATAATATAATATATGAATATATATAAAATCTGATAAAATTTCCATTATTAATCTTTCATTATTTTCATCATTTTATGTAATAACTCCTTTTTTTATGTTTGTTCTGACTTATTATTTGTTGTTCCTATTAAAAAGATAATGATTTCTTAATCTTAAAAATTTAAAATATGATTTAACATCATATATATAATGTATATATGTATTTATTATAATCATATGTAGATGGTAGGTCGTACATACACATGAATGTTATTTCCAATTTCTTATTATATGAAAATAAATTATAATAATATACATATATATATTATCATTTTATTATAATATTTATTTAATATATATCACATATGTTTTTTATTAAAACCATCATTTATACATTCCAGGTAATGCGTGAATCAATCCCATCACTTTGAGGAGGTGGTAGTCCATACGTTCAGAAATGATGTTATCGTGTGACCCTAAAATGGAAATCATAATGGAATGCATTATAAAAGAATTACTGAAGCATAAATGTATTATTATTATAATGTATTATTATAATATATTATTATAATATATAAAATATAAATACATCATTATTCCCAACCTTCAAAGGTTGTAATGGAAGAATAAATGGATTCGGTTCGTGAGACAGTAGTCTATCGTACACACGAATGATGATTGTATATCCCATTGGATGGAATTGTTTGAAATTTTAGGCTATAAAATTAAAATAAAAACAATTCAAGTTATTTAGGATAATTATGTAAATAAATAATCAATATATGAGACTAAATTAAGGGGTGGATAAAGAAATAAATAAAAGTTCTCATTAAGGATGCTACCTCATATTCTGGTAACTCATTTTCATTTATACCAAAATAATTACTTTGTTGGATTTCTACCAATTTTGAAGAATATATGATTTGTTTATGTATGTTTATATGTTATTTGGGTAGTTTTTCTTATGATCTGAAGTTTATTTATATTTAGGAATAAGTGGGAGGGTAGAGTACCCTTTTATAGTGGAGAAGGAGTGGAATTCTTCTAAATATTAAAAGAAAAACCCTATTGGGAGGTCTTTCTTACACAATTTTACTCAAATAATGAAAAAAATTAGATAAAGGAGAATATATTGTCCCAATAATTACGTCAAATGTCTTTTTTACAAGTTTCTAGGTAATTTTGGTCATTATGTTTAAGGATTACTCTTGGGTTAAGCTAGTTTTTCTATTAGTTGATGTAATTAATTTTATTTTTATTCACTAATAATATTTTTCAAAAACAATGTTGAATATAATAGAAAATATAAATTATTATAATCCAAAATATTTATTCCATTTTATAAATACCAATAACATCTCTTGTAGAAATTAATTTAAATTTCATCCCTCATACGGAATGGAAATGTTTTTTTAATGTGAAAATATTCTAGGATTTACTATGTTTTTATATCTAAGATCACTACAAAAATGACTAAAATGAACTAAATATTATTAAAATATGTAAAATTAATCTAATAATACTTATAATCCATTTAAAAATATAATTTTATATTACAAGTTATTTAGGTGAAACATAATTTATAAATTAAAATCCAGTATTTTTTATTATTTTTCAAAAACAAAACCTCACAGAATAATACCAAAAATTCATCCAATGTTTTTTTTTCAGAATTTAATTTTTAAAAAATTATTTTATTTATACATATAAAATTTATTATTTTTTTAAAAAATGTTTTAAAATAGGTTCACCATCAAAATTTGGAAAAAGCGTCCTTAAAAATATAGATTTTATAGATTAAATTGGATTTTTTTAATATCACATACCTATCAAAAATATTAGATGAAAGTAAAACAATTAGTGAAAATAATATATATATATATATAGATCACTATTAGTATTCACTAATAGGAATTAATTTATTTTTTAAGAAAAAACACATTTGGGAACAAAAAAATAGTTTTTTATAGAATCCTTTTCTTTTACATTCAGTTGTTTTTTATTTTCATTTTTAATTAATTAATTTCAAATGAATTCATTTTATATTAGTGTAAAAATATTTTTTGATAAATTATGTAATCTTATTAAAAACATATAATATAATATAGATGTGTTAATTTTCATTTTAAATAATAATGTTAGTGGAATTCGGTAAAACCTCGTCTTCCGTGTAACATAATCCATCGATGAAAGTCATTGTGGCATGTAACACAATATAACGTTGATATTCCTTGTAGTGAAACCTAAACTTTATGTTCTATGTAAATAAAACTAATCATAGTATTTTGTGTAATATATTCTATTGGAAATATTTAATTTATCTAAATATAAATATATCATAATATACCAAGTTGTTATATTCTTTAATACACTTGGGGTTACGTGTCATTCAAGACATAAAATAAAATATCCATATTTTATAACTTTGTGTCTTTACACTCATGTTTTATCATATTCTTATGATCTACCCATTAATGACTCATTTATATGTTTTTCCCTTATAGAACAACCTAGATCACTCTTTTTAAATGTTTACTTTCCTCTGGGAATTATATACAAAATTATCTATAGAATGATGTATTATATAGAGTTTTTATTGGAGATGTTGAATAAATTATGTGTAATATGTTTTTATATTTCTAGTCTATAAATATAATATACATTTTTTGTTTTGTGAATGGGATATTAAGTTCTATATGTAATGTTTCAATCATGAAAATAATTTAAAACATATGTAGGCTTACCTTGGCCCATTTTAATTATTATGAGATTGGTGTGTAGTTATTTATTAGGGATTAGGATTAGAAATAATTATAGAAAAGAATAATTATGTTACTAAATATTTCAAAACAATTAAAAATTTTGGTAATGTATTGAGTGTGTTGTCCCTTGCAATGACAAACCAATTTGGATACAAACAAGTGATGTGTTTTGTAGATCAGATGCATATATGGATAATAAAATTAATAGTGTTGTTTGGTTATTAAAATTATCTTCACTAGATTTAATAAAATGAGGCAAAATATAAATATTGTTTGAAAAAAATTAAGGAATAGGATTTTTAGTATTCTCAAAAGCTTCATTACCAATTATTATAGATTTAGCCCCATTTTAATGGTATGGTAACTGAACCTCAAATCCTAGAGTATACATCTCATTTATGATTCATTAATTTAAAGTTAATAGTTTCAAAATTTATTTTCTTATTGAATTAAGTATTCTAGTTATTAATATTCAATTATTTTTTTTACTGGATAGAAATAGTAGGAAATGTATAATCTGTACTATGGAAATAAACCATTATAATGAAGTGCTAAAAGATACTATTATTCTCCACTGAAGATATGAAATTTTATTAATTGATTTTGGTTATTTTAATTCATTCATATAATATATGTTTTCTATAAATGGGGATTCACATCCTCAAATATTGAATATTGATTTAATTATGAAAACACTCGGTGGTGTGTTGATTGAATCAAAGGTATAACAATATTTTCCAATTATTTTTATGGAATATAATATTTATAGACATGGTTTTCATACCTTGGTATAATTTGATGTGATATTGGGAAAGGATTGGCTCTCCTTAAATGTATCTCATATCAGTTTTCCAAATAATAAAATTTCTTTTCATATCAAAAAATAATCCCATTACAAAATATCATTAGAAGGAAGATTAAGAACTCCCTTTAGAACCAACATCTACCATATGAGTATTTATACCCAATAATGAGAAATTATAAACTCATATAGGTGGAACATAATTAAATATTCAAGAAAAACCAATAGTTTCCTTGAATATTATAACACCCCAAGATTTCATAGTACGTTATCTCTTAAAAGTTATCCAATAACTTACGCTTCACACAACACCGAGTTTGAACACACCACGACTCACCATTCAAAAACAAGTTATGAATAATATTAACTGAATTTTGAATTTTATATACACTATAAAATTTTAGATTCCACATTATGTGTTTTTTAGACATAATATAAGAACAAATTCATTTTTTCCAGATAAAAGATGTATTTAAAAAAATGCAATTTTACTACCTTTTAGTGGAGAACCCATTTTAAAACCATTATTTGAAACATTTATATATTAAATTTAATTAAATTAATTTCTTATTTATAATTGGGTCATAAAAATTTAGTTTGGTTGATTTTTTGGTATTTTTTTGAAAACTTTAAATTATACTTTTTTGTGGTTTTAAAGAATAATTAGATTATATTTTTATCATTTAATACAAATTTTTTTAATGGATGTAATTTTACATTTAAACTGTACATAAACAAGTGTCAATCTTTTGCTAGTTATTATTTCTTAAAAACACGCTTTTTGTTTTGACGACGGGAATTAATTTTAAATTAATTTTTGCAACTTTTTTTTTTGAATTTTGAAAAATGGATTTCATATTTGGAATTATTAGTTCCTAATTTATCAAATATGTAACTTTTATTATTAGACAATATGAATATTTACTTCGGTAAATATTTTATTTACCATGGTTAAAGGGTAAATCTGGTAAATAAGGGTAAATAAATAATATTATAGTAATATGAGATTATCCTAACATGTGTCCTAAAGCTATTTTCTAATACATGTCCGACCATGGGCATATTTGGGTCAATTTTGAGACCCCATAGAGCCCATGGGGTGTGATAATGACACTTTATATTAATTAATTTAAAGTAAAGACAAAATGACATAAACATATATCTTTTAGTTAGACAATTTTTTATATGACGTTTTATAATTGATCTATTTGACTATAAATATTAATAACAGAGATAAACATATTCCCTAAATCATGATATTTTATTTATATTTTTTGGACAAAAAATAAATATATTTATATTTGACACAATAATGTTGCAGTATTTTTCTTATTAATGAACGAATCAAATAAATGATATTATAAATATTAAAATAAATATAATTTGAATGTTTTGATTCTATCCACGAATTTTATAGGTTAATATGGAATGGTAGGGTTGATTCAATGAATTTATTTTGATGTAATCATGCTGTTACGACTTTCACCAAAACAAAATACCCAATAGTGTCCAAATTGACATAAATGAGTTTTTAAAACAACTAATATATTTTTAATTGATATAATAGTCCTAAAAATATAAGGCTCGAAAAAAGAACTTATATAATAAAATATATGTCATTAATTAACCACTTGGGGTTCTCATGGCATTTTATAGTATGTTTATTAACCATATAATATAAAAATACAAAAAGACATGGTAAATGTCAAACTATTTAACTAAGAGTTAAATATAATAGATAAGGTTAATATGGTAACCTAAACCTGTCTAAAACATATTTTGTGAGTTTATTGAGACCCATACGCAGCTTTTCCTCGAAATAAATTATTTTGGATCCATTATAAACCGAATATGATTGTACAATAAAATAATATTTCAAGGTTTTTCTAAAGTGACCCCCACCTCTCTTATAGAAGGGAACTTCCCCTTCTCTAAACTTCACACCTCCAAAGCCATTTTTCCCAGAAAACCCTTGCCCAAATAACCTTTCAAAAATCTTACCTTCCTCAAAGAGGCCTTTATTTGGTCAGAAATCCAACCTAAAGGATCCCTTTTGATCAAATTAAATGGAAGAACCTGAAGAAGAGGTAAATATTTCATCACCTCTTTCAAGTTCTTTTCTTCATCAACTTCATATTTCTTTGTTGTTTCCATTATAAAATAATAACTCTAATATATTATATATACTTTGATGTTATTATAAAAATGGTACAACCATATTCTTTATTCTATCCATCTTAAGAATGACAAAGTCACCATATGTGTGTACGTACAGCTTACTGTCTCCATGTCATGGTGTAATTGTTATTCAATACATTTTTTTTGTATTGGTATAATAATGATGTATAATTGATGTAAATAATAAATATAACTTGTTACTGATTCTTTATATATTGTATAACATATATTTACAACCTATTTTATTATCAAAATAATGATATTGTTACTCATGCGTATGTACAGATTACCGTCTCCACGAACGCGATGAGATTCATTTCCCCATCATAACCGTTCAAAAATAATTTTAATTTGATTATTAAAAATAATTTTTAAGAATATAATATCATTATGTATATGAATCAAATACATCCTATCCATAACAAACATGACTTATGTAACAAAACATCTAAACGAAAATGAATCAGTTAAAATCCAAAATGAATATAATTCTAAAATATTATTAACAAAGCAATATTATAAGATCATATATGATACCATATTTATATATATGGTTCTTTTATAATTTAATAAAAATGATTTAACTATTATACAGAAGGTTAACATACCCTCGATCAAGAAAATGTAAAATATAAGGGTTTATTTTACAATCTCTTTATTATCCGAGGTTGTTTTTACGTAAGTATTTACTGGGACATATTTATCATCCACATCCGTGTTTTGTTAAAAATGTATATCAAAACATTGTTAATATTTAGGAGACTACGGGTTAAAGTCATTTATACCCTTATTTGACCTTATATGTTTTGAAAAGAATCTTTCCGTCATTTTCCATACAAGGTACTTATGAACTTTTCGCCAAAATTAATGTAAGAATTTATTTTTTTTTAACTTATACGGCAGGTGCAGCTATTTTCCCCCGTTATAACATCGTTGAATCATCTATTACAAGATTATAAGAATATTTTAAAAATAATTTTTTTCTTTTATAATTATATGACTCAAAAATGATTTCAAAATAAAAAGAGATATGTCTCTCAAATAGTTTGGATTTCATCTATGTCAACATCCTTTGATAAATTTTTCACTTGTTTAATGTTGATTCATTATGATAAAAATATTCCATATTGTATTTAGGGTTTTGTGATATGTTTGAATATGGATGTGTTATTTTGATACCATTCATGGTTTATGGATAATGTATTGAATTTTTTTATGCCAGTTTTAATATGAATGTTTATGTTATGTTTCAAATTTTTCATATGAGGAATGTATTAGACTTAATAAGTGATGGGTGGAGCCCGCTATAGCTCCTAGATGCATTAGTAGGTCTCAAGAGACAATTAGAAATGGAATTGTGAGAGGAATTTTGTAACAACTAGGTCCCGGTGACAGCGCAGACACCCTGCCTTAACAAGGTCGTCGGGTCCTAGCACGCCAGGTACCACCAGTTGCCTCCACAGACATGTGGGGCCCACCCCAGGGTCCACCCACATGCCTGAATGGGTTATCTGACTAATGACAGTCCCCATAGGCCAACACATGTCCTTTCCAGTGTTCTTTGACCTCAAACACCCTGGAAAACTTCCCCGAAGGTCACCCATCCTGATCACTACTTCAAGCCAATCACGCTTACCTGTGGAGTTCTAATCAGACAGGCTCCTGAAAATGAAGGTGCACCTTATTGACATGAGTAATTTCATTTAGTCATTTAACCCTTTATCATTTGAGGGTGTTACAATCACCCCCTTTAGAGCACAACGTCCTCGTTGTGGGTCCTACATCTCAACCCAGGCCGTGCATCACACTTAAGGCTGGGTACCACCTCTGATACCGAATGTAATAACCAGTTCCCAGTGACAGCGCAGACACCCCGCCATAACAAGGTCGTCAGGTCATGGCCCGCCAGGTACCACCAGTTGCCCCCGCAGACACGTGGGGCCCACCCTAGGGACCACCCACATGCCTGAATGGGTTATCCGACTAATGACAGTCCCCACAGTGTGCTTTGTCCTCACACACCCTGGGAAACTTCCCCGAAGGTCACCCATCCTGATCACTACATCAAGCCAAGCACGCTTAACTGTGGAGTTCTAATCAGACGGGCTCCGGAAAATGAAGGTTCACCTTATTGACATGAGTAATATCATTTAGTCATTTAACCCTTTATCATTTGAGGGTGTTACAATCACCCCCCTTTAGAGCACAACATCCTCGTTGTGGGCCCTACATCTCAACCCAGGCAGTGCATCGCACTTAAGGCTGGGTACCACCTCTGATACCAAATGTAACAACCGGGTCCCGGTGACAGCGCAGACACCCCGCCTTAACAAGGTCGTCTGGTCCTGGCCCGCCAGGTACCACCAGTTGCCCCCGCAGACACGTGGGGCCCACCATAGGGACCAACCACATGCCTGAATGGGTTCTCTGACTAATGACAGTCCCCACAGGCCAACACATGTCCTTTCCAATGTGCTTTGTCCTCACTCACACACACCCTGGGAAACTTCCCAGAAGGTCACACATCATAATCACTACTTCAATCCAAGCACGCTTAACTGTGGAGTTCTAATCAGACAGGCTCCTGAAAAGGAAGGTGCACCCTGTTGAATGGAGTCATATCATTTAGTCATTTTACCTTTTATCATTTTGGGGTGTTACACCTTTCCCAATTTGATGTATGGTTTTGGCCGAGGCCTAAATCATTTTTAGATATCTTGGCTGATTCCTTGACAAGATGTTTCAGAATGTCTGCCATTATACATTCCCTCATTATGAAAATAATATTTATGGTTCATGTGGTCATTTAACTAGTATAATACCCCTGATTATGTTTTATTATGGCATTATTTACTAAACTCGTATTCCTACCATAAAGTGTTCATGTTTATTATTTATAAAGTCATGTGTTTTAAATTATTCACCATTCCTAATATTTATGTTACCTTCTGCTGTATTTCTTACCCTTACTGATCATTTGATCTCACCCCTTTCCAATGTTTCATTTTCCCAAGATATTAAGAAGTTAGTTATGAGTGACTTTCAAGAAAAAATCTAAGAGGCTTGGATGTTTCTAATGGAACAATTAGTGTTTTTTTTTCTTTTTAAGTTGTAATGTTGAACTTATGTATGTATCTTGTTTCCAATAATACTAAAGTGATCGGTCTTTCAGGACATGATTCCTTGTATCATGAAAATAATATTTAATATTGTACTGAATCTGGGTAACTAGGATCAGGGCATTACAGATATAAAAACATAGGGTTATTTTTCTCTAATTTTACTAGATATTATTTTACCAATTTTTGTTACTATTTTTGGTTGAACAGAGGATCATGATAATGAATCATTAAATGTGTTATCTCTAAAAATTAATATGACTTATAATAATCAGTGGAAGAATATTTTTCATATATGGATTATATATTTTCTAATTATGATAGAAAATATGAGTTTCTTAATGTCACCCAAAATAGTAAGGTAAATAAATAATTAGATTTTATAACACAAATCATTAATATATTAATAAATCCATCACATATTTTGAATCATTGAGAGAAATTAAAATTATGAGCATAAAATTTATTTATGGAGTTATAATGTAAAGCCCTAGAATTTTAGTATATATCTTCATTTAAAGAAAATAGTATATAGAATATTTTGTATCACATGAAAAAATGAAATAAAAAATTCCATTATATATTTTTCTACAAAAATAAAATTAATACATTATGATAATATAATGTGAAACTTCGTTAATAAATTTATAACAATATTAAACTATTTCCTTATTTTATTTTGGATTAAATTTGTTCAGTGTCTATATGAGTATCATATTTTTTTAACTATACTTATAAATTAATTTTTTTGGTTTTAAAAATTTAGAATATTTTTTTATTACACTCATTACTTTAGAGTCACAACCCCATTACTGTTAAATTACTTTTGGAGACACTATTTAATGATATAATATTTCATTGTACCCCCATCCCATTCTATATAAATACCAAATACCACAACCTCATTTATCCACACATTCTAAGCAACTTATATCACCAAAATTATACCCATATATCTCCCCAAAATTCTTCCCATATCATAAAATCCTTCATCTCACCAAAATACCATCCAAAATATCTTTAAGCTGTAGTCTGAGAGAGGAAATCCACTGGAGGAGGTAATGTTCTTATCCAAGATCTTTTAATCATTTATTCTTATTCCCAATTCAAAATGTGTCCCTTAAAACATGAAATAATTACATAAATATCATAATTATATGTACATTTTATTATGATAATGTAAAAACCATTATATATTATCTTATTATTTATTCTAAAATAAAAATTATTCCTAAATTATGGTTGGTTCACCACCTCCATGGATGATGTGTTTTTTCATAACCATCATACATGGTTGGTTATAAATATATAATTAATGAATAAAAATAATATTTATTAAATGAATAAGATTATATTAATATAAAATAGTCATTCTATTATAATTATTTACAATACTAGGTCATTGTAAATTTAACAACATAAAATGAGCATAACAAGACACATTTCGTAATTACAAAATATTTTTGAAAACCAATTCAAAATTATAAATGTTGTGTTAATGTAATTATAACAAAATAAATCATTATAATTATATGTATAATTATACTATTCTATAAAATATTTTACCATGTCCAACATAATGACGTATATTTGATGGAATTGGTCGAACAACATCTTGTGGTCGAAGAGAGGGAAACATTTATACAACAAATGAAAGATATATGATAATAAAAGGACCTAAAATGATATATATATATATGAAAAAGGTTATAAATCAATTATTGAATATACTTAATTTTTTTAGGAGGTTAAATGGACCAGCTAAATGATTTGAAACTTTTGGTAAGGGTTTCTCGTATAAAATTTAAATCTTTATGAATTTTTTTATTATACACATATTTTATTCAATATGGTGTATATAGCTAATTTCTAAATTATATATAAGGATTGAATATTTATTCATCATATTTAATATTATATTTTTATTTTTATCTTTGAAGGAATATTATTATATTTGTTATAAAATTCATAAGTGTGTTGTAAACACAATTTTCTTCTAATTGGGTCTAAAATATTCCCCCTTAACTATATATATTTAATAATATTATATTCTTAAAAATTTAATTTATAATGTTATTGTCTATTTAAATCTATCCAATTTATTTTTTCACATCATGATTTTATTCTTTTATGAATTCATTCTTCATAAAAAATTTATGTTCTTAAGAATAATTCACTTCCACTATAAAATATCGTTCTCTTCCATGTCCTTATTATTTATTTATATATTCTTTCAATTTTCATATTTTGAAACAAAATACATAAATTATCTCATATTATTTTCATTATTTTATATAACTCTTTTAAGAAATATGATTTATTACACTTTTAAAAATAAAGGTTTCAATAATGATATCTTAAAATATTAAAAAGGGAATTTCTTTTCACAATCAAATTTTTATCTTCCTCCCCATATTTTGTTTCATAAATTTTAATTATTCTAAATGTTCCATTATTATAAATATTGGGTACAATTATGAATGTAACGCAGAATGAAATAAATAAAATACATGTAAATTGCTAGCTCGAGAACCTGACCCCATAACCATGCCCGAAACCCCCCCCCCCAGTCTTACCACCCCTGAAGATCATGGGGGAAAATGTTCCATTATTTATATATTCTATTAAAATTATGTTATGAAATTTTTTCCTTTCACATTTTTGAAATTAATTTGTTGAATGTGCCAGGTAATTTCATCTTCATATTATAAGGATAAAATGTTTTCAAGATAACATGTTTTATTATTTTTATTCTAATTTACTCTATATATATCTCCAAAAGTTATATTAATCCTATATTAAAGCTCGTTATCCCTCTGTTTTTTATGTGCATATTTTGGGACATTGAATTTTGGTATCAACTAATCTACTCATTATGACATTTTATGTTATTCTATTTGAAACTCATTTTCTTTCCATGGGTTTTCATCATGATATTATGAATGATTAACTACTTGTGGAACACACAAATATTTTATATCATTTTTATGGAGTCATATATATCCCTTAAATTCATTGGCCAACATTTTATATTTCATTAGAAATTTTTGTTCTTTGTGGGCATTATTTCATTTAGATATGCTAAAAATATTGTGTGTGAACATGATACAAATTATTATTGTTCACAAAAACCATGTGTGGATATCATTCTGAGTAGCAATGTTTCTAATGTTATGATTTTCCAATCTTTTTATACATTTCTATGTGATATTACTATGTTATAGTTCATGGATCATTATTATTGAATATTAATTATATGCTCCATATCCATGGTATATGTTTAACCATTTGAGCTTATAAGATCTTCTATCATGACTTATTAACACTTCTTAGTATTCCATGTCTATATATTCTTATAATTATCTCATGATCATTTTTCTCACATTATTGTGATCTAACCATTATGGAATGAATTATTTATAGAGTTTTATATTAGATACATTGACGAAATTATTTATTATATGTTTCTTATATAACTATTCTTAAAATACATTAAAATAATTAGGTTCTAGGATTGTGAGATGTAATGTTACAACTAAAAAATTGAAGTAAAATATATTTAAAATTAACTTGCGTTATCTCATTTTTACTAAAAATAATATATATAATATTTTAATAACCATTATTTTCTTTCTAAAATTATTTAATCACACATATGTATACACCATCTTACTATAATTATATTAAAAAAATTAAAATACCTTACCAATATGTTTTTTCATAAAAACATAAGTTAAAATAGAAAAAAATATAAATTAAATTATATCTACTTTCATCAAGTTACAGATTTATAATTATCCATATATAAATTATGAAGGCTCTCAACAGTTTGGGACCTGAAATATGAATTTTATATTAACCTATGACTATGCATGATTATTTTTTTATTTTTTTGACAAACTGTGTATTAATAGTTTGATACCCAATATATCAATTTTATAATAATATGTGGTTTCTATCCACTATTTTACAAACCAATGAAAAACCATGTATATTTTAAAATTATAAAAAAAATTCAATTTTCATTATATTTATTCCAAATAATGTTATTATTGTAAAACTTATCAAAAATAGAAAATTAGGGTTTCATAAATGACTATTTATACCAAAACCCATCTAAAACTAAATTCCCAATCATTTCAATGAACCAGCCTCCTTCTCATGATATAGATATGTATGGTTTATAAATATTTTTTATTTATAGAAAAATAATTAAAATTCAGGATATATTTTATGAGGAATAAATTTGATGAGGCCAATAGATATTTTAAGGAAATTATTGATACCATGAAGAATATGGTGAGATGAATAAGTGATTGTGGCCTTGTAATATGTTCAAGATATAAAGTGAGATTTCTAATATTTATAGTTGGAGAAGTATCCCCTATAATTATGATATATTTGTATGGAAAAATTAGAGAGTTGGAGTGGATATTTTATGTTTTTTAGATTTTATAGTCAATTAATAAACAATATTCAAAGTCACATAGAATAAATTATATTATATGAGGTGATGGTTTTTTAGCATGTTTGAAGGTAATGTTATTTTAATGTCTATAAAATTGAGAAAAGTTATATCGATTCCATATATATTTATTAGAGTTACTCTAAGTATACCAATAGAAATTTGGAAGTGTGTGGAATTCATAAAATTAAATATGAAAATGCACACTATTAAGTCAATGTATAAAAAAAGGACACTCAATGGAAAATAAATGTGTAATTTTTTTTAAAATATTTAAAGACTATTTTAGATATAAAAGAAATAGATAAAGTTTAGTCCTTCAATATTTAAAGGTTGTTTGAGGTTTCCTTGTGTCACTTAAGTGTTATTTATGAAATATAGATAGTATTCTAAACCTGGAAAACATGTTCCATTTAAATAATTAATAGGAATATTTTCTATAATTTAATAGGAATTTTTAGAAATTGTCATGTATTTTAATTTTTTTAATTTAATATAGTTATAGTAAATGAATATAATAATGTTAAAGATAATATATTATAGTTTACAAATCATGAAAGGAAACCACGATATAAGTTGTTGACAATAATATTTATTCTATTACATAGTATAGTCATTCCATGTTGATATGATCTCTACAATGTGATGAGAATCCATGAGGAATAAGGATATAACTATTCTGAGGAAGAAATATGGATTTCACAACAGAGAAATATGTCATGTCATGACTAGAATAGGATTCTGATGGAATTGTTTTGTCACCTTGCAAACAACATAGTAACACATTGATGATATGTAATATTCCAAAAAATAAGAAAAATCAAATAAGTGTAAGAGTGATGTTAAAATTAACTACAAGAATATGGTTTTTTGAATTGGAATCTAAAATTAAAATTTAAACATGAAGAACATTTTCTTCTATCTAATATAAAAAGAATAGGATCTTTTATACACGTGTGGTAGTAGAGGTCAATGTGTTTAGTATTAATGGAAGGGAGTGTATAGTAGATGTGGAATATTTATACAATATTTTGAATAAGAAGAAAAGATAATAGATAGTGAATAGTTACATCAGTTCATATATAAGAAGAATTAGAGAATGAACAAACTGGTTTCTATGTAATTATCACAACAGTATTATATATTGATGATGAAGGAATTCGTGCTTATTTTGTTATATCAGTCAGTGTGGGAGTAATAATATAATTTTAGGACACAATAATTACAGGAAGAAGTATAATCGTTTCCACATTAAATAAAATATTCTAGTGAAATAGGTTTTATTAAGGATAAAGCCAATCTGGTTGTGTTAGGAGATAAAATTTTACGATTATCTTGTTATAAAATTTAAAGAATGAACCCTAATAATTTTATAAAAATAGTGATTCTAGTGGATATTATGATCTCGAGTGAGTCGGAATACTTTTAAGGACAACATAATCAGTTTGAGTAGTGATCTATGTACATCAAGTGCATTTTTTTTTCGCGGTGTGTGATAGTTAATCAGTGAGAATAATCACACTTAAAAGTGGTGAAGTATTATTTCCTAATAAATAATAAATATTTATATGAATATTATTATTCATTAAAATACCCTTCCCCAATGAACCTTACTATGATTGGGACCACTTCAGTCAATATCCTAGAAACTTGGATTCCTCTGATTATTAAGAAGCTTTACATTTGATACGATAAGGTTTTTGAAGTCAGCTAGTATTTCAATTTTTTGCTCTCTTTTATAATTGAGAAAGTTTATGAGTTTCTTTGTTGAAGGTATTTAGTGGAGATACATTTATGAAATGAATTATGATATATTTCATATATATTATTAATCTAGAGAACAATAATGAAGTTCAAACATTAAATGAAAAAATTACAATAATTATTTGGAAATAATGATACACAACTTCCTTTCATTGGGTATGGTTGTACAAGATATTGTAACTGTTGAATTTACATATTTTGTATAGTGAGAGTTTTCTACATAGATGGTAAAAATATTTTTGAAATTAATGGAAATGTAATAAATTTATTCTTATGCTCACTTTTATAGATGGAATTTTTTAGGTCCATAATGCCCCTTGAGATTTGTTCTAAAACTAGGTGTAAAAGTTTTTATCATTTTTCCCCTATCAACTAATTTGACTCTTTTAGATATTATGCCAACACTGTTGCATTAAATGTGTAGACAATTTTTTTCCCCTCAACCTCCCCGATAGATCAAATGAATGAAATAATTTAATGAATGTTAGGAAAAACTTCTTTTTTACTTGGTTCACCCACACTGGGATACTCCAAGGACTATTAAATCAATAGGGCATTGAGGAACCAATTAACCACTATTGTAGCTATAATTAGAAGGGTAGAAGATTTTTTTGTTACACCACACCTAGGATCATGACCATAAACATCTTTTAGGATAACTCATAGTTACCAAAGGTTCACTTTCCTTATTTTATTCTCTACAACTACCCCCAAAAGAATATCATCTTTATTAATCATTACAAGATCACTCTTCTTTCTTGAATAGATGAATACCATTATTATCAACTAGCTAGGGTAAAAAGATATTCAGAACATGAAATACAAAATAACCAAGTCATGAAGGAAATATATTGACCAAACCTCGCAAAAAATAGAAGATATATATTAATACAACCATTTACCTTAGCTAGTTTAGGGTGGCAATGTAACTGAGCAGATAAATAGATAACATACGTTGATAGAACTAATCTAAAGGATGAATGGAGAAAGTAAGAGGGGTAAAAATTCCTCCTGTGTTTGAAAAATATTATATTATTCATATTGTTAGGTAGTAGTAAGAGAGTATAAGTGGATAAATATAAAACCTAACCTTTATCCACTAGAATGGCTACAAATGAAAAGTTAGATTGGCGCATCCTCAGTTTTGTGTGGATGAATTGTTGATCTCCATGGATTCTTATTCATAAGTAACATGTTAAATCTTTTTTTGTTATAAAATATCATTTCCTTATCTCAAGATCAATACAATTCTTTATAGGAAAAATATCATGATTCCTCCATCAACTTACAGTCAGAGAAGTGACATTATTCATTTTAGTATAGAAACTAGAAATTTTTTCTATCATGAAACAAATTAATTCATATCCTCCTAATATTTTTATCATTTGGATGTTGTGAGTTTATTCTCAATTGAAATATATATTTATTTTATAAATAATAATGTCATTTTAAATATTTATCCACCTCTTGTTCTTCTTTATATAAATGATTGAATACAAAAAATTATATTTTTTCAATAATTTAAAATTATGGAATCATCCATATTTCTCATACTTGATATTTTTTCAACATTAATCTTACCTTAATTATTTTTCCACTTGGTTAAATTTCATCATGAAATATTTTTTATCATTATAATATGGAAACCATGTGAGAATTTATCTTTCTTTAAACGTATTCAATATTAATGATTCCAAAAATCATGAAATATTAAAAGTATGTCTTCAATAAATATTTAATAAATCATCTGGTCTATTTTTCCATGATAATAGTTACTTTTGAAAATGAAATTACCCTTAAAAAATATACTTATTTTCATTTAATCCCTTAATACATCATTGTAATATTTCAATTAATTCCTCTTAAAACAAGGATTTTGGTCCAAAGTATCATTATTTTGAATAATTGAAGAACGGTCCACATATCATCTAAACTAATTCTACATGAATATTGTATTTAATCCTATAAATAATGTGAAATACTCCACCTATAATTTTTGATTTTATCGCTCATCTAGGGATTATTAAAATAACATATTTAGAAACTCCCAGATGTATTCTATGTTAACCATGAAATATATATCAAGATCCTTTGATAAAGTCTAAATATAATGAACTCTATATTATGGTACATAAAATATATATCTACTCTAATTAACACTATATAAACCCATATAAACTTTACATTGACTATACTAAACTCTATGTCGGTTACAATGAACACCACATCGCCATTTCATTGTCAAAATCATGAATAGATGAACTCTATTTTGTGTCTTATGTACTCTATATTACCATGGATTTTATAATATTAAAAATTTATGAACACATTATTACGTATTAATAACAATATGAAGGCCCTAATGTTCTCTACAAGGACCCATATAAACTCTACATTTTCATGCTGGAATTCTACACAACTAGAATGAAAACTTTGTTGGAATGCCTTTTCTAAATTTATAAAATCTTCAATAGTGAAATCTATATTGAATAATATGAACTATAAATTCTAGACTTCGGAAAATTTAAAAAAAATATTAAAAGTAAGATTTACATAGATTAATTCCATAATTATATTAAATATTTTTCATCTTGCATAAAGTATCACAGAAACACCAAATGGGAAATAAAATGAGGGTTCTATAAATATGATAATCATTCCTTCATTCCAAGATCCATTCATCATGCCTTTTCATTGACAACAAATCTATTAAGAAAACAATGAAGTCCAATTCTAAATAATCCATTCATCCCTATTCCACACATCTCTAAATTCTTTAATTGATTCTTTATCAAGCATGAATGACAACCAATAACACCATTTTTCTAGCAATCAATCCTAATAGTCCACAATAAATCATATATTTTCAATAAATCAATCATGAACACAATGGGTTCTAATAATCTCTCACATTTTATTTTTTTGTCAATATTCCCCTTTAAATTTAAATATTTCCCCCCCAAAGATTCTACCTCCCCCTTTTTGATAAGCATATATATTTAAGGTATTTTAGTATCTCCCCCTTTTTCAATGGGATTCAAATGGTGGACTCAAACCACAATAACCAACTAATATTTTTCACCCTTGATGCATTGGAAGAAATCTCCACCATGATCAAATCCACCTATGAGAGACTCCTCCCTCTCCCTCATTAGTTTTTGGTAGAACCGGATCTTCTATTTTGGTAATAAGGAATAATTCTTTTTTGGTTTTCCCTCTTCCTTTAGAAATAAATATTCAATTATTATCTCACTTTTAAAATTCATGCTACAAATTTATGATTTAAAATTTATATTCTTGAACTTCAGGTTCTTTATATCAAGATCCAATTTAAAAAATAGATGAACCAACTCAAAAAAATCCTGTGACTGAATATAACTCTTATTATATATATTATAAACCAATATATTAATCCTTAGAAGTTGGGGCCTATTTTAGTAAGTAATATTATAGGTTAATATCACTAAAGTTTCTCATTTCACTAATATATATATAAATAATTCCATGAAATCTTAAGATTTTCACTTTTCAATAAAAGAAACCTAAGATTATAGCTATATTATAACACCAAACTATAGTAAATTTTCAATATAGAGTTGAGTGTGAAAATAACAACACTTGAAGATGTTATGGACAAAACCTATCACAACAAAACTATTGATACTGGTAGAACTACATGTTTTTTAACTTTTTATTGGTTTCACCATTTTCAAAATAATGCTATATATCCTAGAGAATTCAAAACAAGTTCCCTATAACATTTCAATACTTGACACCAATAATTGTTTTTTAATTTGATGATTTAAATTATTAGAAATTTCATTTTATAGACTATTTATTTTTGTATCCAATAAAAATAAACATTTGATAAAAATTATTATATCTAAAATAATAATAATGAAATTAATTAATTTAGTTAATACAAGAACCAATGTTTCGGTTGTGTTCTATTTGACTGATAACACTCAATTCATAGACTGATAACAATGGATTAATCCCATATTCAATATGATTACATCAGTAAAATTATATATAGCTTTGAAAAAATATTTACTTGATATCAGTCTCCTTAAAATAGATCCAATTTTTTTAAGAAATTCATTAATTATCTAATTTTTAAATTTTATATTTGGATTTTAATTCCAATTGGAAACGTCCATATTTAGAGAGTGAATGAAAATTTATAATAAGAAAACACTAAATGATCTAGGTTTATCCTTGATTCAATTATTCCTGATAAATGTTTATTTATTTCATTAAAAATCCTGAATTCACATATTTAAAGCATTTCCCATCATTATAAAAAATATTATTTCATCTTTACAACATGTTCTTTGCCAAAAAACATACCTCATAGATCACATATTTCCTAATAAGAATTTACCTCTTTAAACACAATCGAAATATTTAAGTAACATAGATAGGGAGTTGCCTCTATTTTATTTGGTTTGAGAAGTTTCCATAGTCTTGTTGGACTAACCCTTTATTATCTATCTTCCCTTTTAATCATTTTAGATTCTGAGAACTAAATTCCATAACCACATCAATTTTTTTTCATTTAAAAAATTATTCATGGTCAGATTATTCAATAGCTTGGGATTTCGCTTTATAGGGAGACTAATCCCTCTAGTGCTTGATTCTTATATTGACACACTACCCCCTCATTCTTCAAAATAATTCATCCACCATTGGAGGATAATTTCTATAACATCCCCAAACCTCAAATCATGGATGCAATGATAAACATATAATCTTCACACTTCATGTATTAATATTGATAATCTTGTCCCAATTTTTATCCATCCAAATAATAAACATCCAATAGAAAGATTCGGTCACTTAAATTCTTAATAAGATTTTAGATTTTTATTTTTAGAGAATTTGGAAGAACACTTACCTAACAACAAACATTATATTAAGTGATCATTTTTCCACTATACCCATTTTTTATTATTCCACATTGAGTCTTCATAATTAACCATAATAAACACTTCTTGACACATCTTACTAAAAATATTTCTTAATATCCTAGGGAAAAAAACCAAAAAGGGGTTAGATAAAATGACCACTAAAGGTAAAAATATGGATAAAAAATTAAATATATTCGGTGGAAATAAGATCAGTATAAAGGAATGAGAACATATTACAAGTGCATGAGAATTACATAATATAATTCATAAACATAAAAACATGGATCGATAAACACATGACATGAATAAATATTTAACAAAGTTAAGATTCATAAGAATAAATTATTATTAGATAGGTGATATCAATTGTGATCAATGGAATTGTTAAAAATCATAGAATGCATGGATTAAATGTGTTGGTAACTTATAAAATTATCTTATTCACCCATGATCACTCATGTTCGATGTAAATGGATCCTAGAAAAATTAATTGGGGAAATATCCCCAAAAATTGTACCCTTCATATCTTTGGTGATATGGAACATTATCCATTGAATTTGAGGGATATATTAGGATCACCAATCATATAAGCTATATCATTCTCACCCATAATCATGATCTATATCAGGATAACCAATCATCATTCATCATTTTCATGTACCGTATATTAATATAATATTTTAAATATTATATTTTAATCATCAAACTTTTAAAAAGAACTTCAATTCCATTATAGATTTATTTACCCCTAGAAAATACATTGGTTTCATGGTAATATCATTAAAAAAATTTAATCCACCCAATGAAAGAATATGTATGGTAATATAATATAATATTCCTAATGAAGTAAATTAAACATTAAATGATGTTCAAATCAATTTAAAACTTTTAAATTAAAATAAAAAACATTTCATTTAAAATTAGGGAAAATTATACTTTAATTTAGTACCAAAACAAATCCACAAAATATTGAAAATTAATTTCATTTGAAAATAAATATGGAATCTTGTAAATGAATTTTTAAATAAAGAACTATTCATGAAATTTAGAAAATGTGGTAAAGACATATATATTAAAAAAATATTACTTTTTCACTCAATACAGAAAGTAAAATTGACGCACATGAGAAATATTAAAAATCATTAATTTTTATAACTGTACAAACAAAGTCAAATATAGTTGAAAATATCATTAATAAATCATTGAAATTTAAGTGATAAAATTATTTAATTTTTTTAGAAAACATGGACATGGAATACAAATGTTTTTGACCTAGGAGAAAATAATGTCGAATCTCCATACAAAAACATTTATGGTTATTTTTTTGTTCCAATGTGAGGAAAATTAATAGAAATATGTAACCTACATAGATGACCAGAGAGTAATAAAGTAAATAAATTTTTAAATATTTGGTGGTTATAATTTCCTTCAATGAAAATTTTAACATTACTTATCCTGACTAAAAATGAGATTATAGAATAAAACCTTACCACTTTGCTAACTCATGTATAATAATCATATTAAATGAGAAAAATTTAAAAGAAACATAAAAATAGAATTCATTAAATTTTATTCAGGATATATTATGTCATTGTGGTTTTATAATCACAACACATATAGAAACCCTCCCTTTTCATACATTAACATTATATCATTTTTCGTAATACTTAACATATTACAAAATGAATTCTCAAAGACAGCATTAGTCTAGTTGTTTTAGAAACATGGAAACTTAAAAACTAGTATATAAATGAGAAACATTATCTCCCAATAGTTGATTAATGACTAGAACCCTTGTTATACTCATCATACCCAATACATATCTTCATAACCTGGGGAATGGACAATTAAAAAGGGATGAGACCATATGATCAGTATGGGTAAGAAAGGGACACATGTAAGCATAATCATGAGCATAAGGTTATTATAATGTGATCCTGAAATTAAAGGTTTATATCCCACTTATCTAAGATCATAAACATGAATCATGTTATAAATATTGGGAGTTTATAAGACATGAATGATAACAAAATCAAGAGCATACGCCAGGAAAGAAAAAAATATGAATATAACATGAAATTTTGGAATAAACATAAACATGTAATATCATTATATATAAGTCAATATGAATTTCTATAAATTATTAGTGCACTTTATGGTTACAACACTTACTTAGAGATACACACCAACATCCATTGTCATAGTCATTTCCTTATACGGGATTGTGTTTCCCCCTCTTACCAAAGTTGATCGGGTCTCTCAATTTTCCCATCTTCATTGGTACTATACCTTATGGGTGGGATACACAACCATAAACAGTCTTAATACTTTATTTTAAGGGATTAGGATTCCCTATATTCCCATAATGGATCAACATTATCAACTTTAATCCCATCATTATCTCATGAGATATAAATATTTCTCTACTGCATTGTAAGGTGATATTGGTCCAACCAATATCATAATAAAATCATACATACATATGAGTAAATTTAATAAAAAACTTATCATAACCCATGAAATTAAATAGGAATCATAAACATGTAATAGTGTCATTACCTGTGAAAAAAGATACAGTTTTCATAATCATTTCATTAAAAGTTTAACCCGTGAAAATATGAGGGTTTATTAACATATAACCCATGAAGATAAAAAATGTTTCATAAAAACAATTATATATGAACATAAACCATTAAAAGAATGAGTATTAATGGAAAATTTGGATAATTTCCCCATAAAGGCATGAGTAACACTAATGTTTGTCATCTTGGATGGAAAATAATTTTAAATTTATTTGAAAAAAATCTTGCGGAAAATATCTATCTTAAATTGTAAATGATTTTTAAAAAACAAAATAATTTTAAAAACATTACTTTGATAATAAAATTGAAAATATATAACTATATTTTGATGACTTTTAGAGAAAAAAATTCTTTGAATACACTTTGAAAACATATAAAGAAATAGTGGACACATTTTAGAAATGATTTATTTGAAAACAATTTAGAAACATTTAAAATATTCTTGGAATACTAGAAATAAATTTAAAATACTTTATCCCTGAAAATTATCATAAAATATAAACAATAAAATCATTTTTTTAAACCTGATTTTTGAAATTCATGGCATGTGTCTCAATGAAGGAAGATTGAGACCAAACTACTCTACTGATTTGGTAACTTTTCAAACATAATCCCCATGAAGGGGAGATTGTAGAATGTATATTTAAATACCCATTTGTTTTGGGATAATAATCATATAATATTTTCATTGGATTTATATACACCACATTAAATAAACAAGTGGTTAATAAGAGATAAATCTCATAGAAAAAGAAGTGAGACTAGAAACCCCCTCAATTTTTTTCTTGAATCTCATCATACTCATTAAAACCACTTGTATAATAAATATACTTTTATCATAAATATACCATAAAACCATATTATTATATCTAATACCATATATGGATTTATATTACTAGCTTATTAACTCTTCAATGTTATGGTTATGTTTTGGGTAATATTCACTTTGTTTTTTTCATTTAACTTAATTTGTTACATTTTTTATCATCATACTTATATCGTGATTTCAAAAATGTAAAACATGATATTAATATCATGTATATTATTTATATGTGTATTTAAAATAATCTTGGAATGTTATAAATATTAAATGTAATACATTGTCCAAGGAGATGGTAGGTTGTATGTACGCATGAACAATGTTTCTATTTTAATTATCAAATTTAAAGATATAAATAAAATATATGTATATATATATGTATTATAACTCCATTAGAATTATTATTTAATATATATCACATAATGTTTCCCAAAACATCATTAAAACATTCCATGTATGGTGTGAACGAATCACATAGATTTCAGGCGGTGGTAGTCTACACATCCCCAAATCAAAATATCATCCTTACAGAAAATGTAATACATGAAAGAATTTTTTATATAATAATTTAAGAATCATAAAAACTTCATAAATATAATATATAAAATATAAAAATATAGTTTCCATTATAATTCCAAACCATGAGAGGAGGTAAAGTAAAAAATGAACAACATCATATCGTGAGAGTGTAGTTTATTGTACCCAAGAATGGTATGTTTATTACCAATATTATAGAATTTTCTGAAAATGAAAGAAAAAATACTTATAATAAAAACAACTAAGTATATTTAGGATTCTGGTTTTATTATATAACAATTTAATAAGAATAAATGATGAGATGGATAATGAAAATAATAAAATGGAGCTTGAGAGAGGATGTTACCTCTTTTTTAGGTGACTCTTTTTTCTTTGTAGAAAGGGGATTCATCCGTTGGATTTATTCTCAAATGGGGTTATAAAGGAGGAAGGGTGGGATGTTGGGAGATTATTTTATTATATTTTTAGTGATACAGATTGCTTTATAGGTGTGAATAAGTTAGAAGGGTGAGTGCCTTTTTATAGTGGAGGAGGAGTGGTGTTCTTGTAATTTTTTTAAAAGGGAATTACACCCACGTTTTTCTTATTAAAATTATATCCAATAATGTATAAAATTATACCTAACAGAGTATAGGGATGATATATTTCCATAAAATTCATTTTGGACAAGTTTAAATGGCATTATTTCCCTTAAGTGTAATGTTTAGTCCCTTGTTAAGCTAATTTTACTCTTAATCATTGTAATTAATTATTATCATTTTCACTAATAGTTTTTTGTAAAAAACTAAGTAAAAATTATTAGTTATTAAAAAATATTCTAATTACAGGTATTGAATCCATTTTTCCAAATTATAATAACATAAAAATAAAAAATTAAATACCTGTAATTATAATATTTTTTAATAACTAATAAATTTGATTAAATTATATAAAATTAGTTTCATCACACTTTAAAAACAATTAATATTTTATTTATAAATATAAATAAATCATATGAGAAAACTATTTTCATATAAAATTTAGTATTTTTCACAATTCATCCATAAATTTATATTTTCAAACAAAATCCATAAACATAAACATAAGATAATTTTGACATTATGAATTAAAAATTTGTGTTTATTTAATAATATATATGTTTTAAAATTGTCTAAAATTTATTTTATTATTGTTCACCGAAGGACATAAAAAGAGTTCTTTTAAGAAAATAATATTTCAAACATATAAAGTATTTAACAAAAATATAAGTGTTATTTTCAAAATGTTTTATCTAAATAAAACCATTTTAAATAATATTTATTTTTTTTATTAGTATTATCATTAATATTATTAACAACTATTATATAACTATTTCGTTTAAATAATTATAATAATAATTTTTTTTCATAAATCTCAGTGTCGTGTGTAATGGAAGAAAAGTCGGTGTTGCATGTAGAACAAGGATAAATTGATGTAGAATATAAAAAAAGTTTTAATTATTATAGATTTAATTGAAATGAAATAAATAAAATCAACTTATTAAAAAAAGGTTTACCAAAACATGGGGTGTTACATTGTACCCCCCCCCCCTTAAAATTAATTTCTCCATAAATATTAATAATTATGATACAAACAAATAAGGATATTTCTACCTCATCACAACCTTAATTTCCCACGTATCTTCTTCAAGCTATAGATTTATCCCGAAATCATTGACTCGGTAATTGGCCTTTTTTGTATAACTTTCTCTATATGACCAATAATTTCAACTAGTTATTCCTCGTAAGAATGATCCTTTCTAGTGGTATGACATATGAGTTCAGTTCATGTGAAGGGTCAGGTATGTACTTCTTTAGGAGTGAAAAATGGAACACTTTTTTGAATTTAGAGATATTTAACAGAATTTCCATGTGATAGGATACTGTTTTGATATAATCAAGAATATAAAATAGATCAATGTAACTAGGGATTCGTTTCCCTTTCTTCTTGAACCTCATAACCTTCTCCCATGGAGAGACTCATATAAACGCATTATCATCAGCTTTAAATTCTCAGTAAGGACAATGGTTATCAATATATCTTTTTTATAGACATTGTGATTCCTTGATATTCTATTGAATGGTTCTAACCATCTCATCCATTTCATTAGCTATCTTGAGTCCCAATAGATTTATTTTTTTCAATATCATCGAAAAACATTGGAGCTCTACATTTGGTCTAATTAAATGATTCATAAAGATCCACATTAATGCATGAGAGAAAGATATTGTTGTATGAAAACTAAAATATAACAAGTTTTTTATCCCAACAACCTTTGAAATACAACTAAAAATATCGCAACATATCCTCTAGGGTTTGAATTTTCATTTCATTCTAAATATTCGTAAAAGGATGATATGTTGTTATAAAACTGAATTTTGCATCATGTTCTTGTAGAAAACATCACCAAAACATTGAGGTGAACCTCATAACCCAAAAATATACCATTAAAGTGGTAATAAATGAAACTCTACTACTACCTTATTGTATATCATGGTATATCGAACCAAATATATGTTGTCTATGATAGAAAATAAGTTCACTGAATTTTTATGGTGATCAACTACCACCCATATAGAATTAAACTATTTAGAGGTTTTTGGTTTTCCAATGAAACAATCCATTATGATGTCATATAATTTAAATTTGGGAACGGGTAATGGATGAAAATTTCATTTAGACATTTGTTTTTTAACCTTAACTTGTTTCCATACCAGGAACTGAGATATAAACTATGCAATATCTCTTGTCATTCTATCCCACCAAAAGTATTCCATAAAATATCGATATATCTTCCTACTTCTAGGATGCATAGATAATTAAGAACTATGAGTTTCCTCTAGACACTCCTTATTATAATCTAGTATAGAAGGAACACAAACATGGTTGCTAAATCTTATAATTTCACCCTGATCATGGTCAAACTAAGGAACATTTCTAACCTTATTTTTCATCACTACATCTTCATTATGTGCCACTTTAATCTTATCATTGATAGAGGGTCGGACACTCAATTGAGTAAGATAATATTTATCTCCTTCCTTTATGATTTCTCAATCCATCCTTTGTAAATCTTGAAATATTGGATCTTTTGTGATGTACATCATGGATAACCTAGCATGATCATTTAGAATCAAAGCATCAACCACCTTTTTCTCTTTCCCAGGGGTAATTAATTGAGTAGTAACATTCCTTTATCATCTCTAAACATATTATCTGAAACATTTTTAACTCCTTATATGTGAATATATATTTTATACTTTTATTATTAGTATATATACCATAATTTTACCTATAAATATAATGACTCCATATCTTTAATGCCAAAAATTACCTCTGGTAACTCCAAATCATGAGTTGGGTAATTGTTCTCTTGGATCATCAACTATCAAAAGTCATAAGTGATAACCTTATTATTTTATAAAATAACACATCCCAATACCTTCTTAAATTAATCACTATAGATTACAATCCCTTCTCCATTACAGAGTAATTTAATCATAGATGCTCTGAGAAACCTTCTATTTAGCTCCTTGAAATTTTACTCACATAGATCTGTCCTGAGGAACTTTGTACCCTTCTAAGTCTACTTGGTTAGAGGAATCGATAATCATGAATAATTGTACAAAAAGTGACAATAATATCTAGTTAATCCAAGAACAATATGGATTTCATTCACCATGTATGGTCGAGGAAAACATTCTATAGCCTCCATCTTTGATAAAACTGTTTCTATACCATCTCATGAGATTATTGGACTAAAAAATTAAACCTATTGTATCCAAAAGACACATTTAAAAAAATTTCATATAGTTTATCCTTACATAGGGTAATTAGTACAATTATCAATTATAATTAATGTTCTTCCTTTATATATTAATATATAAGAATATAATCTATAAATTTTACCACAAACTTGGCATGGTAATGTCTTAAGAATCTATAATAAAATCAATGAAGATAGATGGGGAATTAGTAAGACCAAAAGTTATCACTATTTTTTCATAGATTCCATACCATAAATAGTATACCATATTGGGTATATCCTATTTAATGACCATTAATTTAGGATATCCAGAACTGAGGTCAATCTTGACACAGAATTGAGTTCCACGTAGTTGATCAAACAATTCATCAACACAGGGAACATGGTGCCTATTTTTTATTATTATATTTTTTGGCTCCTAATAAATAAAGTAGTGTCACATTGATCCACTTTAATTTTTTTTTGAAGAAAACATATACACCCCAATGTGATACAATTGGCCAAATGAGACTCTTATCATGGTTTTACTAGAGTTTCTTCTTCAATTCTTGAAACCTAATTGGGGTAATTCTGTAGGGAATTTTTGAAATTGATGTTGAACCACATATGATCTCTACCAAAAACTAAATTTCCTGTTTTGGTTAAAGGCTAGAAAAATCTTTCTAAAATGCTTCCAAAACTCCAATAATAGGAATATCATCGATGTCTATTTTCTCCCTAACCAATTGAGGTATACAACACTTTTGAATGGGAATTTTGACCCATAAACTAGATTTAGTCTCCATAGGAAGCTAAAACATATCATCGCATTGATATACAATCATAGGTTGGATTGAAATATCAAATGTCACATCATTTCCTCAACAATTGATGTGGGATTTATATATATAATGAAAATCCATTCCTAAGATCAAATCAAATTCATCTAAGGGAAGAATGAAAATATTATCCAGAAGTAAATTCCTATAAAAATCAATCGAAGATGAATCATATAATTGAGATGCAATCATTTAAACATTAGGGCTTTTCATGAATAATTAAATATCTAGTTGTTTTTGTGGAAACTAAATAACAATATAAAATTATTTAGATATAAATGATTGGGTAAATTCAAAATCAAATAATAAATTAGAAGTTCTATAGTGGATGGTAAGTGTACCTTTTACCACATTGTTATCGCACACCTCATAAAAAATAGTGATCAGATGAGATTTCCCTATGTCCCTCAGTTTAAAAGGTTGCTAGTGCTGATCATCATCCCCAACCTCAGGTTTTGGGAACTAGTTAGAATGATTCCCATCCTCACAACATGGGAAGAACTTATGTGTGGGATGTGAATTCTGTGTAAGTTTTCTTTTATTTTAATCATTTTCAAATATCATCCCATCAATGCGGTAATCAATTTCTCGATGGCCTCCCCTTTGGTAATTAAAACACTTGTTATCCCCATAGGAAATTTCTTCCATGCTTATTTCTACACATGGAGCATAAAAAATAATTATTTTATTCTCTTCATAGTTTTTATATTTTCATTTTAACTCCATATTCCTTTCCTTATTAAAACCATGATATTGATATGTAACTACAAGATCCATTTCAACATATATTTCACAATACACAATATTTTTGTATCTACTTAATTCTATTATGTTCAAAACATTTCTAAGACTTGGATTTGAACCACCGAAGAACCTATCAACTTTTCTTTTAGGTTAGATGATAATTCTATAAGCATAGATTGCATGTCTTATGAAATTATCCTTATAAGTACCAATGGATTTATCATCCTTTTTATTCATCTCAAGGAACTACTTTTCCATTTTCAAACAAATAACATGAGGAAGGTACATATTTAGGAATATGTACTTGATCTCATCCTAATACATGGATTCAATTTCATCTTGATTCACTGTAATCTGGATTATAGTCCACCAATGGTCTCATTCACATTCTTAAAGGTAAATAGTTAATCACTTTATCATGACTTAAACTGTGAAGAAAGGATATTATATTTTTAGTGGTACTGATTCACTTTTCAAAAATAATTGGATTTGAGGACTATTTGAAAGAATGTTGAAATTTACTCATGAAAAAATCAAGATAAAATTGTTCACATCTTTTTCCATTTGAATGCTCAGCATTATTCATATCTTGAAAAAGATATGTGATCATAACAATGATATTTTTTATTCCATCTCCCCTATAATTCAGAAGATCAGGACTAAAATCATTTCATTTTCCATTGTAATCAACATTAATGTGGTTCCTTAATGTTTTTCCCATTGACTAAAAAAATAATTGAGTAAGAAACAACTATCATAGTATGGAACCACATAATCATGAAAACCTACTTTGAAGATATATAAATTAGGAAACCTTCCTTAATCTATGACCAAAATTTTATACTTGGTTATTCATAGCAAACTTATTTTTTAATGCTTCATGATGGAATATGAAGAGTTTGTGAATTTAAAAATTATATCCCCAGGGTGTGTTAAACTAGGTGTGCTACAAGACCCATTGTTGTTTATCAGGTTATGTTGGAATCGGAAGTGATGCACCTTGTTAGGGTTGTTACCCCTAGGTACATATTTTTTAGAGACAAATAGACCTACAGTATCCAGAAAGGGATTTATTTCTATGAAACCACTCACTTTATCCTTTAGCATATTTTATAGAGATTTCCCTATACCTTTCCACATCTTTAAACATACCATTAGATACAACCCTATACATAACAATAGAAATATTTCTAGGCATCTCGCTAAAAGTTTCTCATACTAGTTTAAAAAGGATAACTAATATTTTTATCTATTTCCAATAATAGAGAACATACCTTTTCAAATGTTAACATTACATTAGGTATATGGAATACTTAATACATTACACAAATAGACTTACAAAGACCATATTAGTATAGTTATTTTGGAAACATGGAAACGTAAAAACTGGTACATAAGTGAGAAAAATTATCTCCCACTAGGTTCTTCATGACTAGAATAATTATTAGACACATCATACCTAATAAACATCTTCATAACCTATGGAATGGAAACATAAAAAGGGGTGAACTCATATTGTCAATAAGGGTAATCAAAGGAGACATGTAAGAAAAAACATGAGCATAAGGGTATGAGAATGTGATCATGATAATAAATTATCATACACTGCATATGAAAGATCATAAAAATGAATCATGAAATAAATATTGGCAGCTCAAAGACATGAATCATAAGGGAATCAATAAAATAATCTAGGAAAGAACAACATAGAAATAAGTTGTGTAATTCTGGCATACATATAGAAATGTAATAGCATTCATTATACAGGATTACATTTCCCCATCGTATCTCTGTAGATAAACATTACTAGTCTTCCCATCATCATGGGGACTACACCTACTCGATGGTACACACCATTATCCCCAATCACAGTCTTTTCCTTATTATGGATAATGAAATATTGAAAGCATTTTGAACAAAAAATATTTTAAAACGAATAAAGGATTCCTAGAAAACAATAAACAAAATTTAATGTAAATTTTCCTTAAAATTGAGATTACAATATAATATTTTAAATAATTTATTTTGAAAACGTTTTTGATAATATAGTTTTTTATATTCATGGCATGTCTCTCAAATAATGAAATTCGAGACAAAACTACTTTAACGATTTGGTAACTTATTGAAAAATAAACCCCATGAAATAGAGACAATAAAAATGATATGTAAGTTACCATATATTTAAAGATAATAATTATATAATATTTTCATAGTCATTCTATGAACAACATGAATGAAACAAGAGTTTAATAAGTCATAAATATCTTAGAAATAAAAGTGATACTAGAAATCCCATTACCGAATGTCTTGACATTCATCACACTTGTTCAATCCTCTTGTATAATAAATATAAGATTATTATACATCTAACATAGAACAGTTTTCTTATATATAATAAAATACATGGATTTATATTACCCACTTATTAATACTTTCATAATAAACCTACATTTCAGGTAATATTCTCTTTGTTTTTCGCATGTGTATTGATTTGTTATATTATTGGTACTCATGCTAATATCATTATTTACAGAATTTAATACATGATACAAATATCTTTTATATTTAGTATATATTTATTTATAATAGTCTATGAAATATCAAAATATGAAATGGAATACAACGTTCATGGATATGGTAGGTAGTACATACGTATGAATGTTATTTCCGTTTAATTATCATATTGAATGAAAGAAGATTATATATATATATATATTATAACTCCAGTAGAATTATTGTTTCATATATATCAAATAATTTCACTAAAATAATCCTCAATTCATTCCGTGTAATGTGTAGATGAATCACATTACTTTGAGGATGCAGTTTTCCACACTTCCCCAAACGAAATTATCATAATTACACAAAATGGAGATCATGAAGTTATGTGTTATATAATAGTTAAAAAAGAATAAATATTTTATAAATATCAAATATAACATATAGAAATATATTTTTCTTCATAATTACCAACCCTGAATGTTTGTAAAGAATAAATAAATAATATCATTTCGTGAGAAAGTGGTCCTCGAAACACAACAACGTTAAGTTCGTTACCCAATAGATGGAAGTGAGTGTATGTGTAGGTCTAATAGATATAAGTAAAAAATATAAGTATAGTTATGATATTGGTTTTTCTATATAATCATGTAATAAGAATAATTTAGGTCATGTAGAAAGATAATAATACAAAGAAGCTTGATGAAGGATGTTACCTCTATTTTTGGGTATGTCCTTTTTCTTTTAACAAAAGGGATTCCTTGGTTGGATTTCATCCAAAAGGTATGATTCAAGGTGAAAGTTATGGATTTTTGGAGATTATTTGATCAATTTTTTGTCAATACAAATGTATTTATATGTGTTAATAAGTGGGAGGGGTGAGTTCTATTTTTTATTGGAGGAGTGACATTCTTGTAATTTTTTTAAAATGGAATTCCAACCACTTTTACATTTGAAAAATGGCACAAATAATGGATAAATTATAAATAAAGGTATTTTATGGTTGAAATGGTTCTATATTATATCTTTCAGACAAGTTTCTAGGTTAATTTTTCCCTTAAGTGTATGGTTTATTAACTTATTAAGCTAATTTTTCTCTTAATCATTGTAATTAATTTCAATAAATTTCGCTAACATTTTTTTTCAAAAAAATAATATGACCATTAAGATATTATAAAATATTATTCTACCATATAAGGAATCCATTATTCTAAATTATAATCATAGAAGGGGCAGAAATCAATTTAAAATTAATCTCGTACTGGGTCGTAGAATCCGGGTTTTAAGTAAAAATGTTTAAATGTCTGAGATGTTTTGATATTCAATTTCATTGTGATATTGATTCATATGAAAAAAATTGAATTAATTTATGTAAAATTAGTCTCAATACACTTTGAAATCCTTTTAAAATAATAGTTAACTATATAAATAAATTAGATGAAAAAGAAGTTTTGAAATAAAATTCATTATATTTTACTATTCATCCAAAAATAATGTTTTAGGAAAATACATAATATTAACCATAATATAATTTTTAAATTCTTAATTAAAATATGCTATTTAATTTTTCAAATTAAATCTCTAAAACTTTATAAAATTAATTTTATTATTGTTCACATAAGGACATAAAAATTTGTTTAAAAATAGTATTTTCAAACATATAATGAAATTACTAAATTTTTATGTCTTATTATCAATATTTTTTACTTATATAAAATGATAAAAAATATTATTTCAAAATTAAATAACAATGATAATTTTACTATGTTTAAATTCTATGTTATAACTATCACATTCAAATAATTATAATAACAATATGTTTTTTCATAGAAACTCGGTGTTCTGTGTAACGAATTCCAGTTCGATGTTGTGTGTAGCACATAGTTAACTTTTTGTAGTGTGTGAATAAATTAGATTTAGTTTAGCATGAATTTAAATTCATGAATTAAAATAAACTGATTAAAAAGGGATCACATATACTCATGGAGTTATAACACAAAAGAAACAAGTGGTGAATATATCATATGTCTCATAGAAATAAAAGTGAGATGAGAAACCCATACAATGATTGTAACATTGAGGTGAGAGTTAACAAATGAAGTGGTTATGTGTAAAACATATAAATACTTATTAAATTTTTTTTATGAAAACATTAATTAACTATAGGTTATCACACAAATAATCTTGTCAGATTATAAATAATTAAGAAGTAATATAATCCAATAAAATGAAATCGTGTTACGAAACCCTTTACCTTGAGTACAGACATGCTATGTATATCCTTTAAAATATAAAATATATATATATAAATAATATTCCTTTTTAAAACCATTTTAGATGTTTATTCCTTTATTATAAACACATCAATTTCATTGATTTGAAGGAGATATTTAATTTCTTAATCAATTAAGTCCACATTTTATTTTTTCAGGATGTTCAATTCACAATTGAAAAACAACATTGGTAACATGATAATGATAAAATTGTTTATTAATCCTTAATATACATAATAATAATCCTGGAATAATTATCAATTATATAAATAAAATAAAATTTTAGATCCATCCATGAAACGAAATCATGATATAGAAATTCCATCTGTTTGTGTGGCGATAGTCCGCACGTATAAACGAGCAATGTTTTTAAATTTTGTTGGATGTAAAATAATGAAATAAAATATTATATTATATTTTAAGAATAATTATAATTTTATAAAAATTAAATAACTTCAATAAATTTATCCCCATGACCAATAAAGATAGGAATGTTTTTAAAAATAAACTGCATCGCTACGTGGAGATGGTAGTAAGTATGTACACATGTGCGATGTTTCTATTTTTAATGATTATAATGTTATGAAAATAGAATATATGTAGTATCTATAGAATAAATATTATATAATTAATATAATATTTATAATTTAAATCCATCATAATAAAATTTCTTGAATGTAAGTGACGAGAAATGAAATACATTGGTTCATGCGGCAAAAGTTGACACATACACACGAACGATGGTTCGATTTACAATTTTAATGGGAAGAAGATGAATAAGGTTATTCCATTAACAAAACATTATTTTTATACATACAAACTAATGATATTTTATTGTAATGGGTAGTAAATAATTTACATTGGTATCAAAAGAAGTATAATGAAAACACACGATTACCTTCTATTTGAAGAACCTCCTTCGGATTTATTCATTAAGAACTTAGGGATAGTAATTTAAGATGAAAATGATTTATAAAATAAATTTAAGGAAGTTAAAAATATTTATTTTGAGGTTTTTTCAAGATAAGTGGCTCAAGAAGCAAAATTTATTGATGAGGTGATTTTTTTCCTTTTATAAGTGTGGTGAGGGGCACCCCTAGAATTACTTAAAGTAGTAAATTAATATAAATTAATTTTTATATTAAATTAGAATAAAATAATATATTTTAAATAAATAATTATTGTGAATCTAAATAATATCATATAATAAAAATTAGAAAATTTTATATGATGTTTTAACCCTTATCTCTTAGTTTTAACACCCATTAACCCTTTTGTCAATTAGCTCGATATGAATGTTTTTTACTCATTATGGTGTATGAAAGTAACTATCAAAGGAAACTTTAACCACAAGTTGATAATGGTTGGTAGGATAACCCAAATTTCATTACTCTAGAAAAATATCGGAGTTTTTATTAATTTTATATCATTAATAAAATATTATTTAATATAGAATGCCATTAAAGTCATTTTCAAGAATATTTACATATTTTTACATTAATATATATATTTAGTAATTTATTTTGAATATAATATTTTTACACATCAGTAATACATTATATTTATCTACATTAAATTTTGGGATACCATAACTCACCAAAATAATATTTCTTTATATATATTTTTAAATTTTTAAAATAATTTTTGTATAGTTTTCACTAATAATATATTTTCATTCAATAAGAATTTAAGGTAATTATATAATAAAAATAAATAAAAAATAATTTTACATCATAAAAATATTTTTTTATCTTCAATATAATCATTTATAGTCATTAATAACTTGTATTAATCCCTGTGAAACGATATTGTAGAGTTTATAATTAATAAAGTGGTATTTCAGAATTTGTTTTTATGTAAAATATTATAAAGGTGTTATCGAAGATATAGGGAACAAAAATTTAATATTTTAGAATATTTGAATTATTTGGTAAAATTAAACTCAACCAATTAAATATATGTAATTTGGTGGATTATTTTTAATCCTTATTCTTCAGTGTTATACTTTTTCACCTAATTATACTCCTACTGTGGTGACAATATTTTTACCAAGGTTACAATTCATTATTAAAAAAAATAAAGTTTAATTTTTTTAAAGGAAAATTAAATTATAAATTCAAATAGGGAATCCATTTTATCAAATTTAATCCCTATAATTTTCATAAAATACTTTTAAAATAATCATTGAAAATGTGGTGAAAATTGTACATTGAGGAAATGAATTTTTATGTATAAAAAATTTTTTGTACCAGAATTAATAATAGTGTATATTACACTAAAATTAAATATATTATTCTTAATAGAATAGAATTAATTAAATTTTAAAAAAAATTAATTAAATGGTTATTTTTGAATACATTAAAATAAAAAAATAGTTTTATATAATCCATATTTTTCACTATTCAATAAAAATTAATATTTTATGAAGAATAGTAAAATTTTATCCTTATATAATATTGATATGAATATTTAAAAAATGATAACATTTTTCTAAATTAAAATTTCTAAAAGTCTAAAAAATTAATTATAATATTCATTCACGAAATGAAATAAAAACAATTTTTATGAAAATGTATTTTTGAAGAAAAAATGAATTTACTAAAAAATGAGTGATTATTTTCTAATAATTAATAAATAAATTTGAATTTAGTAGGATATATATATATAATAATAATTTAAATTATCCTATTCATATAGATTAATTCACGAGATAGGTTATAACGACCACATTTAAATGACAATATTTCCCAATCGTTAAAGCTCGGTGTTTTATATCGTTCACGCTATTGACCAATGAGATTTTTAAATATTGTGGTATTAAATTATACCCAAATTTATGAAAAAAATTCCTCATATTTTTATATTAATCTTATTGATCATTGATGAAATATTTTAAAATACCTTTGTTGAAAACCCTCACTTGAAAAATGGTTGATAAACTACATTTTGAATAGAGGGAAAGGAACATGTGATGGTTGTAAGATCCTAATTTCTATGATAAGATTTATATTATTTAAATTTAATTTTATAAAATTATTTTCATTCTAATGAAAGTTCATAAGGTCTTATGGCTGAATTTGAGAGTGTTTTAGGCTTGTTCGGATCTTGGAACTCCGGTTCTTGGAGAAACAGGTGAGGCTCATTGATACTCCTAACCGTACACATCAACAATTTATGATGTAGGTTATAATATATAGTTAGTTTAACCATATAAGGTAGGCTTCTCGACAATAAAAAAATCATACATGTTACAGATGAGAATCAAATGGTATGTGAATTATTTAGAAAACTATGCGCAAACTATGAAAGGGCATGCACCACTTGTACAATGGTGGAACATGATTTTTCCAACAATGTAGTCAAATATTGTAGCCATAAAAAGGTGATTGGAATTGAAATTTTCTCCACATTTAACACTAAATTATATTTATTTATCCTCCTTTTTCATTTATATTTTTGGTTGCATACATATAGATACTCCCTTCCCTCATCATGGTTCTTTTATATCTCTTTCAAACAACAACAGAATCGATTATCATTAATCACAATGAAAATCCAATAGGGATTCTCTCTTTAATATTACTTCCTTTATTAATCTATCTAATTGTATTGAATGTTATTTCCATGTGATCTAATATGGAATATTTCTAGTTCATTTGTCTCATTTTGTGATTTCACCCATTCTATCCCAAATTAGAGGTTGATACTGGACCAGGAGTATACTACCCATCTAAGGTAGGTGGTATGAAACCTTATCTTAAATCTTTGATGTCTATAACATTATCCATCATGAAATGAGCCATAAATTTCCATGTTTATCCTTTAAAATATTTGTTTTTCTGGTAATTAAATATATATATCCTTTGTTATAGATACTCCCATAGGTCCATGAAAACCACAACTAGAGCTAAATAATTGGGTTTGTTTAATTAAATTTTCTTCTCTTTACTTTAAATTATTTGTGACCAAACTACCTTATATGTGTCATTGTCATACTTGAAATTTTAAATTTCTATCACGATTTGTAGAGAAAGTGAATACAAAGACAACTCAACTAGAACCATAAAAATTAAGAAATTAAGTACATAACTAAATCAGATTAAAGTGATTTTTAAATTGGTTTTAAACAATATATTTAACTAGGATAAAGAGTTACATGAAATGGTTAATTATTGTTTTTTATCCAACCTCATAATTTTGTCTTTGTGAAATGGTTATGTGAGTTATTAGGAATGAAACTTCATGTTCCATTAACAAGATATTTTGGAAAATATGCTCCTCATCCTTTACTAGGAAATTGAACACAATGTTTCTCATCCCCATTAATTGGATATTGAACATTAAACATCACATAATTGATTAATATTTAATAGGGACAATATTTTTTATCCCGGATTAATTTGTAGAGTTGATTCCCTTATTCAAATATGATACCTCTATGGGATTTAACATGAATTCCTGGGTCATAAGCCTAAGGTCCTCACTAGTATTTATATAATTATATATATATATATATAACTATATATATCTATCTTTTATATATATATCATGACAACTTCTCATTGATATTTCATCTTAGACCAAATAAGGCATCCTATGGGGATCCCAAACATACTGAATTTATTGATTTTCTATGCTTACTTACTATACATACACACTGCTCATTTTATATTCATGGCATGCATAGTGCTAGAAACCATTGCTGGTGGCCTACTAAGTTTTACTCACAACCTGTTTGGTCCAATGACTGGAACTCAAAAAAACTTCATGGATATAGTTAGTGATAAATAGGAAATTCCCAACTATAGATGCCTATTTTTTATTAGGAAGTTATATGGGATAATAGGATCAAGCTTATGCTCAAGATGCTTTTAGAGATAGATTTTGGAATTTTTCATTATTTTGTATAGATGTTTATGTTGTATCCCTGCTACCCCATTCCCCTTATTACTTTTTTCATTTCATTATGGCAACATCATTATTTTTTATATGACATTGAATTTTGACTTGGTCTATTTATAGTAATCTTGAAGATAAATTTATGCTAGTTATGATATTCCACAGTTTCTCTTATCACACTACCTTGTTTTTATATATAATATTTACTAATATGTTCCCCTTTTATCATGAGGGTATTGTCTTCCCACAATATCATCATAGATCCTCATTATAGTTTTGTGGACACTGGAATATTGGAAGGTATGATTGTGGCCATTTAACCAATCTGGTCATGTTACATTTTTGTAAACTATGACCAAGACTTCACAAACTAGTATTAGAACCTCTATTTTACTTTGTCTTACTATTTTGGGATAGTAAATAAGAGAATGGAAATGTTTTATAATTTACCAATGAACAAATTATTGGGGTTATATAACCCGTATTCAATGAAAATAAATGTTTCTTGGGATGGGAATTGCTGCTCCAGTTTTATCTTATTATAATTATATTGATTTCACCGACGGGAGAAACACATGATTTGTGGAATTTTTTATCATTATTAATATAGATTATATTTTTTATCCTTGGTCTGGTATAGAAAGGAGACATTGTCTCATGCATCATTATAGGCACATAAGGATTCAAATTTCATGCATTTTTTATGCAATGTTTTTTGTTACCGTCATTTCCAATTTTGCATGTGGTTGTTGTGTGGTCCCTAGTTTTTATTTAAACATCGGCTACCAAAATCATCTACAAGGATGGATAAATTAGAAATTTAATGTTTCTCATCAAAATAAGTATTGTTTCCCCCTAGCTAGTTATTTTCACCTTATTCACCAAATTTTTACTTGTTTAATTATATGACCATGGTTATGTGATCTGAGACTTTGGTTAGATATGATTTTCTGAATTCCAATTGTAAATTATAAAGGTATATCCTCTAAAAATTGTGAATGGTGATCTATTTAATCTATCTATCATATATTGACCAATTACATTCTAAGACTAAATGTAAAGGGTGTGTTTTAGTTACATGACATTCTAACTGTTACTTTTTAATCATAGGTCCTTATAACATATAAATGGTAACTTTTCTAACTAGATAATGATATATAAATATATATATATTATAAAATGTTGACCTCAAAATTTTTAATGAAATGGTTTCTCATAAATGGGAATGACAATTATAAATAAAAGGGTATTTTACTCTACAACATGAAATTGAAACTCTGTATAATAGATCCTCTATTATAAAATATGAGAACTTGACCCTAACCTGACCATAATTTTTTTATTTTGGGAGTGTCCCTCGTAAACCTTCATGATCCTCTATGTATCTATACCTGGATTTGGGATATTTAATAGGCTTGTAGTCTCTAGTATAGAAAGGTTATGTACCTACACTATTTGTTATCTGAAATCATTTCTATTATAAAAACTTGTTTTTTGATGCATGAGTTTGGAATTTTAAATATATGCCTCCACCATGGCCTCCAATATAATTATAAAAATATAGAGAAGATCATGACCTATAAGTGGTGGGACCTACACCACCATAGATAACTCATGTAGTGCCTCCTGTGGGATGACTTAATACTTCTAATTTTGGTGTCACTACTCTGTTTAAAAGATGTTTCATGTGGTTAGTGTAGTATATACAGGGAGCTCCATGATCTTTCCCTTATATAGATAAGTTTATGATAGAGTTCCAACTCTAGAATCCACCAATTTTCTTATTGATTTTTGTCCCTCAATATACTGAGACAAGGATGGATTTGTTGTTATATATTTTGGGGCATCTAGAAACACCTCCCAAAAAGAGTGTATCTCATAATGTATATTTCATGGGGATATACCATGAATTGGTGGCATGTTATTACCATGGTAGACTATCATCAAGATATGGAAAATAGGATTTTTAAACTAAGCTCTATGACTACTTTTTCCCTGAAACATTAAATGTTGACTGAGATAGAAATTTCAATAATATGGAGTAATTTCCTATATCAATAATGGATTATTTTCTACCTTCACTGTGCTCCTTTATTCTGAACTCATTCTTTTTTGTGATAATCTATTGATATTGAAAAATATTAAGTATGGGATAGTATATTCCACAAAATATTACGATAATATCTTAATTTTTATGGTTATTTCTGAAATAATGATCGTGGAACTCATCACTAATAAAAACCTAAGGGATGTTGAAGGTGTGAGGCACGATGGTCCATTATCGACTTGGGAAAGTAGTCCATCTAGCAGTTGGAAGTGTCTTTTTTCATTCCACCATGGGAGACAATTACATCAAATTGCATGCACATAAAGTGATGTGATATTCCATAAATGTGAGAGGTTAGTTCATGCATATCCCAAATGAAAAGGGCCTATTTGAGTTTTGTGATTACAACATACCAGCCTGTATTCAGTTCTTCTTCAGAACCATACCACGTGCGCCCAGTGGAAGAGGATCGATATTATCACTGAATTCAAGAGTGGGATCTACATATCTTTGTCATGAGAATATTTGGAGTACTACCAACCATTAAGGATGACGAGTTGGTCATGGTTTAGGTGGCCAAAAATTGGGTAGACATTGCTAACATGGCAAACATACTCAGGGAAGTAAGGTTGTACCTCAGGTTCATGGGTCAGACCAGTTACATGTGGTGTAGCTGACACCCAAGGAGAAGAGGGTCAAGAGATCTATTGTATGAGGGGATATTTTAGTATCCACTACATTAGTATATTCCTTATTAAATATCGTTTTTATGTAGTCATTAATATATATAAAAATAATGGAATTTCATGGCCTCCATATCGATTATTTCCATGGGGTATTGACTCCCAATACCCTATTGGGAATTTAACACAAGAGTTTAAATCAATGTAAATAATTACCCCTTGAGGTATGAGGCTATCATTTCATATTGATCCATTTCATCTTTAAGGTGGTAGTATTTTACATAATTTCGTGGGTGGACTAGCAAGTAATCTATCAGGATCATATTGACTATTATCATAGATTGTGGTCTTTCTTATCACATGGGGGTGGTAACTATATTCATATGATAGAATTGGATATTTAGGCTATTTTAGAAAGACATAATCATTGTGTGGTAGGTGGAGGGATATATAATATTTTCATTCTTTTTCTAAATGAAGAACGAACATGTCAACCATATTTCCCTCCAATACGGATCATTTTTGGGGTAACTTCTTTAATTAATGTTCAAGGATACCTCCTGGGATAGGGGTAAATTTCACCATTGAAACTCTTCCGGGAGCTTCACCTATAACTATTCCTCCATACATAATGACACATATTATGCTTTAGGAACACAAGAGGTAGTTGGAGGATCTGGAACCCAATGGGATTATTCAACCCAAAACATATTCTTGGGGTTATCCCATGCATTTTTCTAATAAGATGTATATAAACCTCTTTCATAGTGTGGATTACAAAAAACTAAATCAACATAGGGTTAAAAAATGATTTACATTACCTTATATAGATGAAATCTTTATAAATATTTGAGGATCTTGAGTTTCTCAATGATTGATTTGTCATTGTTCTATCATTAGGTAAGAGTCTTACCTTGAGACATAACTTGTACATATCTTCAAAGATGGTACGATTTATATGGGTATTTTTTCATGATGTTCGGTCTCATGAACACTCTGATAGTTAATGTGCATCTAATGATTTGACTTTTCCCCCAGTAGAAGGATTATTTCATTACGGTTTTCATGGATGATAACTTGATGTAATCTTATACTCAACATGATCATACCAAACATCTTGAATTTATATTCACTACATTAAGATGCCATTGTCTGTATTCCATGATCACAAAATATCAGTAATGGATTGATAAATTTCAATTCATGGGGAATATCATCATAGAGGAAAGAGTGTATGTAGAGCTATTTATTGTGAAAATTTTCGTTTCTTGAGAGTAAACCAAGTATTTATTTGGAATATAGAGTTTCATGGTGATATATAGAAAATATAGGTACTTTATTCAATATTTTTCACACCCAGAAGCACCTCTTATGGTATCAACAAATGTTGTTTCTACGTATACACGGTAAGAGACTTGTAAGAAATCATCTCTGGATTTGAAATGAAGTCTTACCTCAACACAAATCATGATTCAACCTAGTCTTTGTAAGGAATACACTATTTATTTTGATGCATTATGAATCATATTGGTGTCTATTTTTATTAAAGGGGGATGATTATTTTCCTATGATACCCATAATTTGAGACCTCACGAGTGGAATTAAATATTTAATGATATCAAGTAAGTATTTTTTCTTTATAGATAATATTTTTGGAGGAAATACCTATTGGTACAATGGTTTTTTACATGAAAAAACCATAAAACATTAAATATATATTCCCTTAGTGTATATGGAATCTCAAATAGTGATAGTGTGTTGAATATCCTCAGTTATTTGATTTCAAACTTATTTACACAACTAGGAATGGAAATGTAATGGATGATTCTTTAATCCTTAAGAATATAAAAAAAGTGGTCTAAAAGGCTAGTAATGAATGGATGTTGATCAATTTTCTTTTCTAATATGAATTCTGAGGTGAAGCACCATATTTGAAAGCTTGTAATCACATCATTATTAGTTAAATTTTCACTTATAGGCACAGTGAAGATGAGACAACTTTCAAATCCTGAAGGCATAGACCCAAGAAAGAGTGTATCAGGAGAGGACGCACTACCTAGATGGGACCCTGATAAGGATGAGTTATTTTATATTCACAAACATTTATAGGTTCCTCAAGATATACATGTGGATATTATGTGAGTGTCTCATGCCTCTTCTTAGGAAGTACATCCCAAACTCAAAAGATGTAATGTGACTATTGTCTCCAGTATTGGAGGCCATGTATGAAGTGGAAGATAGTGCGATTTTTTAATTGGTTATTAACTTGTCTGTAGGTGAAGGAATAACACCAGCAAACTATGGGATATTAACCCCCCTTACCCATTCCGAAGTTAAACTAGGAAGACATCAATAAGTATTTTACGATTGGATTTCCAAAGTCACCTCGAGGTTATGAACCAATATGAGTTATCATGGATAGTCTAATGAAGGTTTCTCATTTACTTACTATTTGGGATACCGTCTTAGTGGATGATATTGAGAGAAATTACATTAATGGGATTAACCATCTCAACATAGTTCCATAATCCATCATATAAAATATGGATTCCTAGTCTACTTTAATGTTCTGTAAGGTGTTATTTAAGACTCTCAATTCATAGGTTCATATGAGAACAACCAACCACCATAGACTAGGGGTTAGACTGAATTTACTATTGAGGTTTCAGACAATATTTTTTGAGATTGAATATTTTATTTTGGAGGTTCTTGGGAGAAACACTTACATATCACTGATTTCTATTATAAAAACATCTTTAATGTGATTGTAAAGATGGATCATTATGAGGCCTTATATAGTAGGTCATTTCATTCACCCATATACAGGATAGAGGTAGGATAGATCACACAATATGAACCTTGTCTCATTTAGGAGACATCAGATCCAGTAAGACTTCTCAGGAATTATTTGAATATAACTCAAAAAAGAAAGATCACTTTTTTTAATCGACATCACTAACCTTTGGAGTTTGAGGCGAGATATCATATTTTCTTGTGTGTTTCTCCTTATATGGTCTTCAATAGAATAAAAGGGAGGGTAAGTTATCACCTTTATTCATAATACATTTTTATTTTTGGAGTGGGTCATACTAATGGATTATTAGATTGAACTCTCTCATAGATACAAGTGTGTATATGATGTATTCCATGTTTTTCATCTGCATAATTACTATTCAAACCCGTCACATGTATTTTATCCTAATTAGGTTGAGTTGGATGTTGATTATTATTTAGAAAAGTTTTATATTCATGTAATTTATCATAGAATTAAGGATCATAGAGGCATGTTAGTTCCTCTGGTACAATTTCTATAAAATCTCAGTTTTGTAGAATAAGGGTCATGGGAGAAAGTGGTTGAAAAACATGCTCAATTGTAAGAAATTATTTTCAGTTGATGCATAGCCAACATCATATGTGAAACATAGGGAAAAGTTATTTTAATGAGTAGAGGTTTTAAGATATTGATTTTTCTCATGTGTTATGGATCCTTTAAATATTTTCTAAAATATTTCTTAGGATTCTATTGAAAGTACCTTAGGTCTTACAGAAGGATACAAGAGTATCGAGGGAATTTTTGGGGAATGGAGAACTAGTTCTCAAATAAATAGGTTAGGATCACTGTTAGTACATGATTAATTATAAATATGGCCATCGATTGTGTGGGCTATAGGTTGTGCCATTTGATTAGTTTAATTATTCAAGGGAAGCCACATGGTCATTTAAAAAACTACTGACATGTTGCATATGTTAATCGCATCTTTTGTTCACAATTTGTAACATCTTGTGGAAACCATGAATGTGGGTGTGCCAACTAAAAAATGGTGGAACATGGTTGGAACATGGTTTGTCCAATAATGTAACTAAACCATGAATAATTTATAAAGTGGGTAAAATTTCCCTTTTCTATAAATTATTCTTAAATTCTAATTCTTTCTCCTCCTCCATCAATTCTAGTAGCAGCGACACATGGAGAGATCCTCCCATCCCCCATCTCTGTTTTTTTAATTCTACTTCAAACGAAATATGATTAGGCTGTTATTCATTGTGTTGGATATCCAACGGTCTGTTTAACATTATACTTCCTTACTTTATTTGTTTATCTTTTCATATTTAATATTATTTCCTTGTGAGATAATATTCCCTATCTTCATGGAATTTATCTAGTTTTTCCATTTCTCACATTCTAGTCCAAATCAATAATATATACTAGATGAGAAGGCTAGAGACCATCTATGTTAGGTTTACTAAAACTTACCTCTGAAATATCTGATGTTTGTAACATGATCATATATCTCATATGTTTTAAATTTCTATATGCTGCCTCTAAAAGAATGTGTACTTATTTTAATAAAATTTCTATTTCATGTTAGAGATGCTCTCATAGGCCATCAACATCCTTAATTATAACTAACCCATTGTATGAGTTTAATTAAATTCCATTTTCACACCCTTATATTCTTTATGAACAAACCACCATTTAAGTGGGTTTTACCTATTACCTGTTTTAAATGGATAAGATGAATTGGAAGGAATGTGAATGGTGAGGCATTACAACATAAACCTTATTAAATTGTGTATTTATTCAAATGACTAAATGGGATTTAAATGAATGTGATATTGGTTGGAAAAAATCTCCATAATTATGATAAAACATTACATGAAATGTTTATTTATTATTTTTATTATCTTACCTTATAATTTAGTCATTGTTAAAAAGTTAAGGGATGTCTTGGACAAGATTATTCATGTTAATTTAAAATGAGATGATGTAAAATATTATCCTCATCATTTATTAGGATGTTGGACATAAATTTTCACATTCCATTTGATATGATGTTCAACATGATGATTTACATCCTTTATTGAGATTTAACAGAGATGGTATTATGTATCCTAGTTTGAATGATGGGGTGAATGCCCTTATTCAAAAATGAGACCTCTATGGAATTATACATGGATTTCTGGGACATGATCCTTAGTTTATTACAGATATTTGTAAACATAAATATACATGTAATTATAAATAATATATATATATATATATTTCTTTATATATCTTCTTATTACACATGTATCATAACACTTGCTCGGAGACATTCGGACTACGGCCGTAGTAAGTGGTATTAGACATGTATCCTATGGGGAATCCAAATTGATAGAGTTTGTTATTTAATGTACTTAATTAATATACATGAACACTTCTCATTTTAAATTTAAGGATTGGATAGTTTTATAAATTATTGGTGGTGGCCTATAAATTTTTATCCACACTCTATCTACGTCATCAATTGTTACCCAAATATAGATTTTGGATATATTTAGGGACCAAGAGAATCACCCTAATATGGATCCCTATTTTTATATACCAGGATAGATCATAGGATTAGAGGTAATAGATTATTCTTACAATGCTATTAGAGATAACATTTATCCTTTTTACTTTATATTGCTTGTTCATGTCATATTTTTCCTACCTCATTACTCATATTCTTTTTTGATAGAATCATGATATCATCATTATTTTTTACATGACATTGGATATTGACTTGGAGTATTTAGTATTATCCAGGTGATGTATTTTTTCTTCTTTTTATATTTTTTTTATTTCGATTAATATTACACTTTCGATATTTTATCTCTTATTTACCATTGTGTTCTAATCTAATCCTGAGGGTACAATATTCCCATGGTACCATCATAGACCCTCTCTTATAGATGTATGCCTATGGAATATGAAGAGGTGTGCTTGAAGCCATGTTTCCAACTATATCAAGTTACTTATAAGGTAACTAGGCTTGAGACATCACAATGATCTTCTGGTATAACACATAATAAGGTTCTAAAATATGATAACATTAATTGGGAGAGAATATATATATGGATGAGAAAATTAATATCTCTATAATGATGGAGAGTGAAAAAGAACATTGATCACATGAATGTTAATGATAATTATAAATCCTATGGCCACAAAACTATAAACCAATTAGATGTGAAAATATTCTATAAATACCTTAAAAATGATTGTACGAAAAGAAATAATTTTTATTTTGAATATTGATTATCTAAATTTCAAGGATAATTTTAATATAATAATATAGTATAACATAAAATATTCTTACTTTATTTTCTTGAAATCTATAAACAAATTTTCATCCTTTGTATGCATGTTTTAACTAGTCTCCACATCAATCTCACCCCATATTATTCATGATGAGTATCCTTGATTAATATTTCTTATGTAGAAAGCATCAAATTTTAATAGATCATTGGACCTTTAAATGTATAATAAGATGATCCTATAATATTTACTATAACAAAAATGGTTAGTATGAGATAAGTTAATGAAAAAATTAATAAATCCTTATATAAAGAAATAAAAAATTAATGTAAAAAATTCGACAATAATACCCAATTATAAAATTAAATCATTCCTAAAATAATTATCCTAATATCCCAAATAACCACAATAAAAACATAATAACCTAAAATATTATCTTATACCATTAATCTTACAACCCCAAAATGTAATATAATTATTCAAAAATGATCCTTCATGTTAAATCAGATGATTCCACTATGTGTTACGTGTACCTCAACCCAATAAAAAAATTTCCAAAATATCATTAGTCACATTAAAATAACATTAAATAAAATATAAAAAGGGGTATCTATTCCTTCGGAATTATGACCAATATTAAACATATAAACCCATGATAGTATCAATAAATCTTATGTTATACCCTTATAAAATATCCTAATTTTTATAGTTATCCAATCCTTACTTAAATAACAAGTATAACTACCTCAAAACCACACTCCTGGATTCAATGATAAATATGAAATCTTTATATTTCTGGATTTTATACTGATAAAAGTGACCCCATTTTTATTATTCCAAAAAATTCAGTATCAAATGTAAATATTAGATCAAATAAATATCCATGGTGTTTTTTTGGTTAAGAGTTTTAGAGAATTAGGAAAAACTCTTACATTACAATACTCGTATATTTTAATGATAATTTTCCCCATTATAAAAAGATTTTCGTATTCCAAATTACATCTTAATAATCACAAATATTATCCATTATAGACATATATCACTTAAAAAAATTTCTTTGCAACCCATGGAAAAGTAATATATGAAAGGTAAGATCAAATTTTATGTATGGGTAAACAGAGTTTAACAATTGAATATCATCAATGACCATAATAAGAGTATAAGATAATGATAAATTATTCAATTTGAATGTGTATTATATAACATAATTAATAACCATCAAAACATATATCATCAAACATGTGACATGGAATAAATAATTAACGAATTAAAGAGTCATAATAATCAATAATCATAAGCCATGTGATGAAAATCATAATCAAATAGCCATTAAAAACTCATAGAAAAAAATAGAAAATTTTTGGTTACTTGAATCATCATCTTCATGACCAATTATCAGTCTTATCATATATAAGTAGACCCTAGTAAAATTTCTAGGAGATAAAAGCCTCTATTATATCCCCCTTCATGTCTTTGATGAAAAAAATATTACCTATTTCATTATGGATATATTTTAGGTTCCCTAATTATTGAAGTTGTATCAAAATCTCCCATAATCATGATATATATCTAACTCATCAATCCTCATCAATAATTTTAATGTACCTTTTATGAATATAACACAATAAAGATTTAATTTTAATCATCACACTTTTAAAAACTACATGAATTTAATTATTACTAGATTTAATCATGGAAAAAGAAATGGCTATCAGGATAAAATAATTTAAAAAAACTCCTTCTATTACATATAAAGGAAAATTATTGATTGTATAATAAGATCAAATTCATCGTGAATTAAATTAATAATTAAAGGATATTGACATAGATGAAAATACCATCATAATTTCATTTAAAACATTTGTTTGAAAATAGGGGAAATCCTCTTTTTATTTGAGTCTTTAAATAACTAAAAAATGAAAAAATATAATGAAAATTACTGCATTTGAAAATAACAATTTAAAATTATAATGGAATATTTAAATAATATAATAGTTAAAATGTTGTGATAATGAGGCAACGTAGTATATTTTAAAAAAATTACTTTTTCACTTTGTAGTGAAAGTAAAAAATTATCTGTATTGTAAATGTTAAAAAGTAAAATTTTAATTCATTTTAAAATATTAAATTATATTTGAATGTGACCATAAAAATCCTTGAAATGTAAATAAAAGCATACCTGAAACATTTTTAGTAAACATGGACATTGAGAATAAAGTCTATCAATCAACGAGTAAATATGGTAAACTTTTTATAATTTTTTTTTTCTGGGTTATATAAAGTTCAAAAAGGGGGAAAATGAATAGAAAACACATAAATTCTATATAAGAATATGTAATAATAAAATATATGGAGTTTAAACTAGAAATAAATTATACTTTCCTTTAATGGAATTTTAGATATAAACAATCCTGAATAAAAATGAGATTATAGAATAAAACCATAAGACATTGGTAACTTTCATACCATAACCCCTTTGAATGGGATAACATGAAATGAAATATTAGATACCCATAATATAAAGAAATTAATGATATAAAATATCCAAGGGTAGGTATAAACACAACATTAAATAAAAAAGTTTTGTATATGGTATAAGTCTCATTGAATGAAAAGTGAGATAAGAACCCCATTGAAAGATCATAACATTAAAGTGAGATTTATTAATGATGTCTTTATCTGTAAAAAATTTAAATCCACATAAAATAATTTAAATTACAATATAAAATAATTATAGATCATCACACGCATAATATATTCATAACATTGTTAATGAAGAACTAATATAATCTAATAAAATGAAATTGAGTTATGAAACCCCTTACCTTGAGTCTAGAAATGATTTTTATGGCATTTAATCATATATAACAGACCTATATTAATTATTTACTTGTTTGGAAACCTTTTCCAGTTTTTCCCTTATCATTAAACCATTTATTTCTTTTATTTCAATTAAATAGTTAATTATATAAACAGATAAGTCCACATCAGGTGTTTTGAGGTTGTTTGGTTCATAATTGAAACATGAATTTGGTATGTTGAACATGGTAAAGACGGTCATTATTCATTCATATAATGAATAAATATTGTTACATATTTATTATTTTTATTCAATAATTACAATTTAAGATCCATGCAGGAATATTTTTCTTAAGAAAACAAAAATGCATTGGCTGGTGAGGTGGTAGTACGCACGTACACACAAGAGATGATCTTAATTTTCATTCTATATAATATAAAGAGATAAAATAAATAATATCTTTAAATAGTAATTATAATTTTATAAAAATAAAATAACATCATTTAATCCATCTACATGGACATCTATGAGAAGATGTATTTGAAAAACGAAATATGTCACTATGTGGAGATGATAGTCTGTATATACGTGTGTGTGCTCATTCCGTTTTTAATGATTGAAATGGTATAAAGTTATATTATATATTATTTTTCAATAATCGTATTTATTTATTTATTTTAATATATATATATATATATTAAATAAATCATAATAACAATCTATGATAGTTTGTGATGAGAAATGTAATACACTGGTTCACTAGGTGGTAGCATGAGTGTATGCACAAATGATTATTTCATTTCCCATTCAATGTAAAATAAGTTGAATAAGGTTATTTAATTAACAATATAATAAGTAAATATATGTGATATATTTATTTTATTATATTGTAATGGTTTTCATTTAATTTAATGGTGTATAATAATAAGTAAAATGAAATCACTCGGTTAAGATGATCAAAGCCACTTTGATGAACCCTAACTGGATCCCTTATTAAGGACCCATTGGATGGTCTTTTTAGAAGAAACAAAACCTATTGAATTAAAATAATTAAATTAATAATAGTTCCTGGATGTTTTTTCATGAGATAAGTGCTTTAAAATGTTTAAGGATGAGAGGAAGGGTGGTGTCCTTCAATATGTAAAGGGAGGGAACCCTTTGAACTACTTAAAGTGTCAAATTAATATAAATTAATTTTCAATGTAACGTGGAAAAATTGATATATTTAGAGAATATGGAAAGTGTTTAATAATATTAAAATGGTTTCTATGTTTTAAAATATACCTTTAACTCATCAAAATATAATATTTTTATGAATTTCAAATCATTTGATAAATTATTATTTGACATATAATACAATTAAAGTCATTTTTGGACTATTTAAATGATTTGACTTTAACAAATTACCAAAAATTAATGAAGTCAAAATATAACCATTAACACATCAATAATATAATATATTCAACTAAAAAATATCAATACACTATAAATCATCAAAAAAATATTACTTTTTATGTTCTTAAAATTACTTGCTTTATTTTTCAATTGCTTGTAGAAGCACTGTGTTGGTTTTGAGTAGAAATTTAAGGTAATTATATCATCAATAAAAGTTAAAAATAAATATTCATCATTATAATTTTAAAATCATCATTTATAACTATTCAAAACCTGTTTATAACCTTTTAAAAACATGCTAGATATATAAAAATAAATAAAATGTCATTATTAGAGTATAATTTACATACAATAGTATAAAAATATTTATCAAATAAAAAAGGCACCAAAACGACATATTTTAGATAAATTGGGTGATATGGTCAAATTAATCTCATTGAATGAAATATAGTCATGTGTAAGGATGATTTTGAATCTTTATTCCATAGTTTTAACATTGTTCTACTTATTTTGACATTGCCATGTGACATCATTTTTACAAAGTTTATTATTTAATATGAAAAATTAAAGTTAATATACTTACCAAATTTTGAAATGCTGAATCCAAATATTGAATAAATTTTATAAAATTCAATCCCTATAAGTGGTATGTGTTAATTTTAAAATAAACCCCAAAAATTTGATGAAAAATGTTTTCTAGAAAAATGAATTTTTAAGTATATATTTTTTTTATACAAAAAATAAAAATATTGCAAATTATAATGAAATTAACTAGATTAAGTTTAACAGAAAGTATAAAATTTAATTTAAAAACCAATTCAAAAAAAATGAGGCTTTTAAAATACATAAAATGAATTGAATTTTTTTTATAAAATTGATATTTTTCCTTATTCACTAAGAATTAATCACATCAAAAAAATATCAAAATTTCTTTATAAGATTATTTAAATATAAGGATTTAAATAATTATATCTTTTCATAAAATAAAACATTTAACATTTTTAAAAAATAATTATAATATTCACTCATATAATATATTTTTGGTGAAAATGTATTTTTGAAGCATAAAAAGATTTTACTAAAAAATTAAGGGCTTTTTCTTAAGAATTAATAATGAAATTTTTAGTATGATGAAACCATAAACATATATATAGATATATATCAATTCAATTACTCATTTTCATATCCACTAATTCATCATCTAGTTTATTATGGTCATATTTGAATAATAATACTTTACAATCATTAAAGAGCACTGTTTCATGTCATGTATGTTATCAAACATAACATTATTTTCAAATATCAGGGTATTACATTGAAACCATATTCATATCCATCCATTGACTTGTTTTTATAAACACATAGGAATGATTATTATTTTATGGCTATGAGGTCCATCATTGACTCCCTTTTCATTGGGGTATTCTTATTTTCTTCCTCATTTCTCAAAGCTTGAGAAACCCATTTCATTTTCTCCAATTTTTCTGTTTCATTCTAATATATGATATATGAATAATTTAATTGTGTATATTTATTAAATATATTTGGATCTCAACATATTTTATCTATATATATAATGTTCTTTTCAGAAAAACATGCTTTTTTCTAAGATATTCCCTTTCCTTGTATGTTAAAGGAGTGTGAACCCCCTCTATGACATATATTCTATCATTTTTTTTATTAAAACTTGAATTATTTGAAATTTGAATAATTTAAAAATATAAAAATAGTTTTCCAAATTAATCACACCTAATTTTTCACTAACCAACTTGGATGACCCACCAACATATCTTCAAAATGAATCTGTAACAACACCAGCTGGGAATTCCGAATTTGAACAAGATTACAACAAGAAACCTAAAAATAAGTATAACTTAGGGAATGATTTAATACAAATGGATAGAAAAAAATGACATATGTGATAAATATGGACAAACATTCCATAACATATTCAAACAGATGGAAGATGATACATAACTAAAAAAACAAACCAAATCGATGAAAAAGGTCATAGAGTATCCAAATTAAACAATAAGATGACCACTAACTTCATGTGACAAGTGGTAAATATACCACAATCTCACCATCCAAGTCACAAACCCTATTGATTAAAATACCCACCAAATCACTATGGTTCTTTTCCCTTTCATGTATCACACAAAACAGGTTCTATACACACCCTATTATTTGTCTATGGTGTGAGAAAAATAGTCCTAATGGGATGAAACTAGGTGTTCCATATGTAATTTTTTTAAAATAATCAAAATATTACCATTTTAAAAGAAAAAAAGGAATGATATACTACTTTCAAAATTAATGTTAAAACATATAAATTCACCCTTTTTAAAAGTTCATAAGAACTTCCATATAAAACTGTTTTTGAAGAACTTTAATGTAAACCATTTTCATTTTAAATCATACATCATAAATATGTATCCAAAATAAAAACAATATTAATGGTACCCCTATGATAATATCGATCTAGGATGGTAAGGATCCTCACCCATGTGATCAATAATTTCTAGTGATCACTACACAAGTTTGGGGAATAACAACCTATGGAGTAGAGGAAAATCATGATGTGTGACCCCACCCCAAGATTTCTAGTGAACCGATCCTTAGAAAATAGAACTATCAATGAGAGGAACACCCTGAAATATGAACCCCGCTATGATTTCATGTAAACCCTTTGTAGGCACAATGACTTATGGAGCATAGAAACAACCAAATTTGAAAATATCTAAACAAATCATGGAAAAAAGTCTCTATATGACCCACATAAAAATACCCAAAACTCCCATGTGTGAAACATTTCAAATAATTAACTAGAATAATAATGAGGAAAAATAGAGGTGTTTCAATCGTTAAAATAAAAAATCATATTAATTAATTAGCATCATATAATTTGGATACATGGTTTGTCAAACTGTGTACCAACCAATCACACCATTTCGAATAATAGCTAAGATACTTGATTTGAATACATGGTTTAATACACTATATTCCAACCACGTAAAACAAAATTGTCCTATACCCTACAGTTTAATGAGAAGGTTGCACATTTTTTCCTAATCGTGTGCCAACCCTGTTCCCTCCTCTTAGACTCTAAGACACGCCAAAATGATTCTAGATATAACTAAATAATTTTTCTCTAACAATGTACGTAAATGTAAAAAGGACCAAAAAACTAAAAAATCATAATTTCACTGAAAACCACCCAAGACAAGTCCAAAATTACATATGGTAAAAAGAAACAATATGTGAAGCTAAAAGTGGTGTTGGGATTAGAAAACTCTCCACACTATATAACTTTCTACCACTGAAAATTTAATTTGCAGATGGTTGATACAAAAGGAGATGAGGCCATTATACCTCATCCATGATTCCCAGTCCCATGATTCATTATAATCTATTATGTGCCTCCATAAAATTTGGGCCAATGGAATTACAATCGAAAAAATTCTTCTAAAAATCAGCAATTTTTACTAGTTCCTTGACAATAGACTCATCTAGTTGCTGATAAATTCCCTTATAATTTAATAAATTAGAATAATTAGGATGATATTTCCTATGAAAATATATTTTTAATACTTCATGAATTGATTTCTGTAACCCCAACTAATTGTTTTCATTCACAATTCACTCAATAATATCAAATGGTTCAACATTCCTTTAGCTAACTAGGCTTAACATACATGGAAATTACAACAATTTTTAAGAATATTATGTATATTAAAAAATTACATTACAAAGAAGTATAATAGTTTAGTGTCTTTGGAATCATGGAACAAAATATTCAAACTTCGTGAAAGATCTTCAACGTCTCTAGTAAAGATCTTCCCTTCTAGTACTTATTCCTAAAACATTGTTTCATAACATGGGGAATGGAAACATAAGAAATGGGTAACTCGAATGATTAGTAAGGATAAATAAATTAAATATGTAAGAATAACAATAACATAAGGGCATGATAATGTAAGCATATAATTTTAAGATCATACCCTGCATGTCAAAGATCATAATCATGAGAAACAAGATAAATATTAGCAGTTTATAAGACATGAATCATTATTAAATCAATAGAATATGATATGGAAGAGTAACATAGGAATAAGACATTGAATTGTGGCACATAGGTCATTATATAACATCATGAATGTGTATAATTAGAAAAAGGTTTCAACATTATGTTGAGGACATGAAATTAGGCCCTCTCATTGTCTTATGGACATGAAACTAGGTTTACAAATAATGTTTTGAACATGAAAACAGGTTCATGAAAAAAATTATGAACATGTATTTAGGTTCATGCATAAACTTATGGACATGAAACCAAGTCCATGAATAACATTGTGAACATGAAATCGGATTCACAGATAACATTATAATCAAATAATAAGGTTCAATAAAAACATTCTGATTATGTGACCAAACACATGAATAAAAATATGGACAAGAAACTAGGTCCATTCATAATCTTGGGAACATATAACCTCGTTCATTAATAACATTTATACTCATGATTCATCTATCGTTACCCAATGCATTGGAAATAGATAAAGGCCCCACCCATCTCATAGTTAAATCATACATAAATATGCCAAAATATCATTAAAATATATCATAAACCATTAAATTAAATGGGTTTCATTAACATCTAATCAAATCATTACCAATGGAAAATATGTAGGTTTCATAATCATTTCATCCTATATATAACACATGAGAGGAAGTGGGTTTCATAGTCGTTAATCATGCCATAACCCATTCAATGGAAATTATTATTTATAAGAATATAAACTATTGTATAGGAACAAGTTTCATAAACCTATAAACCATGAATGAGAAATAGATTTTCAAAAACATAATGTCATAAAAACCCATTTAGAGAAAAAAATATGAATGGATCCTTAGGGAAATTTCCCAGAAAGTCATGTGAAACATCAAAATATTTCATCTTAGATGGGAAACAAATTTGATATATCTTTTAAAATATATATTCTGAGTAAAATATCATTTATTATTTGAAAAATTATTTTTAAAACAAAAACATGCTTTTTGGAAGCCATTTTCTATTATAATAATTTTAAAACATAGGATGAAATCATAAACCCATTTTTGAAACCATGTACTTGAAAACACTTTGAAATATTATAAATAAATATTAAAAATGTATAGAAAATCATTTTACTTGAGAATTTAAAAAAGAAACATGATTTTTTTGGAATTTTTTGTATGTTGATATACATAAAAAAATAATCCTTGAATGTTTTTCAGAAAAAACGGTTTGAATGAACACACATTTCTGACTGAAGAGAGGGTTAAGTAGGGATTTCTTAAAAGAACTATATGAATTAAATTATATAAAAAATAGTGGAAAGATGATACTAATACATGAATATATCATGAAGAACCTAGGGATAATAAAATTAATGGGTGTTCTTTAATAATGGATCATAAGATTTCATCAAAGGAATCGTAATCATAAACAATCGCGAAAAGTGATGGGATTGTTTCAATAAACTCTTACAATTAGATAAAATTTTACCTTACTACCAATTTATGAAAATTAAATTAAATTAAGCTTAAAATATAATTAAAATATGTATATTCCTGATATAACATTTCAATGGCAGTTTATAAACCACATGGAAGAATATAGGTGCATATTATGGCATGTGTCTCAAAGAAGATAAATTTAGACAAAACTACTTTAACGATTTTCTAAATTTTGAAACATAAAACCCTATGAGAGAAATATCATAAATTGGATATTTAAATACCAATAAATCTATGTATAATAATCATATAATTCATATGAGGTAAATATTCACACTAATCAGACGGAATGGGTGGTGATTAAAGTATGTATCTCACAGTAATAAAACATGAGATGAAATTACTTTACCTTGTGTATTGAATCTCATTGTACTCATTCAAACCAACTGTATAATAAATATGTGTATATTATAAATCTCTCAAATAATCATATTCATATATCTAATACCATGAATTTTGTGATTATAACTTTATATTACACTCTTATTAACATTTTTATGTTATGGTTTCACATCAAGTAATATAGGATTTGTTTTTCGCATGTGTCATAATTTGATGTATCTTTGGTACTTATACATATATCATGATTTAAATAATTTAAACCATGATATAAATATAATATATATTTATTTTATGTTTATTATAAAAATATATTGATTATAGAATTATGAAATGGACTACATCATTAATGGAGAAGGTAGGTCATACGTACTCATGAATGTTGCTTCTATTTTATTAACATAATGAAAACAATTAATTAAATTAAATGTATTAATATATTTATAAATGTATATTTTATAATTAAAATAGTATTATTATATCATATATATCATATAATTTCCCCAAACCCATCCTTAATACATTTCATGTTGTGTGTGAACAAATCACATTAGTTTGAGTGGGTGGTAGTCCACACTTCCTTCAACAAATTATTGTATTTATACTAAAGGGAAAGTATAAATACTTATGTTGAAAAAATAAATAAATACGATTAAATACCTAATAAATATACTTTATAACATATATAAATAGTTTTTACATTATAATGTCCACCATGAGAAGCGGTAAAGGAAAAATCAGCAATCACCATTAAGGGAGTCGGTAGTTCATTGTACACATAAACATTATGTTCGTTACCCATTAGATATATGCACGTGTATGTGTATGTAAAACCATTTGTATAAAATAATCCTAGTATATTTAGGATATTGGCTTTTTTATACATTCGTGGAATAAATATATTTGAGTTTTTTAAGAACAAAAATAAAAGAAAGGAGTTACAAAGAAGACGTTGCCTATTAATTAGGTAAATCCTTTAAGTTAGTTCCAAAAGGCTTTCGTGGATTGATTTATTCTTAATGAGATGATTATAAGTGTAATATATGTATCTCGGTATGTTTATTCTGTAGAGATTTGTTGAAAAAAAGTTTTTTTAATGGTGTGAAGACGAGGGATATGTGGTGCCCTTTTATAGGGGAGGGAAACGATACACTTGGAATTTTGAAAACAAGTTAGGTGTACCCACATTTTTACCTAAAAAAGTCATAAAAATAAAATATATCAATAATGTATGGTTAATGGTCTAATAATCTCCATAAAATTAGGAATGGACAAGTGTCTTGGTCATTGGGGCCTAAAATTTATTGTTTAGTACTTTTTAACCAAATTTTTCTATTAATTTCTGTAACTAATTTTAATCACTTTCATGAAAGATTTTCTTCAAAAAATATGTTTAAAATATTAGAAATTAAAAATTATGATGATTAAAAACATGGAGTAAATTTTTCTAAATTATAATCACATATGTTACAGAAATTATTTAAAAAATAATCCCACTAATGGGACGACACTGTAAGTTTTTAAATTAAATACATCTAAATGTTTGCTAAGTATTTATACTCATTTTTAATGGGAAATTGTTTATAATGACGTAATTCATATTGATTAATAAAAATATTATCTAATTAAACTTTACAACCAATTAAATATATAATTTAACCTTATAAATTAATTAGATGAAAATGTAATATTAAATTAAAATTCTGTATTTTAACTATTCAATAAAAAATGAATCAATAGGGAAAAACATAAAATGTTTATCATATCCTCATTTTTATGTTTAAAATTAATATATGATGTTTATTTTTAGATATTAAATCCACAAAATAACCATTAATTGGATTTAAAATGGGTTCTCTGTTAAATTATTTTAAAACTACCTTTAAAAAAATATAATGTTTTAAGCATAAAAGTGGATTTGTTCTTATATTTTATCGATCAAATATGTCTGATGATTATCAAAAATGTTTATTTAAATATATAACATATAAATTTAATTCATATATTTCGTTATTAGTAATTAATTAACTTATTAATATAAATCTTCATCTTTCAGATAAAAATAGACATTTGTAAAATCAGTCACATTATATTCATTTGGATTTTATATTATTCTCTAATTAATAGGTAATCAATGAATTAAAATATATATATATATATATATATATTATTATGTTATCTAATCCTATAATCTTCAATTTAATGTTCATTTCATATCCTATTAAATAAAAAAAATATTAATGATTTATTTTTCGGTAAAACTCAGTCTTGCATGTTTCTCAAGCCATTGAGGAAAGTATATCTTGTGTGTAACATAATGTAGACTTAGTTTTATGTATAGAGAAAGATAAAATTTATTGATTTTAGAGCATGATTATCTCATTGTTGTGTATAAAATAGGCTAGATAGAGTGATTTATTTGAAAATAAATTATTTTCAGTGTTGCGTGAAATGAAATTTTTTAAAAAGATTTAATTAATTTGAAATAAAAAATGAAAAAATACTGAGGTGTTACATTATAACCCCTTAAAATGAATTTGGCCTTTGAAATTAATTTGGATTATAAAATGTTTAATAATTGAAAGTTTTATTCATAGAAACCCAGATCGTAAAAATGAATACTAAAACATCACTTAAATTGGGAAAGTGGGAACTGTAATGGTTACCCAAAGTAATAGATAAAAACGTTTCCTTATTAGAGAACATAGGTGGTAAGTGAAACCATGGATAAGGAAAGGAACACTCACTTTCATGTTCTAGTGGAGAGTGATGTAAAACTTGGGTAGGATAAAGTTAACAGTTAGAAATCCATAAATCAGTGATTATCTAAGTGACCATTTGATTTATTAGAAAAGAGGGTACTAGGATAACCTTTTCAGTTTCCAAATAATTTCCCTTAGGTCGAATAATTTTAATGAGAAGTTATAATTTACTGATTGAATTACCTTTTATAAGTAAAATCTATTCCTTTGGTCCAAGAATGACCAATCCCCCTTTACCTTTTTCTCTAACAAGGACTATGGCTTTTTCATTCTTGAATCACTAACAGATAGCGAGATCCATGATAGGTCATCCCTTCTCTCATCAGTTACAATCAACACAATACATTTAGATAATGTTATCTAATATACATAAATCCTTATGCAATGAAGTCATACATTAATCTCAAAAACATCATCTAATTTTTAAATTAAACATCACATAAATGGTTAAACTTATATCCCTTATAAATGATGAAAGTCCAAAACATTAAAAAGAAAGGCATGAAATCAGCTTAAAATTGATCAAACATATATCTTAATGTATATCTTAGTTTTCACAATCATAACATGTGAATACCTTCATGGTAAATTCACTTAGAACATGGTAATTACCATTATTACCATAAATCCTTTTGGAAAACATCAATTCTTCCTCATTCCATAGATTAATTGATATATTACATTAATAAAGATGTTGTAAACATTATCCATGATATCTTAAACTAATTTTTAATTAGTCCTTAAATTATTTCCTAAGTAATTATTACAATCCAATATAATTATTCATATCTCATGTACTTTTATCAAAACAACAATATCTTGAAATAAGTAAAACATTATGGTTATCTTTCCCTTAATCATGTGTTTTATATGGACATCACATTTCCATTAAATCACTTTTCTACCTTACCAGCACCTTTAATCATATCCTTTTCAATCCTAAATGAAAAATTTATATATAAAAACTTATATATTTCATTATTAATATAACATAATATTTGAATTCCAAAACATAAGTACTTCATTCATACATCATTATTCTGAAACCATTACTCAAGTTTCACTAACTTATTCTCTAATACCTCTTTACTAGAATATGAAATACGAATCATGTATTAAGGTTACTCAACCTCAATCTAATCATTATTCTTATGATTAATATAATTTTTTTGGAAGAACATCACATACCTTTCATATGTCACTGGTGGTATCATTATCTTTATAAGTATAACCAATAATCATACCACATTCCTTATTCTTTTTATGATATTTCCACTGGGGATAAGAATTTTCATAATTCCTAGACTCTCGACATCTGAAACCTTCAATGTTAACAATATTACTTCTAGTTCTCTCCATTGACTAAAACCCAAATTCATGGGATTAGAAACACATATCATAGAAGAAAACAACATAATCATGAAAAATTACTTATAAGATGCCTAAATCATGACACCTATCTTTTAATATATGTCACCTTAGGTTTTTTTGAAGTTATTCATAGTAATATTCTATTAAAATCCTTTATAATGGTTCGTGAGGATTTTATGAATTTCCTAAACATATCCCCCAGGAGTGTCAAACCAGGTTTGCATCATGGCCTGTTGTCATGTACCAGAATACCCTAAGTTTGGTCCGAGACATCTGGTTAGAGTTATTACCCCTAGGTACATTTGTTCTAGACCCACATCCACATATAGTATCTAGACATGGATTTATTTTTATAAACCACTTACTTAACCCTGTATCAAAATTCTAAGTCATTTGGATATAGTTTTCCATATCATTAGACTTATCCCTAGATATGTCGTTAGAGTTCTCACTATTTTTTTCTCATCCTAGCATCCAATGGATGACTAAAACATCCTTTGATACCAACAATAGTGACCCAGGAAAATCATAAATTTATATTACTTAATTTTTTATAAATATTCATCATAATAAAAAATTATATGCTTGAGGACCATAATATTTTTGTTTATTTTGAAACATGGATCAAAATATTCAATCTTGGTGAAGGATCATAAATGTATCCAATAATTATCTTCTGACAGATTATTTATACCCAAAAAATTCCTTCATAACATGGGGAAAGGAAACATATGAAACGCATTATCTCAAATGATGAGTAAGGGTAAATAAGATAAATTCATAAACATAACATGAATATAAGGGTTTGAGAATGTAGGCTTAATATTTGAGGATCATACCCTACACAGAAAATATCATAATCATGAGACATGGAATAAATATTGGTAGTTTATAAGACATGAATCTTCTGGAAATTAATAGAATTATCCATAGAAGCATAACATATTAATAATACATGGAATTATGGACTACACAACAACCTATAACATCATGAACATGTATAAGTAAAAACATTATTGCATATTATGTTATGTACATGAAATCAGGCCTTCTAATAGACTTATGGACAAGAAACCAGGTCCACTCATAATCATTTGAAAATGAAATCAGTATCACACATAACATTGTTAATATGAAATCATGTTCATGCATTAACTTAGGGAGAATAAATCAAGACCATGCATAAAATTGTAAACATGAAATAAGGTACACACATAACATTATGAACACAAAATATGGTTCAGTCCTAACATTGTGAAAATGTTATAAGGATCACCCATAAACATATGGACATGAAACCATGTCCATGCATAACATTATGAACATTTAATCAATTCCACGAAAAATATTTATAATCATGAGTCATCTATTATTACCCAATGTTTTGGAGGTATATTTAGGTCCCACCCATCTCATAATGAAATAATACATACATGTATCGCACGATTATTAAAAACAATATCATAACTAATGAAAATAGAATATATTATAACCCAAGAAATGAAATGGGTATAATAAAAATTTATCCATATCATAACCTATGGAAATTATATAGGTGTCATAATCATTTATCATGGCATAACCCATGGAATAGAGATGGGTTTTAAATGAATATAACCCATGTAAGAGGATCGAGTTCCATAATCATATAACCCATAAATGAAAAATGGGTTTTCAAAAATGTAATTTTATCAAAACAAAAACTACTTAAAGAATGAATATGAATGGAACCTTTGGATCATTTCCCAGAAAGCGAAGATCATGATGAACAAATGTCTTCTTAGACGGGAAATAATTTTTAGATATATTTTAAAAAAAATCATCAGTAAATGATCCTTTCTTTATTGAAAAATGATTTTTAAAATATAAAAACATTAGAAAATCGTTTTATTTTAAAATAAATTAAAAACATAGAAAGAAATCTTGTAAGCATTTTGGAAGCCATTTACTTGAAAAACATTGAGATATTATAAATAAAGGATCAAAACATTTTGAACTAAATTTTCATTGAAAATATATAAAATAAGCATCAAAAAATTTTAAAAACATTTTCTTTGGAAATAATTCAAAAATTAAATAAATCTTGAATTTTTTAGAAACCATGGTTTGAAAGAACACAGATTTCCAACCAAAGTGAGGGTAGAGTCGAGATTTCTTAAAAACCCATTTTTAACATTATTATGTACCACAGAGTTTAATAATGGTAAAAAAATTGGAATATATCATGAATAATCATATGAGAAGAAAATTCATGAGTTTTATTGAGATATGGATCATAATATTTTAACAATGGAAGCACACTTATAAAAAATCTTGAAAAGTGATGATATTGTTTCAATAAACTCTAACCACATAATAACATTGGACTTTATCCCCATTTAAGAAAATTAAATTATTAGAATATTAAAAAATAATTAAATTAATTAAATTAATTTTATAAATTTTCACAGTATTTTTATTTAACTCATGGAAAAATCTAGGTGCGTAGAATGGCATTTGTATCAATGAAGGAAAATTAAGACAAAAATATTTTACCAATTTGGTAACATTTGAAACATAAACTCCATGAATGAAATATCATAAAATGAATATTTAAATACCCATATACATAAGTATAATAATAATATAATTAATCCATGGTCATTATATACACTACTCAAAAAGAATCAATGGTGAATAAGACATGTATCTCTTGGAAATAAAAAGTGAGATGAAATTCCCTTACCTTGTGTCATGACTCTCATCGTAGTAATTAAAAAAATACTATATAATAAATATAAGTTTATTATAAATCTATAAATGAACTTTAATATTATATATAATACCATATATGGATTTATTATGACTTTATATTAGCCGCTTATTAACATTTCTATGCTACATTTTCACTTAAGGTAATATTTTCTTTGTTTTTCACATGAGTCATAATTTGTTGTATCATTGGTTAGTATACATATATCATGATTTCCAAAATGTAACCCATGATATGAATATCATATATATTAATTATATATGTATTGTAATAATCTATTGAATATATTAGTATGAGATGGAATACATTGTTCATGGGGATGGTAGGACATATGTACGCATGAACACTGCATCTGTTTTATTGATGTATTGAAAGAAATAAAGTAAATGAAATATATTTATATATGAATATATTATAATTAAATTTGTATTATTATGTAATATATATCATAAAATTTTTGTGAACCCATCCTTATTATATTCCATGTAGCTTGTGCATGAATCACATTACTTTGAGTGGGCGGTAGTCCACATATCCTCAAATGAAATTTTCATATTTAAAGAAAATGGAAAGTATAAATATATTTTTTGAAAAATGATTAAATAATATTTGTGAAATAGTAAATATTATATATAAAATATATAAAAATATTTTTCATTATAATTTCTACCCTGAGAGGCGGTAAAGGAAAAATGAACAATCATTCTTTAGTGAGGCGGTTGTTCGTTGTACACATAAACATTATATTTGTTACCCATTATATGAAATGACTTGTAACTATAGGTAAAAACCATAGCACAAAAATATGATAGTATATTGATGATGTGTTTTTTGTTATACAATCATGTAATAAATAGTTTGGAGTGGTCGATAAAGAAAATAAAAGAAAAGAGATTGAGAGAACACATTACCTTTTAATTGGGTAACTTCTATTAATTTGTGCCAAAAGGCTTACATGGATTTCTTTATGCCCTAAGATATGCTTCTAGAAGGAAGGTAGGTATTTTTGGAAGTGTGTTGGGAAGATATTGGCTAATCATAAGTACTTTGAGAGGTATGAAGAAGAGGGAGATATGATGTCCTTTTATTGGGGATGGAAAGGATATAATTGGCATTTTTGAAAAAAACTAGTTGTACCCACGTTTTTACCTCAAAAAAGTCATACCAAAACCAAAAAAACTAAATAATTTATGTTCAATGGATTCAAAATTCCAATAAAATGGGTTTTTGAAATCTTTTTATTTCATTATGGGTCTAAAATTTATGGTTTAGCACTTTTTAAAATTGTTTTTCTCTTAATCATTGTAATAAATTTTTATCACATTCACGAATTGTTTTTTTTCAAAAAATAAGATTAAAATATTATTAACTATAAATTATTTTGATTCCAAATATAGAATCCGTTTTTCAAAATTTTAATCACTTAACAGGTATAAATTAATTTTAAAAAAATCCCTCTGACGGGACAACACTACGGGTTTTAAATTATAAATATTCAAAATATTACTATGTTTTATACCCAAATTTAAAGTTAAATTTAATACAATAACCTAAATTAGATTAATTTATAAAATTATTACCAAATTAAAATTTAAAACCATTTTAAATTAAAATTTAACTTTATAAATTAATTAGATGAAAAATTATTTTCATATTAAAATTAAAAAAAATTAACTATTCATTCAAAATGAATCCTTGAATAAAAAAATTATAACATAATTTTTATGTTTATATTTAAAATATGAAGTATATTTTTACATATTAAATCTATAAAAGTTCCAAAAAATTGATTTAATATGGGATTTCTATTAAAAGGAGCTAAAACTACTTCAATAAAAATATTGTTTTTAGGGATAAAATTGGGTTTGTTCTTATATTGTATCTATAAAAAATGGATGATTGTAAAAAATATTTATTTTATTATATATAATATAAATTCAATTAACATCATTCAGTATTAATAATTAATTTAACTGATTAATATAAACTTTCTTTTTCCCATAAAAATAGGCTTTTATAATACTAGGCCTTTTATATTCATTTGTTTTATATATTATTTTCTAATTAATTAGTAACCAATGAATAAACTATATATATTCCTAAGTTAATTAATAATTTAATCTTCAATTTAATGTTATTGTCATATTTTATTAAATAAAAATATTTTAATAATTGCTTATTGTTCAATAACACTTTGTCTTTTGTGTTATGCAAGATATCGAGGAAAGGCAGTCTTCTGTGTAACATAATCCAATATAGGGGCTTCATGTATAGTAATATAATCTTCTTATTGTGTATAGTTCATGATTAAAAAAATTGTGTATAATGCAAGCCTAAAATAATGATTTAATATAAAATAATTTATTTTTACTACTGCATTACATGAAAAATATCAAAAAAAAGTAAATTAATTCCAAAAAAAATCCTAAAATCTTGGGGTGTTGCAATATATCAGAGACAACATACAATACCTCCCAATACTATATTGATCTAACAAAGATAATACATTTAGGAAACCTAGTCACCAACTATAAGGACCTGACCTTATTACATTACATAATCATGAATTTTACTCATGAACACACTTCCTTCCATATTGAGGATCTTTTCAAGTTTAGAGCTTTAGATAAATGGGTCATAATACATAAAGAACATTCTGCATTAATATTGAGTGGATACCATAAAAATAGTATTTATTTCATCCAAAATATAAAACTTTGCAAATTAAATATGATTTATTTGAAAAATCATCATAACATTTAACATGGATTCCTTCTTGGTATTACACATCCTTATAACCTATGAAAATCAATTAAAAACATAGGATGATAAAAAAAACTCAGTAAGGAATATTAAAAGAAATAAACAAAACATTAGTCCATGAATACTTGTAATGTTGGAAATCATTTTCAAAATTTACATACTTCTTAACTATATAAACCTACATTGTGAAACATGATATTTTTATTATATTTCCACAAAAAATATATAACATAAATATAACCATAAAAATTTCATGGGGAATTACATACATGATATTATAACCCTCTCGGTTACCTTATAATTTGTAACCCTCATGGCTACCATACAACTTGTGTAAGCATCACAGTTACACTTGGAGAAACCATATGGAAGACCTCAAAAATAAACATACCCAATGCATTGGAGGGAGATATAAGTTACTACCTTCATCATAAAAAATTCCCAAAAACCATAATATAATCATAAAACATGTATAATTTCATAATAATATTTCTTTTGATTTTTTTAAAATAGAATTTTAAGAGGTTTTTTAAAAGAAAAGTCCCATAAAAATATTATATAATTTAAGTGAGAAATAATAGAGTGGATTAAATATGTATATACATAGTAAATAAACATAATTCATCATGATAGAAAAAATAATTTATCACGTATACAATTTAAATACCACAAAAATAATGAATTATGAGGTTAACCCATCGAAAGGAAATCTGGTTAAGAATTCCATTACATCGGGTTTGAGTTAATTAATATTTGGTTACACCTCATGTATAATGGATAAAATAGTGCTATTAATATATTAAATAAACATATTAATATTTATAACACCTTATAAGATCATTTAATAAACATCATTTTATCCTTTGACTATTAGTATTTTGTTCCATTCATTGTTTCAGGTGTGTTTTTACATGATTTCCATGGCCAGTTTGTATTCGATTTTTCTTTTCGTATGAAAATGAAATTCAGGCAGTGGAATAAAATAGTATTCATGTTTTTATAGATTATATAATGATATCATAAATCATATTTTTCATATAAGATGATGAATCATTAGATAAACATTAATTGTATTTTTTAGATCATTTTTGGTGGTTCCTCGATAATCATGAATTGTTTGATTATATAAATTAAGTTCATGCGAATAATTTAATTCCAGAATGTAAAATAGGTTACAACATACACCTAAAATTTTGTTTCAACCTTTAACAGGGTTTTATGATCATCTTTGAAGGATTTAATGGATTTTTCAACCACATAATCCATGATTTTTGTAAGTCGGCACATCGTGGATGATGTTTTTATTTTTAGAACAATAGGGAGAGGAGAGGAAGGAAGACGATTATTATTTTATATAAACATGATAACATATACAATATATATAATTCTGGAGATTTCTAACCTTTTAGATAAGTGTAAGGAAAAAGAGTATAATAAAATAAATGAATTATAAAGAAAACACATGAAAAAGGAACATGATTCTGACCTATTGTTCTCTTCTACTTGAGATCCTCCTTAAGGCCTTTGGTTTTCACCTTTTGGTGAGACCGGTAGATCTAGAACATGTGGAATATATTTAGAGTGTGGATTTGGTATAATTTAGACAATTTTCATCGCTTTAGAGACTTGATAGTAAGAGGGGAACGTGGTTGATATTTATAGTGGAGGAGATAAGGTATTTCAAATTTTATTAATCATTATTATAATATTTTTTGCTGAAGACTGTGAATATGATTCATTCATGGGACCCCAAATAGTAATAATTTAATTTTATTTCTAACCAATTGGTCTCAAATAATCCATGCATCACATATGATGCAGTGAATCAAGTATTTAGCATTATTGTAATTTATCATAATTTACTATTCATCCCACATTCAAGAATTTCAGAAAAATCCAAAAAATTTACCATAGATATTTTTCAAAATGTAGAATTCAAACATGAAATATATTTTTTTAAAATAATTTTCTATATTTTATTAATTTAATTTTCAAATAAAATCATAATTTATTCAAAAATTAATAATTTTAAAACTATTACTACATTTATATCACATTGAGAAATTAACCATGAGGTAATTATTATAAATCCTTATGAAAATAATATAATAATATAATTTAAAATTCATTACAGTCAATTTAATATACATATTACTATTCATAATGGTTTGTTACTATTCTCCAAAAAATAAAATTGATTCTATTAGACTCCAAATAACTTACTGATCACAAACGCATATGACCATTTTTTCAAATCCATAACATAGAAGTGGAAAAATTTTGTTTGAAGGATAGATATAAATATCTAATTAAAAAATGATTCATTCATTTCAATTTATTTTTGAAAACATTGGGTATTACATTATCCCCACCTTCTTGAAATTCTGTCCTCGCAATGTTATTTACATTTTAATAAATTGGGGTTACTTTTCCCTTATATAATTTTTATACTCCCAGGTTTCTTCTTCAACCATGTGGTTTCTCCAAAAAAACCATTACCTAGTAGATTACATTATTCCAAAATAAAAGTTCTATACGATCAAGAATATGTACAGGTTTCTCTTTATAAGAAATTGTATCTTCCAGCTGAACTATATCTAGGCTCAAGACATGGGATGAATCGGGCACATAATTTATTAACATATAAACATGAAAATCATTATGTACCTGAGTTAAACATGGAAGAAAATCTACACAGTTGGATACTGGTCCAACTTTCTCTAAAATTTCATAAGCTCCAATGAACCGTGGAATTAGCTTTCACATCCTTCCAAAACACATAACACTTTTCCATAGTGAGAATCTAAGAAAAACATAATCTCCTTTCTCAAAAAAATCATTTTCTCTTGTTGTCTGCATAACTTTTCTACCAACTCTGAGCTATCCTCATGTGTTGCGGGATCATCTTCACATTCTCAACCACTTCCTTTTATAATTCTAGTCCCATAAACTTTCTTTCCCCAAAATCATCCCAAAAATCTGGAATTCTACACAACTTCCTATAAAATTCCTTGAAAGATTACATATGTATATTGGAATGAAAACTGTAATTATATAAAAAATGAACTAAAGAAAGTTGATGATCCCAACATTCGTGGTAGTCCATTGAACAAGATCGAAGTATATCCTCCAATGTATGAATTGTTTGTTCTCACCTCCCATCTGGTTGAGGATGAAAATATGCACATAAATTTATTTAAGTACCCAATGAAATATGTGGCCCTTTTAAATGTTAGAAGTGAACTTGGGATCCAAGTCAGATACAATGGAAAGAGGAAGTCCATGTAACCAGACAATCACTTTGAGGTACAGTAGAGAAAGCTGATCCAAAGACATAGTATCTAAAATAGAAGTAAAATGTGATGATTTTGTTAGCCGATCAACAACAACCCAAATAGTATTACTACCTCAAGAAGTATTAGGTAGTCCCCCCTATGATGCCCATGGAAATATTCTCCTATTTCCACTCTAGAACTAGAAGTTGATGAAGCTTCCATTTCGTTAACTTCCGCTCAGATTTATCTTGCTTACATGTCAAACATTTCACCGTAAAATATGAAGTATATCATTTCATTCTATTCGACCAATAATACTCTGAAAGGTCCTTGAACATCTTAGTACCCATATGTTGAACAAAAAATGGAGAACTATGAACATCACAAAACAAATATTTCATCAACTAGGTATCACAAGGCACACAAAACATCTGACCAAATATTGAAATAAAATATTTATCAAGGTTAATGTAACACCCCAATTTTCCACAGTATGCTTCACTTTGAATAATACAGTAGCGTGTTTTGTACGCAACTTCGAGTTCTAACACACACCACAACCAATCAAACTAGCCGTTATGAATAGTAATACCCACTTTTTGAAATTTTTTACATTTTATATTTCAAAATGGACTTCATTTTTGGATTTGGAATATTGAAATTAGTTTAGGGTGAATTTTTGGTACTTTTCTGATAACTTTTATATTTTGATGAATAGTGAAAATTACTAAATATTAATTAAAAAAAATTAATTAAAATAATTAATAGTCATAAATTATGAATTTGAGTGGTTTTAAAGTATATTTAGAATATATTTTTACCATTTAATATAATGGTGGTCATTGGAAATAATTTCACAACTAAACCGGTCATAAACAAGTGTCAATCTTTTGATAGTTATTATATCTTAAAAACACACTTTTTGTTTTGACAGCGGGAATTAATATTAAATTAATTTCTTCCACTTATGTGTTTTGAATTTTGAAAAATGGATTCCATATCTGGAATCAGGATGTGAAAATTTTGTAAATAGGTAACTTTTATTTTTAGACATTTTGAATAATTTCTTCGGTAAATATTTTATTTACGGTGGTTAAAGGGTAAATCCGGTAAATAAGGGTTAAAAATAATATTATAATAATAATAAATTACCCTAAAACGTGTCCTAACCTTATAGGTGGATAATTTTCGACCATGTTCATCTTTGGGTCTATTTTGGGACCCCATGGAGCCACTTGTAAGTGATAGGGACACTTTATATTAATTAAGTTAAAGTGAATACAAAAATGACATAAGCTTATATATTTTAGCAAAACAATTTTTACATAGGGTTATAAATGTTATATTTTCGATTATAAATATTCATTAGAAATATAAAAAATTTTCCTACATAATGGTAGTTTATTTATAATTTTTAGACATTGAAAAAGTAAAAATATATATGACACAATAATGATGGAGTATTTTCCTTATTAATGAAAGAATCAAATAATTGATATTATAAATTTTAAAATAAATATAATTTGAAAGTATTGATGATTTACATGAATTTTATTGGTTAATATGACATTTTATGATTTCTTAAATGAATATTTTTAGAATTAATAATGTTTTTAAGACTTTATCAAAATTCAATTATTGAGTAGTGTCAAAATTGACATAAATGAGTTTTTAAAACAAATATTATATTATTAATTTATATTCATTCACAAAAAATCTATGGTTTGGCCAAGAGACTTATATCATGATAGGTGTATCATTAATGGACCACTTGGGGTGTTGCATGGAGGTATATAGTATGTTTATTAACTATATAATATAAAAATACAAAGTGACATGATAAGTGTCAAACTAATTAACTAAGAGTTAAAACTAAAAGATAAGGTTAATATAATGACCCAAACCAATCTAAATTCAATTGGTTGAGTGGTTTTAGTCCAATCCCCACCTTAACCTTTAAATAATCCACTTTAGAGCCATTATAAACTGAATATTAATTTATTATAAAATTATATTTCTAGATTTTCCTAAAGAGCCCCTCCTGGCCCTTATAAAAGGACACCACTTCTAACCAATTCCTCACACTTCTCAAGCCTTTTGGCTCGTCCAAACTCTGCCCAATTAATCTCCCTAAATCACTCTCCTCCTCCTAGATGCCTTACCTTAGGCCGAAGGCACTTCAAGAGTCCTTTTTGGTTCAAACCAAAAGGAGTTACCCAAATTAAAGGTAACGATTTCTCTTAGCTTCTTTTATTTTATTTTACTTCTCTAACCCCTAAACTCTTCTTATTATTTTCTTTTGTAACAAAAACAGTATCCTAAATATACTAGGATATTTTTATTATAAGTATTAGAACTACACTTACACACACCTCCATCTAATGGGTGAAAAACATAATGTTTCTGTGGATGGCAACCAAACGCCTCACGAATCGATGATTATTCAATTATCTCCTACCACCTCTCATGGTGGCCATTATGATGTAACTATAATTAAATATGATATTTATGAAATTTATTTTATATATGAGCTTATTTAATTCCATTTTATATCATACCATTATTCGTTTCATGTTGTATATATATACGATAATTTCATTTGAGGAAGTGCGGACTACCGCCCCCTCAAAGTGATATGACTCATTCATACCATACATGGAACGTATAAAGGATGGTGTTAATGAACATAAGTAACACATATAAGATATTATATTATACTGGAATAATTATATACCTATGTATCAATTGGTTTTGATTACTTTTAAAATGAAAAATGAAATGGAAGTAGCGTTCGTGCGTACGTACGGATTACCGTCTCCACGAACATGATGAGATTCATTTCCCTATAATATCCATTCAAGAATAATTATCGTTTGATGATTAAAAGTAATTTTTAAGGACTTTATATCATTCTGGATTTTAATAAGATACTTCCTATCCCTATCAAACATGACTTACATAACGAAACATATAAAGGAAAACGAATCAGTTAACACCTAAAACGACGATAATACTAAAATATTATTAACAAATCAATATTAAAAGATCATATATGGTATCATATTTATGTATATGATTCTTGTATAATTTAATAAAAATGATTTAACTATTATATAGGATGTTAACCGACCCTCAACCAAGGAAAAGTACAAGGTAAGGGGTTTTAATCTCACTCTTTATTCCCGTGAGATTCATGCCATATTGCCACTATTACCTTTTGTGTGGTGTATGTACTACCCATAATTGTATTCTTTATGTAATACAATTTAATTTATGTGTATTTACATATTCACTGTAGGATACCTCTTTCATGGGGTGTATGTTTCATAAGTTACCAAATTGGTTAGGGTTTATTTCACAATATCATCATTATCCGAGATTGTTTATACATAATTATCTACTGGGATCTCTTTATCATCCACATCCATGTTTCTTAAAAATTTATTTCAAAACATTCTTACTATTTTATAGAATATGGGTTAAATTCATTTATACCCTTGTTTGATTTTTTTTATAAGACATTTATAGAGGAATATTTCCATCATTTTCCAAACAAGGTCCTTTTTAACCTTTTCCACAGAATTAAGGTAAGAATGTATTTTTTTAACTTATAAGGCAGGTGCGGTTATTCTCCACCATTTTTACACCTTTAAAGATTCCCTTACAAGCTTAGAAGAATATTTTGAAAGTAAATGTTTTATTTTATAATTATGTGACTTTTAAATGATTTCAAAATGAATATTTTAAGAATTTGTGAAAGGTACTCTTTATCATGATCCGAATTTTAAATGTTTTAAAGATTTATCTTTGTAAATATTTTAAATTAATGTCCATATTTTCAAAATGATTTCAAGGGTTTGTTTATATGGACATGATATTTCTCTTCAAAAGATTCAAAGTGGTACAGGACACTTTGATACAAAAATCTCTTTTAAATTACTTCCTTTATAAATGTATGACTTTTCAATGATTTCAATAAAAGAGTTATTTCTCTCAAATAGTTTTTATTTCATCTATGTCAACATCCTTTTATGGATTTTAAGCTTATTTGATGTTGATACAAAATTTCCATATTGTATTGATTTTTTTGTGATATGTTTGAATGCGGATGTGTTATTTGTATACCATTCATGGTTTATGGACAAAGTATTGACATTTCGTATACTAGTTTTAATATGAATGTTTATGTTATGTTTAAACCTGTTCATATGAGGGATTCATTGGACTTAATAAGTGACGGGTGGAGCCCTCTATAGCTCCTCGATGAATCGGCAGGTCTCATGAGACAAATTAGTGTCTTGGCATGAGGCCTTGACAAAATCTATTTATAGTCTTGGCACGAGGCCTTGGCTACGTGGTCATGATAGTCCGGGATTATGCATTCCGTCATTATGAAAGTGGTTATTGATATTGCATGTGATTGTTCGACTAGTATAATATCCATGTGAATAATTAAATGGCATTTTCTCATTTTATCTTTTCCATATTATGTTGAAGTTCAAGTTTAAAAGACTTTTGTTTTAGTAATAAATTGCCTTAAATATTTATGTTTATTTTTGAAAGTTTTCATTATATTATTATCCTTACTGAGCATCTGAGCTCACCCCTTTCTATGTTTAATTTTTTCCAGGATTCCAAGAAGTGTATTGTAATTGTTATGTAGGGTTAAGACAAGGGAATAATGGCATTCATAAATAATTATTTATGTTGTTTTTTATGTTATGAAGTGTAATGTATGTATGTAATCTATTTTCAAATACTGCTAAACTAATCGGTCCTTCGGGACTTGATTCCTTGTAATCATTCCAATGTATTAAAATAATGCACCGACTTTGGGTAACTGGGGTCGGGGAGTTATAGTTAAATTCTAAAAACATACCCATTTTAATGTATTCTACCATTTTTATAGCTCACAATCTCTCTTCTTCACTTTCTAAATTCTGTTTGATAATGATGAATACACTGAAACTTGAAACAAAATAACTTAATTTCCTGCACCAATATCTTCTATGTCAAAATTCATCAAATCATTAATCAAGGGATCATGTTCTAAACATTTCATGGTTAATTATGCATGATGTTTTCAACTCAAGGCATATACCCCATTGTTTTCTTTTCCCAAATGGTAATTGATCATGAAATAATAATATATTATCAATTTATGACATCTTATTTGATTCATGTTTAATTCATTTTGAGTTAATATATACTTCAGTCTTTTATGATCAATATATATTTTACATTTGGATCCGTTGAAATGATGCCTCCATATTTTCAAAGTAAAAAAACACAGCTTCCAATTCCGAATCATGTGTAGGATAATTTAACTCATGGGGGTTTAGTTGTCTTGAAGAATAAGAAATTACCTAATATTTCTACATCAAAACACAACCATTTCCCTGCAACTAATAATCACTATAGATGAAAGACTCATCATTTAGGGAAGGAAAATCTAAAACTGGGGCATTCACTATTCTCTTCTTCAGTTCCTGAAATCAAACATCACATTTTTTATCTAAATTAAATTAACCTCTTTTTGCATTAACATAGTTAGCATGCTAGATAACTGTGTAATGGTTTTAACAAACTGTTTCTAATAACCTACTATTATAATAAAACTATGAACCTATGTAAAATTTTTGGGTCTTGGAAATTCATCAACCACTTTTTTCTGGAAGTATCAACTATTATTTCATCCTTATTTACAATATTCCCATGAAAATAAATATGTTACAACCAAAAATCACACTTTTTAAATTTTCCATATAAATTATATTCCTTTAGGGTTTTCAAAACAGCCCTTATATGTTTTTCATGATCCACTTTACTCATAAAAAATTCCAGAATTTTATCAATAAAAACACACCACAAATTTATCCAAGAAATCGTCAAATATTCTATTCATAAGATCCATGAATACAACATGTTCATTAGTCAACCCAAATGGCATATCAACAAATTCCTAATGCCCATATCTAGTATGAAAAGCATTTTTTGTAATGTCATCATCCTTCACCTTCAGCTGATGGTATCTGAATCTCAATCCAATCTTGGAAAAGTATGGAGGTCCCTGGAGCTGATAAAACAAGTTATTGATATGAGGCAATGTATACTTGTTTTTAATAGTGATGTTATTAAATGATCTATAATAAATGAAAAGTCTCATGGAACCATCTTTAATTTTGATGAACAAAATAGGATCACCCCATAGTGAAGTGCTAGGATGAATTGAGCCTTTATCATTAAAATATTGCAACATATTTTTTAATTAAAGAAGTTATATTTGAGCCATTTGATATGGGGGATTTGAAATTGGCATAGCATTAGGTACTAATTCAATTATTTGTTCGACTTCTTGATCATGTATGATACCGGGTAGCTCATCAGGAAAAACATCAAGGTATTCATTTACTCCTAGAACATCATTTATTTGAACAGTTCCCTTGTTTTCAATAATATGGGGAAGATAACTATCATTTCCATTTTCAACAGTTTCTCAACATTCTAATATGTTATCGATTGTATGGGTTCTTCATAAAATTTAAAATGAAAATCTTTCTGAAAAACAACTTCTTTAGATATATAATCAATCATAGCATGATAAACAGAAATCCAATCCATTCCTAGAATGACATCAAACAGTACTTAGGAAAAAACAAAAAGTTTGCATGTAAATTATTTCCATTGAACACAATTGAAAGAATCTTATAATTCATCTTTAATATAATATTTCCCTATATTCTTTTAAAAATAAGTTCCATCTCATTTTTTGAGGGGATATTTCAAATTTACTATAAAATTTCCCAGAAATGAATGAATGTGTAGTCCCTGTATCGATTTTTTTTATCAAAATCTATGTTAAAAAACAAGTTACCTGATACAACTTCATTGGATGTCCCAAAATCTTGAAATATAGTCACAATGGATCTCACTAAACCTTTCTTCTTATAGTCTTTGTTCTTTTCATCATTCAGATCTCTCTTTGGGAAGGTATTTCCATAATTACCCATCTCTCCACATTTAAAAGATTTACAATTTTCTTAGAAGGATTAGTCTTAGGATCATTTTCATTAAAATCTAAGGATATATGTCCAAACATAACTCGTCTAAAACACTTCTTAGTTTTGGTAAGTAGTTCCCAAGGGTGACCCTTGTGACAATTTTCAAAAACTGGAAACTAGATTTTATTATAATCATATTTCTTTGATTGATTCTAACACATCTCATTCTATATGGTCCTTTCCTAATCCTTGTATTCAACGTGCATTTGATCATCAGAAAACTCCATATCTACCCTCTCAACACATCGTACAAGTTTCTCATAACATTTAAATTAATGGTAGTCTAATGCCTTCTGATACATTGGCTTTAATCCTAAGTAAAGGTGGCTGATTTTTTCTATGAAGATCTAGAAAAAGATTTGGAGCATACCTCGCTAGTCATTTGAAGTTATCTTCATACACGACCACTGAATCTTACCAATTTTTCTTAAATTCAAGGATTTACTTCTCCGTCCAAAGTCTCCCCACCTTAGAAAAATACTTTTCCAAGAAAATACTTTTAGATTCATCCTATTTTGAGGAATCAATATCCTCTATATCCATGATTTTTTGACCATTTACCACCACGGATCAAATTCACCTTCAAAAAGAAAAATTCAAAGACAAAATGATTTATTATCTTAATATCTCATAAGATAAAATATCTTTTCATGGTCTTTAATCCATCCTTCTTCCACTACTGGGTCAGAAGTTCTATTGAAAGCATGAGGGTGTTTTCTTATTAAATGTTCTAAAAACTATATATTCCATTGTGATACATTTTTTTATTATCTTTCATGGATTTTAAAAAAAATTATCTCCTATGTTAGCTAATACATTACTATCACAAACTTCTTGGTTCCAATAAAACCATTTCGGGATGCATATTCTGAAGGTTATTGTTCTATCGGTGCCCCTTTTATTCAGCTTCCATGCTTCCTCTACGGACAACCATTCAGAATAAACATATCTTAATCGAAGAAACATGGTAATATTTAAATTCTATATCATTTCAACTTTACCATAGAGTAAAAAATCATTTATGGTATTCTATTAAAATCGTGTTTTCCCCTAAGGTTATCTAAACCATCCTCTGATACCTACTATAAGGACCCAGCCTTATTACATTACATAGTATTGAATTTTCATCAAGAACCCACTTATTTCATGTTGAGTATATTTTTAAGTTTATATCTTTAGGGAATTGGGACCTAATATATACATAACATTCCACATTAATAGAGAGTAGATACCATGAAAGTAGTATTCATTTCTTCCAAAATATAAAACATTTCAAATAAAAAATTAGTTCTATTAAAAATCTTTATATCATTTATCTTGGATTCCTTATTTGTATTAAACATCCTTATAACCTGTGAAAATAATTTTAAAGGTTGGTATGATCACAAAAACTCAGTAAGGGATATAGAAATACGGAAAGAAAACATTAGTCCATGAATACTTGTAACGTATGAAATCATTTTTAAAAAAGACATACTTGTTTCCCATATAAACATATATTGTGATACTAGATATTTCCATGATATTTGGAAAAAAACATATATAACATAAATAGAACCATAAATTTACCTTGCGGAAATACATACATAATCATGTAATCATCTCGGTTACCTTATAATTTGTAACCCTCATGACTTCCTTGCAATTTGTGTAACCATTGCAGTTACATTTGGAGTAACCACAAAACTGACCTCCAACTTACACAAACCCAATGCAATTGAGGGATATATACTTCCAAACCATCATCATAAAAAATTATGAAGAACCAGAACATAATCATACAACATTAATAATTTCATAGAAACATTTCTTTTGAATTTGGTAAACCAGAATTTTAAAAGAAGATTTTTAAAAGAAAGGTCCCATAAAAATATCCTATAATTGAAGTGGGACATAATAGAGTGGATGTAATATGTATATACACTCTAAATAAACACAATTAATCATAATATAAAAAAATTATTCATTCATACAATTTAAATTTCCCAAAAATAATGAAGTATGAGGTTAACCCAAAGAATGGAAATTGTGTTTAGAATTCGCTTATCTCGGGTTTGTCTTACTTAAAATTCATTTAAACCTCATATATAATGGTTAGAAAATTGTCATTAATATTTTACAAAAAAAGGCTCATGTTTATAACATCTTATATAATCATTTCATAAAATCATTTTATCCTTTAATTATTAGTATTTTGTTCCTTCCATTGTTTCGAGTGTGTTTTTTTACACGGTTTTTGTGGCCGGTTTGTATTTGATTTTTAATGTTGTATGGAAATGAAATTCCAGAAGTGGAATGAAATGGTATTAATATTTTTTATGAATATATAATGTTACCATAAATCATTCCTTTTTCATAAATGATGATGAATCATTAGAGAAAACATTAATGATATTTGTTTAGATCATTTTTGGAAGTTCCTTAATAATCAAGAACTTGTTTCATTATATAATTTAATTTAATGCATAGAAGTTCATTAGAGAATATAGAATAGGATAAAAAATAAAATTAACTTTTTTTCAACCATTAAAAGGGTTTTATGATCATCTCTGACGGATGTAATGGATATTGGAACCACATCATCCATGATTTTTGGAAAATCGGCACATCGTGGATGGTGTTTATAATTTTAGAACAATAGAGAGAGGAGAGGATGGAAGATGATGAATATTTTAGATGAAAATGATAACATAAAGAGTATATAGGATTATGGATATGCCATAACTACTAGATAAATGTAGGGAAAGACAGTGTAAGAAAATAAAGGAATTGCAATGAAAACACATGAAAAAGGAAAAGGATTCTTACCTCTTGATCTCTTCTCCTTGAGATCCTCCTTAAGGCCTTTGGTTTTGGCCTTTTCGTGAGACCAACAGATATAGTACATGGGGAAGATCCTTTGGGAGAGGATTTTTAAGAACATAGACAATTCACAAGGATTGATAGGTGTGATAGGAAGAGGGGAATGATGGTTGTATTTATAGTGGAGGATAGGGATATTTTATATTATTTTAATCATTATTATAATATGTTTTCTCAAGAATTGGAAAATTCTTGATTCATGAGACCCACAATAGTAAAAAATGAATGTGATTTCGAATCAAGTAGTCTTACATCATCCATTCATCACCTAGGATATAGTAAATTAAGTATTTATCATTTATTGTATTTTACTATTCATCAAAATTTCAATAATTTCAAAAAAGTCCCAAAAATTCACCCAAAACATTTTCCAATGTGTATAATTAAAAATTGAACACCATTATTTTAAAATAATTTTCTAAATATTATTAATTTAGTTTTTAAATAAAATCATATTTTATTAAAAAAATAACAATTTCAAAACTATATCTTCTTTTATATCACATTGAACAATTATCCATGATTTCATTATATTAAAGCCTTAAGATAATAAAATAATAATAAATTTTACCATTCATTAGGTTATATTACTATTCATATTACTATTCATAAGGGTATGATACTATTCACCAAAAAATTAACTTGGTTCTATTAGACTCCAAATAACTTATTTATCACAACTATAGATAACTTTTTTTTGAGATTGAAAACATAGAAGTGGAAAAAATATGTTTAAATGAATGTTATAAATATCTACATAAAAAATGATTCAACAATTTCAATTTATTTTAAAAAACATGGGGTGTTACATTATGTACAACTTCTAGAAATTTCATCCTCGTAATTTTATTTACTTATTAAACAAGTGAGTGTACCTTTCCCACATAGCATTTTCAAACTCCCATGTTGCTTCTTCAACCGTGTGGTTTCTCGACAAAACCATTACATTGTGGATTAACTTATTCCAAAATACTTCATCCCTTTGATCAAGAAATATGAAATGGTTTCTCTTCCTATGAAAGGTTCTCTTCCAGCTGAATTTCTTCTGGGATGAATACAAGAGATGAATCAGGCACATACATTCTAAACATCAAAACAAGAAAACAATGTGTACCAGAGATAATCATAGAGGAAAATTTACCATGTAGGCGATTGTTCCAACATTCTCTAAAATTTCATATTGTCCAATGAACTGTGGACTAAGCTTTCCCTTCTTACCATAACACATAACACTTTTCCATTGTGAGATTCTAAGAAAAACATGATCACCTACCTCAAAAGAAATGTCTTTCCCCCTGTTGTCTACAAAACTTTTCTACCTACTCTGAGCTATCATTGTGTGTTGAGGGATCAGATTCCCTTTTAAAGCCACTTACACTACTAATTTTGTTCCCATAAACTTTATTTCCCTAACTACATCCAAAAAATATGGAGTTCTACACCACTTCCCATACAATGTCTTAAAAGGTGACATTTGTATACTGGAATGAAAACTATTATTATAAGAAAACTCAACTAAATAAATATGATGATCCCAACTTCCCTAGTAGTCCATTGAACAAAATCAAATATATCCTTTAATGTTAAAATCATTTGTTCTTACTTCCCATTTTATTAAGTATTAAAACTTGTACTGAAATTTAATTATATACCCAATGACTTCTAAAGGCCCTTAAAAAAGTTATAAGTAAACTTGGGATTCCAGTCAGATACAATGGAAAAAGGAACTCCATGTAACCTGGTAATCTTTTTGAGTTACAGTTGAGAAAGCTAATCCCAAGAAATTTTATCTCAAATAGAATGAAAATGTGAATATTTTGTCAGACGATCAAGAACAACCTAAATGGTACAATTACCTGAATATGTATTAGGTTGTCCCACCATGAAATCCATTGAAATATTCTCCCATTTCAACTATATAACTCGAAGTTGCTAAAGCATCCCCTTCAGTAACATCCACTCTACTTTAAATTGTTGGCATGTAAAACATTTAACAGTAAAATATACAATATCTATTTTCATTCAATCCCACCAGTAATACTCTTAAAGGTTTATGTATATCTTAGTATTCCTAGGATAAACTGAAAATGGAGAACTATGAGATTTACACAACAAATATTTCTTCAATAGGGAATCAAAAGGCACACACAACCTTTTACCAAATCTTAAAATATAATATTTATCAAGGTTAAATTCTGGAAACATACACATTTTAACCAATTCTACCTTTTTCTATAGCTCACAATATTCATTGTTTTCTTTCTTAATTCAATATGATAATGATGACTGCACTGAAACATGAAACAAAATAGTTATATTTCCTATAACAACTTCTAATCCAAATTTATCAAATCATTAATCAGGGGATCTTGTTCCAAATGCGACATGGTTAATGATGCTTTATGTTTTTGACTCAAGGAATATGCCACATTGTTTTTTTTTTCAAATGGTAATTGATTGTGAAATCATAATCTTTTATCAGTTCAAGCGATCCTCTCTACCTCATGTTTAATTCCTTATGAGTGAATATATACTTAACGCTTTTATGTTTATTATATATTTGAAATTAGGCTCCATTTCAATGATGCCTCCAAAATTTAAAATAAAAAACCACATATTCCAATTCCAAATCATGTGTGGGATAATATAACTCAATAGTTTTTAGTAGTCTTGATGCATAAGCAATTACCTGATCATTCTGCATCAGAACATAACCAAGTCCCTTAAATGAAGCATCACTATAGATGAAAAACTCACCATTTCTGGAAGGCAAGGAAAAAACTAGGGCATTCACCAATCTCTTCTCTAGTTCCTAAAAAAACATCCCATTTTTCCCTCCCAATACGTTTAACCCCTTTTCACATTATCTTAGTTAGCGGTATTGAAAACCATGAAAGGTTTCTAACAACCTGTTGGTAATAACCTAATAATCCAATAAAACTGTGAATCCTTATAACATTTTTGGTATTGACCATTCATCAACCACTTTTTTTGGAAGGATCAGCTAATATTCCATTCTTATTTACAAGGTTTCCAAGAAAATTTATCTATTCCAACAAAAAATAACATTTTTTAAATTTTCTATACAGTTTCTTTTCTTTTTTGGTTTGAAAAACAACCCTTAGATATTTTTCATGCTTCTATTTACTCTTAGAAAATACCAAAATACCATCAATAAACACAACCAAAAAATCTATCCAAGAACTCATGATATATTCTATTAAAAAGATCCATGAATATATCATGTGCATCAGTTAACCTTAATGGAATAATAGTAAATTCATAATGCCTGTATCTGGTACAAAAATTTGTTTTCAATATTTCATCCGGCATTAACTTCAGATGATGGTATCCAGATCTCAATTCAATCTTGTAAAAGTGTTGAGCTCCTTGGAGATGATAAAAATAGTCATAGATTTGAGGGAAATGATACTTATTTTTAATAGTTTTGTAATTAAAGGTTCTATAACTAATGAACAGTCTCATGTAACCATAATTATTTTTAAATAAAAAAATAGTATCACCCCATGGTGATGTTCTAGGATGAATGAAACCTTTATCAAGAAAATCCTACAATGGATTTTTCAATTCAAGAAGTTCCATTTGAGCCATTTGATATGGGGGTTTTGAAATTGTCTTAGACTTAAGAACTAAGTCAATTGTGAATTCTACTTTCTGATCAGGTATGACACTGGGTAACTCCTTAGGAAAAACACCAAGGTATTCATTTTCCATAGGATCATCATTAACCTGAATAGTTATCTTGTTTTCAACAATATAAGCAAGATAAAATTCCTTCCCATCTTTCAATAGTTTCTCATCTTCTTGATATGTTATAAATATTATGGGTTTGTTCATGTATACAAACTGAAACTCTTTCAAAAAAACAACTTATTTAGATCTACAGACAATCTTATCATGATAAAAAGAAAACTAGTTCATTCCTAGAATGACAACAAACACTACTAAGGGAAAAACAACAAGGTTTCAAGGTAAATTAGTTACACAGAACACAGTAGAATGATTTTTATAATTCCTCTTTTCTATAATATTTCCCCCATAGGATTTTACAATATGTTTAACTCTCATTTAATGAGGTGATATTTCCAATTTACAAGAAAATTTCTCATAAATGAAGGAATGTGTAGATAATGTATCAAAAAAATAGTATAAAAATCTATGTAAATAAACATGTTGCATGGTACAACTTTATATGATGGCCCAGAAACATGTGATGTAGTCTCAAAGGATCCCAACACACCTTTAATATTATATTTTGGCTTCTTTTCATCATCCAAATCTCACTTTGGGAAGATATTTTCATAATGACCCATCACTCCGAATTTAAGACACTTTACAGTTTTTTTATCCGGGTTAGTATTAGGATCATTTTCATTACAATCTCAGACCATATGTCCAAACACTCCACATTGAAAACACTTCCCAATTTTGGTAAGTCATTCCCCATGGTTCTTCTTGACACTATTTTTGCAAACTGGAAACTGGATTTTCTTACCATAAGATTTATTTGATTGATTTTTACCCATCACTTTCCATCAAGACCTTTTCTTCTCCTTATTTTCAATGTTCATGTGATCATCATCAAACATCATCTATAAACTATCAGCACATTAGACAAGTTTCTCATAAATTTTGACTTCACAGGAGGCCAATTCCCTTCAATACCTTGTCTTCAATCGTGAGTAAAAGTGGGTGATTTTTCTATCAAGATCCAGAATAAGATTTATAGCATACCTCACTAGTCGGGTAAAGTTATCTTCATACACTACCCCTGAATCTTCCTCCTATACCTTAATTTAAAGCAATTTCATCTCTATCCTATGTATCACCATCTTGGGAAATTATTTTTCAAGTAAAATACATTTAAATTCATCCCACTATAGGGCATAAATCTCTTCTCTATCCCTGATATTTATAACCATTGACCACCACCGATCTGCTTCACCATCAAAATGATAAATGGAAAGACCTAAATTTTGATTATCTGAATATCCCATAACATTAAATATCATCTCAGGGACCTTAATCCATCCTTCAGCAGCTACCACGTCAGAAGATCCATTGAAAGAAAGAGAGTGGTGTATCACAAAATGTTCCACTATCATCATGTTCTATTGTGGTACCTACAGTTGTTATCTTGCATGGATGAAACCACCATTTATTTCATGTGTTAATTGGTCCATTACTGTGACAAAATTATTAGTTCCTACCCCTACCATTCCGGGATGCAGATTCAGAAGAATATTATTATGTCGGTGCCTCTGCTCTTCAGCTTCCCTGTTTCTTTGATAGATTTTTTTTAAAAAAAACATATCTTAGTTGAAGAAAAATGGTAATCATTAAATGATATATAATTTCAAATTAACCATAGAGTGAAAAAATCATTTATTGTATTCTATTAATGTCATCATAACATCTAATTCTATCTAAACCATCATTTGATACCAACTATAAGGACCCAACCTTATTACATTACATAATCTTGAACTTTAGTCAAGAAATCACTTCCTTGCATATTGAATATATTTTCATGTTTATAGCTTTAGATAATTATGACATAAATTATACATAACATTCCACATTAATTAATATTTGATACCAAAAAAATAATATTCATTTCTTCCAAAATATAAAACATTTCAAATAAAACATGTTTTCTTCAAAAAATCATCATAATATTCAAATTGGATTCATTTTATGTCCAAAACATCCTTATAAAATTTGAAAATAATTTAAAAACTTGGTATGATAACAAAAACTCAGTAAGGGATATAAAAAGGGCAGAAAACAGTAGTCCACAAATTATGGTTACGTTTGAAATCATTATCAAAAAATACATACATGTTACCCAGATAAACTTACATTGTGAGTTGTGATATTTTCATGATATTTCTGCAAAACATGTAGAACATAAATAGAACAAAAAATATCTATTGGGGAATTACATACATAATCTTGAAACCCTCTCGGTTACCTTATAATTTGTAACCCTCGTGACTACCTAACAATTTGTGTAACCATTGTAGTTACACATGGAGTAACCGTACTACCAACCTCCAACTTACACATACCCAATCCATTGAAAGGATATATATATGTCCCATAATTCATTGTTATCAATTCCCAATAACCATAAAATAAATATACAATATTAATAATTTCCTAAAAACATTTCTTTATAATTTTGTAAAATATAATTTTAAAATAGTTCTTTTTACTAAAATTTCTTTAAAAATATCATATAATTGAAGTGATACATATTATAGTGGATGGAATATATGTATAATCTTTAAATAAACACAATTTGAAATAATATAAACAAAATTTATCATGAATAAAATTTAAATACCACCAAAATAATTATGTAGAAGGTTAACCCATAGAATGGAAACCAGGGTAAGAATTCCATTACCTCAGGTATATCATACATAAAATTCGTTTAAACCACCATTAAAATGGTTAAAAAGTGTTATTAATGGCTTATAGAAACATATTCATTTTTATAACACCTAATATGATCATTTAATATCATCATTTTATCCTTTAATTATTATTATTTTGTTCCATCGATTGTTTTGGGAGTGTTTTTTCTTTAGGATTTCCATGACCGGTTTGTATTTGATTTTTCGTGTCGTATGGAAATAAAATTTAAAAAGTGGAATGAAATTGTATTAGTGAGTTTTTTAGAATATTTAATGACACCATAAATCATTTTTTGGTCGTATATGATGGTGAATATTTATATAAAACAATAATGATATTGGTTTGGATTATTTTTTGCGGTTCCTCGATAATCATGAACTTGTTTCATTGTATAATTTAATCTCATTCATATAAGTTCATTACAGAACATAAAATAGGTTAATACATAATAATTACATTATGTTTCAATTTTTAATAGGTTTTTATGATCATATTTGATTGATTTAATGGATATTTCCACCACATCATCGATGATTTTGGTAAATCGTCACATCATGGGTAGTGTTTTATTTTTAGAATAAGAGGGAGAGGAGGGGAAGGGAGATGATGAATCATTTAAATGAACATGATAATATATAGAATAAATAGTATTTAGGATATTTAACTCCTCCTAGATAATTGGAGGGAAATAGAGTATAAGAAAAGAAAGTCATTGGAAAGAAAACACATGAAAATGGAAGTGGATTCTTACCTCTTTATCTCCTCTCCTTGAGATCCTCCTCAAAGACTTTGTTTTTAGACTTTTGGTGAGACCAGAAGCTCTAGAACGTGGGAAAGATTCTTGGGGAGGATACTTTATAGAACATAGATAATTCTCAAGTCTTTAAAGGTGTGAGAGGGAGAGGGGAATGAGGGTGGTATTTATAATGGTGGAAAGGAGGTATTTTACATTATTTTAATCATTATTATATTATTTTTCCTCAAGACCATGAATAGTCTTGATTAATTTGACCCAAAATAGTAATAATTCTATTTGAGTTCAAACTAAGTGGTCTTACATCAGCCATGATTCACCTATGATTCAGTAAATCACGTATTTAGCATTTATCGTAATTTATCATATTTTACTACTCTCTGAAAATTCAAGAATTTTAGAAAAATACCAAATATTCAACCTAACCATTTTTTGATGTGTAGAATTAAAAACTGAACCCCATTTTTTGGAAATAATTTTCAAAATATTATTATTTTATTTTATAAGTAAAATAATACTTTATTAAAAAATTAACAATTTTAATACTATAACTACTTTTATATCACATTGAAAAAATAACAAAGATGTCATTATCTTAATGTCTTATGAAAATAAAATAATAATACAATTTACTATTCATTGGGGTCATATTACTATTTATATTACCAAGAAATATGAATTTTACAATGATGGATATACAGAGCTATTAAAGGATCCATTCTAATTTAAGTCTAGATACTATTATTATAAGAAAACTAAAGAAGCCCCAGATATCTATCCTAGGATCCGATTGAATGTAGAACATAAGAAAATAGAATATTCTCTAGGATATGATTAGTATGTTGTATTTTTTTCAACTATATGAGGATGGTAATTCATACTCAATCTGACCTAAGTCCCAAACAACTCCCATATACCCTTCCATAATCAATAAGTAAATCTATGAATTCTACCTTGGATTATAGTATATAATACCCCATAAAACATCACAATATTGTTTACATATGACTTTCTTAAATCCTCAACATTAGTAGTGTCATGTATAAAAAAAATTGTTTAAATATAATCATTTAACCAATCACTACCCATATATAATTATTCCCTCAGGGATTTCATGGTAATATAATGATGAAATCTATTGATACTTCATCCCATTTAAAAACTAGTAGAGGAAGAGGTTAAAGAAGACTAAAAATCCTTTGTCCCTCAACCTTAATCTATTGGCCTATAAAATAAGGGGACAAAAAAGTTATCTATGTAATGCTTCATTCATTACCACCATAATAGATGTTTTTTGTCATAATATTTATTCATATTTCCAAGGATAATAACTAATGAATAACTATGACAATAAAATATCATGGTGTTTGTAATTGGTACATGGAAAATAAACTGACTCTTGAGTTAAAATATCCCTTTTCGAGATAGAGATTGGTTGGTAATGTACTTCCCACCATATAAATTTTCCTTGATTTCACTAATATTAATATACTACTACAACTACTGATGTCCGAAATTTTGGAGTGATTGAATAAACTGAGCACTGGATATAATCATACTTTTCTCATCCTCCCTCATCTCTATGTGAATTTAAGAAATTTGTCCCATGATATTTCATTCCTGTTTAGATTCCAAGACATACAAAGAAGTAAATTTATTATTATGGGTGTTAGTAGCAAAATTATAATTTCTATCATGTAAAAGATGTTAAATTCAAATTTTAAAGGTACCCCACCCATCACCTTTGCCTGGGGTTCAAGTATATATATCTGAAGATATATCCTAGAAACTCATGATCAAAATAGAAAATGATAATTTCCCAATGAAGGTAGTTTCTCCAAAACATATGACCATTCATAAATATAGTGAGCTTAAGGTCATGAGTGGGTTAGTTTTTTCCATGTAATAAATTTTGAAAATAGTTTTGTTTCACTATAGGATCTCCTTGCATAAGCACACCACCCATATCTAAAATTAAAGAATCACAATACAACACATATCTATAATGAGATTTTGGTAATATCTAGTGAGGATAAGAGGTTAGAACTCTTTTCAATTCATCAAAATAATTCTAAAATTTTGTGTCACATAATAATTTCGCCCATTTATTAGAATTATCTATCAGTGGTGATCCATGTTTCAAGATTTATTTTACAAACCGTTGATAATAACCAGTTAAAAAAGATTATTTACATCTCAAAGAAATTATATATATTCTCCTAGGATAATATAACTTCAACCGTATTAGGTTCAACTGAGATTCCATATTCCAAAACAACATTTCCTAATAAATTAACTTCCCAAATCAAGAATTCAAAAATATATAACATAGTATAATTATTTTGAATCCATAATATTACCAAAACTAATTTTAGATGATTCATAGGCACCTACTCATATATTCAATAAACATATATAAAGTTCTAAAATACTACAACAAATGAGTCAAGATACTGGTAGAATATCTCTCAATTTAAATAAAAAAATATTTCAATAGAATTATTTAGGAAAAACAACATCCAATGATATTTATAGTTTTTGTACCTACTCAATAATATGGTATTTAAAATATCTAAATCATTAACCTTGATCCAATGTGAGAACAATTTGGAACAATATAATAGATCAAAAAATTCATCTATTTAGAGTAAAGGATATATATTCATAATCGTCATCTGATTAAGCATTTGATAATCCATAGGAAGAATAAAAATTCCAAAAAACGTATTAGAAAAACATAGGAGCTACCCATGGAGATACAAAAGGAAGAATAAATCATATGACATTAAGATCGACCAATTTAATTTTCAATAATTTTAACTTGATCATTACATGTGATAAGTAGGAAGGATATTGTGTGAGTTAGAGGAACTAGAATGATGGAAAACTCCACCACTCCTTCTAGAGGAAGACCCAAGAAGTCGTCGGGGAACACATTAGGAAAATCCCTAAACACCAAAGAAATATCACAACTACAGGAATCATTCTCAAACTAAACAGTAAAATTAGATATCAAACTTCCTAATTCTTGACATAGAGATCATCCTTGACAAATCCCTTATTCTTAGTCACTTAATAACTCCCACGTTCTCCCATCATGGGTAATAAAGGACACCTATAGACAATAGTAATCAAACTCTAATCAATGGGTATCCAACCAGTAAATACCAATGATAACATCAAATAGATCTAATTCATCAACCAAAAAATTCCAAACAAAATAAATATTATAGATTGAGAAAAAAACATTAAAATAATCAAAAAAAACCATCACCTGTATCTTCCCATAAAGCATCTACAACTCCAAAAAGAATTATATGAGTTCCATTAAGTGTTTCAAAAGATCTAAAAAAGGGTCGATATAATGGATTGATAGAAACCTGTATCAAATTGGGTGGTCTTTATTGATGATGCAATATAGATTGTATGTTTCAATGCCACTAATATCATGTCAAATTCAAAATGAACTCTTTTAATGTGTGAATCAACTTCACTCTAGAGGCTTGTAGACAAAGCCCTGTAGACATAGAAGATTATATTTACACAATAGTTTCCTTTAAATATGATAAACTAGAGATATCATTTTGTAAAAAAAGAGTCCAAAACAAACACTGTAACTGAGCCTAGTGGCTATAAGAATAATAGATTGTCAGAGGTGTGGAAAAACAATGTTTAGTGTGCCCTGTATTTCTATATCGGTAATAATTTATAGGAACACTTCCATCATTTTCTAGTAGTGTGAAGGAATCCCACTAATAATAGATACCACTAAAACCACAACAAATATTCTTCCACATCAAGTTCATACTATTTGAGCCACCAAATTTTCTATTGGGTGGAAGATGATGTCCAACCAAACCTGAAATACGGGAAAATTTTCCTACACACATATTTTCAAACTATGGGTATAGACCATGAAATCATGGTTATAGGCTATACCCTTGGATTCATGAACCGTGGGCTCCCGAGGAATTGTAATTTCCCTATACCCATAGTTTTTTTTAAATTGTGGGTATTTCCCACTAAAATTTAATATTACCCATCGTTCTGGTAAACCGTGGTTATACGTTTTCAAAGAAGAAAACATATACCCACGGTTAAGTAAACCATGTGTATGGATAGCTTTCTTCAAAACACACATACCCAATGTTCAAAAAACCATTGGAATAGATAGTTTCATAGTAGCATATATACCCATGGTCTAATAAACCATGGGTGTAGATGGTTTTACAAGAAACAGCAGTTTCGCACCATGGTTTCACCTTGCTCCTACAAACCAGAATACAAACCACTATGAAACAATGGAATATTTATTATCAGAAACAATGGAACCACTGTGAAACCACAACCCTCTCCCTTGCACACCCCCACACCCCCTGGACAGAACCCCCTTTCACCACTAAACATCCCCTCCCCCTAGACACCCCCTGGACCCCCCTGCTGGACACCCCATGGACACCCCCTGGACACCACCCCCCTTGGACACCCCCACTGGACACCCCCCCACAAAACCTCCCTTACCCCTAGAAAGAACCCCCCGGAACACCCCCTTCCCCTTGCACACCCCCTAGATAAAACCCTCTTGCACCACCCCCTGGACACTCCTCCTACTAGACACCCCCTCTGGACACCCTTGGGCACCCCCTTGGTCACCCCTCCCCCCTAAAAACCCCCTAGACACCCCTCATTGAACCCCACCCCCTAAACACCCCCACTAGACACCCCCTAGAAAAACCCCACTAGACCCCCTAGACACCCCCACTAGACCCCCTAGACACCCCCTGAATACCCCCCTGGACACCCCCCACCAGACCCCCCTAGACACCCCGTAGAACCCCACCCCCTCCCACTAGACCCCTTGGACACCCCCTGGACATCTCCCCTTGAAGAAAGCCCCCTCCCCCTACACCCCCACACCCCCTTCTCCCTGCCCCATGTACCCCTACACCCCATGAACACTTCCTCCCCTACACACTACCCCTGCACAATTTCCCCCCCCCCCCACACACTCCCACCCCCTTCCCCACCCCTTCACCATCACTACCCCATGCACACTTCACCCCAACCATCACCCCCACTTCCCCTCCCCCACCTAACACTCACCTACCCCACACCCCCTACACACTTTCCCCAACCCCCTTCACCCCTAGACATCCCCCCTTCATAGACACCCCCCCCCTCCGAGACACCCCTCCCCCTAGACACCCCTCCCCCTAGACACCCCCTAAACCCCCCCCCCCCCCCCCCTCCTGGACACCCTCCCCCCCCCCCACCTACACCCCCACACCCCCTACTGCCTTCACCCCCATTACCCCCTGCCCCTTCACCCCCACTAGCTGAAAATGAGGTATTCAGGGAGAACAATTTAGAGGATAGTAGGAATTAGATGATTTTGGTACATGAAAATTTCTTTCACCTATCATCATTATATGGGGTCATGATTTAGTCCCCCATAACTAATAGAAACCTAAATGAGGGTAAAATACATGGTTTTTCTTATATTAAAAAGGGGGGACTTATTAAGGGCCTTAAATGAAATTGATTGAGTGTCCAGAGTTGTAATTCATTTATTCCACCTCATGAAGGCAAGAATGTGGAGTGTTACCAGTGAAACATGATTAGTCATGTTCGGTTTCTATTCCTCCGACTCCTAGTGGATTGTCGATCATGTATTAATATGGGTTACCTATAGCAGTATTGTTGGTGTTTCCAATAGTTGACTAGTTGGATATGATCTGGTTAGATGTAGGTTTCAAGAGAGAGTTTAGAAGTCTCATAAAAACCTGGTATATGGGGTTTCATAGGTTGTCTTATCCATCGTGGGGGACACGATGCCTATGGATAGGGGAAACAATGTTAGTAGGGTGATACTTCTCTAGGGAGTTAGTAATGATAAAAGGGAAAAGGCTCTGTATAGTTACATTTGATTGAGAATGCACTTGAAGATTGTGATGTCGAGATTTTAATAGTTTTATGTATGGGTTTAATATCTTATACTCCAGTATCTTATCTATTCAATAAGAGTTCATCATAGAAGGTTTTCTATATCCAAATCCACTTGATCACTTCCATCCATCCTAAAAAAGGGTTATCTGGGCATACTTTCAAGTTCTTTGTGGGTATGTTTTGGTCACGTGTATTCACTTTAAGGGTTTATTGACAAGTTATATAGAACACAGAGAGTTCAGATATAATAATAATTATCAAGTTTTTATTCAGATAGAACCCTTTTAGGATTTATATGGTAGGTGGTGGAAAACAATTCTATTTTTTAATAGTTGAGTAAATCAAATGTTATTTAGAAAAAGTTCATATTGGAGATATCAGAGAATATCTATCTAATAAGTAAGTAGTTGTAAACATTATTAGAGATGTAAGAGGTAATATGATGATTGGTAATGCTAACCTCTAGATTTTGAAGTGGGTGAACAATATTTTCTATTATTTTTTCCATGATTAAGACCCATGCATATATAGAGGTTCGGGAAATTAGTGCCCATGTTTATGGGGTCATCTGAGAATGTGGGGTGGATCTTTATAGTGACAAACTTTTTAGATATTCCAAATAAATTGTATATGTTTAATGATATATATCATATATATTTTCTTAATAGATACCATCATGATCCATTTCATGTGATCGATGTTGAGTATTTAAAGTTGTATCCATAATGTTTCAAGAATAGCTGTTGTCTGCTTTGGATTGGTGTGGGATGAATCTTCAACATAAGACGGTTCCTCTAGTATGATTGAATTGGTAGCATAAGTGGTTCCTGAAGGAGATATGGGAGTGTAAATTTTATATGAAGGTGTAGTGTCTTGATTTTTTTTCCCAATGTGGCTCAATGATGCTCGAAGGTATAGCTCGGGAACAATACACTATATACCAGGGAAGTTGTAACACCCCAAATATTTTCAAGAATGAAACAAATTTTTTTGAAATCCTCATATATTATAGTTAATTTTAAATTTTAAATGTGTTAGGAAGAAACCTAGAAGCAATTTTTGAAAAACACTGGTCATTCTTAAACACCTGTCAAGATGAAAAAATCCAATGGGTACCTAGAGAATAGATACCAATTTTAATATCCTTCATTCTATTTCCAATTAGAGCTTCATTTTTCCTTATTATACCCATATTTTATCTTTGTTGATCTCCTAAGATTCGTCCATATTTTGTGGATTTTTTTATTGAATCAATTTCCTTGTCACAATAGAGGTTTTTCTTTCTTAAATTTGACTGAATTCAAAGTGGATCACACTGTAGTGAGGAATTTAATATCGTGAGGAATCATTTTCAAGAATATCAAGATGATTTGTTTTTTAATTTAATGAGATGGAGAATAGGACAGATATTTTGGGGATTTAATCAACATAAAGAGGTGTTTTTTTAAAACAGTTAATGACTAGGACACATGGCTTAATCTTGGAGGATTAGAGGAAAGAATATTGTTCCCAACCATAAATGAAAGGGTTAGAGTTTTGAAGAGAATCATAAAACATCATACAATAGTTTTAGAGTTAAATATAAGGAGAAAATATTGTCATATCCATTTTTGAGATAAGTAAAAAGAGGGAAACAATTCATATCCAGTTTATATAGATGATAAGAGATCCAAGAAGGACATATTAGTTCTATTTATCTATCTAGTTCATTAGAATAAGGGAATTTAAATTGAAGAAGAACTATTGAATTATCAAATTTTTTAATAAATCTAGTAAAAAATTATTATTATTGTGTTTAATTATATTAATTTAGAAGAGTAATTGTTGCTATTTTATTCATTTAGAAGATAAAAAATAGGCCCTTATATCAACTGGTCATTCTCATCTATCATTAGAATTCATAGAATTAATTCTTTACAAGGAATTTGTCATATCCAACTTTAGAAGGTTGTAAGTTCAAAAAGGTGAAGAATAATAGAGAATCTATACATGAATTAAAAAATATTAGGGGAATTACTAACTTATTATGATAAAAATAGACCTTCATGTTTTTAAAATTTTGAGGATACCCTCAAGTGTATAAACTAATAAAAACTGTCACTATAATAGTGTATGAATGGGAAGAAGAGGGAGTTACCCTTGGGGGAGTGGAAAATACCTATGCCTTATAAAGATAGTGTGTCTTAGGATGAAATAATCATGATTAAAACTAATATCAATATAAAGTCAGCATAAAGTAGTTTTACTCTTTGAAAAATCTTTAGTGTAGCCTAGTTCGTGTGAACCAAGTAAAATCCTCATGAGTTTTGGTTTTAAAACAAGTTGTGTTTGATTTGAAATTAGTTTTGGAGATGTTTTAAAATAACCATGTCATGTAAGGGCATATGTTTTCAATTATGAAATTATTTAAATTTTTCTTTTTATGAAATAAGGCTCAATTTTAATGGTTCCTTGGTTTTAAAAATGTGAATTTTAGAAAACCTTTATTGTCTTTGTAAATAATTTGTTTTTTCCTTTGTGAAGGGGAAACATTGTGGTATTTTACGGACATGGCCACATAAGGGTCTATGTCTCATGTTTTTTGATGTGATCCACTCCCTCAAAAATATCTAGTGTAAAAGTATATTTTTCTTCATTGTGGTTTTTCCAAGGTATTGTTTATTTTTATCCTCTAACTATGGATTTGGTTGATAGTTTGATCTTCCAGGGACAATTTTCTTTTGTAATCTCTCATGAGATCCAGTTTGGGAATCACCAATTAGGAATGATTTCTCCAACTAGTAATTAATTAAAAAACCATGGAAAATTTATAAAATTTTGGCATGACCCATCTGTATATCGGACATCCATGCCGAAGTAATATAAAATAAATATATGAAACATAGAAAAAGCAGAAAAAATACTAAACACATTATTAATCCCTCAAATAACCTGATCTCCCTCCCTTGCAAAGAAAACTGAATAGCCACATCCAATTCCCTTTTCCCCCTTCACAGAATATAAGTACACTCCATCCGTAGAAAGTGGTAGAAGGCCTAAGTGACCAATGAGATAAAGAAAATAAGACAAAACCCCAACTACAATATACATGTCTCCTATGATTAAACATGTCACTGCCCAAGATATAAGAACCCTAACACCTCATGGGTCTAATAATGTTCCTCCAAGAAAGGGGGAAATAGATCCATGTTACAAAATGATATTTCCAAATAGCAGAGTTGTATTAATTGAAATTAAAACTTCTTATTAATGGTATATAATCAGTTTGGCTTGAGTTTTACTTAGTTTGGATTTTCCTGATACAAGTTTGTTTGGTACATTTTCATTAGATTTATTTTATCTTGTTTTTATTTATATTATATTGGAAAATTTCATTAATTTGGGTTCTAATATACTCAAATTGATTACATTTTGTTCATATTAGTTTGGTTTGGTTTGGTTTGGTTTTGTGTAGTTCATGTCAGTTGCGGTCATGTTGGTTAGAATTCATTATATTTGGACCAATTAGATTCATCATTTGTAATATCGAATTAGTTCAAGTTAGAAAAGTTTGATTTTTTCCAATTTAGTTTCATTCAATTTATTCTATTTGAATTATATTTTCTTGATTTTGTTCATTCAAATATATTTTGGTTGTTCTGATTTACATTTATTCCAGTAAGGGTCAGTTAGTTTGTAGATGTTTTTATAAAAAAGTTTCACTCTAGTTTTTATTTGGTTTTATTCTCTCCAATATGGATCAAGTTACGTTGATTCAATTGTGATTGAATTCAACATTGTTTGGTTCTACTCGATTCATGTCGGGTTAGCATGGGTTTATGCATGTCAGTTCTATTTAGAGAGGTACATGTTTGGTTTGGTTTGGTTTTTTCGTGGTAATTATGTAACAGAAAATAATATATTTTAGAGAAAATATAATATATTATAAATTACTGAAAATGAATATCAATCACTATCGAGGTTTTTTAACAGTAAACGTCACCATTTTACATATATAGATAATATCATAGTCATACCATTATCAAGAAACATGAACAATATGAAACAATCACCTACCTAATCTTAGTGATTCATAATGTGTCATATGCATTTTTCATCAAAAATGTCAATATCACATACCAAGACCATAGGTGAGCTTTCATACTCTAATCGACCTCCAAGAATCACCTAAAAATTAACAAACCAAATTCTATCATGAAATAAACTCAATTAGTTAATATCTACTATCAACGAATAACTAATGCCTAATATAAACCAATGCAATCAATTTCCAAATAATTAACCCAAAATTCCACAAGGCTAAAGTAACAAATAACTTCATAAGAGTATCCCAAAATTTCACCCTAAAATATAGAAAACTCTAGGACATAACATACCTTAGTCACCTTTCATGAAAATAGAGAAAAATGGTTGGTAGCATACCCACATCAGCCTCCTTCATACAAGAGAATAGATAGCCCCTTGATCCAAGATGAATTCTACCATGCTCAGGTGGAATTAACCTAAAACTATTTAATTTATTAATATAGATTAAAAGAAACGAAAAAAAAGAAAGAGTTGAGTAGAATAAGAATACATTTTGGGGGTCAGATGGCGGAGGTCGGGGGAGGCAGAGGCGGGGGCAAAGGCGGAGGTGGAGGTGGAGGTAGAGGCGAAGGCGGAGGCAGGGGTGGGAGATGGAAGGTAACTGGTCATGTTGTGAAGGGTTGAATGACATTACTACCAAGAAAAATTGTAATAGAATAATAAGATACAATAGAAGGTTTCATTTCATTTTGTTTCACATTCAATAAAAGAGTTCCCAGACAATAAGCCTATTGAGTAGAGGGAGAACATCAGGTTGTCTACAATGATAAATGATGATACAATTAGGAAAATAGGATTAAGGATTATCCAAATTATAATGTTTGAAATATAGAATATCTCATTAAGTATACATCTATCAACATTCTAGGTCTAACTAAAGATAAATTTCCTCTCTTTATCACCTTTCATTTTATTATTACTAACATGTAGGGAATTCAAAGAATAAAATATTGGGGTGGTTTGAAGAGGATATCACTACTATAAAACAAGATAATATTCTCAACATTAATAAAACCTGTGATAACGCAAGATTTCATGAGAGATCTTATGGGTAAATTCTATGACACTAGGTAAGTAGTTAGAAATATGGGTGTAGGAATAGATGAGTCATTTAATGATACAATGGAAAATCATGAGGATCCTGGAGTTGGAAAATTAAAGGAAATCCAGAATCTATCTCAATATGTTATGGGGATGATTTTATGATATCTCTGCCTAATATCTAGAAATCATTACTACTTCATAGCATTACTATATAATGTTTACAAGGAAGTTTAAGTACATACCTTTAAATCTCCATAACATGAATCATGTTCAGAATCTGGAGAAGTTACATTTGTCCCACTTTCTTGAAAAGCTACGGGTTTAGTTTTCTACTGTCCTCTAGGTCATATTCTTTATGTGGAACCAATTACACCTACCACTGCTATAACAATCCAAACTATACCTGAGCCAATTGATATATTTTCTACTTGTCATGTGTCTTCGCATCGCAAGGTATAAATATATGTCGAGTTAGAAAATTCAATCCACATAATAAAAAAAATTAGGAATATATTTAAAAATATAGGCTCCATTTTTAGGAAACCTTACAAAAAAATATGAATCAAAAAATATAAAACCTGAGGTTGCACATGAATCATATATGATGTAGAAAATTTTTATAAATGAGTCTCCCTACAAGATTTCAGTTGCACGTGAGAAAATTAATTACATCATGTTGTCACAAATGCATTCTATCAGATATAATAAATTTCATTTGCGTACATTTTTTATAGAGGTTGCACAGGAATTAGAGATAATGAAGCACATAATCTCTCTAGATAGGAGTAAACCCTCAAGACAAATCTAATTATGGGATGGAATGGTAATGTGCACAATTGGAGATTGTGACATTGTAAATGAAATGTCACTGATAAAGTGAGTATAAACCTATATTGCAGAAAGCAAGGTCAGGAACCTTATCCTTACAATTATTGACACATTTGATTAACATAGTTGTGACTATTAACTCCATTGGAAAGAATTCATGCATATTTTTTTGACACACAAACCTATAATACAATCATCACTACCTCCATATTTTCAAAAGTGAGACATATTGAGTAAGATTGTATGAAAATAAGATCAAAATCAAATATAAAAAGTCTTAAGCAGCTGTTTATTTCTTGTCTTTCTCACTAATATAGATCAAGATATAAAATTTTACTAGAATTTCAGTAGGGAAACCAGAAACAACTCATATAGACACTACATACACATTACACAAAGGTGTTATTATAGGTATTCCTACCACTCTAATAGAGGAAATCTAACCGCCTATATAAAAATATATTTCAAATGAAGAGTTATGGTCCACAGAAACATTGATCCAAGGGAAACACCAATAATTGTTCATATAAACCAAATATTGTCTTATTATACCCCATATTAGTTTCTACGACATGTAGAAGATAGTGGTTATAGGAAAATATAGAAATATGAGAAAAAAATAACCAAAAAACCACACATACCTTGAATATCGAGAAAGAGGAAGAGGTAGGGGGGTTGAGGTGGACGCTGAGGTCAGGCTAGAAGCAGAGGCCAGGAGGTGAAGGCCAGGAGGTGGAGGATCAAAGTTCAAGGTAGAGGTGGATGTGGACGCTGAGAGGTCAAGGCAGAGGCAGAGGTTGGGAGGTCGATGCGAAGGAGGAAGATGGGAGGTGGAGGCAGAGGCAGGGAGGGGTGGGGAGGCTGAAGCTCATTTGAGGGGGTGATGTCTCATCAAAGTGGGAGGGGGAGAAGGATCTCGAGTTATGTTGGCTGTGTAAGAGAATATACTCATGGTTTTTTAAACATCCATTGGTATAGGTCATATGAGATACTCTATAACCACGGTTTCTCTAAGATGTGGGTATAGAACTGTGGGTTTAGATCCTATTTCCACTAGTATCAGCAAGAGGTGGTCCACTATGGTAACTTGTCATACTATATTCTCATTAAGGTTATGATCAATAGGAGGGTTCCATTAGGAAACATCATCTGCAGTTCCTTCCTAGAGAATATGAAGAAGTGTTCTATGTTTCATGGTGTAATATCATGGAATGAAAAGTTACCATAAAATAAGAAATAAACCTCAATTTAAATCAGTGTAATTTATAAAATAACTAATATTTTATCAAAACCCATTATATATGAAATTCTTTCAAACATCCTATAGTCAATTATGGAATATCAGGCATCTAGAAACTCACTCTCAACAAACCCCTTAAGTTCCAAAATTCCTATCTCTTTTCTATCAATATATACCATGACATACAATCATTAAAATAGACTTCCACTGATAAAAATTTGTCTCAAACTAACCTAGATTACCAAAAAAACCATGGTTTTGAATCAATAAATAATAAAAGATGATGTAAAATACCAATCACCATATTCGGGAGACTTGTAAAGTCCTAAAATTATCCATGTAATTTTTTTTAATTATATGGAAATATTAAGAGTCCACGAAAATTGATGGCATGTGATTCCAAGGCCTGGTGTGCCCGAAATGAATTTTTGAACTTTTTTTGGTACATCCAGTAAATGTGAAAACGAGTTTTTGTAACTTTTGAACCGGTGCTCGGAATTGAAATCTGAGGACACCGTTGAACTCACATTGTCGGTATTTTCTTAGGGAGACTTTCACGTTGACTGCAATTGGTCGAGGGTTAAAGTTAGTTTTTGTGTTTTTCGTGGAGATAAAAATAAAATAAAGAAAATCTTTTTATTTTGTTTTTAACCCCCCAATTGAATGATTAGAGATGGGGACCTCCTGAGCTAGAAAACCCCCATTTGTGAATTCATGATCATGGGGACCACCGGAACCCCATTTTAATGTGGGGATGTCCCTTGGAATCCTCCCATTTAATTGTGCCATTTAATTGCACCAATGTAAATTAAATGGCTTGACCTTTCAAATACTAAGTAACATAATTTTTGGAATTTTGGAAGGTTCCAATTAAATGGACCATCATAAAATACACGATCGTTACTTCCCCCCCCCCCCCTCTCCTATTTATATGGAGCTTGGGGGGGGAATTGGCATAGATTCACCAAGAAACAATGCTCTGGTAAAGTGTCATGACACCCAACACATGGAGAATGGAGCTGGTTCCGGTGGGCAATGACGAGAGACCTCGAACTGTGAATCAATGAACGAGGAACCAACTCTGAGCCCGGATCAGAAGCAGCTTGTGGAAGCAATGAACTCCGACTCTACAATGACTTCGTCTTCTTCCTCGCACCTCCTCCTATAGAACCCTCAAGGCAGGGTTTGTAGTTGATTTATACCCCCATTCCTATTCTTGTCTACCCCCATGATTCAAGAACCATATTTCTACTTTCTATCGTTCTAATTTAGAGGGTGACAGCCAAATGAACACAGCTCGACCCCTCCACAACCTTTGTGAAATCTTTGGTGGTCCTGAATCGATGGAAAATTTCCGAAATGAGTGTGGGAATCTACGGAATGAAGAACGGGCCACTGGGGCATGCTTGAAGACCCTAGGAATGTATCCAGTGACCCATGCCGGTGACTGGCACTGATAGGGCTCGGGAGCGGCAGCTGGCACACCGGCAGGCCGCGAAGACGGCGGCGGCGCAACACTGCCGCCGAAGAAGAGTCACGGCCCATCGGCATGTGCATGGTTGGCCACATGATAGAGGTTCCATCGTGCGTCTGTGCCACTAGGAAAGAAGGTCCCATATTGAATGGTTGAAATGATAGTGGAGGGGCGGCCGACTTGCTACCAGCCTCCAGAAATGGCGCAGCGCACGACCGCACTGTGAGGAGGAGGATGGCTGGCAAGCTGGCAAGCCACATACTAAGCGGACCCGTGGGCTACCATCCTGGGTTGCTGCACCGTGGGCTGTCCAATGGGCTAGGTCGTCCCAGTGGGTCGGGCCGCACTGGCGGGCTGGGAAGCGTCGGTCCCAGCGGGCCGGGTTGGACCCAGGTCTGAACAGGGGTCAGGCAGGTTTGACCCGAACCAACTTCGGTTCATTTTCATTATTTCAGCCATATCTTGAGCTACATGGGTCCACTTGATGAAATTTCTGCGACGCCAGAAACCTTGGATCAAGATGTTCCTTTTGGTATACCCCACTTGAATTTTGGAAAAAGTTGGGGTATGGCCGGGTTGGATCGAGCAAGAATCCAACATGGCCCTTAGGACTAAAAGGCCAATAACTTACAGACTAGGCGTCTGATTGACGCAACGTCTATTGCTTTGAGACCCCTTTTATTTGTTGGTACTTTGGAATACTACTTCGTGTGACTTCATGGTATTTGGATTATTCGACCTATGACTTGAAGAGCGGACCCTCCTAGAATCAAGCGATCTTAGTGCGGGAACCCTGTAGCTGGTTGTAACTTGAGAAAAGGATCCTACGTGGGTCTGTGATTTAGGATCTTATCTAGGTCTATACTTCGAGATCCTATGTGGGTATGTGTTCTAGAGTCTCACTTGGATCCTCTCTAAGAATCCACGTGGGACTACTCTAGGATCCCACATGGGTTTTCTGTACTAGGATCCTATGTGGTTCTGATGATTTAAGATCCTATGTGTGTTTGATGATTTAGGATCTTACATGGGTCTGCCTATTAACAGAGTAAGATGATTCAGTAGTTACATCTATTCTTCTTTACTTCTGTACCTATGTTATACCTAGTGTGATCCTAGTCTTTATCTTTGTGGTAATATTTTTTTTGGTGTACCTTTATGCTACTTGCATACGTGGTGATGCCTTTGTGGAATTCTTTTTTGTGGTGTTACCTTTGTGATACTTACCGTTGTGGTAATATTTTGTGTGGCGTACCTTTTTGGTACTTACCTTCATGGTGATACCTTTTTGGTATTCTTCTGTGTGGAATTACATTTGTGGTCCTTACCTTTGTGGTGTTACCTTCATGGTATTATTTCTTTCATGGAACAGTGGTACTTTGGCTAAGTATTTGGGCCTTGATTTTCCTTATGAATGAGATGGGTATAACTGATAACTTAGGTAAATGTATTGGAATATACCTAAATAGGGTTGTTAGTTGTTTTCATGACTTGTGGTTTATCCTTTGTGGATTTTTTGAGACCTTTGAGGGTCTCAAGGTCCCTACAAAGTTTCATTATACTCACCCATTCATGGAATATGCCCGCACATTATTGTGTTTGGTGTAGACGACAGACAGCGCCGACTGGGGAGGAGTGTTCCATGACTGGAGGTAGCTCAGGGGGTTGACCTTAGACAAGGCGTACCATATGGATGACCGTTCGAGAGCTATAAGTACCCTTCAGGTAGGATCCTTGGAAGGTGTTCACAGGAGCTGATCAGTTTTCTTGTACCTTCTAGTTTTCTTGTACTTTCTAGTTGGTCTTGTATTGTAGCCCCTTTTTCTTACTATACACACTCTTTCAACTATGTAGTTTACTTGTGTTTGTATCTTTCTGTGTGCTTGGTTGAGTGTGTTTTCAGTATATAGAGTAAATGCCTTCCCAGTTTTAGGGAATACGCCTTCCGGTGCTATTCTCCACCCCTGGCCTATGGAGGGTGGGCTGGGGGTAGTCACGTCATGAGCCCTGGGACCGGGTCGTGACAAACTATTATTAGAGGTGTCGGTTATACCATAGAACATTGCACTGTGACTTTTTAACAGAAATAGTGTTATGTGTAGTGAGTGTGGTTATTAGTTTAGGGAATATAGTGTTAGTGCAGCGGCTGACGTATCCATACACAAGGACCCTGACTTCTGATTTCTGACTCAGTGCATGAAAACACTGATTGCGTGTGTGTTTAAAAAAAATTTATTTTCTAACTCTTTGAGTCATCTCACCAGGTATAACATATTGACCATGGTGCACTAGTTTATTTTCAGGATGCCTCCACACACACAATCAGCTAGGTTTCCGGGTATAGTATGTGATGATAGCGCACCGAGCGACGAGGCCTCAGTGCATGGACCTTTATCAGTAGGAGCACTAGCAGAAGCACCATATTTACCATTACACGTTGGGCCACCGATGCCACTAGCCCCATCAACAGAGGGTGCACACCACTTGAGCGCTTTGCACGAGTCCCAGCGCCAGAGGCCACCCAGATTCAAGGGTGAGATGGACCCACAGGCGGCTAAGGATTGGTTGGAGATCAGGGTGAGAGCCTTTCGACTGGTAGGGGCATCAGCAGATCTCATGGTGATCCATGTCGCCAATCTTCTAAAGGCCGCAGTAGGCATATGGTGGAGCTTGATGCTCCAGGTTCATGATGAGGTGACACTTCTCTATGAAGACTTTGAGAGCCTATTTCAGGCAGATTTTGTTCCAACGGCCCTTCGTGCAATGCGTGTACATGAGCTTCTTCATCTACAGCAGGGCAGCATGACGGTGGCTCCATACTCAGTGTGGTTCACCGACCACTCATGATACTCCACTAATATGATGTGGGACCCATTATTCAGGGCCCAAACATTCACGTAGGGACTCAGGTAGAATATCAGGGTTTCGATGATTTCTATCAGCATCCTGACAGAGGCAGGGGTGTTAGAGTGAGCCCTCTTGGTGGAGAATTTCCTGCAGAGCAGTCACCAGTAGCGAGACCCACCACCCAACGTCGCATAGTGGAGACTTCTGTAGCTTGCAGAAGAAATATTTCATAGAGGTCCATGAGGAAAAGACCTACAGGTGCACAGCCGCATGATTCAGGGTCGGTTTTTCGGGGCACCGGAGACAGTGTCGGTCATGCGTGGAGTAGGTTGTGTTACATATGCGTCGGGCAGGGTCACATGGCTTGTGACTGTCTGACCCACTATACAGATGATCAAAATAAAGTCAAAGGACCTCCTAGATAGGGAAAGAGGTTCGACCGAGGAGGTCTGGAGGGAGTAGTCAGACGTGGTAAAGGAGCTGGTGATGCACCTGGTGGTGGGTGACGATTCAAGGTGTTACTGCCACCAACACGAGGTGGTCCACCCCGGCCATATGGAGTAGGTGGATAGGGGCGAGCACAGTGCCAGGAAGCTGAGGCCTATGACCTTGGAGCACTGGAGATGATACGAGGTACGATCTGTGTCTACTCCCCCTTAGCTGCAATACTTATAGAAACAGGTGTCAGTCATTCTTTTATTGCAACTGCCCTCGTTTGAATCTCATAGATTCTGACGGAACTGTTGGCTCGATATTTATAGCTAGAGACTCCTACAAGAGTGGATTAGATGATTACACACTGGTGCCGACAGTGTGAGATTACACTGGGATGCGAGATCTTCGGCTGGGATCTCCTAGTAGTGGTGTCGAGGCCTTAAGACGTGATCATGGGTATGGAATGTTTATCTACAGTCCATGCTCAGATTGACTATATTAGGAACAATGTGTTGTGTTTATGCACCAATAGGACTAGTTTTACCTTCACTGGAGAGAAGGGAGCATTTGCAACATAGGATGGACTTACCCAGAGGAGAGTGCAGCCGGTCACTCATCAGTTGGCTAGCCTTACCCTCGAAGAGGTTGAAGTGAAGAGACCGAGCTATCCTGTAGTGGTTGAACAGTACACATATGTCTTCCTAGATGATGTTATTGGTCTACCTCCTCACATAGAGGTGGACTTTTACGTTGAATTGTACACTAGGACGACACCGATATCTACACCAGCATATCAGATGGCTCTTGTGGAGCTTCGTGAGCTACGGGTACAGCTGGAGGACTTACAGGGGAAAGGTTTCATTCATCCTAGTGTTTCTACATGGCTAGCCCCAATTTTATTTTCCCATAAGGCAGATGGGAGGTTGAGACATTGTGTTGACTATCGGTTCCAAAATCAGGCGATCGTGAAGAACAAGTGCCCACTCTTGAGGATTGACGACCTATTTGATTAGCCGAAGGGAGAACGGTGGTTCTCGAAGATAGATCTCAAGTCAGGCTATCACCAGCTCATAGTACGCAACGAGGATGTGTTGAAGATGGATTTCAGATTACGGTACGACCATTATGAGGTTTTGGTCATGTCGTTCGGCAGGACCAACACTTCAGCAGTGTTCACGGGATTCATGACCAGGATCTTTAAGCCATGCCTTTATCACTTTGTAGTAGTCTTCATCGACGACATTCAGATCAACTCAGCTACCAAGGAGGAGCATATCAATCATTTGGATGTAATTCTGGAAACACTCTGAGACCACCAACTTAATTGTAAGCTCTTGAAGTGCCAGTTTTTGATCCGAGAGGTTCACTTTCGGGGACACGTTATCTCGGAGGCTGGAGTTGCAGTGGTTCCAGCAAAGATTGAGGCTATACTTTCATCGTAGCTACCAAGGAGTGTGACAAAGGCACAGAGTTTCCTTGTTTTGGCCAGATACAACTGTAGGTTTATGCTAGATTTCTCAAGAGTTGCCGCACCTTTATCAACGTTTTGAATGAAGTTGAAACCCTTCGTATGGTCGGAGAGATACCAGCAGCGTTTTTAGGAGTTGAGGCGGAAGCTGACTAGTGCACCCATCTTGAGGCTACCGGAGGACGGTGTTGGGTATGTAGTCTACTGATATGCATCAGGGACCGAGCACGGATGTAACCTAATGTACGAGAAATTAGTTATCACATATGGTTCTCGATAGCTGAGTCTTCTTGGGCAAAACTACGCTACCCATGACCTGGAGATAGTAGTAGTGGTCTTCACCTTGAATATTTGGCAACATTTCTTGATGGGAGAACGTTTTACATTATACTCAGACCACAAGAGTCTCAGGTATATATACTCTCATAAGGACCTGCACCTGAGACAATGACGTTGGCTTCAGTTCCTCCAGGACTATGACTTAGAGATAGTCTAAACTCTTATGAAGGGGATCGTTGTTGTATATGAACATAGCTGGAGATATGGTACACATCTTCTAGGTGAGGCAATAGAGTAATTGGCTAATTCCCAGATATCCTTTGTGGATCAAGATGGAGCATCTTTTCTTCAGTCTCTTATAGTCACTCCCCCACTTCTTCATTGAGTCAGGGAGGTGCAGTACCGAGACACTGATGGCGAGGATTGATGTGCTCAGATATCCATAGGACATGCACCTGATGGATTTTCTGAAGGTGGGGAGCATGTCATTATTTTCAGAGGATGTACCATGGTACTAGTGTCTCTTTAGGAGGAAGTGTTGGGGGTGCTCTATACATCCCCTCTAGTGGTACACCCAGGAGTGGTAAACATGTACCAGAACCTATGACAATAGCACTGGTGGCTGAGAATGAAGAAAGAAGTAGCAGAGTCTGTCTCTTGTGCCTCACTTGTCAGCATGTGAAGGCAGAGCATCAGTTACTAGCAGGATTAGTTCATCCATTAGAGGACCCAATGTGGAATATGGATGGGATATCCATGGACTTTGTGATAGGACTTCCACGTACATCCAAGGGTCATGATTCTATCTGGGTGATCATTGACCAACTCACCAAGTCGGCCAACTTCCTACCGATTAGAGAGAAGGGTTCAGTAGATAGCTTGGGAGGCCCCTATGTGCAAGAGATTGTGCAGTTACATGGAGTAACCTCAACTATTTTCTCTAATTGTGATTAACATTTCACTTCCCAGTTATGGAAGGGCTTGCAGGAGGCTTTCGGGACACAGCTTCATTTAAGCACCACCTTCCATCTTCAGACTGAGTGGACCATTCAGACCTTTGAGGGCATGCTGCATGCTTGTAACTTCAACATCGGTGGCAGCTGGGAGGAACACTTTCCCTTGGGGAAGTTTTCATACAACAACATCTATCACTCCACCATTAGGATGGAACCATTCGAGGATATATATGACCAACCTTGTAGATTGCATTTGTGATGGACTGGTCGATGGGAGTCAGCACTCATGGGACCGGAGATGGTACAAGCTTCCATAAAGATGGTACAGACCATCCAGGAGTAGATGAAGACAGCACAGATTAGGCAGAAGTCTTAGGCCATTAGGAGAAGGAGACCTCTGGAGTTCGAGGATGGTGACCATGTCTTTCTACGGGTCTCACCTTGATGAGGTTTGTAGAGTTTTGGCCAGGGCGGAAAGTTATCTATGAGGTTCATTGGATCCTTTTAGGTCCATAGCAGAGTTGGAGAGCTGGCTTACCACGGGGCTCTTCCACCTCAGTTGCACCGGGTTCACGACGTCTTCCATAAATCCCATCGGAGTAGATACATGCACGACCCATCTCATGTCATCAACCAGGACGAGTTGGACATCGACGATGGGGTAACATTTTCGGAGGTTCTAGTGGTGATTGAGGATCGATAAGAGAAGTTATTTCATGGGTAATAGATACCTTTTTTGCACGTGTGTTGGCAACATGAGAATCTCCATGAGAGAACGTGGGAGCAGGAGGCTCAGATTCTTGATTAGTACCCAAACTTTTTTTCCTAGTTTTTGTGATGTGGATTTTGGGGATGCAAATCCCTAAGGTGGGGAGGATGTAAAGACCTAGAAATTTCCATGTAACTTTTTTTAATTATATGGGAATTTTAAAAGTCCACAAAAATTGATGGTGCATGATTTTGAGGCCCAGTGTGCCCGGAATGAATTTCTGAGCTTTTTTCTTGGGTACGTTCAGTAAACGTGCGAACATATTTTTTGTATCTTTTGAACCGGTGCTTGGAATTGAAATCTGAGGACACCGCAGAACCCGCAGCTATGGTATTCTCTTAATAAAACTTTTACCTTGACCGCATTTGGTCGAGGGTGGAAGTTAGTTTTCAAGTTTTTCGTAGAGATAAAAAAAATAAAGAACAACTTTTTATTTTATTTATAACTTCCCAATTTAATTCTTAGAGATAGGGACCCCCTGAGCTAGAAAACCCCCATTTGTGAATTCATGGTGGTGGGGACCATCTGAACCCCTCTTTAATATGGGAAAGTCCCTTGGAATCCTCCCATTTAATTGTGGCATTTAATTTTTCCAACTTAAATTATATGGCTTGGTGGATGGAGCTGATTCTGGCGGGCGGTGATGAGCGACCCCGAACCACGAATCAAAGAATTAGGAACCAACTCTGAGCCCGGATCAGAAGCGACTTGTGGAAGAAGCGAATGCTGACTCTTCAACGATTTCATCTTCTTTTTTTCTCCTCTGATGTAACCTTCAGGGAAGGGTTTCATGTTGATTTATACCCCCTTGCATGTTCCTGTCGAACCCCCTCGATTGAAGAACAATATTGTCACTTGCTACTATTGTAATGCTGAGGGTAAAGGCCAAACGAACATGGCCCGACCCCTATGCAACCTTTTTGAAATCTTTGATGGTCATGAATCAATGTTGATGTTCTCAGATGGGAGCGGGAATCTGTGGAATGAGGAATGGGCCACCGAGGCATGTCCGGTGACCCGAGGAATGTCACCAGGGACCCGTACCGGCAACCGTCGCCAATGGGGCTCGAGAGTGGTGACCGACCGTGAAGACAGTAGTGTAAAAACCGCATCGCCGAAGAAGGGACGCAGCCCATCAGTTGCGGTGGATCGAGGCTGGCGGTCGGCCGCATGACAGAGGAGGGGGCGCGCATTCGCACCGCCTGGCGAGTAGGTGCTGTGATGCAAGGCCGTAGAAGGGATAGATGGGCGATCGGCTCACTGTCGGCCGCTAGAGATGGAGTGGCATGTGACTGTCCCACTCGGAGGAGAATGACTCACCGATTGGCCAGCCATATGCCATGTGGACCTGCTGGCCACCACCGTGGGCCACACCGTGAATCCAGTGGGCCACCGCACCATGGACCCAGCGGGCCGCCGCACCATGGACCCAAGGGGCCACCTCACCTTTGACCCAGCGGGCCGCACGGTGGGCCGAGCTGGGCTAAACCCAGTGGTGCATGTCAGCCCATGCCGGGTCGGTCCGAACGAGTCGGACCAGACCCGGACCAACTTCGACCCCTTTTTGTTCTTTCAGCCATATCTTGTGCTACGGGTGTCCATTAGACGAACTGTTTGTGGTTCCAGAAAACTTTTATCAATAAGATCCTTTCGGTATACCCCACTTGAATTTTGGATAATTTTTGGGTACGGCTTGGTTGGATTGAGCATGAATCCAACCGGGCCCTCTAGACTAAAAGTCCAATAACTTACTGACCAGGTGTCCGATTGACGCATCGCCTGTTGCATTGAGAGCCCTTTTATGTGGTGGTCCATTGGGATAATTCTTCGTGGGACTTTTTGGAAGTTGGAGTATTCGACCTGTAGATTGAGGAGAAGACACTCCCGGAATCCATTGAGCTTAGTGCGAGAATCCTGTAGCTGGTTGAATAATGAGAAAAGGATCCTATGTGGGTATGTGCTATAGGATCATATCTGGGTCTATACTTCAGGATCCTATGTGGAATTGGGTTCGAGATTCTCACTTGGATCCTCTCTAGGAATCCGAATGGGACTACTCTATGATCCTACGTGGGTCTGCTGTACTAGGATCCTGTGTGGGTCTGTTGATTTAGGATCCTATGTGGGTCTGATGATTTAGGATCCTACGTGGGTCTGCATCTTAACAGATTATGATGATTCAATAGTTACATATAATCATCTTTACTACCATATCTATGTTATACCTGGTGTGAGATGATTCTTTACCTTTATAGTAATCTTCTCTGTGGCGTACCTTTGTGTTACTTACCTTCATGGTGATACATTTGTTGTATTATTCTGTGTGACGTTATTGTTGCGGTACTTACCTTTGTGGTAATCTTCTGTGAGGAATACCTTTTTGGTACTTACCTTCATGGTGATACCTTTTTGGTATTCTTCTATGTGGTATTACCTTTGTGGTACTTACCTTTGTGGTGTTACCTTCGTGGTATTCTTTCATTCGTGGAACTATTGTACTTTGGCTAGGGATTGGGGCCTTTAGTTTCCTCATGAATGAGATGGGTATACTTGATAACTTAGGTATATGTATGGGCATATACCTAAGTAGGGTTGTTAGTTTTTGTCATGATTTTTGGTTTATCCTTAATGGTTTTTGTGAGACCTTTGATGGTCTTAGGGTATCTACTGAGTATCGTTATACTCACCCCTGTACTGTCTATGCCCGCACCTTGTTTGTTTGGTGCAGACGACGGATAATGTTGAATGAGGATAAGGGTACCAGGACTGGGGGTAGCTTGGGGGTGGACCTTAGACGAGATGTACCGCAGGGAAGAGAGTTCGAGAGCTATAACTACCCTTCAGGTAGGATCCTTGGTGGGTGTTCACAGGAGTTGTTCATTTTACTTGTACTTTCTAGTTTTCTTGTACTTTCTTGTTGGGCTTATATTCTGACCCCTTCTTCTTACTGTACACACTCATTATACTATACAGTTTAATCATGTTCATATCTTGTTGTGTGCTTGGTTGAGTGTTTTTTTAGGTTATAAAAGAAATGTCATCCAAGTTTTAGGGAATAGGCCTTTCGGTGCTACTCGCATTCCCCTAGCATATGGAAGACGAGCTTGGGGTCGTCACAGAACGGGCCCCAGGGGATGGGTCATAACAATACTATTTGATTGGTAAGATAGATAACGTAGGTAATGATTTCACAAAACAATCTAGAAAACAAGAAACATGGATTATGGATGGATAAACATTCCATAAAATAGTCAACCTGTGAAAGAATTATACCTAACTGGAAATGAAATGAAATTCTCAGAACATGGCCCAAGAATATTTGAAGTAAAAAACATAAAACCCAACTATCTCCATGTTCCAAGTGGGAAACATCCCCCTACACCACCACTCATGTCCTAAACCCATCTTACTCAAATAACCACCACCTTTATAAGATTATTTTACCTTTTATATGTTAGATAATAAGAAATCTACACTCACCCAAGGATGTGTACATGGTGTGAGAAAAACCCCAGTGGGATCCCACTATGTGTTCTATTATAAATATTTATAAAACAATCCAAATATTATCATTTTAAAATAAAATAGTGTGTGATATACATCTTTAACATTTCGTATCAAAACATAAAAATTCACCCTTCTCAATACTTTATAACGAATTCAATTAAATATTGTTTTTAAATCACTTTAAAGAAAGCAATTTATTAATTTCAAAGAATGAATAATAAATCCTTAAGCAAAACTAATACAAAATGGAATGTGACCCTATGATAATATAGGTATGAGATAAGTAGGATCCTCTCCCCATATGGTGACTAATGACTAATGGACACTAAATAAGTCTCTGGTACAATGAACTAAGAAAAAAAGGATGTCGCTAATGTGTAAACCCCCATATGATGTAATTTAAATTTATTACCAACATGATGACCTATGGAGAAGAGAAACCCCTTGATGTGTGAACCCCGATATTATTTCATATAAACCAATCCTTGACGCAATGACCAATGGAGCATAAAAACACCTCTATGTTTGAAACTTCATATGAATCATGGAAACATCTCCATGCATGACCCCCTCATAAGTACCATATACTCCCATGTGATAAATAATGCAAATAATTTACAAACGGAATATCACATTTGAAAAATCAAACCCAAAAAAAATTACACACCAAAACCTTGCTTTGAAATCCATTTTTTCTAAAAAAATCCAATTATTCTTTGATATAAACCATTCATTATCAAAAACAATGGGGGAAATTTTATATAAAAACCCACAACATACACATCTAAGTAAATCATAGAACATTCAACTGATAATTTATCAATGCTATTTATATAAGAGAGATAATTTTTTGTTCCTATATGTAACCAAAATCCTCAAAAACATATTATTACAATCATTCCATGGGATCCAAAAACAAATGGATATGAGGACTCTATGATTCAATTGAAGATTGTAATCTATGAATGACATAAAATCAATTTTAGATTCAATAATCTCAATGTCAAAAAAGATTAGAGAGAGAGAACTTACCAAAAAAATCTTAATGATTCACAAAATGATCATCCCAAATCCAAATAATTTCCCAACATTCAATGATAGGTATAATTGAACCATCATTAGATCATCAAATGAACCTTAGATTGGGTTAATGACCCAACCATATAATATTTGTCTCATGAGAAAGAGGAGATATCTAAAAATAAGGATAATAAAGATGATGAATAGAGACATTCATTTCAAAATGTAGATCTAATACACTTAGACCCATAAAAATGAATCACTAGAATGAAAAGAATCTCAAAAATATCGAGGATCAATCTCCTAGGTCAAGAGAAAAACTCAGTACATAAATATTTAGGCAAAAAAAAGGTATTTATAGTCTTAAAATAAAAATTCAGATTAATTAATTAGGTTCTAATAGTTTTCCAACATAGTTTTTCAAACCATTCACCAACTATACACCACCTTCTGGGTATAAGAGGATATACATTGTTTGGTTGCATTGTTTGAAAAATAATGTGAAAACCATGAAAAATGATGATGTCACACACAGAATAGTTTATAGATACTAATGTTGGGTTTATCCTAATCGTTCACTAATCATGAACCCTACTACTGGATTATGAGACAAGTTTTATGTTTTCCTACGATGACTGGCATAGTTTTACCTTAACATGTGCCTAACCATCCACATGCCAATAAAACACTAAAAACCCTAAAATTTCACCCAAAATTTCACAAGATAATAAAATAATTTATGGTAAAAAGGATATACGTTCCTAAAACCTATTTCAGGATGAAACATCAATCATTTTTTCTTGATTGAGATATAGGAAAGGTAGTTATTTTCCTTATACATTCCTTATTAATCATTGTAAAAGCACTCATAATGTGTCCCAATATTCCACAGAAGTGTCACTTTGTGGCTAAAACATTTTTTCACTTATACATCCAAAATTCATCAAAAATATCCCTTTTAGTTGTAGATTATATATTTAGATAGTTTGATTCCCTTTTTGTGGTTTTTATAAATGATTCTTACTTCTCTTTTTTGGAAACTTTGTTTTCTTTCAAATACCCTAATATTTCATATTTCATTTATAATTGTGTATGTATTTATTTTATAATATAGGTATAACTGATCCCATATATTCTTATTTACATGATATGAGTTTTTTAATGAATTATTCTTTCCATCAGATCCCTCTCTTTATCTACATGATTTATACTATCTTTAATCAATTATTCTTAAAGATCACCCCGATCATGAATATTTTTTTTCCTTATTCATTATATCAAACTTCAAGGCCCAATTATATTTTCCTCGTATTTTATTTTCCAAGAAAAGATCATCTATGATGTAATAGTGTAGTTCACAGATGAATTTCCAATTTTACACATTCTATTATAAGGATGGGATCCCCTCTTAGTCAAAACATGAACACCTGTTTAGATAGAAATATAATGTTGTTTCCATTTCCTCACTAAATAACATCTTATTCATATCTCTATAAGAGAATATAAATTTTCTTTTTTACATGATTATTTCAAACCAATGTTACAATAATATAAAAAAACCATTTTAGAACTTGTTACCTTAGTTGAAGAACTTTTCTTCTTATGAGTCTTACTTTAATTCCTAATATTCTTCCTTAATTTTAGCATTATAAATTATTAATCAAATTTACTCAATTTTTTTCTTCAAAATATGAAGTTTGTAAATATCCCTTGATCTTGAATTCTTTTCCATGTAGTTTATTTAACTTCATCCACATGTATTTGGAAATAATTTGATAAGAAATTTACTTTTATATTTCTTCATTTAGATCATGTTATAATTACTTTTTAACAAAACAAACAATCTCCAAATGTATTAGATCTATCTCAATGATAATTTAAAGTTGATATAATATATTAATAAATTATTACACCAATGCATAGGGTTCTTCTATAAACATGTCCATGTATGTCATGGAGAATTTTTCATTCAATTGGAAAATTTTTCCATTGAAATAATGTGGCTACAATATAAACTAAATTTTTGAAAATCTCATAGAACGAATCCTAAGGTTGTACACCAATTCAGAAATTTTTTATCTAGTTTTTTGGATAAATACCCAAGGAACCCAAATATGGGGGATGATTCCAGGTTATACCAATTTAAGTATTTTTTGTTTCTTAACATATTTTCACTTTTTGGATCTTCTCCACCACTTTGGTAGGAATTTTTTTCAACTAATTTATTTTATCTGAACCTCATTGAAACCATAATGAATACAAGAATATAAGTAATGTAGGTAACCAATGATTTTTATTTTTTCTAATAACACTAAGAAACACCAAGTTGGAAAATAATTGATATTATTTAAATGAACCGGTTAACCACTAATCTCATACTTGTTTTATTGATAGAAGATTTCATAGTGACACCTTGCCTAGGAAAACTATCTCATACTTATTCTGGGTTGAATCATAGTTTTGAAAGTCTCACATCCCTTATTTCTCATTCATAAACTTCTCTATGTAAATGTTATGCATTGTTTATTGACATGTAGTTCTATATTCATTAATCATCACTTTCTTTAATGGTTCCCCCTTATATTTTTGTAGGTGGGCTTTTGATCTCCCTGGATGCTCTTTCATAGGAAATTTGTGAACTCCTCCTTTATAAAAACTTATCTATTCCTTATGTTTAGATAATTTTAGTGATTCCTTGTAAAATTATCAAGAATCCTTCTTTATCTTATATTTTTGAAAGTGAAATTATTATTTTAATGCAGTAATTGGAATACATTTGATATCTTATTGGAATATACATGTACTTATCTAGTAAATTTCATCTTCAGGAGGGTGTTGAGTTCATTATCATTCAATGTATATATTAATTCAATATATAAATGTTTCACCATATTATATTATCCAATCTTTATTTCATTATTATACTAAAAATTAAATAATTTTCATGAGATAACATTCCATAAATTGAAATTCTAGAATCCCCCAAAAATCATGGATATGATATTTTCTCTATATTCTTATTACCTTATTTTTTAGTCCATCTAAAAATTTATCAACATGAAATAATTTCCATAATTTAAATATGAAACCACCTAATAAGATCTCCTACTTTAGAATTATATGATCTCAATTATTTTATAAATATCATGTCTTTAAAACCAAGTATTTATTTGATATTCAATGAATCATGTGACCAATTTTAATCCATGTAATTTGTATTCATATAATGAGATTATCATTTAAAGTGTAATTTTTATTTTCTTTTAAAACATTGAAATAACACTACATTATCTCTATTAATTCAACTTGAATCATGTATTTTAATCTTAAGAATCATGATTATTAATATTTTAATAAAAACCCACATATTTTATGAAATAATGATACATGTATATCACTTTTAAGTACATAATAATCATGAAATAATCACCTAGAAATTTTTTATTTTATTAATCATATTGGATTAATAAAACAACCAAATTTTCAATGTACTCGATATATTCTACATCAATGAAGAACTCTAAATCATGGTCCATTAAAAAAATCCCAAGATAATTAAATCCACAACATGTTCCATCAATATTACATCACTTATAATAAACTCTAAATTTATTGGAGTAAAATTTATGTTGATTCTCATGAAATCTATGTAGCCAGGACTTTACCATAATTTTGAGCTGGTGTACTCTAAGTTGGTCATCAATTAATCTACATGTTTTTTTATTTTCCAAAATTATGAACTGATGTACTCTATTTTGAGTAGAATAAACTCTATGTAAGCCCCCATTTACTATACATAGACATGTGTGAACTCTTTATTTGACAACATGAACACTATGTCAACAGTGTATAATCAACCTTTTAATGCCCTTTTCAATTTTCTAAACTCATCTGGAGTGAACACTATGTTCCAAAATTAGGATAATTATACAGTGACTATAAAAATCATATTTACATATATTTATTTTAGAATTATTTAAAATGTATTTTTCCATTACATGGATGATCACATAAATTACTCCAAAAGTTTTAAATTGAATATTTCCTAAATATGAGCATAATTATTTTATTCCTTTATTGATGCATCATGTATTTACTTTTTCAACAAATATAGTTATTATAATATTGAAATCTATTTTTAAACAACTAATTTAGTAATCTTAAATATATCATAAATTTATTTAAATATTTATTTATCAATAAATCATGGGATATAATAACTTCCATTAATATATCTATCAATACATATTGTTAAAAATCAATACTATATTTTCAATAAATCCCAAATGAACCTATATGGTTCAAATAATATTTTTTATAATTTATAATGATCAAGACTATGAAATGAAATTTGGATGATCTACAAAATATCTTCTATAGAAATGTCATGGTTGAAAGGTATAAATTAAAAAATTAGAAATGAAGTTATAATTACATTTGAATGATTGAATGTGACTAAGTTTTTAACTTCATTACAAGATTTAATGATGTGGTGAACACCATTTTAGGATTTCACGATACTCTTAAAGAATAAATAATTGTAAATATGATACTTCATATATTTATAGGTAATATTTATTTCAAAATTTTGAATTTGAAGGATCATTATCCTAACAAACTTCCTTTGGCTGACTTGAACAACATCTTAGCTACATGCGATATGAGAAAAAAACGCACCCACAATAATAAGAGTTTGGTTAAGAATTAAATATCATTAAAATTTGTCACTAATTAATGGGTATAAATAGAAATTGTGTAAGAATATAAAGATGAATTTATATGTTCATATTTTAATTAATATATAAATGTATGTTTTTATAATCTCCTATCACTCATATCAGGTGTCCAAATAGGAAATGGTGAATTTCATGGTAATTTACCTTTTACATGTTTCAACTATGTGGTAATTATAATTTTCACTATTAATTGTCCAAATATGGAAGAATATTAAGGTGATGATAAATTGGAGTTCTCTCGTAATGTTTCTAGGCAGAATTACCTAAAATTTAAAATATTTTTGTTCTCATAAAATAGTTAAAGAAATAACTAATATGTTTCCAAAAATAAGTGGTTATTTATAATTGAGGTATTAATTTTTAATTTATTAAAGTGAGATTGTTTTTTACTCAATTGGTATAGTTGTGAATACATTCATTTCCATAATGAATGAAAATGATTCAAGTAGTGAAGATGACTCAAATAAAGATATTTGTTTTCACCAAATTGTGATGAAGCGTTTCATGATTCTCAAATAATGTTTATATTGATGAAATAAATTATTAAATAAATATATATTATTTTTATGTTGGATAATGAAAATAGAACAATTTAGAATGATCCATGTAAGATTGAATGTAATAAAATTTAATTCAAAAAGAAGGAATTTAGGTTTCTCTTATGTGTATGGGTTGTAAAAAACATACTCACCAAGGTTAAAAAGAATTTTTAATTGGTAAAAGATAAAATTATTACACAATATAAAACATTAACTCTATTATGTTGTATTTACAATAGAACAAAAATTATATAAAAAACATCAGATGTGGTTTTTCTAATTCCAGTCCTGATGTGAGAGATCTATCAATGTAATAGAAGTATTTTTTGATTGATGTGAGACATGAATATTATTATAATAAACAATTATATCATCCATTATTTATTAATGATCTTATAACCACTATATTAAAGGTAGAATACCAATAATATGTGAATAAGGTGATGAAAATCACACAATGGATGTTTATTTATAATTTATTTTTATTTTATAATATCTAACAATAAAAAATATCATATTTTCAATTTAAAATTAAAATCAATAAAAATATATACAATGAACAAGAATATTTTTATAATATTATGTTATTATAGTTAATCAAATATAGTTCAATAAATCATTAAAAAAGTGAAATTCAGAGAACTTTTGTTAATGGAAATATTAATAGTTCAAGAATAAGATTGATATTCCATTATCGTTGTGGGTTATGTGGATCCAATGAGAATATAATGAAATATTTTTGGTACAATGGAAAAATATTTCAGTCCATAAATAGAGATGTAAGGAACTTATTTAAGGGTAGAAAAGCCTTTGAAACAAAAAAAATTCTAGGAAATTTATATTCAACAATAAAGTGTGAAGTTGAAGAATTTTGTTAAATACTTAAGTTGTGTGTGAAATAGATGACCAAAAAAGTAATATCACTAATGAATTTATTATGACACTATAGGTTTATTATTTTTAGAAATAAGATAATAAATAATATCTTTTCAACGATAAAAGAATGATGGGAGTGAATGATATGGTTCCACCAAAGAGTAAACAATATGTTAAAAATAGTTTAGGTGTTATTAGATATAAAATATTTTACCCCCAAAATGTCATTTTTGGATAAAATTTCATTGTTTATTAGCTTTTATTATGATTATTAAATATCGGGTGTTTTAATTTTTAAATATTATGAAAATAGGGGTCCAGTACCTACCATACATTTTGCATACTATTAGTGTCAACCATGTATAAAACCATGAGAAAAAATTATTTTTATAAAAAAATTTATTCATAATTAGAAAAAAATATTCATAATTATGAATCCAAACTATGTGAATCCTCATCTATATATAGTGAAACTTTCTTGTTTGGTTCATGTTTTGGAAAATCCTATGCCCAAACCATGCCACCTACCCAAAAATATGAAAATATAAAAATACAACTTTTACCCTACATTTTTTAATACATATGACCATTATTTCTTTCCCCCTATTCAACCATCATACCCTATTATCAAATTTATCTTATTACATATTCTTCTTATGTTGATTTCATGAGATTGTTCTCAAATATTCTTCAAGGAAATCCTGGGTAAGTGTTTCTTAATCATATTATTGGGTTTATTATTCCCTACTTCATGGTTTTCTCTCTTTCATGATGCTATGGAGGCATAAGTATTTCTTGGTTTCAATATTATATTTTTTTGGTGTTTAGGCTCTCATTTTTCTTTTTTGAGACATATACTCTACTTTTTAGCAGATTCCAAATGGATTTTGTTGATTCTATGTCATTAAGGTAGATAGTGTCTTGAGGTACCCTTATATGATAAAAAATTGTAATTTATGTTATTCTTAAATCCAATTTTGATAATTATAAATTATATTATGGAATTTTGGAAAGTTAATAATACATTTTATAGTTTATAAAATAATTTCTATCTATTTTAATAAGTGAAAATGTTTGAAAAAAATTGTTTCTATATCACATTCAAAAAACTAATTATGGTATGTTAACATAAGGGACATTTCGAAATGAAAATTTATTTAATATTATAATATTAATTATTAAAATTGAGGATGGAACATGGGAACCAAATTATCTAATTGTAAGAGTAAAACTAATTCCCTTTTTAGACTACACCACACTAACAGAAATTACTTTACTTAAAAAAAATGTTGGTGGTGTTGTAGATTGGTGTCACCAAATCATTGGGCCAAGACATAAACCCCTATTTGGTTGGTTAGATACGTTTAATTGGTGATAATAAACATTACTCTTGGTTAGTTCATAATATTCTTAGTGGTTCAGGTGAGAAACAATTTTTTTACTGATAAGTCACAAAATTGTATTAATTTTATAGGGTCAGTGTGAAATTCATAACCTTAAAGATCTCCCATGTTTCATGTTTATAAAAACTTATTTACATGGTACATACTTTTACTTACAAAAATTATATCATGTTGTTTGATTTATTACCAATGAAATGTTAAAATATTATTTTCATGTAAATTTTTTCAAAACATTATGTTTTTTGTAACAAGATTTACTCATGAATCAATTGGTGGGGTCCTATAAGTCTAGTTATGATCACACCATATATAATCCCAATGGGTGTATATTGGAATTTTTTTGATAGATATAGGTTATGGAAATGGTCTATATAGTTTATGTAGGGATTCATATTACAGAATCTTGAGTTTTAGATGGTGATATGGTGGGGAGTTAACCATCATGTCAAACAATGATGTATATTTTTATCTTTTTAGATTTTTATTTAGTTTTTTTCCATACATTATATCTCAAAATAGTATCCCTATCCAATACTTATATATATATTTATATATATAATTATATATACAATTATATATATGTTGGATTAATCCTTTTAAATTATATTCATATATTTATAACTGGCTGTTATAATGTTTAGAAATTTATTTATGTTAATAAATAAAGGTTGAGTTTACTTTTAATTCTTTTAGGTTTTGGATAATTAATTTCTAGGCTATGATGAGTAAACTCATAGTTATAGGAATATACTCAATTGTGAAATTTATTAGGAAGATTCATTAAATATTTGAGATTATTGATTCACATACACTTTTTCCAGCATATGGGTTTTGGTAATGAACCTTTGGTAATGCCAAGGGTGGGATCTAGTTCATTTTTTAAGGGTGGGCTCAGTGGGATCATGAAAAAATGGTATTAGATTTCAATTTTGAATTATATTATTTTGTAATCCATGTATAAATGAGATATGATTGTTAGACCTAGAGAAACAGTTTTTTTGGAAGTATCTAGTCAACACTTACAAAAAACTAACCACAGGTTTTTATGGGATGTTGTGATTTTTTTTTATTTCAAACCGGATATACCCTTCCTTTTGGGTAGGGTTCATGGGATGTAGACCTTACATACATTCCATATTTTATTAAAGGGTGGGGTCTGATTTGTTTCCTTATTTATGATGTATTTTTTTATTTCATGAGTGATTAGAATTTTGATTAATGATTCAATAACTAAATGATAATTACATTTTTTGGATTCATTTGTAACTATTACATATCTAAGACTTCCTTTGGGTTATCCAAAGTTATATGTGAATAATTTTCAATGGGTTAATTTCCCAATGGACCAGAATCATATTGAGGTCGTAGTTCAAACCATGTGAGTAATAACCAAAGGAGTGGGACCAAGACTCACCCAAGAGAAAAAATTATTCTTAATCTCATATAAGGATCATTCTCAAGAATTACATCATCAAAAGAATCAATTTTTTCAAGGAATACCTAATCCTCAAGAATCCAAGGATTATCTAGAGAATATTGAGAGGATCATTGACTTCCTTGAAACCTCATAATAAATTAAGGTAAAGGTTATTTCCATTATTTTTTAAGGCCTTGTATGAAATAATTGTTATTTTTTTATTAGGATAGTTAACATTAGCACCTATAATGGAAGCATTTGAATGTGATTTCCATCCTGTGGTTCTACCCAAATATAGTGGCATTGAAAAATAATTTAAAAATTCCTTAAGTAAAGTGAAAAGGCTATTATCAATTATGTGAAAATATTGAAAAAAATATCATTAAATTTTCACCATTGATACTATTTAATGATATAAAATTGATTTAATATTTTAAATGAGTATTTTTTTTAACATATAGTCTTAGATTATTATATTGAAGAAATTGATTTATATTGATATTGGGAATTGAGACTTGATGGTAATGATAGATCAATCGGAAGGTCAATGATGACTGGTGTTCCACTTGATTCCAGTGGAAGTTATAGTATCCTAAAAAATAATAGTAGGATTGTTAATGAATAAATATTATTAAGTAACAGCTATTGTTTCTACCTATCTCATCTTTAATCTTTTACAAAATTTAGTGGAAGATGTACCATTTTAATTAGTGTGGAAGATATGGTTATATGAGGTCTTCATGCTATGCTAGCCCAAATAATTTATATTACTGTTGGAATATATCCCATATTTAGTGGTTTTAAAAATACAACCCCACTTCATGAAGTTGTTTAGGCTATTTATCACCCAAGTGATCAACTATTATTTTGGATTCCTCCATATTGGAGGGACCCTGATATCAGGTGTATGGAGATGAAACTAGTTTATATATTGGCTAAAGTCAACTATGTTTGGAGCCCCAGACCTGAAAATGATCGCAAAATCAGTACAAGGACATACAATCATATGATGAGGATCCATATTCTTTAGATTCTAAGATAAGGACACTGATAGTGAGAGGTACCATTCTTATTGCATCATTTATGGTGATTACTTTATTTGATATTGGTGCTTCACATGGATTTATTTCATCCCATTTTTTTTAATTTTATAAATTTTCATCCAATATTACATCATATGTCTTATAGATAGTGAAACCTATGGGAAATAAGAAAGAACAATCTTTATAGTGTCCATTGTGCATTATCTTATCTAAGAAGTATTTTTACCTTGGGTGTTCCTTATTCTCTTAATAGATTCGTTTTATTTCATCATAAAAATTGAATAGATGGTTACATTTAAGTATCATTTTTATTTCCAATAACAAAGGGTTAACTGTACTACTCTCAGTAGGAAAACTCATGTGTTTAATGTTCAATGAGATCCATAATGGAGTTCAGTATGTATTCCCCTTCAAAAAGTGAATAGGTCGGAATTTCTATTAGTATAACTCTGCCTTAATGTAAATTAAATGAACATTAGAATTTATCTTCCACCTATCACTAGGTATTTTTTTATAGTCTATATTCATGTGTTTTCTCCCATTTGAGAGGTTTTGGTTATGAGTGACCCTCATGTGGGTCGATATTATTAGAATTTTTTACCCTTGAGATAGTGTGATGTGCCTCTTAATAATGTGAGTTTGGTTAGCACCAAGATAGGATAGTATATATTATAATTAGGTGTTCACGATTGGTTTGATAGTATGGGTTGGTTTACCCTCCTTATCCCTTGGGATGAATGATATAGACTTTCTATTATTATGTTATTTTCATGATTGGATGTGTCCTATAGTGATAGGATAATGATTATATTATATAATATTTAATAAATTATCATGCATATAATAGGACCAAGTGCTTGTTTTTTATTTGGAATTTAAATAAGTATATTGGAAAGGGAGGAGTCATGGGTGCTTCATCATAGAGCTGTTGGATTCCACAGGAATTGGGTAGATTATAGTTGGCACATATTTTTTCTTTGAAAATTATTTCTGAGTTTTTGTTTACTTATAAACATATCATTATGTATTCGTTTAATGAAATCCATTTGTGGCATGCTGATCATGAGTGTGTTGATATATAATTATAAGTAAGTAATAATATATAACACCAATGTCTTTTAATTTTGATCAGTTCAAAGAACCATGGGATTTTGGTTGGATAATGGCTTGATAGGAATGGATTGGTCATTTGATGATGAAAATCAGGTGGCCTTATGGGAATCAATGAGTAGTTCTTGATAGGAAATTTTTATCCAAAAGTGGATCACAATTTGATTCATACATATAATGGGTAGCAACCGATGAAATGACCTAGGGAGTGGGTGTTTTATAAATATTAAGATCTATTAGTCCTAGGTTTGGGAGTTAATAAAGGGGAGTGTGTGGTTTGTTCCTCTATAAAAATCTATTCATGTTTTTAAATTATTTTAAGATGAATTATGTCAAGGGAAAATAATAATTGTCATGGATTGATTCATTAAGGAGACTATGGTTATAAAAATAGTTCAAAAATGGGTGGTATGGATTCCACATTGTAAAATACTATTGATTGATAATGGATAAGGGGAATTCTCAAGAAGAGGTGTTTGGGACCATCATAGGGTTTTTGGGCTCTCATAGTGGGGGATGTAGCATCCCTCTACATATTCATCGTAAATAGGAAGTAGAAGTTAAAGGATACAGGTATATCACATGTGTGTGTAACTTACTAGTGCTGTGTTTTGTGGGTAATTTATTCTTTTGGAGATTTATGAAGAACAAATAGATATTTCAGGACCTAATAATATATATATTTTTTGTATTTTTTTGGGTTTTGATGTGTATTGTTTGTTTGAGGAAAATATTTGATGAATGTTGGTGTTTTGGAATGGTTATGTCGATGGGATAATGATATAGTGAATCCCATAATATGGGTAATATCATAAATCTTTTGACTTTGGGCCATGTTTTAGGTGGGTAGTGATTTGAAATAATTTTTGTGATATGTTGGGAGTAACATGTAGGTTAATGAGTTTTATGATTATTGGGATGAAGGTATATTAAACCAAATCTGTTTCTAGGAGTAAACAAGTTTTTTGGTTTTTCTATAGTGGTGGCTACCATTAGTGTGTTTGAAACCTGATAAATAAGATGTTTTGGTAAATGGGATTGGTGGATCTTGGGAATTCATTATGTCTTCTTATAAGGGAATATTTTTTTATTTTTTAGTTTGTATCATGGTGGGATTATGGTTGTTTTTATGAAATATTTGTCTCGTGGAGTGGAAAAGGAATAATTCACATATTTAAGTTCGGGGAAATTATTTTGTAATTATATACATCATTTAAATGGTGGTTTATATATATTTGGTGTCATTCTGGTGTATTTAATAAAAAAAATTTGGGGAATCCTTGGGTATCAGTTTAAAGGATTTTTAACCAATCAAAATCAAGAACAAGGACTGGAATCAAATTTCAGTGGTCATGTGAGGTTTCTAGGTATAATCCTAAATGATACAAGGGGATATAAATCCCTTGTTATAAAGTTTGTAATTACATGAATGATGATGACTTGTAAATTTAATATGATATTTTAATTTTTGAGATCTGAATTCAGGGTGTTCTGATAATTGCTAATACATTATAGAATATGAGAGTTAGAAAATCACTTGAGGTTTCTTCACACAATATTAGTTGTTCAGGTGATTATAAATTTTATTTGATAATGGATTTTGGGGTATAGGGGATGCTTCCATATATATAATACTCGATAAGTACATGTTCATGGAACAATAGTTACCTAGTAGCCTCCAACTGGAAATAAGGTATGTCTGGTTGTGTCATTTTTTTTTACCAAGGGTGAAGAATCATATTTGGGCCACCACTATTTCATCTTCACCTTAGTGGAGGATTTGGAGATAGTATTTTTATCAACCTACTCAATGGTTTTATCTCTAAATAGATATCAAATTTCTCCCCCTTCGATCATAGGTGATTAGGGTTTTTTGATGCATTGGATTTAGGTAAGAAGACTCTTGCATCTATGATATTTATTTTTTTGCTTCATAATATAATTTTTGATGGTTATATCTTAGTTTTTTCGTATTCTTACACTGAATCACGGTTTAATTTTCCAAATATGATAGGGATTCAAGGTTTATTCGATTATAGAAAACAAAAGATGAGGAATACCGCATGTATCTCTCAAATTCAATATATGTTCATTCCCATATATATTTTTTATGGATTAGACTAAATTAGAACTAAATTAGGGAAAACATGTGTATCATAATATGGGTATTTTTTTAAGATTATCATAATAATTTCAAAGATCATTAGGTTGTCTTTGCTTGAGGTTCCACCCATGGAGGCATTTAGGTGAGATTTTAGTTATTATGCATCTTTGAATTATATTTTGAAATTAATTATAAATTTTTATAATTTATTTTTTATGTCCTGGTATGATATATTAGCTCAGAGGTGTGGTGATTCTTGGTGTGGAAATCATTTGATTATGAGTGATCATATATTGGTACGTTTACTCTCTTTTAAGGGTTGGGGGTCCCTTTAATAATAAACATTTTTTTATTGTGAATCTACTTTTTGTACCTTGGGTTGGGTTAAGGAATATTTAATGTGGGATGAATGTGTTAATAATGGTTATATATTCTTAGTTTATTCCTTTTAATAGGGACTCCAATATTTCATGCATGGGTTAGAGATTCGAAATATTACTAAAAGCTACTCCGCCAAGGGGTGTGATGTATATAATTATTTAAAGGTTCCGTACATGGTATTACATCCTAGAATGAATGGTTTAATGGATAAAGTGAGATCTAGTGACTGGGATAAGATAGTATAAGTGGATGGACCTCGAATAATGATTCTTGGTTATGTTAGGTCTTGTGAATTGTGAAGGAAAGGATATGAGAATAACCATGGAATTGTGAGACTCCATGAATGTGAGGAGTAAGGTATAGTAATATGTTCGGTGGCCCATATTAATCCATTAGGATTTGGATACCCATGGTCTGGTTTTGTGGGGGATGTTAAACACTCTCGATAGTATGCGTTTTGGAAGTTATAAATAGTGAAGTAGGGGCTTCATATTTTTTATTTCACGAGGATCCTGAGTGAGAAGGATAGACACTTTATATCTTGATAATTACCTTTCGGTGTGCTTATATCTTAGTGGTGTGCTATTATTGAGAGTAATTGATGGTCTATGTTTCCTATGGACCATAATGGTTTATAAATGTCTTAATAAGGGATTACTGTTCCAGTATATCTGGGTTTGATCTATGGGTTGGGATTCTTGGTTGGTTATTGTCTAAAGTGTTGGGTTCGTTTTATGTTCTGTATGACTAAAAATTGAGTTAATGTATTGGTAATATGAGTCTGGTATAGAAATAAAGGTTGATTTGTATATGATACCAACTAAAATAATGTTTTTTGGTGATGTGTGTGAGAATTTCATGGACTTCGAGGTGGGATTCATCTATTATATATTTATTTTTTATTATGATTTGTTCATGTTATGCAGTTGTTATGAGATCTAAACCTGAGCTAGAGTGTAGTGGTATGAGATGTGATTTGTGACATGGTATGAGTACACAATCAAAGTAAAAGGGTGGTGATATGTGAGGTGATATGTTATATGGTATTAGAACATATACAAAGTTAGATTTTTGATGTATCAGATGTGATATGCGACATGGTATAATTCCTCACACCAGGTGAGAGGGTGGTGATATGAGTTTTGATAGATGGAATGATATGAGACATCTCTCTACGTCACAAGGTAGTGGTATGAGTTTTTGTAACGCCCTGACCCCAGCTACCCAGAGTCGGTGCATTACTTCGTAACATTGGCATGATCACAAGAAAGATCAAATCTCGAAAGACCGATTGGTTTAGTAGCCTTGGAAACACTAGATATATTCATAAAGTTTTACATTACAATTCAAAGTGAAAAACTACTACAACAACAAAGTCTTCATATCCACACTATTAACCCCTCATAATATAACTGCAAGTCATTCATAATTTACTTCTTCACTACCTGGGAAAAATAAAACATAGAAAAGGGGTGAGCTCAAATGCCCAGTAAGGATAACAATATAGCGGAAACTTTCATAAATAAGAATAAACATTTAAGGAAATGTATAACTAAAACAAAAGCCTTTTAAATATGAACTTTCAACATGGTATGGCATAAATAAAATGAAATAATGCCATTTACTTATTCACATGGATATTCTACTAATCGAATAATCACATGCAAAAATCAATAACCACTTTCATAATGTTGGAATGCATAATGCCAGACTATCATAACCACATAGCCAAGGCCTCGTGCCAAGACTACAAATAAGATTTTGTCAAGGCCTTGTGCCAAGACACTAGTTTGTCTCATGAGACCTACCGATGCATCGAGGAGCTATAGCGGGCTCCACCCGTCACTTATTAAGTCCAATGCATTCCCATATGAAAAGGTTTAAATATAACATAAACATTCGTATTAAAACTAGCATACGAAATGTCAATACTTTCACCATAAACTATGAATAGTATAAAAATAGCACATCCACAGTCAAACATATCACAAAACCTTCAATACAATATAGAAGTTTTGTATCATAATAAATCAACTTCAAATAATCTTAAAATCCATCAAAGGATGTTGACATAGATGAAATCAAAATTCTTTTTAAAGAAATATCTCCTTTTATTTTGAAATCATTTAAGATCCATATAAAATAAAACATTTTCTTTAAAAATAATCTTATAAGCTTGTAAGGAAAGCTTTGAAGATTTTATAACGGCGTAAAATAACCGCACCCGCCGTATAAGTTAAAAAAAACATTCTTACCTCAATTCTGTCGAAAAGGTTAAAAAGGAATTTGTTTTGAAAACGACGGAAAGATTCCTTTATAAACCTCTTATAAAAAGTCAAACAAGGGTATAAATGACTTTAACCCATATTCTTGTAAATAGTAAAAATGTTTTGAAATACATTTTTAAGAAACATGGATGTGGATGATAAAGAGATCCCAGTAGATTATTACATATAAACAACCTTGGATAATGAAGAGGTTGTAAAGTAAACCCTTACCTTGTACTTTTCCTTGGTTGGGGTAGGTTAACCTCTTGTATAATGGTGAAATAGTTGTTATTAAATTATACAAGAATCATATATATTAATATGATATCATATATGATCTTTTAACATTGATTTGTTAATAATATCTTAGAATTATCGTCGTTTCGGGAGTTAACTTACTCATTTTCTTTTATATGTTTTGTTACATAAGCCATGGTTGTTGTATCTTATTCATATCCAGAATGATATCTAGTCCTTAAACATCATTTTTAAATCATCAAATGATAATTATACTTGAATGGATATGATGGAGAATGAATCTCATCGCGTTCGTGGAGACGGTAGTCCGTACGTACGCACGAGCGACAATATCATTCTTTTGATATTAAAATAATATATAAATGGATGGTATATCATATATACAGAATCATTAACATGTTATATTTATTATTTACATGAGTTACACATCATTATTATACCCATCCAAATAATATTATATTGAATAACAATTACACCACGACGTGGAGACGGTAAGTCGTACGTACGCATGTATGGTGACATGTTATTCAAAGGGTGGATAGAATACTGAATATGGTTGTACCATATTTATAATAACATCACAGTATATGTGAGATACTGGAGTTATTATTTTAGAATGGTAAGAACAAAGGAAGAAGAAGTGGAAGAAGAAATGAACTTGGAGAAGGGTGGTGAAATCATTACCTCTTCTTCGGGTTCTTCCTTTTGATTTGATCAAAAGGGCTCCTTAGGTTGGCTTTCTGATCAAAATAAGGCCTCTAGGTTGTAGTGAGGGATGTTGGGAGAGTATTATGGCAGAGTGTGGCCGAACCAAAAGGCTTTGAAGGTGTGAAGAAATGAGAAGGAGGAGTGCCCTTTTATAAGAGGGGTAAGGGGCACCTTTGGAAAAGCTAGAAATATTAATTTATAATAAATTCATATTCGGTTTATAATGGCTCCAAAGCTTATTATTCAAAGGTTAAGGTGGGGATAGGTCGAAAACCACTAAACCAATAGAATTTAGACAGGTTTGGGTACTTATATTAACCTTATCTTTAAGTATTAACTCTAAGTTAATTAGTTTCACTTTTACAATGTCTCTTTGTATTTTTATATAATATGGTTAATAAACTTACTATATACATCCAAGCGACCCCCAAGTGGTACATTAATGATTAACCTATCATGATATAAGTCTCTTGGCCGAACCTTAGATTTTTAGGAATTTAATATCAATTAATAATATAATATTTGTTTTAAGAACTCTTTTATGTCAATTTTGACACTATTCAATAGTTGATTTTTGTGAAACTCATAACAGATTGATTACTTCGAACAAAGTCAATTAAATAAATCCTAATATATCATATTATCCTAGAAAATTAGTTTAATTCATTAAAAGTTTCATATTATATTTACTTGGGTATTTATAATATCAATTATTTTAATTTTTCACTATTATTGTAATTACTGCATCATCATTGTGTCATAAATAAAATATATTATTTAATGTCTAAAAATTATAAATAAAATATAATTATGTAGGAAATCTTTTTAGATTTCTAATGAATATTTATAATCTAAAATCAAACATATATAACCCTATGTAACAATTGTTTTTCTAAAAGATATATGCTTGTGTCATTTTTGTATTCATTTTAACTTAATTAAAATAAAGTGTCATTATCACTTACAAGTGGATCCATGGGGTCCCAAAATCGACCCAAAGATGCCCATGGTCGACCATGTATCAACCAATAGGGTTAAGACACGTTTTAGGGTAATTTAGTATTATTATAATATTATTTTTTAACCCTTATTTACCGGATTTACCCTTAACCATGGTAAATAAAATATTTACCGTAGTAATTATTCAAAATGTCTAAAAATAAAAGTTACCTATTTACACAATTTGAACATCCTGATTCCAAATATGGAATCCATTTTTCTAAATTCAAAACAGAGAAGTGGCAGAAATTAATTTAAAATTAATTCCCGCTGTCAAAACAAAAAGCGTGTTTTTAAGAGATAATAACTATCAAAAGATTGACACTTGTTTATGTTCGGTTTAATTGTAAAATTTTGTCTAATGACCAACATTATATTAAATTGTAAAAATATATTCTAAATATACTTTAAAACCACTCAAATTCATAATTTATCACTATTAATTATTTTGATTAAAAAAGTTTTTTTTAATTAAAATTTAGTAATTTTCACTATTCATCAAAATATGAAAGTTATCCGAAATGTACCAAAATTTCACCTTAGGCTAAATTTGATATTATGAATCCAAAAATGAAGTCCATTTCAAAATATAAAATATATATTATTTCAAAATTTAGGTATTACTATTCATAACGGCCAGTTTGATTGGTTGTGGTGTGTGTTAAAACTCGAAGTTGCGTACAACACACGCTACTGTTTTATTCAAAGGAAAGCGTACCGTGGAAGCTTGGGAAGTTTCATTTTAAATTTTTTGATGTCTCCATTTAGTCAAAAAGTTTAAAATATTGTATTTAAAAAGGTTTCACTAAAAGTTGATAAAAGTGCAATACTGAAAATGAATCTGTTCTTGCATTATGACTAAGAAACTCATAATATGGATTCTAAAATTATAAAGTTTAAAATTTAGTTAATACTATTCATGACCTCTTTTAATGGCTTTTTTTTTGGTAAGTCATGGTGCAATTGAACTCGGTGTTGCGTGTAGTGCAAGTTATTGAATTATTTTGAAGAAATAACACACTATGAAATCTTGGGGTGTTACATTCTCCCCTCCTTCAATAAATTGCGTCCTCGCAATTTGAAATTGTTCTTCGAAAATAAAAGGTTGAAAGTAGAAAATATATTTGTGGGAAAACCCACATCGGAAATTGGGTTACTAAAATTTAGTCTTAATATGAGGAAAAGAGAAATCAAAGGGTCACCACCAAATTATGATCTCGATTAGGAGAACATTGGTGGAAATTGGAGACATATAATCGGAGGAAAAACGTAAATATTTATAGGTAGTGATTGAGGTCATCAATCACAAACAAGTATAAAATTGAGTTCCTTAAATTCATCAATCTATGATGAATTGAAATACCATCGGTTCAACAAAACATAGGGTATTAGGATAACACATTTTTGACATTTCAAAATATCCTAGTTGAAATCCCACATCGAAAAATGAATTAATGAGGCCTCTATTTAAAATAAAGAGTCGAAAGTATGAAGATTACCGAAAATAACACATACTAGGGTTCCATGTAGGAAAATATGGATATGGAAGAAAAATCTAACCATCAGTTATCTGATGGAGAGTGGTAGAGAACATGGCTATAAAAAGGCCAACAATCCCAAAGCCATAAATTAGTGATGATTTAAGGTACCATCTAGGAAAACATTTTTGTTCAAAGTTGCTTTTCTTAATATTGAGGAATTTATTTATGAGATTGGCTAAGATCATAAGGAGATATACTTACTTTATAATTAGAGTTTTATCCATTAATAAATTTCTACCACAAACTCATCTTTCACTCTAAAAGATAATAGAATGTAAAAAAATTCTATTTACACTATTCGTATAGGGTTCCAAAATAAACGAATTTATAATTCATCTACATGGTCTTTTAATAAAAACTACATTATTTAATCCAGGACATCTCATGGTCCAGTGGTAGGTGATACACCCTTGTCGCCCTTCGGTTGCGGGTTCAAGTCTCGCAGCCTTGCCAGACGCGACGGGTTGCCGCCCGACCTCCGGGTTGTCCTTTTATGGCAATCCAAAATAATCCAAACTAGAACTATCCAAAATACTTCTGTCCAAACTCACAGTCTAACATTTATAAGGAAGGTAAACATAATATAGATCCTTTTTACCCCGCAATAGCATATGAATACCTTCATCATGTATTACCATATTCCTTATTGATTACATTCATGCTCCCTTATTCCATATAGAATGTTGGATATACTTCATCAATCCAAAAATGTTTTAAACCCCAACAATGATGGAATATACAAATCATTAATCAGTTCCAAGGTAGTCAAGAATATCCAATATATTTTTTCCAAAATAATCATGTATTATTCGAAAATCACTACCTCGGTATCAGAACTATATTATGGTTTATCATTCTCTCAACCATATATTTTCCAAAAATTTATCCTGCTATTGAGTCACTTTTCTTTGTTCCACACAATCTCAAGTCCTTAATGAAATAGTACTGCAGTACAATCCTTATATACTCCATAATTATTATAACAAGTACATTGTTGATACAACACTCAATTGACATAATCAACATAAGAACTCTAATCATTCCTCTTCATCTGTGGTAGTATCATAACTTGATTATTATCCAATAGCATCATTTACGTCATAGTCTGATGACTGGGACATAGGTTCGCGTAGTGTCCAAACTCCTTGCAAATGAAGCATTGTACATTTGAAACCATTTTCTTACCCTTGCAGTCACGTACTTTGTGCCCTTTTCCTCCACACTTATAACAAACTCCCATTCCTTTCAGGCAAGTTCCAGGGTGTTTCTTTCCACAGTTACCACATATGGGAAAATTCTTCTTTTCCCTCTTCCCTTTATCCATCTTTCTCTCTTCTATCCTTTTCTTCTCTTGCTTCCCTTCAAAGCCATAGGACTCAGTAATCTCTTTACTTATCTTATCAATACATGATATTATTTCTTCATATGATGATAATACATGGGAGACTATTTCTCTTATAAATTCTAGCTTAAGACCATGAAAGATATGATCCTTACTTCTCTTTGGATCATGTGCATTTCCGGAGTTCTCATTCCTTCTACTGGGATCCATTTCTAAACAATGGCATAAACTAGATCAGTTTATGAATCAAAATACATAATCCCATACTTATAAAACACTTAACATAAATTGAACTATTTATGGATATAATCCATAATCATAAGAATGTTTTCTTTAAGGAAGTATATACTCATAAACCCTTCAAAATGATTTGTAAAGAAAATGAGAGTTATCCTAAGCATATCCCCCGGGAGTGTCGTAACCAAGAGTGCAGCAAGGCCCGTTGTCGTGCACCAGTTCCCGTTCGAGTCTAGCTCAAAGCGGTGTTTTCGAGTTTTACCCCTAGGTACATCTGTGCCAGAGCCGCCTCTACCTGCTCGTATCTAGACAGGGATGTATTGCTCGGAAAACTCACAAAATCTCTACAATACCAAAATTCTAGGAAGTTCTTCTATACTAATCCTCAAAGTTCATCTTAGGTCTACGTGCTCTAATAAGAGTTTATCTAAATCTAGCTTCCAAGGTGTGTACTAAACTTCCTCTGATACCAACTGTAACGCCCTGACCCCAGCTACCCAGAGTCGGTGCATTACTTCGTAACATTGGCATGATCACAAGAAAGATCAAATCTCGAAAGACCGATTGGTTTAGTAGCCTTGGAAACACTAGATATATTCATAAAGTTTTACATTACAATTCAAAGTGAAAAACTACTACAACAACAAAGTCTTCATATCCACACTATTAACCCCTCATAATATCCCTGCAAGTCATTCATAATTTACTTCTTCACTACCTGGGAAAAATAAAACATAGAAAAGGGGTGAGCTCAAATGCCCAGTAAGGATAACAATATAGCAGAAACTTTCATAAATAAGAATAAACATTTAAGGCAATGTATAACTAAAACAAAAGCCTTTTAAATATGAACTTTCAACATGGTATGGAATAAATAAAATGAAATAATGCCATTTACTTATTCACATGTATATTCTACTAATCGAATAATCACATGCAAAAATCAATAACCACTTTCATAATGTTGGAATGCATAATGCCAGACTATCATAACCACATAGCCAAGGCCTCGTGCCAAGACTACAAATAAGATTTTGTCAAGGCCTTGTGCCAAGACACTAGTTTGTCTCATGAGACCTACCGATGCATCGAGGAGCTATAGCGGGCTCCACCCGTCACTTATTAAGTCCAATGCATTCCCATATGAAAAGGTTTAAATATAACATAAACATTCGTATTAAAACTAGCATACGAAATGTCAATACTTTCACCATAAACTATGAATGGTATAAAAATAGCACATCCACAGTCAAACATATCACAAAACCTTCAATACAATATAGAAGTTTTGTATCATAATAAATCAACTTCAAATAATCTTAAAATCCATCAAAGGATGTTGACATAGATGAAATCAAAATTCTTTTTAAAGAAATATCTCCTTTTATTTTGAAATCATTTAAGATCCATATAAAATAAAACATTTTCTTTAAAAATAATCTTATAATCTTGTAAGGAAAGCTTTGAAGATTTTATAACGGCGTAAAATAACCGCACCCGCCGTATAAGTTAAAAAAACATTCTTACCTCAATTCTGTCGAAAAGGTTAAAAAGGACCTTGTTTTGAAAACGACAGAAAGATTCCTTTATAAACCTCTTATAAAAAGTCAAACAAGGGTATAAATGACTTTAACCCATATTCTTGTAAATAGTAAAAATGTTTTGAAATACATTTTTAAGAAACATGGATGCGGATGATAAAGAGATCCCAGTAGATTATTACGTATAAACAACCTTGGATAATGAAGAGGTTGTAAAGTAAACCCTTACCTTGTACTTTTCCTTGGTTGGGGTAGGTTAACCTCCTGTATAATGGTGAAATAGTTGTTATTAAATTATACAAGAATCATATATATTAATATGATATCATATATGATCTTTTAACATTGATTTGTTAATAATATCTTAGAATTATCGTCGTTTCGGGAGTTAACTTACTCATTTTCTTTTATATGTTTTGTTACATAAGCCATGGTTGTTGTATCTTATTCATATCCAGAATTATATCTAGTCCTTAAACATCATTTTTAAATCATCAAATGATAATTATACTTGAATGGATATGATGGAGAATGAATCTCATCGCGTTCGTGGAGACGGTAGTCCGTACGTACGCACGAGCGACAATATCATTCTTTTGATATTAAAATAATATATAAATGGATGGTATATCATATATACAGAATCATTAACATGTTATATTTATTATTTACATGAGTTACACATCATTATTATACCCATCCAAATAATATTATATTGAATAACAATTACACCACGACGTGGAGACGGTAAGTCGTACGTACGCACGTATGGTGACATGTTATTCAAAGGGTGGATAGAATACTGAATATGGTTGTACCATATTTATAATAACATCACAGTATATGTGAGATACTGGAGTTATTATTTTAGAATGGTAAGAACAATGGAAGAAGAAGTGGAAGAAGAAATGAACTTGGAGAAGGGTGGTGAAATCATTACCTCTTCTTCGGGTTCTTCCTTTTGATTTGATCAAAAGGGCTCCTTAGGTTGGCTTTCTGATAAAACTAAGGCCTCTAGGTTGTAGTGAGGGATGTTGGGAGAGTATTTGGTCAGAGTTTGGCCGAACCAAAAGGCTTTGAAGGTGTGAAGAAATGAGAAGGATGAGTGCCCTTTTATAAGAGGGGTGAGGGGCACCTTTGGAAAAGCTAGAAATATTAATTTATAATAAATTCATATTCGGTTTCTAATGGCTCCAAAGCTTATTATTCAAAGTTTAAGGTGGTTATAGGTCTAAAACCACTCAACCAATAGAATTTAGACAGGTTTGGGTACTTATATTAACCTTATCTTTAAGTATTAACTCTAAGTTAATTAGTTTCACTTTTACAATGTCTCTTTGTATTTTTATATAATATGGTTAATAAACTTACTATATAAATCCAAGCGACCCCCAAGTGGTAAATTAATGATTAACCTATCATGATATAAGTCTCTTGGCCGAACCTTAGATTTTTAGGAATTTAATATCAATTAATATTATAATATTTGTTTTAAGAACTCTTTTATGTCAATTTTGACACTATTCAATAGTTGATTTTTGTGAAACTCATAACAGATTGATTACTTCGAACAAAGTCAATTAAATCAATACTAATATATCATATTATCCTATAAAATTAGTTTAATTCATTAAAAGTTTCATATTATATTTATTTGGGTATTTATAATATCAATTATTTTAATTTTTCACTATTATAGTAATTACTACATCATCATTGTGTCATAAATAAAATAAATTATTTAATGTCTAAAAATTATAAATAAAATATCATTATGTATGAAATCTTTTTAGATTTCTAATGAATATTTATAATCTAAAATCCAACATATATAACCCTGTGTAACAATTGTTTTTCTAAAAGATATATGCTTGTGTCATTTTTGTATTCATTTTAACTTAATTAAAATAAAGTTTCATTATCACTTACAAGTGGATCCATGGGGTCCCAAAATCGACCCAAAGATGCCCATGGTCGACCATGTATCAACCAATATGGTTAAGACACGTTTTAGGGTAATTTAGTATTATTATAATATTATTTTTTAACCCTTATTTACCGGATTTACCCTTAACCATGGTAAATAAAATATTTACCGTAGTAATTATTCAAAATGTCTAAAAATAAAAGTTACCTATTTACACAATTTGAATATCCTGATTCCAAATATGGAATCCATTTTTCTAAATTCAAAACACAGAAGTGGCAGAAATTAATTTAAAATTAATTCCCGCTGTCAAAACAAAAAGCGTGTTTTTAAGAGATAATAACTATCAAAAGATTGACACTTGTTTATGTTCGGTTTAATTGTAAAATTTTGTCTAATGACCAAAATTATATTAAATTGTAAAAATATATTCTAAATATACTTTAAAACCACTCAAATTCATAATTTATCACTATAAATTATTTTGATTAAAAAAGTTGTTTTTAATTAAAATTTAGTAATTTTCACTATTCATCAAAATATGAAAGTTATCCGAAAAGTACCAAAATTTCACCTTAGGCTAAATTCGATATTACGAATCCAAAAATGAAGTCCATTTCAAAATATAAAATATATATTATTTCAAAATTTTGGTATTACTATTCATAACGGCCAGTTTGATTGGTTGTGGTGTGTGTTAAAACTCGAAGTTGCGTACAACACACGCTACTGTTTTATTCAAAGGAAAGCGTACCGTGGAAGCTTGGGAAGTTTCATTTTAAATTTTTTTATGTCTCCATTTAGTCAAAAAGTTTAAAATATTGTATTTAAAAAGGTTTCACTAAAAGTTGATAAAAGTGCAATACTGAAAATGAATCTGTTCTTGCATTATGACTAAGAAACTCATAATATGGATTCTAAAATTATAAAGTTTAAAATTTAGTTAATACTATTCATGACCTCTTTTAATGGTTTTTTTTGGTAAGTCATGGTGCAATTGAACTCGGTGTTGCGTGTAGTGCAAGTTATTGAATTATTTTGAAGAAATAACACACTATGAAATCTTGGGGTGTTACAGTTTTGATATGTGAGGTCGTATAAGGCCTCACCCTAAGTGGGGGGGTATGATACATGGTATGTGAGGATTTATAAAATCTCAACCTATGATATAGGGTTTTTCATGAACCAACTAGATCTTTCCCTGATCTGGGTACCAAATTTAGTCTATGATATGGAATTAATATCATTCCCAATACCCATGGTATGGAAAATAGTGTTAGGGAATCAAGGAATACATATTTGAGAATAGTTTAACCCAAATCATTAATTAATAATAGGGGTTATAACTAATAAACCAGAAAGAATTTTCTATGCATTGAACAGACATGAAATGAAAATAAATTTTATATTGTAAACATCTCGAAAAGACTATAAAAATTAAAAAAACAATGTTAAACTAGATAAGAATTCATTACTAAATAAATCATATTAGTGAAATCGATAAAATAAATTTTATGGAAAACTAAATAAGTGATACATGATCAGTATAATAAGACTATAAAATAAATCAAAAATAAAAAATAGATTGGTTTACCATCATCATGTGGTATTGGTCATCATCCCGCCATGTCACCACCATCGAACCAAATAAATTTGGAATGAATACCCACTTCATCTAAGAGGCACCACATCCTTTCCTACATCAGAAAAAATAATGTCTATATTCACCCATTTAGCATATTCATGGTCTGAGCATAATAGTACTTATAGGATCTCACCAAGTGTTCTATATAAGGTCATTTTTTGAAAATAATAATAATAATAGTTTGAAAATTATAAATTCAACTATATTTTATAATTTTAAGGAAATAAGAAAAAAGTCATTTCATTTTTATCATGTAAAATAAGTGACTAAATTATCAAAACATGTTTTAAAAAACATGGGGATTGGGAGTAAACCTAAATGTCACTATGTCTATGATCACCTTGTAAAATAACATCACTATAAATGGATATACCAATAAGTATTAGGAGGTGTTTCTAATGACATACCTGAATAGTGGGTGTACAACGCACCTGAGTTCACTAGATAGGGTGAGACAAATAACTAGTGGAAAAGGGCCACATACTTTAAAGTTTATTATACACAAGAAATCATAGTTTTCTATGATGTTTAAATCATACTTTAAACAATTCCATTTCATGAAATTTTATAAAGAAATTCGTCAATAGATCCAAAAAAGCATACAAAATAGTCATTACAAAATATTTCCACCACCGTTGCTAATGAGTTAAGTCAATGTATTTAATTTAAAATTAATTTTTCCAAAAACATTTCATACAGTATTATCTACATTATTTTATAAATATAATTTCAAATACCATTTATCAAAAGTTCTTCCAATGAAGGGACAAAAATGAATCACATACCTTAATCTATTTTAATCCCTTGCTATGGGTTATTATCTACATAAAATGTTAAAAGGGGTCTATAAGGTAAATAAAAACCATAATCATTAAAAATCGCATCATAAATTTTCATTAAAGGAAACCCTAGGCCAGTACGGCTTTGGGAAGGAAAGAAACCCCAAAAAATGAAATAATTAACACAATATATAATAGTGGAGGTACTTACATGATGATTTCAACGATTTTATATGAAAAAATAGAAAAAATAAAATGTGGATAGAAGGGGAAGGATGTATAACATGTGAGGAGGGGGAATATTTATGAAATTGGGAGAAAATATGGGATTAATAGGCTAAAAATTGATACGGGTAAGTTCATTATTTCGTATTTTAAGAAAAATCATATATGGTATCACTAAGATGTGAACCAGCTGACCATGGAGTGGTTACCTTATTGAGGAAACCCTATGGTGTATCTCTCCTGTATATTTTTATAGTGGTTCTCAAAATAGTATATTATGGGTTGCCAATCCCCTAGACCTCTACAGTGCATCACAACCTACCACTACATAGCCTCGCCAATAGAACCTTGTCATGGAAGAAGGCCCAATTCAATGGTGCAATGTCAAATCTAACTCTAATATCAAAAAAGGAGAGGAGAATTTAACATTTCCTAGAGCCCATACCATGGAGTTCCCTAAAGTAATCTTGTACTAAAACAACTAAAAATAACTAAAATAGAGAAAATAAATGTCGAAAGTTATAATAATGTAAAAAAAATTTAATAAAAAATAGGTTATATATATATAAATTGAAATTTTGGGTATGGATGGGTGGTGTTATAAGCTGATATGTGATACATGGTATGAGATCTCACCCTGAGTGAGAGTTTGGTAGTACAAGACATGGTATGAAACCCATCCCTGAAAGAGAGGGTAGTGTTTGATACTCAATTATTGGGCCTTACCCCAAGACATTGGGAATGGGTTTGGGTGGTGTTGTGAGATGAATTATCTTACAAAATTAGATAAATAATGTGAGTTAATAAATCATTGCGGCCTGGTTAGCACGTGATGTCCTAGCATGGTTTCTTGGATGTTGTATATTTCTACCTAGTTTATATTCTTGTACATGCATACACTGCATATGATATTTTTTTATAAGGGGTACTTAGTGAGACCCTACTGAGATGTATCTCTCACACATTTATTATCCACCCCAGCCCACATGAAAACCTTGTGATTGGATTTAAAGTTGTATGATATATAGATGATCTTGTTGGATAATTAATATTGATGTCGGTAGATTTCTCCAGGGATAGACCCATGTTTTGTAGTTTATTTTAACTTGTATTCTATTAAATAAATCTATTTATATGGGTAAATAAGTTAGCTAAACCCTGATATATGTAAGTGATTCAAAAAAGTTGTTATGGTTTCTAAAAAATATATATACTTATTTATTTTTTACAGTTGGACTTTATCTATAATTATTTGTTTGATTTGATGATTATTGATGAATTTCTAATTTACTAATTATTTGATGTGATGATAAAGAGAGTATAGTCTCCCCTCATTACTCAATATTTATAAATACTATTTGGAACACTTTAGTAAACAAGGGTACATGATTGAGGTCTTATGACACTCCAACATGATTTTGATATGTGTGATTTTATTTAGGTCATTATAACTATACTATTTGATATTTTTTATTTTTAGTTACTATTTGGATTTGTGTATATATATATATGTGTGTGTGTGTGTGTGTGTGTAGTTTTAATTATATAATAGTTTTATTTCTGAAAGATAAATAAAATTAGATAATTGATTTGATTGATTTATATATATGTCATTTAAATTTGTTTTTAAAAAGGTTATTTAGAGTTACCATGTATTACATTATTTTAGAACAATCAAAAGAATGAATTACATTGTTTTTGTATTCATTTCAAATTTTTCTTATGGATTATATATAGGTATTTTATTTTAAATTGCTTATTTATGATCCTCAAATAGTTTTTTATGCATTGTATATATAATGTAATGTTTTTCAATTTTAAATAAAAATGATACATTTTATCTTCATTATATATATAAATTCACATATATTATCATCATTATATGTATTAATGATAAATATTTTTTCATTTTAAAATCCATGTATAGTTTCTTAATGTTTCTTTAAGGTTTATGTGTTTTCATATACAATAAATATGATATATTCATTGTTTTTTTAGAATAATGGAAGAACCCCTTGCAGTTTTTTATGATTTTTGTTAGTCTTGTAGATTGAGTGAAGAATAAATGTAGGATACTTAGGTTATTTTGAACATATTAATAATGTTTTAAAGACGTTTCAAGAGGTACATATATGATTACATGAAGATCTATGAATGTTTGTGAAGTCTACAAGTCTACCAATTTTCATAAAATATAGAAATAAATGCATTTAATAGAGTTAATCCTTACTCATTATAGTAAATTCATCTTCATAGGGTGTATGAGGGTTAGTTTATTTATGGTATTTTTATAAATTACAAAATCCCAAATGTTTTCAAAAGGTTCATGGATGCACATTGTAGAGTAGATTGATTTCATAGAGTTTATTCAGATGAGAAAAAGGGAAAATGTATGAAATATATACATTTTTCTGAGGTTGTATAAAAACTATCATAGATTTGAGTTACTTAATAGAGTTATAACTCATAGTTTAACACCTAGATATTTTAAAATAACATTATGCTTGATAGCATATACAACACGCTACACCAAGCATAAACAAACCATGAAATATTATTATTTAAATATGACCATTATGACTTGACTTATTAATTTGGAGGTATGCATATTATTAACCAAATTATAATATATATATATAAATTAACTATTAAATACACATTTGTTGAATAATTATTAGTAGATAAGTACTCAATTTTCAACAAACATATTTTATACTATAGAGATATGTTTTCTTCAAAAATGGTTTTTACTGTTTTTTGTCAGATAATGATATAATTAATTTATATAACTTCTATAACTAATATTTTATAAAAAAATATCATTTTTAAATAATAATAGTAAAATTATCTTATAGGGGAATTTTCATATTTTTCTTAAAATATTGATATTCTAGTGAGTAGTGAAAATTACCGATTTTTATTAAAACCTTTATTTTTGTTTCAAGAATTTACAATGGTATATTTCGTTTGGAAATTATTTCAAAACAAATTAGTTCTATTATATTATTAATAATACAATTAACTTAATTTTAATCAACTTTATGATTGAATCTACTATAAATACATTTTAATAGAAAATGAATTTTTCTAAAAAAATATTTATGTCAAATTTTTCACATTAATTTTAATTTATATTTCTTCCATATATAGAAATTTTATTTGATCAAATATAATCTATATGTTTAATAAATTTTTCAATTTTTATAATAAGCCCATTATATTTTATTGTAAATATGAATGGTAACTATGTAAAATTTATCATCATGGTTAATGGTAAATCAGATTAATAATGGTTAAAACTGAGTTATAAGGTCATAATATTTAATATTAATTATTATTTAATATATTTTACTATATAATTTTCAACTTAGGGTATAAATTAATATATTTAATGGTCACATTTCCTTGAAAATGACTAATAAAATATTTTAACCATTGAATGTTACAAAATGTCGCCTAATTAGTTATAAATATCTATTATTTGTCTACATAGATAAAATAACAAGGTAAGAGTGAATATAAATGAAACCCCAATATTTTATGAAATATTTTTTGGAAAAAAATTAATTTCTTTGATAGATTTCATTATACGTTACAACAAGTTTTAATGAACCCTGGTAAACTCTTAATATTATTATTTAAAGAAGATAGTTATCACATGAACCTTAAAAATGGTGTAATGAATAAGAGTAAGAATATTTTAAATATTATGTATAAGGATTTATTAATAAAACATACTGATAAAAATACACAACATTTGGTAATGTCTTTATATGATTCAAAAATAACATTTTCTCAAAAAATATTTCTTTTTTTGAACTTAATAAAATTATTTCGGATGCTTTTATAAAAGTAAATTGATAAAATCGAAGAATATTTTAATCAAAATGTCTATATTATCTTCTGGTTAATTTTTGTTATATTCTGAAATTATTATTTTTTTGATGAAATGTGAACAATACTGGTCTTTTATTGAAAAATGAATTTTCATTTAAATAATTTATAAGGTTAATTTTTTTATTTTAAATGGGTTTAAAAGTAAAATTAGTTCAAATATATTTTATATATATCAATTTATTATATTTTATTCTTTTTAATATAGAATTGTGATATAATTGTTTTTAAACATTGGAACATCTTCCCTTCAGAATTTTTTTTCTCAACACATCTGCAGGTTTGATTTTAAATTAATTTTTTCACCTTATGTGAATTAAAAGCTGATAATTTTATTCCATATTCATAATGAGAATAATTTATACAATATTTTATTTTCAAATTATTTTTTTACCATAATAAATAACAAAAACAGTAAAAATTATTCATCAGGATTAAGTTAAAAATGTGTATTCAAGGTTAAACTAAAAGGATACAGATTGAAATGATTGAAAATATATCCAAAAAAAATTATTCTCATATTTACACATTATAATATCTTATTATTGATAATATTTTATTTTAAAACTTTTTCATGTGAAAAATTTGTTTAGGCATTTTTATTTACAAAAATTACCAGTGTACCACTCACCTAACTTATAAATGGTTGCCCCTCTCCTATTTTATTAACACATTAAAAAATTTGGTTCATGTAATTCCTACAAAAATATAATCTTTCATTACCTAATCTAATTATATATGTCCTAGTTTTTTCAAAAAATTCTATCCTATTAAGGATTTTCGTGAAAACCAAAAAACGTTATCCGAAGAAGAGGTAACATCCCAAACTGGGAGTTGTATTTTTTTCCTCCACCTGATTCTATTATTATTAAACAATGATTATATTATAACATAAGTATCTTAAATATAATTATATTTTTTATGTTATTTTCATGTTTTATATGTGTCTCTTCTTCAACTAAATGGGATATGAAATCATAATTTTTGTTTGTGTCGGACTACTGCCTCGTGAAATGATGTTATTCATTTTCCATCACCACCTCTCACTGCTATATATAATGATTAATTAATTTTTTTCATAATATATATTTGATTTCATTATACTTATTGAATTATTATATTGCATATAACTTGTCATGACCCCCTCCCCACAAACTGCACCTTTCTTGGGCGGTTAATGAGAGAGATATATAATGACACCCAAGTCCCACCTCCAGTAGGCCCTGGGTTGGCAACTAGCACTGAGGGTATAGTAAACACACTAATGGGAGACATTACCCTCTAAGAGAACACTTGTTGAAGAGAGAGATAAGACAGAAACCCACTAACTACAACTTAGAATACAATATAAATGAAATCCCAAGTACACGTATGTAATGTCATGCAAGAACTATTACAACTAAAAGGGAAGACTACAAATACCAACAGAAAGTAAAACAGCAGCAACCATGAAGACCGAACAACTCCTGCAATCCAATGCTAATAGTAACTAGACTAATCTACAACCTTCTCCATGTGATGTGAAAAAAAATATTATATATATGTTTGGTGAGTATAACAGTATACTCAATATGATCCTCCCAGGATCATATCGTGCAAAAATAATGAAAGAATTATAAAGCATAATGAAGCAATAGTGAAAATAATTCATCACCTAAACAAGTATAATATGTTCCCAACTTCACTAAGGATTCTCTCAACATGTATCTCATACAAGAGTATATAATGTAATAAATAATTTCATGGTTACCCCACTACAACTTAACCACTGGTTTTCATCAATTCCCCAACGTCGCATGCCCAATGAATCTGTCTTCAAATAGGCTTTCCCGAAAACACTTGGGTGTAGAACCACAGCATGCACCTCATACAAAAATACCACTAATTCCACATAACAAAAGTAACTGGGTAGTTTTTTGGAGCCACCACATGTTTCATAACATGTATTATACGTCGGGTATTATACCTCAAGCCATTAAAACCATACACTGAGTAAGAAACCTCAGTCCATCAAAGCCTATACACATTACACCTATAATAGTCAATATGAAACTATATCTAGAATATATTTGTGTAAATAACTACAATCCATTACGACCATCTACCCACAAATATGGTGAAAAATAACTATTGAGAATTCTAGTAAAAGTAACTACCAAGAGAAGAGAGTATGAAAAAAGTGGGTAGTCACCCATCCATCATCCCTTCGGGATTTTGGGGAACCCCCCCCCCCCCCACCAAGGGTTAGAATTCCTAGGGTGTCAGTTTCACTAACTGATAGGATGGATTAGCATATATAAATACAAAATGTATGTAATAATATATAGATCAGAACCACTCTATGAGAATAACCTAGTCATAGACCCAACTGTTGCTAACGTCTCTCGGACTCCCAGCTACCACTACTAATACAAGATATATTATAAGAACAAAACCATTAAAACAGAATTATTAAATTATTTATCTTTTTTATCAATTTACTTTACCTTAATTAATTATTTAGACATCAATTAACCATTATCAATTCCACATCACATTTACATAGAATCACAACAAATTACTATGTCCTCCATCAAAATAAAACCTTGTCTATAGTTCCTTTAATTTTAAACCTCAACACTTCATCCCAGCAAAATCTAACCCCATGGGTTGACAAAAAAATTTCAATAATTTTTTAACAACATTCTTTATTTTCCGTATTCCCAAGAATTCAAGAAAGACATTCTATGAAACAAAACACAGGGGGCTCAACATAATGAGTAGGTGAACTACCCATGGAGACTTTTCCACCTAAAGAAAGTGATTAGACACATCCATCCTCATGAAGCTAAACACAAAAATCATGTGGAATACACCGTGTGTCTTCATATCTTTTTTGAATGAGAGTAATCAAAACCTAGTTCCTCAATGAGTGGGGAAAGTAAATTAGATGACAAACAACATGTCCAATAACAATCCAACATTCACATAAAACCCAATTCATCATCTCATGCATCCTTTCTGACACCCACATACATAAACCGATGCAACTCACCGCGCTAGGTAACAACTTCTACCCCCATAACCACCGGGCCTCCCTGCCCCCACATACTACAGAAGCCTTCAAGGATCAGCCATGCCAGGATCGGACCACAACCCAACCAGTAGGAAACAAAAAAACAAAACTAGGATCTTTTCCCTAAACAAGGAATTCAACCACCACACACAACAAGAACTCACAACTCCAATGCATAAGGTGATAGGTCTTTAAAATAAAGAGTGTAACTAAGAACCCTTTTAGGAAATATCTTTATCGCACAACCGGTAATTTATTACAAATTGAATTGTATGATTCAATTAAACATCCATAACTATATAAATTTGATTATCATAAATTTTCAACAAAAATATGATTCATTTACATGCCTCTTTATCATTATCAAATTAATTTATAATTAATCCCAGATTTATGTTCTTTAACAATTACATATATAATAGAATGATAAAAAGAAAATCCTAGATATCACATCATATAGAAATCAATAAGAAAATGGTTATCATGGTATAAATAAATAACATACGATCGATTCCAATTCTTTAATCCAATTAAAATATTTATTAAGTCATTTTCATAGTGATCTAGGGACTAAAACATGATAACCCTGTGAATCCATGTAAAATAATATAGAATCAACGAATCCCCTACCTCAAAAATTTATTAATGTTATTTACCTGAGAACATGCCAACATAATGGATCACGATCACCTCTCATGGAAGATTTCATCCACCCGAGGACACGGAGACACCACCACACAAACCAACACCCAAAAAAACTCTATTATAAACATGGAGATCATGTGCCCTTACATGGAAAGGATAAATGTAAGTAAAGTAAAAATATAAAAGAATCCAAAATAATTGAAGTAGAAAAAACCTTATATCAGATGGATTGATACTTCTGGGTTGCACCCAAAGTAGGGGTGCATTCAGTAGGAAGAAACTCTTGGGAAAATTGGATCAGAAGACACAACACAATGTATGACTCCTATGGTAGAAAGAACTCTGGCTATCTTGTTCTATGGAGAATAGAGAAGAAAGAAAAAGGGAGGATGGTATCTCAGAATTTTGAATATCTATACATAGAATTTGTTTACATAAGGGTTCAGATTTTCCATTAATGTAGGATCTTCTCAAGATTATGTGTCTTAACTAATAAAAGGAACTCTAACACTAAGGAATATTAATATAGGAGTCATGGGATTCTAATCTGCCTTCAATACATTAACAAAAGGCCTTGAATTAATTTTACTTAATAGAAAATGTTAATGGGGTGAAACTATATGAATATGGAAACACTTTTCACATCTTTCTCATCGACAGAACTATTCACAAATGAATCACTGATAACATTATTCACTAATGACTCACTGACTTCAATTTCACAAAAATGGAAACATGGTTCATGGAGCCGTAAATTTGGAAATGTGTTGGGAATAATTCACCTTGACCTCTAAAAACACCTCAAACACTAGATATCGACAAAGGAATTTACTGGAGAGGTTTGGTTCATTACATCAGATGCCTCTCAATGCATTATTATCCCTGAGAATCTAAATCCAACCTAGATAGGAAATAGAAAAAGGGTCCAAATATAAACCTTTTGAGAAACTTCTCTAGGATATCCCCACCAAAGTATCTCATCCACTTTATCTGAGGAACAATACAAAACCATGTGAAAAATACAAACATCTTATAACTACACTCTTGAGTGAGATACCTCCCAAAAGAGATCTAGCCTTAATAGGAAACAAGAGAAGCCATCTCATGAATCACCAAAGTAACAGGAATCCTTCCCTAAAACAACACATGGTATTATTCATCCTCAAACAAGCCATCAGGGGCCACACCACAAAATTCTTGGTCTCTCGAGACCTCCACCTCAAGATCCCCCAAATGGGATTCTTCCTCCATATATACCAAATATGACTACCACATAATTTAAAACAGACACCATCTTCCCCCAATCTTCTCCGATATCAATATGTAATGATGACTGTTATTCCATTACTCCCTAGAAATCACCTATTTTACACACTACATCCCTACGCAACATCCTGCTCAGTGCATTTGCTACAAAATTTCCCTTACCAGTTGTATATGATATTTTGAAGTCACAATCCTATAAGAACTCCATCCACCAATGTTTTATCAAGTTCAAGTCATTCTGGGAGAAAACATACCTCATGATTTTATGATTGGTGAAGACCACAATGTGATCTCTGATAAGGTAATGTCTGCATAACAATAGAGAAAACACCACCACTACAAAAACAATATTATGGGTTTAATTTTTATCTTCATGGGGATGCAACTAATGATTCCCATAATAAATTACTGGTCATTATTTCATTAAAATGAATCTAAACCCTAGACGTGAATCATCACAAAAAAACTCAAACTGAACTCCTTTTACTGGAGGATAAAGAACTAGAGCACTGAACAAATTCCCCTTCAGATACTCGAAATCTCCCAAACATTGATCAGTCCACACGAATTCATGACATAAATGGTCAATGATGTCAAAGGTTTAAAAACCTAGGATACATTTTCTATAAACCTCTAGTAATTTCCTATGAGAACAAGGAATCATTGCACCTCTGCCACTATCTTAGGGGGATTCCCAAGACACATCTTATTTATCATCGACTAATCAATATAAACTCCCTGTTGGGACACCACGTGCCCTATGAAGTAGACTTCTTGATCCAAAAACTCACACTTGGAAAACTTTTGAAATAGCTGATGTCGATCAAGGACTCCTAAAATAACATAAATATGCTCTTCATGCTACCCTTCAAACATGGATTACACGAGGATGTTTTTGATGAAATCCACAAAAAATTTATTGAGGATCTCAATTAACATAGTGTTCATTAACCCCATTAACACTACTGGATCATTCATCACAATTAACTACATCACCATGAACTCATAATGCCAATTAAAAAAAATGAAAAGTAGTCTTCGAGATATCATTATCTCTCACATGCATATGATGATATCCTAACCGTAATTCGACATTTGATAAAAAACTTTCACCCTTCAGTTGATCGAAAAAAATCATCAAACCATGGAAGAGGATAGATATTCTTCACTATCACATTGTTCAAACAATGATAATCGATGCATAATCGCAAACTACCTTTCGAATTCTTCAGGAAAAAACTGGTTCACCCCATGGGGATGCACTCATTCAGAAAAAATTGCACTGCAACAGAAATAGAGATATATACATAGCTCTCACAAATCAGAAGGTGCACTCCTTATATGGATATATAGAGATATGAAACATGCCTACCTCCAGCTCAATACAGAATTCAATCCCCCGTTGAGGGGGGTAATGATACAACATCTTCTATAAATAAATTAGGGTACTCCTCCATGACCCTCATAAATGCTGACTACTGAACCGTTTATGAACATAGCATCAGCTCATCCATCAATGATGACTAAGAAGGAATACACCTCTGACCCATATGAGGGTATCTCTCACCAAAAAACACATTTGGCTCTCTATCAGTATCGAAGAAGACCACCTATCTATGGAATCAATCCACAATATCATGAATTGAATATAACCAATCCATTTAAAGGATGAAATATTATGGTTGTATCTGTAAACATAGGAAGTCTCCCTAAGAGCAGTTCTTCCCTATAACAAAATCACAGTCTCTACATACATAAAACAAGTGATCTCAACTTTTGACTGGTATAGTCAATATTAAGGGCACTGGAGCCTCTCTACCTCGAGTCCCAAGGCATGGACATGGGTCGGTGATATGAAGTAGTGTGTCTCTACTGAATCAAACAAGGCATACACCCAAGTATAAAAGAAGAAAAATGTACCTTGAACAACATCTGGCACGCTTGGTACTAGCAATGCCAAAGTATATAGGTGACCAAGACCTTCTATATGGCCTCTCTGACCCTACTGATGACCACCACCACAGCTATTCTCTACTATCTTTGGACGGGGAGAATCCTGAGGCTATCATCTGTCTACCCCATCTACTCTATGCAAGTCCAAAGATGGTGCAACCAACTGCTACTACCTCTACTAGAACTACCTCAACAGATGAACCTGGATTAGAACACCTTGTTCATGTTGACATCTTTGAAATGTTGGGCACTCTCCCATCTAATGACCTTGACCTCCATAATAAAAACAACTACGTATTCTCTTGGAATAGGATTGAGAATTGCTTCCCCCAGAGAAACAAGATGTTGAGGGTGGGGACTTACCCCCAGCAGAATGGAAACTCTACTATCCAAAAAACCAGGAACCCCAAACTAGAGATCTGCTTCTTGAGGAATCATGATAATTCCCCACCCATGATGATCTAGCTCTAGATAATGGTCTCTCAATGACATATTCCATCACCAGCACTACATGATATGACTTTATCATAAACAGGGTGACTTATCACATGATCTCTGGATAAAAAGCCTCCTCAAAATGACTCTCTCTAGACTCCTCATCTAGAAATAGGTCCACATAATGTCATAAAAGGTTCCTGAAATGGATTCAAAACTCTCAAAAACTATAGATCCCCTTTATAAGTGTAAGCATCTCTTGGATAATTTTCACCTTCACATTTGATGAAAAAAACGTGTCTCTAAACAATTCTTTGAACTTCTCTCATGAGGTTTCTAACTCCTCAAGATCCTTGTGGAACAAGAACCATCACTCCCTTACTAACTCATGCATAATCATCACAACCCACAAATCTCAGTACTCTTTCAGATCACAGATCAAACTGAAGGCTATCTCAACCTCCACCAACCAATCTTCTATGACTGCATTTGAAACAGAGCCCTCATACTTCTGTAGAATATGATGTTGAAACTATTGTAGTGTAATCCTACAAGTGTTATCGTCGTTAACCTCAAATCTACAACAATCTGTTGAAAAAGTCATTTGAACAACTTTTGCGTGATCCTGATGAGTACGTCGACCTAGATCCATACCTATAAAAGAAAAAATAGTTAGAGCTCCTAAAATTGGAATATGTAAGACTCAACATTAATTTATTAATTGTTTTCATTTATTCATTTTATGATAACCTATCTCGAGGTCTACCCATTAAAACACAAGAAAAAAGAATATTGACTCATGATCCTTTTCTAGGTATCTACCCTATAACAATTATCACCTCATTTAGTAGCCACTTTTAACTTAATGGTCCATTCATCCGATAACAGGTGGCCCTAAATACCCATGCCTTAGCTGGACTACCCTGTTTATAGTGTATTCTAATCATAGCTGACATTGTTTCCCTGCTAACCCATCAAACCTCACAGTTTCATAAATCCAAACTTCATCTTATCCAGCAACAAGACCTCTAATACAACTATGTCACAACCCCCTCCCTAGAAGGTGTACCCCTTCTATGCTGATAATGAGAGGACAAAGATAGTGACACCCAATTCTCACCTCGAGTAGGCCCTGCATTGTCAACTATTACTGAGGGTATAGTAAACACACAAAAGGGAGGCATTACCCTATAAAAGAACACATGAAAAAGAGAGTGATAATAATGACACCCATAAACCCTAACTCAAACTATAATATAAAAGGAATACAACAAACACATATGTAATGTCATGAAATAACTATTATAACTAAGAGAGAAAACTAAAGGTACCAAAATAATGTAAAACAACAACAACCATGAAGCATGAACAACTCCTACAACCCCAAGATAGTAGTAGCCATCCTAGTTGCTAACCTTCTACACATTACCTGAAAAACATTTTATATATACGTAGGGTGAGTATAAATGTATACTTAGTAGGATCCTCTCTGAAGCCACTAATGTAAATGTAATGAAATCATGATAAAACATAGTGAACAATGGATGAAACTAACTTATCACCTAAACAAGTATACTAGGTTTCTAGCCTCACCGTGGCTACTCTCACCAAGTATCGCATACTAGAGTATATAATATAATAATAAATATCATGGGTACCCTGCTACCACTTCACCACTAGTTTTTAGATTTTCCCCAACATCGCATATCTTAAGAAACACTCTCAAAAAGGCTTTCCCTCTAGATCTTTGGTGTAGCACCACAACATGCTCCTCATGCAACTCAACCACTACGTCCATGTAACCAAAGTAACTAGGTCATTTTTATGGATCCAACACCGCTCTCATAATGCATATCATATGTCGGGTATTATACCTCATGCCGTTACAACCCATACACAGAGTAAGGATCCTCAATCCATCACCACCTATACACGTTACACCTATATGAGTCTATAGGAAACTATATCCAGAATGTATGTGTGTGAATAACCACAGGCCATTATAGACCTCTACACACATATATGGGAAAAACTATCTGTTGTTCCTACCATCACAAGTTACCACCAACAGAAGAGGGCAGGTCCAAAGGTGGTAGTCATCTATCTATCCTCTCATTAGGATTTTGGGGAAATCCCCCCTAGAGCTCACAATCATTAGGGTGTCCACTTCTATAACCAACATGGTGGTTTAGACTATAGAAAAACAAAAAGAATACAATATAATATAAATCACAACCACACTATGGGTATAACATAGTCTTAGACTCAACAGTAGGTAACGCCTCTCAAACTCCATAATTCCACTACTAAGAAATGATATCCTATAAGAACACAACCTTTCCAAGAGCTTTATTAGATTACTTGTCACTTTTTATCAATTTTTTTAAATGTGAATTAATAATTTAAGAAATAATTATCCATTATCAATTCTACATTAAATTTCATTGGTATCACAAAAAAGTTCTATGCCCTCCGACATAACCAAAACAATTCCATGGTCTTTTAAATTATAACCTCAACATTGAATCATAGCAAGATCCAACCCCATGGGTTAACATCATTTCACTACTAAACATTCGTCCCATAGCGACCGCCAAAGGGGTCGCTATAGGCCTCTAGAGACTGCCCAACAACCGCCATTGGTGGTCAATGAAGCTGGCCGAAATGTTATCCTACAGCGACCGCCATTGGCCGTCTGTAAAGCTAGCCGAAATGCCGGCCTACAACGACCGCCAGTGGGGTTGCTCTTTTTCTTAAGCGACCGCCAATGGTGGTCGCTGTTGAGGTAAGCAGGCAACCTAAAGAACCGCCTGTGGCGATCGATAAACTAGAAATATTTTTTTAAAAAAAAATCATGGTATAAAATAAAAAAATAGCATATAAATCATAAATAATGGAAAACAAATACAAACACCATAAACATCAAGATCATCATAAACAATAAATGATAGACGTGCTTCAACGATCCACACCCATCAGCATTAGAAACCTACAATAAGATACAAAGAAAAGAACTAAACAAAACAAACCTAAATTTAACATATTTATTCAGTTATTATATTCATATAATAAAATTAAATCTGACATCTCAATGGTACTATAATGATTTAAAACCCCCAATTTAAGAAATGTTATCATTTTAGGATTTCCCCCTTGTTTTGGTGTCTTTACTTTAGTTTCTGAAAGTGTTTTGTTGTCTAAAAAGGAATTTTTTCCACGCACACCACATGTCTTATAGATGTGATGTCTCCTCCTACATGTCATTATAATATTCCTATTGTTTTCGTGTGGTTTCAGGTCATTCGGAGCATGTTTACTCTGAATTCGACCGTGACATGCCATTTTGGTCTTTTATGGCTCTGGAAACACGTTTCCAGTCACCGCAGTCAAACGACACTTTTTATTGAAGTGCCGTCTACACATCCATTTCAAAATTTCTACCACGATTGTTTTCATATGATTTCATGGCATTCCTAGGTTGTTCGGGTGGTTTTGACCACCAAACGCACCCTTTTACAGCACGTTGAACTGCTAAAAACGACATATTCGATCGTACCGCATGTACCGCACGTCCGATGGATGTGTTGTCTCCTCTTAAAGGTCACAAATAAAATTCCTATTGTTTTCATGTGGTTTCAAGTCATTTGGAGCACGTTTTCTCGGAGTTCGACCGTGACACGCCGTTTTGGTTTTTTATGACTCCGGAAACGTGTTTCCGGTCACCGCAGTCAAACGACGCCTCCGATTGATGTTCCGTTTGGAAGACCATTTCAAAATTTACTCCCAGGTTGTTTTAGTAGGAGTTTATGGAATTCTGAGGTCATTTGGGTGGTTTTGACCACCCAACATGCCTTTTTAGAGCGCGACGAACTGCTGAAAACAACACATTCGGGTGTACCGCGTACACCTCATGTCTGATGGATGTGTCGTCTCTTCCTACATGTCATGAATGATATTCCTATTGTTTTCAGGTGGATTCAGGTCATTTGTAGCATGTTTTCTCTGAATTCGATCGTGACATGCCGTTTTGGTCTTTTAAGACTTCGGAAACGCATTTCTGGTCACTATGATCAAAATACACCTTCGATTGATGTGTTGTCTACCCAACCATTTCATAGTTTACACCATGGTTGTTTTTGTCTGATTTCATGGCATGCTAAGGTCATTCGGGTGGTTTTTACCACCCAACGCGCACTTTTAGAGCGCGTTGAACTGCTGAAAATGATACATTCGGTCGTACTGCGTACACTGCACGTCTGATGGACTTTTAGTCTACTCATACATGTCATGAATAATATTCATATAGATTTTGTGTAGTTTCAGGTCATTCGGATCACATTTTCTCTGAATTCGACCAGGACACACTGTTTTGGTCTTTTATGACTCTGGAAATGTGTTTCTGGTCACCGCGGACAAATGAAACCTCCGATTGACATGCCGTCTACCCGACCATTTTACAATTCACACCACGATTGTTGTCATATGATTTAATGGAATTCTGAGGTTTTTCGGGTGGTTTTGACCACCCAATGCGCCTTTTTAGAGCGCATCGAACTGCTGAAAACAACACATTCGGTCATACCGAGTGCACCGCATGTTCGATGGACATTCCATCTCCTCCTACATGTCAATAATAATATATATATTGTTTTCGGGTGGTTTCAGGTCATTCAGAGCACGTTTTCTCTGAATTCGACCGTGACACGCCGTTTTGGTCTTTTATGACCCTGAAAACGCATTTCTGATCCCCGCGGTCAAAAAACACATCTAATTGATGTGCAGTATGGCCAACCATTTTTCAATTCATACAAAGGTTTGTTTCTTATGATTTCATGGCATTCTGTGGTCGTTCAGGTGGTTTTGACCACCCAACGCGCCCTTTTAGAGAGCGCCAAACTACTGAAAACGACGCATTCGGTCGTACTGTGTGCCCTGTATGTCTGATGGACGTGTCGCCTCCTCTTACATGCCACGAATAATATTCATATTTTTTGTGTGTTTTTAGTTCATTCAGAGCACGTTTGCTCAGAATTCGACTGTGACACATCGTTTTGGTCTTTTATGACTCTGGAAACGCGTTTCCGGTCACCGTGGTCAAACGACACCTTCGACTGATGTTCCTTTTGCTTGAAAATTTCAAAATTCACACCACTGTTTTTTTTGTATGATTGCATGGAATTATGAGGTCGTTCGGGTGGTTTTGACCGCCCGACGCGACCTTTTAGAGCGCGTCGAACTGCTGAAAACGACACAATCAGTCATATCGTAGGCACCGCATGTTTGATGGAAGTGGAGTCTCCTCCTACATGTCACGATTAATATTAATATTGTTTTCATGTGGTTTCAGGTCATTCTGAGAACGTTTGCTCTGAATTCGACCGTCACACGCCGTCTTGGTCTTTTATGACTCCAGAAACGTGTTTCCGCTCACCGCGGTCAAACAACACCTCTGATTTATGTTCCGTCTACCTGAACATTTCACAATTGACAACACAGTTGTTGTCGTATGATTTCATGGAATTCTGAGGTCGTTCGTGCGGTTTTGAACACCCAACATGCCCTTTTTGAGTGCGACGAACTGGTGAAACGACACATTCGGTCGTACCGTGCGCACCACATGTCCGATGGACGTGTCGTCTCATCCTACAGGTCACGAATATTATTCCTATTTTTTTGTGGTTTCAATTCATTTGGAGTGTGTTTTCCCTGAAGGGGCTAATGGCATAATGACTAATTGGCCTAACGACCGACCGTTTGACCTATTGTATAGTTGTACAATTGGAATAATTGCATAATGGCCTAATGGCCATTTGTTATGACATCCAATTGAACAATTGGCCAACTGGACAATTTCACTAATAGACTAACAGCTTAACGACCCATTGGTCTATTGTATAGTTGTACAATTGGGGGGGGGGGGTTGTCCGGGGGTGCGGGGGGGGGCTGTCAGGGGTGGGGCTGTGTTGGGTGGGGGATGTTGTCCAGGGGTGAGGGGTACTATACGAGGGTAGGGGGAGGCTGTCCGGGGTTGTGGGGGGGGGGCTGTCCGGGGTGGGGGGGGGGGTTGTCCGGTGGTGGGGTGGGTTGTCCGGGGTACGGGGGGGTGCTGTCCAGGGGTGGGGTGGGTAGTCCCGGGTGCAGAGGGGGGGGGGTGTCCGGGGTGGGGGGCTGTCCGGGGGTGGGGGGGTGGGGTGTCTGGTGACTAAAAATAGTGAACCTGATCTCAGTCATCAAAAACAAGTTTCATGGTTTATATTAAAAATTACATGGTTTTCTCAAAACTATTACAGAACATGAAATTTAAAACATTAAAGAATTAAATGAAAAAAATATCCAAATCCTTAATCAGTTTCATGGTTACTTCTCAATTCGTTCACACAAACATTACATCAGGCCAAAACACACATGATACCCCTAAATCAAAAATAAATCTCACTATAAACCAAAACTAAATAGCAATAACAACCCCACCATTAAAAACAAAAACACACCTTTTGAATATAATGTGTTATGTGTGGTCAGGACTACTACCTCAATCCAGTGTGCCAGGGGCCTACAAAAAATAAACATTATAAATATTTTCATAAAAAATAATATAAATAAAATAAATAAATACACTATAAACCTGCATCATCTAGTCCCCTGCACCATCACATGGATGCACATATTCCCGCAGTGCTCTAAGCTCCGCAATCAATTGCACATTTACCTCCTCCGAATCATGCAAACCTTCCTTGAAATATGACAACTGATGTGTCATATGAGCAACAACAGGACTAAAAAACCTAGAACGTGACACTACAGAATGCGGAATCCCTATTCCATAGGTCAAACTATATTCATGCTTATCCCGACCTATAATGTGATGAAAGATCTCATCCCTTCGCAATGGTAGTTATCGCTGGTCCTCCGGCAGATGTTCTAACTCAGCTTCAAATTGATCCTGTGAAATATTTTAATATATATACATACATATATATATATATAAATGTTAGCATTCATATTTATATAATTATTGGTAATTAAAAGCACTTACTATCATTGTTGTAGCCTCTGGATCATTGCTATCATGGGTCCTCATCCACACCGACATTTTATCAGCCGGTGCACCTTGCTCCCGCAACAGTATATGAATAGAATATAAACAAAAAACCATATTAATTAATAAATTAAAAAATGAATAATAAATACCTAATGTCGGATCCGATACATGTGACGAGTCTCAAGCCTGTGAGGTGGTCCCTGCAATGCTCGATTCTCAGAATGGCGTGCTGACACCTCCTTCATTCAATTCATTCAAATTTCAAAAAAATCACATATTCATGAAAATATTTATACCAAAATAAATATACAAACCGAAACACCCTCAGTAGACCAATATGCAACTAATTCATGCCACAGATCCAGGAGGAAACCTCTTGGGACTTTTTCCAGAATTTTTGGGGCACCCACATTTGGTATCCAGTGGTCCCTTTTAACTTTTCCATTATAGTCTTTCCACATCTTATGGTATTTTCTCATACACACGGGCCAAAAATCATCGGGGAATACTTTTAAATTTTTCTATTAAAGAAAAAAATAACACATATTATTATTGTTTATACATAGAGAATAAAGTAAAATAGTCTTCTTACCCAAACCTCCCTCCAAAGATGATCTAATGTGTCATGAGGGATAGAAGCCCAGTCACGCATGTTCAATGGAAATAGATGTGTGTCACGTATGATATGACCCATTTGACGAATAAATGTAGGAGAATTTAGTCCCACGGGATGAAATACCTCATCAAAGGAAAAATCAAACTTTTTGTCGGAATTCCATGATAAAATTCCACGACCAGGGCCTCTCTTGCGAGAGGAAGAAGCAATCGAGTCTGATCCTGTTGAAAATAATTTTATATATAATTTGATATATGTTATATATATATATATGTTTATCAATTACATAAAAATTAGATACAATGACATTCAAACATACCTCGATCCTGAGACATAGATGCCTTAGATGGATGATGTAGATCTACTTCGTCTTCCCCTGACAAGCCTACAGTCATAGAAAATATTAGTAAGGGGACAATCCAAAGTGTCCAAAATATAAATTGGATTTTTATTTAAAAAAATCAAACTTATACAGTTGTTAAACAAACAAAAAGGGATTGAATAATTTGTTGTGAATGAATTTTAAAAAATCAGAGAGTTAACAAAATAGATATTCAAATTATGTACAAAACCAATCAATGCATAGCCAAATTTCAGATTGAATTAATAAAAATTCAAGATGAAAATGAACCAGATGAAGAATACCTCAATGGGAAGATACACCGACAATAAAATCAATATACCAAGAGTTAAATAACACTAAATATTTGTAACTGAATAAACTTCCAAAAGTGATGATTAAAACATACAAGTATTTATAAAATGGTAAGATAATTTATGATATCCTAAGACTTTCAATACTGAATAGTGGGAAACCAGTTATACCTTTCATTAAGCATGAAAATAGACTGTCTCTCCTTCAATAGCCACTCTAACCCAACAAATATCTTCTTCACGTTGAACTACAGTATGTTGATCAAGATGTTGGAAAACAAACGAAACAGTCTCAGGTTCATCTTCTTCAAATAAAAACACTCCTTGCTGAGACCTTTTGACAACAACTTGACAACTTGGATTCAAAGGAAAAGTAAAAAACAATAATTGTTCTGCTTGTGATGTCAAAATGAAGGTTCATTCTCAACTCATTCATTTCTTTATAACAAATTTTTAAACTTCACCAATGAAAACTGATATTGATCGACTTTACATCCATGCACTAGATTAACCCAATTACACTTTAACAATATATACATCAACCCATGTGTGTATACAAATTCAATGATGTCTATCAATTGACCATAGTAATAACTAGAATTGACAAATGGACAACTGATTTGACTGTTTTGTGTTGCTCGTTTGCCATCAACATATTTAATGTGAAATTGAAAACCATTAGAACTTATAGATTTATAACAACGAGCCGTTATAGATGGACCCTCATCTAGTTGGATAAATTCTTCAATAGGTATGGGGTCCCCTAACTCCCTCATCTTATGAACCTACATAATCCGTAAAATTCAATACATATATATGCAGAAAGAAATTAGTATAATACTTCTCTCATAATGAAAATCAATTTATACGTACCCAATCCTTGAACCAATCATGAAATGATGCATAATGTGACTGTTGAATTTGCAACTCAGTCGCACGATACATATCTTATTTTATCTCATTAATGTGTTTCCTGCAAATGATAACGCAATGTTTAAATGATCAACATATGAAAACAAAACATGAAAAAGTTAAACAATAAAAGTGATAAGATACTTACTGCATTAATGGTGCAACTGATGGAGTATTGAACAAGATATATCGATGTGCTTATATCCACTCGATGTTGTCTATATCAAATCTGGTTCCTTCTCCAACTAGACAATTATGAATCCAAGAGGGCTCATCTAATTTTGTTTCAACATCCGTATGATATTCTGGACAAAAAGTAGTACACTCATCCATCAAATAACCATTGGCTACTGATGCCTTCAGACGAGATCTTTTGTGTACAAATCGTTTTAATGTACTCAAATACCGCTCAATAGGATACATCCACATGAATTGAACCGGACCAACATCCATTACATCATCAGTTAGGTGCACAATCAAGTGTACCATAACATTGAAAAATGAGGTGGGGAATAGTTTCTCAAAGTGACAAAGCATAAGTATAATTCGGTCCTTCAATCCTTTTAAATCACTCATTCGTCGATTTCTTAAACAAAGCTGTCTAAAAAAATTCTCATCTCAATAAAAGGATGAACAAAATTGGGGTATAAACAATCCCAAATTACAATTGGAATATACTACTAAAGTAGTATGTGATTCCATGAATTTTCAACCTTTGAAATGTCTTGCTCGTCAGATTCACTCACTTTTAAATATAAGAAGAGTAACCATCAGGCACCTTGAGCATCTTCAAAATGGAATGAAATGTTTGTTTCTCCTTTGTAGTCATCGTATACTGTACAGCAGGCATATATGCACTATTTCCCTTAGCTAACTGTAAATGAAACTGTTTCCTTAAACCCATTTCTTCCGAATCACGGTGTGCATTAACATGGTGCTTTGATTTTCCACTGACACCTAAAATGGTCCACAATATGTTTTCACAAAAAAAAATTCAATGTGCATAAAATCAAAATTATGCCTCAGTATGTTAGTTTTCCAATATGAAAGACTATAAAGAATATTTTTCTTTTTCCAATTGTGACTACATTGCCTACTCACAACACAAATATTACGTACTGGAGGATCCAACAAATCATGAATTTCATATACCATGCAGATGTTTTCTTCCTCAATCTGCGATAAAATTTTGAATCCTGACCTGATATTTGGTGATGGGATGATCTCTGTAGAACCATCAAATTCCATTCTGTCCTTTCTAAACCTATGCTGAGGTGGAAGAAAACATCTGTGACCCATGTAAGCCCATTTTTTGGAATGTTTAATCCATATAAATTTTTTACTTTTATTGCAACAAGGGAAAGAAAATTCCCCTTTCGTACTCCAGCCTGATAAATTTGCATAATCTGGAAAGTCCGTAATTGTCTACAATAATGTAGCCTATAGTTTGAAATTTTCATTCATTTCACAATCATAAGTCATCACACTATCTCCCCAAAATTCATTCAACTCATCAATCAATGGCTGAAGGTAAACATCAATCTTATCCCCCAGACTTTTAGGTCCATCAATAAGAGTGGAAAGTAATATAAATTGTTTCTTCATACAAAGCCATGGTGGAAGATTATACGGAACCAACACCATAGGCCATGTCCTATGAGTTGCACCAACCATAGACTTGAATGGATTGAAACCATCTGCTGCCAATCCCAATCATACATTACGAACATCTTTAGCAATGTCGGGATGTCTCTTATCAAAATCCTTCCATGCATGAGATTCTGCTGGGTAGGTTAACATATCACTTTCATGAACTCTTTCTGTATGCCATCTCATTTAATTAGAATCTTTAGATTACATAAAAAATATTTTCAACCTCATTTTAAGGGGAAAGTAACGCATTTTCTTTATGGAAATCATTTTCCCCTATATCGCAATCTGACTTTGATGAGTCTGATTTCACATGTTCTTCTTCCACCTGGAAGCACCACAAACTGTAAAAATATCCAAATGGTCAGTTTCCTTTATAAACAACATATAGTTGTTTGCACATGCATTTGGGGTCTCATATATAAAACCTAAGTTCTCTATCAACTTACGAGCATGATAATATGACTCGAGAATCTTATCGTTGATAGGAAGAACCTTTTTCAATAACAAAAAAATCATGTTGAATGATGTGTCTGACCAATGATTCAATGTCTTGAAATGAAACAACTCCACGATAAACGACAGTTTATTATAAGAAGTACATCCAGGATATAATTCTATTTTTGCATCATCAAGTGCTTTATAAAACCTCCTCGAATCTCGATCTGCACCAAAGCGAAGATTTATCTAACCGGTCTCAAGATTCTGGATGTCAATGGCTTTAGGATCCAACCCACGTACCATTTCTGTAAGTATTTCATGCATGGGATCATTCATCCTAGCATCAACATCCTTCTGAACTGCATCCGTATTTTGACAACAAACATATTCTTCTACATGACGAGTCCAACTCTTATAATTATTCAGAAACCCATTAAAAAATAGGTGTTGCCTCAAAGTATCTCGTGTTAATTGATATTTGTTAGCCCATTTTCTACATGGAAAACTAATATAGTCACTTTAAAATCCTTTGGTGAAGTCAATAAATAGCATAATGCCATTGATATATTCTTTAGATGTTCGATTTGGAATATCAATCAAACTCTTATCCATAATAATATCTGTATAATAAAAATTTAGACAATACTTATTACATTTTCATTTTCCAAATCAACTATATTTAAAATAAATACTAATCAATTGTTTGTGAACCATTGATAAAATAATAGTGTAAGTGAAAGCCCATGTCATACCTGATTATGATTCAAACCTGGAAGGGAGGGGAGCCGAAGGAGGTTCTGCGAGGGAGAGGAGAGGCATCGAAGGGGATCCGGAGCCAGAGGCGGTGCGGTGAGGGAGGGGATGGGTGGCAGTGGCGGCGGGGAGCTGAAGGAGAGGAGGCGGTGAGGTGGCTACAGTGCAGCGAGGGTGGGATGACGAGGGAGGGTACCAAGGACAGCAGGGAGCCAGAGTGGATGGGCGACAGTGGCGAGGGGACGAGTAGCAACCATCTAGGGAGGGAGGGGACCGGGTGGAGGCAGTGCGACGAGTGAGGGGGCAATGAGGGAGGGGATGGGCGGTGGTGGTGTGGCAACGGAGGGGGATGAAGAGGGAGGGGACATGGTCTGGTGGGGAGATGGAGCGGAGGGCGGTCAGGGGATGAGGACGGGCAGCGGGGGGGCTGTCCGGGGTGCAGGGGGGTGTTCAAGGTGGGGGGCGAGGGGGTGGAGGGCCGAGGGTGGAGGTCAGAGGGCAGAGGGGTCAGAGACCGGAGGGGTAGTGGCCAGAGGGTGGAGGCCAGAGGGATGAGGGATGCTGGAGTGGATGGAGGGCAGGGTGGAGGATGGCCGAAGGGTGGACGAAGGGCTGGTGGAGCTGGAGTGCAGAGGGTGGAGGGTGGGTGGAGGGCACAGTCCAATGAGGGCAGAGGTTGGAGGGTAGCGAGGGCGGCGAGCGGTGGATGGTAGCGATGGAGCGTGACGATGGGGTAGGGATTGTGGGGGAGGGTGGAGGGTAGCGGTGAGGGAGGGCGTGCGGTGAGTTTTGAGGGCAAGGGAGGAAGGCTCGCGAGGGGTGGGGCATCGAAGCCTCCTTTTTTTGGAAAAGCTCAGCGGCCTCCATCGGCAGTCTCCCATGTTAGCGGGATTTAAAGCCCAATATTATAGTGGTGTTTATTCATTCATTTATTAACAATATTTTTACCTTCCATTATTCCTAGGAATTTTTGAAAAACATTCTATGCTACCAAACATAGGGGACTCAACATGGTGAGTAGGTGAACCACCCATAAAGTCTTTTCCACCTATATAAAAAGCATAGACCCATCCATCCTCAGGAAGATAAACATGTAAAGAATGTGGCATACCATGTGTGTATTAAAAATTTTGGAAGGAGAGTAAGAAAAACCAGCAACCTCAATGAATGGAGAAGGTAAAGTAGATAACATAAAACATGTTCAATAAACATCCAATAATCAAATCCTACCCAACTCATCATCTCTAGTGTCCTCCCAGCACCCACATGTATAAACTGATGCATCTCACCACTCTACGAGTTTACTACTTCCACATCAACCACTAGGATTCCCTACACCAACATACTAACAAATCATTCCAATATCAGCCATTCCATGCTCACAACACAACCCAAGAAACATGAAACAAACACAAAGAATTGGTATCTTGGCCCTAAACAAGGAATTCACCTTTCAAACACAACAATCACTCACATATTCAAAAAATAATGGTCCATAGCCTTTAAAATCAATAGGGTAACTCAGAACCCTTCGAGGAATTTTCATTATCACACAATCATTCCAATATTCCATAGTGAATTAACCAATTTAATTAAACAAATAGGACTACATCCATTTTATTACCATCAAATTGAATTAAGAACTGGATTCATTTACATACCTCTTTATCCTTAGCTAATTAATTTATAATTAAACCCAGATTTATGTTCTTTACCAATTCCATCAATTGAGGCATGCTAACCAGAAAATTATAGATATCACACGATCCAGAAGTCAATAGGAAACCCATTATCACGGTATACAGAAATAGCATATGATTTATTCCAATTATTTAATCTAGTTCAAAAATTTATTATTTTAATTTTATTATGATTTAGTGGCTAAAACATGATAACTCTGCAACTGTACGTAAAAAAATATAGAATCCATGAATTCCCTTCCTCAAAAGGTTCTTCATGTTCTTTAAACAAGAATAGACCAACACAACATATCACGATCACCTCTCCTAGAAGACTATATTTACTGGAGGATGGAGAGACACCACCACACCAACCCACACCCAAGAAAACTCCATTATAAACAAGTAGATCATATTCCATAACATGGAAAGGAGAATGAAAGGAGAGGAAAAATATTTACGAACAGAAAAGAACAAAAATAAAACATAACTTAAATCAGACTAATGAATACTTCCTAGTTGCACCCAAAATAGTGGGTGCATGCAGAAGGAATAAAATCCATGGAAAACAGGATATGAATCCACATCACAATGTATGACTCCTATTGTAGACAGAACCCTTGGTGTCTCATTCCAGGGAGAACAGAGAAGGAATAATAAGGGAAGAAGGTAGCTTAGGGTTTTCAAAATATAAACAGAGCATCATTTTAGATATGGTTTTAGATTTTCCATTAATGGTAGATCTAGTAAATATTATGAAGTTTGACCATGTAAAGGAACTTTGACATATATGAATATTAATATTGGAGTTGTGGGATTGGAATTTTCCCTCAATCCCTTAAAACAAGGCCTTGAATGCATTTTACGTTGAAGAAAACATTAAAGGGGAGAAACTATAGGATGATGGAAACACTGTTCCCATCTATCTCACAAACAACACTGTTCAAAAATGAATCTCCTACAACACCATTCAAAAATGACTCACCAATAGTATTATTCCCACAACTATTAACATTGTTCACAGAACTGGAAATTTGGAAAAGTGATTGGAATAAGTGACCATGACCTCCCAAAACACCATAAACACCAGATTTTAGAAATAGAATGGATTGAAGAGGTCTGGGCCTTTACATAACTCTTTTATTTCCATTCCATTAGAATATTCCAATATTCTCATGTGTACAAAAAACTATCGGCTCACGAAGTGATGTCATTTTGTCACCCTTAACATAGAAGGAAATAAGGTTGGTTTTAATGGACATATGTGATATATAAAGATTAAAAATATTATATAATGATAATATATTATTTTTATTTATTTATTTTAATCTCTCAATAAAATGGAAAAAGTTTTCATCTGTACGTATAACCTACCGCCTCCATAAATATTGTATTTCAATTTCTATCGCAAAATTTTATGGATCACACTAAATAAATATATAATGAATATATATGATATTTATATAATATTTAAAATTATTTTTATTATGGAACCAAGATCAATGTAATAAGATGAAAATTAACAATCCAATGATTACCTGAAAAACAAAGTTGTTATAGTCCGAAATGTAATTTTTACATGAAATTGTGAAAATACATTTAGTAAAAGGTCATAAGAAAATAATATATGATATGATATATATAATAATGATTATATAATAGATGTATAATAAACTTATATTTATTATATATGATTTTTTAACATGTACGAAGGAATTATGGACTTATGGTAAGGTGAGTTTTTCTCAATTTACCTTTATTGAGATATATGTTATGTTATGAGCCTATATTCTTTTAAGAGGTGTATATGCAACCCCATTAACAAGTAATAACAGGAATTTAAATATTCTCTTTGTATTTTATGATTAATTAAATGTTATTCCTTCATGGGTATTATTATTAAATAGTACCATAGTGGTAAGGGTTTTATGACACAATCTCATCATTTATGAGGGATGTTCATGACTACGCTTCCAATGATAAAATGTTGTAATCTATATCTCAAGAAACACACATATATTATTATACTATGGTTATTAATGAAGGATACATATTTTCATTCATTATTCTCTATATATGTACTCAATAGTTTAAAATAATGTTTTTATGAATAAATCATCATTATTTCTATCTTCGGTCAAATACCCATTTTCTTCCATATCCATGTTTTTAAAAAAATATAAAAATTATATTTAAATTAACTAAATGTTTTATTAAAATATTTTCTCCCCATGTTTGACACTACTGTAAAACTATACTATACCAATGGTTTTAAACTTCTAGGATAACAAATCCCAATGGTTTTATGAACCGTTGGGGCGTTGAGCGTTGCCATAGACCTATACCTACACTTCTGGTTGAGTCGTTGGTATAGTGATCCTAAAATTAATATATACCAAGAGTTCAACTTGAACTATTGGTTATCCATATCCTAATAGTTGGAAACCGTAGGGATAGATTTATACCAATGTTATTCGACCATTTTTATACCTTTATCCCAACAGTTTTGAACCGTTTCACATGTTTCAATACCAATGGTTTAGCTGAAAAGTAGGTGTAAACTGCTTATTTACTTAATACCAACGATTATTTGAACCATTGGTATACCTTAATACCAATGGTTCAATTGAACCATTGGTATAAACAACTTGATTACTAAATACCAATGATTCAGTTGAACCATTTGTATATAGTCTTACACACTTAATACCGACAATTCTGTTGAAATGTTAGTATAAGCACACATATGGTCAACTAGTACCAAGATGGCTTCCTGCAACAACCAGTAGCCACCAAACTTCCAGCCAGTACATAGCATCCTTCCTACCTGTAGAATCCAGTACACAACATCCTTCCTTCCTGCAGTAGCCAATACACACCAGGCTTCCAGCCAGTACACAGCAGCCTTCCTATTTTCGCATTACTTCCCAAATTTCATTCTGGATAGTTAAGATATTATCCAATATAACAAAACAAATAAGAATCACCTTAATGTATTTAGTATCCAAAAGACTCTATTTGGAAGTCTAAATTGATTCATGTAACCCAATATATTCACATTGTTTAGACTACATCAGGTAGTCTAACAAGAAATACCTCTCATGATCCTAACAAGAAAGTATCTTATGTCCAACTTTTTTTACTAATATAAAACCAAGTATTTTATCCTGTAAGAAACTGGTGAGAAAAAAATACAGTTTTTAAACCACCACTTATTGGTTCTAACATAGAACTTCTTTTTTCACTTATTGGAGATTCCTCCACCACACCCAGGAATAGAAGAAACATAAAATACCTCTATTACTATGGTCAACTCTGCTATAGTAGTCAGAGTTACAGGCCACAAGAATTCGGCCCAACCGGATCAAGCTACACCAACCCAAAAAGTTCCAAATCATCTATTTTAAAAATATATTCATCTTAAATCCGTTAAAAGATTCAAATTATGCTTTATTAATATCACTTTAAAACCTTTAAAATAATTAACACGCTTCCTTTTTCTAATATAATTGACAAAAAATCAAAAATAGGCTATCATTTTAGATCAAAAAAAATTTAGATGCTTTTACAAATACAAATATCTTTATAAAAGTATTCCCATGTTTTCTATAAGAATCAATGTATTTTTAATATTTCCCATTTCAAAATTTCCATTTAATATTAACCCCAGACAATGAAAACACATATAATAAACCATGATCCATCATAAAAATAACCATAAAGAAAATTGAAATAACTCGAAATCAAAAAAAAATGAAAAATTCCAAGTTAAAAAAAACACACAACAAAGCAAGAAAATATTGAAGTCAAGATTCATTCAAGAAAGATGATATCTCTATTCATGAGTTTTCAAGGGGTTTACAGACCCAGATAATTGAAGAAATTATGTGAGTATTTGAGAGGAGTAGATCTAATCATGCCTATCAGATACTAAAGATCTTGAAGATTATGTTCATGAGTAGACTAGGTTTTCTAGTGTGTGCATACAGGGATATCTAAATCAAGTGGTGCATAAGAAACTTGGAGATTAGGGAGATATTCATTTATTTTAATCATACCATTTTATTGGTTAGTGAGAAGATGCATTCATTGGTGGGACTCTAGAGTATGATCATATTGAGTCTCTATTCTACTAGGATTGAGAGGTCCTTAGTGTGACCACTTAGGTTTAGAGTGGAGAATCTGCAACTGGGGTGACTAACCAATCAAGGAAAGCAGTTGGCATTTGAGTCCAAACCTTTTAAAACCTTTGGATGTTGATGGAAACTATAGTGAGTGATTCAAGAAGAAAAACTCAGCAGGTGTTTGAAAAAATTAAATACCTAATATAGAATGAAGACCATCATGAAATAAGTCATCTTCTGTAAATTCATATAGTGTGGAAGAAAGGGGAGAGTTCCAGAACATAGAAATGTTAGAGAAAAGGGAAATCAAAACATGTTGGTGTGGGAGTAGCTTAGAGGAAGATGGTCCCATGTGTTGCCATTATGGAATGTAAGGACACCTGAAAACAGATTTCAATGAGTGGAGATTTAATTATGGTAGATAAACTTTTTAATGTGTATTTCGTAATCATAAATTAGGAGATAAGAGTGGTGTGTTGTTGACTATCTCTAATTCTATTGATTCTTTGCTATAGAATCTCAAGCTTCATTTCACTTAACATTTAACAGGGGAAGTATGAAGAACTATACTTCAAAAAGATATGGAATGGTTTATTTTATAGATAATATTGCTCTAAAAATTATAGAAAATAGGTGACATATCCTTGCAGATGGAAAATATAAGTATGTTTGAGTTACGGGGTGTGTGGTGAATACCACAGTTAATGAAGAATTAATTTTCCTTCTAAATAGATGATGTATGTTTTTACACAGTATTCATAGATAGTGCATGGAAAATTTTACACCATTCCATGGTTGTGGATAAAAAATTTAAGGATGGGAAGTGTGAAGGTAGAATATTTAGAAATTATTTGAAGGTTTCCACTGCATCCCCCATCCCCCACTCCACTACAGTCCCCCATCCCCAACTCCAGCCCCCCCCCCCCCAACTCTAAAGAACCCCCATCCCCCAATCCATAAAACCCCCCACCCCCACTTTAATGTAGTCCCCTCATCCCCCAATCTACTGTATCACCCCCCCCCCCCCCCCACTACAGCCTCCACCCCACAATCCACTGCATCCACCCCCATCACCTACTCCACTGTAGACCCCCCATCCCCACTCTACTAAGGCCCCCATCCCCACTCCAATGCAGTCCCCCATCCCCCACTCGACTACATCCCCCAGCCCCCACTCCACTACATCCCCCCATCCCCCACTCCACTGACCCCATCCCCCACTCTATTGACCCACCACTCCACTGTAGTCTCACCCCCATCCCCCACTCCACTGCACCCCCCAGTCCCCACTCCACTACACCCCCATCCACTAATCCATTACAGCCACCCCCCACTAAAACCCCTCCATCCTCAACTCCACTACTCCCCCCCCCCACTGCATCCCCCCATCCCCCACTCTACAGAAGCCCCCACCATCCCTAACTCCATCCACCCCATACCCAACTCCCCTAACCCCATCCCCAACTCCACTAACCCCTCCCCCACTCCACAGACCCCCAACCCCCAATCCATATAACCCACCACTCTTCTACAGTCCCCCCAATCCCCCACTCTACTGCAACCCCTACTCCACTGCATCCCCCATCCCCTATTCCACTGCAGCCCCACCGGTCACTTGCAGCCCCCACCCAGTCCCCACTCCACTACATCCCTCATCCCCTAATCTAGTACACCCCCCACTGTAGCCCCCTCATTCGCCTGCAGCCCCCCACCCAATCCCCACTCCACTACAGCACCCCCCCACCACCACTAAAGCCCCCCGGACCACTACAGCCCCCACCGAGTCCCCTATACACTAAAACCTCTACTCCACTGCATCACCTCATCCCCCACTACACTACATCCCCCCACTCAATCCCCACCCACTGTACCCCATGGTCCCTTGCAGCCCCCACCCAGTCCCCACTCCACTGCACCCCCCCCCCCCCCCTCATCCCCCATTCTACTGCACCCCCCATCCCCCAATCAACAGACCCCCCACTGAATGACATCCACCCCCATCCCCCACTCCACTGCTCCCCCATCCACCAAAGTCATAGGAATTTTTCTTTTCAAAGTATCATAATGTTCTTTAAAAAAGATAGGTATCATGATCGGAACCATGATGAAATGTAGTGGGAGAAACGGAATGCACATGCTTGGGTTTCACTGAGTGATGATTTCAATGTGAGTATGCCATTTTGATTTATGTAAAAATTTATAAATGATAAAAATTGTTGATTAAGGTGATTTCTAATTATATTTCTATAGTTTAATGTAATAGACATCTCAAGGATTGTGGAAGCTTAGTGGTAGAATTTTGGAAGTGAAGGTTATGAAAGGAGTGGGGTCATAGACAATTAATATTATGTGTGTTGTGATTATGGGTTTCCTGTGTTTGTTTCATTCATGTCTTTCTTATTCACTTGTCAAAGAATAAAGGCTATGGTATAACTTAAAAAAACAGGACATAAATTATATGTGGTGTTTTGGGTTCTTAGACTTTCCAATTCAAGATACTGATTTGTGGGGGATGTGTTGATTAGAAGTTTTGTCTTCCACAGATTTATGTCCTTTATTTACCCATCAAATAGTATCTAAGCTTAATTATTAATCTATATTGTGATTAGATTACCAATACTAGAATGTAGAGTATGGTTGAAACACTATTGGGTTTCCCTATTCATCAATATTACTATGTTTCTAGAAATATGTTCACTGAGAATATAACACCAGTACTAGGTTATTCCGAGTCTATCCAAAATTATCTATTATGGTTGTGTTTGGTGTTCTGTTCTATTTATCAAATTGGTATTCCAAACATGGATGTAAGGCATCTAAACACTTATAGAAGATATCTTGTGATACCTTATATTTTTCTAGATTCAGTGGAATTAATGAAGATGGAATAGAAGGTCTTGTAAAATTTCCCTAGTGTCAAGATAGATAAATAATATAATGGAATTTTAGAAAATAGATCATTTCATACAAAGGTAGTAGGACAAAAGGAAGACCAATATATCCATGTTAAGAGCTCATGAACTAGAGTGAAATTCCGACCATCAAGGAAACAGCACTTGGGAACAATTTCACTTACAAACAAATAAAAAAACAACAGTGAAAAATAAATTAAAGAAACATTGCATAAAGGAAAAAAATTAAACATATTAATGAATCTCTCCACTACCCCAATCTCCCTCCCCTATAAAGAAAACCGTGAAGCAACCTCCAGTGCCCTTCTAGACCCCTTCGAAGAATATAACTACCCAACGTATGTAAAAAGTTGTCAAATGACTAAGTGGCTGATGCGATAAAGAAAATAAAATAATAACTAAAAAACAACATACATGTCTCTTATGACTATACATGTCACCGCCCAATATATAAGAACCACAATGCCCCATGGGTCAAATCATGTTCCTGAAATCAAGGGGGAATCATATCCAAGTTTCAAAAGGATGCTATAAATTATTATATTCATATTAATTAGCAATTACTCTACCTATTAATGGTATATAATCAATTTATATCAAGTTTCATCTTAGTTTTGTATTTTTCAATACAAGTTCGTTTGGGACATTTTCATTAGATTATGTTTGTCTTGTTTTTGTTTATATTAGCTTAGACAATTTCATTTATTTGGGTTCTAATTGACTCAGTTTGACTACATTTGAATTAATTTTTCCATTTTTGAATTCAATTTATGTAAAATATGTTTCAATAAGAAAAATTAAATTTATTCATTAGAAAAATATCTCATGGATTAATTCCACTTCTATTGATTCTTTTTCTAAAAAAACATATTACCATAATATTAAAGTGTTGAGTCAAGCTTCCCATGATTTACAGTACGGAATGTAACAGACTAGGGGGGACACCACAACTAAGGTGGCTAATGGTAGAGTTATGGTGGATAATGTTATTTATGTGTATGTCTCACATTACTGAGATATATTTATAATAATGAAAATAATATTGGATCTTAGTATAATGATAAAAAATGTATATGTGGTAATATCCCAGTAAACCTGAATTATAATTTTATAATCCCTAAGATTCAATTGTATATATATTCAATAACATAAGGATTATAATTTTACCACATAGTCTATTTTTTAAACCATGAAAAAAGCTATTGAGTCCATAAATTAAATTTTAAAGGTATTGAGTCTATTATATATTCTCAGGGTCGGAATTCCTTTGTGCATCACCCATATACTATTGATTTTAGGTAGAGGAATATATATCACAGATGAATTCAAAGGTATTGATTCTATAATATACGACTCCAGGTGTGCCAAACCATCGGCCTTGGACAACTACCTAGGAAGAATATATTTATCCAATCACTAATGGAATATGATAATGAGTGTGGAGTCGCACCCCAAATGATGTTTCAATTTTCATAACTACATCTAAAGTTTACAGAGACAAACCAATGAAATAGGATAATTTGGAAAAATAAAATGAACAAATCCAATAGTATTAATCAAATTAGAGAAATCATAGTTGACACAAGATTTTTACATATGAAAGTAGACAGTTCAATATATTGATTGGTATGAGTATACTCCAAAATATGGATATTACATTACTCTCTTACCTAGTCTCTATATTGACTCCCTTATAGTTCTTAATTCTAGTGATACCACTACGCCTATGATTGGATTTCCTGTGCCCTACCCCAACCTGAGTGACTGATTGGACTCCATCACCCTATCTACTTAGGGGTAGGAGAGAATCTCCCAGTAGTTGGTTCCTACCATGATCCATTTCCGATGATCTGCTACTATATGATCCTATTGAATTTCTATATAACACCCATCTTATCAAATGACCGGTACTCTACTATAGGAAAAGGAAACTGAAATAGCTTATGTTCAACCATAAAATTCTTAATAAAATTAATCAGAATGATGTCCAGATACATGTGGCCTACGTCACATGTTGATCTAACCACTTCATCCTTAATGGAAATCATAAAATCAATACTTATTGACACCTAAGGTGGAACTCCTAGACCGTCCAAATGAAACATATTTCCCTTGGCTCAGAGACTCCACCAGGTTATCTTTAGTGATGAGATCATGATTCATCAAATAGAAAAATCTCACAAAAAGTTAATTAACCTGTGAAATAATATCATACTGAATCCCATGCTGAAAAAATGTCTCCCTAGCAATATCATATCCTTCCTATTTAGGGGGTAAATATTTCATGTCATGGAAGTTACCATTACGGTCTAATAATGATATCATCCTCTATATAAATTTGATGATGTCCCGAGATACTCCATTCATCAAAATATCAAGATGAATGTGACTCATATATTTGTCCTGGAATCCTTTCTTTATTAGATCATCTTATTTTCCATCATTACTATGATGTCCCTCGAGCACTTAGACGGTCCTTGTAAAATACAAGTAGAAAGATTCACCCTCATCTCCAATGTTTTCTATAGGTGAATAAGTATTTTAATGAGAGACTCAATCTAGATATTTTATACTTTAGGGCCTCCCTCCCCATTTACTATGGGTGGGTAATGTATCTAAAACTCTATATAGGTATCATACATCGAAGGGAAATTGTGATTAGTCCGTATCAACATTGATCACAACACTCATGGAATACTGTCATAGAGCTGAAAATCCATTAGATTCTTTATTTTTGTAGGAAGAACCAACTATACTATATGAGGTGTGTGTTGTTTACTTTTATCACACTGAAAAAAAAAGATAATGTAGAAGAATTTTCTCTAAATGGGTCAAAACACTCTTCAGGTTATTGGGATCATAAAGATATCAAACTCTGAAGGACATGTACAAAACAAAAAACCCTAGATAAATGGTTTCTTCAACTCTTTATTGAGAATGATAATTAATAATATTTTAGTAGAAAATATTTTATTCTTATTATTTTCAATCATGTTATATAATTTCATATGAAATTAATGAATCCTTAAATTGATAAGTTCAAGAAATCATAATTTCCTTCTACCTCACTATGAGGTATTAGATGTTCCCTGTTCTATATCGATCCACGAGTAAAATCACATAAAACAGTAACATCACCCAATATTTTCATCACCCAAAGTGAAATATCATCAAAACTATAAAACAAATAACTCATGAAAAATAATCCCCTCACCGGGAACCTAATTTTACCATTCTCATGGGTTTTTTAATGTTAATATCTAAAGGGGCCTAGATGCCCTTAGAGGGGGGTGAATCAGGGTATGAATATTCCTTTCAAAATAATCCCTACCACACTTAATCTTGACCGCTTTTTTATAAGGGTCACATTGTTGGCACTTATGTTTTATTTTTGATCTTATTATTCCCTTCTTTATCTGATGATGATGCTTTGAATGAAATACATGAAAGAAAGTAGGCAACCAAAAATATTTTTACTTGGTTCACCCTCACTGGGCTATGTCCAAGGATCATACAATGACGATGTGAGAGAGTATCAAATCTACTAAAGATCATTTCCAATTTACAATGTTCGGGTTTGATGACTTATATCCCTAGACTCATTGCCTTTACAATGTTTAGGGTCACCTCACTGATTTCCCAAGGGTCACTCCCAATTTCTCTTTCACTGGCTCACTGCTAGTAGAAAGGGTAACCTATTCCTCTTCCTTTGATCACTACTCTTGGAAGTGATCCACTCACAGTTTATAGACCTGTAGGTCTCCTCATTATGTCAAATGAAATCTTCATCCTTAAATATTGATAGATACTCTGTTGAAGTCCTAATTTCACCCATAGATGAATGTCTCTTTACACCGGATGTACCAGGAAACTCCAAATCTTTCGTGAAAACCTTACTACGTATTGCATACAACTTCATTATCTTTCTTGAAAGATTTCACTTTTGTCGCAAAACACTCCTTTCATGCAACATCAGTCTATCTCGAAACTCAAATAGTTCATGCAACATTCTTAGCTTTTTTCCAACTCAAAATATTTCATGGAACTCCCTTTCCACGAAATTATTATACCGTACGGTGCTCATATTTTTCTATGAGTTGAGCACTCTTGAATTAGGGGTTCACCTTGTATTTATAGGTGGTCTTGACACCATCACAAAATATTCAACTATTTTCGCAGAAGTTACTCTTTGAGCACACAAAACCTCATTTGATGTCCCATTGGACGCACACGTTTCTTTTGTGCAACCTCAACATTCGCTCCCATTTCCAAATCTTTAGGGCACATCATTCCTTTTCTATTATTTTATGTTCTTCTCCTGAAACACCCCATATGCACTAGATTCCTTCACACAACTCCATCTTTTATACACATCTTCAAATCTTTCACGCACAACATGTTTATTCCATTTTTCAACATTCTGACCCTGAAACATGCCTTGTGCACAAGTTTCTAAATATATATGAAACTCAAAAAATCATCGTGTAAACATATTTTGTTAAAAATATCTATGAAACTCGAAAAATATCCATGTAAACCCCCTTTTTCAAGAAAGTAGACATCATGGTCTGCTCTTTCAACAAACTAAACATGGAGGTCCGCTTTTCAACAAATACAATCACCTCCAAAAAGCATCAATGATACCTTATGGGATTTTTTCCCAACAGTTAATCTAATGCATTATCTCATTACCAGTCTCTAACACATCCTATTCTCTTATCTACCAATCCTAAAACTACTAATGAAATAGAAAAGACTAAAAATGATAAAACATTGTGAAAACCTCGACTTGAATCTGCCACATGTGACAGAGATGATTCATCACAAGAACTCAAGAAAAGCACCCCATATTATATAGGAATAAAAATAGTAATGAAGGGATATTATATAGTGGGAGACTATAAAATATTGTAAAAAATAATAAAAAATGAGTAAAATATCATAAACAAACAATATAAATCAATTCAAATATATAAATAGGGAATTACCAAAAAAATACTAACCAAATAAATAATATCATTCTTTATTGTATGCCAAAATAAAATATAAATGGACTATCATATAAGTAAACAACCTAAAGAAAAAATCTAAATTAATTCTCCTAAAACAGGTCTCAAACACCATGCTCAGTCCCATATTAATTCTCTTATATCATATTACTAAGGAACCAATCAGGAATAGGGCCTCATACCCTTGTCCTGGCCTGTATCGATCCTATCTTATTTGATTCTAAAGACAATCCAAAATAGGTTGGAGTAAAACATTGTATAACACCACTAATAGTGTCTAAAAAATCTATTCTGGATTTATATTTCATGGAATAATATGATATTGATTTTCTTTAATTCATTAATTTAATGTTGAACATTAATTTATACTACCAACACTCGAGCTATAGGTTGACACCCAAGGTATGACAAACTTGATTCAATAGAGTTCCATATATGTCTGTCCATGTCTATAATTATCCAAGATAATTTCCATGACAAGGAACCATGATAAGGTATATTACCCATTCCATTGACCACTGACCTAACACACATTACCAATTCCAAGGATATATTTCATCTTCCATGGGTTAATGGTCTTTCAGTGAATTCTCATTATATAAAATATTAAATTCCCAAGTAGAATAAATAATGCTAAGCGTGGAGTAACCATTCCATGTATTATATAAACATGCATCAAGAACAACCTAGAAAAAAACCCATAACAAAACACCAAAACATAAAAAAAATATTTTGAAATATGAAACATTTTTTAATTAAATAAAATTACCAATTATCATTACTTATATTCTATTATGTCAAATACCAGTTCCTATTGATATAACATTTTGTCATTTCCAATTTTATACTAATTATATAGTTACATGATACATTATCAATTGACGTTTAAATTGTGTAAATTCAAATTCATATACTGATAATTAAAAATTCAAATTCACATGTCATGGGATGAAAAAAGTCAATTCACAATTCTATTCATTCCTTAATCAATTTCTCAATCCAGGTATAAGGCACTAGAATGATTCCATACATGCTTTGACCCAAGGTTATAGATAATAAATCCTCTTTGGTAGAAAAAGGATCATGGTATTTATCTCCAATGGACCCAACATGATATGCGGAAGGTATATTAGTAAGGATTTGAGAAATTTCAATGGATTCTAATTAGAAGAGGTCACACACGTGACATAATGACACTATTATACATGCATCAAATAAAATAATACCAATGAAAACATTATGGATATTTTTAAAACCACCCACCTCAATACAAATAATGTTAATCCAAAAATATAAAATTTTGATGAATGTAATTCAATATAATCCCATATGGAAACTTATAAATACACGACATCAAGCCCATTAGAATAATATTATGTGAAAATAAAAGGAATTCACCAATTTCGAGCAGAACACAATAGAATCTAGATGTATGAATTGAAGAATATATTGAAACAATTATGATTCAAGGTATCTTACAATTGAGGTAGACATGAATTAGGGTTGGAATCCTAGAGAGATCTGTTTCGGAGAAAGTGATCTTGTAACGGAGGAAGTGAGCTCACCATGTAGGGTTCATGCTTGAGAGGTAGGGTTGGAGGAGAGATCTCATTGGAGGGGGAGATCTCATTTAGTAGAGAGATATGATCGAGGAGGATATAATTTTTTCGATGGAGTAAGCAAGGTCATGGGTTCATTCACGGGAAGTAGGGTTTGATAGAGGAGAGATTTGTTAGCCACTGTGTGGAGAGATATGTTCACGGGATCTGTCTGACGATTATTTTGGGGCTTTCCCCAATGGTTTCTAAAAATTGTGGGGAAACATTATTTACTAAAAAGGTTTGAATAAAACATTGGAATAGATTTGGAAAACCAATTCATATAACTATTGGGAAAACTCATAGTAAAATTCCCCATGTTTACCTTGTACCAACGGTTTCATTTAACCATAAATGGTTTTTTTTAAATTGTTGGTATGCAGGTGTTGGTATAGGTGGGATTTCCACCAGTGGGTTTTTTAAAATGTTTTATAAAAGGAATATTCATGTATTTTTTAAAATAAGTAAGGTTTGTATCTTTCAAAAAAAATTAATGGAATATTTTTTATAATTTATACATAATGAATGAAATTATATGATTCCATGACCACTAATTTATTTTAATTTTAAATTATATGTTTTCAATGTTATTTTCGAAAAAAATGTTTTCCACAATATTTTATAAATTTTTTATTTTTAAAAAAGTTATGTCCATTGAAATGATATTTTCATCAAAAAATGTTCCAAGTGAATATTCATTGAAAAACAATTTTCCATCTATGATGACATCTTTGATAATACTTATGATTTAAAAAATAATTTCCCATCCTATATTTCAATGATCAATTTTTATTTTTCATGATTTGGACATCCTATGAGTAATTTTTCATGAATATGTTTTTCCACACTATGATTATTGTTTCTTACACTAGGAGTTTTGGTTTCAGTTAATGGTTTGAACCTAATGAAAATGTATTAATATCGAGTGCAATAGAAAATGAAATAATTGTACACCTGATTAGCCTAATGTTATGGGACATGGAATATAATATCTAATTTTTATGGTCACAAAAATTTCTCAATCCATGAATCATGCTTAAATTCTAAACAAGAAACGGAGGGAATAATGTTCTATTAGGCTCCTAATAAGGAAAAACCAACTTCCTTTGAAGGATCCTTTGATATTTTAATTGAATATAAATGGATCAATTCAACTAAAAATATATTTTCCATTATCTAATATTTAGAAAATGGAAATTTAATTATGGCTATCTATGTTTTAGAAGACAAATGGGATCAATGTTGGACTCTCATTAAGAATATAAGGGATCATTATGAAAATTCCTCAATAGAGTGGGATGAGTTTACAATATTATTTTTTAATAATTAGTTACCTTGTATTCTTCATACAAAAATACATAAGTAGTTTATTGAGCTAAAGAAGAAGGATATTGAATCTATTGGTGCCTATTAAAAAAATTAGATGAATTGTGAGGTGTGATTTTTACAGTATCATCCAACCTGAAGGTAAGGTTAATCGATACACCAGTGGTGTAAAACCAAGTATATGAATGGTGTTTTCAGAAAGGAAAATTAGTATCTATGAATATATAATTCAATTTTATATATAGGTGGAAATATAGATCATATATACTGACTAATATCATGGTTTCTATAATTAATGGAAGTTGTATTTTAATGGAATAACTAAAAACCAAGGATAGAAGAAGATGATATTTCCTTCATGCTTGAAGTGTGGAAGGAAAAATGGAGGAAATTATCTTTAGGGTACTAGTATATTTTTATAAAATTGCAGAGGATAAGTTCATTAAGAAATTTTATGCCGATGTGATGGGAAGAAGATAAATAATGAATAAAATATAGATAAATCCCTATAAAATACACCACCTACACTCTAGTGTTTAAAATGCAATGAGTATGTTCATTGTGATAACCAGGGTCCAAATAAGAATTTTAGGGATGATGATGGATGTCGCCAACATCGTAAGACAAGAGACAAAGGTAAATCTCATGAAATCAATATTTTTGATGAGGGGTGTGATAATGATGTGGTTAATGGTAACATACCATCCACTCTAAAATAGTTAATATCTTATTTGACTCTGGATTTACCCATTATTTCATATCTGATGAATTTTTTAAGGGTGTCATGATTCCATTGAAATTATTAGATGTATAATTAGAATATAAAACCTCTAATTGTATAATTATTTCATCCTAATTTTATGATTTATATCTAGTTTATGTTTTATAGAATTTTATTCCAACAAATCATGTCATTCTTCCACAGGTTGAATTTGATGTTATATTAGGAATGGATTGTATTTCTTTGAAAAAATCCCACATTAACATTCCAGGAAGGGAATTAATATTTGATATTCAATGCCACCCTATGATTATATATTAGTGAGATGATAAATAATAACTTATAACGAAAATAACATCCATTTTATAGGCTTTTATTCCTATAAATTGTGTTTCTTATTCTTTGATGGTTGGGGAGAAATTTAAAATATACAATATTGTTATTATGTAGGATTTTATTATGTCTTTCAAAAATATTTTACTAGAATTTCACCAAAACATGAAGTTTAGTTGTTAGTAAAACTCATACCAAGTGTCAATTATATTAAAAATACTCCCTATAGAATGGCCCAACTGATTTTCTGTAATTCATGGGGATACTCCATGAGAAATTTTATATGGGATTCATTTTAAAAATTGAGTCTCCATGGGTTGAACCTCTTATTTTTATAAAAATTAATATCAGATTGATGTGACTCAATATTTATTATTTGTAGTTAAAAAATATCATGATCAAGAACAAGTATCCTTTGGCTTGTATTGATGGTAGATTTGACCAACATTGTGGATATCAATTTTTTTCCAAAATTAAACTTCATTTTTTATATCATGAATTGTGGGTAAATATGGAAGAAATTCCCATGGAATAATTTCATACAAGTTATTAACACAATTAATATATATATATATATATATTCCATTTTGTCTTACGAATTACCTCATTATTTTCATTGATTTAATGAATTCTTCCATTTGATATTACCTTTATTAGTTTGTGGCAGTATTTAAGGAAGATATTATTATGTATTAAATGGGAAAGAAAGGTAATGAAGACCACTTGAGAATCATACAAGATATACTAAAGATAAAATATATGAAAAAAAATTAAAAAATGTAAATTTTTACTACAAAAGGATTCATTTTTGGGTCACATAATCTCAATATGAGTTATATCGGTAGATCCATCGAAGAAAGAGGCAATTGAATGTTTTCCCAACCCAACTATGGTGACTTAGATCCATAGTTTTCTTGTATTATTTGTAAATTATTGATGTTTTTATATAATTTCTCATAACTATATAATCCACTCACCATGTTAACATGGAAGGGAGACAATATCCTCTGGAAGGATGATTGTGAGGAAAATTTCATGGAATGTCACCCCCATACATTTGGAATTATTTTATTTTATTATATTCTCATATTGTGATAATTTTGGTTGAGGTTTGGTTTGATCCCTAATTTAAATTTTTAAAATTTTCAAGTCTTAGGTTATTTTTCTCTTCTGCACGATTAGCGCACAGTTTGCGTAAACTGTGGGGTTTTTCCTAGCTAACTGTTCAGCAGGTTTTGGGGTCCAAGGGTAACGCACAATGGTTTCACATGGTTTGAAAAACCATTTAGAAACCATGATAGAGGTTATATACATTTATATTGAGTCTACAACATGATTTTTGCAAGGTTTTAAAATAATGTGGACTAACTATGTGAGCTTCAGAGTCTCTTAAAATTTTGAAATTCCATGTCTTCCTCTCTATTTGTTTAACACAATTTTTTATTTCACTCCCCTCTCATGACTTAATCAAACTAGGGACTTCACCAAACCCCTATCCCTTTCTCCCCAACATCCATTGATTATTCTTAATGGTTCATAAGGTGAGTTCATTGAATATTTTGTGGTTTCCCTCTCTCTACTACCTCCCCTATTCAGTTCTTGGTCTCTCTTGTTGGGATTTATCTTTTCTCCAAAACTTGGATATTAGGGTTGAATTTTTGGGTTGTTTTTCTAGGGATATTGGGTGTGTCTATTTTTCCTTGTGTCTGATTATTTCATCCCTTGATGTTTCGTCACATATACAGTCCTTTTTGGTTTGTGTTACCGTCTGTTACCTTTATGATGAATAAATTTTATTCTATAGTGATTTATATAAATTTATAATTATTATTATCATGCTTTTGATTCATTGGGATAGTTTATTTGGAAAATTTAATATTTTTAAAATTTGGTAAAATGGTTTTGGAGGGATACTTTCATTTCCCTTGGAAATTTATCCTCATAAAGTGTTTGATAAAATGCCAATGGTTATTTGGAAAATGAAATTGTGTGATTTTAGTGGTTTTTATCCATGGAAACATTTTTATAGTGTTGTGGTTTCATTATTTAGGTATTCTTTGTGGAAATTGATGACTTTAATTTTTGACTATTATATGTGGTTTGTTATGTTTTCTTAAAAGCATGTGGTGTTACATTAAATATTTTTTTTAAGAAAGTATATAGATGCTTCTGGTGTCCCATTGGATGTGGCACATCCATGTGTTCTCGATGTGAACCCATGGATGGGAACACAACTGATAATGGCCTTGAATGAATTTTTTCAACATCAAAACACAAATTTCTAACACTTAAACTACCTCCACCTTGCTTTATCACCTTTCACTCATTTATCTCTAAGGCTTCTTATTTTCTAAATGGATCATGGTATCAAAGTTGATTGAACATGGTTTTAAATTTATGCTCAAAATTATAGCATATTTGGAACCTAGGAAAAATGGATTGTGTCTAGATGACATGAATTCCAGTTTGGATCCTTTAATTATATTGTTTTTTTTTCACTTCGGCGTGAAGTAGTGTTGGGCATGGAATTAGATTTGAAATATAAAGGCATGTTTTTTATTTCTCTCTTAAAAATAATGTTTGATTTTGTTTTTTGAAATTTTTTGGAAACCATTTTGTAATGAAATGGAATTTATGATGTTGAAAGATCAGTTGTAACTTTGTAATGTTTTAGAAATAAATTATCATTTGGAAAATAAAAATTCCCAATTGGAAACTTAACGAAATTTTAGAAATGGTTTGAAATATCATGTGATCAGACATCCCTGTTGGCACCTATGGATGGATTGTGTGAGACAAGCACCCCTATAGAGGATATAATTATATGGGTTATTGTGTGTGTGGTGTCAGTGAATGCGTTAGGTATGTTTAGTGGCATAAAGTTAGGTGACTCATGCATGTGGGGGCCTCTCCTTTCACTATGTATTATTATTAATATCATGGGATTATTGGGAGTCATTAGAGGACTAAGTCATGGTTTCTTATCAAAAATGGTTAGATGGGTTGGTACCTATTTTATGTTTTATATTTTAGGTGTCTTGTACCACTAGATTGGTAGTTAGAATGGCCATTTGTTTATAGACCATGTTGATGAACCATAAATTAGCATATGAGTCTCACCCGAGTAAGTCTATGGATTTATCTTGGGTTGTTTATGAAATTACAATGGTTTATTATCGATATATTATTTTTTTTATTTATCTTTGTTTCACTTGATTGACTCTTTGGTATCACATTATTTCATTTTCATCATAGACTTGTATAACTTGTACAAAACTGGTGTGTGGAAGTTCATTTTTAAAATGGAAATCTATATTGAAAATGGGAATGTGTCATGTCTATTTTAAAAGGGGGAGAGCATTGTTTGTTTATGTAAATAAGAAAAAACTATTATCAAATGTGTATTTCAAACCAGTGTTTATGGATTGTTTTGGGAAAGGAAATTTATAGAGTATATGGTGGTTTCCTACTGAGTTGTTATATACTCACACCATACTTGTGCTATTTGATGTTCAGTTGATGGATCTTAGTTGTATTCAATTTCTGTTATTTTGATCCTTTTTTGGGATTAAATTGTTCCCATAGTGATTTCTTAGATTCCCGACACTAGTTTACAGCCCGTGGGGACTAAAAATTCCCTTTGGACCCTGTCTCGGACTGGGATGGATGTCGGGTTGGATGGAACATTAGTTGGGTTTGTGACATGGATCTTTAGAGAATATTAGTCAGGGAACATGTTCTTAAATTACCCTATAATGAATTAAAGTTTAAAATCAATTTTGATGCGTCAATGAAGGTATTGGGATGAGTTCTTTTGAAAAATTACATGGTTATGGCTTATAATTCGTGTTAATTGATGTTTTATGAAAAACATTTTCAAAATCAAGATTTGGAGTTAACTGTGGTATTTGTTTCATTATATATATGGACACATTATCTTTATGGAGAAAAGTGTGATATATGTAGTGATGGGAAAATTTTAATGTATATATTCATATGAAAGGAGTTGAATATGTTCCATAGGGTATGGTTAGAGCTAATTAATGATTATGACTACACAATACATTACTACCTGAAGAAAGTAATTAAGTTGGTTGATGGATTGAGAAAAAAAGGAAATTTCTAGCCTAACCAGGATGAGAATAAAAAAAGATCCATTTTTATGGATTTTCAAAGGATGGATCTAGAGATCCTGAAGGAAGGGGAAAAATATCTTTCTCAATTGAATGTTCCAAAATCTATCTATGTGATGATTGATGTGGTATATAAGGAATATGTAGATATAAAATATAATTTTATAAATAATCCTATGTTTAATCATGATCATGATGGAATGAACATGTTTATGAATCATGTATTTGTTCCAGCCATACCGTATTTGAAGAATGAGTTTTCATAGGAGTCTCATATCTCTTTGTTCTCTATTAATCCTATAAGTATGAAGATGTATTAAGAGTTTAAAGAATACATATAGTGGGATGTAATGAATATAGATATTGTATAGTTTGTATCTCAGTTCTTGGTATATCCTCAAGTTAAATTTGAAGGAAAAATGTCTAAGAGGATGGTACATCCATTACCCATACTAAAATAGATATGGGATAACATCACCATGGATCTTGTTGTGAGACACCCAAAAATATCTAAAGGAAATAATTATATATGGGTTATGTAGACTAGAAAGAGTAATTATATTTCTCTCTAGAGCCTCTTCCCATGATATGAATTAAAAAATAATTATGGTCTCATGGAGTACCACATTTTATTTTATGTGATTGGGATCTGAGGTTTACCTCTAAGATCATGAGAATTCATCAACAAGATATTGATATGTAGTTGAGTTTTAGTATTACATATTATCCTTAAACATATTATTTATTCAATAGAATAATTAAAACCCTATAGGATAAAAAAAGATATTTTACATTATATTTTAAGGGTTTCTGATATCAACTCCTTCTGTTAGTTGAGTTTTCATGAAACATTATCTTATATTGGAGCATTAAAATGGATACTTATGAATCCCTCTATAGAAGGGTGTGTATAGATAAAATTCTATGCAATGAATTTGTAGATATAAATCTATTAGAACCTATGATACCTAATAAAATATAATAGTATATTAGATAAATTCAGCAATACATCAAGGAAACTCATAGTCGATAGAAAATTTATGCCAATAATCGCTCGCCTGATTTAGAATTTAATATTAGTGACAAAGGGTTTTGAATATTTTCTCTATGGAAGAAGGTAATTATATTTGATATGAGAGGAAAACTAATATCTATTTATATAGTCCCATTAAAAATCTTGATCATATTGGGATGGTAGCCTCTCTGTTGGCACTTCCACCAAGCCTCTCTCAAGTTCACGATGTGTTCCATGTATCTCTCTTGAAGAAGTACATACATGACACTAAAAAAATACTAAAATAAAATTTATTACTATTGTGTCAAGAAATATATTATGAGTAACAACCTATGGATATTTTGGATCAAATATAAAAAGTTATATGAAATAATAACCCTCACAGTGTCAATGTTTTTTTGTCAAGCCACCGATTTGAGGAGGCTATGTGAAAACAAGAGGATATGATGAGGTAGAAATATCATCATCTATATGTATTATATTAATTGGGTTTAATAACAAAAAATCATTTAATCTTTTTTATCATTTTCACCGTAATATTTTAGGAAACCTTTTTTTAATAAATTTTATTTCATCAATAGTTTTTGTCACATAGAACAATGAGTTTTACTATTCCGTGGAAAAAATATTAATATTATTATCTAAACATGTCAATTATTACCATGATAGTAAACCTAATGGAATGAATATCAATTAAAAAATTTAAATATTAATTATACTTTTATTATATAAGGAAAACATTATTGTAGAAAATATTTGATTTTCAGTATTTTCTTAATATGTTAAAAAATTATTATTTTCCCAAATTAATTTTCTTTGTTTATTTTATAAATAAAAATTAAATTAAATTATGAAAATTTTAGAAAATTATTTGAATAAAAGAAACTCCATTTTTAAATCATTATTGAAAAATTATATTTAGGTGGATTTTTGGAATTTTTCTAAAATATTATTTTTTCAATGAATAGTTAAAATTACTGGCATTTTATTGAACATTATTTTTCTTTTAAAGAATTTATAAGGTTATTTTATGTTTTAAAATTTATTTAAATTTAAAATTAGTATAATTAAATATCAATTAATCTTATTTTGGTGATTTTAATCAATTTACTATTAATGATTAGAAAAAACAACATTTTAAACTATTGAAACCTTTTTGTTCAAACAACAACTTTCTCATCACATATGGGGTTTTAGTTTTAAATTAATATTGTCCAGTCCATGAATGGAAGATTGAATTTATTCCATATTTGGAATTATAAAAATTTATATTATTTATTATGTTCAACTAATTTTTTTCATCATAATCAATAGTAAAATTAATAAAAGAATATTTACCATGGTTCAAGTAAAAAATGGGTTTACCATGGAATTAAACTAAAAATATATGTTTTCAAATTCACAAAAACAATATATATAACCCATTTTATGGAGATATTTTGAGCATAAAATTTCATTGTCTCGATAATGGTCCATTTTGGGGCCTTTTTTAATATGAAAAACATGGTTACACTTTTTTCCTTTCAAATATTACAAGTTTGTCACTCACCTCACTTATAAAAGGAAACCAAATCTTCTCTTCTTAATTTAAAAACCATTTTATTACTCCAATACCTAAAAAATATTTTTTAAATTAATTCTCTCCCTTTATCCTAGAGGCCTCATTTTGATCTAAAATCCAACCTAGGTAGGCTTTTGGTGAAAATGAAAAGAAGTTGTCCAAAGAAGAGGCAATGTTCCTAACCAATTGTTTTTTTCTTACTATGCATTCTTCTATTATTATTAAAATGTGATGATATAATTACCTCAGTATCTTCTATATAATGGCATGTTTTTATGTTATGTTCATTACTTATATCGATCTCCTATTTGATAAAATGGGATATGAAATAATCATTCATGTGTACGATGTACTACCTCCTCCTGAAGAGATGTTATTTGTTTTCCATTCCCACACATCAAATTTGGATTAATTTAAATTTAAATTTTTATATATAATATATATAATATTAATATAATTATTTAATTATTATATAACATATAACACATTATTTTCAATTCATTAGAAATATGATAACGTCTCTCGTCTGTACGGAAGACCACCGCCTCCCAAAGTGATGTGATTCACATAAACTTTACATGGAGGATGTTTTTATAGATAATGTTTTATATAAATGAAACAAAAATTATTATGGAATGATAATATATTATTTACCCTTCTTTATTTCAATCCTTAATGAAAATATAGACAGAATTATTGTGTACGTACTTCCTATAGTCTCTAAGAATGGAATATTTTATTTTTTATCTCAAAATTTTATGGATTACTATAAATACATATATATTGAATATATATGATATTTATATCATTATAAATGTTCTATAGATGGTGTATCCTTGATTAATTTAATAGGTCCAAAAATAAAAAATCAATACATAAAAGAAAAATAATGTAGTTATTGTCTAAAACATGACCTTAACATGGATTCGTTAAAAAAATATTAATAAAAGGAAATAAGTAAATAATATATCATATGATAAATATAATTATATTTCTTTTGTATATGTATAGTATACATTTATTTATTATATACCATGTTTGAACATGTAAAAATAAATTTGATACTTAAAGTAAATGAATTTGACTCAATTTTTCTTCTTTGAGACATATGTTTTGTTATACACCTATCATGTTTTATGAGGTGTATATAAATCTAAGTTGAAAATTATTATTCTAATTTTTTTATTATCATAATAATTTCTATTTTATTTAATTGTATTCCATCATGGGGCTTACTATACAATGTTAATAATGTGGTATAAGTTTCATGATACAATCTCATAATTTATCAATATTGTTGATAAGTACATTTCCCGTGATGAAATAATATGATATATTTACTGATAAAATCATGTATTTTCTTATTATATTTTTATTTATCTATAATACATGTTTTAAATTCATTTATGTACTCATGTTTTTAAAAGAATTTTTTTAATAAAAAAAACTTTGTCATTACTTCTCTCTTTAGTGAAAATTCAGTTTCATTCGATATCCATATTGTCTAAAAATGATTTAAAAAAAAGGGTTTCACATTCCCCTAAGGAGTTATTAAATGAAATTTTTACCCAAATATTACTATTTAAAATTCATTATAATATGAATCTTTATGTCTGCTTCCAAACAAGGCACGTTTGGATTTAATGAAATTGTGAAAAACATATTTTATTAAACATATATAGTATAAACATAATTTACCAAAATCAGGAACAATATTTTCTTTTAATATAATATTTTAAATTTTAAATTATATTTTCAAAGAAAATTATTGTTGTACCTCTCGTACCCCTCGTAGTTTAATTTTCATGATCACAATCACTCTATTATTTATCTAATCTTGTTTTAAGTGTTTTTAGATGATAGGCATGATTTCAGGTTGCCAAGGAATTGGGTCAAGAAAGCCAGAAGGCAAAGGTGGAAGACCACCGGCCAGCTGGTGGAATCTTGACAGAAGGCATCCCCTCTGTCCAGACCACCGGCCAACCGGTGTCCCATCACCGGCCAGCCGGTGGAACCCAGATAGAAGGGACACCTACTGTCTCACCACCGGCCAACCGGTGGCCTCCTCACCGGCCAACTGGTGGTGCCTGGGCAAAAGGCCTCTCCATTTTCCAAAGCACCGGCCAACCGGTGGCCAAGCACCGGTCAACCGGTGGAGCCAGTCAAACTAGCCGTTGGGCTTTGACCAGCCTGCTCCCAATGGCTCCGAAGACTTTTTCAACGGCTCCGAAGACCCCGAACGGCCATATGAGGGTTCCCCCTCTATAAATAAAGGACTAGGAAGCCCCGGAACAAGCAGTGGAACAATAACCAAGCCAACGGAAGCCAATGGAAGCTAACGGACACATTTTTCATCATTTGGAAAACCTCCGGCAGATTCCTTCAAGGAACCTCAATTGCTCCAACCCACTTCCACATCCAAGGAGCACCATCAAAGAAGCTTGGGAGCGCTCTTCATCAACTTCATCAATCCTTTGACGCCCAAGGCTTCTCCTCTTACAGTTTTTCATTATTTATCTTTTTGAGCATCAATTTGGGTTTGTGCCTACAAACCCCCATTTCTTTTATCTTCCTTTTGTTTGGGTTTTCACACCACCTTCAAGGTGTGAAGAGGTTAGTCAAGCCTTCCCTTTAAAAGGCTTGAGTCATAGGTGAGCTAGCCTTCAACTGTAAGAAGGCTAGTGGGTTCTTGCTCAACCATTAAAAGCAAGCTGTAATAGGTTCTAGACTACCTTAATGTCTAGTGGGTTTCTTGCTGAAACCATTAAAAAGCAAGCGGTAGTAAATCTCTCAACGGTTGAGTTGCGAGCGGAGACGTAGGCTTTGGTTTAAGTCGAACTCCGTTATCAAGTTTTGTGTTTTTCCTCTTTTATTTCCGCTGCACCTTTAACTTTGTTTTAAATTCTTAATTATTTTTTTAAAAAGGCAATTCACCCCCCCCCCTCTTGTCATCACTCTCCGACCCAACAATTGGTATCAGAGGTAGTGTTTGTGTAATACCTTAACCGGTTTCAAATTCAAGATCCATTGTGATGGCTTCATCTTCTTTCGCCCCCGAAGGTTATTCATTGGGTCGTGATCCTTTTTTTGATGGAACCGACTATACTTATTGGAAAACCCGCATGACCACTTTTCTTAGAAGTATAGGTTATCCTATTTATAGAATTGTCATGCATGGTTACTCTCTCTCTTCTCCCGATGAATCCAAATGGACTCAAGCCGATATTAAAAATTTCGAGCTTGATGTCAAAGCCATGAACGCTCTACATTGCGGCCTTGATCGTAATGAATTCAATCGAGTTTCCACATGCACTTCATCTCATGAAATCTGGAAACTATTGGAGGTTACCCATGAGGGGACCAACAAAGTTAAGGATACTCGATTGGATATGTACCGTCAAGATTTTGAGTCTTTTACCATAAATCCATCTGAAAATATTACTGAAATGTTTACTCGTTTTACTGACGTTTGCAATGGAAGAAAATCTCTTGGAGATGATGTTTCTACAGAGATGATGGTCAAGAAGATTCTTTGGATCTTACCAAGTTCATGGGCACCGAAAGTCACGGCAATTCAAGAAGCAAAAGATGTCAAGAAAATGCCGGTCGAAGAGCTCATCGGATCCCTCATGACCTACGAGATCACCATGAGGAGGCAAGCTGAAAAGGAAGGCAAACCGATTAAAGTTCCAAAGAACATCGCCTTCAAAGTTCAAAAAGAAGAAAGCTCCTCCTCCTCATCGTCTTCCTCTTCAATCGGCGATTCAGAAATCGAGAACCTTGCCCGCAAAATGCACAAATTCATGAAGAATCACAAGAAGAAGAAATCCCGCAAGGCTCAACCCAACGAAAAATCTGAGCCCGAGGTAACATGTTACGGGTGTGGCAAGAAAGACCATTACAAGCCCGATTGTCCACTCAACAAAAAAAATGCCAAGCAAAAGGAAAAGAAGAAGGCATTCAAGGCCACATGGAGTGATAGCTCCACATCCTCCTCCTCCTCCTCAAGTGACAACGGTAAAAAATGCCTAATGGCATTTCATGAGGTATCCTCTTTCGACTCCTCATCCTCTAGTTCTTCAAATTCTTTCAATCATTTATCTTATGAGGATCTCCAACATGCGAGAGATCAATTGGAGGAAGGTTTTCACGAACTTTCTTCCAAATTTATTGCTTTAAAAAAGAATTTCAAAAAACTTTCTTCTGGAAAGGATCAACTTCTCAAAGAGAAGGAAGACTTGTCCCTCAAGATCCAAAACCTTCCCGATGTTGATTCTATGGAATCAACAATCAAGGATTTAAGGAAATCCCTAGCTAAGTTCACCGAAGGTGAACATAACCTTTCGAAGCTCCTTGGTTCCCAATGCATATCTAGAACCACCCAAGAGCTTGGCTATTCCAAGAAAGCTTCCTCTTCCCATGCTCCTACTATTTTTGTAAGGGGGAGATCCCAATATAAATTTTGCAACTATTGTAAAACGATCGGGCACCTAATTTATGAGTGCGACTGCAAAAATGCCGGGTATGGAAGGCCCAAAACCATTTCCTTTAACGATGAATTTCATAGGAGATGACCCACCACAAGACAAGTTTGGATTGAAAAATTCCTTTTAGCGAGTCTCTCCGGACCAAAATTTGTCTCGGTTCTAAAATCCTCTCCCCGGTGATTTGTTGTTTTTATTTAGGGGGAGTTAGGATCGTTTAAGCCTTTTTGCTTTATATTCAAAACCTTCAATTCAAAACTTTATATTCAAAACCTTCAATTCAAAACCTTCAATTCAAAACTTTCAATTCAAAACTTTCAATTCAAATCTCAAAAATTTCAATTGGTTTAAAAACTCTTTTTTTTTTAATCCTTTCCCTCAATCAAGTTTTATGCCCCGTGCTATTTTTATAATCACAAAGGGGGAGAAATTCTTGGTTGATTGGGGGAAAATCTTTCTCTCATGCTTTGCTTTATCCTTTAAAGCATGCCTTTCATTTCAGTCTTTTACATTGATTGTTTTGGTGATTGTGATCATCAAAATAGGGGGAGATTGTTGTACCTCTCGTACCCCCTCGTAGTTTAATTTTCATGATCACAATCACTCTCTTATTTATCTAATCTTGTTTTAAGTGTTTTTGGATGATAGGCATGATTTCAGGTTGCCAAGGAATTGGATCAAGAAAGCCAGAAGGCAAAAGTGGACTGATTTCAGTCCACCGGCCAACCGGTGGATGACCACCGGCCAGCCGGTGGAATCTTGACAGAAGGCATCCCCTCTGTCCAGACCACCGGCCAACCGGTGTCCCATCACCGGCCAGCCGGTGGAACCCAGACAGAAGGGACACCTACAGTCTCACCACTGGCCAACCGGTGGCCTCCTCACCGGCCAGCCGGTGGTGCCTGGGCAGAAGGCCTCTCCATTTTCCAAAGCACCGGCCAACCGGTGGCCAAGCACCGGTCAGCCGGTGGAGCCAGTCAAACTAGTCGTTGGGCTTTGACCAGCCTGCTCCCAACGGCTCCGAAGACTTTTTCAACGGCTCCGAAGACCCCGAACGGCCATATGAGGGTTCCCCCTCTATAAATAAAGTACTAGGAAGCCCCAGAACAAGCAGTGGAACAATAACCAAGCCAACGGAAGCCAACGGAATCTAAGGGACACATTTTTCATCATTTGGCAAACCTCCGGCGGATTCTTTCAAGGAACCTCAATTGCTCCAACCCACTTCCACATCCAAGGAGCACCATCAAAGAAGCTTGGGAGTGCTCTTCATCAACTTCATCAATCCTTTGACGCCCAAGGCTTCTCCTCTTACGGTTTTTCATTATTAATCTTTTTGAGCATCAATTTGGGTTTGTGCCTACAAACCCCCATTTCTTTTATCTTCCTTTTGTTTGGGTTTTCACACCGCCTTCAAGGTGTTATGAGGTTAGTCAAGCCTTCCCTTTAAAAGGCTTGAGTCATAGGTGAGCTAGCCTTTACCTGTAAGAAGGCTAGTGGGTTCTTTCTCAACCATTAAAAGCAAGCTGTAATAGGTTCTAGACTACCTTAAAGTCTAGTGGGTTTCTTGATAAAATCATTAAAAAGCAAGCGGTAGTAAATCTCTCAACGGTTGAGTTGGGAGTGGAGACGTAGGCTTTGGTTTTAGCCGAACTCCGTTATCAAGTTTTGTGTCTTGCCTCTTTTATTTCCGCTGCACCTTTAACTTTGTTTTAAATTCTTAATTATTTTTTTAAAAAGGCAATTCACCCCCCCCCCTCTTTCCATCACTCTCCGACCCAACAATTATTTCCACAATATTTTATAAATTTTTAATTTTAGAAAATCTGATTTCAAATAATTGTTTTCCTCAATAAGTGTTCGAAGTTATTTTTCATTCAAAATCATTTTCCATCTAAGATGATATCCATTGATTTTACTTATAAATTATGGGATATATGATCTAAGGATACCATTATTATTCTTTATATAAATGTTTTTTTTCTTATGATGAAATAGTTATAATGAAACGAAGTTCTTTTTCCAGATGTAATGTTTTGATGACATGATGGAATGTTAATGAAACTTGGTTGTTTTACATAGGATATGTTATTATGAAATGTTTATGAAACCTATTTATTTTCATTGGTGTTAATATAATTAATTTTTTAGGATATTTTTCACATGTTTATATTATTTTAATGATGTGACAGGTGGAACATATATCTCCCTCAAATGCATTGGGTATAGATTGATATCGCATGAGATAAAAATGACTATAATAGGGAGTAAACCTAGTTTAATAAGGGACTATACTCTAAGATTTTATTGGTATTTAATCTTTACTACTTCTATGGATTGGGTAGTGAATCCATTCAAAAATTATAGTCTTGGAAATGAGACTTCAACTAATAAGGAAATGATTTTCTATGCTTATGTGTATGCCAAAAACTATGCAAATTACTGATATCTTGTTCTCATAGTTCGTGTTATTTTATTCCATTATGATTCATGTATTATGATATTCCATAATTTATTCCATGACTCAATTCAATGATCTATTATGTATAGGTTATGGTTTTCAAATTTTATTCTCACGTTCTCATACCCTTATGCTCATGATATATTTATATCTCCTTTATTGACTTGTTTCGAGCATCTGAGCTCACCCATTCATATATATTTTTTCCCAGGTTATGATGAAAGATATTATATATTATATATCTGAGAAGTGTTATGGTTATGATGAAAATAGTGGTAGATTACATACATCACATATGGACCATTTTTTGTGTGTCTGTGTATCTAAAGGAACTTGACCTAAACAATTTCATATTGGATTGTTATGTTATCTAATGAGTATTTTTAAATTATGATATAATGAGAGTTTATGTTAGTTAATTTTTTAATAATGTAATTATATTCACTAAGATAATTTATTAATAATTTTTAGTTATTATATAATTACCATAAATTATTGTGCAACTCTAATACAGTATTCATTCAAACAATTCAAAAATAAAATGAATGATTTTAAAATTATTACAAGCAATTTTATATGATTGATTTATAGTATTCCAAGAATTTTTTAGATTAATATCAAATAATAGAAATTTTTAAATGAATTATTCTACTATTACAACTGTTTATTGATGTATTTTAAGTCCAACTAAATGAATATTGTCAAAATTGTCATTAATTATTATTTATCAAAATAATATTTTATTAAATCATTTAAAAAACATTAAAATATCTAATGTATAAAAACTGGATAATATATGGTCAAAAAATTAATTTTTTTTTCATTTATCAGCCAATAGAATAATTATATATAAAATTATAACTTTTTAAGACTGACAAAATGGATGACTAAGGTAAATGTTAAAATAAGTCAATTAAGGGATTGAACCAGAAGTTATGGTTTAAAACACCACATTAACTTGTCAAAATTTTATTGTTTGATGATATTTCAATCGTATCCAACCCTAGGTTCAAATACTAATCCATTTGGATATATTTTTCTTGATAATTTCTATGTTATAATTTAATTGGTTGTGAAATTCAAAAAGTGTCCCTCACCTCAATTATAAAAGTGAAACTCCTCCATTATTTATTTACCCCACATTTAGCCTTATATAATGAAAATACAATGTAAAATATGTCCTAAACTTCCATATACACAGTCTAGTTGTGTGGGTAATCACAAAAGACCAACCATGGGACCCTTAAGAGGACATTTAAAGGAGTTTATTTAAAGGTGAGGTAATCTCATTAACTAATTACCTTTTCAACTTTTTATTTACCTCATATAAATATATAATATTAATCAGAAATAATAAATTCAGTATCCGCAATTTAGATAATGTTTTTATGATTATGAATTCTTTATTTTCCACCAACATTTGCATCAAATGGGATGTGATGGTATCACTCATGCGTACCTATAACTTACCATCTCCACATAGAGATACAATTTATTTTCCTCCACCATATTTCATTGAAGGTTATAAAAATTATTTTAATGTTTATATATGATACTTATGATATAATTATACCCATATTTTTAAAATAACTCATCTACAATCTTACCTTCCAATATTTTACACCACAATAATGCCGCTCATGTATAAGTGTAGACTACCACCACCATGAAGCACTTTGATTTTTTCAGTTTTGTTTGAAATGCATGGAAATAAGGATGGATTTGACAAATATATATGATTTCTATTATATAATAAGGATTATTTAAATTAAAAAAACATTTATTTTATTCCATCCATTGAAAAATAGAAATAGTGTTCATGCACACGTACGATAAATCTTCTGCATGAATGGTGTAATTCATTTTTCAACATATAACATTTATGAATGGACTTTAGTATTTATATAATGATATATAAATGATAAATATATATTTATTAGAGTAATGATCAAAGTACGATGAGAAAAACTACTAAAATAAAACAAACATGAAGAACAGATCACTCACTACTACAAAGAAGGCCTTTAACAAAGCTACAAAAGCCCTTTATTTGCACTAAAAAAAGCACTGATAATCAAAGCATGGTTAAAATTAAAAAAAAAATTAATTATCACTAAAAAAGTACAATTAAAATAACCCTTTAAAATTTAAAAAAAGAGTTATTAGAAGGGTCCTTTATGAGTGCTTTTTTAGCACAGTAATAGGACACTTTTAACAACAGGGTTTTAGCACTATTATTGGGTGCCTCTAACAACACGATTTTGGGATTATAATGGAAACACTGTTAAAGGGTGTATTTTTTTGGAATCCTATAAACCCAACACCTTTATCAGCACTTCCACATCCCCTTTATAATTTCGTCACACCCCCTTCATCAACGCGTTTCACCCCACCATCCCTTCTATTAGTGATTTGAAAATTTCCATCCCCATGATCACCTACTTGGATTAAAACCATGCACCTCTTCTTTAGAGATGGAACTCCTTTACCACTACACCATGCTATTTTACTGTCTATTTAATGATATTAATGTTTATATATGAATATATAAGTTTATTTACATGTATTTATATATTTATCTTAAAATATATTTATACAATATGTGTGTGTGTGATATATATTATATTTATTTCAATATATTATATATTATATTTGTTTACATATATTATATTATAATATATATATATATATGTTTATTAATACACACACATACGTAAATATATGCATGATAAATATATTTTTATTATCTAAACAATTGTTACAAATTTTTTTAAATACTTTTGTAGAATATGTATTTATTTATATATATTAGAATATAAATTTTTACATAAATAAGTTGATATATTTATTTACATGTGGGATATAATATAAGTAAATATTAAAAAACATTCATATATTCTATTATAAATAAAATTACATGGTGAAAAAATGATAATATTTAAAAACCACAATATCAATATGAATGTAAGACATGAGAATTAATTCAATCCCAATAGAAAATGGAAAAAAATACCCCTTTAAACTGAAGAGGTCATGTTATTTAGTGATGTTGAAATTGTTTTCAATTAGTTAAGAAAAATGGAATTCAATGAATTTTAAATGTGATGATTTTTGATATGGTCCTATATTATACAACACGTGCAAATAGATACAAATTGTTTACAAAAATCAAAGTAGTTTTGTGCAAAATATTATTTTCCCTATAGGTGTGTTGGAAGTTGGGGTTTCACTATATATTATATAGATTTTGGATCAAATTTTTTTAAAATGATCTTTATTCCAAAAAATATGAGCCATCTAACTAGCCATTCAATTGATCATCACATGTCATAATGTGGGAGGATGATCTCAACCATAATCGGATTGCATGATGATGAGTCAATGTATGGGTACATGGGAAATCCTACATATAGTATATTAGAGCCAAAGCACCACCATGTAGGGAATCATGACATTAGAGGTGGGTGAAAGAGAACATAGAAATAGATCTATTATAGGGTGGTACTAAAGATGGAGAAGAGAAGTTATTGGACTAAAGCTGTAGTGGTTTGTATAATAATGTAGTACTAGGATTGAACAAGTTTCTATGTAGGGTCACTTTTTTAAATGTGGAATGTTTCATAGTTGTTGGATCATCTAATTGAAATTTAGGGACCATCATATTACTCACTAAGATCCACACCCATTTAATCATCTAGTCTTCATCTGGACCATCCATTTGACCTCGTTGGGTTGTCTTCATTAATGAGATTGGTTGAGAAGATTCTTCTCTTCTGAGATTATGTTCACCAAAATACCTGCTATGTTGTCTAAAGATCGAACTGAAGGAATATTACTAGTGATTAGAGAATGTTCATTGATGATGTACAATCCCTATAAATATTAGATGCTAGAATCATTTGTTTTTTTTCTCTCATCCAAATGGTGTTTTTGAGAGAAAAGAAGTCTTGGGAATTTCTTTGGTTCACAATGGTTGTCACAGACATTATTTTTCCACAAGGAATACATAAAGGTTTTGAGTATAAAACTTATGCTTGAAAACTTATTCTACTTCAAAAATAATGATGTTTCATGAAGCCTTTATTAGAACTCGATATTCTTAAAACATTTATCCAAGATTGCGTGATAAACTGGTCTCTCATACTATATACATGTGTAGATTTTTTCACAAGGGAGTTAGTGTATATCATAATTGTGTGAATAATTAAATATGTTTGAGTTGTATGTTTATACTATTAAACCGTAAATAAACTACATATCTCTTGGGTTTGCACGAAACACAAAGAACCAACACTGTTCATACACACACTTCATTTCATTAAGATGAAATTGCACACATAATACCCATTTAGGGTTTCACATGCAAGAACATAATTAAATATTATGTTCATAAGGGAGTAAAATAGTGGGTGTAAATCTTGTGCAATGTAAAAGTATACATGACAAGAACCAATGCATGTAAAAGTATTTTCATAAGGAGAGCGTACAAGAGAGAAAACAGTTCATGTGACAATGTGTATGAAAAGTGGACACTTTATGTGTAAGGAATTATATACGATAATATGTGATGAATTAGTCAAAATAAGTACATGTTGTATGTAACTCCCCAACCTCAGAATCCCAGAGGCAGTGAATTATTTTAATATACTATCTTGGTTACAGGGAATCATGTCCCAAAGGACCAATCAGTTTAAATGTCTTGGAAAATAGATTACATACAAGAATGTTACAATAAATATTCAAACATAAAACACTGCATAAATAATCCATTGATAATTCCAAAACTCCCCTATCTTAACTTTTCATATCAATCATAATACACTTCTGGGAATCCTGGAAAAACAAAACAAAATAAAGGGGTGAGCTCAAATTCTCAGTAAGGGTAAATAATATAACGGAAGCTATAAAATTTTGAGACAACATGTGTAATAAATACAAAAAAAATTAAACATAAAATTGAATATAATATGGATGAATTAAATCAAGAATTACCATATAAACATTCACATGGATATTCTACTAGTCAAATAATAAAATGTAATAAGTAAATCCATAACGAGGGAATGCATAATGTTGAACATCATAACCACATAGTCAAGGACTCGGTCCAAGAATACAAATAAAATTTTTGTCAAGGCCTTATGATAGGACACTAATTTGTCATGTGAGACCTAACGATGCATCAATGAGCTATAGTAGGCCCCACCCTTCATACAATAGATCCAATGCATTCCTCATATGAAAAGGGTGAAACATAACATACAAATTCGTATTAAAACTAGAATATGAAATTTCAATACTTTAACCATAAACCATGAATGGATTAAAAATTGAACATCCAAAACGAAAAATAACACAAATAATTCAATAAAATATAGAATATTTTATTATAATTAATCAACTTCAATCAAGAATAACATCTAGAAAGATGTTTACATAATTGAAAAATGATCAGTAAAACTCTTTGAGAGAAATTACCCTTTTATGAAATCATTTAAAAGTCACATTATTTAGAAAGGAAGAAATTAAATAGAAATTTTTGAATCAAAGTGTCCCATAATTCTTTGAAACATTTTAACGGAATTATTATTTTAATACATTTACTTCCATATAAATAAATCCTGAAAAACATTTTGAAAACATTAACAATAATGAGAATGATTTAGAAGAATAAATATTTAAACCATTTAAAATGTTTTGTTAGTTAAATATTACCTTTAAATAAATCATTTTGAAAACTATTTTATAAAACATGGACATGGATAATAAATATTTTCTATTAAAAACTTACACATAAACAATCTTGGATAAAAATGAGATTGTGGAATTAACCCTTACCTTGTACTTTCCTCTGGTCGAGGGTACGTTTAACCTCTTGTATAATCATGATAGTATGTTATTAATTTATACCATAATCATATTAATATTTATGATATCATACTTGATTCATTTATAACCTTATACTACCCATTTAATATTAATTTCCATGTTAAAATAACATTTTTGGTAATAATAGCTTTTTTTATCGTACAGGTTTTAACTTGTTATTCTGGATCATATATCTTATATCAAGATTAAATTGATTTTAGAATATAAAACATTATTTATGAATCATATATATTCAGAATATAAATATGTAAAATAAATAGATATATGAAATGAAAAACACCATTTATGGAAATGGTAGGTCGTACGTACGCATAAACGTTATTTCCGTTTAATATCACATTGAACGGAAGTAAGAGAATGAGGTATATGTAATTACATATATACATATACATATACATATATATATTTATAGTACCATTATTATGTCATATATTACATACTTATTAATAATATAATTTTTTATAATTATTGTTGAATGGGGAATGTGGAAATGAAACTCATCGCATCGTGGAGACGGTAAGTCGTACGTATGCACGAGCGATGATATCATTATATTAATGGTAAAATAATATGTAATTGGATGTTATATTATATATATCTAATAATTATACTATTAAATTTATTATTTTCATCAATTATAATCATTATTATACCCATCCAAATAATTAACCTTGGAATAACAAACTACACCACGACGTGGAGACGGTAAGCCTTACGTACGCACGTATGGTGAATTTGTCATTCATAGGATTGATAGAATAATGAATATGGGTTTAACATAATTATAATAACATATCAGTATATATAAGGTACTAGAGTTATTATTTTGTAATGTAATCAACTAAGAATGAGGAAGTGGAAGAGGAACATAACTTTGAAACAGGTGATGAAATAATTACCTCTTCTTCGGGTTCTTACTTTTTATTTGAAGAAAAGGGCTCCATAGGTTGGATTTATGATCCATGTAAGGCCTCTAAGATTATGTTAAGGTAGTTGGGAGGATATCTAAGAATGTTTTGGTCAATCCAAATTTCTTTGGAGGTGTGAATTTTAGAGGAGGAGAAGTAACCTTTTATAAGAGAGGTTAGTGGCACTTTAGGAGAAGCTAGAAATATTAATTTATTATAAAATAATTTTCTGTTTATAATATCTATAAATGGATGTATTTATAGGATAATGTGGTTATGGTTTTAAATACTCTCAACCAATAGGTTTTATACATGTTTAGGTCACCATATTAACCTTATCTTTTAGATTTAACTCTTGGTTAAATAGTTTAACATTTACCTAATCTCCTTGTATTTTTATATTACAAAGTTAATAAACATACTATAAAATTCCAAGATAACCTAATGTGGTTAATTAATTACATATATAATATTAGATAAGTTTTTTTTCTGAATCAAATTTTTTTAGGAGAATTATATCATTTAATAAAATAGTAATTATTTTAAAAACTCATTTATGCCAATTTTGACACTATTTAGTATTTGTTTTTTTTGAATGTCATAACATATTTATTACATAAAAAATACATTAAATCAACCCTAAAATATCATATTAAACTATGAAATTCATGCATGGAATCAAAATTTTAAAATTAAATTTATTTTAATATTTATAATATCCTTATTTGGTTCTTTCATTAATAAAGAAAAATTATTCCTCGTTATTGTGTCATAAATAATTTTTTTAATTTTATTTATAGAAATTATAAATACACTACCATGATATTGAAATTTGTTTAGGTTTTCTAATGAATATTTATTATTGAAAATATCACTTATATAACCCCATATAAAAACTATTTTACCAAAAGCTTTAGGTTTATGTTACATTTTCCTCAACTTTAAATTAATTTTTATAAAGTGTCATTTTCACTTACATGTGGCCCCATGGGGTACCAAAATAATCCTAAGGATTTAAATGGACAAAAATTTATCAGTAAATAGGTTTAGGACACATGTTAGGGTAATTTAATATTATTATAGTTTTATTTTTTACCATTATTTAGAGGATTTATCATTTAACCATGGTATATACAATATTTACTTAAGTTACTATTCAAAATGTCTAATGATAAAAGTTACCTATTTATAGAATTTGTACATACTGATTACAAATATGAAATCCATTTTTCCAAATTAAAAACTCAGTTTTTTTGGAAATTAATTTAAAATTAACTCATGTCGTCAAAACCAAAAAATGGGTTTTGGGGAAGAAAATACAGTCAAAAGATTAACATATGATTATGTAGACTATAAATGTGAAATTACATCCAATGACCTACATTATATTAAATGATAAAAATATAATATAATGAAACATTAAAACCACTCTAATATATACTTTAACACTTTAAATTATTTCAATTTAAAAGTTGTCTTCAATTAAAATTTAGTATTTTTCACTATTCATTAAAATAGGAAAGTTATCTGAATAGTACCAAAATTTTATCCAAACTAAATTTTTTGTCCTTTTTCTAAAGAATAATTTAATTTTCTCAAATTGAATATATAAAAGTTTCAAATATTGTATTTAAAAAGGTTTCTCCATTAAAAGGCGAAAAAAATTCATTTTTTTGAAAAATACATTTTTAATCTGAAAAATTGAATTTGTCCTTATATTATATCTAAGAAGCACAATTGATGAATGTTAAAAGTATATGGGATATATAAAATTAAAAATGTGGTTAATTATATTAAAAACTACTTTTTAATGAACTAGTTTGATTTGTTGTGGTGATCTTGAATTCAGTGTTGCGTACATCGCACACTATTGAATTATTTAAAAAGGAAGCATACCATGGAAGAATAGGGTATTAAAAAAATACCCCTCATTCAGTAAAATTAATCCTCTCAATTTTAACTCAGGATTTATAACTAAGGGTTTGAAATTTGAAAATGTCTTTGTTGAAATCCCACATCGGAAAATGGATTAATGAGGTCTTTATTTTAAAATAACAGAAGGTAAGTATAAAGGTTACCGAAAATAATGTATTATAGGGTTCCATGTAAGAAAACATGTATATGGAAGAGAAAACAAACCATCATGTTCTGATGGAGAGTGATAGAGAATATTATTATGAGAAAGTTAATTACCAGAAAGCTATAAATCTATGATGATCTAGGAGACCTTTTGATCCATCGCAGATGAATGTGCTAGATTTTATTTTGGTTTTATGATCCTTTTACTAGTGTGGTGGAATTAATTTAATTCATAGAATAAGAACACAATGAATAATACTTAATTTACTTATAGTGTCTCATCCTCTACTACAAACTCATCTTTCTATTCAAAAGATAAAACTAAAAAATATTCTATTTATCTCAATCGTATAAGGATCCAAATATAAAATTATACCATTTAAGCGATGAAAAATATTTTATAATAACCAGAGACTTAATGTAGGATAGTGGAAGGTGATAAAGCCTTGTCACACTTTGGTTGTAGGTTCAGTTCCCATAGATTTTTCCGACATGATGGGTTATCACCCGACCTACAGGTTGTACTTTTTCTAAAACTATAGTTTTATAACATTACAAAAACAATCATAAGAAATGTTTTATCCTTAAACAATACTTTACAATGTTTCAACTTAATCCATTATAACATTTAGAGTTATCAAAAACACGTATTTCCAAACTCTCTCTAAAAGGTCTCTAAATTTCCATAATCAATTGTAACATCATATTCCTTAAATAATTTAATGTTTATCTTATTGAAACATAATGAATATATGATTATCTTCATCATATTAAAATAATGATGAAATCAAGAAGTACTATATTATAGTCCTTATATATATCATTCTTCTTATAACAAGGACAAAATTCTTGAATCCAAAAACACAAATACATTAATTATTCCACTTAAGCTATAGTAATATCATAATCTTGGCTTTGGTCCATTTGATTTTCCTGAGATATAATTCCTTGATGCTTTGGACAATTATTTTCATAATGACCCATATCGTTAAAATTATAACATAGCACAACTTCATTATTTCCCTTCAATCACGAGCCTGGTGACCTTTTTCTCCACATTTGTAACAAAATCTCATTCCTTTTAGGCTTGTACCAGGGTGATTCTTCCCACAATTATCACATAAAGAAAAATACATCTTTACCATTTTCCCTTTATCTATATCTTGCTCCAACGTTCTCTTCCTCTCTTGCTTTACTTTAATGTCATAAGACTTAGTGAATTCTTTTTCTATCTTGATAGCACATGAGACTATATCTTCATATAATGAGAATGATTATGAGACTAATGTTCAACAGGTAAATGGTTTTAACCCATCAAAGAATCAATAAATCTTACTTCTTGGGTAGCTTTTGTAATATGTAGCATGCCTTCATAACCTTGTAGAGTTAGCCTCATACATTAGAAAATTCTCATCCCCCTTTTGTCTTAGGCTCATAAATTGCCTTTCAATATCAGCTTGATGTTCCCAAGGAAAATATTTATCTAGATAAAGTTCTTTAAACTCCCACCATTCCACATTTCCCACTTATTCATCCTTCTTTGTGTTTTGAAATAATGACCACCATTTATCCGCAAGTACTAAGAGGTGATAAACTTCCACGAAAACCTTTTCACTTTCTTTACTTTCCAAAGAAAGAAATATTTTCTATAAAGAAATTATACACTACTTAGATACAAAAGGATTTTCAGTCTCCCAGAACATTGGTGGTTGTTGCCTCATGAAGCGGTCTAACATTGATCATCCGTGTTGTTGTTTAGGGTGCTCTATACCGCTAAGGTTATTATTCATAGTAGAGTGAGTTGTCCCAAAATGGTTATAAGCTAATCAGAACTAGTTGCATCAGTAATTCCACTATAATTATATTTAGTAGGTGGGCAATTTCTCTATGAATTAGGTTCGTTGATACAGTTTCCATTCCTTCCACTAGGCACCTTTTCTAAACATTGGTAAACACTAGGTTCATTTATGAATTGAAATGCATAATTCCAAACATATAAAATACTAATCCAATATTGAAAAGCTTATTCATATAATCTACAATCATAAAAAAATTTATTTGGGGATGTATTTAATCATAAATCCTTCATGATGGATTGTAAAGAAAATTCAAATTATCCTATAAATATTTCCCAGGAGTGTCAAACCAGGTGCACAGTAAGGCCCATTGTCATGTACCAGGATACCCTAGGTCAAGATCGAAACTCCTTGTCGAAGCTTTCACTCCTAGGTTAATCTGTGCTAGAACGACATCCACTTTTAGTATCCATACATGGATGCATTTCTTAGAACAACCACATAATCCCTAATTTACTGAAATTATATGGGGTTCTTCTATACATATTTGCAAAGTCAATCAAAGGGTTATGATCCATAATCTAATTATTCTAAACCTATTCCCATGGTTTTTTCTAAACTTACCCAGATACCAAATGAAACACCTCGACACCAGAAGCCTGGAGCCAGGGAATTTTTTTAATAAATTGAAATGTTTACAAGGAATAAAGTCCTGAAGGTCCAATCAGTTTAAGTGTCTTAGAAAAAAGATTAAATACATGGATGTTACAGTAAATATTCAAACATAAAACACAAAATAAATAATACTTTGAGAATTCCAATATTCTTCTAGATTAACCCTACAAATCAATCATAATATACTTATTAGAATCCTAGGAAAACAAAAGATAAGAATGGGGTGATCTCAGATGCTTGGTAAGGGTAAATAATTTAGCACAACCTATAAAATTTTAAAGCAAGATTTTTAATAAAAAACAGCCTTTTAAACATAATATTAAACATAATATGAAAAAAAATATAACATTACCATATAAATATGCACATGGATATTCTACTAGTTTAATAATCACTTGTAATAACAAATTTCATAATGAGGGAATGAATAATTCTGGACATCATAACCACATAGTCAATGCCTCATGAAAAGACTACAAATACAAATTTTGTCAAGGCCCTGTCCCAAGACAGTAATTTGTATCATGAGACCTACCAATGCATCAATGAGCTATAGTGGTCCCCACCCATCACTTATTAAGTCCAATGCATTCCCCCAATGAAAATCATGAAAGATAACATAAACAATCATATTAAAACTAGCTTACTAAATGTCAATACTTTAACCATAAACCAAGAATGGTATAACAATACCACATACATAGTCAAACATATCATTACTTATTCAATAAAACATGGAATATTGTATTATAATTAATTAACCTCAATTAATAATTATATCTAGTAAAGGTTGTTGATGTAGTTGAAAAATTATCAGTAAAAATCATTGAGAGAAATACCCCTTTTCATGAAATCATTTAAAAGTCACACAATTTAGAAAGGAGTATATTTAAGATACATTTTTGAATAAAAGTTTCCCATACCAATTTTAATCTTCTGAAAGTAATTAACTTTTTTAAACATTCATGTCTATATAAACAAATCCTTAAAACCATTTTGAAAACATGGACATTAATGATATTGATTTAGAAGAATAAATATTTAAACTATAAAAATGATGTTTTAGTTAAAGATTACATTAGAAAGAATCATTTTGAAACGAATTTTATCAAACATTGACATGGATAATAAATATTACCCAGTAAAAACATACACATAAACAATCTTGGATAATAATGAGATTGAGGAATTAACCCCTACCTTGTACTTTCCTTTGTTCGAGGGTACGTTTAACCTCCTGTATAATAACCATAGTATGTTACTAAATTATAACATAACAATATACATATTTATGATAGCATAATTGATTCATTTATAACCTAATAAAACCCATTTAATAACAATTTCAATGTTAAAATAATATTTTGTGTAATAATCGCTTTCTTTGTCATTCGCGTTTTAACTTGTTTTTCTTAATCGTATCACTTATATTTTGATTTAATTGCTTCTAAAATTTAAAACATTATTTATGTATCATATATATTCAGAATATTAATATGTATAATAGAAAGATATATGAAATGGAAAACACCATTTATGGAGACGGTAGGCCTTACTTACACATAAACACTATTTCCGTTTTCATTTCATATTGAATTTAAGTAAGTGAATGAGATATATGTAAATACATATATATTTTTATATATATTTACATTATAATTATTATTTCATTTATATTACATACTTGTAAATAATATAAATTTTTATAATCATTGTTAAATGGTGAACGTGGAAATAAATCTCATCACGTCGTGGAGACAGTACGTCATACATATGCACGAGAGATGATATCATTCAATTAATGGTGAAATAGTATGTAATTGGATGGTATATTATATATAAAAAATCATTAAAATGATTTATTATTTATTTAAATTAATTATAATCATTATTATACCCATCCAAATAATAAATGGTTGAATAACAAACAATACCAGGATGTGGGGAAGATAAGTCGTATGTACACACGTTTGATGACTTGTTCATTCATAGGATGGGTAGAATAATGAATATGATTGTACCAAATTTATAATAAAATATTAGTTAGTAGAAGGTATTGGATTTATAATTTTGGTATGGAAACAAACAAGAATGAGGAAGTGGAAGAAGAAAAGAACTTTGAAATAGGTGATGAAATAATTACATTGTCTTTAGGTTTAACCTATTGATTTGAAGAAAAGAGATCCTTAAGTTGGATTTCTGATAGAAATAAGTCCTATAAGGTGTATATAAGGTATTTTTAAGGATAATTTATCAGGTTTTGGTCGAGCCAAATGTGTTTTGAGGTTTGAATTTAGGAGAAGGGGAAGTACCCTTTTATAAGAGAGGTGTGGGGAAGTTTAGGAAAAGCTTCAAATATTATGTTATTATAAAATAATTTTATGTTTTCAATAGCTCAAAATTTATTAATTTAGAGTACAAGGTGTGTAGGGGTCTAAATACTCTCAACATATAGGTTTTATACAAGATTGGGTCTCCATATTAACCTTATATTTTATATTTAACTCATGGTTAAATAGTTTATTATTTACCATGTCTCATTATATTTTTATACTACTTGGTCAATAAACATACAATAAAATGACAAAAAAAAACATAAAGTAGCTCATTACGGAAATATATATCCTCAACTAAGTCCTTTGGATGAATATTAGATTTTTATAAGTATTATATCATTTAATAAAACAGTATGTTTTTTTAAAAAACTCATTTACGCAAATTTTGAAACTATTTAGTATTTGGTTTTTTTGAAAGTCAGAAAATCTTGATTACTTCAAAAAAACACATTTAATAAACCCTAAAATGTACTATTAACTGATAAATTTCTTTTATGTCATCAAAACATTCAAATTATATTTATTCTAATATTTATAATATCCCTTATCTAATTATTCCATTAATAAGGAAAATATTGCATCATTATTGTGTCATAAATAAACATATTTATTTTATTTCTAAAAATTATAAATAAAATAAAATTAGGTATTTTTTTTTCTTTCTGATGAATATTTATAGTCCAAAATATCACTTATATAACCCCATATAAAAGCTATTTTTCTAAAAGATATATGTTTCTGTTACATTTTCCCCAAATTTAAATTAATTTTTATAAAGTGTCATTTTCACTTACATGTGGATCCATGAGGTCCCCAAATTGACCCAAGGATTTCCATGGTCGTACATGTATTATCCAATATAGTTAGGACACATTTTAGGGTAATTTAATATTATTATAATATAATTTTTTACTCTTATTTACGAGATTTATCCTTTAACCATGGTAAATAAAATATTTACTCAAGTTACTATTCTTAATGAATAAAAATAAAATTTAACTATTTACCAAATTTAGACATCATGATTAAAAATAGGGAATCCATTTTTCCAAATTCAAAACACAGAAGTTTCAGAAGTTAATTTAAAATTAATTCTTTTTGTCTAAACCAAAAAAGAAGGTTTTTAAGAAGTAAAAACTATCAAAAGATTGATATATGTATTTGTAGAATTTAAATGTGAAATTACATCCAATGACCTGGATTATATTAAATTATAAAAATATAATATAATGATAATTTAAAACCACTCAAATTTATAATTTAATATTTATTTAAATTAAAAACGTTGTTTTCAATTAAAATTTACTATTTTGCAGTATTCATCAAAATATCAAAGTTATCAGAAAAGTATAGAAAATTTATCCAAAATCAATTTTTATGTCTTGTTTTTAAAGAAGTATTTAATTTCATCAAATTGAATATATAAAAGTGTTGAATATTGGATTTAAAAAGGGTTCTCCATTAAAAGGGAGAAAAACTTCATTTTTGGAAAAATACTTTTTTTATATGAAAAATTGATTTTGTCCTTATATTATGTATAAGAAACAAAGTAGATGAATGTTAAAATTATATGGGATATATAAAATTAAAAATGTGATTAATAATTTCCATAACCGCTTTTTAAATGGCTAGTTTGATAGGTCGTGATGTACTTGAACTTGATGTTGCGTACATCGCAAGCTATTGAATTATTTAAAAAGGAAGTGTACTGTAGAATCATGGGGTATTAAATTGTATATGTGAGTACATGAAATTATCTAATAATTAAATTGTAATATTTTCATGTTTATTATTTCATAAAAATTAGAAGGTCATTCATTGTATAATTTACCTTCATGAATACTGAGTATGTGTTTGTAGAGTATTTTTTGTCTACTCTGCGTGCAGTTAGTTGAGATTGATATTGGATATGTTTTACTATCATTGATTCAGAATATTTTTTTATTTGTTTTTTCAATTATAATTGATTTCAGGTAATCAATAGAAAAAATAATTCATTCCTAAGAATCACTGTACTGTGGTAGTTGACCATCTATAGTTGTTATGAGTTTATTGAGAAAGAAAAACATCAATGAAAAGGTACTTGAATGGTACATGAGCCAGTTTGATCTAGAATGATTATAAGAGTGGATCATGTGATCTTCTTATATTTGGATGATATTGAAGAAGAAGAAGGGTCTTGTGACTAGGGGGTCTAAAAGGGTGTTGAAGTGGCTCAAGAGAGAGACTGGGGGGTCTAACCTGTCGAACAGTTGGGGGGTCCAACCAACTGAGGTAGAAGAGTCATATTTTAGGGGGTAAAACTGAAATCACTTGGAGGACTGATTATTGGGGTTTATAACTAGTTTCATTCGGAACCATTTTAATTGACAAAAATATTATAGTGTATTATCCATGTTTTGGCGTATAACCAACATGGAAAGGATGTATGTCTTAGTACTGAACCCTGTAAAAATATTGTGTGATGTTATTCATTTACTTTATGAATTACATGCATGACCCACTCATCTTAACAAATTATAAAGGTTTTAATTGAAAGATGAAAAAGAATTTAGTAAAACTGGTAACATCTGATTCACCCCCCCCCCCCCCTCAGTTTGACTACATGATCCTTGTACACATCAATTGGTATCAAATCATAAGCCACCCATGGTTGGATCTACTGTTCTTGTATAGTTTTTTTTTATCAGAATTTTATGATTTAAATATTTTAGGTTGAATAGAATTCATAAGAACATAATATGGAAAATCCTATCTCTAGTCCTAATCATAGAAATTTTTTTCTTCTGTAAAATTAGAGAAAAATATTTAGGAATGAGTGGGAAATAATCTGATGAATTATTCAAAGCCAAAGGAAAATAAAAAAGAATCTAAAGGCATATAGTGTTTAAATTATATAGTGTAATCAATTGATAAATCATGTTCAAGATGTGATGATGATGTGATCAATTCTGAAATTTAAAAACATATGAAATATTTTCTCAAAGAATTGGACACATATATGAATACTATTTTCAAGGAACTAAGGGCTGAAAAATTATAGGTAGAAGTAGAGGCTAATTCTATAGAAGAAGAATTAAATAAAAAAGTTATCATTTATAACACTCTCATAAGACTTGTAAAAGAAAAGTACGAAACAATATATCTTTTAAAATAAATATATAATGAAGCTATTGAATAATTGGAAAGTAATTATTTTGTGGAAAAAAATTTGGAGATTTTTTTTTAAAAAGTTAACCATGAACTTGAAAAGCTACATAATAATTCTATGAATGTAAAAGATTCCCAGCTGATTGATATAGAAAAAATAATCAAGGAGCTCAAAATTTTTTATTAATGGAAAATCATATTCATGAAGAAGAGATTCAGAAGATGATGATTCAGTGGGAATAAATTATGAAATGTATTGAATAATAGAAGATTTCTATCGACTTAATGTTTCTTGAACTAGAAATGAAACTGAGAAATATGGAATAGACAAAATATGAGACTTCCCAAGTATCAAAGAAAATAATAATTTCTATGTATTCAACTAATAACATTCATATATCTGAAAATAATTAAACTAGTGGAAATAATATCATGAAATTAACTAAAGATAAATCTATTGTTGGCTCATTAAATAAGGTAACCCTTTTTCCTGATAAATATGTTTGTACTAATGCTATTTTGATGACTAATTCATATTCAACATCTCAATCCAGAAAAACATGCATGAATAAAAATACTCAAGAATCCACAAAAACTTCAAAGATGGATGTCAAGATGTATGGAAATTATTATTCCTCAATGAATCCATAGAAGAAGAAATGTGCTACCCAAAAGTAGAAAAAATTAAATGTTTTTCATAAATTTACACAGAAGAGGAAGAAAATATTTTTAGGCTACTTTTGTTGTTATTGGATGTTTAAGTGTCAACAAATTAATTTTTGGAATAATATTACATTGTTTGGAAACAAATGAATGCTGGAATTTGGGGGGTGAAAACCAGAGAAAATTTGAAAGCTGCAAATCAGAAGAGGAAATCAAAGAAAGAGAATATGTTTATCATGTACATATATGATTATTTTGAAAAGTTCATTGATTATCGCAATATATGTTTTCACTATTATGATCAGTTATGATATATACCAATCATTCACGAATAATTTATTGATGGGAATAGAATACCACAACAGAAAGTGAAGTAGATAATAGATGAAGATGATAGGTTAGCCTTTGGTTTTGAATAGAAGAATAAATTATGTTAAAAAAAATATTTCCCAAAAGGTTTGTGAAAAATGATGTGAAGAGTGTCTCACCAATGAAAATATTATTCTATTATGGTAAGAAAGTCCACATCATATACCATTGTCAATTGGGCATAAGCTTTCATATTAAAGGAAGCTAGCTAGAATCAAAGAATGAATCAGTCCAAAATAGATATAACAAGATTGATTTGGTGAATGAAATTAATTATGAATAATTATAATAGTTTTCTGAAAGTTTTAACATTCTAAATTATAATTATGTGTGTGATAGGTTCAATTGGTCTATAAATTATGGTAAAAAATGTTTGGCCTGGAAATATGGTCATGAAAAATTATTGATGAAGAATGGGAAATAATATATGACTTAAATTTTTGGGAAAAAGATGTCAATACACAGAGTAAATAATAATCATGTTCCGAAAAAATGTTTGATAATATAGACTGAACAGTTTTAAGATGCAATAATCAAGGAACAAGCTACTAAATCTTAAATTTCTTTATCATCAAATGTGAAGAATCCTTTTTCATCAAAGAATATTGTGGGGTTGATAAGAAATTTTCATCCCTATTGTTGTAACTAAGGAGCATTGAAGAACCACATTATTCAATATATATATTGTTTTTGTATTTTATATAGGTAATTGAAGGTAAGCAATATATTATGGGGGAGACCTGAATTTATAAAATTTCTCCATCATGGAAGACTATTGGAATATACTTGGAGTTTATACATGATGAATAAAATTTTGAGTGAATCTTTTGAGGGGGATAAAAGAAAATAAGTTAAAAAATATTTCTATCTCAATTGGAATTATATAAATATCATAAGATTTGGAGAGTTATAAATCTGATAACTCAAAAAAAATTAGAAATTTATGTTTTTCATCATTGAGGTATGTTTCTTTGAAACTTATCTTCTCATGATATAAATAATTCAAAAAAATTTAATGGGTAGTGATAAATTACTTGATTAAAAAAGAGAAATAGAGTCTTTTACTTGAATGTATCAATTCAATTTGTTGAGATCTATGTAATATACTAGTTGAAAATATTTTTCGCAATTGTAAAATGTTTTAGTGATTGGTATAACATGCCTATAGTTTACTGAAAGCATTGATGTTAAACATTCTCACTCTTGTTTTCTACATAGATAATTGCTCACATAGAGTTTGAGGTGATTAATTATAGCTTCTTTTTAAGGTATTATGGATTCCGTCTTCTCAGAAGTAATTGAAAAAATATTATTTAAAAGATAACATATAATTATTAGAAATTGAATTTTCAAAATGATAATTTCTTATCTTACTTTTATCTTTGGATTTATTGCTAAAAAGTGGGAGAATATGTCATTGATATTTAAGATGAATTGGGAGTTTAAAAAAATCCAAAGGGGGAGATTAAAGAGGTCAATTGATTTGATGAAGTTGAAATTGTTTTCAATTAGTTATTAAAATGAAAATTCAATTAATTATAAATACGATGATTACAAGGATGGATCTATGTTCTCAGACAAGTTCAAATGGATGAAAATTGTATACTACGTTTTAATGAGTTTTCTAAAAAAAATATTACTTTTTCATATGGGTGTGTTGAAAGTTTGTTTTTCACAATGTATTATATGGATTTTGGATTAAAAAATATAAAAGGTTCTTTATACAAAAAAATATGGTCCATCTAGCCAACCAGTCAAGGAAGCATCACACACCACCGTGTTGGAGGCTGAGCTCAACCCCAGATGGCCTGAATGTGGCCGAGGCAATGCATGGGTACCTGGGAAGTCCTATGTGAGGAATTGAAGGTAGAGGAGTGCAACTATGATGGGAAGCATGCCAGAATAGGTGGGGTAAAGTGTGAGCGCATAAAGAACCAGTATATAGTGGTACAATAGAGGGAATAGAGAAGTTGTTGGACTAAGGATGTCATGGTTTCTATTATAAAGGAGTTCCTGGATTGAAGGAATTTCTATGGGGGTCATTTTTTTAATGTAGAATGAATTGTATCTATGGGACCATCCTATTAAAATTTAAAGACCATCAGTTTACTCTCTAAGCTCCACATAAATCTGATCTATCTGTGTTTCATCCGGACTGTCCATTTTACCTCGTTGGATTTTCTTCTTCAATGAGATTGTTCAAGAAGCATATTCTCTTCAGAGCTTCAATTCATCGAAACTCCTACTATTTTTTTTGAATATCGAACTGAACGAAGTGTCCTGGTGATGATATATTGTTCTGTGATGATGTATGATGCCTATACAAATCATATTCTAGGGGCATTTAGCGTGTTTATTTTCCTCACATCCGAGATGTGTTTTTAAAATAGAAGGAGTGCCGTTATTTTCTCTAGATCGAAATGGTTTTTCTGCACCACTTGTTTTCACAAATAAGACTTAAAGGACTTGAGTAGAAACCATGGTCTTGACAATGTTTTTCTACTTCTCAATTTAAGAAGTAATGTGAAGCCATTTTTGAACTTAATATTATTTTGATATTTTTCCTAGTATGTTCAATGAACCAATATCTCATGTAGTATACTTGTTTTAATGTTTTCATTAGTGGTTATTGTATATTATACTTTCATGAATAATTAGATAAGTTTGAGTTGTATTCTTGTACTATTATAATGTAATGAAACTAAATATCTCATCGGATTGTGTGAAACACAAAGAACCAACACCGTTCTTACACACACTACATTTCATAAATATGAACTTGTGTGCATAATACCTATTCAGATTTGTACATGAAAGAATAGAATTAAACAATGTGAAAATAAGGGAGGAAGATAGTGGGTATCAATATTTCATAATGTAAAAGTATGTATCATGTAAAACCAATGCATTTACAAGTATTTTTATAAGTAGAGTGCAAAAGAGGGAAGATATTTCATGGGAATGGGTGTAGGAAAAGTGGAAAGTACATGTATAAAGAACTACAAAATTCATTGTATGAGGACATAGTGAAAATAAGAACATGTTTTACATGAAAGTACATGAAATATTCCATGAATGAAAGTGTAATTTTTTCATGATTATAGTTTCATACAAATGATATATCGATGCATTTTATAATATACATGCATAAATATTGAAAAATTCCATGTGAAATATTTTTTTTTCTAATCATTGTGTAGTTATATGAGACTGAATCCTAGTGAGTTTGACTATTAGTGATTTAGAATATTTTTTAATATGAGTTTTCAGTGCTATGTTATGCCAAGTCTTTACTAGAAGAAATAATTATATCCTGAGAAAATATTTACTAAAGTAGCTGACATCTACAGGTGTTCAGAGTTTATTGAGCAAGACCAAAATCAATGAAAAGGTACTTGAATTGTACACAATCCATTTTGATGTAGCAAGCTCATTTAAGAGGATCAAGTGATCTCCCTATCTATGAATCAAATTGAATAAGAAGAAGGATCTTGTGACTGGGGGTCTTAATAGTTGCTGAAGAGGATCAAGAGATAGACTGGGGGGTCTAATGAGTAGAGGGTTGGGGGGTCTAACCAACAGAGGCATAAGAGTTGGATTGCTGGGGGGGTCGAACTAGAATAAACTTAAGGATCAATTACTAGGGTGTATAAGCAGTTACTTCATGATACATTTTAATTGATAACAATAATATAGTGGATAATACATGTTGGGGGATCTATCCAACATGGAAGTGATGTAGGTCTTAGTATCAAACCATGTAAAAAATATTGTGTTTTGTGTTTCATTTACTTTCTTCATTAAATGCATGATCAAATCATCTAAATACGTGACAATGGTATTAATTAAAAGATTAATAATAATTTAGTAAAACTGTTCTAACCTGAATCACCACCCTCTCAATGTGACTGCACAATCCTTAGACACTTCACAAACAAGGCTAAAAAACCATCGAATGTTAACAAATTAGTGTACTCCGACTAAAAATTCAGTTTTAGATTCTTTTGGGAATTTTTCCTCAAAATAATTGATATAGTTTTTCTTTTTTCACTAAGAATTTTGATCTCATCATAAGATTTGATTTGATATGTGGTAGATCCCAAACAGACACCCGGATAAAAAGCTATGGCCTTTTGAAGTTTGTATTACGTTTTTAGCTTAATTTTGACCTTTTTAAATTTTTTTTATTTTTTTACCTTTAAATTGATATTAAATGACAATTACTCTATAATAATATGCCAATTAATAATTAAAAATATTTTTTTAGTTTTTTTAAATATAATTTCAATAAATATATTCTATATTAATCATAAATGCATATTTATGTTATCTAAAAAAATTTCAAAAAAAATCTTATATTTATATAATTTTAAATATATTAATATATTTTTATATTTTTATTAATTAATGATAATTTTTGTTTATGTAATATTTTATCAGTGCTTGTAAAAAAGAGATGATAAAGGGGGTATTTATTCACGCTTCTAAAAAGGCACAGATTAACACCCCACCACCAACCTGTGGTTTTTTAGAATCACTAATAAAAGACCCAATTTATCAGTTATTTTTTAAATGTGCTAATATACGGTGATCATTTATCATCCCTTTTAAAAAAGTGAGGATAAATGTGGGTCTTTAATATCATTTTTTAGTGTTTATAAAGGCCACTTATAATAACACTAAAAATCATTATTAAATACCCCCTTTAACTTCTCTCTTTTTAGAGCTGACAAAGGGGGTATTTAATAGAATTTTTAGATATTACTTTTGAGTACCTAGTGTTGGATAAACACAATTTTTTACTAGTGGGTTACCACCTAGAATAAATATTTTTGTAAATAATTATTAATATATTGGTGATAAAAGGTTTCAGGTAAATAATATATGGTATGATATATATTAATATGTATCTAGAATATATTCAAAATAAAACTATTTTTACTATATAGGAAGTTCGAACAAAAATATTGGAGGCTGGAACTGAGGTAAGGGTTTCTTATCTCACTTTTACTTTTGTTAGACATTTGTCATATTCACCATTTATTTCATTTGTGTTGTGTATATACTACCCATAAAATATGTTATATAATTAATTTATTTATCTTCAGTATATTTTAATTGTATTTTTTAGTTATTTATTTCATGGGGATTATGATTCAAAAGTTATAAAAGTTGTAAGGGTTTTTTTCAAAATCACAGTGCTATTCGGGATTGTTTATTTTAGTATCTCTACTAGGGGAAAATTTTCATACATATCTATATTTTATCAAAAAAATATAAATAAAATTTTTAATATTCTCTAATTATTAGTTTTAAATATGTAGTATACACGTTTTTTAATTTTTAAAAAAATACTTAAAGGGATCTTCTTAACGTTTTCCAAAACGATGTACTTTTTTATATTTTAAAAAAATGTAAAAGGAATGTGTTTTTATCTTTTACAGCATCAACATAATTTCAGACCATCATGACCAATCAATGATTTGAATAAAAATATTTATGTTTATAAGGTTATTTTAAAACAAATGGTTTCTTTAATATTTATGATTTTTTTTATATTCAAAAAAGTATTTTCAAAATGAAATTGGTTTTTTCCTTAAGAAATTTTCCAGTAATATATTTAAATTATTTTAATCTATTTCAACATCCAATTGTTAATATTACATTTAGGATATACTCTATTTATACCATCCAACATATTTCTTTGGATGGTTTTTGATCTTCTAGACTGGGTAAATAGTTGATATTCTCTATACTAGTTCATCCAATACGTGAAGTCATTTATTTTTATGGATTGTTGATTAAGTTTTATTGTTTATTCATATATGGAATTAATTGTACTTAGTAAGTGATGGGAAGGGATTTTTATATACCATTCATGAGGTGTTATGTATCATGATACAACATAGATAGCGTTTTAGTCGAGTCCCTACCCACTTATATCTAGATGCCTTGGCACAATGCCTTGATTATGTTTTCATATTTCTTGGCCAAAGCCTCGACAGTTTATTTCAGATGCCTAGAATTAGTCATTCCCTCACTATGAAAACATTTATTGATTTCCATGCGATTATTTTATTGGTTATAATATCCATGCTTGAGTTTATAGTTCATGTGATTATTTATATATACTTATTTTGACCATCATTCTTTCTTTCTATATTATTCATGACTTATTATCTTTTGTTGTATACATACCCTTTCTAATAATTTGATCTCACCATTTTAATTTTTTTATTTTCCCAAGAATATCAAGAAATGTGTTATGAATAATATAAATAATTTCATAATTATTTTATGCAATGTATTTTATATTTACATTGTAATATGGTAATCATGTTTATATCTCATTCAATAATATTAATAACCTATTTATTCATTTAAGATGTGATTAAATGAATATGATGTTAATATAATAATTTACCATCTAATTTTGGTAGTTTGGGTCATGGTATATTTAGTTTGTATCATATAAATTTTAGTAGAAACCATGGTAATTAGATTTAGGATAACATAGATTATGAAATATAATAATATTATAGACTTTCAGTACATTCCTAAAAACACTATTTTTATGATTAATATGAGTATTTCTTCCAATTTTTGTGCACTATATTTGTTTAATATGTATAAGTTTGATCATAAGTTTAAATTAATATATACCCCTTTTGGTGTTTTAAGTGATGGATTATAAGGTGATTAAGATTATTTTGGTAGGGGTTTATAGAAATACAACCCTTTATTTTAGTATATGTTTTATTTAAAGGGTTATTTGAGAAATAATTTTTTTTATTAAGTTATTGACAATCAATATGATTTATATGACCTTTAATGATAAGGTAATTCTGGGTTATTAAAATTTTGCAACATATGTTTTATAGTACAAATAACCATGGTATTTAAAAGTGATTTAATGAATAATATTATTTAGAGGATGTTCATTATATTTTTTGGAAATTTATCTGAAATATATAAATATAATTAATGAAAAATGAAAAACCATATTCCAAGTGACAATGTGTCACATCCATTAAGTCCTTAGGGCTCATCCCCATAACCAAAGGCTGATAAGGGTGCATCGCGTACCACCACACAACATGATGACCTTGTTAGTACAACATTGTTTTTACAAATATATTTTCCTAGATAAATATTTAGTTGATTTTTGGAAATAGAATATAGCATCAATTATATCTGAATTTTTATGATTTTAATGTGATTCATGATATTTTGATAGACATTTTAATGGGTCGATGTATATATACTATTTAGATTTAACGTAAAGGATCATTTTGGAAGAATATTGTTATGTTTTTTGGAGATGTATGATGAAGGGTATGCATTAACCTTTGAGATAAAAACCATCATTAATATTGTGGTTATTGAGATTATTTGGTATATAGTGTTGTTTATTTATGGAATAATCCATGTTAAGAATTTAGAATTTTTATTTAATTTTTGATATTAATGAATTATTTCTTCACAATAAGGATTATATAGTTTTGTTATTATTCTACCTCATGAAAATAATTTCATTTCACGTGAAGGAGTAATGATATAGGAAATTTATTATTATCCTTTTGTGTGTTATTTGATCTATTAGAAGTTTCTTTTACATCTTGAGGAAAAAACTCATCTTTAATAATGATTGTTCAGAGAAAAGTATGACATTGTGATGGAAATTGATTAGAGGAAAAAATTATACATTATAAGTACATATATTTCCTTATGTTCAGACCCTATAGGGTAATGTAATTCATCATCTCTAGTAAAAATATATTGACGAAAAAGTATATCCTAATACTTTATAGTTTTTTTGCTCTTAACTTTCTCATGATCATTTAATTTCTTAGGATAAATGATCTTAGTCTCTCTCCATAACTAGTAGAACATTATGATTTTATTCCATGTATATATATTAAATTCCCACTAATGATCCCCTATTTTGAAGCTACGTTTTATGATCACCTTCAATTTCTCATCCCTCTTTTAAAGGGATGTTTTATTATACCTTATTACGATGTGAGATTTCAACAAATGAATTTTCTATTTTAAAAAACTTAATTTTTTATAACAAGTTGAAATTTTTTGAATTAAATTTATTGTATGGAGTATAATATAATTTCAAGATATTTATAATAAACATTATGTTTGATAGTGTTTACAACACATAATACCGATCTTAAATGAAACATGAAATAATATTGTTTCAATATGATTATTATAATTTATCCATTTTAATTTGTAGTGATGAATAGTATTAAAAAATTATAAAACTTTTATAAATGACCTAATGAATAAAAATTCATCGATTAATTATCATGAAATACGTACTCAATTTGCAGTAATGTTATTTAATACTTTAGAAATATGTTTTCTTCCAAATTGATTTTTATTTATTTTTGTGGGAATATATTATAATTAATTTATAAATATTATATAAATTTTCATCTATAAAAAAAATTTAATTATATAAATAATCATGTTAATGTTATCTTTGGGTTAAATTTTCAATTTTTTTGGAAAAGATTGATTTTCTAGTGCATAGTGAAAAATATCAATTTTTATTGAAAATTTTTTTTCATTAATTTACAAAGATACAATTTGTTTAAAACTGTTTGAAACAAAAATTAGTTTTATTATATTATGAATAATCAAATTAAGTTTATTGGAATCAATTTCATGATAGAATTAAGTATAAATATTTTTTTTACACAAAGACATTTTTTTGAAAAAAATATTTTTCATCTCATTTTTCACAATTATTTTAATTTTATTTTATTAGACATATAGAAATTTACTTTTATAAAATGGATTATTTATTTAAAACCATAATTTTCAAATATTATAAATATAACTTTTTTATTTTGGGTCAATATGAATAGTAATCATCGTTAAATTTATCACATCACTAAAGGGTAAATCAGCTTAATCAAGGATAAAACCAGGTTATAATGTAATAATATTTCATTATAGATATTATTGTATAAAATTAATTATACCTTTATAACCTTATTATCAAAATTTACTTTTTTTATGAACACTGATCCATGAAAATGGATTATGTAAATATTTAAATAAATGAAAGATACAAAATGTAACTCCCATAGTTTAAAATATCTATTATGAGATGCCATGGGGACAAAAAAATTATGAATGAATAAGAAATTATATTTTTTAAATAATAAAATTATATTTATGATGATAATTTATTTTTAATTTTTATGATTATATATAAATATATTAAATATTTTGCAATGAAATTGTTATATTTATTCAATTAATAGAAAAACAAAATAACTAATATTAAAAAACATTAAAAGTGATAAAATTAAATTATTTATAATGTTACATTACATTTTTAGATTAATATGAAATAGTAGAGTTGTTTACTTGAATTATATTCTGAATAAAAGATTTTATTGATATATTCGAACTCAAAGTAAATGGATAGTGTCAAATGTGACATTAATGATAATTTAATAAAAAAATATTTTATTAAGTTATTTAAAAATCATATAAATCTATAAATGGTTAAAATTTGATAATATATGATGTAAAATTTCACCCATTGTCCATTTTGTAGTCAATTTATACATTTTTTGTAAAATTATAACCCTTTGAGAGTGAAAAATACATTACTACGGTTAATGATAAAATAAGTTAATTGAAGGATTAAACCAAAAGATAAGATTTAAAACACCACAATAACCTATCTAGATTTTATTTTTTATTGAAATTTTAACCATATTATACACTATTTAATAGTACCTGTCAATTTGGATACTATTTTATAGATAATTCCTTTATTATAATATAATCTCTTAAGAAATTCCAAAATTCCCCTCAAGTCGGTTATTAAAGGGAACATTGTCCTCACTTTTGTACACCACGTTGAGCCACATATATCAACAAAAACCTGATAAAATATCTCTTAAACATTATTATCCACATTATATATGTGATTTTCATACAAAAATACCTACCCAAGGACCCTTAAGAGGATATTTAAAAGACTTTTTCCAATGGAATGGTAATCGTGTTAACCGATCACTTCATTTGTAAATATTCATTACCTCATCTAAATATGTGGTATTTATAGTAAATAATAAATCAATTATCCTAAATATATTAAAATATAAATATGATTAATAAATCACCATTATCCACTCTATTTCCCATCAAATGTGAAGTGAAGGTATCACTGGTGCGTATGTACAACTTACCATCTCCATGTAACGATAAAATTCATTATCCACTAACATATTTCATGGATATTTATTTTTATGTATTTAATATATATATATATATGATAATTATTAAATAATCATAACCCTATAATTATAATATCACATTAAACATCTTACCTTGTAGTCCATTGGAATATAATAACAAAGCTTGTGCGTATGTGTGGACTCCCACCAATATGAATCAATTTGATTTTTTTATATTTCTATTTTAATTGGATGGTAATAACATTGGATTTGAAGAATATATATGATTTATATGATATAATAGTGATTATTTAAGTGATACTTATTATTTATCATTATTTTTTTCATCCATTGAAAAATGAAAATATCATTCATGCGTACATATGGCCAACTGTCTTCTTGAATGGAGTAATTATTTTTTCTATCTGTAACTTTTACAGATGACCCTACATATGTATATAAGGATTATAAATGATAACTATATCATGATTAACATTATATAGATGATATAACCACGATCAGTGTATATGGGCCAAAATTATCAAATCAAAACATATATGGAAGAAGAAGCAATTGTCACAAAGAACATTTATTTTAATATATAATTATTAATAAATTGGAGATAAAAGGTTTTAAGTAAATCATATATGTTATTATATATATGAGTGTGGTTCTGTAATATTTTTTCAATAAATATTCAATTTTTATTCAGGATGTTGAAACCCAGATGAAGGAAATCTTAACTAGGATAACGATTTCTTGTCTCACTTTTAATTATGCAGGATATATGCCATATACACCACTAATATGTTTTTTGTGAGTTACATACAACCCATTTAACATTTTTATATAATTAATATATTTTTCTTCATGGTATTTATGGATTTATTTTATTTAATTTCTATCATAGGTCATATGATTCCAAATTTAGCAAAGTGGTAAGGGTTTATTTAACAATATCATCACTATTTAGGATAGTTTATGTTAAATTTCCCATCAGGGATGTCTTTTCATCCATAACCATATCTTCCCAAATCCTTTTAAAAATGATTTTAATATTCTAAACTTTTTTTAAAGACATCATATACAAATTTTGGGCTTCTTACAAAGTAGTTTATAGAAATCGACATTCATTTTCTAAATAAGGTAATTCTTGATATTTTCACAAAAGTGTGAAATGATTTTTTTTTACATTTACTTAATAAAAATAATTTACCACCTTTATTAACAATGAATTATTTAAATATTACTTTATAATTTTAAAATATTAATTGAAAATATAATTGTTTCTTTAATATGTGGGAATTTTTTAAATTGTAAAAAAAATTGTTTTTCAAAGTGAAATGGGTATTTTATCTCTATAATGGTTATGGTGATATATTTAATTTCATTTTATCTATGTTAAAATCCTTTTTTGACTCTTATGATGATGATTAAATCTATTTCAATACACAATATTTCTTTGAATGGTGTATGAGCTGCTTGATTGTGGAAGTTATTGATATTTTTTATGCTAGTTCTTTTAATATAGAGATTTATTTATATGTAAGGTATGTTGATTAATTTTTATTATTAATTAGTATGGGGAATGAATTGAACATAGTATGTTATGTGAATATATTAATATATCTCTTTTATGCATCAGTATGTCTCATGAGACAAAATATATTGGGTTTTGGGCGATGCCTTTCCCATTTAAATTATGATTTATTGGATAAAGGCCTCAATTGTGTTTTTAAATGGCTTGGAATAGACATTGATGATAAGTTACCTATTTCCATAAATATGAATTACATCATTATGAAATCAGTTATCAATTTTTATCTGATTGTTTTATTTTTTATGACATCCATGGATTTGTTTCAAGTTCATGTGATTATTGATGTGTAATTTTTTTAACAATAATTTATTATTTCCATATTATTCATGTCATATTAGATTCCATACTACACATACCCTTACTGATCATATGAACTCACCCTTTTATTTATTTTTCGTTCCATAGGATATGAAGAAATATATTATAAATAATATCACGGATTTAATATTACTTTTATGAGAAGTATTTTATATTTCCAACTTAATATTGGAATCATGTTTGATTCTTGTTCTCCAAGAATACTAAACTATTCAGTCCTTTGGGATATTATTAACTATATCAATGAACAATGTAATATTATAACCACCATATTTGTGTTGTTTGGGTGGGTTCATCAGACATTGGGTCGATAATCTTCATATAGTTTCTAAACTCTACTCAGAACAATGTTAGGTTCACATTTAAAATTTTAGGTAATGAATAAGCCATTTTAGTGAACCTCATTATTGAGTTAATCAATGTACAGTTTTCTACCACCCACATTGAGTACAATATTTTTCCAAATTTGTGGTAATTATAAAAAAAACAATCCAATTATTTCACCCGAATTATTCTAAATATGCTATTCTATAATTAAAATGTCATAAATCAATTTTAAATGTACCTTAATAGAGGGATTTTGATCTGGAAATAAAAATGAAAAATATCCCACCATATGTGAAATCTAGTGAAAAATAATTCAATTTAATTTGATTCTATTTATGAATAATCTCCTAAAATAATTTAGGAATAAATGTGTAATGATGTTGTAATGATTCATGTTTTTATAATCACATATTAATATTTTTTTTAATTACTCAAGTTATGATTTTTTGGGATAAAAATAATTTTTTGATGTGTATTCAAGATATGATGTTACTAAGAAGGTTTTGGAATATGAAAAACAAGGTTGATCAAGTTTTATTAAGAATTAGTCTCCACTGAGTAAATCTAGAATTCATAAATGACTATATTTGTGATTTATTTGTTCATCTTGATCGCTAATATAGTTTACCGGATAATTTTTATAATTTGGAAAAAATAGATGGTTTTTTTGAAAATAAATAGGAATATTGTTCAAATATAAGGTAAGATTCATAATCATAGGAATTTACCAAAATTAAAAACGGGAAGTTGAGGAAATGCAACTATGTTTTTTTTCCTGTAAAAAATTTACACGATTCGTTATAAGAAGTGTTATAAATATATTTTTATAGTTATTTTAATTCAAGAATTTATATATTTTCCTAAATATATAGAGAAATCAAGTAAGTAACTATTATACAAATTATTTTTTCAAGTATCAGAGAATATTTAGAAAAACAATGCTAAATACTTAGCTTGGAGAAGGATATAAAAATTGTAATATAACAATAATTCAATAAACTAATATAGAGAATAATTTTTAGATTAAGATAAACATATATATATTCATGGTATGATCATGGAAACTGGTTAGTTTATAATAGTTCATTGTTGTTGTTGAATATCATGAATTTTTTAGTATATTCAAATTTATTTATCTTTGAGGATCTTGAGTAATATCTTCATCTGTTACAAAAGCAACATAGATTCCCAAGTTTCCTTTATCATTATATTTTGATATAATTATAACCATTTGGATGTTGGATAACTCAAGGATAAAGGATGATACCTGTCCAACCGACTTATATTTAGTCATAAAAATTTAGTTGAAATTTACAGACAAAGATAACGACTGATCAAAAAAAGGAAAAGGTACCGACATTGGGACTGAATCTCATAAAATTTATATTATTAATTGTCCCATTTATTTTTTCACTCTTATGAGGGTGATTGAGTTAAATTTTGAGTGTAAAATTATTAAAGAATTAAAAAGTTTTTTTTATAGTGAAATTAGTTGTCAATGATTTTCACCACTAATTTAGTCCCCCTTCCCATTAGTGCACCTAGAACTGGGTAATCTCAAGTGGAATCAGAGTGATTAGGTTTCCTCTACCAGATCTTTATATATCAAGATATAGAGAATACATATGATGTTAATCGAAAGTGTGTTCTTATTTAAATAGAAAAAATTATCATAGCTATAATAAAAAGAATTTACCTTATCTTTTTCTCATGGATTGTATTTCAAATATAAAATAGTAGTGGGATTTTTAGCCGCTAAGTAAAGTATTGATGTGAATTTTTATGACAAAATATATATTTTTGTATATGTAAAATCTCACAATTCCATTCTTGTATCTTAATTAGACATGTTTTATATAAAGATTATGGGTTTGTAATCATCTAAAAATCCTTATATAAATTTCAAAATAGTTATGAATAAATTGATAATGTTATGGAATACAAAATCTAGATTTAGATTAGAATATTTAAATATGTTAATATGTAAGAATAAGGAACCATTGATGATTATCTTACTAGATTTTATAAAAAGTTAAAAACATTAAAAGTTTTTGATAAAATAGGGAAGACTCTATCATTGTGATGAATCTCATGATAGATTTTTCCTCCATGTTTGATCTAATAATTTCATCATTAGAAGGTATAGAAGATAATGACCTTGGTGAATTGAAGAATATTCAAATTGGCCATTAAATAAAAAAAATATTATCATTTTAAAATATGGCTAAAGAGGAAATTGTTTTGAGTATATGGGAAAACTAATGATCAAGGATGATAAATATGAAGATTCAACTAAGTATGAATATAAGAAAGATATATCTCATATATCAATAAAATTTATAAAATTAAATGTAAAATTCAAATGAAAACATCCACATAAATTATTAATTTGTGGTGGTATATTATTCTTTTCAATAATATGTCCTATGAAAAATAATTGTTTGTAGGAGGCTAATAATAAAGTTGAGAAATTTAAATATTATAATTGAGGTAAGAGACCAAGGGATGTTTCAAAATCTATTGAGATAAAGAGGAAGTTACCATTAAAGAAAAATAGAATCATTATGAGTAAATATGAAGGTTACAATCTCTCCTAAATTATTAGTTCTGAATTTAAAACTATTGTGAAATTTAAAAATTGTATGGATCACATAGAGAAGTTGTAAAATAGCATAAATAGTGCATAATAAGATGATGAATTAACATATATTGAAAACAAGATGATATCTAAATTGAAATCATGTCCTAAGTATAATAATAAGATAAATGTGGATCATAGGTCATTAAAAACAAAGATTCAATTAAAAATTAATATAAGGAAGTTGTTATTACTATTAAAGCTACTTATTTTAATTAAATATAAATAATATATGATCAAATTTTATAAGAAAGATAAGATAGTCAAAATTTTAAAAGGGAAACTCAATCTAAAAGTACAAAATATTTTCACGATTCAATATAAATATATTGAAGATAAAAATGAATTTGGGAAGATTAGTTTTGAATATCTTGGATAATTGGATACTAAATTGGGGAAATCAATATCAGTTATGAATGTTAACTCAAATGATAAGGTCAAATCATCAAAGGTTATTTATCAATGCAATCCTTACTTGAATTACAATGAAAGTTCAAACTCTAAATATGGTCAATTTTGGGAAAATAATAGTGAATATAGTTCCTATTATATATCCATATAAGGGAAAATCTAGAGAATAATATCCTCCCAAAGGAAGAAACAAACACAATAGAAGGATGTTCATCTTTATCAAATTTATAGATTCAATGTATATAATTATATGGAGTTTTTTGGAACAAATACTACCCTGACTAGAATAATATGTATATACTAGTAATAATATATTAATCAAGTGGGATTGGCTCTTAAAATATTATCAATATAATAACAAAACAATAAAATAGTGAAAATAAATATAACAAATATATCTAAAAAATATTTTCAAATGGTTAGATCAATAAAAATTTGTCTTTTATTAATGAATGGGATAAAAGAAACCCATCAATGTAAAATAGGGAAATCATAAGGTGGTATGAAGTGGCCAAGTCCAAGAGCATCCCCAGGGACAAAAATCCAACATTCCAGAGGGAGTGAACCCATGCTGGAATAAATAGTAAAGTTTTCCTCTGTCCTTCTCCAATGAGAATGTGCATTAGTAGAAAAATTGGTTTCCCTATAGATATAAAGAACATTACAGGTATGCTTAGTATCCAAAGAACAAATTATAACCAGACTAATCAAATGTCATGGAGGATCAGATTTTCTATGAAAGGACTACACCAAGATCTCTAAATCTAATTCACCCTTAGATGTCACATTGTCATACCTCTAGAAAATCATGAATCTAGTGTTCCAAGCTCTCAGATCTTACCCCAATTAGCTCCCCAGACCATAAAAATATATGAGTGAAATATTATCCTACACATTTTAGTCCTAGAGTAAACCATATACTCTCATCATCCCATTCATGTAGGAGACACCCTTATTAATATTTTTATCATTCTTGGATGGGAGCCTTCTGACCCAACAACCTTGTGAATTCTGAGTATAAATTTGCCTTTTATAAAATCAGTATGGAAAGTGGAACTTTTGTCCACATTAAATAATCAAAAAACAAAACATATATGAGTTCCATAATTCTCACATGGAGATAATAAATCAGGAAACAATTACCCATTCTCACCCTATTTCTCACCTCCCAGATGGTCCATAAAATGGTGATAAAAATAGTACCATGGATCTTGATCTCCATCCCTTGATGTTCTAAACCAAAAAATCATTTGGTGATAAAGTCCTTCAATGAGCCTCTTTCTCTACTGTATCACCCCTAATAACCCATAGTAGTCCATAGAATAACCACCCAGTCACTCTTGTTAGACAGGTTCAACAATAAATCCAATTTTGGATTCCTGCAACAATAACATTGAGAAGCCATGGAAATACCCTTATTTTGAATATTATCCTCTATCAGAAAATCTTGATTCCTCTCTCACCAAACTAATAAGTTCATCTTCATTGGAAGATCCTTGAACTATAATCTTGAAGCCCATGCATCACGAGCTACACCAACATGGAGAAAAGAACCATAATCATGACCATTAAAAATACCATAACACCACCATGTTAAAAAACATATACCCGCCTCTTAATTCAGTGAAATACCTTTGAATATTTCCAATTGTTCATTTTTGGATATAGCCTATAACATATTGATATATGTGGTTTCTTCCCTAATGCATATATTGGGAACCAGAAAACCTAGGTAATAAAGCTTTTCAACATCCCAGTAATCCCTCAATAGGTTGTTGTCTCCTCTCCCATCCACTGAATGATTAGAATTATATAGGATTTCCAGATGTTTCAGTATAAATTTTTCCAACTAATAGAGTTTGGAAGAACCCCACTCGTCCCAATTTTCACCATATTTATTTAAGATAAATATGACTCATAATGAATCCCCCATGATAAAATATCAAGAAAGTTTCACCTCAAGTCCTACATAGATTTTTTCACATCCCTTAATCAGATACCTCCCTCCTCAATCATATTTTCCAAATGGATCCTAGATGCCCAATGATACCTACCATGGAATTGGAATCCGATAAGATTCTATTCATGATCTTATCCATCAAAGTGATATTCCCTTTAGGGGGACTAATGGTTGAGATAACATGCATTGTAATAGAAGACAAGACATTATTAATCATAGCAACCCGACCACAGAAGGATAAATATAAATTCTTGTAATTGAGAATGCTCTCCATCATTCTATTAATGATATCATCAAATAAATACTTATTAATGAGAAAATTTAATATTGGGTCCCCAAGATAAATAATTTGAAGCTGCTTCCTCTAGATTCCAAGTATATATTGAATATCCATATTTCTTCTTCATAAGAATTTATTAGATATTAAAATTATTCTCTTCCTTTTATTAATCCTATGACCTCTCAAATCACATCAGACCAAAATAACCTTCATAAAGATTTGGAGAGATGGCCTTCGACCATTAATTAAGATAATAATATAACCAATGAACATGAAATGAAATATGATACATTCTATATCTTGAATATGATATGAAAGAATCCATCTTCCATCCACCTACCCATACAGGTTATGTGAGAGGGAATATTGTGCAATTATGAAAATAATTGGGGAAATGGGGTACCCTTGACACACTCTCCCACACACTTTTAAATAATATAAATACCTTCCCCAAAAAGGAGATGGGGAGCCAAGGGGATTAATTACAACTGATGAAATTATTACACACCCATTCATGTAAATTGAGTTTATTCATGGTACAAATGATGAAACTCCACTCCAACTTATCATATACTTTATCTATATCAACGTTGATAATCACATTGTATGTTACCTCTATTTTATTCTTATCTTCCACAAATTCCATATCAATTCCAATATACTATTGAATACTTATTCCTTTTACAAAACCATATTGTTCTTAAGAGATAATATGTAGAATAATTGTATTTAATATCCTTTAAATCAAGCTCCTCAACACATTATAAGATAAATTCAATAAAATATGGGTCTATACTGATTAATGGAAGATGGATCATTGACTTTTGAGATGAGAAAAAATCCATAGTATCATGTAATTGTTTTGAAATACCCCCCTTGAAAAAAGTCCAGAATAGTTTCAACAATGTGAGCCCCCATAGAGACCGAAGACACCATATAGATAACCCCTAGAAAACCATCTCATCCTGGAGTGATTTCCTATTATATGTAAAGAACTATTTCCCATATCTCTTCACTTAAATGATTGATCATAAACATATAATTATCAACATCATCAATCAGCCTAGGTATACACACCATAAAAACTACTTCATCCTCTAACATCCTAGAATCCCTAATGCTTCTAGGGAAATATATCAATAGTACACTTTAAAAATGGTTCATGGAAAACATTCCTACCACATTAATACCATAAGAATAGGTTCTATCCTCATGATAGATATTGAATTTCATATTTCCTCCTATTTTAAATAGGCCTGAAAATAAACACTATTATGGTCTCCCTCTTTAATCTATCTAATTTAGCATCTTTTCTTGTAAATACTTTTGATCTCCAACATCCGCTTAGGTAGAAAACTAATTTTCTCACATAAAATTCATGAAGATTACCTCATCCATCCAATTTTTCAAATACTCATCTATCATATCAATGTTATCTTGTAAAGGCTTCACATAATTTTCCATGATTGGATTATTATGAATCCACCAAGAGATGTATGATTTAGGGCACCTTAGGCACATTAAGAGACTTACCCATGCCCCCCTAGGTTTCTCTTTTTTCCCATGATACATATATACTCAATAGGTTATTTTCATTTAATTACCTTCATGTATGACATCAATCCAATGAATATATGTTTTTTTAGAATGTCTAAAAAATTTTCCATGTTCAAAATATTCAAACGAACAATTTGAGAAGGATCTCATGATGTAAATTATGAATGTAAGAGTAGATAGTAGTAGGGAATTAACATTTGATGAATTTAAAAATTATCTATAAAAACATGATTTACAACACCAATTTAGTAAACCTTACAATCCCATTTTAATTGAGTAACTATTAAGAAAAATATAATTATTTTTGGGATGGGAAGGGACATGTTAACTAATAAAAAACTCTCTAAATTTTTTCAAAGTGAAGTGATTTGATGTTTTGGTCACATATAGAATATATTTTTATTGATAAAATACACACAAAAACACACCATATAAAATTTGGTTTAAAACAAAAACAATTAATAATTAATTTAAATCATTTAAATACCCTTTCTTCTTGAAGATCGAAGGAAGTAATCTAGAACTATTTTGTTAAAGTGGTAAAAAAGAATATTTATGGGACAAATATTTAATGAATGTGGTCAAAAATTATATAATATAGTTGGTAACATTATTCATTTTTTTGATCTAAAAATCATTGAATGTCATCCCACATAAAAGGTTAAAGTTGGATTTATACCATCCCATGTTTTGGACTAGATGGAATTTCTACGAGAATTTGAATTCTTTATATGGTGGATGGTCCAACCAATATTTCATTCTTTAGAATGTAAAATATGATCATTTAAACATTTAAAAGTGTTATTTTTATAGGTTTTTTAAGGCTTGAGAGGCATCTCAGGTGTCATGTCTTGTTTCAGGAATGTCGGTCTTTAAAAGGCTGGTTTTTTTAAAGCCAAAGGAAATAAAACCATTACAGCATAATTAGTGAAATTTTTTCCCCTAATCTTTCCAATATCTTGAGGGTGTCACATGGTTTTAGGAATCATACACTCAAGGCCTCATAGACCTGACATAAGTCTAAATTTAATTGCACATGAGTGTTCAGTGGTTCCACATGATTTCTCAAACTATGTGCCTAGACACATGGGAGGGTATCCATTTTTGGGAAGTAGCGCCGCATGGGATACACATAGTTTTTAAATTGTGTGTCTATCCAGAAAATAGGCATGTCACCTTGGAAATTGAGATTTCATGGATGACATATGGTTTTGCAAAATTTGTAGTCAAACCATCCTACTCATTAACAAACTATAAATTATATTTTTCCCCTATCCTTTATAGGTGTTTTCCCCTTGTCTTCTCCTCACTTATACATCCCCCCCCCCATTTGAGATCCCCCTCTGCATCTTCAATAGGAATGGAAAAATATCCTAAATTTGATCGTAGAATCACTCATCATCTGTTGAATTAGATTCCCCATAGTGATTCTATAAAAACTACACCCTCCATTCTTAGTATACATTTCCATATTGAATACTATTTCAATCCATGCTCATATTCCCTATTTTCAGATATTTGTTAAATTTATTCAATTTCTCTCATTCTTACTAAAATCAAAGATAGATAATATATGAGTGAAGAAACGTAACTATAAGTTAGGGGTCAATATATTTTCCCTTAAATTATTTATGTTAATAAAATACATCATTGGGACACATGACAAATGTTCCATGTATTTCTCTTAAAAATTGAAATAACATAAAATAAATTTCTAGACAGTGACCTAGAACATTTATTAAAACCTTTGATGTTGTAGAAGGTTGGTAACCCCAAAGTTTTACTACTCATTGGTTGTGTCCTATTAATTTACATTTTTATCAATTTTTGTAATTGGTCCTATAATGAGAATTCATTAATTAATGATGAATGAATTTATTAAATTATAAATTGATGAGTATTCTTTTTTGGACAATGATAAGGTTGGAGTAATGACGTGATTTTAATAGGGAAACCTAATGTAAATGTTTAAAATAATTAATGTCATGGATTCTTTTGGCCTATCATATAAATTTTACAAGTATAGAGTTACCAACTTAGTGAATGTTCACCTAGACCCTTATCACTGCTTATTTAAATCATGGACTATCTTATAAAATGAAAGGATATTTGATCATCCTCAAGTTTGGAATGGATGTTTACCATGTCCCTTATAGAAATCATAAATGTAAACAACTTACACATTTATATCTGGACTTCAGATAACCTTATATTACTAATTATGAATACATTAGATAGGCTTATAGTTTGGATGAATTATAACATGTAGGGAGTGATTCATGGGTTCTTTATTAGATCTCCATAAATGATATTATTGAGAAATTTATTTATATTACCCATGACTGATACCTAGTTCTCTATGTGGATTATCTTAGAAGGACATGATGGGAAATGTTACAGTCCCATTCCATGAGTGATACCTAGTTACCTTTATGTTTCACTATGGACTGACTTAGGGGGTTATAAATTTATACCATATCACGAGTGATACAAGGGTTTATTTATGTGGAATGCCACATATGGTCGCTAGATGAAAATTGATTAATTTATTTTAAGTGATATCAATTCAATTAACATACTTGGATTCGGTCTATGATTTACATACATAATGGATTAGTTATTCATACTTCTTGCATAGATATTCAGTTCTAATTAAGGAACATATTATGATTATTCATGGACACCTATGTTACACCACATTCCCTAGATAGAATTATATACCTATATATATTTCAATATATGTTAAAACACATTATATATATATATATATATAAATGTCCATATCAAGATATTTATATACGTGTATACCTATATACATGATGACACATCATCTGAGATATTCAAACGTGGGCCTAAGCAAGTATTATCTTTAAGATGTCATTTGGGGAACTCGAGTCTGAATTTTTTATAATTATTTATTTTAACACTTTTAGATATACCTAAACACTATTGTGTTCTATATTTATATATTAGATAGAATTGTATACTATTTATGGTGACCTAATGATAATATCTCAGATGCTATTTAGACCACAAATTGGTACATGAACTGATATCCTAGTGGTAGGTTCTGGATTAGGGATTATGCTTATATTGTTACTCTTATACATATAATCTTAAAAGAATATTACAAGGCCGTAGATTTGATTCTCATATATATATATATATATATATATATATATATATATATTTATATGTACTTTGGTTATTTTATTCTTTTTTCATATATTCTATATAAATTTCTTATTTTAGGTCTTATGCTTGTATATTGTAGTTTAACATGAACATGAATAGTTATATTATATCAGGAGTTTTAGATTTATTGGATTTGTTTCCACTACCTTTATTTTAAACTAATTATATTTTTAATATATTTATTATGATAATACTACATTTGGCACTAATCCAAAGGGTTTAGTCTCCCCATTTTATCGTCATTAGACCCTCACTGCTAGACATAAGCCTCTAGCTAATGGGGAGGCACACTTAACGTCGTATGACAAATCATGTCAGGGCATCGTTCCGAGGGCTTCTGGGTTAGGATGCTACAAAGTTGTACAAGAGAATTATTTTCCATTGTTTTTCTATTTTGGGATACTAGAAAGGAGACTATAAATGTGTTATAACTCGGTAAATACCCATGACTGAGAGTGATCAACCCCCACAAGGGGAAATGACCATGTGGTCAAGGGTGAGACTATTGTCTCTGTTTTTCATTATTATAGTATAATATTATTTATCCATGAGTGATTGATGTAATTTCTAATACATACTAATCTTTGATATTTAGGGTATTTGACCCTTTTACTGGTATGGAAATGAAGTATTCTTACATGTATCATTATAATAATATAGATTTTTACGTTACATACATATGACTTGAAATGTTGATGTTGTTGTTTTACTTCCTGATACATGTTGAAAGTTCCTTGTGTGATTATATTCCATGTTACGTGATTATTTGGAATGTATAACCTTATACCATGTTTATCCAATTTATCAACATGTTTAACTATATAACATGTTGGTTCATTTATTTACAAACATTCCTATAAAACAAGCATCAATGGTTATATTCTACACTTATTGTTATTCCATGAATGTGTAATAGATTACATGGTATATTTGTGTTCTTTATAACTAATTTGATAAAATTCCTTGTATAATTATGAGAAATCAATTGTTTTTTAGTGATGACATTTCTAAAAGGAAAAGTATTTTTTAAAAGTAAATTAAAAGTTAAAGAAGAATAAAATAAGGTTTTCTAAAATAAACTCTTCGAAAGAAAGATAGAAGCTCATCGGGAATGTTGTTGAGCCAAGTCATCTTAGGAGTAGGGATCCCTTTTTTGAAATTTGTTCATCCAAATGATTTTATTCAGGATATGCATGTGTGTCAATTTTATTCATGGACAAAAGGGAATCCATGAAATTAATCCATCTCGGAGTTGACTTCCATGAGAGACAAATACAGCAATTCATGGTAGCTTATAAAAAGGTAGCTGAATAGTATCCAATCCATAGGATTATGTATACATGTTTATTTTTCATTTCAAACCCATTAATTATCCAAATAATTTATATATAAATATAAATTTTGATTCCACGTGGTCCATATATAAATTCCATTGTAACACCACTATAGTTTCTAAAGATTTAACCATATCAATAGGGGTAGGGATTTCGTCTTGAAGCTCCATAAGTATTGAATTTGATCTATCCAAAAAATGGAGGGATCCAAAAAATTCTGAAGGATACATAAGGAGGAAGAAGAATACCTACAATTCTATGATGTTTAAGCATAGAGAGGTCATGAATAGAATTGTCAAAATACCCATCTTGATGGTTTTTTTTTGAGTTTTTGAAAGCATGTATAATGTGATTAAAGACCTTATGTTAACGTAACGTTGAATTCTCATGCATCACGTTGTCTCATATTCTCCAGATCATATGAATACCTTCAGTGTAATCCACTATGAACAATATTTTAAATATTTGGGAGAGAGGTATATTAATTAAAGAAGATGGGTGATCTTGAATATCATATTTATAGGAAAATATAATCATAAAGAGCTTGGTAGAATCTTTATAGATTGTCATATCAGTCAAAAATCTAATGAATACAAGATTTTTTATCATCCCTAGGTTGATTACATGGGGTACATCATGATCAGTAATTAATACAAATGGATTAAAAAATGTCATCAATAATAATCATGAAATACATCACCCTTCAACCAATAGTAAATCTATAAGGTATAATATGTTTTATATTGAAACTTGTTGAACAATATTTTTCATTCCATTATATAGAATGTTTGTAGAATAATTTTGTGGGAATATTCCCATTATATGAAGGCTTCAAAACAAAGATATCATCATCATTAATGTTGTTTTAGTTAAATAAAATTTTCATGACTTCTATGAGGAAAATATCCAATGATTTTTTCATTTTCTCATTAATCAACACAATAGTGTTAAGTGATGGGTCTTGTGAATTAGAAATATTGAGAAAATAATTAACTCTCTAAATATCTGGAAAAAAAATTAGAGAATAATTTTTGATGGCCAACTAGTATGAATTCACTGAAATGTTAGAGTAAGAGTCTTCTGGGGAAATATAGATAAATGAATCTAGATATTTCTAATTCCCTACATTATTCCGGCTCAAAAACCTTCTTCTGCAAAAGGAAATTTCTTCATGATTCCTTTTTTTGAATCTCCACAAAAAATTATACTTTGACAATTGATTGGTTTTATAGATATTTTTATGTCAATACTTCTACAATAAATAGGTTGATTGAATTGTTTTCCAAGGAATAATAGATTTTTTTTGAAGGATGTATACTAATTTACCCAGAATGGAATAAAAACTTGGGGGGGGAGAATCAGTTTTTCAGTCCTTATATGTTTCAAAACTTTTAGAAACTCAACCCCTATAACTTATTAAGCTTTATATCCTTATAAACCTTCAATAAATACTCATGCATGAAAAGGTAGGAAAGTAATAAAATCTCAAAAGATTTACGAGGTTTAGCCTTAGTGTGAGAACCTATGTTCTTTCCATAGCCACTCCAGTGGGTCTATGAAATTCCAATATAATGAAGAAGTGAATAAAACTTGTGAGAACTCCCATTAGACACCTTCTCTCTCCCGATAAGAAATTTTATACTGAATCCCATCAATTTATAGTGCTTTATTATAAAATAATTTATCCAATCAAACTAATAAAGACATTATCAAATCTTCTCCATACTCAGAATGTTGGATCCGATTTCTGCATAATAGTGATTCCAATTTTCTCAGAATAGTGGTTCCAATTTTTTCAGAATAGGGGTTTCAATATTCTCATAATAGTGGTTCTGATTTTCTCAAAATCTTGGTTCCAATTTTCTAAGAATTTTGGTTCTTACTTTCAGAAAATCATGGTTCAGATTTGCTCAGAATATTGGTTTTGATTTTCTCTGAATATTTGTTTTGATTTTCTTATAATCCTCGTCCCTAGTTTCTCAATCCTATTTCCAATTTTCTCAGAATCCTTATTCCGATTTTCTCAGAATACTGGTTCAAATTTTCTCGAAATATTGGTTCTGATTTATACAAAGTCTTGGTTCTGATTTTCTAGGAATCTTGATTCTCATTTTCTCATAATATTCGTTTAGATTGGCTCAAAATATTGGATCTATTTTTCTAAGAATCTTGGTTTTTTTTTCTCATAATCTTAGTAACAATTTTTTCAGAACTATCTAAGAAACTCAAACTCTGGTAGAATTATCAATATAGTTATTTAATAAGATGGGAACTTGAACTTTTATTTCTCCAGTTCCCCACATTTCATGTTTATTTTGAATGTTACAAATGATAAAATGATCTAAGCAAGTATTTATAGGCATCTCAGAAAACAAAGGTAGTAAACTTTGAAGATATTCATGATTCCTTAAATCTAAAAATACATGAAAATATCTTGCATTTAAAAAACTCATATTTTAATTATTTAAACCTCCTTATATTTCTCTAAGATTTATTAGAAATTTAATTTCACGTTTGACCTCGTCAAATTCTGGAATTTTCATTTTTGATTGAATATGATTATGTATAAATTGGATCCTTTTTTTGATGATTTTGGATCTGATTTTCAGAAAAATAATGGTGGATCCTATTTTATGATGATATTTGATCTATTTTTTAGAATAATAAACTGGATCTGATTTTCTAAAGATGTTGGATCCTATTTTTAAAATAGTAAGCATGATCTGATTTTATGAAGATGCAGGATCTAATTTCCAAAATAATAAGCTAGATCCAATTTTATGAAGATATTGGATCCTATTTATAGAACAATATGTTGGATTGAATTTTCTAAAGATGTTGGATCTGATTTTCAGATCAATTAGATGGATCCAATTTTTTGAATATTTTTACTGATTCATATATCTTAAAACCTCTCTATAATTTCTTCACAATATTTTATCATGAGTGTTTTCATGATTATTTAAAACTACTTGATTAGAAAAGAATCGTCTAATTTTGTTTAGAAAGAATGAAAACATTCTAACTCCCAAATTCACAATCTTCATCAGCATTCCTCTTTAGCAATAATATGACTTCTTCATCCAGCAACTTCTATCACAACAATCTTCTTCCTTCCTAACTCGGAAACTTCATTCTTCATGGATAACAAAAAAATTATTCAACAAAAAATGTAGTTGTCATAAAATAAAAAAACATTGTTAAATCAATTTATCACAAAGGTACTTAACATCCACTCAAGAAAATATTTTTGATTGAATTGTGGATATTATCAATGAGATAATTATACAATTTATAGGCCCTAAATGAGTAGAAAAATGTAACATCCCACCTTCTCCTCATTGTCTTGAGAAGGCAGATGAATTTTACATGGCCTTAAGAGACATACCCAAGATTCCAAAGGCTTGAAATAAATGTTGAAGCGAATAAATACATGTGGGGATGATTTACCTTTTAAAATAAAACATGTAACCTAAAATTCATAACTAAAAAACCAGTATAATGTGAATGATAACAATATAATTCAAATAGAAATTTCATTTTTAAAATTAAAACAAAAACAAATTTCCATAGTGAAAGAAAATAATGTAAAATTAAACAGGAGAAGCCTAAAATACCAACAAATATCAATGACGACCAACGAAAACGCCAAGCTCCAAACATGCCCCATGCTCCATCTCTACAAAAAAACACATCTATCACGAACTACAAGAAAATATGTGTGATAATTTACATTTTCCCATATCTATATAAAAAAATCTACAAAATTACCGAAGTTCCAAGTTCGAGTAAGTAATTAAACTTGATAGACTTTCCCCAATGGCTTCCCTACTCATGCCACTATGATAAATCATGATAGAAACATTTATATAAAAACAGTTTATATAAAAAAATATAAAATAGTTCACATAAAAATATAAACAAGTGTTAATGATATCATTATCTAAAAACAACATCATGTTCCATATAAAAACAACCCAAAAAAGTTCTAAAATCATTTCAAAATTGTTATTTCGGAATAACCATTCTATTTCACTAATCCATATACCACCCATGCATAACAACATGGATGTACCTACTCTCATTAGTGGTGAGATATCATTTCACTAAGTCTTTGCCTAGTGGACCATATTGATGGGGGAGAGCCTTGACCCTTATCTATCCCACAAATAATGGGGGATACTTCTTACCCATATTCGTCCTGAATGCACCCGAACATAGACAACCATTTTCCAAACCAATTCCAAAACAACCATTTATATATTTCAATAAAAACCCATTATTTTTTTGAAAACCTTATCAAAAAAAATTCAAACCAACCATTACAATTCATTTCAATAAAACCATACCTTTTATTAATTTATTTATTAATCCCTTTACCACAATTCCATTTTAAAAGAAATTAACAAAAGAGATTTCTACTAAACACCCAATTTCCATGTTTTAATAACCCATCACTCAAGAGGGGTTTCAACAATAATTAAATAGAATAATAATAATAAATTTCACACAAAATGATCAATTTTAACCCAATCCTTCATATTATAAATAGAGGAGTCGAGAATGAATCCACCTACATTATGATTTTTGGAGGAAATGATAAATGGCACAAAAAACATCCAAAAAATGAGTTGAATCTCCAAGATCCCACCTTGTATCTCTTCCCTTATCATAAACCCAACCAAATATAATCATATTTGTAGCCAAAACCTTATATCTACCCATATTGGGTGTATATTTAAGACACCAAGTCAGAGGGTGAAGTATATCTAACAAAACAACCAAGAATAGTGAAGAACAATCACATATCACAAGCATCGAGTTTTAACTCACAAAGGAAGGGCTCTGAATGACATCTAATTTGATGTGGAGATGTTATTTCCACATTGGGAGATCAAAACCTCATGCTAGGGATGTTTTGGGGAAAACGAAGCCTTTAGTGGTGAAAACGTGTTAGACCCACAAATTAAGGACCTAACTTTTGACCCACACATGGTTTAATCACACAGTTAGGAGCACCATGCGCTAATTTTGCTCCAACATCCTCCTTAAGGGAGACCTGAAACTATTTTCTTAAATGGTTATCGAACCATTCTCTACCCATTCCAAATCTTATTTTCTAACATATGCTCAACACATTAGGGTTTATCCAAGTATTTCGCATGGTTCGTCCAAACCACGAACATCATGTGTGCCATACCCTTTGCTAATATCTTACTATGCATAGTTTATTGTAGGATTTACATGATTCATACAAACCATTCTAAAACTATGGACCCGTATAATATCCCCTAAAGGCTCCAAAACTTATCCAAACTCTCCCAATATTTATCTATATACATTATCTGGTTGAAAATCATAAATAAAGGGTTGCTAAATTAAAATCGGTGGTGTTATACCAATTTTGACACAGTGATAGCTTTCAAAATGCTGATCATTCTTTCCCTCAAGAGAGTTTTTCTATTCTACAAAGCTAATTTATTTCTAATTTAGATCAAAATTTGAGAAAAATGGGTGAAAAATTGTTTTCCCAAAAACATATGGACACCACGATAAGCGAGTGGTATCACACCTTCTTTGATTCCATAATAATTGATTATTTTATCTTTTCTAGTCATGGGGATATTTTTTCCAAATTATATGTTCAATTTTATCAAAATGTTCTCTTTCTAAGAGTCTTTTTTATAATGAATAACAACATTCATTAGGTTTCTAATATTTATTTTATTAATTTTTCTACATTAACCCCAACATTGTTTTCTTATATAGCTTGATAGTGGCACATAAACTAACCAATTGTGGTACATTTGATTGATATACCATAGATTTTATGGGATGAAAGGTCATAGGTTTCAATTAAGTAGGAGAAAATTGATAAATTTTAAAATTGTATAGTCTTTTATAAATTTTATAATTGTTAACCATCTAATTGAATCATCACTTATGAACTTATTATATTCTGAGACCAAAGAAAAAAACATGGTTTCAGCTACATGAATTCCTATATCAACTTATAAGGGAAAGTATATTTATAACTAGGAAATGGAAATTCATCCTACTAAATAATGATTATTATATATATATGATGAGTTTTAATTATTATCGAAAATCATTACTGCAAACTTAAATTATTGTAACTTATGATACATTATTCCCCTATAATTAGAGCATGAAGACCCATATGACTAAATCCCTAAATCCACAACTGGACACAAGAAGGTATATTGGGGAATACTTCATATTAAATAAACCATTATAGGGTTTTATTAAATATTGAATGAAATATAGGGACACTTTTAGGTCACCTTATTATCTATATTTCTTCATAAATAACCCCTTTAGGTATGATTTTGCTAACTGGGGTGGTTAATTATAGTCATAGAAGCCACATATATGGTGTTTTTTACAAATGTATTATGAAACCATGATGAATTGATCCCATAAAATGGATAAATACATTATATTAGATTTTGAGGTTCTTTATTATTAGCTTTGTAATTAAATATATAATTACAACCTAAAGGTTGTTTCCCCTAAATCATAGAATTTACATTTTCATTACCTAAGAAAAATATAAGAACGTTTTTTGATAAAATGGTATTTATAAGATAAGTTTCATGAATTGTGATAGGATGTTAGATAAAGAAGAAATTCTTGAAAGGATGTTGGATATTACATTCATATGTTCCTATGAGGAGTTATCTAAAAAAAGTTCCAAGAAAGTTTTACTTATAACATTTTCTTGATTATAACAACCCATCCTAGTGGGACCCATGATATAACTCCCCATGACCACCTCCAATAGGTCATTTGTTGGTGACTAGATCCAAGTAGGCATATAACTAAAATGGGAGGCATTTCCTATGTACATATATGCATGCACCCATCTCCAATCCCACAATATGCTGGAATGTAAAAACTACAATGTAAATAATGCATGAATACCAATATATACTAAACAACATACAATGATAGGAATGTAATTAAAATTGAAATTGGTCAAAATACAATCCAACCAAAATAATTCTATAACAACAAGTCCAACATATAAGGAAAGGTACTGGGAATCTTGTCTATAGCCATAGGAACACACCTCAGCCTACCTGATCTCGTAAGGAACCGTCTAGCCCAAGTCTTCCTATGAATCTTTCAAAAGGTTGATTGTCTACAAAAGACATGACTCATGTGGGAAAAGCCCGTGCAGGGGTGAGTATAACAATAATCGGTAGGACACCCCAAAAAAATCAATACAAAAAAGGAAAGTACAATCAGTTCTACATAAGTATAATTCTATATCACGTATTAGAATATCCAAATATACTCAATCCAAGACATGTAGTCTAGATGTATTCCATGACTACCGCATACCAACACTAGGGATTTAAATGAATGATTCTACTAAGCACTCTTTCGATAGAACACACTCTTGAGTCTGTAAGTAATGATAACATTCTCCCAAGAGGTTTATCTCATCGAGTCTCACCATGAGAGAGTTACACTAATAGATTTGAAGAGAGAGATGCAGTAAAATGGATATGGATCATGGCCAGAGCCAAGGGGTGATACCAACAACTGAATATGGAATAACCCACTATGTTGAGGATTTTTTGCCTACAAATATGGTCACGTTAATACTAAAGACTCCATGTAAGGCATGAATAATGAATAGAGAATCATACTCTGGGCCACTCTGGGGATTCCAACAACTATATCCAGAGATTACTACAAAAGGGTTCATATTCCTATGAGTAAGAAACAATTCATACCGATATTCAAGGAAACAATAAATGGAATGAACCCTAACAAAACATGTCTATGATATAGAGGACAATAGAATCAAGCCAAGTATAAAGGGGTACATTATGTGTAGTATTATAACACATTGTGTCCCCTGACCTCGAGTACTGCCCATTTACAATGTTTGGTGTATTTAAAAAATGTATGGAAGAAGATGGGTACATGGAATGTAGAAGTATTCATGCACACTATCATTTCATATGGGGTCTTTACATGTGCTCTGGTCATGTTCCACTATATAGTGTCAACCTGTTTGTCTCTACCCGTGTAAAATCACATGGGGTAGTCCATGTACTTGGTACAGGACATGTATAGTGGAGGAGTACACACAGTGTAGGAAACTCGTGTACTCCACCCCATGTCTGTGTATATCATTATATACACCCTGAGTCTCTAGGAAGGACTTCTATGTCGTGTGAGAGGGGTCACACGCCATGTGACCTTTAACTATCTTCTGAAACCATATCTTCCTCTCAGTGGGGGCCACACAATGTGTAATTCTGGATTAGATGTTGTGTTCATCTAGATTTTCCATAATGTCTGGTTCTTCCTCCATGCTCCACAACTGATATCTTGAGTTCTTCTCCAAAGGTATTTTCTCCTCGAAACTCTGTATCTATAAAATTTCACCAACCTAACAATGAATCGGTGTTGTTAGAGCCATTAATCAGCTTGGAAAACTAGTTTCATCCATTTTTACACACACAACTTGAAGAATAGTTTCTTCATATTTAGTTGTATTCATCTATCACCATTATTTTCACGCCTCCCTTAGGTCTTCCTAATGCTGTATCTTTAATTATGGATCATTGTGCCAAGAAAAGAAGGCACAATGACCAATCATTAATAATTTCATAGAAATACTAGGGTAGAAATACACAATGAAAAAATATGAGGAATGATCATCAGATGTTGTTTGTTCTGTTCTCAATCTGTTCTCATAAGAGTAATAAAAAATAAAAACAATATTATAACCTCATAAATCCCACAAATAAAGATCTAACTATGGAATAACATATTCAATGGATAGTATCAGTTCATCATTGAATCTATGAATGGGAAAGGAAATCCAAAATAACACATCCTACATCGGAAATGGATCGCTCGTTATTGATGATTGATTTCCACTGGTGGTATCTGCCAATAATGGAATTCGACATTCTTTGGTCCACAGTTCTGTCATCACCTGCAGAGAGAAATCATCAAGGTTTCCTCTCTAGATCCAATAGGTAATTCCAAGGTTATGTTCCTAACCCAGGAAGCCTGCCTAAAAGTTTATTAAAAATAAAACCATCACTTCATCATTGCGTCTACGAAATAGAAAAATGAAAATAAATATTTCAATTTATTTTATTCATTAAAAATTCCCTTGACTAATTTTTATAGTTTTCCTATTCTATTCAATTTTAGGAACCGGTTTAGATGTTATTACCCTTTTTAGGAAAACCACGTGCGTGTGCTACTTAAAATTTTAATATATTTCAAATATTTATTCCAAACACACAGAGCCTCTAAACCGCATATCATATTTTCACCTAGTCTGGAATATAATCCATTTAATATTTAAAAACTATACATGAAAAAATATTAGACATTATATTTTCCCCATATTGGGGATTTACATCCCTAAAAATCCAAAATAAAGGCTACAAAAACATATGTGGGTATTGTGAATTAATCAGAGCCTCTCTCTCCCATGTGCTCTCTGGGAGAATCTCATGCTTCCACCGGGGACAAACCAAAGGGATCAACCACCCATAAATGATCTTCTAATACCGATCCTAGATCCATATTTGTTTCATAGAAAAAGTTGCTCCATCCTTGATGTCTAGCACACCCCAGTCAATGACATATAATGGTTCATGCACATACCTCCTCAATAGAGATGTGTGAAAGACGTCGTGTACCCGGTCCAACTACATGTGAACAACTAAGTAGTACTCCACCTCAGAAAATCTATGTAGTAAATGAAAAGGGTCGATAAACCATCTATATAACATGCCACTCAAGACAAATATCTGCAATCCCTGTCGAGGACAAACTCAAAGGAATATGCGGTCTCCTTCCTCGAACTCGGAAGGCCTCCATCACCCATTAGAATAAGACATATGATGGATCTCTGTAGTCTTCATCCACTCTGTGATGATCTTCACCTTCCCTATAGAAGCTCGTACCAACTTCGAGCCTGTGAGTGTGGACTCTCCTTAGTCAGTCTAATAAATTGGTGACTTGCAGGGTTGACCATACAAATCCACAAATAGTTCCATAACAATGGTGGAATGGTTGTTGTTTTTTGTATGTGAACTCCACTAGTGGTAGGTGATCCTCCCAACTACATCTAATGTCCAACATGAAAGCTCGAATCATTTCCTCCACAACCTAAATGGTCCAATATGTCTGGCCATCCATATTTGGGTGAAAATTCGTGGTCAAGGATAACTGGGTCACAAAAACCTCATGCAATTCCAACCACAAACAGGATATAAAATGAGAATCAAGATCTGAAACTATCTTTGATGTGACTCCATGGAGTCAAAAAATATCCTACATGTAGAGGCATCCCAAGACATTTATTGAAGCTTTATATTAGATATCAAAGAAGTGGGATGACTTGGTGAGTTGGTAAAAGTTCATCCAAATGGAATCATGTTATATGGACGTATGTAGTAAAACTTTCATGAGGTCCATCGATATCCCATAACAATTCCATTCCAGCACCATAAGGGGTTGATCTAAACTCATTAGAACCTGGTGCTCAGCCTTCACATAGTGACAAGTAAAGTATTGAGAAACAAGCTCTACAACTCCTTTCTTCATCCCTGTCCACTAAAATATACTTTTTAAGTCTCAGTACATCTTCATCATACCAAGATAAAATTCAAAATGGTGTGTTTGAAACTCCTTCGAAAACATTTCTTGCTGCATCACTAGTACCACTGTGCATCCTCTAGAAAGAACAATGCACTCAACACCATTTGAATATCCATCAAGAGAATTCCATGTGGACATCTGAGAACATATAGAACTTGCAGTCGGTATCCCAAATTTATGCCTCCCTGACTCACTATAAGAGTATAGGGGTAACAACCATCAACTGGAGGTAATATTATCCATATCCATCTATAATGGATAACTATGTGGATTCCAGCTACTCGGATTCCGTATTCTATAACTGGGAACTTGTTCTTTTACTGAGATCATCTTCCACCACATTCCAATTTGAAGTAGTATAAATAATATCAAAGTCATACTATTGGAGGAACTCTATCAATAAACCTTATCTCAAGATCAAATACTTCTGATAAAAGATATAATTGAGGCTTTGGGGTCAGAATAGATAATAAAATGCTCACCCATCAAGAGGTGTTGGCCCATCTTCAACGTGAAAATTATCGATGATAACTCATGCTCATGGTTTGTATTGTTCTGCTCCTATGGCCTCAACTGGTGTGAACCATATGAAATCATTGATTGCCTCTACATATGGACAAAACTATTTCTGGTTACTATTGTATCATAAAACATTAAATACTCAACATCCTCCTCTGAAAATATCAGGATCATAACACTTTTAAAACTCTACCTCAACTACTGAAAGGCCTTTTGTCACTTCCCTATCCACATGAGATGATTTCCCTTACATGTCAAAGATGTCATAGGATCTTATATCCAAGATAAATCAGGTATAATTATATGGAAATAGACTCATAGCCCAAGGAGGTTCACACCTCTGTCATGTTCTCTGGTGGATCCCATGTTAACACTTTCTCGACTTTGGCTGAGTCCAATGCTACACCATCCGCTGAGATAAAAAGTCCTATAAAGTGGAATTTATAAATCTAGAATCGTAAATTTGAGAGTTTTCCCTAGATTTAATTATATCATATTACATCTAGAACAATTCTTAAGTTTCTCGCATGATCCTCCTCGAACCCCGGGTACACAAGGATATCATCGATGAAGACTACCACAAACCAGTCCAATTATGGCTGAAAGATCTAGTTCATGAGTCCCATGACCCCTTCTGGGGAATTAATCATGGAAAATGGAATCATCAAGTACTCATAGTGACTGTAATAATATCTTAAATCCATACTCATTATACCCTCATCCCGTACATTCAACTTGTGATATCCCGATCTTTGGCCAAGTTCTGGGAACCATCGTGACCCTCTCAACGAATAAAAGGGATCATAAATCTGTGGTAGTGGATACATGTTCCCCATGGTCACCATATTCAAGTTCCAAAAGTACCCTCAAAACCTCAATCTCCCATCATCCTTTTTGGAAAACAAAACTGGGGCCCCCAGGGTGAAACATTTGGTCTCACGATACCCTTTCTCTGAAAGTCCTGCAACTACACTCTCCAGTCATGAATATCTATTGGAGCAATCTGATTTGATGGTGTAGATATCAGTGTCATCGTAGGGTTTAAATCAATTCATATGTCTATCTCCCAGTTTGGAGGTAATCCAAGAACATCTTCAGGGAAGAAGTCCTCATACTCTGCCACCACTGCTGGATACTGGATGCTTATAACATTTTCTGCATAAAGGGTTAGTCTAGGCAACTGATGAGTAATTGGATGAAACCTACTATGAATGATTCCATCAATTACTACCCAGTTTTCCTTTTCACCAAGAAATGAAAAACTAATTCCATCGCATTGGACACATTTCACCCATTTCCTAAAACAATCAATTTGTGCATGAAGTATGGATTACCAATCCTTTCCAAGAATGATTTATTAAGTCCTTGACGCTACCCCCTACATGTTCCAATTAGAAATCCCACCTATAAGGGTCATTTCACATGGTCAAAATAGATTTTTGATCATCAAGTCTTCTTCTATAGGTGTCTCCAAATATAGGGGTCAAGTCAACAGTTTGACGTGAATCTCAAGGTCTCTAAAAAGACATGTAGTGAGAATGGAATGAGTAAACCTATGTTTATCAGTAATAAAAATAATTTTTAAAAGATGTATATTGTACCTAAAATCATTCCTGGAGCCCCTGGGTTATATGCCTCAACCACATTCAGTAGTCCCCACCCATGTTCTCCAGCTACTTAAGTTTGGAAAAGACCACCTGGGGGTGGTTGTGGAAATAACTCGAAATGTTGACCACTTGATACTACTCCCCTATCTTATGTACCACATCTTCCTCCCTATGAATATCCATGCTCATATCAATGTATATCCTTTGGTGGTCCTTCCAGAGTCTCCACATCAGTAGCACGGTGGGTCAGACAATCTCAAGTGAGATGTCTCATGTCGTCACATGAAGAGAAACACCTCTCCCAATGCGGACTGGACCCACCCTCCATTCCCTGAACTATAGATCCTCTATCATGATAAATACTCCTAAACCTTCCCACATTCCTAGGTCCCTAGGATTGACATTGACTCCCTACTGTCGAGGTCACTGCTACTACACATCCACTACTGACTATCACTACCTATATCTGATCAACCTAGAAGCTTTCTGCCACCAAATATCACTCAATCACACCATAATTACTATGAATTCATAAAGGGATAATTCCATCTAAGATTTATATACATATACCTTACTCCATTGTTTGAGCCCTAAAGAACTAATTTGTAACCCTATACATCGAGTTCCTAGAAATCTTGTTGAACCTTGATGAATAATCAACCACTATCGTGCTACTCTACTAAAGCTGAACAAGCTCATTTAGATGAAAATATCTCAGTGTAACTTTTTAAAAATAATCTATAAAAATATGATCATAAATTTTTCATGAAATATCCACCTCATCATGAGTCTGGATAAAAAAACTCCACCATCGCCCTACATATCTGTGTAGAAGGCTCGCCGCTAGAACCACTATCTATTCAGCTGGGGTCCAAACTTCGTGTAAAACTCCATTCACCACCTCAATCCAATCCTCAAACTCCTGAGGGTTGAAATTTCCTCCAAACATGAGGGGTATTTATCTTTAAAATTTTTGGATCATTCTCAGCATGTACTCCTCGCCTACTGGTTTTGCAGTTTCCATGTGCTGCTCAGCAGGTTGGAGTATAGTAGGTTCACCACCTAGAGGTAACATCAGGGACGATGGTCCATATATCGAAGACCTATCACTAAAGGGTTCATCCACATGATCAAGATGATGAATCCTTGCTGGTTTTCATCGTGGAGGCATCCTATAAGAAAAAAAGATGTACCACGGTCAATGAGTATATCTTGAGAGATAACTGAAGAAGGACATGGAAACCAAACCCCATTCCTATATGATTCATGTCCCATTATATTCCATATAACTAGTGTTCTCATATATCAATTCAAAAAGAAGGTTATTAGAGTCCAAGTGTATGGATATATCTACTACATGTACCAACACTAGTGTCCTTGGCCTAAAAGCGGAACTCAAAACACTTAACAATATTAACCCAAACCAATCTCACAAACTCTCAATCCTATAGCATAATGGACCTCCTCTAATACAACTCTGTCATGACCCATCCCAATGGGACTCTTGTCAGGACTCCCCAAGACCACGACCAATAGGTCAGTGGATATGAACTAGCACCATGTATGCAGATCACTAACATTTGAGGCATTATCTACATACATGTATGCTCGCACCCATCACCAAGCGCACAATATTATGAAATTTAAAAACCAATTAGTAAACAATTCATACATACCACTATATCCCAAACAATATAGTATGATAGTAAATAATGTAAAGTGAAACTAGTCCAAATACCAGCCCACCAAAAGAAGTTTGTGACTACAATTCCATCCTGTAAGAAAAGGTATTGGGAATACTGTATGTAGCTATAGGAACACACCTCATCCTTCATAATCTCACAAAGAATCATCTAGTCCCGGTCTTCCTAAGACTCCATCAAAAGTTCATTCATCTTCACAAGACATGACACGTGTGGGTAAATCCCTTGTACGAGTGAGTATAACAATATTCATTTGGACACCTTGATACCACAAATTAATAAAACAATGTATGGTATAATCATATATATATAAGTATATGTCTACATCATATATAATAATATCCGGATATACTCAATCCAATACACACACACTAGACGTATGTCATGAATACTGCATTCCAACACAAGGGATTCTACTTGAAGATTCCATGAAGCACTCTTCTGGGAGAACATACTCCTAAGTCATAAATCATTGATGATGTCCATCTGAGAGGTACTGTTGGCTGAGTCTCTCTATGATAGAGATGCACTGATAGATATAAAAAGATAGATATGATACAATAAAGGATCATCAAGGCCAGAGCCATGAGTTGATACCAACAAATCAATCTGGATTAACTTTCTATGTAATGGATTGTTCCCTTGTAAAGTTGGTCATGTAAATACCAAATACTCAACCCAGGGAAAAAATAATGAATAGCATATCCTACTTTGTTCCCCTCAGGGGATTCCAATAAATCTATACAAGAAGTCATACTGAAGGGATCATAGTCCTATGAATAGGAAAAAAATTCATACGTACCTGTACAAAAATAATAATAGAAAACCCTAACAAAACTTGTCCAATATACAGAGGAAAAGAGAATCTAGCCAAGTAGAAGAGGGTAAATGACATGTAGTAGGGAAACATGTTGTGTCCCATGATCATAGGTACTTCTAATGTACAACTAACAATTTCTTTAGAATATGTCATGTAGAATATGGGTACATGGGGTGTAGAAGAATTTACACAATGTGTCCTTCCATCCAGGGTCCTCCCATGTGCCCTGGATGTATTCCAGTAAATGGTGTCAACCTATGTGTCTCTACATAGGTACTAGTACATGGGGTAGTTTCTGTACTTTTTACAAGCCATGTCATGTGGGGGACTACACAACATGTATGGAAACTTTGTACTACACCCTGTGTCAGTCTATCGACCAATATACACTTAGGTTCTATGGGAAGGGCCTACACATCGTGTTATAAGAGTACCATGATTTTTAACATTTAAATATCTCCCAAAATCCTAGCCTCCAATTAGTGGAGTCCACCCACCATGTAATTCTGAATCACATACCATGTTCATCAGGATTTTCTAGAATGTCTGGTTCTTCCTCTATATGCCTCAGCCAATCTCCCATGTTCTTATCCAGTGGTATATTCACCTAAAAACTCTGTTTCTAGTATTTTTTCACCAACCTAACCGTGAATCGATGTGTTTCGAGCTATCAATCAGCTTAGAAAACCATTTCGATCCATTCTGACACAAACCTCTTGAATAATGGTTTCTTCTGATTTAGTCAAATTCATCTATCACTATCTCTCTCACCCTTCCCTCAGGTCATCCCAATGTTGGATCTTTAATTTCAGATCATTGTGCCAGGAAACAAAGGTGCAACGATCGATCATTCCCGAATGTGACAAAGAACAGAGAACACACATAGAAATACCAGTGGACAAAGTCACAATAAATGAATATGTGGAACAAACCTCGACCATTGTGTTTTGAGGCCTTGATATGTTCCTGTAATAATGATAAAAAATAAAAAACACTATTCAAACCCGATAAATCCCACAATTAAAACCCATTTTTTAAAGCACGGAAAAACCACTGATCAAATTCATTTTTGGTTGGTCCCTATTCATTATTGAATCTTTGAATGTGGAAAAAATCCAAAATAACACATCCTACCTAGGAATTAGATCACTCGCTATTGAAGAATGATTTTCACTAGACAGATCCATTAATAATGGCATTCGTCAATATTCAATTCATAGTTCTATTGTTTCCCGCTGAGAGAAATATTTAGGGTTTCCTCTCCAGAGCCTCCATGGAATTCCCGGGTTTTGAGCATATCCACAAATCCAGTACTAAAGGTTTACTTATAATAAAAATGTATCTTCATCATGATTTTGATATAATAGACAAAAATAAAATAAATATTTCAATTTATTTTATTCATTAAAAAATCTAGTGACTACTTTTTACAGTTGACCCGCATCACCCTATGCCAGGTTATTCATAGGGTAAATCCACTACTCTTAATGTAATTGTTCCCTCAAATTTATGATCTGGCCACTCATTTAAAATTTATTTCAAAATTTTGGTAAAAATATCATGTATTATAATTAACATTTTTATATATTTAAAAAATTTATTCTAGGCACACCAAAATACATAATCACACATGATCAAAGTGACTGGTCTCCAATATACCCCATATATTATTTAAAAATAATACATGGAAAATCTGGTGTATTATATTTAGGTTCTTAAATAGAATCTTGGAAATGTTTAAAAATAAAATGTGAGTTGGTTAATTGGATTAAATGAAACCATAATGTGGTTTTTTATTTTTTATCCTCATTTAAGGGTAGTAAAAATATTACCTTGATAATTTTCTTGGAGAAAGAACTTGATCATTTCCTTTAGGTTTATATTTTGTCGCTTGAGACTAAATATTATATAGTAGAGACTAGATACCTTATTGGACATACATACTGATAGTTTTTACGATTAATATTTATGTAATGAGATATCCAAATTGATTTTACATCCTCTGAGGTAAATGCCCGCTATTAAAGGATGTATTCTATTGTCAGATGATATGTGTTGTTCAGGTTTCATCAGTCCCATGTAGGACTCATAATATTGAAGAAAAAACCCTAGATAGACTAGTTGTTTTTTGGAAATTAGATCATTTTTAAGGGAGTGATCAACAATTAATGCGCAAGATTAGAGAGTCGTACTTTCCTAGGGAATGGTCGAACACATAGTAGGTCATGTGAACCTTGTTCTTCTTCTTCTTTAGTGATGGACGAATAAGGGTATCATAAGCAAAATTAGAAGATATATGGGATTAAAAAACACCCATATATGTATTATTTATGGTCTATCAGATACTACGATTCATAGGGATGATGTGCCTATGTACAATACTAATGGTTGTTATGAAACACTACTAAAATTTAGTGGTGGTATGCAATGATACTTGTAGTACCCATAAATTTTATAATGATGTAATGTAAACCTAATGTGTTCTATGGAATTATTAAGGATTTGAGATATAACAATGAATTCTTGGATAATTTCTAGAGTATAATAACCCTGAATAGAAGAAAATATTGAGTTGTACCTATGCTGGTGAATGAGTTTACAAAAGGAACGGGTGTTGTAATACTACTAATCAGTTTTTTTTGGGATTATATGTCTGATACTAATGAAGTTATTGATCATAGATCTAGATATATTTATGCATATATCTAGAGTAAATATAATATAGATCCCTTTTAAGAGTCTTGTTTTTCATCTTTTTTAATTAGTCTTTGGTAAAAGTGTGCTAGCCAAATCATTAAACTGTGTTTGGTAGTGGATAAAGTGTGTCCTATGGAATGGGTTCCCATTATCAGTAACATATTTCTTAGACACTTCTAAGTTGGAGGGTGCACAATGATTCGGGAAAGAGTATACTTCCATGTAGACTATGTGTAACAAAAAAATAACAATTTTTTATTGTCAGAGAAGATTCATAAGCAGATGATGCTAGCAGTTTGGGCTATCTAGTACTTGAAATAGTAGTCAATTTAAAACTTAGTTATGGATTTATATAGAATAATAACATTATATTTTGGAATGGTGTGCATGAAGAACCCAAGTTGTAATTTTTCTGACAATAAAGCATGTCCTATGATTGGGAGTTTTGAAACAATCATAGAATGCCTCCGTAGTGGGGGAAACATTATTGGTAAGTGATGATGTGTTAGTTGGTATAGACGAATTCTTTGAATTTATTTTGCAAGAGATGGTTCGGCTATAATTTTCAATGAATAGATGGATATTGTTAGTTGGTAACCATGTTGAGAGCTTCATATTGGATATTAAAGAAGTGTCTCAAGTATTATTAGTAATCATTATTATCCTCTTATTATAACCCTCTCTCAGGGAAATTTATCCTATTATGTAAACATTTTCCATGGTAAAACTAGAGAACATCAGTTTTATACTGATATAGAAAAAGTAATTTAATCCTCTTATTATCTTGATAAATATAGACTTTCTTATTTTCACTCCTAGATCATGGATAATATTAGATTAATCATTCTTATAACTGATTCTGTGTTTCCCTTGTAGGATGACCTATGATAGACTCATAGGACCCTTCCAATTCATTGACTCGATCTCTAGGTATTATATTGTTGATGGGGTCAATTAGTGTTCTTGATAGATTGTTTTTTTCTATTTAATGACGCCTCAATTGTAAAATCCTGAGAATAGACTACCTTGGATGATCTCTATGGACATCAGTAGTAGATTATGAGGTTATCCAAGAACTAGATTCAGGATTTGAGGATATTATTTGATTTTTATTATCCAACTATGTGGGATCAGGTATACACCTATTTTCATACTATTTCATGAAAACATACACAATTATTCTTTCCAAAAAAATCATGGGAATCCAGTTATGGGCTTCTGTGAATGTGCTTAATGTGACATCAAGGTACCTTTTTTTAAAGGCGCTATGATCATTTTTTCATATGTGTATGCTGTTAAACACAATCATTTTCTGAAATATTCTTTTTATAGTGTCTTGATTGATTTTCTAATTTAGTTAAATGCATTCAATGAGAAATAATATGTAGAATATCTTCTTGGATATGAAGACTGTTGTGTAATGGTGGGTTGAGGCGTTTCATGGATTGAAAATAAGGAATATGGTTTATTGGGTATCGAATGTTGGACCTTGTTAAAGAACGTGCAAATGTGCATCATTTAAATTCCATGATTTTTCTTGAATAGAAAATTATAATGGTTGAGAAACCATGACTCAAAGTGGACCATTAATTTTTGGAACTGATGGTGGGGAGAACCACAAGATATTTGATATAGGATATGATGACATGATCATTTCTCAAGGTAGATTTGATTGTGTAATTGTTCGTTTTGATGTTTCAATTTTGAATTTGGGCATTAGATCAAATTTTAATGGCTTATGTATCATGTGATTTACAGTGATTGTTTCAAGCTTGTTTGGAATTTAAAACACGCCATGACCATTTCATCATATTATTCTTGACACTCGTAGTTCAGGTTCTGTTTTCATACATTCATCAAGACTTCATGGGGATGAAGAGTTCTAACTTGGGAATATTTTAACATCTTGAGTGTTGTATAGAATGTAATTTATAGTGGAATTTGAATTTTTGATATAGTGGGTGGTAATATTTCTATAACAATATTTGAAAGTAAAATCTCAGCATTGTTTCATTTAATTTTTTTTAGGTGATTCTTATAGACAGAGAGGTTTATTGGGTATCCCATTGAGTTTTCAAGTCATTGGGAGTAAAAATCCCAGTTTTTTGAATTTGAAAGGGGGTCATAAGGTTAATGCTAACCATGCACCTAAACTATCCAGGGCCTGGAGAGTGTCACACTATTTGAAAAAACTATGCACCTTGAGGTTTCACAATTGTGAAATAAGTATACACTAAATGAAAGAAGAGGTCGCATTGGTTATTCATGGTTTATAAAACAATGAACCTAACTATGAAAGAAGGTGAACCTTTTGTGTATTAGATCCATATAGTTTATGTACAATTTTTCAAACCATGAGCCTATCCATGCGAGAGGAAATCCACTATTGAAAATTATTTTTCATGGTTGGAACACAATTTACCAAACCTCTTGGAAAACCCATGCATATCATTGATGATATATAAATTACAATTTTTACCCTATACTCCATAGTGTTTTCTCCCTTTACTATACTGGCTCATTTAGTATCCCCACCATTAAATCTCCTCTTTCCTTTCAAACAAAAAATGGATCTCCACCATCGGATATTGGAATCAATCACTGTCGATGATGTTGGAAGCCCCTCAGTGAGTCTACCATTAATCCTTATTTATTTCTCAGTTTACCTAACAATATAAAATGTTTTTTTGATATAATATCATATTCCCAATATTCAGGTAATTTATATCTTTCTTCTATTTCTCTCATTTTGTATAAAATCAAAGACAGATAATGGATGAGTAAAACATCATATGAAAGATGTAGGTGGTCCATTGTTTTTCCCATAATGTATTTCTTGTTTAGAAAATACACTATTGAGCTACATGTCATACATTCCATGAATTGGTCTTAAATTGTGATATAACTTAAATTAAATGTATATATGAAGACCTGAACCCTTTATTAGACCCATTTAAGTGGTTGGATGTCCGTGACCAGAACTTGTTCCACCCATTTGGGTATGTCCAATTAATTTCCCTTATTTTAAATTATTTTCAATTGATCATTGAATAATAATTTATTAATTAATGATAAATGAATTGGTTAAATTAAAAATTGGAAAGTATACATTCTTGTAACATGATAATTTAGTAGGCATGCCATGGTTTTTAATGATGATAATAAATGGAAATTTTTATGATGATGATGGGAATGAATTCTTCATGGACTATTATATAATTTTTACATGTATGGTGTTAACCCCTCATGACTAGTTCACATGGCCCCCTATAACTCCATAATTAATTATTTTTTTACTATTTAAAAATGAAATGATACCTGATGATACACATGTTTGGCAGGGATTTTTACCATATCCCTTTTCTAAATTTTAAATGTAAACTACATTCACTATTATATCACACCTTTAGTAAACCTTGGATTGATAAGTAGGAATACCATGGAAGGGATAATTGTTTATAATAATTATAACAAAACAAGAGTGATAAACATGTTCTTTCATAAAGTGACTTGGAAGGGATCACCAGATAGATTCCTTTATATTAACCAAGGGTAACAACAGGTTCCCTATATAGATTATATTGGATGGTCTCAGTGGCAATGTTTGTTATTCCATTACATAAGTTATACCTAATTACCATTGTGATGAATGATAGATAATGTCATAGGGTTATTACTTTATAACAATACGTGACTGATACCTCGGTTGTTATAAAGAATTCCTTGGATAGAATCCTATGAGGATGGGTTCTTATAGTACTCTTGGAGTGATACATAAGTTATTTTAGAGAAAAAACATAAAATAGTATTAGCATTTTAAACTAATAAATTTAATTGGCATATCAATCAATTCAAAGAACATAAATAGATATAGTATATGATTTACATACTTGAAGCCTATTATTCTAATTTATAACTCAAATTTCCCTGGGAATTAAAGATCCTGTTATGATTATGCGTGGATGTTTGGGTCATGCCTCAGGTACTCTATTATTTTTTATATAAATATATGTGAATATAAAAATTATTAATTTTAAATTATATATATACATATGTCTCTTTATATGTATATAAATTTATACAAATATACATGGTAACACATCATCAAAGATATTTAGGCTTGGGCACAACAGTAATTCTCGGACGGGGATCTGTTAGGGAACTCATATATGGATTATTAAAATTAATTTATTCACTTCTTATTGATATACCTAAAAATTAAATATTTTATATACATTGAATTGATAGTGTTACACCCCATTGGTTGTGGCCTGCTGAGTTTATCTCAAACCCTGCTCGGGCTTCCAATTGGTACAAGGCAATATCTCTTGGTTACAGGTTCAGGTTTATTGATTATTGTTTTATTAAACTATTGGAAATAAGGGATATATTCATGGAGATATACACATAGTATATAGAAATTGTGGTAATAGTTTTCATGGAGAATGTCTATACACACATTTTATGTAAACTCTGGGTACAACTCATCTATACCAATGGTTTTTATAAAATACTAGGATAGAGTCCTGCATTTTCCCCCTCCCACCATCAACCCTTCACTCATTGATCCACATATCCCCCCTCCATGTTCAATTTTTGATTCCCTCAAACGAGTGATGATCGGTGCCTCTCCTCCTCCAATGTTCTCTAATTCAGTGATTTTATGAGTATGATATTATTTGATAGTGTGTTCAAATCCTTTATCTATTCTCCTAACTATTTTCCCCTTTTTATCTCTTTATGAAAACATAACCATGATATAATTTGGTTAATATTATTATGTATTATTTTAAATTGAGGTTCATTGTGGGTGATATTTTACTTTTGTAATTTTTTGTTTAGTGATTATAATTTGGATGATCCTTTAGTAATCTACAGTTGTATACTTGTTGGTGATGTTTGATTTTTCATTTTATATTCATGATGGGAGTTCTAGTATATCCATACCAATGGGTGGAATTTTTGAAAAATTAACATGGGGAGTTATTTAATTTGGGTTGAAATCATTCACTTATTAGGTAGGGAAAATTATGAGTTTTGTTTAATTTTTTTATATAGGTTATTAGAAGTTATTTTCGTGGTTTTAATTTGGGTATTTGTTATTATTAGTTTTCGGATATGAATCTTTTTGAATCAATTAGTTATCAAAATTTATTTATTTGTTATAGGAGGTGGATTTATTATTACCAAATCTTGAGGAGCCAATCGATAGATTTTATTGGTAGGTAGTCTCTTATAGACATTTCATTTTTAGAATATTCCAATGCTGTGACTATTCTTGATTTCTAATATGAAAAAAATAGTTATATGAATATATTTGAAAATATGAAAATGGAGTTCTTCTATGTGTTTTTTTATATTAAATAATTGTTTTTAATGTAATAGTATATTAAAATAAAAAAATATGTTTAATTTCGTCATTTTTTTTCTTACACATTTATATATTGTTTTCGGACCCTTTTAAATTTTTAAATAATGTTTCAATTGTTTGTTTATAAGTATTTAGATAATGTATTAAAATATTTTATTTTATTTTTTGTGTAAAAATGTATCAAATAATATATAAGTATTTTCATAGAACATGATCATTCCATTATTCAAGTAATATAGTTTAGAATTTATTCCTCTCCTGAAATCCCATTAAGATTATAATTACACGTGGAATTATAAATTAATCCTTTCCAATTAGAGAGGATTAATTTTTTCAGACATTTTTTTGTATTTCATTTCATATATCATACAAATTTGGGCTTCCCTCTCCTTTATTACATTTTTTATATATTTTTATTATTTCCAGAATGTTATTTTATTTGATGATTTTCATATTGAAATTGGTTATATTGATGTTTTTTATTATGATTTACATAGTTTATTAAAACATAACCTGTTTCCAATATAATAGAATAGATAGAATCTGTATGTATCATACCGATCATATTTCAACTGACTTTCAAAATAATTTTGAAATTATTAAATATTTTATATTAAAAAAATATTTCAGATAGAAGTTGTATATAGTGTACAAGTAATATTTGTAATCGAAGTCCATGATTAGTCTTGTAATAATTTAGCTACCATAAAATTAATATTGGATTTCAAATAGGCTATTTTTTTTGGTATCATAATGGAGAGGTAAGATAATCTTCTACTATTCATGAATGGAAAGAAAGAAGCGGTATGAAGGATTTGATATTTGATCTGTTTCCATTTTTTCATCATCATAAGAAATATAGTATTTCATTTCATGAAGGAAATGATATCAATACACATGAGTATAATACTGAATATGATGATGTTGAGAGGGTGAAAAAAATTAATGGATAATGCCAGAACTTGGGTATTTCAAGAATACTCTAAAATGATGAATTTTTAATTTTTAATGAAGTTATATCATAGAAAAATAGTGTATGTAATTTCTAATAATGATATTGATTATTTTCTTTCATTTTTAATGACTTTTATCATGATGGTGTAGATACTTACTATAATAATTATAAGACATGAATGTTAATTATGTACCTTGGATTTTCAAATAATAAAATTAATGTTTGTCTTGAATATTGTAGTTTATTTTAGGATGACAAAGATAAGATTAATGACTATAAAGAATGTGTTATATCCCAATGGAAGGAAATGCAGTTTTAACACCATCTTTTGTTCCATATAAAGTCAGGTGGGACTTTCCATTGATTCACAAACTTCAAAATATATTCACGTTTTCAAAAATCTCATCCCATATGAAATTGAATGATGCTGAGAAAATTAATGGTCTTTTTTAGTTCATTCATCCTACGTATTGATTATCATGGTGGTAATTAGATGAAAAAATCCTAATTTTCCAGATGAGGTGCATAATTTTGGGTTGGGTCTATCCTATGATGGATTTAATCTATTTGGTTAGATTCTTATAGCTCACAACATGTGGCTTATTTTTATTCACCTTTGAAATCATCCTCTATGGATGGGTATGAAAAAACATTTCACTTTCTTGAGTATACTAATATCTAGTTCTTTGTATACTATTAATGATATAGACATGTACTTGGAACCTTTACTAATATAGTTGAAGGAACTTAGGGATATGGGTGTGCACACATTTGATGCATCTTCAAAAAATATATTTAGTGTGTTTCCTTTAAATAGATTATAAATTATTTATCTACATATGATGTTTTTTGTGTTTATATAATGAAGGTAAAACTATAATATCTTATTTTTATGAATAATGCACAATTGATGTGGCTTAAATATCATTGTATTTTCATATTCATAGTGCATCAACAATTCACTACAATGGATCATCAATACCAGAAGAATCATTGGGATTTTGATTATATTATTGACACTAAACAACTTCCTCAATTTATGTCAATATCTTATGTGATTAATGAATTGAAAAATTTCAACTTTTCATTACGGAATTTTAAGAGGAAATCTAAAAATAAGAATAGTGTTTACACTAAAGCCACTGGCAACTAGAAGAATGGAATTATCTTTTTTTTAGTTTCCATATTGGTCTACTAATTTTTGATTTCATTGTTTAAAAGTATCTCAAATTGAGTAAACAATATGTGAAATATTTCTTTAAATTCTTATACATATCAAGGGTAAGACCATATAGGACTTTTGATATCATGGGGACTTATTTGATTGGGGTATTTTACCAAAACTACATCATGTGTGTATCAGTGAAAAAAATTTAATTTTCCTTTTTATTTTTATGAGATGACTCATTTAGAGAAAAATAAATTTCTGGAATTATTATATAATATCATGTCTCTTGATATCTATTCAAGTAACATACTTAAATGAGTTAAGAGAAGGTATTTGAAGATAAAATCATTAAAAATCATGATTATCACATCCTTCTTTATGAATTATTTTTAATAGATATATATCATTCACTATCCAAAAATAAAAGGGTGATATTGATTCTCATGATTCATTTTTTAGACACTTTTGTAAAAAATTATTATTTATTTAATTCTTGATAAAAATACAAAAAGTGGTGACATTAATTTTTTTTGAGTTCAAAATAAAATTCCCCCATCATTTTTCACCATTATTCTGCATTTAACAATTCATATTCTTTCCATAACACTTCCTATGGGAACCATTTATTTTTTATGGACGTATCCTATAGAAACAAATATGTGTAAAATGAATTATTATGTCTGAAACAAGAATCATCCTGAATGTTCCATTGTGATAGGTTATCTGGCTCAAGAAATTATGGATTTTGATTTAATTTATTTGTATGATGTGAGAAGAAGATATAACTGGCCAATGAGAAACAAGGATGAGATTTATTGGAAAATTGAAGTGTCATTTCCATATCTTCCCCATACAGAATGAATTTATGGGTCATTTACATTGGCTACACTTACCTTTAAAAGCATAATATTCCACATCATAGACTCTAGTTTAACTATGATTTGTTCGATGAATATATCAATTAAGTAATTTTAATATTCATATGTTATCTTATAATATTTCATAACATTTATACTTTAAAATTTTATTATTATTTTATGTAGGGAACATAAAAAAACTATAAGTATAATTCCATGGTCTTTTCCTATGACAATGAGACAAGCTTTTCATATCCAAGAGTTTCCTTCATGGTTGAAATAAAATGTATTACCGTTAAATTAATTAACATAAATATAGATATTCATTTAATTTTACTATCCATACATATTTCAGCTGTTGATTGTACCTATTGACTATGTTTCTCAATAATTAAGATAGTTGTCTTTGGTCTCAAATATTTGGTTTGAGAATGAAAATCATTAATAATCAACGGGTATAAATTTTCAACAGCTAATAGGGAAGTGAAAATGATAACATAAAACAATGGAATTATGTTAACATCTACAATGGACTGTTATTCTAGTGTAGCATACAATTGGTCTCATTATAAAAATATGTCTTATTATAGACTTACGGCGAAAAAAATGATTGGATTACTACTCTCATGGTCAGGTCACTTTGATAAAATGTAAATGGTTTTATTCATTTAGTAAACATGGTACAATTATTGATTATTGTGGATTTAGAGTTATTGGAATGAGTAGATTCATGGATACCGGTGAACAAAAAATATTTCCATTAATGGAAAAAATAGGATTTTCAAGTGACAGATCATACAATACTTGATTATGGTTTCATTAATGAAGTAATCACATGAAATATTTTTTGTGATATTGGGGACGAAATCGACACCATTGACACCCCCACTGGTGTTAACCAAAATATTGAATTTGATTTCTCAAATTTTCCCATTGTAGGAGTTGATTTTGAACAAAATATAGTGGTGGATAATATATAGAATCATGAAATTATGTTCATTGTTCATTCAGTTTACCTTGACATGGGTTTCTTAAGTTGGTATTATTTTAATTACATTAACTTGGTTTTATTTTGGTATGATATTTTGTTTTTGTATTATTTGGATTCATTGAATTTAATTATGTTTATTTGAAATCAAAAAAAAATGGGTTGAAATTGGTTTTAACGAATTTATAACTTTGTTTTAAATTACTTTTGTTAAAACATTTTATGACATTTTTTACAATGTCTTTGATTATATTTTTTATGCATGATTTTGAAAATTTGTTTTTTCAAAATGTGTGTTTTATTTTGATTCATATTATTAAAAATACTAAGGAATATTAAAGGAAGTTATTATTTTATATTGATTGACAGGTGAATGAGCATTGGTTGTCTCCTCAAAATTGCTTAGTGAGTATAATAATTGTAATATTTCTCTTTTTAATTTCATATAATGTCATTATCATATTATTTATCCAAAAAATATGTACATTCAGTTGAACCAAAGTTGACTCTTTCTTAGCCTACTATAATGGATATGAGTGGGGGTGCTCCTAGAGATAGATAGATAACCTTTCATACATGTTCCCACCCTCACCCCGTAGTGAACACCCCTTCTAATATACCATTCGATCCTCTACATGAGCCTCTAGGGATGTTCCCACCCATGCCTCTATCATCATATTATTTACCCTTTTCTTCCCATACCTTGTCTACTCCGCTTCCAAGGAGTTTCCCACCATTACTATATCTTTATCCATTATTTTAACCCCAACCCTACTACTGATATACTTCTATGTGTACACCGCCTCCATTTCTTACTATCCATCCAGAAATTGTTGGTTATTTTCCTTTATCTTCCACTCCAGTGCATACATATTACCTTGAGCATAAATTGGAACAGATACCTCTTTCAGAGGCTATAGATTCCGAACAACCCACAGATCTATCATATCCAAATTAGAATCCATTATTAGGTTTTTTATAATAAGTGAGTAAAATTATATCACACCATTTTACAATGAATTAATTCTTCTTTTTTTACTTCTTTTGATCCTATTCAATTAGATCTTCTAGTAGGCCAAGTGGGTACAACCATATCTGGGAAGGCAAGAATCACCAAACAAAAATAATGGTAGATTATAATGAATAAAATCAGATTATAGATAAAAATTAAAGGCATTGAATAAGTTTATTGGGAACATTACCGAAGTACAATGACATCATTATCATGAAACCACTCTCATGGAGGCATATCAGTAATGGAATCAAGACAAAATCATGGGAGGATATATGGGTAATAAAATTTGTTAACTTTATATTTATATAATATTTCTATTCATATGAATTGACATGTTTTTGGCACAGTTAGTTTAACTTTCCCGATGGTGAAGAGACTAAGGTTGTATGGTTGATGGATCTTAGGGAGTTCTGGAAATTATATAGGCATGAAATATTTGTTAGTTGAAAGAATAGAGTCCGTTCTAATTTTGATGGAGTACCAATATTCCCAATCATTTTAAAAACAAAATATCAAAAAATGATCAAATATTAGAAGAGTGATGAGATTAATTAATTACTCATCATTAATGGTTTGAATATAAAATTTCATTCTTATTACTTGTATTGAATTTTTTAGGATGCATATTGAAAAAAACAATGTTTCAAAGATGAATTTTCACAATTTGGGTCACATTGTAATTCTCGATCATTACGGGATCTAATTTTTTAATATGAATACTAATAATATCTAGATTTATATTGTTACATATTTAGCTTTCAATGCTGAAATTAATGTTTTATTTTCATTAATGACTTTAATATATGGCTTAAAATACCTCTTTATAATGGCCTAATGGACTAATGGAGAATTTTAATAATTGGACTAATGGATCATTAGACAATTAACGTTATTTTCTAATTGAAATTTGACCTAATGTCCTAATGGAATAATTGGAAAGTTGACCTAATGGCCTAATTTCCAATTTTCTAGTTGACCAATTGGCCTCATGACCTAATTGAAAATTTTCATAATGTCTAATTGACTTAATGTCTAAATGTTCTAACTGCCAATTGTCTTAATGACCAAATGTCCAAATTGGACAATTGGGCTAATGGGAAATTGTATTATGGCTTAAAGGCCTATTGATCTAATGGCCAATTATACTAATTAGCCTAATAGCCTAATGTCCTAATGTCCTAATGTCCTAATGGTAAATTTTTAATATTGACAAAAATTGGCATATTGGCCTTTTGGATTAATAGAAACATGGACAATATTCCAATTCTCCAAATGCACTGTTGGCCTAATTCCTATTGGTATAATAGAAAAATGTCCTATTAGACAAATAACCAATGAACCTAATGGCCTAATTGGCCTAACGCCCTAATGGAAAAATAGAATATGGTCATAATGGACTAATTGTCCTAATTTCCTAATGGAATAATGGCCTATTGTCCTATTGGACTAATGACCAAATGGATGATTGGTCCGTGGTCCAATTGGCCTAATGGACTAATGGACGAATGGCCAATTGGCCTCATGGGCTAACGGTCAATTGACCAATTTCCATAATGAACTAATAGCCAATTGTACAGCCTTACAAATGGAATAATGGGATAATTGTCCAATTTTCTAAATGGCCTAACATCCTAATTGAAATGACCTCATCTTGTTCATCCAGATTCAGTGCAAAAAACATTATGTGTATTTTTTTAAAAAAAATATTACATAAAAATAGACAGTAAATTATACAATTAATGACCTTTTCTAGCCTTGGTTTTAGAGAATATACAAATACATTACATATTATCAAAACTATAAAAAATATTAAAACAAATAAAAAACTTTGGGTGTGATAACTCTATAAGTGATGAAAATTCTTTTAGATAATTTCAATTAAACCCACATAATAAAACTTTTAAAACTGAGGGTGAGAAATTATTTTTCCCAGAAGGGGGTTTTAAAAACAATGATAAACTCCTTTTTAAATACATTGAAAAATACATAAACAAAAAATATATATATGATATAGAATTCATTTTATATAAATTATATTATTTCTCTATAAAATTTCATAATAAAAAACTTTTTAGTGCCTTTAAATATAATGTTCATATTCAAAACCCATTTTATAACCATCTTGTAAAAATGACTAGATGTATCCTAAAAAATAATTTGAAAATAATAACTCTTTTGTGGATAAAAATGATACATGAAAAGTATTATGAAAACCATGTGGAAAATATGAGTATCAATTTTAGGAAATAATCCCCTTAAAGTCATGGGTTTTCCCCCATAAAACATTATCCCATACGATACCATAGTGATGAATTTTAAGAAAGCATTTTAGAAGACATACCTTTATCATTCATAGACCACTAAAAAATTTCACAATATTAAATAAATTATTTTCCTAGAATAAAATAATTTTAATACATCCCATAATGAATAAATCTCAATTTTGATAAACTAATGTGATTTTGGATATATTCACCATTCAAGATGTAATACAAATAGTTAATAAGACATAAACATTAGAACAGATGATTTAATAAAATCTCATGATATGTCATTATAAATTATTGATTATGGTCATATCTATAAAAGTTATTGAAATTAAAATATTTTACTTTAAAAAATAAGATTCTATAATAAAAATAATTATTTCAAAACAATCCCTTTATCGTGAGTTTGACTCTCCACAAATATTTCTTATCTTCCTCTTCTTCATAAAATAACTTTTCTTAACACCTTAACTCCACAAAATATGGTGATCCTTCTGATATAAGACCTATATAATGTTAAGAGATAAGTGTATAAGATTATTTTTCAGAAAATATTTGAGAAATAAGGCTCAAGGTGATGAAAATGGTCTAAAAAGAATATTATATAACATATATGACCAAATAGTTTCTTTTTTTCTTTATTCAATAATTTTTTGATTTTATAATATTTTAATTAAATATTTTATTCATGAAAAAGGATTTTGTCAAATTAATCACTATTCATAACTTTCAACATTAAAAACCTCAAATAAATGTTTCAAATTAGAATCCAATTTTTTATTTTATCTTATACTTATCATATTAGACTTTCTAATTCTTGAATTATCTTAAAAAACCAAATTATATTTATTTTAGTATTTTTTATATCATTAATTTGATTTATTCAATAATTATATAATTATTACATCATTATTACGCAATCCTTTCGGATAGTAAATTATTCCCTAAAAATTAAAATTAAAATTCCATGAAAATATTATTTTATTATATTTCCATAGACTATTTATTTCTATTTTTTTTAAACCATAAATTAGAATTTTATACATAATAAATTGTACCATGTGAAAACCTTGACTTACTTTTAAATAAATTACTCTAAATGTGTTACTATGATTTTTGTGGGTTCAAAATGTCTAAAATTCTAATAAAAATATGATAATGTAAGAAACATGATAATAGAACAATATTTTTCTTTATTTTGGGTCATTTAATAATTATAGTAAAATAAATTAAAAAACTTTTATTTTTCTTATGCATACACAAGAACTGCATCAGCATTACATAGACATTAATGTTAATTATTTCATATATGAAAATTAAAAATAAATTAATATAATAAAAATAAATTAATTAATTTCAAAATAAAGTTATATATTCATTCACTATGTCTATTCACTCATATACCTATCTAGAAAACTTCTTAAATTTGTTATTTTGTATTTTCCTACATTATGAAAGCATTGCCCAATCATTTGGATAAGATTAATGTAATATAACTATAAAACTCGAAATTAATAGCCAAAACATCAATAATAAATAGTAATTAATAAAAAAATCATGAAAATAATTTTTAGCATCCCATTATTATTTATAAGGAACTGAATTTGACATTACTAATACTACGTAAGCACTGTTTCAGCACTGAGAATAATTTTTATACTTATCATGAAATAATTTATAATAGAAATGTTCTCAAATATTTCTATAAAATTTTCTTCCTATAAAATAATAATTTATTTATTAAATAAATTTAATATATTTTATATCATAATTATGTCTTCATGATGTCACTAAAAAATACCATATTTAATAAAAACAGTATTTTTTACTACTCACAAAAAATACATATTTTTGAAAAAAATTATAAAACTTTAATACTAAGATTATTTCAGTATTATGAATTTAAAATTGAAATTATTTTTTAAAATTAAAATTATATAATTGAAAAACAAATTTTCAAAATGAATAACTGTATAATAAATTATTTATTTTCGGACTTTATTAACATAATGAATATATCTATTTAATTAAAGAATAATAAAAAATATGATTCAATAAATACATGGGTTATTACATCCCACCATAAATAAATTGAAACCACAAAATTTAATCATTGAACATATTATTCTTAATTAACTAGTTTTTTAAAAGTAAATTATATAGATGATTTTAAAAAAAATCAATGTCTAATCTATAAAGTTTTCCAGAAGGTTCCTATGATACCAAATGTAAATACCAAACTTGTTCTTTTGGATTTAGTGATAAAACCATTCTATCTATTTTTTATATAAAATATAGCATAAAATTACAAAATACATTATAAAATCATGGTCCTTTTCCGGTCTAGGTTTCAGAAAGAAGACTACTACATTACAAATTATCAAAAGTGTACAAAAATATAATTAAAAAACTAAAACACTTGATGTGTGATAAATCCATAATTAAAGAGAATTCCTTTGGATAATTTATATTAAACCATTAGAAAATGAATTTTGAAATATTAGGTGAGCAATTATTTTTCCGAGTAAGTTGTTTTAAAAACAATGATAAAATCTTTTTTAAATACATTGAAAAATATATAAAAACATTTTATATCATATAAAAAACATTATATATAATTTATAAACATTTTTTTATAATAATTCAAAATAAAAAACATTTAAAATCCTTTACATATATGAAACATTTTTAAAACAAATTTTATAATAATCTTTGAAAAATGGTTGGTCTTCTCCATAAAAATCATTTGAATATAATAACTCTTTTGTTTATTGAAATAACACTTGGCATTTCATATGAAAATAATGTGGCCAATAGTATTATAACTTATCTGAAATCATCCCCTTATTTTCATGGATTCACACCCCATAACATATCATCTCATATGATACCCTAATGATAGTTTTTAAGAAAACATTTTATAAGACCTTCCTTTCCCATTCATAACCAACTAAAAACATTTCCTAATATTACATAATTTATTTAAGTAGTAGAAAATAATTTTAATACTTCTCATAGTTAATAAATCTCAATTTTCCTAAACTCAAGGTATTTCATGAAAATTCAACTTACAAGATGAAATACAAAAAATTTAATATGATATAAACATTAGAACAGATGATTTCATAAAAGTTCGTGATAAATCATTAATAAATATAGATTATAGCCATATCTACAATAATGAATTAATATATTATGTATTCTTTGAATATATAATATTTTATAATATAAATGAATCTTTCAAAACAATCCCCTTACCTTGATTTTGACACACTAAAAACATTTATTTATCTTCCTCTTCTTCAAAAAATCACCTTGCTTAGCACCTTATGTTCACAACAGATAGAGTTCTTCCTAAACTAAGACATATATAATGTGTAGATATAAGTGGATCATATAATTCAGCCAAATATAGTTGAAAGATAATTCTCAAAGTGGTGAAAATTTGTAAATAAATGAGCGTCCTTTTATAATTGAGGTAAGGGAAAATTTAGGAATTAAAAAAATATTAAATTATATTAAGTCTAATATAGGGTTAAAGAATTTTTAAATAACTAAAAAGCATAATATATCACATATTCGAACAAATAAATTCATTTTTTTTTCTTTTTAAATTATTTTTATATTTTTAAATATTTTAATTTAATATTACATACCTGAAAATTTATTTTTTCAAATTAGACAATATTCGTAATTTTTGACTTTAAAATCATCAAAAAAAAGTTTCAAATTAGAATAAAATTTTTATTACATCTAAATATTATTATATTAATCTATGGTATTCAGTAATTATATAAAAAATATCAAATTATAATTCTTTTATTATTTTTAATATCATTAATTTATTGGTAAAATAATTAGATAATTTCTGTATCATTATTATAAAAGCCATTAGGATATCTATTTATTCCCTAAAAATGAAAAATAAATTCCATGAAATAGAAAATTTTATTATATTATAAAAAAAAATATTTAGAAAAAAACTATGGAAAAACCCTAAATAAAAATGTCATACAAACTAATGTTTTTAGTGTGAACACCAAGATTTACATTTAAATAAAATATTCTCATGGTTTTAAAGTGATTCTTCTAGGTCCAAAATTTCCCAAAATTAGAATAAAAACATGATAATGAAAAAATAATGATCATATAACAATATTTATCCATAATTTGGGTAATCTAATGTTTCTTATAACTTTAATTAAAAAAAATTATTTTTTTCTTATGCTTGTACATAAACTGTATCAGCATTACACATACATTATCATTAAAAAAATCATATACAAAAAATAAAAATAAAAATAAATTAATTTTGTTTAAAATAATTTTCGATATTTGACCATTAGTATTATTCACTCATATACATGTTAAGAAAACTTCATAAATTTTATATTTTCTATTTTCTTTCACTGCCCAAGCATTTCACAAGAATTTGCATAAAATTAATGTAATATATCTCTAAAATTACAAATTAATATCCCAAAACATAAATAATAAAATTAATTAATAAAAAATTCCTTTAAATTATTTTTATCAAACCATTATTATTTATTATGAACCAAAATAGATATTTCCAATGCTGTGCAGACACTACATCATAACAAACAATAATTTTTATACTTATCATGAAATAAATTTTAACATAACTGTTCTAAAATATTTTAGTACAATATTTCCCTTATAAAATAATAATTTAGTTGTTAAATAAATATAGTAAATTTTATATCATAATTATTTCTTCATGGCATTATAAGAAAATACCGCATTTTATAAAAACTTTATTATTTACTATTCATAAGAAATTAATGCTTTTTCTGAAAATTATATAAAATTCATAATAAGATTATTTCAACACGCTGAATTAAAAAATGAAATTATTTTTTAGAAATAAACATTATATAATTTTAAAATTAATTTTTAAAATAAAAAACCATATAAAAAATAAATTATTTTAAGAATTTATTAATTGGATGGATATATCTATTTAATTCAAGAATAATAATAAATGTGATTCTATAAATACATAGTTTTTTACACTAATGGATTAATGAGACAACTAACAATTGGAAAAACATTCTAATGGACTAATAGACTAATGACCAAATGAATAATTGGCATAATCTCCAATTAGAATAATGTTCTAATGAAAAATTTTCCACTTGGCCAAATTCACTAATGGCCTAATCACCTAATGAAAAATTGTCTTATTTTCAGTTGTCCTAGTTATCTTAATGTCCAATTGTTATAATTGCCTAATGGGAAATTGACCAATTTGGAAAGTTCCCTTATGGCATAATTCTCCAATTATCATAATGCCCTAATGGACTATTGGAATAAAGGAAAATTGGCCTAATGTCCTAACAACAACTTGGCCTAATGGGATAATGGCCAATTAGATGAATGGACTAATGACCTAATGTCCTAATGTCTAATAGGAAATTATCCTAATTTTCTAATGGTCAATTGGAAGAGTGTCCTAGTTGTCCATATGACCTAATGGGCAATTGGCCGCTTAGCCTAATGGCCTAATGTCCAGACGACCAATTGGACTAACAACCTAATCCCCTAATGGTATAATGTCCTAGTTTTCTAATTGGTCTAATGGAATAATGGCCAATTGTACTAACATCCTAATGGACAATAGGCGAATTTCCCTAATGTCCTGATGAAAAAATTGTCCTATTAGACTAATGGCATAATGTTTAATTTTCCTAATGAACTCATGTTTTATTGGCCTAATAGCCTAATGTCTATTTGGCCTAATTTCCTGATGAGAAATTAGCCAATTTTTCTAATAGAATAATGGCATAATTGGTCTATTTTCCTAATGTCATAATGGCCTAATGACCAATTGGCCAATTATCCTAATCGCATAATTATTCAATAGAAATAATGGCCTAATGTCCTAATGGCCTAATCCAAAATTGGCCAATTGGACTAATGGACTAATTATCTAATTGGTTTAATGGCCTAATGGACAATTGTCCTAATGGTCTAATATAAAATTTCCCAATTGGCCTAATGTCCTAATGGCCTAAATGGAATAATGACCTAAATAGACTAAATGGCCTAAATTGCCTTAATGGCCATAATGTACTAATTGGACTAATTGACTTAAATGACCTAAATGGAATAATGGATAAAATGGCATAATTGGAAAAAGAGTTTTAATTCTCTTAAATATCTTAATTAGACTAAATTGGCCTGAGTTTACCTAAATTGGATTGAATAGTCCTAAATTAGCATAAATTGACTAATTAGACTAAATTTTCCAAATAAATGGACTAATTGGCCTAAATGAAAAAATGCCCTAATTGGAATAAACTTTACAAAATTTACGAAATGACTTAATTGGCTTTATTGGACTAAATGAACTCTATAATCCTGATTTGGCTTGAATTATCTTGAATTGGCCTATATTTTCATAAATGGACTAATTGGTCTAAAATGGCCAAAAAATGACATATTTGTCATAAAGGGAAAAATTTTCCTAAGTTCTCTAACTATCTTTAATGGCCTGATTGGCCAAGAAAGTCCAAAAAAATGGCCTAATTTTCTAAATTGGCCAAATTGGCATTAATTAGATGAAATGGATGAAATGACCTAATTGGAAAATTTTTCTTAAATGGTCTAATTTCCATAATGGTACTAATTATTTTAAATGTCTTACATGAACTCATTGGACTAATTGAACTAAATGGCCTAGATGACCTAATTGGTCAATTGGCCAAATGGCTAAATGGCCAAATAGCCGAATGACCATGTAGGCAAATGACCAAATGACCAATTTACTAAACAACCTTACCTAAAAAGTAACCTATTGACCAAATTATCAAAATTACTATGGGACTAAATTACCAAATAACATTAAACAAATAAAATTGGACAAAAATGAATATATAATAGGAATCCACATCATTCCCATGTTTATAAAACAAATTAGTATGCATCGTTTATATTAAAGAACTAGTATTAAATTTTTTATTAAATGTATATTTTCATGCTTCTTCATTTTATGGATTTCTTCAAAAGATATAAATTTAATTCATTCTAGGTTTATCACTTTAATACTATTCAAGAATTTATTATTATACTAATAAATTCCATTTTAATCTAGATAAATTGGGAATCAAAGGTTGCGTGTCTTGAGAAAAAATAACTTACTTTAGTAGGAAGAAAGAGGATATAAGTGAAGTAAATGAAAAACAAATGACAGAAAATATTGTAAGTATTTTTATTTATATTTCAAATATTTTTATGTAATTAATAATTAAATATCTTTTTTATATTTTAAATAGTCTTTCCTATAGGCCTTCAATGTGAAAAAAGATCATAACTTCAAGCCAAATGATCATTTGAGTCAGGTATTAGGTGAGGAGAACCTAGGGAGATTCTGATTCAGACATGATAAAAACATCATCCCCACTCTGTATTGGTTTACATAGGGCTCTTATTAAACCTCTCATACCACCATGAACCAAAATTCTCATAAATAAGTAGAAGAGACTAAAAAGTATCTTTACAAGGTCATGAAACAGTAAACTGATCACCGAACACTTCTTGAAATATATATCAGTTATGTGTCCATAAAATCCATCATAAGATGGTACTATTTTTTATTCATGTATTGAATCAATGCACACTTTATATGATTCCATGTGTTGTGTCAATGAGGTTCCTAGTGGTGGTCGAGATGATGGTGATTGTTGTGGCGGTGGTGGTCATGATGATTATGATGATCTTGAAGTTGGTGCTCCAGATAATGTTATTGGTGATGAGGATTTTGCTGATGCTGATGAGGATGAGGATGTTCGTTACGGGGGAGACATTGATCCCATCTATTTTTTAACCTGTAGTAAAGAGACATGCGAATGTTGTTTAATGACTAGTATTTATTGGTTGTATGGATGAATATGTATTCTATAGTATTGTAAATGGATTGAAAATTATTAAAAGAAGTTGGTGAATGATAAATATTAAATATATGTATCACATTGAATGTATACTATGGTTTTTTTATTTATTGTTTTAAGATGGTATGGAAGGATTACTGCTCCCTAATAGGGATAGATGACTATACCCATGTTTCAATGAACCGTGGGAATATATTTTCTACTAGGAAAGGATATAATCATGGTTCTCTAAACTGTGGTAATAGATATATACCCATATTTTAACCAAAATTTTTGGTATGATAAAATCTCTAAGGATATACCCATGGTTTCCATAGAAACCTTGGGTATAGTTCTACACCAATGGCTCCATCGTCCACAGTTCATAAAACCTTGAGCATAGGCTATACCCATAGTTTTAAGGGCTATAACCATGGTTCTAAACCATTATTATAGTCTAGGTTTCTTATATTGTTACTCTTTTATAAGGGTGATTATGTGAATAAGACTGATCTGAAGCTCAAGACACTCATGGGGATATCCTTTTGGGATTTGTTTCCTATCATCCTGAATTGATTATGAATTACCTATTTTATGTATTATCCTTATTTCGTTTAACTTCACAAGGAAATTAATAGTTCTATTATATTTATATTTTCTAGGTTATCTGATTTATTTTGATTTATTTTATTTTATACTTATTCTAATTTACATCTATTTTTTATTCTTTTACTATGTTTGGTACTAATACAGATGGTATAGTGTCCCTACTATACCATCATTTGACTCTTATAATTAGTTAGAAACCTATTGCGTAAGAAGAGGAACACTTAAGGACTTGTGACAGGCTAACTCGAGGCATCATTCTAGTGGCTTTTAGGTTGGGATGTTACATGAGTATGAAGAGGGAATATGTTATATCTTAGTGGGAATATTTTATAAAACCATATTTATGAAGAGACTATAATAGTAAATTATTTTATTAATATGGATTCTTATGAGTCTAGTGATTAATATAAGACAACTTATAAACATAGAGAGAGGAATAAAAGGATGAAAAGAAATACTGACTCTTAAAATATTATTAGAAACCAAGAGGAACCTGTCACAACTAGAAAAGGATAATGGATAAAAAATAATACTACTTTAATTTATTAATATGAACTTCACACCTTTTTAATTCTATTGAGAATGAGGAATTCATAAATTCTTTTTAGGATGATTTTGATTATATTTTAAAGAACTCCACATAGGAGCTTCTTCTAACACCTGGAGATAAAAATGTAAGTTGTTCCAAGAGGGTATTTAGAAACCAATTAAATGAGAAATTTTATGTGGAAATGAGTAAAACAACACTATTTTAAAAAGTGTATTTATAAATGGATGGAATATATATTTTAGAAACATTTTCACTTTTGTAATGGATGGAATGCATAAAAATTTTCTTAGTAGTGGAAGTACATAAGAATTTCAATGTATATCAAATGAATGTGAAGTATTACTTCATAAATGTAGACTATGAAGAAGAATAATTCATTGATAGACCCAATGGTTCATGTTTGGGAAAGATATTACCATTTTTTAAAAACTATGAAATGATTGGTATAGCATAAAACTATTCTAGAGAGCCTAGTACTCAAAACTATATACCTGATTGGTGGAGATATAATTTTCAAAAGTAAAGGATAATAGTAAAATTTATTTAAAATTGTTATCCATAGTAACCCTAATTATAATTGTATATATTGAGGAAATTTTATTTTTTATTAATAAATTGTATCATAATAAGTATTTCTCAAAATAGATAAAATGATATTTTGTGATATCAATGTTTAGTAAGATGAGTTACTGCTTGGGACTACGAATTACAAAAAGGCATGACTAGATTTACATATCCTATGATAAATATGGTATGTAATTTAAAAAATAAATTGGTATGGAAAATAGTAAAAACATTACAATCATTGAAGGTGACACAAGACTAAATAAGTATAAAGTAGGACTTGGTGGGAACTGGAAATATTTTATAAGAATCATTGGAATCTTGGTCTATCATACTACATCATGTCCATACATTGTCTTTTTGTGACTCTCTGTACTATTTTTCAATTTAATTTTAAATATCCCATATGTTTGATTCTAAAAAATATGGTATGTAAAGGTAACTCTAAATTTTTTAATATTGTACAAATATAATTTTAATTTTTAGTTGAAGGGATATATAGTTACTGATTTGATATGTTATCATAATAAAAGGAAATCTACATTAGTGGTGGATTATTTAATGGATAGAGCAATGTGAGTTTTGATATAAACAAGAAGGCTTTGGTTACATTAATTAGAGCCAAGGTATAGTATATTGTAACTATATATTCTTGTACATAGATGTTATAGATTAAATTATTGGTGGCAGATTTGAAAATTAAAATTGAAAAGACACTTAAATTTTATTTTGATAATATGAGTGTTGTTGATCTCTACAAGAATATTGTAAAACAGATAGGATTAATGAATATTAACAATAAATATTATCTCATTAAAGAAAATGTAGACAATGGTGATATGATAATTGACTATATTTTCACCAGAGATCATATTGCATATATTTTTTCCAAGGAATTAAAAATATAGTGATTTGAGGAATTAAGGTTCACACTCCTTGTTTATTTCACTTCTCTCACTTGAGGATGTGTCGAAGACACCATTATAAGGATCTATATTATGTTATTAAATATAGAGGGAATGTACTCACCTCTTATAATGTTATTCTATCTTTTTGAAAAGGGGGGTGTTTATTTGTTAAAAGGGATAGTGTGATATTTATATAAATTCATTTGTTTGAATCTATTGATTTTTTAGATGGGGATAACAGGGACGAGATAATTTGATGTATGTTTTTTGAGGGATTTTATCTGTATCATTTTTTTATATTTTCTTAACACTAAGGCGTGGAATTGTTTCAAAAACATTACATTATACAGTAGTGTTGTGTCAGGATACTTATCATTTGAGAAAGGATATGAATTTATAATTTTTAGTATATTTTTTTAATTTTGAATATATATGCCTAAATCTTATAGAGTTGAATAATAATTTGATCAAATCCAAAGGGTATATTGAATATCCCTTTGGATTTTTTGGTGGTTTGTATTTATTGTAAACATTGACTAAAGAATGTTTGGAGTTTAATCATGTGTTTTTGGATCTATTATGAATGTTTTTTAGAAGTTTTGAGATTCCATAAGATGACTTGGTGGAGAAGTATGATTTTTTTGGTGAAGCATTGAAATATAGAATTTTTCTTTAAGTATTTAACTCTATGAATTTCAAAGATTTGAGCTAAACAACTTTGAGATAATAAACTTTTATAGTTTACATCAGTGTAAGTTGTGTTGTGATATTTTTTAAACGTACTAAGTCCTACATGTTTTCAAAATGTTCCTAGATAAATCTATTAGATTAGAATTATTTTATAGAGTTCATTCATATGATATAAATGGAAAAGGCATAAAATTTATGTATTTTTTTAAGTTTCACCAAAATATTAGTAAGTTCATAGAGTTCAACCTCATAAGGTTAATGGTTATTGTAAGGTCCATAAACTCTATATATCTCATAATAAGGTTCATATTGACTTCGTTGAGTTTAGCATAATGCATCGTAGGGTATATATACATAGATTTCATCTATTTTGAGTAATCTGCACCGGTATCTAGTTCAATTGTTTAATAAATATGATTAATTTTTTTTAATGATAAATTTTTATGAAAATAAACTATTTAAAATATTTATGGGATTAAAATATAACAAATAAATTATTATTGGATCCAAATAATGGTATTTTGATATTAACATTAGGAAGAAGAAGATTAAACAGTCAAAATAACTGAGTGAAAAAAAATCAAATGATGTTTAATATTTTTTCAAGAATATCTAAAAAATATTTTGGATTGGAAATTATGATGATGCTGTGAGGATCCTTATCATTTTAATTCCATGCTAGTACTATTGAAAAACTAAAGAAAATATTTCATTGGAGGAAAAAATTTGATTGATCTTTTTTGAATAGATTTAATTCTATAAGATGTTTTAGGAAGATAAAGATCAAGGATAATCCAGTCAATTAAAGAAAAATACACAACGGGGTAAATTTTTTATTTTAAAATGATTTATTTGAGGTTTATTTTTTATAATGAACATTTCTGGAGTTTACCTAATATTTTTTATCAAATTGAATTAATTGAGTTATCTTATATAAATACATTGGAGATAGTTGATCAATATAGAAGGGAATATTTTTTATCAAGTGTATATACTCATGTAGAATGTAAAATTAAGGAAAATAACCCGTAATTTGTTTTCTACTAATTGTTTATGATATTTCTCTAGAATCTATTATGGAAGTCTATTTATAGAATTATTTTATTTCTATACTTTTGAGATTTTATCGCATAACTGGAGACATAAAGTGAGAGACTCTTTAGATAATTTTTTTTTTAATATTAATTAAATGAGAGAAAATAGTTATTGATGATGGATTATGGAGAAAGATAAAAAATTACAAGTGAATGGGTATTTAGTGAACAATTATTGTGCATAATATAGAAGTGTATATCAACATATGTATCAATATATTATGAGAAATGTAGATAATGAAGTTTATAGAAAATTATCATTTTTAACTATGTTCTGGAAGAGGTGAGCATATTTAGATTTTTTTATCTTAGAGGATCTAGTGGAAGATCTCCTCAGTTAACAAAGAAACATAGATTCTTATGAAATAGCTCTCATTATATTTTTTTTGTACAATAACAAGTCTTATACATTTTAAATTACAATGGAAAGCTATTATAAAATGTATATAGGATGATACCCACCCGAAAAAATTATAAAAATATAGTTTTTAATATGTGGACTGAGATAAGAATCAGATGTAATAGAGAAAAGGTACACACACTTAGTATGAACATTATAAAATTATCATGTTTATTATTCTTATTATTTCTAAATTTTTATGAGTGTGGGTGAGTTAAATTTCGAGAGTATTGATTAATAATTGGCTGTAAATTTTTTATTTCACTTCAAGGAAATTATAAATATTTTCATCATTGATTAAACACCCTCCCCTCTTAGACTTGCAACCACTCAGAAGGAATCTCAATAATATTATTTAAAAAAAAATTAAATAATTTCACTTTTGTATGGGTCCTTAAAAATGATTGTGTTGGTGATTAAATATATGGAAATGATAACATTGGTGATGAACTAAATCCTAAATTAGTTTGAATACTAATTCACATATTTATTTTTTTTCTTCAATATATTCTAAAATTCATGACTATTTAATCTAATTATCATTTAATTTTTATTTTATTTAGTGAATTCATTATTTATTTTTATTCACTACCACAAAAACGGGCAAGTGAAGTGCCACCTTTTATCAGCTCTAAGCAAAAAAGCACTCATAAAGGAACCTTGTATCAGCACTAAAATTTTAGCACTCATAAAGGGTACCCTTTATCAGTGCTTTTTTTGCACTCATAAAGAGTCCCTTTATTATCCCTATAAAAGCACTGACAAAGCCTCCCTTTATCAGTGCTAAAATTTTAGTGCTGATAAAGGTATCCTTTATCATCCCTTTTGTAGCGCTGATAAAACCGTAGTCCCATATTTTATAAAATTAGGAACACAGTATCCTCTATTTACTGCGCCCTCAATCCCTCACAGTACTATACACCTGCAATAACTCCCCTCCCCCCACTGATCTTCTCGTTGTCGGACCTCCGCCGGTATCCCTACTCCTTATCCTACCCCTCAAACCCCTTTCACAGATCCTCCTCTCTACTCGACCCTAATTCTCCTCCTCTCTTCTCGACCCTAAACCCTGCAAACCCTACTCCTCCATTTATCAATGGTTGGCGGCTCCTCCCATGAATCTCCCCCTTTGGTGGTCGTTCCTTCCCCTCCCAACATAGCGCAGAAGGCTCCCTGACCGCTCGACGCTTCTTCTCTCCCTCCATCGTGAGTGTGATCTACTCTAGGTAACTCTCCCACTTCTCCTTTTAGGTTTATTTTTTGTGGATAGGTTTTGAAGTGTAATTTTGGTTCTACATGAAGTATTTTTGTCATGGTATAAAGATCACTAGGTTATTCTTATATAATAATGTCCCTAGATTAATCTGATATTCTCCCTTTGGGGTTTATCTCATGCAATCTTAGTTGTCCTTTAAGGGGTGGTAATACGGTGTGATGTTCTTACGTTGTTTTAAGTTCATCTCACATGATCATTTTGGTTAATCTTCTATAAGGGGTATTATAGAATGATTCTATTTTCTATGATATGGAAACCTGGGTGGTAATTTTCTAAGTTGTATCTATTTGAGTTCTGTTAAACTATACTACCTTCTATTTCATCTAGTTTGTTTTAAGGTTATCTTAGTTAGAGGGATGAGGCTGAGGATCACACTGTGATCCTAGACAGTTGGAGTTCCATGACATGGTTGACTTGTTTATTTCATGGACCATATTATATTAATATTAATTTTAATGTGGTTTGACCCTATAGATTCAAGGGATAACATGCCATGGTTTTTGTATCATAGTTGTATTATGGAATGGTGACCGTTTTCAAATCATTATCCTTTAATTTTATAGAATTGTGGTAAATTTAGGCCTTGTATCATATTATTTCTTATTTATAAAACTTTCCTAGAACCCTAGGTGATTAGTGATGTATATTTGGTTATCTTTATCCACCCTTTGATTGGTTTTCTTCCAAAATATTAAGAGATCTGACTCTTTAAAATCTTAGGTGAATTTCTTTTCTCTTCTTCTTGATTCTCTTAGTGAACTTTCTTCTTAGGAAGGATGTGACAACAATACTGATTCGGTTTTTGTGTGTTTTTGTTATGGTATTAATGTTTTATGGTCATTCATATTCCTTTTAGATTACCCTCATGGGTTATGTCATGTTTTATTTAAGTATTCTTCTCATTCTTATGAAATATTTGTTAAATCATTAGCTGAGGATGGGGACATGAAATTTCTCCTTCTATATTCTGTGTTAATTGTATAATTATCATGTTATTTTATTCCCATTGGATGGATAGTACTGATTAAACTAAATACTATAATGAAGTACACTAAAGGAAATTAAAGTGAAGAGGGATTTTTTCATGTGATTTATGAAGTTCCATAATATTCTTATATATTTGAGGATTTATTGGTGTTTTAGCTAAGTGATTTATTCTTGATGTTGTGAAAGAAATTTCTTACTACTAATAATATGTTATAATCACCTTTCATAATTTTCCAGTCACTTAAGGTACGTAATGAATTGTTCATATGGAAATCTGTAATTAAAGTGTTATATCTGAACTATAAATTATACATTAATATAAAATAATGTTTAAGGGGGAGTTTTTATTGTGAATTTCTTATATGTTTTACCTTTCATGCTACTGTGTATGGGGTATTTATCACTATGATTATAAGGGTGATGTTTTATCGATGGGGTTGGGATCATGTGGTGTGGTAATTAATACGGTAGTGATGGATGGATTATTTTGTGGTTATGATAGCAATGATATGGCTATTTAGGCATTAACTAAGTGGTTTTATGGATTTTAGAATGTGTTTAGTGGTTTTTTATGTCATGAAAATTTAGTTGTTATTGGGTGGTGTTATATTTTCCTTTTGGCATGGAATACGGTTCGAATAAATGAAAATAGTAATGGGTGATGGGTTGGAAATGATAAATGATGGTTTGTTAAATGATTAATGATAATGATTGGAATAATTATATTGAATAAATGGTTAAGGATAGAATAAATTTTATTAATGATTAATGAATGGATTATAGTGTGTAGTGATTTAATGACTGGGTTTACATTAAAATGATTAACAATTGAAATGCATATGGTAATAAAAATCCATGAAATCATAATGTTAAACGAAAAGATAAGTTGGTAATGTTGATATGGATTCTTATGTGATTTGTTGTGGATTATTTGTGCCATTATAATGGAAGTGGTTATTAGAGGGTGGTAGTAACAAGGAAATGGTTGATGTGGGTGTTTGCAGTGTTAGTTCAGTGTAAACCCTTAGGAAAGATTTATGTGTGACTATATACTTATTATATTTTCTTATTATTTCTTACGCACCACCACTTGAGTCGAGTAACCTGATTGAAATCCATATGGGTACTTTGTTTCTAAGTGTTTTTCTCAATATCTAGGTTATAGAGGGAACACATATAGAACCACTCCCTCTTCCCTTCTCCCCCTTCACACTTAGTATGAGTTGTAATGGCTCACATTGGGTGTATATATTCGACCTATAATGATTTTAGGTTTTGGTGTATATATATTATTTTTGACGTGATTATGTGTATTTGGTGTGGATACATAGTGGGGGTTGTGCATTGTAGGAGGAGAGTATGATGTTTATGTCCTACATGTTCACGATATCATACTTGATGAGGATGTGATGTGTGGTTGTGATGTGGATATGGTTTTTTATGTGTTTGTGACATGTGTATGTGTGGATATATGGTTATGATATTATATAGAAGGGGTTGAAGCGTAATAAATATTCTATTAGAGTGTGAGAATGACCAAATTAGTGGGGAAGTGGATGTGGGGTAATTTATTAATATATATTCTTTTGATATTATGTTACTATACTTGAATTTGATATTAGATGAGTGATCCTTAGTGAGGTTGGGTGATATATGACCATATATTGAAGTGAATTAGTTCTATTATTTATTCACTAAGGCATTAATATATTTCATACTCATTTTCATGAGAGGTTTTGGGAAGGATCCTACTGAGTATACTTGTATGCTCACCCCTATTTATATAATTATGTTTTTAAGTTTTTTAAGATGGATTTGGTGACCAAGATGGAAATTACTATCTTGAGGCTAGGAGTTACCACCAGAGCCACTGGTGTTGGATTTTCTTTTGATATCTTATTTTAGATACCTTTTCATGTATGAAATTTACATGAATTATATATTGGGTTTTATTTTATGTTATAAGGAGTTGATTTGTGGTTAAGCTCTATTCTTGGGATTTATGAGGGGAACACATCCCATTTCTTTATTTTATACCCTCAATGCTAGTCTCAAACCTATGTACTATTATAGGTAGGATTCATGAATTGCACTTATATTCACTTCCATTTTAGGAGTAGTTCCTAGTGATGGTGAGTTATGATAGTGTGGTGTCAGAGCTTTAGTTGAGAGTTAAGATGGAATTTGGAATTAGACACTCATGAGGATTGAATGGGTTGATAGGTCAATAATATTTGTTAAAATTTTCTTATGGAATAACATGGGAGACCATCTATGACTCAAGTGATTATCCCCCCTTTTATTTAAAGTACATAACTTGAGCTTACAAAAAATATTAGGCATGATGATATTGAATGTAGGGCAGAGACCTTGGAGTGGTAGATGTATCATTCTTGATTATTCTTGTATTTGGAAGTCTTGTTTTGTGTATTTGAACCATAAATACTAATATTTGAGATTCAAATAGGATGGAGATGAATAAACATTGGATTGATGCTAATTTTTTGACAATAGATTATGAGAAAAGAGTGAAAGATTTCATCATGATTGCAAAGTATCATGCAAAGGATCCCTATCAAATAAATTTTCCATGTTTATGTTGTTTTTATTCTTGAGTAATTACTCCATTGGAGTTGGAAGAACATTTGGTATGTCATGGAATAGATCGGAGTTATAAATGTTGGAATAAACATGGAGAAAAAGCGAATGTTGATACTATCTGGGACAAAACTGCGTTTTATGGATCATCAGATATGAATACAAATATGGATAATAAAGAAGATCATATAGAGGATGTGATTACAGATGTCAATGATAATGAAGATCATATTTAGGAAATGACACGGACAATTGAAGATGAACTCTGTGATTGCCCAAAATTGTTTGAGAAGTTAAAGGGTTGTGCAAAGACACCATTTTATGGTGGTTGCAATAAATATACAGCATTGTAAGTTGTACTGAAGATGTATAAATCAAAAGAAGGCAATAGATGGAGTGATGTCAGTTTTACGGAACTACTTGCTTTCTTTAATGACATGCTCCCGGAGGATAATGAGCTCCCAAGCCGGACATATGAAGCTAAATGAATTCTATGCTTTATGGGTAGGATTTATGAAAGAATACATGCCTACCCGAAAGACTGTATATTGTTTAGAAACGAGAAAAAATCACTTATAGAATGCCCAAAGTGTGGTGCTTCTCAATACAAGAAATATGAATCCAGTCCTACAAAATTTGTATGGTACTTTCCAATCATTCCAAGGTTTATGTGTCTATATAGAAGGGAAGAAACTACAAGAAAATTGTCACAGAATGCAGATAAAAGAAATAAATATGGGAAATTACCTCATCTGGCCGACTCACCTCAATGGAATAAATTTGATCATGAGTATCCTGAATTTGGAAAAGAGCCGAGAAACCTTCGTCTTGCATTATCTATAGATGGAGTGAATCCTTTTGGTTTTCAAACCAGAACTCACAGTATGTGGCCTGTTATGTTGGTAAAGTATAACTTTCCACCCTGGTTATGCGTGAAGCAGAAATTCATCATGTTATTTAAACTTATATCAGGACCAAAAAAACTAGGTAATGATATTGATGTTTATTTGGATCCTTTGATCAAAGATTTGATGTTATTATGGGATTCTGGTGTTATGTTGTACGATGCTTATAAAAGTGAATACTTCACTTTAAGAGTGATGTTTTTTGGGATGCTAAATGATTTCCCTGCTTATGGAAATTTTTCAGGCTATAACATTAAAGGAACTCAAGGGTGCCCCATGTGCGAAGAAGATACACAATAAATTAGGTTGAAACATTAATCGAAATCTGTGTTTCTATGACATCTTATATTTCTACCTCATTGGAATAAGTACCGATCTTGGACGACATCATTCAATGGAAGTTCAGAACAACTCACAATACCATCTACACTAACAGGTGATCAATTGTTTGAGAAAGTAAAAGACGTCAACACTATTTTTGGTAAACCATTTTCAAAAAACCATAAAAAATCATTTGAAAAAATGGATCAATTTTTTTTTGAATTATCTTACAGGAATTGTTTGTATGTCAGACATTTTCTTGATGTGATGCATGTGGAAAAAAATGTATATGATAGTGCTATTGGAACATTTCTAAATGCCCCTGGAAAAGGAAAGGATGTAATTAAAGAAAGGTTTAACATAGTGGAGATGGGAATACTAGATGAGTTGGCTCCCATGAATGGTGAAAATCGAATGTTTCTTCCTCCAGCTGCTTACACTCTTTCTAGGGAGGAGAGATATTAGTTTTGCAACTTCTTCAATGATGTAAAGGTTCTAGAGGGGTATTCATCAAATATCAAGAACATTGTTTCAATGAATGATTTGAAGTTAAAAGGTTTGAAATCACATGACTGTCATGTTTTGATTCCATATTTAATTCTTATAGCTTTACATTGAATTTTCCCAAGAATGTTCATCAAACGTTAACCAAAATTTGTTTATTTTTCATATCTATATGTATAAAAGCTTTAGACCTGGTGAAATTTCCAGCTATAGAAAAAAGAAATTTTCATCATGTTAAGTGAATTAGAAATGTTCTTCCTGCTAACATTATTTGATATGATGGTTCATTTGATGATTCACTTGGTGATAGATATTTGAATTTGTGGTCCTATTCACTATATATGGATGTTCTCTATTGAAAATTATATGAATATTTTGAAAGGTTATGTCAAAAATTGAATCCGGCCAGATGGTCGTATAGTGAAGGGATATATTGTTGAGGTAGCCATTCAATTCTGTACTGAATACCAATATGATGTGGAAAGAATTTTTCTCCCAAAATCTTGTCACACTGGACACATTTAGGGTGAGGGAATTTCTAGAAGAGATGTTGTGACAATCAATATTACAGATCGAGAGCAGGACCACCTTTATGTTTTTCATAACAGTTGGGAGGTTACTCCATATATTGAAACTCACAAAGAAATTCTTAGGCTGTTGAATCCAGGAAGGGATGAAAAATAGATATCTAATACACATAATCACCAGTTTATAGGATGGTTTCAAGACCATATTTTTAAGGGGTTAGATGAAAATCTGAATTCAATTTCAGAACGACTTCGATGGATAGCCGCCAGACCAAGTGTGAATGTATTATCATAAAATGGTTATGTAATTAATGGTTATACATTCTATACAGATGAACATGATGAAAATAGTACAATGAAAAATATAGGAGTTACAATTGTGGATGAAGTGACGCATGTTTCTGGTAGTAAGGACAAAAATCCAATTTATAAAAATATGTCATACTTTGGCATGATCAAACAAATATGGGAGTTGGATTATACGCCATTCCAGTTGCCTATTTTTCAATGAAAATGGGTTGATGATAATAGTGGCGTTAAAATAGATAAATGGGGATTTGTGAAAGTTTATTTTGGTAAATAAGGGTACAAAGATGAACAGTTTATAATGGCATCATATACAGTACATGTATTTTATATTCCAGATCCCACAAACTGAAAGTGGTCAATTGTTCTATTATCATCCAAAACTACTGAAGGGTCTAATGAAAATTCAGTTGAGGAGGATCCTTTCAGTGGTATGTCACAATCATTTCGCATCTATACTAATGTATATGATGTTTTGTATGTTCGATGAGACCACAATTAAGGGATTTGGATAATCGATAGTGGTATTAAATCCCCTTAGCCTTTGAAAAAAAGAAATAGAGTTTAATAAACAGGTTATATTTTGTTTGTAATATAGATCTTGTTATCTCAGGTTATCATATTATCATTACTGAATTTATGTAATATAAATTAACTATTTAACAACTTTTGCTGATAATGACTTCTGCATGTTCTTCTACTCCTAACCTTGAGGTCGCAAAAGTCTCTCAAGCAGCAGCTGCTGCTACGGCTGCGGCTGCTCATAGTGCAGAGCAACAACATGTTTCTGAACCTGTTGTAGCTCCAAGTGTTGAGGTCAAACAACCATCATCACATACCATTTCTACAATTTCTGATGAACATATAAATGATGTTGATATTGATGAAATGGTCACGGATGAAGGACTGATGTCGCAGAAAACACAAGTGTGTCGTAGTTTGACGGTGTAAGCCAATGTTCTTAAGGGGAAAAGCAAAGGCATCAAATTGATTTCAGATGGAAGGCATGAGGCCAACATGTGAATCCTTACAAGGCTATGTTTAGTAGTTATATTGGAGTTTTCACTCAGAAACACGTGCTGATTGACATAGATTCATGGAACCATGTTGTGTCCAGGCTGAATGCTGTGATCTGGGAAGAAATTACGGAAACATTATGATATTTTTTTTAATTTACTAGAAAATAAAATTATGAAACGGTGTCTTACTCTTCTCAATATCTTGTAGAGTAAATTTATAGTAGAATATTCACACAAGAATTATGTACTAAGTCTTTCAGGAAGGACTCATCGAGGTTTTCTCACTATTTTAATAAAATGTAACCTGAAAGATTCCAAAGGTAAAATTAGCTTACACCCACCCCTTGTCTACGCTCACCTGATATCCCAAGAAGAATGGGATGCATTTATTAGCCACCGTGGGGTTGAGAAGTTTCAGGTACATTGTGGGTGATAATACATTTTTTGAGAATACATGTATTCATCACATTGATTGTCAATATTTCATTTATGAAACAACAACTCAATACTAAAAATAAGGAACATGCATCAAAACCAACATACCCCTATCGTAAAGGAAGGATGGGGTAAACTTAACTATAAAAGAAAATAGTACATATTTGAAATATACAGTAATATTGTTAGGTTTCAAGAAACAACATCATCATTATCTTTCTATATCTATGTGTAGATTGATGATCCTAAAACTAAAGACACTTCCATCCCATGTCATGTGCTATAAAAGGAGGCACGTGTGAATAAGGAAGGGAAGATAGTAGATGAACACACACAAAAAGTGTGGGAATTATGTGTAATTATGACATGATGATAATAATATTTCTTTTAAATTGATATTACATATAATAATTAGTTATTTTCCTATATCCGACAGTCACAAGAATCAGCTACTCCTGTAGCGGATGCAGACCTATTATCGACGACTTTGAAGAGGCCAGAACAATATGGTCATGTCAGAGGTGCGGGGTTTGGGGTGAAACCCCGAGTATATTTTGAGAAAAAATGGAAACGAATGATAGAGATGAAAAAATGAAACAAATGAGAGGAATACTAGCAACTCTTGAAGAATGATTTCAATGGTAGGGAAAGTTGCTAGAAACTTTTAGGGGTGGGAAGAAAGGAGAAGACACAACTTAGGAACCACTAGCACATGAAGATCTCTCCCCACCACCCACTAGCTTTGAGGCGAGCCATTCCCCTCAAAGAGTTGTCTTAGACATGGTAATCAATATTCTAATAACTGTTCCCATGAAATGTGAATCAGAAAAACACTGATACTTTTCCTGTTCTGATCTTCTACAGGGTGATAACGACTATGATTTATATCTGTCAACACCCACCTACCACCGTGTAGCGAGGGATATAGTGTTCAACATCTCTATGACAAGCTATATAACAGACCACATAGAAAGATCATCTGAATGTGACGATTACTATAGCACATGAGCCAAATGAAGAGCTACCTATTCCACTTGATGATGATGATATTCATATGGTCGAGAAGTCAATTGGGACATTAATTGCATGGTCGTCACTACTTGTAAGAGTATATGGGGACAATGAGGTATTTATTTTCTTTTTTTGAAGCTAAAAATTTATCAATTAATGAAAAAATGGTTTGAACCAATGAGTGTTATTATAGTCTGAGAAAGGGAAGGGGGTGACAAGAAATGTTGGCTCAAAAGCATCTAAATGATCGACCAACCGATCCCAAAGTGCTACTAAAAGCACAATTACCCCACCTATTCTCTATACAAATTTACAATCATTTAAGACTCAAGAGGATACAAAGCTAAGAGAGTGTTTTAGTCATATAGTGGTTTTCAAAAAGAATATATACAGACAGGAAAGTAAATATTTCATTGCTGCTGAAAATTTAAATGAGATCCTTGAAAATGGTTGGCTAGGAATCACAGTTGTAAATTTATATATGAGGTATGTTTTCATGAATTGATTTTCTAATAGCTGATATAATGTGAAAATTATGACTAAATGCATTTTATATTATTGATAGACATATATATTAAAAATAGTTGAAGGAATTTCCCCATGAGACAAAATTCTAACTCGTTAGTCCGCATACCTCATCAACACATCTAACGAAATTAGAGCCATAAAAAAGTATGAAATAGTGAATGGCTTGCTGAAAACATTTGAAAGAAAGATTACAGATGAGAGAATCTTCCTAATACCAACCATGTAGGGGTAAAACACTTTGATTAAAGCATATAAATTATATTTTAACTTCTTTTTTTACTTATTCCTTTTTGTGTTTTAGGAAACATTGGATGTTAATTATGCTGAACTTGGATACTCCAAAGATTTATTATCTAGATTCAATGCAAGGATATCCAACAAATCGACCACACATGATGGATTTTTTGAATCTTTAAGACACTACATCCTACGTTTTAGGTATAAACATCAAGTAATATAATTTATATTAACTTTTTATGAGGATTCTGTTATGATAGGGTAGTGTATCATTATCGTCTAAAAAGGAATAAGGATAGGGGATAAGCATAAGGAGGCGAGAAAGTACTACGTCTGGACAAATATCAAGGTATATATAATAAAATATCACTATCAAAACACATATGAAAAAAAGTTAATTATTCTCCTAATGATCAATTTTTTTAGTGTCCAAAACAAACAAACGATAATGATTGCAGTTATTATTTTTGTAAATTTATGAAAGAGATCATTTTTCATCAATAAACTAGCATCCTTAAAGAGGTATTTTCAAAAATAAATAATATTTCATTTAAATTATTTATTAATTCTTTATTTAAATATTTTGTAGTACTACTATGACTTTCGAAAATCCTCATACTCATAAGATGATATAGATTTTTCAGAAACAATTGGTCCGCATACCTGGTGGAAGATTTTACACAAATAGCATGAAGATATGAATTTGGGACGTCTACAATTGTCAGTGATTTTTGGGAGGGGTTAAGGGGATCAAAAGATGAAAATTTGATATATGTAAATGTTCATTTGAAAATTTTAATTGTTATTATATAATACATCTTTTTCTTCAATGAGTCATTTTCCCATTTTAATCGATGAAATGCACCAGAAACATGCAAGAATGGTGAACCACTTTTCTTTGGGCTTTGGATAATAAAAACCAATAAAATCTCTAAAATACATTCATATCTGAACAAATGCATTGGAATTGAGTTACTTTAGGAGAACAAACCATGGGTGTGTTAGTGATGTGTACGAGTCAAACCTGCCTCAATCTGAGGCACGGTGTGGCCGGTATCACTCAAAGTGTCTCTCTTTTGTTTAAAATGGACATAATTTTAAGTGAAAACAACTACTGAAGTACGGAAATCCAACCAAACACATTCAGAATGTGTTGATCCTTTATGATAATAATCCATGGGTCATTTTTGATGTGTAAGAGTCAAGCACACCTCAATCCGAGGCACGGTGTTTCCAGTATCACTCAAAGTGTCTCTCTTTTGTTTAAAATGGACAAAATTTTAAGTGAAAACAACAACTGACCTTCGGAAATCCAACCAAATGCTTTCGGATTGTGTTTATCCTTTATAATAACGATCCATGGTTGTGTTGGTGATGTGTACGAGTCAACCCCGCCTCAATCTGAGGCACGGTGTGGCCGGTATCACTCGAAGTGTCTCTCTTTTGTTTAAAATGAACATAATTTTAAGTGAAGACAACAACTGACATATGGAAATCTAAAAAAACACATTCGTATTATGTTGATACTTTAGGAGAACGATCCGTTGGTCATTTGTGATTTGTATGAGTCAACCACGCCTCAATCCGAGACACGGTGTGGATGACATCACTAAAAGTGTCTCTCTTTTGTTTAAAATGGACAGATTTTTAAGTGAAAACAAAAGCTGACCTACGGAAATCCGACCAAACACATTTGGATTATTTAGATATTTTAGGAGAACAATCCATGGGTGCATTGGTGACATGTACAAGTCAACCCCACCTCAATCTGAGGCACGATGTGACCGGTATGACTCAAAGTCTCTCTATTTTGTTTAAAATGGACTGTATTTCAAGTGAAAACAACAACTGACCTATGGAAATCTATCCAAATGCATTCAAAATTTAACACCCCAAGCTTCCACGGTACACTTCTATTTGAATAATGTAATAGCTTGCATTGTACGCAACTTCGAGATTCTAACACACTACGACCAATCAAAGTAACGATTATGAATAGTAATACCCACTTTTTGAAATTTTATAAATTTTATTATTCAAATTGGACTTCATTTTCAGATTCGGAATATCAGAATTAGCTTAGGGTGAATTTTTGGTATTTTTCTAAAAACTTTCAATTTTTGATTAATAGTGAAAAATACTAAATTTTCATTGAAAACAACTTTTTTAATCCAAATAATTTATAGTAATATATTATACTATAGAGTGGTTTAAAAGTATATTTAGAATATATTTTTACCATTTAATCCAATGTTGGTCATTGGATGTAATTTCACATTTAAACTAGACATAAACAAGTGCCAATCTTTTGGTAGTTATTATTTCTTAAAAAACACGCTTTTTGTTTTGACAATAGGAATTAATTTTAAATTAACTTATCGCACTTGTGTGTTTAGAATTTAGATAAATGGATTCCATATTTATAATCAGGAGGTCTGAATTGTTTAAATATGTAACTTTTATTTTTAAACATTTTGAATAACTACTTCGGTAAATATTTTATTTACCATGGTTAAAGGGTAAATCCGGTAAATAAGGGTTAAAAAAATATTATAATAATATTGAATTGCCTTAACATGTGTCCTAACACTATTTTATGATAAATGTCAAAAAATTTCCAACTTGTGTTGATTTAGGGACCCCATGGAGACACTTGTAAATGATAATGACACTTTATATTAATTATGTTAAAGTAAATACAAAAATGACATAAGCATATATCTTTTAGAAAGCATTTTTTTACAAATGGTTATATATGTTATCTTTTAGAATATAAATATTCATTATAATTCTAAAACGATTTACTACATCATGGTATTTTTTTATAATTTTTAGAAATCTAATAATCTATATTATTTATGACACAATAATGATGTGGTGTTTACCTCAGTGGTAAATGATTTTAAAAAATAAGATTATAATGACTAAAATAATATACAAAACGGGTCCAATTCTTACTGGATGATTTCCTTTCGATCATGAATCATCTTATCTTCAACTTTAATGTGTTTTGGATCTTTAAAAATCGAATATCATTACATAATAAAATAATATTTTCAAATCCCAAAAGAGCCCCTCCCCCCTATAAAAATCCCTCACCTCTAACCAATTCCACACACCTCTCAAGCCCCTTGGATCATCCAAAATCTGCCCAATTAATCTCCCTACATCCCTCTCCTCCTCCTAGAAGTATAACTCTAGTCAGAAGGCACTTCAATAGGTCCTTTTGGTTCAAACCAAAGGGAGGTACCCGATTTAAAGGTAACATCTTCTCTTAAGTTATTTTCTTTTATTTAATTTCTCCAACCCCCAAAAATATCTTTTTTAATATCTTGTATAACAACAAAAGTATCCTCAATATACTAGGTTATTTTTATTTTATTTATTCAAACTACACTTACACACACCTCCGTCTAATGGGTATAGAACATAATGTTTATGTGGATGGAGAACTACTGCCTCACGAAATGATGATTGTCCAATCTTCTACAACCACCTCTTAGGGTGGCCATTATTATGAAACTATAATTAAACATGATATTTATGAAATTTATTTTATATATAATCTTCTGAAATGCCATTTTATATCATACCATTATTCGTTTCTTCTTGTATATATATACGATAATTTCATTTGAGGAAGTGCGGACTACCGTCCCCTCAAAGTGATATGACTCGTCCATACCATGCATGGAACGTATAAAAGATTGTGTAATGAACTTAAGTATCATATATATGATATTATATTATACTGGAATAATAATATACTTATGTATCATTTTGTTTTGATTCCTTTTAAAATTAAAAATGAAATGGAAGTAGCGTTCATGCGTACGTACGGATTACCATCTCCACGAACGCGATGAGATTCATTCCCCATTGTAACCATTAAATAATATTTTTCATTTGACTATTAAAAATAATTATTAATAACTTAATATAATTTTGGATATTAATCAAATACATCCTATCCATAATAAGCACAACTTATGTAACAAAACATATAAATGGAAACGAATCAGTTTACACCGAAATGACGATAATACTAAAAGGCAATATTAGAAGATCATATATGATATCATATTTATGTATATGGTTCTTGTATAATTTAATAACTATGATTTAACTATTATACAGGAGGTTAACGTACTCTCGGCCAAGGAAAAGTACAAGGTAAGGGTTTATTTCACAATCTCTTTATTATCTGATATTGTTTATACGTAATTATCTAATGGGACATCTTTATCATCCACATCCATGTTTCTTAAAAATGTATTTCAAAAAACTATTACTATTTTATAGAATATGGGTAAATTTCATTCATAACCATGTTTGAATTTTTTTTTAAAAGATTTTTATAATGGAATCTTTCCGTCTATTTCCAAACAAGTTCCTTTTTAACCTTTTCAACAAAATTAAGGTAAGAATGTCTTTTTTAACTTATATGACGGGTGTGGCTATTTTCCACCGTTATAAAATCTTCGAATCTTCCCTTAAAAGATTATAAGAATATTTTAAAATTAAATGTTTTATTTTATAATTATGATACTTTTAAATGATTTCAAAAAAGAGATATTTCTCTCAAATAGTTTTGATTTCTTCTATGTCAACATCCTTTGATGGATTTTAAACTTATTTGACATTTATTTATTATGATACAAAACATATATATTGTATTAAGAGTTTTGTGATATGTTTGATTGTGGATGTGTTCTTTTTATACCATTCATGGTTTATAGATAAGGTATTGACATTTCTTATGCTAGTTTTAATACGAATGTTTATGTTATGTTTAAAGTTGTTCATATGAGGAATGCATTGGACTTATTAAGTGACGGGTGGAGCCCGTTATAGCTCCTCAATGCATCGGTAGGTCTCATGAGACAAACTAGTGTCTTGGAATAAGGCCTTGAAAAAATCTTATTTGTAGTCTTGGCATAAGGCCTTGACTATGTTGTTATGATAGTCTGGCATTATGAATTCCATCATTATGAAAGTGGTTATTGATATTGCATGTGATTATTCGACGAGTAGAATATCCATGTGAATAAGTAAATGGAATTATTTCATTTTATTTTTTCCTTGTTATTCTGAAGTTCAAGATTAAAAGGCTTTTGTTTTAGTTATACATTGCCTTAAATTTTTATGCTTACTTAGGAAAGTTTCTTCTATATTGTTCTCCTTACTGAGAATCTGAGCTCACCCCTTTCTAGGTTTTATTTTTCCCATGATGTGAAGAATTATTTTAAGACTGACCTACAGGGATAGTCTGAGTGGATATGAGTGTGGACTATGGATACTATGTTTTTTTAGTTTTCCATTTTATCATGTAATGTAAGACTTATGAATGTATCTAGTGTTTCAAAGACTACTAAACTAATCGGTCCTTCGAGACTTGATCTTTTGTGATCCTACCAATGTTATGTTATAATGCACCGACTCTGCGTAACTAGGGTCAGGGTGTTGCACATATTATGTTGATCCTCTAGGAAAATGATCCATGGGTGCATTGGTGATGTGTACGAGTCAACCCCGCCTCAATCTGAGGCACGGTGTGGCCGGTATCACTCAAAGTGTCTCTCTTTTGTTTAAAATGGACAGGATTTTAAGTGAAAACAACAACTGACATAAATATTTCTAGCCAAATACTTTCATATTGTGTTGGTAATTAAGGAGAAAGAACCATGGGTCATTTTTGACTTGTATAATTCAACCAATCCTCTATCTGAGGCACGGTGTGGCCGGTATCACTCAAAGTGACTCTCTTTTGTTTAAAATGGACATAATTTTAAGTGAAAACAACAACTGACCTACAGGAATCTGACCAAAAGTATTCGGATTAGGTTGATAAATTAAGATAACAATCCATGGGTGTGTTGGTGATGTGAATGAGTCAACCCTGCCTAAATCTGAGGCACAGTGTGACCGGTATCACTCAAAGTGTCTCTCTTTTGTTTAAATGGATAGAATTTTAAGTAAAAACAACAACTAACCTACATAAATCTGACCAAACACATTTGTATTGTGTTGATCCATTAGCATAATGATCCATGGGTGTGTTGGTGATGTGTATGAGTCAACCCTGCCTCAATCTGAGGCACATGGTGGCTGGTATCACTCAAAGTGTCTCTCTTTTGTTTAAAATGGAATGAATTTTAGGTGAAAACAACTACTGATATACGAAAATCTTACCAAACGCATTTATATTATGTTGATATTTCAGGATAATGATTGATGGGTCATTTCGGATGTGTAAGAGTCTACCACGCCTCAATCCGAGGCACGGTGTGGCCTGTATCACTCAAAGTGTCTCTCTTTTGTTTAAAATGGAATGAATTTTAAGTGAAAAAAACAATTGTCCAATGGAAATATGAGAAAATGCATTTGTATTTTTTTTGATCCTTTAGTAGAACCATCCATGTGTTTTTTAGTGATGTGTATGAGTCAACCCTGCCTCAATACGAGGTACGGTGTGGCCGTTATCACTCAAAGTGTCTCTCTTTTGTTTGAAAGGAACATAATTTTAAGTGAAAACAACAACTGATGTACGAAAATCTCACCAAACGCATTCGGATTGTGTTGATACTTTAGTATAATGATCCATGGGTCATTTCTGACATTTAAGAGTAAACCATGACTCAATCTGAGTCACGGTGTGGCCAGTATCACTCAAAGTGTCTCTCTTTTGGATAAAATGGATAGAATTTTAAGTGATAACAACAACTGACCTTCGAAAATCCAAAAAACGCATTCGGATTGTGTTGATAATTTAAGAGAACGATTCTTGGGTGCTTTGGTGACATGTACGAGTCAACCCCGCCTCAATCTGAGGCATGGTGTTACATGTATCACTCAATGTATCTCTGTTTTGTTTAAAATGGACAAAATTTTAACTGAAAACAACAACTGACCTACGGAAATCGGACCAAATGCATTCAGATTATGTTGATCCTTTAGGGGAACGATCCATGGGTCATTTGTAATGTTTAATAGATAACCATGAGTTAATCTCAGGCATGGTGTGGCCAGTATCACTCAAAGTGTCTCTCTTTTGTTTAAAATTGACATAATTTTAAGTGAAAACAACAACTGACCTACGAAAATCTGACCAAACACATTCTGACTATCTTGATCCTTTAGGGTAACGACCCATGGGTACATTGGTGACATGTATGAGTCAACCCCGCCTCAATATGAGGCACGGTGTCACCGGTATCACACAAAGTGCTCTCTTTTGTTTAAAATGGACAGAATTTTAAGTGAAAACAACAACTGATCTATGGAAATCTGACCTAACGCATTTAGATTATGTTTATACTTTATAATAATGATCAATGGTTTAATTGGTGACATGTACGAGTCAACCCCACCTCAATCTAAGGCACGGTGTGGCCTGTATCACTCAAAGTGTCTCTCTTTTGTTTAAAATGGTCAGAATTTTAAGTGAAAACAACAATTGATGTACGAAAATCCAACCAAACACATTTGGATTGTGTTGATCCTTTAGGAGAACCATCCATGGGTCATTTTTTATGTTTATGAGTCAACCACGCCAAAATCTGAGGCATGGTGTGGTCAGTATCACTCAAAGTGTCTCTCTTTTGTTTAAAATGGATAGAATTTTAAGTGAAAACAACAATAGACCTATGGAAATATAACCAAACGCATTTGGATTGTGTTGATACTTTAGAATAACGATCCATGGATACATTGGAGACATGTACAAGTCATCCCCGACTCAATCCTAGGCATGGTGTGACTGGTATCACTCAAAGTGTCTCTCTTTTATTTAAAATGGACTTAATTTTAAGTGAAAACAACAACTAATGTATGGAAATCCAACCAAACACTTTCGGATTGTGTTGATCCTTTAGGATAACGATCCATGGGTCATTGGTGACATGTAAAAGTCATCCAAGCCTCAATCCGAGACACGGTGTGGCCGTTATCACTCAAAGTGTTTCTTTTTTGTTTAAAATGGATACAATTTTAAGTGGAAACAACAACTAACCTATAGAAATCTGACCAAAATCATTTGGATTGTCTTGATATTTTAGGATAATGATCCATGGGTGTGTTGGTGATGTGTATGAGTCAACCCCGACTCAATCTGAGGCACGGTGTGACCGGTATCACTCAAAGTGTCTCTCTTTTGTTTAAAATGAACAGAATTTTAAGGGAAAACAACAACTGATGTATGGAAATCCAACCAAAAGAATTCGGATAGTGTTGATCCTTGAGGATAACAATCCATGGGTCATTTCTGTATGAGTCAGCCCCCACCCCCCCCCCCCCCCAGACACCAGCCCCCCACCCCCTGGACACCCACCAACCCCCATGGACGGGACCCCCACCCCTCCTAGACACCACCTAACCACCTAAACACCCCCACCACGTTGGACACCCCCACCACCCTGGACAGCCCCCCCCCCCCCTCCCCATCCCTCAGGGACACCCCCAACCCCCTAAACAGACCCTAGCCCTGGACACCCACCCCCTGGACACCCCCCACCACTCTGGACTCCCCCACCCCTTCTAGACACCACCCAACCACCTGGACACCTCCCCCACCCCCTGGACACCCCCACCCCCATGGAAAGCCACCCCCACCCCCTGGACACCCACCCCCTATGGACAGCCCCACCAACCCCCTAGACCACCCCACCCCCTGGACACCACCCCACCCCCTGGCCACCCCACCCCCTGGAACGTCCCCCCAACACCTTGGACACCAACCGACCCCCCTGGACACCCCCATGGGCAGCCCCCCCATCCCCACCCCCTGGATGGCCCCCAACCCTCTGGACGACCCCCTCCCACTGAATTCCCCCACCCCTCTTAGACACCACCTTACCACCTGGACACCTTCCCTACCCCCTGGACACCCCTATCCACCCGGACACCCCTATCCCCCCGGACACCCCCTACCCCCCATTGGACAGCCACCCCAAACCCCTAAACAACCTCCCAACCCCCTGAATTCTGAATTGAATTCTTTATGTATTTAATTAACGTATGAATTATGTGTTAATAGTGTATGGGTATAATTTTTGTATGGGTATACTTGGTTTAATTCCCTTATGAATTATGTGTTAATTTTGTATGGGTATAATTTTTTGAGATGTTGAATTTTTTGCAGGTCTTGTTTGAGTGTGTTGCTGCAGAATTGGGTGTGTTGCTACAGAATTTTCTGTTATAGCAGACAGGGCATTTATCAGCGCTTTTTTAGCACTGATAATGGCTTTGTTTATCCAGGCTTACTTAGTGCTGAGAAAGGGGACCCCCAATCAGGGATGAGCTTTATATCGCTTTTTAGCACTGTTAAAGTCCATTTTGAGTGCTGATGAAGTCCATTTTTTTAGTAGTGATTTATTATGGAAATAGGTTATATCAATTAAATTTTATTGAAAAAACTGAATAATTTTTTTTATTTACAATTACTGCTTCAGATTCAATCATAGTTTTTTTAATACTATAATTTTTTTATTATATACTGAATTAGTGGTTTTAAAATACTAAAAATGAATTAAAATACCATCATTAACCAAATATTATTAAAATATTCCACTCTAGTGATAATATAGACAATTTGGGTGAATTCATTTTTCATAGGGAGTTTATTAGAAATGTGTATGAGGTGATTATTTGTTGACACCAATTAGAAGTTAATTTTTGGAACATTTTATAGGTTTATTTATTGTAATTTATAAGAACCTATAGAGGATATTTTTCTCCCATGAACCATGTTATATTGGTTTTCTACTACTACTTTATTGTTTAGAGGACTTCTATTGAAAAGAATGAATTTTTTTATGTTTAATTTGTGTTTAATGTACAAAAAATATTAATATAATGTTAATTAAATTCATGAATATTTAAGAAGTTTTAGTTGGAATCTTTATTTTTTAGAATAATACTAAAAAAAGGATAAATAAAATATAATAATTCAATAATTTCATTATTATTTTATATGAAAGATATACAAAAAGATTATAGTTTTGTAAAAATGGTACACTGATTATTAAAACCATAAATTAATAACCATTTTACTGTGTTGAATTTTTTAAATAAAACCAAATTAATATATATTAGAAAATTTTAATCCAACTAAATGTTTATTAAATTAGAGAGTGTGATTTATCCAAAAATAAACTATTATTTTCATCTTCATAGTGGATCTTCATTTAATTTAAAAAGTGAAATTTTATCTTTGATATATATATATATATTTAAAAAAATTTAACAAGTAATATATTATTTATAAAATCCCAATGAATATCTAAAATTTTTTGATGAGTATTTAATCTTCAAATAAATTTGTATCCTCAAATGATCATATAGGTTTCTATCAATATCGTTCAAAAAACAAGCTAAACGGTTTTGAAATTTTATAACATCAAGTATGATATAATTATTTTTTTAATTTATATGGTTATATTATCCGTCACATCTCTTATTAGTATATATGAAAATAAAATTTTCAACTACTTTGATAAGAAACTATATGAAACCATCTGTACTATAAATACTTTAAAAATAAATATTTATTCGATTATATTAGAATATTTAACCAAAATATTCCATGATTATTTTGTCTTAGAATTTTATTTTTAAAATCATACATTATACATAGTTTATTATGAAACAATAAAATTGTTGTATAAATCAATGTAAACTATACGGTGTTGATAGTATTTTATTGTTGACTAAATGCACATATTCAATCTAAATGGTTAATTGATTAAATCTTAAAATTAAAATATATTAATGAAATCAATTTTCATTATCTCGGGAAATATATTATAATAATAATTTCTATTTAGTATTCATAAGTAATATATTATTTTACAAAAAAAATTAATAGATGTTTAATTTTAATAGTTCTTTGAATATTTTTTCCATTTATTGATTATTGTATGTCAACTATCTTATTCTGAGAGCTTAATTCGGTTCATATTTTTCAAATTATAAAATGTTTCATTAAAATTATATAATTATTAGTTTTTGTTTATTAAAAATATTTTTTAATAATTATCATATTTTTTATAGTTATAGGAAAATAATAAATCAAAAAAAAATTCTTACATGTAATGGAAAAATGAGTTGTAATACGATTAAATATAAATATTATGTTTTTATTATTTATTTTTAGATAATAAATAATAATTTAATGATTAGAATGTCTTATTTTTCTCTCTTTTCTAAAGTTTTAATTTTTAAAAATTAATGTTATGTGGTATATTAATTTATTAATTTACATTAATAAATTTTAGTCCATAAAAATATATATTCAAATACATAATTATTTTTACTATAAATTGAAATTAACCCTATATTGAAATTTTTACATTTATAGTATTTTTAAAGATAAAACCATCATTCATAAAAATAAAATGTCAAAAATAATCATTGATTCATTTTAAAGAGTGTGAAAATAATCATTGATTAATATGTGACGTGTATGAATGAGAGAGTTGTTATCCCGACTTGTGCTTTTGTAAAAAATATTCGAAGTGTGGTTTTTATTTTTGAAACTGGTTTTATAATTAAAAACATTTATCAGGCATTCAAATTTTAATATTATATCACATTGATGTAAACATTATGAGAATTATTGTTTACTAATATGTGATTTTTAGGAACTATACATATGTAAACCACATATACAAGTAATAAAAATTTTTTAATTGGATTTTTTCATATTGCTATGTGTTATTAAAATTAATAAAATTTGAATACTAAAACCAAATGAACAACATTGGGGTGTTTTAAACATAAAAAATATCATTTAGTAATATATGATGTGAAAGAATAAACCTCACACTAATCTCATGTTATGTTCTCTTAGAATTAGTAAAAATATTATATATATATATATAATTGTTTTTAAAGTGTAAAAAATGCATCAGTTTCTCAAATAAAGCTCATAGAGGATGTATAATTTTTTTTAAAATTGGGTAACCCTCCCTAGTGTCACTTTTGAAACTACTTTAGTTATAATTCCTATCGTTAAGAATCCTAGAACATTCAACCAATGTCATCCTATTAGTATGTGTAGTTTTTTCATTCAAAATTATCACTTATATTCTCTATAATATACATTAGTTGCTACATCCCACCCTTAATTCGGGAGAGGGATATGGTTTTATAAAAATTTAAGCATGCAATTGGCCATTAGATTATCTCATGAAATGATTGTTGATTTAAAAAACAAATTGATTGGATCTAATATCATGATCAATGTGGATAGAGACAATACATAGGAAAAAATGGGATGTATTATCATATTGAGGGTCATTAAATGGTATGCATCCTCATAGTTGGTGTGTGATCTTCTTTTCAATGTTATTCTTCTCTTTGGTTCCCTATATATATTAGTTGGTGAACATTTGGTTTAATCCTATCAAAATGAGGACTGCACTAGGTGACACACTTTATTATAGTTTCTTTATCATAGCCCAACATGTTCTTTGTAGAACTCAAATCAACGGTATTATTCTTAGGGAGGTATGCCCTTTCAATGGTGGATATGGTTCATTAAGAATTCATCACCTTAGTTATATCGATTACCTGTTTTTTTCTATACAATAAATAATTCCATCATTAGTTTTAATAGAATCTCCAATTCATACAATGGATGGAGAATATAATTTATCAATGTAGGTAATACTGGCTTTTATTTCTCTTCCTGATGTTCCACTAATCTTTCTAATATACATTAAACATGGATCAAAATTACTATATAAATATTCCCTATAAAATATATGGGGTCCCATATATATGGTAATTACTTGTGTCCATAAAATTGATCGACCAGTCAGTAATATCATAGTGTGTGTTAATTATAAGAATATTTTTTTCTTACTTTTTGAATAAGACTTACACTTTTCAATTATGTTCTCTCATCCACACCCATGTAAATCCTCATCATGATCAAATTTCAAAAATATTTTATAGAAAATATTGAAGATATTTAATGTTGTTTAATTTGGTACTTTCATCACAAGTCTAAACAATATTGAGATAAATAGAATCATTTGGATAAGATAATTTATGATAGTTTGTCAATATATTGATCCTCAATGTTATCTTATAATTAGTGTAGGTAAATATGTATTGGGAAGTGTTCATGGGGAAATTGATTTGGTCGGGTATATTATGGGGAAATATGGTCATTACATAACTTTATTTCCTGATATAAATAAATCATTGATCCCTATTTGGAAGAACCTCTAACGACCACTGGGAATTCTCTATGACATAAGTCATTAGGTCAACGAAATTTGTGACATTTATTTATGGAAAAACACATTGTATTATCAAAATTTATTCATTATAAGGTGTATGAAAGCTAATAAAAATTCCCAAGATACTTCAAAATAACCAATAATTATAAACTATATTCTCTACAATGATCTATAGAATCATTTTATTATATTTCAATTTTCAGTGGAACCAGACTAGTATGTCATTTCCCTAACTGGTATTGGTTATTTAAATGTTTCTAATTTTTTGTGTATTATTAATTTACAACATTTCATGGTTTTATGAAGAATTATTTTTTTGTTCAAAAGATTACCTTCGATACACTATTTTTTGGGTGGGGAATCTATAACATGGAAATTAATAAAGATCAATAAGTAAAATGAAGGTTTATCCAACTAGTATCCAAGTACATCTCTAGTTAGAGTCCTAAAATATATTCTATAAATCACTTGGTTTGTTAAGTAAATAGATTAAATATATCTAGTTTTTAATTTTAGGCTTTATTGGTATTTCAATTTAGATGGGTTCCATTGATTTTTTCAAATTTTTAAAAAAATTGTAGTTATGGAATTTAGAATCAAGCTCATAGTATTCCTTTTTTGTATTATCTATTTGACTATATAGGAAAAAATAAATGATACAATTTTTTATAATAGGATATGTTCCCTCTCCAATTTGGAGTTGATAGTGTTATCCCTCATTGATGATTATTATATGCTTTTAGTGAGATGTAATATAAAACCTTTTATCAAAAATATTGTTCTACAAAAAGTATAGACCAACACTATATAAGGGAGGGAAGTACAGGGTTAGTGGGTCTACTAGAAATTCACCTGGTTGGGATTAAATCACAAAAATTATAGGGAATTATGAGAATGTTAATATGAGGGGAGTAGGTATCATCCATATATTTTGAGGATAATTTGTGATGGAATTAACTGATTTTTATTGGAAAATGAATTCAAAAATTTATAAATATTGAACTATGTGTATCGGTCTCACATTGTAAAAATTATATGACAATAACCTTGTTATGGTGGAATCATACTTATATTTGTGGTCAAGTATTTACCTAATAATTTCCCACACTGGACAATGGCCTACTATATCAATAATTTCAAAGGATTTGTTAATCTAAATGTTGGGATTAAATACGTGTGATATGAAGATATATGGTGGATAACTATCCTATTATTAGATTTAATTAATATGATCCTCTAATTATTTTCTCTAGAAATATATCCATTCCCTTATAATTTAATCCTCTTTTTATGGGTATACCCTCAGATCACATTATTTTAGGACATCTTGAACCTTGTTTCTCAATGTATTTTTTCTTATAATAAAAATAACTATTTCCAGAGATAGATTATCAAAACAAGAAAATGAATTTAGACTAATATAGAAGTGTAGTGAATGATTAATAAATAATATGTGATTGTTAGGAATGATCCAAACATAAATCTAACATATGATTTAGTTGGAATTTCACAAGTATTATTTTTTAATTTAAAATTTTTTATAGTTAAATTTTTTGTTAGATGCTAAAACAAAGAAAACAGAATCAAAAGGATATGAAACTATGGTGGGAGAAGAATCATCAATTAATATCTGAAATCTTGGAATAAATAACATGTAAATACCATAAATTGTTTATTCAGTATGACTCATTATATAATTTTTTATTTTAAATCATATCTAAACAAAAAAAAGATACATTAGAAACAACAAAAAATTTAAAAAAGTTAAAATTAACAAGAAAGTGTAGGAAAATAATTGGTTACTAAAATGGAAAATTTATGAATGAAATGTGCATCAATTTGACATTCAGTTTGTTTGGTATGACTCGATGTTTATTTTTTATATTTTACTATTTTTAAAGTGAAATTCATTTATAAAATTTTCTAATTATGAAAAAAAAAATTGAATTTTTTGAAAATATAAGAAAATCATTTGTAAATACTATTTTTATGTACGACATAACCAAATTTAAATTTATCATACTCTTTTTTTAGAATTACCAAAATTATGATTTCTATATTTAAAATTATTTTTATAGTTAAAACATTTCATTCACTCAAACTGATTAAACAAACTTATAATGTTTTGGAAATGTTATACAATGATTGAGCTTTAATAGGTATGTTTCACAATTAATCACCCAACAATATTACATATTTTTTAAAAAAATACTCAAATTTGGGTTTTTATATTTAAAAGAGTTTTTTGAAAATAATGTTCATAAAACACTCAAACCAAAACAACAATTTGTATTTCAATTATCATGGACAAATATTATATGTTTATAAATAAAATTCCAATTATTCAGACATGTGGGTTGTTTATAAATATGTATTGTGGGGATCTTATATTGAAAAAATTAATTTAGAAATAAGAATCATATATCAAATTGATAAAAAATATTTAAATAATTTAAACTTATAAAAAAATTATAGTCTATCAAGATATGATGTATATGAATAAATTTTGCATCAATTCGATATAAAATTTGTAAGAAATTTCTCAAAGTGTAGTTTTTATTTTTAAATATATTTTACATGTTTATAAAATGCATTAAATTCTCAAATAGAGAAAATAATTACATACCAAAAGTATAGAACAACCATCATTGATTAATATACAATATGAAATTTCTAAAAATGTGTTCTTTTAGTGAGTAGAAATGATTAAAATCATCATTACATCATTTAACAGTTGTTTATATATATCAATATAAATTGGTACATCAGAATTTATTTCACAATGGATATAAATATTTCATGATGCTTTTTCATTATCTTCATGAATCCACTATTTGGAATTAATTTTATATTATTAGTAGTAGTCATAGAAATGGTTTTTAAACATATAATCAATTAGTTTCCTATCTACATTGTATATTTTGTGATGTTTTTCCATGTTTATTAGTGGTATTTAAACCACAAAAAATTAATTTAGTGTATGATTACAAAATCACCCTTAATTATGGTCATATATATTTGGATGAACCATAGTTAAGGGTGGTTTTAACCACCACAAAATTGTGTTTAGTAGTTAAAACTAAGATAGAATAATTAATAGGGGATAAAATAGACATTAATTTTGAGTGTGTAGTAAAAAAATTCATATAAATACCTCATTATATTCCATTTCATGTAACACAAAAAAGATACAACTAGTACATATAAAATATATTTAATCATTAAAATAAATTAATAGCAATTTTAAACCTTCAATATACAATATATATATATATAACATTACTCTAAAATTAAATGTTAAAATTTTGCTTATTCAATATTTTTAGTAATATTAATAGTCATAAAATTTCAACAAGAACATTAAATACACTAATACAATACATTCCCTTCACTCTCCCAAGATGGAGCTTGTTGGTCATCAACTTCTAAAATACTAATCACCTTTGGTTCCAGGGTTTAATATTCAAATACACATTAATAATTTAAATATTCAAAAAATAGGAAAAAAATTAATTAATTATAAAATATATAAACATAATGTTTTAACAATAGCACTATTAAAAAAATTCAATGAAAATAATACTTGAATGTGTGCCCAACCCAAAAATAAAGATAGCTTGATTATTTCTGACAATAATATAAGATAGTCGATGTCATTAATATTTTTTCATTAATATTTATACTAGTTAATAATGAATAATAGACACACCTCCACCCATATTATTTAAAAATCATTAATTAAGAAAAAAACACCCCTAAGATAAGGAATATAACTCTTTATGATCTGTTTGACAACACTGATTTAAAATTGAACAAACCTTTAGGTTCCCTTTTATATCACCAATTGAAAAATAATTTAAAACATTTATTACATGTCATTGAACCCAATGATTGAGTATTTAATCACCCATTATTAAATATTATTAAAAAATTAGATAATGTATTTAAAAATAGTTCTTTAAAATTGTGAAATAATTATGGTACTTATGAAACAGAGTATACCAGATTGTGCCAAAATTAACAAGTGTTATAATCCACATTAATTTATGGCTTCTTGAACACATTTCTATGGAGATCATCAATAAGTGTGTTCTTACAAATAGAAACATTATTCCATAGTAATTATGAGTATTTTATAATGACTATTATCTAGACATTTATCATTGTGTTATATGTTTCAGAGAATCCAATGAATAGTATTTTTCTAATAAAAAAATTTTAAAGAATGAAATTCATATTATACAAGTGATTTTTAAAAATTTACCAATCCTGAATACCATATTAGTTTATTTATTCTTAAATAGTACTTATCAACCTCTACAAAAGGCACACATGAAGATGAAAGTTTGATGATGAAATTTTAAAGAGTTTTAAAAGAAATTTGTAAGGAGTCTGATAAAGTGTACACTATATAGTTGGGGAAGAATGGTTATAAGGTATTATCATTGTGCTCTCTGTAGTATGAGTAAAACTACTATCCTATATTATCGGTATAATATATATAGTGTGATAAGAATGAATAACCATTGTTTTAGAGAGCCTAGAATATATAAACCTCTTAAATAATAGTATTCCTATAAAAGGCATCATGAAAACAAGTTGTCTAATTAAACCTTCCTTTTAATAACAAATAATTGCATTTATATTTATTAAATTAAACTAAAAAATAAAACTTGGGTTTAGTATTATATAAAATATAACTTATAAATAATATTTTATTTATATAAAAAAACATATAATGTTAAATGTAATTTCATTTCTATTTATACAAATAATTATTAAAAATATAATAAATATAGTTTAACCATTTTACTATTTATTTTAAAAATTTTATCATATTTTATTTTCAGCATTACTTATTTTTTTCCAATTCACCCTCCCTCAAAAAATTGAAAATTTTAATATCATCTGGGAGATAAAATTCAATGTATTTTTTGTTGAAGGGGTTTTCTATAAAAAATTAGTTAACCCTCATTTCTTATATCAAACATGTCCCTAAATTTCAAATATATAATAAAACTCAAACCAGACCTAACTATATCATAAACATAATAAATCATTTTTACTTTGGTATCCAAAAAATTGTATCATGTTCTTCATGCTCACCAGTATCTATGAATTGAGGGAAGTTGATAGAAGTTAATATTATGAAGTACACAGGACGTCGAGGATCACAAAGAGAGGGAGGGTATTAATTAATGATATCTATTATTTTTATGAAGATTATTACTATCATGAACATAAATATATGTGATTGGTTTGAGACTCAATATTATATTATTTAAATTCTCAACCTTACCTCATAAATATGAAAATGAATGAAAAAAATGGGACACCGTGATTTAAAATATTCAACCTAAAATCCTACTCTTTTATATGTTTGTCATACACCCTAAAATTTTATCTATACTAACATAAAAAGTGATTTTTTATACATATAAACTAAAATCTACCTTTTACTTGTTATACACACCACCCCTTCATCCAAAACTGATTATACAGTAAAATTTTAAACCCTTTTAGTCATTTGTTATACACCATAACCCCAAGTCTATAGTATCTGGTTATACCAACCACTACAAGCTCCTTTTAAATTTTTATTAAACATAAAAATATATTCTCCTTCAGATCATAATCCTCTATAAAAAACTTTTATCTTTTTGTCTTGTGTACATCTTCTTCAAGTACATCATCAAAATTCAAGGAATTTTTTTGGATTGAAACTTCCTATAGATCTCTGATGATATGATCAACAAAATATTCATACTTGTATATTTTTTTAAAAAAATATAAACATCCATAACTTATTATTCTGTAATATTTTCCTCTAGTTCTTCTTTTAGAACATAAAAATTCGTTTCATCAAACATCCTTCAACCAAAATATAATTTTAATGTATTTATGTTAGAAGCTCTATTTCTTCATCTCTTTTTCTCAGTATCACTCAATATCTCGTTATCGATATTCCCATCATGTTTTGATATTATATTTCCCCACATTATTTAATAATATTTCATCCTATATATATGGTGAACATATGAGATTCAATTTTAACTTCCTGAACTCTTAAAAATTAAATTGATAACCTTTACCATCATCTAAAGATATCATGTTGTGAACTTTTCATGGACTCCTCGAAATTTAGAATCAATAATATTCAACACATCCTTAGATATTTTATTGAATCATAGACTTTACAGCCTAGAATATTACAATTTTAATTTTTTGATAAATATCATCTTAATGATTAAGTTTACATAAATATATAGTGCTCTATATATATTTAAGAAATGTCATTCCAATGAAATAAATATTCTCAATATGGTTCTTCCTTTTCATAAAATCCAAATTATGAAACCTTTAGTGTTTCAATCATTCTTCAGTATAATAAATTTTCTTCTTGTGGTCTCCATCTGATGCGCATTTATTTAGTTTAAAATTTTTTATATAGATTCTTCTTATAACCAACTCAACTTCTAATAAATTCCATCTTAATACACTGATTCCTCTTTCTTGATATCTATCTTATATAGATTCATCATCTTGTATTTAATAAATATTGATCTTATGATCATCAAAATAATATGTTACATGTATCCAAATCTTCTAATGAGTAGGTTATTATAAATTCAACATAGCTTGAATCATTTTTGGTCTATCTTTAATTAGATGTTCTTCTGATTGTTGAACAATTTAGAATATTTTCTCTGATTTACTCTAAAACATTTATTTGATTTAGTTTATCACAATTTTCCTTTAAATAAATTTAACATTATGATACACCTATAAGAAAATAAATCATTGAAAAATGAATAACACTTATTCAAGAATATCCTTCCAAAAATTGCTTTAGAAACACCTTTTGGTTCCTTGATTCTTCTACTCATCTAAAGTGATCCTTTTGAATTTCCATCCAATGAACTTCCTTATGGAAACTCATATTTCAACTTTTTAGATTATAAATTATTTCTATTAAACAAAATAATCTATAATAATAATAATCCTTTTGTAGTTATGATGTTTTTTACATTTAAAATCAGTAATGAATTTTCCTAAATATAATGTTGATTTGTTCAAAGAAACAACTTTTAACATAAATTATACAAGAAATGTTTTATCAAACACATTTTTACATATTGAAAAAAAATCAACTAAATTTTATTTATAGACTACAATATCCTCCTTAGTGTTTTTTTCAATACCAACGCACATCCTTGAAGTTAATATGTGTGATTGTTTCCTTCTCCCCCTTATTAATAATTAAATGTAGGGGGGAATAATGGTATTCTCATGTTTCTTCTAAAAACATATTCTCCGAATATTTCATCCACAATTAAAAAGATATTTTATATAACATGGTTCTTATCAAAGAGACTTTTGTTAATTAACTCTAATTCTATATGGGGAAACCCAATATATAAAATAATATAGATTTAACTAATATTGTATATTCTATCCATAAACATACTCACATGGCATACTATTCTATATAACTCTAAATTATCCTTTTAGGGGTTCCCCATAATTATATTTCTCTATGAAAATGAAATCTTTGATACACAATTTAATAAACAAGTCATAATGTTCTTATATAAGATAAAAAAATAATTGTAAATGAATCTCTTCATCATTCAAACACTCTACCTTAATTACTACATTAATTAATAATGGATGAGATTGTTATAGTAATACCTCGTGATCAGGATATTTTTAATGGTTTCATGAGATAATACATATTTTACTACCTTTTTGTAACACCTAGACCCTGGTAACCAGGATTCAGTGCCTTAGTTGATTACATTTGTAGTATGATGAAGTGTTCACATTCCAAAGGACTGAATTGTTCATTAGTTTTGAAAAACCACATACAAACAAAAGTTTTACATTAAAACATGAATGAAAAAAACAACATATAAAACCATTTTCAACATTCATAACTTCTACATTATCCATTTAAGTTATTTATGAAATACATCTTCACATCCAGGGGAAAATTGAAACATAATAAAGGGGTGAGATCAGATGCTCAGTAAGGGTAATTAATATAGTAAAATATAGTATAACTAATAAGTCATGGTGAATGAATAAAAATAAATTACATTCGAATATAAACTTGTAAAAAAATAGGGAATGAATGATAGATGAATATATTATTCCATTAAAATAACCACATTAAAATGAAGATTAACCTAGTATATTCTACTAGTAGATTACTCACATGGATTGTCAAATAATATTATTCTAATGAAGTATGTTATATGTTGGAATTCATAAAAATCTATTGAGTACTCGACCTAGACTTTTGAAAATAAATAGTTAAGGCCTCGACCAAAGTCCTTTTTTATCGCGTGAGATATACCGATGCATCAAGGGGAAATAACTGGCCATGCCCGTCACTTACTAAGTCCAACACATCCCTCGTATGCCTATTAAAAATGTATCATTAAATATTAGTCTGTAAAACCACTTTGGAATATTTAAATCATAATCATAGATTAAAATACCCCGATAAAATCATTGATAAATTCATGAGGAAAATAATATTTAAACATTGCAAAGTGTCTCATACCACCTTGAAATAATTAAATATTAATCCCATTGAAGTAATAACATTAAATTGAAAATGTAATATCATATTAAAAAGAATAATCATGATTTGATATATGGAAGGGTAGTAAATACACCACAGGAAATGAATAAGCGGGGAACAAGGAATAAATCTCAAAAAAAGTAAAATTGATATGAGAAAATGCCTATTTTACTTTAGAAATAATAGTTCCTTTGGAAAATCATTTGTATTTTTTATAAATAGGATTATAAACATGTATATCCCATAAAATAAAAGGTGAATAAAATTGCATTATATTTTAGGAATAAATTGTTTACAAATGAAGTTAGAACTTGTAAAAATAGTGCTTAATAATCTTTAGAAATGAGCCTCTTTAATACGGTTTATGGATAATATTAAAGACTCTTTAAAAAGGAAAAAGGAATAATTATTTGTATAAAATCCAAAAAAAATATTTTTTAATTACAAAAATAGTGACTTTATAAATATTATGGTTTCTTAAAACCTATTATGGATGGCAATTTAAAATGTGTGCAAAATTAGGAAGTTCCATTTAGTCGAGATTACTTAACAAGAAAAATTGAAAAGGGAACCTTAAAAACATGTATTTACTAATAAATGAAAGAGAAATTAATATGGCTAAATTATTTTTGGAAAATACATATAATTTCTAATAATTTTAGAAAATAATAAAAATTATATTCAGATAAATAGAGATAAACTGTAACCCTAATTAAGAAAGGAGGTTCGGGAAGGTACCCTTTCCACTTTGTAATCAATCAAATCATATGACCAAAAATTAATAATCATAAAATCAATAATTTAAAACCATGTATATATATATATATATATATATATATATATTCTGGGTATTAAATATCAAGTGTAAATATAAATACACCACATTAAAGAAATAAGTGGTGAATAATTGAGATCTCACGAAAATAATAGTGAGACGGGAAAACCCTTACATTGCATTTCATTTTGTGTGAATGTCCATTAAACTCTTATATAATGATTTTATTAGTGTTAAAAAATTATTATATAACCATATTATTTTTTATGAAATCATGTATCATCTTATTATAATATCTTATTACCCATTTGATAACAATCTTTTATTATTTTGACTTTTCTGGGGGTTAATTTCCTAGTTTGCCAACTGTGTTTTGACATGCCACTTATTGTTCTTATTGTTTTGATCATGGATTCATCATATATATAATATTAAACATGATATAAATATAATATATAATCATCATATATGTATTTATATTAATTCATAAAATATTTATATAGGAACTTAAATGCATTATTAATGGAGACGGTAGATCGTATGCACACATTAAATCTACTTTCATTTCATTGTTGTATTTTAATAGAATAAATAGTAAATAATTTATATGTGTATGTATATTTTAAATAAATTATAATATATATTACATATTTTTATTAAAATCAACTTTAATATGTTCCATGTTTAGCGTGAATGAACCACATCGTTTTGAAGAGGTGATAGTCCACACATCCATAAACAATTTTATCATATTTATACAAAATGGAATGGATAAGGTTATGTGACATAAAATAATTATAGAAGCATAAAAAAATGAAAAAAATCATATATAAAATTTATAAATACATTTTCCATCATAATTCCCAACTATTAATGGTTGAAAAGTAAAAACGAACAATCATCATTTTGTGAGGTGGTTGTTCATTGCACACGTAAACAGTATGTTCATTACCCATTAGATTGATGTGTGTGTAAATATATATAGAACCCTTATCATAAAAAATATCATTATATTCATTATACTGGTGTTTTTATATAATCATGGAATAATTATATTTAAGTGGGTAGAGAATGGAAATAAAATTAAAGATCTCGATAGAAGATGTTACCTCTTAATCGAGTAGCTCCATTTGGTTTGTTCCAAAAGGATTTCTTCTATGAATTTAGGCCCATTAAAAGGATTCTAGATTTAGGTAAGTGATATTTAGGATCTATTTTGGTAGATAATGGTCCATGAAAGGTGTCTTGAGATGTGTGAGGAAGTGGTAGGAGAGGAGGCCTTTTTATAGTGGTGGAGAGGGGTGTTTTTTGATTAGTTTATTCATTAGTTTATTTTTTTGGATCAAGACCTTGAATATTCGAATAATTATCACCAATTATATTAAAATAATATACTTAAGTTCTAGATTATGGTTATTACATCATTCATGACTGAAGTAATAGGGTAATAATCTTCTACTGTATATATACCTTAAATTACTGTATCATACTATTCTATAAACATTCAAGTATTTCAGAAAAATACCAAACATTAACCCTAAGAATATTTAGATGTGTATAATTTAAAAATAAATAAATTTTATGAATTTAATTTTTGATATATTTTATATTTAAATTTTAAATAAAATTTTAATTTTTCAAAAAAATAACAATTTTAAATTATAACTAATTTTATGACACTTTGAAAAATTAGTTAAGTTATCATAAAATTTTCTTATAATCATAAGATAATAAAATAATAATTTATGGATCCATTTAATGAAAATAAATGTTATTTTAAATTATTATATTAACTATAAAAATGTAAATAAAGTATTATGATTTATAAAAATACCAGTACATAATTTATTGTTTTTAAAACCATTATTCACTTATTATATAATATAATTAAACAATATTAACTCTTATAAGATTCATAAATATTAATTATGCTTTCATGGTTTAGGTTTTTGTTCTAAGAGAAATATTACTATTCTTAACTGTCACATTATTAATCCAATGATCACATTATTATTCATCTAAAATGAAACTTATTAGTAAAATACCAAAATTTTGACCAATGTAAATTTTTATATTAACCTGTAAAAAATAATGTTTATTTTTTTGGATATAATTTATAAAAAAATAAAAATTTATTTTTCAAAAATAATATTCATTAAAATATGGTAGAAAATGTATTTAGGGAAATATAACCTTTTAAGTGTAAAACATGATTTATTCTTATATTATGCCTCTACAAATATTTTGGAAGAATGTAAAAATATTTTATTGGATATATAACATATAAATTTGATTAATATATTTCACCAATACTCTTTAATTTAATTTATTATATAAAATTTTGTTGTGGGCATAAAATAGTTTTTATTAAGATATTTCCTTTATGTTCATTTCTGTTTAGTTTGTTACCAATGAATTAATTTTTAAACATCTGTAATTTATATTTTCATAATCTGGTTAATATAATTTATTATAACCATTAATAACATCTAGAAGATAATGATAATAACTAAATAATAATATTTTATCATTTTTCAAGATCGTAAACTATGGAATAAGTTAAATATATAAAGATTCATACCATAAAATAATGGGTGTTACATTATTCCCTCCTTCAATAAATTTCATCATTGAAATTTGAAATTGTAAGCAAAAAATCAAAGGTTTACACTTCAAAATTACTTTTTTGTAAAAACAAATCATAATAGGGATACTAAAATATCCTATTAATAAAAGGGAAATGGAAATTGGAATGTCACCACAAAAATTGGCCTTCGAATTGGATAACATTAGTGAAAAGTGTAAATATGTAAATGAAAGAAAAATATGACCATAATGTTCTAATGGAGAGTGAAATAAAATAAATAAATCAAAATTTTAACAGTCACAAAACCATAAATCTAGTTATCGGTTAAAATAATATTGATTTCTTATAATGAAAAGTAAACAGATAATGTTTTCATTCCAAAATATTTTTCATAGAGTCGAGAGATTCTTTTAATATTTTGATAAGAAAATTAGAAAATAAAATCACTTGATTACTTTACATGTCATAATCATAATATCAATTTTTGTTTGTGCTTCTATCTATTTTTAAATAATTAGTTACCCCTAGAAATGAATATTAAAGATGAATGTTTCATGCTTGAAGCACTTTTAACAAATTATATGTTCTTTAATTCATTCATTCGGCCTTTAGATTTTTACTAAAACAAATTAGTTTATCAAATTTTATTAACAAAAAATAATTTATGAAGTGTAACTTTATCTATTCCACAAAAACATATTATTAAGACTCGTCTATTACATGTCTTTCCTTATTCAACAAAAAAAATTATAAGGATGGTAACTAAATTTCCAAAATCAACTTATCATAAGATTCCCAAAATAATGTAACTCTTATTTTAACATAACAAATATATTAATACTTTAATATCATTTAATCCTTTAGTAAACAGTCATGCTTCCATGAGTGTGATCTCTAGTTGTGGAATGAAATCCTTAAATCTAAACTTATAATAATTCCATCATAACATAACCCATCGATCATTAACCACCTTCATTATCACCCACATTTTTTCATAAACATATAGCTATCATTATACAAACATAAATTAAATATTTAGTGTTATATTTCCCAAGACATGTGGTTTCAAGAATATTATCATAAACCAAAATCACTCCTCTTGATTGTTGGTGTTAAACATCACATGCTTCCAATTGCTTAAATAAGAAGTACTACAATACAATCCTTATATATCTCATGATTCTTATAAACAGAAAATTATTGATAAAATAAATAACATAATTATTGAATCTAAACATAGGTATAATAATCATTCCTCTTCATCTTTGGTAGTATCCTAATCTTTACCAAGATCCATTATCCCCTTTTGGGATATATTCCTTTGACACTTGATTCATTGGTTTGAATAGAGACTCATATTCTTCCTGTTAAATCATTTAAAATTTAAAACTATTTCATACCCTTGAAATCACAAGTATTTTTTAATTTCTCTCCAAACTTTTGGAAAACTATCATTATTTCAATAAAGTATAAGGGTATTTCATTCCAAAATTATCACATGTAAGAAAATATTACTTTATCTTCTTTCCTTTATCCAAAAAATTTCAAGTTGTAATATGGTTCTCAGGATTCCCTATAAAGGAATTATACATATAAAAGACATTATCCTTATTTTATATCATGATATTATCTCTTCATATGTTGAGAACGTTTGAGAGACTAGTTTCCTTCAAAATATTGGATTAAAACTGTTGAGAAAATAATCATTCTTACTCTTTGGATTTCGTGCATTGATATAGTTCACATTCCTTCTACTATGTTAAATTTATGAACTATGGAATACACTATATTTTGTCATAAAATTATGAAACATAATGTATAATCCCAAATCTAGAGAAATACTTAACATTAATTGAAAAATTTAGGCATATCTAATCTCATAATCCTAAACAGGGTTTCTTTGGGGATATAATTACTATTAAATCCTTCATAATGATTTGTAAAGAAAATTTGAATTATCCTAAGAATATCCCATCGGATTTTCTAACCAAGTGTGAATTAAGGCCTATGATCTTCTACCAGATTACCCCGAGTCATTCATGGGACACCTTGTTTGGAGTTATTACCCCTAGATACATCTTTTCCAGAACCACATCCACCAGTAGTGTCCAATTAGAGATGTTTCTCTAAGAAAAGAGACATAATATATACCACACCAAAGTTCTATGATATTATACTATTATTATCCTAAAAGTATTTATTAATTTTATGTTCCATAATCTATGTTTTCTAAATATAGTTTATATGGTTTTTAGAAAATTTCTTCTGACACCAACTATAAAGACCCGGAGCCTAGTAAACTGGATCCAATTCATTACTTTATTACATTATTAGTAGGAATAAGTTTTCAAGTTCCAAATGTCCTAATATTTTAGTAGTTTTTTAAAACTATATATAAACATAAGTTTTACATTACATCTTGAATGGGAAAAACATAAAAACTCATTTTGATAAGTCCATAACTCCTATATTATCATTACATGATATTCATAATATACATCATTAGATCCTAAGTTAAAATAAAACATATGAAAGGGGTGAACATGGATGGTCCTTAAGGGTAATTAATACAGCATAGGATAATATAAACTATAATTCGAAGTAAATAACTAAAAAAATTCCATTAGAAAAAAAATTAGCATTATATAGAAATAATAAAATATGAAAAAAATAATTCTATAAAAATAATCACATGAGAATAAAGCCTCAACTAAGATATTATACCAGTAGAATATTAAAATGTATTATAAATTACTATTATTATAATGAGGGTATACATATTCTAAACATCATTAACATACTATCACAAACTTTTCTAGGACTTCTACAAATAAATGGTTAAGGCCTTGGCCATAATCCATTTATGTTTTTTCTCACGAGACCTACGGATACAAGGAGTGGCTATAGCGGGCCCCTCCCATCATTTACTAAGTCCAATTAATTCCCCATATGTCTAATAAAATGTTATATTTAAATAAAATTTTCCTAAACAAATTTTTAATATTTGAATCAGAGTCATATATGAAAATACTATGATAAAATCAATGATAAATTCTTGAGGAAAATAATCTTTAAACATTCTAAATTGTCACACACCATATTCAAACATTTAAATCATAATCCTTATGAAGGATTAAAATTAAATAAAACATATAATATCATAACAATAAGGAGACTCATGAATTGATATATGAAATAGAATTACATACACCAAATATAATTAATAATTGGTGAACAAGGCGTAAATCTCACATAAGTAAAACTGATATGAGTGAAATATTTTTTACTTTGGAAAGAAGAGTTCCTTTTTAAAACCATTTGAATTTTTCATAAAATAACATTGAAAAAATTTCTATCCCAAAAAAATAAAATTGTAGGACAATAAGGAATAAATGATGTTAAAAGGATGTGAAAACATTTAAAAAGAGTGTTTAAGATTCTTTAGAAATGAGATCTTTAATGCAGTTTAAGGAGAATATTAAAGAGTCATTAAAATGTAAAAAGAATAGTTGTTTTTATAAAAATAGAAATGAAAAAAGATATTTTTATATGAAAAAAATAGTGATTTTCTAGAGATGACTATTTCTTATAACATATTATGGATAGTACTTTAAACTAGGTAAGAAATATGGAAGTTTACTTTAATCGATATTTCTTAACGGTGATAATTGAAAAGGGAACCTCATAAAACATGTATTTCACTAAAAATAAAATATTTAATGGTCTTCATACATTATTTTTGAAAATGTACTCATTATTTATAATAATTATCTAAAAATAAATAATAATTACATTATGTTAAAGTGAGATAATGTGTAACCCGAATGAAAAAAAGGAGGTTTGGGAAGAAACCCTTACCACTATGAAATCAATCAAATCATATTACCAAAAAATAATAATCATAAAATGAATAATTTAATAACATTAATATATATATATATATTCCTGATAGTACATATCAAATGGAAATATAAATACACCATATATAATAAGTAATTGGTGAATAATGTTAATATCATGAAAATAAAAGTGAGATGATACACCGCCTACCATGTGTTTCCTTTCGTGTGATCAGACTTTAACTTTCTGTATAAGGATTTTATGAATGTTATTATTATTTATATCATGGTTTCATCATATCCAGAATGTAAACCATTATATAAATTTATTATATATTCAGTATATATGTATTTATAATAATTTAAAAAAAAATTATATATGAAATTAAATGCACCGTTCAAGGCGGTAGTACGCCGTACGTACGCATGAATGCTACTTTCAGTTTGTTATCGTATTTTAAACAAATGAAAATAAAATGATATATATATGAATATTTATATTATAATTCATGTATCATATATATGTAAAATATGTTACATGTTTTTAGTAAAATCTACCTTAATACATTCCATGTATATCATGAATGAATCGCATCACTTTGGGGAGGCGATAGTCCACACTTCCTCAAATGCTGTTATTATATTTATACAAAATGTAAAGTATAAAGGTATGCTTTATAAAAGAATAAAATAATTATAGAGACATAATAAATATTATATGTTACATATAAAAATGGATTTTCCATCATAATTCCCTAGCAAGAAATTCAGTAAAGGAATGAAAAGAACAATCATCATTTCGTGAGAAGGTAGTTCGTCGTGCACATAAACAATATGTTAGTTAGTCATTAGATGGAAGTGTGTATAAGTGAAACTTGAACAGTTATCATGAAGTCATATAAATATATTTATTATAATATTTTTTTAATATAATAATTGAATAAAGATAATTTACGGTATGGATAATGGAAATAAAACTAAATATCTTTAGAAATGATGTTACCTCTTAATTGGGCAACTCCTTTTGGTTTGTACCAAAAGGATTGCTTGTATGGATTTATACCCATGATGAGGCTTAAATATTGAGGTGAGGGATTTTTAGTATCTATTTTGGAAGATATTGGTTGATAAAAATTGGAATGAGAGGTGTGAGGAAGTGGGAGGAGATGAGACCTTTTCATAGTGGAGGAGTTGGGTGTTTTTTGATTTTTTTATTCATCGGTTTATTAATTTGGTTGAATACATTGAATAGTTTTAAAATTATCACAAAATATATTAAAATAATGAAGGGAATTTATAGATTAAATTTTTACATCATTCACGACTCAAGGAATATTTTATTTATATTATAATGTATATATAACGCAAATTCCTGTAATTAATTATTCAATAAATATTAAAGTATTTCAGAAAAATCAAAAAAATCACCCTAACCATTTTTAGGTGTATAATTGAAAAATAAGCTATGTTTTATGAATATAATTTTATAATTATTATATATTTAAATTTTATATAAAATCACCATTTTTTCAAAAAATACCAATTTTTAAATTATAACTGATTTTATGAAAATTTGAAAAATAATTTAATGTCTCATAAAATTATCTTACAAACATAAGAAAAACAAATATTAATTTATGACTATATTTTATAAACAAAAAAATTCTTTTAAATTGTTATTTCAATTATAAAATTTCAAATAACAATGTATGTTTTTCAAAAAACACCAAAACTTAACTTTTTATTTTTAAAACATTTATTTACTTATAGAATAATATAGTTATATCATAAAAACTACTATAAGATGCCTAAATTTTATTTATACTTTAATAGGTGAGGTTATTCATCTAAATAACAAATTATTATTCTTAGTGGTCACATTATAAGCCAAATGGTCACATTACTATTCATCAAAAATGAAACTTATCAGAAAAATTTCAAAAATTTAACCAATATAGATTTTGATATTATACATTCAAAAATAATGATTATTTTTTCATATATAATTTATAAATGATTACAAATTGTATTTGAAACAAGTTTTCCATTGAAATTTAGTAAAGACTATCTTTAGAAAAATATAGTCTTTTTATGTATAAAATTTGATTTATTCCTATCTTATGTCTCTAATTATATTTTGGATGAATGTAAAGAATATATTATTGAAACTTTAACACATAAATTTTGTTACTATATATCAATAATAGTGTTTAATATAATTTATTAACATAAAATTTAATTATTTTTAAAAAATAGTGTTTATAAAAATATATCTTTTATGTTTATTTCTGATAAGATAGCAACCAATGAATTAATTATTTAAATATGTCTAGTATATATTTTCATAATTTACTTAATATCATTGACTATCTACATTCATAACATATAGAAGATAACTATAATAATTATATAATTATATTTAATCATTTTGTAATCTTGTATGCTATTGAAGAATTTAAATTTTAAATGAGGTATACCATAAAATCTTTGGGAGATACACTTTTCTTCATTAAATATTCCCCTCAAGTGATGTGTTCAGTTTCTCTACATCATCATAGTTTGAAAAATTCCATGATGGATAATTATTCTTAACAATAAACCAATTTTAAAATTTATAATCTCCTTTAATTCCCTATATATAGTTCAAAAAGATATAATATAAAAAGGAATAAGGAGGAACCCCTTTGTAATTTTGAAGTAACATTCATGATAAGAATTTCTTCTCAAACTAGGCTATTATTTCCTTCTAATCTCACCGTTCTTATTTATGTAAATCATTTCAACAAATTTTTCTCTCTTCTTCTTTTGTTGTAATAAAAACTTGTGCAGATCATTTTTCATCTCATAAGTTAAGGAAATTTCATGTTCATATTTGTTACACCTCTCACATGTATTCTATTGAATTTTTAAAATCCCACTTATGTATGACTCCTCAATAATCTCAGCCTTATAATCTGAAAAAATTCCCTTTCCATCACCTTTAGTTTTGGTTTCATATTATTTTATTTTTGTATTCTTTTAATGTTGTTCAGGTTAAACAACCAAGAATACTTTCATTAATTGATCTATTTTTTTCTTCTTCCCATAATGTTTCTTGTTAGAATTACCATCACATGAATTTTTCTTTAATTTAATTAGAATTTTCTTCTATTTTATATAATAAGGAACTTCCCATTGATGAATAGTCCTGAAATACATATCATTGTGACCTACTAATCCACAACTACCATAGACATCCTTCAAAATATCAAATTTATTTATCAAGGTCATATTAGATGTCAAATTTTATAACTAGTTATATTTTTAAATTAAACCATATTTTATCATATGAAATTCCCCATTTTTTATGAATATTCTTGAATAAATAAATTTTAAACTAAAAAATTAGGATTTGTGGTCATAACTACTATAAAAATTTTGATAGCATCATAGTGGTAAAATCTTATCATTTTTACCAAAAAATCTAATAAAAATTATTCATAATGTGCTAGAATGTAAATCTTATTTTTTCATGAAAGAAGTTTTTTCCTTAGATCATCACTTCTTGTCATAAGAATTAAATACATTCATTCATTATCCTTTGAGTGAAACTCTTTAACCTAATTTTAATTGATAGAGATAAACATCTCTTCTTAATGGGAGAATATTTATCATAATTGTTAAAACTCATTACCTCACTAGAATTATAATATTATTAATTAAATTTTAATAATTAATATAAGTAATCACTATCCTTATTTAACTCATGTTAAACTATTAAATATATATCTTCAGTCTCAAATAAATATTCTTCTTTTCATTTCATATTTTCCATAAGATCAATTTTTTTCAATGTTAATTGACTTCAAATTATATTTCTTTATCTCATTAATATAGACTTATTCTTTTTATATAGTTCTTATTTTTCATTAATTGCCATATTTTAATCATTTCAAATTATTCTCTTTTATTTCATGATAATTTTAACATCCTAAATACATGATTCTAACTCATGCTTCAATTTTAATTCATGTTTGGTTCTACCTTCTCAATCATCATCAATGTTTGATTTATCAAAAACATTTTGAACCTTAGAAAGAAAATTTATTTCATTATCCAACAAGGTAAATTATGATGAATAAAAAATATCATGAATTATCATTAAATTCATTTTTTCTCTACTATAATTTGTCTTCTTCTTATTGGTTTTTGAGATCATTCCATTAGCATATATTTTACAGATTCTTCTACTTTTATCATGGGACAGTCATTGGAAATGTCTCCAATATCATCATAATTACTACACGTTGATTATTTTTTGTTCCTTATCATTAATTTTCCTTTTATGGACCTTTTTAGAGAAGGGTATTAATTTTAAATAAGTTATATTTACCTTAATCATCTTCATAATCACTTGACTCAATATGTTTTGAAACATCTATTTTTTCCATTACTCTTTTCTTCAAAAACCATATCATTTTTATATTTCAATAGATAATAGATGTTTTTCTCATCTCATCGCCTATTAGTATGTTTTGTAACTAATCTGGTATCAAATTCTATCATTACTCTAGGGATAGTGTTTTTGAGTAAATTTGATCAAGATAATTTCGCAAAAAAAATTTAAAAATAATGGAATCGTTAAGTTTCTCACTAAAACCCATATTTTTATTACAATATCATTGACCTTATAAAGTATTAATTAATAGTTTCATAAAAATCCATATTTAGATATTATAATTGGCTCTTCCAAAGCTACATCTTGGCTTCCTCAACTTTGATGTTACAATCATAAAATCTTATCAACTTTTCCAAAATTTCATTAGTAGTTTGGAGACCCATGACCTTTGTGTGAACCTTCTCTAATAGAGAAATAAAGATAGAATTTAGTTCTTCTCAATCAAACTTTTTTTCTCTTAAATTCTTGATTCATAAAAGCTCATTTAATGATGGGTGGAAAACCAAATTTACACCATACATCACTTCCATGAAAAGTGATAAAAGGAAAAGAAGCATCTAATTCTTCTAGTTGTGATGATTCCTACAATAAAAAGTATGAACTCCTCTACTATTTATAGAATTTATATTCCCAATTTATCAAAAAAACATAATTATTGGAACTAAATTGGGTACCCTTATTTCTAATATCAAATGAAGTACTCAAGTCCTAGTATATTGAGAACTCGTTTACTCTATCTCTTATTCTAAGCAGCTCTTAATATCTCATTCTTAATGTTCTCTTTGTCATTAAAAATGATCCTACCCCATTTATATACACATAATTCCTCTAATAGATGTTTTGTATTAATGGGATTCATTTTGAACATCCTCATATATCTACTCTTAAATTTATCACATTTACTATCATCTAATTATTTTGGATTTGAATTTGATAGAGTTTCTATAAAACGATGCATAAAAATATTCCAATCATCCTCAAATATTGGGTTGAATTGCCGATCTTCAATTCATGAATATTTACCTTTAAATTTCCATCTTAAATTCATCATATTGTTTAACTTTATAATAATGTAAATTCCCTTTAGAATATATTTAGTCAAAAGTTACAAATATTACTATTCTATTCCTTTAGTTTATGAAATAAAATACACTTTATTAAATACAAGATCAATAACTTTTTATCACCCAACTGTTTTAGAATAATTTTATACAAACCATAACATTTTACCATAATTATAATAAGTTATAAATTATTACATATATAAACTTTAAATTATTCATTAAAATTATCTTAATGTTTATGTTTTTGATAAAATCATACTCACCTTTATCAGACTAGAAGTTAGAATTTCAATCATGATATTCCTAGTGACATTGTCCTGTGAATTAGACTAATCATAGTTTCAATAAAAGATTGATTGATACTCATAATTATTATCGAAATGATAATCATAAGAGATTTTATTAGTCTAACATAATTTTATAATTGGAATACATAAATATTATTTCTAATGTATATAATTTCTTTTAAATTGTAATGGTTAAAACAAATATGATGTCAGATAATCAGTTAGAATAGATCTATTGAGCACCAGGTGTCCAATTCATTGCAACAAACTTATAGAAATATAGTGTTTGGGAAAAAATATAGTTGTTAGGATTATTCCAATGAATTCCAAGTCATTCTAAGAGTTTGGAGTTGATTAATGTGGATTGATTCATTTTAATTTTCTCATTTTTCAATTTCTATATATATTGAATAAAAACAACTTCTTTTAACTAGTCTTTGTAATTTTTTAGAGTTTTGTAATTCTAAAGAAACCTTTTCAGGAGGTTTCCTTATTAAATTTTTTATTTTAATATGTGTCTGATCATTGTAATGATCGATCGATTCCTGGGATATGAATATATAGAATCTAATCCATCATATCAAGGGCTATCAGGGAAAGGTAGACATAGAATCTGATCAATGCATCGAGAGGATTCAGGGGTAGTAATATAGATCCATTCTAGACTTCATATATAGGTCTTCCTAGTAAGGGGCGATTTACTTTCTCATATGTATAAAATAAGGTATAATTTTATTGTGGGTTATAGACTAACTTAGTCTTAATGTTAAAAGTGGTTTATATTTTAATGGATTGAAATTCATTCATTCTCTTTTTTGCTATTTTATTTCTATTTAATTATAATTTTTTATATTCAACTTCTCTTTTAATAGGAAGTGACTAATCATAATCATCTTTCTATTCTTCATGTTTTTTCAATATTAAAGTGATTACAATAATAAAAATAATTTGAATTAATATTATCCATCGTGATTATGATTATTACACACTAATAAATTGGATCCATCTTGAAAGTGATATTTTACTCTGATATAATTAGAAATGTACTGAATCTGATTCTAGATCTTTTTTAATAATACTATGGGAAAAGTCTGATAAAATAACTTAAGAGGCTTCACGTTTGTTTAGTTTAATTATTTTATATTGTGTTTTTTATCTACAGTTCACCCCCCTCTTGTAAGTTATCCATTATTAGCATATTCTTACCATCCTATTCATTATCTTTATTTGTACTAATCCAATAATTGGCATTAGATAAGGATTATAATGCTCAAATAATTTCTGATTTTTAACCTTATTTTAACTATTGTATGTTTTGTTATGTTTTTTTATAAACATTCTTTTATAAACTATTATATACTAACGTGAACTTGTGGAAAAGAATAACTGTGTTTTTAAAATGGTCGGAATAAATGATGGTTCAATTGAAAACATGTTTCCTAATAGACTACCTATGTTTAGTTTTGATGACTATGAGTATTAGGGATACAGGATTAAGTATTTTGTTAAGAAAATTGGAGTTGATAATTTATTCATTCTTATTAGTGATTATAAAATTTCTAATAAGTAAGTTACTAATTTTACACGTAAAAATAGGTATATAAACTAAACTATAGAGTAAGGAACACTTTTTTAAAGTCTATTCCATGAATAATTTATATTCAATTTTCATCTTGTGATTATTCTAAAAATATCTAGTAAAATTTGTATGTTTCACATTCTAGAACGTCAATGGTTATTGATAATAAGAGAGATATGTGAAGAGAATATAATAAAGAATTTTATTTTCATCATGGTGAATCAGTTTCTAAAATTCATAAGAGATTTAGTACAATCATTAATATTTTAAAATCCAATAGAAAAATGGTTCTTCATGATGAGATCCTTAGGGAGAAGATAATTGATATTATGACAAATGAATGAGAGTCAAAGAGAACTGTTGTTTATGAGATTACAAATTTAATAAATATTACCTTTGATGATTTTATTGAAACCCTTATGAAATACAAGGGTAGAATCCAAAGGGATTCTAAGAAATATGAAAAATAAAAAGTGTGGTATGGCATTTTCTACAACATCTAACTTACATATTAATGTTCATCCTAAAAAGAATGTCTTTAAATCTTTTATGGAGAATAAAATTGTTGTTTAATAACATTATAGTGTTTCCATGCATTCTAAAAATTATTTAGAAATATTTTATAGTATGATTAATAATATAATTAGTAATAAATATTTTCAATAATGAAACATAAAACTTGATAATGATAAAAATGATTAGAATGATGGAGTTACTTTTTATGAATGTAAGAAATATAGGAATATCATACCATATTTTCCAAAGATAAATTGGAATGATAGAAAATAAAATAATTCATAACATAATACCAATAGATATTTAAAAATCTAAAGGGAAGAATGTTTTAAAGTATTTTATACTTTGAGTTCCTATGTAGGTGACTCTTCGGAAAGTTATACTAAGAATGAATGTTCTATACAGAGGAACTTAGAAATTTTTTAAAATGTACCCAAGGTAAATAATTATCTCAAGGATAAGGTAAAACTATTTAAAACCTCACAAACATGTCATTAAGTAAAAATTTTCTTGATGAGAAGGATTCTACATCTTCTGAGGATGAATATCCCAAAGGAGAAGATAATACACTACCTTCTTATGATGAAGTTTCTCATTTTTATAAATTGCTTTAGAATGAAAATTATAAATTTTTTTAAAAAACATGATATTTAGAAAGAAAAACTTTTAAAGTATTATATAATAATATATGTTTTGTAGAATGAAATATAATAACATTTAAAAGGTCTTTATGATAATATTTATGAAAAATAAATCATTTCAAAAGATCATGAAAATGTTTTTCTTGAGAAAAATTGTATTAGAGACAAAACAAAATTCTAAAACTAATACTTATGAGGATAAAAAATTAGTTTCAAATCTAAATTAGGAAATTTATTCTTTGAAATAACTTTTTACGAGCATTAATATTAGAAAATAAAGTATTGATAAAATTTATAAAAAATTCATCTTCGTGGAAATAGTTTTGAAATGGATTTGTTATTACGAAACTAGTTTTTTGTAACAATTTTTTGTTCCAAAAAGTGAACTTTTTTCGCCAATAATCCAATGGTTTCGACGATAAAAATATTTTTTCTTTAAATAAATTTCAATGACTAGGTTTTCACAAAGACTATTCTTCATAAAAAATATGGAATTCTAATGTTTTTTCTCTAATATTAACGATCCCAAGAATGTTTGGGGGTTGAAATTCTAATGTTTTTGTTTTCATAAAAATAAATAACGTACCAAAAACAATTATTCATGGTAAATTGATATTGGATGTTCCGGGAATATGATACGTAACAAAAACTTTTTCAAAAATATCAACAATATCAAAGGTTGAATAGTTTAATTCATAGATAATTCTCAATGATAGATTATCTGAATGTGTAACATTTTTCTCTATCATAAATAAAATATTTAAAATGTTTTATTTTTAAAACATATTAAGAATAAACCTATAAGAATAATTTAATTGTGTGATTATTATTTTTTTGTGAAATTTAGTAATGATAATTTTCTTCTTCATTTTTCTTAGGTTGAATTTATTCTTTTTTCCAATTAGAATGATAATTTTCATTTATATGACAAAGAAGACCTTATGATCCACGACTTATCATTATTAGTGAAATGGACGGTAAATTTTATTTATGGAAAATAATTTTATGACACCTTAGCCTTATTAACTTATTTATGTTGAGTAAGGAAGTAATTATTAAGGATTTACCGGAACGTAGGTTTGATTCTTCAAAAGTTTGTTACCCTTGTTAATATAGTAAACAATATAAGTTGAGTTTTAAATATATAGCTAAATATCAACTTATGATGCTTTACAGCTAGTTAAAACATAATTATTTGGTCCTATACAAACTTGGTGTATAGGTGTAAAATACTATATATATTTTATTCTTGATAATTACACTAGTTATACTTGGTTTTATTTTATCAAAAAGAAATATGAATACTTTTACTATTTTAAAACACTTGTATCCAATATTAAAAATGATAAAAACATTCCCCTGATAACTATTCATAGTGATTATGGTGGATAAATTATAAATTATAATTTTCAAACTTTTTATCATAATAAAAGGAATTGAACATAAATTTTCATCCCCTAGAAACCCTTATCAAAATGGTGTAGTTGAAGGAAGAAATATAATTATTCAAGAAATAATAAGAACCATATTGAGTAGATACACAATTGCTAAACCTTTTCGGTCTTAAGTGGTTTTTAATGCCCTCTACACTATAAATTGTGTTTTAATTAGAACCTTTCTTAATAAAACTCATTATGAGTTGTGGACAGGATGAAAACCAAAATTTCATTACTTTTGGTTGTAATGAATTCATCATGAATTTGAAGTTAAATTAAATAAATTTTCACCCAGATCTGAGGAGGGAATATATTTATCCTCTTCCACTACTTATAAGGAACATAGTGTTTTTGATAAAAAAATATTGTACTATTGGGAAAACAATACATGTTAAGTTTGGTGAAATATATCATTTCTTTTCAAACAACCCCAACTAACATCTTCGGATGCGATTTCAAAAATTGATTTTTATCCTTGGTTAAAAAATTATTCTCTTAATGATACAACTGAAGAATATTTTTCTAACAATATCCCTTAACAATTTTTTCTACCTATTTTTTATGAACATACTTTTAAAAACCCATGAATTTAGTTATTTCTTTACAATCATCCTATTCAGAGTATCATTGCTGATGTTGATCAAACAGGTTGGACTTGAAGTTACATAATAAATGAAATTGAACATCTTGGTTTCTTATCCAAATTTCAACCTATGAATCTTGATGTGGCTTTATGTAATGAGTATTTGATTAAATAAATGATTAAGTAGATGAATCAATTTGAGAGGAGCAATGTTTGGACATTAGATGATAGGCCTAAAGAAAATTTTATAATTAGGGTAAAATGGATTTTTAGAAAAAAAATGTTCTGAAATGGAATATTTTTTAGAAATAATTCTAGACATGTAACTAAGGCCTATAATCAATAAGAAGTTATACACAATGAAGAAAAATATGCACCGGTAGCTATAATTTACACTATTTGAATACATATAGCCTTTTCAGCATTCTTGTAACACCCCGAGATTTTATAAGATATATTCTTTTTAATTTTTATCATATCTTCTATTGTACGCTACACCATGATTATCTTGCGCTATATGCAACAACATATTAGCTCACAGTATACACAACACTATTCTTGGATCGTGTTACACACAATTTCTAGTTCGTTTGATGGTAGTTATTCTACGCAACTTTGAGTGTATATATATATATATATATATATATTCAATGTATAAATGAAATATGGTTGGATTTTGTTATATGCAAAAACGGAGGAGTCTTGCACTACACGCAACCCTAACTTGGCTTGCATTACACACAATCGCGACCTTCCTCGATAGCGTGTGTAGTACGCAATACCGAGTTTCACTAAAAGAGATATTATTATAATATTATTATGAACTAGCTGTTATGAATAGTAATCCCCACTTTTTGAAATTTTATAAATTTTATCTTTCAAAATAGACTTCATTTTTTGGATTCAGAATATCGAAATTAGCATAGGGTGAATTTTTGGTATTTTTCTGAAAACATTCAATTTTTAATGAATAGTGAAAACACTCGGTTACTATTTAAAAACCGACTTTTTATTTAAATAATTATTTATTTTATTTAAATTTATTTTAGGTAAAAATTTATATATAATACCTATATAAGTTCAATTTAATTCATTGGAGTCATTTTATAAAAATTTTTGATATATAAAAATTTTACTGAACTTCTCACCGTCTTGTACCCACCTCCTAGGAGAATTTGAAAATTTACAAAAAAACATTATTTTACTTCTTCTGTGAGTGAAATTTCGAAAATCTGAGAGATACGGTTAATATGAAGGAGTAAAATTTTGGTTCAATAAGATAAAAATAATTTTTGGTCAATAGTAACTTTTACTTTTATTTACCACGGTAAAAATTAAATAAGGTAATTAAGGGCAACAAATGATATTATTATTACCCAAACACAAGTCCTAATTCTATTGGATAAGTGTAATTCGACCAAAAACAACCTTATAAATAAAATATGACCATTTAGGTCCACTTGGATTAGATTAGGACATTCATTATTATTTTATTTAAAGAATAGTTAAAATAGTTAAAATCAATGTTTAATAACTAAAACATTGTTAATATAGGGTTATACATAAGATAAATTCGACTGAAAATATTTATTAGAAATATAAGAAGATTTCATACATAACAGTATTTTATTTATAATTTTGATACATTAAATAATTTAATTTATTTATGATACAATGATGATGCAGTAATTACCTTATTAATAAAATATTAACATAATTGATATTTTAAATACCCAAATAAATGTAAATTTGAGACTTTTTATGAATTCCAATAATTTTATAGGTTAATATGACATGTTATTATTTATTTAATTAACTTTTTTTGAACTAATCTTTTTGTTATGATTTTTAAAAAAATCAATTACCAAATAGTGTCAAAATTGATATAAAATAGTTTTTAAAAAAATATTATATTATTAATTGTTATTATATTCCTAAAAATATAAGGTTCATCCAAATGACTTATATATGGTTATATATATTAATAAAAAACCACGTGGGGTTCGTTTGGCTTTTTATAGTAAGATTATTGACCATATAGTGTAAGAAAACAAGAAGACACGGTAAAAGTTAAATTATTTAACTTAGAGTTAAATATAAATGATAAGGTAAAAATAGTAACCTAAACTTGTCTAAAACCTATTGGTTGAGAGGATTTATACCCATACCCACTTCATCTTCGAAATAAGTCACATTGGAGACATTATAAACCGAATATGACTTTATTATAAAATAATATTTTAGGTTTTTTCCTAAAGTTCCCCTCTCATCCCTTATAAAAGGGCACCTCCTACCTCTTCTATTTACACAATTTTGAGCCTTCATGCTCAGCCAACCCTAGCCCACTTCCCTTCTCAACTTCCCTAGAAACATTATAGAGGCTCTGTTATACTCAAAATACCAACTCTACTACCTTAATAGGAGGTTAAGAAGAGGCGCGTCAAAGAAGAGGTAATATCCTTTACTGATTGTTTCCAATTTATTTCTTTTTATACTTATTCTTAATTATTTGTTTCATCATAAATTAATAAAATAATTTTCACTAATATACTGATATGTTATTATAAATATGAAACAACCCTATTTCATCTTCTATCCATCCAACGGAAAACGAAATCACCTCGTGTGCGTACGTACGGAATACCGTCTCCACACCGTGGTGTAATCTGTTTTCCAACACCACCTTACTTGGGTGGGTATAATGGTATAAATAAATATCTATATATGATTATAAATTTATATTGATTCTGAAATATTATACATACACTTAAATACAATTCCATGATCATGGAAATGATATCATCGCTCGTGCGTACGTACGGACTACCGTCTCCACGAACGCGATGAGATTCATTTTCCATGATTAACCATTCAAGTATGATTATAAAGTATATATAATAAATAATCATGAAATATATTACATGATAATGATACTAGAGTTATGTACATATATGTTTCATTTACTTAATTGGATTTAATTCAATAAGGAAAAGAAAACAGCGTTCATGCGTACATACGGCCTACTGTCTCCATGAACGGTGTATTTAATTCCATTTATCGATCTATCATATATATTTATATTATGAATATATATTATATATAAATCATGTTTTAAATTTGGGAATTATGTAAATCAATATATTAGTAATAATATCAAGAACAACAAGTCGAAACACGTATGATAAATGAAACGATTTTACCGAAAACACTGCTTTAACATGGAATTTACAAAAGAACGGGTAATATAAAGTCATTAGTGAACCATATGTGATATCATAACAATGAATATGATTCTATAATAAGTCAATGACATTATTTAAATCATTATATAGGAGTTTCGGATACATATGAAGCATATTGGACATAAAGTAAGGGATAACTATTCCAATCTCGTTCTTATCCGAGATTGTTTATTCGTAAGTATTTAATGGGGTTATATTTTTAATCAATGTCCATAAAAAAGGTTTTTTTATAAAGTGTTAAATATTCTTACATGTATTTTTAATATCATTTTTACCCCTCTTTTACTTTTACCTTGTGTTATGGGAGGAATCCTTTTTTTACCAAATGAGGAACTTTTTTACTTTTCTGGACAAAGTATGAGGAGAATGTTGTTTTAACTTATACGGCATGAACGGATTTTTATGGTTTCATAACACCTTATTCTCATGATGTTTACTCTATAAGATTTTATGGTTATTTTCAATAAGATCCCTTTATTTTAAAATTGCATGTCATTTTGTGAAAGGAAAATGAATTTTAAGAAGAAAGGATATTTTACTCAAGAATTATTTTCAAGTGTGTTATCAAAACCATTTTCCATCTAAGATGGCATTATTTAATATGTGTATGTTTCAAGTATAAAATCTCTATGATTTACATGGTTTCACTTTTCTTAATATGAAATGATATCCATTGGTTTTACATGGATTATGTCCTGGTGGGATGATGTTTATGAAACCCATTTTATTCTTTGGGTTATGGTGAATGATTTATGATTGTTTTGTGGCACACATAAGAATGATTTAATTATGATATGGGTGGGACCTATATATCCCTAAAATGCATTGGGTAAAGATTTATATCTCATTAGATAGACATGGATGGAATGGCATGTAAATCCGGTTCAATAATACAGGGCTGGAACGACAAGTAAACCCAGTTTAGTAACGGACTTTGTCTACTTAGATGGTCTTAGTAGTAATTCCTTGGCTACTATGGAAGTAATATCATGTGCATAATGTTTTTCCACAATTACAAGTTTTATTCCCATTCTATTTTATCATGATTGATGTTCCATTATGATCTATTCCTTACGTACTGCCATGTTTTATGTCATTGCTCAAGATTTTGATGTTTAAACATTATGTTCATGTTTTTAAGTTCAAATGTATATGGTTTGTTTTACTTTATCCATGCTTACCCTTACTGAGCATTTTATCTCTCCCTTTATATTTTTTCTTTTCCGCAGGATATAAATAAAGGTTTTAGGTAAGAAAACAAAAGGGGAAGATATTTATGGGAGATGTTGAAGATATTTCACCATGTTTAGAAGATTAGTTTTCTGAGTTTCCAAAGACACTAAACTATTACGGTCCTTGTGTGTTGGTTTATGTTATGTACATCAAGCTTTGGGTCTCTACAGTTGGATCTCTACAGTTGGTATCAGAGGAAAGGTTTATTTAACCTTTGGAAACTAGGATACAAAAACTTTAGTGAGATCCCTAGAGATATTTCTACGATATGTCTTGTGATGTCCCTAAAATAAAGTATAGATATAGGGTATAGTCCATGAATTTAAGTAAAAATATTATAATTAACCCTAAGATGTTATATATTGAAGGTACTCCCCCTTTATTATGTTGTTTTCCCTAGCATGATTTTTGCCTCTCACACTATTTTTTTGGGTTTTAGACGATGGCTCGAACCCGAAGGAACCGTGTTGATAAATATAATGGACAATGCAATGATTGTCCTCCTGAACAAACCAATGTTATGGGAGATGGAGTGAAAAAATATTATTTCTATACTTACACAAGCTATGAATCATTCTGGACTTCTAAATGAGCAAAGAAGGGAACAATATTCTATTGAGTCCTTCATGAGGCAATGTCCACCTTCTTTCAGTGGGTCTTATGATCCACTTGTTGCTGAAGAATGGATCAGTACCACTGAAAAGAAATTTTCCATTCTTCGATGTTCAGAACATGAAAAAGTCATTCTAGATGTTTACAGTTTAGATAGTGAAGCAGACCAGTGGTGGACTCTAATTAAGATTACAAGGCCCCAAGGTGAAATTGACTCCATGGAATGGGATGAGTTGAAGAACTTATTTTTTAATAAGTAATTCCCTCGTATTCTTCAAACAAAGATGGAAAAGGAGTTCCTTGAGCTTAAGAAAAAGGATAATGAATCTGTTGGTTTATACGAAGCAAATTTTACAAGGATTTCAAGGTATGCATCTGGCTTTATCATCCAACCTAAAGGTAAAGTTGATTGATTCTTCAGTGGCTTAAAACCAAGTCTTCGAAGGGCATTATCTATAAGAGACTTCAGTAGCTATGAAGAAATTGTGTGTTGTGCTATCAAGGTAGAAATGGAAGTTGGTGTTACATATCCATCTCATGGTTTTGACAAGAAACAGAAGATGGAGTTTAAGGAGAAATCTTAGAATAATAGTGAAAAGAAGATGAATGTTTCTTTATGCTCAAAGTGTGGAAAGAAGCATGCTGTAGATTGCCTAAAAGGTACTAGAAAATGTTTTATGTGTGGAAAAGAAGGTCATCGAGCATTTGAGTGTCGAAGTAATGGGAAAAAGGTAGCTAATGATGTGAATAGAGAAAAGACTACAGAGAATGCTCCACCGACACTTCAATGCTTCAAGTGAAAGGAAATGGGGCATTATTCTAATCAGTGCCCTAATCCAAGGGGTAATGATGATCGGCATCAGCAACCACATAAGGAAAAGGACAAAGGGAAGTCACATGCGGTCACTATTGGCGATGTTGAATATGACAACGATGTGGTGGAATGATTATGTGTTTATGTAATGGGATTCCAAAATAATGTTGTAAATAGTATCGTGGAATATTGGAAAATTTATGTATTGGTCTATTGTGGTTTTCAATAATTTTATGGTACCGGTAACCATGGAAAGTGATTGGGATATTTTTAGAAAGAAGATAATATGTGCATAATGAAGAGATAAGGAGAAAATGAAATGTTTGACAGTATTCATGAGCTCATGAATGATATAAGGACAAAGTTATATCATGGTTTGAGTATATAGAATTTTTGGATTTTGGTATGTGGAAAAAGTTAACTTCTGACAGCATTCATGTTTTCACTAAGGTTCAATGGGTATTCATTTTTCAAGAGAATACAAGATTAAGGTATTTACATGTTTGGAATGCGATCAACAAGATATATCTTCTGATGTGTGAGGGATAAATGATGGTATTCATGTGCTTGTTATATGACCTTTTAGTAATCGTTCTCTTTATACAATGAGTTTGGAAAGAAGTATTTTGGATAAGCCTAAATATTGGAATGGATTATATTGAACATAAGTTAGTATTGTTTAAGGCAAGAAATTTTTTCGATATTATTGATAGAATTTTATAATAGTGTAGTTTAAGAAAAGGGACAACCTGCAGAATGGGCGACAACCCATCGCGTCGGATCAGGATGTGGGAATCGAACCCACAACCGAAGTGAGATAGGCATTTATTGCCTACCACTGGCCTATAGGAAGTCCCTGGTTAGTAGAAACTAGTTTTATTTTTTTAAGCATTATGATAGATGAAGTGTAAGTCCATTTTTGAAATCATATATGATTAATCTCAGCATAGATGGACTTATGTATATTTAATAAATTGTGCCCAATTTTTTGTCATAGAAATAGATGGAATGACCTATCATTCTATCGTATGATCTGCTAACACTTCACGAATGAAAAATTCAACTTCATTTCATTAAGAGATGAAGTGTAAATTGTTCAAGGCATGAACAACGGTGAGATTGTACCAAAATCAAGTAAGTATTCATCAATTTTTCAACATTAGGGAAATGATCTTGAGAACTAAAAATGTTTTCATAGTTTTCTTATATTCAATGAATCATATGGTACCTTCGATCATCGCAAATTTATGGCTTTGATATTGTTGGATTTTTCATACCATGTTCTCTACCACTCTCCATCAGAACTTAATGGTTATATTTCTCTTTCATATCCATATTTTCACCTATGTTCTCCTATGTGGAAACCCAGTGATTAGTTAATTTTGGTAACCATTACTTTTTATAATTTAGTTTTTAAATATATGTTTTGGTATACCTTTTTACGATGTGGGTTTCTATGGAAGAAACTCTCATGTAATAAACCATTTATAACCCCGACGAATTTCGAGGGCGAAATTAATTTTTAGGGGGGTAAAATGTAACACCCCGAGATTTTATAAGATATATTCTTTTTAATTTCCTTCATATCTTCTGTTTTACGCTACAACATGATTATCTTGTGATATACACAACACCGTATTAGCTTGCAGTATACACAACACTATTGTTGGATCGTGTTACACACAATTTCAAGTTCGTTTGATAGTAGTTATTCTACGCAACATTGAGTGTATATATATATATATATTCAATGTATAATTGAAATATGGTTGGATTCTGTTATACGCAAAAACCAAGGATTCCTTCACTACACGCAACCCTGACTTGTCTTGCATTACACACAATCGCGACCTCCCTCGATAGCATGTGTAGTACGCAATACCGAGTTTCACTAAACAATATATTATTATAATATTATTATGAACTAGCCCTTATGAATAGTAATAACCACTTTTTAAATTGTATAAATTTTATCTTTCAAAATGGACTTCATTTTTGGATTCGGAATATCGAAATTAGCCTGGGGTAAATTTTTGGTATTTTTCTAAAAACATTCAATTTTTAATGAATAGTGGAAACACTAGGTTACTATTTAAAAACCGAATTTTTATTTAAATAATTATTTATTTTATTTAAATTTATTATAGGTAAAAATTGATACATAATACCTATATAAGTTCAATTTAATTCATTGGAGTCATTTTATAATAATTTTATATATATATAAAATTTATTGACCTTTTCACCGTCTTTTACCCACCTCCTAGGAGAATTTGAAAATTTACATAAAACTTAATTTTACCACTTCTGTGAGTGGAATTTCGAAAATCCGAGAGACACGGTTAATATCAAAGAGTAAAATGTGGTTCAATAAGATAAAAATAATTTTCTGTGAATAGTAACTTTTTACTTTTATTTACCACCGTAAAATATAAATAGGGTAATTAAGGGGAAAAATGATATTATTATTACCCTAACACATGTATTAATTCAATTGGATAAGAGTAATTTTACTGAAAACAACCTTAGGAATAAAATATGACAATTTAGGTCCACTTGGATTAGATTAGGACATTTATTATTATTTTATTTAAAGAAGAGTTAAAAGAGTTAAAATCAAAGTTTAATAACTAAAACATTATTAATATAGGGTTATACATAAGATAAATTCGACTGTAAATATTCATTAGAAAGATAACAAGATTTACTACATAATGGTATTTTATTTATAATTTTTAAACATTAAATAATTTAATTTATTTATGACGCAATGATGATGCAGTAATTACCTTATTAATAAAATATTAACATAATTGATTTTATAAATACCCAAATAATTATAAATTTGAGACTTTTTATGAATTACACTTATTTTATAGGTTAATATGACATTTTATTATTTATTTAATTAACTTTTTTATAACTAATCATGCTATAATGATTTTTACAAAAAAGCAATTACCTAATATTGTAAAAATTGACATAAAACAGTTTTTAAAACAAATATTATATTATTAATTGTTATTATATTCATGAGAATATAAGGTTCATCAAAATTACTTATATAATGTTATATATATTAATAATGAACCACTTGGGGTTCTTTTGGCTTGTTATAGTAAGTTTATGGACCATATAGTGTGAGAAAACAAGAAGACACGGTAAAAGTTAAATTATTTAACTTATAGTTAAATATAAATGAAAAGGTTAAAATAGTCACCTAAACTTGTCTAAAACCTATAGTTTGAGAGGCTTTATACCAATCCCCACTATATCTTCGAAATAAGTCACATTGTAGCCATTATAAACTGAATATGACTTTATTATAAAATAATATTTTATGTTTTTTCCTAAAGTGCCCCTCTCCTCCCTTATAAAAGGGCACCTCATCCCTCTTCTCTTTACACAATTTTGAGCCTTAAAGATTAGCCAAACCCGGACCATTTCCCTTCTAAGCTTCCCTAGAAACATTATAGAGGTTTTTTTCTACTCAAAAGACCAACTCAAGTACCTTAAGAGGATGTTAAGAAGAGGCGCGTCAAAGAAGAGGTAATATCCTTTACCGATTCCTTCCAATTTATTTCTTCTTATACTTCTTCTTCTATATTTTTTTCATAAGAAATTAATAAAATAAGTATCAATAATATACTGATATGTTGTTATAAATATTAAACAACCCTCTTTCATCTTCTATCCATCTTACGGAAAACGAAATCACTACGTGTGCATACGTACGGAATATCGTCTCCACGCTGTGGTGTAATCTGTTTTCCACTACCACCTTACTTGGATGGCTATAATGGTGTAAATAAATAACTATATATGATTATAAAGTGATATTGATTCTGAAATATTATACATACACTTCAATACAATTCCACGATCATGGAAATGATATCATCGCTCGTACGTACGTACGGACTACCGTCTCCACGAACGCGATGAGATTCATTTTCCATGATTAACCATTCAATTATGATTATAAAGTATATATAATAAATAATCATGAAATATATTAAATGATAATGATACTGGATTTATGTACATATATTTTTCATTTACTTAATTCCATTTAATTCAATAAGGAAACGAAAACACCATTCATGCGTACGTACGACCTACCGTCTCCATGAACGGTGTATTTCCTTCCATTTATCGATCTATCATATATATTTATATGCGGAATATATATTATATATTAATCATGTTTAAAATTTTGGAATTAATTAAATCACGATATATGTAATAATATCAAGAACAACATGTCGAAACACGTATGATAAATGAAACGATTTTACCCAAAACACTACTTTAACATGGAATTTACAAAAGAACAGGTAATATAAAGTCATTTGTAAACCATATATGATATCATAACAATGAATATAATTCTGTAATAAGTCAATGACATTATTTAAATCATTATACAGGAGGTTCAGATACATACGAAGCATATCAGACATAAGGTAAGGGATAACTATTCCAATCTTGTTCTTATCCGAGATTGTTTATTCGTAAGTATTTACAGGGGTTATATTTTTAATCCATGTCCATAAAAAATGTTTTTTATAAAGTGTTCAATATTCTTAAATGTATGTTTAATTTCATGTTTACCACACTTTGACTTTTACATTGTGTTATGGAAGGAATCTTTTTTTACCATACGAGGAACTTTTTGAATGTTTCGGCAAACTACGAGGAGAACATTTTTTTAACTTATACGGAATGAACGTATATTAGTGGTTTCATAATGCCTTATTCTCATGAAGTTTAATATACAATATTTCATGGTTATTTCTAGTAAAATCCCTTTATTTTAAAATTTCATTTCATTTTGTGAAAAGAAATAGATTTTTTAGAAGAAAGGATATTTTCCCCAAGAATTCTTTTCAAGAGTTTTATCAAAACCATTTTCCATATAAGATGACATTATTTCATATGTGTATGTTTCAAGTATAATAACTCTATGATTTACATGGTTTCACTTTTCTTATGATGAAATGATATACATTGGTTTTATATAGATTATGTCATGGTGGGATGATGTTTATGAAACCCATTTTATTCTTTGGGTTATGATGAATGATTTATTATTGTTTTGTGGCACACAAAAGAATGATTTAATTATGAGATGGGTGGGACCTTTATCTCCCTAAAATGCATTCAGTAAAGATTTATATCTCATGAGATAGACATGGCTGGAATGGTAAGTAAATCCGTCTCAAAAATACAGGGCTGGAACGGAAAGTAAACACGGTTCAATAAGGGACTTTGTCCACTAAGATGGTATTGATAGCAATGCCTTGGCTACAATGGAAATTATATCATGTGCTTAATGTTTTTCCACAATTAAAAGTTTTATTCCCATGATATTTTATCATGATTGATGTTCCATTATGATATGTGCCTTACGTACTGCCATGTTTTATGTCATTGCTCAAGATTTTGATGTTTAAACATTATGTTCATGTTTTTAAGTTCAAATGTATATGGTTTGTTTTATTTTCTCTATTATTACCCTTACTAAGCATTTGATCTCACCCTTTATATGTTTTCTTTTCCCCAGGATATAAAGAAAGGTTTTAGGTAAGAAAAAAAAAGGGGAAGATATTTATGGGAGGTGTTGAAGATCTTTCACCATGATTAGAAGATTAGTTTTCCAAGTTTCCAAAGACACTAAAATATTACAGTCCTTGTGTGTTGGTTTTTGTTATGTATGTCAAGATTTGGGTCTCTACAGTTTGGTCTCTACAGTTGGTATCAGAGGAAAGGTTTAGTTAACCTTTGGAAACTAAGATGTGAAAACTTTAGTGAGATCCATAGATATATTTCAATGATATGTATAGGGATGTCCCTAAGGTTAATTATAGGTATAGGTTATAGTCCTAGAATTATGTTAACAATCTTAGAATTAACCCTAAGATGTTATATATTGAAGTTACTCGCCCTTTATTATTGTGTTTTCCCTAACATGATTTTTGCCTCTCACACTAATCTTTTTGGGTTTTAGACGATGGCTGGAACTGGAAGGAACCGTGTTGATCAATGTTATGGACAATGCAATGATTGTCCTCCTGAAAAAACCAATGTTATGGGAGATGGTGTGAAAAATCTTGTTGCTATACTTACACAAGCTAGGAATCATTCTGGACTTCCAAATGAGCAGAGAAGGGAACAATATTCTATTGAGTCTTTCATGAGGCAACGTCCACCTTCTTTCAGTGGGTCTTATGATCCACTTTTTTTTGAACAATTGATCAGTACCATTGAAAAGATAATTTCCATTCTTCGATGTTCCGAACATGAAAAAGTCATTCTGGATGTTTACCATTTAGATAGTGAAGCAGACCAGTGGTGGACTATAATTAAGAATACAAGGCCCCAAGGTGAAATTAACTCCATGGAATGGGATGAGTTCAAGAACTTATTTTTAAATAAGTACTACCCTCGTATTCTTCGAACAAAGATGGAAAAAGAGTTCCTTGAACTTAAGAAAAAGGATGATGAATCTGTTGGTTTATACGAAGCAAATTTTACAAGTCTTACAAGGTATATATCTGGCTTTATCATCCAACCTGAAAGTAAAGTTTATCAATTCTTTAGTGGCTTAAAACCAAGTCTTAGAAGGGAATTAGCTATAAGAGACTTCAGTAGCTATGAAGAAATTGTGCGTTGTGCTATCAAGGTAGAAATGGAAGTTCGTGTTACATATCCATCTCATGATTTTGACAAGAAATGAAAGATAGAGTTCAAGTAGAAATCTCAGAATAATGGTGAAATGAAGATGAATATTTCGTTATGCTCAAAGTGTGGAAAGAAGCATGGTGGATATTTCCTAAAAGGTACTAGAAAATGTTTTAAGTGTTGAAAAGAAGGTCATCGAGCAGTTGAGTGTCGAAGTAATGGGAAAAAGGTAGCTAATGATGTGAATAGAGAAAAGACTATAGAGAACGCTCCACCAACACTTCAATTCTTCAAGTGCAAGGAAATGTGGCATTATGCTAATCAATTACCTAATCCAAGGGTTAATGATGATCGACATGAGCAACCACTTAAGGCAAAGGAGAAATGGAAGTCACATGCGATCACTATTGGCGATGTTGAATATGAAAATGATGTGGTGGAATGATTAAGTGTTTATGTAATGGGATTCCAAAATAATGTTCTATATAGTATCGTGAAATATTGGAATATTTATGTATTAGTCTATTGTGGTTTTCAATAAATTTATGGTACCGGTAACTATGGAAAGTGATTGAGATATTTTTGGAAAGAAGATGATATGAGCATAATGAAGTGATAGGGAGAAAATAAAATGTTTGAAAGTATTCATGAGCTCATGACTGATATAAGGACAAAGTTATATCATGGTTTGAGTATATAGAATTTTTGGATTTTGGTATGTGGAAAGAGTTAACTTCTGACAGCATTCATGTTTTCACTAAGGTTCAATGGGTATCCATTTTTCAAGAGAATACAAGATTAAGGTATTCACAAGTTTGGAATGAGATCAACAAGACATATCTTGTGATGTATGAGGGATAAATGATGGTATTCGCGTGCTTGTCATATGGCCTTTTTAGTAATCGTTCTCTTTATACTATGAGTTTGGAAAGATGTATTTTGGATAAGCCTAAAGATTGGAATCGACTATATTGAACATAAGTTAGTATTGTTTAAGGCTAGAAATTTTTTCGATATTATTGAAAGACTGTTATAATAGTGTAGTTCAAGAAAAGGGAAAACCTGCAGAATGGGCGACAACCCGTTGCATCGGACGAGGATGTGGGAATCGAACCCACAACCGAAGTGCGACAGGCCTTTATTGCCTACCACTGGCCTATAGGATGTCCCTGGTTAGTAGAAACTAGTTTTATTTTATTAAGCAATATGATAGATGAAGTATAAGTCCATTTTTTAAATCATATACGATTAATCTCAGCATATATGGACTTATGTATAATTTAATAAATTGTTCTAAACCTTTTGTGATAGAAACAGATGGAATGACCTATCGTTCTATCGCATGATCTACAAACACTTCATGAATGACAAATTCAACTTCATTTCTTTAAGAGATGAATTGGAAATTGTTCAAGGCACGAACAACGGTGAGATTGTACTAAAATCATGTAAGTATTCAACAATTTTTCAACATTAGGGAAATGATCTTGAGAACTAAAAACATTGTCCTAGTGTCCTTATATCTGATGAATCAGATTTTACCTTAGATCATCACAAATTTATGGCTTTGTGATTGTTGGATTTTTCATAGCCATGTTCTCTACTACTCTCCATCAGAACTTAATGGATATATTTCTATTTCATATCAATATTTTCTCCTATATTCACATATGTGGAAACATAGTGATTAGTTAATTTGGGTAACCATTATGTTTCATACTTTAGTTTTTAAAGATATGTTTTGGTATTACTTTTTATGATGTGGGTTTCTATGAAAGAAACTCTAATGTAATAAACCATTTATAACCCCGACGAATTTCGAGGGCGAAATTAATTTTAAGGGGGGTAGAATGTAACACCCCAAGATTTTATAAGATATATTCTTTTTAATTTCTTTCATATATTCTGTTGTACGCTAAACCATGATTATCTTGCACTATACGCAACACCGTATTAGCTTTCTGTATATGCAAAACTATTCTTGGATCGGGTTACACACAATTTCAAGTCGGTTTGATAGTAGTTATTCTACTTAACTTTTAGTGTATGTATATATATATATTCAATGTATAAATGAAATATGGTTGGATTCTATTATACACAAAAACCAAGGAGTCTTGAACTACACACAACACTGACTTGTCTTGCATTACATGCAATCGCGACCTTCCCCAATAGCGTGTGTAGTACACTATATTGAGTTTCACTAAATGAGATACTATTATAATATTATTATGAACTAGCCGTTATGAATAGTAATACCCACTTTTTGAAATTTTATAAATTATATCATTCAAAATGGACTTCATTTTTGGCTTCGGAATATCAAAATTAGCCTAGGGTGAATTTTTGGTATTTTTCTGAAAACTTTCAATTTTTAATGAATTGTGAAAACACTAGGTTACTATTTAAAAATCGACTTTTTATTTAAATAATTATTTATTTTATTTAAATTTATTATAGGTAAAATTTGATACATAATACCTATATAAGTTCAATTGAATTCATTGGAGTCATTTTATAAGAATTTGAGATATATAAAAAATTTATTGAACTTTTCACCGTCTTTTACCTACCTCCTAGGAGAATTTGAAAATTTACATAAAACATAATTTTACCACTTCTGTGAGTGGAATTTCGAAAATCTGAGAGACATGGTTAATATCAAGGAGTAAAATGTGTTTCAATAAGATAAAAATAGTTTTTGGTGAATAGTAACTTTTTACTTGTATTTACCACGGTAAAAAGTAAATAGGGTAATTAAGGGTAATAAATGATATTATTATTACCCTAACACATGTCCTAATTTTATTGTATAAGTGTAATTAGACCAAAAACTACCTTATGAATAAAATATGACCATTTAGGTCCATTTGGATTAGATTCAGACATTTATTATTATTTTATTTAAAGAAGAGTTAAAAAATTTAATATAAATGTTTAATAACTAAAACATTTTTAATATAGGGTTGTACATAAGATAAATTCGACTGTAAATATTAATTAGAAATATAAAAATATTTCCTACCTAATGGTATTTTATTTATAATTTTTAGACATTAAATAATTTAATTTAATTATGACACAATGATGATGTAGTAATTACCTTATTAATAAAATATTAACATAATTGATAATATAAATACCCAAATAAATGTAAATTTGAGACTTTTTATGAATTACACTAATTTTATAGGCTAATATGACATTTTATTAATTATCTAATTAACTTTGTTCGAACTAATCTTGCTGTTATGATTTTTACAAAAATCAATTACCAAATAGTGTCAAAATTGACATAAAATAGTTTTTAAAACAAGTATTATATTATTAATTGTTATTCTATTATTAAAAATCTAAGGTTCATCCAAATGACTTAGATAAGGTTATATATATTAATAATTAACCTCTTGGGGTTCGTTTTTCTTGTTATAGTAAGTTTATTGACCATATAGTGTAAGAGAACAAGAAGACACGGTAAAAGTTAAATTATTTAACTTAGAGTTAAATATAAATGATAAGGTTAAAATATTAACCTAAACTTGTCTAAATCATATTGGTTGAGAATATTTAGACCCATCCCCACTTTATCTTCGAAATAAGTCACTTTGGATCCATTATAAACCGAATAAGACTTTATTATAAAATAATATTTTATGTTTTATTCCTAAAGTGCCCCTCTCCTCCCTTATAAAAGGGAACCTCCTCCCTCTTCTCTTTACACAATTTTTCACCTTCACACTTGGCCAACCACGGCCCATTTACCTTTTAAACTTCCCTAGAAACATTATAGAGGTTCTGGTCTACTCAAAAGACCAACTCTAGAGCCTTAAGAGGAGGTTAAGAAGAGGCGCATTAAAGAAGAGGTAATATCCTTTACCGATTCTTTCCAATTTATTTCTTCTTATACTTCTTCTTATTTATTTGTTTCATAATAAATTAATAAAATCAGTGTCAATAATATACTGATATGTTATTATAAATATGAAACAACCTATTTCATATTCTATCCATCCTACGGAAAATGAAATCACCGCGTGTGCGTACGTATAGAATACCGTCTCCACGCCATGGTGTAATCTATTTTCCACCACCACCTTACTTAGATGGGTATAATGGTGTAAATAAATAACTATATATGAATATAAAGTGATATTTATTCTTAAATGTTATACATACACTTCAATACAATTCCCAGATCATGGAAATGATATCATCGCTCATGCGTACGTACGGACTACCGTCTGCATGAACGCGATGAGATTCATTTTCCATGATTAACCATTCAAGTGTGATTATAAAGTATATATAATAAATAATCATGAAATATATTAAATGATAATGATACTGTATTTTTTTACATATATGTTTCATTTACTTAATTCCATTTAATTCAATAAGGAAACGAAAACAGCGTTCATGCGTACGTACGGCCTACCGTCTCCATGAACGGTGTATTTCATTCCATTTATCGATCTATCATATATATTTATATGCTGAATATATATTATATATAAATCATGTTTTAAATTTTTTAATTAAGTAAATAATGATATAAGTAATAATATCATGAACAAAATGTCGAAACACGTACGATAAATGAAACAATTTTACCCAAAACACTGTTTTAACATGGAATTTACAAAATAACGGGTAATATAAAGTCATTAGTGAACCATATATGAAATAATAACAAATAATTTGATTCTTTAATAAGTCAATGACATTATTTAAATCATTATACAGGAGGTTTGGATACATATGAAGCAGATCAGACAAAATTTAAGGGATAATTATTCCAGTCTCATTCTTATCCGAGATTATTTATTCGTAAGTATTTACTGGGGTTATATTTTTAATCCATGTCCATAAAAAATGTTTTTCATAAAGTGTTAAATTTTCTTACATGTATGTTTAATTTCATGTTTAACCCTCTTTTACTTTTACATTGTGTTATGGAAGGAATCTTTTTTTACCATATGATGAACTTTTTGACTTTTCCGGCAAAAGTACGAGGAGAATGTTTTTTAACTTATACGGCATGCACTGATTTTTATGGTTTCATAAAGCCTTATTCTCATGAAGTTTACTCTACAAGATTTCATGTTTATTTTCAATAAAATACCTTTCTTTTAAAATTTCATGGTATTTTGTGAAAAGAAAATGATTTTTAAGAAGAAAGAATATTTTCCACAAGAATTATTTTCAAGTGTTTTATCAAAACCATTTTCCATATAAGATGAAATTATTTCATATGTGTATATTTCAACTATAATATCTCTATTATTTACATGGTTTCACATTTCTTATGATGAAATGATATCCATTGGTTTTATATGGATTATTTCATGGTGGGATGATGTTTATGAAAGCCATTTTATTCATTGGGTTATGATGAATGATTTATGATTATTTTGTGGCACACGTAAGAATGATTTAATTATGAGATTGGTGGGACATGTATCTCCCTCCAATTAATTTGGTAAAGATTTATATCCCATGAGATAGACATGTCTATAATGACAAGTCAATCTGGTTCAATAATACAGGGCTGGAATGGCAAGTAAACCCGGTTTAGTAAGGGACTTTGTCCACTAAGATGGTGTTGGTTGAAATTCCATGGCTAATATGGAAATCATATTATGTGATTAATGTTTTTCCAAAATTAAAAGTTTTATTCCCATTATATTTTATCATGATTGATGTTCCATTATGATCTATTCCTTACGAACTGCCATGTTTTCTATCATTGCTCAAGATTTTGTTGTTTAAACATTATGTTCATGTTTTTAAGTTCAAATGTATACGGTTTGTTTTATTTTCTCCATTCTTACACTTAATGAGCATTTGATCTCACCCTTTATATGTTTTCTTTTCCATAGGATATAAAGAATGATTTTAGGTAAGAAAACAAAAGGGGAAGATATTTATGGGAGATGTTGAAGATCTTTCACCATGATTAGAAGATTAGTTTTCCGTGTTTCCAAAGACACTAAACTATTACGGTACTTGTGTGTTGGTTTTTGTTATGTACATCAAGCTTTGTGTCTCTACAGTTGGGTCTCTACAATTATCTAATTTCAAACTTTTTTAAATGTAAGTAAAGTGATATTTTCTTAATAGATAATTTTGGGAGGAAGTTTACATTGAAAATCCCACTAGTTTTTAAAATACAAAACATCTGAAATATATTTATAAACATACCAAATCTTTATATGGAATTAATTTATCCTCTGAAGCTTAGTATGAAAGATTGACATGATTTTTTTACAAATTTTATTAAGGGAGCTGTAGATCAAACATTATTTATAATATAAGTTAAAAAAATTATTATTCATCAAATTTATGTTTATGAAATTATATTCACATAAAATCAATAATATTTAACAGATTCCATTACAAATCTTATGAAATCAGAGTTTGAGATGAGTATGATGGGTGAGATAACATATTTTCTTCATTTTCATATTTAAAAAGAACCAAATGAAACTTTTATATCTAAATATATGTATATAAAATATATTCTTAATAAATTTTGATATGAAAATACTAAAGGTATCATTAATACTATTGGTAAATCCAATACCCTTGATCTAGATGATTGTGGAAAAGCAGTTATCAGAATAATTTTAAGGGTATGATTGAATGTTTATATTACTTAACTTTTTTCATCAAGATTTAATGTTTTATATATGATTATGTGTAATATATTATGAAAATACAATGGAATGCAGTTTAAAATCTATCAAAAAAATTATCTTAAGGAAACTACGGATTTAGGACTTTTTGATTCTTATGGAAATGTTTTTGAAGTCAAAATTTTTTTGGATACTGACTTTTATATTCATAGAATATATAGGAAAATAATATATGGAACTTATAATTTCTTAGGATATTCTTTAGTTTCTTGGTCATGTAATAAAAAATACTCAGTAGCACTTTCCACTGCTAAAGCTGAATATGCTTTAGATAGATGTTTTTCTGCTCAGCTATTGGAGATACAACAAACACTCACCAACAATGGATTGATTTTTACTAAAACTAAAATACTTTTTGATAGTACTAGTTCCATTACCTTAAGTAAAAACCCATCACAACACTCTTGAAATAATTATAGAAATATAAGATGCCAGGTCCTTTGGGGTCACACACTTAAAGGATATATTATTTTACAAATCATCAGAACACAATTTCAACTTGCTAACATTTTTACAACAACTATTCCTTTTTATAGATTGGAATGTATTAAATAGAAGCTATGAATTATCGACCTAAATTGATCATTGATATATACTTCTTATATAATGATATTTTTTTACTTTTTTTTCTCTTTTTCATAATGACTATGTATGTTTTTTAAAAAAATTAGTTTTTTTCTAAAATGTATATATTTCTAAAAAATTAGGTTCTCAAAAAAATTACCATAATGAGTTTTCTGGACTCATATTTATTAATAATATTTTCAGATTCATAATCCTCAAAAGAATTGTTGGACTTTAGGAAAATAAATTTTCTAGATTTAGATTTTGTTATAAAATTTTTAGAACCATACATTCTTATAAATTATTAGGTTTCAAAAATTATTCTATTTATTTTTATTTTAAAAACATTAATAGTCATTATTATATTTCAAAAATATCATAATATTTTAGTTTACAAAAATCATGAATCCTTGGTTATTCATACCATTGAAATTTTTATACTCCATAAGTTTCTCTTCTATTATTTTTATTTTTTAAAATATTCCATTTGTATTGTTTATCATTATTATTGTAATACTTTTAGTTTGTAATTTTTTTGTTTTTTTTCAAGTTAATTTAGAAATAACTTTTTCAAATCAGATTCAACCTCAATATGATAACTATTTTTTAAACCAAGAGAGTTAGAAATTTCATAAATCATTCTTTGAATCAATACAAACCATCAGATAATAATGGTTTTATTTAAACAATTGGATTTATTTAGTAATATGAACTGAAACCCTATGATTCTATATAAGGAAGGACCCCCCCCCCCATGTCCCACATTGGTTCTCCGGTTTTTCTCATCCCAATATACTATATCATTTAAGTTTCTTTTTCCAAAAACATTCCCTTTATCTAATTCACTAGATTTAGTCTCAATATGATTGAAACTATTAAATATTATAAGAAGTTTTATTCTTCATTGAAATATTGATTTAAAGATATTGGTACTAAAATTATGGTTGAACACTTAAGAAAAATATTTCTTCCATGTTTGGGAGTATATATGTATTGAGAAACTATATAAATATTTTGATATATATTTCCCTAATATTGTCCATGAATTTTACACATGAATTAATTTTTTGAACGAAAATGGGAAACAAAAAATATCATTTTCAATTTAAATAAATATTTAAAATCTATAATATAATAATTCAGCTGATTTTTTGTGAATTCATTAAGATAGAGAATCCTACTATCCATCTCACAAGTTGCCCAATAGTCTTGGTTCATTCAGCCAAACTAGATCCAATTATTCTTTGTTTTAGAGTATAAAAAGACAAGGTAATTATATCATTTCACACCAAAATATATCAGAGTATCCTTGTGGATGCAAGGTTTTCATACAATATGAAAAGGATAACATGCTACACTCAATGTTTTTTTATGTTTCTATATTGTATTTTCCCACTCACATTCGAAATATATAACTTTATGGATTCATATTTCTTACCATTTATATCAACTATAATGGTTATATAAATTCTTATAAAATCAGGTTTCCAACCTTCATTACCAAATTGGTGGTTGAGTACATGAAATTTTTCATGATTGGGAATAAATCATATCCTATGAGTGAGAGTATTTCATTCATTTGTTATGATATAATGAACTGAATGGGATTTATATTCAATGGAAAGATAAAGAAGTTTTCTAAAAAAGTTGATAGACCTTCATGGGAGGTATAAAAATCAAGAAATGCCAAAAATGATGATAAGAAGAAGAAAATAAAGGTTGAAACCTCCCAACCAAATAAGTAAATGAAAACAAGAAAGAGTTCCTGATAAAGTCTATGAATAATGGATGAAAAAAACTTGAGAAGATGTATAGGAATCCTATTGTTATAATTGATCTCAACGAAACCACAGATATTGTAATACATTCTGAATATAAGTTGAAAGAAGCAAATAAGAAGTAATATAAAAAATATATTTCAAGAAGTTGTACATTTTGATAATCTAATGAAATATTTAGAAAGATCCTCGGAGAGGATTCATCTACCAATTTCTCAAACGAGTCAAGAAAATCCGAATTCTGGATTATCCTTTCAAGTAACATCAGTAGTTCACACTGATGTTACTACTATTATCGTAGCTGAGATTCCTTCAGTTCATTATAAGGGAAAACAAAAAGTTCTCATTGAAGAATCGACACTAGAAGTTATAGAAATAGAATCGGTTCTAGTAGTTCAATAAAAATCATCAAAACCTAAACTAGTAGGAAATGGAATTTTGAGAATATATATAAGTCTTGAGGAGGAACTAGATAAATTATTTGATGAAGTGGTTAATGGTAAATACGAATAATAATAAGAAGAATACACTGAAATTGAAGAAGAAATTGAGAAAGTGGATGAGAATAAAGAGGCTGATAATAAGGAAGGAACTTAATCGAATAAAAATTCATCAGATTCACCTTCATAATCATCATCATCAGATCTACCTCCTAGAAATAATAAAGGAAGTGATGGTGGTAGTTTTGACTATGAAATTTTAATCAAAGGAAGCTAAATCCTTACCATAGAAAGAATAAGAATATCATATTCAAAAACCAAGGTTGATGATAAATATGGCAATGATGATATTGATTTCATGGAAATATTTGACGACAATATAGTTTCCATAAAATATGAGAAATTTTATTCAATGGTTGAATAGAATAAAAGATAGAAATAATAAGTTAGAACAAGTAGAATAAAACTTCATGAGGTTCAGTAAGATAGATTGGATTTAGCCAGAACCATTTTTTGTGAATAAGTTGATTATATTATTCATCATTCAAAAATCGTAGAAGGAAATATTATTTACTCCATAAAATTTTAATCTTGATGACTACATATTCAATAATGTCTTAATGAAAAATGGGAATATATAAAGTTTTTAGCATAGAACGTTTTTCATATTGAATATCAGTTGAATTTTTTTCAAGAAACATCCCAAACTCATAAATGTTATGTGATCAAGTGGTAAAGTGTTCACACCAAGAGGATGCTGATCAAAAATAGTAGGATGATATTTTGATTATGTAAGTAAACTCATGAATGAATCATCCAAAAACTTCAATCAATTATTAAAATAAATGGTTGTTATATTCATGTTTTTGGAAGACTTTAGAGATACGCTTAAAATTTTACTCCATATGTAAATAATTTTAAAGGAAAGATTTGATATATGCATTTGGAGTTGAATGGACTCAAATTATATGAAGAGAAAATTAATTTACTGAGTAATCAGAACAAAAGATTTTCTATGAAATTCCATATTAAATAAGATATGGTTGAAAAGATGGAGAGGCACCAAAATGAGTTCAGAAAGAGAAAATCTTTTTTTAAGAACATGATGAAGAAATAATAACATTTTTAAATCTCACATATTTGTTTTTGGAAAAAAAATTGAATCATTTTTAAAATAGGAATGAATTGCTTCTTTATCCGATTACAATTTCTATGAATGGTTTCCAATTATTATTGGATTAATGTTCAATCATATTTCAATTGTGGATAATGATTTTTTTAAAATATATTGTTTCATAGGTTTTCTTCTCTAACTATTTCAAGAATCTTTGTATCCCCATTCCTTTTTTAAATTCACAAAGGGGGATATTTTATATATAAATGGGGATAAATTATTATCAAAGGGATATTTCTCAAAAAAGGGAGGAAAATTTTGATAAAAGAAGTAAATTTTATACCAAGGGGGAGAATATGTTCCTTAGGGGGAGACATTATCCCAATGGGAAGTTAATAATATTCAACATCATACTCTCTATCATATTTATAATATGTGAAAACATAAGAGCGAGTTAAGGTTTTAATGATTAAATTTGAATATGATGTATATAAAAGAACATGGAATTAAATTTTTTCATGTTCTTCTTTTATTTACATTTTGGGGATTGTGCTTTAAAAAATGGAGGAGATTGTTGATTTCAAAGTTAGACTTACTAATTTTCCATTCCTTTAGTTTTGGAAATTAGAAACACTTTCTTAAATACATTATTACAAAATTTTCATATCCCAATGTGTTTTATAATGTTTTTGTAGAGAACTTATTATTTTAACATGCTTATAATAAGTTATAATGTATTATAGATATAAACTCTATATTCTTCTTTATGATTATCATAATAATTTTTATGTCTTATAAAATCTAAGTAACCCCTATCATACTGTTAGTTAGACTTTCTCTCATGAATTTCATACTACCAAAGTCCTAAAAATTTTATTGATATCAATACATATAAAAATTTTATTGATTTTCATAATGATTATCATAATGAGAGTCAAAAGGAACTTCACCAAATAGACTTAAGATTACAATAGTAATATAGATAACTTGTTTCTAATTTATGGAACATATTTTACACTGTAATGGTGTAGACCAATACAACACCAGACAATCAATTTCAAAAGATTCATTAAGTTCCCAATTTCCAATTCATTGGGACAACCTCATATAAATAAGACCATTGAGAGAGAAATATGATCTTTAGAAATATTCTTATAAATATCAAGTCATTAGAAGAGTTTTGAAATAATTTCTAATAATTTATTTATTTTAATTTTCTCATTATACATGAACTCTGGATATTACATAGCATGAACATCTTGTTCCTAGTCTTCCTAATTGTTTAGGGTTTTGTAATTATAAGGAATCCTTGTCAAGTTGTATCCTTAATAACTTTTTCATTGTAATATGCCTCCAATAATCATAAAGATCAAGGGATTCCAGGGAAAATAAGAAATAAAATATAATCCATATGATAAAGGGTTATGAGGGCTATGTAGATAGATAATTCTATCATCATATTCATGGCTTCTGATGATAGGAAGACAAAGTCATTTCGATATTCACATTGAGGGTTTCCCTAGTAAGGGATGATAGACATTCTTATATGTATAAAATAAGGGATAACATTAGTCTGAGTTATGGAATACCTTATTATTACGGTTAAAATATGTTTATCTTTTAATAAATTGATATTATTTCTTTCATTTTATGCTATATTGTTACTTTCTTCTAAAATGTTTTTTTATTTTTCTACACTATTAATAGGAAGGGAATAATCATATTCATCTTTATGTTCTTGTTGTTTTATCATTACTAATATAATAGTGATAATAAAAATACATTTTAATAATTCATATCCATCATGATTATGATTTTTACACTCTTATAAATTCAATCCATCTTGAATCTAATTAGTTACACTGATATAACCATTCACAGACTAAATCTAATTCTATAACTTTGGTAATAAGACATAGGGTTGAGTCTAATAACCTACTTTTAGAGCCATTGGGATTGTTTAGTTTAATTAATTTAAACTAATTTTTTTAAACTACAATTCACCCCTGTAATATGTTATCCATTATAAGAATATTCTTATAATGCTAATCAATATCTTTTTATTTACTAATCCAACCACATATTCTAAAAAATGAACTTCTATAGTAATCAATATGATAATTCTGTTTCTACCATTTCCGCAATTCAAACTTCTACAAACATTAATGTTTCAAACAATCTTCAGAAAGATAAATTTTCTTCTAGTTGTGTCCATCTGATGATATTTCATTTAGTTTAAAATTTCCCTTATAGATTTTTTATTTTATCATCACAACTTTAAGTTATCATTTTATCAATTCCATAATCATTTTCTGAGTCATCCTTCTACAAATATATCTTATAGAGATTATTCATATATTCATTTATCTAGATTTATATTTTTTCATATAAATCATATGTTACATGTTTCCAAAACTTCTAGTGAGTGGAAATTTTTAAGTTCAACTTACCATGGATTAAAGTTGGTATTTAATCGAAGTGACTTTATTCTAATTATTAATTAGTTTAGAAACCTTTTACATTGTTCTTCTAAAACCATCAGCGGTTTAGGATGCTTAGGTTTTTATTCCATATAATTTGATCCTCATGCTACACCTATTGCATTGTCTATATTTTGTAAACTCATAACACTCCTTCTTTAATCTCCCTCTAAAAAATCCACTACTAACTCATTCTGGAACCCCGATTCTTAAACCCATATTTTTTTCTCCTTCTATATTTTCACCTACTAAACATTCTTACAAAAACTCATATTTATCTTTATTAGAATATAAAATATTTCCTTTGACTAAAATAATATATAATAATGAATAATAGATATTAATTTTGTTTGTTGTAACTTTTAAGAGCATAAAAGAATCATCAGGATCTTAATGATGATTTACCCAATGAAACAGATTTCACCATAACTTCTCCAAGAAACATGTCCATCAATCACATATATATATATATTGGAAAAAAATTCAACCAAAATAATTTGGGTATAAAATTTTTTAATGAATATTTCCTTTCACCCGCATTAATATTGACCCAATTACATTGGAATAAAAAAACAAATTTTCTTTTCCATCAATAATTAACTCAATAATATCAATAGATTTGCATTGTAACATTAATAATAAACAAGAAATATTTGATTATTTTATATTATTTAATATTATTCATAATTGATATAATAAAATATAAAACCATTAATACTGTAAGTATTGAATATCATTGTATTCTTCAGAGGACCTAAATTTAAGAACTCCAAACCTTCTAATAGTTTAATATAATTATCAACATCATTTATCAATAAAAAAATTTATAAAATATTTCAACATAAAAAAAATAAATATCAATATATTTAAAATATGTGTACAAATAAAAACAAAAAATTTGTGTAAATCATTTAATAATTAAAACTTTAACCAATTTTCATAACTCTACCTCATTTCAATTTCAAATATTAAGGAATATTTCCATTATTATCATAAATTATTTGACATATAGATATATAATATCTATACTGAGTAGAATATTTTTGTGTACTTTTACTAATTATAAATATTTCAATGAAAATTAAAAGACCATTCTGACTTCCTGACCAAAATATGGAATTAAAAAAGATGTATTTTTATCCTAAGACTGACATTTATAATCATCACCACATCCCAATAGATATAATTTTTTCCATATGAAATATAAATACATTGAATATAATGTTGGTAAATCTCCAACTGGGCAACCATCAATAATAGATCTACCTATTTAAGCTTTATATTTCATATAAGATATCAAATATCCTAGATACCTAATAAATATCAGTGAAAATTTTATAAATAAACCTTATAATAATTTAATTGTAAAATTATAATTTATTAATGATAAATAAATTAATGTTATGTACCACTCATTTAGAATAATCCATTAATAATGTACGGGCCCTCTCATTTTAGACAATTCAGCAAAATTAACTTTCAATGGAATCATTAGAGTGAAAAAAGTATAATAAAAGCATTTTCTCTAAATGAAAATGAATTTTTAAAATTATTTAATATATTTTACCCAATTAATTTGAGTTTAAGACTCCATATAAGTTTCATAAATAATTTTTAAACGTTAAAAACAATAGTAACTATCTCGGAAGGTAATAAATTATGCATTCATAGTGGCAGTAACTACTTAAATATTATATATTAGTGATAAATTTTAAATCATTTTAATTTACAATAATATCAACACATTTTCAAATGTTACATTAATATATATTAGATTCTTTTATATTTTTTAATAATTAAATAAAAATATTTTTTTATTTTTTATGGAAAAATATTCATAGAAACTTCACTTTCCCATTTTTCATAGATCGCACATGATATTCACTATTTTTTTGTCTTTGATGGAATTTTAATGATATTTTAATTTACATAACTCATTATATAATATAACAAACACATTTTATCATACATTATTCTAAATATTTATAACATCAATATTACAACATAACAAATTAAATTAATCATATTGATGTTAAGGATCTATTTTTCTTCCATTGTTGTGTTATAGGTGCATCTAATGGTCTTTGAACTATTTTCCCATTTTCATTAACTTAAAATATTTTCTAAAGTATGTACTATAATTTTATATTTATGAAAATATTTATTATCAAGATAATACTTTTGGAGGGAGACTCAAACCTATTATTTTGTTAAACCCTCACTTGTTATACAAAAGTCAATGAAGTGTATCATGAAATAAATATTAGAACATGATAAAACAATTTTTATATATGTTATTTGTTGAGTCTCAAAATGAAAGTTAAAAATTTGGTAAATTAAACTAGATCTCATGTTATAATTAAAAAAAAATCCTTGTCTAAGAATTTCACTAGTGGTTCACATCAAAGCATCATATATTTTAATCATTTTCATAGCGGATATATATTATATTTCTACATCATAATTCTGTAACCCTTATAATTATTCTTCAATATTTTTGAGGTAGACATAAATTCAATATCTAGGAAATTGATTTCCATAAAAATCATTTATATGATGAATGAATTTTGATGTATAAACATCTAAGGAGGTAGATTGTAAGGCCTCAAAACAATTTACAACATGATAATGTTGTTTTATCATAACCCTAAAAAGATTAATATGTCTATTTAAAATATCAATCATACATTTAATTGATCATAAGAGAAATATATATGTGGGGAATAAAAGGCCTTACATTATTTTAAATCTATTTTTTGTCTCATGAACTAATCATCAATATTATCTAAATATTTAAATTTGGATGGTCAAACATTTTTGTTTACATAATGATTCCTTAAAATCTGTTCTTTAGTAGAAAATGGTGTAAAATTTTTATAAGAGTTTTATTTTCATTTTTTTCCATTGTAGAACATTGATTTTTACTAGAATAATTATTTTTTTTGATTCAATATAGAAGTACAATATGTTTTCCACTCTTCTCTATTCAAATATTTTCCAAAAATATATCATATAATAATTAGTATATGAATGTATCTTTATATATCTCCATCAAAGATTTATAATATCCTTGTTGATATAATAATGTGACAAAGATAACTAATATTTTCAAATTTATCATTTGATAGTTTCAGTATGATAAAAATTGATTTTTGTATACTTTTTAATTGGAACTTTATATGGTATAACATAAATGAAAAATGTTGTTTTTAATACTTATCACATTATTTAATGAGTTTTTTACTTCTATAATTAAATAATTCAAAAAATTCATTTCTTGGTCAAGTTAGGGTTTCCTTTATATTATCCTCTATAAAATCTTCCATTAATATGTTACTTTGTAGACTAGGTTCTCTTGTAGTTTGTAAAAATCATTCTTATGTTGATAATTGACATTTAAAATGTTAATTTAATAATGAAAATTGTGTTATATATTTTCATTTAATTATTTAAATTTTTTTTATAATTTTGTTATTTAATTATTTTAATATCAAATAACCTTAATCTTAATTATAATAAATCTCTTTACCTAATGAAATTTTTTGAAGTTAATAATTTTAACTCACACATGAATTTTTTTTCTTAATAATGTAATTATCTTAGAAACCTTTTATAAGCTTTACGAAAATTTATTTTAAAATTTAAATTTTATTAATCATAGTAATTTTAATTGATAAAATAAATATCATATCTAGGATTATTATAATTAAATTATTATTTAATGTCAATTTTAATAAATAACATTATAATTAATTAACGTTAGTGAAAGTAAAAGTTACATTGGAAAAAAGTACAGACGGGTAAAGTGAAAAGTTAATGTACAAACCATTAAATCACTCAAAAATTGAGTGAAAGGGATTATTTTCTACTATATCATGCCACATAATCCAAACTTTATAATTATGGGGTTATTTTAAATTGGATAGTGTAAATAAATAATTTATTAAATTGGGGTAATTTTAAAACTACCATTCTATTAACTTATAAAAGGAAACACTTAAAACCTCCTCCCCCATATACACATATACATTAAAATTACATAGTAAAAATATTCCTCTTTCTCATCCTAGAAGACTATAAAAAACAATAGCCTTTTCCACCCTTAATTATCTTAATCCCTTCTTTTCTAAGGATAAATCTAAAGAAAATTATAGTTCACTGTATAAATATTACTCTCCTATGAGTATTTATTCGTAATTTTCACCTTTATAGTATTCTATAACATTTATAATATAAGAAATTAAATATTATATATATAGTAAAAAATTATTATCTTATTTACAGAATAATTATCCATTCATTATAGTGCTTATACTAAAAAACATATGCATCGATCGTGCATGTATGCAGACTATAACCTCCATGACATGATGTGGTTTGTTTTTATCACAGTCTATTATGATTTTAATAAAGGATGTTTTTGAAGAATACATTTTGTTATGTCTCTTATAAAATTATTAAATTTATCACCTATTACATTTACCTTCATTCTATCCATTCTTTAATTAATATGATCGTTAATCAGGCATATGTACAGACTACCACCACCACAAACAATGAATTTTAATTTCAATATCACCCATACTAAATGGTTCAAATAATGGATTTTATAGATATAAAAGATATATAATACATTCATAATCTTATATATATATTATGTAAAATTATATAATAAATATTTCTTACTCATTCGTTCATTACTACACGCTTTAATTTTGGTCGGGTTACCGCCTATTTAAGTGATGTTGTAATGTTTATATATTGAGTGATTAGGGGATGTTATATAATATTAATGAAATGTGAGAATAATGTATTAAAAAAATTTATAAGGTTTGGGACTTATAATATTAATATCAAAACATGTATATAATATATCTTATTTATTCATGAAAAATACTAAAACAAGTTTTTCTCACGCATCAACTTCAAGAGTCGTAATTAAAAATCTAATGGGATGAAAGTGGAAAATATTAAATAATAAATGGAAATATATTAAATAAAAATATTTTATCTTTTAACAATTAAATTTGTAACAAATATCATGTATCAACAATAAAATTACAATGTATGAGAAAAAAATCAAAATTATTAACACCTGATGTTAAAAATAAGCTAAAATTAATCACTATATTCATTGTAAAAAATTATAAATGATGTATAAAATTTTTTATAGTGATTAATAATGCTATTAAATATGTTATTAAGATATGTATGGTTTTTTTATAATAATTTAGAGTCTTATCAACAAAATAGGGAATTAAGGTAATGGTTCTTTGTCGCAAACTCCCTTTAGTTCATGGATGTTTTATTTTAAGATTCTATTTACTCTTAATTAGTGTATATATTAAAAAATTGATATTTTATCATGAAATTTATTTTATTAATGGTATTTGAGGTTCATTTTCAATAAATTACACCTTCATTTTCTTTTATTAATATGTTACTCAAGTCGTAATTATTATTTTGACTTATGACTTTTTTTCTATGATTCATGAAATCTATTAATGATTTTGATATTCTAAGTAACTGTTTTATACCATTATCTTTTAAATTTTTATATTTACTTTTTATATATGGATATTAATTATCTTAATTAATATCATCTCCTTTTATGAAATTCTTCCTCAAATAAATGCATGATATTGATATGAATAACTATTATACTTTCCAATGGATATTTTTCATCCATGTGCATGTTTTACCTATCGAATGTATTTTATATAATTCATCATTTGAAATTCATAATTATCATCTTCCCTTATAAATGATTCATTTTATCATCCTATTAACAATGTGGGTTTTACTAAATGGTTTTAATGGAATTTAAACATTTTCAACATGACTATATTTCAAAAACATTCTTCTAAACTAATATTTTAAAATATTCAAAATGAATTATTTCTATATAGTTTTCAAAAGGGTATTTAAACTAATGTGAATTTTATAAAAAAAATTAAAATGAAATATTTTAAATGTTTTCATAGTTCCCATTTGGACTAGAATTAATTTTTTTAAATGTTTCTATGTGGACATATATCTATTTTTTCCTTTTTCATTTTATATAATAATTCTTGTATCTAAATTCAAGTTTTTATAAAAATAAAATTATTATTTTCATGGTTTAATAAAATATTTATTTTAAAAAATTTAAATGTGCAATAGAAATTCTTATTTTAAAATAAAATTTCCTAAATATTTTAAGAGTGTTCTTCATCCATGTCATTTACTTGATCTAGGGTATTCTTAAAATAAAATCATCTGCCTTTTTTATATAGAAGAAAAATGAAATTATATTTAACATTTGTGGTAAGATCCATCACATATATTTTCTTTACTAATCATCCATTTTTATAATAATGAATAAATTCTAACGTTTTCCTCTATGAATTCCTTATATATTAATATATTATTAAAGGATGTTCACCTAGATACCCAATACATTATTTTATTGGGGATATGATTTTCTAAATAGTATATCCATTTCCTATATATTGTAAATACCATATACATAGTCATACTTTTTCAGTGGTATTTACCTATAATTACACTTAATGTCATTGGATACCCATTTATTTTTCATTGGTTTATCATGAAATTTTTTTTTACGAAATCATGAATTCATTCATAGAGGAACACTTGAAAAGGATATAAAACACATTTTATTTCCTTGATTTTTTATGAAATGTTGATTGAAACCATGTATCACTCGTGTATAAGATTTTTATTATGTATCATATGGCCACAAAATTATATATTCATCCAATGTATTGGGTAATGTTTCTATCTAATGAGATATCATAGTGTGGGGGTAGTGAGCAAAGAAAAATCTGACACGTGGGTGGTTATCCTAGAAAATTATGTTCTATTAACATGGAAAGGATCCTTTACTCTTTAATATGTTGTTATGTTTATGTTCTTTCCACATTTCTATGATTTCATGCTATGATGTTATGATATTTTCTTATACCATGTATATATGATATCATCTCTTTATATCATACTTCTTTGATTATTATCATACTCATTATGATGTCATGTTATGCATCAAGACTCCATTTTATTCTTTATTATTATATTTTCCCTTATAGAGGATTTTATCTCACCCCTTTCTATGTTTCTATTTCACTAGGATATGAAATAAAATATTAAGTATGCTAAGCCTAGAATATTATCTTGTGGGGAGAATTTATGGGATACATTAAATAATCATTATAGATTATTTGTTTTTCTTATTTAATTTAAAAAATGTCCATTAGATGATAAATACACGGGTTTTATTTTTCATTATTGTCCTAATTATCCAAAAAATTAAACAAAAATGTCATTAGATTATAAATGTGTGAAAGATATTGAAATCATAGATGTGTATCAATGTTTTATTGTAAGGTATGTGATTTTGGCACTCGATCCACGAGCATCTGTCCTCGGGATCTATAGTTGTAAGGAAATGTAATAAAAAATTTATCAATAATTAATTTATTACTTACATATTCAAATAAAACATATATTTGTATAACTCAATAGAAATAAAATATTAAATTTATTTAAAATTTATTATATTTATATAATCCAACCGATACCCATGTATAATTGATTTCATACACAATCATATATATTTATCCATATATGTTATCACTATCTCTCTCTTTCATTATATGGTTCAAATAACATGTAGCAATATCGTCATATTTTTTATTGTTTATTTAAAATGGAAATTATCCTTGTAGTTCTAAAAGTAATTATTTTTTAGAAGTGTTATAATCTAATATTATGATCAAAATACATCATCATACTGTATAGTAAACAAAATTAATATTATATAACTCATAACATTGTAATTTTTAAAAACATATAAAATAAACTATTTCAAATAATAATAAAATTTTAATTTTATTTATAATAATATTTTCAAAATAAATATTTTAAAAAAAAACAAATTCATTTTAAAAAATCAGTCAAGATACAAAATAGTTATAAAAATTTTCAAAATTTATTATATGATATATAATTGATATCACACATTTCATAATCAACTCTTTATGATAACACTAAATTAGTTTAACAAATACATTAAGAAATACAAAAATATTATCAAAATAATTTCCAAAAAACAATTTGAGTTTCTTTTTGAAACAAAATCTCATAAAAACCGAATAATTTAAATATATTTTAATCAAATAACAATATATTTTATCATTATGAAGAATAAAATTTCTAAAACTACACCAAAATAATTTAAAAGATCAAAAAATAAAAACATAAACCAAAAAATATTTAAATAATATTCTTACACACATGTCATTATATTATGTTCAACACATGTCATATATTTATCAAAATAATGGGATATTTTAGTGAATTTGAAGGATTTAAAACTCATAACATGGCTTCATTACAATGTAAAAATATCATATTAATTACCCAATCAATAGATAATCAATCTATAAACATTATGAGAAAAGTAGATAAACATAATGATGAAGGAAAATGTTTCCCCTAATCCAAGGAAGTCATATAAATTAACTATCATTCACTCAAATTATTAAAAGGAATCAATAAGGTAAATTAATGTAATGTTACATAACATAACAAATATGGGTGGAATTTAATGTCACTCATTAACTCATAAGATTCATTTGATACTTCTTATTCAACATTTCTTATAACACTTAACACTTTTTTTGATTTCTTTTGTAAAAATAAGTGTCTAAATTTTATTTTGGATGAAATAATTTCACATTAATTCTCATATAAAACAACTATAATAAGTGATTCAAATATGAAATCTAAAATAATTATTATAAGTGATAATTATTATAATTATATTTTACTATTTGATATCTAATAGAGTATAAAAATGATTTCTTCAAAAATGTACATTCCATATAAAGTGGAATAAAAAAATTATATTCCACAACACTTTATAAAACTAATTGGAAACAAATTTATAGTCTCACATGGATGACCAAATATGATTAACCACATAATATTTGGAAAATTATATTGTTTCGTAATATCAATACATAAAATAAACAATAAACTATAGAACCAAGTAATGGGTTTTTTGGTATGCACGGGATATTTAAATAAATATATATATATACTAAAATAAAAAAAATATAAAAAATTAGGATTGAGGGAGGATACAATTGTTTAGGTGGAGGTGGAACTAAGGGAAACATTGATGGAAATAGGGGAGGGTGGTGATTGAAAGGGAAGGTCGGCCATGGAAGGATACATTAGTGGTGATGTAGGATCATCATGGGAGATAATGTTTAAGTAGATTTGTGGTGAAGGTAGGGAATAAAAATTTATTATGGTTAGAGGGAAGGGAAAGGAATGTTGTTTTATTTTTTTAATAATTTTTCGTATATATTTTTCAAAAAAAATCCACCAAAGAGTTGATTTTAAATATTTTTTTTAAAATCTCCACTAAAATAAATGAAATATATTTAATTAACCATTTACTGGTGGTTATATAAAATATTTTTTAAACCCACAACTATTTATATATGTTTTTATTTAGATATATGATATTTTGGCCGGAACTATTTGTAAAAACAACATGTTGCTTGGTCTTAATCACTTAATATAAGATTTTTACAATTCAAAGTCTTTCTAAAGTTAAAAAATGATTTTAATAAATTTATCTATGTTTTATATATTAGTTTTTTATTTATTTTTATGATATATAATATATTATTTGATTAATTAATGATTATATAAATTATATTTTGTTAAAAATAATATTTTCTTTATTTAGTTACAGATAACATAAATCATTGCAAAAAAATGACCCTTAAAAAGACAGTTGTGATTTTTTCCATATAATTTAAATAAAAACTGCCAATATTTTTTTAGTGGTGGATATAAATTTTTTTATTAAATTAATTATTAACTTAAACTACCACTTTATTAACATTAAACATCCACTAAATAGTTTAATAATGATACCTTCTAAAATCACTCCTAAATATAAGTAAACCACCCCGCATATAATTCCAATATTAATAAACATTGAAGTTTTTTAAATCACTATTAACCCATTTAAATAATTTTTTAATGAAATTCAAAAATCTAAAAAACAACCTCTATATCATTTTTTCTATATTATTTCTCTCTAAACAAAATCTAAATATTTTTTAATTTTTAAATGATAGTAGGTAAAAACATGAACTTATCAACTAAATTTAATGCCCTATAATCATTTTTTATTATACTAAAATCATCAGGTAATGTTTCTTAAAAATATAGGGTGATAATAAATTATTTTACTACTAAATATAATAATTGATTATTCATGATACAAATGCAATAAAAACTCATGTTTGGATATTTTACCACATGCATGATATATTAAGGTCATTATATCATCCATCATTTTTCAAACTCACTCAAAATAATCTTTAGTATAAATAGTTTTCAATTAAAAAATTGTATTAATTTTCTATTATAATGTTCTAAATATAAAATATTTAAACCAATAATATCAAGTAATTTATACCAATATTTTCAGTTGTATCCTCATCACACTTTACTTGATCATTTTCTCTAATATGCTACTAGACAAGATAGTTTTGAAAAAAAAATTCTGATATGATAACTCAACTCATAATGAGTTTTTAATAGTATTCCAAGATAGTTTTAATAATGGAATCTAATCTATCCATGTTCAAAAGCATTATTGAAATCAAAAAACCAAAAAAATCATGTCATTTTGACACTCATTTGCGATATGTTCATCATTTTACATCTAAATTTTACCTATTATAGTTTAAAAACTAGTTTATTGTTTAAAATAATCACTTTTTATAAATTAAAATAACCTATTAAAAATTTAAATGACTTTTTTTTATAAAATTCAAAAAAATACATAGAGTTATAAATCATTAAAATTATTATGTATAAAAATATTTAATAAATTTTAGATAATAAAGAATTTAATTTTTACTTTTATAAGGTTCTTATTGAAAAAATGAAGATAATAATATCAACATAATTTAGAATTAATAAAATAATGAAATTATTAAACAAAATTGAAATTTAGTTGTTTCTATTAATTAAAAAATATTCAATATATATATATATATATCTTAAAAATTATAATTCATTTTTATTAGATTTGTTAAATATATGTTTCAATTTAAAATATGTAAAAATTATGTTTTTCAATTTATTTTTTCATTATGAAAATTATTTTTTTTTCATTTTAGAAATGTAAAACAATTTTCATTTAAGTATTAAATATAATTTTTAAAAAAGTTAAAATGTGAAAAAAATAAATGATATTTTTCATAAATTGAATACTGTGATAAAATTACATGTATCATCAATTTATGTAAAAAAATTAATTTTATTTTTAAAATTTAGAAGAAAAAAGTAAATTACCTAAAAAAATTAATACCGTGAAATTTAGATTTTGATATAATAAAAATCACATCAAAAATAATTTATATTTAAAAATATCAATCAATTAATTAATAAAATTTCTAATTTTAATATTCATATCATTAACATTTAATATATATTATTTATAAAATAAATAAAATTATAATTCAAATTAATAGAAAAAATATACACATGATCATTTTCGAAAGTTAGATCCTAATAAGAATTTCTAATTTCACATTTTATACTTTCAACAATTTCATAGAACATAATGATGATAAATAAGGAAGTATTTAAATAGTTATCATAATAACATTAATTATTAATAATTTTTTTATATATATAATTTAAACTGATTTTTATTTTAAAAAATATCACATTGACGATTGAAAATAAATCAACATATATCACATAGACCGAAAGGGGTTATGGTGGTAAGGATACAATAATACTATGTTAGTAGACTTTTCCTATACCTATGAAAATGATATTTATTATTGTTCTTATATGTTGATCATATCATTTCACGATGTATGTAGATAAAAATGGGTTTTAGAAAGAATTACACTTATCTACAATTAATGGAAAACATCAAAAAAACTGATTAGGCAACATGATATTCTATTTGTGTTGATCTAAATATATTAAGATAAAAAATGGGGCTTTTTTTCATTATTGATCGGATTATGTCTAGTCACATAAACAAAATATTGATATTGATCACTATGAAGAAACTAATAGGATCCTTCCTTATGTTGTATTCATATAATGGATTAATCTCCCAATACTTAGAAAGGATACCCTCTTTCGCATGGTTTTTGTAAACCATGGGTTTCATATATATATATATATATATATATGGCTTCAAATAGAATTAAATGATAGGAATCACAAAAATCATCTCATTGTATTGGACACTTTTATGGGAACGGAGAAAACACTTTAATGCCAAAAATATTTTATAAATTTTTAATAATAATGATCAAGGTTATAAACTACTTATAACCTACACCCATGAATAAAAAAATGTCAAACAACTAAAATGGTTCACATTCTATCACCAAGTCTCCACTAAATTATTATCATATGATAATAAACCAAACATGATATCTTAGAGTGGGGGAATATATCTAAATCTTTCATTATTAGATAAATACAACATCATTATAGTTATTTATACTAAATTTTTACCATTTGAAACTCTTTTAAGAGATTTGTAATAAAAAAAATTATTCTAATGGTTGTGACATCAATTGAGATATCGTGGTTTTTTTACTTCTTCTTTTACTTGTACTCTTTAATGTTTCTTCATATTCATGTTTTTTTACATTCAATGTAGTGAGTAATTACTCATTCTTCTTCATCAGTATTTGAATTTAGGATCACTGGATATTGCAGAAACTGATATTTGAGTACGTTGTTTCTCTACATTATTCTTTAACTCAATTTACTAAGGAATTAAGTCAATACCTTCCATAAAAATAGGCATCCAAACATATTTCATATCACACCCTAACTATGGAATTTAAATTATTTATATCTAATTACATATTTTTTAGCATCGATTTTAATTTTTGGTAGTTGGCAGGTCGAATTTTAATTTTTTGGATGTTTTTTAATTGTTGCATGGTTATCCCACAGAGTTAGTAGTAACCGTGCGGTTCCTCTGTGGGTGCACAAGGGAGGTAGTGGTGGGGTGCACTACTTGCACATGTTCTATTAAACTATGAGAAATGATTCAGAAATGAATATATCAAAAGACAGAGCTGAGTATCATGGTTGGCATATGGTTTCTAAAACCATTGGACTAACTTGTATTTGTGCCCCATATTTCCAGTATGGTGCAGGTGCATGGCGCATGGTCTAGTAGACCATGCAGCCATATCGTGTGGCCTTCTCGGTGTTACAAAAATGAAAATAAAATAAGATAAAGGTAAAATAAGATAAAAATAAAATGTTTTATTATTATTATTTTGATTATTATTATTAATATTATTGTTTAGTTTAATTTAATTATTATTAACTTTATCATTAATTATATTTTTAAGAGGTTTAGGGTTTTATCAATCACCAAAAAGGTCTTTATCCTTTTCCTTACCCCATTTATGGTGCACCCCCCCCCCCCTCTCACTCGACCCAGCAGACCGGGGGAGCTACAACGCTCCACCTGACCCTACTTCTTCTCATGCCCATGCAACCCATCCAACTGGGGGAGCTCTAGTACATCCTCCTCCCTTCATTCTCTCTTGACCCAGCCAACCGGGAGACCTCTGTTGCGCCACCTTCTATTCCTTTGGCAACTATTTTTTCTCTCATTTTATAGTAAATTCACCTCTAGTAAGTCTTTTCTCCCTTCTCTTCCTTGATTTTGTGGGTTTCCTCTCTTTAGGGTAGTGTTCATGGTTTGGGGAAACCCAAATTAATTTGGAGGGTTTTCTTTTGTTCAATTATTGATGATTAGGGTTCATCGGGTCCCATTGAGGCTAGTTATAGCCACCACTGTCAAGGGAAGTGGGTTCACCATGAGCATCAGGTAATTTTTCCTTTTTTTATTATTTATTTCTCAATTTATAATTGTGTATTTTATAGTTTTTTAGTTTCTGGTAATTTTTTATTTGTCTGTTTTTATTCATCATTCATGATGAGGTTTTACATGCATGTACCGGGTAAGGAATATATATATTTTCCCCCTTTGTACACATTCCCAAATGGATAGTGTAATATGCCCATTAAAGCTATGGGTATTTATTTATATTTATTTATTTATTTAAATTCATGTGTGTGTAAGTGTATAGACCAAATTCATGTTGTCTTTATAAAATTCATCAAGATTTGAAGTGTTTCAGCCTGGTATGCTCCCTTTTGAGGTAGGTTCCCTATGAATTCTCCATTAATTTGAATTCCTGGATTTCTTGTCATTTTAAAAGTGTGTTTTTATATTTATTTGGTATATATATATACATATCTATGGGTTTCTTAAACTTTATTTCACCACTTTCAATTTGTTTCAAATTTATTTAAATAAATTTTTGGTAATTTTTAAATATTTATTTTCAATGTGAAGTATCCTATGTGTTTGATAATTGTTTTCTAAAATATTCAAAGATTGTTAAGTGAGCTTTTTGGAACATAAACTTTTTGAAAAAATGTGTTAACTAAAACATGTCTTGTTTGGAAACTCAAATTTTTGTTTCTAAATTTATTGACATGAAAGCCTATTTAGAAACTTTTTAGTGTGTTTTGTATTTTAAACTGGGATTTGGGAATGGAATTAGTAAGTGAATTTGTTTTGGAAAATGTAAAGGCCTAGTAGGTACCTTGATATGTTTTATAAAATGGTTTGAATATCATGTGATATGGGGACCTGTTGGTTTTTTATAACAATTTCGAAAAAAATTACTTTTCATTTGTGTTGTGATTCTTCGATTATGTCTTGAGAGAACTAGACCTTTGGATGAGATCCTCTATAGTGGCTTGTGCACAGTGTTTCATGCATGACAATGTTGTTGGTTGTGATTACTATACCATGTTTCTCCAAGTTTCAAAATTATTATTATAATAATGGGATTCATGGGAATCATAGATATGGTAGAGTGATGGTTACTTATCAACCCTGATTAGATAGGTTGGTACCCCTTGGATTAGATAGAGGCTAGGTGGGACATGCCACTTGATTGGGTAGTTTACAGAAGCTAATTGGTTATAGACAATAGAGATTCACCGTATACAGGAAAGTGAATCTAAACTGAGTGCGTTAAGGATTTATTCTAAAGATGGTTAGGAATATCCCATGATTACATGCTTTTATTTTTCCTGTTTATTTTTTATTCACATTTTGTTACTAGAACTCAGGACACCTTTACTTTTCTTCTCATATTAAAAGACATGTTTGCGAAGTATTTTTCTCTTAAAATACTTTATTAAAATGACTTATATGATTAAGAAAAAAAATTAAATGAAATAACAAGAGTTATTTTCCTAAAAAATAATCATGTTACTTATTTTGATAAAAGAGTTAAAATACTTATATTTATATATCATATTTTAAAACTAGTAAGAATGGGTTTCACCTTAGATGTAGGGAATTGGGAATTGATTATCTTTGGAACCCCTACTGATCATTTAATTGTTCACAGCTACTTTAAGTTTGAATTTTTAGGTTCTTTATGTTTTTTATTGCACCCAGAGTGAGTGTGGTTATATGGTTGGTGGTAACCCATTAGGTCACTTAGTGTTACATTTGTCCATTTAGTTTAACATATTTTTTCACTGTGAGTTTTTATTATTTTATCAATGTTTACTTATCAATATGTTTTGCTTGAAATAATTCATAATTGAGTATATCTAATGCATGACACCAGATTCCAGCCTAGGAGGATTGGGAACACCTCTCAGGCTTTGTCGCGGGCCATCTCAGGTGAACAGTTTGGGTTTATCATAGGTTTGATCATGAAAAAATTGTATATGAGGAGGCTCTAAGTTATTTTTGATATTAGGTATAACATAGATAATATTTTCAGGGATCAAGAGGTAGGTCATGGTCCAGTTCTTGATCACCACCACTCGTGATGAGACCTGATTCTCTAGGGGTTGTTGGGTTTTAAGACACTATTTTTGGTTTTGAGTTATGATTTTGGTGTCTTTTTAGTTCTATGTGATTGTGTATGTCGGGGGATGATAGTTAAAGTGAGATGGTGTTATATGGTGAGCTTACATGGAGTATCGAACCATATGGAGCTCACATTGGTTAAATATGCTTCCATTAGTTGGTTAATTCTCAATACATGGTCTAGTAAACCATGTGGTTGGGTTATGCATGACCACTAGTTCCATATTTTAGTTATTTTGGTGTGCATGGAACTTTGGTCCCATTTTTGTTGGAGTGAACGTAAATTGGTTTGGGGGTGCTCCCTCGAGTAATTAAATGAGGATTCATTTTCAAAATTTGGATTTCTAATATTGGGTTTTTTTAAATAGAAAGTATTTTTTTTAATTCTAATGGTTTCATAAAATGTGAAATGAGAATTAATTTGGAAATTCTTGGTTTTGATGAAAAAATTCTAAGTATGTCCCTTGGAATTCTTTATGGACATTAAAATATATGTGTTTGAGTTCATGAAAAGTTCATGTTGGCATGTATGTGGGTATTATATAAGGGGAATCATGGATGATCACATCTAACTATTTATTAGATACAATGGGTGAGTATTTACAAAAAATATTGACTTATATTTCAAAAAAAATGGAAAAGGAAAATGGTTTCTGATAAAAAGAGGATCCTTTTCAAATAGTATTTGTGGTTTTAAATGGAAAATTGATGTAGTGTTTTTAATTTTTAGGTAGATGTGATGGAATTATTTTTGAAATAGAAAATTATTTTGATTTTAAATGGGAATTAAATATGAATGTGGGTGGGACTTGAAAAATGGTGATTTTCAAAAAGGGATTATTGGATTGTTATGTGATGTTAATGTTGTTTTTGTTCAGTTGAGATTTGATTTGCATTCGATTTGGTTTGTTATGTGTTTGTTTATGATATAGACGTTTGTTTGAAGATTTCAATTTTGGTCGAGCTTTTTTTGGGTGTTTATTTGGATTTGTATTATTTTTTTATTCAGAGTATGCTACCTAGAAATGTCCCAGTTGTTTCTTGTGTACTTACATATTTCAAATTTCCCGGAATCCTAGTTGAGTGGTGGTATCAAGGTTCTCTTAGGTTGTTTCCCATTTTTCATGGTGATTAGTGGATATTAGATGTGATGGAGTTCCTCAGGGAAGTCAAAATAATTTTCAAGAAATCTCGAAACGGTGAGGGTTCAACTTTTTTTATGTTTGTTCGAGGGTCTGGGATTGGATCGATGGAAGGTGATAGTTCCACTCTTGTTGTGAATTTGGATTTCTTGGTCTATCGTTAAGACCACATTCACTCATTGTTCTATCCTTAAGTAAGTGAATGTGAGGAAAGTTCTTGATATCGTTGGGACTCAATAAGGTCAGGTGATGGTGAAGAGATATGTTGACCATTTTAATGAGATGGTTTAAATTTTTTGTGATAGTGTCATGTGTTCAGTTAGAGACTCTTTTTTCATGTAGTGTGGTTGGTTTAGGAACTCTAAGACATTTTATCACCATCCTTCAATGGATTTCCATCAGTGTGGATATTTGGGTAATAAAGATAATTTCTATAAATGGAATTTCCTAGATAGGATTTCTTGGATTGAAGATGTTATCTCCTAGATGTGATATAGTTGAAGCATCAAAAAATCACAGCTTGATTTTTGGGCCTTATCCTAAAGCATTCACATAGTTAGGAATCATAGGTCTGTAGTGGACCATGGTCTATCTTTCATCTCAAATATGGTAATGGGGATAGTTTGAGTTCCTTTTATGTAATATCATTTCTTTTATAACCTCCTCCCTATCATAAAAGATTCGGTGATCTTGCTTTAGTTTCATTTTTTTGTTGTGTTTGTGTTTTGAATCAAGATTTTTAGTTTTCCTTGTGATTCAGATTTGGTGTTGGAGGTGTTCAATTTATAAATACTCACATATTGTGGAGATGATTAATCATGGATTAGATCAATTCTCAATTTGGGGATTTTATTGGGGCACACTTATGGTGGGGGTTTGTTTCTATAGGGAGTTCATGGGATTGGTTCCTGTTAAGATTTTATAATTTGGTTTGTGTTGGGATATCTAAAATAATCCTGTACAGGGAGATTCAATATTGTCCATTCAATTAGAGTTATTATGATGGGGATGACCCCTTTATTTCCCCAGTGGTTTACCTTATGGCCCTTTTCTATAGAGATGGTCGGGTGTGACTTGTGGGGTAAAAATTTCACACCATGGCTCATGGTTATATTTGGATTCATGTGGTTTTGGGATTTTCTTTTTTTCCTATTTCAGTTGGTGACTTTCTGTGGGAGAAATTTTTTGTGTTGGGGAGAAGTTTCACACCCCAACTATGGGATTTAAATTATTTATTTATTTTTCTGCCTCTATTTTGAGTTTATATAGTTTGCAAGTCTAATTTTAAATTTTTTAAGGTTTTTAACAGTTTCATTGTTAGCACGCATGGTTATTAGTTACCATGTGATGCCCATGTGGGAGCCTAGGTGGGACAGTGGTGGGGCCATAGCTTGCACATGGTTTGTTAAAATGTGCAACAAGCATGTGAAATAGATCGGTTAAAAATGGAGCTGATTTTCACAATAACAACATGGTTTATAAAACAATGTATCCAGCCCTTATGTTTCCACTTCATTTTAGTAGGGTACGCATGGTTGCCACACGGTCTGGAAGATCATGCATCCAAACTATGTGGCCTTCTGATTGATCAAAAAAAATAAGAAAATAAAATTAAACTAAAATAAAATGAAAATGAAATGAGATTTATGTAAAATAAGATAAAAGAATTTTTTAATGATAATAATATTATCATTATTATTATGAATATTATTATTATTGTAAAGTAATTCATAATTATTATTTAATGTATTATTATTATTATTAGGTTTATGGTTTTATAAAACCCCCCAAAAATGGATTTCCACTTCCCCTTACCCCCTTCGCATCACCCCCCCCCCCCCTCTTCCTCTCATACAAACCATCTGACCAGTGGAGCTCTGGCTTGCAACCCCCCCCCCCCACCACCACCACCTTCCTACTCACGTGACCCGACTGATCGGGTGACCTCTATCACACAACCACCTTTCCATTTGGAAATCATCTTTCCTCTCGTTTTTTGGGTGGATATACCTATGGTAAGTCTCTTCTTCCCTCCTATTAATTCATTTTGTGATTTCATTCTCTTTATGTGGAAATCATGGTTTGGATGAATCCTAATTCCATTGGTAGTTATTATTTTGATTGATTCTTGATTATTAGGCTTCATCGGGTCCCATCTAGACAACTTCTAGAAACTGTTGTCAAGGGTAGAGGGTTCACCATGAGATTCAGGTAGGTTTACATTTGTTTTTACATATTGCAAATTTTATAATAGGGTGTTTTATAGTTTTTGGGTTGATGGTAATTTTTCATTAGTGTGTTTTGATCCGTAGTTCGAGAGGATGACTTACACACAAGTGCATGGGTAAGGTATATATATGCCATATTTAAACATATTTCCTCATGGTGAGGGGAATCTGTGGAATGAATATTGGGGTATATATAGGTACAAATTCAAGTGTGTGTATGTGTAAAGACCATATTTGTGTTTCCATCATCATTTTCATTAATAGACGATGTGTTTAAACTTGGTCTGCTCCCTTTGGAGGTAGATTTCCAATACAAGTGCCTTTAATTTGAATTACCTAGTTTCCAAGAATTTTCAAAGTATGTTTTTATATTTATTTGGTATATATATACATATTTGTGTGTTTGGTAAAATTTACTGTACCACTTGGAATTAGTTTCTCATTTATTTACATAACTTTTCTAACACAATTTATATATTTCTTTTAAATGTGATGTATCCTAAGTGTTTTATAATAATTTAATAAAATATTCCTAACTTGTGAAGTGTGTTTTGTGGAACATAATATATTTTTTTAAATGTGTAATCTAAAATTTGTCTTCTATGGCACCTCGATGTGTAGTTTAGAAATTAAATGACATGAAGGCCCATTTGGACCCTTTTAAGTGTGTTGTGTATTTCTGACCTGCATTTGGAAATGAATTTTTAAAGTGAATTTGATTTGGAAAATGTAAAGGCCTAGTTTGTACCTTTAGATGTTTTAGAAAATGGTTTGAAACACATTTTATGTGGGGATCAGTTGATATTTAAAAACGATTGTGAAAGAAATAACTTTTCATTTTTGTAGTGATACTTGAATCATATCTTTAGACCACTGGAATAGTGGATGAGATCCTCTCTAGTATATCTTACATAGTGTTTTTTGAAAGAGAATGTAGATAGTTGTGGTTATTATTCCCCGTTTATCCAAATTTCACTATTATTAATATTTTCATGTGATTATTGGGCGCCATATAGAGGGTCCATTGATGATTACTTATAGACCCTGGTTAGATGGGTTGGTACCCCTTGGATTAGTCGAGAGGCTAGGTGGTATGTACCACTGTATTGGAAAGTTTAGAGCATCTAGTAGGTTATATACTATAGAGCTACACCATACACTAGTAGGTGATTCTAAACTGATTGTGTCTAGGGGTTGCTACTTGAGATATTTGGGAAACTCTCATGATTACATACTTGTAGGTTCCAGTTTATTTGTTTGGAACATTTTTTATGTGATCTCATGACACCTTAACTTAGCTTCTTGTATTAAAACACCAATTCTAGAAGTAGTTATTTTTCAAATGAATTTATTAAATTAAATTACATGGTTTGGAAATTGTTTTGTAAAATGAAATGAAAATGGGGTTTTCTTAAAAATAGAAGCATGTTACTTGTTTTGATAAATGGGTGGAAAACATTATCTTTTTAAATGCTATTTTACAACTAGCAATAATATATTTCACTTTATAGGAACAGAATATGGTTTTTTTATCTTTAGCATCCATACTGAGCATTTAGGTGCTCATTCCTACTCTTTATTTTCTGTTTCAAGTTCTTCTAGTCTTGGATCACTCTCAGAGCAAGTTTGGTCAAGTGGTTTGTGGTGACCCACAAGGTCACATGGAGGTACATTTGGATACTTAGTTTTATTTTATTTCTCCCTTCTAGTTTTTATTATTTTATTCTCATTTACTTATCTATATTTTATAGTAGTTTTCATTCCCAATTGATTTTATTTGATGCTCAAAACTAGTTTATATCCCAAGATGATTGGGAACGCCTCTATATCCTTTTCCAGGTCCAGCTCAGGTGATCGGTTCGGGGTCAACCTAGGTTAGTTTAGGACATATATTCCTCTTGTTATAGAATCAAATTCAATAAATAGAATCTCGTTTTATTTATCTCATCATGTTATTTATCTTCTTTGAAACACTAAATATGTTTATTCGTAAATAAGTACATAGTTATTCCCTTGACATTATTTAATATATTAAATTTATCATCTCTCTTATTTTATTTCTATATTCCCACTCAATATTTTTCTTATCACATTCTTCATTTTCCATTTAGGATATTTTTTCTGAATATACATTCTATAAAATTATTTAATGAAAAACCAAAATCCTCAAATTTATTAATAACATGGCTTTACAGATTCAAATTTGTATAAATTCCTCTTATGGTATTGAATTTCAATAACTTTGATTTTAAATTTCCTCTAATATCATTCATGTACATCTATTCTAATACATCCACAAATCGTGGAATATTCTTATCATTAAATACCATCAATGAAAAAAACTATAGTTATTTATTTTAGAAGAATCATCCACATAGGCATATCTCTATATAGAAATCTTAATATGTAAATATTCCTTTGTATCATGGAATCCTAAAAAAAAAATATTAATGACAATCCACTATTGTAATTATAAATTAATGAAGAAAATTACATAATGTGTCATCTAATTTTATTTTATACTTTAAAATTATTTTTGAGAAGTCTAAAATATTCATCCCTAGTAAAAATTCACAACTTCAAAAATTATATAAATCCTATGAAACCAGTCATAAGTCTTATGATCATTAATCTTACTCTTAAGAAATATTGTTTTTACTCTTCCAAAATTTGTATTAATAATATAAAATGATCTAGAATTCTGAACTATCAAGACCTGACCCACTAAAACCCTGATGAGGTTGGAAGTAAGCTGATGGATACACCCTAATCCCATATACAATAACAAAGGTTCTATAAACCAGAACTGTTAAGTCATACAGATGAAATGGTAGGTCATAGCCTAAATTATATGTATACACACACACACACACACACACAAGTAACTCTATGAAATTATGTGGAGATATAATGAAAGGTTGAAACATCTAGAGTATAATAAATTCATGTAATAACCAATAATAAATATTGTAACACCTTAGGCTTCCATGGTGGACTTCATTTTTAAATAACTCAATAGGGTGTGATGTACACAACATCGAGTTCAATCACACCATAAACTATCAAAATAACTGTTTAAAAAAGAGGTTTTGAATATTATTAATAAAATTTTGAAATTAATATATACCATATAATATTAAAATTAATCTTATGTTTTTATTAAACTTAATATAAATAAAATTTCAAATTTTTAAACAAAAGAATTATTTTTCAAAAAATAATGTTTCTGCCTTTAAATGGATTAACTTTTTTAAATGAAATATTTGAAACTTTAATATATTAAATTTGAAAATTTTATATTCTTCTTTAGAATCAAGGCATAAAAATTTAGTTTGGATAAATTTTTGGTGTTTTTCTGATAACTTTTATATTTTAATGAACAGTGAAAAATACTGCATTTTAATTTAAAAATGCTTTTTCATATAAATTATTTATATAGTTATATAATATTTTCAATTGGTTTTAAAGTATAATTAGATTATATTATTATCATTTAATTTAATCTATGTCATTATAAGTAATTTCACATTTAAATTGAACATAAACATATGTCAATCTTTTGATAGTTATTACTTCTTAAAAACCCGCTTTTTGGTTTTTACAACGGAAATTAATTTTAAATTAATTTCTTCCAATTATGTGTTTTGAATTTTGGAAATTGTATTCCCTATTTTTAAATATAAGGTAAAATTGTGTAAATAGGTACATTTTTTTGACATTATGAATAGTAACTTTAGTAATTATTTTTATTTACCATGGTTAAAGAGTAAATTAGGTAAATAATGGTAAAAAATATTATTATCATAATATAAAACTACCCTAAAATGTATCCTAATATTATTTTATGATATCTGTTTGGTCATTTTCATCCTTGGGTCAATTTTATGACCCCATGGAGCCCCTTGGGTGTGAAAATGACACGTTATAATAATTCATTTAACGTGAAGGGAAATATAACATAAACGTGTATCTTATTACTAAAACAATTTTAACTAGAGTTATATAAGTGATCTCAAGAATTATAAATATTCATTGGAAATATAAAATTATTTCCTAAATCATCGTATTTTATTTTTATATTTTAGACATTAAAAAATTAAATTTATTTATGACACAATAATGATGCAGTGTTTGCATTATTAATGAAGGAATTGAATAAATGATATTATAAATGTTAAAATAAATATAATCTGAAATTTTTTATGACTTCCACTAATTTTATAGATTATTATCACATATTATATTTGATTTAATTCCTTTGGTTTGATTTAATCAAGTATTTATGAGTTTAACAAAAACCAGTGACTAAATAGTGTCTAAATTTACAAATATGAGTTTTTAAAACAAATACTAATTTACTAATTTATATAATAGTCCTACAAATCTGGAATTTGTCCAACTAACTTACATAAAGTTAAAAAATTAATTAATGATCCACTTTTGGTTTGATTTTAATTTATAGTATTTATAGTAACTATATATTATGAAAATACAAGAAGACATGTTAAGAGTTAATGTTTTTAACTAAGGGTTAATGCCAAAAGATAAGGTTGGACTAGTGACCTAAAATTGTATAAAACATTTTGATTGAAAGTATTTATACCCAAATACATCTTATCATATAAATAATTCCCTTTTTATCCATTATAAATTGATAATATATTTATAATAAATTAATATTTCAAGACATTCCTAAATTGTCCCACACCTCTCCTATATAAGGGAACTTATCCTTCTCTTTTATTCACACCTAAAAATACCTTTAGATTAGAAAAATCCTTCCAAAATATCCTAAAAAATCCATAAATTCATCATAGAGTCCACCCTTTGTTTATAAAACCAACCTATGGAGTCCTTTAGTGTAAATCAAAAGGAGACACCCGAAGATTAGGTAATCGTTTTATCCCTTATTTCAAAGTCATTTTCTTATTATACTTCCTCTTTATATGTTGTTACTATAAAAATTAATAAATACAGTATCAACCACATAAGTATATTTTATTATAATAAAGGGAAAACTATATTTATCATTTTATCCATCTTGTTAATAATAATATCACCATGCGTGCGTGCGTTCGGCATACCGTCTCCACATTGTGGTGTAATTTATTATTTCACATTACATTATTTGTATGTGTATAATGATGAGTATAATATACATAAATAAAGGATATTACATGGTTATTATTCTTTATTTTTAAAATACCATCATGTTTCATATCATTTAACCATTAAAGAAATAATATCTTCTCTCATACATACGTACAACCTACCGTCTCCACGACACTATGAGATTCATTCTCCACTTTAACCATTAAGGAATGATTATAAAAAAATATATGAAATTAAGAAATATATGAAATAATATTTCTATTAGAATAATATATATATATATATATATATATATATATTTCATTCACATACTTGCATGTGATGACAAAACTAAAGCAGCATTCATGCGTACATATGGCCTACCATCTCCATGAACGGTGTATTAAATTTCATATATATATCTATAATATATATTTATATTATGAATATATATTATATATAAATCATATTATAATTAATGGAAGTAATTAAATAATTATCTAAGTAATATGATCCTGAATAACAATTTAAAACAGGTACAATAAACCAAGAGAGTATTACTCAAAATGTTGCATTAACATACAATTGTTAATAAAAGGGTAATATAATGTCATAAGAGAATCATATATGATATCATAAATATTATTATGATTAATATATAAGTAAATAATATGTTTAATACCATTATAGAGGATTTTCAGACACGTACGGAGAGTATTGGACCTAAAGTAGGGGTTAATTCCTTAATCTCATTATTATCTGAGATTGTTTATGTGTAAGTATTTACTGGGACCTATTTGTCATCCCTGTGCATGTTTCATAAAAAAATTTCAAAAAAATCATTTAAGGTTATATGGAAGGGACTCTTTAACAAGATCATCATTTCAAATGTTTTAAAAATATATTTTTAAAATCTATTTAATTAATGTCCATGTTGTCAAAATGGTTTTAAGGAATTATTTATATGGACATGATTGTTTTAAAATGTTAATTCCTATCAAAAGTTTCCAAGTGTTTTGGGACACTTTTATGAAAAAAATATCATATAAATGACTTCCTCTAAAAATTTTGTGACTTTTAAATGATTTCATGGAAAATGGATATTTCTCTCAAAGATTATTACTAATTTTTTTCAACTATGTCAACATCCTATATTGGATATTATTCTTGATTGAGGTTGATTTTTTATAATGAAATTTTCCACATTGTATTTAATGGTTTATGTTATTTTTGAATTTGGATGCTCTATTTTTATACCACTCATGGATTCTATTTTATGTATTGACATTAAAATGCTAGTTTTAATATTAATGTTTATGTTGGTTATGTTTTACCCCTTTCATAGGAGGAATGAATATGAGTTTTTAAGTGTTGGGAGGGGCTTGATATAGCCTCTTGAGGCATTGGTAGTCTCATGAGACAATTATGTTAGGGTTTTGGATAATGTCTTACCCAGTTAGATATGGTTTCTTAGCTAAAGAATTGACTGTATGTTTATGATGTCTCATATTATGCCTTCCCTTATTATGAGATTAATTATTGATTTAAATGTGATTATTTGATTGGAAGAATATCAGTGTAAATGTTTAAATTGAATTATTGGATTTATTCATTCCATATTATGCTGAAGATAATGTTTAAAAAGGATTTTTTTTTAATTTTGCACCTTTCTTTATAATTTTATGGTTATTTTTGATAGCTTATTCTGTATTTTTTATCCTTACTGAGCATATGAACTCACCCCATTCTTATGTTTTATTTTACCAGGATAAAAATATGTGTTTTTTGACTGATATGAATGGTTAAGAAATAGGAATAATAGTTTTCTAAAAGGATTATCTATGTTTTGTTTTATGTTAGAAATTGAAATGTAATGTTCATATATGTAATATATTTTCCAAGACTATTAAACTGATCTGTCCTGCGGGACATGATTACTTGTAATCATGCCAATGTATGAAAATAATGAACCGGCTCTAAGACATTGGGGATAGGGTGTTATAGTTGGTATCAAAATAATTTTAGTAACAAACTTGGAAATATATTTAGAAAACATAGATTAGGGATCATAAACCTATGAAATACTTTGAAGATAAGTATAGAAGGACCCCCTAGAATTTTGGTGAAGTGGAGATTACAATGATATTAAAAAAATCCATGTCTCGATACTACATGTGGATGTGGTTCTGTAACAGATGTACCTACGGGTGAAAACTCTAACAAGGTGTTTTGGGCCTGACTCGAGGTTACTTGGTACACGAAAATGGGCCTTAATGTACACCTGGTTTGACAATCCCATGGGGTATGCTTAGGATAATTCATATTATCATTAAAACCCATTATTAAGTATTTATGAGTAAATATGTCCTCAATAGAACCATAATTATGATTATGGATCATATAGGAATAAATTTTTCAATTTATGTTAATTATTTTACTAGATTAGAATTTTGAATTATGATTCATAAACTAATCTAGTGTATTCCATTGTTTATAAATGGAACCTAGTAGAAGGAATGGAAACCATATCAACACACGTAATCCATGTAGTTATTTACCCACAATTCAAGTTAATTATAGTGGAGGTGGAAATACAACTGGGGATGAGTAACTTATAACATTATTGGGACAGATGACTCAAGTTATGATTATCACAATTACCCATATGGAGAACCCTGATCCACAACATATAGGATTAATTTTAGACCACCTCATGATACAACAACCTCCAACATTCAGTGGGACTACAAATCCATTTTTGGTTGAGAAATTGATATGTTCCTTAAAGAAAATATTTCTTTCGTTTGGATGTAACAAATGGGAAAAAGTTGTCATGGAAATTTACCGTCTCTTAGGAGATATGGATCAATAGTGGTCATTAATTCAGAACACTAAGGGGGATGAATATATATAAAATCTTTAATATAGGGATTTTAAAGATATATTCTAATAGAAAAAATTTCCTCGTAAAAAATGAGCTAAAATGGAAAGGTAATTTATGATTCTCAAGAAAAAGGGGGATGAGAATGTCGTAGAGTTTAAGGATAGCTTCACAAGTATAGAATAATATTATGAAGACTACATACATTACCCAAGATGTAAAATTGATTAATTATTTTATGGGTTAAAAACATTCCTTCAAATGTAATTGGACTCCTAAACAATCACATCATATACCGATATAGTCTCATGTTCCATCAAGACAGAGAATAAATTCTCTATGTAATATGAGTTTAATGGGAAGCTGGAGAAGAATAGGGTTTCTAAAAAATATTATAAAGGAATAAAAGTAAAGGATAAGAATGGAAAGGTTGATTTTCTATCCAGCAATAAATGTGTAATGAAACATCCTGAAACATTATTATTAGGGAAAAGAGCATGTTATATGTGTAGAGAAAAAGGCCACCATACTCATGATTTTAAGGGAAAGAAAGAAGCTGGTAATGTGCAATGCTTCAATTGAAAGGATATGGGACACTGTGCACATGAATTTCATATGCATCAAGGAATTAAAGCTTAGAATAAGTAAATGGATCAAGGTAAATATTATATTTTGACTACGGTCGAAGTAGAATAATTAATGTATTTTTTTTATTCAAGAATTTTATTCTGGTTATAAGAAGAATGTGATATATATATATAGGGATTGTACTTCAACAAATTTTGTTTTCATTAAGGTTTTAATATTATGAATATAATCATATATTCTGTATTTGGCCATAAGAGAAACTTTACATTGTTTGGAGAATTTGATGTTACAATTGATTTTGGAAATTTAGAAACCTTTTAGACAGAGTTTGGACAAAAGTATTCTGGGTATATCTAAAGGTTGGAATAAATTATGTATAACTTTTTATAGTATTGTTTCACTTCAAAACATTTCTTAAGGTTATTTCCGGAATTTTATAATAATATAGTTTGACAAAAAGGACAACCTGCAGGCCCAGAAACAGCCTGTTACATCAGACAAGGCTGCAGGAATCAAACCCACAACTAAAGTGTGACAAGGCTCTATCACCTACCATTGGAGTAAATAAAGTCCTTGGTTAGAATAACATAGTTTTATTTATTTAAATTATATGAGTTTATATTTGTATCCTTATACGATTAAAAAAATATAATTTTTTGGAGCTTTATTACATTTTGAAGAGAAAGATGTGTTTGTGTTTGGAATTATTTAATGGGTGGAGCATTACATGTAAATTAGGTATAATTACTTGTGTTATTATTCTTTTATGTAATTATTCAACTCTAGGGAAAATATCATAAAACCAAAAAAATAATATTACATTATTTTGTGATTAATCAAATAGTCCCTTGGATCATCGCAGATTTATGGCTTTCAGATTGTTAAATTTCTCCTAATAATATTCTCTATCACTCTGCATCAGAACATGATGGTCATATTTTTCTATAATGTCCATGTTTTCCTATATGGAACCCTAGTATTTGTTATTTATGGTAACCTTCATACATACATTTCTTTATTTTAAAATAGAGGTCTTGATAATCCATTCTTCGATGTGGGATTTCACTATCATATTTTGAAATGTCAAAACCCTAGTTTTAAGACCAAATTTTTAATTAAGAGAACACAATTTATTTATGGAGGGGATAATTTAACACCCCAAGCTTCCATGTTATGCTTCATTTTTCAATAATTCAATAGCGTGTGATGTACGCAACACCGAGTTTAAGCGCGCCAAGACCTATCAAGCTAGTAATTTAAAAGGTTTTTATGAATATTATTAACCACATTTTGAATTTTGTATATCTCATACAATTTTATCATTCATCTTATGTGTTTCTTAGACATAATATATGGACAAATTACATTTTTTAGGAAAAAAAAAGTATTTTCCAAAAAATGCTGTTTTTTTCTCCTTTCAATGGAGATCCATTTTTAAATCCAATATTTGACACTATAATATATTAAATTTGAAAAAATTAAATTATTATTTACAATAAAGACATTAAATTTTATTTTGGATAATTTTTTTGTATTTTTCAGATAACTTTCATATTTTAATAAATAGTGAAAATACAACATTTTAATTCAAAACTACTTTTTCATCTAAATTAATTAAATAGTTAGATTATAATTCTAATTAGTTTTAAAGTATAATTAGATTATATTTTTATCATTTAATATAATTTATGTAATTAGAAGTAATTTCACATTTAAATTGGGCATAAATATATTTCAATCTTTTGATAGTTTTTATTTCTTAAACCCTCGCATACTGGTTTTGACAATGAGAATAAATTTTAAATTAATTTCTCCCAATTATGTGTTTGAATTCGGAAAATTTAATTCCTTATTTGGAATAATAAGTTCCAAATTTTATAAATAGGTACCATTTATTTTTTTACATTATGAATAGTAACTTCAATAATTATTTTTATTTACCATGCTTAAAGGGTAAATCAGGTAAATAAGGGTAAAAATGTATTACCATAATATAAGAATACCCTAACATGTGCCCTAATATTATTTGATGAGATATGGGCGACCATGGGAATCCTTGGGTCTATTTTAGGACCTCATGGAGCCACTGTGGGTGTGAAAATGACATGTTATAATAATTAATGTAAAGTAAATGTAAATATTACATAAACATGTATCTTATTACTAAAACTATTTAAATTTGAAATATATAAGTGATCACTTCAACAATAAATATTCATTACATATATAAATATATTTCCTACATTTTTCAATTTTATTTGTAAATTTTTTACACTAAATAATTTAATTTATTAATGACATAATAATGATGTAGTGTTTTCCATAATAATGAAGGAATCAAATAAGTGATGTTATAAATATTAAAATAAATTTAATTTGAATGTTTTTATTCCATAAATTAATTTTATGGATTATTATGAAATATTATATTTCATTTAATTTCTTTTTTAGAAGTAATCATGTTGTTATTACTTTAACAAAAATCAATTACTAAATTATGTCAAAATTGACATAAATGATTTTAAAACAAATATTAATTTATTAAATGATATAATAGTCCTAAAAATATATTATTTTTCTAAATGATGTATATAATGTTAAAAATTTCATTAATGATCCAATTTTGGTTCTCTTGCCATTTTATAGTAACTATAAGAACCATATATTATGAATATACAAGAAAAAAGGGTAATAGTTCATGTTTTTAACTAAGGGTTAAAGCCAAAATATAACATTAAATTCATGAACTAAAACTATCTAAAACCTATTAGTTGAGATTATTCCAACCCTCCCACATCTTACCCTATAAATATTTCACTTTTGATCCATTATTAAGTGAAAATAAATTTATAATAAATTAATATTTCAAGACATTGCTAAAGTGCCCCTACCTCGCCTATAAAAGGGAACTTCTCCTTCTCTTTTATTCATTCATAAAAATCCTTTTATCTCAACCAAAACATTCCGAAAACTCCTCCAAACTTTCTTCACTTAATCCTAGAATCCACCCATTGAGAATAAAACCAACCTATGGAGTCCTTTTGTTCAAATCAAAAGAAGCCACCCGAAGAAGAGGTAATCCTTTTACCCCTTCTTTCAAAGTTGTTTTTTCTTATACATCCTCTTTATATGCTGTTTCCGTACCAATGTAATGAATCCATTATAATACCTATACTAAGATTTTATTATAATCATGGTACAACTATATTCATCATTTTATCCATCCTACGAATAAAAATATCACCATGTGTCGTATGACTTATCGTCCCCACGCTATGGTGTAATTAATTATTCCACATTAATTTTTTAAAATGAGTATAATAATGAGTATAATAGACATAAATAATTAATATGAAAATATTATTAATCTATATAATTAATATACCATCTTTTTCTATATCATTTAACCATTAAAGTAATGTTACCGTCACTCGTGCGTACGTACGACCTTCCATCTCCACGATACAATGAGATTCATTCTCCACATTAACCTTTAAATAATGATTGTAAAATAAAAAATATAATTATGAAGTATATATAATAATAAGTATAATGGAATAATATATACATATATATATATATATGTACATATATTTCATTTACTTACTTCTATATGATAAGAGAACGAAAACAGTGTTCATGCGTACGTACATCCTACCGTCTCCATTAATGGTGTATTCCGTTTCATATATCTATCTATCATATATATTTATATTATTAATATAGATGATATATGAATAATATTATACATTATTTAATTAATTAAATCAGGATCTAAGTACTACGATCAAAAATAAAATGTAAAAACATGTACGATAAACAAAGCGATTATTACCCGAAATGTTGCATTGACTTGGAATTGTTAATAAACATGTAATATAAAGTAATAAAAAATCATATATGATTTCATAAATATTATTATGATTTTTATATAACTTAATAATATGTTTAAAAACATTATACATGATTTATGGACACGTATGGAATGTATCAGACCTATGGTAAGGGTTAATTCCTCAATCTCATAATTATATGAGATTATTTATGTGTAAGTATTTACATAGAAATATTTATAATATGTATCAAGGTTGTGATGAATTCTTCTTGGAGTGTGGGAAACATGCAATTGAAGCCATTATTTAGTAGATTATCTGATTGGGATGTTAATTTCAATCCCTTTAACCTCAAACAATCCAATACTCAGATTGGGGTAAGGCTACACGGTGTGAATTGGGTGTAAAGGCATCCCTAAATACTAAATAACATTGCCTCATGTCTTGGTACTCCAATACGAATGGATCAAAGGACTGTGGAAGGAGAACTTGGTTTCTTCGCCCGCATGCTGGTTGATATCAACATGGAACTGAAACAACCTGCTAGAATATCTTTCACCGCTAATGGGAACAAATCAGATGTCAAAATTGAGTACGAAAATGTTCCATCTTTCTGTGAGGTATGAAAGATGGTAGGACACTCAATTTCAAACTGCAAAATCTTGAAAAAGAAGATCAATGCCCCAAAAACCACGGAATGGACTGATTCCAGCAAGAACAAAAAAGAAAAAGAATACCACAGGTGACAGGATGGGAGTCTCTAAAAACAAGGCTGGTCCTTCGTAGGCCGCCTTGAAGTTCCAATAGGTTAAACCTCCTGTCATTACAGAAGTGACTCAAACTGCAAATTAGGATGTTGCCACCGGAAGGAGCAAATCTATTTCTCTAAAAAGAAATAGACCAGGGCTGATAAGGTAGAAGAGGAGGAGGCTGAGTAAGCATTAGAAAACTCCTTGGCAGAGAATGAGATTAAGTGTATTCAAGAGCTAGAAATTGACATATCAAATGAAATCTTACAATTAGGTTTTAAATTGAAACATGAAGTGAAAGATGAATTCATTTTTATGGAAATATCCAATGAAATCAGTAGCATGGTATGCTTGCTAATGGTTGGACAGACCTCAAATAATGATTTGCAAGAGGGATCATCCATCTTGAGGGATCCTCCAGAAAGTAATGGTGATGGGACTAAGATTGGGCAGGATCAACAGTAATATTTGAAGATCCATGAATCAAGTTTTACGACCACTGAAGGGGAACAGTAAAAAGGGAAAAATCGGGCATGAGTTTGAATCAGAATCCATGGGAACATTAAGGAGAACAGACAGATGGAGCTAGATTTTTAGATGTCGGGACACATGTACAAGGTGGCCTAAATGGAAGCCTAAATCTCCAGACAGAGGAAAATTATGGAATGAATACCACTAGAACTTAATATTCTCAAGGAAAAGAGCATAAAGATGCAACTAGAACAAACTTGGTGAATGAAGAAAAATCTGGATGTGGTTCCAAACTTGTTGATGACAGCATCAACACTAAATCAGCAACTCGACCAGATCTGGCAAATAAAAACCTTCATGAATAGAACAGCTGATATCTCAGACTTATTGGATATTTATCTATCCATCAAAAATAAGGTCGGGCGTCCACCCAAGAATCAAGGAGGAAAAGGCACAAGGGGTACCAGCCTCGAAGTTAGTTTCAAATGAAGTTGTTGTTCTGGAAATGTCAGGGCCTTGGGAACCTGGAAACTACCAAATCCATTTGGCTCTTTATTCATAAGTGTAAACCTATAATTATAGGTCTTTCTGAGCCCAAAAGGATATTTTCTTCTAATATTTCCAGCTTTGAGAAGTTGGGATACTCTCTTATTGACACGAATTGTTGTTCAACTGAAGTAAAGAGCCTTTGGGCCTTGGATAATTCTTCTTTGTACAACACCATGGTTGTATCAAGTGAGCAACATGTCACTTGTTCATCTAATTATATTGGTTCTAAATTTTTTGCACTTTTTTTTATGTTAGTAACAGATATCAAGACAGAAAATACCTTTGGGATGATTTGGGTTCTCTGAACTCAAGCATTTCTAATCATTGGATCATATTGCGGGATTTTAAAGCAATTCTCAATCCAGATGAAAAAATGGTGGCTTCCAACAATTCCACTTCATCTAGAGAATTCAGAACTTGCATTGATCAAAATGATCTGATTGAGGTTAACCTGGTCAGTTCTAGGTACACCTAGTATAATAAACACCTTAATAGCTTTGTTTCAAGTAAAATTGATAGAGATTTCATCAATGGGACTTCTTTGGATGCATGGGGATCCATATCATGCTCAACCATTGCAAGAATTAATTCTCATCATCATCCAATTCTGATAAACCTTGCTAAAAAGGAATCCAAGCATCCTTTTCCCTTCAGGTTTAATAAATCCTGGATCACTCGTCCTGATTGCAGGGTCATTGTATAGAGTACTTGGAACTATGTGGAATGTAGGAATGATGCTTTTTCATGCATCACCAAGCATAATATCCCCAGGAGGAACCTTAAAATTTGGAGTAAAGATCAATTTATCCCTATTGACTCTGCCATTTTTTCTCTTGAATCATCTCTCCAAGAGCATCAAGATAAAAATACGTACAGTGATTTATCAAATGGGTGTGGGGCTGGAACTGAATTAAAAACCAAGCTGAACAAGATGCTCAACTTAAGAGATGCCATACAGAGGGATTCTTTTAAGGTATAATAGTTAAAGGATGGGGATAGGAACTCAAAATTATTCAATGCTCTTCAGATAATCAGAAGGCTGTCCAAACCCCTCTCTCTGATCATAAATGGGGATAGAATTATTGATAATAAAAAGGATATCTCAGATCATATCATTCCTTAATTAAAGATTCTTTTCAATGGTTCACCTTCTACCATTAATCCTATGGATGGTGTGATTCCTAAGCTTGTGAATCAAGAGGATAAGTCATGTCTTACTAATATTCCTCTTGATTCTGAAATCAAGGAAGTTGTCTTTATCCTCAAACCTGAGAGTTCTCTAGGTCCGGATGGGTTTGGTAATTTTTTCTTTCATTCTTTCTGGGATATCATTCATGCAGATGTCTGCAGGATGGTCATTCATTTTTTCAAAGGTGGGCTTCTCCCAAAAGGTCTGAATGCACAGTTTCTTTCTCTTATTATAAAGGTGGACAATGCCAATGAAATTCATCTCTTCAGACCTATTTCCTTAGTCAACACATTTTACAAAATCATATGCAAAATTCTTGATACTAGGTTATCAAGTATTGCTGGTAAGATTGTATCTTCAAATCAGTTTGGCTTCATCAAGGGGAGATCTATTCCGGACTTTCTCATAACTGCATCGGAGTGTGTGAATATCCATAAAAGTACTGTTAGAGGGTGGAAACATTGCTCTTATGTTGGACAACAGGAAAGAAATTGACACAATTGATTGGGGTTTAATATGTAATATTCCTAAAATGTATGGATTTGATGATGTTTTTATTAATTAGATTAAGCCCATTTTGAATGCTTCTTGCATTTCTATTCTTATCAATGGATCCCCTAAGGGATATTTTGACTTTTCAATAGGTGTTAGGCTGGGAGATCCCTTATCAGATGTCATTTTATCTATCACTGAAGACTATCTCAGTAGAATTCTCTCTATTATGGCAGACAATGGAAAGTTGAAGACCATTCATACTGGAAGGGAGTTGGTTTCCCCATATCATCTTTTATATGCAGATGACATTATCATATTTACCCAAGGGGAAAAGAGAAACATCAAGAATATCAAGAGATCTCTTCTACATTATCAAATGGTCTCTGGACAGGAAATCATCTAGAATAAGTCATTTGTTTTTTTTTTTGAGGAATTTTCCTTCCACTGGGAAGAATGATATCATCAGAGAGTTGGTAATCCGAGAGGGGGATCTTCCATTCACTTAATTGGGGGTGCCTATATTCTGGGGAAGGCCAAAGGTTTTTATTTTTATTCCATTGTTATCATGATAAAGAGGAAACTTTCATCATGGACGGGGAAATCTTTATCCAGGGCTGGAAGAGTGTGTCTTGTTAAATCTATCATCATTTCAAAAAAAGTTATTCTTTAATGGTATAAAATGGTCTATCACTTTACTAAAGATCTTCAATGATGCTATAAATAATTTAATTTGGAGTGGATGTGTCACTGAAAGGTAGGTTGCAATGGTTTATTGGAATTTGGTTTGTAAGACTTATGATGAAGGGGGCTTCAGTATCAAGAATCCAGGATGTTTTAATGATTCCATGTAGTCTGGTTTTATTTGGAGACTCATGAACATGAAATCTGAGGCACTCTCCTTTCTCAGAGCTAGGTTTTTGAGCTAACTTAAAGTAGGGAACTTCAAATATTTCACTTCTTTAGTATGGCATGCCTTCAAAAGTATTTTTTCCAGAATTGAGGTTGATTCTCTCTGGTTGGTATCGAGGGATTATTCTCTTCAATTTTAGAAATGCATTTGGATTGGAAACTGATTGGAAGATCTGGTTTTTGAGGATGGCCTTAATCTGGATTTTGACTTGTCACTCAAAGACCAGGTTGGTTGTATGGATGGTCTACCTAATCAGGTTTTCTCCATTGTTGAGCAGTATTGATTTTCCTCTTAGGGGTATTTCTGGGCATGGGAACCGGCCTAAAATGGGATTCTTTCATCAAAACTTTTTTATAAGCACATTATTGGGAGCTCACCTGGTCTTCAATAGATGGGTCAAATTGATAAAGGCTTCTTGAAGCCTTCTCGGGCCATGCTTGCTTGGAGGATTTCTCACAAAAGGCTTACAACTGATGGTTTTCTTCAACATTGTAGAATCACTCTTTGTTCAAGATATGTTATGTGTCATCAACACAGGGAGGACATTAATCATCTCATCTTTACTTGTGTGGTACCTTCAGCCATGTGGGAGCCAGTGTCTAATATCTTTGAAGTGATTTTACATAGTTCCAGCACAATTGATGTTTTCATGCAGCGTTGGTTTGAAATGAGGATGTCACTGCAAGTTGCATCACTGTTTATTTCTATTGAAGTGGAATATCATCATTTTTTAGGGCTTTCGAGGAACAAGGCTCTGCATGTACAGTACACCTTTCATGCTAGAACTGTCTTGGTAGGGCTTCCCATTGTTGTACCTGATTTCACAGTCCCATTTTCTAGAGTTCACAATGATGATCATGCTATTCATGGCTTCAGTTGTTGCAACTGACTTATTAGGGACTTTCAATGTTGATCATGATGTCATGGATCTTGATTCAGGTGATGTATTAGCAGGGCTTCCCACTGATGCAGTAATCAGATCTCATGTTGGTACTGCCTTCACTACTCCTCAAGCTATGGATGCTCATTCTATCATAGATACAGATGATGCAAATGACTTAGCAGGGTATTCTAGTGCTGATCATGATGTCACAGATACTGATTTAGGAGCTATAATGGTAGGGATTCACACTGATTCAGGGAGAAGGACTCAGGTTGGTACTGCCTTTGCATGTCTTCTCACTGCTGCTCAAGTTACCATGGTTCCAGGTAGCAGGTTTTGTGAAAACTCTATTCATGATTTCTAGGTTCTTAATTGGGGTGATGTCAAAGGAAATTTTCGTCCACCGCTTGGCACACTTAAAGTGGTATGGAGGCCTCCCTTTCATTGATGGGACAACATCAATTCAGATGGTTCTTCAAGGGGTAATCCAAGCCCTTCCGGCTTGGGTGAGGTCTTTAGGGATCATAAGGGGTATGTTATTGGTCGTATTCATGGCTCGTGTGGTGTTTCCTTTTCTCTTGAAGCAGAAATTCACGGTGTCATTGAGGTAGTTGACCAAGCTAATCGAAGGGGATGGAACAAGTTATGTATTAAGTGTGACTCTACGATTGTGGTTATGGCTCTTCAAACATGTTCTCTTCATCTTTCTTGGATGTTGAATAATCGATGGACAAGGTGTTTAGATCTTCTTTTTTCAAGGAAATATATTTTTACTCATGTATATCGGGAGGCTAACTCTTTGGCATACGGGTTTGCTAGAAAAGGTGTGAATGGAACTGATTCTCACTAGGCAGACCACATATCGGATGACCTCTTTCCTATTCTTAGTAAGGATCAATGTAATCTCCCTACTTTCAAACTGGTGTAATTTTTCTTTTTTCTAATAAAGGGATCTTTCTTTTCTTGGAAAGGTCTCAGACTTCTTCAAAAAAAATATTATTTTAATAATTTATTTATATAGACATGATTGTTTTAAAATTTTAATTCCTTTCCAAAGTTTCAAATGGATATAGAACAATTTTATAGAAAAATATCTTTTAAATGACATACTTTATAAATTTTAAAACACCTAAATGATATCATGAAAAGGGATATTTCTCTCAAAGAGTATTACAAATTGTTGTATACTATGTCGACATCCTTTATTGGATATTATTATTTATTGAGGTTGATTTATTATAATAAAATCTTTCATATTGTATTGAATGGTTTATGATATTTTTGAATGTGGATCTGCTATTTTTATACCATTCATGACTTATAGTTTAAGTATTGACATTCAAATTCTATTTTTAATATGAATATTAATGTTCGTTATGTTTTACCCCTTTCATAAGAGGAATGCATTGGACTTTTTAAGTGTTGATCGGGGCCCTCTATAGCCCCTTGATGCATTGGTAGTATCATGTGGCAATTATGTTTGGGTTGTGGATAATGTCCTCCCCAATTAGGTTTGGTATCCTGGCCGAATCATTGATGGCATGTTTAAGATGTCCCGAATTATGCATTCTCTCATTATGTGATTAGTTATTTATTTTACATGTGATTATTCGACTAGCAGAATATCCATGTGAATGCTTTAATGGAATTATTTGATTTATTCTTACAATATTATTCTGATCATAATTTTTGAAATGATTTTTTTTTATGTTTTACATTTTCATAAAATTTTATGGTAATTTGTAATAGCTTCTGCTATATTTCTTATCCTTACTAAGCATCTGAGATCACCCCTTTCTTATGTTATCTTTATCTTAGGATGCCAAGAAGTGTTTTATTATTGATATGTAGGGTTATGAAATGGGAATAATGGAATTATAAAAGGATTATCTATGTTGTGATTTATGTTATAAATTCTAATGTAATTTTCATCTATGTAATCTATTTTCCAAGACTATTAAACTGATCAGTCCTTCAGGACATGATTACTTGTAATAATTCCAATGTATTAAAATAATTCACCAGCTCAGAGATTCTAGGGTTGAGACATTAAAAATACATCAAAGTGTATAAAGTTAATAAAAGAGATATAAATTAAAAAATAGACACCCAACCAAAAATGAGGTCCAAACAAAAAACCATGTAAAAAGGGAAATACAGAAGAGATCCTAGATTACAATCTATAAAGTTAACCACTAAAAAAATCCATCACCTCCAATCCCCACTACCCACCTCTGATAACAAGTCCACCAAAGTCACCAAGGATCTGTAAATCATATTTTTATTAAATAAAATGTGTTTGAATAACACATTTATCGGTGAGTATACACATACATTGTAAGATAGCCCAAAAACAAAGAAGGGGAATTGTAAGATCCTGGTTTTTGGAAAGGTATGTTTTTGTTGTGTTTTGGGATGAACACTTTTTTGGGGCTTTAAAATGTTTCCAGAAAGTGTGAGAGGCCTTGGGGGTGTTTTGGGGGCTTGGGACATAGAAGAAAGGAAATTTGGGAAAGACAGGCCAGGGCGCACGTCCAGGTAAACCGTGCGGCCAGCCCAGGCTAAACCATGTGACCCTTCCTCCTCCAGACAGAAGCATGCACACTGTTTTACAAACCCTGTGGCTAAATCATGTGACCCCTCCTCCTCCGGAAAGTGGAATGCCCATGTCTTGCGCATGGTTTGGAAAACTGTGTGGACAAACCGTGCAGCCACTTAATGTTGGGAAAAATTATAAGTTTTCCACTCTGGGATTTAAAACCCCACTCTGGATTTCCTCTCATTTCCTCCCTATCAACCCTAGTCACGAACCAAATCTCCCAAAGGATCCTAGAGACTGATATCCTTTTATTATAAGGTGTTTTTGGTGCCGTTGGTTATGGATCATAGCTCTGGGTAAGGCTAATCCCATCCTTGCTTCTCTTTTTGGTTTAGGGTTTGTATATTCTCTCCCTCTCGTTCCGAACCTCTGAACCCTAACTTTTGGGTGAGTTTTAGGTTGAATCTCCAATGGTTGGTTGGATCGAGGTCTAAGGACTCGATTGAGAGTGCGTTCAATCGCGATTTCAAGGTAGGTGGTCTACAAGTGATATCCCATAGTTATTTGGGTATTTGTGCATGTTTAGTTTTGTTCTTTCTTTCCATTGGTTATGTTTTTAATAACCTTGTAATGTTGGTAATAATGGTGTTTAAAATAGAAAATGGGAACCCTCACGATCCCTGCGGGATGTGTTGGGATTGACTTGACCTTATTTGGGGCCATCCATGGGTTGTTCTGCTTTCCCCGGACTTTGGGATTTTTATTAAACAAGTGACATTGTTGTAATAAAGGGTAGATCCCTTGACGAATATATTGGCATGATTGGTTGAACTTAGAATAGAAGTTAGGTGATTCACCTAGACTTGGAAATAACCTAAGGGTTAATTGGAATGGGTTGAATGGTTGATTCATGGAATGATGAATGGGTTAAATGGATTAATGAGTGAACTGATTAAAGACCATAACGTGAATGGTTATGGGTCTAGTGTTTAATGCTTAGTGAGAAAGCCATACCACATGGGAATTGGGTGAATGGATAAATGAGGTGAAATGGTAATGTGTTAATGGGTTAAGGCATAATGTGAATTCTTGTATGGTTTATTTTGAACGGTGTTTGCCAAAGAGAAATGGTATGATGGGTTGATGGTCACTTATATATATAATCATGTCCACATGGCTTCGTAGTGTGGGGTATGACTTGAGGATCTACGCCCACGGGTCGAGTGAAGACTGAGGTTCTAAACTCCACCCTAAATGTACAGTTTAGTAATGGGGACTGATGATCTATTCTCCAAATGGTTGTATTCACCCAGACTTAGGCTTTGAGGTGAGGTTATGGTTTCTATGAGGGTATTAGTCTTAGTGAGATAGGATGACAATTTTTTTACCCTCTTGAATGTGATTGTTGGCCTAATACCCATGTAATGAAATGTATGTGATTATCCATGGAAATGTGATGAATTGGTAAGTGATGATAATTGGTGTGTAATGAATGGTAATGGAAGTGGAAATGGATTTGGCCCTGAACTTGTTAATGGCACCTCAAATAATTACTTGGTAATTGTCATTCATATTCCTTTTTGAATGAACTACTGTTTATACTATATATTTTTTAGACACCATTGGTGGTGGCCTACTGATTTGTACTCATACCCTGCTAGGGCCGCCGTTGGGCACCAGAGAAAACTTCAAGTTTGCAGGTCAGGAGAAGGGAAAAGGCCCTTTCAAGATAGTGAGTGGACATGGGTAGCACTTGGTGGAGGATCCAAACTTGGAGTCGGGACCATTTTAGGGATTTTGGTCATTGTCTTTATTTTGGGTTTTTGTTCACTCTTTCACTTGTATTATGACATGGCATATTTATTATTGGAAATGGTTGTTATACATGTTTTGTGTTTATTGGTTATTGTTTCCACTATTTGGTTTATTTCTGTTGTGGCTTACTCTGATAAAAATGGGGTATAGTCTCCCCACTTGACTCTATAGACCCTCGCTGCTAGTCTGTAGCCTTTTGCGTATGAGGAGGTGCACTTAAGGTCATGTAACCACCCGGCTCGAAGCACCGGTTTAGTGGCTTCCAGGTCGGGGACGTTAAAAAGTGGTATCAGAGGAGGTCTTTCTTATCCTTCTCTGAGGTCTTGTTATTTGGGATTGGTAGCCAAGGGTTAAGACGTGTCGGGACTTAGTAATGAGCTTGTGCTTGGGAGTAGCTAACCCAGGTACGAGGGAAACCCAAGTCACCCTGGGTGGGGAAATGTTGTTTTTGGTTTTGTGATGTTACATTTGATGATATTTCATAATTGGGTGATGCAGATGTGGGTTGATGTGAATGTTTTTTGATATTTAGCTTGTGGCCTTAATGGCACGAGGATTTGCATTCATGCATCATTATAGGCACCTAGGGAGATAGGTGACATGCATTGTATTAGACACACACGGGATGGGTGTGTGAGGCAGGAAAGTAGGGTGCATCATGCATTTCATGAAACCAATAAATAATGATAAGAATGAAATAAAACAAGTGGGTAAAGGATGTTTAATGAAACATAAGGGTTGAAACAGAGTGGAAAATGTTTTGTAAAACGTTGTGTGAGTTTGGTGGTAGAGTATGGTTGTTCACCCCACATGGACCATGGCCCACTGTAGGGATGGTCGGGGCGGTGAATTGAGGTGCTGATGTTGTTAAATTAGAATATGAAAATGGGTTGTTGTAGCGAGTAAAGATCTTTTTGAGGAAGTTGTGAAAGTTTAATGGTATGCGTTCTAAAATCTCGTTCCTGGCATTGTAGAGAAATGCCACCACGATGTCGATTACCAGTTGGGAAACGGGAGGGTGTTGCTGATAACACACTTCTAGTAGAGGAGCAATAAAATGTGGTGGTCAATGAAGGTAGAGAAGACCTGTTCTGAGAGAAATTGGTTCGCCTTATGCATATGATGGAATGGGACCCAGGGCGGGTTGCACCGAGTATGTTTGAGGTGACCAGGGAGTTCCAGCTGCAGCACCCTCTGACTTTCACTGGAGAGGGTGGGCCAGAGGCAGCATAGTTCTAGTTAGAGTCTGTCCAGACGATACTGGATCATCTGGAGACCCCTGTTGAAAAGTGAGTAAAGCTAGCGGTTTATATGTTGCGGGGCCAAGCAAGGCGTTGATGGGACATTCAGGCTTAGACCGATCAGGCTGAGGGGATGTCATGGAACATTTTCCAAGAGAATTTTCTGGAGCATTTTTACCCAGAGTCTTTGAGGCATGAGTGGGCTGCAGAGTCTGTTATCCTGACTCAGGGATCGCTATCATTTATGGACTATTCTAGTCGCTTCACTGATATACGACGCTTTGTCCCAGTGTTAGCAGGGGATTAAGAAACAATAGCAAGGAGTTTCCAGGATGGGTTGAGACATGAGATCAGGTCTCAAGTGAATATATTCCGCTTGAAGAACTTTGCAGAGGTTATGGATCAGGCACTCATCTCTGAATGGAACCTGAAGGGAGCTTCAGGTGGTGGGCTTATCATGCCATCTGGGTGGAAAAGTGGTGCATCTTCCGAAGGTCGGAAGCACCGTTTATAAAGTTTACAGCAAGGTGGTCAGAAGATGGGGTCAGCCTCTCATAGTGGGAACTAGGTGTTTTTTTATCAGTACAGAAGGCTGGGGCATATGCGTGGTCTGTGTCCTCGACCTCCAGTTGAGTTTCATTCGTGCGGAAGGATGGGGAATGTGTAGAGGTTCTGCTGGAACCCTCGGTAGGCGGGTGAGCATGATGGTGAAAAGAAGGCGCTGTGTACGGGAAGGGGATCAGTTGCCCAGTATCAGGCAGGCAGTTGGAGCTCCACGGGCCGTACTGGCAGGGGCGGTGGACGTGGAACTCCAGGGAAAGATCGATCATGCCAGCAGGGCAGTGCAACATAGGGCATTCAGGCTGGGGCCCAAGGTAGAGGGGTAAGTCAGCTTCAGGTAGTTCAGTTTGCTCCTAGTGATGGCGAGGATGGACCATCGACTGTTTGAGGTACGATCCTTATAGTTTCTACTTTTTATAGTGTGTTGTTTGACATAGGTGCCACACACTCTTTTGTCTCTGCTCAACTTGTGGTAGCGCTGGGTTTGCCTGTGGAGAGGGTGTGTGGAGTTATGTCAATTGACACTCCATTGGGAGTGTGGGTTAAGGATATCAAGCAATGAAAAGGGTGTGCCTTGGAAGTCAGTGGGTATCATTATCTATGGGATTTGTTCGTTCTCGAGATGTCAGGGTTTGACCTCATCTTGGGAATAGATTTGTTGGTGTTGTATCAGGTGCATATAGACTGTTATCTCCACAAAGTTTCATTCAGGTCACTTGAGGGTGACGCTTTTGTCCACCGTGGTGAATGGGATGTTCGAGCAAGGCGTGCGGGACCATTTTTTCAACAGGTGAGTGGACTCAAGGCTCGAGTGGCATGCATAATACTTGATGATAATGAAAGAGGAGAACTATCTGTTTTTCCTCCCATGGTGGATCGGTTTCAGAATGTGTTTCTTGAGGATTTATCAGGGTTACCACCCGAGAGGGATGTCAAGTTCACGATCGAGTTTCTACCGAGAGCAGAGCCAGTTTCTATTCCTCCATACCGAATGGCACCGACAGAAATCCAGGAACTGAAGTTTCAACTTGAGTAGTTGGAGCGCAAGGGGTTTATCCATCCTAGTACGCCTCCTTGAGGATCTCCTGTGCTTTTTGCAAACAAGGCCGATGGGTCGTCTAGGCTGTGTGTTGGCTATCGAAAGTTAAATCAGATGACAGTGAAAAATCGGTACCATCTTCTTAGAATTGATGACTTTTTTGATTAGTTGAGGGGTGCATTTTTGTTTTCTAATATTTATCTGAGGTCAGGTTATCACCAATTGAGTGTGAGGTCTTCTGACATACCGCAGACAGCTTTCTGGAGTCAGTACGGGTTGTTTGAGTTTGTGGTAATGCCTTTCGGCTTGACCAATGCATCGGCGGTGTTTATGGATTTGATGAACTAGATCTTTCATCCCTATCTGGATCAGTTTGTGGTGTATTTGTTGATGATAGCTTAGTGTACTCAAAAACTCACGATGATCATGCCCAACATCTTGACATCGTCTTGGGTACGCTAAGAGAGCATCGGCTATACACCAGGTTATCCAAGTTTCAATTCTGGATAGGTGAGGTACATTTTTTGGGTCACATCATATCAGAGGCAGGTGTGTCCGTGGATCCAGAGAAAGTGCAGGCAGTTGTATCTTGGGGGCAGCCCAAGAGTGTTTCTAATGTTTGGATTTTTCTGGGTTTGGATGGGTATTAACGAAGGTTAATTGAGGATTTCTCTCACTTGGAAGCACCACTCTCGGGATTTAACAAGAAAAGAATCAGGTTCGAGGGGTCTGAGTCTTGTGAGAATTCCTTCCTAGAGTTGAAGAAGCAGTTGACGACCTCACCTATCTTGATCTTACCTGAGCTGGGTAAGAAGTACATCGTGTTTTGTGATGCGTCTGGAATCAGACTTGGGGCTATGTTGATGTAGGATGAGTGGGTTGTGGTTTATGGGTCAAGGTAGTTGAGACCCCATGAGCGGAACTATCCCACTCATGATCTTGTGTTGGGTGCAGTAGTGTACGCCTTGAAGTGCTAGAGGCACTATCTGTTGGGAGAACGATTTACCATGTTTACCGACCATAAGAGTTTAAAGTACATCTTCTCACAGTGGGATCTGAATCTTTGGCAATGGATATGCATTGAATATCTCCAGTCTTTTGACTTTGAGTTGGTGTACAAGACAAGAAATGGAAATAGTGTTGCTGATGATCTGAGCAGGAAGGTTCAGAATCTAGTGGTTCAGGAATCCAGAACTGAGTGGGGTGATGGCTTTGTTTGTTGAGATGCACCTGGAGGTGCAAGAGGAGAATGGTCAGGTCACTCTTGCTTACTTAATGAGGGAGTTTATGTGTTTGAGTCGAGTTAAAGAAATTCAGCTTGATGATCTTGAGTGTTTGATCATAAAGGAAAAGCTTAAGGGTGGGGAGCTACCTTCTGGTTGGGCCATCGGTGTGGTCGGTGTTGTTCATGTTCATGATCGTGTGGTTGTGCCAAAGTGTGTGCAAGAAGAGTTGGTGCGAGAGTTCCACTCATCAAAGTGGTAAGTGCATCCTGGTTTGACCATGATGTACTGTGATCTCCGAAGGCAATTTTGGTGGCTTGTAATGAAGAAGGAAGTTGCAGGATTTGTGGAACGCTGTCTTACCTACTAGTAGGTGAAGGCCGAGCATCAACACCCAGGTGGTTTGATGCATCCATTTCCCATTCCAGGATGGAAGTGGGATGATGTGACAATGGATTTTGTCGTGGGGCTTCTGAGGATGCCACAAAAGAATGATGAAATATGGGTGGTTGTGGATCTATTAACGAAAGTGGCACATTTCTTACCAATTCTGGAGACCTTTACTATCAACTAGTTGGGTGATCTGTATGTTCGGGAGATAGTGTGGTTGCATGGGGTTCCGCAAACCATAGTTTCGGACCGAGATCTGTGTTTCACGTCGCGTTTCTGGCAAGGATTTTAGAGAGCACTTGGTGCGTTGGTGTTTTTTAGTACGGCTATCCACTCGCAAACGGACGGGCAGTCGTAACGTACGATCCATGTGTTGGAAGACATGTTAAGATCTTGTGTCTTGGACTTTGGTGGTTCTTGGGAGAGGCACCTATCATTAGTTGAGTTTTCCTACAACAACAGTTTTTAGGCCAGGATTTAGATGGCACCGTTTGAGGCGCTTTATGGGAGACCATGTAGATCTCCGTTGTGTTGGCTAGAGGCCGGTGAATCTGAGTTGTTGGGGCCAAGTATTGTGCAGGAGACTTTAGATAGAGTTATGTTGATCAGGAATAGAATGGATATGGATCGGAGTAGGCAGAAGTCATATGCATATCAGAGGTGTAGACCTCTTGAGATTGGGGTGGGTGATAAAGTGTTCCTTCGGTTGTCGCCAAGGTTGGGTCACCGTCAGATATGAAAGTAGGGTAAGTTGGCGCCTAGGTATGTGGGACCTTATGAGATTGTGGAGAGGATCGGACCAATGGCATACCTATTGGATCTTCCACAGTGTTATGATGGGATGCATGATGTGGTTCATGCGTCGCAGCTCCAACGGTATCACCCTGACCCATCTCATGTGATTGATGTTGAGGATGTGGAGCTTCAGGTTAATGCATCTTTTGAGGAGCATCTAGTTCGTGTGGTGGATAATAGTGAAAAGGTCTTGCAAGGAAAGGTTATGCCATCAGTGTGAGTACTATGGAAGAATGAGAATGTTCAGGAAGAAACTTGGGAGTGGGAATTGAAAAAGCGGGCTCAGTACCCCGAAATATTCTCTTCGGTGGATCAGTGAGGCTTGGAAACTTGGCTCAAGGATGAGCTATTATAAGGTGGGGAGGTTGTAAGATCCCAGTTTTTGGAAAGGTATGTTTTTTTGTGTTTAGGGTTGATCCCTTTGTTTTTGTGGATTTAAAATGTTTCCTGAAAGTGTGAGAGGCCTTGGGGGTGTTCCAGCGGCTCGGGGTAAGGAATAAAGGAAATCTAGGTAAGACAGGCCAAGGCGCACGGCCTACGCACGACCAGGTAAACCGTGCAGCCTGCCTAGGAAAAATCGTGCGACCCTTCCTCCTCTGGACGGAATCAGGTGCATGGTTTGTGCACGGTTTACCAAACCGTGCAGATAAATCGTGTGACCCCTCCTCCTCCGGACAGTGGAAGGCGCACGGTTTGCGCACGGTTTTCCAAACCGTGCGGAAAAACCCTATGGCCACATAAAATTTGAAAAAAATAAAAGTTTTCCACTCCGAGATTTAAAACCCCACTCGGTATTTCCTCTCATTTCCTTTCTCTCCACCCTAGGCACGAACCAAATTGCTCAAAGGCTCCAGGAGACCGATCTCTTTTGATTCTAAGGAGTTTTTGGTGCTGTTGGTTGCGGATCAAAGCTCTGGGTAAGGCTAATCCCATCCTTGCTTCTCTTTTTGGTTTAGGGTTTGTATATTCTCTCCCTCTCGTTCCAAATCTCTAAAACCGTAACTTTTGGGTGAGTTTTAGGTTGAATCTCAAAAGGTTGCTTGGATCAAGGTTTAAGGAATTGATTGGGAGTGCGTTCAACCGCGGTTTCGAGCTTGGTGGTCTACAAGTGATATCCCATAGTTATTTGGGTATTTGTGCATGTTTAGTTGGGTTCTTTATTTCATTTGGTTATGTTTTGAATAACCTTGGTATGTTGGTAATAATGGTGTTTAAAATGGAAAATGGGAACCCTCACGATCCTCACGGGATGTGTTGGGATTGACTTGACCTTATTTGGGGCCATCCATGGGATGTGTCGGCTTTCCCCAGACTTTGGGATTTTTATTAAACAAGTGACCTTGTTGTAATAAATGGTAGAGCCCTTGATGAATATGTTGGCATGATTGGTTGAACTTGGAATAGAAGTTAGGTGATACACCTAGACTTGGAAATAACCTAAGGGTTAATTGGAATGGGTTGAATGGTTGATTCATGGAATGATGAACGGGTAAAATGGGTTAATGAGTAAACAAATTAAAGACCATAACGGGATAGGTTTTGGGTCTATTATTGAATGATTAGTGAGATAATCATAACACATGGGAATTGGGTGAATGGATAAATGAGGTGAAATGGTAATGTGTTATTGGGTTAACGCATAATTTGAATTCTCATGTGGTTTATTGTGAATGGTGTTTGCCAAAGGGAAATGGTATGATGGGTTGATGGTCACTTATATATATAACCATGTGCACATGGCTTGGTAGTGTGGGGTATGACTTGACGATCTACGCCCATGGGTCGAGTGAAGACTGAGGTTCTGAGATCCACATTAAATGCACGGTTTATGAATGGGGACTGATGATCTATTCTCCTAACAGTTTCATCCAGCCAGACTGAGGCTTCGAGGTTAGGTTATGGTTTCTATGAGGGGATTAGTCCTAGTGAGATAGGATAACAATGTGTTTACCCTCTTGCATGTGATTGTCGTCCTTAGACCCATGTAACATGATGTATGTGATTAATCCATGGAAATGTGTTGAATTGGTAAGTGATGATAATTGGTGTTTAATGAATGGTAATAGAAGTGGTAATGGATTTGGCCCTAAAATTTTTAATGGAACCTCAAATAATTACTTGGTAATTTTCATTCATATTACTTTTTTCATGCACTACTATTTATACTGGATATTTTGTAGACACCATTAGTGGTGGCCTACTGAGTTGTAATCACACCCTGATCGGGCCGCCATTGGGTACCTGAGCATACATCATGTTTTCAGGTCAGCAGAAGGACAAAGGCAGTTGCTAGATAGTGAGTGGACATGGGTAGCACTTGGTGGAGGATCTGGACTTGGAGTCGAGACCATTTTGGGGATTTTGGTCGTTGCCTTTATTTTTTTTCACTCATGCACTTGTAGTATTACATGGAATATTTATTTGTGGAAATGGTTGTTATACATGTTCCGTGCTTATTGGGTATTGTTTCCACTATTTGGTTTATTTCTGTTATGGCTTACTCTGATAAAAAGGGGGTATAGTCTCCCCACTTGACTCCGTAGACCCCCGCTGCTAGTCGACAGCCTTTGGCGTACAGGAAGGTGAGCTTAAGGTCATGTAACCACCTCGATCGGAGCACTGGTTTAGTGGCTTCCGGGTCGGGGACGTTACATGAATTAATATAATTAAATAGTTATCTCAATCCACAAATATAGAGGGTGAAGAAACCCTGCATCAAATATGCTCATACTGAAAACTCCAATCTGATAAAGAAGATAATCCAAAGTATACATAAATAGATAAAGATGATGATGACTTATCCTGCAACTCCATAGGTCCCATTTATGATTCCTAGCACCTGGAATAACCTCACAATAACTGGAGAAGAGGGGAATGCTCCTCACTATTGTACCCTACATCCAAGGAAGCATTGTCTCTAGTGGAGGACCCACACCTAATCATTACTTGATGAAGAGGGAGTATGACTCTATAGATATATAACATGAAACCTCTATTATATGTGGAATTACCAATTATACTTGTATAACGAGTATAGGGGATCTTTTCCCATGTGGGCCAAGGGAGTACTGAACAAATATCTCTTTGATTATCAAACTAAAATAATGACATCGGTCAAGCATACCAAGAAGAGGTGTCTCACTTATATAACATGGAATCAACTCTTTAATCACATAACAAAGGCCTACATCATATTTTACATTTAAAGCTTTTCAATATAGGCTACATGTTGGCACAAATCTAAGTCATGGATAAGAAGTTATCAAAATAATAAGGTTTTGAGGGGAGTACACAACATATCCAACTTGGGTACATTGTGTGCATCACAAATCCGAACTCTAACTATATCTCATCACCTTAAAACATATCTAAACTAAAGTAAATAATGTGTACATAAGGTCACAAGAACATGTATCTCTTCCTGAACAACTAGTCTTGTCCTCATCTGAGCACATCTTGGATAGTGATGTCGATCTATGCCACATGTACATAGGGTCACTTGACATGTACCTTCACATAGGGTCCTAGGCATGTACTCATAATAAAAGTCTTGTCTATCCATGTACATATACATGACATGTACCTATATGTGATGTGTACCTAAATGTGATGTGTAGTTATACATGACGTGTACCTTAGGTTAAATGGAATGTATAACCACTTATGGTATTGCACATATTCCCATGACACATGGATTGGCTACATGGGTAGGGTCACATGGCATGTGGGAATACCCACATGGTTTTTGATACATAACATGGGACAAAACCCTATATTCCATGAAAATCCAGAAAACCTACTGTGTATTCCTCTAAGATACACAATGCATAGTTTTTTTTATAGAAAGTGAATCCTTCATTAATAACTATTCCATATACATGAATTACGCTACCTCATTCACCGTTTAACCTATCTAAATCCACAAAAAAATTAATGGGAAAAGGTCATATCATTGATTTTTGACATCTGAATACAGAAAATATGAACTCTGGCCTCTCATGGGGGTAGTTTATGTGACTATTGTAATCATTATAGGATTATAATTGATAAATCACTAACCTAAATCCTAGAAACATCTCAATAAATTCATAAAATACTGATATTTATATCATTCATGCATCCTCCCTGAATATTTTGGTGCGATCACAAAAAAATTTAGCCAAATAATGTCGAATTGTGGCCCCCATGGACCAACAATGGGAAACATGAATAACGGTGGTGGGAAAAGAACTAGAAAAAGGTAAAATTATCATTGGAAAATGGTATCCAAGCCAATGATCATAAATTGCAAAAACAAGGGGTAGGATATTAGATGTAAAAACCAATAATTTGGTTAAAGAACACCAATTAAAATTTCAAAAATGTAGAGAACAAAAATCCTTAAAAATTAAGAAAATATGAAATCCATTATTATCAAATTAATAAAATGGAGAAACATAAAAATAATTAGCCATGACTAAACAATAGATCAATCATTAGTCGAGAACACATTCTCTAATGATGACGATGAAGATTCAATTGTGTATAATCTGTCCCATGATTCCCCTCATTCATTATCATTCATCAATGTTCCTATGTCACCAACACCAATGGATCCCTCATTATTCTTCTATAATATAACAGGGTTTGTTTAGACAACCCTATTTATTGGTCTCAATTATTCTAATGTATAGGGAAATCAAGGATTATCTATTAAAAAATTAAATAAATATTTATTTATTTATTGAATGTGTTCGGCAACAGATGCCTTAAACCAAACACCTGAAAACAAAAAACATTATATCATTTATAGGTTAAACCCAACATTCTGTAAATAACCATGGTCTTTTATTTATCATCCCATGTATTAAACAATGGGAAAACCTTTTATTCTAAAAGGATGTATGTGCATGATTTAGTATATATAAATATTTTTAATAATTAATTATGGCACTTTGTAACTGAAAAACATAGTTTCAAATGTAATGAAACATTTAGAGATATATATAGAAATACAAAATAGATCCAACTACCAAAAAATAGAGTCATTACATTTTCCCCACCATCTGGGGTTTTTATCCCTTAAAATAGAAAGATACTCAAAAAATGGGGGTATTAAACTTGTATCTAAATCACATATCCCCATGATCTCTCATATATATTCTCATGATTTCAATGTAAATGAATCATGTAATGGTTCATCCATGATGGATCCTCTCTTTCCAATCCTCTGTTTCCACTAGGTAATCCAAAAAGGTGGATTTATCCCCGATGTCCATCTCACCCCTATCAATAAGGTGTGTTTGGAATGTATGTATGTCCTCAACTACAACACATAGAATATGTAATGATCCTTATCTATTTGTGTGTTTATTTAAAAGTAGTAATAATCCTCTCCAACCCACCATAAGATCTAGAATGGATCAATGAACCCTGGGGATAGCTTTCTTCCCCGAACAAACCTCTTCAATCCTCATTGTGGGGAGAATTTTTTGAAAAGATAGACTCCCTACTTGAAGTCAATATACAAATGACATTAATACATGTAACATGAATTTAAGATCTAGGTTATCCTCATACACTCATGTATCACCTGAACATTATTCTTCATTTCCTGTACCAATTCATCCCCAAAAAGTGATGTCTCTCCAATCTCAATCCACACAATGGTTAATTTTAGTGTCTTTAGGACCGGACAGAGATATATTACAAAAAAAAGTGTATTTATAGTTTATTTTATAGGAATACCCAAAATATAGAAATGTATCCTCCTATATATCATTGAAGTCCAACACATTGTCTCTTAGCATATCCTACAAAACAATTATAGTCCTCTCAGCCTTCTATCTTTCTAGGAAGAAAACATTGTACTCATCCATAATCGGGTCCCAAAAACCTCCTACAATACCTCCACAATTGAAATGTGAATTGAGAATCATGGTTCAGGATGATCAGCATGGGTACCCCATTAATTTGTAAAATATTATGCATATACAAATGCACTAAACATTTAATTAAACTCTTATGCCTTATGGAAATACATTTTGTCTTCTTGGTAATTTAGTTGAAAATAGACCATATGTATTTATTTAAACATTATATCCATGGAATCTAAATAAAAAAATCCATCTATATTCAATATAAATTCCATTTAGGGATCTCAATTGGTTGATTCAAACCAACTGGAAACTATTTTTCATATTTTACTTTCTGACATGTGAGACACTAAGAAACAAACTCAGAAATTCTCCACCACATTACAACCCATAAAAAATACTATTTATGATCCTTGTAAATAGTTAACATGCATGGATATAATTCCAAGGGGGGGTTATGAATCTCCCTTAACACCTCCTCCAAAAACATGATCAGAACCCTCGATCAACCCTAGAAGATGGTGATGTGATCCCCTCCCAGAAAAAAAATTGGCGCATCATTTTAGGATATATGGTCATGTAGAACCTCATAGTATATATCTCCCAAATAATCCTCTCTTGTATGCTCAAGAAGTGTTGGAGTCACCACTATAAACTGAAGGTAAGTTTCAATCACCTTCTCCCCTTAGTGGTAGCTGTAATGTGGCCAACTAATCTGATGCATCCTCCACCTGAACAGTATGTGATTTATTAATAAGGGAATATACCACTGTATTTCCCTTTCATGGATTATAGACTATATTGACTCCACAGTTCTTCGGGAACTCCAAAAAATATTTTGGTCTTAGGTTGAGATCTCTCTAATAAAATATGTACTTGAGACTCTATTGGTCTGATTAGACAATGAAATCCTCACCCAATGGATAATACCTCCATATCTTCAGGGTGAAGACAAATACTTCCATCTCTAACTAATTGTTCATGTAGTTCTACTACAGGGTTATCAACTACCTCAACCCATAATAAATAAATTCCAACCTCTGCATCAACACACAAATGATCCCATCATTGGAGTCATCACATGATATAATGTACTTGATTCCCTCCTCCAGTGGCCTAAAAAATCACTAGTCAACCACTTCCATAAATCCTTGAAGGCTCTCTAAAACGGACCAGTCTAGGTGAAAAAATTCCATTTTCACATCAAGGAAATCACATGAGAATCTATCCTGGAAAATTATACTACGATCCACTGATAGTACCCCGCTAAACTAAGAAAACCCTACCTATATAACACACTATTGAGTGGTTACTAAAAAATCACTACATTAATCTTTGTCGAATTCATAGCTACACCATGCTCAGATAGTGAACCACACCAATCCAAAACTAACACTTCAAGCGATTACCATTAACCATTTCTACTAGAGAAAGTCTCGGACCATCCTCTCTTTCCCGATATGGTCCTCCTCAAACTCCTAATATATAACTGTGTCATAAATAAACAAAACAATGAATATGTTCATGTATGGCTGGATTATCTAATTCATATGATCCATAAACACGATGGGGGATTTTTCACACCTAAAATCATCACTAAGAAGTCATAGTGTCTATAGAGATAGTGGAATTTCATTTTTAAAATATCATCCCGGAGAACCCCCAACTAAATGTTGTTGGACCTGAGATCGATATTTAAAAACCAACTATTTCCTTTAAACTGATCAAAAAAAATTCATTTCTCACAAAGGGGTGGTTGTTATTGATCATTAACTAATTCAGTTGACAATTACTGACGACATGCCTCCAAATCTCACATTCCTTTTCACAAACAACACCAGATCCACCCCGGGGGACACACTAGTCCTGATAAAACCTTTCTCTCAAAGGTCTTCCAACTACCCCATCATCTCCCTGAGCTCAGTTGGAGTCATCCAATATACAAGAAAAGTTGTTGGTGCTGTCATGGGATATAATTCAATACAAAATTCAAAATCCCACCTCAGAGGTTGCCTTAGATAATATTTAGTATAGATTTCAATATAATCATCCACAACCATTGGAAGATAGTTTTCAAAATATTTTGTTTGACCAAGGGCTATTCTCACTAACTAATGTGTGATGGGATGCAGTTTCCTACTTATGATCCCAAATCTCTCATATATAGATCTGTATCTCTTAAAAAGGAGAAACTCATGCAATTAATGTGAAGGAATCTTACTTTTTTGTGGCGAAAATCTATCTAGGAATGCACCTTGGGAAACTAATTCATTCCTAGGACGACGTCAAAAGGATTTATCACAGTGAAAAAGAGGTCCCATGAGAAATTATCGTCTACAATAGTCATGTCACGCCACTAGAATTCAAGGGAGATAATTGAAACATCTTTCATAAGGTTATTTAGATATTTTGATCAAGTTAAAGGCTCTAGAAGAACCTTCAGGTCTCAAAGAAGGAGTGCAGTAAGGAATGAGTGACTTACACCTATGTCCACTATGATTGTATCTAAAGTAGAGAAGTCATGGGTTGTACCTCGATTACCATGGAACATCTGTGTCATAAGCCTCTATTTCATGAAGCTATCATTCCCCTTCCCCTCTAGTTCTCCAAAAACAAGGTTTATATCAACACCTTAGTACAACCTAGGTGACATCAAATATAAAAATTCAAGGAAATCATCCTCTACACCTTGACATTGTCCTATATGGGCATCACATACTTTCCTCCACGGCTTTAAATCACTTTATAATAGAACACACCTTGGTGGGGGAAGTTTCTATCCTCCTCACAAGGTTTAATCCACATAACACATTATCAAAATAGGGATACATCAACACCATGAATTTCTCAAAATAAGTCAAGTCTTATAGACCCCCATCTATCCAGTATGTGGTCCCATACAGGGTGGAAAACCTAACCCATCATCTTTGGATAAACCAAGGTTACCCATGGTGTAACTTAAAAGTACTCCTCTCTAAATAGATTCTAATATACACCCAAATATAGGGTCACATAATCCTAGATATTGAAGAAAAGATCCTACCAATGGTTTGTTTCTCCAAGAAGAAAATTAGTTGCGAGCGAAACCAACTAATCGGTCGAGGTATGCACAAGACCAAAAACTAGAACCACTACCTCAATCAAATACTCTATTTATTGGGGGTCTATCCCTAAAAGAAACTGATTTTTTATCTACTAATATAACTCATTTAACATGATAATACTATCCACATCATCGTTTTATCCCAATAGAGTTATCGGCTTCCCAACATGCAATCAATCATCTGCCTGAACCACTGGAGGTGGATACACACACTGATCTATAGATAGTAACACCACTCTATGACCTTTTGGAAGAAAACACATCATTAATGGGTCCCTAAACTATTGTGTCATCACTTAACTGATCAACATCATAACCCTATATCAATATCCAAGCTAGTTGTCATCGCAGAGAAATCATAAAATTTGACAATGAATACTATAATTAAATTATAATATCTAGGGATATAAATGAATAAGTATATGAAATTAAAAATAAACAATCCTATATGACTCACATACTATTGGTTCCCTGTAACTAATTTATTAGTATACCGATATGACAAGTAGATAGTCAGAGCCCTAGATTATGGATACATCATTCACAACACTATCACTAGATTTCCTGACCAGAGATCCAACACCAGAAACATTAACATCATTTCCCTATGTTCCCAAACGAAACCTCACAAAAATTATAACACTAAAAATCATCCTGAGGAAAATCCACCTTTGATCCCACTATGTCATGACTAGACCAATTATGACCCCTCCTAGGCTTATAGTAAGACACAAGTGACGTCCAAAGCCCACTTTCAATAGGGCATAGGTGGAAAAAACGTCAAGAAGGAATACAATTAAAATGGGAGGTCTTATCCAAAAGTACATGTATGAATTCAAATAACCAGATCCATGGAAAAGTGTAGGGATAAAATGAATCAATGAAAAATATAGAATATAATCAATGCATGCAACAAACTCTAGGAAAAACATCAAAGTAAAACAATGTAATATAAGAGATATAAAGGTATAAATAAGTGCCCAACCAGAAATGTGGTCCCAAACAGACTATAATGAGTGTAATGAATGGGTATATCCCATATCACAATCTCAATGGTTGACCACCGAACATGGCCAATAACTCCAAGAACCACTTCTCTCTACTCATACTAGGTCCACCAAAGTCACCACTGATCTTCATTTCATCTACATAATACACAAAATGTGTGGTAATAGACCATATAAATATGATTATATACATACCTAGAAGTGTACCCTATAAACTAAGAAGGGGAAAATATAAATAAGCTATTAACTCAACCTATAAATAAAGAGGGTGAAAGAAACCCAACATCCTATAAGCTAATACTAAAAAACCTAATCATAAAAATGAGGGAAGACTCACTCTTTATAGACATCTATGGATAATGATGAGTCTTCCTACAACCCCAGAGGTCCCATATCCAATTCCCATCACTATACAAGAATTGGAGTAGAGGGGCTCACTCTTTGATATTATTCCCCCCAACTGAGGGAGGTCCATCTCCATTGGTGAACTTGCTCCCCAGTGGAGCACGATAACATTGTATTAACACTCCATAGAAAAAGGACTTTTTCCACTTTAGTATGAGGGAGTACTAAATTCGACTATATAAATAGTATGGGGGGACCTGCACCCTAGTGTTCTGGGTGATTACCGACCCTGAAATCTCTCTAATGATCAATCTCGATCATTGACATCAGTTAAGCATCACTTGAAGATGCGAACCACTTACATCACCTCATGTCACATATCTGATCCCATAAAGAAGGCGTCCATCATGTTCTATGTGGAAAAAATACACTAAATAGGATACTCATTGGCCTAAATGTATGTCTCGAAAAGGATATATATATATATATATATGAAATACAGTTTTGAGCGGATTACACGGTGTGTATCGCTTGGGTACATGGCATATCCCATGAATCCAGAATATTAAAATATTTTATCACCTCAAATTGATTGTAAAAAAATTGCATGGTGTGTACAAAGGTTAACATATCATGTGTATTCACCAAGACACCTAGGTGTGTCCTCACCTCTACAAATCTTGGACAACCATATGTCACAAAATGGTGTGTACCAAGGGTCACATGGAGTGTATCATCACATGGGGTCCTGGGTGTCTACACATGGTACACATCTCAGCTATCCCTGAACCAATACATGGATTTTACCTTAGGGTTCATGATTTGTATGATCATTCGAGGTCTTCGGCATGTGCCTATGACACACAACATTGCTTCCTGGGTAGGGTAACACAACATGTGGGCCCAACTACATGGTGTGTGATAATAAAAATGGGAAAAAACCCTAGTAATCATGTGAATTTGGACTATATTTCATGTGTTCTCTTGGGATGAAAGGTATGTAGTTGGTTTTTTGATAGATAGTGGTGATTTACATCATTGAAATGGATTATCCTTACATTATTCCCCCTACCCCACCATTTTTCCTTCCTAGATCGACCAAAAAAGATGGGGGGGAACCATTAATATTTTATTTATGTCCTTTAGTGGCCAAAAATCAGAAATATGATCTCTCGTGGGGGTATTCAATGCACCTATCATCACTATTTTAGGGGTTCTGGTCGGTGAATAAATCACCTAAATCCTACAAACAATCTCAATCAAGTTGAAAAATAAAGATCTATATGTACTTTATGCATATTTTATAAATAATGTGGTTTTATCATGCTCAAATCTATCCCGGAAATGTAAAATCACTGACCCTATGGGCCAATAATAATGAACGTGTAGAATGGTGGTGGGAAAATCAAAATAATAAGGTAAAATCATTATTAGAAAATTCATCCCATCCTATAATCATAAATTTAGGAAATAAGGGAAGGGTAATCTATAAAAAAATAGGTTTAAGAACACTAATTACAATTGGATACAAGCATAGAACAAAAATCACTAGAAAGTAAATAGATATAAAATTCATAGCCTTCAATTAAATCAAAGGATAAACAACCACAAAATATTGAGTCCTACCTTAAGAACATATTGATCCTTGGTGATTAAAATGTATCTTAATATTAAGATAAATATTATATATTATTAATCATCCATCCCAAGATTCTCCTCGATCATTTTCATCGATCCACGTTTCTATGTCCCCAACACCAACAGAGATCTCACTTCTCCCTGCTAATATCCCAATGTTTGGGGGATAACCATTGGAATTTCTCATAATGAAACTTATAAATAGATATATTAGGATAAATACATTAAATAAATTAAATATATAAATTAATTAATTAATTAACTCACCATCCAATGGATTCCTTTGACTGAATGTTCAATGCCAACCATCACTATGTCACCCTAAGGAAAAACTTGTATTTTGGAAACAACTATGGTCTGGAATTTCCTATCAAAGGTTCCAATCAGTTGTAAAAACATATATTAAAAAAATATGAATGCACATTATTTAATATATATTAATATTATTAATATATTAATTCTTGGTTCTGGATACACCCAAACACAAAGCCAACTCTAATGAAAATTCCATAGATGTATGTAGAAATATTCAAAGGTCAAACTATATAAACTGGACAAATTACATGAAGCTTCATATTAATATTTCATATAACGAATTACATTTCTCATGTTCTATTGCACTCTTATAAAGTGTCTATTTAATTATGTGAAGTCTTTTTTACACTTTCTAAATCTTAGAATACTCTTCAAAATTCTACGAAAGAATTATGAAATTTATCATAAGTATTATAGGGTTTAATAAAATTCATAGGTACCCTCTTGGAAGTTTTATTAACTAATAAATAGATATATATTTTTAAATTCATAAGATTGAAATAAAATGAAATTTCTAGATACCAAAAAAAATTAATACATAACAATTTTTCTGCATAATCTTTTGAACACTATATTCTTTTCAATGAACCTCCAGAATTATTCCAAGCCCCCACAAATAACATACTTCATATATAATAATTTATTTAATATGAGTTTGAAAAATATATATACATTGAAAACAAAATATAATATAAATTAACATACACACATCAACCATTTTCAAAAAAAAATATTCTCTAGATTAATTCCACAATCTGTAGGACCTTTTCTTTAACATCAATTCGCATGACTTAAAATGACTTTAGGGAATAATAGGATATTTTGAAAGTGTATCATTCATTATTCCAAAGTAACTTGATCAATTTTTACTCCATTTTGAGTAATTTAATCTAATTATACTACACTTCCAATTTCAGTTTCTATTCAAACTTCAACCAAGAAATAATACTCATTATATTTTAACAACCATAAATCTCAGTTATTCATGAATGTATTCTCATAACTCCCAGATAAATATTTCCTTATTAACATTTTTAAACTATAATAAATATTCATGTTTAAATATTCCTTACATGATATTTCAAAACTAGTCTAACAGCCATATTTTCTTTATTTTAATAGAAGCTATACAATCAATATTTAGTGACTAATTTATATACTCTTCAATATTATATATATTAAATATCCCAACTACTATAATTATTTATAAAAAATGTTGATAGTACATGAAAAATAATTAAGTACCTATCATTATATTTAATAATGGTACTACAATCATCATACATAAAGGAATTTTTGTACCATGTATCACTTGAAACAGTTCTTTCATAAACAAAAAACACATTCCTTTGCATGATCAATGACGGCTTCAGTGTTTTTCCCCATCAACCTATGGGAAACATCTGAGTTCATATTTTATGGGATATTCCACATCACCTAACTTTAATACATATATTGACTATTATTCCAACTAATATATTGAAAAAATATGTATCCATTCAGGTCATCTTTCTCCATTGGGGTACTTCAATATATGTCACGAACCACCTTCACCATGATGTGAAAAAGGACAAAAAACTGCCAAACCCTTCCTTATTCACGTTTAAGGATAGAAAATGACCCCCAAGTGCCGTCTTCAATAGGACCTAGAGTGGAAACTGGCACGAAGGGTATATATGCTCTCAAAAAATTTAATGCATTACACTTTTTATTTAATAGTATCGAGAGATAAGATGGTAAATCCAAAAAAACACAAAAAACTGAAAGTAAAAGTAAATACAAAAATCCACTCCCATATGCATGTTCAAAATAAACTGATATAAGGTAAAAGAAAACTCAAATGAAAAGTACCAAAAGAAAGAAAAGTGGAAAAAAATCTTGAATACCGAGCTTGTAAAGTCCATCACAATCCTCAAGGTCCTCCTGGATACCATAAATCAGTTTCATATATGTAGGGTGAGTATACAGGTATACTAAGTAGGGAAAACAAAAACCTCTTATGCACAAGTGGGGATTCCTTATAATTGCCCATGAAAAAAATAGAGATAATCAAGAAACCTAGTACGAAAACTATCCACCCAGCCTCACCAAATAACACTCCCCAAATAACACATGTCGGATAAAGTAATAGTAATATCACATCAATATTTGGGTACCCCACACCACTTTCCCACTGGTTAAATAGAACATCCTACACATCAAACCTCCACCATAAGTCTCACTTCCGCCGCAAAAAAAACCTTATGAGCCATCACCACGCATCCCACCCACACTTACCTAGTCCACCACAACCACACTTAACCATGACCACAAACATTTGGCGACCACAACCACTACCACACCCAAAGACACCTGGTTGAGAATAACCATTGTGATGCTCGAAGACACATGTGACTCATCTCGGGGACACTTGGGAAACAAACCTTCCTGCATACACATGATCCAACAACCAAAACACATCGTGGCCAAAGATTCTTGCGCCATAATAATCCTTAGGTCATCACTGTCTGCCCGAAGAGTCTTGGGATACCTAAAAGAGGGAGCAGAAAGGAGCTAATAACCATCCACTCATAATAATTATGGGAAAAATACCATCCCCCTTGAAATGGGGTTGTTCGTCATAGAGTACTCAACATGGGTGGAGGGAAAATAAGAAACACAAGAACTAAATTTATACATATAGTTAAACAAACACTCATCACATCCATAGGTTTCCGATACTATCTCGTTCACATCCACTCTCATTACTATCCCTACATGCTCAAACACACAACAACCATAACCAGAGCACATCCCATTTCTTGAAAACAAATCCACCATTGTACCCATTATTGTTACCATGTTCAATTGATTCTATTTTATTATAACTTCACTAATAGGAAACTAACTTTTATAGCTACAAGCCAAGACAATAACTGAAGGAAAATAGCCAAGTGGAAATTTAAGCATTCACAACCGGTTCTCTTGTTGGGTCACAACAACAAAAGGGATCTGTGAGGTCCCTCGAAATATTGGAACCAAACCAAGGCATAACATATGGCCCCACACATACTCAGATCCACAACCATTAACTGAACAATAGGACATCCCATACCCAACCATGTCACCCCACAAACATCAAGAAGAACAACCATGTGTGTTAGCAAAACTTACGAAGGGATTTTTTAGATTAAACCACACCAATTATCAAGTTCCTTATTTTCATTTGGTTAATCAAGGAGATCACACAAGTAATATTATTCATTGGGAATTCTTTTAATCAATCATGTTTACATGATTAAACATTTTCCATGTTACATCCATTCAATAATAGGATTATCCAGAAACAAATGTTCAGTAGTGTGCAAGAAATGACAACCAACAACTACTTTTTTCAGTGGACAGATGCCCATACAACATAAATATAGAGATAAAAGAATACAATAACATCATCATCATTCACACCCCTTCATTCTTTAAATTCTTTTTATTATCTTTGTTAAGGTTTGGTTTCATCCATGTCATGAGGGAAACATTATACCACCCACCCCAAATGATTTACAACAAATAGAGACGAAGGAAGAACCATACTTGGATGATCAAGGATCAATGTTTTTATCCTCACATCAAGAACTGAGGGTGTACAACTTGTAGGAAAGGAAAACTCTTGGGAATCATGGCTGAGAAGGAAGAGCTCTCGCATGGGTGCAAGATTCATCTTCGAAGTAATTCTATAGGCATATATAGAGAATGGAAAGGAATAATGAAGATATAATATTGACTTAAGAAGAGGCCATATCCTAAAATCGGGGAGCTGATTCTGAAGTACATGAAGTCGGATTGTTTCTTGACCATGTAGTTGGGCTATTTCACACATCGGGATTATTTTTTATTTAATAATTCTCCTCTGAGATTGTGGAGATAATGGTTGTGAGTAAATTGATATATTCTAAATAGAGAAAAACTATGTAATAGGGGAGAAGCTGGAAAGCATGAGGAAGGGTGTGACACTGAGGAAAAAGGCCACACGTTTTGGTAACTTAATGGTCACCTGACTCTTGGGGGTTTAAAACATCTTTTTCTAGATTTTAATGGATTTGAAAATGGTATTAAAACAAGTTTACTTCAAAAGATACATTATTGGGATGGAACATGAAAAACTCAAGAAACTAGGGAAAATTTGACAAAAGGTGGGTTGTCGTTTGGTGAGACACCGAAACAGTGCCACTGTTTTCATGTGTGAACATGACAGTGCGACTATGAAGGTTCCACCGTGACTAGTGTGACCATAACAGTGCCACGGTTTCGGTGGAAGCATTTTGTGTGACCGAGTTTTTTGAAAAACTTCTTAATGAGTCACTAATGGCCCCCAGGATACCAAAACACCAGAAATTTTTCAAAGTAAGGGACCAGGATGGTCTGGACCATTACATCCTCTATCACGACCCCCTGCCCACATTTTTACGCCTCCTTCTATGGAAATGTGAGAATGGAGATAGTGACCCCTGAGTCCCACCTCCAGTGGGCCCCGGGATGGAGACTAGTGCTGAGGGTATAATAAACACACAAATGGGAGGCATTACCATCTAAGAGAACACATGAGAACGAGAGAGATAATATAAACACCATCCAAATCCAACTCAGACATCAATACAAAATAAATCCCAAGTACACATTTGTAATGTCATGAAAAACTACTAGAACTGAATGAAAAAACTACAAGTACCAAAGGAAGGTAAAAAATAACAGCAACCAAGAAGCCTGAAGAACCCCTACACCCCAAGATAATAGTAACCAGCCTGATCTCCAACCTGCTCTGAGTGACCTGAGGAACAGATTATATATACATAGGGTGAGTATAATAGTATAATCAGCGTAATCTTCCCTGGAACCCCTCTTAAAAATGTAAATAAAGCATGCTAAATCACAGTGAATAGCAAGTGAATCTAACTCACCACCTAAATAGGTATATTATGTTCCTAGCCTCACCATGGCTACTCTCACCAATTATCATATAAAAGAGTATATAATATAATAAAGTATATCAAGGGTACCCTTGTCATGACCCGTCCTCCGGGGCCCGCGTCGTGACTACCCCAAGCCCTCCTTTCATAGGCCAAGGGCTAGAGACTAGCACTGGAAAGGCATATCCCTAAAATAGGGAAGGCATTTCCTTTTTAAACTGAAAACTCGCAAAATCCTTGAACATAGAAAGATACAATCAAAAAGTAAAATATATAGTAAATAGTGTGAGTAGACAAAGTAAAGGGTCCAGAATACAATCCCAACTGGAGAGTACAAGTAAAACTAAAAACAGCACCTGTGAACACTCACTAAGGATCCTACCTAAATGGTAAGAAAAGCTCTTGAACGGTCGCTTCTACGGTACGTCTCATCTAAAGGTCCACCTCCGAGAAACCTCTAGTCCTAACACCCTCATCCTTGATCAATTTTTTACATCCTCTTCACAAGATACAGCAAGGTGAGGTCATAGACCGTGCAAGGCTGAGTATAACATTACTCAGTAGGGACACTGAGACCCCCAAACGTCTCTCAAAATCCACAAAGGATAAACCACAAAGAAACACCATTTTTACAAGAATGAAAACAACAGTCTACCCTACTTAGTTATATGCCCATACATATACCTAATTTATCAACTGTACCAATCTTGTTCATGAGGAAACACAAGGCCCAACTCTATAGCCTAAATCACAACTGTTACACGAAGGAAATAATACCACAAAGGTAACACCATGAGGGTAAGTACCACAAAGGTAACTCCACACAGAAGAATACCAAAAATGTATCACCACATAGAAGTGTACCACAAAGTTCAAGAATCAACTCACACTAAGTATAACTTAAGTAAGGAAGTATAGATGATTAGTTGTATTGCGAGATCACCTTACTTCTTCAAGAAGCTCTGTTGTTGACCCACAAAGGATTGAATATGACCCACGGAGGATCTGAAGATGACCCACATAGGATCTGAGGATTACCCACATAGGATCAGTAGATGCTGACCCAGACAGGATCCGAAGATAAACCACACACAATTTGAAGTTGACCCACACAGGATCTAAAGATGCTTAAAGTACATCCATCCACAGGGTTCCCACACTCAGAATGCTTGATTCTGGGAGGATCTACTCCTCAATCCATCATACAATACTTCAAGTACCACAAAGTCCCAAGAATAAGTATCACGAAGGTCTGTCATGTCAAAAGTAACCCAACATGGCTGACGACGTGTCAATGGGACGCTCGGTCTGTAAGTTATTAGCTTTTCTGTTCTGAGGGCCCGGTTGGATTCAGGTTCGATCCAACTCTGCCATACTCAAAATTGATCCAAAACTCAAGGGAATTATACCAAAAGGACCATCTCAATCCAAGGATCCAGGTGACATAGATGGTTTGTCAAACGGATGCTCGGTTCTCAAGATATGGCCAAAAGTCATATCTGGGTCTAGGTGGGCCCAGGTCTGGTCAGACCCGGTCGGACCGACCCGGCGTGACCAGACCTGGGCTGACCCGACCCGGTTCAGGTCGTCCTGACCTAGTCCTTGTCCGGCCCGGATGGGTTGGGCTGTGGTCAGGTCCGGCCCTCAAAGGGGGTGGCCTGGCCCGCACTGGGTGCGACCCGCTCAGTGAGGCCCGCTCGGCCGGGTGCGGTCCGCCATGGCAGGGCCCGCCATAGTATCTACCTGGGGGGACAGTGACCCCTCCCCCCAGAATTCTGAATTGTCCACTAGACCATTCGGCATGACCACCCCGGCAGTGCCATGTGGTGCCACCTGCTGGCATGCGGGACCCTCTAGAGCGGTCCTCCTCGGTGGGACACGACTAGTCGGAAGTCCAGCTGGCTCCCCCTTCTAGTGGCGCGATGGTGCCACTTTCCTCCCACGGCCGGCTAGTTTCTAGCCACCCTGGTGCACCATCACGACTTAGTAGAAGTGACTTTCCCCTCAGCCAACGATGCGGACGCGTGCCTCCCCGGTTCGACGCGGTCATCCTGTTGTCGGTCGTCCCCTTCCTCCACTGTGGCCAATGGGTTGCAGCCTCCTTCGGCGGAGTGGTTGTGCCGCCTCCGTCATTGCGGTCGGCTGGTGTGCCGGCCTCTACCCATACCCTGTCAGTGTCCGTCGCCAGCTTCGTGGTCGGGTTCTGCTCAATCGTTGATCCGCCCGTGAAGAACATGTCAAAAAGTAGGGAGCAGGTTATGTTTGTTTGGCCTGCACCCTCTACGTTAAATCGATAACATATGGTTCATATAAGGGATACAATTAAATTCCACAAAGAACGAATTAAAGAAATTCCCTACCTCATCTGTTCGTTGGAGATGGTGAGAGGAATAGGATGAAGAAGTCGACATTCATCGCTCTCACCACACGCTCTTATTCCGAGCTTGATCGTCATCCTTGTCAGAGGTTCAATTTTCATTGGAGGAGGTTCTTCATTGGAGGATGTTTCTCCAAAGTCTCTACCATGATCTCTCCTTTTCCAATGATTCCTCAACAAGAAGAGGTGAGGATCCAACTTAATTAATTTTTAGTTAATTACTTGTTCAATTAATGTTGGAACATTAATTGGGGAGGTTCCATGAGTTACATAGGTTTCAAGGTAAGGTGTTCCCCACCACCTAAATTCAAATGAGAGGTTTCAAATAAATAAAATAAAAGTTATTTATTTTATTTTTTTCAATTCTACCATGAAAAACCGGAAATCCAACTTCCACCCTCAACCTACTATGGTCAAGATGAAGGTCTCCTTAAGAAAATATAAGTGATGCAAGTTCAACGGTGTCTTATGATTTCATTTTGGAGCATCGGTTCAAAAGTTAAAAAATAATTCTCAGATGTTTACTGAACGTACCCAAAAAAAGATCATAAATTCATTCCACTCACACTGGGCCTTTGAATCATGCGCCATCAATTTTCACAGACTCGTAATATTTCTATTTAATTAGAAAAAATTACATGGAAAATTTCGTGTCTTTACATTCTCCCCACCTCAGGTATTTGAATTCACGAAATCCACAACACAAACTAGGTAAACAAGTGCGGTAGTGAGCTAGAATCTGAGCATCCCGCTCCAATGTGCTCTCCTGGAGGTTTCTATGCTACCATTGTATGCACACCAGAGGTATCAACCACCCACAAATAACTATCTTATGTTGATCCTAAATCTCCACTAGAACCTCTGAAGATGTCTCCCCATCGTCGATGTCCAACTTTCCCCAGTCAATGATGTGCGAAGGATCATATATGTATCTCCTCATCTAGAATACATGGTAAATGTCGTGCACCTGGTGCAACTGAGTGGGAAGAGCTAGGTGGTATGCCAACTCGCCAACTCTATTGTGGACCTGAAAGGGTCCGACGAACCTCGAGGATAACTCGCCACCTCGACCATATCTCTGCAAACCTCGTCGAGGTGAAACCCATCATAAGACATGGTCACCATACTCGAACTCGAGATATCTACATCTCCTATCATCATAAGACTTATTACTACTTTGTGCAGTCTTCATCCACTCATGGATGACCTGCACCTTCACCGTGGTAGCCCGTACCGTCTACGGTCCCATGAGTTTCGTCTCCCTGGGATCATCCCATCACATAGGTGATCGGTAAATACGACTATACAAAGCCTCAAATGGTTCCATAATGAAGGTGGAGTGACAATTGTTGTTGTATGTGAACTTTTAAAAGGTAAATTGATCCTTCAAGCTGCGGCCAAAATCAAGGACGCAAGCACTCATCATGTCCTCAAGGGTCTGAATGGTCCACTCTTTCTGACCATCCATCTGAGGATGAAAGGCGGTGCTTAATCAAATCTGAGTCCTTAATGCCTTCTAAAACCCCTTCAATAGTCGGGAAGTAAAACGTGCATCACAATTAGACACAATCATTGAGGGAACTCTATGAAGCCGTACAATCTCTTGCACATAGAGGCGTCCCAAGCTCTCTACTGATCCCTGCTCTCTGATAGGTCAGAAGTGGGCTGACTTGGTGAGTCTGTCAACAATCACCCAAATGTAATTGTTTCCCTTAGATGTTCATGTAAGTCCTATCACAAAGTCCATTAAAATTCCATCCCACTTGAACTCGGGCACCTCTAGTGGCTGAACTAAGCCCGCTGGAACCTGGTACTCGGCCTTTACTTGCTGACAACTGAGTCACCATGAGATAAACTCTACCACTACTTTCTTTGGTCCTGGCCACCAGTGCTGACACTAGAGGTCCTCGTACATCATTTCCACGACTATATTTACCGCTAGAGGTGACGTATGGAACTCCCTCAACACTTACTCTCATAGTGCCACTAGTACCATAGTATACCCTCTGAAGAAGATGATGTGCTCCCCACCTTCAGAAAATCCATCTGGTGCCTGTCCTATGGATATCTGAGCACATCGTTCCTGGCAGTCAGTTTCCCTGAGATGTACCTTCCTGAATCGCTGAAGAAGTGGGTGAGTGACTGTCAGAGACTGAAGAGAAGCTGCTCCATCTCAGTCCATGTAGGATATCCACAAAGCAGCTAGCACCTATGTCGCCTTACTCAGTAATTGTATACCAGATCTCCTACGGAGTGAAACTGCTACTACGTTTACCTTCCCAGAAGTATAGACTATCTCAAATTCATAGTATTGGATTAATTCAAGCCAACATCGTTGTCTTAGGTTCATTTCCTTTTGAGAGAAGATATACCTGAGACTCTTGTTATCAAAGTAAACTGTAAAAAGTTTGCCTATCAAGTAATGTCAGCACATATTCAAGGCAAAGACCACTGCTGCTAACTCCATATCATGGGTAGAGTAGTTCTACTCATGTTGTCTCAGCTGTCGAGAACCATATGTGATCACTTCCTGCTCCAGAATTAGAACACATATGATTCTGGTTCCTAATGCATTGTAGTAGACTACGTACCAAATGCCCTCCTTCAGTAGCCTTACGATGGTGGCACTCATCAGTCTTTGCCTCCACACTTGTACACTTAATTAGCAACTCTCCGACCAAATGAAGGGTTTCCCCTTCTTTTTCAATACTGATAAGGGTTCCGCAACTCTGAAAAATTCAGGCACAAACCTCTTTTAGTAATCGGCCATACCTAAGAAACTTTGCACCTCGGTCACACTCCCGGGTGGCTCCCAAGAAAGCGTAGCCTCGATCTTCGCTAGATCCACCGCAACTCCAGCCTATGAGATGACGTTTCCTAAGAATTGAACATCTCATATCTAGAACTTTCAATTCGAGAGCTTACCGTAAAGCTGGTGCTCTCGGAGTGTGTCCAGAACTATCTACTGATGATATGCATGCTCCTCCTCTATAGCTGAGTATATCAAGATGTCATTGATGAAGACTACCAAAAAGCGATCGTGGAATGGCTTGAAGATCCTGTTCATAATTCCCATGAACACTGATGGGGCATTGGTCATGAAAAATGGCATAAACAAGAACTCATAATGGCCATACCGACATATGAAGGTCGTCTTCTGCACATCCTCATCTTGTACCCTGAGATGGTGATAGCCTTCTCTAAGTAGTATCTTCAAAAACCACTGTGCTCTCTTCAGCTGATCAAAGAGATCTTCAATCCTTAATAGTGGTTACATGTTCTTCAATGTCACCTGGTTTAGGCTTTGATAGTCCACATAGAGTCTCAAACTCCCATCCGCCTTCTTGGAGAACTAAATCAGGGCTACCCAAGGAGAAACACTGGGCCTAATGAACCCCTTGCTCTGCAAGTCCTCCAGTTGCACTCATTGTTCTTGAAGCTCCATGGAAGCCATCCAATATACTGGTGTATATATCAATATCATCCCAGGGTACAAGTATATATAAAAGTCAACCTCTCTATGAGAAGGTAGACCTAGAACATCATCAGGGAAAACATCAGCGTACTGGTCCACCACTACAGGATAGCTCAGACTCTCAACATCAACCGCCCTAAGGGTATGGCCAGTCAACAGATGTGTGATCATCTGCACCCTCTTCCGGATAAGCCCCTCCTATGATGAAAAGGTTCCCTTCTCACTAGTGAAGGAAAACCTGTTCCCATCCTCACGGACACACCGCACTATGCGCCTAATACAGTCGATCTGGGCATGGACTATGGATAACCAGTCCATACCCAAGATGACGCCGTAAGGCCTCAAAACTGCTACTAGAATATCACATCTGAAGGTCTCACCTCCTAGAGTAAGTTCAAACTTCCATCACCAGTTTGTAATCGTTGAATCCTCTCATGTAGGAGTCTCTAGCCATAAGTATTGAGTCAACATATCCATCAAAATCTCTGAGCTCCGAATGAGGGTTGTGGAAATAAAAGAGCGACTAGAACCAGGGTCTATAACTACCGCAGATAAAGTGGAGTATACATAGATCCTACCAAAAATCATCTCCAGAGTGCTGTGTTCATTGGCCTAAGCTGTATGGAGCTGAGCTCATCCATGTCCACCTTCTCCATGTGGTTGGGGTGGAACAAATTATGGTGGCGGTGGTAGAACCTTGAATCGTCGCCCACCACCTGATGCACGGCCAGCTCCTCTGCCATGTACGCCTGCTACCTATGGACCTCCTCGATAAAATATTCACCTCTTACAAGGTGGTCATTCGACCGTATTCTGATCGTCCGTATGGTGGTTCGGGCAGTTGTAAGCCATGTGACCCTGCCCACCGCATGAGTAACATTGCCTGCTCCTAGCCTGTCCTTCTCTGTCTCGAGATCCCTGCACGACCGACCATGTATCATGTGGTAGTCCACCTATAGGTCTGGTCCTCTTATACCTCTGCATCATATGTTTTTTTCCATCTCTAGATGACTCTTCTATGTATCATCCAGTGGTGGGTCTCACTTCTGGTGACTGCTCAGCAAGGAAACACTCCACTGAGAGTGCTCGCTCTAAAACCCCTGCTTGTTTCAGGATGCTGAGAGAAATCATTGAAGCTCTAATCTACCATATGAGCCCCTTCTCTAAGGTCCGGAAAATAAATAAAGGGTCCCACAACATGTCAGTGGAGTAGTGTGAGAGGTATGTGAACCTCGTTGAATACTAAGCCACCGTCACGCTACCCTGCAGCAAGTGGAGAAGCTCCTATATATGCACAGAGCATAAGGTCGTTGGGACGAACTCTACCCTAAAAAGGAACCCAAAGTCCACCCAGATGAGAGTGACCTCATCATGAACCTAGAGCATCAAGCTCCACTATCTACCCGTTGCTTCCTAAAGAATACTGAAAGTAAGGATTATCATGGGATCAGCTAGTGTCCCTACTAGTCGGAAAACTCCAACCACGGCCTCCAGCCAGTCCTCAATAGCCTATGGATCTATCTCTCCATGGATCCTCAGTGGCCTCTATCGTTGGAACTCATGCAACACGCTTATACGGAAAGAACCATCTGTATCTAGAGCTGGTGGCATCGGCTTCCCAATTGGTAGTGGTGCTACTGGTACACCACCTGATGGTACAACTACCGAAAAAGGGCCCTACACCGAAGCCTCATCGTTCGGTGGGCTATCATCCCGTACTCTACCTGTAACCCTGGCTGGATGTCTGTGTGGTGGCATCCTTAAAAGGAATAGGTGCACCAAGGTTAATAATTTATACCTAGTGAGATGACTCAAAGTGATCATAAATAAAATTGTTAAAAAAACACACACACAATCAGTGTTTTCATTCACTGCGTCATAAATCAGAAGTCTGGGTCCTGGTGTATGAATACGTCAGCCACCACACCAACACTGGATTCCACAAACTGAAAACCCCGCTAATTACACTTAATACTATTTTCTATTAAAATATCGGAGTCCAAGTTCATTGGTAGAACCGACTACTCTAATACCAATTTTTCATGACTCACCCCCCGGGGCCCATGCCGTGACAACCCTAAGTCTGCCTTCCATCGGCCAAGGGCTTCCAACTAGCACCAGAAAAGCATATCCCTAAAACTAGGAAGTAATTTCCTTTCTAACCAGAAAACACACACAATCCAAGAACACAGAAAGATACCAGCACAAAGTAAACTATTTTTTAAATAGAGTGAGTATAGTAAGTAAAGGGGCTAGAATACAAGCCCAACTGGAAAGTTCAAGTAAAAATGAAAACAACTCCTTTGAACACCCTCCAAGGATCCTACCTGAAGGGTAGGTATAGATCTCGAACGGTCACCTATATAGTACGTCTTTTATAATGATCTACCTCTGAGAAGCCTTCAGTCCTAACACCCTCAGCCTCGATCAATTTTGATCGTCATCGGCATAAGACACATCAAGGTGTGGGCGTAGACTTTACAGGGGTGAGTATAAAAATACTAGTAGGGACCCGAAGACCCCCGAAGGTCTCTCAAAATACACAATAGATAAACCAAAATCAACACCATCATCACAAGCATGAAAACAATAGTCAAACCTACTTAGGTATATTCCCATACATATAACCAGGTTATCAAGTGTACCCATCTCATTCACGGGGAAACACAAGGCCCAACTCTCTATCCAAAATCATAAGTGTTCTATGAAAGAAAAGAATACCACGAAGGTAGCACCATGAAGGTAAGTACCACAAAGATAACCCCACATAGAAGAATAACATAAAGGTATCACCACACAAAAGTGTACCACAAAGGTAAAGACTCATCTCACACTAGGTATAACTTAGGTGTGGAAGTATAGATGATTAGCTGTATAGCTAGATCATATTACTTCATCGAGAAGAAATGATGTTGACCCACATAGGATCAAAAGATGACCCACACAGAATAAGTAGATTCTTACCCACACAGGATCCAAAGATGACCAACACAGGATCTGAAGTTGACCCACACAGGATCTAAAGATGCTTCAAGTACAGTCAGCCAAAGGGTTCCCGCATTAAGCATGCTTCATTCTTGGAGGATCTGATCCTCAAGCCATCGGACTATACTTCAACTACCATTAAGTCCCATGAAGAAGTATCACAAAGGTTCTTCAAGTTAAAAGGGACCCAACATGACTGACGACGTGTCAATCAGACGCCCAGTCTGTAAGTTATTATCATTTTCGTTCTGAGGGCCCAGTTGGATTCGGGTTAGATTCAACCCATTAATACTCCAAATTTATATAAAAAAAATTTATGTATACCAAAAGGATCATATCGGTCCAAGTATCCCGGTGCCACAGACGGTTTGTTAAACGGATGCCTGGTTCCCAAGATATGGCTAAAAAGGTGTATTTGGGTCCAGATGGGCCCAGGTCTGGTCTGACCCGGTTTGGGTCGATCCAACCCGGTCCGTGCCCCTCCTGGATAGGCTAGGCCATGGTGGGCCTAGTCCGTGGGGTTGTGGTCCGGTCTATCCCAAAAAGGGGTGGCCCGCACGGCTGGGTGTGGTCTGTCGTGGTGGGGCCCGCCCTAATCGCTACCCGGGGGGAAGGAGCCCCCCCCCCCCGAAATTCTGATTGGTCCACTAGACCGTTCGGCTTAGCCAACCTGTCGGCACCATGTGGCGTCGCCTGATGGCATGGGGGACCCACTAGCACGGTCCCACTCGGCGTGACACGGTCGGCCAGAAGTCTGGTCGGCTCCCCCTTCAAGCGGCACGACGACGCCATTTTCCTCCCACAGCTGGTCGGTTTCTAACTGCCACCTTCCTCATCTACGGCAGACGGGCCACAGCCTCCTTCGGTGGTGTGGTTTCACCACCACTATCATCGCGGCCGGCCATTGTGTCGGCCACCACCCATACCCTGTTGGTGTCGGTCGCCGACATCGTGGTCGGGTTCTGCTCAATTGTCGATCTACCCGTGAAGAACACGTCAACAAGGAGGGAGCATAGGGTTTTGGTTGTGTTTGTTTGGCCCACACCCTCTGCATTAAATCGATAGTAGGTGGTTCGTATATTGGAAGTACTGAACTACCAAGAAGAAATAATTGAACAAATTTCCTACCTTATTCATTCGTTTGAGAAGGCGGAAGGAAGAAGATGAAGATGTCTACATTCGTCGCTCCCGCAACACACTCCCATTCCAAGCTCAAGTGTCTTCCTCGTCGTTGGTTTGTTCTTTGTTGGAGGAGGTTCTTCATTGGAGGATGTTTCTCCAAAGTCTCTCCCATGTTCTCTCCTTAACCAACTATTCCTCAACCCCAAGAGGTGAGGAGCCAACTTAATTAAGTTTAAGTTAATTACTTGTTCAATCAATGTTGGCTCATTAATTGGGGAGGTTCCAAGAGTTAAAATGGTTTGAAGGTCAGGTGGTCCCCATCACCAAAATTCAAATGAGAGGTTTCATATAAATAAAATAAATGTTATTTATTTTATTTTATTCAATTCTCCCATGAAAAAATGGAAGTCAAACTTCCACCCTCTACCTACTACAGTCGAGGTGAAGGTCTCCTTAAGCGAATATCAGCACTACAAGTTCAATTGTGTCCTCTGAATTCAATTCCTAGCACCAGTTCAAAAGTTAAAAAACACTGCTAATGCATTTATTGAACTTACCCAAAAAAAGGTTCATAAATTCATTCCAACCACACAGGGAATTGGAATCACGGTTCTTCAATTTTCGCGAACTCATAATATTTCCATATAATTAAAAACAATTTACATTGAAAATTTCGGGCCTTTACAACCCTGCTACTACTTCCCCACTAGTTTTCCACTGTACCCCAATGTCGCACATCCTAAGCATCTCTCTATAAAAGGGATTTCCCATAGACACCTGGGTGATGCTCCATAATATGCACCTCGTCCATTATAACCACCACGTCAACATCGCCAAAGTAACATGTTAGTTTCTCAGAGCCACCACAGCTCGCATAATGTGTATCACACATCGGGTATTAACCTCAAGCCATTATAGCCCATACACTGAGTAAGGATCCTCAAGACAACATATCGTATACATGTTGCACCTATAGTAGTCCAAATGAAACTATATCTCGAATATATGTGTGTGAATAACCACAATCCATTACATCCCTCTACACACTTATATGGGAAAGAATATCAACTATGCCTACCATCAAAAGTAACTACCAAGAGAAGAGTTTGAGGCCAAAGGGGGTAGTCATTCATTCATTCTCCCACCAAAATATTGGGGGAAACACCCCTGAGGGCTCAGACTCCCCGGGGTGTCAGTTTCTGTAAATAACTGGGTGTATTAGCATATAGAAACACAAAGTGTATATAATTTACTATATCTCACAAACACACTATCGGCATAACATAATCTTAGACTCAACTGCAGCTAACATCTCTCGGACTCCCAGCTTCCACTTCTAAGACCTGGTATCCTATAACCACACAACCAATTAAAGAGTTTTATTACATTACTTTATTCCTTGTTTATCATTTTCACTTTATGTTAATTAATTCTTTAAAAATTAATTAACCATTAACAATTCCACATTATATTTTCTTATTATCACACCCAAATTCCACTATTCCTTTAAATTTCAACCTCAGCATTGCTTCCCAGCAATCTCCAACCCCATGGGTTATCATAATTTATTAAATCATTTATTAACATCATTATTACCTTCCCATATTTATTGGAATTCTAGAAAAACATTCTAGGTTACTAAACACAAGGGGGGATCAACTCGGTGAGTAGATGAACTACTTGTGAAGTATTTTCCACCTATAGCAAAAGCATAGACCAATCCTCCCTAGAGAAGATAAACACAGAATGCATGTGGCATACCATACACGTCTTCACCCCTTTAGGAAGAAGGGTAAGCAAGAAGAAATTCCTTGAGAAGTGGGTAAAGTAAACTATATAAACAACCAACAATAATTAGAAAACATAAAAACATTCACTTTCAACCTGTTTCATCATCTCTAGTGTCCTACTTGACACACACATACATAAACGGATGCATCTTGCTACTCTAGGCGTCAATCGCTGTCAGAACCAATAGTCCCCCCAGCCCTCACATATCACAATATTCATACAGACTCACAACACATCACAAGAAGTCGGTAAAAAAAACATCATATCAGTTGGGCTCTTGGCCCTTAAACAAGGCATCCAACCTTCAAACATAACAAGCTCTCAAGGATCCAAAGCATAAGGCTCTCAGACTTACAAGAAAGAGGGTAACTAATAAACCTACCATGAATTATCTTTTTATCAAAAAACCAATTATTTAATACATATGGAATTAACTTATTTATTGTTGGTATGTTTCGACTATGGGAAACGTAAATAGTAAGTTACCACCAATCAATTAAACATTCTTACTAAATAAAATTGATTAACGTAAAATTAAAATAAGAAGAACAACATTAATTTAAATGCCTCTCTATCTTTGATAATTAATTTACAATTAATCCCACTTTACATTATTTACCAATTTCCATCAAGAACAAAAATATAAACAAATAAAGCATAGATATCACAGTTTCTAGAAAAACAAGAGGCAATAACATATGATCGTTATCAATTTTTTTATCATGTTCAAATATTTAATATGACATTTACATTGTGATCCTGTGGGAGAAAACATTCTTACTCTACAATTTCATGTAAAAGAAAAGAGAATCCACGAATCCCCTATATCAAAAGGTTTATGATACTCTTTGAACTAACTAACAAAACAGATCACGATCACATCACATGGAGGATTGTATCCACCTGAGGATATAGAGACACCACCCAAGAAAATTCCATTACGAACATGGAGATAGCATGCCATAACAGGGAAAAAAGAAACAGAAGTAGATGGACCCAGAAGAATGATGATAGATCATACCTTATATCGAAGATTGATCAATACAGCTTTGTTGCACCAAAAAATGGGGATGCACTTGCAGTAAGAAGAACATCAAGGTGAACCAATACAAGGAGGAATATTTGATCACCTGAATCCTATGGGAATGAATGAAAGGTTCAAGCATTTTGTACCAAGAAACAATAATGAAGAACAAGGGAGGAAGATATATCATCCCTTTAGATGATTTAATGGAGCAGTGATTGAGGATACGCGAGATTTTCCTTAAAAGAGGATCACATTAAACCATGTGGTTTGTCTAAGAAAATGCATCCCGAACCTTCTAAAAAATTAACATAGGAGTTATGTGATTTTAATTATCCATAAATACCTTAAAACAAAGCCTTGAATGAATTTAACATCAAAGAAAACATTATATCGGGGAAACTGGAAATATCTAGAAATTTGGAAATGGAAATATGATACAATATGTGTGAGAGAGTAACTGTGAGACAACATCTGTGACATCGTTTCTCTGACACCATTTCTATGACACCATTTCCATGATATGGTTTCACGAAATTTTTTGTAATTTTGGAAAAGGAATCGTAAAACCGTTTCATGAAACAATTTGGAATATTTCCTAAGGAAAAGTGACATATTTTCATGAAACAGTTTGGAATCTTGGAAAAGGAAAAGTGACATAGTTTCATAAAACTATTTGTAATTGTGGATAAGTGTTGGGGATAAGTCACCTTGACCTCCAAAACACCTCAAACACCAAATTTCAGCAAAAAATTGGAGCGGAGTGGTCCGGGCCATTACAACACATAACTCTCAAAATATTCTCATCCTTGAGAATTCAAAACCAACATAAAATTAAATAAAAAAGGGGCCAAAAAAACAACCATCGAGATACCACTCAGAAGAGTGAAATCCAAAAAAGAAAAAAAAGAAAGTCATCTCATAAACATGAATGGTATACAACCACAAAGCGAACATTGTTATAAGAAAAGAGTTAACCATCAAACAACTCTGGGTATTGAGCACATATTTGTCACTCAAGTTCCTAGGTAATCGGCTCAACGACACTGTGTCTCCACAATAAACGAAACAAAGGGATATAATACTCATGAAACACCTTCTCTTTGCGATATTAGATCTCCACAGGCTACTCCTTGAAGGTCACATAATCATCTACATCGATCTATACCCAATCTATGATGTGAGTGTCGTCATGAAGATAACAATGGAGCTGTGACACATGAAAACATCGTGCATCTGGCTTATTTTTGGTGGAATTGCTACTCGACATGCCACATCTCCCACACGATCCAACACCTCGATAGGCCCAACAAACCGTGGAGACAACTTACTGCCACGACCAATACTTTGCCACCCATGAAGGGGATTCACCTTCAAAAACATGTGATTCCCAACATCAAACTCTAAAGGTCTCCTCCATTGATTAGAATATTATTTCTGACAATCCTACACTGTCTTTATCCTCTCGTGAATCACCTGAACCATATCTATCATATTCTACACTAGTTCCAGCCTGAGATTTGCTGACTCTCTGACCCCAGTCCATCATAATAGAAAATGGAACAGTTATCCACACACAAGGCTTCTAACAGTGGCATACCGATAGTGGAGTGAAAACTATTCTTGTAAGATAACTACATCAATGGTAATCACCTCATCCATGAACCTCCAAAATCTAGGATAGAAGTGATCAACATGACTTCAAGAGTCTGGATGGTATGCTCTATCAGATCATCTGTCTACGGATGAAAAATAGTGCTAAGGAATAGCTGATAACTGAAAGCATTTTGGAGACCTCTCCACACCCTAGAGGTAAAACGAGGATCATGATCAGAAATGATTGTCCTCGGGAATATGTGGAATCTCACTACCACCTCCAGATACTACCTCAATAGAACATCCATTGATCTCAATTCCTTGATCCCTATGAAGTGGGATGATTTGTTTATACGCTCAAATACCACCCAAATAGCATCTTGGCCTCTCTGAATTTGAGGTAAACTAGTAACGGAGTCCATTGACAAGGCCTCACTTTTCCACTGAGGAATATTTAATGGTTATAGAAAACCACTGGGGACTCGGTGCTTGGCCTTCACCTTCTGGAAGACCAAACATCGACACACAAACTCATAACAACATGCTTCAGCCCAGGCCACCAAAACTAACTCCTCAATCCTCGGTACATATTTTTTCATTCCATGATGCACCACTAAAGGCAAACTATGGATCTCTATGAGAACCATATCATGCTTTTACAAAGGAATAAATTGCCTTATGTGAACAAAACTTGGTGTTGTTCATCCTTAGACCAACCATCAGGGGCCTCGCCACAAACAACTCGGTCTCTTCAGACCTCCACCTCTAGATCCCCCAACTGGGACTCTTCCAGCTGATGCATTAGGGATGACTATACCATCATATGAAAATGACAAACTATTCCCCCAACTTCTCACATATCAAGATGTAATGCTGAAAGTTCTTCCATCACTCTCTAGGAATCACCATATTTACACACTACATCATTACATGACTTTCTGATCAGTGCATTAGCTACAACATTCCACTTCACAGGTGTATATGATATTTCAAAGTTGTATTCCTATATGAATTCCATCCACAAACATTGTCACAAGCTCAAGTCACGTTGGGAGAAAGCATACCTTATGATCATATGATCACTGAAAACCACAAATAGATCTCCAAAGAGGTAATGTCTCCAAAAAAATCAGAGAAAACACCAAGGTATACAACTCAAGATAAAGGGTGGAATTATTACATTCAGGGAGACATAACTGCAGAGACCCATAAGAAACAATTGATCTCTACTACATCAGAACACAACCTAACCCCATATGTGAAGCATCACAGAAAACATCAAACTGAACTCCCTCTGCTGGAAGATAAATAACTGGAGCACTTACTAACTTCAACTTCAGATAATCAAAAGCCGCATAACACTGATCATTCCACATAAATTCCATATCCTTATTATTCAATGTTGTTAGAGGAGTTTTAACCCGAGAGAAATCAACTAAGAACCTCTTTTAATATCCTGTAAGACTAAAGAAACTTCACACCTATGCCACTGTATTGGGGGCTTCCCAAGACAAAACTACTTCTATTTTTGATGGATCCACAACTACTCCCTGCTGGGACACAAAATTCCCCAAGAAACAGACTTCTTGAGCCCAAAACTCACACTTCTACAACTTCCCAAATAGTTGCTGCTGATGAAGAACTCCCAAAATGGTGTGCAGATGCTTGGCATGATCCTCCTCAGACGTGGAGTATACAAGGATTTCATTGATGAAAACAACAATGAACATATCTAGAAACTCATATAACACAGTGTTCATAAATCCCATGAACACATCTCGAGCATTCATCACACCTAACAACATAACAACGAATTTATAATGCCCATGACGACAATGGAAAGCAGTTTTAGGATATCCTCATCTTTCACACACATCTGTTGATATCCTGACCACAATTTGGTCTTTAAGAACCAACATTCACCCTTCATTTGATCCAATAAATCATCAATCTACAAAAGAGGATAGTGATTTTTCACTATCACTTTCTTTATGTGACGATAATTGATACAAAACCGCAATCTTTCGTCGGCCTCCTTCACTAAAAAAACCGGTGCACCCCATGGTGAAACACTCATTCGAACAAAACTGTGTTGTAATAGGCCATAAAGATGTATACATATCTCTCGTAACTTAGAAGGCGCCATCCTATATAGAGACATAGAGATATGATATTCTCTTAGTTGTAGCTCAATTCTGAACTCGACCTATCATCAATGGGATAATGCTACAACATCTTCTAGAAAGACATCAAGGTACTCTTCTATGACTCTAGGAAATTAAAACTGTTGAACCTCTAATGAACTCATCATCATCTCAACCAAAAAGGTTGATAAGAACGAAACACACCTATGACCCATCTAAGGGTCTTGCTCTCTAACAAACACTACTGGATTTCCATCAGCATCAAAGAACATCATCTACCTCCTGAATCAATTAATTATAGCTTGCCTCGAATACAACCAATCCATGGTGAGGATGAAATAATATGGTTGTATTAGTAATCATAGGAAATATCCCCATGAGCGGTGACTCCCCAGCACTAGCTCAAAGTATCTACATACTTCAAACAAATCAGCTTGACCTCCAACAGGCATAGTCAACGACAAGGGCAATGTAAGCCTCTATGCCTCATGTCCCAAATCATTGAAAAGGTAAATTGATATGAAGTAGTGTGTTGCTACTGAATCTATCAAGGAAAACAACCAAGTAGAAAACAAGAAAAGGGTACCTCAAACGATGTCTGGCTCACTTAGTGTTGACAACGCTAAAGCATGAAGCTAACCATGACCTCTTTTATGGCCTCTATGTGCTTGATTAAGACCAAAACCATAGACTCTATAAGGATAGGGATCATCATGGGGTTGTCCTTTTCCTTCTTTATCTACTCTCTGATGATCCAATGATGGTGTAACCTGCTGCTGCTACCTTGGATGGAACAGAATCAATGGAGAAACTCGGAGTGGAACACCTAGTGCATAATGAATACTCTAAAAGGTATGTCACTCTCGCTACTAATGAAATATCCATCCATAATAAAAACATGTTTTTTATCCCTTGGAATAGGCCTTAGATCCGCCGCCCCTGGATAAACGAGATACTGAGGGCTGGGATCTACCCCCGGCCAAACAGAAATTCTTCTGCCTTGAAAACTGGGAACCATGGACCATAGATCAGCTTCATGAGGAATCATGATGAATCAATTCTAGTGAGGTTCTGGTTCTGAACATTGTCCTCTTGATGGTCTCTTCCCTTTCTAGCACCCCAATATATGTCTTCAACATAAACGGGGTGACATAGAGCAAGATCTATGGATGCAAATCCGCCTCAAAATACCTCACCCAAGACTCCTCATATGGAAACAAGTTTGATGTATATCGTAAATTGTTCCTGAAACAAATTCCAAACTCTCACACACTGGAGCTCTTCTATCGAAGGGTAAAAAGCTCTTGGAGACTTCACGCCTTTGCGATTGATTAAAGAAACTTGACTCTGAACTTGTCTTGAATCTCCTACCAAGAGATAGCCAACTCCTCATAATCCATGAGGAACAAGATACACCACTTCCTCACTGCTCCATGCAGCCTCATCACAACCAAAGACTCCCAATGCTCCTTCATAGCATGGATCAAACTGAATGTTATCTCAAACTCCTCCAACTTGTCTTTAGTGACTGCATATGAAATGGACCCCTCTTACTTCTGTAGATTTTGGCGCTGAAACTTACAGAATGTCCTCCTCCAAGTGCCATCATTGTCAACCTCTACCATGCAGTGATTTTCTGGCACATCCTACTAGACATCTTTTATGAAAACCTGACGAGGATGTTGATTTGGAGCCATACCTTCAAAAAAACATTTGAGATCCTAAACCTATAATATAGAAGGATCAACATTAATTAATTAATTTTTTTTATTTTATTCATTTTATGTTATCCTATCCCAAGGTCTACACATTCAAACACATTCACAAACAAGAATGATGCATGATCCTTTCCTAGGTATCTACCCTACAACTAGTATCACCTTGTTTAGTAGCCATTGTTTACTTAAAGGTTCACGCATATTATCACAAGGGTCCATAAACCCCTATATCTCAACCAATCTAAAGTATTTACATCACATGCTAAACATAACTGACATTGTTTCCCTACCAACCCATGCATCCTATCCTGTACCTAACACCAAAATCCATAAAATCCCCCAACTAGAGCTTTGATACCACTCTGTCACGATGCCTCCTCACAAGGTGTACCCCTATTAGGCTGGAAATGTAAGAAGGGATATAGTGAACCTCGAGTACCACCTCTAGTAGGCCTTGGGTTCACAAATAACACCGAGGGAATAGTAAACCCACAAATGGGAGGCATTTTCCTCAAAGAGAACACATGAAAAAGAGTGAGATAAGAATGAAACCAAAAAACCCATACTCAGACTAAAATACAAAAGAAATCTCAAGTACACATATGTAATGTCATGCAAAACTAGTACAACTAAATGTAAAAAACAGCAATTACCAAAGGAAAGTAAAAAAATAGCAGCAACCACGAAGCCCAAACAACTCATGTACCCCAATCTAGTAGTAACCATCCTGATCTTTAACCTTGTCCAAGTGACCTAAAAAATAGTTGATATATTCATAGGGTGAGTATAAAAATATAATCAGTAGGATCCTCCATGTATCCTCTCATGAAAAAGTAAATAATGTATTCTAAAGCACAGTGAACAACAAGTGAAACTAACTCATCCCCTAAACATGAATACTATGTTCCCAGCCTCAACAAGTCTTCTCTCACAAAGTATCGAATACAAGATTATATAATATAATTAATAATATCAATGGTACCCCAATAATACTTTCCCACTGGTTTGCCGCTTTTCCCCAACGATGCACGTCTTAAGCATCTCACTCCAAAAAGGCTTTCCCGCAGACACCAGGGAGAAGCACCAAAATATGAACCTCATGAAGTATAAACACCACGTACATGTAACCAAAGTTACTAGTTAGTTTTCAGGATCCACCACAGCTCGCATAACATGTATCATACGTTGTGTAATAACCCTCAAGCCATTATAGCCCATACACCAAGTAAGGATCCTCAAGCCATCACAGCCTATAAACATTACACCTATAGTAGTCTTTATGAAAATATATCTAGAATATATGTGTTTGAATAACCACAAACCATTACATCACTCTAAACAGATATATGGGGAAAAATAACTACTATTCCTAATAGTACAACTAAATACCAAGAGAAGAGATCAGGGCCAAAGGGGGTAGTAACTCATTCATCCTCCCACCAAAATGTTAGGGAAAACACCCCTCCCCCCCTCAGGCTCAAAATACATTGAGTTTTAGTTTCCTTAACTGATAGTGTGGAGTAGTGTATAGAAATAAAAAAAGTAAAGAATATACTATATCTCACAACCACACTAATGGAATAACCTAGTCTTAGACTCAACTTCAGCTAACGTATCTCAAAGTCCTGATGGACACTTCTAAGACTAGGTATGCTATATGAACGCATCCATTTAAAGATTTTTATTACATTACTTCATTCACTTTTTATTAGTTTCACTTTACATTAATTAATTATTTTAAATAAAAATTAACCATAACAATTCCACATTATATTTCATTAGCATCACACCCAAATTCCTCTGTTCCTTTAAATATAAACCTCAGAATTGCATCCCAGGAATCTCTAACCCCATGTTTTAACATCAATTATTAAATCATTTATTAACATAGTTATTACTTTCCCATATTCATAGTAATTCTAGAAAACATTCTCTGATACTAAACACATGGCGGGGTCAACTCGGTGTGTAGATGAACTACGGGTCATGTCTTTTCCATCTATAGAAAGAGCATAGACCCATCCTCCCTTGAGAAGATAAACACATAAATCACATGGCATACCCCTGAATCTTCACCCCTTTTTGAAGTAGGGTAACAAAGACTAGGTGCCTTGACTAATGGGGAAAGTAATGCAGACAAAAATCCAACAGGAATCAGCAAACATCCAAACATGCACATCCAACCTATTTCATCTTCTCTAGTGTCCTCCTTGGCACCCATATGCATAAAGTGATACATCTCTCCACTATAGGCATCAACCAATTCCAAAACAAATGGTCCTAACAACCCCCACATATCAAAACAATCATCCAAACTCACAACACATCACAACCCTTAGGGAAACAAACATCATATCAATTGGGCTCATTTTCCTTAAACAAGGCATCCAACCATCAATCATAATGAGGTCTCAAGGCTCTAAATCACAAGGCACTCGACCTTATAAGAAATAGGGTAACAAATAACCCTACCATTCATTGTCATTTTATAAAAAAAAAACTATTATTTAATCCATTTGGAATTAACCGATTTATTATTGGTAGGTTCTAACTACGGGAAACCAAAATAGTAAGCTATCAAATATCAATTAATCATTATTATTGCATCAATTTGATTAACATAAAATTATATCAAGAACAACCACATTAATTTACAGGACTCTTTATCAATGAAAATTAATTTACAATTAATCCCAGTTTATGTTCTTTACAAATTTCCATCAAGAACAAAAAACTAAACAAAAAAGCATAGATATAACACTATCTAGAAAAAAAGTCAATAACATACTACAGATATCAATTTATTTATCCAGTTCAAATATTTAATATTTCATTTCCATTATGATATAGTTGGATAAAACATGATAACTCTACAGTTTCATGTAAAAGAAAAGAGAAGCCACAAATCCCCTACCTCAAAAGGATTCTGATGCTCGTTGAACAGAATAACAAAACAGATCATAGTCACCTCTCTTGGAGGACTGCATCCATATGAGGATGCAGAGACACCACCAAACCAGCAAAAACCCAATAAAAGTCCATTAGGAATATGGAGATAGCATTACATAACAAGGAAAGTAGAAACAGAAGGAGATGAACCCAAAAGAATGAAGATAGATCATACCTTATATCGATGATTTATCAATACTGGTTGGTTGCACCAAAACAGGGGGTGAACTTACAGTAAGAATAAATTCATGGGGAACCAATCCAAGGAGGGAATTTTTATCGTATGACTCCTATTGGAAGTAAGGGAATGTTATAGAATCTCATACCAGGAAAAAATAATGAAAAACAATAGAGGAAGATATCTTGACCCTTTAAAATATTTAATAGAGCAGCGGTTTAAGATATGCTGGATTTTACAATAAAAGAGGATTACATAAACCACATAGTTTGACCAACTAAATAAATCCCAAACCTTAGGAAAAATTAATATAGGAGTTATGGTCTTGGAATCATCCTTAATTCCCAAAAAAAGGCTTTTAATGCATTTAACGTCAAAGAAACCATTGTATCGGTGAAAATAGAAAAATGTGGAAATTTGGAAAAGGAAATATGAAACAGTATCTATGAGACAGTAACTATGAGATAGTATCTATGATGCCATTTCATTGACACTGTTTCTATGACATCATTTCATGAAACATTTTTTTATTTTGGAAAATGAAAAGTAGCACCATTTCATAAAATAGATTGGAATTTTTGAAAAGGGAAACTTATACAGTTTCATGAAATAGTATAGAATTTTGGAAAAGGAAAAGTGAAATAGTTTCATGATGCTATTTGGAATTTTAGCTAAGTGCTGGGGATAAGTCACCTTGACCTCCAAAAACACCTAAAACACCAAATTTTAGTAACTTAATCGACCAGATAGTTCTGGGACATTACATCAGATACCTCTCAAAACATTCTCGTCCTCGATAATTCAAAACCAACCTGAAATGAAACATAAAAGGGGTAGGAACAACCACCCATCGAGATACCTCTCTTAAGAGAGAAATCCATAAAAGAAAAAAAATAAGAAATTCAACTCATAAAAACGAAATTTCTACAACCACAAAGCAACCATTATTACAAGAAAAGAGTTAACCATCAAACAACTCTTTGTAATGAGCACGTATTATCAACTTAGGTTCCTAGGTACTATTCTCCATGCCACTATGTCACCATATTACACGAACCAAGGGAATAGAACACCCATGAAACACCTTCTCGTTGCAGTCTTGGATCCCCAGAGGACGCTCCTTGAAGGTATCATCATCATTAACATCGATCTCTCCCCAATCGATGATGTGAGAGTCTTCATAAAGATAATGGTGAAGCTGTGACACATGAAAAATAGCGTGTTTCCGGCTCATCTGTGGGGGAAGTGCTATGTGATATGACACGGCTCCAACCAGACCCAACACCTTGAAAGGACCAATAAATAAGAGAGAAAGGTTACTACAATGACCAAACCTTCTCTTCCCATGACGTGGAGTATCCTTCAGAAACATGTGATCCCCAAAATCAAACTCTAAAGGTATCCTCCTTTGATTAGAATATGATTTCTGATGATCCTGTGCTATATTCACCCACTCATGAATCACCTGATCCATCTCTGTCCTATTCTGCACTAGTTCTGGGCCAAGAATTTCTGAATCTCCAACCTCAGTACAACATAATAGAGGATGGAAATTTCGTCCATATAGGGATTCAAACAGCACCATCCCAATGGTGGAGTGAAAACTATTGTTGTAATAGAACTCCAACAGTGTTAATTGACTCATCCACAAAGCTCAAAAATCTAGGACAAAAGAGAGCAACATGTCTTCAAGAGTCTAGATGGTCTGCTCTATCTGGATATTCTTCTGTGGATGAAAATATGTGTTAAGGCATAGCTAAGAACTGAAATAATTCTAGAGACCTCTCCACACCCTAGAGGTAAAATGAGGATCTTGATCCAAAATGATCATCCTCAAGACTCCGTGGAGTCTTACCACCTCTTCCAGATATGGCCTCGAAAAAACATCCACTAAGCTCAATTCCTTGATCATTGTGATGTGGGATAATTTTGTTAAATGATCAACTACCACCGAAATAGCGTCATGGACTCCTTGAGCTCAAGGTAAACAAGTAAATAAGTCCAGTGAAATTTTATCCCACTTCCACTAAGGAATATGTAATGGTTGGATCAAACCACCAGGGACATGGTGCATGGCCTTCACCTTTTGTTAGACCAAACATCAATACAAATACTATGGAACTTCATGCTTCATCCCAGGCCACCAAAACTGACTCTTCAAGCCTCGTTACATCTGTTTCACGCCATGATGCACCACTAAAGGTGAACTATGGACATCTCTGTGAACAATCTCATGATTTTACAAAGGAAAAAGTAGCCTTAAGTGATACAACACTTTGTGTTGTTCATCCTTAAACCAACCATTAGGGGCCTCACCACAAACAACTCGGTCTCTCCAAACATCCTCCTATAGATCCTCCAAATGGGACTCTTCCACCTACTGCACTAAAGATGACTGCACTATCATCTGAAAAAGACAACCTCTACCCCCAAATTCTCCCATATCGAGATGTAATGATGGATGTTCTTCCATCGCCCTCCAGGAATCACTAGATTCACACACTATATCACTAAGTGACTTACTGCCCAGTGCATCAGCTACAACATTCCCCTTCCCAGGTGTATACAATATTTTGATGTTGTATTCCACTAAAAAATCCATCCACTAGTGTCGTCACATGTTCAATTATTTTTGGGGGAAAAATACCTCATGCTCTTATGATCATTTAAAACCATGAAGCACTCTCCAACGAGGTAATGTATCCACAAATTTAAACCAAACATCACATATAAAAACTGAAGATAAAGGGTGGAATAGTTACATTCATGGGGATGTAACTATCGATACCCTTAAGAAACAACTGATCTATGATGAATCAAAACACAGCCTAACCCCAGATGCAAAGCATCGCATAAAATAGAAAACTGAAGGGGTGATAATGTTTCCCGCAGGACGTGGATGAAACCAATCCTTAACAAAGATAATAAAAATACATTAAATAATGAAGGTGTGCGAATTATGAGGATGTTGTTGTATTAATTTTTCTTATTCTTTATATTTTATGGTATTGTGCCTACTGGAAATAGTGTTTGTTTGTGGTCCATTCTTGAACACTATTGAACCTCTGTTTTCTGGATAATCCTATGATTGAATTGATATAATAGGGAAACTGGTTAATCACATAAACTCGGTTGATTAAATGAGTTCCCAATGAATAAGAATCATTCTGTGATTTCCCCAGTTAACCAAACAGAAATAAGAAACATGATAATTGGCATGGTTAAATCTTAAAACTCCTTTTCTATGTTCTTCTAATATGCATGGTTGTTCTTATTTATGCTTGTGGGATGACGTGGTTGGGGATGGTATCTTATTTTATTCAGTTGTTGGTTGGGGGTATGAGGTCGTGTGGGGTCGTATGTGGTGTGTTGGTCTGGTTTCAGAATCGAATGATTTTCTACGAGAAGTTTTTTGTCCCAAGGATGATGCGTGAGGGAGTTCTCTGTGAGTTCCATAACTCAACCCTTGAGGTACACCTAAGAGTTTCCAATATGTAGTGGGGATTGATGTAATAGTTTTCGTGGCCGAGGGTGAAATGGGAAGTGGAAATGTTTAGGAAAAAGTGCCTTGTGTTCTAGAAGGTGAAGGATGAGATTCATGTTCTGGGTGGTCTGTTGCAGCCTTTAGATGTCCCAGACTGGAAGTGGGACAACATCTTGGTAGATTTTTCATGGGAAAACCCAAGGATCAAGGAGGTTGGGATTCTATATAAGTAGTGGTAGACCAGCTAACAAAACCATCTCACTTCCTAGAAAGCAAGGAGTCGAGTGTGGTGGATGACTTAACATAGAAGTATGTGGATGAGGTGGTATAGTTTCCTGGAATTATGAGGTCCATAGTTTTGGATTGGTATACATTATTTACTTCATAGGTCTGGAAGGGATTACAACATTATTTTTGCACCCAGCTACGCCTTAGAACTGCTTTCCATCCCTCAATGGATGGGCAGACAGAGAGGAACATCCAGACGTTGGAAGATATGTTGTGAGCTTGTGTTTTGGACTTTATGGGATCATGGGTATGACACATTACTTTGGTAGAGTTTTCCTACAACAATAGCAATCACTCTAGGTTTGGCATGGCTCCATTCAAAGCCTTCTTTGGAAGGCTGTGTCATTTTACCGTATGTTGGACCGAGGTATAGGGAAGTAGGTGTTCTGGGCCTATAGGTAGTGCAAAGTACGACAGATAAGGTTTAGTTTGTGTGTGAGAATAATAAGGTGTCTCAGGACTGGCAGAAGTCATATGTCAATGATAGGAGAAAACCCTTGGAATTTGAGTTTGGGGACCACATTTTCTTAAATGTCTCCACTCAGCATGGGCAGTAGAGGTTCGACAGTGGGAGTAAAATTTCTCCCTGGTTTTTTGAAACCTTCGAGGTGTTGTGATGGGTTGGTGTTGTGGCTTATCAGCTAGAGCTACCATTTCCGCTACAGAGGGTCCACAACATCTTGCATGTGTCTCAACTCCATCAGTATCTACATTATGATTTTCATTTCCTCGACTGGGGAGATCTGGATATCGTGGATGATGCGATGTTCATGGAGTGACCAGTGAGGATCAAGGATCATTAGTAGAGGTTGCTTCATGGATGAACCATTACCCTAGTTTGTGTGTTATGGAGGCATGGTGTCCTCGAAGAGAGTACCTAGGGATGGGAGTCACAAATTTATTCCCAGTACCCAGAGCTATTTTGAGTTTTGTTTTGTGGTTTTTTTTTAATTGAATGTGATGTAATTCTTGAACTTGTTTTCAATAAGTAGGGATGTTTTCCTTATTCTCTAAATGTGTGTAATTTCCTCACATTGGGTAGGGGAGGACCTGATCCCTAATCAAGACACATTAAGCTAGATGTGATTAAAACCATGTGGGTGAGTCAGTACCGCCCAAAGTGGATAGTATATTGACATGGTGGAAGAGACTCTCTAACCCATCCATCTGGGCAGTGTGACCATTATAAGTTTTTGTGGTTAATTGGGGGAGAAGGGTGGTAGTGTACCTGAATTTTTTCAAGAGATAGATGAGGGAGAGGTGTTCCTAGATATCGAGGTTGTTTGGGTTTTCGATCAACTCTAGGGTAGTTTCTATGTGATAGGTATCATATGAGGTGGTTGTTTAGACCCCTCTCTTCTCTTAGGGTATACTCTTGGATTCCCAAGGATGAGAATAGTTTAAGAGGTATTTGATGTAGTGGGTTGGACCCTCCTAGTCCATTACATTTCCAAATTTCTTGTGTTTGGGGTATCCTGGGGCCCCTTAGTGACTCATTAAGGATTTTTTCCAACAACTCCGTCCCACCAAATAGTTCTAGCAAAACAGTGGCAGTGTTAAGGTGAAACCGGTCATAGTGGCACCATCACAATTTCACCGTCATGGTCTCACACCAAAACGGTGGCACCACTGACGGTGTGTCACCGAACGGTGTCCCACCCTTTGTCAAAATATTCCCAGTTTCTTGAGTTTTTCCAGTTCCTCCTTGATAATGAATATTTTGATGTAAAAGTTTTTTAATAACATTTTTTAAGCCCTTTAAAGAAAGTAAAAGATGTTTTAAACCCTTAAGAGTAAGGAAATTCTTCAGTTACCAAAACAAGTGGCCTTTTCCCTCAATGTCACACCCTTCCCCATGTTTTCCATCTTTTACCTTGTTACGTGGTTTTTCTCTATTTATAAGATATATATTAACTCACAGCCATTATATCCACCATATCTGAGGAAAATTATTAAATAAAAATTATTACCGACATGTGAAACCACCCAACCACATGGTCAATATATGATATGAATTTAGGTACTTCAGAACCATCTCCTTGATTTTAGGATCTGGCCTCTTCTTACACCAAGATCCTCTCTTCATAATTCCTTTCCATTATCTAAGTACTCCAAGATACTTACTCCAAATAAAAATCATGCGCACGGGCTGGAACTCTTCCTACTCAACATTTAAGACCTGATGTTTTACTTTCCTGTAAGTCATGCACCCTCAGTTCTTGACGAGAGGAAAAAAACATCAATCCTTGATAATCAATGTAGGGTTCTTCCTTTGTCTATATTTATTATGCATCATGAAGGGTGGTTTTGATAATGTTTCCCTTCAGATGAGGATGAAACCAGACCTTAAAAATGATAATAAATGGACATTAAATAATGAAGGGGTTTGAATGATGATGATGTTGCTATATTCTTTCTTCTTCTTCTTTATGTTGTATGGGCTTATAGCCAATAAAAATATTGGTCATTGGTGGTCCTTTATTTTACACTAATGAATCTCTGTTTTCTAGATAATCCTATGATTGAATGGTCGTAAATTATTAAACTAGTTAATCATGTAAACTCGATTGACTAAATGAATTCCAAATGAATAATAATCTTTGTGTTATCACCTCGGTTAACCAAACATAAAGAAGGAACTTGATAATTGGTGTGGTTAAATCTGAAAACTCTCTTGATCTGTTCTGCTTGAAGATTGTGGGGTGAGGTGGTTGGGGATGGGATCTCTTGTTGTTTAGTTGTTGGTTGTGGATTTGAGGCTGTGTGGTGCCATATATTGGGGTTTGGTTTTCTTCCAGTACTTCAAGGGATCTAACTGGTCCATTTTTTTGTTGTGACTCTACAAGAGAACTAGGTGTGAACAATTAAATTGCTACTTGGCTATTTTCAATCAGTTTTTGTCTTGGATGGTGGATAGGATTTTTAGTTTATCTGTAGTGAAAGAATAATTAAACTGAATCACTTGACCATGGTAACAAGAATGGTTATAATGGGGCATCTATTTTCCAAAAATGGGTTGTTCTCTAGTTGTGGTTGTTGTGTGATTGTGCTTGTAGGGATAATAATGAGAGTTGTTGTTTATGGGATGGTTTCAGAACCATTTAGTTGGTATGAGTGTTTGTTTAACTATATGTATAAATATAGTTTGTTTGTTTCTTATTCACACCACACCCATGTTTAGCACTCCGTGTCGAACACCCCCATTTCATGGGGAGGGTGTTTTCCCCATAATTCTTATGAGTGGCTGGTTATTAGCTCTTTTGTGTTCTCCCTCCTAGGTAGCCCAAGACTCTTTAGGTATGTTGTGATGACCTAAGGTTTATTATGGTCCAAGACTCTTCGGGCATGGGGTGTTGTGGTGGTTAGCCTAAGTATTTTAGGGTAAGTTTTTTTCCCAAGTTTCTTTGGGATGAGGTACAGGTGTCTTTAGGCGTGTCAGTGGTTGTTCTGGCCCATGTTTCTTCGGGAGTGGGAGTGGTTGTGTTGGCCCAGTTTTTTACGGGATTGGTTATGTGTGGCTTTGGTGTCCCTTATGAGTGTGGGTGGGATGTGTGGTGATGGACCATATGGTTGTTTTTGTGGCAGTAGTGGGACTGCAGAGAGACTTGTGGGGGAGGACTGATGCATAATATTTCCTATATAACTAGTGGTAAATTGGTGAGGGGTACCCAAATATCGATGTGATATTACTATTACTTTACCCAACTTGAGATATTTGGGGAGTGTTCCTTGGTGAGGCTGGGTGGGTAGTTTCCTTACTAGGTTCTTTGGTCATCTCTGTTTTTTTCTCATGGGGAATTAGAATGCCTCTCCACTTGTTCATCAAAGGTTTTGGTTTTCCCTACTGAGTAAACTTGTGTACTCACCTTACGTATATAAAACTAATTTCAGGTTTCAAGGAGGACCTTGAGGATCATTCCAGAATTTACTAGTTCGTGCTTTGAGAGTTGTTTGTACTTTTATTTCTTTTGGTAATTTTCATCAGAGTTTTCTGGTAACTTGTATCAGTTTATTTTGAACATGCATCTAGGAGTGGATTCTTTTCTTTACTTTTACTTTCAGTTTTTTGAGTTTTTTGGGATATACCATCTAATCTACCAATCCTATTAAATAAAAAGGTAATGGATTCCATTTTTATGTGAGTTTCTATACCCTTGGTTATATTTTCTACTCCAGGGCATATTGAAGTGGGACTCGGGGGGGGCCATTATCTCTCCTTCAACTTGAAGAAGGATGGTTATGGGAGTTTGTTCTCCTATTTCTCATCATGGTGATGGCGAGTCATTATATAATGGTATAAAAAGATATTTTGAGATAATGTATAGAGTTTGGGTTGAGGAACATTGAGAATTGAATGAGATGGTAGGGAAACATTGATAGTCAATCTTGGTATGTGAAATAGGCTAGGGAAGACCATCTTGGACAGAGGATATTAAGGGCCCCTGTGATCGGATGCAAGGAATCTAGGCTAACCGAATGACCAAGTGAGGTTACACTGATAACAAGGTAGATTCCATAGGAAAGGTACATGCATCATGATGACTTGTGTTCTTGTGTGTCTTGGTTGTTTTCGAAAAATTAAAATGAATAACAAGTTTTAGAAAAATGTGAAAGATATCTTCTACACTACTCAAGCTTAGGAATTCCTTGTTTACCTTGTAGTTATGGGACCTCAATGATGTCCACCAGTAGTGTGGGAGATCAAGGCCCAAGAGGCTGATTTGGATGATCAGCAGAGGATCGACTAGGAGGAGGAGGATGAACATTTTCAGAAGAAACTTCATTACTTTCAGTGGTAGACCCTTGGGAAGTATGAGGGTAGCATCTCATAAGTGGAGATGTAGAACTCACTCGCGGAGTTGGTGATAGATTTCAGCTTGATCTAGGCTCATTATGAGTACTGGGTTCTTATAGCTGTGAGATAGATGTAGGGAGAAGAACATCAGTGGTGGACCCACAATCTCAGGGGGAATAAAGATGTTGAGCTATCATGGACCGACTTTATGAGGGAGTTTTTGGTGGAATTCCTCTCTTCCATAATGAAGGCTGAGAAAAGGCAGGAGCTACTCTCCCTTTAATAGGGGAGTATGTCAGTGAGGTAGTTTGGGATCAAGTTCAAGGATCTCCTTTGTCTTTCCCTAGACCTATTTCTGTATGAGGAGTCACGGGAAACACGATAAGAGGAGGAACTCCAGTCATCCCTTCTGTATGCTATTTCTCCCTCCACTCTACCTATCTAATATGAGGTTTATAAGAAGGATGAGGATGTATAGAGGATGAACATTCTGGTATGTGTACTGAAAGAGGGGATTCAGTTGAGCTCGTCAAAGGGGAAGGCCATCAGTAGCAGGCCTCCAGCATCGGGAAAATCCAGGTTTTGGCCGGCGGGGAGTTGGCCACATCAGTTCTAGTTTTGATCTTCTGGTCCTCTCCCTTTCTTCATTATCCTAGGTCTGAGGTCCTTTATCTGAGGCATCCGTAGGAATCTCGGAAATCAGCACCCAGACTGAGTATAGTAAATTAAAGGTGGGCAGGTTCAGCACCCACCTCAGCAATAGTAGTTTCAAGCCAGACCTTTTCAACAGATGTAGCAGGGGTAGCGAGCTCTCACTCCACTGAGGGAGGATGGTGCCAGAGTAAGATGATCCATGGGAGCTCCTCGGGGACCTTGACCAGGGTGTGATCGGGGAGGAGGCTAATAGCTAAGGGGTAGCGGAGCTGGGTGTGGATAGTTACATGCCATAGAGGCAGTAGTTTCATAAGGTCCATAGGTCGATCAAGGTAATTTCATCTTGACTAGTACTCTTGCATGTGCCATGTTTGATTCGGGAGCTTCAAACTCATTTGTTACACCCAGTCTAGCACATGCATTTTTCCTAGATGTAGATAGACTCTTTATTCCCTTGGTGATGAGTATGCCATTTGTAGATCAGATCATCTTGTTTGATGTTTTTCGAGGATGAAGACTGATGCTAGGGCCGCATTAGTCTATTAGGATTTCATTCTAATACAAAAATATACATACGATGTCATCATAGGCATAGAATGGATATTATATTTACACACTATTATAGACTGCATTCGGATTAGGGTTGGGTTTTCAGATATGGGCAGCCAGTATGTAACATTTGTTGGTGAGATGGGTTGCTAGGAGGGAAGACGGCGAGTGGAGCCCCTTCTTTCTTTGTTAACTGAATTGTTAGTGGATTCGACAGACAAAAAGATGGTGGAATTCCCCATGATCATCAGTGAGTTCATGGATAGCTTATTTGGAGAGGTGGTGACTCTACCACCTCGATATGCTGTTGAGTTCGGGATAGACTTGCTACTCGGTGTCAGTCCGATTTTGATGGTTCCCTATCGGATGTCACCTTCTGAGTTTCAGGAGTTGTGGAACCAAGTTGATGAACTACTATAGAAGGGTTTTGTCTAATCAAGTGAATCCCCATGGGGTTCTTCAGTCTTGTTCACAAAGAAGGTAGACGGTGGTCTCATGTTGTGTGTAGACTACCAAAGACTGAATTAGGTGATGTTCAAGAACCTTTACCCCCTCCTGAGGATCAGCGACCTTTTTTACCAGTTGAAGGTAGCAGGTTGGTTCTCCAATATCGACTTTCATTCAAGATATCACTAGTTGAGGGTGAAATAGGTTGACATCTCGAAGACTTCTTTCAGGTGCAGATATGGGCACATTGAGTTCGTTGTTATGTCGTTCAACATTAAAAATGCACCAGCCATGTTCATGGGGCTCATGAAATTTTTTTCTGTGAATATTTGAACTAGTTCATTATTGTTTTTTATGACATATTTATCTACTCTAGATCAAAGGATTATCACGCCAAGCATCTGAGGATAGTTTTAGAAGTCCTCTAACACCACCAGCTCTACAAGAAGTTGTACAAGTGCAAGATTTGGACATGATTGGTGCACTTACATGGACATGTGGTTCCCTGGAAGTAAATAGAAGTGGACCCATCGAAGGTTGAAGAGATTGTTTCATGGGCAGCAACCAACAAGATGGCAGAGGCTTATAGTTTTCTAGGTCTAGATGGTTACTACCGGAGGTTCATTACTGACTTCTCTCAAGTTGCATCACCTTTGATAGGCTTGAAAAAGAAAGACCAGGAATTTTTTTGTAGGGAGCAGTGCCATACAGTATTCAGTTATCTGAAGGGGAATCTGTTCAGTGCCCCAGTGTTAGGGTTTCTAGAGGAAGGGGTAACATTAGATGTGTTCTGTGATGCTTCTGGGATAGGCCTGGGATTTATGCTAATGCAGATGTGAGGAGTGATCTTTTATGGGTCTAAGAAGTTACATCATCATCAGCATAACTATGCCACCCATGATCTAGGTCTTGTAGTGTTTGTGTTCACACTAATGTTGTAGAGGCATAAACTTATCGAGGATTGCTTTGTGGTCTTCATAGATCACAAGAGCTTGAGGTATGACTTCTCCCAGTGAGACCCGAACTTGTGGTAGTGGTGGTGGATGGAGTTTCCTCGGTACTAAAAATATAATGACCCATACTTTACATACATTGTTAGTACTTCAAAATTGAAGTACACTTATTACAACATATAACAAAACCATGAAAGGACTGTATAGGTATAGTGTCTTTAGAAACTGGGAAACATAAACAACTGGTTCATAAAGCATCTAAGATGTCTCCCATTTATTTCATCATATCTAGAGTCCTTTTTGGCATATCCTACTTAATAACCTTCTTTCTGACCTGGGGAAAGAAAAAATACAAAAGGGTGATCTCAAATTCTCAGAAAGGGCAAACAAAAGAAATATCAATCACATCATATTCATAAGAACATATCATTTTGGAAATCTTAACCTGCAAAAGAGATCATAATTTCATAACATGGGATAAATCATAGTAGTGAAATGTAATCCAAATAATCATAACATAAAACATGAAACTTTGTGGCATACACACATAATCATAGAGAATCATTTCTTATTATTCAATACTCATTGTCAAGACTATCTTAGCGGACAAAGTCCATTTCTGAACTGAGTTCACTCCTCGTTTCAGTCCTGTTTCACTGAACCGATTTAACCTGTCGTTCCAGCCATGTCTATCTCATGAGATATAAATCTTTACCCAATGCATTGGAGAGAGATATAGGTCCCACCCATCTCATAATGAAACCATTGTTATGTGTGCCACAAAATCATAAATCATACATCATAGCATAACCCATGTAATAAAAATGGGATTTTTAAACATCATGCCATAATAACATAAATCATATAAGATAAAAGGACTTAATAAAAATAATTCCATCATAACATAATCAAATCAATGTAAGAATAGGGATAGAAATAGAAACCTATATTATCTTAGATGGAAAATAATTTTGATAAAACACTTGAACTCCATTCTTGAGGAAAATATCCTTTCTACTTCAAAAACATTTACCTTTATTAAAATGTCATACAATTTTAAACTAAAAGAAGTTGATTAAAAATAAACATGAAAACATGTAAAGGAATATTCATGGAAATAATGTTCTAAAATTCCATTCAGTTCGTATAAGTTAAAAAAAATTCTTCTCATAATTTGGTCGGAAAAGTCAAAAAGTACCTCATACGAAAAACGACAAAATATTCCTTTCATATCTTTTACTAAAAACTCACCAAATGATAAAATTGGATTTAAAAAATTGTAGGTGGATGTAAATAATATTAAATATTGAGGAAACATGGATGTGGATGATAAATATTCCCCAGTAAATTTTGAAGTATAAACAATCTCGGATAAAAAAATGAGATTGTGAGATTTTCCCTTACCTGAGGTCTGATTTGCTTCGTAAGTGTCCGAACCTCCTGTATAATGATTTAAATAATGTCATTGACTTATTCCAGAATCATACTTATTTTTATGATATCATATATGGTCATTTTCTTAGGTTCTTATTATTAATATTTCATTGCTACTTGTTATTCAGGTGTTTATTGCTTTATGTTCATATGTGTGTTTTGTCGAATAAATTCTTATTCCTCTTTTTAGGTTATAGAAACCTCATTTCCAGAATGTTATTATTGTAATATATATAATATTCATTCATTCAATTCATTTATATAATCATTATGCAATGAATATCATGTAGAACGAGTGGCATCACATCGTGGAGACTGTATTCCGTACGTACGCACGAGCGATGATATCGTTCCCATGATCGTGGAATTGTATTGGAGTGTATGTATAATATTTCAGAATCAATATCACTTTACAATAATCATATATAGTTATTCTTTACACCATTATACCCATCCAAGTAATGTGGTGGTGGAAAATAGATTACACCACGGCGTGGAGACGGTATTTCGTACGTACGCACGCGCGGTGATTTCATTTTCCGTAGGATGGATAGATGGTGAAATAGGGTTTTTTCATACTTATAATAACATATAAGTATATGAGTGATACTAATGTTATTACTTTATAATGAAACAACTAAATAAGAATAAGTGGAAGAAGAAATAAAGTTGAAAGAATCGGTAACGAGCATTACCTCTTCTTTGAAGCGCCTCTTTGAGACCTCCTCTTAGGGCACTAAAATTGGTCTTTGAAGAAGACCAGGACCTCTAGAATGTTTCTAGGTAAGTGGAGAAGAGAATTTGGCAGGGGTAGGCCGAGCGTGAAGGCTCAAAGTGGTGTGAGGAAGAGAGGGAGGAGGTGCCCTTTTATAAGGGAGGAGAGGGGCACCATTGGAAAAACTAAAAATATTATTTTATTATAAAGTCATATTCTGTTGTTAATAGATTCAAATTGATTTATTTAGAAGCTAATGTGGGGATGGGTCGAAATCATATCATCCAATAGAATTTAGACAAGTTTAGGGTTCTATTTTAACCTTATCATTTAGATTTAACTTTAAGTTAGATAATTTAACTTTTACCGTGTCTTCTTGTTTTCTTACACTATAAGGTTAATAAACTTACCATAATAAGACAAACGAATCCTAAGTTGTTTATTATTAATATATATAACCTTATCTAAGTCATTTGTCCGAACCTTATATTTTTAGTAATAAAATACAAATTAATAATATAATATTTGTTTTAAAAACTATTTTATGTCAATTTTGACATTATTTGGTAATTGATTTTTGTGAAAATCAAAACAGAAATATTAGTTCAAAAAAAGTTAATTAAATTAATAATAACATGTCATATTAACATATAAAATTATTGGAATTCATAAAACGTCTCAAATTACATTTATTTGGGTATTTATAACACCAATTATTTCAAGATTTCATTAATAATATAATTACTGCATCATCATTGTGTCATAAATAAATTACATTATGTAATGTCTAAAAATTACAAATAAAATACCATTATGTTGGAAATCTTTTTATATTTCTAATGAATATTTATAGTCGAATTTATCTTATGCAAAACCCTATATTAAATATGATTTAGTTATTAAACTTTGATTTTAACTATTTTAACCCTTCTTTAATTAAATTAATAATAAATGTCCTAATCTAATCCAAGTGGGCCTAAATGGTCATATTTTATTCATAGGGTTGTTTTTGGTCGAATTACACTTATCCAATAGAATTAGGACATGTTTTAGGGTAATAATAACAACATTTTCCCCTTAATTACGCAATTTACTTTTAATCGTGGTAAAAAAAACAAAAGTTACTATTCACCAAAAATTATTTTCATCTCATTGAACCAAATTTTAGTCATTGATATTAACCGTGTCTCTCATATTTTCTAAATTCCACTCACAAAAACGGTAAAATTACGTTTTATGTGAATTTGGAAATTCTCCTAGGATGTGGGTAAAAGACGGTGAAAAGTTTGATAAAATTTTTATATATCTAAGATTATTATAAAATGACTCCAATGAATTGAATTGAACTTATATAGGTATTAAGTATCAATTTTGACCTAAAATAAATTTAAATAAAATAAATAATTATTTAAATAAAAAGTCAATTTTTAAATAGTAACCCAGTGTTTTCACTATTCATCAAAAATTGAAAGTTTTCAGAAAAATACCAAAATTTCACCCAAGGATAATTTCGGTATTCAGAATCCAAAAATGAAGTCCATTTTGAAAAATAAAAATTTCAAAATTTCAAAAAGTGGGTATTACTATTCCTAACGGCTAGTTTTAATAATATTCTAATAGCATATCATTGTTTAGTGAAACTCGGTATTGCGTACAACGCAAGCTATCGGGGAAGGATGCGATTGCGTGTAAAGAAATCCAAGCTAGTGTTGTGTGTAGTGAAAGATTCCTTTGATGATTTATATAACATAAAAACAAAATATTTCTCATAAAAGTCTCGGGTGTTACATTCTACCCCCCTTAAAAGGAATTTCACCCTCAAAATTCGTCACTTTGTAACAAACAGATTAGGATACCTATCCCTCATCATATCCTCAAGATCCCATGTAGGTTCTTCTAATTGGTTGTTCCTCCATAAAACTTTCACCAAGCGAGTGGTCTTGTTCCATAGGAATTTTTCACTACGATCGAGAATCTCTATCAGTTGTTCTTTATAAGAAAGATCTTGCTCTAGTGGTACAACTTCTGAGCTGAGTACATGTAAAGGATCAGGTATGTACTTTCTCAGGAGAGATACATGGAACACATCGTGAACTTGGGATAGATTTGGTGGAAGTGCCAATCGGTAAGCTACCTTCCCAACACGATCCAGTATTTCGAAAGGACCGATATATCTAGGGCTCAACTTTCCCTTATTTCCAAATCTCTTGACCCTCTTCCATGGAGATATTCGTAAGAACACTTTATCACCGACTTCAAACTCTAGGTATTTTCTATCGTCATAACTTTTTTGTCGACTCTGAGCTTCTCTTATGTGTTGTTGAATATATTTGACCTTTTTTTCCATCTCATCAACAAGATCAGGTCCTAATAGATTTCTTTCCCCAACTTCATCCCAGCAATTTGGAGTCCTACATTTCTTTCCATAGAGAGCTTCATAAGGATCCATCTAAATACTGGAGTGAAAGATATTATTATGAGAAAATTCTACCAAAGGTAGGTGTTGATCCCAACCACCTTTGAAATCCATAGAGCAAGCTATCAACATATCTTCTAGAGTTTGAATTGTCCTCTCAGACTGACCGTCTGTCTGAGGATGATAAGCAGTGCTGAAACTTAACTCTGTATCCAGAGTATGCTGAAGACTTCTCCAGAACTTCGAGGTAAATCTCGGATCCTGATCAGATATAATGGAAAGTGGAACTCCATGCAATCTTACCACTTCCTTTACATATATCCTGGCAAGCTGATCTGGAGATCAATCCTCTCTAATAGCAATAAAGTGTCCAGACTTTGTAAGACGATCAACTATGACCCATCTAGCATTATTGCCTTTGGATGTTTTAGGAAGTCCGGTGAAAAAGTCCATAGTGATGTTTTCCCATTTCCATTCAGGTATGGGTAATGGTTGTAACATCCCCTTAGACTTTTTTCTCTCACCTTTAACTTGCTGACAAACCAAGCATCGAGAGACATATTCAGCAACATCTCTTTTCATGCCATCCCACCAGAAGTACTATTTCAGGTCCCTATACATCTTTGTGCTTCCAGGATGAATCGAGAATTAAGAACTATGAGCCTTATCCAGCATCTCCTTATTTAATTCGAGGATGGGAGGAACACAAACCTAATTCTTGAACCTTATTATTCCATCACAATCAAGGTTGAATTCAAGAACATTTCTCACCTTCTTTTGTAACTCTACATCTTCTTTTTGGGCCTCTTTAATCTTCACATGTATAGATGGTTGAACATTCATTTGAGAAAGATAATATTTTTCCCTTCCATTATAATTCCAAGATACATCCTTTGTAAATCCATAAATATTGGATCTTTTTTGATCCTCATCATGGATAAGCTAGCATGGTTTTATTGACTTAATGCATCTGTCACCTTGTTTTCTTTCCCAGGGTGGTAATGAATTGAGCAGTCGTAATCCTTAATTAGCACCAACCATCTTCTTTGGCACATATTCAGCTCCATTTGTGTGAAAATATACTTTAAACTTTTATGATCAGTATAAATGTCACACCTTTCTCCATAAAGATAATGCCTCCAAATATTTAATGCAAAGATTACCGCAGCTAACTCTAAATCATGAGTTGGGTAATTTTGATCATGGATTTTCAACTGTCGTGAGGCATAAGCTATCACCATATCATTTTTCATGAGAACACACCCCTGTCACTTCTTGGATGCATCACTGTAGATCACAAAACATTCTCCACTACAAGGAAGTGTGAGTACAGGTGCACTGGATAACCTTCTTTTCAACTCCTTGAAATTCTCTTCACATTCCTCCATCCACATGAACGTAACTCTTTTTCAAGTCAACCTAGTGAGTGGATTAGATAATCCTGAAAAATCATTCACAAAACTTCGATAATATCCAGCCAAACCAAGAAAACTTCAGATCTCAGTTACTGTTGTTGGTCTCAACCATCTTTCGATAACCTCTGTTTTTGCTGGATCCACAGATATCCCCTCTTTTGAGATTATGTGACCCAAAAATGAAACTTTTTGAAGCCAAAATTCACACTTGGTAAATTTGGCATAAAGCTTCTCCTTTCTTAGGGTATTCAATATAATTCTCAAGTGATCTTCATGTTCTTCCTTGCTCTTTGAATAGACAATAATATCGTCTATAAAGACTACCACAAACTGATCAAGATAGTCTCTAAAGACTCTATTCATCAGATCCATGAAGATAGCAGGGGAATTTGTAAGACCAAATGGCATCACTATAAATTAATAGTGCCCATACCTTGTACGAAAATTCGTCTTTGGAATATACTCCCTTTTGACCCTTAATTGATGATACCCTGAACGAAGATCAATATTGGAAAAGTATTGAGCTCTACGTAGTTGGTCAAATAAGTCATCAATGCGTGGGAGAGGATATTTGTTCTTGATAGTGATCTTGTTAAGTTCTCAATAATAAATGCAGAGTCTCACTGATCCATCTTTCTTCTTAACAAACAGAACAGGTTCTTCCCAAGGTGATGCACTAGGGCGTATGAATCCCTTATCAATATTCTCTTGGATTTGCTTCTTCAATTCCTGCAACTCAATTGGGGCCATTCTATAAGGTGTCTTCGAAATAGGCAAAGCACCCGGTACAAGTTCTATTGAAAACTCAACTTCACGATTTCGTGGAAGACCCGGAAATTCCTCCGGAAAGAAATCATCAAACTCCCATACAATGGGAATATTCTTAATCATGATTTTCTCACCAACCATTTGAGATAAATAACCTTCATTTAGTGGAAGCAAGACCCATAAGATGGAATAAATTTCCACTGGAAGGTTATGTTCATCCTTGCATCGATAGACGATCATAGATTGATCTGGAATATGAAATGTGACTTCCCTTCTTTGGAAATTGATATGAGCTCCATATAGAGATAGCCAATCCATGCCAAGAATCACATCAAATTCCACTATAGGAAGGATCACAAGATTTTCAGGAAGCACTTTCCCACAAACTTCAATCAGATAAGAATTATAAACTTTTGATGCGACTATTGTGCCATTAGGGGTTGTAACAGCTAACTCAACATCCAATTGTTGAGGTAATATAGTGATACCCTTAGAAAATTCTTCAGAAATAAAAGATTGGGGGGATCCAGAATCAAATAAAACATTTTCTACTTTAGAGTGGATGGTATGTGTACCTTTCACCACATCATTATCGTACTCCACATCGCTGATAGAAATTGCAAGTGACTTTCCTTTGTCTTTATCCTTAAGAGTTTATTGATGTCGATCATCATCAACAACCCTTGGATTAGGGAATTGATTGGAATAATTCCTCATTTCCTTTCACTTGTAACATTGAAGTGTAGGAGGTGCACTATGTGTAGCCTTTTCTTTGTTTGCATCACTAGACATCTTCTTCCCATCATTGCAGCATTCAAATTCCCGATGACCTTACTTTCCACATTTGAAACATTTACTTGTCCCTTTAAGACAACTCCCTCCCTGTTTCTTTTCACACTTTGAGAATAAGGGAATACTCATCTTTTTTTCAGTGTGCTCTTTAGATTTTCCTTTGAATTCCATTTTCCTATTCTTATCAAACCCATATGACTGATGGGTTAATCCAATCTCCATCTCAACATTGAGAGCACATCGAATGATTTCCTCGTAGCTATTGAAGTCCCTTATGGCTAATGCCCTTCGAAGACTTGGTTTTAAGCCACTAAAGAATTGATCAATCTTACTATCAGGTTGGATCATAATCCCAGAAGCATACCTTGCAAGTCTTGTAAAATTTTCTTCATAGGTACCAACAGATTCATCATAATTTTGCTTCAGTTCAAGAAACTCCTTCTCCATCTTTGTCCGAAGAATACCAGGTAAGTACTTATTGAAAAATAAGTTATTGAACTCGTCCCATTCCATGGAATCAATTTCATCCCTTTGCCTCATATTCTTAATAAGATTCCACCATTGATTAGCATCACCTTCCAAACGATATACTGCTAAGATGAATTTATCATGTTCATAACATTTAAGAACTGAAAATATCTTTTCAAGGCCACTAATCCATTGTTTAGCAACTAATGGATCAGAATACCCACTGAATGAAGGTGGATGCTACGTCATGAAGGATTCAACAGAATTTGGCTCCCTCCTTTGCTCATTTGGAAGTCCTGTATGATTTATAGCTTTAGAAAGTTGTGTGACCATGGCTAAAAGAATTTTCATTCCAGCTCCCATAACATTTGGTTGTTCAGGGGGACTATCATTGCATTTCCAGTTGCATTCCGCATTAACATGGTTCCTTCAGGTTCCAACCATTGACTAAAACCAAGAAAAAATATTGTGAGTAACACAAATAATAATAGGAAAACCACATAATCAAGAATAAAATTTCACACTTAAGGCCTTATCATAGGTTGTTCACGGCCATTTTTAAAACACTAAGATTGTGTTCTATGCTTAGACATATCCTTAGGTTTCTTACTAAGGCTTTCATATCCTAGTTTCCAAAGGTTGACTATACCTTTCCTCTGATACCAACTATAACGACCCATACTTTACATACATTGTTAGTACGTCAAAATTGAAGTACACTTATTAGAACATATAACAAAACCATGAAATGGCCATATAGGTATAGTGTCTTTAGAAACTGGGAAACATAAACAACTGGTTCATAAAGAATCTATATTGTCTCCCATTTATTTCATCATATCTAGAGTCCCTTTTGGCATATCCTACTTAATAACCTTCTTCCTGACCTGGGGAAAGAAAAAATAAAAAAGGGTGAGCTCAAATGCTCAGTAAGGGTAAAAAAAGAAATATCAATCACATCATATTCATAAGAACATAACATTTCAGAATTCTTAACCAGCAAAAGAGATCATAATTTCATAACATGGGATAAATCATAGTAGTGAAATGTAATCCCATTAATCATAACTTAAAACATGAAACTTTGTGGCATACACATATAATCATAGAGAATCATTTCTTATTAGTCAAGACTCATTTCCAATACTATCTTAGAGGACACACCCCTTTCGATACACCCAGGAGTATCCATGATGTAATGGGGCTTTATTGATCAGTTTTGGTGGACCATGTTGAAATGGTAGTGGCAGAGCTTGTGTAAAAGTGCCATGTGTGTCAGTAGATGAAGGGTGATCACCATGTTCCGGGAGTCCTGTTGCAGGCTTTATATGTCCCAGAGTGGAAGTGGTAAGAAATCTAGATGGATTTTTTCATAGGAATACCCAAGGTTCAAGGAGTATGTGATGCTATCTGGGTAGTGGTAGACTGGCTGAAGAAAATATACCACTTCCCGACAATCACGGAGTCGAGTTTAGTGGATGGATTAGCATAGAGGTACGTGGATGAAGGGGTGAAGTTTCATGTAATTACAAGGTCCATAGTATCAAATTCTGATGCACACTTTACTTCAAAGGTCTTTAAGGAATTACAGCATACTTTTGGCACCCAGATATGCCTTATCACTGCTTTCCACCCCTAGATGGATGGGTAGATAGAGAGAACAATCCATACATTATAAGATATGTTCTGAGCATGTGTTTTGGACTTTGGTGGAATTTGGGTACGATACTAGCCTCTGGTAGAGTTTTCCTACAAGAATAGCTATCACTTTACCATTGGCATGGATCTGTTTTAAGCCTTGTATTGAAGGTCATTTCGTTCACACATGTGTTGGACCGAGGTTGGGGAAGTAGGTGTTCATGGCCCAGAGGTAGTTCAGAGCATGATGGAGAAAGTTCATCTTGTGTGAGAGAGGATGAAGGTGGATTAGGACCGACAGAAGTCATATGTCGATCATAGGAGGATACCATTAGAGTTAGAAGTTGGGGACCAGATGTTCTAAAATCTCTCCCTTCATCATGGGTAGTGGAGGTTTAATAGGAGGAGTAAGCTTTCCCCCAAGTTTGTCATACCCTTCGAGGTGTTGTGATGGGTCGGTGAAGTTCCTTATCAGCTAACTCTACCACCGCCGCTATAGAGGGTCCACAACTTCTTCCATGTATCTCATCTCCATCAGTATTTACATAATGATTCGCACATCCTTGACTGGGGAGAGCTTGATATTGAGGATGATGCGACGTTTGTGGAGAGACCAGTGAGGGTTGAGGATCATGATTAAAGGGTGATTCATGGATGAACCATTCCCATGGTTTATTATTTAGGGAGGCGTGGTGGCCTCAAGAAGAGTACCTAGTAATGGGAGGCACAAATTCATGCCCAGTACAAAGAGTTTTTTTAATTTTGTTTTGTGGTTGTTTAGTACTTGGCTCTGATGTTAAGATTTACCTTGTTTTATATAAGATGGGATGTTTTTTTAGTCTCTAGATGTGTGTAAGGTCCTCGTAGTGGGTAGAGGATGACCTGGTCTCTAATCAAGAAGGATTAAGGTGGATTTGATTAAACTAATGTGGGTGACTCAGTGCATCCCAAAGCATATAGTATCTTGACAAGGAGGAAGAGACTTCCTAATTCATCTGTCTGGGCAGTGTGACCTTTATATGTTTTTTGTTTACTTGGGAAAGAGGGGTGGTAGTGTACCCATAGTTGTTTAGGAGATATTTGGGGAGGAGTTGTTCCTAGATATCAAGTTTTTATCTACCTTTCGAACAACTCTAGGGTGGTTTTCCCCAAGAGGTATCTTATAAGGTGGTTGTTTGGACCCCTATCTTCTCTTTGGGTTTAATCTTGGATTCTTGAGGATGAGAATAGTTTGATAGGTATCTGATGTAATGGCCCAGACCATCCGGGTCCATTACTTTTCCAAATTGCTAGTGTTTGGGGTATCCTGCGGCCCATAAGTGACTTATTAAGGAGTTTTTCCAAAACTTGGTCCCACTGAATTGCTCCACTGAAACGGTGGCACAGTTATGGTGACACCGGTCCTGTGGAACCATCACGGTGGCACCTTCATGATCGCCCTCCGAAACAGTGGAATCGCATGCAGTGTCTCACCACTATAGTGGCACTGCTTCTAGTGTCTCACCGTTATGGTGGCACCGTTATGCTGTCTCACCGAACTGTGTCCCACCCTTTGTCAAATGTTTCCCCGGTTTCCTTATTTTTTCCAGTTCTGCCCCTTTAATGTATCTTTTGACGTAAAAGTGTGTTAATACCCTTGGCAAATCAATTTAAAGCCGGTAAATGATGTTTTAATCCCCTGAGAGTCGGGCGACCCTTCAGTTACCAAAATTTGTGGCTGTTTTCATTGGTGTCACACCCTTCCCTGTACTTTCCAGTTTCACCCATGTTATGTGGGTTTTCTCTATTTAAGAGATATCTATTAACTCATAGTCGTTATCTCCACCATATTTGAGGAGAATTATTAAATAATAATTAATCCCGACATGTGTAACCACCCGACCACATGGTCAATCCACAATCTGACTTCAATTAGTTTAGAATCATCTCCCTAATTTTAGGATCTAGCCTCTTCTTAAGTTGAGATCATCTCTTCATAATTACATTCCATTCCTGAAGTATACCTAGATACATACTTTGAAAACAAATCATTTTCCTATGCTGGAGCTCTTCCCACTCAGCCTTGAAGCCCTCATGTTGTCCTTTACTGCAATTCACGCACCCTAAATTCTTGAAATGAGGGAAAAAACTTTGATTCTTGATTATACATATAGGGTTCTTCCTTCACCTCTCTTTATTGTGCGTCATGCGAGGTGGGTGTGATAATGTTTCCCTCGGGATGTGGACGAAACAAACCCTTAACAATGATAATAATTAGACATTAAATAATGATGTGGTGTGAATGATGATGATGATGATGTATTCTTTTATCTTTCTCTTTATATTGTATGTGCTTATGCCCACTAAAAATAGTAGTCATTGCTGGTCCTTTATTGAGCACTGATGAACCTCTATTTTATGGATAATATTATTATTGAATGGTTTTAACATGGAAATGGATTAATCACATAAACTCGGTTGATTAAATGGATGCCCAGTGATATGAATCCTTGTGTGATCGCCCCAATTAACCAAAAGGCAAGAAGGAACTTGATAATTTGTGTGGTTAAATTTGAAAAATCCCTTGGTATATTCAGTTAATATGTATGATTGTTCTGCTTGATGCTTTTGGGGTGATGTTGTTGGGTATGGGATCTCCTTTTGTCTAGTTGTTGGTTTTGGATCTGATGACATGTGGGGACATATTTTGAGGATTGTTTTTCTTCCATTACATTGACTGATCTCACAGATCCCTTTTGTTGTTGGGACCTCTACATGTGAATTGGGTGTGAATACTTAAATAGATTATTGGTATTTTTTCTTTAGTGGTTGTCTTTGGTTGTGGATATACTAGTTAATTTCCCAATAGTGAAGGAATAATTACATGGAATCACTTGATCATGGTAACAAGAATGTGTAAAGTGGGGGATTTGTTTTCTAGAAATTGGTTCTGATCTGGTTTTGGTTGTGTGTTTGTGCATGTAGGGATAGTAACGATAGTGGTTGTGTATGGGATTGTTTTGGAACCCTTAGGTTGGGATGAGTGTTTATTTCACTATATGTATGAATTTAGTTCTTGTGTCTCTTATTATCACCCATACCATGTTGAGAACTCCATGCCAAACACCCCCAATTCATGGGGGGGGGGGGGGGTTTCCTGATATTCTTTTGAGTGGTTGGTTATTAGATCCTTTTTTATCCCTCTCCTGGGTAACCCTAGATGCTTCGGGAAGACTGTGACAGTCTAAGATTTATTATAGGCCAAGAATCTTTTGGTAGGGTGTGTTGTGGTGGTTTGAACAGGTGTGTACGGGAAGGTTTGTTTCCCATGTGTCTTCATGATGAGGCCCAGGTGTCTTTAGGCATGGCAGTGGAAATTCTATCCTAGGGGTCTTCGGGTGTGGTAGTGGTTGTGGTGGCCCAGGTGTTTGTGGGCGTGATTATGTGTAGTTGTGGCGGCCAAGGTGAGTGTGGGCAGGATGCATGGTGATGTCCCATAATTTTTTTCTTGGGGAGGCAGTGGGACTACAGTGAGACTTGTGGGGAAGGTCAGATGCATAGGATGTCCTATATAACTAGTGGGAAAGTGGTGTGGTGTACCTAAATATCGATGTGATATTACTATTACTTTACCTGACTTGATTTATTTTGGGAGTGTGCCTCAGTGAGGCTTGGTGGATAGTTTTTTTCCTATGTTCCTTAGTTCTCTCTATTTTTTTCTCATGGGGAATTATAATTCCTCCCCAGTTGTGCATGAGAGCTTTTGGTTTTCCCTATATATTATACCTGTATACCCACCCTATGTATATAGACCTGATTTTAGGATTCCTAGAGGACTTTGAGGATCGTTCTAGACTTTACTATCTTGGTCTTCGGGATTTTTTTCTACTTTTATTTCTTTTGGTACTTTTCATCAGAGTTTTCTTGTACCTTATATCAGTTTATTTTGAACATGAATATGGGAGTGGATTTTTGGATTTACTATTACTTTTAGTTTTTTTAGTTGTTTGGGATTTACTACCTTATCCCCCATTCAATAAATAAAAAGGTTAATGCCTTATATTTTTATGTGAGATTCTATACCCTCAGTGCTAGTCTCCACTATGGGGCCTATTGAAGGTGGGACTTGAGGGCCATTATCTTTCCTTCATCATGAAGAAGGAAGGGTCGTATAGTTTTTTGTCCCTTTTCTCATCTTAGTGAAGGTGGGTCATGACAATATCCCCCTTTGTATTCGATGTAAATACTCACTTCTATAAAAAATCAATATAATTCTCTGCCTAATTCAAAATAATAGAAATGGTGAATATAAGGGTACCATTATTTCCAATTGATACTAATTGAAATTTAATATTTGATACTATTTTATGATACAAACTATACTATTAATAGAATAAAAAATTAATACAATCCATAACACTCCATGTAAAAATTTTATTTTTCCCCTCCTTATTATTCACTTCCTATAGAAACCATTATCCACTATACATATCTCAAGGAAACATCTTCTCCATTTCTTTATTCTCATTTATCAAGCAATTTTCCATGTGATAAATAAGATATAATGTTTTTGTTATAAAATTTATAATAATTAATCTAATCTAATTATACATGATCTAACCTAGTATAGAAAACATGAGTGATCAATTTAGTCAAAAAATCAATAAACTATCTAAAATGTGATATATGCTAATTTTAAATTTTATGTAATTTTATTAGGACTGATCTAACAGATTTTGAAAGAAATTTTAACATACACTCAACATCAACAAACATATAAAAAGGATTTATATTCAAGGATATATTACTCACTTTTTATTTTTTCATCCACCCCCTTAATCAACATAAAGATTATATTTCATAATGGAATGAGAATAGTGATCATCATTCCCCTACTGTTAATTTTTTAAAGCATGTCATGAATTATAAATTTAACTAGAAGTTTTAAATTTCTCCATAGCTTCACATTTTTATATCTCTCCTTCAAGGGAATATCTTCAACAACCTTCATTGTGGATGGTTTTATTTACATATAAAATCCATGATTAATCACATGATAACAATTATGGTATTTCTAGGAGATAGTTTTATAATAATTTGAATTCACTATATTGGATAAATATCTCAAATTTAAAATGATTATAGCTTCTTATAATTTCTCTCATTTTCCCTTAAATTCCAAATACAAAGTAGTAAAAGTAGTTAGACACAACAATAACAGGTGTTTTAATTATCTATTAAACAAGAGAAATAGGTTCGAGACTTTAATATCAACCCAAAAAAATTATTTCCTTGCATTTTTTTCATAGTCATAACTAATCATTACCTCTTAAACCATAATTTTTCAAGTTTATTATTCTTTGAGAAGTATGTGTTTCTTTCTCTTTTTATCTTTCATTATAGATATAATAAGATTCATCACTTTAGTAGGTAAAAACATTTTTTCTTTTCAAATTTATCCATATTCATAGCCTTTACTAACATTTCGGACAATATAATCAAGAAATATTAAGGAATATTCTATGTCCACGTCATTGGATTAGAGTATTTTTTACAATGTCATTCTTGATATTTTGATTCTCTGTTTTTGTCTCGTTGATTTTCAAAAATTTTTATTATTTAGGAATCATGATCATGAATTTTGGCCTATATGGCATGAGATTTTTCATCTTACACACATATCTTCAGTAGTATTCAGGTTTCTCTTATTTGGTATCATTTCCTCTTCCTATTTTGGGATGTATTAATTTAAACCAATTAAACTATTCCATTCATAGATTGATCACTTTTTTTATTTATAATGCTTTCATAAATCATATCATTCATAGGAAACATGGAATTTTCCATTTTGTGACCTCTCTTTCCAAAATAGAAACATATATTCTTTTTTTGATATACTATTTGGTTGTATACTTTGTATTCTTAAGATCAATTAATTCAACAATGTATGTTTCTTTTCTTCCAAAAATGGATTCACTTCATTTCTTACCAACTTAAATTTATATTTTTTTATTCTTCTCACATCATTATGAGATTTGTATTGATTTGGTACATAATATATCCACTTCTTTTTAGGGAATATTTTATTCAATAATATCAAAAAATATTAGTATAATTAATTTTTTTAAAGATATATTCCTCTAGATCTTTAAATTATGTGATTTTTTAAAAGGTTTATATGAACTTCGTCTCTTCTCCAATTGAATTTAATTATTATCTAGATTCTATAGGTTAACATATTATCCTACCATTTAACTTCATTATGTAAAAATTTAATAAGTTAAAGTAGTGGGTAATAAATATCCTCCATTATCTATTGGATATAGTCTAGGTTGCTTATTCTTCTTGTTTTTTTGTAAACTGCACAATTCTATGGGTATTTATTTAGAGATCCCTAATTTTCATTCTTGAACATATCCCCCTTATATGAAATTTTGGGTCTCTTAATTTTCTTTCTCACACAAATTTATAAAAAACTTTTAAACCTACACAAATAAAAATAATTCAATGTATTGAAAATTTTATTAAGTCAATGGATTACCTTCCTCCATGAGATTATAGTGGATAAATCAATGGTTGAATTTAATAATTTTTCTCACAATCCGGATCCTTTCGAGAAGTAATAATATAATCAATAGTTTTTGTGGAAAAAGATTTTATTTTCTCATATCCATGTGAAGATTCAACATTAGTGGATTATAGATTTCATAATGTAACTTTTAACTCCACAAATTTCATATTTATAAAATACTTTTAGTCATAAAGAGATTTCACCCTTTCACCACAACCCTCTTTTAAATTTATGTCCTTATATTCCTAAACATTATTTGTCTCTAGGATAGAATAATCTACATATTTTATTTCTTTTATTTTAATATATAAATTATTTTCTTTGACATATATAGAGTTTCTAGAAGCTTTCTAAATTAACAGATCACTTATATAATAACATCATTTTCACAATCACTCCTTTTCAATTCCTCTTCAATTAGAAACACACTTTAATTGAAAGTCTATATTGATTACTCCTTAGATATAAAAAATTTTGTGAGGTTGTTACATATACTTAACTTTTTATCTCATTAATCTTCTATTGTATTATCTTATGACTCCAATATTGATTTCTCATCTTATTGCCCATAAATGTATTAAAGTATGAATTTAATAACTTAACTAGGAACTAATTTATGAAAATACTTGATTTTGAAATATAATTCACTAAGTAATTCAATATATATGTCTTCATCAGAACATAAACATGATTGAACATAAGAATAATTCTCACATGGTTAAAAATTAGGTTAACAACATACCTTGATGTGGTGGTGTACTCACCATATACAATGAATTATTTATTTTCAATTTATTTTCTTAATATTCCTCAAATTCTTGGTAGATATGTTTACTTTAGCTTCAACAGGGATAGGGAACAAGTTATCCATTTGAGGATCTTTTAAAAAACATTCAAATATTAACTTCATATATTTAAAAAGAAAACACTCAGTCTTAAAAGAATATAGATCCAACTACAGGAAACCTTACATTGATACAACTTATACCACCCATAGGATCAATACGATCACCTAAGAGGGTTTGTGAACCAGATGTGGATTAATGTTTTCCAATTTCCAAATTATTCTTTTAAATTTTCAGCCCCCTTGTGATTTTGAACCTTTTTTCCAGTTAAGATATACTTGGAAATTTTTTAATGAATACACAATACCATATAAAATGCATAAAATAATTAAGGATAGGAGCATTATATTTGTAAAATGTAATCCAATAATTTGGTTGAATGTATCCTTATTATGTTAAGTATTATATTATATATATATATATATATATTTCACGAATTTTCATCACATAATTACAAGTGATCTGACCATGAATTATCTTGGGTCATGAAGAATTGTTCATTATACATATAAATGGGGGAATGAATCACTCTGAACCCTTGGACTATTATAAGCCAAACCCAAATAACTAATCTCTCTAGATATTTATAATGAATCCTCATAGTGAGAAAATCTTAAAAGTTATTTGAAACAATAAAAGAGTCTTACAAAAGTTGATATTTCATCTGATTTTGCATAATGATGCATCCTTCTTCTACATTAACTCTTAAAAGTTCCTTCCTATTCTACTTCTCTTAAGTACATAGTATTTATAAATTATTCCTTATTCCTTAGTATTAAACATTAGAAATAATTAATAATTTAGAAAGTGTTATCTGAACATGCTCTTCCTCTTCTTATTTTCCTCTGCCTCACTTGATCAATGGGATTAAGTCAATGACTTGAAAAAAACTTATTCTTCATTGAATGTTTTAAACTTATTAAAAAACATTGTATTATAGTAACATATCATAAAATATATTTTTTATTGTTCTTTAATTTTATTCAACAAAATTAATCATGTCTTATTTAACCTTTTGGTTTTATATTATTATTTTATATATTGTAGGAGTTTCTTTAAATTGTAGCATTGGGTTATTCCTTTTCTTTTTATATGATATAGAAAAAACATTATATCCCTTTTTCTATATAATTATTCCCATACTAAATTATTATCCTCATATTAATAATTTTATATTCACCATATTATTTATCAATATTATTTATTTAAAATTGTTTACAAAAACTATGTGATCTTAAGTATTCTTCAAAACTCGGGTCATCATATCCAAAATATTATTCACTCTTCTCGCATTATTGAATTTTAAAAACATTTATTTGAAATTACCTCAAATATAACCCATGTTCTTCTCTTATTATTCATCCAAGAATATCAGGATATTCTCCTCTAAAAATTCATTAGTAAAATTTTTAAAAATTAATAATTCAAAATACAGCCTCTATATGTGTATGGATCCATATAGAAATAATTTTGTGTAACTCATTCATTACAATACAAAATCATCAAATATAATTATGAATAAAAATACCATATGTTTATTATAATTCAATCATTAATATATTTCACAGAATATATTTATTTTATTTTATTCATCGCAATTATTTAATGGAAATATTGATTATTTTTTCTTTATAAAAATTCAAATTTTAATAAGTGATCTAACCCTTAAAAATTTAGAACATACTTTTATGAACTCCAAATTTACTCTTACAAAAACTGTATTTAGTCTTATGGAGTTAATTTTAATCTTATGAAGTTTTATAATCATCTAAAATTCTAGAAAAATCTTATGAAGTACTAAATTTACTTTTACATTGTGGTAGTGTACTCATGTAAGTGGATATTTACTTTTCTGATGTCTAGGTTTACACTTACATGGTTAGAGACTAATCATTTGTAGTTTTATAAATTATTAAAAACATCAACAAAAAAATATATGAAATTCAATAAAAGTATTAATTACTCTCTTATAAGTCTTCTGGGATAAGACATAGTAATTTTTTCAGACTCAAAAGAAAAAAATATTATAAATTTAAATAGACTTACTACAAATTATATACTTATCCATTTTTCAAATGAAAATCAAGAATTGCATATTCATTTCATAACACTGGTAAACATATTACAAACCCCTAAAAATACATGATGATACATATTATAATTTATTAATGTGATTTTGAGTATGATTTATGTATTGACAAAAAATCAAATATAGTAAATATATCTATACAAAACTTTTCCCATACATATTCTCTACGAAAATTCAATAATAGAAAGTTATTTTTCGTTAGTATAAATTAATGTAACAATAAATTAATTTTAGAAATATCTAAATATTTAAAAATTGTTTCAACCTTTATTCCAAATTCACTTATAACATTTAAACTCCATTTTAAGTAATTCAATATTTTTTCATTGCATTTATAATTCCATATTTAAATTAGATTTCACCATAGAAATAATACTCAATATATTTCAGCATCCCCGAAGCTTGGTTATTCATGGGTGACCTCTCACAAATCCAAACCATATCATTTTACATTATCAATTTCAAACTATCTTCAATATTCACCCTTAACAATAGCCTTTTGAGCTATCATAAAACCCTTTAAGTATATAAATTTTCATTATTTTAATAATAGTTTTACAAGCGGTATTTAGTGACCAGCTTATCGACACTTCAATCACCCTTGTTGTTAATAGATAAAATACATTGTACCATTATAAAATAGGGTATATAGTACTTAATAAATAATTCATACCTTTTGATTATCATAAATAATAATACTAAAATAATTAGATATATTAGAGGCTACTTACCAATATAACTTTAAAGAGTAGTCCTATAAACTAGATACACTTTAATTTACATTTTTAATGGAATATTAAATATATTTTACAATAAACACTTTGGAAGAAAATGAATTCATATTAATCAGTCCCTTCCAAATCACTTAACTTCAATATATATATTGAACTTACTTCCAAATGATACATTTAAAAAAATACAATAACAAAAAATACAACCAAATAGTTTAGAATTCACCATTAGGTTACTTTAAATACATGTATCTCTATAGTTATGCACATCATATGTATCATAATTTTTTTTGTAATCATATACTACGTTTATCCAAGGAATTGAGTGACTATATGACATAGATTTTGTTAGTCCCATATAGAGAACTTATATGTTCTCAATTCTCAAAGTATAGACTAACCAAATTGATGAGAACATATAATGTTATCCACCATATTAGATAATAACATCATATTCCCCATATCAAAATAGATAAGCACATCCCATTTTAACTAATCTAGGTATAGCTATTAATATCTTCAATATATATCAATTTAAAGATAATTTTTTATACTCCTCATACAGCAGGAAAAATCTCATCATGGTTAATCCTAAAATGATAAAATGATTAGAAACATACCCCACCACCCCCAAATTCACTCAATCTCAAGGGTGAAATAAAGGTATCAAAATATGAAGGATCTCATTCTAGGTATCTTTAAAACATCATGAATGGGGATTAAATAAAAAATATGCACCTCTAGTATAACAGATAAATATTTTACAATAATCCAATTCTTATATAGTATTCCAAATGAATGGTTATGAAAACTTTATTATTGTATAAGGTAAAAAAGATGAAAAAGTTTTTTATTTTGATCCACTAGATATTTAAAATGAACCATTATATCCAACTCATCAATATAGAATGCCCTTGCTTCATCATTTAAATGAATAATTTAATCTTAAACCAAAATTTATTATTTAGAGTTGATCATGTGTACCTAATTATAAAAACTATGTAATGAAAATTTTATATCATATACAATTCAAAATATAATAAATGGATTATATAAAATTAATACCATATGTGGACTCTTCATAGTTTTTCTTTCACCCATTTAGGTTTTCTAGATAATTTTCCCACCAGTTTTCATTTGTTAAATAGGTATAACTCGTACTTTCCTTATAATCTTCTCCCTTAGGTTTAAAAATTAGTGTGGATTTTCTATTACATCTCTTATTCTCCCTTTGTACAAAAAAATTACTCATTATTTTTTATACCTTTATCAGGGAACTCCAACCTAGAAATCATATGTCCCTACTAAAATATATGCAATATATTGATGTTATCAATTAAATTTTTTATGAACTCATTCATGTTTTAATTCACAATAAAAAATAAAAACATTTCTACAATAAATTTTATATTGAAGTTCAATCGCAGATAAAGCATAAGTGGTGAACCCCTATCTCTAAGTTATTTACATAACAAACAATATTCTTTACATAATTCAATAATGAATTATAATTATCAATATTACATCAAAATAGTTGTTTTTAAACTATATAATCATCATCATCTATTCTAAACAATGTATTTGTAGGTTTCCTATCATTCTAAAATAAATCATACTCTCATGTTTCTTTTGAATATTTAGATCTACCCAAATAAGAATTACTATATATATTTCAAGTGAATCTATATTTTTCTAACTATTATCATCATTCTCTTATTAACTATCATTATTATTAGGAGGTTTCTTGATAGGAAATTCTCTCCAATATTGTGAAACATACATCTTACTTGAGAAAAATTCTCATATTCCTATTACAATCCAAAAAGCTTATTCCAATATGATTTTTTTCCAATATTAATCTAATATTCATATTTCAATATTATAAATTTATTTTACCTATAATAAAATATATTATCAGATAAGTATCATGTTTTACATTCAATTAAAAAATTTGTTTATTAAATAGGCTCTATCTAAAATAATTACCCCTTTTTAATTCCATCATATAAATTACTCAGGTAAGATCCATATTTCACTATATAATGATCCTAATTAATAATTTCTCTCACCAATAAGCTAATTTGGTATGTTTTCTTGTACATTTTATTATATATGAATCTTGGGAACTTGATTATATGACTCCTTAACCAGAAATTATATGAAATATCTCTACTCTATTTCGATAGTATCCTAATCATGAGGGTTTCCCAAATAATTGTATCCCAATAAATATTAAAAATACTAGAACACAATCCTATGTGGTCCCCATGACATTATTTATTTACAAAAGATAATCCTCCGACACTAATAATTACAATGAACCTACTTAGTCAAATTATTTATGTTATAAAAGGTGTTTCATTAGAATGGATCTAATAGTTAGTATTTTCTAGGTATTTTTATCTTATTATCTTATCCCATTATATTCATTTCCGTGTATGCATAATTCTACTGATTTAGTTCTAAACCCAAATTATTTTACTAAATCAATATGATCATAACACATTTGTGTGTAACTCTTTAAAAAAATCAATTCTTTTGTTTCAAAAAAAATTAAATCTAAATATATTTACATGTATCCAAATGAATGAAATTTATAAGGTATATAAAACCATTTAATTTAAAGTAATTGAGTTATATGAAACCAAAAAACCTAGTAATATTAAGCAAGATATGATTTGTATCATGTCCCCACTATTATTTTACAATCCCTAAGCCCCTGGACCAGTGATGATTCCAATACTAATTTCCACTTACCATGGTTAATTACTCAAGAGAAACTTATATTCCAACATAATTCTACCTCCTAATATTTATAATCTAAATTTTCCTTCAAATTCAATCTCATTATCATTGAACACGCTAAAGTCAAGGAATAATAAAACTAAATCAATTATCATTTATACCATGAAACGATTTGGATGCATTTATCATAAATAATATAATTAGTTTAAGACATTAAACCAAATCATAAATCCATTTTAAATATAAATAATTTTTTATTATTTATAATGAATGAAAGAAATTAAATATAACAAATTTCATAAATTTAGACTTAGGGAAAATAATTTATGATATCATAAATAATGAAACTATAAACACTTTATAATTTAGTAATACAATATTGAGATTCCAAAACATATATGAATATAAAAATTTCACATTTATTTTAATATGAACTCTTTTATATTATAAATTTACATGAAATTTAATATGGACTCTTAAAATTCTAAATATGTGTCATTTATGAAAACTTTTATAATCATGTAAAAATTTATTATTATCTGTAAAAAAATATACATGATCTAAATATCATAGGTGTTTTTTATTTAAAATTTTTATCAAATTAATTAAAACATCTTTTAGAAAATATTAAATAATTTTCATAATAAGGCCTTTCAATAAAAACATTTTTTGTCATTTATGAATAATTAGTAAATTGATATAAACACTTGTATATATCACTTTATTTTATAATTTATAAATTATTTATAAATTATTTACCATGTAAATCCATATTAAATCTATATTTCATCTTCCAAATATTATTGGTTTGGTTCAAAGCCCCCCTTGGATTCATCATGGGCCCTCTAATCCGTCATTGGTGAAGGTGTTTTTAATATTTAACAAAAACATATTTAAAACTACAAAGATAAAAACTTTATCAATGGAGTAGTTAAAATATACCTACAATTTTTTATAGTGCATAACCTAAAAAAATTAATTTTCTATATTTTTATTTTCATAATAATTGATTATATCCCCACAATTTTGATAATATATGTGAAAATATGACATTTTTATTTTTAAAATAATTGGTTTTTATTATATATATGCTATAGTTCTGTTATATTTATGATTTAAATAATATCTTGTATAAATGTTAAATTTATATACATTGATTTAGTTCTTCGATGATTCATAGTTGAAGAACAAAATTAGATTAATATTTTATGGAGAAACTCATATTTTTGTATGTGTAAACTGCATTCCATATGAGATAAGAATGTATAAACTAACCCATGAACTAGACATATCAGAATAAATGGAAATGTAGCTTCCTATATAGATATAAATAAATTAAATAATATGTTATGTAAATAATTTATAAATTATTTTGGGACCTAGGGAAGTTAATATGACTTCATGTGTGATTAAATAAAAAATTATTAAACCCAAATAATAGTAACTAAAAACTACATTGGGAAATATAATATCAAATAGATACCATTCTAAGAGTAATTTTTGGATATGTTACATTGAATTATGAAATTTAAAGTCCATGTAAGATTAGCCCAAACCTATTCAATAGTAAGAATATATCACTTATGGTTTTCCACTTAGCTAAAATATTTCTTATCTCCTATGTAAGAGTAAATAAAATACCACAATGGAGAAAGAATCTAGGGTCATAGATAAAGATGGTGATGTAGGGGGATTTCATGAAAGTGATCTCAGAGGAAAAGAGAATATGTTTTTTAACTTATCTAAAAAATCAATAATAAGTTCAACAGATAATCCGTGTTGAGGCTAATCCAAAATAGATAAGAAGTAGTGTCATTTATTTTGAAACCAACGTAGTTGAATCATAGATATAATAGAGAGATTATTTAATGATCCAATTCCATGTGTAACCATCCAAATAAAGAAATCATCTCATTTTTAATTGAGGGAGATTTTATGAGTTGATAAATAAGATAATATATCTTGGGGAATTATATTCTAAACCCCCTATATGTAGATTAGTTATTGAATTTTCTATATTTTATTGCCTTATTCAAGCTCTCCCCAACTTCAAAGATAGGTCTATCGAGAACTAACCATGACCTATTATTTATCTATATAGGATTTATTTTCTTCATTCTCAATCCCTTTTTTGTTCAATAATATTCATTTTTCTATTCTAATAATGGATTTCAAGTGTTCGAATTAGATGAAGTATAAATGATTTTCTTACTGATTTACTCTTTTGGTTGTAATTTTTCTTTTATTGTTTAAAACCATATTCTCTTTTTATAGATCATTCCGTATATTATTTAATGGTTTGGTTTGGATATTAAAGTGTTTCATGATCCTAGACAAGTGGATGGGGATTATTGTTCAATGTCCTTATAGTTTTTTATTCACTTCTCCCAATAAATAATTTTCAATATAGTGAATCTTTTGGTACTTTGAGATTCATATTGTTTTTTAGGTATCTCCCTCATTCACATAGAAAATGGTGGTTGATTCACTCTATTTATATTGCATTAAACCTCAACCTTCAACTCATTGTACGGGTGATTCATCCATGGTGATGTGATAGTTCATTGAGAATGAATAATAGTTGGAATAATTTTGTTGTGGACATTGGAAGGATGGTGTGTAAATCTTAACAAGGGTCCCCGCTTGTTCCCATAAAAAATTTTCCTTTATTTAATTTACTTTTATATATTTTACACAAATTCCATAGTTTTAAAAGTGTCTTATTTAAATATAAAACCACAAAAATATTAATTATTATAAATGATTAGGGGTTGAAATTTGAGGGCCCTTCAAGAGATACCCAATGGTTCTTAAAAAATATTATACTCCTTCGAAAAAATAAATGATATTTTGACCATTTAATGATAGGTGAATGTAATAATTCTACACCATTTCTAGGGAAGCTAATTTTGTAGCTCATCATTATTTTTTATTTTTTAAAACAATTAATTTATGTCCCTTTTAAATATTTCCTTTATTAAGTATCACACACACTGTCTCATATGGATCATGAATAACCATATTTTCTTTCTACATTTTATGATATTAATATAATAGTAAGAAACATGTTGAAAAATATCTAAATACTAACACATATTATAGTCCATCACATAAGCATAAAACATTTTAATTGAGATATTTTAATGAAATACATACCCATAATATAAAAACTATGAATATAATAGAAGATATAAAAGACATAATTAAAGTATTAACTTGGAGTATAGCCCACAAAAATGGATTCATTAACAAAAATTCAAAACTACCCCATTCCAATATAATAATGTTGAATAAAAAACTCATGATACATGGGAAGAGGAGAATAAGTAGTGTGAATACATGAGGACATAGAATGAGAGGTATATATAGGTCCAATTTAACAACAAATAGCTTGTGAGAAAGTAGGAAACAAAGGAAACAAAAAAAATACCTCTAGTTGTTGAGGAATTTATCAAATAGGTTAAAGAACAATTAATGAATCCTACATTAACCACCATTTTTAATCTATTAGAAGAGTTTCACGCACTAAATATTCTAACACATGATGTATTTTATATGGGAAATATGGCATTGGATTAATACTATATAGTTTATTCGCATGGTGAAACCTAAATATATTCTCCCTAATTTTGTAATGAAGAAATAATTCACATATTAAATTCCATTTAAGATAAATAAGACAACTTATTGGAGGTGGGAAAATTTGAATAAATTCTAATGTTTCAATTGTCTATTCCTATAAAATTATTTCTTGAGAACTTGCGTGATAAATAGAAAATCCAAGATTGAATAAATAAGATAGATAATTATTTCTTGCATTTATCTTTTTTCAAATTTTCTTTTCTTAGAATTTACTATTGATATCCCCTATAAAATTAATATTGATTTAACGAAGTTTCTATAGACTATGGAAGATTTAATTAATGATTTTTCATAAGTGGGTGGAATTAAAGAGAGAATAGAGGAGTTAGATTTTATATCCATTAAGTTATATGCGGAAATTGGTTAAGAGATAGAGTAATAAAAAAAATAATTGATCATTTTGAATAAGTTTAACAACTTGTTAAAGCATCAATAAAATGGTTGGTAGATATCACTACTCATAAAGCTCGAACAATGTCCAAGGGAAATTATATCACCCTTCCACCCTGAAATTACAAGTTTTTTCTCACTATAATGGGGGTGTAAAAATACTACATTGACCAAATGACCTCATTAAAATGGAATATGTAAGGGGTTGAGAGAAAACATATGTGGTGGTTCCAATAAAATAAGTTGAAACCCCTTTTGATTACAGATGAATGGTTTTAGTTCATAGCAATAGGCAATTAAAACACAAAACTTAGGAGGGGCTTATTTATATGATTAAATTATTTTTTATTCATTTTCCTTTTTATTTTTTTAATTTCTTACATTTTAAATTTTGCTTTCTCGGATTTCAAGGAAGGAATTTTTTTTGTGTATATTGAAGATCAATTTCATCATCTAGAAATTTATTCATCCTAATAATTGAGATTGTATATATTCATTCATTCCTATTATGTATTTTCAATCTAAATCAATAAGGAATATTAAAATCATGAATAAATTAAAATTAATACATTGTGTGAGAGACATGTAGGGGAAATTTATTATACTAGTAATATTGGTCTCAAGAAAGATAAATAACCAAAGAGGGGGATTATTTTTTGAATATTTCTCTTTCATAAATAGACCTCACTAAATATTTCGTTCCACTATTATTGGGAATACTCTTATCCCTTACAACTTATTTAATTTAATAATGTAAATAATGTTACCGAAGAAATTTACTAGGTTCACCCAATTGATACTAATACAATAAGAATTAAAAGGTGATGTTATATGAACCTAAAAAAACTTTTTTTACAATTTATAGTATTATTAGATATCTTATAGTTTTAAACCCCACAAAAAATTACTCACTACTCTCAATAAATAAATCATATAACTACTACTCAAATTTTTATTTCTTCTAACTTTTTGAAAAAAATAGTGAGTTTACAATAGCAAGGGTATATCAGTCTGCTATAATTTCTACCAGTAATAAACTCCATAAACCTATATAAAGATAGTAAATTAGATCATTCTCTGAAATTTGATAATATTTATTTATTTCATCCTCTATTTTCCTCCCTATATCTAACTCATCTAATTAGTGATCCTTTTTACTATATATGTAATAGAAAGATATCTCTCTTATCTTTATAGAATCACCATGTTTTCCCCCTAATATATCTCCAATCACCTTCATTTAGATTGTAAAATTAATCCAATAATCTACCCAAAAAATATTCATTTACATCTTTATAATTCCCTAATTCCATACCAAAATATAGGAAATATGAATGTGTGGGTCTATTCACTCAACTTTGTTATGGTGTGGTAATCACCATCATGGCATAACCCTCAGCATGTATCAAAAATAAAATCCTAAACATTACTACATATATTAAATGTCCTACTTAATTTTATCTAAACATCATAGATTCAAACTATCATAGTGTATTTAAATGGTATGATCTAATCCCTATGATGTGGATATTTATAATTGTATCCTCTATCATAATCATGTCATGGAGCCGCAATAGATTTCATGACATGATTGGTATTCTTATCCCAATGAAAAATTCTAAAACTCACATGTTTTTTCAAAGACTCTTACATATGATTATAAAGTACCTTATTTAAAAAAGAAACTCCATGAATTTTTCATTTTCTTGAGAACTACATTCATGAAATGACTTAAGGTGTCATTGTATGAGTTCAATATTCTAAATATAAACCTTTGAACATCTTCAAGTTCATTTCAAAACACCTTAAAAAATTCTCATAACCTTTAAATCTTAATTTAAAATATTCAAATATCTTTTTTAATATTATTTTCAACAAACAAAACATCAAAAATACTATATAGTTATTTTTTATAATTATCTCAGCCATTTTTTTTGTTTGAAAACTCATTTACAACTGCAACACCACCTCCCCCAAGAAAAACATTAGAACAAATAAGATACATGGTCTAAAACAAATTTCCATAAAATACTGTATAAATTATTCAATAATCATAAACTATAAGATAACATGAGTCAATATTATTGTGATAAATAATATTTAAATTAAAATTTTCACATAAAATAACTTATTTATTCTATGTACTGTATAATATATACTCTAATATACTTCACCACATGAATAAACATCCAAGAACCTTCCCCTATACAAAAAATAAGGATACAATTGACCCCCTTTGTAAATTGGAAATATCTCTCCCAATCACACCAATCATGGAAAAATTCTTCCATGTAACTTATGGAAAACTTCTTCCCCCTTTTCAATATACCTATAGAGAACATCTCTAAAAGAAAACAATCAAGGGATAGAAATATGATCAATCCATTTAAGAGAGTAAACATACCAGTATATAATAAAAAATCACATGGGTTCATGGGGGTACCTTATCTAATATATCATGATAGATGGAGGTGGTTGGACTCTTTGAACCAACCGATGCCTCTCAAAATCATCCTTATGTAATGCCTTTATCCTAATATCTAAAACAAGTTTCTAGGATAAAATATACTACAAATTATTCATCCCTTGTTAAAACATATCGAAAATAAAATGATACATTATCTATATGTTATTTTACTTGAATGATGTATATGATTTTTTTCAAATGTCAATAACACTCTAGTTATCAACCGAGTATAAATAAGTTATTTCGCATCAACTCCAATATCCTCAAGTTGTTTATTCATCCATAGAAATTGACTAAATTCTTCAGTATCCAAAATATATTCAAACACTACAATACAAAAAAAGTTCAGTATTTATTTTTCATTATACATAAAATATATAAATCACTAACATTAAAAAACCTCATTTTGTTAACCTATGATAATCAACTAAATCATTCTAATACACATTTTTCATTCCCAATAACTCATGTTGTGAATATTTGTGATTAAAAATCCCATATTATAGCTTTAGTTTCTTGAATAAAAGAATTATTCACTACTAGTATATTCTTTACCTTGGGATAACATTGGTTCCATAAATCTTGATATGTGTAAAATACAATGTCAGGTTGTATTGTTAGGTAAAATAACATTCCAATGATTTTCCTATATTATATTATATTGACCATTTTCCATTATCATATCTTCAACACCTAATCATGGTAGCCACTAGAGTTTTTATCAATATATAATCCTCTATTATAAATTTCCTAAACAGTATTTTGGAATAATTCAATTGATAAATAAATGTATCAAGGCTTCCTTAAGTTACATACAAACCAAGGATACATTATAACTCACTAGTCAAGAAAATTTAGAAATTTTACCTCATATATTATACAAATAGGTTTCATTGTGCTTTATATGATCCTCCAAATTTTATGTCATCAATATAAATGTCAAACAACATCCTTGGATAATTCTCTCTCTTGATGTACAAATTATGAATAAATCCACCTCACTAGAGTATAAGACTTCTCAAGTATTGATTGATCCTATAATACTATGATCTTATTACTTCCATTGGACAATACAATGCCTTTTTAATTAGAATTATTTAATATCATTTTAATCTATAACAAATTCATCTGTTTGAATAATGTAAACTTCATACTTAAGAAATATATTGAGGAATAATGATTTCAAATCAATTTTATTTACATTCAATCCTATTTGAACTAACATTTAGAAAAATGGTCTAATATTTTTAAACTGAGATATGGGGGGAAATATATCATCAACATCAACTTCCAAAATTTTCAATTCTACATTCACACCAACTATGATTTGTTTCGAGACACGTTTCCACAATTATTGAACTTATTATAGAACACCCACTTGGTTATAGTTATATTTTTTTATTCTAGAATTTTGATGATTTCCTATATTTTTTTCTTTTTTTGTTTTATAAATCTCTTCATGCATCACATTAACCAAATTCACATATTTGGAAACCTTATCAAGACTCTTTGGATCATCTTTTGATAAGAAATATGTTTGATATTGAGTCTTCATCCTCCACGATTTCATCAAATCCATTTGATCAACAATAATTTTTTTTCATTGGTTTTATCATTTTTTATTTAATTCCATTATATATATTGAAACTTATATAATCACATATTCATTGGTGTAATCTTATGAGTCTTCTATATCCCCATTTTCCCCCCAAAACATCCAACTTCATTATCACTCTCCAATAATATTTTATCATTATTTTTTTTTCAAAACAACTCTCTAGATGTTGAAATCTACTCATTTTACACAACCCTGACATTTTAAATTTCCATTTCTTCCTAGTAATAAAATTATATAATATGTAAACCTTGTTTTTTTATTTATCCAATAAATACCACCATACCCATGATCTTTAATCTTTTTTTCTTCTCCTAGTTGGGAATAAAGAATTTACTTTTCAAAATCTTCAATTAATTTAATGTTGTATTCTTCTCATAAAACCTATAGTAGTGTTTATTTTATTTATTCTAACATAAAATTCAGTATTAGAGAAATAAACTAATTTAATAACTACTTACTTCCAAATTTTCTCTAATATATATTTATTAATGAGTATTATTTGATCTATATTACTAATAATATGATTCCTTTGAATAATTCAATTTTTTAAGGATTAATTCCTACCAAAACATAGTGCTTTATCAAGTTCTTCTCAAGATAATATTCAAATGATCGTTTATAAATTATATAACATTATCTTTCTATAATTTTTAATTTTCAAATAAAGAGTCTTCTATTTGAGTATCCTGTAATGAGTAATGCACTAGAACACTTTGAATTTTTGATAAATTACAATCATCCATGATATCCTGCTATAATAATCAAATAATAAAAGATAGTACATTTTTCTATTCATGGAATTAGGTGATATTAATCTAAAAAAATGAATATGAAACAAAACATATTGACAAATAGTCCTTTAACTTGTATGTCATCAAAATGATTTTCTATTTTAGATAAGTATCAGATGTGTGAGTGCAATCATTAAAATAATAGAGAGATTACGTGATCCATAATACTTCACTAAATCTTCCAATAACTTTTATCTCTGGTGGATAATCATTTTATTGCATATTTTTTTCTATTATTATTTGAATATAAACAATTGTTATTCATCTCTACTAATGAGTTATATATTTTCCATTATGTTCTTTCCAAGAATCACAATTAAAATATTTATCTCTTAGATGATAAAATGCATTTTGTTAAAATTTACCACATACACCAAGTCATATAATTGAATTAGTATTAAAAAATTATTACCATAGACTTCAACTAGAAATACTTTTATATGACTCAAATATTTTCCAAAAATTATTTCTTTTATGGAACCAATTATCTTCAAAACATCATCATTTCCAAAAACACCCCATCTTTTTTTATTGGATTCACATGAAAATATTTGTTCTTCCAATCGTATGCTTCATTTATCAACTAATAATGATCCATAATCTTTACCAATCATTATATTTCAAATTAATATCTATGATATTCACCTTATCATATTTCCCTTTATAGATATATTTGGAAACAATCCCTCAAAGTGATTTTTTGGTGTTTTTTGGGTTTTTCTATTTATTGAAAAAGTTGGTTGACAGAGTTCCATTGTGTTTATGGATAAGGTATGTTTAAATTTTTGTTTTATAAAAATTTAAATGTGATTATAAATTTCATAGAAAAAGTAAAGACCCAGAATTTTAAAGGAAATTTTTTTCTTAAATCTTTGGAATTTTACGAGTCTGTGGATTCTAACGGCACTTGATTCCGAGGCCTGGTGTGCCCGGAATCAATTTACAAAGTTTTTTTCATGTTAGTTCAGTAAACGTACGAGCGGAATTTTCTATCTTTCAAATCGGTGCTCGGAATTGAAATCGGAGGGCACCGATGAACTCGCTACACTAATAATTGCTTAAGAGGACCTTTATCGTAGTTGCGTTTTATGCAGGTTGAATGTTAAAATTTGGGGATTAGTTAAAAAGTTAAATAAAATTGTTTAGAACAATTTTATTCACCATGGTGGTTAAATCCTACATGGGGAAGTTAATGGTGGGGCCTACCCCCACAAAACTTCCCATGTGTGGATATATGTAAGGTGGGGCCCACACGATCCCCAACCTTTCAACTCCTTTGAAACCCCCCTTTTAACTCCCTTGTATTTATTATGACAACCATCCTCTTTCATTAAGTTTCTTAACTCCCCTATTTTAATTTGTGGAGCCTCTCCATCTCCCATTCACTTATGTTGCCAACCCTAATGTCTTAATTAATTCAATTGAAATTAATTTGAATTACATGGCATGTTATATTATGGGAGATCCATTTTATTATTCTGGTTGGAAATATTGGTGGGAGGTCTCTAGAGATGATTTAGAAGGAAGTGTTCTTCTCCGACGAAGAACACCAACCTTCAACGAAGAACGTTGATTCATCGAAGAACGATTATCCTTCTGACGGATCTCCGACAAATGACACTCGAGCTGGGATCGATGGTACATTCCAGGTGCGACGAACACCAACGATCTTCGACACCTTCAAATACTCCCTTGCGATGACGTCAACGAACCGACAACCTCCTTTTCATGATATAGTCAATGCACGAAGAACCTTGAGGTAGGGGGTTGTTTTTGTATAATTCTAATTATGTGAATTATACCCTCAAAGTTGGGAAATTAATTGTTGTATGTTTATTTGAACCACTAACGCGGTGGGTACGGGATAACGAACAAGTCCGGACCCACCGCCAACTTGTTCTTAATGCGCAGATTGACGAGCGACGACGAAACGGGGCCGAAACGGCGATTTGAATCCATCTTAGTGAAGAGCGGGTCCCAGGAGAGCCACTGGTGCAGACGGTGGGCAAAACGGACCACCGGAGCGCGTATGGTGGTCCGCGGAAGGCGGCGACGGTGGTGGCGCGCCGCCGGAGCAGACCGTCGTGGCTGAGCCGCTGCAGCGGGTGAACCGGAACGGCAAAGCCGTTCCAGATTTGTGGGGGAGAGGATTAATGTCGCACCAGCTGGGGGGGTCGTGCCATCCGCTCTTCCAGGCTGGCCGAGCCGTGGTTGGCCTCGGGCCGGGCCGGACCCAGACCCGGGTCGGGGTGACCCGGGTCGGGCAGACCCAAGGTGGGTTGGGCAGAGACGAACTGGGCCCAAACCCCCTTTTTCGGACCAGATTCATTTAAATGCTCATAACTTGAGATACAGACCTCCAATCGACGCAAAATCTGTTGCATAGGATTACTTGGATCGAGACGGTCGTTTCGGTATATTTCACTCAAGATTTCGGAGAAGTTTGGGTATGTCCAGTTTGGTTTGAACCTAAAACCAACCGGGCCCTCAGAGCGGAAACACTTATAACTTAAGGACCAGACGTCCGATTGACATTTCGTCAACTACGTTAGTTTCCTTTTGATGAGACAGATCTTTTGTCATACTCCACTTGAGGTTTGGATGTTGTTGGAGTACGGTCGGGTTGGTTTACCTTAGAAACCAACCGGGCCCCTAGAACAGAAAAACCAATAACTCTCAGACCGGATGTCTGTTTGAAGATCCGTCAATGGCATTGGTAATCTCGTTGAGAAGCAGTTTCTTTGAGTATACCCCATGGGAGTTTGGGGTACAGTTGAGATACGTCCGGGTTGGTTCGTACACAAAACCCACCGGGCCCCCGGGATAAAAAGGCTAATAACTCACAAATCGGGCATCCGATTGACGCGCCGTTTGTTGCGTTGAGACCCCTATTACGACGTGGTACTTTGAGATACTTATACGTGAGAATGAATGGAACTTTTAAGTATCGACTAGTAGCTCATGGAGCGGATCCTCCTAGAGACGAGCGTACAGAGTACGGAGACCTTGTAGCTGGCTGAAACCTGATGACTTCTTGTCCGATTCAATTCAGAGTGACTTGAATAGCCCAGTGGGGATCACTACTATGTTTGAGTGACAGACCCATGGTAGAGGAGCGCTACTGTGTTGGGGCGACAGACCCGCGGTACTCGATAGGAGGAGTACCTCTGAAGGCTATGAGGGGGTGTGATTGGTTGTAGCGGCAGACCCATGGCGGGGAGTCGCTACTGTGTTGGGGTGACAGACCTGCGGTACTCGACAGAGGAGGAGTACCATAGTAGTCAAAGGTTAGTGAGTATCACCTCGGAGTCATGACAGGACTACTTTACTCGACAGAGGAGGAGTTCTCCAGCAGTCGTGGTTTTGACATCGTTAATGAAAATCAGGGTTTGGTCTGATTCAATGACCTTTGTTTTTTCCTCATGATTGACATGGGTTACTTGATAACATATGTATATGTATGGGAATATACCTAAATAAAGGTTATGTGTTGAGATATTTCTTTGTGGTTTATCCTTGTTGAATTTTGTGAGACCTTTAGGGTCTCGGGATCCCTACTGAGTATCGTTATACTCACCCCTGCACAGGCTATGGCTGCACCTCATTATGTTGGATGCAGATGACGGACAGTGTTGACCGAGGTAGAGTGTACGAGGACTGGACGGTAACTGGAGTTGGATGCTCGACGTGACGGAACACGGAGTGGACAGATATACACAGAGTGCTGAGGAGGACATATATACCTACCCTTCAGGTAGGAACCTGGAGGACGTTCCAGGAGTTATTTCACCATTCAGTTGTTGTCTTTTCAGTTGTAATTTTCTTTCAGTTGTAGGAGTACCTTTGTGTTGGCATGTATTTCCACCCCCTTTGTACTTTCAACACACTTTTTATACTTCTTTACTTAGTGTTTTCTTCATCTTGTACTATGTTATGTGTGTTTACGTTTAATAAAGGCAATGCCTTACCTTTTTATCGGGATTTACACCTTTGGTGCTAGTCGCCAGCCCCTGGTCTATGGAAGGCAGGCTTGGGGAAGTTACAACATGGGCCCCGGGGGACAGGTCGTGGCAAATTGGTATTAGAGGGAGGTTCTACTGCAGAACTTATGACTCTGATATATTCTTTTCTATGAAGCAATAGTGTTAAGTGTACCGGGTGTAGTTTTCGGTTCAGGGAGTCTAGTGTTGGTGCTGCGACCGATGAATCCATACACTAGGACCCTGACTATTGATTTCAAACTCAGTGCACAAAAACACTGAGTGCGTGTGTGTTTCCAAAGGTTTTCATTAATTCGGCTCAACCATGTCTCTCACGAGATTTAAATTGTTTGACGGTGTCGCATCTGTTCAGGTTGCCTCCACACAGACAGTTAATGGAAGTTCCGAGAGAGTACATGATGATGACACACCGAGCGACGAGGCTCTGGTGCAGGGCCCTTTTGCTAAGTTGGAACCTTTGGGTGGTGTACCAAAATAACCATCACCCGTTAGGCAGCAGATACCGCCAGTCGTACTAGCAGACAGTGCACACTGACAGAGCACGTTGCACAAGTTCCAGTAGCAGAGGCCTCCGAGGTTACGAGGCAAGGCAGATTCACAGCAAGCAATGGAATAGATGGAGGCGATTTCTAGAGTTCTACACATAGTTTAGACACTAGTAGAGAAGATGGTGATCTTAGCTACTAGTGTTTCCCCATGAGTGACCATGAGGTTGGTCCGCATAGTGATGAGGCTTCGGTACGTGGACCGATGCCAGAGATAGTACCTTCGGGTAGTGTGCCAGCTATATCACTACCTATTGGTCATCAGTTTCAACCAGCGGTACCGGTAGCTGACACATGTAGGATTAATGCCTTACACATGTTTCATCATCAGATACCCCTCAGGTTCTGAGGCGAGCCTGACTCGCAGGCGGATTAGAAATGGCTTGAGGAGGTGGCTGAGAGTTTTCTAGAGCTTATACAGCTTCGACAGGACGATGTGTCGGTAGATGAGTATTCATCGAGGCATACCGATCTTCCCTGGTACTCGATGAATATGATATTATTAGTTCTTTAGATCTCGTACCTCTTAGAGATGTGTGTTTATGGATATCTGAGCCAACACTTTTTCCTCTGTGCATTCCTACTTATTCTAGGATTATAGAGAAAACCTTTGTGGTCGAATGTTATTTGGATGAATAGATACAGCTAGAGAATGTTAGCAGTGGGAAAGTAGGGAACTGGCACTAGTCTTAGAGACTTGGGCATGTAAAATTTTTTAAGAAGAGGAGGTGTTAAGTACAGATGAATCTGTAGAGTAGTAGACGTGGAAGCAGAGCTAGGAGAGAAGCATGAAGTGGTGTACATTTCGACATGTTACAACCACCCACCCTTGTAGTCCCTACTGGGATCAGGGAGCAGGAGGGAAGGGGAAGAGAGTAGTTTCATGTGGTCAAGGAGTGTGACCCAAGGGCTCTATGAATGATTAAAAGTAAGGTCTGTGTCTACTACTAGCATCCGTAACAACAGACATTGATACAAATCATTCCTTCCTTCCACGAATCTTGTCCCAGACCTAGAGTTTCCAGTTAAGCTGTTAACTTGATCCTCATGTCAGGAGATACCTTTGAGAGAATACTTGATAATCATGCTTACGCCGATGGTGTGATCTGACCTGTGAGGCGAGAGTTTCGGTTGGAACCTCTTGGTGGCAGCATCGAGGACTTATGACGTTAGTTTGGGTATGGACTAGGCAACCATAGTTTGCACACAGATTGACTGTATTGGGAAAAAAGGTTATGGTTTACCTACAACATTGGGATGGGTTTTCCTTGGTTGGAAAAAAGAAAACCTCAGGCAGCACAGGATGGAACCATGCATAAGTGGGTGCAGTCGATCATTCATGAGTTGGCCAAATTTATAATTGTTCCAGACTTCTCCAGAGTCAATGCACCACTTTTAGCATTGACAAAGAAGGGGAAACCCTTCGTGTGGTCATAGAGATGCCAGCAGAGCTTTTCAGGAGATGAGGCAGAGGTTGACCAGTGCGCCCATTTTGAGGCTACCAGAGAAGGTGCAGATCATCCAGGAGTAGATGAAGACTCCACAGAGCAGACAGAATTCCTATGCTGATAGGAGACAAAGACCACTGGAGTTTGAGGATAGCGATCATGTTTTCTTACGGGTCTCACCTCGACGAGGTATATGAAGATTTGGCTGGGACATCAATTTATCTCCATGATTCTTCAGACCTTACTAGGTCCTCAGCGGAGTAGGCGAGGTGTCTTACCACCTAGCCCTTCAACCTCAGTTGCACCGGGTGCATGACGTCTTCTATGTATCTCAGTTGAGAAGATACGTGCACGAACCATCCCACATCATCGACCACGGAATGAAATTCACGGAGGTTCCACTAAAGAATGAGGATCGAAAGGAGTGGGTCCTACATGGACGGTCTATTCCTCTGGTTATCATTTGCTGGCAGCACGGGAACCTCCAAGAGAGCACTTGGGAGCGGGAGGCACAGATGCTAGCTCATTTTTTCCCATTTGTTCTCCTAGTGTGTGTTGTATCTTTATGGGGATTTAAATCCCTGATATGGGAGTAATTTAAAGACCCATAATTTTCAAGAATTTTTTTTATTAATTATTTGAAATTTTACGAGTCTGTGGCTTCTGACGGAACTTGATTCCGAGGCCCGGTGTTCCTGGAATCAATTTCTGAAGTTTTGTTTGGGTACGTTCAGTAAACGTACGAGCAGAATTTTCTATCTTTTGAACCGGTGCTTGGAATTGAAATCCAAGGGCACCGATGAACTCGTAGCGCTGGTATTTTCTTAAGGGGGCCTTTACCACAATTGCGTTTTATGCGGGTTGTAAGTAAAAATTTGGGGATTAGTTAAAAAGTTAAATAAAATTGATTAGAACAATTTTATTCACCATGGTGGTTAAATCCTACATGGGGAAGTTAATGGTGGGAACCACCCCCACTTAACTTCCCATGTGTGGATATTTTTAAGTTGAGGCCCACATGAGCCCCAACCTTTCAACTCCCTTAAAACCCCCTTTAACTCCCTTGTATTTATTATGACAACCATCCTCTTTAATTAAGTTCTTTAACTCCCCTCTTTTAATTTGTGGAGCCTCCCCATCTCCCATTCATTTATGGTACCAACCCTAATTTCTTAATTAATTCAATTTGAATTAATTTGAATTACATGGAATGTTATATTATGGGAGAGCCATTTTATTATTTTGGTTGGGAATATTGGTGGGAGAGCTCTTGAGAGGATTTAGAAGGAAGTGTTCTTCTCCGATGAAGAACACCAACCTTCAACAAATAACGCTGATTCCTTGAATAACAGTTCTCCTTCCGACGGATCTATGACGAACGACGCTCGAGCCGGGATTGATGGTACTTTGCAGGGGCGACGAACGCCAATGATCGTTGACACCTTCAACTACTCCTTTGCGACGACGTCAACAAACCGACGACCGCCTTTTCGTGATATCGTCAATGCACGGCGAAACTTGAGGTAGGGGGTTGTTTTTGCATAATTCTAATTATTTTAATTATACCCTCAAAGTTGGGAGATTAATTTTTTCATGTTTATTTGAACCACTAAAGCGGTCGGTACGGGCTAACGAAGAATTCCGAACCCACTTCCAACTTGTTCTTGATGCGCAGATTGATGGGTGATGACGAAACAGGGCCACAATGGCTATTTGAAGTCGTCGTAGTGAAGACCGAGTCCCGGGAGATCCGCTGGCACAGACGGTGGGAAAAACAGACCACTGGAGTGCGTTCAGTGGTCCGCAAAAGGCAGCGGAGGCGTGCCGCCGGAGCAGACCGCCGCAGCTGAGTCGCGGCTACGGGTGAACTGGAATGGAAAAGCCGTTCCAAATTTGTGGGGGTGCGGCTTAATGTCGCGCCATCTGGGGAGGCTGTGCCCTCCACACGGCCAGGCCGGCCGAGTCGGCCGGGTCGGGCCACTTCGACCGGACCGGGCCACACCAACCGGGTCAGGCCACACCCTACCGGGCCGGACCCAGACCCGGGTTAGGTCGACCCAGTTCGGGCCGACCCAGCGTTGGTTGGGCCGGGGTGGACCGGGCCCAGACCCCCCTTTTTCAGACCAGATTCGCTAATACGTCCATAACATGAGCTAAGGACCTCCGATCTATGCAAAATCAATTAAATAGGATTCCTTGGATCGAGACGGTCATTTCAGAATATTACACTCAAGGTTTCGGCGAAGTTTGGATATGGCCAGGTTCGTTTGAACCCGAAACCAACACGCACCTCGGAGCGAAAACACTTATAACTTAAGGACCAGACGTCTGATTGACACGCCGTCAACTATGTTAGTTTCCTTTTTATGAGACATATCTTTTTTAATACTTCACTTGAGGTTTGGACACAGTTGGAGTATGGTTGGATTGGTTTACCTTAGAAACCAACCGGGCCCCTGGAACGGAAAAGCCAATAACTCTCAGACCGAACGTCCGTTTGACAATCTGTCAGCGGCATTGGTAATCTTGTTGAGAAACGGTTCCTTTGAGTATACCCATTGGCAGTTTGGGGTACTGTAGGGATACGGTCAGTTTGGTTCATACACGAAACCAACCGGGCCCCCAGGATAAAAAGGATAATAACTCACAGACCAGGCGTTCGATTGACGCGTCGTCTATTGCATTGAGACCCCTATGACAAGGCGGTCCTTTGAGATACTTCCACGTGATATTACATGACACTTGGAAGTATCGATCAGTAGGTCATGGAGTGGATCCTCCCTAAGACGAGCGTACAGAGTACGGAGACCTTGTAGCTGGCTGAAACCTGATGACTACTTGTCCGATTCGATTCGGAGTGACTTGACTAGCCCGGTGGGGATCACTACTGTGTTGGGGAGATAGACCCATGGCAGTAGAGCGCTACTGTGTTGGGGTGGCAGACCCATGGTACTCGATAGGAGGAGTACCTCTGAAGGCTCTGAGGGGGTGCGCTTGGTTGTAGCGGCAGACCCATGGTGGGGAATCACTACTGTGTTGGGGCGACAGACCTGTGGTACTCGATAGAGGAGGAGTACCTCAGTAGTCTAATGTTATTGAGTAGCACCTCGGAGTTGCGACAGGACTACTGTACTCAACAGAGGAGGAGTTCTCTAGCAGCTGTGGTTTTGACATCGTGAATGAAAATCCTGGTTTGAGCTGAGTCAATGACCTTTGTTTTTTCCTCATGATTCATATGGGTTACTTGATAACTTAAGTGTATGTATGGGCATATACCTAAGTAAAGGTTATCTATTGAGATCTTTCTTTTTGGTTTATCTTTTTTGGATTTTGTGAGACCTTGAGGGTCTCGGTGTCCCTACTGAGTATCGTTATACTCACCCCTGCACGGGCTATGCCTGCACCTCATTGTATTGGATACAAACGATAGACAGCGCTGACTGAGGTAGAGTGTACGAGGACTGGATGATACCTGGAGGTGGACACTCGGCGTGATGACACACGGAGCGGACAGATAGACGCGGAGTGCTGAGGAGGACATATGTACCTACCATTCAAGTAGGAACCCAGAGGACGATCCGGGAGTTATTTCACCATTCAGCTGTTGTCTTTTCAGTTGTACTTTTCTTCCAGTTGTAGTTGTACCTTTCTGTTGGGCTTGTATTTTCAGCCCCTTTTTACTTTCATCACACTTTTTATACTGCTTTACATAGTGTTTGCTTCTTCTTGTACTCTATTTATGTGTGTTTACATTTCATAAAGGCAATGTCTTCCCTTTTTATTGGGATTTACGCCTTTGGTGCTAGTCACCAGCCCCTTTCCTATGGAAGGCAGGCTTGGGGTAGTGACGACACGGGCCCCGGGGGACGGGTCGTGACAGAAAATTAAAAAAAGTATTTTCATGAAGCAGGTATGAAATATTATGGTGTAAGTACGTGGAATTCAATTCACATTGAAGGTATGAAACTGCATAGAATATATATGAAGTTACATTGAAATTTAAAACAATTTCTTGAATAGGTCAGTGATTATGAATTTGAGTTCATAGAAACCACGTCTTTATGGTAAGTTCATTAACATGAAGGAGTTAAGTGGTAGTAAAATCCATGAAGGTAATTAATTTAATAGCAAATGAATCTCATGGTGTTTTCATATCTCATTGCAGAAACCAAATTAGAAAATTCCATTAGAAATGGGAGTTTATTGTATACATTATTGTGAAATAAATCATACATGTCAAGGATTTCATGAAGTTATGAATAGAAATTATATGATTAGTGTGTTTTTGGGTCACATTTCCTATATAAGAACCCTCTAATAACTTTATTAGTAAGAGTGGAATATTAACACCATAGATTTCCATTGGTGGTTTTTTAAAAGTTGGAAGGATGTTCACAAGGGTAAAGTGTGTGGTGAATTGTAGTCTAAAAAGTCAAATCATAAAGTAAAATATTTCAAAATGAAGAATAGTTCTTAAAGGAATTTTCTACTAAGAAAATTTTATATTCTAACGTGGACCTAATATCACTGATAAAAGAGGATATTCATTCGAAAACCATTTCGGTGTAAACTATTTTATAGGTGATATGATTCATTATACTCATGTTATAGTGGTTCCATGCATTGAATTTAGTTCTGACAGTGGTTAATTGTAATTTTTTACTGGTTTTAAATGAGGAGGGATAGTGACTCCACTCCAAAATTTATAAAATAGTTTTGTCATTTTGTGATTCTAGTACATTAGCACATTACTTTTTTATGCTCCTAGTATTAGCTTTGTTAGGGTGAACCATGTAAAATTTGTGTGCCTCATGGATTCACTCATTTTGTTATATATATATTATTATGAGTATGAGAGATAAGTGTTTTTTATAACATTAAAACAAAATCAAAATAGAAAATTATTTTAATATATCAATCATTGATTCACCTCTCCCCCTACTCACAAGATATTTAATTAAGTGGAGAAACAATTGGTATTTTGTCTAAATGTTATATTTAAAGGTTTTATTTCTCAATGAAGTTAATGGAAATTATAAATCATATGGGAATTCCAATATTTGATGGAAACACCATTCAACTATAGAAATATCTGATACACACTATTTTTTCATTAAAAATAGTTATTTATGTACCTATTATTCTTAGTTTTTTTTTCTTAATATGGATATAAATAGTTATTTAATTTTAAAATATAAAATAGACTTTGGTCCCAACTTTTAAGAAAAGTGAATGCAATTATAGAGGAAATGTGTGGTCTTAGAGAAACCCTTGATGATAAAAATATCATCAATATCATATTTATTATATTTCCACCTCATTTCAGTCCAAAGATCATTTACACTAAGAAAAAAGATCCAAATCAGTTGAAATTTGGTTGTATTCATTGTCCTCTTGTTGTGTTTGAAATGATGGATGGTAATAATGAGGCTATGAAAAAGGGAATGAAAAAGGTGTTGGAAATAAAATCATTGACGATTCTCACAAAATAGGTTGATCTGGAATAATATGAAGAATATGATGAATATGATGAATTCTTATAATTCCTTTCCATAAATCTAAGAATTTGAAAAGGAAATTTTTAATTAAAACTTCCACTTGTATGATTTTAATGTGGAAAGGTTGGGAATCTGGAAGAAACATTTCTTAAGAACTTCCAAGATGATGATAAAGATTAAGAAGTTGCAATGAATAAATATTTAGCTAATGTTAAAGGTATAAGAAGAAAAATATATTAATTCTTAAAAAATAAAAACCTACTTTCACTTATGGATAATAGTTTTGAAGAAACTGAGGAAAAAGAAATTGTGTGCTACAAAAAATAAAACTAATATACACTCGTGCATATTTTTGGAATGTTTTAGGTAAGGGAAGAGTGAGACGATGACGAAGGATAAGTGGATTGAAATGTTATTCTCTACGAATAGGTAGAGGATAATAATAATGATATACATGATTATATAGATAAATCAAAGAAATAAAATTGAGTGGTTGATGATGTAAAACTCTATATGTAGTAGTAAGAAGGGAATAATTCTATTTTAAATCCAGAAATTGAAAATCTTAAATCCAAAAAACTAGAAAACTCATAACATATCATTGAGTATATGATCAAAGATGAATAATTGACCATGGTTATCGATATTTTGAATAACATATCGAAATACTGACTCAAATGTATTGAATATATTGAGGAAAAAAATTTCAACCAATGTTACAAAAATAATATATTTGGAGAGACTCTTGAATACCTATATGAAATCATTTAAGAAGATCAGAGAAGAAACAAAAATGTGGTTTCAGCGCTCTATGGTTCATAAAAATCATTTTAGGAATGTTATGAGAAGAAAAAGAAACATCATAATTGAAAAATATGTTCTAAGGATTGATCAAGAATTGAAATTGGTTTTAATTGATACTAGGAAACAAAACCCCCACTATAAATATAATGGTTGATTTGAGTATGAATCAAATTTTGAATACAACAAGAACCCAACATACAATAGATTTTTTAGTAATGACATTAAATACTACATGTAACACCCCAACACCAGTTATCTAGAGTCAGTGTATTATTACATAAAATTGGCATGATAAAAAGAAATCATGTCCCAAAAGACCGATCAATTTAGTAGCCTTGGAAATACTAGATACATTCATAAGTTTTACATTAAATTATAAAATGAAAAACTACAACAACATTGTTTCCATAGACCACACTCATATCCCCTCAGAATATCCTTGCAGGTAAGTCATAAAATACTTCTTCACATCCTGGAAAAAATAAAACATAGAAAGTGGTGAGCTCAGATGCTCAGAAAGGATAACAATATAGCAGAAACTTTCATAAATAAGCATAAACCATTAAGGCAATGTATAAGATTAAAACAAATTCCTTTTAAACTTGAACTTCAACATAATATGGAAAAGATAAAATCAAATAATTTCATTTACATATTCACATGGATATTCTACTAGTTGAATAATCACAAACAATATCAATAACCACTTTTATAATGATGTAATTCATAATGCTAGACTTCATAACCACATAGTGAAGGCCCTGTTCCAAGACTAAAAATAAGATTTTTTCAAGGCCTTATTCCAAGGCACTAGTTTGTCTCATGATACCTACCGATGCATCGAGGAGCTATAGCGGGATCCATCCGTCACTTACTAAGTCCAATGCATTCTTCATATGAAAATTTTTAAACATAACATAAGCATTCATATTAAAACTAGCATACAAAAGGTCAATACTTTATCTATAAACCATGAATAGTGTAAAAATAACACATCCATAGTCAAGAATATCACAAAACCTTCAGTACAATATGGATGTTTTGTATCGTAATAAATCAACTTCAAATAAGCTTAAAATTCATCAAAGGATGTTGACATAGATGAAATAAAAACCCTTTTTATAGAAAAATATCTTTCTATTTTGAAATAATTTAAGAGTCACATAATTATAAAGAAAACATTTATTTTTAAAATATTCTTATAATCTTGTAATGGAATATTTGACGATGTTATAATGGTGGAAAATAGCTGCACCCACCGTATAAGTTAAGAAAACACTCATACCTTAATTTTGTCGAAAGGGTCATAAAGTACCTTGTTTGGAAAACGACAGAAAGATTACTTTCAAAATATATAAGTTTAAATAAGGGTATAAATGACTTTAACCCATTGTCTAGTAAATATTAAAAAAAAATAAAATACATTTTAAGAAACATGGATGTGGGTGATAAAGAGAGCCCAGTAAATAATTACATATGAACATCCTCAGATAATGAAGAGATTGTGAAATTAACCCTTAATTTGTACTTTTCCTTGGTTGAGGTTACTTTAAACTCCATTATAATAGTTAAATAATTGTAATTAAATTATACAAGAACCATATACATGAATATTATATCATATATGATCTTCTAATTTTTTATTATTAAAAATATTTTAGTATTACCGTTTTTTGGGTGTTAACTGAATCGTTTTCCAATATATTCTTTGTTATGTGAGTCATATTTGTTATGGATGGGATGTATTGTATTCATATACAGATTTATATCAAGTCTTTAAACATTAATTTTAATCATCAAATGAAAATTAGTCAAGAATGGATACGATGGGGAATGAATCGCATCGCGTTCGTGGAGACGGAAAGCCGTATGTACGCACAAGCGACAATATCATTATTTTGATATTAAAATTGTTTATAATTGGATGTAATATCATATATAAATAATCATTATCATGTTATATTTATTATTTTCAACATTTATACTCATTATTATACCCATCTAAATGATGAAGTGTTAGAATAACAAACTACACCACGATGTGGAGACGGTAAGTTGTACGTACGCACGCATGTTGACATGTCATTCATAGGATGGAAAAAATAATGAATATGGTTGTAAAAATTTTATAATAACATCATAGCATATATAATATACAAGAATTGTTATTTTATAATGGAAAAAACAAATAAAGTGGAAGTGGAAGAAGAAAAGAACTTGAAAGAGGTGATGAAATATTTGCCTCTTCTTCGGGTTCTTTCTTTTGATTTGATCAAAAGGGATTATTAGGTTAGCTTTTTTACTAAATTAAGGCCTCTAGGGTGAAGTTATGATAGTTTATATGATATTTTGGTAAGGTATGTCCGAGAAAATGGCTTTGAAGGTGTGAATTTGAGAGAAGGGGAAGTGCCCTTTTATAAGAGGGGTGAGGGGAACCTTAGGAAAAGATTGAAATATTATCTTATAATAAATTTATTTTCGGTTTCTAATGGCTCAAAAATGATATCTTTTGATTATAAGGTGGGTATGGGTCGACAACCACTAAACCAATATGTTTTAGATAGGTTTGAGTCACTAAATTAACCTTCTCTTCTAGATTTAACTCTTAGTTTATTAGTTTGACATTTACCATGTCTCTTTGTATTTTTATATTATATGGTAAATAAACTTACTGTAAACTTCCAAGAGAACCTAATGTGGTTAATTAATGACATATATAATTTTATTTAATACCTTTTTCCAAACCGTAGATTTTTATGAATAGAATATCAATTAATAATATAATATTTTCTTTAAAAACTCTTTTATGTCAATTTTGACAATATTTGTTATATTGTTTTTGTTAAATTCCTAACAGCATTATTAATTCAAAAAAAATTCATTTAATAAACATTAACATGTCATATTAACCAATAAAGTTATTTTAATTCATAAAAATTCTCAAATTACATTTATTTGGATATTTATAATATCAATTATTTTAATATTTCATTAATAAGGTAATTACTGCATCATCATTGTGTCGTAAATAAATTAAATTATTTAGTGTCTAAAAATTATAAATAAAGTACTATTATGTAGGAAATCTTTTTAGGTTTCTAATAAATATTTTTAGTCTAATTTACCTTATGTGTTACACTATATTAAAAATGGTTTAGTTATTAAACTTTGAATTTAACACTTTTATCTCTTCTTTCAATTAAATAATAATAAATGCCCTAATCTAATCCAAGTGGACCTAAAGCATCATATTTTATTCCTAATATTTTTATTGGTCGATTTAAACTTATCAAATATAATTTGGACATGTGTTAAGGTAATAATAATATCATTTTTATCTTTAATTACCCTATTTACTTTTAATCGTGGAAAAATGAAAGTCAAAAGTTACTATTCGCCAAAAATTGTTTTCATCTCATTGAACCACATTTTACTTACTGATATCAACTGTGTCTCTTGGATTTTTGAAATTCAACTCACAGAAGCAGTAAAATTAAGTTTTATATAAATTTGCAAATTCTTTTAGGAGGTCGGTAAAAGACGGTAAAAAGTTCAATAAAATTTTTATATATCAAAAATTATTATAAAATTAATCCAATGAATTAAATTGAACTTATATTGGTATTATGTATCCATTTTGACCTAAAATAAATTTAAATAAAATAAATTATTATTTAAATAAAAATTTTGGTTTAAACAATAACTCAATGTTTTTCACTATTCATCAAAAATTGAAAGTTTTCAGAAAAAATACCAAAAATTTACCCTAAGATAATTTAAATATTCTGAACCCATAAATAAAGTCCATTTTGAAAGATAAAATTGATAAAATTTAAAAAAGTATGTATTATTATTCATAATGGCTAGTTTGATTGGTCGAGATGTGTTAGAATCTCGAAGCTACGTACACCGCAAGCTATTGCATTATTCAATGGGAAATGTATCGTGGAAGCTTGTGGTGTTACATTCTCCCCAACCTTAAATAATTTCATCCTTGAAATTTTTAGAATATTACTGTATAAAAAGATTCGGGTGGTTCTTCATCATAAGTTCCTCGGGTTCCCACGTTTCCTCTACCATCTTATGGTTTCTCTATAGAACTTTTACCAGATGAGTCGTCTGGTTTCTCAACACTTGTTCTATTGTATCAAGAACCTTGACAAACTCATCACAATAAGACATATTAGGTTATAGTTCTAATTCCTCATAGGTAAGTACATGCGTTGGGTTTGGCATGTATTTTCTCAATAGTGGTATGTGGAACACATCATGAACTTTTGGGAGACTTGGCGGAATTTCCAAACGGTAAGCTACAACCCCAATTATTTCTAGAATTTCAAAAGGTATGATGTGCTTGGGACTCAATTGACCCTTCTTATCGAATCGTATAATTCTCTACCATGGAGATACCTTCAAGAAAACATGATCTCCTACCTGAAATTCCAAATCCTTCTTTCGGTTATCAGTATAGCTCTTCTGCATACTTTGAGTTACTTTGATGTGGTTTTGGATTACCTTCACCTATTCCATCATTTCCTCAACATGTTCTTGGCCTACGAGTTTTCTTTCACTAATATCATCCCAAAAAGTTGGTGTATGGCATCTCTTTCAGTACAACGCATCATATGGTTCCATCTGAATATTTTAATAGAGCTATTTTTATAGGAAAATTCTACTAGAGGTAAATATTGATCCCACATACCTTTAAAGTCAAGTGATCAAGATCTCAACATGTCTTCTAAGGTTTGAATAGTCCATTCTGATTGTCCATCAGTTTGAGGGTGGTAGGCAGTGCTCAAATGAAATTCAGTATCAAGGTCTTTCTGAAGATTTTTCCAGAATCTTGATGTAAAATAGGGATCACTATTAGAAACAATAGATAGGGGTACTCCATGAAGTCTTACAACTTCATTAATATACAGTGTTGCTAAATGTTCAAGTGGAAAATCATCTCTTATAGAAGTAAAATGTGTTGACTTGGTAAGATGATCAACAATGATTCATATTGCATCATTACTTCTAGGATTCTTTGGTAGTCCCATGACAAAGTCCATCGTAATATTATCCCATTTCCACTCAGGTATGGGAAGAGGTTTCATGACTTCTCCAGGTTGTTTTCTTCCAGCTTTCACTTGTTGACAAACCATACATCTTGACAAATGATCACCAATATCCCTCTTCATGTTTTCCCACAAAAAAATGTTCCTTCAAATCTCTATACAATTCGGTGCTCCCAGGGTGTAGATTGAAATTGGAGCTATGAGAATCATCCAACAATTCTATTTTTAGATCAGGTATATCGGGAACACAAAGTCTCTTCCCAAATTTCAAAATTCCATCTTCATATATGAAGTCACTCAATCTCTCATTATTCACAGCTTTAATATTTTTTTTGGAACTCTTCATCATCAGCTTGAGATCTTTTTATTTTTTCTTGTGAATATGGTTTGGCAAACATTTGTAAAATCATTGATGTTTCACCTTCCATGGTTATTCCCATATCCATATTTACTAGATCCATGTATATAGGATCCTTTTCAACTCTCATCTTTTTCAAAACTCCATGATCCTTTCTACTCAAATCATTTTCCACCTTAGTTTCCTTCACCAGGTGGTAGTGTATGGTGAAATCATAATCCTTGAGTAGTTCAAGCCATCGTCTTTACCTCATGTTGAGTTATTTTTGTGAAAAAATATACTTCAAACTCTTGTGATCAGTATAAATCTAACATTTTTTCATCATATAAATAGTGCCTCCATATATTTAAATCAAAGATTACAGCTACTAACTGAAGATCATGAGTAGGATAGTTTTGTTCGTGAATTTTTAGCTTTCATGATGCCCAGGAAATAACCCTATCATTATACATAAGGAAACAAAAAAGTCTTTTCTTTGAAGATTCTATATAAATAACTATCCTTTCATTCCCCAATGGTAGAGTCAATATAGGAGCATTGGATAATCTTCTCTTCAATTCTTCAAAACATTCTTCACACTCATTTGTACAAACAAATTTAACCCCTTTACATGTGAGCTTGGTTAATGGGTTTGCCAATCAAGAAAAATTCTATAAAAAATGTCAATAATAACCTGATGAACCAATAAAATTGCATAACTTAGTTATACTCATTGGTGATGGCCATTCATGGATTTCCTTGGTCTTTTAAGGATCAATATATATTCCATCCTTAGAGATAATATGTCCAAGAAAAGAAATCTCTTGAAGCCAGAATTCACACTTGCTAAACTTCCTATATAATTCATTTCTTCTAACAGTCTTCAATATAACGCACAAGTGATTTTCATGATCTTCGTAGCTTTTGGATTATACCAAGATATCATCAATAAATACCCCTACAAATTCATCAAGATATTACTTGAAAACCCTATTCATTAGATCCATGAAAACAGAGGGTGAATTAGTCACCCCAAAAGGCATTACTGTAAATTCGTAATGCCTATACCTGGTTTGAAATGCTGTCTTCAAAATGCCTTCCTTCTTCACACACAACTTATGGTATCCAGATAGAAGTTGAATCTTTGAAAAATATTGTGTTCCATGAAGTTGGTCAAATAAATCATCAATGTGAGGTAGTGGATACTTGTTCTTTATTGTTATAGTAATAATCTTCTTGTATTCAATACACAACCTCATATATCCATTTTTGTTCTTAACAAAAAGGACAGGGGCTCCCCATAGAAAAACACTAGGGAGGATAAATCCATTATTACTCAATTCCTCTTGCTATTTCTTTAGTTCAAATAATTACATAGTGGCCATTCTATAAGGGGTATTCGATATGGGCCTTGAACCAGGAATTAAATCAATGGAAAACTCAATTTCTCATTCTGGAGGATGTCCAGGAAAATCCTATGGAAATACATCAACATACTCTTGTAAAATAGGTACATACTCTATTTGAACATTATTTTCCTCACCCACAGTTATTTAATTCTCTTCCTCCCCAATAATAGAATTTAGTTGAGCTACTGGAGGTGGATCTAGATAAGAATTAGGTGGTGATGTTTCTTCTCTAAAGATAAGGTGTTCTTTATCATCATCATCAGAAATCATAAAATCATTCTTCTTACAATAAATTTTTTCATCATGGTCCGAAATCTAATCCATACCGATAATTATATCAAATTAAATCATGGGTATGATGATGAGATGAGAAGATAAATAAAATTTATGTGTTTTAATGGGAACTGATTCACAAAACTTTGTTGGAATGATACTTCCCTTAGGATTTTTGAATGACAACTCCCTTATTAAATCAAATTGAAAAAATATAATTTTCTATGCAAACTGGGAAGATATAAAACAATGTGGTGATCTAGAATCAAATAAAACATTGGCTAAACTTGAGGAAACCATTAGATTACCTGCCACCACGTACTTCGGAGCTTCAACCTCATCAACAGTGATCGCATAAGCTTGGCCTTGATCCCTTGGACTTTTCTGAGGTAATTTTCCTTGGAACTTTGGTTTTATTTTGCATAATGCCCATTTTCTCTACAATTATAGCATTTAACATTGACATCCCCTTTCTTCCCCTTGCAACCACGAGCTTGGTGGCCTTTTTCACCACACTTGTAACATACACCCATTCCCTTCATACAATTAAAGAGGCGTTTCTTCCCACATTTAGTACAGGATGAATATTCATCTTTTCCCTTATTCTCTTTATTTCCATTTCAAGAGTGTTTAGAAGAACTCTTCTTTTCTTTCTTTGCTTTAAAGCTGTAAGACTTAGAGATTTCCTTTTCGGTCTTGATAGCACATGAGACAATGTCTTCGTATGACGAGAAGGATTATGAGACTAATTATCAATGGAGTAACGTTTTTACTCATCAAAAAATGATCAATATTTCTTCTTGGGTTACATTTATAATTTTCCGCATGCCTTTCTAACCTTGTAAAGTTAGCTTCATACTTTGCGACATTTTCGTCCTCTTTTTGCCTCAAACTCAGAAATTGCCTTTCCATATCTGCTCGATGGTCACAAGGAAAGTATTTTTCTAATAAAATCTCTTTAAACTCACTCCATTCCATATTTGAAACTTCATCATCTTTTTTGTGTTTTGAATCAATGACCATCAATGATCAGCATCTCTATGGATGTGTTGAACTGCCATGACAAATTGTTCCTTTTCTCTACTCCCCAAGGCATGGAATATTTTCTATAAGGAATTTATCCATTTCTTAGATACTAATGGATTTATAATCCCATTGATTTTTTTGGTTGTAGCCTTATTAAGTGATCTAACACTGATCCTCCATGTTGTGGATCAGGGTGCTCCATACAGGTAAGGTCATTATTCATAACCTGAGTGAGTTTTCCCAGTATGGTGATAAGCTTATCAGCACCAGTTGCTTCACTGACTCCACTATAATTATCTTGAGTGGGAGGAAAATCCCTACATGGATTATGTGTATTGATACAATTTCCATTCCTTCCACTAGGCGCCATTTCTAAACAATGGCTTAAACCAGATTAGTTTATGAATAGAAATACATAATTCCAAACTTATAAAACATTTAACATAAACTGAACAGTGTATGGATATAATCCATAATAAAAAAAATTCTTTGAGGAAGTATTTACTCATAAACCCTTCATAATGATTGGTAAAGAAAATGAAAATTATCTTAAGCATATCCACTGGGAGTGTCGTAACCAAGAGTCCAGCAAAGCCCGTTGTCATGCACCAGTTCCCGTTTGAGTCTAGCTCAATGTAGTGTTTTTGGGTTTTACCCCTAGGTTCATCTGTTCCAGAGCCGCCTGTACCTGCTCGTATCTAGAAAAGGATGTATTGTTTGGAAAACTCACAAAATCTCTATAATACCAAAATACTATGAATTTCTTCTATAATAATCCTCAAAGTCTATCTTAGGGTAATCTTCTCTAATCAGAGTTTATCTAAATCTAGATTCCAAGTTTTGTACTAAACATCCTCTAATACCAACTATAATGCCCTGACCCTAGTTACCCAGAGTCAGTGTATTATTTCATAACATTGGCATGATACAAGAAAATCATGTCCTGAAAGACCAATTAGTTTAGTAGCCTTGAAAATACTAGATACATTCATAAGTTTTACATTACATTATAAAATGAAAAACTACATCAACATTGTTTCCATATACCACACTCATATCCCCTCATATTATCCATACAAGTCATTCATAATATACTTCTTCACGTCCTAAGAAAAATTAAACATAGAAAGGGGTGAGCTCAGATGCACAGTAAGGATAACTATATAGTGGAAACTTTCATAAATAAGAATAAACATTTAAGGAAATATATAAGACTAAAACAAAAGAAATTTAAACATGAACTTCAGTATAATATGGAAAAGATAAAATCAAATAATTCTGTTTACATATTCACATGGATATTCTTCTAGTCGAATAATCACATGAAATATCAATATCCACTTTCATAATAATGGAATGCATAATGCCAGACCTCATAACCACATAGTCAAGGCCTTGTGACAAGATTACAAATAAGATTTTTTCAGGGACTTTTTCCAAGACACTAGTTTGTCTTATGATACCTACCGATGCATCAAGGAGCTATAACAGGCTTCACCAGTCACTTACTAAGTCTAATGAATTCCTCATATGAAATGTTTTAAACATAACAAAAACATTCATATTAAAACTGGAATACGAAATGTCAATACATTATCCATAAACCATTAATGGTGTAAAAATAACACATCCACAGTCAAACATATCACAAAACCTTCAATACAATATGGAAGTCTTGTATCATAATAAATCAACTTCAAATAAGCTTAAAATTTATCAAAGGATGTAGACATAGATGAAATCAAAACCATTTTTTAGAGAAATATCTCTTTCTATTTTAAAATAATTTAATAGTCACATAAATATAAAGAAAACATTTATTTTGAAAATATTATAATAAGCTTTTAAGGGAAGATTCGACGATGTTATAATGGCTTAAAGTAGCCACACATGCCATATATGTAAAAAAACATCCATACCTTAATTTTGTCAAAAGGGTCATAAAGTACCTTTTTTGAAAAATAAAGGAAAGATTCCTTTCAAAATATATAAGGTCAAATAAGGGTATAAATGACTTTAACCCATTGTCTAGTAAATAGTAAAAATGTTTTGAAATATATTTTAAGAAACATCGTTGTGGATGATAAAGAGATCCTATTAGATAATTATGTAAAAACAACCTCAGATAATTAAGTGATTGTGAAATTAACAATTTCCTTGTACTTTTCCTTGGTCAAGGGTACATTAACCTACAGTATAATAGTTAAATAATTGTTATTAAATTATTAATTAACCATATACATAAATATGATATCATATATGATCTTCTAATATTTCTTTGTTAATAATATTTCAGTATTATCGTTGTTTCGGGTGTTAACTGATTCGTTTTACTTTATATTATTTGTTATGTGAGTCATATTTGTTTTGTATGTGATGTATCTTATTCATATACAAAATGATATCAAGCCATTAAACAATATTTTTAATCATAAAATGAAAATTAGTCTTGAATTGATACGATGGGGAATGAATCTCATCGCGTTTGTGGAGACGGTAAGCCGTACGTACGCACGAGCGATAATATCATTTTTTTTTATATTAAAATCGTATATAATTGGATGGAATTTCATATATACAGAATATTTATCATGTTTAATTTATTATTTGAATCATTTATACTCAATATTATGCCCAGCCAAATGATGAAGTGTTTGAATAACAAGCTACCCCACGATGTGGAGACGGTAAGCCGTACGTATGCACGTATGGTAACATCTCATTCATAGGATGGATAAAGTAATGAATATGGTTGTTCCATTTTTATAATAAAATCATATTAGATATAAGATACTACATTTATATTTTATAATGGAAAAAAAAGAAAGAGGAAGTGGAAGAATAAAAGAACTTGTAAGAGGTGATTAAATATTTACCTCTTCTTCGGGTTATTTCTTTTGATTTGATCAAAAAAACTCATTAGGTTGGATTTCTGACTAACTGAAGGCCTCTAAGATGAATGGAGGATAGTTGAGAGAATATTTGGGCAGGTTTTGTCCATTACAAATGGCTTTTAAGGTGTGAATTTGAGAGAATGGGAAGTTCCCTTTTATAAGAGGGGTGAGTGGCACCTTAGGAAAATATTGAAATATTATTTTATAATAAAATCCTTTTCGGTTTATAATGCCTCCAAAATGATTTATTTTGAGTATAAGGTGGGGATGGGTCTAAAACCACTCAACCAATAGGTTTTAGACAGGTTTGGGTCACTATATTAAACTTATATTTTATATTTAACTATTAGTTATTTAATTTGACATTTATCATGTCTCTTTGTATTTTTATATTATATGGTTAATAAACTTACTATAAAATTCCAAGAGAACCTCAAGTGGTTCATTAATGAAATATATAATAAAATTTAAGTTTTTTGCTGAAACATAGATTTTTAAGAATATAATATCAATTAATAATATAATATTTGTTTTGAAAACTCTTTTATGTCAATTTTGAACTATTTTTTATTTTGTTTTTGTTAAATTCCTAACAACATTATTACTTAGAAAAAAATTCATTTAATCAACCCTAACATGTCATATTAACATATAAAATTAGTGGAATTCAAAAAAAAATCAAATTACATTTATTTGGATATTTATAATATCAATTATTTTAGTATTTCATTAATAAGGTAATTACTGCAACATCATTGTGTCATAAATAAATTAAATTATTTAATGTCTAAAAATTAGAAATAAAATACTATTATGTAGGAAATGTTTTTATATTTTTAATAAATATTTATAGTCTAATTTATCTTATGTTCAACCCTATATTAAAAATGGTTTAGTTATTAAACATTGAATTTAACAATTTTAACCCTTCTTAGAATTAAATAATAATAAATGTCCTAATCTAATCCAAGTGGACCTAAAGGATCGTATTTTAACCCTAAGGTTGTTTTTGGTAGAGTTACACTTATCCAAAAGAATTAGGACATGTTTTAGGGTAATAATAATATCATTTTTATCTTTAATTACCCTATTAACCTTTAACCGTGGTAAATAAAAGTCAAAAGTTACTATTCACCAAAAATTATTTTCATCTAATTGAACCACATTTTACTTACTAATATCAACTACGTGTCTCAGATTTTTGAAATTTAACTCACAGAAGCGGTAAAATTAAGTTTTATGTAAATTTTTAAATGCTCCTAGGAGATGGGTAAAAGACTGTAAAAAGTTCAATAAAATTTTTGTATATCTAAAATTATTATAAACTGAATACAATGAATTACATTGAAAATATATTGGTATTATATATCTATTTTGACCTAAAATAAATATAAATAAAATAAATAATTATTTAACTAAAAATTTGGTTTTAAACAATAACTTATTGTTTTTCACTATTCATTAAGATTGAATGTTTTCAAAAAAAACTAAAAATTCAACCTAAGCTAATTTCGATATTCCGAACCCAAAAACAAAGTCCATTTTGAATGATAAAATTGATAAAATTTAAAAAAGTGGATATTACTTTTCATAATGGCTAGATTGATTGGTCGTAATGTGTTATAATCTCGAAGTTACGTACAATGCAAGATATTACATTATTCAAAGGTAAACATATCGTGGAAGCTTGGGGTGTTACACTTCACCATGTATGAGGTGTTACTTTTATGTAAATATAAGACATTCTCAAGATTTATTTTCCATAACCATAAGGCATCAAACATTAGAAGGGAAAGAATGGAAGTTGAGAAAAATTCAATATACTAACCATGTTATTTATTGTAACTAGTTTTGGAGTGGAGGATTTTTATATAAGGCCATATATTTTTCTTCAATAATGGAGAGGTGTGTGACTATAAAGACTCAATGTGATCATACACAGTAGCTAAAAGAGACATAAAATGATCTAAAAACTCAAAACTGATTTGAAGTTATTATAAATGAATTTGGTACAAAATAATCTACGTAATATCAAGAATATAAATCAATAATAAGTATTAAGTTAAATATATTTATTAAATAGAAAATATTCCAGAAATTATTGGTTGAATATATTTCCCCAAAATAATCATATTGTGTCAGTGTATGTATCCATAATAGCTTTCATACTTCCAATATGATATGAAATAAGGATCCTATCATAGACATTGATTATGAAAAATTAAGGTTTCATTATATTAGGAAATAATGGAGGATTCACAAATATCATCTCTAGGAAATCCATATTTAAAGTAAAAGATATGACACGTGTAAATGTTATGGTTATTGAAGAATTTACTAATAATTATTTAAAATAATATGATTTGTAGTTATCTAAAAAATGGATTGAGTCCCCAAGTCTTATTACCAAGAAATGTTTAGTAAAAAAATATGGTTGAGAGGTAAAACAGGATAATTAACTACATAGCCCAAATGTTTTTTACTAAAAAAACCTACCTTATAAGTTCTAGAAGTAAGAATTTATGAAATTGGTCCATACTTCTAATATAAATTTAATAATTCCATGGGAATAAAATACACCATAAAATATATATTACAAAACTAATACAACACAATAGTACACTCAATTATTTAGAAGTAAGTGTTTTATTCTCACTAAAAATCATTTGATGTTAGAGTCTTGTATAGATGAAGGGATTTTACTTGGATACATAGGTTATACCAAATCATATAAATTCATCAATAAGTATATGTGAATGGTTTTTGAAGGAAATTATTTCACTATATTAGAGAATGAGAAAAATATTCAAAAATATTCAAAAAAAAATGGAGGATATTGATTAAGAGGTGAGTGTCTCAAGGGGAGTAAAAGGGGTGTCTATGTATTTAAAATAAGATATGGATTATAAGTAGAATAATTATAGTACTACATATTCCTAGAATCCATGAATAAGTGATAAAATTGATAGGTATAATATCATTGGTAATTAGATAGTGCTAGTACATAAGAAGCGAATGGATACCATATAATAAACAACATTTATATTCTTGGTATATTAAAAATGTTTTGAAGAAGTTGTTAAATTTAATAATTGGGTTCAATTAATGAATGAATATCTCAAAAAATTGAAATGAATCATACACAGTGGATTTTGTGAGGCTATAAAATAAGAATTGCATCGATACCAAATGGGTTTTCAGTAACAAAATTGAATGAAGAGGACAAAGTAATTTTAAAAAATGGACGACTTGTGTGAAACGTGTACTACCATATGGAATGTTTGGATTTGGATGATACATTTTCTTCTATGGTGAGTATATAATAAATTCTTAATTTATGATATATTATAGTGAAAAAAATTCTAGGTATTCTATATGGATTTCACGTTATCATTAAATGAGTTATAGAAGAATATGTATACGTTAAATAATCAAAGGGTTCTCTTGTTCATAAAGATGACAATAATATTTTTTGGAAGAAGGCCATTTATGGGAAAAAGGAAAGCACCAAGATAGTGGTATTCATGACTGCATCAATAACTAAGGAAACCTATTTTATAGCATATATTAAATGATTAAAAAATCTATAAAAATAATTACATTGACAAAAGAATGATTATTCTAGTATATCTTTATGCTATAATATTTGGTTGATCAAATAAATAACTATGAAGAAAGTTTACAAAATTCATGATTTCATAGTTTGAAATGTTGAATATTAAAAAATTGACATCTTTCCTTATTCTACATATATAATAGAGAAGGAATAGTATATTCATATATCAATATAAATATTTTAAGGAGGTTTTGATAATTTTTTATATATTGTATTCTTGGGAAATGATAACAATGGTAGCTACCTACGTGATTTTTTCAAGCGATGATGATGTAAAATAGTTAATGTCACATAATATAGTCATATCATTAGGTGTTAATTATATTTAATAAATAAATGACCTAATATTATGTTTTTTACCTTTTAATATGTAAGATAAGGAACTAAACCCAAAGAAATAAAATTAACAGTGTTGAAAATAAAATTATAATATATCTACGGAACAATGTATTTCAGTTTTCATTATAACAAAAAATACGAATATGTGTAGTTGGGATATATAGACACTCATTGGGTTGGTTCATTATATGAAAAAAATCAAAATCTTGTGGTGCATTTTATCTTGATCGATTTTTTATTTCTTAGATAAACAAGCAACTAGATTTCCTTTCATTGAGATCTTCAGAAGTTGAATATATTGAACCTGCTCATGATTTAATTCAATTTGTTTGGTGGAAAAAATCCTAATGATATTTCAATTTTAGTGAATTCACTAATTAGAATCAATAATGATAACCTAAGTGTTATTAATCATAGAAAAAATATACTCCATCATTCAAATAAAAAACACATTGAAATCAAGAATAACATTATCATGGATAAGGTTGAGTATGAGTTGGTGAAATTGGATCACGTTCCTACCAAACTTCAAGTAACACACATTATGATAAAGGCCTTACCTAAAGAATCATTTGAGAGATAGTGTCTGAATCTTATAATCTATTCAACCACCCCCCCCCCCCCACCCACACACACACACACATAAACTGTGAGCCAATAAGACCCTCACTCTCTATATCTATTAAAATTTTTCCTCTGATCCAATAATGTTTATATTCCAATTAAACAACAATAATTAGTCTCCCTTGGGTTCATTAATATAGTGGTTAGTAGTGTGATAAAGTGGTGAATATCTTCTCTATTGAATAATGGGGATCAAGGATGTGAGTAGACATTAACAAACATGATGATGCTATATCTATTTTCAATTGCTTAAAAATAGACAACATAGTTAAGGGGTGGAATTTATGTTCATAATGAAATTGGTTATCTAGTGTGGTTTCTCAGTAGCTTTATGGTTATCTCAACAAGTGGTATCAATAATGATTTCGTCTAATAAGTTGTGTCAATAACATATCACTTCATTGATAATAATTATGTATTAATCATTTTTATCAATATATTATTGACTAAGGTGGGTATATACTATGAGTTGTATTGGCCTTAAATACATTCTAGAGTTTTATAAGTGAACATGGGTTTTAAGGAAAAAAATTGTATGTTTTTTCAATAAAAAACATTTTAATGGATTTGATGTGTCTTTAAAAAACATAGAAGGGGATATTATTGTGGGAAATCCATCAAGGTGAAATTTCATTGTTTTTTTATTTTTTAGATTATTGAAAAATATAGTTTTAAAATTATTAGTGTGTTCAGGAAACTTGTTGTTAAATATTTGGAAGTTATCAGGAATTATGAAAAAAATGGAAAATAAATGATTTTTTTGTAGATATGATATGTGATCGTAATGGAAATATGAAAAATCGATTTCAAAAGGATATTATGTGACTATTTAAAACATAAAAAAGACAAATACGACATTTTTTAAAGTTTTTATATCATTTGGTGAATTTGAATGTGAATTCATAGTAGTCAGGTTTGAATAGTAAATACATGACGATGAAGGAGTTACGTGGTAGATAGAGCAGTGAAGGGAGTTCCTATGTTCTCGAAGGAAGATCATGGTGGTATTTTAATTTGTAGTTAAAAGTACATACACAAAGGCATACCAGAATTGGAGTGAATGATATTAGTTTCAATGAATGAGGAAAAAATGGAATTAATTATTCAAAGGTGTTAATAGTAGATTCATGATTAGTGGATTTTCTATGTTTCTTTGCCTATATGAGGACCTAAAAATCACTTTATTAGTAAGATTGAAACATTAATACAAATTATTTTTATTAGATAATTCCAAGAACCAAGAAGGTAGTTAATGAAATGCATTATAATTCACAAATCATTGTATTTTTCATAGTGTAGTAAAGTATACAAATTATTTCATGAAGCATAAAGTAGGGTGGTGCTTCGCAATAGGTAATAAATGAATGTTTTCCATTTATAGAGTGTTCAAATTTATTTCATGTAAGGTGAAACTCTCGAGAAACAAATAATTAAATAAAATAAACTTATGATGTTTTTACATTGAGGAAAGTGTTTTGTGAAGGGATTTTGCAATGTGTATTATGTGATAAATAGAGTTACATGAAATTAGTTCAAAAAGAAGGTGCAGTTTGATGAATGAGATCAATTAATGAATAAGAAATTTTCATTGAGGAACTTTCCATATAGATTTTATGTAGTAAAGTGGATCTTATCTCACTAATGAAATTGTATCTCCATGTCATACACATTTAAATTTGAAACACTTCATTATTGATATATATCATTCGTATAATCATCTGAAGGGGTGGTGTGTTCACATTAGTTGATAGGAAAGTGAATTCTAAAGTGTGATGATTTGTAAAACAAAATGGATAGTAAGTCTACTCAAAAAAATTAAAATACATGTGTGTTTTAGTGATTAAGGTACAATAGAAAATTGACTTTTTATTCTCCTCTTATTAGTCTTATTAGTTTGAAACAAGTAAAATTTGAATGTTGCATTAAAGATCTAACTACATTTTTTATATATTTTTGTGACAAGAAGAGAGAAAGGTCTATTTTTTAAAGCAGAAACATGATCAAAATAGGAAATTGGGGTCATTATCCTTACCCCAATTTCTCTCATCTTAGGGTAACGAAATAATTGGGGTCAAAATGATCCATGTACCCAACCATATTTCCTTTAGTGTTAAATTGTATTTTTACACCTGAAACTCAATTAGATATTCCTTATCTTGAAAATTTCCAAAAATTTTATGACTTTTCATTATTTCCCATGATATTTTGACTAATGATATAACCTTTTATGGGTCTCCATAAACAAAATTTTTTCTACCATTGATGATAATTTTTTGTATTTATGTCCATAACCTTAAAAAATCAATATTCATGAAAAATATATCATATATGAATATTTATTATTGTCTATTTTTTTCTTCTAATCCCTTTAATTCCTTTTTACAATGACACACACATAATATGTATTCCCCATTTTCTATAATAATAAAACTAGATTCATGTTTTATTATTTCATTTATTCACAACTTAACTTTTGGATTTTCAGTTCTTTTGTGAATAATCCATGTTGAATTTTTATTAGAATGTGGGTTCTTGTGGATTCTTAGGAGCAGTTATTTATTGGATTCTGGAAAACAATCCCTTCAACAAATTTTATTTTGTCTTTGAACTATTTAACTTATGGAAAAGTGTCCACATTTTCAAAAGACTCTTTATGATCCTTCTAATCTTTTTCCAAAGATCATAAGATCATATTAATTGATGTAATTCCATGTGATAATATTAAATTTTTATTATCAGGATTTCATCACATATACACAATTTCATATTCAAGATCCTTGATCATTTTGACATAATATTTCATTGAATTGGAAAATCAATCAATAATCCATGCATTATATTCAATTTTCATCTTACTCAAAATTTACTTCTATATGTTTCTAGACATTAAAAAATTAATATTCTTAATATTAGAATTCAATTTGTATTTTTATTCTTATTTATATATCATATTCAGTTAGAATTATATTCCACTCCATTGAATTTATTTTCTTCAGTCCTCCAAACAAAAAAATTCTTTTAGAATATCCTCTAGTTCAACCTTGAGGTATAATCTTCCATAAAATTTTGTTTCATAATCATTATTTTACTTCAATTTTGGATATTATATGATACACAAGATAACATCCCCAATTATGTAATTAAAATTATTAAACAATTTTACCATATCATGAAAAATTTTAAATATAACTTTTATGATTGGTGTGCCCGATATAGCTCTCCAATTAAGGGGGAAATGTTCCTTATATTCATAGGCATGAAAGAGGTAGTTCACCGGGTATATTTCTCATATGGATTTAACTAGGATGTAGTTATTTATAACTAAAGTGAACATTGATTTTAAATATAATTATCTAAGATACCTATATGGGTTTATATTTTCATTTTATATATTTTAAATGATTTCATTGAGAAATTTGTTTTTATCCATGTGGATATGAATTATTTTATATGATCCAATAATATTGTGAAAATGGTGAAAATATTATACATTATCATGTTTTTTTACTTTACTAATGATTTTTTATATCATTAATGATATTTTTTAGATCATCCAATGTCTTTAAATATTTTTCACAGGTTAAAGATGAGTAGGAATAAATAAGAGATCAATTTGAAAGTCATGATGAATTGTAATGAAAAGATATTGTGTTTCATTTTAATAGTTTTATATTTTGGGAAGAAATAGACACTTACTAGAAGTTTCGACACTATAATACATGCTTTTGTTATGAAAGAGATATTACCTAGTTCTCTAAAACTCTAAACCATACATATCCTAGATATGTAAGAAAGTGAATCATTATATAAAAACTCAATATTAAATAATTTTTTAATTCCAAGTCTCTATTCCAAGGGAGCTGAAACATCATGCGTAATATTATCCAATTAAATATAAATATATATGATGTCATGTAAATCCTTAAATGTCATGTGGGAAAATATTCATAACATATATGAGGGAAATTATAATGTATGTGGAGAAAACTTATAGGTTCTTTTAATTAAGTATGTTGATTTGAGGATACTAAAGAATGATTCCATCAATGTATTCTTTGATAAGGTGAATATCATTTACAAAGATATGTGAAAACACTTATAAACCCTCAAAGATTATATAATTATTAAAATGAAATCTTCAATTTCCCCCTTTATAATTATATCGGGCACATCAATCATAAAATTTTATTTAAATGAAATCTTCCATTTCCCCCTTTATAATTATATAATCTTTGAGGGTTTATGAGTGTTTTCACATATCTTTGTAAATGATATTCACCTTATCAAAGAATACATTGATGGAATCATTCTGTAGTATCCTCAAATCAACATACTTAATCAAAAGAACCTATAAGTTTTCTCCACATACATTATAATTTCCCTCATATATGTTATGAATATTTTCCCACATTACATTTAAGGATTTACATGACATCATATATATTTATATTTAATTGGATAATATTGCGCATGATGTTTCAGCTCCCTTGGAATAGAGACTTGGAATTAAAAAATTATTTAATATTGAGTTTTTAGACAATGATTCACTTTCTTACATATCTAGGATATGTATGGTTTAGAGTTTTAGAGAACTAGGTAATATCTCTTTCCTAACAAAAGCATGTATTATAGTGTCGGAACTTCTAGTAAGTGTCTATTTCTTCCCAAAATATAAAACTATTAAAATGAAACACAATATCTTTTCATTACAATTCATCATGACTTTCAAATTGATCTCTTATTTATTCCTACTCATCCTTAAACCTATGAAAAATATTTAAAGACATTGGATGATCTCAAAAATATCATTAATGATATAAAAAATCATTAGTAAAGTAAAAAAACATGATAATGTATAATATTTTCACCATTTTCACAATATTATTGGATCATATAAAATAATTCGTATCCACATGGATAAAAACAAATTTCTCAATGAAATCATTTAAAATATATAGAATGAAAATATAAACCCTTATAGGTATCTTAGATAATTATATTTAAAATCAATGTTCACTTTAGTTATAAATAATTACATCCTAGTTAAATCCATATGAGAAATATACCCGGTTAACTACCTCTTTCATGCCTATGAATATAAGGAACATTTCTCCCTTCATTTGAGAGCTATATCGGGCACACCAATCATAAAAGTTATATCATGAACAATTTTTTTAATGTTTACCCTTTTCATCATAAATCCCATTAAAATATAATTTTATCCCATAACCAATCACATTCCATTTCTTCATAAAAATATTAAATAATATCCCTATCTATTGAAAAATATTTAAAATTAAAAAATTACAAAAATATTATGGAAATGATTTTATTTGAAATTAAAAATGAAAAATATTAAGGGAACCTAAAAATAAATAAAAATTCATGATTTTAGGAAATTATTTTCATGTAACATAAGTTAAAACAATGATTCCTTTAACACCTTCGGTAAATGTACCTCGATCAGAAAAAGATTAGATGATTCCTTTTTAAACATTATAATGAAATAAAAAGGTAATTAAAAATGAATTTTTATATTTATTTAAGTTTAAATAATAATATTTTTGAAACTTTTTAATGAACATGGATATGGAGTAAAATATAATTAAAAATTTTAATCTTTTAAAATATGGTTTTAAAGAAAAATCCCCTACCATAAATTACATATAGAATCGTATATTCATTTACATCAGAATAAAAAAATTATATTAGTTATTTAATTAATTTAGAGAATATTTATTTTCCATTCCATTATCATTTTCCATTTTATGTAAATTGTGATTATTTTTTAGTTATTTACTTAATCAATTTTCTTACACCAGACATTTTGAGGTTATTTTGTTTAGAATCCCAAAGCAGAATTGGTAGGATGATCATGGTCAAAGAGGTCATATTTTCATCATATCTATAAATTAATCATGATATAAATAAAATTTATATATAATAAATAAAATTTTATAACCATCCATTAAATTAATTTATTAAAAATAAATCACATCACTTTGTGGAGGAGGAAGTCTACACGTATGCATGAATGATGTCATCATTTTTTAATAGATGGAAATGTAATAAAATATATTATATATTATCTTTTTAAAATGATAATTAATTCATTAATATCATATATATTAACTAAATATATCATAACCACCATCCTAAAGATGTGGTGACGAAAATGAAACACATCACTTCATGAAAGTGGTAATCCAAACCCACACACGAGTGATGTTTTAATTTATCATAGAATGGGAAAAGGGATTAAAAATGGTTTTACTATAATCATAATAAAATTTAAATATACGAATGATAAATATTTTATAATTTAATTGTGGTTAAATTCTATCTGAATGAGGTAGAAGAATAAATAAACTTGAAATATGTCAATTATGACATATACCTTCTCCTTATATAACCTCATTGCCTTACACCTTAAGAATGATAGGTTTGGTATTTTGGTGAGATCAGGACCTCTAGTACATGGTAACAGATTTTGAACAATTTTTGGGTAGGAATTTTGTAAAATATACTTCTCAAAAAGGTGTGAGTAATGGTGGAGATGAGGTTCCCTTTTATAAGTGAACGAGAAGACACACTTGTAATTCTTGAAGTTATTAGATTATATTAATGTCTTAATCAACCCAAATGGTTCCCAAATTACTCATATTCAAACAAGAGATGATGTAAGGTCTAAATATGATAACAAACAAGGATTAATAAAAGTTTTTATCCAATTTTAACCCTTATCATTTTAATTTTAACCCTTTTAACTCATTTAGTTCTTACAGAGGATACTAATTTTTTTTACTGAGGTTACTATTCTTAATAACTATTAATGAACTTTTAATCATTAAAAAAATTATAATTATGATTAAAATATGGATTATATCATTTTAAAAAAAATAATATTTGTTGTAGAGGTTAATTTTAAAATAAACCCCCCAAATCAGATAAAAATTGGTTTTTAAAAAATCATTTTTAAGTATAAATTTTGTTATAGCATAATCAAGTGTAAAGTTCATTAAAATGAAACTAATTGCATTTTTTTAATAAAAATTAAATAATTTTTTTTAAACACTTCCAAAATATAATTCATCTTTATAAGTATGGGAAAATAAAAAATTGTTTTCTTAAGTATTAGTATTTTCTACTATTCAAAATAATAATTTCTTTTTGAAAATTCTCAAAAACATCAAACTAATATTATTTTAAACTTATAAAATTTAAAATTATTTTTATTTTTCTGAATTAAAATTATAATATTTATAAATTATTATTTTAAATAAAACCTTTAATTCTTGACAACAAAATTTAGTTGAAAAAAAATTATTTCCTTAATGATTGAAAAATTACTTAATATTATTATAATGAATATAACCCTATAAAATTTTATTTATTAATATTAATAAATAATGAAATTTATTTCATATTAAAATTTCCTATGTTTTTCCTATCATCCTCCATTTTTTAAATTTATTCCTCATAATTTTGTTCGTTAGGAAAACAAGTTGGGATATTTTCAATCATATCATTTTTTGATTCCCATGATGATTATTCAACCATATAGGTTTTAAACACATCTTTTACTTGAATAATCACATTATTCCACAGAACCTTCTCTTTATGATCAATAATTTCAACTGACTATTCCTTATAAGAAATATTTTGTTCTAGTTTCACTATATAATGGATCAAAAGATGAGATTCATGAAAAACATATTACCTTAATAATGAATCATGAAACACATCATGTACATGTACTCAAAGTATAGTGACCCTATCGTCTTGCATATATAATTACATTATTTTAAGCATAATTAATCATAAAATACTACCAATGATCGTAACGCCTAGAGTCTTTGGAAGATTAGGTACGAAATTTGAAAACATTAAACCAAACTAAAAACATTTTGTATTTAATCTCAATAATAAGCTTCTAACATCTCATGAGCTCTTGTATCTTTATCAGATAACATGGGGAATACTTGAACAAAAGGGACAAGCTTAAAAGAAGAGTATGGGAATAATTATAGGAATAAAACATATCACATGGGTTATAAGGCATAGTATGATGACATAAAAGGAATGTAGCATGGATTAACTTACGGAATAATAAAATTTGTAACATGGGAACATATAATGATGGTATCATAGAAATGTTAAAACAATATATATCATGATATAAACATGAGTCATGGCTTAATTCTACGACAATATCACATAGTGGATAAAGTCCCATAAAGGAATCAGGTTAACCCCAACCCAAAATGACGTATCATGAGACTAATAATTACCCAATGCATTTTGGCACTATCTAGGTTAACCCATTATAACATTTTCATGCATATGTGTTCCACATGAATAATGTAGCATAAGGGTTACCCATGGAAAGAATTGGGTATCCTAATTATGTTATACCGCATAACAAAAGGGAATGTCATAATGTTGTTAATAAAAGAATGTATTTAAATCATAACCTGACATTAATAAGGTAAAATTGTAATAGATCATGATAAATGATGACCAATTTAAGATGAAACATGTAAAAAGGGTGTTTAATAACTTTTATAAATGAAGCATTTTATTGTGGTTTAAGGAAAAACATAAATAGAATTTAAAGCGGAAAAGGCATATTATAAAACCCAAAATTAACCAAGATATTTTTTAATTATAAAATGAGTTATTTTAGAAAAATATTGTAGGAATGAAATATATTATGGAGTAAACCTGAAGATGGGTAAGAAATCGAAATGTTCCCTTCAATCGGGCTTGCTTATCAGGAAGAATTGGGATGGAAGCCTATTTAGAATATGTATTTCTCCATAAAAGAAGAATGTAGTGCTATAGATACATGATTATAGAAAATATAAACATTATATATAAGAATTATATAAAAATAAATAATTTTTACATTGGGATAAAGAGAGATAAATCATAACCCAAAAAAATGGACGTGCATAAATAATCTCTTACCTTATGTATGAAACAGTTCTCCACTTGATCATAAAGTCTTATATAATCAGATAAAATGAATTTATTAATTAATTAAGAAACATTAATACATTTATTTTATTTATTATGTTTTTATTAATTTCATTTATGGAATTTTATGGGTTTTGAGATTCAATTACATCATTCGGGGGCATTTTTTCCTCAGTTTTCATGATCGGATTAGTTGTATATTGGTACGAGAAATCATGTAAAATAAGAATAGTTGTAAATAATTGAAATTATATTTTATTAATAAAAATATATAATATTAAATGGTTTTATAATTCATTTGGTTATTTTAGTTTAGGATTAATCATTAGATAAGATGTTAGTGATAAATGTTTAGATTATTGGGGGGGTATCATCACAAACTAGTTCGATTTTATTAATCAATATTATGTATATAAAATGGTCCTAGAACCTTTAATAGGTTTTTATACTTATATTATAATCTATTTTGACCATAAAAATAGTTTTATGATCAGTATTGAAGGAGGTAGTGGAAATTGAAAACATTATCATCCTTGAATGCGATAAATTAACACATCACATATGATGTATTCAATTTTAGTAAAAAATATGTGGGGAAGAGAAATGTTGATGAATTATTAAATTAAAATAATAAAATTATAGTATATATAATATATTTTTGTTTTAATGAAAATTGGATAAGGTTATTTGAGGACATAATAATAAAAGAATAGAAAAATAAATTAATGGAAAATGAAAGAGGATTTTACCTCTTGTATTTCTCGCCCTTGATAACCTCTTTAAGGAAATGGGTTTGGTCATTTGATGTGACCAAGGGATCCTAGACCTCGAGAAGAGACATGGTAATAGTATTGGGAATGATTTTTACATGTACAAATGTTCTAAATTTTGGAGGAGAGGGGTTGGTGATGGGTGGTATTAATAGGGATGGAAAATGGTGTTTTCTCATTATTTTATTCATTAGTTTATTATTTTTCCCCAAAACATTGAATAGTTAGGAAATTATCAAAAAATATATTAAAATAATTAATGAGAGTTAAATATTGTGGTATTATATAATCCATGCATCATCTATGACTAAATAATCCATGTATTTAGCTTTTTTCATAAATTATCTTGTTTTACTATTCACTAAAAAAATCAAGTATTTTAGAAAAATAAAAAAACTTCACCCTAAATATTTTTAATCTATAGAAAAAATGAACTTCATTTAATGAAAAAAATTCAAAATATGAGAAATTAAATTTATTAATTAAAATCACCATTTACTTGGAAAATAAAAATATTAACATTATAACAGATTTTATAACACTTTGAAAATTTAATTAAGGTCTCGAGAAATTATATTATAATCATAAGACAACAAAATATTAGTCCATGAATCCATTTTATGAAAATAAATTTTATTTTAAATCATTATATTAATAATAAAATTTTAAATAATCATTTGGGTTTCAAAAATACCAAAAAAAAATTATCACTTCCAAAATATTTATTTACTTATACTTAGGAATCATTATGTCACCTTGTCATTTATAATATGCCTAATTTTTGTATACATTCATTTATTATTTTACTATTCTATTGGCTTGTTTTTTTCATAAGGGTCATATTACTATTCCAAATGTTAAGTTACTATTTCATTGGTATAGGTTCATTAACTTCTAGAAATACATCTTATTTCATTCATTATTCATTTATAATGTTTTTATTGTGTTATTTATGTGATTTTATGTGATTTATACTATATGGAATAATTATGATATTGTAATTTCCATTGATATAATTATGGGTTGTTACATTCTTCCCCCCTTATGAAAATTTACTCTTGAAATTTCATTTTATATACTATGATGAAAAAAATGACATTAATTCTCCTCCATCGCTTCCACTAGTTCCTATGTTTCCACTTACTACTTATAGTTCTTTTGTAATACTTTGACAAGGTGAGTAGTCTTTTTTCATATAACTTTATTTCTACGATCCAAGATCTTACCAGGTTATTCCTTGAAAGATAGATCATTCTACAATTGTTTCACCTTTGAATTCAACACTTGTGAGGGATCTGGTATGTACATACTTTAGAGTTATAAATGGAATACATCTTATACTTGAGACATGGTTTGTGGAAGTGCGGTTTATGGGCCCCAACTCAAAGGCAATCAACAATTTCATAGGGTCAGATGTACCTTCGACATACTTTTCCCTTCTTCTCAAATATCAGAATCCTCTTCAATGGAGATATGTGTAGTAATACCATGTCTCTAACTATAACCTCGCGATCTCATAAACCATTGTCTACATAGCTCTTTTTTTTACTCTTGTCTTCCTTCATTTGTTACTGAATGGTTTTCACATTTTCCACTATTTATTTAACCATTTTAGTTCCTAGAAGCTTATGTTCACAAAATTAATCCCAACATGTCTGTGTTTTTCATCGCTTTCAATTAGAGGATTCATAATGAGCTATTCAGATTCTCAAGTGGAAACTATTGTTGTAATAAAATCCATCCATAGGAATATTTTGGTTCTATACTTCTTTGAAAATCCATAGAACATTCTCTCAACATTTATTAGAGTGTCTGAATAGTCTATTGGTATTTTCCATCAGTTTGAGGATGATAAGTCATACTGAATTTTAACTTGGCTTTTAGAGCATGTTGGAGGAATTGAAAAAACTTCTAAATGAATATTGAATCTTGATTGGATGCAATCGATGGAGGTACTCCATACATCCTGAACACTTATCTAATGTATATATGGAAATGTTTCTCTAGTGAAAAGTCTTCTCAAATTGTGATAAAGTGATCTATATTTTGAGATTATACACAAAAATAAATATAGAATTTCTTCCAATGGATGTATTCATAATTATGGTGACAAATTCTATGGTGAAGTTTTCCCACTTCCATGTTCATATGGGAAATTTTTGCATCATCCCCTTAGAATTTTTCCTTTCATCCTTCACTTGATGACATAACAATAAATTTGAAGTATATTATGTGATCTCCTTTTTCATATTGTCCCACAAATAGTTCTCTAATGTATATCGATACAATTTATGTTTCCTAGGTGAATAGATAATGGTGATTTGTTTGTATCATTTATAATCTCATTATTTATCTCTAGATTAGATGGTTCACATAGTTAGGCACTAAATCTCATGAATCCTTCCTCTCCCAATTATAATTATGAGGATTTCCCATTTCTGATAGCATCCACCTTTTTCTAAATGTTCACATCATTTCATTGATCATCCTTTATTTTCTCAATGAGGGGTGATTGAGAAATCATTTGAGAAAGGATTAATGATATTCATTATTTAACAATTATTATGTCCATCCTTTGAAGATTTATGAAGTCTAGATCCTTATCAATTCTAATTTTTAATAAAGATCGAGTATCCTTTCTACTTTGAGCATCTTACACATTATTTTATTTAATAGGATACTATTGGATTGAGTATTCAAAGTCTTTTAGGATCTCGAACCATCTTCTTTGGTGCATATTAATCTCTTTCTATATGAATATAAATTTTAGGCTCTTTTGATCAGTATATATCTCACACTTCTCCCCATAGTGATAATGTCTCCATGTTTTCCTTACAAATATCACAAAATCCAACTCTAGACCATGAATGGGATATTTTGTTTCATGGATTTTCAACTTAATTAAGGAATAGGTTATCACTTTATCATTTTATATCAGTACACAACATTATTCATTATTGTTAGAATCATAGTAAACCAAAAATAGTTCCCTACATGTTGGTAGTGTGAGAACTTCAGCAGTGATAAGCCTCTTTTTCAACTCTGTGGAGTAGTCTTCACATTAACTAGTCCACAAAAAATTCACTCCCTTCTAATTAAACTTGGTTACTGGGTTTGAGTTTTGTAATAATTTATTCAAAAAACATTAGTAATACCCAGATAGACCAATAAAACTATGGATCTCCATTACAGATGTTGTCCTGGGCCACTCTTTGATTACATTTATCTTGAAAGGGTCCATAAATATTCCTTTTATGATGATAACATTCCCTAAGAATGACACTTTCTTAATATATAACTCACATTTACAATACATTGAATAAATTTTCTTCCATCACAATGTCTTCAGCATAGTATTCAAATTCTCCTTGTGTACCACATTTCTCTTGGATTATATCAGAATATCATCAATAAAGATTACCAAAAAGTTGTTTAGGTAACCTCTAAAGACTCTATTCATTAAATTCATAAACATTGATGAAGAATTAGTGGGTCCTAAGGGAATCACTATGAAATAATAGTGTCAATACACTATTTGAAATGCAGTCTTTGGATTATATTCCTTCCTCACTATTAGTTGTTGATATCCTGACCAAAGTTCTGCCTTATAGAAATAATTTTCCCCACATAGTCAATGGAATTAGTCAACCATCCATTATAGGGGATACTTGTTCTTTATCATGAATTTATTGAGCTCATGGTAATCAATGCAGAGAAACATTGATCCATCCTTCTTTTTATGAAGAGGATTGATGCACCCCATTGTGAGGAACATGAGAATATAAAACTATTGTCCATACTCTCTTCTAAATACTTCTTCATCTCATCCATCTCAAAGTCCATCATTATATAATTTTTATTTTACATAGGCAATGATCTAGGAATAAGTTCAATTTATAATTCAACATCTTGATACTAAGGAATTATAGGAAATTCTTTAGGGAATAAATCATTGTAGTCCCTCATAAAGGGAATGTATTCAAGCATTGTTATCTCCATTTCAACAGTCATTTGAGAAAGAAATTCTTTCTCATATGAAATAATAAACACAATTGAGATGATGATTCTAAATAAGATTGATCTTCCACCATACACTTGTAACGAATGGGTGGATTCCTCAAGATGTGAACAGTGATCTCCCTTTCCCAAAAGATGATATTTGATTTGTAAGCTTATAGAAATTTAGTCTATAAAAATGTGTTGGAACCATGGATATATGTTTTAACCATAGTTTAATGATTTGTAGCTGGTATTGGTGTGGCTACATGGCAGGGACTCTAGCCACTGTTTGAAACTGTGGCTATAAGGATTCCCATTTGATGAAAAAAACATTCAACCCTCCCCAATCTACACCTCCACTCCCCCTGCAGTCCCCTCCCTACTACAGATCCCCCATCCAATCCTCCTAGATAGCACCCCCTAGATAGACCCACGCGCCCCAGACTGACCCCCCCCCCCCCCCCCCCGTCCTAGACAGACCCCCCTAGACAGACCGCCCTCTTTTTTGGATAGACCCCCCTCCCCTAGACAGACCCCCCTATGTACACCCTCCACCCCACCCCTCCCCTTAGAGACCCCCTTACACCCCCTCCTTCCTAGACAGACCCCCTTCCTTCCTGGATAGACCCCCCCCCTCCTTAGACAGACTCCACCCCTTCCCTGAACAGACCCCCCCCCCATGAACACCCCTACCCCTATAGACCCCATGTGCACTACCCCCCTCCCCCTCCCCCTGAAGACCCCCATAGAACCCCCATAAATACCCCCATTGACCCTCCCCCCTAAAGACCCCTTTCACCCCCTCCCTCATAGAAACCCCCTGGACACCCCCCTCCTGGACACCCACTCCCTCTTGGACCCCCCCCCCTAGACACCCCCTCCCTCTTGGGAATCCCCCTCCCCCTTGCACCCCACCTGCGCCCTCTCCCATTCCACCACACCTGAACCCTTCCACTCCTTCCCCACTTTCACCACACCTGCATGAAGGTATGTAATTTTTTTTGTTCCATGTACCAATACACAAAACATAAATAATCAATCCCTTCCACTTTAAATGCCTCCAAATAAAGTTTCCATGGTCAGTTATGTGACAATTTTTTGAAGAATTTGTGTGATGTTTGGTTTTATAATTCAAGTGACTGTATATAGGATCCATAGAGATAATAGTGACCATGTGACAATATTTTAACAAACCATGAGGAATGAAATTGAAAATACTGTGAATGGGAATGAATTTTACCCTAGTAAATGGAGATCCTGTTAACATTAATCAATTTAAGTGGATCCACCATGGACTCTAAAGATACCATTTGTGAAAATATACCTACTAATAGAATGAAATACAACCTACCATGCATTCAATTTCTAAAGGGACATTTTATGAGAAACAAAAATGCTTGTTTTTACTCTAAAGAATTAAAACTGAAGATCAACCAAAACTGCGTCACCTATAAACACCAAATATCAGAAGAGGAGAAGACACTACCGATCCACTGCTGAAAAACCCCTAAAACTATAATTATTGACCAAAATTATTAGAAGGTAGAAATACAAACCATAACCATGTTCCAATTTTATGAAACCTCTCCCTGGTAGAAGAAGAACCCTATTGATGCTTTGAGATCTGAGAGGATTCATGGACGAATGTAATCCACTTCTGGTTACCATATGAATACAATTCATGTTCACACACATAATTTAAGTTTAAAGAGTGTACATATTGAGGATGGGGGCCTAAAGAATCTTGATCTAGTATTAATTTGAGCCAAGATGTAGGAACCAACAAAACATGTTGATGATGACATCTGTACTTTAATGAAGATGTCAGAAATTAAATCAATATCTGAACTTATCAAATATCATGAATGATGATATATGATTTAGGAGTTATTATGATTCTTTGGTGGAGATTAAAATATTAGACTCAATATATAATGAAATTAGATTCAATGTATCAGGATTCTGATTAATATGCCGACATCAAACCACTGACTAAAAACATATCCATGTTACACTAGGTGAAGCTTGATCCTGGAGTAATAGTTGAAGGCCTAGAATTTTATGACAAATATTTGTAACCAAAGAATAATTTAAGATTAATTTTTGTTGTAACACTAGCCTAGGATAAAATTTTATTAACCCAAGGGGATTCAAACATGTTGAATACGACTTGGTCAATGTGAAGGAGTTTGAAAAAATTAGATTTTCAGGTGTCATTCAATAATCATGCATGAGTTGTAAATCTAATCTTGATATATTGGTTTACAATGTTTCAGTTTTTTGTTTCTACCTATAAAAATGAAGTCAGTTGAGGCCTTAAACCATTACAATATAGTGGTTTAAAGAATGGGTTTGAGCACATTATAGATGTTCGGTAATTTTCATGTACAAAGATGGAATCATTGAATCAACACCTTTTGAATTCAATGATGTTTTTTTGAATTGGATGGACTAATATGAATGATGTGATGAGATTTTAATGTTTAAGGGACATCAATTTAATAATTAGGTTTCAGTGATATTTATCCATCGTGATTCCTAGTTTATAAGTTCCGATATCATACTTTGAGTTACACTAGTGATGTTTCATTAGATTGAGAATGAGTGATATGTGAAATATAACTGATTATTTTTTAAAAAGCCACTAGAGAGTAATCGACATCAGTTTAAGGATAATTTTATGATTGATATTTTTGAATCTCATTGAGGATAATTATTCTTTTGATTAATTTAAATCGGTATTGTTCATGTGAATGGTAAACTGGTGTGAATACTATTGAAAGGAAACATTGTAACTGTATGGGTATTTGGTGTGAGTTATACTTTCACAATTCTATAGTCAAATGTTGGGGAATTCTAGTTAGATAAATTTGAGATTCTAGGATGCTTCTAGAGATTGTTTGAAATTTTCAAATATAGTGAACCAAATTTAAATCATGTAAAAATTCATTAATTATGGATTTTAGAAATAATGGAATGGGTTTTTAACATTTTTTTTATGGTTTATCAATAGTCAGGTGAAAGGGATGATAAAAATTCAAGGATTTTCCATATGGTAACTTAGTAAATGCATTCTGGAAATATTACTATGATCTGAAATGCTAATATTTATTAGCACAACAGAGTGGAAGATTTTTATATTGTATTTCTTTTGAATAACACACAAAATATAGAATATACATCAATATATGGTCATCAATAGAGTAATTCCAGAGTATTTTTATAGATAACATGAGGTGGTGATTCTCGCTGCTACATTAATCAATATAAAGTGTGATGATTCCGCCTACTCCATGATGATGTTCATATAAGATTTATTTTTTGAATAATATAGTTTATTATCATGTTGAATTCATTTTTTGTATTATTTCATTAATTATAATGTAATTTTTTCCAAATTAATAATCTTTAAATTGCATTTGTGTTTTGATGTTAATTCAGTCTGACCTAGAGTTATTCATAATTGTTCTATTTTATGACCAATATATCTTCAATATGATTATGTTTATCATATAATGAGGCATGTTAATTTTGTACAAGTATGAGTTTGAAGATTAATATCCATGTTTAATTTTCTCAACCCACAATTAAAGATTTTGAGTACAATAAGTCCCCCCCTGCCCCCCCCCCTCACACCCCTTGCAACCCCCATCCTCCCCCTTTCACCCCCTTCCCTTCCACATGTACCCCTACCCCTCCCCCCATGCACACCAATATTTCACCCCCTACCCCTCACCCCCAACGTACTGAGAAGTAAGTTGAGAATAGTTTAACTATCTAAGTTGAGTGTGATCTGATAAAGGTTAAAAAAACACATTCAGTCTATAATGTTTAGAAGAAACATCAGTGGTTGGTAATCGATTACTAATATTACTAGAGATCTTCCAATCAAACATACCATTGGTAGATAGAGAAATTTAAGGAAAAAAAGAACCATAAATGATGTTATAAATTAAACACTCATACACAAGGAAGGTAAAAAATCATAATACTTTGATAATTTTATACTAATAATAGAAAAAAATAACCATAGTGAAGACTACTAGGCCATCCTATTTAGTAGTACAGTCGTGATTTTTTATCAGGAATTGAATTATATCCTTGCATCAACAAAAAAACATTCACAGTTGTTGACCATATATACTGATAATGATAAAAAAATATCATGTAAAAACAGATCGTCAATTTTAAACATATGGTTTGACACCATTAGGATCATCAATATATTCACTGTCAACCAAATCTGCAGCTTGTTAATGATAGTAATGAAATTCATTAAAATCATAAAAAATTGAAAATCAATATTAACACACAAAACATATCAAATGAATTCAGGTATGGAAAACAAACTCCCTCTCTATAATGAGAGAGATCTCATCCATCCTATCCCTTAACATTAGAAAGGCACAAATGACATTCAACATGTATCCTTTGGTGTTCATATTCTATAAATTTCCTTAGCTATGGATGTTTCTGTGGACAATACGGTGTAGGTCATATAGTGTTCAAACGTCGGATTCCATAGATGTCTTGTTTGATCCAATGTCCATCTGGGACTTCCTGTTGTTTAGGTGAAGACCTGCATTTATCAAGATTTTGAAGTGAATATTTTTAATATAAAATGAATTTCCATTCAATTAAATCACATCAGTATAACCCACTATATGTGAAACAAACATAGATTCCACCAAGTATAGAAGGACCATGATTTTCCAAATTAGGCTCCACTTATTTGAAGACTTGTTTGGAATACAACAACATAACTTTAAAACATCATCAAAGAAACCATGATATATAATTTACCAAAAAAGCAGTCTCAAAATTTTCATATGTGTGAATAAAACCATCTTAGGGAAAGAAAAATATGACACACGAGAAGAAGAGATGATGGGAAGATCATGAGGGACTTGTATTGAATAACCATTATCAATAATGGAAGATAGACATAGATAATAAAAGACATAATGGAAAACAAATGAGGAGATTCATAGATGTTCTGGGAAAATTTAATGGGGAAAATCTAGTCAAAAGTTAGAGTAAATTTATTAGGTTCACTCTTGTAATTTCAAAACAATTTCTATAAACTTGGCATCTCACCATGTTTAGTATCATGGTTTATAAAATCTTATGCAATCTTTATATACCACTCTAGATCTAAAAACATTTGAATCCTTGATTTCTTCTTGCTACATATGATTAATCTAAATGTTTACCTATAAACTTGCATAAACCAAGTTCCTACACAAAACCATAATGTACACATATATGATTATTCAACTCTGTTTCTAATAACAATGATGAAACTAAATAGAATATAAAATCATAAAATATTTGATAATTATAAACCATGAATTCATTAAATAAAATAATATAAATAATTAAATAAAACAAAAACAACATGTTTCTTAGGTGTGTGAACATTCTCACCACCATATCACTTTTTTCACACATAATGTAATTTTGGTAATTATTGATCTAATGATGGATGTGGACCAACACTCTAATTAAAAATCTAAATAAGAATATAGATCAACTCTATGAAACCCATTAAATCAAGTTATATGAAAAATGACCAAATACAATACTCAATGAACATATGAGGTCATGACCCAAAAATAGATTATTAAAAATAATTATGATTGTCAGGAGTACAACATGAACATGACTCCTTTATATATAGAATAACATAAAATATTCTCTATTAGTTTATGTAAAATGAATTAGATATAAAAATCCTTCAGACATTCACTATGAAATATTAGGTTAGAGAAGTAAATACCTTTATTTGATTTTCTTACAGTATCCCCTCATTAAGGAAATAAAGATACAAAACATGATACAACCACCCATTTGAAAAGTATCAATTTTATTCCTCTTTATACTATTGTAATTCCCCTCACAATATCCATGTATATGGGAAATATGAACCCTTCCCCAAAAACATAAATAATGACTACCCCATCCATAATATACTTCTTCACCTCCACTATCTAAGAGGGTAGGATAAATAATGACACTTTCATATGATACCCACCCTGTACCAGCACCCCCCCCCCTTACTAACACCCCATTCCCCACCCCCACCCCCCTTTCACCCTCGCATTCCCCTAACACACCCCCTCCCCACCATGAACCCTTCCCCTACCCCTTGCACCCCCCCCAATGGACACCCCTCCCCTATTGGACACCACTCCCCTCCTAGTACCCCTCACCCACCTGACACCCTCCTTGTATCCCTCCTCTCCCCCTCCCCCGTAGACCCCCCCCCCTCCTGGACGCCCTCATACACACCCCTCCCTCTACAAAGCCCCCCCAACCACACTGGACACCCCCACCCCCTCCATCCTCCTAAAAACCCCTCCCTCTTGATGAAATATATTATTATTATTATTATTTTAATTAATAATGAGAACATTTTCCCAAAAAATGACTTCAGAAGAAACCCATCTTGTAGGAAACCCAATCAACTAGATTAGATGAAACCCATGTTTGGATTTTTTACCTAACTGAACACAATTCATAAACCCAAGTTTGGTTTTCAATGAACCTAAATCATAACTTCATTATCTAATTATGCATGTGTATAGATTCAAACAAATCCAAATAAACAAAATGTAGGAGTTTCATGTAAGAAATGTAAGGTTATAAATTCCATTTAACTAATGACATAGAAATACTAACCCATATCAAAATTGCAGACTTCCTATGGAGTCTTTTTCACAATAGAGAGCACATGGAAACCAATCTTTAGGTGATGTATGCATGTGGAATAGAAATTTGTAGTCGTACTAGAAAGATACTACAAGTTGAGATTGTGAATGTTATTGTGATGAAGGAAATTTCTAAAACATTAAAAACATAAAAATGGTTTAATGAAGGAGATGTATGAAGATCTCACTAGAATAATGATCATTATAAATTAGAATACTACTTGGTATATATATTTTCAAACCCAAATCCTACTTTTTTAGTGAGATATCATACAATAATGTATCATATTTAGATGAGATTTATAATTCATGGGAGTTTTGTAATATATAAAAGGGAGAATTTTAAAATATTTGATCATAATTTTCCATCTCCGTATCCCCGAATATCCCACCATGCAAAAAAAATTAATTTACAAAGATAATTAAAATTAAACTCACTACTCCTATGAGTCAAAAAATTATTTAAGTACCTATATAGAAATATATCAAAAACACCCCCTTTGGTTGGTGAGTATATAAGTATACTCAACAGTTTCCTCCCAAAAAAATATCATTCGAATGTGGAAAATCATACTAAATACTTAGTAAATAATTAACACAAATGAATCATATCCAAAACCAGATTCACTATAAATCTATCTCAGTAAGGAATTCTCACCAAATTCCAATACATGATGCATAGGTAGTAAATCATTAAATTGAATCAAATAATATATCCATTCCAATTTCTCTATTAATCTATTCAACTCATTTCCCAGTGATATATTTCATGAAAAAATATATTCATTTACATTATTCATACAATAACCATATACCACATCCATTTTCCATAATTTCATAACACAACCATATGGTATATGTGCACACCACCACTCTATACCATATACTAAAACTACACTACCACAACTTTATAGTGCATCATAAAGACATACCTCTACCATATAACCGCACTGGAAACAAAAGGAAGACTATTAGAAGGGGTTTTGTTAGCTTAGTATATCCCACTTATTTCCTATTTACCAAAACATGATATAGGAATCAATAAACTTATCCAACTCATGTGGAAAATTTATGAAATTAAAAGACATATAATGGTATATAATATAACACAATCTGAATATAGGGACCACTTTCAATCATGACCACAACATTAAAAACCCAATGATCACAAAACCAACTCTATTTAATGATAATAGTAACTTAAACATCTTCACATGGAATAAAAAACACCATAACCACATAAAATTTTCCCATTTCATATTTCATTATCAATTACACATCAATTATTTTTTAAAATATTAATAGCATAATTCTACACACTAATTACACCACTTCCCATATCACATGAACCGGTTATCAACATCAACACCTCACATATTCTTATACATTTAACACATAAATGATCCCTACCAATTAAATTCAGTGACATTTAAAACAAAATAAATTTAACACAAACCAATTCAATCCTTTGTAATTAAATTATTTGATTAATTTATAAAAACATCATATTCTCATTTAACTATAATACCCTAACCACACTACCATCTAATTCAACTATTAAAATGAAGAAACCAAAATCTCATTCATCATTAAATAAAATAAAACAATTAAAAGACATTTCCATATCCTTAATACTTCAACAAAAAATCTATTATAAAAATAATCATGAAATTCATATTTATTCATTACTTACTTATGACATTATTATTTATTTCTTATTATAACAAAAATTAGTCAACCATTTTTAGTTTTTTATCACCTCAACCATGTCTAGTTCCTCAAAAATGACCCAAATATTAGTTGTAATACTAGTAAACCCTTGTAATTTTCACTTTACCACTGATGGAATAACATATGAATAAAAACACCAACATAAAAAATGGATAATTTTTAAAATACCAAACTAACATAACATCTATAATCTTGTATAATGAAACACAATATAATAGATGAATTTGAATTCATAAAAAATATTACATTAATAAAATCAAATATATATATATATATATGAAAAATATCCTAGCACAAACCAAAAACTGCCAATAATAAAATTACCCAACACTTGTATCCAGTAGATATTCATTTTTACTCAATCCAAACAAATAATGACATATATTGGTATCATGTAGAAAAAATAATATCATTTATATATACACCAGAATTCAAATAAAGGGTGTGTCTATAAGGCCCAATAGAATTTACACAGACCTCCCCTTGAACCCCATTAATATAAAAACCAACCATTTAAAAAATTCATTTTAGTAAAATTTTTATTATCCCAAGATTATTTATTAGACCTATTTATATAATTAAATCATTATTAATAATAAACAAACATTACATAAAATATGACTATTATAAATATTTCCATCACAATTTTAATGTTTCAAAAACCCAAACATGTTAACTCAATAGAAAAACTAAGGTATCCCTCATGCATTGAGAAACAACCAACAATGGGTATAACCAGCTCAATAGTGGACCAAATACACCCTCCCCCATACCTTCTAATTACCAAAAAAACTACCCATTCTAAAGTAAGATATTTTAAATATATCAAGGTATCATTACTGACCAGATCGCCACACCAAAGTGGTAATTTTTCAATATAATGAATAATCTATCATCTAAATCAAGTCAAAAACATTACTGAATAATAATGAAGCATAACATAACACCCAAAAATTGAAGGTAGGATTTTCCAAGAGTCCATGAATTCACTTAGTGAGAAATAACATGATTCGATTGAAAGGGTAGATCTAGGTTTGGGTGAGAAATAAATTAGGTGGGGTGGCCATGTCAGAGGATAAGGGTCTCATGGTGGTGTGGTAGCCACATTAGAGTTGGACCATAGAAGGTGGTGTGGATGCATCATAGTGGAATTGAGCGGCAGAGAGCGACGTCGGAGGAGGGTCGTGGTGAGGTGTGGGGGGAATCAGAGTTGTGTTGGTAGGGAGATGGGGAGGTCATGTCATTGTGGAGTTTGTTTGGTAGCCCTAGATCAGCATCTGTAGGGAGGTGTCGGAGCCACGTTGTAGCCTTTTCAGATCTGCATCGGAGTTATGTTGGTGTCAATTCATCGGGGAGGTGTGCTGGCTGCATCGGAGTCAAATGGGGTCAATGAATCACAAGTGAAGGAAGAGGGGTATGAAAAACAATGAGGGATGAGGAGTATTAGTTGGGGGAGAGGGTTGAGGTAGGGATAGGGTTTTTTGGTGGATCTCAATTGATTTAAGTTTCGATGGACCTATTGACATACCCAACTCTTGGGGTGTGGCTATATTTCATCCTATAGCCAAAGATCATTTAAATCGGGGACATAAATCCATGTCTATATGAAATTTTTCTAGTACTGGAATAAATATGTCCAATACATTCTCAATATATCATTAAACCCCACCAAAAAAAGTAAGATAAGATTTACTGGTAGGTTTAGTCCATCAAAATTAATCGAGGAGGATTTTTATACATTGGATACATAAATTTACACAATTTTTGTTGTTATAGATAAATCAACATATATATTTTGAGATGGTGTTTAAATAGTTATAATAAACTCAAAATATATGAAAACTAAAATTAAATAGTATTCTTGATGTTCTTTAATGAATAACCAGTGTACCTGTCCCAATATCATTATTGGGATCCACCTCAATAGTTAAGTATAGAATATGCCCTTATTTTCTTCCTTGGAGGTTTTTTTGTTGTCAACCTCCAAAAACCATTGGATTAGGGGATTGGAATTCCTAATTCCAATCTTCCTTGTAATTGAAACACTGCACTACATGTTGAGTATTGATATGAACATTTTTTTCTTCTCCCACACTATTGGGATTTTTCATATTTATTTGAAAGTTATTATCCATATTCCCCTCTCTTCCACATTTCAAGTGTCTTTTTGTTCCCTTTAATCAATTTCTAGGATACGTTTCCCCATATTTTGACACATGTGATGTTGGTTCTTCTTTCTATTATGGTATTTATCTATTGATCCGCCCATTTTAAACTCCATTTTCCACTTTTTCTCATCAGGCCCATAAGACCATTAAGAGTCTCTGATCTTAATTTCAACCTTAAGGGAATAACATACAATATCCTCATATCATTCAAAGACTCTAATCTCAAATTCTTTTCATAGAATCTACATTAGTCCACTAAAAAGTGATCCACCATGATTTTACTATTCATGAAAAATCCATAGGCATATCTTGAAATCCTTGTGAAGTTTTACTCATACCATCCAATAGAATAATATTCCCTTTTCTTTAGTCCAAGGAACTCCCTTTCCATATTAACATGGTGGGTTTGGGGAAAAAATTTATTGAAAAATATTTTCTTGAAATCATACCACACAAAGGAATACATTTCCTCATTAGACGTCATGCTCTTGATTAGTGCCCACCACTAATCATCTTACCCATAAAAATGATAAACTACCAACACAAAATTCTATTCTTATACTCAATAGATGACACATAATATCTTCTCAATTGAGTTAATCCAATGTTCTGTGAGGTGGGGATCAAAAGATCTATTAACCATTGGAGGACTTTTCCACATGAAGGATTCGACTATAACTTTCTCTTTTATATGTCAAAAAGGTGTTCCACATGATTCATGTTAATATTCATAACTCGTCCTAGTTGTCCATGTACTATCATGATGCTTTGAATAACTGTTCCCATTATATTTGGCATATAATTAGGGAAATATTCACATTTCCTATCACATTTATCATTTCCAAAGGTTCTTATAATTCCATCCATTAACTAAGAAAATGAAAACATTGAACATAGATGGGTAATCATGTAATTGGTAAGTATATACTTACCTGGGATACCCAAAGATTCAATCTAGGTTATCCATGGTGATATAATTATCAATACGACTATTAATAAAGTGCTTTAGTCCTAAACTCCAAAAAAACTAAACCATGCTCTGATACTAACTATAGTGACCCTAGACTTTTACATATAGCATTACATGATTTTAAGTATAATTAACCATCAAATTCCACCAAGAATTGTACTTTATAGTCAATTTGAAATATTAGGTACATAATTTGAAAACATGAAACCAAACTAAAACCATTTTTTTAATCTCTATAATGAGATACTAACTTCCATTGAGCTCTTACATCATCATATGTTATCATGGGGAATACATGAACAAAATGGGTGAGCTAAAAAACCCAATAGGAAATAATCCTAAGAATAAAACCTATCACATGGGTTAGAAGGCATGGAATGATGACATAAAAGGCCTGGAACATGAATAAACATAAGGAATGATATCATGTATAATAAGGGAAAATATACTCATGGTAGCATATAAATGTGAAAATAACATATAACATTCCATTAACATGAGTCAAGGCTAATTTCCATGACTATATCACATGGTGGAAAAAGTCGAATAAACAAACCAGGTTCACTCCCAATCCCAAAATAAAGTCTCATGATAATAAAAATTAACCAATTCATTATATTTCTATCTATGATTACCCATCGTAAAATATATGTGAATATGTGTACCACATGAAGAATCAAGCATAAGGGTTACCCATGGAAGAAATTGGGTATCATAACCATGTAATAAGGCATAACAAAAGGGAATATCATAATGGATTACATGAAAGAATGAATTTAAATCAGTCATGTACATTCATAAGGTAAAATAAGAATATATCATGATAAATTGCGTCTAGTTGAAGTGAAAATATATAAAAAGAGTGTTTAAGAAACTTTTAGAAATGAATCATTTTAGTGTCGTTTAAGAAAAATTTGTAAAGATAATTTAAAGAAGAAGAAGAATATTAAAAAATAATAAATCAAACAAGAGAGATTTTCATTATAAAAATTAGTTATTTTAGAAAATTAATGGTGGCTTAAAACAGATTTTGGAGTACACATGAAAATGGGTAAGAAATTAGGAAGTTCCCTTTAATCGGGATAGCTTATTGGGAAGAATTGAGAAGAGAACCTTTTTAAAACACATATTTACCCATAAAATAAGATTATAAAAATATGGATACATGATTTTGGAACATATATAAATAATTTATAATAATTATAAAAAAAATGAGTGTTACATTAGGGTAAAGAGAGAGAAAGCATAACCTGAAGGAAAAAATGGAGGTTCGAAAAGAATACCTTACCTCATGTATGAAATAGTTCTGCACTCGATTTTAATATCCTGGATAATCATATTAAATACCTTAATTAATTTATTAAAAACCTTCTATACATGTATTTTATTTATTATAGCTGTATTAAGTTCATTTATGGCCTTTTTGATGGGTTATGAGATTCAATTTCTTCATTCGGGGGTGTTGGTTTCCTTGATTTTCATGATCAGTTTACTTGTATAAATGTATAAGAATCATATAAAATGAGAACAGTTTTAAAGAATTTAAATTATATGTTATTAATGAACTTGATTAATGTTAAATTTTTGTATCAGTCATTTGGATAACTGGGGTGATGATGAATCCTTATATAAGATGTTAGTGATACTCGTTTAGATTATTTTGGTGATTTTTCGATCATCACGAACTGGTGTTGTTTTCTTAATTAATATTATGAATATATAATTATTCTATAAAATTATATAGGATTTAATAAAATATTATAATCTTGTTTAAATATAAAAATTGATTTATGAGAAGTATTGAAATACTTATTGTAAATTGAAAACATTGTGGTCCTTGATTGTGATAAATTAGCACATCACAGATGATGTTTTTATTTTATTAAAAAGAAGAGGGTAAGATAAATGATGTTTAATTATTCCACTAAAATGATAAAATTATACTACATATAAGAAATTTCAGTTTTCATTCCACTTGTATGATGGACAGTTAGGAGAGAATAAGAAAAGAAAAGAAAAAGAAATTAAAAGAAAATGAAAGAGGATTTTAACTCTTGAATTTCTCCTCCTTGAGAACCACCTTAGGGAAAGGGGTTTGGTATGTTGTTCAGAAATAAGTCTCTTAGTTATGGGGGAGAGACATGGGAATTGTATTTCGTGGAATTCTAGTAATACTCAAATCTTAAAAGGTGTGGTGAGAAGGGGCGGTGATGGGTGGAATTTATAGGGGAGGAGTGGGGTGTTTTTCATTATTTTATACATTGGTTTATTGTTTTGCATTAGTATTTTTCATAGTTTGAGTATTATCAATAAATATATTAAAAAATTAAGTATATTTAGATATTATGTCCTTAAATAATTCATAAATCATTTATGACTCAATAATTCACATATTATCTTTTATCATAAATTATCATATTTTTCTATTCACAATAAATACATGTATTTTTTAAAAATCCAAAAAAATAACCAATGTACATTTTAAATGTGTAGAATTCAAAAATGAGATCCATTTTATGAAAATAATTTTATAATTATGATAAATTTAATTTTTAATTAAAATCATTATTTACATGGAAAATGATAATTTTAAAATTATAAATGATTTTATAACACATTGAAAATTTAATTAAGTTGTCCTAAAATTATCTTATAATTTTATGAAAAAAATATTAGTCTATGAATATATTTTATGAAAATATATTTTCTTTTAAATCATTATATAAATTATAAAATTTTAAATAAACATTTATGTTCAAAAATACAAAAAATAAATTTATCAGTTCTAAAACATTTATTTACTTATATTATGGTATAATTATATCATAATTTCATTTATAATATGCCCAAATTTTTCATATACATTCATTGGTTATTTTATTGTTCTTTTGGATAGTTTACAATAACGGTCATATTACTATTCTGAAGATGAAGTTTCTATTCCATTGGCATGGGTTCCCTAACGTCTAGAAATACATTTTAATTCATTCATTCATCATTTATAATGTTTGTATTTTGTTATCTATGTGATTTTATGTGATTTATACAGTATGACATAATTATAAGAAGGTAATTTGGGTTGATATAATTATGGGATGTTATATAGAGTAAAATTCACTCTATAATAAAATGATCCAACATTATCTAGAATTTTTTATGGACCAATGAGTTGTGGAAAAAACATTCTAATTATACCAAAACATGTATCTTTTTTTCATGGAGATACATTAATGAAAACATCTTCGTCTGCCTTGAATAAATTTTATTTCATTTAGTTTTCCATAAAACTATTTTTTGTACTCTAAATTTCTCTTATATGTTGTTGAATAATATTTACATTTTTACCATCTATTCTGCCGTCTCTACTCCCAAAAACATCATTTCACCTACTTTATCCCAAAAAGATGGAGTCTTACCCAAATTTCCACATAATTCAACAAAATTTTTCATATTCATAAGTGAATGAAAAATTATTATAATAAATTTCTACTACTGAAGGATGATGATCCCAACATCCATGGTAAAAAATTGAAAACTTTTGAATCATGTCTCTAAATTTTTAAATCATTTTCTTCGAATTTCCTTCATATTGATGATCAAAAGTTTTAATGTCATTTAATTAAGTTCCTAACGTCTTCTGAAGGCATTTCAAAAAATTATAAGTAAACCTAGGAACATATTCAGATATAATGGATAGATAAACCCCATGAAACATATATATATTCTTGTGATACAGTCACGAAATTTTATCTAAAAACATATTATGTTGAATTAGAAATAAATGTATATATTTAGTCAATATATCAATAATAGCCCAAATCACATTATTTGAAAAATATGTATTTGTAGATCCTACCATGATATCCATCTATATATTTTTATTTTTCCACTTCAATGCATAAAAACTCTAAAAAATCCCTTTTGGTAATTATCATTCATACTTAATCTATTTATAATTCAATCATTTCATGGTAAACTCTACAATATCATTCTTCATTCCAACCCACCAAAAATAATTCTGAAGGTCCCTAAATATCTTAGTACTACTAGGATGAATAGAAAATGTAGAGTTATAATCTCCAACAAACAGTTCCCTTTTCAACTAAGAGACTGTTGGCACACACTACCTTTTTTGAAAATTTCAAAACATTTTACTTGTCAATTTTAAAATTCATATAGCTTAACTTTCTCAACTATCTCCAACTTTCCTTGAAAATCATATACTTTCTTCTAAGATTTCACAATTCAGTCTGATAGTGATGATCGAACTAAAACCTAAAAAAATATAGTAACTTCCAACATGCATAATTTCTTGGACATCATTCATTAAATCATTTAACAAATAATCATGTTCCAAACATATCATGGTTAATGATTAATTATATTTTCAACTCAAAACATGGCCTAATTTATCTATTTTCCTAGATAGTAATGAAAAATGGAATCATAATCCTTTACCAGTTCTATCAATCTTAACTATATCATGTTACACTCTCTCTCTAAGTGTGTATATACATCACACGTTACTGATCGGTATATATTTCACACTTTACTCCATATAAATTAAGTCTCTATATTTTTAACTTAAAAACAAAATATATTTTTTTCATATCATGTGTATGATAATATATCTGTTGAGGATTCAGTTTACATGAAGCATAAGAAGTTATTTGATCATTATACATCAAATCAAAAACAAGTCCTATAAAAGAATCATTATAAAAGATGAAAAATTCACTCTTTATACAGGTCAAGACAAAGACTGGATCATTCAAAAATCATCTTTTCGGATCCTAGAAACATTCATCACACTCATTCATAAAGATTAATTTAATGGAATTTCATGTAACTTTGTAAATACCTGGAAATTCCATGGAATTTTTTTCCCTTAAATACATGGGAATTTTATGATTCCGCAATTTCTAACGGTGCTGGATTCCGAGGCCCACTGTACCCAGAATCAATTTCAGAAGTTTTATTCAGGTATGTTGAGTAGATGTATGAGTGTGATTTTATATCTCTTGAACCGGTGCTCGGAATTTAAATATGAGTATACCGTTGAACTCGTAGCACCGGTATTCGCTTAAGGAGACCTTTACCGCAGTTGCGTTTTATTGAGATTGGAAGTTAATTTTTGGGGTTTCTAAATAAAATTAAATAAAAATATGTGTAGCATATTTTTATTTGAGTGGGGGTTTAATCATTTAAGGGGAGGTTAGTAGTGGGGCCCAGACTCAAATAACCTCCCTCGGGAGTATGTTATAAGGTGGGTCCCACATGAGCATCAAACCCCCTTAAGCCCCCTTTAACCCTTGGAACTCCCAATTTTTTTTTGGAAACTTCCACCTTCCCTCATAATGGTTCCAACACACCTAAAGATTAATTAATCCCCCAATTAATTAATCTATTTGAAATCTTTTGAAATTCATTCCAATAATACAATAATAGACAAAGCCTATTATTTTATTTTGTTTGGTTGGAAACTTTCATTTGGGGGTGGAACTTTGAGAGGAAATGGGAGATTCTTGGAGAACGACATCCTCTCCAACGAAGAACGACATCCATCTCCGACGAAGAATGAGGATGACGCTTGAGCCCAGGATCGGCGGCGTGTGACGGGCACAACGTATGACGACATCTTCGAATTATTTTCCCTCGCCTTCGTCAACATTCATAGAATCAAGGTAGGGGTTTGTTTTGATTAAATTAAATCCTTGTTCCTCGTCATTTATTATGGTTCGACATTTGCCAATTGTTATCACTTAATGTGGAGGGCATGGGCTGAACTAACATGGCCTGACGTCCCTCTATTGGTTTTTGTTTTGCTGACATCAGAGGCAGACCTGAAAGGGCGCGGTGTCGTCGCACCGCGTCGGAGAAGAACCACGGCCAGGAGGGCCGCGGTGGACGAAAGATGCACAGCACCGTCGAGCCATGCTACGCTGGGAGTGCGGAACTGTGGCCAGTGCGAGCCACGGGAAAGGGGTGTGGTGCCGTCATGCCACACTTGGAGAGGAACCATGACTGGGAGGGCCACGGAAGATGAAAAAGCATGGAGTCGTCGCGTCGTGCGGTGGAGCTGAAGGCCGTGGCCAAGTCAGGTCGTGGCGGTGGTGGCGCGACGCCGTCGCGTTGTGCGGAGAACAGGAGGACTGTGGCACCGTCGTGCTGCGGTGGAGGAGCGGTGGCAACCAGCCAGGCCGGCCGCCGTGGAGATGGTCAAACAGGACCACCCAGGTCCCGCGGCTCTTGAACCGACGTAATGCGCCAGTTCTGTTCGACAAACCGGGGGGAATGACACCCCCCTCCATCGCGTGGACGTCCGGCCCACCACGGTCGGGCCTCACTTCGGTGGGGCCACCATAGGGTGGGCCTCCATAGTCTGGATGCACGGTGGCTGGGCCGCCACAGGTCGGGCCGCCACGGGCCAGGCCAGGACGCCATTCAGTCGGGCTGCCACCGGCTGGGCCCCCTTCGGGCCGAGCCGTGCCTTTGGGTCGGGCCACACCTTCGGGCCGGGATGACCACTCGGGTTGGGCCGGACTCACAGACTGGGTCAGACCCCGGTTCAGACTGGGTCGGTCCGATTTGGTCGGACTGGACCCAGACCCGCAATGGCCATTTACACCATTAGCCCACATCTTGGGCTACGGGTGTCTGATCAACGGACTGTCTACAGAAATGGAATTCATAGAGTGAGATGATTCCTTGGGCATACCTCACTTGAGGTTTGGATATAGTTGGGGGGGTATGGTCAGGTTGGTTTGAACCTAAAAACCAATCGGGTTCCTGGAACGGAAATGCCAATAACTCACAGATCGGGAGTCCGATTGATGCGCTGTCTATTGCGTTGGTTTTATTATGATGAGATGGAACTATGGGATACATCAACTTGAGACTTCATGGTAGTTGATGTATCTACACTTGGCTTGAGGAGCAGACCCTCCCGGAATCGAGCGTGTTGTGTGTGGGAACCCAAGGGTTGGCTGTGACTGAGATGATAAGATCCTCTGTGGGTTCGACAGCGACGCTACTATACTAGGATCCTCCATGGGTTCTAAAGCGATGAATTCTATACCGGTATCCTCCATGGGTTCGACAGTAGTGACTTCTGTATTGGGATCTTCTGTGGGTTCGACAGTGATGACTTCTGTACCAGGATCCTTCGTGGGTTTGATAGCACTGATATTGTTCCAGGATCCTATGTGGGTTCGATAGAGGAGATGATTCAGAGGCTAAATCTAATCATCTCTATCCCTCTTCATGTGATGTATACCTGTGTGAGATGAGTATTGTCTTTCAATAATTATCATCAAGGTCATTGACTTTACTTCCTTTTTGGACTGAGTTGTGCTTGGGATCGAGAGTTGGAGCCGGACTGTGACAGGTAACTTAGGTATATGTATGGGCATATACCTAAGTGGGGTTGGTTGATACTTTGTGATTGTATCTTTCTTCTTTGGTTTATCCTTAGTGGATTCTGGGAGACCTTTGGGGGTCTCGGGGTCCCCTACTGAGTATTGTTATACTCACCCCCTGCCTGGGCTTTGGCCGCACCTTGTTGTGTTTTGTGCAGATGATGAAAAATAGTGATCAAGGCTGAGGGTGACGGACTGGAGGCTGCTCGGAGCTAGACTGGACGGTATGTACCTTAGGGATGAGTTGATCGAGATCTGTACCTACCCTTCAGGTAGGATTCTCAGGTGGAAGATCCAAGAGCTATTTTTTCCCTTTTTACTTGTACTTGTACTTGTTATTCAGTTGGGTTTGTATACTGGCCCACTTACTTTTAGCACACATTTCTTTTCTATTTTAGTACTTTTTGCTTCTACTACTTGTGTTTAGACTGTGAGTGTTATAGGTTTAAAGGCAATGCCTTACCTTTTGTCAAGGATTCTCCATTGGTGTTAGTCGCAAGCCCCTGGCTTGTTGAAGGCGGGCTTGGGGTAGTCACGGCATGGGCCCCGAGGACGGGTTGTGAAAAATTCGTATCAGAGGAGTCGGTTCTATCGCAGAACATGGAATTTTATTCTTCTAACTGCAATAGTGTTAGGTTTTTTGGGTGTGGTTATCAGTTTAGGGAAACTGGTGTTGGTATAGCGGTCGACGTATCCATACACTAGCACTCTGACATCTGATTTCCAACTTAGTTCATGAAAACACTGATTGTGTGTGTGTTTCCTTTGAAAAGTTTTCTTTGTGATTACTTCGAGTCAGCTCACCAGGTATATTGTTTTAACTGTGGCACACCTGTTTCTTTTCAAGATTTCCACATGAAGGTAGCCAGCTAGGGTTCCGAGTTTCATACGTGATGGTAGCCCAACGAGCGAAGAGGCCTTGGTGGAGGGCTCCATCACAGCGGAGGTACCATAGGTACCACTACCCACTGGGCCACCATTACCACCAGCTCCAGCAGCAGAGGGTGAATTCCGTCAGAGTGCGTTGCACGAGTTCCAATGCGAGAGGCCGCCCAGGTTTCGGGGAGAGACGAACCCCTAGGTAGATGGGGATTGGATGGAGGCTATTGTGAGAGTTTTCAGATTGGTAGGGACACCAACCAACCTCATGGTCATCCTTTCCGCGAGTCTCCTACATGTAGCAACAGGAAGATGGTGGATCCTAATGCTCCAGGTGCATGATGAGGCATCATTACTCTGGGAAGACTTCGAGAGTCTCTTCCAGTCAGAGTTTGTTCCATCCACCCTTCGTGTGGTGCAGATTTAGGAGTTACTTCATCTACAGCAGGTCAGCATGACAGTAGCTCAGTACTCAGCGAGATTCCTCGACCTCTCGTGCTACTCCACAGATATTCTATGGGACACATTCTTCAGGGCCCAGATATTTGAGTAAGGACTCCTCCATGAGATCAGGGCTTCGATGATCTCCCTCAACATCCCGACACTGGCAGGGGTGCTAGAGTGAGCCCTTATTGTAGGGAGTTTTCTAGCTGAGTAGTCACCAGCAGTGAGACCCACCATAGGGCGACACGTAGCGGAGTCTTCTGCAGCCAGCAGTAGACAGATGTCGCAGAGTTTCAAGCGGACCAGGCCATCAGGTGGGTGACCCCATGATACAGGTTCGGTTGTGCGGGGCACATGAGAGAGAGCAGCCATTCGAGGAGCGGGCAGTGCTATGCATATGGCAGGCAGGGTCAGATGGCTCGTGACTTCCTAACCCGCCACGTAGATGAGCAGCAGACAATAGAGGGACCTCCCAGGAATAGGAATAGGTTTGACCGTGGTGTTCCGCTGGAAGTAGGCAGAAGTGGTAGAGGAGCTAGCCGAGCAGGAGGTGGTGGACGACGATTTGAGGCCCTACCCCCACCACCACCAGGAGGTCCTCCCCGACCACAGGGAGCTGGTGGCCATAGGCGGGCTCAGCTCTAGGTAGTCGAGGCCTACGACCATGGTGCACCTGAGATGATTTGAGGTACTATCTATGTCTACTCCACCCTTGATGTAGTACTTATAAACACAGGTGCAGATCATTATTTTATTGCTACTTCCCTTGTTCAAATCTCGTAGATTACGACAGAGCCATTGTCTTGATCCTTATGTCTAGAGACTCCTATGAGAGCAGACTCAACGATTACGCACTGGTGCTGGTAATGTGAGCTTACTCTGGGAGGCGAGTGCTTTGGTTGGGATCTCCTCATAGCGGCGTCGAGGCCTTACGATGTCATCTTGGGTATGGACTGGTTATCCACAGTTCATGCTCAGATTGACTGTATTAGGAGGAAAGTGTGGTGAGTCTGTGAGTATGGGATGAGTTTTTCCTTCATCGGTGAGAAGGGAGCCTTTGCAATGCAGGATGGACTTACCAAGAGGAGGGGGTAGATGATCACACATCAGTTGGCTAGTCTCATCCTCGGAGCGGTTGATGTGCGAAGTCCGAGTTTTCTTGTTCTGGTAGATTAGTACGCAGATTTTTTCCCTAACAATGTTCCAGGACTACCTTCTCATAGAGAGGTGGACTTCTACATTGACTTGTAACTTAGGACGGAACTGATATCTACTCTCATGTATCGGTTGGCTCCTTCCAAGCTTCGTGAGCTACAGGTACAGCTGGAGGACTTGCAGGGGAAGGGATTTATCTGACCTAGTGTTTCACCCTGGGCATCCCCGATTTTGTTCACCAAGAAGGCGGATGGGAGCTTGCGACTGTGTGTTTACTACCGTCGCCTGAACCAGGTGACTGTGATGAACAAGTACCCACTCTCAAGGATTGACGACCTCTTTGATCAGCTCAAGGGATCACGATGGTTCTCGAAGATAGAAATTAGGTTAGGTTATCACCAGCTCAGAGTTCGAGATGAGGATGTGCAGAAGATGGCCTTCATGTGTCGGTATGGTCACTACGTGTTCTTGGTTATGCCCTTCGGCGTAACCAATGCTCCAGCAGTGTTTATGAGTCTCATGAACATAATATTCCAGCCTTACCTCGATCGCTTTTTAGTAGTCTTCATAGACGACATACTGATCTACTCGACTACTAAGGAGGAGCATACATACCATTTGCAGGTAGTACTGGATACACTCTGAGAGAACCAGCTTTATGGTAAGCTCTCGAAGTTCCAGTTTTGGATTCGAGAGGTTCACTTCTTGGGACATGTCATCTCAGAGGCTGAATTTGCAATGGATCCATGAAAGACTGAGGCAGTACATGCTTGGGAGCCATCCAGGTGTGTCATGGAGGTACAGAGTTTTCTGGGACTGGATGGGTACTATCGAAGAATTGTGATAGACTTCTCCAGAGTTGAAGCACCGCTTTCAACATTGACAAAGAAGGGGAAACCCTTCGTGTGGTCATAGATATTCTAGCAGAGCATTCAGGAGTTGATGCAGAGGTTGAATAGGGCTCCCATCTTGAGGATACCGGAGGAGGGTATTGGGTACGTAGTTTACTATAACCCATCAGGGACTAGACTCGGGTGTGTCATGATGTAGGAGCGAGCAGTGATTGCATATGGTTCTCTGCAGTTGAGACAGCACGAGTTGAACTACGCTAACCATGACCTGGAGTTTTCAGTAGTGGTCTTCACTTTGAAGATGTGGTGGCACTATCTGATGGGAGAGCATTTTACAGTCTACTCTGACCACCAGAGTCTCAGGTACATCTTCTCGCAGAAGGACCTGAACCTAAGACAATGATGATGGCATGAGTTCCTCTAGGACTATGACTTTGAGATAGTCTATACTCTTGGGAAGGGGAACATTGTAGAAGATGCTCTTAGCATGAGATCATGCATTCAGCTACTAGGAGAGGCGATGGAGAAGCTGGCCGCGTTGTAGAAATCCTTTGTGGATAGAGATGGAGCAGCCTTTCTACAGTATCTCATAGTCAATCCTCCACTTCTTTAGAGAGTTAGGGAGGTGCAGTGTGGGGATGTTGACTATGGGACACGACATGCTTAGATATCCATAGGGTAGGCACGTGATGGGTTTTCTGAAGGTGGGGAGCACATCATTCTTTTTAGAGGACGTACCATGGTACCAGTTGCACTTCATGAGGAAGTGTTATGGGAGTTCCACATATCACCTTTAGCGGTACATCCAGAAGTGGCGAAGATGTATCAGGACCACCGAGGACAACACTGGTGGCCAGGTTTGAAGAAGGCATCAGCATAGTTTGTCTCTCGATGCCTCACTTGTCTGCAAGTGAAGGTGGAGCACTATGTTCCAGCAGACTTGGTTCAGCCCTTATAGGTCCTAGAGTGGAAGTGGGATGGGATATCCATGGATTTCGTGACGGGACTTCCACGTACATCCAGAGGACATGACTCTATTTGGGTGATTGTCGACCGACTCACCAAGTCGGCCCCTTCCTACTGATCAGAGAGCAGGGCTCAGTAGAGAGCTTGGGACGCCTCTACGTACAGAAGATCGTATGGCTTCATGGTGTGCCATCAACGATTGTCTCTGATCGAGATGCTCGTTTCACTTCCCATCTATGGAAGGGGTTGCAGGAGGCTTTTGGGACGCAGCTTCGCTTGAGCACCGCTTTCCATCCTCAAACGGATGGTCAGACAGAGAGGACCATTCAAACTCTCAAGGACATGCTCCGTGCATGCGTCCTAGACTTCGGTCGCAGCTGGGAGGATCACTTACCCTTGTTAGAGTTTTCTTATATCAACAGATACCAGTCTACCATCGGGATGGAACCTTACGAGGCACTATAAGACTGACCTTGCAGATTGCCTCTATGCTGGACTGACCCAGGTGAGTCAGCACATGTAGGACTAGAGATGGTGCAGGCTACGACGGAGAAGGTGCAGATCATCCAGGAGCAGATGAAGACTGCACAGAGAAGGCAGAAGTCCTTTGCTGATAAGAGATGGAGACAACTGGAGTTCAAGGATGTCGACCACATCTTTCTACGGGTCTATCCTCGATGAGGTATACGGAGATTTGGCCAAGGCGGCAAGTTATCTCCACGATTCATCAGACCGTTTTAAGTCCTCAGTAGGGTAGGTGAGGTGGCTTACCACCTAGCTCTTCCACCTCAGTTGCACCGGGTGCACGACATCTTCCACGTATCTCAGCTGAGGAGATAAGTGCACGACCCATCCCACATCACCGACCATGGGGAGATGGACATCGATGACGGGGTGACAGCCATGGAGGTTCCAGTAGAGATTGAGGATCGACAGGAGTGGGTACTGTGTGGAAGATCGATATCTCTGGTGTGTGTTCGATGGCAGCACGAGAACCTCAAGGATAGAACATGGGAGTGGGAGGCTCAGATGCATTCTCAGTACCCTCTTTTGTTTTCTTAGTGTGAGTTGTATCTTACAGGGACATAAATCCCTCAGGTGCGGAGAAATTAAAGACCCGTAAATTCTATGGAATTTTTTTTCCTTAAATATAAGAGAATTTTACGAGTCTGCAGTTTCTAACGGCGCCTGATTCCGAGGCCCGGTGTGCCCGGAATCAATTTCTGAAGTTTTATGCTGGTACGTTCAGTAGACGTACGAGCGGGATTTTATATCTTTTAAACCGATGCTCGGAATTGAAATCTGAGGATACCGTTGAACTCATAGCACCATTATTTGCTTAAGGAGACCTTTACCGCCGTTGTGTTTTATCGTGATTGGATGTTAATTTTTGGGGTTTCTAAATAAAATTCAATAAAAATATGTGTAGCATATTTTTATATGAGCGGTGATTTAATCATCCAAGGGGAGGTTAGTAGTGGGGCCCACCCGCACATAACCTCCCTTGGGAGGATGTTATAAGGTGGGGCCAACACAAGCATTCACTACGGGGAAAATGAGCATTTGCGACGGGTTATTTGCGACGGGGTTATTTACCCGTCGCAAATAAGTATCCTTTTGCGACGGGACAGCTTTCCCCGTCGCAAAAGGACTGGCGCGGTTTGCGCGCCAAATCGCGGGAAACTTATTTGCGACGGGCGAATATTCCCGTCGCAAAAAACCGGCGGCGGTAAAAGGTATTTGCGACGGGAATATTCCCCCGTCGCAAATAGTATGTCGGCAGGTGGTTATTTGCGACGGGACCCGTCGCAAATAACTATTTACCCGTTGACCGTAATAAATGTCGGCTAAGGTATTTGCGACGGGTCCCGTCGCAAATAATCTAACCTATAAATACCCCCATCCGTTTTTTTCAAAACATTCTCAAATTCCATCTTCTTCTTCTCTCAAAGTTATATTTCTAAAGTTCAGTTTTTCTTCAGTTTAATTTTTTTCTCCGGAACTGATATTAAAGTTTTGAAGAACGATCAGAGCAGATCAATTTTCAAGATATTTATGTTCAATTTAATTTAATATTTATTTTTAATTTTTTATTAGTTTCAATTATTCTTAATTAGTTGTAATTTAATTATGTTTATATTGTTTTATTACTTAATAAATTTAAATTATTAGTATTGTTCATAGTTAATGGTAATTAGGAATAATTTTTAATAATTTTTAATAATTAAGAATAAATATTAATAATTAGTAATAAATACCAATAATTAGGGATAATAACATTATTACATTATTAGTCTATTTTATTATTAATATTAAAATAATATAATTTTTTATATATATACAATTCTCTTTTCATCTGTGGGTTTGCTGTCTTCACAAGTATTATTTGTATGTGGAGATAGAAAACGCACAGATGAAAGGAGAATTGTATATAAATTAGAAAATTATATTATTTTAATATTAATAATAAAAAATATTAATAATGTTATTATTTGTAATTATTGGTAATTATTCCTAATTATTGATAATTATTCATTTAATTACTAATAATTAGGAACAATTATCAATAATTATCAATAATTAAGAATAATTAGTAATAATTAGTAATAATTACCAATAATTAGTAATAATTAGTAATAATTACCAATAATTAGTAATAATTACCAATAATTAGTAATAATTACCAATAATTAGTAATAATTACCAATAAGTAGTAATAATTACCAATAAGTAGTAATACTTACCAATAATTAGTAATACTTACCAATAATTTGGAATAATTACCAATAATTAACAATAATTAGTAATAATTAGTAATAATTACCAATAATTACCAATAATTACCAATAATTACCAATAATTACCAATAATTACCAATAATTACCAATAATTACCAATAATTAGGAATAATTAGGAATAATTAGTAATAATTAGTAATAATTAGGAATAATTAGGAATAATTAGGAATAATTAGGAATAATTAGGAATAATTAGCAATAATTAGCAATAATTAGCAATAATTAGGAATAATTAGTAATAATTAGGAATAATTAGGAATAATTAGGAATAATTAGGAATAATTAGGAATAATTACCAATAATTACCAATAATTACCAATAATTACCAATAATTACCAATAATTACCAATAAATACCAATAATTACCAATAATTAGTAATAAATACCAATAATTAGTAATAATTAGTAATAATTAGGAATAATTAGTAATAATTAGTTATAATTAGGAATAATTAGTAAAAATTAGGAATAATTAGGAAAAATTAGGAAAAATTAGGAAGAATTAGGAATAATTACCAATAATTAGTAATAATTACCAATAATTAGTAATAATTACCAATAATTAGTAATAATTACCAATAATTAGTATTAATTACCAATAATTAGTATTAATTAACTATAATTAGTAATAATTACCTATAATTAGTATTAATTACCAATAATTAGTATTAATTACCAATAATTAGTAATAATTACCAATAATTAGTAATAATTAGTAATAATTACCAATAATTAGTAATAATTAGTAATAATTAACAATAATTAGTAATAATTACCAATAATTAGTAATAATTACCAATAATTACCAATAATTAGTAATAATTAACAATACTTACCAATAATTGCCAATAATTGCCAATAATTACCAATAATTAGTAATAATTAACAATACTTACCAATAATTACCAATAATTGCCAATAATTAGTAATAATTTCCTATAATTAGTAATAATTGCAAATAATTACCAATAATTGGTAATAATTAGTAATAATTAGTAATAAATATTAATAATTAGTAATAATTACTAATAATTAGTAATAATTACTAATAATTAGTAATAATTACTAATAATTAGTAATAATTACTAATAATTAGTAATAATTTGTAATAATTATCAATAATTAGTAATAATTACTAATAATTAGTAATAATTACTAATAATTAGTAATAATTAACAATAATTAACAATAATTAGTAATAATTAGTAATAATTAGTAATAATTAGGAATAATTAGTATTAATTACCAATAATTAGTATTAATTAACAATAATTAGTAATAATTACCAATAATTAGTAATAATTACCAATAATTAGTAATAATTAGTATTAATTACCAATAATTAGTAATAATTATTATTAATTACCAATAATTAGTATTAATTACCAATAATTAGTATTAATTACCAATAATTCGTATTAATTACCAATAATTAGTAATAATTACCAATAATTAGTAATAATTAACAATACTTACCAATAATTACCAATAATTAGTAATAATTACCAATAATTACCAATAATTGGTATTAATTACCAATAATTGGTAATAATTACCAATAATTGGTAATAATTACCAATAATTGGTAATAATTACCAATAATTAGTAATGATTATTAATAATTACCAATAATTAGTAATAATTAGTAATATTTACCAATAATTAGTAATAATTAGTAATAATTAGTAATAATTACCAATAATTAGTAATAATTACCAATACTTACCAATAATTACCAATAATTACCAATAATTAGTAATAATTACCAATAATTAGTAATAATTACCAATAATTACCAATAATTGGTAATAATTACCAATAATTACCAATAATTGGTAATAATTAATAATAATTAGTAATAATTAGTAATAATTAGTAATAATTAGGAATAATTACCAATAATTAGTAATAATTATTAATAATTATTAATAATTCATAATAATTACAAATAATTAGTAATAATTATCAATAATTACCAATAATTAGTAATAATTACCAATAATTAGTAATAATTAGTATTAATTACCAATAATTAGTAATAATTAGTAATAATTAGTAATAATTAGTATTAATTACCAATAATTAGTAATAATTAGGAATAATTAGTAATAATTAGTATTAATTACCAATAATTAGTAATAATTATTATTAATTACCAATAATTAGTAATAATTATGAATAATTAGTAATAATTAGGATTAATTACCAATAATTAGTAATAATTAGGAATAATTAGTAATAATTAGGAATAATTAGTAATAATTACCAATAATTAGTAATAATTACCAATAATTAGTAATAATTACCAATAATTACCAATAATTACCAATAATTACCAATAATTACCAACAATTAGGAATAATTACCAATAATTAGGAATAATTACCAATAATTAGTAATAATTACCAATAATTAGGAATAATTACCAATAATTAGTAATAATTACCAATAATTAGTAATAATTACCAATAATTAGTAATAATTTCCAATAATTCGTAATAATTAACAATAATTAGTAATAATTAACAATACTTAGTAATAATTACCAATAATTACCAATAATTACCAATAATTAGTAATAATTACCAATAATTACCAATAATTACCAATAATTACCAATAATTACCAATAATTACCAATAATTGGTAATAATTACCAATAATTACCAATAATTGGTAATAATTAATAATAATTAGTAATAATTAGTAATAATTAGTAATAATTAGGAATAATTACCAATAATTAGTAATAATTATTAATAATTATTAATAATTCATAATAATTACAAATAATTAGTAATAATTATCAATAATTACCAATAATTAGTAATAGTTACCAATAATTAGTAATAATTAGTATTAATTACCAATAATTAGTAATAATTAGTAATAATTAGTAATAATTAGTATTAATTACCAATAATTAGTAATAATTAGGAATAATTAGTAATAATTAGTATCAATTACCAATAATTAGTAATAATTAGTAATAATTAGTAATAATTATTATTAATTACCAATAATTAGTAATAATTAGGAATAATTAGTAATAATTAGGATTAATTACCAATAATTAGTAATAATTAGGAATAATTAGTAATAATTAGGAATAATTAGTAATAATTACCAATAATTAGTAATAATTACCAATAATTAGTAATAATTACCAATAATTACCAATAATTACCAATAATTACCAATAATTACCAATAATTACCAATAATTACCAATAATTACCAATAATTAGTAATAATTACCAATAATTAGTAATAATTACCAATAATTACCAATAATTACCAAAAATTAGGAATAATTACCAATAATTAGTAATAATTACCAATAATTAGTAATAATTACCAATAATTAGTAATAATTACCAATAATTCGTAATAATTAACAATAATTAGTAATAATTAACAATACTTAGTAATAATTACCAATAATTACCAATAATTACCAATAATTAGTAATAATTACCAATAATTACCAATAATTACCATTAATTACCAATAATTACCAATAATTACCAATAATTAGTAATAATTCCCAATAATATTAGTACTATGAAAATAATAAAAAAATTATATAATATTAAAATTATCAATATTTGTAACATGTTTTGCTTTATCCTCAACATATTTAATTCTTAAAGGGTCAATTTTTAGGTCTATCTCAATAAAAAGTTTGCGTCAGTCGTGTATGATCTAAACTCTATAATTATCCTAGCTTGAGTGTTTTTTCTAACAAATTATTCAAAACCTGTAATGGTTTTATATTTTATAGAGAAATATGGAACAACGAGGTCGTCAACAATCATTTTTAGGTGACCGCATATGGATAAATCAACGTAGAAATCCAAACGGTTCTGGTTTAAATCCAGTATATGTAGAGGGTGTGGAGACTTTTTTATCATTTGCGGCATCAAATCCAAAATTTGTTTCAGAAGGCAAAATAAAATGCCCTTACAGAAAATGTGTATTGAGAACGTTTGACACGTTTGACAAAGTGGGAGAACATCTCTTGCGTTTTGGTTTTCAAGCAGATTATGTTTTTTGGTATCAACACGGTGAACGCAGTTCCAGAGCAGGTGATACCAACTTGATTCCGGATCCATCCCGGTTTCAAGATTTAGTACATGATGTTGCAGGTTCATCTGTTCAACATACAGAAACTCCGGCTGATATAGCTTCAAATCCTGAGTTGGCACCGTCTGAATTTTATGAGTTGTTGAAGTCTGCTGAGGATGGATTATATCCTGGCTGCAAGATGAGCAAGTTAGAAGCAGTTGCAAAATTTATGGCTATCAAATCAGATAACGGAATGTCAAACACCTGTTTTGACCAGATATTTTCTTTGCTGAAAACACCGTTACCCGAAGGCAATGTTTTTCCTGCAAATTACTATGAGAGTAAGAGGCTGGTTCGAAATTTGGGACTTACTTGTTAGAAGATTCATGCATGTTCAAATGACTGCATTTTATATTCTGGGGAAAATGAGTCGTTGGATAGTTGTCCCACATGTGGGCAACTGAGATATAAAGAAGGACAACACGGGAAGTCTGGTTTGATTCCTGTAAAACAGTTGAGATATTTTCTGCTTACATCCAGACTTCAGCGTTTATTCATGTCTAAGAATACAGCGACAATGATGTCATGGCATAAAGAGAATATTTCAACCGATAAAAGCTTGAATCATCCAGCCGATGGTGATTCATGGAAACATTTTGATAGAGTGCATCCATCCTTTGCTTTAGAAGCTAGAAATGTTCGACTGGGCCTTTCCACTGATGGTTTCTGTCCATTTGGATCTTATGGTAGTCAATATTCATGTTGGCCTGTTTTTTTAACTCCGTACAATTTACCTCCATGGATGTTGATGAAGGAGCCATATATCTTTTTGACTTTACTAATTCCAGGACATCCGAAGAAAAATATTGATGTTTATTTGAAGCCATTGATTGATGAATTAAATTTATTGTGGAGTACTGGTGTCAGTACATATGATGTTGCAATGAAACAGAATTTCATACTGAGAGCAGCATTGATGTGGACAATAAGTGACTTCCCAGCTTATGGGATGTTATCTGGCTGGAGTACACATGGTCAGAAATCATGTCCTTATTGTATGGGAGAGAAAAAAGCATTTATGCTCATTCATGGAAAGAAACCTTGTTATTTTGACTGTCATCGCAGATTTCTTCCAGCTGATCATCCTTTTCGCAGAAACAGATCTCATTTCAGAAAAGGAACAGTTGAAAGGGATGGACCTCCAAAAATGCTATCAGGTTCGGAGTTAAAATCAGTTGTATTTTCATTACCTCCCATCACTTTTGGTCCCACAATAAACCAATAGAAAATTTCTAGTTTTGGGAAAGAACACAATTGGATTAAACGTAGCATATTTTGGGATTTGCCATATTGGTCTGATCTGTTGGTCCGACACATGTTAGATGTCATGCATATTGAGAAGAACTGTTTTGATAATTTGTTTCATACAGTTTTGGATACGCCAGGAAAGAGCAAAGACAATGTAAATGCACGTTTAGATCTTGCCCAAATTTACAGGCGTCCAGAATTGGAACTATTTGAGAATGTCAGAACAGAAAGGTTACTGAAACCAAAAGCAGCTTATACATTGTCTAAAGAAAACCGTTTATTATTTTGTCAGTGGATTGCAGATTTGAGACTTCCAGATGGCTGTGCTTCCAATTTGGGCAGATGTGTAAAGAATGGTCATATTACTGGATTAAAAAGTCATGATTGTCATGTTATAATGGAGAGACTTCTACCCATTGGATTAAGAGGTTTGTTGAATTCTGTGATTTGGGATTCCATAACAGACGTGTCTCTTTTTTTTCAGGAAATTTGTGCGGCTACGGCAGATTATGATGCTCTAGGAAAACTTGAAAAAGATGTTGTTGTAATTATATATAAACTGGAAAAAATATTTCCGCCGTCTTTCTTCGACTCAATGGAACATTTGATGTTACATTTTCCATATGAAGCCAAATGTGGAGGTCCGGTACAGTTTCGATGGATGTACCCATTTGAAAGATGCATGCAAAAATTGAAAAGAAAAGTACGTAACAAAGCATCTGTTGAAGGATCTATTGCAGAAGCTTATTTGCAAGAGGAAATATCTTTTTTCTGCTCCCATTATTTTGAATCTGAGTATCCTTCAAAACACAACCGACTGGGATGGAACGAGATAAATATTGATGAAATCGACAATCAATTATCTATTTTCAACCAGTCAGAGCTTGGTTTTGGTGGAGTTTATGAACGCTGGCTTTCAGATGATGAACATCAGAGAGCTCATACGTATGTTCTGCTCAACTGTGAAGAGATGACATCAGTTGTACTATAAGTGTTTATATCACTTATTCTATCATTTATGTTACAGTAAATATCTTTGGTTTTTATAGGTTGTATGATAGTCATATCAAGAAACAAATTCCATAAATTACAGCAGCTGCTCTCGAAGAATGTCGACTGAAAAATTTCTCTCAGTGGTTTCAAAAACTGGTAACATAAATTCTTTATCTTTTATCAACTCATTCAATGTATAGTTTACTATATTGATAATTATTTCACAAATTTTCAGGTGTCTCGACATGCTGATAAAATTGACAAACGGCTGTGTGTATTGAGTAACCCACCTTCCAAACTTGTTAAAACTTATAATGCATATGTGGTGAATGGATTTCGATTCCACACACATGCATATGGGGAATTGAAAAAAACAATGAACAGTGGAGTTAGTTTGAGAGGATCTCATCATCGAGAAAATGAAGTTGACTTTTATGGCATACTTGATGAAATCATTGAACTCTGTTATCTTGGACAACATTACATAACCATGTTCAAATGTCGGTGGTTGGATACAGAGAGAGGCGTGTGTGTTCATCCGACTCATGGAATCATCGATATTAAATGTAAAAGTGTTCTCGCAGTAAATGAACCATTCTTATTGGCTCAACAGGCACATCAAGTTTATTACGCAAAGTACTGTGCTACATCAAGAGACTTGACTGATTGGTGGAGTGTAATAAAAATCAAAATTCGAGACAATCAGTTTAGTCAAAGTGAATGTGCTTTCACTGATGTGCAAAGAATTGAAGTTTTTCAAGAGAGTACTCAAAATCAATCTTTTTTGCAAAGATACATGAGTATCGATGACGACACCCCACATTTAAGAGTCAGTGATGACGATGATATTAATGATGTCACATATGAATTTGAAATGGTAAGAGATGAAGCAACTATAACTCGAATGGATATCGATGATGTTGAGGAGGAATATGAAGATGACATTGACATATATGAATATGATGATGAAGATGAACACTGATAGAATTCCATGGTATTTATATACAATCATAATATGTATATATGTATATATAATAGTAATTATGAATTATTTGCTAACAACATTAACATTTTCTGTTTCAGATGGACGACGCCACATTTCGTGAGTTGGCGGATGCTGACCTGACTTTCGATGCGGATGAGTTGCTGCCAGATGACCCTCAGCCTACAGGCGCTCCAGGGAGTACGTTGAGGGGGCGCGGTCTTGAACGATTGATGATTCCTGACCCCGTCCCCGAGCGACGTCCACGTCTTGGGTTTGATCCACGCACACGGAGGTGTGATAACCTGTCTGATAACCTGTTGATTTGACTAAGTTTTCATTAATATATCCACATAATAAATGTTTATTATTTTTAAAGTTTTCCGCATATAGCAGTCGGACAGGGCAGTGCTATTTTGCGCAACTATTTCTCTCAGTCGTGGACCACATGGGAGCAGATTCCCATTGATGTGCAGCAGGCCATGTTCGGCCATTGGTTGGTACGTACGTAAATAAATAATTTTTATTTTGAAAATTATTTCATTTCTAACTTGATATTTTGATTTATTTGTAGGGTTTATGGTATCCGATCGAGGATACCATGCGTGACGCCATCCACGAGGCATGGGAGGTGGCCATGCGTGATCGCCTTCGTTAGTTTTTGCACAATTTAAGAAAAGCTGCGATGAAGAAAGCAGGAGTGTCAGATTTTGACGAGTCATGTAGAGCACACCGACCAGAGTACATTTCATCCCATGTATGGGATGGATTATGTGTGCACTGGTTGAGTGGTGCCTTTCAGAAGAGATCATCGTTGGGGAGGCAGAATCGGGGGAGACAGGAGGTGACTCATCGAGCTGGGAGTCGTTCTTTCAGTACTCATAGACAGCATCTGGTACGTACATTATTTATAAATATTTTATATAACTATAAATATTAACAGTTTATTTTTTATTCTTATAGGCTGTCGAGCACCCCGATATTACGGAGTACGACGTATATCGGAGGATGTATAGTGATCCTGCTACTGGGGAGCTCAGAGGTGATCGTCAGCATCACATCGTGGTTAGTATTATTTGTTTTCAAGTTTAAAAATTAACTGTATATAATATATTCACAATTTTAATTTTAAATTGCAACTACAGGAGTCGTATGAGGCCGCAGCGTCATAGGCCCGGCCTGAGAGTCAGGCCGAGTCATCAGATCAGACCACTGGTCGTCAGTTTGATGAGGCGGCATGGATGAAGGCCACCCAGTATGCCTTCGAGAAGGGCCGGGTAGTTGGTATCAGCTCTCGACTGACTCCCGGAGATTATTATGGCAGTGCTGCGATGTCGACGTCCAGCTCGAGAGGAGCTCGTGCATCTTCTTCTGCTACACAGTATGAGGATCAGTTGCGATCTCAGACTGCACTGATAGAGAGTCTCCGACAGGAGCAGGAGCAGATGCGTCAGCAGCATGAGGAGGAGCGTCGACGCCAGCAGCAGCTGTACGAGGAGCAGACAAGTCGGTGGCAGCAGCAGCATCAGGAGCAGATGGAGTACATGCGCTGACTCACTCATGCTTTAGGGATGGAGTTTCCTCCACCACCATCTGCAGATCCCCCACCTCCCCCCCCCTCCTTCAGATTAGAGATTGTACTTATGTTATAAAATTTGTGAAATCAAATTATTATTTTTTTTCTATTCGTAGTTTCTGTCTCATTATAAAATATTAATAATATTATATTTTTAAATAACAATATTAATATGAATAATAATATTATTTATATTTTATAATATTAAATTATATATATATATTAAAATTTTATAATATTATAATTTAATTATATTTTTTGTAATACTTGAATTATTTTAATATTTGAATGTAAAATAATTCTATTATTTTTATATTAATTAAAATAAATTATTAATATTTTTTTATTTATGAATTATAATTCTAATATTATTATATTAATTAAATCATTTATTAATATTCTATTATTTTTTATTTTTGAATTATAATTCTATTATTATTATATTAATTAAAATAATTTATTAATAATTTATTATTTTTATTTGTGAATTATAATTCTATTATTATATTAATGAAAATAATTTATTAATAATTTATTTTTTTTATTTTTTTATAGTATTTGCGACGGGATACTATGCCTGTCACAAATACTAGTATTATTAATAGTTTTTTATTTTTTTAAAAAAATAGTTTTTGCGACGGGCCCGTCGCAAAAACTATTTTAAAAGTTTTTTACAAAAATACGGAGTACTATTTGCGGCGGGGAGAATGACCGTCGCAAAAAACGGCTTTAGCGACGGGTCCATCGCAAATAATTGTTGTTGCGACGCCGTTTTTAGCAACGGGCTATTTGCGACGGGCCCCCGTCGCAAAAATCCATTTGCAACGGGATCCCGTCGCAAATGCCCCGTCGCAAATACCTGTTTTTCTAGTAGTGATTAAACCCCCTTAACCCCCCTTTAACCCTCGGAACTCCCAATTTATTTGGAAACCTTCTACCTTTCCTCAAAATGGTGCCAACACACCTAAAGATTAAATAATGCCTCAATTAATTAATCTATTTGAAATCTGTTGAAATTTTTACCAACAATAAAATAATAGACAAAGCCTTTTATTTTATTTTGTTTGGTTGGAAACTTTCATTTGGGGGTAGAACTTTGAGAGGACTTGGGAGATTCTCAAAGAACGACATCCTCCCCAACGAAGAACGACATCCATCTCCGACGAAGAACAAGGACGTCGCTCGTGCCCAGGATCAGTGGTGTGTGATGGGCGCAATGTATGACGACATCTTGGAATTATTTTCCCTCTCCTTTATTAACGTCCATTGAATCGAGGTTGGGGTTTGTTTTCATTAAATTAAATCCACGTTCCTCGTCGTTTATTATGGTTCGAAGTTGAAAATTATTATCACCTAATGCAGAGGGCGCGGGCCGAAGCAACATAGCCTGATGTCCCTCAATTTTTTCTTGTTTGGTTAACGTCAAAGGAGGAGCCGAAATTGCAAGGTGTCGTCGCACCACGCCGGAGAAGAACTGTGGCCAGGAGGGCTGCGGCGGACGAAAGGGGCGCGGCCCCGTCACGCCACGCCGCGCTGGGAGTGTGGAACCGAGGCCATGGTGGGCCGCGGAAAAGGGGTGCGGCGCCGGCATGCCGCACCGGAGAGGAACCACCACCAGTAGGCCCATGGTAGAGGAAGAAGTACGGCACCGTCACGCTGCCCGCTGCAGCCGAAGGCCGCAGACAGGTCAGGTCGCGACAGTGGAGGCGCGGCGTCGTCGTGCCGCACGGAGAGCAGGAGGATCGTCGCGCCGTCACGCCACGTGAAGAGCAAGAGGACCGCGACGTCGTCGCGCCACGGTGGAGGAGCGGTGGGAGCCGGCCGGGCTAGCCGCTGTGGAGCTGTTCAAATGGGACCACTCGGGTCCCGCGGCTCCTGAACCGGCATAATGTGTCGGTTCTGTTTGACAAACCAGGGGGCAGCACGCCCCTCCCTTGCATGGCCTGTCGGGCCGTCACGGGCTAGGATGCAATAGTCGGGCCACTACGGGTCGGGCCGCCACGGTCGGGCCGCCCTTCGGCCACGCCGTCACGGGCCGGGCTGCCATGGGCCGTGCCGCCCTTCTGTCGGGCTGGCCCGCGCCTTCGGGCTGGGCCGCGCCTTCGGGTTGGGCCGCGCCTTTGGGCCTGGCTGCTCCTTCAGGCCAGGCCGCCCACTCGGTTTGGGCAGCACCCATGGACCATTTCAGACTCCGGTTCGGACCGGGTCGGGTCGGGTCAGACCGTACCCAGGCCCGCTATGGCCATTTACACCTTTTAGCTTGCATCTTAGGATACGGGTGTCCGATCGACGAACCATCTACGGCAATGGAATTCTTGGAGAGAGACAATTCCTTTGAAATACCTCACATGAGGTTTGGATATAGTTGGGGTATGGTTAGGTTCTTTTGAACCTAAAAACCAACAGGGCCCCTAGAACGGAAATGCCAAAAACTCACAGACCGAGCGTCCGATTGACACACCATCTGTCGCGTTGGGTTTCTTATTATGAGACGGAACTACAGGATACATCAACTCAAGATTTTGTGGCAATTGATGTATTGAAACATGGCTCGAGGAGCGGACCCTCCCGGAATTGAGCATGTTGTGTGCTGGAACACTAGGGATGGCTGCGACTAAGATGACTGGATCCTCTGTGGGTTCGACAGTGACAATACTATAATAGGATCCTCCGTGGGTTTGACAACGATGACTTCTGTACCAGGATCCTCCATGGGTTCGACAGGGGGGGCTTTTGTACTAGGATCCTCTGTGGGTTCGACAGTGACGACTTCTGTACCAGGATCCTATGTGGGTTCGACAGCGCTGATATTGTTCCAGAATCCTACGTGGGTTCGAAAGAGGAGATGATTCAGAGGCTACATCAAATCATCTCTCTCCCTCTTTATGTGTTGTAAACCTGTGTGATCTAAGTCTTGTCTTTCAATCATTATCATCGAGGTGATTGAATTTACTTCCTTTGTGGACTGAGTTGTGCTTGGGCTCGAGAGTTGGAGTCGGACTGTGACTGGTAACTTCGGTATATGTATGGGCATATACCTAAGTGGGGTTTTTTGATACTTCATCATTGTATCTTTCATCTTTGTTTTATCCTTAGTGGATTCTGGGAGACCTTCGAGGGTCTCGGGGTCCCCAACTGAGTATTGTTATACTCACACCCTACACTGGCTTCGCCTGCACCTTGTTGTGTTCTGTGAAGATGATGGACAACAGTGATCAAGGCTGAGGGTAGAAGATGGGAGGATACTCGGAGCTGGACTAGACGAGACCTACCTTAGGGACGAGTTTATCAACATATGTACCTACCCTTCAGGTAGGATTCCTGGGCGGATGATCCAAGAGTTGTTTTTTCCCTTTTTACTTGGACTTGTACTTGTTGTTCAGTTGGGTTTGTATACTAGCCCACTTACTTTCAGCACACCTTTCTTTTCGATTTTAGTACTTGTTTCTTATACTTCTTGTGTTCAGATTATGAGTGTTACAGGTTTAAAGGAAATGCCTTCCCTTTTATTTGGGATTCACCTCTGGTGCTAGTCACCAGCCCCTGGCCTATGGAAGGTGGGCTTGGGGTAGTCACGACATGAGCCCTGAGGACGTGTTGTGACAAATTGGTATCAGAGGAGTTGGTTCTACCGCAGAACATGGACTCTGATTCTTTTAACAGCATTAGTGTTAAGTGTTTTGGGTGTGGTTATCAGTTTAGGGAAGTCGGTGTTGGTGTGGCGGCTGACGTATCCATACACTAGGACTCTGACTTCTGATTTCCGACTCAGTGCATGAAAACACTGATTGCGCATGTGTTTCCTTTGAAAAGTTTTCTTCGTGATTACTTTGAGTCATATCACCTGTTATATTGTCTTAACAGTGGAACAGCTATTTCTTTTTAGGATGGCCCCACGAAGGCAGCCAGCTAGGGTACCGAGTTTCGTACGAGATGGAAGCCCACCAAGCGACGAGGCCTCGGTGCAGGGCCCCATCACAGCAGAGGTACCAACGGTACCACTACCTGTTGGGCCACTGATACCACCAGATCCAGTAGTAGAGAGTGCACTCCCTCTGAGTGCGTTGCACGAGTTCCAGTTCCAGAGGCCTCCTAGGTTTCGGGGAGAGACGGACCCCCAGGAAGCTGAGGATTGACTGGACGCTATTGTGAATGTTTTCATATTGGTAGGGACAGTAGCCGACCTCATGGTGATTTTTTCATGAGTTTCATGCATGCAGCAGTAGGAAGATGGTGGAGCCTGATGCTCCACTTGCATGACGAGGCATCATTACTCTAGGCAGACTTCGAGAGTCACTTCCAGTCAGAGTTTGTTCCAGCCACCATTCTTATGGTGTGGATTCAGGAGTTACTTCATCTGCAGTAGGGCAGCATGACAGTAGCTCAGTACTCAGCGAGACTCACCAACCTCTCACGCAACTACACAGATATGGTACGGGACCCATTCTTCAAGTCCCGGACCTTCGAGCAGGGACTCGGGCATGAGATCAAGTCTTTGATGATCTCCCGCAACATCCCGACGCAGGCGAGGGTGCTAGAGTGAGACCTTCTTGTGGAGAGTTTTCCAGTCGAGCAGTCTCCAGCAGCGAGACCAACCACAGGGCGACACGTAGCAGAGTCTTCTACAGCCGGCAGTAGACAGATGTCGCAGAATTCCAAGCAGAACAGGACATCAAGTGGTCGACCCCATGATACAGGTTCAGTTGTGCGGTGCACATGAGAGAGAGCCAGCCATTCGATGAGTGTGCAGTGCTATGCATGCATCGGGTAGGGTCACATGGCTCATGAATGCCCGACCTACCATGCAGATGAACAGAAGACAGTTGAGGGACCTCTCAGAAAGAGGCAGAGGTTCGACCATGGTGGTCCGCCGGGAGCAGGTAGACATGGCAGAGGAGCTGGCCGAGCAGCAGGTGGTGGAAGAAGATTTGAGGCCCTACGCCCACCACCAGCAGAAGGTCCACCCCGACCACCGGGATCTGCCAGACAGAGGCGGGCTTAGCTCCAGGCAGTCGAGGCTTATGACCACAGTGCACCTGAGATGATTCGAGGTACTATCTATGTATACCTACCCTATCTTCAGTACTTATAAACACATGTGTGATTCATTATTTTATTTCTGATGCCCTTGTTTGAAGCTCGGAGATTCCAACAGAGCCTTCAGCTCGATCCTTATGACTAGAGACTCCTACGGGAGAAGACTCGACGATTATGCACTGGTGCCAGCAGTGTGAGCTTACTCTAGAAGGCAAGAGTGTCGGCTGGGATCTCCTCATAATGGCGTCGAGGCCTTACGACGTCATCTTGGGTATGGACTGGTTATCCACAGTTCATGCTGAGATTGACTGTATTAGGTAGAAAGTGTGGTGTGTCCGCGAGGATGGGATGTGGTTTTCCTTCACCGGTGAGAAGGAAGCCTTTGCAGCGCAGGATGGACTTACCCAGAGGAGGGGACAGCCGATCACACATCAGTTGGCTAGTCTCATCCTCAGAGAAGTTGATGTGCGGAGTCCGAGTTTTCATGTTGTGGTGGATCAGTACCCATATGTTTTCCTTGATGATGTTCCAGGACTACCTCCTCATAGAGAGGTGGACTTATACATTGACCTGTACCTTGGGACGACACCGATATCTACTCCAGCATATCGGATGGCTCCTTCCAAGCTTTGTGAGCTGCGGGTACAGCTAGAGGACTTGCAGGGGAAGGGATTTATCCAACCCAGTATTTCACCCTGGTCATCCCCGATTTTGTTCTCCAAGAAGAAGGATGGGAGCTTGCGACTGTGTGTTGACTACCGTCACCTGAAACAGGTGACCATGAAGAACAAATACCCACTCCTGAGGATTGACGACCTCTTTGACCAGCTCAAGGAATCATGATGTTTCTCGATGATAGAACTTAGGTCAGGCTATCACCTGCTCAGATTTCGAGGCAAGGATGTGCAAAAGACGGCCTTCAGGTTTTGTTGTGGTCATTATGTGTTCTTGGTTATGCCCTTCGGCATAATCAACGCTCTAGCAGTGTTCATGAGTCCCATGAACTGAATCTTCCATCCTTACCTCGATCGCTTTGTTGTTGTCTTCTTCAAAGACATATTGATTTACTCGACTACTGAGGAGGAGCATGCCTAACATTTTCAGGTAGTACTGGACACACTCCGAGAGAACCAAATTTATGGTAAGCTCTCGATGTGCCAATTTTAAATTCGAGAGGTTCACTTCTGGGGACTTGTCCTCTCGGAGGCTATAGTTGCAGTGGATCCAGCGATGATCGAGACAGTACTTGCTTGGGATCCACCCAAGAGTGTGACGGAGGTACGGAGTTTTCTGGGACTGGCTGGGTACTATCGAAGATTTGTTCTAGACTTATCCAGAGTTTCAGCACCGCTTTCAGCATTGACGAAGAAGGGTAAACCCTTCGTGTGGACAGAGAGATGCTAGCAGAGCTTTCAAGAGCTGAGGCAGAGGTTGACTAGTGCGCCCATCTTGAGGCTGCCGAAGGAGGGCGTTGGGTACGTAGTCTACTGCGATGTATCTGGGATCGGACTTGGGTGTGTCCTGATGTAGGAGAGAGAAGTGATCCCATATGGTTCTCAGTAGTTGAGACAACACGAGGAGAACAACACTCACCATGACCTGGAGTTAGAAGCAGTGGTCTTCGCCTTGAAGATGTGGTGGCACTATCTAATGGGCGAGCGTTTTATAGTCTACTCTGACCACCAGAGTCTCAGGTACATCTTCTCATATAAGGACCTGAACCTGAGACTGTTAAGATGGCTTGAGTTGATCCAGGACTGTGACTTTTAGATAGTCTATACTACTGGGAAAGGGGACGTTGTAGCATATTCTCTCAGCAGGAGATCATGAATTCAACTGCTAGGAGAGGCGAGGGAGAAGTTGGTTGCATTCCAGATATCCTTTGTGGATAGAGATGGAGCAACCATTATACAGTCTCTCATAGTCACCTCTCCACTTCTTCAAAGAGTCAGGGAGGCGCAGTGTGGGGACATTGACTGTGAGACGCGATGTGCTCAGATATCCACAGGGTAGGAACCTGATGGGTTTTTTGAAGGTGGGGAGCACATCATTCTCTTCAGAGGATGTACCACGGTGCCAGTTGCACTTCAGGAAGAAGTGTTGCGGAGTTCCACACATCTCCTTTAGCGGTACATCTAAGAGTGCTGAAGATGTATCAGCACCTCCGACGACAGCACTGATGGTCAGGTATGAAGAAGGCAGTAACAAAGTTTGTCTCTTGATGCCTCACTTGTCAGAAAGTGAAGGCAGAGCACCAGGTTCAAGCAGACTTGGTTCATCCCTTAAAGGTCCCAGAGTGGAAGTGGGACGGGATATTCAAGGATTTTGTGACGGGACTTCCACGTACATCTAGAGGACACGACTCTATCTGGGTGATTGTCAACCGACTCACCAAGTCAGCCCACTTTCTACCGATCAGAGATTAGGGCTCATTAGAGAGCTAGGGACGCCACTACGTACATGATATCGTTCGCCTTCAAGGTGTGTCATCGACGATCATCTTCGATCGAGATTCTTGTTTCACTTCCCGGCTATGGAAGGGGTTTCAGGAGGCTTTCGGGATGTAGCTTCACTTCAGCACCGCCTTCCATCCTCAGAAGGATGGTCAGACAGAGAGGACCATTCAAACTCTCGAGGACATGCTCCGTTCATGCGTTCTCGACTTCGGTCGTAGCTGGGAGGATCAATTACCCTTGGTAGAGTTTGCGTGTAATAGCAGCTACCACTCTACCATCAGGATGCCACCTGACGAGGCACTATAAATCGGTCCTTACAGATTGCCTCAGTACTGGATTGACCCAGGGGAGTCAGCACTTGTTGGACAACAGATGGTGCAGGTTATGACAGAGAAGGTGCAGATCATCCAGGAGTAGATGAAGACTGCACAGAGAAGGCAGAAGCCCTATGCTGGTAGCAGACTGAGATCACTGGAGTTCGAGGATGGCGACCACGTCTTTCTATGGGTCTCACCTCGATGAGGTCTATAGAGATTTGGCCAAGGTGCCATGTTATCTCTGCGATTCATCGGACTGTTTCAGATCCTCAGCAGGGTAGGCGAGGTGTCTTATCGTCTGGCTCATCCACCACAGTTGCACCGGGTGCACAACGTCTTCCACGTATCTCAGCTCAGGAGATACACGCACGACCCGTCCCACATCATCGACCACAGAGAGCTGGACATCGATGATGGGGTGACATTCACGGAGGTTCCAGTAGTGATTGATGATTGATAAGAGCAGGTCCTGCGTGGACGGTCGATACCTCTGATGCATGTTCGCTGCCAGCACTGGAACCTCCAGGAGAGCACATGAGAGTGGGAGGTGAGGTGGCTCTATTTTTACATAGTTTTTCCACATCTTTTTTACTTCATTTTTAATGATTTAATTAATTATTTAATCACTTTATACTAAATAACTATACTTTTGTATTTTTTTATAGTTATCTTTGTTAATTAGTCAATTTTTATAATTAATTATGTATTTTTAGTCTTTAAATTAATAATTTTAATCTTACTTTACTTTTCTAATTTAATTATGTCTTATTTAGTTTGGTTAATTTAAGTCTGCCTGACTTTTTAAAAAACTAACATTTTTATAAAACAATTATTAATTGATGTAATTCTATTTAATTAACATAGAAATTATTTTAATATTTTATCTATTATTTTAGTAACATTAGAATAGGTTAGCAATGTTAATTAATTTGTTTAGTCATCCTACTAATCATTTAAGTAAATAATATGTGTTTTTAATTAAATTAAGTAGTTCTATTTTTAATTTTATGTATTCAATTAGCTAATTAATTAATTAATTAAGAGTTTTTAAACATTAATTATATTCTATTATGTATGCAGTTTAAATTATTAATTTTTTTATTGCTTTTAGTCTACCAGTGTGGTAGACTATTAATAGTGGTGACCTATTGGGTCACTGATGCTCTTCATTTCTACTCACTACAACCTTGTAATTATTTATTTAGTAATTCTAATTTAAGTCTTTTATTAATTTAGTTTAACAATTATTTAGTATATAATTTAAGTGTTGTCAGTTAACAATTTTAATGTTTTAAAGGTTAATAAAATTTTTGTCTTAATTAATGGTGTTTAGAATTATTTTAATTAATTATTTTATGTTTTTTTATTTAGTTTACTTGGGTTTTAATTTTAGGTTTAATTTTTGTGTTTATTTTAAAGGTCATTGTTAGTATTCAATCGATGACCATTTTACCTTTTCCAGCTTACTGGTAGCTCTCGTCTAAGTATATTGGTAACCTTTTAATTTTATACTACTGGTAAATTTAATTTATATGTCTAACAGTGACTTATTTTCCTCATTGGTAGCCCTCTTTATTGTTCTATCAGTAACCTTCTTTCTCTTCCCAAACGGTGAGTTTTTATTTTTTATTTTATTTTTATCGGTGACCCCGGGTCAGTTATCCCCTTTGTTTCTAATTCTAACAGTTACCTTTCCTATTTAAAACTATCGGTGAGGGTCTACTTTTGGTATATAGGTGACCTTGCCCTGTTATGTTCCTTTAATTTTGTTATTATCCATAACATTGACCAACTCACCGTTGCATCCCTCTCTTTCTCACTATTAGACTTGTTGCGATGTTGCTCTGTTTTATTTCCCTTTATCACTGATTTAATCCAATCTCACTGTTATGCATTTTCCTCCACACCGTTTCTCTTCCACCCTGTTTCCTTCCTCCTACTGACCCAACTAAACCCTACCCTTCGCCGCCACTGCTGATTAAAGAAGAGACGCCACGTCAGATGCCGCTGGAGTTGTAGCGCCACAGAGAAGAAGGATGAGGATGACCTGGGCCAGTTGGATGTATCGCGTCGCTGGGAGGAGCACGCCGTCGGGTCAAGAGGAAGAGCCGAGCTGTGGTGGGTGTGTGCTGCTGCAAGCCGAGGGAAGTCGGTGCTGAAGCTGCTGGGGAGCAGATGAGGATTCTGCCGGGTTCAAAGGAAGAAGAAGACCTCCCCTCCCTCCTGCGCCGTCGGAGGAAGAATAGATAATGAAAGAAAATTAAATTAAATAATAAAAATAATAATAAAAGTAAAGCAAAGCAAAAAGAAGAAAGAAAAAAATGAAGTTAACTTTAATTAATCAGTTGAATATAATTGAATTTATAAAAGTCATAGTTTAAATCAAATAAAATTATAATAAATAGATAAATTATAAATTAAAATACAAAACTAAATTAATAATAAATTTTAACAATTAATTAATATACTGTTAATAGTATAAATGTATAATTAATAATAATTATAAATAATCTTTAAAAAATAATTATTAATTTAATGAAATATTTAAAACTAAATTATTAATTCTAAGTACTATATTAAAATTAATTAATTTTTATATTAATTGAACAATTTAATTTCTTTAAAAGTAATTATAATAAAAATAAAATTATTAATTAATACTATCTAAATTGTTATTTTAATTACTTATTTTCTTATGATGTTAAACATTAATAACTTAGTTAAAAATGATTAAATAAATAACTTAGTAAATATAACTATTAACTTAATTTAATTTCTTGATAAATTTATGTATTACCATAGTACTGTTAAGTGAATAATTTTTATAGATAATATAAAATAAATAATAATTATCAATTAAGATATTTATTAATTAACTTTAGTTAAATTTTTAATAATTATTATTATCTTTGTGTTTTCACTGATTTATTTTTTTTATAACATGTACAGGTTCATACCAAAGTCAGAAACACATCTATGTGCACAAAACTAACTCATCAGGAGTTAGTTACGTGAGGAAAACTCACGCGATGTGCCCGTTACGAAAAAATGCACGTTGTGTCGTGCATTTGTGAAGAGTTTTGGAAGACGGTGGAAGATGTGTGGTGACATGGAGTTGATTATGGTGGATATTAAAGCAGAATAGCAGCAGAATTTGATGGGGGACTCTCATTCATTTTTCCACGAACACATCAGATGAGAGCGGAGACTCCCAAGAGATAGCAAAGCAGGAGATGAAGGAGTCAGGAGGTAGAGTCAAGCTAGAGGAGTTCTTCTTCCCTCTTTCCGTAACTCTTGCACTCTGTTCCTTGGTTGTATTCAATGATTTAGGAAATATAATAATAGGTTGAAATTTCTTTTCTCAGGAACTTTAAAACCTTCTGGTTATGATTTTTAAATCTTCATTTTCTGATCTTTTTACGAAATTAGAATCAGTTTGCGAGACTGATTCTGTTTCTAATATTTTGATCATTCACACTTCAATGTTTACAATTTCAAACTTCAATATCGACTGGCAAGGTTGATCTTGAATTAATTTTTCAAATCCTTAACAGTATAAGCTTTGGAAATTTATGGCGAGTTCTTTTCCAAATGTTTTCTTAAAACATCTTGCAGTTCAATTAATTTTTGGTGTGGCGAACTCCAAGACTTAATCATCTGCCTGTAGAGTTTCCTGGTAAGGGAAATTCTTCAGTCTTTCTTGAAGTGTGATTCGATTGTAGCTATGGAGAGAGCATCCATTCGAACCAGTAGTTTAGAATTCTTGAGTACTTAGTTGGTCTCGCTTCTTTGTCTTGCTTCTTAAAACTAGTATATTGTATTACTCTAGTTATCAGTATTAGTGTAAATTTCGGTTTCTTGTAAAAAAAACCTAGTTTCCTTATCCTCTTTCCATTTCATCAATAAAATAAAAAAATAAATATAAAAAGTAAGAAAGTTTTTTCCCCACTGCTGACAACAGTGGGGGTTTTAAAATTCAAAACCGTATAATTCACTCATCTGCCTTCTCTGTGGATCGACCCCACTCTACTATACTAGTGTAGGAGTAATAAATGTAATTTTGAGAGCCATAACGATCTCCGGCCACATAAAAAATTAGGCACCATTGCCGGGGAAGGCACCCACTAAGAATCTAAGGCTTTAATAAATAAAATTAAAAAAAAATTAAAAAAAAATTAAAAAAAAAATCTGTGAACATTTGATGTTCGTGTTGTGTGTTTGAGTTATATTTTAATTTTTGTGTGAGTTTGATCTAAATTTTTTTACAAAAATGGAACATTATGAAAGTACAAACTACTACACTGGACCTTACTATGTTTTTTTGTGGTGATTATGGACATACTGCTTGGCATTGTGCCTATAACCAGCCACAAAAGGATTTTTACATTGAAGAAAATGAACAATATGAGTCTAGTACTGACACCCATGCTAAAATTGACCTAATTAATTCTAAATTGGATGCTGGGGTGGAACTAATTAACAATTGGTTAACTCAAACCCCTGAAATTCAACTTTGAGATTCTCAAGAGCGAGATCAAAGAATGAAAAGATTGGAAAACATGCTCTTGGAATTACAACAAATGGTTAAAGAACAAGAAGAATTTGAAGAGAATGAAAAAGAAAATGTTTGTAAAAGATTTGAAAATCAAATTGAGGAAGAAAGTGACAGTGAAACTGGAAAAGAAACCATTCTCTTTGAAAAATCTGATTATGTTGAACTAAATATGGAAATAACCAACTCTCTGAGTCAAGAACACAACATTGATAATCCAATAAAGAAATTTATTGTAGTAGAGTTAGACAATTTTGAAGATTAATTGAAACAGATTGAAATAGATTGCCCAGTTCTTTTCATAATTCCTACTTTTGAAGAAAAATCACTATTTTAGAAGTTTTGATAATGAAGTCACTCAGGTTGAAGATATACTAGAAAATGAAAATTTGAATGTTAAAAACTCTTCACCTAACTTTTCTGTTGTTCTAAACAATAAGCCTGGACGTGATGTTGGGTATAATCTAGATGAGAATATTTAAATGGAAATCATAGAATCTCAAATTTTTGAACCTAAATTGAACACTTCTCTTCCATGTTTTGATACTCCAAACCCAATAATCTCTGAAATGTTGATGGATGATGAAGATGAGGGAATGATATTTGAAGAAAGACAAACAAATGAGTTCTCATTTCCCTATTCTCATTGTAACCACTTTTCTAAAACTTTGTGTAATGAAATAGAATGTAGTGTTAACCAACTTGAGGTGAATTGTCTTAACTTGAATATACTAGAAACCGAATTTATTGAAACTGAATTGTACAACTCTTCTCCTAAAAATGAATTTCAACACCCAAATGACATGGTTTTAGAAAGTGAGCCTTTTGAACTTAAACTTGAAAGAGAGGTTGAACACACACTTGATCTAGGAAGAACTGATTTGATAGAAGCAGCAGATATTCAGTGTGATTTAACATATGAGGATCTTTTGGAAGATATTTATAACATTATTAGACATGAATCTATTGGTGATAAAATAAATTCTTTTCCCTGCTTATCACTTCCATCCTCGCCTGTGAAGGGTTCTGAGCCTTCTCATGATACTGATAGTAGTCTAGAGGGAGAATTAGTCTTGAGTTTCATTGTACATGATTCTATTCAACACTCTATTAAATCTCTTCTTGAACCTACTATTCAGTATTCACCTATTTGCACCCTTGAATTTGAACCTGTTAGTGTTGAGGTTAATAGAGATAGCTCTGAGGTCATTGATACACACATTTAAGCACATAGATCTATGTTGTCCATTCATGTGTATTAAAATCATGAAATGTCTGAAATTATTCTGGAAATGGATAGCACTATACACACTACTACTAAAGGGTGCTACTTAGGGGTTATTTTAGGCTATAAGAATTTAGTTAATGATATGTTGAGTCTTATAGCCCATATAATTCATTGTTCTATTAAAAATAATTGGGCCAAACACATTTGGTGGTTCTTATTAAGGAAACCACATCCACCTAGTTACTACGGTTAGTTGCTAGGCGAGTCCGGCTTGAGACTTTAAACCTAGTGCTTCATGGGAGGCAACCCATGGTTCTTCGTTTGTTTTCAATAAAAAAATTGTGATTAAATAAAGTCTAACTGAAGACTTTAAAATCAGTGCTTCATGGGAGTCAACCCATGCTCTTTCTTTGTTTCATTTTTGTACTGTTTAGTGTTGAATAATGTGCTGCTTTTTTGTCTTCCATATGCTCTATATCTGCTGGAATTTTGTTCTTGGTTTACATACTATGTGTTTTTAGGATGATGCTTCTGTGTCATTTAAGGAGTGGAATTCCCATGTTGGAGGACTAATGGAAAACTTAGTCAGGGAAGTATCTTACTTTTATTGTTTGTTTCATTTTTCTTCTCCTTGATGCTTTAGAGAAAAAAAATACGCTACATGTTTTGCTTTCTTGGAAACTTCTGCTTGTATTGAAAAAAATCACCTACATGTGTACTGAAAATTCTGTTGCATGATTTGAACTGTATTAAATTATGCTGCTTTTCTTGCTATCAAAATAAAAATTCTGCATATGTTTTAAATTTTGCTCGTATTGGAATGGAATTTTACTGTATGTCACTATGCTGTGCAAAATATCTGCATGTGCCTGTTGGTGTAAACTGAAATTCATTGTTTAAAACCCATTCACTGTATGAAATTAAGTGCGGGGGGTACGTGTTTGTTTGTAAGTGTGTTTTTCATTAAAATTTCTTTGTTAAGGGGTTTTAGAATGCATTTTTCTGCTATATTAAACATCAATTTGAATCATTCTTTGTTAAAATGTTTACACCCAATTAATTGTGCACCCACACATTATATACGTCTTTTGAGCTATATTTAAAATCCACGTCACTTTATTGTGTGTGTCTGGATATGAACCTGCTGATTATTTATTTATTGTGGCAAACAATATTTTTGAATTTCAATGAGACCCTTTATACATGTCATATATCTGTTAAAATGAAAATCTATTTTGTACCTTAATTGATTAATTGTTCTTCTCCACTTTAGAAGTTAACTTTGGGGAGAAAGTTGGGTTTTAAGTGTGGGGGAGGGGGTCAATTATTGAATGTACTAAACTATGCTTAATTGTAAGCCCATCAATTCCCACTGCATATTCAAACTTTTTGTTAAAAAATGGATAACATTTTTCAGAATTTGTGCATAATTTTAGGCTTTACACTGTACTCTATTGGGTCTTGCCTTAGAAAAAGTTCCTTGATGGTAGTTAAGAACTGCTTAGAGTCTGAAATTGGTGATAATGGATGATTGCAGAGGGATCTTACTTAGTGATTTGATAGAAATATGGTTTAGGAACTTTTTTTGAAAGTGATTTGGGTAACCTTTTAGTTGAACTATGATCATAACCCTTGGAACTAGAAGTTTGATTCTGATTCTAGGGACCTCTTTCATCATTTAATTATTAAAATCAATTGCTTTAATAAGCCACTGTAAATTATTTCTTATATAAATCTTTTGAAACTAGAGTAATTTGGACATCTGGGATCCCACGGTGAGTCTCTGAGACTCTAGATGTTGAGTACGTTTCTGTTAACTTTATGCCCTATGTGCACCTTGAATAAGTGCATTGCACAGTGCTTAGCACTATGAAACAAGGCTTGGGAAAAATAAATAAAGTGTCTAGGGTTAAAAATGATCTCATTAAGGTGAGGGGAATGATGAACGCCAGATGAAGAAGTGATCAATTGGTTTATATGAGAGTCATTTAGGTTGTATCATTGAGGTGATTCACAAAAAAAAATTATTTATTTTTGGAACCTCGGATTCTGTCAAAGTTCAATGTTCCGGGGTTAAGATCTTAATTCCATTGATATTTTACCTCTTGTCACCATCGGAATTTGGACTTAAGCCCACATTGAAGTTAGTCACTAAGTTCTATCACTTATGAGGCATGATATCTTCATTGCTTGATAACTCATAGCTTTCTTAGTTACCCATGAGCATTTTTTATAGGCAAGATTCATATGAGTAATTCATTTTTTTAAAAGCCTGCTGTTATGTATTGTCCTCTGTTTTGAGTGATGGACATGTTAAATTTTGATCAAAATCATTAATACCATACTTTTTTTTCAAAGATAATAAAGCATGGGAATGTTTGAGGACAAACAATGCTTAAGTGTGGAGGAATTTGATATGGATCTATTTTTACATAGTTTTGCCACATCTTTTTACTTAATTTTTAATGATTTAATTAATTATTTAATCACTTTATACTAAATAAATTTACTTTTGTATTTTTTATAGCTAACTTTGTTAATTAACCAATTTTTATAATTAATTCTGTATTTTTAGTCTTTAAATTAATAATTTTAATCTTACATTACTTTTCAAATTTAATTATGTCTTATTTAGTTTGGTTAATTTAAGTCTGTCTGAGTTTTTAATAAACTGAAATTTTTATAAAACAATTATTTAATTGATGTGATTCAATTTAATTAACTTAGACTTTATTTTAATATTTTATCTATTATTTTAGTTACATTATAATAGGTTAGCAATGTTAATTAATTTGTTTAGTCATCTTGCTAATCATTTAACTAAATAATCTGTGTTTTTAATTAAATTAAGTAGTTCGCTTTTTAATTTTATGTATTCAATTAGCTAATTAATTAATTAATTAAGTGTTTTAAAACATTAATTATATTATTTTATGTATGCAATTTGATTATTTATTTGTTTTCTATTGGTTTTAGTCTACCGGTGAGGTAGAATATTAATAACGGTGACCTATTGGGTCACCGATGATCTTCATTTCTACTCACCACTACCTTGTAATTATTTATTTAGTAATTCTAATTTACGTTTTTTATTAATTTAGTTTAACAATTATTCAGTTTATATTTTAAGTGTTGTCAGTTAATAATTTTAATGTTTTAAAGGTTAATAAAAATTTTGTCTTAATTAATGGTGTTTAGAATTATTTTAATTAATTATTTTATGTTTTTTTATTTAGTTTACTTATGTTTTAAATTTAGGTTTAATTTTTGTGTTTATTTAAAAGGTCACTATTAGTATTCTATCAGTGGCCATTTTACATTTTGCAGCTTACCAGTAGCTCTCGTCTAAGTATATCGGTAACCTTTTAATTTTATAATACCGGTAACCTTAATTTATATGTCTAGCGGTGACTTATTTTCCACATCAGTAGCCCTCTTTATTGGTCTATCAGTAACCTTCTTTATATTCTCAAACTGTGAGTTTTTATTTTTAATTTTAATTTTATCGGTGACCCCTGGCCAGTTATCCCCTTTGATTCTAATTCTAACGGTGATCTTTCCCATTTAAAACTATCGGTGAGGGTCTACTTTTGGTCTATCGGTGACCTTTCCCTATTATGTTCCATTAATTTTGTTATTATCCCTAACAGTAACCACCTCACCATTGCATCCCTCTCTTTCTCACTGTTAGACTTCATCTGGTGCACCTCATTGTTGCGCTGGTGCTCCTTTTTATTTCCCTCTATCAGTAGCCCCCTCACCGATAGACATCTTCTCTCCACCTCAGTATTGCATTTACTCCAACCTTAGTGTTAGAGGTTTTCCTCCTCATCATTTCTCTTCCACCCTGTTTTCTTCCTCCTACTGACCCAACTAAACCCTACCCGATTCATTGGTTCTTCATCACCACTCCTTTTACCAAATCAAACCAGATACATTTTAAAAAAAATGTAGAATCAAAAGAAACCCAGTTCATCACGGTTCTAAAACTCAAATCCACGATACTTTGTATACATCTATTAAACAGACCCAGTTGAAACCCCAACCAAAGCCGCATAAGTGAGCTGCTACACTTTTGTTGAAGCCGGTTTTGCACAGGGAGAAGCTCAGCAGCATCGCGATTTTCATAGGAGGAACCCACCGCCACTGGATCCCTTCGCCGCCGCTGCTGATTAAGGGGAGACGCCACGCTGGATGCCGCTGGAGCTATAGCGCCGCCGACGTCGGTGTGTGTTGCTGCAAGCCGAGGGAAGTCGGTGCTGAAGCTTCTGTGGAGGAGAGGAGGAGTCCGCCGGGTTCAAAAGAAGAAGAGGACCTCCCCTCTCTCCTGCGCCGTGGAGAAAAGGGGGAGGAAGAAGAGATAATAAAAGAAAATTAAATTAAATAATAAAAATAATAATTAAAGTAAAGTAAAACAAAAATAAGAAATAAAAAAATGAAGTTAAAGTAAAAGTTAACTTTAATTAATCAATTGAATATAATGGAATTTATAAGATTCATAGTTTAAAATAATTACAATTATAATAAATTGATAAATTATAAATTAAAATACAAAACTAAATTAGTTAAAATTGATTAAATTAATAACTTAGTAGCTATATCTGTTAAATTAATTTAATAAAGAATTTCTTGATAAATTTATGTATTACCATAGTACTGTTAAGTGAATAATTTTTATAAATAATATAAAAGTAATTAATAATTATCAATTAAGATATTTATTAATTAACTTTAGTTAACTTTTTAATGATAATTATTGTCTTTGAGTTTTAACTGATTTATTTTGTTCATAACATGTGAAGGTTCATACCAAAGTCAGAAACACATCTATGTGCAGGCAACTAACTCATCCGGAGTTACTTACGTGAAGAAAACTCGCGCGACCCGCAAGTTACAAAAAACGCACATTGTGTCATGCATTTGTGAAGAGTTTTGGAAGTCGGTGGAAGATGTGTGGTGACATGCAGTTGATGACTGGGGATATTAATGCAGACTAGCAGCAGAATTTGATGGGGTACTCTCATTCATTTTTCCACGAACACATCAGATGAGAGTGGAGACTCCCAGGAGATAGCAGAGTAGGAGATGAAGGATCTAGGAGGCAGAGATGAGCTAGGGGAGTTCTTCTTCCCTCTGTCCATAACTCTTACACTCTGTTTCTTGGTTGTATTCACTGATTTGGACAATATGATCATAGGTTGAACTTTCTTAGCTCGGGAACTTTAAAACCTTCTTGTTTTGATTTTTAAATCTTCATTTGCATATATATTTTTACGAAATTAGAATCAGTTGGCAAGATTGATTCTGTTTCTAATATTTTGATCGTTCACACTTCAATGTTTACAATTTCAAACTTCAATATCAACTAGCAGGGTTGATCTTGAATGCATTTTCCAAATCTTTAACAGCATAAACTTTGGAAATTTATGGCGAGTTCTTTTGAAAATGTTTTCTTAAAACATCTTGCAGTTCAATTAAGTTTTGGTGTGGCGAGCTCCAAGACTTAATCATCTCCCTGTTGAGTTTCTTGGCGAGGGAAATTATTCAGTCTTTCTCGAAGAGTGATTTTATTGTAATCTGTGGAGAGAGCATCCATTCGAACTAGTAGTTTAGAATTCACGAGTACTTAGTGGTTATCACTTCTTTTTCTTGCTGCTTAAAACTAGTATACTGTATTACTCTAGTTATTAGTATTAGTGTAAATTTCAGTTTCTTGTAAAAAAACCTAGTTTCCTTATCCTATTTCTATTTCATTAATAAGATAAAAAGAATAAATATAAAAAGTAAGAAGATGTTTTCCCCACTACTGACAACAGTGGGGGTTTTAAAATTCAAAACTTTAGAATTCACTAATCTTCCTTCTCTGTGGATCGACCCTGCACTGATATACTAGTGTAGGAGTAATAAATATAATTTTGAGGGGCATGACGACCTCCGACCGCTTCAGGAGGATAGAATGCGTGCTCAGTATCCTCTTTTGTTTCATTAGTGTGAGTTGTAGCTTATGGGGACGTAAAACCCTGAGGTGGGGAGAATGTAAAGACCCCGAAATTTCGTGGAATTTTTTTCCCTAAATACATAGGAATTTTATGAGTCCGTAGTTTCTAACAGTGCCTTATTCTGAGGCCCGATGTGCCCAGAATCAATTTCTGAAGTTTTATTCGGGTATGTTCAGTAGACGTACAAGCGGGATTTTATATCTTTTGAACTGGTGCTCGGAATTGAAATCCGAGGACACCGTTTAACTGACACTCCAGTATTCGTTTAAGGAGACCTTTACTGCATTTGTGTTTTATCGATATTGGTAGTTAATTTTGGGGGTTTCTAAATAGAATTAAATAAAAATATGGGTAGCATATTTTTATTTGAGTGGTGGTTTAATCCTCCAAGGGGAGGTTAGTGGTGAGTCCCACCCGCACATAACCTCCCTTGGGAGGATGTTATAAGGTGGGGACCACACGAGCATCAAACCCCCTTAACCACCCTTAAACCCTTAGAACTCCCAATTTAATTTCGAACCTTCCAGCTTTCCTCAAAATGGTGCCAACACACCTAATGATTAATTAATGCCTCAATTAATTAATCTATTTGAAATCTTTTGAAATTCTTGCCCACAATAAAATAATAGAGAAAGCATATTATTTTATTCTGTTTTGTTGGCAACTTTCATTTGGGGTGGAACTTTGAGAGGACATGGGAGAATCTCGAAGAACGACATCCTCTCCAATGAAAAAAGATATCCATCTCCAACGAAGAATGAGGACGACTCTCGAGCCCGGGATCGGCGGCGTGTGACGGGTGCAATGTATGACGACTTCTTCAAATTCTTTTCCCTTGCCTTCGTCAACGTTCAGCAAATAGAGGTAGGGGTTTGTTTTGATTAAATTAAACCCACGTTCCTCGTCATTTATTATGGTTCAACATTGGCCAATTGTTTTCACCTAATGTGAAGGGCGCGGGCCGAACCAACACGGCCCGACATCCCGCCGTTGGTTCTTGTTTGGTTGACGTCGGATGCGGAGCCAAAAGGGAGTGATGCCGTCGCACCACGCCGGAGAAGAACCGCGGCCAGGAGGGTCGCGATGGACGAAAGAGGTGCGGCATCGTCGCGATGTACCGCGTAGGGAGTGCGGAACCGCGGCCAGGGCAGGCCGTGAAAAAGGGGTGCAGCGCCATCACGCCGCACCGGAGAGGAACCACGGCCGGGAGGGCCGCAGCGGATGAAGAAGCGCGGGGCTGCCGCGCTGCACGGTGGTGTTGAAGGCAGTGGCCAGGTCGGGGCGTGGCGGTGGGGGCGCGATGCCGTCGCACCACATGGACAACAAGAGGACCACGACGTCGTCGCACCGCGATGGAGGAGCGGTGGCGGCCGACCGGGTCGGCCTCCGTGGATCCGGTCAAACGAGACCACCCGGGTCTCGTGGCTCCTGAACCGGTGTAATGCATCGGTTATGTTCGACAAACCAGGGGGGCACGACACCCCCTCCCTCGCATTTCTGGCTGGGCCACCACGGGACGGGCCGCCCTTCGGCCGAGCCGCCACGAGCCGGGCCGCCCTTCGGCCAGGCTGCCACGAGCCGGGCCGCCAAAGCCGTGCCGCCCTTTGGCTGGGCCGCCACGGGTCGGGCCGCCACGAGCCAGGCCGCCACTGGCCGGGCCACCACGGGCCGGTCCACCTTTGTGTCGAGCCGTGCCGCCCTTTGGCTGGGCCGCCACGGGTCGGGCCGCCACGAGCCAGGCCGCCACTGGCCGGGCCACCACGGGCCGGTCCACCTTCGTGTCGAGCCGTGCCTTCGTGCTAGGCTGCACCTTCAACCTGGGCCGACCACTCTGGTCTGGCCGGGTCGGTCCGACTAGGTCGGACCGGACCCGAACCCGCTATGGCCATTTACACCTTTTAGCCCACATCTTGGGCTTTGGGTGTCTGATCGACGAACCATCTACGGTGATGGAATTATTGGAGCGAGGTGATTCCTTTGGAATTACCCACATGAGGTTTGGATATAGTTGGGGTATGGTCAGGTTGGTTTGAACCTAAAAACCAACCGGGCCCCTGGAAAAGAAATGCCAATAACTCACAGACCGGGCGTCCGATTGACGCATCATCTATTGCGTTGGGTTTCTTATGATGAGACAGAACTAAGGGATACATGAACTTGAGACTTCATGATAGTTGATGTATCAGTACTTGGATTGAGGAGCGGACCCTCCTGGAATCGAGCGTGTTGTGTGCGGGAACCCTAGGGCTGGCTGCGACTGAGATGACAAGATCCTCCGTGGGTTCGACAGTGACGATACTGTACCATGATCCTCCGTGGGTTCGACAGAAATGACTTCTGTATCGGGATCCTCCATGGGTTCGACAACGATGAATTCTCTATCGGGATCCTCCGTGGGTTCGATAGTGACGACTTCTGTACCAGGATCCTACATGGGTTCGACAACGCTGATATTTTTTCAGAATCCTACGTGGGTTCGACAGAGGATATGATTCAGAGACTACATCTAATCATCTTTATCCCTCTTCACGTGTTGTATACGTGTGTGAGCTGAGTCTTGTCTTTCAATCACTATCATCGAGGTGATTGACTTTAATTACTTTGTGGACTGAGTTGTTCTTGGGCTCGAGAGTTGGAGCCGGACTGTGACTGGTAACTTAGGTATATGTATGGGCATATACCTAAGTGGGGTTGGTTGATACTTTGTGATTGTATATTTCTTTTTTGGTTTATACTTAGTGGATTCTGGGAGACCTTCGGGGGTCTCAGGGTCCCCAACTGAGTATTGTTATACTCACCCCCTGCATGGGCTTTGACCGCACCTTGTTGTGTTCTATGCAGACGACGGACAATAGTGATCAAGGATGAGGGTGACGAACGAGAGGCTACTCGGAGCTAGACTAGATGCCACGTATCTCAGGGATGAGTTGATCGAGATCTGTACCTACCCTTCAGGTAGGATTCCCGGGCAGATGATCTAGGAGCTTTTTTCCCTTTTTTACTTGTACTTGAACATTTTTTGTTCATTTGGGATTGTATACTAGCCCACTTACTTTCATCACACCTTTCTTTTCTATTTTAGTACATGTTTCTTCTATTTCTTGTGTTCAGACTGTGAGTATTACTGGTTTAAAGGCAATGCCTTCCCTTTTATCGGGGATTCTCTTTTGGTGCTAGTCGCCAGCCCCTGGCATATGGAAGGTGGGCTTTGGGTAGTCACGGCACGGGCCTCGAGGACGGGTCGTGAAAAACTTAGTAATTGGGTTATATAACCGAGAAAATTGTTCAACAAAATTTTAGTAATAACTTTCAAATCCATGAAAATTACAAATATATGTGAAATTTATAGGTCTCGGACATTATTCAACCACTATAGTTTTATATGGGTAAACATTTTATTCCATATTTAGAATCAATGTTCCTGAAGAATGAAAACTGCTTAACCAAAATTCACCTTTACTAACTTCTTCTCTTTAAAAGTTTACAAAATAGTACTTAGGTTTATTTCAGAATACTCATACATTTTTTAATATAACAAATTATAATCAATAAAAAGAGCAGAAAAATAACCAAATATGGAAAAATCTATTCAAATATCCATAAATAGAGTTTGAGCATTAGGAATCCCAATCGGAATCACAACAAACAAATAATTCCCATATATAGTTTGAGAAATCATCTTTTCAATATCTTTCTACTTCACCTTAAACTGATGGGACTCTAACCTGATATCAATCTTTGAAAAATATTGCACTCCCTAGAGTTGTATCATTGTCATTATATAGGCCAACATAAATCATAGTAGTAAAAAAAAGTTCCACATATATTTAATTTCAATCAAGATCATTTCCACCATTAGTAACTAACTTCGTACACACATTAGTATAATTACATAAATCCTTATAATTAAAAAAATCACCATTTTCTAGATATTTGTTACCCTGTTATTGGATTTACTAATACTCTTTTATTTTTAGTCATGAGACATATGGACAAGCATACCACATTAGTAACACTTTCTAGATTCAGTCAAAAGTTTACAAAATTTTCATTTAGTGCACTTGGTAAATTTTATGGTATTACCTCCATATTTCATATTTGAATGATTCTCTATTTCTTTCCACCTTGATCAATTCTTACTTTTTTTCATCATGAGGAACAAAAATGTGGGAAAACTACATATCAACTTTCAAATAACAATGAACAACAATTTCATAACTTTTATATCACCATGATGTCAATTCTCTGTGTAAACATGGATTCAATCCTAAGTAAAATCTATTAATTTTAATATCAAATACCAAAATATAATTCAGTGCATATTTGGCCAATATTGTAAAATTATCTTCATATATGGATACATAATCCTCATCCTTTTTCCTTAATACTAATAATTTTTTATTCATTATGTTTAAAACTTATTTAGGGTAATATTTATTAATGAAAATATTCTTAAATGTATCATATTCCATATAATCAAAATCATTCCTAAAACTGGTTTTCTTAAATAATGACCACCATTGATTAGCTTCAACTTAAAAATGATAAATGTAAATGGTTTCATTTTTTATATTATGAACATTAGATGACTTCAAATATATTTTCTATAGAATTAATATATCAATCAGATACCAATGGATATGAGGTTCCACTAAAATTCAGAGGGTTTTGCTTTAAAAAATTATAACCACTTCACAAATTCTTCTCTAGAAAATATAGTTTCTATCAAACTTGGATTCCACCACCATTTATATAATGCACCCACTAATACACCACTAAGAAAATTATTAGTTTCAATTAAATCCTTTCTAGACTTCTTATTTGGAAGTATGTTTTCCTCCTAATACCTTCTTACATCAACTTCCATGATTCCTCTATGGAAAACCATTTTTAAAAAACATGGCTTAGATTAATAAACATTGTAATATTTTAATGCTATATAATTATAAAATAACCCAAAGTTAGAATCTCTAAATGGTGTTCTATTAAAATCGTCATAATTTCACAATGTAACGAAACCATTACTTTAATAAAAAAGGACCTGACCTTAAAACATTACTTGATTATTATTTTTTCAAAAAGAATTCACTTTTTTATATTTCAAGGATCTTCAAAGTTTAGAGTTTTATATAATTTTATCATAAATCTAATATAAAAACCCAATATATTAAAAAAATAGACACTTCTAATTACTAACCATTTTTCCAAAATATAAAACTTTTAAAATGAAATAAGTTTTCACTTCATGAAAAATATTCATGAATTTCAAGTTGACAACTTCATTGTTCTTACTCATCCATAAACCCTCTGAAAAACATTTAAAAACATGGGATGAGAAAAAAAAATCTTAGTAATTGATAAAAAAAAGAAATATTTTAGGCTAGGGAAAAACACAAAAAACCATAATATTTGTACCTTTTTCACACTATTATTTGGGTATATGAAATAAACCATATCTATATAAAAAACACACTTTTTATAAACTATGTTTACTCTTTTAATAACAACCAGATACTAGTCAATTCTATAGAATAAACCCCCTAGAAAACTCCCTCTTGTTGATATTGAATAAAATAAACATTACCCGATGCGTTGTAGTGTTATTTTGGGATTGTTTTTCATATAAGCTATATTTGGCTCACAAATCATATAAAAGGTATCAAACACAAAAAAACATCTATAATGACCAAGTACCATACCATGAATATAAAATTTTTAGTCTTTCCCATTTTCCTCATAAATACCTTTAAGATTTCTCTTAAACTTATAAGAAACGTACTTTCAATTTTGACATAAAAATATGGGAAAATTTATCTTTATTTTGAAAACTATTTAAAATGACTAATTACCAAAATTATGTTGGAAATGATTTTATTCAAAAATAACCAATGAAACATATAAATTAATCTTTAATTAAATGAAAATTTTTTATGGAGGTAGATTTTTGTCATTCCAAAAAAGTTAAAATAATGATTCATTTCACACCTTCTATAAAAGTACCTTGTTTGGAAAATAAGAAGAATATTTCTTTTAAAACGTTATAAATAAATTGAAATATTTTTGAAAATAAACTTTTATATTTATTTTTTTGTAAATAATAACATTATTCATTCATTTCACTGAACATAGATATATATAAAAAATAGAATGATAAATTTAAAACTTTTAAAATAAGGCTTTAAAGAAAAATCACTTACCTTAAATACTCTATAGAATCGTACATTATTTAATTCCTAAATAATAAAAGTATATTAGTTATTTAATTGATTAATAAATTTTTTTAGGTTAATTAAATTATCATTATCAATTTTAAATTATTTAATTCCATGTTTTATTTAGTTACCTAATCAGTTAAGTTTACATCGGACGTTTTTAAAGCATTCTGTTCTTAATAGAACAAATTATTTTGTAGGATGACCATCATAGAAGGGTTAATTATTACATAATATCAAAAGTAATAATCATTACATGATTACCATTTTATACGATAAATTAAATTTTATAACCATCTATGATAGGTGTACATTAAAAATTAATCACATCACTGCATGGAGGTGGTAATCCATATGTATGCATGAACGTTATCATTTTTTAATGAATTTAATGGTAAGAAAATAGTTGATTATAATTATGAAATAAATATTATATATAGTAATTAAATCTATAATAATGACTTAACTTGTTAGGCAGTGATGAAAAAAACATCTCTTTATGGAGGTGGTAATCCACATATACATAAGAGCAATATTTTCATTTCCCTTAGGATATAAAAGGATAATAAAACATGTTGTAAAATATTCATAATAAAAATTTATTATTTTTGATGATACAAATTTAATTATTTCGTAAATGTTAAAGAATATATGGAGGAGGTATAATAATAAATAAACATGAAGTATGTCAGGTAGAAATTATACCTTCTCTTCATATAACCTCTTTGGAATCCACCATAAGAATTATAAGATGAGTCTTTTTGTAATACTAAGATCAATAGAAAATGTGTTCAGTTGTTTAAGATATATTTGGTAAATAATTTAAAAAAATAGTTATCTAAAATGGTGTGATGAAGAGAGGATATGAGGTTCCCTATTATAAGTGAGGGAGAGGACACACTTGGAATTTTTCAAAAGATTAAAATTTATTAATTTCATGATCTTTCCAAATGCCTCCAAAATGAATCACAATTAAAGAAGATATAATATATGTTATAAATTTGGATATAAAGTACAATTTAGAAAATATTTAGATCATTTTAACCCTTAATATTTTATATTTAAACCTTTTAACCATTTTTAACTATTTCTGTTGTAACCGAGTTTTTTAATCAATGTTACTATTCATAATATCCAAAAATTAAAGTTTACTCATTAAAAAATTTTAAAATTTTATTCCAAAAAATTGATTAGTTTTTTTTAAAATTTAATTTCTATAAGTGGAAAATTTTAATTAAAAAATAAACCCATAAAACCTAACAAAAAATGGTTGTCCATAAAAAATTATTTTTTAAGTACACAAATGTTTCTATACCATAATCAAGTGTAATGTTGATTCCAATGACCTTGATTGTATTATGTTAAATAAAAATGAAATAATTAAATTTTTTAATCAATCCAAAATATAATGTGACTTTGTAAATACACAAAATAAATAGACAACTTTCTTATAAATGATTATTTTATCCTATTCACCCAAAAATCATATTTTTACCAAAATTCACAAAAAAACACTAAGATATTTTTTTAATTTATGATGTAATGTAAAGAATTTCATTTTTTCATAATAAATTACAAAATTAATAAAATCTTATTTTAAGTAAAAAAATATAATACCTAAAAACAAATTTTGTAAGAAAAGAACTGTTTTCTTTTTATTGTAAAATTACTTAATATTATGACAATGAATATAACTCTATAAAATATAATTCATGAATAATAATAAGTAATGGAATTGATTTACTATTAACATTACCATGATTATTACACATGTAGTCTACATAAATCATCCTTCAGGTTTTTTTGATAATTATATGCTCGCCGTGATGATTGAGATACCATGTATTTTTGTTATATAGATATCTATTCCTAAGAATCATAAAAAGTGTTTAATATAATTCTTATATAGTTAGAAATTATTTACATCAAGTATTATAATCCAAATTATGGTTATAAACCACATCCAATGTTTTATAGGTATAATACTTCACCATGAATCATTGGGTCAGATACCCACTGTTGGTTTTATGCAATATAAATACTCTAAGAGTTTGGGGGTCATGGTATATAGATCATTCATAAATGACCCTCTCTTATGATCTTTTTCCACTATTATTAGGAATACATATATCCCTTATAAATTATATAAATTGGTAGAGAAAATAACAAAGGGACATAATAAATTTAATTGGTTCACTCAAATCAGAGTTATCTAAAAAGAATAAAATGTTCATGTTTCAAGCCCCTGAAACACTAAGTATAATGGTTTATTTTAAAAAAAAATTATGTTTCCAAACTAACCCTCTAGTATTATATCATCACCAAATAAATAATTCACTTCTCTTAAATACTAAAACACCTCATGGAAACTCCAATTATTATTTCCTTAATCACCACAGAAAAAAAGTGAGTTTACACCAACATGGGTGTCTAAATATGATCCATTTTCATCCACTGATTATCACTATAAACCTAATGTGAGATAGTCTCATTGATAATACTCTAATATTCAATTAAAATTATATAATTCTTCCTCTATTTTACTATCTATCTCTAAATATTTTGATCCACGATCCTTCTTCCTCTCAAATAACAAGAAATATATCTCTTATATCTTCAAAGAACCACTAAGTTTCTATCCAAATGGATGATCCATTAACCTTCATTAATATAGTAAAATACATAAAATAGCCCAATTTAATACTGACTCAAGATTATCCATTTAATTCTGTTAATTTTCTCATAATAGATTGAAAAAATGAATGTCCAGGTCTACTTTCTTGATTTTTTCACGACATAACAATCATTATAGCAGTGTATCCTTCATATTTTATAGAAATTACTAGACTGGTCATTAGTACCTCATATTTAACATACCTATTTCTATTAAAACATCCTATATCCAAAATCTCACAAGTCCTTAAAATTATGTGATCTACTCTCTATGATTCCAACCTTTAAAATAGTTTCAAATACCATAGTTTTTTCAGGGAAGGGCTAGAGGTGTCATGGAATGATTATTATTCTTCTCCAAAATAAAAATTCTAAATCCTAACACATCATTTCAATGACTCTAATGTAGGGTTCTAAAGAACCCTACGTAAATATTTAACTACTTTAATTTTTCATTTTCATGGGATCTTCATTCATAGTGTGACTTACGGTGTCATGAAATTACTTTTCACATGCAGGAAGAGCTATAAAAAATCATTCAATCTCCATCTAATACTCTTTTTAAAATTTTCATGAACTTATATGATCCTCTTTAAATAATCTAACACATTTCTCATCAAACAAAACACCAAAAACACTCAAAGGGTATTCTCTCTAATAGATAGGATATGATTTGTTTTCTTTTCATTATTTTTCCTTTTTAATTAAAATTTATATTATTTTGAAACCATTTTCATATCAAACTTTTGATCATTTGATTTTTTTTATTTGATTCCTTTTTTAACATTCATGTTATTTATGATATGATTTAATTCCTTGAATATTTATTTCAGTATAAATGAAATTTTAATCATTTGTAATTCCCATGTTTATAAAAATTGTCTAATTATACATCAACATGATCTAGAGATTTATAAATCATTAATCAATATTATTTACAACTAAATTTTATTAAGGTAATATTATATCATGTTTTAAAATCTTGAAATTTTTGTTCTTTCATTACAAAACACTTAGATATTAGAATGTGTTAAAATTTTAAAAGGCATTTTTTTCTTAAAAGATTATTTTGGACTTTATTAATACTTTGATGAAATTTTATCTTTTTAAACACTTGGAGACTATTAATATCCTTTATAACTTCCATAATAAAAATTGAATCATATCAAGACATACACTTTTTTAAAATTCATGTGATAGAAAAATACAAGTGTGGCGGAATGGTCATTTTCAATGGAGATTTGGATGTAATGCACCACATAGAGAGAATATATATTGATAAAAATATATGAAAATGGATTGTGGGGTCAAATAATTTATTGAAATTCATTGTCCCCATAAATTTTATAAAATATAATGAAAAATATGATTAAAACAAATAAAATCTATTTATAGAATAACCATTTATATATATAGGTCAAAGTATGTGAACTACCAAAAATAATAGTGGTATTGTTTTTTTGTTATTTTAATGGTGGTTGAGGAGGAAATTTTACTAAGATTAAACTATAAAATCTTAAATTTTTCCTTAAGATTATAAACTCCAAATTCAAGTTTTTTTTAAATGTAAAATTAAAAACATTAATCACTATGAAAAGTACTTATGATTAATATTTATATTTTATAAAATGAGAAGTTGAATGAGAGGTGTTTCACGTATATAGAGATATTCATGATTCCAAGAGTGACAATATCCTTAAAAACACATTTTCCCTTGAGTGTGACAGAAATTCATTTCTGAGAAGGTAAGTTTGAAACATTCATAACTAGAATAAGATATTGAAATTAATTTTGATGAGAAAAGATGAAAATTGAATTAATTATATATTAATAATGAAGAGTTAACTGATCGGATGAAAAATTCATTTCCGCTCTTTATTTTGTGAATTTTATTTGGTTGTGGTGTAGAGTTTTCCATGTAGTGAAAAATATAAGTATAGGTGATTGAAAAGGCACTATCTTTTCATATTTTTCTATTACTATTAATTGATTATATCCCTAATATTTTGATTATGTATAGAAAAATATGAAATTTTCATTTTATTAATGAATATTATAGTTAATTGTAAATATACCCTAACTGTGTAATTTTTTTAAAATTTTATTTTACATAAACTAGCCATAACCATACATTGATTTTCTATATATATTAGTTATAGGTAAAGAAAGATATAAAATTAATATTAAAAAGAGGGAAATTATATTATGTATGAGTGAACTACATTACAAATAAGATTTATAAGAATAAACGGACTCATGAACTGGCTATATCAAAATATATTAATAAGTGGATAACTATATAAGAATAACATAGTCATAGTAGTTGATATATAAGGAACTGAAAAAATTGATAGAAATTCACATTTAATTAAATAGAAAACACTAAATACAACATATGAATAATATGAAATTTAATAGGGAAATGTATAGTAAAATTTGGAACTGTATATGAAATTTTGTAAAGTAAGAGGGATTACAAAATCATATCCCTCAAGGTATAGTTTAACCTAGATCTCACCCCTACCAACAAATATTTCTCCTCTCTTAAACCTGGTTTAAGGTATATATTTCAATGAAATAAATGTACAAATATTAGTAATAAAAGAAAAGAAACTAAATCAAGAGTTCTATGATGGACCAATTTAAAAACTTCTCAAAGGCCCATGCATACGTATGATGTTGAAATCAATATCTTCATTCCAGATGTTTTCATAAGTCAAATCATTGTATTTTCTATATACTATGTGGATCACCACATAAATGATGAATACACTATGATTTCATCACATGTAGTGGAAATACTATGTATTTAATTTCAAATGTGTTATCAAAAAACCATTAATACATTACACCACCCATGTAAAAAATATATTTCGTTCGAACACAAAAAGGGATTCTAGTTGAGTGTTTTGAACATTTGATTCGTTGTATGTAAATAATCATTTTAAATAAATTGGCATCAATTTTGTTCACAAATAGAAGTAATAGTTATCTAAATAACATTTAATAATGAAATATGAATTCCATTTAAGAGTAACCATATCCCAGATAAGAGTAATCAACTCTCATATATGGTATTATTTATAGGAAAATTATGTTTATTCACTTATGTGGGAGTAAATAAAATATAGTAGGGGTGGAAAAATCACGTTATATAAATGAAGATAATGGTAAATGTTCATTTTATATAAATTAAAAATGGGAAATTGAATATTTTTATGACTCTATGTAAATAAATAAAGAATAAATTTAAATAAAAATCCATGTGGAAACTAGTCCATGAGAAAAAGGATGAGGATTGTTGGTGTTGAAACCCATGCAGTCAAAACATAATGATGAATGAAATACTTTTACATGATCAATTTACATGTCACATACATAACTTATTTTAAAGTTATTTTTAATTTATTTTCCATTTATATTTTGTTTTTGGGGTTTACCAAGCTTTTATGGAGGAATGAGTGAGTTTTCATGAATTGGGCCTAACCGTGAGCCCAATTCCAGATTTAAAATAAATTTTGTTTCTTTTATAACTCATTAATTTTTCAAAATTTTTTATCCATTAAAATTTATAATTGGCCTCCCCTGACCTATTAACACCAAAATTTAAATTTGGGGCCTTTATAAATCTATAATCATGGGGGATTTGGGTTTTTATTTAAGAATTGGGCCAACCCGAAAACCCATTTTCCAATTTTAAATTGTTTCTTTAATTTTTTAATATCATATTCATTATAATGATTTATTTGGTGATTCTACCTCCTTATCGAGCCTAAGAATCTCAGGCGCGATCCCATTGCCTTTCCCCCTCTTTGGAGCTCGTATTCATCGCTATTGAGTGCTGATATTCTTAGGGTTTCTAAAATCAGGCAGATTTGAGCAGGTAAGTTATTTCCATCATAACTCTCTCAATTATTACTCTTTTTCCTCCATTCCAGTTCCTAAAAGATCTGATAATCCTTGTTTTAACTTAACTTGAAAGTTTTGATATTTTTAAATTCATATTATGGTGGATGTTTGGTCGTTTTATTCTATATTGTTTTGAGTAAGTGTTTCTCTCTTCAATTTCTTCATTCTCCTTAGGGTTTCCTCCCTCATTCATTATGTTCTAAAATGTACAAAAGTTAGGGTTCGAACATATGGTTTGATTTGGTGTATTTTTGGTTAAATATTGTAGTATAGGGCTGGATTTATCATCCTTGTGATGCGGCGGTGGTGCGGTTGATGTTTCGCACCATGTTTTGAGGGATTCAACACTTTCGGTAGGTGGTTCCATGTGTAAAAAATTATGGATGAGTTAGCTTGCTGTATTTAGTTATTTTTCATATTCCTGATATGTTGGGTGTGGTGATAAAACTGTTTAGGATTTATTTGGTTAAGTGTTCAATTTTATATTTTCATTTTAACTTGAAATTGGGTGTTTTAATGTGTTACTCGTGGGGTATTATTTGGGTGGATTTTATAACAAATGGAATTGGTTTACTAAATCTTGTTTGGACTTAAAATTATGGTTTGGTAATATATTAGTTTCATGTGGGATTAAAAAGAGGGTTTTGGAATAGGTTTTACGTGTAAAACATTGTTATACTTCTTGAGTGCATTTTATGAAAATGTGTGTTTTCATTTGAATCTTTTGTAGTATTATTCAAGGTGATTTTATAAAACGTGAAAGTGGTTTTATAAATGTATATAGGGCTTAAAATAATGTTTTTTATATGAATTGTTTTGGTTTTTGGTCATAAATGGTGGTTTTGAAATGGGTTTTGTGTACAAGATATATTGACACCACATGGGTTCTTTTTATGAAAATTGAAAATGTTTTAGTTGATAAAAAAAGTGGGAAAGGGTGCATTTGTACTGTTTGGTATGTGTGTTCACTTATTATGGGGTTTTGAAAGGTGAATTGAGGTTTTAATATTTCAAACATTTTAATAATGTTTTGTAAATTTCTGAAATGTTTTAATAAATTGTGATGTTGGAGCGAAACTTGTTTGTGGGCTGTTTCGTGTAAGTTTGATGATAAAATGATTTTGAAGGTAAAAAGGGTATTATGTAACAAGTGAGTGGGATTTTATGAGAGTATTAATATATTGGAATGGTTTTATAAAATTGTTTAATGTATTTTTGGAAGTTTTAAAGAAATGTGAAAAGTGTTGTGGGCTATTTTGGTGTGAGTCGGATTTCAAAATAAATCTGAATGAAAAGTGGACTTTTGTTACTTCTGTTGTATACATGTGGGTTGTTTGGTGAATTTATGATATGGAAATGATATTTTCATGTAAAAAGTATATTAATTGACTTGTTGAACTTGTTTTAGCATAAAGGCAAAACCCAGGTATCTAGGTGGGTGGACGTGTACTAATATACTAGTGAATCCGTGGGGTTTGGCCTCAGTTTCACTTAGCAAGATTGACGCTTACAACTCTAAATAAACTATGATGATGATGATTAGGGACCAAGAGGTTATGGGTATGTTCCCTACTAGTGGCTCGTGCATGAGAATGGATATTTGTGAAGGTTACTCTCACCGGGATACGAGGTACCTGTGACCCACAACTAGCTAGTGCCTAGGGATTATTTCCCATTGCTTGTGCTAACTGGATATTTTTTACTTATCGTCAGCATACAGTATGAGAGGCTGGAAAATTAAAAAGCTATGGTATTTATTTTAAATGTTTTTATTCTTTAAATTATTCTACCTGAGAACTGTTTTTCTTTAATGTTGCATCTTTTATAAATTTTAACTTGCATCTCATGTTTTTAAAAACTTGCATGCTTTTTGTCATTAAATGTTTATCACATGAAATATATTAGTGGTGGTATCCTATTGGGCTTTGTATCACACCATACTTACACCCTTGGGTGTATGTATACATGGTTATTTTTGTTGTCGTAGGTTGGGTACAGTTTTTTGTTCCAGTGGTTCGGGTTTCTAGCATGTCCTTGGTGGTGAAGTGTTGTAGAGATGGCTTGAGGGTGGTGCCCCTTTCCATGAGGGTTGTTGGGCTGTTCTTATTTGGTTTTGTACCTTTGTAATGGTCTTTAAACATAGTTTGAACTTATGTAATTCAGTTCTGAAATTTTGTAAAAGAAGGTTTTAGTTGAAAAATCTAGATTTGATTTATTGAGTTTGTTTGTTGTTTAATGTTTACAAAATCGGGTAAATCATTCCCAATTATCATTATATGATACACGGGAACTTGTGCCAGCCCATGGGGATCGAGAACGCCCTTCAGGCCTTGGAACAGGCCGGGTTTGGTGCCGGTTTGATGGCTACCAGATCCGGTTCGTGACATTACATGTCTAAGTGTATCAAAGAATAAATAAACCCCTTTAAAGTGATCTTATTACTCAGTTTAGATTTTGGTAAATGAGAAATATTATAGGATATCTATGAGAATAAAATTATGTAACCCGCATAAGTATATTAGTATTTTATTTATTGTATTTTCGTTTCTTCTTCATGGCCACCCTCAATTATTTGATAGCTATATGGAGAACTGTCCACAAATTTAGTTTGATCTGTAATGTGGATGTGTCAATTTATTTATGAAATCCTGTTCTATTTTCAAAAATATTCCTTCTTTAACTCTTATCGAGGATTTATAGTGGTTAAATTAGAATAAATATAAGAAATATCCAAACTGGTTTTCTCTTTTCATTTTTTGTATTATAACATTTTTAAATAATTATCCCTTACAACTTACACATTCTATATTAGATGGAATTTTTAGGGGTGTAATGTGATGTTTTGTGTGACCATGATATTTTTATGGGAATAAATTATTTGGGTATTCACTATTTAGGATTCTCTTCTAATGATTAGGATTTACATATGTAGTTGAGATTAAGGTATTGAAAATTTATTATCTATTACTATGTATTTCCCTCATTCACACAAAAAATAGCGTTAATTCATTATGGTTATAATGTATTGGACATCATTATAAAACTCATTATAAGGGAGAGTGATCCATGTTAATGGTTAAATTCACAATGTTGAGAAATATTTAGTAAAATTATATTCTAGGTGGTGATATGATGAAGCTTATATCCTATAAATGATTAGAAGTGGATCTTAGTAATAATTATATTTATTTTCATTTATTTTTCTTCATTTCATGCTGGATCCACTCTTTTTAAATTATTATGACTTGATTAAAAAATATTAATGGGTGTAAAATTATAGCAAGTAATATTCAAGGCCTCTTAGAGAGATAACTAAATGTTGTACAATAATACTATACTCATTTAGAGAAATATAAATGATTTTTATATAACTGAATGAAATTTTCCTATTATATAACTTAAAGGATCCATGCAGAAATGTAAATTTTTTTTTTCTATATTTAATCCCTAACCAAATTTTTTTTAATCCATTTTTTCATATAAATATCATATCATAAGTTATATTCTAAAGTCTCAATCTTGAGATTATATCATGGTTCTATTATAGTTATGCTATAGTGTCATTATGAAATCATACACCACAACCACTTTGACAAGTATACTGTGACATAGATTCATCATCTTAGGATATAATCTTTCCCAAAAAAAACATAGAGATATTTTGGCTAAACTATAATAATCTTATAACATGTATAAGACAATTACTATTTTTTTTATCATATTATGTCATGGTTTACAAATTTCTATGAACTATAGTTGTTTTAAAATTTAATAGACCATAGTGTTGTAGATTATCATTTTTTGATTTCTTTATCCCTTTGATAAATCAATCCAAACAAGATATAATTTTCTCTAATATAATGAATGGGTCTTAAAGAGAAGACACATTTAAAAATACTATATGAAACACTCAACAAAATAAATTATTCAATAAAAACATTACATTTTTATTGGAACAAATAAAAATGATATAATGAACGAAAAGAATTTTATTTATTTATCTGTATTTTCCTAAGATCTTCCACATGTACTTTATAGAATTCACTAAGATGAAACCACCATGATCCATTCACCTAAGGTATTAATGGGTTGGATTAATCCATCAATTCATGGGATGGATCCCCTATTCCTCATGATTTTCTAGAACCTTAGATTAGAGGAGTGGAGAGAGTACAAGAGAGCCTCATCCTCTAGGTGAATTATATGACATGAATCACACACACCATCTCATGGAATTGTCCTTTTGAAATGTGAATTTAATATTTCCTTGAATAATGAAAATTCTTGATAATAATACGATGGTTACAAACCATGTTTAACATACATCCATGAATAAAAAATGTTTAACTACATAAACCTTTCATATTTTACCATTAAAACTCATAGAAATTATCGTCACATAATAATAAACAATACATGATATATTTGAGTAGGAGAGTATGGTTTAATCATGAATTATCTCATTACATGTAAAAAACATGGCATAGAACCACAACATGGTGATATTCACCCTGAAATGGTCCATCCTAATACAAAACACAACATGGTCTAAACCAAAATGACATGGTTTTGTTTATATGAACATTTCCATTAGATACATGTGATGAATTATAGATATATTATATAGATCCTAGTGAGAAATTTATTAGAGGTTGAGGGGTTAGTAAGTGGATATTGAGTTTATTGGATCAAAGGCAGGTCATATTTCATTTTCAATTACATATAAACCATTTTATCATTTTTTGTTTTTTATTTATGAAATGTGTTGGATATTCTGATGGATTCATATTCATTTAAAAAGATATATTATTTTATATTTATTATTGAGTTATATTTTTAATAAATATTCTATAAAAATATAAATTAAAACAATCACCACTTTCTAGCAACCTCTAATATGTGTGAAAGTGAACTTCTGGTCTCTTATTTATATTTTTTAAGACTAACTACAAATTAGGTCTATATATTACAAAATGGTATCATAGGAATTATTATTTGGAGTTGGTTGAGTTAGATATGGAAATGGTTTATTATAACTTAGTATATACGTTTTTATGGATAGAATGATAATGAATGAAATATAATCTTTTAATGGATGTTATGTATTGGTAATTATAAATCTAGGTCTTAGTGAAGTGTTGGTTTTGAAATTTTGATGTTTAATGGAAGAAGAATTTATATGAGTCAATGGTCTTAGTTAGGAGGCATCGTCAACATTTTTTCAGGAATAAAAAATGATACATGTGTAGGGACATGTAACTTCTTAGCATGTTTGGATATCATTGATATTCTAGTATAGGGATAATACTTTTTAATATTATTTTGAGAACATAAGTTGAGGAACATAGAAAATAAATATGTGGTGGAATGTGTCATGGTTTTAAATTGTTTTAATTATTTTAGAAATTTTAAAAGGAAATAATTTTGGGATGATACCAGATATCTTAATACAACATCTTGTATTACTAGTAAAAAATTTCATGGATTTTTTATAGTTAAAATAAATATGTATATTTTAGAATCATTTATTTAATAATATTAATAAATGAATTATATGGATATAATTCACCTAATTTTTTTCCTTATTGGTATATTTTAATTTTATTTTTTAAATTTTTTCTTTTTCAAAAAGGGAAACCTAGAGGTCGGCCAATAGCTTACTGTGTCCAGCAAGGCCATGAGGCCCAAACCCAAGGTTAAAGGATAATAAGGGTTCAATGCATACCACTAAAAAACAAGTTTTCCTAATTCTATTTTCCATAATTTTTATATATGTAAACTTTTAACCCTTTTACTATATTCAAAAATCATTTTTCATTTATAGTTATATCTTATAATTACTTTAATTTTAGAAAAGTTTTACTTTTTTAATCATCATTTTAATTTAGACATTGTAATTTAGCAGTTAAAATAGAATCGTTCATGTCTATGGAGTTATAAAATCATAACATATTAAAGTTAATAAAATATAACATAAGATGAATGGTTAAATATCATTTTACATATAAGTAATATTTTATCATGAATTCTTTATTTTCATTATATTTTATTTAATTTTTAAATTGTTTTTACTATATTTTGTGTAAAAGTCTTATTACTCAATGAATAATTTTTAACACATAAAGTAACATTCCATATTTTTGTTTGAAAAATTTAATTAATCATCATTATAATATCTTATTTTCAATAAAATTTTATTAGGTTTTGATAATATAATTTTTATAAATGTAAAATGGTTAATTACATTTTGTTTTAAACATTGTGTATAAATTTTGTTGTAATAAAATTATTTTCTTTAATATGTATTTAAAAGATAAATTTCCTTCTTTGGAGTATTAAATTTACTAAAATATATTTTTTACACATATTAAAAACAAACCACCATTCATCTAATGGAATTTATGTGGTTATAAATTAAGAATAAATTCATTTTATACTTACAAATACTTTTTCCAAAAATTATTTATTCATATTATTTGATTTTATATTAAATTCAATATATATCACTTTTATAATTTTAATTTGACATAATAAAATTTATTATTTAATAGAAAATATCAATTTTAACATAGGGTGATGTTTTTGTAATTTAATGAAATGATTATTTTTATGTGAATGGTGAATATACAGTTTTTACAAATACCATTATTTTATTACATAATTATTATATAAGCATGCCTTAAAAATATATTAGTCATTTTTCATGATGAAATAAGTTTTTAAGGAGTAAAATTAATTACAGAAATATATTATATTTATTTTTTAAACTCATTCTTTACTTTTTGGAACGTAAGTTAAATTTTAAACTAATAAAGAATTACTTCAATAATTTTCTTTTAATTAAGTAATAAAATGGTAAAATTTGGTTTTAGATTGATTTAAAGGAAAAATAGCTCTTACTTTTATAATAATAAACTAACAAATTTTATTAAAATTTGTAACCTACATAATTTTATCCTAAACTCATTTTTAATGTTTAAAAATAATTTTTCGTATAAAATTATTTAAATGTGATGTCCATTTAATATTTTACTATTAATTTTTATCACATATAGAAATTTAATCTATTAAAATTTATTTAATATTTAAAATCCAAATTATTAAATTTGGTTAAATATTGTATTTAATTTTATTTATAAAAAGTAATTTATTAGATAATAATTTATCACCATTCTAATGTCTAGAAATGGTAATAGTGTTAAATCACGTAGTAAAACCAAAAATATCACAAAAAACTATCTTCAAATGAGTGAATTATATATTCAAATATAAATATTCTTATTTTAATTATTGTAAAATATGGAGCCATTTGAATTGAATATGACGTTATTTTTTTTATTAAGAAATTTTATTTACAAAAATTTTACTCCATCCACTTATAAAAGGAGTCTTCAACAACCCCTTCAATGCCACTCTAAAAATTAATGATCTCCCCTTTAATCTGAATCATTTATTTCCATATAATCCTATACTATTTTATTTATCATATTGTATCTATAAAGTTTTCAAATCATTTCATAATCAAGGAGGTTTCGAAGAAAATATTAAACTTTTCTATATAAGTATTTTCTCTGGTCTAATTATTTAATTTCACTTCATCCACCACTTATTGAATATTATTTATCACTATATAATCATTTTTTATATAATTATGTTTCTAGGAATTTAATATTATTTTTAAATATCATGTTCTTATTCATTCCTTTATTACCCCACATTCTAGTTTGGGTTGGTTTTACCACCTTCACGAACGGTGTTATAATGAATATATCATGAATTATTAATAAATATTAAATAATATAAAAATTATATTATAATGATTAATTATTAATGTTTTTATAATTATATAATGATGATAATATAATAAAATAATTCCATAATAATATGAATCCAATTAATTATAGTATCTTCTTATTTTGGTCAGTTTAACTTCCAGTATGAATGATGTTATACATTTATTAATGGATAATTATGGAAAATTTATTTATTGTAAAATATGATATAATTATACTAAAAAGGTTTTTAGTTCATTTATATATGTTTAATATTAATATACAAAATCTATTTTAACATACAAATTTTTTTGTGAAAAAGGTTTCAAAAACATATACATTATATATTTTGTTTATACTAATCATACTAAAATTTCCCATAGAATAAAAATGGAACTACATAAACCATTATTTAATTTCTATTATGTATAATATCATCATTATAGATATAGAAAAAAATATAAACATAGTGTACCAATCAGAACTATTATACCAAAATATACATTGAATGGTTAAAATCACGAATCACCAATAATTAATATTATCTAAAAACATGAAAAAATAACATAATAAATGAACACTATATATTATTAAAAAAATAAAAATAATTAGTTTCCATATTATACGATTAATGATTCTATAGTTATTATAAAGGAATTAATAATGCATCAAATGGGGCAGGAATTCATGGTAAGGGTTTCATCGACTCAATTTGCATCCATTGAGTCAAAAACTACTTTCCTTGACTAAAATCTTCCTTGTTTGTTTTTAACTTATATTTATATATTTCTTATGAATGTTTATATTTTTCTATATATAATTTACATTTTATCATCAGAATATTCTTCATTGATCAATTTACCCCTTCCTAAAAATTCTTCGTTGTTAAGAAATATTCATACCCTTTCTAATGGAAATTTTTATTTCATGTCAATATTTTTATTCATGATAAAGTTATATTTTTTATATTAGAAACCAAAACATGTTTTAACTCCTATTATTTTTATATTTATCTTTAATATAATTAATGATAATATTTTTATTTTCCTTTTTAATGATGTGGGTTTTAATAAGGATATTTTAAAATTTCAAAAGAATTTATTTTTCACGTGAGGTTTTTTATCTTCAAATATATATTTATTAGATTAATAATTATTAATTTTAATTGTTACATTAAAGAATATAATTTTTAGGATAAAATTTTCAAAAAAACTCACTTTATCTTCAAAAAAAGTATTTTTTAGTGTCACTTATAATTTTTCCTCCAGCGACAATGTTAAAATTGTTTTGAGAAAACTTTTTTATGTTTTTTCTATTTTAATATCTATAAACTATATCTAATATAATAATTTTATTGATCACCCTATAAATTATATTATGAAATAATATTTCTTGGTGATTATATTTTTTTTCATACGATCGAATTCTTAATAAATTATTTTTGTGAAAAAATTTGGAAATGTTATGTAAACATTTTCTTTATTTGGGGTTTTAGGAGGTTTTGAATGATTATTTTAAAATAGAACACATATGTATGAATGTTGAGGTTTGGAATCTTATATCTCGCTATAATTCATTGATTAAGGTTTTATAACTCATGAGATAATTAAATATGTTGGTATTATTTTGTTTTCTCACATTCTTAAAGTGTGTACATGATTGGGTTTGTTCAAAATGTGCGAACATAATTGGTTTTACTCACAGTGTTCTATTATTCTTATTTTTGTGTAAAAGTCCTTGTTATGTGCCTCATTTCTAGAAACTCAACATTTCCATGTCATTTTATGATATAATGTTATGTTTCCATTGATTATGATTATTTTAATGTGATTCTAATCTACGATATTAGTTTAAGGAATTTATAATGATTATTTTATTTCATGCCATTTTCTTTGATGTTCTATCATTGATTATGATTATCTCTTATGATTCTAGATAATTTTTAATTTAATATTTTTACTTAAACAACTTTTTTCTCATATGATTATAATCTAGCCTATTTTGGTTCATTGATAAGTTTCCCTTGATGAGGGTTAGAGCTCACCCCTTATTTTGTTTTCTATTATCCATTCAATTTAATAGAGGACTATATTAGAAAGTAAGTCTCATATTGATTTGTTAATGTGATGGTTCTTATATTTATGTTTGTTTCTTTTTTTGTCTCTAGGTCCATATAAGTCCTTTGTATCCAGATGGTTTTTCTTATTCTCAATGGGTCATTGTAATGGGTTCTCCATTTCCCAGTCTTCAAAATGAGATCTTTTTTTCTCAGTGTAAGTGGTTTCCCCTCAATTTTTTAAAAAACAATTAAATTAATATTGTGAAATAAGATATTTATATACATAATAACCAATTATAGTAAAACTTTGGGTCTTTGGGATTGTGGTATTACTTGTCAAATATATTTTTTTTAATTAAAAAATTCATATAAGTAATTTATGTTTAGTTTTTCTCACCTCATATAGAATATTTTCAAATGTAGTTACCCCTAAAATTAAATATAAGGATATAGGCATTTGGAATTTAAAATTTTATTCATTTAGAAGTTTTATTTTTTAATTACATGTTTCATGAATACCTATAAAATGTAATTTATTTTTGAGTTTGAAAGTGGGAATTTTAAATTTATTGGTTTTAATTTTAAATCACAAGGTTAATAGTCTTTTTCTTAAAACCATCATCATGGAAAGATAGTTTTATAAAACCCCTTGGATTTGGCTCTACGATGGGTGAATTTTTCTTGGAAATAGCTTCTAAATTTTCTAATTTGTTGGTGTTAAACTATTACATGTGCTTTCAAAAGAATAGGTTAGTTAAGAACTATTATATTTAAGATATATTGATTAATTTTTTTGGGCTGAAATATCCATGTTATATATAAATTTCTAAAGTTAAAATTAAGGTGTTATAGTCATGTTTCATTATCACTGTATTCATTAAAGTGGTTGTCCTGGTATTCTAATATTTCTATTATGGTTTGTGCCTAAAGTATTTGATGAGTTTGATAATTGGATGAAATTTGATCTTGGTTATTGATGAATAACTTTGATGAAAAGTATTTTTTTAGATGGAATTTGTAACACCACAAAAAAAATATTTTAAAATAAGAGTAAGTTTGATTCCTTTCTTAACACACACCATAAATTTTTAAGTGAACCTTGATATAATATAATTTTTTGTATTTAAATGTGATTGTTATATCCTAACCTTTAAATTAGTGGTATGAATAGGGACCAATACATTTTAAAAAAAATTATAAAGTTTTTATATAATTAAAATATATTGATTAATGCATAATAAAAATTTATTCAATTATCAGTACTGTAATTTTATGGTTTTAGAATATGTTTTATTTAAAAATGGTTTTTATTTCAATTTATATAAACACATTATATTTAATTTATAACATTTTTAGAAATTTTATTTTATAAAATTAATATCATCTTTAAAATTGGAAAATTAATTTTATCATAGGGTAAATATTATGAATTTTTCTGAAAATATATATTTTTTAGTGAATAGAGAAATATACCGATATTTTGTAAAACTATCATTTTTTCGTTAAAATAATGTAATTTAAAATTATGATTATATTTTAAATATTATATTAAATTAAAATAAGTCTCATTAAATTATAAATAATATAATTATTTGCACTGTAATTTTCATTATACATGATTTTTTTGTAACTTCATTATTAGGGTTAAAACATACTTTTATAAAAATTATTGTTCATTAAATCTTATGCATTTATATTCTAATTGATTTTTGAAAATTGCATAAATTGAATATTCAAAAATTTATAAAATATTGGGAATCATGATGTTCAAATTTAGAAAATATACCCCTTTTATTTTTTTCAATATGAATACTAATCGTAGTAAATATTGGTCCCCTTGGTAATGGTAAAAAAAGTAAACCTAGGATAAAACATTGAGTTAATGTATTTAAAACACCATAACACTTCAAATTTTACAATTATATGAGTTTTTTTGTCCAAAACCATCCTATATATGAAAATATGGAAATTTCCTATAACTTTTCATTGATTATAACGTTTATATTATTTTAAGAAAATGATAAATCAAAAATGTCACTCTCTTGATTTTATTTCGTTTATACTTTTTAATATAGATAAAAAAAGTTCTAAATAAAAATAAAATTTTATTATGAATATTAACAAATTATTTTTTTAATGTGAATTTATTTTTAGTTTTCATTCATGTTATAATTACCTTAAATTCTTATGCCACAATGACTCAATGCTTCAAAAAACAGTAGGAATAATCAAGCAAATGTTTTTAAAACATTAAAAGAAATATTTATTGGATTGATTATGGTGTTACATGATTATTATGGTTAATGATAATTTATAATTTATTTTAAGAAATTTTAAATTTTAAATCAATTATTATCTTGATTAATTTCAAGTAAAATTAAATGAATACTCACTGAAATGACTTTATGGAAATTTTATGTTAAATAATATTTTATTATATGATTTAAAAATTAAATAAAACATGTAATAGTACATATGGAATGTTAAATGGTATAAAATTTCTCCCATGTACCATTTGGGGGAAACATTTTGCATTATATTTTAATTTATGACCATTAAAGGATAAGAGGTAAATTACCACTATTATGGTTAAAAGGGATCAATCAAGGGGTTAAACCAAATTATAAGGTTTAAAATGACATAAAAACCTTATATAATTTTTATTTTCTAAATATATTTCAACTTATACTCATTTTTGTGGATATATTTATGTTTGGAATAATTTTACTTGAGAAATAGATTAATTATGACTAAATATTTTAAGTGATTGCAAGTGTATCCTCTCCTCTCTTACAAAAGGGAACCTCTTTTAATCCCTTATTAGAAAATAATGAAACTTATATCTCAGCCAATTTTTATCTAAATAACTTCCTAAATTTATTCCATTCATTAAATAGATTATGTTTTTCTTCTAATATTATCCTTGTAAGTCTTCAGGTCTAACCCAATAGAGGTCTCTTGAAGAATAGGTAATAGTCTTAAATGAATCATGTAATGATTATTTCTTATTATACCTCATATAAATATATGATTTACATATAAAAATAATTAATTCAAAATATTAAATATATTTAAATGTTATTATTGTTATTTAATAACAATTATCCTCCATGTTTCCATTAAATGGGATATGAAAGTATCATGTGTGTGTGAATGGACTACTACCTCCACATAGTGATATGATTCATTTTCAACCACACCTTTCAGTGATAGGAATAACGATGGATTTAATTATTATATATATTAAATTAATAGCTTAATTGATATTTATTAATGATATAAAAATTATCTTATTTTTATTCGTTTCATTAGAAAATGAAAATATCATTCATGCGTACATACAAATTATCGTCTCCATGAGTGGTGTAATTGATTTTTCTATATCTCCCCTTTTTGATGGACATAAATCTATATATAATGAATACATATGATATTTATATCATTATTAAAAAAATTACAATATTTAAACATAATCAATATATAAGGATCATAAATTTAAAATTGAAACATATAAGAAAAACAAAGTAGTAAACACCCAAAATGATGCAGATATAAAAAGATTGTTAATGAATTTGTGAGAATATGTTATAAATGAATAAATTATGGTATTTTGAGTATGAATATGTTTATGGTATAGATTTATAAAATATTTAAATTTATAATATATTAGGTTAATGTCACTTATGAAAAAAATCAGACCTGAGGTAAGGGTTTTATGCTACAATCTAACTATTAATGGGGATTATTTATGCTAAAATTCATAATTATGAAATTATATTATTAATCTCTCATAAATCACAAGTCTTTTTTATAATTCGTTAATTTCTTTATATTACATATTTATCTATCATTTTTCTCTCACTATGTACTCAAAATTTTGAAATAATGTTTTTTAGAAAAACCTGATTTTTTTCTCTATTAAGTTAAGAATATTTTTCTTCCATTAACATATTTTCTTTGAAATATTTTCATGAAAATTCTAAAAATTAAGTAATTATTTTTTAAAGTTTTTATACCCATTTTTTTCTTTCAATATAATTATTGAAAATTGAATCCTCTTTTCATTTTCCAAGTAAGGTAATTTAATAAAAGGATTGAAAAAAATATTTCTTTGATATATACCATGTGAATAGATTTTCCCATTATTATGAATATTATTTTATTTTAACATTACATTAAATTTTTCCATGGTTCATTTAAAATAATTTTTTTTCTAATATTCTAGAAATATTTATATTTTAAATATGGGATTTCAAAATGAAAAATTTATTTTCCACAAGAAATTTTGAGTGACCTTTTAATAGTATTTTCATTTATTAAAACATCCATTGATGTTACTTATTGTTTAATTGGGATATTATCCAATGATGAAATTATTATTGATTCACTAGATGGTTATTTATTATGATGATGTATTATTGGTGATTCTCATTTTCATTTCCACTAGTTAAATCATTAAATAAATAATAAATATTTTCAAGATCTTATGGAATAAATATGAATAGATTATGATTATTTGGTGTTTGGGTCCACTATTTCTCTCTAATGAATTGGGAAATTGTTTCGACCTGAGGAGATGTGGGTGGGTGAAATGAGAAGGTCCGACAAGAATCATCACTCATCTATTATTATAGAGAGTTTTATGTCGCCATATTTTTTTATCTACCTGAGGTGGTGCGTTGTCATCCTTTAGGGGGAATTTGATTGTCCCCACACGGATTGGTATTTTATCCCTTTTACATTATAAAGGAGGTTACCTAGTCAAATGGTCTCAATGGGAGATTGTAAGGGGTTAAGTATTTATGAAATTGGTACTCTTAGGATATTATTTCCTTGGATGTTCTCCAACAGGTTCATTTGTGAAGTTAGAAACACCTAACGACCCTGATATCCAAGATTCATGGACCTTCTTTCCAATATAAGGAGATTGTTGGATGACAATTTGGTCATCGATACTTAAGGACTCAATTGGTTGAGAGGATGAGAGGTCGGGATCATCACACCCTTTTAGGGGGAACTATTTCTTGTTCTGGGACTCTCTTATAGATTTAAGCCATTCTCATATGTTTGTGAAACCTTAGTTTATTCTCGAAGAGTATATCCATGGGTTTCCCCTGGGTTGCAAGATCATCATGGATATATATAGATTTGATGCTACAAAGGCAATGCTAACTTAAGCCATGCAATGGGGCTTCAGAGATTTTATCATTATCCAAGAGAGAAAGAAGGTGATTTTATGTTGGGTTTGGACCCATAAGATGGGTTTCCTATGCATACTCTAGAGAGGAGTCATATTCCATGTAGTTTATTTATTAGGAATTACACCATGAGAAAGTCCATTCGAATTTGGGGAAACATTTTATCAAGACTAACTTCTGAGGAGAATTTCCCTTGAACTTAGGCCTTGGACATGCGTCATACATATCCCAATTATGGTGGGAATCAGAGTTCTCATAGTTCATTTATCATAGGGATGATACCTGGTAAGAGGCCTATTTGTTGGCAGCATAATTTTTTGATCCTTTTGGAAGGTCACCCCATTAAGCTAGATCCTTCAAGAAGGAATCCTACATATCCCAGTTATTATGGGAATCAGAGTTCTCGTAGTTCATTTGGGGTTTAGATTATGCATGATGGTTGTTCACTTGAAGGGGGCATGATCTCTCATTTTAGGGATGAGATAATGCAGACCACATGCCTATATAAAGGCTTCTTACGTGTCCCAGTTGTGTTGGGAATCAGATTTCTCGTAGTTCATTTGGGGTGTGGCTTATGCATGAAGGTTTCCCACTTGACAGAATCATGAGGAGGATCTTGACTCATGATGTTTTGAATGTTTTTTTGGGCCTTACACCTAATAGGATGTCCATTTTTTTAGACAATGGTGATTTCATCATCACCACAAACCTCTAATCCCACATTAGTCATGCTTGGTGTGAGAAACAAGAGGGGGTAATGAATATGAAGACTGTATGTCCTATATCATCCACTAAAATATGATACTAGAGGTGGGAGAGAGGGGATAGATTTGAACTTATAACCCTCACCTATATTGATACCCAGGATAGTAAAATCTTGGTGATATAGTTGGTCTAATACCAAGCTAAGGAAATGAGGGCGAAGAGTTACACATCTCACAAAATTCTAGAAGATTACCCTAGGATGAGTGCCCTTTTCGGGTTGGGAGAAATGGGATGAGAATCATCCCTGGTCAAAGGGGAAGGAATGAGTGACATTTTTTCTTATCACTAAAACTCATTGAATGGTAAGGTCAGTGGTTACCCCTATGCTCTAGAATAGGGAGGTTCATATTGGCATCCCAAATTCAGTTCTAGGGTCACCATAGGAATGTATACTTAGATACATTCCAAGGGACTGAACTATTGTGGTGGCATCCTTTGTGAATCTGTTTACCTTGGGTTTGTAGACTTAGAAAGTTGCACTGGTTTTCCCAATGATCTAATCATAGAGTTTTGGTTGCTTTGGATGAGGTTTTAGCATGATACTAGTGGAATGATTTTCAAAGGAGTAATGGAGGACTGGATGGTAATGGAGGAGCATGATTAGAGCTGAAGGTAATAACACTCGTAGACCCCCCATTCTATGTACTATTTTCTCTTGCAGGATGGGGTAGTCATGTGTAGCATAATTCTATGTGGGTAGAGGGGTCATCCGTGTACTGAATCAGTACACAGACATGGGTATGAACCAATACGTACCAAAGTGGTACGTGAACCTGGATGTGGTTTGACACATCTCTTTAGGTTCCATCCATATACTGATATAGTACATAGCACAAGGTTTGATCCACATAGCGATGCACTATGTGGAGGGCTGTATTAAAGATGGTTCCTGGAACATGTGGTTTAATGAGAGTTCATATGTGAGGAATTTATGGTTCGTGATGGAACTATTTAGGTTCAGGGTTCATAAATTATTTTTAAGTTTCTTATTTTTATGATTTGAAACTAGTTATACCTGTCAAAAAGTGATTTGCAGTTCATACATCATTTATTATTAAAAACCAAATTCTGAATCTTCTCCATATCTGAATTCTTTCTTTTAACCTCTAGGGTCTCCATCGTTCTATCTTCCTCCCATCTCTTTCGTCTTCGTCCATCATATTTTCAATTCCTCATGTGCTCCTTTTATAGATCATTGGGGAAAATATATCTTTGGGCATGTGGAAGCATTTGTGGGAGCCCACGAAGATATATCTCAACCTGTGTAAGACTCAATGAACTAGGTTTTATGGAGACTATGGTTCATGTTTCGTTCATGGAACCCTTCCATATTGCTTCATTTGAGGACTTCTTAGTTCGCGGGACAGTATGAAGATGGCATTCTGTGCTTGATTTCACCAACGAAATGGTTCGCGACATCCTAGGATTACTGGACATCACCCCACAGGCTAACATCTCATGGGTCATTCCACATACTAATGGTTCATGGTTCAGGCACTTTGTGAACCTTTCCGAGTGATGGTACGTGGGTCACTAAAACTCTTGAAATTTTTTATTTCTTTATGTTTATTCTCAAATTTTCAATTCAACATGTATCCATTTTTGTTCTTTGACCCGTAGGAATGTTTTATTCCTTATGCAAAGTTTTTTTGGAAGTTTTTAATTCCCCTTTAGAAGTATTAAGGACCCTATAAATTCCCCCCATCGGAATGGGTTCCATTCAGAATGAAGAGGACCCAATTCCGATATAGAAGCAGTCTTGAACTGAAGTGGTTTTTAGTAGAATGGGTAGGTCTGGTAGGGGGACCATTCCTATTTATATAGGCCCAAGTCATATGCCTTTTACCATTTCACATTATGAAAATAAATCTTGACCTTTCCTCAGTTTCTATAGCATCTACATGCTGAATCCTTTGCGAAATACGAATTAGAGAACCACGTTTTGGTTCCACGAACTGAACTCTTCATAATTTCTTATGCCTGTGAACTGTATTTTGGGTTTTTCAAACTATACTATGGAATTTAGAACTTAATTTGGGACATCTTTTTAGGATAACTCCATATTATTTTCATGTTTCGTGCACTGAAATTTAAACTGGTGAACTGATCTTTAATATTTGTTTAAGAGAACTACAAAATTTGATCAACAAACCTTTGACATCCTCATAGTGAGGACTCAGTTGATGGTTTCTTCATTTTGTGAACCAATGCTCTGTAGGTGAGCACCTCACATTCCTTTCACATAAGAAGGTCATACATGAAGTATTGTTTCTATTTATATATGTATAATGTGGGTAATGGCATCTGCGTACCTTTTACGAGAGGAGTACATTGATCCCCATGCAAATTTTTTGTTTTATGTCCCTTGGCCATTTCTATGGCTCTTTTCCAATAGCTTTCTCATTGAACTAACATTTTTGTAGCCATTTGGTCATTTTTGCATACTATAATTGATCTTCCATAGACTATTGCTGATGTCGTTGTTCTTGTTGAGGTTGCCGTTGTTTCCCCTCTTTCTGCTACTTATGAAAGATTGAAGAACCTGGAAGACTTGGTTGATGAAAAAGTTATAGTTGATTCACTATATTAATATCTAGTAAATCTACTTATGATAAGTCAAAGGGAGTATCCTACTTCAGATAGTTTTCCAACTTATGGGTTTGGGGTGATGTCAGATACATCAATTCTGGCACCAAATCAGGATGATCAACCTACTGCATGGATAACTAAAACCTTAGTCCCAAAGGCCCTGGTTTCTTTTAGTGGATGATACCCTAAGAGAGACGTCAATAATGGGTCTTTGATGAGCTATGAGCCTTGAAACTTAGGGGAAGTTCATTGAAAACTAGACAAGACATCCCATTGTTATCAATGCATTGTACAGAAGGACACAGAAAATGAACCACATGGCTGATCATCCAGGAAGTATCTTCGCTCTAAAGGCTCATTTATTTTAGACTAGTGGAGGCCATTCTGGGTTAGCCAGAGTTGCCAATAACTTTGGATCACACTATAGGTTCTGGTACTATACAAGGTTGCAGGGGTATCTTAGACATACAGTCACTGGCCTAACGTCCTTATTTCAAAACTTCTGAGTATGTGGATCCCAAACACTAATAACTTTCATTTAACCCACATGGAAGCCGAAATTAGCCTTTGGGACATCCAAATAATTTAATGAGTCCCTATTTTTGGGGATATGAATGGTGAATTATTACCTCGTTCCAATGATTTTCATAATGAGAAGAGGAATCCTCCTTTTGATAAGAAAAACATTGTTCAAGTGAAGTCACTTATGAATAAAATTGATCACTGTTTGAAGTAGGACATTCCTTTTTTTAAGAGTTTTGGTGCCTTTTTTTTTAAAAATGGTCTAGATCCCCATCCGTGTAGACCCATGACCCTCTCTACCAAGACAATTTTGAGATGAGAGAGTACCTATTGGAACACCTTGTAATAGATGAAATTTCATAAATGGGGATGGGGGCTCATTCCAGATGTTATCCAATAATTTTGACTGGCAGCCTTCTTGGTCATGTTTTTCAATGGATGGATCTTAATAGTATGGGAATATTATGGTGTGAGAGCCTTGACATTCATCATGGATGCTCAGTTTTCAACTATTAGATGTATCAATATATATATTCTAGTTTTGGATAAGATTTTTCTTTTGTTGGGCTGGATCTGTGAAAGGGGGACACCTTATCGGGACCCGTGGCCCTTCCAAATCCTTTGGGGATGGATAAGATCTAACATGAGAGGTTATACCTATATCAATTCCTTTTCTATTCCACATTCCATCCTCTTTCTATATCTTCAGAGTTCCAGTGGTGTTATGCCATTGGCTTGGGCCTCATAGGATAAGAAAGAGGAGAATACTAAAAAGAATGAGCAAGAATTATTGGCTCATCTCAATGTCCATGAATTTTTTTCTTATCATCCATACAATTCACCTATTGGTACTATTGTAAATAAATCAACAGAATAATTTATCAATTGAGTATACTTTTTTCCTTTGAGATAAGGCGTCATGGTTTCCAACATCAGAGGGGAACTTATCTTTGGGGGGCATGAACTTTGCATATTCAGTAGTCAATTTAATTATGTCCAAAAGTTGAGTCCTCCCGCTCTAAAAAAACATGTTAATAGAAACATATATTGATATAACATAAATTATGGATGATGATTACCTAGGAGGACACCTAGTTCTATCTCAAACTTCCTAATTCCATAGATTTTTTACCATTCCTCACAATAAGCTATGTTAAGGCCTAGGTTAAATCATATCCAGATGGCCAATTGGCTGATCTAGTTCTTATCATAACAACTTCCAAGGTATCTAGTCCCAAGGGGAAGTAAAATAAAAAGTGATATGTCGGGAACTCTTGACCATTAAATGTACTTCAAATGAATCTCAAATCTCTCCTAAGGAAGGTTGTGAAAGACAGGGTTGTGACTTCACAGACGACTGAATGAGCTGCTGAAGCTGTTGTTGGGATCCAACCATCCATCCCTCCTGAGGCTGATTTTCTAGTGTCCTAGAAGAAATGGTGCCTTTTTAAAGGCCTCCAATATACTCATGACTAGTCCCGTCGTGCTTTGTGGAAGCTCCTCTAGACTAGGGAAGTTTCCCTTACCGACATTGGTTATGTGTCAGCACTTGCTGATGTATATTTTGATGAGGATCTTGAGATGGTGGGTTGTTACCTTATGGTCATCAAGACCCTGATCCATTCCTGGAATGGTCACCATAAATACTCACATCAGGTATATTCCATGATGCAACCAAAAACTGATGATGAGGACGATGATGTCCCCAGATCGCCTATTGTGGCTACAGCGGGACAAGCTTCTAACCTGCTCCCAAATTCATGTAAGAGTTCATCTCTCGAGGGTCCCAAAACTGCAGAAGTACCCAAGATTCATTTATGACTGATGAGACCCTCCCTTCTCCCCCATTCCAATCATCCATCATTGGCCATCCCAGTTACAACTGCATTCCAAAATGCTTGGAGGGTCTAGGATGAACTGAGTGAAAACGCTTCTGATAATAATATTTGGAGACTACTTTAAGGAGGAAACTTTTACCTTATAGGTTTTGGAGTAGTCATTATCCCACTTGTATGTCAGCTAAAGAAGATCCTGATGTGATGGAATATATTTTAATGAAATGGACATGTGCCTTTATGCATCTAAATACAATCATTAATGATCTGACCGAGTAGCATTGATTACAGTACTCCCATGATCAATGAACATCGAGAGAGAGTTTATTCTATTTAAAAACCCTGTATTTAATTTCTTATATTGTGGTGATGCTAAATCCCCCCCCCCTTTACTTTTCGGGAGCATCCAGGGTCTTGGGATATGGTATGTTCCATGTTTTATTCCCCTGAGGGCACCATAGATGGGGAGTGTACCCTTCCAATTATGGGGGATAATGTGGAAGGATCTCTTGGATCCTGAGAACATATGAAAGTAGTTATCTCATACCCTTCTAGGTCATTTACCCCTCTATCTCCCCTAGGTTATCTTATTTCGAAACCATCTCCATGACAAATGAAGAAACCCAAGAAGGCGTCCCAATAATCAAGACACTTTATAAGGGGAATCACAAGTAATTATTTGTACACCTAGTGGTCGAACTGAGTACCCTTAATTTGTTGACTCACTGTTACATGTATATTTTTATATAAATCCTATCAGTTACCAGATGGACCTTTCTCAAGCATCTACATCTCCCATTCCATTTATGTCACAGGAAGGGTCACCTGCAATTGTGACTAACAGAAGCAAAAGAACAAGGATAACCAAGGAGGTTAGGGGGTATTGTCTACCCTTTAGGTGTGCATGCCCCTTCTCAAAAAAACTATTCCTCAATTATAGACGAAAATCGTGTAGTCGAGGTCTCGATTGAGCACATGGAGCTTGTTCCCATAGAGAGAGGTAGGAAATTATTTATGGTGGGGGATGAATACGATGAAGTTCTCTAAGTCCCATAGGATGTCGGAGGGATTTTGAAACCTAAAGAACAAATCCTTCCTCATACAATGGACTTTAACCCTAGAGAGGGGGTCACTTTGGAGGTTGATGCTCCACTTTCACATGTCGACTCTACCTCTGTAAATGTCACAACCACAGGGGATACTATTGTCCACTTTCTTGAAAAATGTAGTGGTATATTTTTCCTTTTTCTCTAGACCTGAGAGAAGTTGTGGTCTTGGCCACTAGAATCTCAAGGCCAATACCCATTTTCAGACTAATTATCCATTTAGGCCTTATATCAGTGAAAAAACTTCTGAGGGATACCTTGGTGGTTGCTTTTCCGGTTGGTCATGGTCCTGGGACATCGATGCCCTTGAGCAAACGTGGGGCGCGACTACTGATTAAAGATGTGGTTCTACTGTTACTAGGTATCGATGTTACTTGGTAGGTGGAAGGTATTGAATCTTTGGTAGATTGAGGTTAGTTATATAGTCCATAAACCATACTTTACATTTTATTTCTAGAGTCAAGGTTATTTACTATTCTTTCCTATACTTTCCAATTTTCAACCTGAAGTGTTTGCAATTGTAGTGGATGTTCCCACTATTTTCTCCATTTCAATCCTCAGAGGTGAGATTGTTGAGGGGTGGAGTCATGATGTAGTCTCGGAATAGAGACCTTCCCTTATGAAGTTTATCCTTGGTTATATTTCATCATCAAGGAGTGAATCTAGGACTGGCTGACAAGGCTTGGTCAATCTTTTCCTCATCTGCGAAAAGGCATGGAGGAATGTTTGGAGATTAATCTCTCAGACTCCATTGGCTGAGATACTAGAAAAGTTTCTGATGTTACACCACCAGTTTTTTGTCCTGGGTTTTTCAGATATGAATTCCATGAAATTTAGGATATAGTGAGACAAGTGGTTGCTTCTAGGGAAGTGACTGGCACACTTTAATCTCACCTTTATGTTGTAGATTCGACGGATCATCTTGATGCTATGAGGCATATCCTCACTGATTAATCTTCCAATAAAGATGGAGTTGTTTTGAGGATGAAAAATTATCTCAAAAATCAAGAGTCCTTATTGGAACAACTTTAATAGGAAGTGGAGTAGCAGATCCAAAAACTAGAGAGACTTTTATAGAAGCGGGCCCATGCCATTATCACCATTGAGGAGGGGAGATGGTAGATGGAAGAAGTAGAATAGACTGGCCTCAAAGCTCCGAGGAATTTGGAGGCACTGCAAATAAGCGCAGAGGCTGAGACGAAAAACTTGTTAAACCTTCATCAGGCTATTGAGGAGTTGCATCAATTATTGATGATACTTTTTGATTCTTACAAAGTCTCTTGTAATGATAATGTCCCAATCAAAAGGAGATTTTCCAAGATGTGTAAACCTTCCTCATATTTATGGAATAGAATTGAACTATTTTCCCTTATATGTTTCTCTTTTCCTCTCTTCATTGAAATGTCAATCAATCACAATTTAACATATCAAAATCATTTCAAATAGGTATTAATTTTTAACTATGATTCGAAATCGGTAAATTGAAATAATCAATTTAGGCTCTAATTTTTTTCGAAGCCACTGGACTCAGCAAGAATAGTTCGACTATTGTTGGGGTTTCATGGAAAACCATATGAACTATTGTTTCTTTTTTCATTATTTCCCCAATTTCTACCTAATCCTATTTGGTATGGGCTTAAGAGGTATAACATGACTTCCTCATAGGCCCCCCTTCATGATTTTTCGACAGAACAATATTTATTCATCTTTTTAATATTTTATTGCTCAACATTATTTCCTATACCATACATAGTATACGTTTAACAAGATGGTACTTGACTTTTATACACTAGTTCCCTTTGGGGGTTTTCAATCTAGAAAGTATTTCATATTTTTTTGTGTAGTTTTAGTCATGCCAATAAAACTTATTACTGATATTTTAGGTTGAATAGTTTTGACCAAAATTGATAGGGAAGGGGTAGTAATCTGGGATTCGTTAGCCAAGAATGTCCTAATAACTCTCAGACATGAATGAGGGATTTTTCTAAACCTTGAATTTGCAATTTTTGTGAGTATATGTGGCTTGGGAGGCATTTTAGGAATACTTATATAGGAAAGGACTCTCACAATGAAGATTTTCCCTCCGGTTGATGGTCTTTTGTAGGAAACATATGTAGAGCCACCAGGTCTTGATGTGTATAGTAAAAAAAAGGTGTCTGCAGGACACTGGCTTTCTATTTCTGATGGCCTGGGAGATTTATGGGAATTTATGATTTGTATTGAGGTTGGGAAACAATGTTAGTGGCTTATCTAAAGAATGATGTCTGAAAGTATTAGGGACATTTATATCATCATTGAATTGGAAACCTCTCTGACAGGATTTTATCTTATGTAATGGAAATACATTGAATGGTATAGTTTAACATTATATAACCAAGAAACTTTAAACCTATTATGGGATATTAGTTTACTCTAATAATGAGAGTGTAAATGATTCATCAGTTCAATTAGAAATTTTTTTCACCTTCTCTCATTTGAAAGGGTAAAATTATTTAAACCATATTCCAGGGGGTTTCCCAATCTGGAGAGTGATATGGGACATAAATTTCATGCAGGCATACAAGAAAATGGAAATGACTCTCCTAAGGATGAATTTTTTTTAGTTGATGGTCGTTTTGTAGGCGACATATGCATAGCCACTGGGGAATGATGTGCATAATCAAAAAATGGTATCTGTAGGACACTGGCCTTCCATATTAGATGGACATGAATAATTATGGATATTGGGACCTTTATAGAAATGTTGTGTGGCTTATTAAATGGGGTTCACCTAAACCTGAATGGGGGATTTCTTTGGCTGAACTTTTCTGGGAAAATTGGATATATTTGGGGGAATTTTGTTTTTCGTGTGTGGATCAACTTCATGCATAGGGATGGGGAATATTTATTTTGTAGAGGACTTAATAGAGACCATAGGTGAATCAGGCAAGAATATTCTGATATATCTATGATGTGGGTAGGAAATAGAATGTAAATAATGACTTAGAGGGTTACTGAGTCAAGAGGTATGTCACTGGGCTTGGGATTTGTTAGGCATACCAAAGTTTGATGTGACTCCCCTGGGGATGAATTTTCTTTTTATTTATGGTCATTTTATAGGTAACATATGAAAAGCCACCAGGGCATGATATGGATAGTCAAAAAAAGGTTCCCATAAGACACTGTCCTTCTATGTCTGATATTACTCAAATCACGTAGTTTGATGTGTGGTAGGAGTGTACCCAGATAATTTACAAATGTCCACGATATGATTCACCAATGGAATCAAGTAATCCTCTACATTGATGCTAATAATATGTAGGGTAAGGCAGCAGTCCCATATTTGGGGTACCCTAGAGTTTAATTCCATACGGCCAGGGCCTTGGGTTACTTATGGGGAAGGGAGTTATAACATTCCTTTTAGGGATGTAATGCTGGGACCAAATTCCTAGACTTGTTTGACATGATTTCATGTTAGATATTCTACTGAGGTCCTTAATCTAAAGTGGTCTATGCTCATTGTTATAAATAAGGGATTTCAAGGATTTTAGGTCACTATATAAGAATTGCATAATCAATGGAAGGGAGCATTTTATGCTTATACCAACACTATGTAGTTTAACATCGTGCTCCAAGGACAAATTCCAAAAAAATTACCATCAAGTGGGGTGGATGTGGGGTAATCTCGATGTGAGATAAGGGAAATACGATTACCCTTAAGCAGTCCTAAATTTATGACTTGTCCAGGGATTCTACACTTTGATTAAATTCATGCACAAAAAAGGGACACTTCAACACTTTCTATAAATGAGTCTGAATCATAGGATCCTGGTCTACCACACATCTTATCCGGGGGAAACCAAGTTACACAAGATTCTAGATGAAAATTTTAGCATCATGTAGCCTGGACACTTCTGGACTTTCATTTCAGCATCGTGCGGTAAGGACGTCAGAAACATAGTTTACCATTGTGTTACGAAGACAAATTGTCAAGAAAACCATAAATATCCTTAGTTTGTTCGTGTTTGGGATATTCTGGTATTCCATAGACATGAGTGATGATAGAAGGTGTAAACCATAGTCTCGACGGGGCCTTGGATCTGGAGGAATGACATGGGTCTTGGAATCCATTGGGTGTAATGAAATAGGAAAATCCTCTCATTATCATTAAATTTCTATAGATTGATGACTATTGTGTAGGCAACATATGTATATCCAATGCGGTGTGATGTTCAAAGTCAAAAAAGGTATCCACAAGACATTAGCCTTCCATCTCTGATGGCCGAGATTTTTTATGGGAACCCAAAATTTTCTGGGATATATAGTTTGACGAATAGGAAATATATGTTTGGGAATGTAATAAATATCCAACTCATGATTATATTTGAACCATGGAAGATTATACATTGATCTAACTATTATGTAGTGGGAATAGTGATCTTTTGACTCCTTTTAGGTTTCATAATTCAAACATGGAATTTCCATCATCTCTTTTCATTTTATTGTGTAGTGAATTAGAGGCATGTTTGGGATCTCATAATGCCAAGAATGTGCCTCCCATGAATCTTGATGATCCTTTTAGTCTAATTTCATGTGGTTTGGACCATTCATGCATTACCCTGTGCAAATTTAGCCAATGCACAGAGGAAAGGGAATTTACCCCATATTTTTTTGACATGGAGGCTAGACTAGGATAGAGGATTTGGGAATCACTACATATCTTGCAAGGACATTAATCAATACACACGTAGTTATGGAAAATAAATCCCTACATAGGTCTTACCCATACATAAGAAAAAGCGTAATTTTTATTTCCTGGGATCTAGACCAAGATTTGAGATCATGGTGTCACTGCATATCCCGCAAGGGTAAGAATCAACCCACACATAATTCTGGGCATATCCTCCATGTAAAAGTCTAGTCTACACACTGGGAGGGGAGGACATTTTAAATGATGGCTAAATTGGGATGTGAGATCTGAGAATCACTATGTATCCAACTAAGATGGGAATCAATCCACATATTGTTATAGAAAATTCCATGCAGTTTAACGTCACACGGTAAGGACAAAGGTAAACCAACGTGAATTATAACCATATTATGGATGTACCTGAAACTTTGGATTTAGGAATCACTATGTATCCATATAGAGATAGGGATCAATACAAACATAGTTCTATACGTTCCCTCCCTGTATAGGTCCAGTCCCTACATAGGGAGGGGGCATTTTTATCTTGTGCTAATGGTTGGGCGAGGATAGATGATCCCAACATCACTATATATCTTGCAAGGATAGGAATAAATCCATACATAGTTCTAAAATTTCCCTATAGAGGTCTGGTCAATATTTAGGGAAACGATAGGGTTTTTTTATTTGATTGTTGGTTGGGCCAATATGCTAAATCTGAGCATCCCTATGTATCCTGTAAGGATAGTAATCAATCCATACGTAGTTCTTTACACAACATGATCCTTGTATCAATCTGACTTGGTCGTTGGTGTAGAGGAATTTAGGTTTTATCCTCTAAGGGTGATGGGTCTGTCATATACCTCTATGATTAGTTTTCTCAAGGGATCCTTTACCACTGATCCTAAGCTCATGTGAAATATAGTCAATTTGAGAGATGCAGAGCGACAAGGATTTTCCCCATAGTATGGGGTGATAGAAGATACAATAGGGGAATTCCGTTTCATGTGATGGATGGTCCAAGATCGACGGTTGAGTCATCACTCTGTATCCCACTGATGACCAGAAATCAATCCATGCGTAGTTCTATATTTCATTTACTGCGTTGGTCTGACTTGTGCAAAGAAGGGGGTATTTCTATATATTTTTCGCATGAACATGACTTATTAGTGATGAACTATTTGCTGGAACACAGTACATACCATGAAGTTTAACGTATTGTAGTTAATATTAATATTCTTTGTAGTTTAGCATCATGGAGAAAGATTTTTTTTGTTTCTATGCAGTTTAATGTCATGTAGAAAGGACAATTTTGATGTTACAGTTTAACATCATGCATTTAGGACAATTTTGACCCTGCTCACTACAGCAAAATCATGATTTAGCGGTTGTTTTTTTTCGTTTCACGGCGGTTTAAACCGCCACTAAATAGATTGGCGGCGGTTTTGAAAAACCGCCACGAAATCATGCTTCGGGAAACTATTCGCGGCAGTTTTTAAAACCGTCGCAGAACGTTCCACGGTGGTTTTTTAGCGGCGGTTTTTTAATTTTTTTAATTTTTTATTTTTTAAATAATTAATTAATTAATTTATTTTAGTTAGTTATTTTATTTTATTTAGTTATTTTATTTATTTATTTATTTATTTCGTATTTATTTTATTTATTTCGTATTTATTTTATTTATTTCGTATTACTTTGGTTACTTTATTTATCCATGCATGCACATCCCATGCACATGCCCATGCAATATAATGAAATACTGCGTTTGGTGAGATTTGAACCCCTAACCTCTTGCATAGTTTCCAAAGACTTTATCATTCCAGCAAGCTCGTCATGTGGTTAATAAACAAAATTTAATATACTTATATATATTAATTGAAAAAACAAATAATACATAAATAATAGATATAAACTCAATAATAATAAATAATAAATAATGAATAATAAATAATAAATAATAAATAATAAATAATAAATAATAAATAATAAATAATAAATAAATATAAATAATAAATAAATATAAATAATTAATAATTAATAATAAATAATAAATAAATATAAATAATAAATAATAAATAAATATAAATAATAAATAATAAATAATAAATAATAAATAATAAATAATAGATAATAGATAATAAATAATAAATAATAAATAATAGATAATAAATAATAAATAATAAATAATACATAATAGATAATTAATAATTAATAATAAATAATAAATAATAAATAAATATAAACAATAAATAATAAATAATAAATAATAAATAATAAATAATAAATAATAAATAATAAATAAATATAAATAATAAATAATAAATAATAAATAATAAATAATAAATAGTAAATAATAAATAATAAATAATAAATAAATATAAATAATAAATAATAAATAAATAATAAATATAAATAAATAATAAATATAAATAATTAATAAATATAAATAATTAATAATTAATAAATATAAATAATAAATAATAAATAATAAATAATAAATAATAAATAATAAGTGATAAATAATAAATAATAAATAAATATAAATAATAAATAATAAATAAATATAAATAATAAATAAATATAAATAAAAAATAAAAAATAAAAAATAAAAAATAAAAAATAAAAAATAAAAAATAATAAATGATAAATAATAAATAATAAATAATAAATAATAAATGATAAATAATAAATAATAAATAATAAATAATAAATAATAAATAATAAATAATAAATAATAAATAATAAATAATAAATAATAAATAATAAATAAATAATAAATAAATAATAAATAATAAATAATAAATAATAAATAAATATAAATAATAAATAATAATTAAATATAAATAATAAATAATAAGCAAATATAAATAATAAATAATAAATTAATATAATTAATAAATAGTAAATAATAAATAAATATAAATATAAATAATAAATAATAAATAAATATAAATAATAAATAATAAATAAATATAAATAATAAATAATAAGTAAATATAAATAATAAATAATAAGTAAATATAAATAATAAATAGTAAATAATAAATAATAAATAATAAATAATAAATAATAAATAATAAATAATAAATAATAAATAATAAATAGCAAATAGATATAAATAATTAATAATTAATAATTAATAAATATAAATAATAAATAATAAATAAAAAATAAATATAAAAAATAAATAAAAAATAAAAAATAAATATAAAAAATAAATAAATATAAATAATAAATAAATATAAATAATAAATAATAAATAATAAATAATAAATGATAAATAAATATAAATAATAAATAATAAATAAATATAAATAATAAATAATAAATAAATATAAATAATAAATAATAAATAAATATAAATAATTAATAAATTTAAATAATAAATAATAAATAATAAATAATAAATAATAAATAATAAATAATAAATAATAAATAATAAATAATAAATAATAAATAATAAATATAAATAATAAATATAAATAATAAATAATAAATAAATATAAATAATAAATAATAAATAAATATAAATAATAAAAAATAAAAAATAAAAAATAAAAAATAAAAAATAAAAATAATACATAATAAATATAAATAATAAATAATAAATAAATATAAATAATAAATATAAATCATAAATCATAAATAATAAATAATAAATCATAAATAATAAATAACCAGTAACAAATATTATTATTAATAATAATATTTTATTTTTACTACTAATAAATAATTAATAATAAATAATTAATAATAAGTAAATATAAATAATAAATAAATATTAAATAATAAATAATAAAGGAAACACATGAAAAAGTATGAAAAGACTTGGTAAGGGATGAAAAATCATGAAAACGCATGAAAACGGATGGAGAAGCATATGAAGAATGAGGCATTTGAAAGAATGAGAACGCATGAGAACGTATAAAAACTCATGAAAACTCTGGAAAACCCCTTAATAATTCAACATAATCATCATAATAACCCACAAAAAACCATTGATAAAGATAACAAGTCATGGAAACCCAAAAAAACAGTAATAAATGGAGAAACTGTTAAAACCCGTCAAAACGATCATAAAGAGACAAAAACATTGGACTCACATTAACAGAGATAACTTATGATCCGAGAGTCCGTTTTAGATCCACGACCTATCAAATCAAAGATCCTGAAACGATCTTTGACCTGACATGTGAAAGAGTCTGAATGGACAAGCGGATCGGAAGTTATGACCATTTAAAAAAAAGCTGACGGGGAACGGGTGCTAGAAACGAGGCATTGAAAAACATAACAAACCCGATACCCACTTAAAAGGCCATAACATTTGATCCAGGAGGGAATGTGGGCGCCGCGACTAGTCAAATTGAAACTCATGGAACGAGCTATGATCTGGAAGGTGGAGGTGTCCGAACTGACATGCGGATCGAAAGTTAGGTCTGTTTGAAGACAAGTTCGATGGGACACCGGTGACGGAAATGGCCAGTTGTACTTGGCTGTGTCCATTAGTTATGGGGGTTAGTGAGTAAAATTGTCGTGAACATGGCAGGGATGACACTTCATAGTGAATATGGAACAATCTAGTATCACAGAGGGAAAATAGCATCCAAGCCTTTGAATATTATGGGAGATCATGGTTGTTGATTGGTGGGATCTAAAGGTTTTGGCGTGCACTTCTTTCATGATGACAGCAGTCTCTTCTCCATCGATGCACCCGAGAAGGACTCTTTCAATGCCTCATTTATAGATAACCATTTCTTGGTTTATGTCATTATCAAAGACAAAATTGACTACCCACCTCTGGATCTATTCTCTTCCAACCCTATCTAGAGGGAGTTCAACCCCCTAGAGGTAGTTTTTAATGGGAGTCATCCAGCTGGTGGTGTGACCGTAAGAATCAAAAACGAGGCTAATCTTGTCGATTTCTTTTGGAGTTTCTTGAACAAATGGAAATACCATCCGACGATGAGAAATGATGATGACTATTTCATCCATGTCTATATCATCCAGGATGTGGATACATTTTCCAATGCATCGGTTTGAACATTTTTTGATTGTGGGATATAAGTTAGTGTGGGTTCTGATGAGAATCTTCCATCAGCTCTCATAAATAGTTCATCAAAAGAAACAATACTTCTTTCTTAATGGAATAGTCACCATTGACCTACTTTATGACAAGATCTCAATCACCTTTTAGCTTTAGGAGTTCAAATCATGCATGAAGTGCCAGCTATAGGCCTCGAATGACAGCCTGGTATTCTACTTCATTATTTGTGCACCCCTCTAATTGAAAGAAGCAGAAAGAAAAGATGACATTTTTTTGGAGATATGAGTATAACTCCCATCCCTACTTTTTTGAGCCTAGGATCCTCCACCCTTTTCCCTGTTGGGATTATGGAGGCACCGCCAAAGTACATTTCCCATTCTTATGGCCTTCTTGGGTGGAGAATAATTCTTAATTTGGACGTTCAATATCCAATGGGATCATTTCTTTTGAGGGGTGTTCCACCATGAAATCTACTAACACCTGACCTTTGATGGATTTTTGGGGTATGTACCATATGTAAAACTATTGTAGGATGACTTCCCACCATGATAGGTATCTATTTATCATAAGATGACTGAGGATATACTTGAGTGGGTTATAGTGGGCCACCAGATGGACCTCGTCATGCTACAGGTAATGCCTGAGATTATGAACTGCAAAGATCAAGTCTAGGAATTTTTTTTATTAATGAATATCGATTCTTGGCATCGATCATTGTTCAGATGTGGTAATAGAGTCTATTCTTGCTACTATCATCATTATTATGTGTGAGGAAAGCACCTAATGACCATTCCAAGGTGGTTATGTAAAAAATGATTGGTCTTTCCTCAATGGGCGGAATTAGCACATATTTTGAGATTTTCGAATTATTTTGACAATAATTATCCCACTGGTAGGCAACCCCTTTCTTCTTCAACCTGGTCAAAGATAAACACTTACCTAGAATGTAGGCTATGAAGTGCCGAATATAGGCTAGGTTCCCTTAGATACCCCTCAACTCAGTGAGGTTTCACGGTGGTGAAAATCCAAGGATAGATTTTTTCTTCTGTAGGTCGACTTTGATGTCGTGATGAAGTATGATGAAGCCGAGGAATTTCCCTAAGGTTACGCCGAAAGCACACTTCAAGGGATTCATCTTTGAACAATGTTTTTGAAATTTATTGAAGACAGTTTCAAGATCTGTTAGGTGTTTTGAGTGCTATCATGAGTTAACTAACAACTCATCAATGTAGCACTAAACGAATTTTTCGAAGAAGGTCTTGAAAATACAATGCATGGTGCATTGGTATGTAGTGAGGCATTTTAGACCATAGGTTGTCACCTTATAGCAGAATATTCCCTAGGATCCCTAAAAGTAGTGGCTTCTTCATCCTTTAAGTCTATTCATATCTGATTGTATACAGAATATCCATCCATGAATGATAGGGCCTCATATCCAGTTATCGCGTCAATCAGTAATTTTGTGATTGGGACTGAGAAATCATCTTTTGGGCAATGCCTATTGAGATCCCAAAAGTCAATGAAGACTCTAATTTTTCCATTATTCTTTTTGACATGAAACAATTTTTTTAGATATATCAGATATTTTACTTCCACAATGAAGTTACCATTTATTATTTTTTAAACATTAACCTCGTTTTTGACAGCATGTGTCAGTTTGGTCCTCCTGGAAGCCTACTTTTAACCATGGTGGTCTTCCTACAAACCCAGGTGATTATTGGTGACCTCAGGATCGAGGCCTATAATTTATATGTAGTGATAGAAAAAAAACATCAATCTTCTTTAGGATAGAGGTATAAGACTCTTTATCCATGAAAGGAATAGATTCACTAATCAGAGTGGGTTGTGGGTTATCTTCAGTGCCCAGTTTTATCTCCCTAAGTTCATTGATCATGGTGGAGATTCCTTTTTCAAATATGGGAGTGAAATATTTGAGATATTCTACATATTATTCATCATATTAATTATCTTCTTCTTCCTCTAATGGGGATAGGATTCTCAAGATGAACCCTCTGGATTTGGGAGAGAAATCAAAACATTGGTTATTAGAAACTGAAACAGCTCCTTTTCCCCTACTGACTGCGGGGAACTCTCTAAAGAGGATGGAATGGGGGTGGAGGAGTTTCCTCGTTTTCCTTTAGTGACAGGACATCTTCTTATTCTATAGTGAGTAAGGCAGGAACTATCTGGGCCTCGAGGATGGGATGGGAGAATTTTTGTTTGAGCCCTCACCATTATCATGGGGGATAGTGTACTTTTCAGCATCTTTGGACTTGGTAGTTATAACAGAAACCCTTCATATGACTGATTCCATGTCTGAGCTTGAACTCATGCACTCAACCTAGTTTATGGGTAATACATACTCTTCCCAAATCTATTTTAGGGGACTAGTGGGATCCATTTTAAGTCTGTTTGGGTGATCCAATGAATATCTTTGGACAAAGAATACTTCTCTTTCGGTTCATAGAACCTTGCATCGATGTAATTCAACTCACATGATTCAAATGGTGATTTGTTGGCATGAAATGTCCTTTTTCACATTAGCACAATATTTTATGCCCTAATGGTATAATGAGGGAATCCTACCATATTGATGCAGCCAGGTCATCCCCAATAGGACGTTGAAGGACGTACTTTGCTGCACTTCCAGAAACTCGGAATCAAACACGAGGTCACAAATCCAAGTTTATTCTTGATTCTTCCAAATTCCTTCTTCTCTATTTTGTCATATCCTAGAAGATTTTTGGTGCAGGGTGTCATATTTTCTTGATCATATCCCAACTCCTCTCCCTCTGGTCGAGACTTCGTAGCTTCTCGTCATGGTTGGAAAGCTTTTATATAGCAAAAAACCGGAAGGTTCGGGTCTTTCCAAGGCCAGAAGGATGGATAATAGGGTAGGAATGGATAGAGGTAATGGTGGGTTGTGAGCTCTATTGGGTCAAAAAAATTTTACAGCAGGATGAGGTTAATTCTAGATCCATTTTCCATGAAAATTCTCTAGATATCAATTCAATTTATCTTTCCAGACACATATAGGGGTTTAATGTGTCCTTTCATGATGGAATCTTCATCCTCATTTCTGAAGGTGATGACATCGTGGAATTATTCAGGGTTGTCCTTTGTCCAATAGACTTCAGTAGCTTCTACTTCAACCTCAAATTCCTAGGTACTTAGTAAGGGTTTGATGAGTGCCTCCCTATGGTCTCCTGACAAACTCAAGGCATCCACGATAGATATATTTTTTCTGGAACTGAGGATAGATATTTCAAAATATAATATTTATTCTCTAAATGTCAGTTTTTTCTAGCATGGGGATTCTATTTCATGGGTACTTTAGGGACTTGATTATTGGTCGTAGATGGCTCAGCCTCTGTGAATGGAGCTGATGGTGCTTCCATGCTTTCTGTGTTTGGCCAAACTGGTCAGCCTGTATGCCCTAGTCGATATTACATCCACTCTTCCTCTGATGGATACTCCAAGATGATTGGGCTCAGATTTCTTTTGACAGGGGTAGAGAAACTCTCTATTTCTTGTGGTGTCTGTCGGAGGGTACTTTCGTGAGTTCTATCAATATAAATGGTTTGAGTAATGTGTGGTTGGATATCTGACTCTCGCCACGATCATGCCTTCATGGAAACCCACGACCTATGCAGCCTCTTCCTATTTCTCTCTAGTTGGACACGGTGAATTAGAGTTCACATCTATAGTCCCCATCAGAGAAGGGATCCATCACGTGAATGATGTTAAAGGAGTCAAACATTATCTCTTGATTCGATAATGATTTTGTCTTTCTATGTTCTTCTGATGGTATCATTTTGTGGGGCGGTGCCCACTGTCCTGTTTGGCGGGGTGGTGTTCGTGCTTTCAAGTCTATTGGAATGATATCTAAAAGTGTCAAGAATGAATTGATCTTTGGTTCAGACTCATATTATTGCTCATTCATTCTTCCTTTTCTCCCCATAGAGGATTTTGGGATTTAGGATGATGGTTTTGTTTCATCATAAGCTATTGGAGTCATTGTTGGTCGGTTGAACTGTCCATGGAGGATGTCATGAGCTCGATTGAATTTTTCATGAGTCGTCCAACTGTCAAATTTCTTCTCCTTTTTTCAGTTGATTGTTTCCCATTATTCTTCCTCTCATAGGTCTAAGTTGGAGACATACACCACTTGTGAAAGTGGAAAACCCAACTTGACTTGTCCAAAATGCTCTATATTTTGCAGGAGATCCTTGAAAAAAAATCAATTCTTGATGGTGTTTCCTAGTATCTGGTGAAAGGGAAAATAATTTGAACGATCATTGAGACCCACTTCATCATCTCTCTTTGGCTATGGTAGCTGGGGATAGTTTCCATTCATGGCGGCTAAAAAGTAGCTACGGATTTGGTCATCTCAAAACGAGTATACATTATTTTTTCATTCCTCAAACTGATTTATTTTGGAACCCCTTCGCTCATCTTGTCAAGGTGGGGTGGTTTTTGGAATCTATGGGGTCCTACACAGTTTGGTGGAGGCCTCACAACTAGCTCTGGTGTCGGGGGTGTCTTAAGCATCACATAAGCTACTTCATATTTTCTCATTATCTTTCCTAGGGCCGATGTGGCCACCCAGGACTTGATATTGGTCCGCTACAATGAGTTTTCTATCCTTTGGGAAATGGCGTAGAAATCTTGGAATCCACTTTTGTACTTCACTCAGATGAGTGGTGTCCACAATTCATCAAGGAGATTATTGATGCACTTAGTGGTCATTTCATCCTAGGGGAGTGGCTAGTTCAAGGAGTAAGTTATGCCTTTTCATCTAGTGATGAAGTCTGAAACTCTTTCATTATATCGATGCTACTAGTTCATTAGATCACAGACTATTGTATTAGGAAATGTCGAACTAAAAAGGAAGAGAAACTGTCATGGGAGGTCCTCCAATTCTGTGATTGAGCTAGCTAGAAATCTAGTATACAACACAAAGGCTGAACCCTACATAGTTTAAATGAAGAACCCGATATTCACTTCTTTTTATTTCTCTCAGGTTCCCATCGTTGGGTAATGTAAGATGAATTGTGAATTAGATGATGTTCTAGGTATCCCGAACTATTAAACTCCTAGAATATGGGGTTCCCAATGTTTGTAAGTGGCATAACGTTGCTCACCCAATCAGGGTAGGGTTTGTATTCTGGATTCATCAAAGCACGTCGCCCTTCATTTTCTTCCTGGAGGGCTGTCAATTTCTCAATGTTATTCAATATCCCTTCATGCATATACTATCAGACATGAGAAAGGGTTGTTGTATTATGGGGAAAAGATAGGCATATCGACACTACTAGAATTTGGTCTGGATACCCAACCTTGGGTATCCTTTTTGGGTTCACTGGAATGTATTCTGGATACTTCCCTATTGGAGGTAATTCTTAATGTCCTTCTGGGGCTGGATTCAAGTAGACTGATGGTCTTGGTGCTGGATTGTATGGGAATATGAGCTTCTTTTCATTTAACGGGATGAGTTCTTATAGAAGGGGTATCTATTCTGGGGACATCTTTTGACCTTCGGCTTAAGTAATGCATCCGACAAGATTTCTTCCTCGACGCATCTTGGCATTGATTCACCTGAGCTCTCTCAGTTTTTCATCATACTTGGAAAAAAATTCCTCAATCATGAGGGACCCATTATAAAGGGGAGGAGGTGGTGGTTCATAGACAACCTGGGATTTATTCTTCTCCTTGTTGGTGATTTTTGAGGGAGGTAGTAAGGTGTTTGCTGAGGGTGAGCCCAAATTTAGGGTAGCTCTCTTGTTCTGAGTATGCACACCATCAGGCTCAGTGTAGGATACCTCTAGGAGGGAACCATCTTTTCTTGCATCCTCTCAATTTGTACTATTTCATGTGAGATTCATGGGACTGATGTTTACCATGTTAACTAATTCATACTACCTTAGGGGCGGTGTACCCGTTGTCGAATGGTAGGATAGCTTTTTGGGTCATTTTTTTGAATTCCTCCTCCCGTTCTGTGGTATCCTTTAGATTTCTTAGTGAAGATCGACCCGAAGGGAGCCCTAATTTGACCTCTCAATATTCCTTTATCTTGGAGGGAATAAACCACTAGAAGGGGTTGAACGGGTGACCTCTCTACTCATCATTATTCCCATATGAGAGAAGACATATTTCCATTATGTGGGGATTTAAGGTAAAATATCCCATAACAATATGGGTAGGGGTTTCCCCCATTATTTCATTGATGTGCTATGGACCAAATTTCTTGGTCTTACAAGGGAATTTGGAGTAAAAATTCCCCCAACCCTACAGGTTGGGGCTGTCCCTATATTAGAGTGGCAGATGCTGCTATTTCCACCTTTTTGATTTCGTGTACTCGCATGAGAGTGTGAGCTGAGTACAAAACTGGATCTGCATGGGATTTTTTTTTCTTTTTATGACATGAAGACAAATTTTTTGGTTGGCATCTCATATATGGAAAGTAAGTTAGATGTTCTTTTTTTCCTAGATCTAATGATTTTATATGGATTGATCTCTTTGGGCCTGATGCTTTTGAGACTTACACCAGTTTTGTTCTTGTTGAGAGTTCCACCTGTCCTATGTAGGGATTTAATTTGATTTCTTCCTTTGGGTAATGAAATCTCGAGATTTCATTTTCAATGAGGTCTTCTAGACGAGACATAGGTTGAGGTGTAGAGCTCCATGTTCTCCCCATACCTGAATATAAATTCCTGATGGGGCATCACTGATGAGGCAATGCAACATGTATAGCATGTGGAGGTAGGCCATTTCACTATTTTTCATTCGCATTTCTGATTTTGGTCGCTATGAAGATGGGAGGGCTTCAAGGTCGACTAGATAGCAGAGCTCTCCCAATGTGTTGACATGGTCTGCATACCCCTCATAGGGAGATAACTTTTCTTATAGATGGGGAATAGTTTTTCTAGATATTGAGGATAATGTTATACATACATTCCTTAGATAACTCCCTTGGTATTTTGAAGTGAGAAGTGGCCATGGGCCAATACATCACTGGTATATTATCCTTATCTTGTTGTCTTTTCTTGAGAAACATAACCTATTGTTGTTCTTCAATGGACTCCACTACTTGATATACCCAGATTGAACACTTCTTAATGATACCATTACATCCAATAGGTCTGGTAGGAGCCTCATTGATATGTGAACAATGTGGGGGTGGCTTGAAAGATGAGAGTGGCCTCGAACCATCTTCTGGTTGAGAAAGGATATCACTTATCATAGACAAAGTTTCTAACATGTCTGAATGCATTTTTATAAGATCCCTGGCATAAGATGGATTCCTCACATTTTTTCCAATAAGGGGATTACCTTCTTTCCAGTGTGAATTTTGATTGTGGGGAGGACCTTCTCAATCAGAGCTACAATGTCTATTGCTACCATTGCAACTTAATTCCTATCTGTAGGGAATTTACCTATAGTTTATGCCCTGGGGAGGACCTTCAGGGAGGGCTATAGCTGGAGGAGGAACTACTTGAATCATGACGTCCCTGAAGAGAGGTCCTTCTCGATGACTGCTATGCTGGTGAGGACTACCATCATAGCTTGATATCATGCTGTAGGGAGAATATTTACAGTTTATATCCTGAGGAGGGACTTCAGGATGTACAACAATGATGGAAGAAACTTCACATTTCTTGATGTTTATATAGGGATAAATTTCACAGCAACTGCCATTGTGTGGAGGTCCTTCAAAATGGTTGTCATCATGGCAATGAATTCCATTATGACTTGACGTATGACTACATCTAGAATAATATATGCAGCGTATACCCTGGCGATGACAATCAGGACGAAAGATATAAAGGGATGGACCTTCTCCCTGTCTGAACTTCCAATCAAGGGGAGGGATACCCTAATACACATTAGGGTATATGATTTCATGATCGATCATTCCTAGCCCACAAATTAATCCCCTGTGGGTTCATTGGATATGACATTTAGAGTTTTCGGTAGCAACATTGTGGGGAGGGCCTTTATAAATACTACATCCACGTCCATAATTTGGTAATAAACTGATAGGGTCTTAATCCTTTATGGATATATTCTCAAGGGTGTCAAGAAATATGGATTCAATTAGATCTTGATCATGTATATGCTCTTCATTTTTTGGTTTCCTTTGGGGTATTTCAATTTTTTCACACTCTTGTAGGTAACCAGGGTCATCTTCTATTGATACAAACCTTCATATACGAGTTCCAGTTTTTTTGGTTCCTAGTTTGGTTTTCTGTGTATCGTAGGATATTACTGTCAACCCTCCTAGACTGGAGCAGGGATGCATAACTTCTCTTGAGTGACTAACCCATTTAGCGGGTAACTCATTCCAAATGAGGAAACGGGGTCTTGTTCCTAGTTCCTCACCTTTGCCACCAATGTAATGATATGTTGACAAGTCTAGAGGATATTTTTTGGAATAGATGTCTTTTCATCCATCACTTCTAGTATGTGATGAGATACATATTTGGCTATAATGGGTATGAAGGCGCATTTTGATGTCAGAGGTAGTGTTTGTGCCTACTCCGATCCTCCAGGGGCTGCCAGTGGATATTGACAATTCTCCTATGTCGGGACAGAGGAACAATTCTTCCACCAATTGTCTTATCTATTTTATACCATATTTGACTGGTGGGATTCATATTTACTAGTGGTAATATTCATCTGCTCTCTTGCCATTGTATTTGTCTCATGATCTTTGTATGCATCAGCAGGAATTTGAATCTGCTCATATTTTTTTGTTGCCCTATTTGGATGGTGGGATTGATATGCATCAGCGGGTATATTTGTATACCTATAGATGTTTGTCATCCTATTTGTGTGATGGGCCCATTGTGCATTGGTATATAATTGCATCTGTCTGTAATTCGCTGCTCTGTCTGCACGGCGGGACCAGCGATCACTGGTGGGAATGTGAATGTGCTCGTATTGGCATACCCTATTTCTGTGGTGGGCTTGAATGGATGAGGAGGAGTTGTATGTATTACCATTGAATTTCTCCATGATTATACGATGGAGTTCCTCCTTAGGAATAAGGGTGATGACTTACTATTTATTGTATGTTTTCCACCCTCGGTGGGCGGCCCGCGGGGCTCGTGTGTTTTAGACTTCAGTAGGTGACCTCAGTATAATATCCTCTCCAAAGTGGGGATACATGGTCTCCCAGTGTTGGTAGTGATGCTCTTTGGTAGGGTCTCGTGAGTAAGACACATGTGTAGCTGGGATGAAGTTTTCATCATCGACTTCATCTTCCTCCCTAAGATAAGGGATGTACTTGTTGTCCCGCTCCAGGGATAGGCTCCCAAAATAGTTCGAGATTACCACTAGGGCTACCATGTGTTAGGGTTCTTGACATGGATCAAGAGGCGTCTTGAAATATTTTCCATATGGGAGAGCTTTTCTTATGTCCTCCACTGTTGGAAGAGTACCATTTTGGTGGTAATATTTAATCAGTGTTTCAGATACCCATCGTTGAAGATGATGGGTTAGTGAGGGGGTCCTGCTCTTCCTCAATGCCCTATCCACCCGCGAGATCACTGAGGTGCATGTATACATTGGTTTTCTATATGCCATTTGGATTGAATGTTTCTCAATGGAAACATGTAATATATATATCTATCCTATATAGAAAACAAAACCTCATCAAAGTAGAATCTCTTGATCATATACATATTTTAAAATTCATCTTGGCCCCCTTCCTTTTTTGTGAGGTAAAGGGGATTGTGTGGGGTAAAACCGCCACCTCGGTTGAGGATTCATGTCCAGTTCACCATTTTTGTTTTGAACTATGGTGATGTTGGTGGGTGAAACGATATGGTTTAATGAGAATCATCACTCATCTATTATTGAAGAGAGTTTCACGTCACTATCTTTTTGTATAGACCCGAGGGGGTGAATCATCATCTTATAGGTAGAATTGGATTTACCTATGGTGAATGGGTATTTTATCCTTTTAAAATTATGAAATAGGCACCATAGTCAAATTTTCCCATCTGGCGATTGAAAGGGGTTATGTATTTGTGAAATCGGTCCTCCTAGGATATGATTTTCTAGGATGGTCTCCAACGGGTTCATTCGTGGTGTTAGAAACACTCAACAACCCTTGTATCCAGGATTTATGGACCTTATTTACAAAAGAAGGTGGTCATTGGATGAATATTTGTCTAAAGACACTTAAGGATTCTATTGGTCGAGAGGATGGGAGGTCGGGCCCATCATTCCATTTTGGGGGGAACTATTTTCTATTACGAGACTCTATTATAGATTTAATCCATGATCATATGTTCATTAATTCTCAGTTAATTCACAAAGATTATATCCACAGCTTACCTATGGGTTGTAGGATCATGATGGATATTCATATATTTTATGTTACAGAGTCAATTCTAACTTAATCTATGAAATTAGGTGCTCTGGAGTTTATCATAATTCAGGAGATATGGAAGGTGATTTCAAGTTAGGGTCTGACCCATAATATGGGATTCCTACATATCCTTTAGAGAGGAATCAGATCCCACGTAATTATGTTATTAGTACTTAAACTAAGGAGGAACCCATTTCGAATTTCGGGAAACATTTTATCGGGACTAGCTTCTGAGGAGAACGTCCCTTGAGCTCGCACCTTGGACAGGTGTCCTGCGTATCGCAGTTATGGTGGGAATCAGAGTTCTCGTAGTTCATTTAGCTTGGAGATTATACCTTTTATAAGGAAAATTTTTTGGCATCATAATTGGGATATCCTTTTGGAAGGTCACCCCATTGAGCTCGGGCCTTCAAGCATGCGTCCTACGTATCCCAGTTATGGTGGGTATCAGATTTTTCGTAGTTATTTTGGGGTGGGGCTTATGCATGAAGGTTGCACACTTTATAGGGGACTGAATAATTTCATGTATGAGATGATGTGGAGCTCGACCATAGATAAATGCTTCTTATATATCCGAGTTGTTTTGGGAATCAAAGTTATTTTAGTTCATTTGGGGGGGATTATGCACGATGGATTCCCACATGACGGAATCATGAGGAGGATCTCGACTCATAATGATTTGAAGGTTTCTTTGGGGATTAAATGTAAGAGGATACCCATTTTTTTTTGGATTTTGTGGCTTTCATGATCACCACCAACCTCTAAACCCGCATGAGTCATGCTCGTTGTGAGAAACAAGATGGGGTAGCAGATTTAAAGACTGCATGTCCTATATCATCTGCTAATAGATGATACTAGAGTCAGGAGAGAGAGAAAGGGTTTGAACCTACATCACTCTCACATATTGATACCTAGGATAGTAAAATCATGGTGATTTACCTAGATACATCCTAAGTTGAGGCAAAAAGGGTGAAGAGTGACACCTCTCAAAAAAGGCTAGGGGATTACCCCAGGATGAGTGCCCTTTTCTATGTTCTGGAAAAAGGGATGTACATCATCCCAGGTCAAAGTAGAAGGTAAGAGTGACCTTTTTTCTTATCACTGACACTCATTGAATGGAATGGCCAGTTGTTACTCATAATCCCATGAATGGGGAGGTTCATGTTAGAATCCAAAATTCGGTCCTTGGGTCACCTTGGGAATGTAGATTTAAAGACATTTCGAGGGGGGGGGGTCTGAAATATTGTGGGGAAGCCTTCCTGACTCTCCCTACCTTGGGTTTGTAGAGTCATAAAGGCATGATGTTGTGCTCGTTGTTCTGATCATACAGGTCTGGTAGATTTGGAGGAGGCTTTGTCCTGATGCTAATAGATTGGTTAGATAATGAGCTATCAGAGAATGGAAATTAATAAAGGGGCATGATTGGAGCCAGAGGGGAGGACACCTGAAGACACCCTATTCTGTGTACTATATTCTCAAGTGGGATGGGGGAAACCCCACGTAGCATAATGCTATGCATTAGATGGGTCGTCTATTTAACAAATTCGTATGAAGACATGGGTAGATACCACCTCGTAACAATGTGGTATGTGGTCAAATATGCGGTTCCCCACACTTATCTGAGTTCTACACATGTACTAATTTAGTAAGGGGCACAGGGTTCAATTCATATAGTGATTCAATATGCAGAGCGCCGTATTGAAGAAGGGTCCTGGAGCCTATGGTTTGTGGGGAGTTAATCTGCAAGGAAGTTATGTTTCGTGATGGAACCAATTAGGTTCCTAGATCAATAGTTATTATTAAGTTTCTTTTTTTTTATGGTTTGCATCTAGTTATACCTACAGAAAACAGATTCACAGTTCATACTTCATCAGTGATTCTAAACGATAGTTAGAATCTTCTCCATATCCGAATTCTTTCTTCCAGCCTCTAGGGTCTTCTTAATTCCCTCTTCCCCCCATATCTTTCATATTCATCCGTCCTCTTTTTAATTCATCATATTATCCTTTTAAATATTATTGGGAAAATCATATCTTCGGGTATGAGGTACCATTTTCAGGATCCCATGAAGATATATCTCAACCCATGGAAGACTCAATCAATTGTGGTTTAGGAAAAAATGGTTTTCCAGTCGTGATTCTCTTAACCCCACCGTGTTGCTTCATTCATGAACGACTTAGTTCGTAGGATTGTATGCAGAGGGAATTCTTGTGCTTGATTTCACCGATGACATGGTTCGTGGCATCCTAGGTATGTTGGACATCGCCCCACGGGCCAACCTCTCGTGGGTCATTCTGCGTACCAACAGTTCGTAGTTCATGTGCTCCATGAAGCTTTACTGGTGATGGCACAAGGGTAACTAAAACTATGATTTTTTTTATTTCTTTAAGTTTTTTTCTCAAATTTACAATTCCATTTTAATCTATTTTCCTTGCTAGACTTGTAATAATGTTTTATTCATTTTGCAAAGTTCTTGTGGTAGTATTTACTTCTCCTTGTGAAGTTTTCAGGACCCTATAGAAATAAATATTATTTATGAACTTAACTGTTACAAAGAAGGTAATACCAAACCCAAAAGAGGGTATATGGGAGGCTATCCAAAGGTAGAAGAAAGTATATAGGTTTTTATCCCAAGACTAACATGTTATTAATATCTTGGTAGGTAAAATTGATAAAATATTTCTATGATTATGATTACACCACATATTTTACACCAATCTCTATGGTATGTTATTATTCCAATGATATGATCTTATACCTCATGGTCTCTTATTTTCTATCATTCTTGTATGTTGATCTCCCAAAGACTTATTTCCTGATTATGATTTATGAATTGCTGAGTATTAATTTCAAATATTAATCTCTTATACTTATATCTTTATGATAATGATATGTTTACATATTATAATTTTTTAATATCACATTTATTTAACAATACTGATAATTTGATCCCACCCTTTCAATTGTTACATTTCCCTAGGTGGTGAAGTATTCTTTTAATTTAGGTTTTACTAAAAAGTGTGTTGGTTGAAAAGAACATTGTGGGTGGTATAAATGATCTTTTATGAAAAAAATGATTATGTCTATAAACATTAATGAAACTAAACCTTTATGGTTATAGTGAATTTATTATTATGATATTTATTGAATATTCATCTAAATGATGTAATAATTATGTATACAATGTTGGGTTTTCCATAGTAGGTGTTAGAGTAGGGTTTATTTTTTTTATATAAGGATTTGAATTTTTTTTGAATACCCTAGGGATTGTTATATGTATTGGATAGTATCTTCAATATTCGTGAAATTAGATATTATGTAGCCTTCCTAAAAAATATATCCCTATCTAGATACTGGAAGGTGTATGTAGATGTGGAATAGATGCACCTAGGTTTAACAACTCTGGTAGGGGTGTATTAGGTATTAACTCGAACATTTATAGTGAAAGATGAGTGGACCTATGACTACACTTCTAAATAGGCACTCGCAAGGGATATGATTGGGTTAATTCACATTATCTTTATGAACAATTATGAATTATTTCAAAAGATTTGGACTAGAATAATCTATTTTAAACCTTATGTGTCATAGATTGAGAAGAACGTGCCATGAATTAGACATCATACAAGTGATTTTCATGATTACATGATTAATCACTATGAATATTATTCCCAGTATTATTATTTTTGGTTTTAGTCAACGACTATAATAAGGAAGAACCGTGGTAATAATGGGTATGAAGGAAACTAAAATGGTTTTCTGTATAAAAAACTAATCCAAATATAAACTATATTATAAAATATCTTTGTTATTTAAAACTAGCTCTATAGTTTTATGATTAAAAACATGAAACTATGTCAGTTTCATGAAACATATAATATAGAAAAAAATGGAGTTTTAGGAAACGTAATTTTATAAAGACCATGGAGAAAATAAAATTCAGTTTTCTCCATGTATGAAATGTTGTAAGAATCACTCAAGGTGATACCTCAAAGGAATAGGGAAATGTTTTATATATGGAAAACAAGGGAATAAATCATTAAATTACTGATCAAAATTGAAAAATATTGTTAACACAATGGAAGGGAATAATTTATCACTAACAGTTGAATGTTTTAAATGTGAAAATGTTGAGAATTATAAAAAATGGTCTCCTTGGGTGAAATATAATAAAAGGGATTAATTTTTTTTGAGTGACATTTTATTATTGATGATAAAGAGACTACAAATGATATATGAAAGGTATGGATTATTTTAACCATATTTATTAAGTGAAAAGTAATAAACATGATTAAGTTAAGGTTTATGAATATTAATACATGATTAATATTTCATATTGTTGGAAGGAAATATTGAGGAATTAGATGAATAATCATGGTTGATGGTAAATAAGTTGGTGGAATGATTGAAGTGATTATGCTTTAGGATTTGATAATTTATTTGTAGAATTGTTTTATAAATGCATTCGGGTTATAAGATTCATGAAAAATATAAGTATTGTACTATAGTTATTTTTATTTATAAATTTTCATACATATATTTTATGTTGTTGATAAATATGAAAAATTATTTTGTGAAAAGTATATATTTTTAAGTTATAAGAACACATGATTAATGGATAATTAACTCTTAGGGTTAATATGTGTTTGATGGGGATAGAATTATGGTTAGTTGGTATAAAGAAGTGATTGATATCGATAATGTAAATTGGATTGTATTTGTGGCCATGAAATTAATTATTTATTTGATGAAAAAATGATATATATCACCATTGATAAAGTTTATTGCAATTTTTGATTTTTTTAATATATTTTATAGTGTGTGACATTATTTTATGAATGATTATAGAGTAAAATTTTAGAGTAATATATTATTTCATTGGTTATTATAGTTATTTAGGTTATTAGCATGTTTTGGGAGAATATATGATCAATGTATTCATTTGTTTGGTACATGATAGAATACGACAATTTATATTTTCTGGGGACTACTGTTAAATTTATTTTTAAACTTTTTTGACCTATTTTATTCTAATGTTTTTTCATTTTTCAATATTGGTTAAGAATATTTTGGGGAGTTTTTCAATTTATATATTTTGGTGTTATTATTGAAATCTTTAAGATAAATGTTTAAAATGGAGGTTTATTCATATTAGTTATATTATAATGTATTATCCCTTTTTTATTTCAGTAATTGAATATATATAATTGAAATATATTTTCATAATTTTTTAGATATTATGATATATTAGAAGTTTATTTTAGTGATTTAGGCATGAAAATTTGGAGAATTTCATTTATTATTGGAATATGAGACAAAAAAATGGAAAATAATTTTCAACGTGCATATAAAGGATGAAATTATGTTTACGTATTTGAAGAAATCAAGTAATTATATATTCTCAAATTCCATGGAAAAATTATTCCTCAACTCTAGGAAAAAATACCTTGAAAATGATTTTTCCCTTTTTACGGTTACCTCTAAAGAATTGATTTTTTTTTCACCCCTCACTGACTTATAGTATTTTTTTTCATTAATATTATCATCATAATAACTCTTTATACATTATATTTACCCTATATGCATATTTTTTCACTACCCTTAAATGCTTTCCTTTTTTGAGAACATGATTATGTGTTATTCCGATAAAATTTATCTTTACCACATCACCTTTTCAAAGGATGTTTTATTATTCATTTTTAAGATATGAGTTTTCAATAATGTTATTTTAAAATACTAAACCCTCTTTTACAAATATATAATAAATTATGATAAATTTATTCATTTAGTAATGGAATGCAACACAATAAAAATTTAGTTTAAAAGAATAATATGATTTAAGAATTTCTTAACACACAACACTAAGGGTAAGGTGAACTGTGATATTCCATAAAAATATTATTATTTAAATTTTACCATTATAATGAAAAATTATTGATTAATGTACAATAAATATGTTTTCAATTTTTAGTAATGATATTTTTTCTTCATAAATGGTTTTTATTGTATTTTGTAGATAGAAATTAAAATTAATTTATATGATATATAGAAATTATATTTGGATAAATTAATATATTTTTTAAAATAAACATTTCAAAGTTAGTTTTGGTTGAATTTTTTGGATTTATCGGAAAAAATTATTTTTATGTGAATAGTGAAAAATATCGATTCTTGTAAAACTATGATTTTTTCATTAAAAGAAGTCAATTAAAAGTCCAATTAAATTTCCAATTTTATCATAAATTAAAATAATCCTCCTTTGATTACAAATAACCTAATTAATTTCATAGTGAACAACACTATACTTTATTTTGGTATTAGTACATTTTTGGGCTGAAAATGCATTTCTTTGAAGATTGTTTTTCAATGCACTGTATAAATTTATATTAAAATTTACTTTTTAAACATATAGAAATATAATCATTCAAATTTTATTATATATTTTAAATAGTAATTTTCAAAATTTTTAAATATATTGATTTTATATTTGGTAATTAAAAATTGTAATCATAGTAATGATTTATCAACTCAGTAAAGGTAAAACAAGTACAACATTTGATATATAAATCAAAGATAGTGTTGTTATCCACTCGAGATCACTATCAAGAACATCCTTATTTCTCTTAGATTTTCTCCTTTTTGTGGTCATTCATTCTTTTCTCTCTCCTTTCCTTGATGGTTTCTCCCTTGGATTCCCATCTCGCCACTCCATGTGGCCTCATTGCATGAATTAATCTTTATATTGTTTGATACTCTCAGTTTATTAGATCTGTGATGATGATGTACTCAAAGTTTTAGGTGTGATATTCCTTTCTCATTTCATATCTTATTCAGATATGAGATCCTTTATCATTCTGGTGATCATCCAGTGGTTTGCTACTTCTTGGCATCAAAAGGCTACAGATCGGAGCTCGAGCTTCACCCGACTGGTCGTGCGGCAGTAAGTTGAATGGTGTCACTTTGGTGCTTCTTATGGTGATTCTCAGAGGTATCATATAGGCTTTGGGATCTTTCATATAGTGGTCATGGTGTGTGTGATGTTGGGGAGGTGATTTGTGGTAAGATCTCATTGATCATTTGTTGTGATGACGTGTTATTTATCGGATTATAGTGGGGATTGTCTATGATTTCGGTGGTTTGGTGGAATAAATTTAAGGAACATTTTCCCATCTGAATACTCCTTCATTTTAGGTTTTAGTTGGGTTTAATGGGATTTTATTTCAGAAATAATTAATGGTTATAGGTTCTTCTCTTGTTTTGGATGGCAATTTGTTGGATTCTACACTAATTTTCAGCACTATCTGTTTCTTTTTATGGTGGTGTGCTTCGATGGCATTGGTTTTATCTCTGTTGCATTTGGTCCATCAAATATTATTTAGGTTCCACTTGGTGGGTATCCCCAACAAGGGGATGAGTTTGCTGACACTCAAATTTTAGCTATCAATTATTTGATGGATAGATATGAATCCTCCATTTTTTCATTACAAAATCTTCCATCTAATGCTGCATTGAATCAGGTGGTGTTGTGGTATTATTTGTTGCATTTTTGAGTGGGCGGCTCAAAAGAGAGGTATGCATGAAGGGACATTCCATCTAGCCATTCCTCTATATTTTTTTGGGTGTCGTGGGTGCTCTTCAACATTGTGTCTCTACTTTTGGATCTGTGATTCACCTCTTTGAATCTCCGATATGATTTAGCAACATGATGTACTTCTTGGATACTCTATTTTGATTGGGCTCTGTGATGCTCTTATTTACTACTACAGTGAGTTTTAACACCATGATATGCTAGTTGTATCCTCTAGTTTGACTGGTCTATGTGATGTGCTTCTTGGGCACTCTAACATGATTTTCAATATGCAACTTCCTGGAAGGGGGTGATGCTTCATATTGACTGATTCCTCCATTTCATCAGCCGACAGGGGGAGAGGTAGGGACTTTCACTAATTCCTGACATGATTTAATCTACCCTTTGTACATTCGAGACACTATTTGGACTTTCAGTTAATTTTTCGTAAGGCATTTTCCTGTCATGTTTTGGGTTCCCTCTTCACGAATTCCTATAAAAAGGGGTTCCATTTTTCCATTAATAAAGGGATAATGACTCTCATCCTTTTATAAAAAAGTATTTTTTAAACTATGGAGTAAATATTCCATAAAATGTTACTATATCCTATTATATGATTAATGTCTGAAAAAATCAATCCTTTATTATAAAATCGGATAATTTATTGTCACTTTCTTTTGATTATAACATTTATATTATTTTAAGAAATGGATAAATACAAAATGTCACTCTCTTGATTTTAGTTTCTCTAATCTATTTTCAAAGGGATGAAAAGAAGTTATTAATGAATGTAAAAGGTTGTTTTGAACTATATTTTTTTTAACTATGTTAATTTATTTTTAATTTATTGTGATTGTATAATTGCCTTAAATACTTACATAGAGCATACTCATTTCTTGTTCAAATAGTAAGAAAAGTCAAGTAAATGGTTTTTAAAAAACTAATTGGATGAATTATGGTTTTCCCTGAATTTTATGGTTAATAATAATGTATAATTTAGGTTAAAAGAGTTTATATTTGAAGTGCATTATTATCTTGATGACTTTAATGTCATATTAAATTTATAATCTCACAATAGTGATATTTTAGATTGAGTAATATTTTATTAAATTATTTAGACATAAATAAAATATTTAAATATGAAATTTTGATTGGGAAATGTTGTAAATTTAATCCATGAAATATTTTGGATCCTCACGTCACCTTATATGTAAATGTATGACCATTATAGGCTAAAAATGTGTTACCATGGTTAAGGGTGTAATGGGTTAGCACAGGGGTTAAACCAAAATATTATTTCTGAAATGAAATTAAAAAAACCAATATTTATTTTACTTTATTATGATATTTATAGCTTATCATATTTTTAACCAACTAATTTGGATTTTTTATCATTTCACTTAAGAAAAAAATTAATTTTATTTGAATATTTTAAGTAATTCTAAGTGTGTCATCTCCTCACCTATAAGAGGGAACCTTTTATCCTACCTTATTCACAAGGTTTTATCCTTATATGTTATAAAAAACCTAACCTAATACCTTTATATATTCTTTCCCCTATTTTAGGGAATTTTTTCCCATAATACTATCCCAATAAGGCTTAATGTGTAGGCCAAAAGTGGTCCCCCGAAGAAGAGTTAATTATATTAACTGAATAATTTAATGTTTATATCTTCTTAGACCTCCTATAAATATTAGGTATCCCTATAAAAATAATGAATTTAGTGAATTAAATATATTAAAATCTTATTATGTTGATGGAACATCCTTTATCCTCATATTTATATCAAATCAAGAATGAAATTTCAATGTGTGTGTGTTTACATTTAGACTACCACCTCCACATAGAGATATGATTCATTTTTCATCAATTAATTCCATAAATAAAAATAATGATAGATTTAATATATATATATATATATATATGTGTGTGTGTGTGTGTGTGTTTGTGTGTGTGTGTGATATTAATTATGTAATTAAGATTCTTAAAAGATAAAATATTATTTATCTTCCTTTCAATATTTTCTTTAGAAAATGAAAAAAACATTCATGTGTGCATACAGACTACCATATCCAGAAATGGTGTAATTAATATTTCTATATACTGATTTTATAGATGGTTATAAATCATTATATAAAGATTAAATATGGTATTTTTATCATTTAAAAAATTCAATATATGATGTAATAATGATGAATATACAAATATCATAACTGGTGAATCAAAACATGTATGAATAATAAAGCAGTTAGCACCCAAAATGATAAAGATAATGAACGATTGTTAATAAATGGTTGATAAGATGTTATAAGTAAATAGTTTACGGTATTATAGTTATTAATATGATTATGGTATATAATTATAATAAATATAAATTTATTATACATGAATTTAAAATCACTTTATAAGAAAGTCGAACCTGAGGTAAGGCTTTCATGTTACAATCTCACTGTTTACTGATATTGATTATAATTAAATTTATAATGATGAAATTATATCATATATCTCTCATAAATATATATTATTTTATTATAATATATTTATTAAAATAGATTATAATTTCCCTTTTATTTTCCAATCTATAATTACTCAAAAGTTTGAAAGAATGTTTCAAAAGAAAATTCACATTGTTTCTCTATTTGATGAAGCATATTTTTATTCAATATATACATTTTCCTTAAAATGTTTTGTATAATGTTTTTTATATTATATAATTATTTATTAAATTCATTTTTAACCATGTTTTAATTTATATAAAAAATTATAATAAATCCTATTATCGTTCTCTAAATGAGGTACATTTTACCAAAGGTGTGAATGAATATTTGTTTAAACATGTAACACACTAACGGGTTTTTGATTCTCACTCAGATTTACCCAAGAGATGAAGGTAAAACGGTCCTTTTAATTTAGCTTGGGTTATCGAATCCTCAGAGACCTAAGAAGAAACCTATAGATATGTACATTCTATGGACTGTTTTCGGCTATGAAGTGGCCAACTTGGATTGATTTTATATGAGTTTAGAGGATATCTAACAGATTTAAGTGAATTCAATTTAAAAGAATGAGTTTATCCTTGGTTATCACTCACTGTGGATTGGACATATTTCCTTTTCAAAGATTTCAATTTCTTATATTTGAGATGTGTTCATTTAAGAAGATAAAACAACATCATCACTTATTGGTTCAATGAATACACCCTTTAATACTAATCTCCTATACACTTGAAGGATCAATGTTTTTAGCACTTCATGGTAAAGGTTCGTATTAGCACATGAAGTGTGTGGCCTTACATTCAACAAGGACAATGGAGTTTAAAAATCATCAAATAAAAATCTAAATTTAAGAAATGATTATACATTAATGGGGTGATAAATAACATCCAATCCAGCCCCTTGATACTCCCTTGGATCAACCCATAAGTGGGTTAGCCCTCCATTGATTCTATAGTTTCAATGGAAGCGGAAAGTAGAATCATGAGGGAGGACATGGAGAAGTAAAGAAAACAAAAAATAAAAATAAAATGATCACTCCACCAATGTGTGAATAATTTCACAAGATTTGGTGTGAATAAATTCACACCATGAGGTAAAGGTATAAAGGTGAGATGTAGAACAAAATAATAAGAGGAGAAGAAGAACTTTTATTAAGAAACTAAAGTGAATTGAACAACTTACATGTGAAAGACAAATTTGAGACAACAAAATTGCAGCATAACATTACAATTGAACAAAGCACCAAAGAATAAAAACTCCTTCACCACTACTGCCTCAAATAGGAATTTTGTGAGCCTTGGGTCGATCCTCCAACAATAAAAAGGATTCCACTTGAGTATGGTAGGCCTAGGGTGGTGGAAAGTATGGGAGAGGAGACTTTTCCACCCTTGACCCAAAATGGCATCCAGCTTGCATCCCCCAAATAGAGGCGCTTGAAACACCTTCTAGATGGCCGAATTTGGGTGGTCCATAGAAGACCTAAATTAAGCTCCGGATGTCCCCTAATATCCTATAAAACTCATTCCAAAATCTGTTAGGGTTTTCGATATATGGTTTAATGGGTGGGCTGTTTTTCTGGGCCGCAGAAACTGGGCCAGAATTTTATCTCTAACTTGGGCCGCCTAAATGGACACCATGGAAGCCTAATTAGCATTATCTTCTGAAGAGTTATTTGTTCCTATATATGTCCTCTATCATCCCACGAAATTTGGGATTAATTGGGACTATATTTTGGGCCCCACAGTCTCATGAGTGGGCTGGTGTCCAATCTGCCTTCTCCAGAATTGCTTCCTTTCATTGCCAAATATCTCCATCATCCTCCATGAATTCTCCATTGATCCCTAAATAAAACATGTTAATATTTAATTTTATATCAATTTAAAAAAATATAAAATTAAAATATGTATAATTATATTCCTTAAAATCAGATGAATCATTGGGTACTTTAAATGATGTTAAAAAATGTACCACATAATAGTGCATTTTAAGAAGGTATTATAATCGTAATGTGAAATGATGTTCAAAGTATAAAATGAACTAAAATGGTGTTTATGAATAATAAAAAACATGAATATTATATATATTACCAATTAATATTATCCTCATTTAGTGGATAATCACACCCCCAACTTGAGTTTTTCTAGTCCCGAGCAAAATATATCTCAACAATATGAAATTCAAATCCCCTTTTCCAAAAACATTTTAATACACAATGATCACCAAAAAACATTATACCAAACAATCATGAAACCCATCAAAATATTTTAATACAAGATAATTTCATAATCAGATCCCAATCCCAAGCCCATTCCTTTGTTCAAATTCATTTCCATATTTCATCCAATATCAATTAAGTATGAGGATGTGTTCTGCATCACAATAGACATGGGGGTTTATCTTTATTCAAGGGGGAAATTACGGAAGTGCTAGGTGGAATCACATTTCAATATTAAGATGAGTATTCATTTTCTTTGTATAATTTTTTTGTTGTTTTTTGTTGTTTGTTTTTTCTTTTTGCAATTTTTCCATGGTAGTTGAAGTTGCACTCAAAAGAGTCAACCCCTGTAGAGAGACTTTGCCGATGACTCCCAGGCTCAAAGACCTTAGGGCACCAAGTGAATCCCACATACTCGGGCATCATCTCGAGTTAACTCAGTCAAAAAAATTCAAATTACCAAAAATAGAGATAAAATTACTAACTCTGGGCCAGATAACTATGGAGTCATGATCCCCAAGTGTCGAAAGCCACGCATTAGGTCATTTCATTGCTCTACAAGAATTTTTTTTTAATATTTTTTTGAATACTCATATTAAAATAAAATGATCACCAAATCTATGCTATTTATTTAGGGGACCCCATGAACTCAAACTAATACCCCACTATCCAAAGGACGTACATTGTGATCTTTTTTTTTTATTTGGACAAAAATATAAACGATGAAATATAACATTGGACAGCCACACTTTCAAAAATCTATGCTCATGAAATTATACAAGGATTAAAATCAGAATCAAGGCATGTTAAATTATTTGATATTCAGTTCCAAAGTGTGCAATGTGTATTACCATGTTCAAAGTTAAAGGAAATTTTCCTTCCATTTACATATTTTTTTTTTCAAATCATTCAATTTTGTTTGACACAAAAGCATTTTTTTATTTTATCTCCCCCACACAACTTAAAATAACAATATCCCCAGTGTTTAAATAAAAGAAGATTTAGAAAGGGGTATAGGTAGAGAATGAAAGTTCAAAAAGGAAATTGAAAATGAGGGTCTTGGAATGAAGTCACCTGGTGGTTGAAGTTGAAATTCTTGTTGCTTCCTTTCAATCCTTTGATATCCATGTCACTTGCAGAGTTACCTAGTGGAAAAAGGAAAACAAACAAACAAAACAGAATAGTATATATATATAAGTAAAATATAAGTATATATATAAAATAAAATAATCTGATGATACATTGTGTTCTTTTTAAATTTCTGGGTAAGATATTACTCAAGGATCACACCACGTGACACAGAAGAATATAGTGCTCCCCTTTCATACCCATCTATACTCATAATAGAAGAACAGATCAACAATATATTTTTTATTATTTATCAAAATGATTCATTAATCCTATTTAAGAAAAAGATGATTTGCAAAGATGAAAACCACGGGTTGCCTCCCGTGCAACGCTTTGTTTAAGGTCGTTAGCTCGACTTGAACCCCCAAATTACCCAATACCAACTTTCAATATTTTAAGGAACACATGTTTTACCAATTATACTATGTTGGGATTGATTCTATGTTTATAATTTGTTTCATTCACAATCCTATGTTCTACAATGAGTGGAAAAATCCAAGGAATGTTTGAAGTGGTTGATCTAGTTTCCACTGTAGTTTTTCCAAATACATCAATGGTAATTCCAAATTTTTTGGTTTCAAGAGAAGAATGAATTCCAACTAAATTTTCATGGTTATATCCTATGAAGGGATAGTTGATCATGGAAGGAAGGACAATAATTTTGAGCTCAGGTTGGATAGTACATTCAAACACAGGTTGAGATTTTGAATCCAAATCTGTTTCATTTTCCAAATTTCACAACAAAATTGGTTCATTTTGAATAGAAGATTCAACCAAAAAATTTGAAAGATCAGTGTTAATAATGTTTATGGACTCAAAGTTTGTGATTTCTCCCAATGGTTCAGTAATTGTTTGTTCTGAATAATCAATGGAGTGATATTCAGGACACTCAATCCATGATGTCAAATTCTTCTCTTGTGAATACAAAAAATTAGTTTCATCTTGATTTAAACACCTATAAAAAATTCCTTGACCCTCATCATCTTCACCAAATTCAATGTTTTTATCTTTATTAAATTCATGATAGGTTTGTGGGAAACTAGACACTTCACATAAGGTTATGGAAGGGACAGTTTGTTTAGGGATGAGTTCCTCACGATTTTTAATGCTTTGTAGTTCTAACCTCAATGATGAAACCTAAAAATTCATTATCTCCATTTGTTGACACAATTTTTCAAGTAATGGAGATGTATTAGGATGGATAAGGGGTTGAGACAGATGGCATATTCCAGGAGGATAAATATGTTGTTGGAATTCCATAGGAGGATGTTCAAATTGGCTTTGTGGGGATTGAAACTCATTATATTTTGGAATTTTATGTGGAGAATAAGAGTTAAAACATTGTGTCTCAATTGGTTGTTGGTTATCACACCAGTAGAAACTAGGATGGTCATAGTACATCTCACTTGGTGTGGAGTGATCAAAGTAAGGAGAGGTTCCCGATGTTTGGATTTTTTTAAAAGGGGTTTCCATAGGAATGAAATTGGGGATGAGATAAGAGAAGTGGGATGAAAAAAAAGGATGATAGTGTCTAAGATAACTTACTTAGGTCCCAAGAAATGGTGCCAGAATTTTATTCTCACTCAAATTTACCCAAGAGATGAAGTTAAAACGGTCCTTGTAGTTTAGCTTGGGTTATCGAATCCTCAGAGACCTAAGAAGAAACCTATAGACACGTACATTCTATGGACTGTTTTCAGATATGAAGAGGCCCACATGGATTGATTTTATATGAGTTTAGAGTATATCTAACATATTTAAGTGAATTCAATTTAAAAGAATGATTTGATCCATGGTTATCACTCATGGTGGATTGGACGTATTTCCTTTTCAAAGATTTCAATTTATTATATTTGAGATGTGTTCATTTAAGAAGATAAAAGAACATCATCACTTATTGGTTCAATGACTACACCCTTTAATACTAATCTCCTATACACTTGAAGCATCAAAGTTTTGATCACTTCAAGGTAAAGGTTCCTATTAGCACATGAAGTGTGTGGCCTTAAATTCAACAAGGATGATGGAGTTTAAAAATCATCAAATAAAAATCTCAATTTAAGAAGTGATTATACATTAATGGGGTGATAAATAACATCTAATCCAGCCCCTTGCTACTCCCTTGGATCAATACATAAGTGGGTTAACCCTCCATTGATTCTATGGTTTCAATGGAAGCAGAAAGTAGACTCATGAGGGAGGACATGGAGAAGTAATGAAAACAACAAAAATAAAATGATCACTCCACCATTGTGTGAATAATTTCACAAGATTTGGTGTGAATAAATTCAAACCTTGAGGCAACAGTATCAAAGTGATATTTTGAACAACAGAATAAGAGGATAAGAAGAACTTTTATTAAGAAACTAAAGTGAATTGAACAACTTACATGTGAAAGACAAATTTGAGACAACAAAATTGCAGCATAACATTACAATTGAACAAAGCACCAAAGATTAAAAACTCTTTCACCACCACTGCCTTAAATAGGAATTTTTGGAGCATTGGATCTAGCATACAACACTACAAAGGATCCCAATTGAGTATGGTAGGCCTAGGGTGGTGGAAAGTAAGGGAGAGTATATTTTTCCACCCTTGACCCGAAAAGGCATCTATCTTGCATCCACCAAACAGATGCGCCTGAAACACCTTCTAGATGGCAAAATTTGGGTGGTCCATAGAAGACGTAAATTACGTTACGGATGTCCCCTAACTTCCTGTAAACTCTCAGCTCAAAAGGAGTTATTTTTTTCTAGATATGGTTTAATTGGTGGGATGTTTTTCTGGGACGCAGAAACTGGCCCAGAATTTTATCTCTAAATTGGGCCGCCTAAATGGACACCATGGAGGCCTAATTAGCATTATCTAATGAAGATTTATTTGTTACTATACATTTATTATATCATACCACGAAATTTGGGGTTAATTGGGCCTTTATGATGGGCCCCACAGACTCATCAATGGGCTGGTGTCCAATCTGCCTTTTCCAGAATTGCTTTCTTTCATTGCCAAGTATCTCCATCATCCTCCATGAATTCTCCATTGATCCCTGAATAAAACATGTTCATATTTAAGTGTAGATCAATTTTCAAAAATATAAAATTAAAATATGTATAATTATATTCCTTAAAATCAAATGAATCATTGGGTACTTTAAATGATGTTCAAAAATGTACCACATAATAGTGCATTTTAAGAAGGTATTACGATCATAATGTGAAATGATGTTCAAAGTGTAAAATGCACTAAAACGGTGTTTATGAATAATAAAGAACATGAATATTATATATATTACCAATTAATATTAGCCTCATTTAGTGGCTAATCAGTTTTCCTACCATAATTACCAATCATTAATTTTAATATTATTTTAAGACTATCCATATTTAGCTTAATGGAATTTTTACCCTAAAATTATGGAAAATTTATAGATTTTAATTATGTGATTTCAAAATAATAATAATATTTTCCTCAACAAATAATCAATGATCTTTTAATGATTTTTTAATATATGAAAAAATCACTTTATTATAATTATATCACACTTGGGATACAATTTAATGAGACCATACTTGTTCTTTCACTAAAATTATTTGGGTTAAGATTATAAAAATTTTATTAAACCCATTTTATCTTCCATGGGTTTTGTTTTGATGAGGTGGTATGTATTTTCATGTTCTTATGGAAAACATATGAATCAATTATGATTATATGATTGGTGGATCCATTATATAACTCCAATGAATTGGGTAATTAATAATGTTTATGAGATAAATGGGGGCATGGGTGGTTATCCCAAGCCTAGAATAGGGCGCATGAGAGGTTATCCCAAGCCTGAATGACATACATGGTTGGTTATCCCAAACCTAATATGTTATGAATGTCTTGGTGGGTGGACCTAAAATAATATTTCTATTATTATTATGCCAAACATTTTATGAAACTATCTATGGAATGTAATAATTCTTATGATATGATATCATAGACCATGATCTCTTAGTATTATATGATTCATGTCATGATATCTTCCAAGTCCTTATGGCATGATTATGATATATAAATTGTTGGGTATGAATTTAAAATTATCATATTATGTTCTCATACCATAATTATTATTATATGATTAAATATGATCATTGATATATATATATATATCTCATATTTGACATTACTAATAATATGAGATTTCTCTTTCTTACATTTCATTTCCCTAGGTTATAAAGAATGGATTTTAGTAGGGTATGACTTAGAAGTTTTCTATGTGAAAAGGACATTGTGGGAGATGTTGAATATATTTAATGAAATAAGATGATCATGTATCAATTATTTTAATAAACTATTTTTTTTGTTCTAGGGTGTGTATCTTTTTGAGATGTATTGAATATTCATCGAAAATGGTGTAGTATTTATGTATCAAACGTTTGGGTTGCTTTTATTTTTTTTGGCTATAGATGATTAGAGGAATGGTTTTTTATTCCTAGAATGTTTTTTCAGGGGTGAAAACATTTATGGTAGGGTGATTATAATATCTCAAATTTTAATAACTAAATTAAATATATTTTATATAGTGAAAATGTTGAAAAAAATTCTATGATGGATTTTAAAGTGTAGAGGTTCCCATTTTAATTTAATTTTAGTATCATAAATGATTAAAATGAATTTGAGGATTAGTTTTTAAAATTTATTAATATTTAGGATTTTTGGGAGGTGATTGAGTTTTCACAGGGCTTAAGGAAATGAAATATTTTTTACATAGTTTATAAACCATATAGGTTTCCATAACCATTCAAGGTTTAGAAAAAGAGATTATATAATGTTCACTATTTCCTGTATGGTTTATAAATTGTGAAAACATACTATTAATAACTAAAATTTTGAGTTTAATTTTATGAATCCCCTATTTATATCCTATGTATTCTCTTTATTAATCTTAAATTGGTTGTGTGACTTCCCCTGCCTTTACCTTTAATGAATATCCATGGGAGGAAAAAAACCCTTGTTATTGACTTTAAAAAAATAAAACCTTCCCTTTATCCATATTTTCTTATTCTCATCCCTTATTCCTGATTTATTGAGTTTATTTAGGGATTTTAGAAGGGTTTTGAATTGGATAATTGTGAAATCAACATAATTGAAGGTTAATTTTCTTATAATTTCATGAATATGTTTTAATGAGTTGGTCATGCATCATTTTTAAATTATTTAGCATCATGATACCACCTGATGATCATTTTTTCAACATTTTTTATTTTCTGTGGTTTGATAAAAATATATATTTTTTTGAAAATTTGGATTTGGGTTCTATAATTATCATATAAAAGTTTTATGAATGTGAATAGGAGTTTATTAAATTATAAATTCAATTAAGTAATAATACCTTCACATATTTTAGTTTTTAGATAAAGTATTCATTAATTATTTAACCTTGATGATAAATATTATATTTAAAATATATTATGTATCAAAAACTAGTATCATATATTTAATTGAAATTAGGGACCTATAAAATGGGACCATCTTTAATCTAATTTAATATTCACTGAAGGATTATATAGCTAATGTCAAAATATTTATTTTTTAGGAAATATAATTAATCCGATATCATAATCCCACATTACCATATATCCTGATATTTAATTTATGAAGAAATGGTTTATATAAAATTAAGAAGTGATAAATTTATATCTTTTTATGATTTTCGGGTTGATTATAATTTTTTAAAAGTTTTTGTAAAGTATAAATTTTTTTTAATGATTTTTAAGTGCTAAAAAAATATTTGATGAAATTTTATTTAAATTTTATTTTTTTTCACTAATTCATTAATTAAAAAATAAATGTGTATGTTCCTAATTTTCCCATGTCATTTCGTTGTGTTTTCCAAAATTTTGAGGTGTTGAGAGGAAGTTAAAAGTTTCTTTGAGTGTGAGTGGAGGTGTTTTGGTTTTTTGTGTCTCTGAAACACCCATTTTATAGAGAGTGGTGGAGTTTTTGGTGGTGTAGTGGGAATAATTTTTTTATAATTTGAAGAGTTGGTGAAGGAAGGTTTAGGAATTCCTTTTTTGGGTGAGTTATTTTATTATGGTCATTCTCCATAATGTGGGTATGGGAGTCTTAGTGAGTGTGGTTCTTAGGAATGTTTTGGTGAAGTAAATTCTATAAATGAAGAAGACTGATGTACAATTTGAGTGTGTTGTCTTTCAGATTTTCCTATGGAAAACAAGGAAGGATGAAATGGTCATGTAGGTGGTTATGGTTATGTTAATTTTAGTATTGGTTGAGTTTTTTAATGATGTTAGAAATAGTAAATGTGGTTCCCACACATTGTGGAGGATATCATGGTGCATTTAAAATGGAGAGGAATAATTCTCTATACCATGCTGGATCATTAGGAGGAGCCATGGTTGATAGATCAATAGCCACATTGGGAAACAACGCATCTTGGTATTGGTAAGGTTGTTTTCTTATAAGGGAAAAATAACAAACAAGACAGTGGTAGATGAAGTATTTTGAATGTTATGATCCCCAAACTAGACTTGACGAATGGTTCCATGGATTGGTTGAATTAGACATGCCTTGGTGAAGGACTATCATCATTCTTTTATAATAATGTGCCAGTCACCCCTGCGTTCTGTTTCTATTTCTTTCTTTTAAATCCGAACCAACTCGATATGTTTATTATGTTCACTATTCAACCCTTGGTGGATCTTAAACACTTAAATATTATAGTGAACTCTTCCTCAATCCAAGGTTATCCTATTCTTCTATTTCTATATTTATTCATCGCCTCTTCCTACCCCAAGTTCATGGAATTCATTTTTCTATAGTACTTATCAATATTTTAGTAAAGTTTTATAGTGGTTCATCATGGTTAGGTTCTAGGTGGTCTCATTTAAATTTGGAAATGGTTGACCCATCATTCTTTTATTCTTATTTCGTTTTCATTTTAAGATTCATACTGAGGTAGGTTATTTTTAGGGTTTCCTCTTCTATTTATGTGTATATATAGAATTAATAGGATATTGATTTCATTGGGTTGAGAGTAGGGATTCTATTGATGAAAATAGATAATTTAACTAATAAAAATTGAATCAGAATGGGTGAATCTATTATTCATTACCTGATTATATATTCTTGTATGACATCATGGTTTTTATGCTACTTCTAAGAGATACTGTTGTTGTGATATCTATGTTTTTTATTATTATATAGCCGAATCACCTTCCATAAAAGGTTAAACACTTAAGGGTTTTGATGAAATTGGTTGTATGGTGTTTTTAATTACACTAATGGTGTACGTGAAATAATTAAAGAATTGTAGTGAAGTATTTTTTTAAAAAGGGAATTTCGGAAATTATTTGTAAGATCCCATATTTTTTCAAGTATGTTCCTTTTTTAGTTTTAGTTGAACCACCATTGTTTTCGATTCCTTTATCTTTAAGAAATGGTGGTTAAATACCTTTTCAGGGATATAGATCATTTACATGGGAAAATGACCTAATGTTTGGGGATATAATTCTGTTTTAATTATTGGAGTCTTGGTATAAATGTATTAAAGAGGATTATGAGGATTTTTTGGGTTTGGAAGGATTCAGAGGTCCTTTAGGCACATTTTCAGAATCTATAATGAGTTCCATCTAGAAGGAATTCACACACCATTTACAAGTCACATGATGTGTAAATGTGTCTAGGCATATTTTGTGAACTCATTCACATCATGAAATGGTTAAAAATAATGATTCGAGTTCACATCATGCAATGGTTGAATGCGATTAATATTAACCCGAGGTGATTTGTTTTTTGGTATAAGTCAAAATTGAAAAATATAAGTCTTATAAGGATTACATGACATGAACTAATCTGCCTCAATATTTTTAATACACTCGGTGCATATAATTAATTAATACTTTCATGTGTAACCTTTCTATTGACCCTATGTCACTCACCATGTGTTTTAGAGCCCTTTCCACACTTCAAAACATCCTAATCAAACATCTAATCCTAGGAGTGTTTTTTTTCTTTGTTTCCACCTCTCTTCCATTGTTCTCTATTATCATGGGGAAATATTTTAACCACTGGGTAATCACGTTTTAATCTTGATCTTTTATGATCTATGTATCTTTTTTATTCCCATGTAACTTTCTTACTCATTGACGTTTCCAGTTGAAAGTGTTGTTGAAATAGCAGATCAAGTTAAGTGGTATAAAAAATTTCCCTATAGTCTATTATTATTTTTGAAGTATCTCGAATATTTTGTGATTGTGCTGACACATCATCTAAATTAACAAATAGAATAATGGGAAATGATGATCATGTGTTTAGACTATACCTTTGATCCCTTTAGATCCATCTATGTTTAGACATAGCTTATGGAAACCCATAGGGTGATCCTACCTTGAATACTAATGAATGGATTAAAGGATTAAATATGATTTTTCATGACATGAGGTCTCAAGAGATTGATTGATATATATTCACCTTGGTGATGGAATACTTGACTATATGAATAAATTGGTAATTTCAAGATAAATTGTAATTGGTATAATTATCAATTGAGGATTATGATATTGTGTTTTGATATTCTCACTGTTATGACTTGTGATGATATTGATATTGTAATTCTTATAGAGTGGTATATTATTGTTATTATATAGAAGGACATGTCTAGTCAGATAGTATAATGCTAATATAGTAGGATATTCCTAGTCACATTTTGTAATGCTTATATAGCAGTATCTACCTAGTCACATGTTGTAATGATTACATAGAAGTATCTTCCCAATCACATAATGTGATTATTATATACTGGGCTCCACCTAGACACATTTTTTAATGCTTATAAAGAGGTCTTTTCCCAGTCACATGATGTAATTTTTATATTGAAGGATTGGATCACTTTTTTGTTTATTCCATGGATATATGGTTATGGTTGGTATGGTTGTGATACTTGATCAAAGACACTCTGGAATGGTGCTAAATCTGGTTGATTATTGTATTATATTAGCTGTTAATTAATTAATAATCATATTTATCTCTTTATTGAAATAACTTATTATCATACTAGTTATTTTTATACATGGTGGTGTTGACCTACTGAGTTTTACTCACACCCTATTTGAGCCTCTGTTTTGTACATGAGAATATTATATAGATTTAGGTTTAGACAAGGGAAAATGACTTTGTTATTGACTGTTACTTGCTGGATGGGTTAGAGCATTGAGATGGGACTAACACAGGGTTTGAGATAGGGGTATTCTGATTCTATTTGTGTCTTCTAGTATGTTATATCTATTTATCTTAGGATGAAATTTATACGAATTCAATATATTATTACACTATTCTTTTAATATTTTCTTTTATTAACCTTTTATTTCTCAATTTTGGTTGTCTATTTATTCATATTGTCTCCACTATTTCCCTGATTGTTATTATTTTACTCTATCATTGTAACTCTTTACCAGAAGTTATAGTATCCCCACTATTCATTAGACCCTTTCTACTAGTTAGTAGAATTTTCCATATGGGGAGGCATGACTAAGGTCATCTAACCAACCAGATTTGGCTTTGTGATAGAGTGTTATGTTAGGGGATGTTATAAAGTTGTATCATAGCCAGGATCTTCTTTTCTATTGATTTTCTATTTGGTAAAGGTGTGAAGTATACTAATATTTATCAACACTTGGTAATGAGTTTATACATGGGTGTAACTAACCCGTGTATGAAAGAAAATATGATTGCCTAGGGATGGGATAGTTTTTCATATTGTTCTCTTGTAGTTGATTAATGTTATTTCATCGTGGGTGATTCCCATGTTGTGTGATGATTTTATTACTTTACATTTATACTTGTGACCTAGTGTAGCATGAGATGAGTATGCATGAATCAATGATGGGAACATAGATAAATACATTGACATGTATTGTTTATGATAGAGGTATATTTATTACATGTGATATATTTTCCTCTCTAACCTGTGAAAAGAGATAACTATTATATCAGATAAATTAAATTAAAAATAACTATTATTTCAAGTCAAATCAGATGTTAATCCATGTTTAGAGAGACCATGATCCAATGGTTCTCTACATTTTTCACCTTTTGAGGATAATCTTGTTGTTATCTAGCATATTAACTAATGTGTTTGTCTTGTAAAGAAGATTACTCCCCTCTATTTTTGAATTGAGATTCAAGAGAGAATAAATTAGCATGCTCTTAATGTAGTTGGATTAGTGATTCCTATATCTTCTGAGAATCATATAGATGTTCAGTTTCCTGAAATATTCTTGTGGTTTATGTGATCTGTAGAAAAAGAGGATTTTCTCATCATTCAATTTCTGTCTATGTGGAAGAGATATTTCTAGCTACAACATCCATCTACATTCACTAGGTAGGAAGGCCCTTGGGAAGTTATGTTCTAGATTTATTTGGTTTATATTATATTCAAAAACCCTGAGAAACATGCATATTGGAGAGTTAATCTTGCATCATGCATTCATTGTGGTCCATCCAAGCGTTGGTGATACATTTTGGATAAATATGGGTGTAAAAGAGGAGTTTTCTTAGAAGGAATTCAATATTATGTTATTGATCCAATTCTATCCTAATATTTTTGTTGATGAGAAGGATTACGAGTTCATGAACTGGTCATGGGAGGGAATGTATTGATAGACTATGATTGATGTTTCACTTACTTGTAGTTTATTATGTTGTCTCTAGAATCTAACAATATTTCTTGGGTGATGTGTTCATAGTATGGCCTATGCTATGAGACTAGGCCATAGATGAAAATCTTCTATTTGAATATTTTTGAGGATTTGATTAATTGGGAACTCATCATGGAAGAGAATTTGAGAGAGGACCCAAACAACGATGAAGATGTTTCTGAAGGGTGAACTAGGAGCACTTCATCTACTTTCATAAAGTGACACTATGATAGTTATATCCATGGAAATAGTTGGTAGAGTTGTTAGAGAAGTGTGTATTAAACTTAGGACCATTTTCTATTGTTGTGAAATTAGTGTGTCAAGTTTAGGATATAAGGGTCCTTAGTGTATGTATCCCACTTTGGAGTGTCTTTCTTGTGATAGGTTGGGACACTTACTGAGGTTATATATGAACTATTCAAAATAAAATAGTGTTAGGGGATCATGACAAGAACCAGAGTCTAGGATGGACTTAGATAACCCTCAATAGACTGGTAGTTAGAGTTCCACTGGATGTACAGATTGGGGTATGGGCTGGGTACCCTAGTGAAATATCAACACCACCATCCAGTGGGAATAGAAAGATAAAGTCAGACTGGAGCCCATGGTAGAGGGTTGTGCTGGTTGTATATTATACATTCTACTCAGAGAAATTTATATGTATAACCTTCTACCATTATAAGTACAATTTTTGTATCACCTGCCCTTACTTATGAACCATTCAAGATACCATGGTACCTAGATACCCGGTCTGGCTCTGACATGTCCCGAATGGCATTCTCGATCCCCACTAGTTGGTAACTAGAACCTGGAATCATATAAGATTAAAGAGGGAAATATTTTTTCAACCAAAAAATTGAAATATAAAAACGATACAAGTTAGTATGTCAACATTTTTCAAGGATAAATTACCATAAGTCAAACACGAAAAACATTAGCCAAAAAGTTAGATGAATGACTCAAGAAAAAATCATCCTAAACTTCCATCAATAACAAAAAATATCCTCAAAACCTATGTAAAAACTTTTACCTCATATCTACCAGTAAAAATTAACACTCCTTGTTTCTGAGGACCAAGAACATCCATCAACTACATGTTGAGCTTTCCCATTGCTCATACCTAGCATATAAAGTCTAAAATTTCTCAAAGTAAAAGGTAGTGTGTGAGATATAAATCTTATTACAGTCTCACCAAGTGTTCCCAAAAATATACAATAATAATTAACCAATCATTCTTTAAATGTAAATAAATAAAGTTATGGTAATACATTTTAATATTTAAAAAACAGTCTTTCATTTCAAAATGATAGAAAATATTTCAGATATAGATTAAAAAATCATTTTATATAAAATAATTTTTATAAATGATTTTTCAAATGTAAAAAAATTAAATAATCAATGGAAAATATAATAAAAAAACATACACAACAAGAACTATGGTCATCTACCCTTCAGTATGTTTCTTTTTGGCTATATGATCCAAAAAATTCTCAAATCTGTGGTCAGGGAAAAACTTGTGTACATACGTCCCTCAGGCTCAGGCCCAATAGGACTTATCAATATCTCGGCATGGAAAATAATTTCGAACTAGTTTTTGTTATAGTTTTCATTGCCAATACATTACTAGGGGATCATGATCCTTTCCCCTTTCCCAAATAACCAATTATATTCCTAGGATCACATGTCCTCAATCAATTAATGAATTATTTATAAATCATCTCATTTAAAATCAATCATCATTTACCACTTAGTTTCCATATTTTTAGTTTCAATATACCAATTTAATTTCCAAACCAAAACATTGGGTTTCCATCATTTCATGACCTTTCAATCCAAAACTAAATCATGCATTTTCATCATTTCAATTTAATCCATTTTTTGAAGAAAAAAAAAATTCAATTTGTTTCATTGATTCTATTATTATCAAAAATTCACCTTTTAATTCCAATACCATTATAATTTGGGGGTTTTCCCAAAATCCATACCATTTCAAATTCCAATTTAAAATCATATAAAACTGGGGTTTTATAAATCAATCGAAGTCTATTTAAAAAAAAATCAATTTAAGGTTTCAATAACATATACAATCTTAAATTGAACCACCTACCATTTAATCACATGATGAAATGTTTAACACCTAGAATGGGAATATCAATGAAAGAAGAAGGTGAGAAAGATCTAGGAATAAGGTCTAGAATCAAGATCTAATAGGGAAAGGTTTAGATCCATCAAAATGAAGTTTATATCCATAAAAAAATGATAATATAATAATATATAAAGACAATAAGAAGGAAAATTGTAAAAAATTACATGATATGATATATGCTTACTAAAGAGGGATCATATATTCCACAAAAACACTGATTTAGCAATAGAGGAGGTTGGAGGCACCAAAATCACCTTTAGGGTGCCTATAAGGAAGAAAAAAATGGATTTGGGTCGAGGGGAGGTATTGTAAAACTTAAATAGGTGGTTTTATAATATTAATTTAATTTTTTCAGGAATTAAATTCCACACACATGGTTTCTTAGGAAGATCCACACTATTTCATAAACTATTTACCGTAACTGCATGACCCATCTATACACACTATTAAAGGGTACACAATTTCACCATGATGGGCTAATGGTTTTGTTAAAAATGAACCACCCGTGAAAATTAACCCTTCCTTACACCACTTGGTTTGGAGGATCTGGTTGCACAGTATGGAAAAACAGGGTTCCACCTCTATAGTACCATCAAAGTGCATACAATTTATGGGGATAACTTCACAATTGTTTCAAACTGTTTTCCAATCCTGCATGGCCCAAAGGTCATCCAAAATATCCTAAATCTCACTCAAAACATCCTAAAATAAGACCCATCCAAAAAATACATCCAAACTAGGGTCAGTGAATACTTGTAAGTGAGTAACAAGATGTTAAAACCTCCCTACAATAAAAAAAATTTGTCCCCAGAATGTCTGTCAAGAAGTTTCAAAATCAAAGAGATGAGACCACTACACTTTCACTTGTGACTCATCCTTCCATATATTGTTAGAATCAGAACCATTCTCCCATATCTCACGAACCAAAGGCATAATTCTCAAACAAAGTGAATTTTTCATAGATTCAATAATCTTGACTGAATACTCAGTCAAAGATAGATCAAGGTCAACATCAAAATACTCCTATATCAAAACTTGAGGTGGGTCAGAGAGGTAATTTTGAAGCTATGATACTTGGAAAAAATTATGTATCAATGTAAATTATGGAGGAAGTTCTAAATGTTATGTCACTTTCCCCACCTACTCACCAACCTCAAAAGGTCCCACAAAATGAAGAGCAATCCTATTGTGCATATAACGACCCATACTTTACATACATTGTTATTACTTCAAAATTGAAGCACACTTATTACAACATATGACAAAACCATGAAAGGACTATATAGGTATAGTGTATTTAGAAACTTGAAAGCATAAAAAACTGGTTCATAAAGCATCTACTTTGCCTCCCATTTATTTCATCATATCTAGAGTCCCATTTTGACATATCCTACTTAATAACCTTCTTCCTGACCTGGGGAAATAAAAAATACAAAAGGGTGAGCTCAAATGCTCAGTAAGGGTAAACAAAAGAAATATGAATCACATCATATACATAAGAACATAACTTTTGGAAATCTTAACCTGCAAAAGAGATCATAATTTCATAACATGGGATAAATCATAGTAGTGAAATTTAATCACAATAATCAAAACATAAAACATGAAACTTAGTGGCATACACACATAATCATTGAGAATCATTTCTTATTAGTCAAAACTCATTGCCAAGACTATCTTAGTGGACAAAGTCCATTTCTGAACCGAGTTCACTCCTCGTTTCAGTCCTGTTTCACTGAACCGGTATAACCTGCCGTTCCAGCCATGTCTATCTCATGAGATATAAAATCTTTACCCAATGAATTGGAGGGAGATATAGGTCCCACACATCTCATAATGATACCATTCTTTTGTGTGCCACAAAATCATAAACCATACATCATAGCATAACCCATGTAATAAAAACAGGATTCTTAAACATCATGAAATCATAAAACAATTCATATAAGATAAAGGAATTCATAAAAATAATTCCATCACAACATAATCAAATCAATGTAATAATAGAGATAGAAACATAACCCTTTATTGTCTTAGATGGAAAATAATTTTGATAAAACACTTGAACTCCATTCTTGAGGAAAATATCCTTTCTACTTCAAAAACACTTTTCCTTTATTAACGTGTCATGAAATTCTAAACTAAAAGAAGTTGATTAAAAATAAACTTGAAAACTTGTAAAGGAAGCTTCTTGGAAATAATGTTTAAAAAATCCATTCATGCCTTATAAGTTTAAAAAAACATTCTTCTCATACTTTTGTCGGAAAAGTCAAAAAGTAACTCGTACGAAAAATGACAAAAGATTACTTTCATATCTTTTACTAAAAACTCACCGAAGGGTAAAATTAGATTTAAACAATTGTAGGTGGATGGAAATAATATTACCTATTGAGGAAACATGGATGTGGATGATAAAATACACCCCAGTAAATACCAAAGTATAAACAATCTCGGATAAAAATGAGATTGTGATATTTTCCCTTACCTTAGGTCTGATTTGCTTCGTAAGTGTCCGAACCTCCTAAATAATGATTTAAATAATTTTATTGAATTATTCCAGAATCATACGTATTTTTATGATATCATATATGGTTATATTATTAGCTTCTTATAAGTATTATTTCATTACTACTTGTTATTCGTGTGTTTATTACTTTTTGTTCTTATGCGTGTTTTGTCGATTAAATTCTTATTCTTCTCTTTAGGTTATAGATACCTCATTTCCAGAAAGGTATTAGTGTAATATATATCATATTCATTCATTCAATTCATTTATATAATCATTATGAAATGAAGATCTTGTAGAACGAATCGCATCACATCGTGGAGACGGTATTCCGTACATACGCACGAGCGATGATATCGTTCCCATGATCATGGAATTGTATTGGAGTGTATGTATACTATTTAAAAATCAATACCACATTACAATAATCATATATATTCATTACTTTCACCCTTATACCCATCCAAGTAAGGTGGTGGTGGAAAATAGATTACACCACGGCGTACGTGGAGACGGTATTCCATACGTACGCACGCGCGGTGATTTCATTTTCTGTAGGATGGATAAGAGGTGAAATAGGGCTGTTTCATATTTATAATAACATATCAGTATATGAGTGATACTGATGTTATTACCTCATAATGAAACAACTAATGAAGAAGAAGTGGAAGAATAAATAAAGATGAAAGAATTGGTAACGGGCATTACCTCTTCTTTGAGGCGCTTCTTTGAGACCTCCTTTTAGGGCACTAAAATTAGTCTTTGAAGAAGACCAGGACCTCTAGTATGTCTCTAGGGAAGTGGAGAGGAGAAAGTGGCAGGGGTTGGCTGAGATTTAAGTCTTAAATTGGTGTGAGGAGGAGAGGGAGGAGGTTCCCTTTTATAAGGGAGGAGAGGGGCACCTTTGGAAATATAAGAAATATTAGTTTATATTAAATCCCAACCCCACATAAAAACTTCCAAAATTACTCATATCCGAATATTAGATGAGATAGGGTTGTAATATCATCAAAAAATAAAATTTAGACATTTTAGTAATTTATTTTAAACATTATCAACTTGATTTATCCTTATTTATCAATTTTATTTTATTTCTGGTAATAATATTCTAAATTTTAAATTATTATAAATAATTAAATATGTGTTGTGACTTTTACATAATTTGACACTTTATGAAATTTTAGACCATATAAATTTTAAATATTTTTGTTATTTTTAAACAATTTTATAATATGTTATTTTTATAAAATAACAATAGTGTCAATTTTGACACTATTAATTTATTTGAATTTAAATAAAATATATACAGAAGATATTTTCGAACTAAAAGCTTTAATAGATCCATAAAATGTCATATGTATCTAGAAAATTAGTGGAGCACATTAAATAGTTCAAATAATATTTATTTTATTATTTTTAAAACCATTTATTTGATATTTTAATTAATAAAATAATTTCAACATCACTATTGTGTCATAATAAATGTTAATTATTTAATCCCTAAAAATTCTAAATAAATTCCTATGATATAGATACTTGTATTAGATTTCTGGAGACTATTTATATTCGAAGTTTCATGAAGTTTATCACTAAATTAAAATTTTTATACTTATAAGATTTAAGAAAGTGACATGTTGTCACATTCTTTGGTTTTAATAATAATTAAATTATTTTCATGGACAAAAGTCCATTAAATGAATCTAATCCGACCCTTAGGTGATATGGGTCGACTTTTAGTCATCCAATAGGATTTTGGCAAGTGTTAGGGTAATTTTATAATCTTATATTTACCCTTAATTACCCGATATACCTTTAACTATGGTAAATAAAATTTACCGTAGTTACTATTCATAATGCCCAAAAATAAAAAGTAGCCTATTAACTTAATTTGGACCCACTGATTCTGAATATGGAATCAATTTTTCAAAATTCAAAACATATAAGTTGCAGTAATTAATTTAAAATAAATCCCGTTGTTAAGAAAACGGGTTTTAGAAGTTAAAACATTGCCAAAGATTGAAATGTTTTTACCTATGAATTCAATGTGAAATTATTGCTAATGACATAAATTATATTAAATGGTAAAAATATATTCTATTTATACTTTAAAACCATTCAATATTATAATTTATCCATATAAATTATCTCAATGAAAAAAGTTGTTTTTAATTAAAAATTAGCATATTTTTACTATTCATCAAAATATGAAAGTTATCAGAAAAATATCAAAAATTTATCCAAATTAAATTTTTATACCCTGATTCAAAAAAAGAATTTTATTTTTTCAAATTGAACTTATAAACATGTCAAAAACTAGCTTTAATGTGGGTATGCCATCAAAAGGCGGCAAAACTGTATTTTTTGAAAAATATTTCTTTTATCCAAAAAAAATTGATTTTGCTTTTATACCTCATTCTAGAAAATGTATAAGTTGAATTAAAATTTTATAAAATTAAAAATTCAGTTAATACTATTCATAATGGCTAGTTTTAATAATATTTTAATAGCATATCGTTGTTTAGTGAAACTCGGTATTGCGTACGACCCAAGCTATCGAGGAAGGCCGCGGTTGCGTGTAAAGCAAGCCAAGCTAGTGTTGTGTGTAGTGAAAGATTCCTTTGATGATTTATATAACAAAATATTTCTCATAAAAGTCTCGGGTGTTACATTCTACCCCCCTTAAAATGAATTTCGACCTCAAAATTCGTCACTTTGTAACAAACAGATGAGGATACCTCTCCCTCATCATATCCTTAAGCTCCCATGTAGCTTCTTCTAGTTAGTGGTTCCTCCATATTACTTTCACCAAGCGAGTGGTCTTGTTCCGTAGGACTTTTTCACTACGATCTAGAATCTCTACCAGTTGTTCTTCATAAGAAAGATCTTGCTCCAGTGGTACAACATCTGAGCTGAGTACATGTGAAGGATCAGGTATGTACTTTCTTAGGAGAGATACATGGAACACATCGTGAACTTGAGAGAGATTTGGTGGAAGCGCCAATCAGTAAGATACCTTTCCAACATAATCCAGTATTTCAAAAGGACCGATATATCTAGAGCTCAGCTTTCCCTTCTTTCCAAATCTCATGACCCTCTTCCAGGGAGATATTCGTAAGAATAATTTATCACCCACTTCAAACTCTAGGTATTTTCTTCAGTTGTCGGCATAACTTTTCTGTCAACTATGAGCTGCTCTTATGTGTTGTTGAATCGATCGGACCTTTTCTGCCATCTCATCAACAAGATCAGGTCCTAATAGCTTTCTTTCCCCAACTTCATCCCAACAAGTTGGAGTCCTGTATTTCTTTCCATAGAGAGCTTCATAAGGAGCCATCTGAATACTGGAGTGAAATCTATTATTATAAGAAAATTCCACCAAAGGTAGGTATTGATCCCAACCACCTTTGAAATCCATAGAGAAATCTCTCAACATATCTTCTAGAGTTTTAATTGTTCTCTCAGACCGACCATCTGTCTGAGGATGATAAGCAGTGTTGAAACTCAACTCTGTATCCAGAGTATGCTGAAGACTTCTCCAGAACTTCGAGGTAAATCTCGGATCCCGATAAGATATAATAGAAAGTGGTAATCCATGCAATCTTACCACTTCCTTTACATATATCCTGGAAAGCTGATCCAGAGAGAAATCCTCTCTAATAGAAATGAAGTGTGCAGACTTTGTAAGATGATCAACTATGACCCAGATAGCATTATTGCCTTTGGATGTGTTAGGAAGTCTTGTGACAAAGTCCATAGTGATGTTTTCCCATTTCCATTAGGGTATGGGTAATGGTTGTAACATCCCCTTATACTTCTGTCTCTCAGCTTTATCTTGCTGACAAACCAAGCATCGAGAGACATATTCAGCAACATCTCTTTTCATGCCATCCCACCAGAAGTACTTTTTTAGGTCCCTATACATCTTCATGCTTCCAGGATAAATAGAGAATAAAAAACTATGAGCCTCATCCAGCAGCTCCTTATTTAATTCTGGGATGGGAGGAACACAAACCCGATTCCTGAACTTTATTATCCCATCACAATCAAGGTTGAATTCAGGAATATTTCTCACCTTCTTTTGTAACTGTACATCTTCTTTCTGTGCCTCTATAATCTTCACATGTATATATGGTTGAACATTCATTTGAGAAAGATACAATTTTCCCCCTCCCATTAAAATTCCAAGATCCATCCTTTGTAAATCCATAAATATTGGATCTTTTGTGATCCTCAACATGGATAAGCTAGCATGGTCTTGTTGACTTAATGCATCTTCCACTTTGTTTTCTTTCTCAGGGTGGTAATGAATTGAGCAGTCGTAATTTTTAATCAGTTCCAACCATCTTCTTTGGCGCATATTCAGCTCCTTTTGTGTGAAAATATACATTAAACTTTTATGATCAGTATAAATGTCACACCTTTCTCCAGAAAGATAATGCCTCCAAATCTTTAATGCAAAGATTACCGCAGCTAACTCCAAATCATGTGTTGGGTAATTTTGCTCATGGATTTTCAACTATCGTGAGGCATAAGCTATCACCATATCATTTTGCATAAGAACACACCCAACCCCTTCTTGGATGCATCACTGTAGATCATAAACCTTTCTACACTACAAGGAAGTGTGAGCACAAGTGCACTGGATAACCTTCATTTCAACTCCTTGAAATTCTCTTCACATTCCTCCGTCCAAACAAACTTAACTCCTTTCCGAGTCAACCTGGTGAGTGGATTAGATAGTCGTGAAAAATCTTTCACGAAACGTTGATAATATCTAGCCAAACCAAGAAAACCTCGGATCTCAGTTACTGTTGTTAGTCTCGACCATCTTTCAATAACCTCTGTTTTGGCTGGATCCACAGATATCCCCTCTTTTGAGATTATGTGACCCAAAAATGAAACTTTTTGAAGCCAAAATTCACACTTGGTAAATTTGGCATAATGTTTCTCCTTTATCAGGGTCTTCAATATAATTCTCAAGTGATCTTCATGTTCTTCCTTTCTCTTTGAATAGAAAAGAATATCATCTATAGAGACTACCACAAATTGATCAAGATAGTCTCTAAAGACTCTATTCATCAGATCCATGAAGATAGCAGGGGCATTAGTAAGACCAAAGGGCATCACTATAAATTCATAGTGTCCATACCTTGTACGGAAAGCCGTTTTTGGTACATCCTCCCTTTTGACCCTTAATTGATGATACCCTAAATGAAGATCAATCTTAAAAAGTATTTAGCTCCACGTAGTTGGTCAAATAAGTCATCAATGCGTGGGAGAGGATATTTGTTCTTGATAGCAAGCTTGTTAAGTTCTCGATAATAAATGCAGAGTCTCATTGATCCATCTTTCTTCTTAACAAATAGAATAGGTGCTCCCCAAGGTGATGCACTAGGGCGTATGAATCCCTTATCAATATTCTCTTGGAGTTGCTTCTTCAATTCCTGCAAATCAATTGGGGCCATTCTATAAGGTGTCTTTGAAATAGGCAAAGCACCCAGTACGAGTTCTATTGAAAACTCAACTTCACAATTTGGTGGAAGACCCGAAAATTCCTCTGGAAGGACATCATCAAAATGCCGTACAACAGGCATATTCTTAATCGTGAGTTTCTCACCAACCATTTGAGATAAATAACCCTCATTTAGTTAAATCAAGACCCATAAGATGGAAGAAATTTCCACTGGATGGTTATGTTCATCCTTGCATCGATAGACGGTCAAAGATTGATCTGGAATATGAAATGTGACTTCCCTTCTTTGGAAATTTATATGAGCTCCATATAAAGAAAGCCAATCCATGCCAAGAATCACATCAAATTACACTATAGGAAGGATCACAAGATTTGCAGGAAGTACTTTCCCACAAACTTCAATCGGGTAAGGATTATAAACTTTTGATGCGACTGTTGTGCCATTAGGGGTTGTCACAGCTAACTCAACATCTAATTGTTGAGGTAATACGGTGATACTCTTAGAAAAATCTTCAGAAATAAAAGAGTGGGTGGATCCAGAATCAAATAAAACATTTGCTACTTTAGAGTGGATGGTAAGTGTACCTTTTACCACATCATTATCGTGCTCCACATCGCTGATAGAAATTGCATGTGACTTTCCTTTGTCTTTAGACTTAATATTTTGTTGATGTCGATCATCATAAACAACCCTTGGATTAAGGAATTTATTGGCATAATGCCCCATCTCCTTTCACTTGAAACATTGAAGTGTAGTAGGTTCATTCTGTGTGTCCCTTCATTTGTTTACATCATTAGACATCTTCTTCCCATCATTGTGTCATTCAAATGCCCGATGACCTTACTTTCCACATTTGACACATTAACTTGTCTCTTTAAGACAACTCCCTCTATGTTTCTTTCCACACTTTGAGCATAAGGGAAAGCTCATCTTCTTTTCAGTGTGCTCTTTATATTTTCCTTTAAATTCCATTTTCCTCTTCTTATCAAACCCATATGACTGATGGGTTACTCCAATATCCATCTCAACTTTGAGAGCACATCGAACGATTTCCTCATAGCTATTGAAGTCCCTTATGGATAAGGCCCTTCAAAGACTTTGTTTTATGCCACTAAAGAATCGATCGATCTTACTCTCAGGTTGGATAATAATACCAGAAGCGTACCTTGGAAGTCTTGTAAAATTTGCTTCATAGGTACCAACAGATTCATCATCCTTTAGCTTTAGTTCAAGAAACTCTTTCTCCATCTTTGTTTGGAGAATATGAGGGAAGTACTTATTGAAAAATAAGTTCTTGAACTCGTACCATTCCATGGACTCAATTTCATCTCTTTGTCTCATATTCTTAATAAGATTCCACCATTGATCAGCATATCCTTCCAAACGATACACTGCTATGATGCCTTTATCATGTTCAGAACATTGAAGAACTGAAAATATCTTTTCAGTAGTACTGATCCATTGTTCAGCAACTAATGGATCAGTAGACCCGCTGAATGAAGGTGGACGCTGCCTCATGAAGGATTCAACAGAATGTTGCTCCTTACTTTGCTCGTTTGGAAGTCTAGCATGATTCATAGCTTGAGAAAGTTGTGTGAGCATAGATACAAGATTTTTCATTCCATCTCCCATAATGTTTGGTTTCTTAGGGGGACAATCATTGCATTGCCCGTCGCATTCCTCATTAACACGGTTCCTTCGGGTTCTAGCCATTGACTAAAACCAAGAAGAATAGTGTGATAAACACTAATTATAATAGGAAAACCACATAATCAAGAATAATATTTCACAGTTAAGGTCTTATCCTAGGTTATTCATGGTCATTTCTAAAACACTAATATTGTGTTCTATGCTTAGAATTATCCTTAGGGTTCTTACTAATGCTTTCACATCCTAGTTTCCAAAGGTTGACTATACCTTTCCTCTGATACCAACTATAATGACCCATACTTTACATACATTGTTATTACTTCAAAATTGAAGCACACTTATTACAAAATATGACAAAACCATGAAAGGACCGTATAGGTATAGTGTCTTTAGAAACTGGAAAGCATAAACAACTGGTTTATAAAGCATCTACTTTGCCTCCCATTTATTTCATCATATCTAGAGTCCCTTTTTGACATATCCTACTTAATAACCTTCTTCCTGACCTCGGGAAATAAAACATACAAAAGGGTGATCTCAAATGCTCAGTAAGGGTAAAAAAAAGAAATATCAATCACATCATATACATAAGAACATAACTTTTGGAAATATTAACCTGGAAAAGAGATCATAATTTCATAACATGGGATAAATCATAGTTGTGAAATTTAATCCCAATAATCAAAACATAAAACATAAAACTTTTTGGAATACACACATAATCATTGATAATAATTTCTTATTAGTCAAGACTCATTTCCAAGACTATCTTAGTGGACAAAGTCCATTTTTGAACTGAGTTCACTCCTCGTTTCAGTCCTGTTTCACTGAACCGATATAACCTGCTGTTCCAGCCATGTATATCTCATGAGATATAAAATCTTTACCCAATTAATTGGAGGGAGATATAGGTCCCACCCATCTCATAATGATACCATTCTTATGTGTGCCACAAAATCATAAACCATACATCATAGCATAACCCATGTAATAAAAATGGGATTCTTAAACATCATGAAATCATAAAACAATTCATATAAGATAAAGGAATTCATAAAAATAATTCCATCACAACATAATCAAATCAATGTAATAATAGGGATAGAAATAGAACCCTTTATTATCTTATATGGAAAATAATTTTGATAAAACACTTGAACTCCATTCTTGAGGAAAATATCCTTTCTACTTCAAAAACACTTTTCCTTTCTTAACGTGTCATGCAATTCTAAACTAAAAGAAGTTGATTAAAAATAAAATTGAAAACTTATAAAGTAAGCTTCTTGGAAATAATGTTTTAAAAACCCATTCATGCCATATAAGTTAAAAAATCATTCTTCTCGTACTTTTGTCGGAAAATTCAAAAAGTACCTCGTACGAAAAATGAAAAAAGAATCCTTTCATATCTTTTACTAAAAACTCACCGAAGGGTAAAATTGGATTTAAAAAATTGTAGTTGGATGGAAATAATATTAAATATTGAGGAAACATGGATGTGGATGATAAAATACACCCCAGTAAATACCAAAGTATAAACAATCTCGGATAAAAATGAGATTGTGATATTTTCCCTTACCTTAGGTCCGATTTGCTTCATAAGTGTCCGAACCTCCTGTATAATGATTTAAATAATGTTATTGACTTATTAAAGAATCATACGTATTTTTATGATATCATATATGGTTATATTCTTAGCTTCTTATTAGTAATATTTCATTACTACTTGTTATTCGGGTGTTTATTACTTTTTGTTCTTATGCGTGTTTTGTTGAATAAATTATTATTCTTATCTTTAGGTTATAGATAACTCATTTCCAGAATGGTATTAGTGTAATATATATCATATTCATTCATTAATTCAATTAATTTATATAATCATTATTAAATGAAGATCATGTAGAATGAATCACATCACATCGTGGATATGGTATTCCGTACGTACGCACGAGCGATGATATCATTCCCATGATCGTGGAATTGTATTGGAGTGTATGTATACTATTTCATAATCAATACCACTTTAAAATAATCATATATATTCATTACTTTCACCCTTATACCCATCCAAGTAAGGTGGTGGTGGAAAATATATTACACCACGGCGTGGAGACGGTATTCCGTACGTAGGCACGCGCGGTGATTTCGTTTTCCGTAGGATGGATAAGAGGTGAAATAGGGTTGTTTCATATTTATAATAACATATCAGTATATGAATGATACTGATGTTATTACCTCATAATTAAACAACTAATGAATAAGAAGTGGAAGAATAAATAAAGATGAAAGAATCGGTAACGGGCATTACCTCTTCTTTGAGGCGCTTCTTTGAGACCTCCTTTTAGGGAACTAAAATTGGTCTTTGAAGAAGACCAGGACCTCTAGGATGTCTCTAGGGAAGTTTATAGGAGAAGGTTTCAGGGGTTGGCCGAGCTTGAAGGCTCAAATTGGTGTGAGGAGGAGAGGGAGGAGGTGCCCCTTTATAAGGGAGGAGAGGGGCACCTTTGGAAATATAAGAAATATTAGTTTATATTAAATCCCAACCCCACCTAAAAACTTCCAAAATGACTCATATCCAAATATTAGATGTGATAGGTATGTAATCTCATCAACAAATAAAATTTAGACATGTTAGTAATTTATTTAAAACATTATCAACTTGATTTATCCTTATTTATCAATTTAAGTTTAATTGTGGGAATAATATTCTAAATTTTGAATTATTAGAAATAATTACACATGTGTTGTGAATTTTCAATAATTTGACACTTTATGACATTTTAGACCATATAAATTTTAATTTATAAATTTTAAATATTTTTGTTATTTTTAAACAATTTTATAATATGTTATTTTTATAAAATAACAATAGTGTCAATGTTTACACTATTCATTTATTTGAATTTAAATAAAATATATACAGAAGTTATGTTCGAAATAAAAGATTTAATAGATCTATAAAATGTCATATGTATCTAGAAAATTAGTGTAGCACATTAAACAGTTCAAATAATATTTATTTTATTATTTTTAAAACCATTTATTTGATATTTTAATTAATAAAATAATTTCAACATCACTATTGTGTCATAATAAATGATAATTATTTAATCCCTAAAAATTCAAAATAAATTCATATGATGTGGATAATTGTATTAGATTTCTGGAGACTATTCATGTTCAAAGTTTCATGAAGTTTATCACTAAATTAAAATTATTATACTTATAAAATTTAAGAAAGTGACATGTTGTCACATTCTTTGGTTTTAATAATAATTAAATTATTTTCATGGAAAAAAGTCCATTAAATGAATCTAATATGACCCTCAGGTGATATGGGTCTACTTTTAGTCATCCAATAGGATTTTGGCAGGTGTTAGGGTAATTTTATAATCTTATATTTACCCTTAATAACCCGATTTACCTTTAACTATGATAAATAAAATTTACCGTAGTTACTATTCATAATGCCCAAAAATAAAAAGTAGCCTATTAACATAATTTGGACCCACTGATTCTGAATATGGAATCCATTTTTAAAAATTCAAAACATATAAGTTGCAGTAATTAATTTAAAATAAATCCCGTTGTTAAGAAAACGGGTTTTAGAAGTTAAAACATTGCCAAAGATTGAAATGTTTTTACCTATGAATTCAATGTGAAATTAATGATAATGATATAAATTATATTAAATGGTAAAAATATATTCTATTTATACTTTAAAACCATTCAATATTATAATTTATCCATAAAAATTATCTCAATGAAAAAAAAAATTTAATTAAAAATTAGCGTATTTTTACTATTCATCAAAATATGAAAGTTATCGAAAAAATATCAAAAATTTATCCAAAGTAAATTTTTATACCCTGATTCAAAAGAAGAATTTTATTTTGTCAAATTGAACTTATAAACATGTCAAAAACTAGCTTTAATGTGGGTGCGCCATCAAAAGGCGACAAAACTGTATTTTTTGAAAAATACTTCTTTTATCCAAAAAAAACTGATTTTGCTTTTATACCTCATTCTAGAAAATGTATAAGTTGAATTAAAATGTTATAAAATTAAAAATTCAGTTAATAATAATCATAACAGCTAGTTTTAATAATATTTTAATAGCATATCGTTGTTTAGTGAAACTCGGTATTGCGTACGACGCAAGCTATTGAGGAAGGCCGCAGTTGTGTATAAAGAAAGCCAAGCTAGTGTTGTGTGTAGTGAAATATTACTTTGATGATTTATATAACAAAATATTTCTCATAAAATTCTTGGGTGTTACAGTGCATCCAAAGCCATTGATGAACCAAATGAGGTGATATTATCAAAAAAACCAAGTCACCAACTAAAAACTCCCAAGATCACCTATGATGGTCAATATAATATTTATATTGGCTCTATTCCATCAATATTATTAGACAAATAATATGATTCTTTTTTGTCATCTAGTGGACATATCTTTATCCAAATGAAGAACTCTCACCAATATCTAACCAACATAATGATGATTTGAAAAGCCTACCTCGGAAGGCCTCAAAAAGAGAATTCCTAATTGAGGGATAGTAATTGTTGTTATAGTTAAACTCAACTCGTACCAATTAGATGCCCCAACCCCCCACTGAAATTGAGGATGCGAGAATAGAACATGTCTTCCAAAATATTTGTAGCCCATTCTATCTGGATATTTTTCAGTGGATGATACATCGTACTCCAACTCACCTAAAATACCATTTCCTTATAAATTCCTCTCTAAAAACAATAAGTGAAATGGGGATCCCTATCATAGTCTATCTCAGATAGAACACCATTCAACAAAAAATATATTATATGAATAGGATTTCTAATTACTCATCTCTAGTTGTATCATGTATGTGTGTAAAATGATCTGATTTGGTTATATGATTAATCAGAACCCATATCACATTATTCTTTTGAGGCATACAAGGATAAAATTCCATAAATACCATTGATATATCATCCAAATTTCATGTTGGAATTAGAAGGGGTTGATGAAACTCCTAAGGTCTCTAGTGGTTTACCTTTAACTGTTGTCACGTATAACAATGTAGAATTATTTTAGTGACGTCTTGTCTCATACCTAGAGAACATAATCATCACCTCAATCCATTGAATATATTTTTGGTGTCTATGTTCACTTCCCACTTAGAACTATGACAGTCTCCCATCATCTCTTTCCTCACAGAAAATGAATAATGTACTAGTTCCACAAACATAGATTACCATCCATGGATAATGGCCACTCAAAAATGGTCTCCCCTCTATAAAGAGAGTTACTAATGCCATAAAATTCATCGCCACTTGTCTAATCCTGAATAATCATATCCAGAGGAGAAGAGGTCAGCTGAACCGTAGTTGAAATTTCCTCAAACTCATTCTCTTGAACTCCTAAATGAAATTATGAAAATATATCCATCAAATTATAATTTTCTCATAAATATTTCATTTCCTGGGTAGGAATTTTCCTACTCAAGGTGTCAGCAACAACATTTCCCTTCCCCACGGTGTAGTAAATAATGAAGTCAAAAGACAATAGGTACTCCACCCAATGGCTCTATCAAAAGTTAATATTTATTTTATAGAAGATATAACTCAAGATTTTGTGTTCAGAATAAATGTAAAACATTTCTACAAAAAGGTATTGTTGTCAAGTATTAAGAGAATTCATCACAGTTGGAAGTTCAAGATCAGGGGTCAGGTAACTCTTCTAACATAGCCTAAGATATCTAGATCCATAGGAAATGATGTGATCACCCTACATAAGAACACGAACCAAACCCATACCTAATGCATCATAGAATACCACATATCCCTACTCATCATATGTAAATTTTAACCCTAGTGCATAATTCAAATGAATTTTCAACACCACAAAGAAACTATACCATTTATTATACTTAGAAAACTTCAGTATCTTATGAGTGAGAGTATTCATCAAACAATCTAACTTAATAAATCCGTTAAAAACCCTAAATAATACCCTTCCAGAACCAAGAATATTCAAATATCTAAAACATTATATTGTATCTCAAATTTTGTAACACCGTTCACCTTCTCATGATCAATTTAAATACCATGTTTTGATACAATGTGTACCAATAAATTCATTTCTAGAATCCAGAAATAAAATTTTGATATCTTGGTTTTGATTTAGTGATTTCTAAAGATTTTAAAAATAGTTCTCAAATGATTCACATGATGCTCCTTGAACATATTTTAAACTAGGTTTTCATCCAGAATGACCACCATTAATGAATCAAGATACTCATGGGAAATAATGTTCTTCAAATACATAAAGACTATAGGATCATTAGTTAGACCAAAGGGTATAACATTATACTCAAATTTACAATACATAATCTTTAATGTAGTATTTTGAATTCTAGATTCCTTTATTCTCACCTGGTGATTACCATATCAAATATAAAACTTAGATAACCACTTTGCCCGCTCCAACTAGTAAAACATATCATCTATCATATATAATAAATAATTATTATTTAATGTAATTTTTTTTTCTGGTAATCAACACAAAGGTGAAGTGTTTCATCATCATTATTTTCAATGAATATAGGTTCCACCTAAGGTGTAACACTCAGTAATATAAAACCTTTCTCAAGAAAATAGTCTAACTATATCTTCAATAGCTTTCTTTAAACTAGTGCCACATGGTATGAAGGGATAGATATAATTTGAGAAATAGGTACTAAATTAATCTAAAAATATACCTCTCTTACTGGTGGTAGACCTAAGAAATCAGAAGGAAACATGTCAAGAAACTCAAAGATGATTTAAGGGAGACGACCACTCTAAGATTGTCTCTCTAAGAATAAATCAAACACTGATATTACTTGCCTAACCTTAAAAAAAGATAGTCTATATTTACATGGAATTGGGTCCCATTATCCCTAAAAGACATTACCCACCCCATCAAGTATGGTAAATGAGATTCGCTGATGAAAACAAAAAATTCATGAAATATTATCAATGATCCAATCTATTATGAGAATGATATCATGATGATTCATGTTGAGAACCAAAAAATTCCATGTACGCTCAATCCCCAATAAAGAGATGAAATAAATAGGACAACAGATCCCCTAATATCTCTTCATTCTGAGGGGTATAGTAATATCTATCACATACAAAAAATGATTTATAGGAAGGGTTATAGATTGAACAACATGGGTCGATATGAATGAGTGAGATGTAGTATTATCTAATAAAGTAGACTCTAAGGATGAAGCTATAGTGATGGACCTCTCAGATTCACTGGACCCATATCAAATTCATATGGAGGTTCTTTTACTATGTGGAGAAGCTTTTTCTGGATGCTTATTCTTGAAGAATCTAATTACAACATAGTATAACTATTACTACTTTTGATCCCATTCCACCATGTGGGGAAGAAAATATACACCATAATTTCTATAACTGACTTGAGCGTCTGCATGAATTATAGATCTTAGGTGCCTCAGTGAAAACCCAGTCCATCTTGACAGATGTACCTCATTGAAATCATGTAAAATGTACTATAACAGGAAAATCATAAGGATTGTAAGAACACTACTATCACGCTCCACTATGAGATGCATCCCTATTTCTATTTCCATTAAACGAACTTACAGAATAGTCATTATATAAAAAAAGAACACCCATCAACCCTGAATTAATAGCCAAGTCAAGCTCAGCCATCAAATCTCTATCCAGAACATTTGTATAGGAAGTTGTATTTAAAAAGAAAATTGGGATAAAATATCAGCTCAAACACCCATATTAAATCTTCATGAATTAAGATTATTATTAGTCACAATCTTATAAGAAAACTGTACAAGCTGAACAAAGTGGCATTCATACTGATTCACTGTCTTTTCACTTTGATGGATATTAGGAAAACATATTATCTTATCTAAAACCATATAATCTTAAAATAATTGATTGGTAAAAAGGACCTTAAATTCCTTCCACTACAAGACTTCATACTTTTTTGTCGTCACCAAAAAATCCAACAACCTTCTTCTAGGACCCTCAATATTGAAGGTAGGACACTTCACTTTGATTGAATTATAAATTTATAAGAACTCAAAAATTCACTCAATTCCATTCAACCAATCCTTATCCTCTTAATTATTAGTAGATCCTTGGAAATAAAAAGTTTTTTGGTGATGAAACTTGTGTGCACAATCTCTAGATTTGTCCCATAGAGGTTCCATGACTGGAGCCTAAACAAGAATGGGTGAATGTTCCTATCCTAGAACTTATAAAATACATACCACTATCTAAATGATATTCTATTTAATTGGAGGATTTTAATTCCATAATTCATTGGAATATCCCTCCTCGAGTCGATTCAAATTTCTTCTTCAAGACATGATGCTACATATCATCCACAAAAAATGGAAAAATGTCGACAAGGACACTAAGATCAATAACTCAAATGATTATCAAATGTATTGGATTTTTAAAACACTATAATAAAAAAATGAAAAGACCTGAAACTTATTAAAATTATAATCATAGACACTTCTCTTCCACCACACATTTTTTAATTAAGGATTTTTATGATAAGAGATGGCCAATAACTCTCTCATAACTACCTTATAAGTCCCATAAATCATATATCTTGTCTACAAAGGAATCTTAGACCTTATACCACTTCACGGAAAGATTCATAACAAGCACCTATGATTCCACTTTTTAATGTTCCATCCCTAATACCTTGTTACCCAAATACCAAATTCAGCTCTAATATAGCCCGTAGGGAATCCCAAATCCCCATTTGTTGGTGAGTAGCATATAGCATCATACCAGAGTAAAGAGGGAATGATTTTTTCCAAAAATTTCATAAGACAAAAAAATGAGTTGGTATATCTACATTCCTCTAGTATAATGTACTAGAAGTTAAATAGGTAAAATAGTACCCCAAGAATATAGATAAACAACTTAACAAAACATCAACCCAAAATTCCATAAACAACTAAAAAATACTCAAAACCTATGTAACAAGTGGACCTAATCTCCACTATTCACCATTAACACTATGTAGCCCCAAGGATTAAGATCCTACACCACCACAAATTGGATCTTTTCCTTTTCTTTGACCTAGCATAATAAATTATACAAATTCTAGAAGGAAAAGTTAGGGTGTGATCTATAAATCCCAATAGGGTCTCACCAAGAATTAAAAAATAGATAAGGTAATAATATATCAATATTTATTTAAATTTAAATAAAATATGGAATGGTAATATATTTATAGGACCTCGGGACACCCTGAGAGGGGAGGGGTGAATCTGGGTGTAAATTTTTTCTTTTGATTTGATAAATCTTGTTCCCATGATGGTAGGAACATGTTAAATCTGTATGATGGATATGAACAGTAATCAAACATTCTCATGAAAATAGATGACACAAAAAATTTAATTGGTTCACCAATAAGGTCTAAATATAAGGATAATATGTCGTCAATGTGTTGGTTATACCAGATTCCACCAATAATTACTAGTTGTGAAATACAAAATTTTTGTCATAGTTAATCTATTCCAAGAACACTACCTTTTCAAGAATTCAGGGATAGATCACTACATCCCTTAGAACACTTCTATTGAACCCCCCTTTCCCACTACTCTGATAGAATTCAAACCCATTTTATCAACATGAAGGTCGCTTCAATAGATTTTTATTGAAGGCATTTTCCTTAAAATAACATGAGACTCTTCTTGCATCATAGACCTGATTTGATGCACTTTGGAAGCCCTGTTCACTTAAACCTTGTACGAAATACTACCTTCTGAAAAGATCCTTCATGAAGAACCTCTTCCTTTATGGAATAAACTACCTTCACGAAGCAACTTTGCCTTCACAGAACAACCTTCCTTTGTGGATCCACCTTTCTTTATAGAAAAAAACTATCTTCACAAAGCACACTGATTTAATTCAGAATACCCCATTATCACAAATTACCCTTTAAACAAAATCATTGAACATTAGTCAACACTTATAGTCCTTTTTCCATCCTCAAGACCACATAAAAAGCTTGGTTTTATATGATCTTCATGAACCCAAATCATTTACATGTTTTCAATTATACATATTTTCTAATAAAGTTGGGGTAACCTCATATTTATATTGTTGGCTATTTTTGAGGTTATTCCACCTCTTCACTAATTTTCTATATCTTTCATAAAATTCTTCATTGTGATCCTCCCTTCGTAAAGAACGATGGAAACTATCTATTCGCAAAGCTCTTTGTAACCATGGATATTTCCTTCCAAACTCTTCATGGAGTTCATCGTAATCACTAACTGTTACATCAATGACCTTGGAGAACTCCATCATTGATCGTGAAGCCCAAAATCTCATAATCATAGAGAACCTCATCTATGTTCTCAAATCCCTTCGTACTCAAAGAGAACACCGTCAGAAAACATTACTCCTTCACGAAACACAATTCATGAAGTTCCTCTTTGTTAAACTCATTCCTTTTTCATAACCTAATAATACCATTAATAAAAAAATATTTTTACATTGAAATCCAACTTCAAAATTTTGGACCCCAAATATTCGGAAAACACTAGAAAACAACACCATCATCAATACTGCTTTCAACTAGAACTATATGATATGTTTCCTTGAAATCTCCATTATCATCCATGAGAGGATTAAAAGTAAGCACAAAGCAAGGTCCGTTTTTAGCAAATAACATCCTTGGTTCTAACAACATTTCCATATTTAAAACAAAACATGATTTCATTTCAAAAGATGGAGAACATTTCATACATGTCTTGAATAAAAATTATATATGAAATAATTTATATAAATATTTTTTCCTGAGTAAAATGATTTTATGATTAATCAAATATATAATCAAAACATACACAACAAGAACCGTGGTCATCTTACCTATAGTACATTTGTGTTTTTAATAGGATCCTCACACTTCTCAAATCAGTGATCATAGAAAAACATATGTGCATACATCCTTCGTACGTAGGCTTAATGGGACACATCAATATCCCATCTGGGGAAATCATTCCAAACTAGGTTTTTATTATAATTTTCTTCATTAATTAATTTTTTGGTGATAAAAATACTATAATTTGTGTCCCAAATAACCCACTGACTACTGAGGATCACATGTGCCCAATCAATCAATAAATAATGGGAGAATTCCCTCATTTCAAATCAATCATAATTTATAATTTATTTTCTAACTTTTCAATTTCAATATTCTAATACAATTTCATAAAAATCATGGATATTACATCATTTAATTACATTTCAATCGAAAATAAAATCATGGGTTTTCATCATTTCAGTGTGATCTATTTTCTCAAAAAAAACTCAAATAATTTCATAAATTTAATTATTCTAAAAAATTAATCACAAAATTCAAATCCCATGGTAATTAGAGGTTTTTTCCAAAAATATATGCCATTTAAAATTCCAATTTCAAATAATATCAAATTGGGGTTTTATAAATCAATTAAATTATATTTCACACAATTAAATCAATTTGTGGTTTCAATTAAATGGAAAATCTCAAATGGAATGACCTATCTTTAAATCATTTAATCAAATGTTTAACACCTACAATGGGTACACCAACGATGGTCGAAGGTGAAGAAGAAATAAAAATAATATCTAGAATCAATATCTAATAGTAAAAGGTTAGATCCATCTAAATGTATTTTAGATCCATAAAAACATGATTATCTAATACTCTCTAAGGAGGAAGATAATAAAGATAGGAAGAAATTAAATGAGAGGAGATCTAATTTCAGAAGAGGGATCATATCTTCCATTAGTGATTCTATTCTCCAATAGAGGAGGTTAGAGGGGAAGAAATCACCCTTAGAAATCCTTTAAGGATGAAAAATTCATGTTATGACTTAGAGGTGGGATTAGGAAACATAAATAAGGGGTTCATGAATTTTAATTTTTTTTATTAAATTTTCATGCATGGTTTCCTAGGGAGGGCCACACGGTTAGACAAAATATATTCCCAAACTATACACCCCCTATGGACTCACTATCCAAGAGAAAATGGTATCCCCTAGGCGGGACATGGTTTAGTTAACTATGTTCCAAACATGAAAATTACAAATACCTAACTCCACATGGTTTGGAGGATTTTCCCACACTATTGGGACAAATCATGTGCCCCCTCCATAGTACCATCAAAGGGTGTATAGTTTATTGGGCCAAAACCTAAGATATTCCCTAACTATGTTCCAACCTTGAACATCCCTTGGAAATTATTAAATTCTATAAATTTCACCTAAAACATCCTGAAATAAGACCCAACTAAATTATATCAAAACTAAGATCAATAAATTTCTATAATCATGTAATTTGATGCTATAGTGTGTTGTAATACCATAGTATTCGGTTAAATCTACACGTTTTTAAAATGGTTTGTGTTTGTATGTGGGGATAATAGATTGGTCCATGATAGTTGGTACACTATTGGGAGTGTAGTAAAAGGGTATCAAAAATTTTAATTCATGTTCTCTAAAGATTGGGGTTATCATTTCTTTTGGGAACTGTTTGTGCCAGAAATAATAGGTTTTGATTTTATTATGGGTATGGATTGGATATTTCTATAGAAGCAGAATATCATCTATTACTATAGGATAGTTACATTAATATATCTATATTATTATGGATATTTTCAGTAGGGTGATTGAAATTTTTAGGCTAGTCATGCAGGACTAATTTAGTGAAAATTAGATTATCTCATGCCTCAGATAACAAGACTTCATCTAGATAATGGAGGAATGTAATATCATACATTTCCTATAGTGTTAGACCATTTTAAAGATTTATTTATTGAATATTTCAATGTTTTACCACCTAAGTGGGAGACATAGTTCATAATTGAGTTAATTCCATGAGTTGAGGTAGTTTTTTTCCACCTTATTGGATGACATCGATAGATCTTCGTGGGTTGAAAGCCTAGTTAGAAGATCTTGAAGATAAGGGTTTCATGGAGCCTATTAGAAATCTATGGAGTTCCCTAGTTCTTTTTTCCAAGAAAGATTATGAGACTCTGTTCTTATGTGTGTATTATATGATATTGAACCAAATAAAGGTCAATAACCAATATCCCCTTTCACACATTAATTATATATTCATTCATTTGAGAGATGTCAGGATCTTCTCCAAGATCCACGTGAGATTAGGGTATCACCAATTGAGGGTTAGACCATTAAACATACCTTGACCTACATTTAAAAGTAGTTATGGATCATATGAGTTTTTAGTGATGTTGTTTGTTTTTACTAATTCATCTACCATAAACATGGCCTCGATGAACATGATATTTCATCCTTTTAGGGGAAGATTTATGGTAGTTTTCATTAAAATCAAATTAGTGTACTCCTATTCAGAGAATGGTCATGCCCAAAATCTTGTCATCATCTTATGTACATTGAGATAGAATCCTCATTATGATATATTATCCAAATATAGTTTCAATATTGATAAATTTCACTTTGTAGGTCATGTAATCTCAGAGGGTAGAGTTTCATTAGACAAAGATAAGGTTACTGTCATTCTATCTTGGGAAATACGCAATAATTTCATTTAGATTCATAGTTTTCTTGGTCTAGAGGGTTATTCTCAATTTTTATCTAGGACTTCTCGAATCTAGTAGCACCGATGTATGGGTTGACCAAGAAAGGGGAGTTTTTTGTTTTCTCAAATTCTTGTAAGGGATTTTTTAAGAAAATAAAGGGGAGGGTGAAATCATCACCAATACTCACTTTTCTTATTCAAATTAAGACATATACTATGTATTGTTACACATTTGGAGTTGGAATTGTAGTATTTATGATTCAGTAAGGCTGAGTGGTTCCTTATAGCTCTATAAAGTTGAGACCACATTAGAAGAATTATCCTAATCATGGTTAGAAAATATCTATGGTGGTAAACATTAATGGATAAAGGAGTAAATCTAATTTGGTTGAGAGGTTCTCGGTGTACATGGACCACAATAACCTCAATTACATATTTTCTCAGTTAGTCTTGAACCTTCAAAATAAGAGTTATGTTTAGTATCTTTAGTATTTTGACTTTGATCTAGATTATACACTAATAAAGGGAAGCATTGTTGTAGATGATTTTAACTGTAAGACAATGAAAAGGTAAGTTCATGTGTCATATGAAATGTGGAAGATAAAGTTACTCTTTGTAGTCATACATCTAGATTTTAAATAGTACTTGGGATAAGTATCTCAAACATTGAAATATATTATACCCATGATTTTTTACTAGATCATGATAGAGTTGTTATATGATCCGGTGTGCTTAACTCTAAGACAAATCTTAAATGGTGGGGAACCCCCATCAGGATGGCCTATTTGTAGTATAAATATTATTCTTTTATGTGGCTGATTATATGTTTTATGGGATTTTATGAAGATAATATGAGAGAATTTCATACTTCTAGATGGGTGGTACATCTGGGTCTGATGAATATGTATCAAGATCACTATAGAGAGCTTTAGTGGTTAGGAAAGAAGAAGGATATCACAGTCTTCATAGAGAGATGTCTCACCTATCATTAGGCAAAGTCATAAAATCAGAGACCTACTGGGATATTATAACCTATGCCCAATAATGAGTGGAAATGGGATGATATCAAAATGTATTTTATTATAGGAATTCCTATGACACCTCAGAAGAATGATGTTTTATGTGTCATTTTGGATTGACTGTCAATGTTATCCCACTTCTTTCCTATGTGGGAGACCTTCATCAATGATGATCTAGATAATCTTTATGTGAGGGATATAGTCTAACTAAATGATCTTATAAGGAGTATCATTTTTAATAAAGATCCTCATTTCATGTCCTAGTACTAACATGGTCTTCATAAGGCTCTGGGATCTTAGGTTCTTTTGAGTAAAACATATCATCCACATACTGATAGAAAATCTGATCAAACTATTCATATCCTGGAGGATATGTTACAGGCCCATATTTTTTTTATGGTTCATAGGATCAAAATTTTAGAATCATGAAGTTTAAATTTAATAATAGTTTCCATGCGTTGATCCAAATGAAGCCTTTTTAGGCATTGTATGGATGGTCATTCCATTCACCTATATGTTGGTTTGAGGCTAGAGATTCAGTGATTTTTTGACTTAGTCTCATTCATGAGACATTTGAGAAGCTTCATCTAATCAGTAAGTTATTGGTGAATGCTCATAAAAGGAATAAATATTATTATTACCAGTAGAGAATATCTCTATATTTTTAAGTGGATGGTCATGTTATCCTTGGGGTATCACCTAAGTTGGGGAAACGTCATATCAGGAAATAGGGAAATCTAACACCAATGTTTTTAGGTTTTTTGAGATAGTGGAAAGGGTTAGTGTAGTGGAATACTAACTAACTCTTTCACAGTACTTCAGTATTAAGAATGACATGTTTCAAATTTCATAGCTTTGGTGATATCATTCAACAACTTATTAAATGGTATATGTTGAAGATTCCAAACTTGGTGTAGATTTTTTCTTTGCGGATAATTAGGATAGTATTTTGGATCATAGTGAGAAGTATCTCCATGGAAAGACTATTCTACTAGTTCAAGTGTACTGGTAGCATGGGTGAGTTCCAGAGGAGACTTGGGAGAGGGATTCTAATCTGTGAGCATAGTGGCCAAACATATTCATTGATTCCACATGGTAATACATGAAGCATCACTGGGAAGATATGTTAGATGGTGAGGATGTTGTATAATATTATAATTTTCTAGGTACATCCCTGTTTTCGTCTTGGTTGAGACAATTTTTTAGGTTCCTTATTCTTAAAACCTTAGTTTTCAAGTCCCTTTATAGGATAGATATCATTTTATCAGGAAAATGAAATGAACTTTAGGGAAGCATGTTTTCTTGAATTAATATATTCTGGTTATAAATGTGTTAATTAGGATTACAGGGGTAATTTATTAGTTTGGATGGTTTTGAAGGTGGTTTGGCTTATTTTTAAGAACATGGATTGAGTGTTGTCTTATAAAAATTTGAGAGCAGTTTAAATGTTACATGGTGTATCAATGTGGAAGGTAACACATAATGAATTGTTGAATGGTGTGAAATGGTTATACATCATGATCCTAGTTCACATCGGTTAATGGATGATCGAGATTAATATTATGTAGGGTGACATTTTTTCAGCGTAAATTGAAAATTGAGAAATACATGTTGTGTAAGAATTAAACAACACGAATTTTTCATCCCCGGTAGTTTTAAAACCCTTTTCATGTATAATTAATACACTATTTAATGTGAAGACTTCCCTCTCAACACTAGGTATTTTTCCATGTGATTTTGGATTTCCTTCCTTTCTTTCAAACATCGCAATCAAGTGTCTGATCACTGGTGAGTTAATCTTATTTGGATTCCCCTCTCTTTTTATGTTATCTATTACCATGGTGTAATATTTTTAATGATGTGTAATAATATATTGGTCTTGATATTTCATGATCTATGCTTCTTCTTTTTATCTCTTTCACCTTCATTCTTTTTTGGTGTTTCCAATTGAAAGTGTTGTTGAATCTCTTGATTAATGTTGATAGTCTAAACAATTTCCCTAAGGTCTATTTATATTTGTTTTAGTAAGTGTAATATTTGGATCATTTTCCATAAAATCATTCACATTAACAAACAGAATAATGGGTAATGATAATATTGTGTTTTCACTACCCCTTTGATCCCTTTGTATCTATCTTTGATGAGGCTTGGCTTGCTGCTACCCATATGGTGATCCTACCTTTAAAAATAATGAATGGATTAATGGATTAAATATGAATTTTAAAAGCATGAGATATCAAGTTATTGGTTGATATAGATTCACTTGGTGATGGATTACATGATTGTTTGAATAAATTCTAAATTTAATGATAAATGTTAATTGGAAAAATAACCATTGAGGATTATGATATAATGTTGTTATATTATTGTAGTTAAGACCTGTGTTTATATTGAAGTTGTAATGATTATATATAAGGATATACCTAGTCACAAGATTTAATTATTAAATAGTAGGCTCTACATAGTCACATATGGTAATGAAAATATATCAGGATCTACCTAGTTACATGTTGTAATGGTTATAATAGAATGATCTTCTGAGTCACATATTATAATGATTATACAGTGGGCTCTATAAAGTCCCATGCAGTAATGCTTATAGAGACACAGTCACATGTTATAGTTCTTATATAATATGCTTTTCCTAGATGATTTTTTAGAGCTTATATAGTGGGATTTTCCTAGTTATATGTTTTAATTATTCTATAGTGGGATTAGCCCAATTATTTTGTTATCCAATGGAAATATAGTTATGGTTGGTAGGGTTATGCTGCATTCTTAGAGATATTCTATCCTGGTGTCTATGTAGTTTGATTGTCGTATTATATTAATTGTCAAATTCATTAATATTGTTGTTTATCTATTTATTTCATGAATTTATTATCATACAAATATTATTTTGGAATGGTGGTGTCAACCTAATGAGTTTTACTCACACCCTATTTGGGTCGTTATTTGGTAAAAAATAATATTATATGGATGCATGTTTGGATATGGGAAAAGGACCATGTTGTTGGTTATTGCTTGTTGGATGGCATGGAGATTGGATATGGAACCGACACGGGGTTTGAGATTGAGGTATTTTGAGTCTATTTGAGTCCGATAGTCTTTTATTTGAATTTCATTTAGTATGAAATTTTGATGCATTCAGTTTGTCATTACTTCATTGTTTTATTATTGGTTTTAGATAAACTTTTCTTTCTCAGTTTTGGTTGTGTGTTTATTTATTCATATATTTTCCACTATTTCTGCTACTCTACTATTATTTTTCTCTGCCATTTTAAATCATTAATTGAGGTTATAGTCTCCCAATATTCTATAGACCCACACTACTAGTCAGTTTCTTCTGGTATACATGGAGGCACAACTGAGGTCACATAAAAAACCAGATTTGGTCATAGGAGAGAGTGTCAGATCAAGGAAAGTTAAATGACTCTCAAAGTAAATCGGTTGATTCATATTTCTAGTATGATTTTTTTGTTTTTTTGACTGGGGAGTTCATGTTGGTGGGTTTTATGAATGGTTTCAGGATTTTGAAATGGGTTATATAATAGCTGATGTAGCTAGTTATCTATGTTTGACACGGGGGTATTGTTGTTTTGAAAATAGTGGCTGGGTTCATTATCTGATATAGTCACCCAATGTAAATGGAATCTGATATGTAATAATGAAAATGAAAATGCGGTAAAGATTGAATTGAATGAATTATAGTCTTTTAAAATTATTTAAATGGTTGGCTAATGGTTGGAATAAATATGGTTGATGGATAATGAATGTTGTGTCATTGAAAATGGAATTGAATGGAATAATGAATTTAATGTGGCTAGTAAAATGGAGTATTAGGAAATTATTAAATTTTATGCTTAAATAGAAAGATTTTTTTAGGTTTTACTTGTTTTTTGTATGGGAAGTGAGGTTAGTTTTTGGTTTAGCAATAGTGAATTATGATTAGTGTATGGTAGTATTAATATAGTGGTAATGATGGGTGTAGTGGTTCTTTTTTTGGCACGTAACATTAGGGTGTTTTGGGTTTATGGTCATATGTATGATATATTTTTCCTTTTTATTTCATACATACACCACATTATTAATATAACCTTCCCAAATCGAAAAGAATTTGTGTTTATGGTGTTTTTCCAACATCTATATAGTGACCTAGGTTTTTCTCAAGCCAAACTTAGCTCAATTTCAAATTTTCAATTCCCAAGAGCTCTATAATGATAAAATGGTAAATTTACCCAATTATAAGACTGTATAAATGTTTTTCTAGTTATATTGATTTTATAGTGTGTTGTTTACCAAATTTTTGATCCAGTGTGGAATTTCATGTGTGATGGGGACTCAATAATAATATATTTTGTATAATATAATATTTTTAGCTCATGTTCAAAAGTTTAAATTATTTATAATTTTATATAAATATTAATCATTGTTTCTGAAATCCAATACTATTATAGTGTTTATAATGGTTTCTTTACCCCAGGATTGGGGTAATAGAAATTTACATCTGGGTCCCCACGCTTGATCCATCAATGGTGTATTAAAACATTTATTTTATTAATTAATTAATTGGTTTTATTTGGAAACCCTAATCACCCACCCCTCATATTTAATCTTTATGTACTCTATGTAAGGTTGTCCACAAATACTAATTATAGAGTATAATATAAGGGAGGAGATTAAAGAGAATATGGAAGCTAAAGATCTTGAATGATATGAAAAAAATTATCAATGATTCCCTATACAAATGTGTTCTTCACAAAGGATCAAACAAAATCTGAGTTAGGGAATTTTATTTTGTTTTAGATTCATTATTATACTAATATTAAGTTTTATTAATGATTTTTCCTATTATTGGGTTTCAATCCTCATGGAATGAATATTATGATAGATTTTATCTCTTCCCCTTTATTGATTTTTATAGTGGTTTTATGATTAGTGACCGACTGGGGGGCCAGTAGCTAGTTCCCTTATCCCCCTATGGTCGATTCGGGCATTTCCTTAGCATAGATTAGACCCGAAGTCCTTATCTAGTGGTGTAGAGGTAGAAGAAAATGCAGTGAATATAGAAACCCATGCTAAATATAACTTAAATAAAACATATACCTCATGATTTATATAATACATCTCATAATAATAACATAATACAAGGACCTAAAGGTTTAGTGTCTTGTAAATCTGCTATATAAAAAATCATATTTATAACACTTGAAAAAATTCATTAATAATAAACTCATTTAGTACATTTTTTAAACAAATCACATGATATAATTATCTTTATAACATGGAGATTGGAAACATAATAAAGGAGTGAGAACAAATACCTGGTAAAGGTAAAACATACCATAATATTAATGAAAACATAGACAAGACATAAATATCAAAATAAAAGATCAAAAGACATTATGTGATATTCATAAAATGTTTTAGAGTAACATAATAACATAAAAGATCATTAATAAATCCTAAAAGATAATGCATGGCTCAGAAAACATATCAATAATAATATAACATTAGATCATTACATAAAATTGCGTGGTAATTTTAAAAATATGGCATAATCATGATAACATGGACCTTTATATACATTATATACATCTTGAAATTTTGGTATAACATAGTGAAAAACTTATAGATGTGTCATAAATTTATAAAAAACATGAATATATGAAGAATCCATAATAAAAGACAAATTTGTTTGAGCAAACCAAATATTTCTGCGATTATTTGAACAAACTCATTATGACGTCACCTGAAAATGTGAGAAAACACATCATGCCCATGCCTGTGTGAATAAACCCATTATTTCCATTCCTAACTATCTCATTAGATATAAGATTATACCAATTCATTCGAGGGTGATATAGGAACCCACCTATCGTTATCCATACATACATGTTCTACTGAAAAATATCTTAATGAACCCATGGAAAAATAATTGGTTTTTGAATAAATTAATCGAAGAAATCATGGAAATAAAAATATAATTTTTATAAAGCGAATCATGACATAATAAAATATATATGACGATTAAAACATCAATTTATGATAGATGAACCTTAGATGAAAATAGAAGTGAAAATAAAACAATTTCATAAAAACATTAAAACATTATAATAAAATATAAAGTGTAAATTACTTTCAAAAAAATTTGAGAAGGGGTAGAATAATGTTTTTAAAAAAATTATAAAGAGTTATGAATAAAATATCCTAAAAATTTCATAAGTTTTATCCAAAAAAAATTTCGAGTGGAAGATAAAATATTCGATTTTTAAAGGAGGAAAATCTATTTTTCTTTAACACTTTGAAATGCCTTTATTTAGAAACCCATATCATTAAAAAGAGTGTTAAATTTTCATTTTAAAACATTTTTAATTATTATTATGGTAATTATAGAAAATAATTCATATTATCTTTGAAATAAATATTGAATACAATGGTATGGAATAAAAATATATTAAAATAAATTGTTATTATTCTAAAAAAATGCATTTTAAGCCGAAAATAGAATCGTAATGAAATAATAAGATGGTATGAACCATTATTTTACCTAGAAAAGAAGTTAGAAATAAAACATAACATTATAATATGTTATAATAGATTAATCTTGAAAATACTAGTCAAATAATTGTGATTATCATCCAAGGAAAAGATTTGAGTCACGAAAACCCTTTATAGCCTTTATAAATATTGAATAAAAATCCCATGTGAGGTATAATGATTAATATAACATTGAATATCATGGATTATAAGAGTATCATGATAAAAAATGACAACATATTATTATTTACGACATTATAATGAAACATGGTTTATAGATTATATATGTCTTCATTAATTTATATTTGAAATTAGAAACCTTTACAGGTTTTAAAACATTAAAATCAAGGCTTCTTGAAAAACAGGGAATGTAATTAATGATAAAAAACTATTAAAATATAACTCATGATATGATATCACAAATATATATCACATAATTTAAATTAGGTCTATAATATGAAACATTTTTCAAAGAGAGGAATTTTTAGGTAAAAAACCCATTAACTTGTTTCATTGCATTGAAGATCACACACTAACCTCCTATAAAACAAAAATCACTAAATTAATATCCCATTTCATAACCTTTCTCATAAAAAATTACTTTTATACTATTTATTTATAGTAATTCTCTTTATGTATTTGATTTTTGTAATCTCTTTTCAACATCGGGTGTTAATATCTTTTACCATTTGTGCATGCATTAAAATATTAATATCATGACCCATTGATGGATGAAAAGTAATATCACATAATATAATATAATACATAACATAAAATTGATTTTAAAATCACTTATATCATTTTATAAGGTTTTTAGTTACGCTTTCTGAAAATGGAATAGGTGTTGGCTTATTTCTGGTATTTTAGCGAATGAAAATGATACATTAATAATAAGTTATATATTTAATATAATATTTACATGACCATATACCAATAATTATTTTATTATTATATTATAATAATATTATTTAAAATTTTACTATAGTCATACATAAGAGTTTTATAGAAACATTCATATGGGTGGTTAAATTGGATCGAACTTATACATGATTTAACTCGATGGGTGAGTATGGTTAAAGAGGTGTATCATTTAAAATAATATCATTATAAAAAATTATTATTATATTATTTTTATGTTTTCATGATTGTGAAGAATATTTTAATATTTTTTGATAAATAATGAAAAGCTATAGGAATAGTGGAAAAAATATTCTACATTGAGATATTAGTCCACGCACACAAACAATTGTCATTCCTTTGTTTTTCTAAATGGATGGAAATGAATAACTATGTTTTTTACCACTAATATATAAACATATCAATATAATTATGATAATTATGTCATCGTGTTGTTATGGAGATAATATATTTGTGGAATATATATTATGATGAAAAAGTTACTTAAGAGATAATACTTATATTGGAGACTTAATATTTCCTTGGAATACCCAATAAAATTGAAGGTATTAAGAAATATTAGTGTGTAAGATGAGATATTTTTCTAGGAGTGCAACAGAAATAAGTAAATTCTTATGGAAAACTGTGTGAATTTAATTCGTGACTTGAATTAATTCAGAACCTCAAATATTTACACCCCTGTAAATGTTTTTCATGATATATAGACATGTCATGATATTGATTTTTCAACACATTTCGACATATCAGGAAAGTATTTTTCGTCACATATTGACTTGTCAGAAATTTATATTTCACCACATGTAATATTTATTTATTATTTTTTAAATGGTTTTCTAGGAGTTTATTATGGAATAGTGGAATCATTAAATAATTCTTACATGACATGAAATTAGAATTTACTTTATGTAATTATCATGTGCATATTTTTAAAAACTATTCTCTATTGTTGCATAACCATTTTCACCCTCTCTTATTTGCTGCATAATCCCCGCGCACCTCTATCTTGGAATAGAACTCCCCCACTCACCACTTCCATAGACCAAATCTCCTCCAAAGAGCCTCTGTCTTTGATATAAGATCCTTAGTGTGCCTTTGTCTTGGACCAAAACTCCTTCTTGCACCACTTTTATCGATCAAAGACACTCTATGCACCTCCCAGGTATGAAGTTATTCTCTTTTAGGTCTATCATTCTCTTCCTCTCCTCTTCCTGGATAAAAGAAAGTTGTTAATCTATTTTTGGATCTAGATCTATACTTTTTGAATTCATATCTAAGATTTTTGGATTTAGATTTAGAATTAAAGGATATTTATTGGTTTGATATTGGATTTAAGATTCTTATCTTAACCAAGTTCTTTATTATGTTTCTATTTGACCAGCTTCGAGTTTGGGTTTCCCAATGGAAAGAATTATTTGTAACCGTTCTTGAGGTAGGTGGTGTAAAATTCAAATCCCCTTGTAATGATTTTTAATTACATATATGCACATTTTAGAATTGTTATATCTATTTAGAACATATATTTCCAAATAAAATTAATTAATTTGGTTAGTTAATGAATTATGGAATTATAAAATTGTGATATTTGGTGATTTTTTAATGGGATAATTAATTTGAGGAATAATTATGAGATTTTGGGATTTGTGAATTTGATAATTAATTGTGGGAATTAATTATGGAGTTATTGATATGATTTAACTTGATTAATTTGTTGTAGAATTAATTATTGGGAAATTGTTGGGTTTATGAATTTGTTATTTTGGATAAATAATTTTTTAATTAATTATGCCAAGATAGATATCATTGAGATTTAATAATTAATTGAAGAATTAATAATTTTTGTATTGATGTTTTTGAATAGAGATAATTAAATTTAGAATTAATTATTAGAGTTTTCATGAATTCTAAATTGATCGGCATGGAAAAAATAAAATAATTAATTAATAGGGGTTGTTTATTTAATTAATATAGGACAATTAATTGATGAATTAATTGGGGTTATTGAACTGTTAATGTCAAGAATAATTAATTATGGGTTAATTAATGGGACTTGACATGGAAAATTTATTGTGAATAAATTTATAAGAGTATATGTGAACAATTAATTGGTGAATTAATTTAATGGATTGAGTTAAATTAGTTAATTGAGTAATTAAGCAATTTAAATGATTTCGATTAATTAATTGTAAAATTAATTAAAGGGTATTTATGTGTAGTTTTTATTGAACGAGTTTGATTAATTAATTTGATAACTAATTAGTGGAGGTTATTGTGTTGATGAAATTGAATGAGTTAGATTAGTTATTTGGTAAATTAATTAATGTGGATTATTAGAATGTTACAATTAAATTAATTGTATTAATTAATGGGTGAATTAGTAAATTTGGGTTGTTGGAATATTGAATTGATACAACTGGATAATTAATTGTTGAATTAATTATGAGATATTGATATTTGAGAATTGATATAGTTAATTATGGAATTAATTGTGGGATCTAGATTTTGTGGATATTGATTAATTAATTGATTAATTAATTAATGATATTGATGTATTTATTAATTAAGGAATTAATTATGTGTATTTATGTTAAAAACTAATTGTTTAATTAGTAATGAATTTAGAGGATAATTAATTTTTTAGGTAATTATCAAAGTATTGAATTATAAATTTTGAGTAATTATTTGATGAATTAATTATTTTATGTCAAGTTATAAAATGATTAATTAATTTTTGAATTAACTAATTTACACTATAGGGTTAATTATTTTTTGAATTAATTAACATAGTTGAAGTGACCAATTAATTGATGAATTAATTGAAGGGATTTTTATAATTAATTAATTTTGGAAATTAATTAATGAAATAGATGTGATTAATTAATAATTTGGTTAATTAATGGAATTGGTTTGTGATTAATTAATTGGTGGATTAACTAATGAAAATTAAGGTTGTTAATTAATTGTTGAAATAATTAATGGTGCTGGAGAGACCAATTAATTGTTGAATAAATTGAAGGGTTTGATATGATTAATTAATTGTGAATTAATTAATGGAATGTTTTGTGAAATGGAAATTGGTTGTGATAATGTTTCTATGCAGTAGAATATGGTATAACTTGGGTATGAGGATGATATTAATTGGAGAGGACCAAGAGAGATTCTAATATTATTTACGTGAGGACCATGTGAGCCTTAATGGAATAAGACTGTGTGAGCTTCTAATCTTTTTAGAAGGACCATGTGATCCTTTTAGTGAAAAGACCATGAGATATTTCTCATTTTTCTTGTGACGAATTTATACTTACTTTTGTATTACTCACTATAGAACCCTGAGGTTAGAGACTATAGTGCACATTACTCATGCCGGAAATTTTTTCATGTTTTATGAATTTGATAAATGCCATATGAATTATGGTAATCATAGGTAACATGGAAATTCAGATATATGGTATCCTTGGTAAAAGTTTAGAGTTAGAAACGATAAGTCGAAGAAGGTAATGATGTTTGGGTGTCCTCGGGAACCCGGATGATTATGTTGTTAAATAATGAATAAATGATAGTGTGATAATAGTTATCTATGAATTATTATTATTTAGTTATACAATGACATACACTATTATATATTGGATTTTTTTAGACGCCATTGGTGGTGACCTACTAAGATTTACTCACACCCTACTCAGGCAGCCTAATCGATAACTAAATAGACTTTATTTTTTCTAGACAAGTTAAGGGAATAATCCCTATGTTAGATAAATGAGTAGGGATGGATAATATGTGAGGGAACGAGACATGGTTTGGTACCATATTAAGAGTTTTTGGTTTATTTATATTTAGGATTTCATTTAACACTTGAAACATACTTATCAAGGAAAATCTACTGTTCAGTTTTGATTTTGAATTTCTAGTTTTATTCATTTGGGGATATTTGTTTTGTCTATGGTTATATATATGATTCCACTATTGTTTATATATTTTTCTAAGTTTTTACTATGATAAAAGTAAGAGGATGTTATAATCTCCCCATGATCGATATTAGACTCTTACAAATAGTTGACAGCCTCTAGCGTATGGGGTGGTGTGCTAGAGGTCATGTGGCGGTCCAGCTCAGGGAACTTATGTGTGGCACCCGGGTCGGGACAGTGAATAGTGTAACTAGGAGATTCATAAAATATGGTGGACTTATATTATATGATATTTGGGTATATATTGAAGGAAATTAATTTTGTTTTGTGTGTGTTTTAAGTGGTTTATGTGGTGCATTTTATAAGAGAGGAAAATAACACTTATGGGAATACCCTTCATATTTTAACAATGCTTGGATGCAATTCCATGGTCAATAGCTCCAAAGTTTCTAAATAATGGATTTTGGGGTTTTTGGGTAGATAAATTCTAAAATAAGTTTTTCATCACATGTTTCAAACAGGTTATAATTTTTTACCATTATGTTGTTTACATTTTACTCTTTTACTTTTAAAATAGTTAACTACTTTTTATCTAAGTGGTTTTATATTTTATTAGTCATATAAATGAACCCATATAGATAAATTTGGGGGTTTTAGGAGTAAATTTTACATATATTTAATCCCATTCAATTCAAAAAAATTATAAAATTAAAATTAAAATTAAAATAGTTAAGGTGCATAAAACCATTTTTAGTATAAAAATACATTTTAACCATTATGGATTCTCAATTTTTTTTTGTATTTATTATGAACTAAATGAGGGTAAATATATTTATTTATGTGTTTATACCAAATATTAAATTATTTATTTCAATTAAATTTATTTTTTACAAATTCCTTAATATTAATAAAACAAAAATTTTAAAATAACTGTTTCATATTTATCGTGGTAACTAATATTATTCATAAAAATAAAAAATTTTATACCTAAAAATGTAATTAAAAAGATTTAATAAATCTAAATTTATTGTAACAAATATAATAATTATTTTATTAAATTAACTTTCTATGGGTAGGGAAATTAATATTAGCATTAACGCATGAAATGCGTCAAAATTCATCATTTAGAAAAGTGTATTTTTAAATATAACGTTTATGTATAGGTAAAAATTAATATTGTTATTAACTATAATGATATTCATAATATTAAAAAAATTTAAATAATATTTTTTTGAAATTAAAATAAATCCAAAACCCAATTCCCCCATTCATTAATTTTATTAAATAAATAAATGAAAAATAGTTCTTATAAAAAATTACATGATTTTCTAAAATGAAATTATTGGGATATAAATTAACATAGTATTTTTAAATGATTTTTTACTTTATAAAAATATATTTAATATATAAAAATGTTTTCAAAAAAATATAAGTCATATAATAGTGATGGTATTAGAAAAATCAGCATTTTTTATTATTCCCTAAAAATCATTTATTTTAAAAAAAATATAGAAAATACATCCTTTGCTAAATTTTTAGTGATAAATTGGAAAATGAATTTTAAAATAACAAATTTAAATTATAAATTTTTTAAATTTATATTGTTAATATTATATATATAGTATAAATAAAATGGATTTTATTCAAAATAACATTTTAAATATTAACTGATATTAATTATTTACCTTATAAAGGTAATAAATATTAATGGTCTACCACATTAGTATATATTATAGATTTATTAATAATTTATTCTTAATATATTGGGGTATTTTATATTGGTTTTAGCATATGACATAATCTATAGAACATAATACATATTTCAAAGGATTCAAAATCTTAGGTCTTTATATTCTACCACCTTAAATAAATTTCATTCTCCCAATTTAATTATCATTTACTTGTAGAAATAGCTAAAAGTGGAAAAAAAATATTGCCATGCCTAAAGGTGTTAACTCTAGTGAGATTTGATCCTCAATAAAATAGATAATTCTAGAAAATATTTTCGTTCCTTAAACATTTAAATGAAATGTATCTCATAACTTGGTATTGAGGCCCATGAGATGGATTTAGTTTTATTCTTAGATATTTCATATTTGGACCTGTAGACAGATGGTCAAAGTTAATTTAGAATGTGTTTTTACCTATTATAGAAATTAATGTTGAGTCCAAATGAAGATATCCATTCTATTTCTAAAATGAAGGTAATTATTTTAGAGGATGATATTATGATTTTCAAGAAGTTTATTTCCCCCAACATAATAATTATTCCACTAATTTTTTTACTTAAAACAAACAATTTTGAGGGTGGTGATATAGTGTTCTTATAGAACACCCTATATACCATAGGGTTGATAAAATTATATTATATCCACTAATTTGGGGTCTAGGGTAAGTGAATACAAATTAACACTATCCTCTTTATTCATAGTCATTACATAGTTTCTTATTTTATCCCTAGGTCTAGGAGTTTTTAGATTCCTAAAATTATCAACATTCCAGGGATTAAATCATTCACTTGGATAATAGATGATTTTTACACACATAAGTCATCAAATTTTTAGTGGCTCCCATGGTTGAGTTATATCTTATTCCCTTGTGTAAATTTAACTCTTCATTTTCCTATACAATTTTGATGCTCGATGACCCCCTCTTTAATAAGTAAATCATATTCCATTCCCCTCTAGAAAATTCATTTGGTACTTCTTCACACATTTTTTACAAATGGGAGATTGAAAATTTTTAATTCATCATCTTCATCACTTGATCATTCAGGAGACTCCATATTTATCTTCTATGGTGCATTTGATACTTCGAGTCTGTTGTCATTGTTAATCAAATTTCAGGATATAATGTTTTTAATAATAAAAATTTAATTTCAAGAATTTTTTTTTGAAATGTATCGATCTTGTTATCAATTACTCTTTTTCCTTATTTTCAGCACATCTTATGTGGGTGTTATCTTGGCTGCATAAGGGTGAAAATTTGGTGACTTTAGAAGAAAATGGTTTAGTGCGCAGTTAGCGTATGGTTTACCAAACCATGTGGCTTGGGCAGAAATCTATGAGAACCCAAACAGATGAGATTTACAAGGATGGTGCGTGGTTTTTTAAATAGTACACCCTTCAAGTAGTAACTATGAGACTCCATAGAAGGAGGTTCACGGTTAGGGGAAACTATGCGCCCTAAGAAAGAAACCATGAGTATGGTATTTTAATCACATGAAAACTCTATTAAAAATACCTAAACCTCCATAATTGACACAAAATTGAACCTAACTTAAACATAATTGATTTCTATCATTTTTTATGCTCCCAAACGGATTCTTAGGCCTTCTTGACACCCATATTGGTGAATTGAATCCTGAATTAATGATATGTACCAATCATAGTAAGAGGTTCTCATCCTGATGAGTTTCATATTCTTCTCCCGTATTTCTCTCATCCATTGAAGGTATGTTTTTGTTTTTCTTTTTTTTCTAGTGATATGGATATATGATTGATAGATCAAATCTATTTGATCATAGATCTATATTTTGGCTATATATCTCACTCTTTCTCATGTTATTTATTATTCTTCTTCAATTATGGATTTCCATTTTTGAGAATTTTCTATCAATTTTGATGTAGGTGGTAAAAATTCAATTACCATAGTTTTGATTCCAATTGTGTGTATGCATTATAGATTCCAACTGGCATGTTTGACAATTAAATCTCAAATTTCATAAATTATTTGATTAATTAATTTATGGAAGTATAAAATTGGATTGATTAATTGTTTAATTAATTTATGGAATGTTATAATTATGAAATTGGTGAAATTAGATTAATTAATTAGTGAATTAATTAATGGGATATTGAGAATGTATAATTTCATTAATTTATTAGTGAATTAGTTAATGGTATATTGATATTATGGAATTTTATTAATTAATTTTTTAATGAATTAATGGTATATTGGGATTTTGGAATTTGATTAATTAATTGGTGAATTAATTAATGGGTTAAAGGGTTATATGGTTTAATTGAAGAAAAATGGTTTAATGAAGAATTATTCATTTTTTCCATGTGATTAAAGTATTTAATCATGATTTGTTTTGATAGTTCAAATGGTATACCATAATGTAGATGTTTGATAAGAAGGTTAATGATGATTAACAATACTTAATAAGATGAATGTGCTACATGTGAGATTTTGATATATGTGTTATACGTGTGTGGGATAGGGACTGAGGTTCCAAATACCCATATGTGATAAATGAGTGTGGGATGGGGACTGAGGGTCCAAATACCCATATGAGATAGTGAGTTTGGGATAGGTATTGATGCTCTGAATACCCATGTGATATTGATCTGTGGGATTGGGATAATGGATCCAAATACGTACATGGTGTTAGAAATAAAGTTTAAAACCCTTGAGTTTGGAATTGGACTATGGTTTCAACTGGCCGTGATATGAATTGAGATTATGGATGATAAAAATGGTTTTGGGATATTTTATATCCATTTGGGATAGTTCATACTCAAGCTCTAATGACCCAAGTTTGTCATACAAAGAAAATATATATATTTTTCAGAAAACACAATACATTACACAAATAGATTTTCAAATATATTATTAGAATAGTTTCTTTGGAATCCTTGAACACATTATTTTAAATTGGTGAAAGATATTGAACATCTTACATACATATCTTTCCCTTTAGTTTTCCTACCTAAAGTCATTCTTTATATCCTAGGGAAAAAGAAAACATAAAAATGGTGAGATCAAATACTTTGTAAGGGTAAAAATGAATAACATCAAACAAAACATAAACATAAGAATGTAAAAACATGAACATAAATTTTGAATATCAAAATATGGAGTTGGGAAATAAATATTTACAGTATGTAAGGAATAGATCATAATGGAACATTAAACATGATAAAATAACATTTGCATAAAACATGGAATTGTGGAAAAAAATAAGCACATAATTTGATTTCTATAGTATCTATGGCATTGCTACTAAGACCATCATAGTGGAAAAATTCAATTATGGAACTGAGTTTACTTATCATTCCAAACATGTGTTACATAACCATATTTACTTTTTTCAGCCCTGTATTACTAAACTAGATTTACTTGTCGTTCCAGCCCTATATTACTGAATTGTATTTACTTTTCATTCCATTTATGACTATCCAATGAGATATAAATCTTTACCCAATTCATTGGAGGGAGATATTGGTCACACTTATCTCATAATGAAATAATTCTTACATGTTCCACAAAAGCATAAATCATTCATCCTAGCATAACCCAATAAATAAAATGGGTTTCTTAAACATCATTTTATCATAACATAATCCATATAAAATATCATTCCATAATTAATACAATAAAATCATAGTAATAATAGGGATAGAAACCAAACCCTATTTAAAGAGCATCATCTTAGATGGAAAATAATTTTTATAAAACACTCTAACTTAGTTCTTCAGAAAAATTTCATTTTATTTTCAAGAATGATTTCTTGTCTCAAAATGCCACAAAATTTTGTAGAAAATAATTTAGTTGAAAATAAAATTAAATCTTGTAGTGTTATATTTATGGAAATAAGGTGTAATGAAACCATAAAAATTTATTCATTTAGTATTAGTTAACAAAATAATATCCTCATACTTTTATCAGAAAATTCAAAAAGTACCTCAAATATAATAGCAAAAAAAATTCCTTACATACTGTTTAGGGAGACGGTAGGTCGTATGTACACATGAATGTTTTTTCCATTTCCTTATTGAATTGAATGGAAGAAATTAAATTACATATATATATATACATAAATTTAGTTGAATAATTATTTCATATATATCACGCTTATTTATTATATATACATTATAATCATTTTTTAATGGTTAACGTGGAGAGTGAATCTCATCCTGTCGTGGAGATGGTATGCCGTACGTATGCACCAGTGACGATATCATTCACTTAATGGTTAATAGTGTGGAATTGGATGGTATATTAATTATAAAGAATAATTTTCATGTTATATAAATTATTTACATCCATTATATACATCATTATACCAATCCCAATTTAGTAATGTTGAATAAAAAATTACACTATGACGTAGATACAGCAAGTCGTATATATGCATGTATGGTGATATTGTTATTCATAGGATGGGTAAAAAGTTGTATAAGGTTTTACCATAATTATAATAATATCTAATAATTTATAAGATACTGTATTTATTACTTTAGTATGGGAACAAAATAAGAAGAAGAAGTATAAGGATAAAATAATTTTGAAACATGTGAAAAAACAATTACCTCTTTTTCGAGTAACACCTTTTCATTTGCACAAAAGGTTTCCCTGGGATGGAATTTTTCCAAAATTGTTCCCTCTAGGAGGAAGTGAGATATTTTGGGAGCTTATTTGATCATATTTTTTGAGACACAAAGGAATTTAAAGGCGTGAGTAAGTGGGTGGATGTGGCGGACTTTTATAAGAGGGAGGAAGGGCACATTAGAAATGTTTTGAAATATTAATTTAGTATCAATTTATTTTTGATTTATAATGCTCCCAAACTAATTAATTTGTAAGATAGGATGCATATGGGTCGAAATTTTCTCAACCAATAGAATTTATACATGTTTTGATTTTATGTTAAACCTTATCATTTTTATTTATCCTTATTAAATCTATTTAATTTTATTTGTGGTAATAATATTATAAATATTAAATGGTTATAAATATTTAATTATGTGTTGTAAATTGTACATAATTTGATACTTTATGAAATTTTAGAACTTATAATTTTAATTTTGTATGTTTAATTTTTTTTACCATTTTTAAATTAATTAATAATATGTTATTTTTATAAAACTTCAATACTATCAATTTTGACACTATTCATTAAATTGAATTTAAATAAAATCCACATATAAGATAAATTAAAAAAATTATTTAATACACTCATACCATGTCATAGTCACCAATAAAATTCGTGGAGCACATTAATTAGTTAATATGATATTTCTTTTAATTTTCTTATGCCATTTATTTTATATTTCCATTAATAAAATAATTTCTACATCACTATTATGTCATCATTAATGGTAATTATTTAGCCTCTAAAAATTATAAATAAATTAATATGATCTATATAATATCATTATATTTCTATATACTATTTATTATCTATGTTTTAACACACATATCACTACATTAAAATTAATATACTTATTAGATATAAGAGAGTGAAATGTTGTCACTTTATTTTGTTTTAATTATATTTACATCACTTTCGTGAAAAAAGGCCTATTAAATGAATCAATTCATACCCTTAGGTGTTATTTTTCGAATTTAATTTATCCAATAGTATTTTTTCACGTTTTAGGGTAATTTTATTATCTTTATCATATGGTGTGTTACCCTAATTTACCCAACTTATCATTAACTATGGTAAATAAAAATTACCATAGTTACTATTCATAACATCCAAAAATAAAATAAAAGTAATATATTAACATAAATTAGAGCTAATTATTACAAATATGCAATTTATTTTTAAAAATTCATAACACAGAAGTTTTATTAATTAATTTAAAATTAATTCTCATTGTCAAAACCAGAAAGAGGGGTTTTAAGAAGTAAAAACGATCAAAAGATTAACAATTGTTTGCATCCAATTTAAATGTGAAATTACTCCCAATTACCAAAATTGGATTAAATAATAAAAAATAATGTAATTAAATTTTATTTCCAATTAAAAATATAATCTTATATATAAAAATATTAGATGAATATGTAGTTTTGAATTAAAATGTAGTATTTTTAACTATTCATTAAAATATGAATTTCATTAGAAAAATACCAAAATTTTAGTCAAAGAAAATTTTGATGTCCCACGTACAAAGAATAATTTTATTTTTTCAAATATAATATAAGAAATTATTAAAAACCAAATTTAAAATGGGTAATCCATCAAAAGGTGGAAAAATTGTATTTTTTGCAAAAATACTTCTTTTATCTGAAAAATTGAATATGTTCTTATATAATGTCTATAAAATACACAAGATGAATTTTTATATTAAATAATATTCTAAATGGGGTTAATACTATTCATAATATCTAGTTTATATCCCCTTAGATAATAATAATTTAATAATATATCGTTGTTTAGTGAAACTTGATATTGCGTACAACACAAGCTATCGACGAAGGTCGCTCTTGCATATAACCCAAGCCAAGTCAGTGTTGTGTGTAGTGAAATCTTCCTTTAGTGTTGTTTATAACATAATTCAAACATAGTTCTTGTATACATAGAATAAAATCTATACTCAGTGTTGCATGTATCCTACGCGAACTTGGTATTGCGTGTAACACAAAACAAGTTTTTTTTTGTTTAAAAGGAATTTCTTACATAGTTCATTGAAAAATATAAATGAAAATTTTAATTTATTTGAAAAAAATGGTCCATAAAAACAGGTTGTGTTTAATTATACCCCCTTAAATTGAATTTCTCCATTGAAATTCATCGGGGTTATAAACAGTTTACTACTTGAAAGTTTCTTTCTTGGAAACACACATCATAAAAAGGAATTGTAAAACATAATTTTAAAAAGGAAAGTTAAAAACATAACGGTTACCCAAATTAAATCATCACTGGGTTTCGACATATGAGAACATAGGTGGGAACTCAAAAAATAGATATGAGAGAAAAATATAACCATCATATTCCGATGGATAGTTATAGGGAACAAGGTTTGGATAAAGTTAACAACTAGAAAGCCATAAATATGTGATGATTTAAGGGACCATTTGATTCATTGGATAAGAAAGTAATAAGATAAAAATTTTGGTTTTCAAGATCCTTTCCTGAATAATTAAAAAAATATGATAATAAAAATGTACTTGATTACGTTATAATATCAGCATTTCTTGTGACTTGATCAATTTCCACTTCATCTCTTATTTAAATCAATGAAGTTGAATTTCTCATTCTTTAAGTGTTAGTAGATCTTGTGATCGAATGATAGGTCATTCCATCGGTATCATAAAAAGGTTATAATTGGTAATCAAATATATATAAGTCCACCTATAGTGAGATAATACATTAATATAACAAACACGAACCGACATATAACATAAAGTATCCATAAATGGATAACATTACAATCCTTCCAAAAACTGAAAATATAAAAATTTAGAAAGAGGTGAACTAAATTGACTTAACATTTATCTCCCATATCTCATAAGTTAGTTCTTGGTCTTCACATTCCAAATATGTGAATACCTTAATCATTTATTCTCTTGAAATGTGAAAGTAACATGAATTACCATAGAACCTTAGTGAAAACATACAATCTGTCAAAATTAACTCTTTCCACACAAAAAAATATATATACTCAAACATTGATATCAAATTTTATTTATAGTCATCATGATATCATTAATACTATCAAACATCTCATTATATCCTTCTCCCTTCATTATGTGTGTATCATGTTCTTTCCAAAAATATCTGAATAACTTTTAATGGTTACCGATATCATTCAACATATACTTCCAAACACTTATGAAAAAATAATAGTGTAATAAACCTTACTTGTTTCTTTATTCTATAATACCATAAAATTTATTATACAACATTATTATTGATAATCATGTAATCATTCCACTATCTTCTTAAACCATTGACCAAGCTTCATACTTTTATTCCTTAACACTTATTTCATCTCATATATCATTGGTAGTCTATTCATCGTCGTCAACTTATATATTACCCATACGACCATGCTGATTTTCTTCATGAGATTTTCCCTTAGGGAATCAATTTTCATAATTCTTGTATATTATATATTCAAAACATTTAACCATCATTGATGTCTTATCAGTACAATTATCCTTTTCCATTGTGTTAACTGAACCTTTTCCTTTGCAATTACTGGATTTGTGTCCTTCTTTTACACACCCAAAGAATATTCCAGTGCCTTTGAAATATTCTCCTTGATCCCTCTTCCCACATGATTTACATTAGTAAAACTAAACTTTATTTAATCTATGATCACCATGAAACTCCATCTTTCACTTATAATCTGGGTCAGGAAACTCACCAAAGTTGAGATTATTGATCAAATTATAATATTTTTTATTAGGAATAATAATGATATTTCACCTTATAACTCCCATTTAATTTAGTTTCTCATGAATATTATCATTCTATTGTCCATAATATTCTCCATTAACTTGAATCTTACTATTTCTATCCATTTATAAAACCCATAAAGAATAGCGTGAGAGGAAAAAATCATACTAGGAAAACAACATAATCAAGGGGGTGTACTTTTAATATATAACATATTAGGTTTAATCATAGGTTATTCATGATCATTACCATAATTCTAGGATTTTTACCTATAGTGAAAGATACCCTTAGGGATATCCCTATAAATACGTTAGAAATATATCTAGGGATCTCATCAAAATTTTCAAATCCTAGTTTCCAATGTTTAAATATTATTTCTTTCTGATACCAAATCTAATGAACCAAGCTTTGTACACAAGTACATTACATTTATTTTTCAAAAAACATAATACATTACACAAATAGATTCTCAAAGACCATATTAAATTAGTGTCTTTGAAAATATGGAACACATTATTCAAACTTTGTGAAACAACTTCAACATCTCCTATAAAGATCTTACCTTTTAGTTATCCTACATAAAACCTTTCTTTATATCCTAGAGAAAAGTAAACATAAAAAGGGTGAGATAAAATTATCCATAAGGTTAAACATGAAGAACATAAAACAAAACCAAAAATAATAATGTAAAAACATGAAAAAAATTTGAATATCAACATTGTGAGTCAAGAAATAAATCTTGGCAGTATGTAAGGCATATATCATAATGAAACATTAACGATGGTAAAATAGAATTTCCATAAAACATATAATTGTGAAAATAATAATAACATAATATGATTTCTATATTATCTAAGGCATTACTTCCAATACTATCATAGTGGACAAAGTCCATTACTAAACTGGGTTTACTTTTCATTCCAGCCATATATTACTGAACCTGATTTACTTGATGTTCCAGCCCTGTATTACTAAAATTGATTTACATTCTGTTCTAGAAATGTATTATTAAATATCATTTACTTGGTCTTCCAATAATTTCTATCCCATGATATATAAATCATTACCCAATTTATTGGAAGGAGATATAGGTCTCTCCCATATCATAATAAAACTATTCTTACATGTGCCAAAAAAACATAAATCATTCATATCCCTAGAAATAAAATAGATTTCTTAAACATAATTCTATCATTACATAATCCATATAAAATATCATTCCATCATTAACTCAATAAAATAATATTAATTATATGGATATAAACATAACCCAATTTTAATAGCATCATCTTAGATGAAAAATAATTTTGATAAAACACTCTAACTTAATTCGTGAGGAAAATAACATTTATTTTCCAAAAATGTTTTCTTTTCTCAAAATTCCATTCAATTTTAAAAGAAAAGAATATTGATGAAAATAAACATGAAATATTTTACAGTAATATTCATGGAAATAAGGTGTCATGAAACCATAAAAATACATTTATTCCATATAAGATAAAAAACATTCTCCTCGAACTATTATAAAAAAAGTCAAAAAGAACCTCAAATCGAATAACGAAAAAAGATTCCTTTCATACCATTTAATAAAAATTCACCAAATGATAAATTTAACATTAATTTTTTTTATAAAAATATAAATAATGTTAAATAACTAAGAAACATAGAGGTTGATGATAAATATACCCCAGTAAAAACTTACGTATAAACAATCTCGGATAAAAATGAGATTGCAAAATTCTCCCTTACCTTAGGTCTGATTTCTTCCATATGTGTCAAAAACTCATGTATAGTGAGTATAAACATATTATTAACATGTAACAAAACCATAATAATATCTATGATATCATATATGATTCAATTATGATTTTATATTTCCCTTTTATTTATCAATTCCATGTTAAAGCAATGTTTTTGGTAATAATCATTTTTTATCGTATGTGTTTTGACTTGTTATGCTTCATATAATTACATATATAATGATTTAATTACTTCAATAATGTAAAAAATGATTAATATATCCTAATTATTTAGTATAATAATAAATATAACAGATAAATAAAAGAAATGGAATACACCGTTCATGGAGATGGTAGGTCGTACGTATGCATGAAAGCAATTTCTGTTTCCATATTGAATTAAATGGAAGAAATTAAATGATATATATATATACATAAATCCAATATAATTATTATTCAATTTTATTTCATGAATATTTATTATATATACTTTATAATCATTCTTTGATGGTTAACATGGAAAATGAGCCTCATCGCATCATGGAGACGGTAGGACATACGTACGCACGAGCGAATATATCATTCACTTAATGGTTAAATGGTACGGAATTTGATGTTATATTAATTATAAAAAATAATTATCATGTTATATTCATTATTTAAATCCATTATATTCATCATTATAACCATCCAAATTAAGTATTGTTGAATAAAAAATTACACCACAACATGGAGATGGTAAGTCGTACGCACGCGCACATGGTGATATTGTTATTCGTATGATGTATAAAAGGAGGAATAAGGTTGTAACATAATTATAATAACATTAAATAATGTATAATATACTAGATTTATTAATTTATTTTGGGAAGAAAAAAAGAATAATAAGTAGAAGAAGAAACTAATTTTGAAAGAGGTGATAAAACAACAACCTCTTTTTTATGTACCTTTTTTTGTTTTGCATAAAAGGTCTCACTAAGATAAATTTATTTCCAAATTTTGTCCTCTATGAAGACTTAAGGTATTTTGAGATCTTATTTGAGAAGATTTTGGGCGAGTCAAAAGGGCCTGAATGATGTGAGTAAGTGGGTAGAGGTGGTGGCCTTTTATAAGAGGGAGGAGAGGCACTTTATTAATGTCTAGAAATATTAATTAATTATAAATTAATTTTAGGTTTATAATGCTCCCAAACTCATTTCATTAGAAAATAAGATAATAATGGGTAGAAATACTCTAATCTATGAAAATTTAGATATGTTTTTATTTTATTTTAATCCTCGTAATTTTGATTTATCCTTATTTAATTTATTTAATTTTATTTCTGGTAGTAAAATTATAAATATTAAATAGTTATAAATATTTACTTATTTATTGTTAATTGTACATAATTTTATACTTTATGACCTTTTAGACATTATAATTTTCATTTTTTAAAATTTAAATATTTTTTGATTTTTAAATAATTTAATATTATGTTATTTTTATGAAATATCAATAGTTTCAATTTTGAAAATATTCATTTATTTGAATTGAAATAAAATCTACATATAAAATAAATTAGACCAAAAATATTCAATACACTCCTAACATATAATAGTCACCTATAAAATTCATTGGGAACATTAATTTTTTCATATCATATTTCTTTTAATATTTTTTTAAACCATGTATTTGATATTTATATTAATAAAATAATTTCTCAATCATTATCGTGTCTTAATTAATGGTAATTATTCAATCTCTAAAAATTCTAAATAAATTTACACTATGTAGATAATTTCATTATATTTCTTTATACTATTTATTTTTGATGTTTTATCAATCAAATCACTACATTAAAATTATTATACTTAAAAGAGATAAGATAGTGACATGTTGCCACTTTCTATTGTTTTAATTATAATTAGATCACTTTCTTGAAACAAAGTACATTAAATTAATAAATTACAACCATTAGGTGATATTAGTCAGATTTAATTCATCCAATAGGATTTTGGAAAGTGTTAGAGTAATTTTATTATCTTTATTATTTTGTTTGTTACCCTAATTTACCCAATTTACTTTTAATTGTGGTAAATAAAAATTAACGTAGTAACTATTCATAAAATCCAAAAGAAATAAAATAAACCTATTAAAATAATTTTGACACACTGATTCAAAATATGGAACCCATTTATATAAATTCAAAACATAGAAGTTGTGTTAATTAATTTAAAATTAATTCTTATTGTCATAACCATAAACCATTTTTTTAAGAAGTAAAAACTATCAATAGATTGACATATGTTCATGTCCAATTTAAAATTGAAATTACTTCCAATGACCCAAATTTGATTAAATAATAAAAATTTAATCTAGTTAAACTTTAAATACAATTAAAAGGATAATATAACTATATAAATAAATTATATGAAAAGGTAGATTGAATTAAAATGCATTGTTTTTAAACTATTCATTAAAATATGAATTTTAATTAGAAAATTTCTAAAAATTCAACCAAAGAAAATTTGTATATCCCACTTCCAATGAATAATTTTATTTTTTCAAAAATAATATATAAAAGTGTTAAAAAAAATTAAAATCGGTGTGCCATAAAAAGGTGGGAAAACTGCATTTTTCTGAATTTATTTCTTTTATTCCAAAAAATGAATTTGTTCTTATATCATGTCTTGAAGATAAATAATATGAATGTTTATGTTATACAATATTCAATTTTTTTTACTACAATTCATAATGGCTAGTTTATATCCCATTAAATAATAATATTTTAATAATATGTTGTTGATTAGTGAAACTCGGTATTGCATAGAACACAAGCTATCGATAAAAGGTTTCTCTTGCATGTAACGCAATCCAAGTCAGTATTGTGTTTAGTACAAGATTCCTTTGGTGTTGTTTATAAAATAATTCCAACATAGTTCTTTTATGCATTGAACAAAATCTTTACTCAGTGTTGTGTGTATCGTACGCCAACTTGGTGTTGCATATAACATAAGACATGTCGGTTTTGTGTAAAAGGAATGTTTGACTTAGTGATTTGAAATATATAAATGAAAATGTTTATTTATTCAAAAAAAAATTGTCTATAAAAACTTATGGTGTTACATTATAACATTTTTAAGTAGGTATTGAGGTTGTGGGTGGCCTCATGAACCCATGATATGATGTGGTTAATTTAAGAATAATATATAATGTGATATATTTACATATGTGTTGTAATTATATATTTATACATCTAAATATACTATTATTGATTATATATTATTTTAGTTGTCATTGGTGGTGGCCTACTGAGTTTTACTCACACCCTACTCGGTCTGCCTGATCGGTACCCAGATAGACTACAAGTTTACATGACATGATAAGGGCAAGGGACCTATGTTAGATGGATGAGTTGGGATAGAGCATGGATGAAGGAACTGGATTTGATTTAAGAACATCTTGTGAGTTTTCAGTATATTTATTTATTCTGGTTTTTTCTTATTAACACTTTACATGTAATTGGAATGAATTGTCTACCTTTTAGTTTATGATATTGTACTTCCAATTTTGGTAATCATCTGATATTGGTGTTATTCTAGTTATGGTTATTTATTTTTTATATTCTCATTTACTTCCGTTATTGTGTAACTTTCATAAAGATGGTATATTCTTCGCATGATCGATTTTAAATCCTCACTACTAGTCAGTTGCCTCTGGCGTACAGAGAGGCACACTTGAGGTCATGTGACTGACTAGCTTGTGGAACTGATATATGGCATACGGGTCAGAATGTCACAAAGTGGCATCAAATGAATTTTTATTTTATTTTATTTTATTTTATTTTATTTTATATTGTTTTGTTTTTTTGTTACTATCTCAAAAGGGTATACGGGATAATAAGATGAGTTGAGCCTTGGATAATAGCTTCTACATGGGAGTAGCTAACCCATGTATAAAGGTAAAATCCCAGTTCCTAGGTTAGGATTATTGTAATAGATTGTTATTGTTTCATTTGATGTTATTTCACCTCAAGTTATGCACTTTTTTGTGAGGTGTTTTTTGTTTTTTAGATTTTCTAATATTTGGCTTGTGGAATGGGATTATATGAGAATTGAGTATTCATGAATCATTCTAAGAAATCAGGATTAATATTATGGAATTCATAATTTTTATGCATTCATGAGAAATTTAGGTTTTGAATAAGTTGTTGAAATTGAATTTTTTTTCCTTTCTTGTGTAATGGAACTGAAAAAAGTTCCAAATGTGAAATTGATAAAAATTGTAAAATGATGAAAAGTTTGGAAAATGGGTTTATAATGAGAGAATTTAAAAATGATAATGAGTTTAAAAATTATTAACAATGACCTAGATGTAGGATGGTTAAGTGTAGTGATAGTGTCTCATTTTTTACAGTGTGGTAGGAAAGAAGGAATGACTTATTATGTCTTTATGTGAATCCCTCTTGTTAACTATGTTGATGTTGTGTTCTATTTCCTAAGATGAGTGTTTGTAATTATAGAGATATTACTCCATGACAATTATTTTTGATAGGATGGCCGAAGGTTGAGGATGGAAATGATCCTCCTACAGTGGAAGCTAAGGCACCATTAGTTCCAGGTGAAGGAGATGAAGAGTATTCCTATGATAACTTCTCTCAGTTTATATAATGTAGGTATAGAGACCTAGATCAGGTTGTGAAGACTTTGTCTAACCTTACATGGGAGTTTCACTTACACCACACTCTGAATTTCACAAGAGATGGTGGACCTGATGCAGTGAAGTTCTAGATAGACTCCATCCATACTATACATGAACATTAAGAGACTCTTGCTGAGCATAGGTTCATGTTGGCTATATATATGCTATAAGGATCAGTTTAGTGCTGGTGGGATTTCTAGCATCAGAATTTATAGTAATATTGTGTGTTATAGAAGGATTTTTTTTAGATGTTTATAGATAACTTTTTTCTAGAGCAACTGATATTAGATATAGCAGCTGATTTCATGGGATTGAATTCTGTAAGTATGCTTGTGATGGACTATTTTGGATTCTTTACTAACTTGAACCACTTTTCTCCATCACTAGAAGTAATGTGAAATCTGTGGAAAGGTATTTCTAGGATGGAATTAGATGTGAGATTAATTCCTAGGTTAATATCTTAGAGATGAAAGAGTATTCTAAAGTGGTGGATCAAGATCTCATATCTGAGGGAAACCTAAAGTATGATTCTATTATAGGATATGTGGTTTCTTATAGATAATCATGAGGTTCATATTCTATGGTTAGAAAGTGTCACTATGATAATGTTGACCAGAGATTTGTAAAGAAGAGTCTCCAGGGGGAAGATTAGTTACTCAGGATCTTACCCGAGTTCTTTTCCACTAGTATGGTATATCAGGACACTTTCATAGGCATTTTATCCGACCACCATTTTGGTGCATAGCTTGAAGCAGGATGGAAAATATAGAGAGGTTATGTTTTAACCCAATACATATGGGTAGTGATAGGGAAGCTAATAATAACTATAATAAGATAAGGGGGTCTACTGTATCATATTAGTCTAGTAAATATAGTTCTACTAGTTATGGTGGTAGAGGTAGTGGATGGGGTTTTTCTGGGAAAGATCACTCATTCTATTATAGTAGAGTAGCTCAAAGAACACAAACTATAGAATAAGAAAGTAGGGAAAGACAGTTTCATGCAGTTCAGCCTGCACTTATGGATAGTGGTTCTATAACGATGATAGTTAGAGGTGTTGTTATTATAGATTTTATTCCTTATAGTTCGTTATTTTATATTGGTTCCCTCATTATTTTATTTCTTTACAACTTATGAATGTTTTGGTCCTGGTAGTGGAGTTCTTGAGTGGGGTTATGACAATAAATATACCCTTGGGAGTACGGTCAAGAGAGATCTATTTATGCAAGAGGTTTTGTCTCAAGGTTGGGAATTTTCATTTGAGTTGGGATCTCTACATCCTTGATATATTAGTATTTTACATAATTTTTGTTATAGAATGGTTATTGTAATACCAATACCCCATATATTTTCATCGCAAGAGAGTGGATTTTACTTTACATAAGGGTGGAAATTATATTCACCATAGAGAATAGGATATCCAGGAAAGTTGTTCCAGACCAGTGCATTAGAAAATAGGGGATCTCACCCCCCATAATTTTAGTCTATTTTTAAATGAAGGAGGTGTAAAGAATGGTGTGTTTAAACCTGTAGTATATGGGTTTCATGATGTGTTTCTGGAAGACATATCAGGGATACCACCTAAGAGATATTTGGAACTCACAATTGCGCACAAGTTAGGGGCTAAGACAGATTCCATTCCTCTTTATATAATGTCACCAAAATAGCTTCAAGATCTCAAGACTCATCTATAAGATTTGTAGGATACTTGGTCTTTTCATATGTGTATGTTGCCTTTGTGTTCTCCAGTCTTGCTTGCAAATAATGATGACGGGACTTTACACTTGTTTGCGGACTACTGAAATTTTAACTAGATGAATGTGAAGAAACAGTATTCTCTTCCATGTATTGATTATCATTTCAAAAAGTTGAGTGGGGTATTTTATTTTCTCTAATATTTACTTAAGATCATGGTTTTATCAGTTGAGTGTATGATCTTATGATATACTGAGGAATTCTTTTAGAAGTAGGTATGGAATATATGAGTTTTTTATGATGTCATTCGGTCTATTGAACACACCATAAGTCTTTATGACCTTGATGAAGAGAATATTCCATCCATACTTGGATTAGTTTGTGGTCGTATTTTTCGATGACAACTTTGTGTACTCCAAGACTCACGTAGATCTTTCCCAACATTTTGAAATCATCTAAAGTACACTGAGAGAGCATCAGTTATACACCAACCTATCTAAGTGTAAACTTTGGATCGATCAGGTACACATATTGGGTCCGATCATATCAGAAGAAGGTGTGTTAGTAGACCCAAAAAAGTATCAAGCAGTTGTATCATGGAAGAAGACTAAGAATATTTTTTATATCCATGGGTTTCTAAGGATGGAGGTTTATTAATATAGGATCATCCAAGATTTTTCCCATTTGGTAGCACTACATTTAGGCTTGACCAAAAAGGGAGTAAAGTTTTAATGGTCCATATTATGTGACAATGCCTTCAAGGAAGTGAATAAGCACTTGAAATAAACATCAATTTTGATCCAACTCAATTAATGGAAGGAGTATACAGTGTATTGTTTTTCTTATGTGATAGGTTTTAGAGAATTTTTGATATAGTGAGCTTGAGTTGTAGAATATGGGTCTCTATGTTTGAGGCCACATGAATGAAATTACCCAACACATGATGTCGAGTGAGTAGTAGTTATTTATGATTTGAAGTGTTGGCTACATAATCTATTGGGCTAAAAGTTTATTGTGTATACTAATAAAAAAAGATTAAATTATATATTTTCAAAGAAAAATTTGAATCTTCAGATGTGGAGGTGGGTTAAGTATATGAAGTCATTCGCTTTGGATATAGAATATTCACTCGGGAAGGGAAACAATTTTGCTGATGCTTTATGAAGAAAAACTAAGACTTCAGTTATTCAGGAGTCTAGTGTTTAGTGGAGGAATATGACTTTACTAGATGAGATGCATGTTATGGTTTAAGAGAGCCATGAGAAGATGACTCTCGTATCAGTTAGAGTGGATTCTACACTTTTGATCCAGATTATAGAAAGGCAATATGAGGATCATTAATGTTTGTACTTGAGGGGAATCCATGAAGGTGGGGAGTCACATTTATACTAGATTATAGATGAGGAAGAAATCATATGTATAATTAATCATTTTTTTCTTCCTGAAAGTATATGGGAGAAGATGATGCATGGATTTCATTCTTGAAAGTGGTTGGTTCATCCAGGTGTGACAAAAAATGTACCATGACCATGTCAACATTTTTGGTGGCTAGGCATGAAAATGATATAGAAGGGTTCGTGACACGATGCTACAATTATCAAAAGGTAAATTCCAAGAATAAATGACCTGGTGGTTTACTACATCTATTGACCATTCTGGAATGGAAGTGGGAAGACATTACCATGGATTTTTTGGTGGGTCTACCAAGAACACCTCGAAAGAATGAATTTATTTGGGTAATTTTGGACTGTTTGAAAAACAAAGCGCATTTCATTCCTATACAAGAGACCTTCTCTATGGAATAGTTGGGATACATGTGTTTTTGGTAGATATTTTTTCTACATGGGGTACCACGTGGAATAGTTTTAGATTGTTACTAATTCTTTAAATCATGATTTTGGCTGGGTTTATAGAAGGTTCCTCATACATATGTATTTTTGAGTATGTCATTTCACCAAAAAATAGATGGGAAGTTGGAATGTACTATATAGGTGCTTGAGGATATGATTTGAGAATCTGTCCTAGATGTTGGTGGGTCTTGGGAGAAGAACATATCTTTTTTGGAGTTCACCAATAAAAATAGTTATTAGGAAATTATATAGATGGAACCATTTGAGGATCTTTATGGTAGGATATAAAGATACCTCTACGATGGACGGAGTAAGGTGGCTTAGAGTTATTTGGATTGAGTCTTGTGTAGGGGACCTTAGAAAAGTGCTGCTGATTCATAATCGTATGGATATGGATTAGAGTATATATAATTCATATGGTGATATACATTGGTGTCTCCTAGAGTTTATAGAGGGTGATTGTGTATTCCTTTGGGTTTATTTTAGATAGGGTCCCCACAGGATATGAAGAAAGGGAAAGCTGTAACCCTTGTTGGCTAGAATGATTGAGGTTTCCGAGAGAATTGGATCGATGGTGTATCGATTAGATATTGCATAGAGGTATCATTCTATGCATGATTTTTTTCATGTGTCACATCTCTGGTGGTGTCAACCCAAACATTATCATGTGATCAATGTGGATAATGTTGATCTAGATATAGATGCATTTTTTAAGGAGAATTTGATATGTGTGTTGGATCGTAGTGAGAAAATATTTTGGGGAAATACCATGCCGATAGTTTGTGTATTTTGGAAACATGGTCATGTTTAGAGGGAATCATGGGAGAGAAAATTAGATATGTGGGCTCAATGGCATGTTCTTTTTGACTCAAAATCATAGAGATGATTAGGAGTGCAGCTTGAGGAAGAGCTATTATAAGGTGGGGAGATTATAATCTCTTAACATTCTCTATAAATGAATTGAACCGTTTTTAGGTATACTTTTGAACATTTTTGAGTACATCTTATTTGGGTTTTTTGTTGGGTATGTTAGGGTGGAAATTTGAGAACTTCATAAGAAAATGGGGAACTTCAAGGTTGGAGCATAGTTTTCCCAAACTATATGACCAGACCAGAAAACCATGTAAACACAAACATAGGGGATTCACACAGGTAGTGCTTGGTTTTTCAAAACATGAACCCTTATTTTAGTAACCTCGTGACTACCTTCGAGGAGGCATATGGTTAGGTGCATAGTTGGGGGAAACTATGTGGCCTGGCAGAGAATTTTTATGATTATATTTCTTATAATATAATGAGGATTTTTTAATATTTTTAAATTTTTAAAACCTTATATTTCAATTTTTTTAAAAAATATTGGTCAATTTGGATTGTATAATGAAAATGATCAAAATTGTGAAAAGTGCTAAATTTTATATTTTTTAGATATTTCTACCAAAAGGGTATTTTGCTCATTACTTTTATACTATAATTCTTAATTGAGTGATTATTATTATGTTGGAATCCGTATTTTATTTCCTTCAACTTTGTCTTCTGGGAAATGGGATTATTCTTCCATATAGTGGCCTTAAAAAATAAATGAAGTTGAATTTTGTTTCGGGGAAGACAGCATGGACCCCACCACTATAACGGAACCAAATATCGTCCTAAAACACTTAAATGAAGGTGATTACTCCTGGGATAGAACTAGGACACATAGTATAGCCTCTATAAATAATTTTATTGAGTTTTGAAGTCATTAAGTGTGTCATTGGATGTTATTGTTTTGGAAGAATCTTTTTGGAACCTTCCTCCACAAAATGATACCTCCAATGAAAAAAATCATAACTCATACATATGGTGGCCAAATGAGCTCAAATTAGGAGGTTGAATGGAAAACAAATTTATGAACAACTTTAATGAAGGGATACATGCATGAATCATCCAATAAATGGTCCAACAACGTGACAACATTTAGAGGACGAATTATGCCTTTAAAAGGAGGCACTTGCCTCCTTCCCAAATCATCAGCTCGACACCCACAGCAAAGGAGGGATCCCACTGGGGCACGGGCCACTACTACTCCTCTCTTTCCCACTCATTTTTTTTTATTTTATTTTAATTTTAGTTTTAATTTAAATCGTAATTTGAATTTGCTTTAAATAAATCCATGCATTTTTATTTTAATTTCCACCATTTAATTTCTTATATAATTATAATAGTAATAATAATAATTGAAAACAATTATTATTATTATTATTATTACTACTATTATTATTATTTATAACATCTCAATCTTAATTTCAAATTATTTCACTTTATTTCTATCTTCTATTTCAAAAATCATTTTCCTAATTAATAATAGTAATTATTATAATTATCCTCACATCATTTATAAATTATTTATCTCTCTCTCTATATCTATCCCCCATCTCTCCTCCCATCCATCCACAATTGTGATCTCTTACTCTTAGAAATGAGAGGCTAACCCTGAGACTTTTCCGGGGGAGGTCAAGGTGTTCTTGAATTTCCCTTAAAATTTATTCTAAATTTGTGATATACTTGATTAGTATGCTTGGGTGAGGTGAATGACCCAAATTTTGTGACAGTTCCCAATAACAGGCGACTAAAGCTATTTCTATTCTATAAATGAATAGTGATTCAAACATGAGATTTCACATTTGAGTTATCAAACTATAATCGAAATATAAAGAAAAATAATGATTGAATCCCTGACTCAACCCCAAAACCAAGTACTTTCTTCCTAAATTCATTTTTTAGATTATAATCATTGTATAAATTTAGAATTTATATTTTATATTTCATCGTTTTTAATAATAAAAACAAAAAAAAATAGATATTTTAGGTGATATAGAATAAATAAGTGAATCAAAGTGAGAGGCCCCTCAAGAGAGGGGACCCTAGTCAGCCACTATGCTGCACTAAGAAACACATATTTTTTTCCACACCCTATAACAAGAATGAATCATGCCCTGAGTAGGAAACTATGTGTATGGTATTTGAATCCACCTAAAATTAGATTAAAAAACCTAAAACACCCTAAATTAACCCAAAATTGACCATAACACAGACTTAAATGATTAATATTGTTTGTATCCTCCCAGAAAGATTTATAGGCTTTTCAAATGTTGTTCTTTGGTAATTGAAGCCCAAATTGAATATCTAAACATCTCTCGATAATATATTATCATCTCTACTATATATCTGAATTTGATAGATCTAATATTTTTTATCTTGGATATAGGTTTTATTCAAAGAGATCATTATTCATTAGGATATTGGTGGTTCCACATTAATTAGGGATTTCCATTGGTGAGCTCCCATCATCAATTTTGAGGTTGGTGGTCTGAATTCAATTCCCATAGTCATGATTCCAATTGCATGTATGAATTGTATATTCTAATTGCAACATTTTGTAATTAAAAGTTGAATTGAATAAACTAATTTATTAATTAGTTTATAGATAAAATTAATTGGATTAATTAATTGGTGAATTAATTGGTGTAATATTGTTGTTATGAAATTGGTGAAATTGGATTAATTAATTGTTTAATTAATTATGGGCAATTAATTAGTGAATCAATTAAGTGGATATTGGGATTTTGGAATTTGATTAATTAATTGATGAATTAAGTAATTAGATATTGGGATTATGGAATTGTATTAATTAATTGGTGAATTAATTAATGGGTTGAAGGGGTATATGGTTTAGATGAGGAAAAATAGATTAATGTTGAATTTATCATTTTATTGCATGTGATTAAAGTATAGAATCATTGTTTTTTTATAGTTGAAATGGTATACCATGATGTGGGAAACTGATAACAAGGTTAATGATGACTAAGATTAATGAATTATATTAATGTGTTATATGGGATATTTTTATATATGTGATATACTTGTGGGGGACACGTACTGATGCTCCAAATACCCTTATTGTAAAAATGAGAGTGGGATTGGGATTGAGGTTCTGAAAACCCATATGAGATATAGAGTTTGGGATAGTGACTGAGGCTCCAAATACCCATATGATATTAATGTCTAGGATAATAAAATATGATTGAAATACCCATGGAATGTTAGACATGGTTTTCTTGGCCCATGAGTTTTTAATTAATATAAAACCCCTCACATTTCATACATTAACATTTCATCATTTTTGGAAGAATAGTAACTAAATTATGAAAATAGATGCCAAAAGACTATATTAGTTTAGTAACTTTGGAAATATAAAAGAAAAAATAGTGTTACGTAAGTGAGATAAATTTTCTCCCACTTGACTCTTTATGACTATAAACATTCTTAGAAGAATCATACATAATACACATATTCATAAACTGAGGGAAAGGATACATAAAAAGGGCTGATCTTAGATACACATTATGGGCAAAAAAGGGACATATATAAGCATATCCTGAGCATAAGGGTATAATAAATTGATCGTGAAAATTAAATATCATACACTGCATATCAAATATCTTAAACAAGAGTCATGGAATAAATATTGGAAGTTAATGACACATGAATGATAAGGGAATCAAGAGCATAATCCATGAAATCATAACATAAGAATATGACATGGAATTTTTGGTAGACACATAAACATTTAATATTGTATCCTATAAGACAATGCATATTTCAAAAACATAACAGGTCACTCCATGGTAACTACACATGCTTGGAAGACACACAACCATCCCCATATATAGTCATTTCATTATAAGGGATCAACTTACCCCATCCTCCCATAATGGATAGGGTTTCCCCACCTTCTGTTGTGAATCAATCCTTTCATCTTGATTCCCATCATTATCTCATTATATATAAATATTTAACTAAGGAATTTAGGGTAGATACAGGTCCCACCCATCAAATAATGAAAACCATATATATTTGGGTCATATGGACACAAATCATTTCTAACATATTTTATTTTCCTATTTATATTTTAAGAAAAATGTTGGAAAAATTACGAGACCATGCGCTGAGATGACATGTGATTCCAAGGCCCAGTGTGCCCAGAATGGTCCATCGAAAATTGTTATGTTTTGACTAGTGAGCATGAGCAGATTTATAGAAAAAGTAAAATAACTCTTAAACGAGTTCCTAAAATATAAATTTGAGGGCACTGTTGTGTTCAGGTTGACAGGTTTTTCCTAGGCGTGACTTAACATTAGTCAGTGCAGGCCTCCAGTGAGAAAACCCAAAAAATGGGATAACATTAAATAAAATAATTAAATAAAATTATTTAATTTTTTTCAAATACTTATAAATCATTAACAGTGACTCATATTAAAAATTTGACACCATTATTGAGCTCATGAGGGACTTCTTTCCTTAGGTGGAGGCTAAAATTGGCCGGTGCTGGCCAACTATGGAATGTAGTTTATGGGATGTAATCAGAAATAAACTAATTAAATTATTTTGTTTTCACACCATATAACTCATAAACGGTGACTCGGATTGGAAATTAGAGAGTACGGTTGAGCTAGTGAGGGTGTTATTTCCTTAGGCAGAACCTATCATTGGTCGGTGTGGACCACCTTTGGAAAGTTGTTTATGGGATGTGACCATAAATAAAATAAATACTTTATTTTATTTTAAATTCCAATAACTCATTAATGGTAACTCGGATTGGAAATCTGTGAGTACCATTGAGCTCATGAGGGTGTGATTTTGTTAGGTGGAGCTTAGCCTTGACTGACATGAGTCGAGTGTGAAAGTTATTATTTTGACATGATCACAATCAAAATATTTAATAAAAATATTTCATTTTGATGTTTCGAAATGATGTAGCGATGATGAAATTCCACGATGGGGCAGCCCATATCCTTTAATTAATGAAAAAATGTGGAAACACAGCAACAACAGTGATACAACAATGATGAAACACATTTATTCATTTAATGTCTTGGTAGGGGTATGAGATTAGATTAATAATCCTGGAGAAATTACCTGGGAGCTCTGGAGAAGAAAAGTGTTGGAAAAACCTCTTGTTGGTGAATTTTAAACAATGAAGAGATGATGGATCAATTATCGGAGTTTCGATCAAGCATCAACAGATCGATGAACAACATGCATAGACTCTTTCCTCGTCATTGATTGATACAATTCCATGTGGGGGTTGTTATTTGATTCTATTCTTCCTTATTCTTGGTTTTAGATGACAAACGTGGGTCAACCCACGAACATGTTGACCCGAGGTTCAATCGTTCTTGCAGGAGGTTTCTAACTATGGGATGGTTTAGGGAAATGAATTTTTGTTCAATTGTTCTACTAAAACCTTCTAACAAGAGAGAATTAACGCCATGAAGAACGATGGCGTAGGTTTGTTCCTAGATTTGTTTTTTGTTTTCCCCCTTCCATTTGACATACATTCTTCACTTTCTTCACATTATTTTCATGTTAAATAATGGTTGATTGTTTCATAATCATTCTTGCCACAATGATCCGACATCATAGATCTGGAATAGACATGGCACTAAGGTGGTGTGAAGACAACGATGACAGGTTGATCGATGTGGCGTGTGATATTCCATCAATCGAGTGATTTTCAGAGGAAGGGATTGCAACAAAGTTACAATCCCATATTAGTGAAGAGGGAATCTCGGGGGATCCATAGAAACTTATGGATTCATAAATGGAAAATCAGAGATAGTTTGGTGGCTTGCTGAAAAACCCCATGGGGCATTGTGGTGGTTGTGACTGTTGTGTCCATGCATCTACCCACACGGAGGAGGTCGCAGCCTCAGCCGCGACATTGACTCAGACCCATGGCACAATTCCACGAGCGTGCGGATTTGGCGGATAGCAACTTACGTCAATGTTTCACAGAGGCGGACAAGGTGGAAGATGTTTCGTCCCCAAAAAGCACCACCAACCCACTCCGTTGCGGGTCAGACCTACAGCCCAGTGGGCCGGATCGGGCCTAGTTGGACTAGGGTGCCCCAATGGGCCAGATTTGACCTAGGTCATGTTGGTGGGCTTCAAAACGGGAAGGGTTTTGTCAGTCCGACCGGGTCATACTGGACATGGACCCAACCAACCCATTTTTTCTCAATCGTCCATAAATATCAAGTGGAGCGTCTGCCTGATGAGTCGTCTATAGAGTTGGGACACTTCCAATGATATAGTAATTTTAAAATACCTTAAGTGAGTTATTTTTAATGTTGGTAAATGGAATAATGGTTTTAGGAGTAGGTCCCTCTGGTACAAACATTCTTGAGTAGGAATCGGCCTATTTCATAATGTTAGAAACCTCATGTCATGGGGTGGGGGTTCGCTTCCTTTGGGTAGCTTCCTTAGAGGGTGTAACTCCCTTGAAGGACTTGGGTGTGGGTTCTCGAATATGTTCATGATGTTAGAGTAGGTACTCCCCTATTAGACCAGGGAGTGGATCCTTTATACATGGAGTCGGTACTCCCTTATAGGGCTAGTGTGAGGGTCCTCCAAATATATTTTACATAGATTCTGTACTCCCCTATCAGGTAGGGTTCGAGTCCTATATGATTGGAGTCAGTACTGCCCTATTGTTTCAGGTTGTGGGTCCTCCACACATGATCGAATAGAGTTAGTACTCCCCTACCAGGTAGTGTGTGGGTCCTCTTTGATAGGAGTCAGTACTCCCCTGTTGTTTCAGGGTGTTGGTCCTCCACACATGATGGAATAGAGTTGGTACTCCTATACCATTCAGGGTGAAAGTACTATATGATAGGATTCAGTACTCCCATGTCTTACTAGTGTGCGGTTCCTCCACACATGAACGATAGAGTTGGTACTCCTCTGTCGTACCGGTGTGGGGGTTCTCTACTCACTGATTAGTACTCCCCTACTTAGTAGGGTGTGGGTCATCGATTGGAGTTTGATATCCCTCGGCTGTCGGACATAGTAGCAAGAAGTTGGCCCATACCCTTGGTGAGAACGTTTTCTTTATAGGATCTAGAGTGTATAGGAGTGAAGAAGGTTTCTTGAGATCGTTAGGACGAGGGCTCCCTCATCTATGTATAGTAAGAAGGGAGGGCCTCTCCACTTGGGTTTACTCAGTCATGCATTGGGCACAGGACATCGATGATTGAACCTCTAGTGATGGGAATTGGAGAAATACCTAGTAAGATGTTCATGATGTAGTACATTCTCCAAGACATACCAATAGAAATGGTATTTTTGTTCCTGATGGACTGTTCCCCTCAAACGACTACCATCTTGGATGGTTGATCTCTTGGAGCGTGTTTCTCTTGGTTTTATGTGTTGTCTTTCAAACCTATGATGGGAATCATGTTGTTGTATATGAGGTTGGAACCTTATGATTCTTAGTGTCTGAAACTAGTATATCTAGATGTTCTTGGTATATGTATGGGAATATAACTTTTTGGAGCTAACTGTTCATTTCTTTATGGGTATTCCTTTTTTATTTACCTTTGTGGTTTTAGGGTGTCCTACAGAGTATTGTTTTACTCACACCTATATGGGCCTTGCCAACACGTGTCGTGTATTCTGTAGACGTTCTATGCTTTGAGGAAGTTTGGGGAGGTCGAGGACCAGGTGGTGCTCTTTGAAATCAGATAGACGACATGTACTCCTACGGCTTCAGGTTTCTACCCTTCACCTACCAAACAGGTATGGTTATTGGCAGACGAGCTTTTAGGACTTAGAGTTTTACTTGTGTTATGTATTTCTTTTGGAGGGATTGTATACTAGACTGATTTTATACCTTTTACTTTACTTTTGTTTCACTCTAGTTGTGTTATACTTAGTGGTTTAGATTCATAGATTCCTTAGCTCTTTACTTCCTTTCATCTTTGGTTGGGAGTTGTGTGCATGTGTGTAGGTACTTAGGATAATGCCTTCCATTTGATGGATATGCCTACTCAATGCTAGTCACCAGCCCCTGGACTATTGAAAGTAGGCTTGGGGTAGTCACAACATGGGACCCAGGGGATGGTTCATGACATCATTCATCATATCAGAACCCATATAATGAAATGGGTTTCATAAACACCATTAAATCATTACATAACCCATGAAAATAAAATGGGTTTCATAAATATCATTCCATCATAAAGATAACCCATTATCAGAAAGAATAATAATGGTTTCAGTAAATCAAATACCTATTTAAACATAAATAACATCAAATAATGTCATCATGGATTGAAATCAATTTTGATAAATCACTTGAAAAAAATTCTTGGGGAAAATATCATTTTTATAAAGAAAAAATTTTCTATTACTAAAATTCCATGAAATTTTAAAAGAAAAAATTTTATTTGAAAATAAAATTTTAATATTATAAGGGAATATTCAAAATTTTAAGGAATCTTTATATATTAAAATTCCATTCATACCATATAAGTTAAAGAAACATTATTTTTTTTACTTTCCTAGAAAAGTCACTAAGTAACTATTTTTTAAAAAATTACAATAATATACCTTTCAAAACATTTAGTAAAAAGGTTAAATAATAAAAAATGACTTTAAACATCCATATAATAATAGTAAAAACATTTTTTTGAAAACATAGACATAAAATTGAAAATATTCCCCAATAGAGTCCTCAAATGAAATAATGGAAAATATTGATAAGAATGTGAACTAAATACCCATTACTTTATAATCAGTATAATTGTATTCCCAATGAAAGAAATAAAATTATATAGATATTATAATATCATAATATTCTAGAAAATACTCATCCAATACATTCATGGGTATTATATACACCTCATTGAAGAAACAAGTAATGTATAAGGTATATGTCCAACGGAAATAAAAGTGAGACATAAATCTCTTACCTTATGTCTTGTGTCTATTCATATTTTTTCAAACATAAAATATAATAAATATAAGTTTATTATATAAAAAGTAAAGAACCATATTAAATTACATCATACCATTTAAGGTTTATGTATGACCTTATATTACTCATTTATTAACCATTCTATGTTAGTGTTGCATTTCATGTAATATCCACTTATTTTGACTTATTATTCTTGATCGTCTTACCAAGATCTTGGTTTACTCATTTAAAAAATGTATATCCTGAAACTAGTATCATATATATTTAGTATATAAATATTTATAATAATATTTATACAATATACATATTAAATGGAATACATTGTTCAGGGAGATGGTAGGTCGTTCTTACGGATGAATATTATTTTCCATTTAATTATCACTTGAAAGCAATAAATTAAATGAAATATATGTATATGTATATATAATAATTAAATAATAATAAATAAATCAAATATATAATTTTCAAATAGATTACCCACCATAATTCCCAACCATGAGAGGTGCTAAATAAAAAACTAACAATGTCGTTTCATGAGGTAGTAGTTCTACGTACATAAGAATGGTAAGTTATTTACCCATTTGATGGAAGTGTGTATGGTTTTAGGTAGAAAACTTAGAATTAAAATAAATAAGTATATTTAGGATAATGATGTTATTATATAATCATTTGATAATAGTATTTTAGGGAGTATATAATGAAAATAAAACAAAAGAGCTTGTCAAAGGGTGTTATCTCTTCTTTAGTAACTCCTATTTGTTTCCACCAAATGGATTCCTTGAATGGATTTATAAATAAATGGACGATTCCCAAATTAAGGTAGGTATGATTTGAGTATATTTTTATATAGAATTTTTGAACCAAATATGTTATTTATATTGAATAAAAAAATAAGAAGAGTTTCCCTTTTATAAGATATGGGCGGAGCACTCTTGGAATTCTTCAAATTATTAAATTTTAATAAATTCAATCCCTATCAAAATACATCAAAAAACTCATGAATTAGAATATAAGATAATATATTAATTTAATATCATCAAGGAAATATTTTAGACATGTTTTGATATTATTTTTAACCTTATAATTTTGATTAACTCTTAGTTATCCTTTTTTAATTTTAACAAAGATAACAAATTTTACAATATTAAAAGGTTGTAATTTTTAATATGTGATGTTAATTAAATCATAAATTTATAATTAATATCATTTTAGACCATATTATAATTTATTTTTGTTTTTAAATATGTTTTATTATATTTAAATATTTTAATAAAATATTATTTTCATAAAATACCATAAGTGTCAATTCTCACACTATTCATTAAATTGACGTGAGGAAAATAAAAAAAAGAGTATAAATTGAAAAAATTAATTTAATACACATATAGCATGTCATATTATCCTATAAAATTATTGTATAACCATAATTAGGTAATATTTTATTACTTTTAATATTTATAATATCATTTAATTGATTGTTTCATTAATTGAATAATTATAGCATCATCATTTTTAATTACGTATGATAATTATTTATTCAATAAAAATTAATAATAAATTTCAATAATGTATATAAAATTTTTATATTTCATAATGATATACATAGTCGATCATGTATTTTATTTATCCATCTATTAAAAATATTATACTTATTAAAAGTAAGAGTGACATTTTGTCACTCTCTTTGATTTTAATAATATCTAAATAATTATCAAGGACAGTTGTCCATTAAATAATTAAAATTCATATAAATATGTAATATGGGTCGAATTATTTTCATAAAATAAAATTTTATCATGTTTTAGGGTAGTTTTATAATATATAGAATGTTTTTTTACCATTAATTTCCTGATGTACCCTTAACCATTATAGAAAAAAGTATCAATATTATTATTCATACTGTCTAAAAATAAAAGGGATTTAGTTACTAAATTTGGACTATCTGATTTCCAATATAGAATCCATTTTTCAAAATAAAAAACACATAATTGGTTAAAATTAGTTTAAAATTAATACCACTGAAAGAATCACAAAATAGGTTTTAAAAGTGAAAACATCCAAAAGATTGACTTGTTTTTATATCCATATTCAATGTGAAATTGAATATAATTACATAAATTGTATTAAATGATAAAAATTGATATAATTATACTTTTAGATAAATAAAATATATAATTTAATGTTATAAATTAATTCTATGAAAAATATTTTTTCAATTAAAATTCGGTATTTTCATTATTCATAAAAACTAGAACTTATTAGAAGAATACCAAAAATTAAATCAAAGTAAATTTTGATATTCCTATTTAAAAGAAGAAATTTATTTTTTCAAATATAATTTATTAAGGTTTAAAAAACTATATTTAAAACCACTGCACCATCAAAAGGGGAAAACTGTCTTTTAAAAAAAATACTTCTTTTATGCATGAAATTGGATTGGTTTTTATATCCTATCTAAAAAATACATAAGATGAATGTTAAAAAATTATATTGAATATTATATATATATATCATTAATAATCCAACATGAGTGATTTTTTTATCTATATTTATAAAACACACTTATATATAGGCATCCAAACTACATTTCTTTTTATTTTGAAAGGGATTTACATTGATTTTTAACTAATAAGTCAAATAATTAAATGTAACCCAATATTTTCATAATTCAGTTAATCTTGTTCATACCTTCTGTTATAATAGCTATGTCATAATTGTCTTTTTTAAATAATTATAATAATACAGCGATGTTTTGTATAAACCTAGTATTGTATGTAAATAAATCTAAGTTGGTGTTGTTTGTAGCATATGCTTAACATAGTGTAGTGTATAACAGAATTCATCAAATAAATTTAATTTATTCAAAAAAATCATAAAAAATCAATGGGTTACATTCTACCCCAAATAAAATTAAATTCCCCCTCAAAATTAGACATTATGATTCAATTAAATGAGGATATGTGTTCTTCATCTTATAATAAAGTTTGCACGTAGCTTCCTCTAAATGTTGTTTTTTTCAAAAAAATGATGAGGTAGGTGGTATTTTTTCATTGAACATTCATTGTATGATCCGTAACTTCAACTTTTTTTTCCTCATAAGAAAGTTACTTCTTTAGTGGTATGATCCCTATGTTTGATACATGTGAAGGGTCAGGTATGTAATTCCTTAGAAGAGATACATGGAACACATCATGTACTTAATAGAGATTTAGAGGAAGTTCCATGTAATCGGATAATATCCTGATACGATAAACAAGCACGAAGGTTCAAATACACCAAGGGCTAACATTCCATTTCTTCCTGAACCTCATAACCTTCTTCCTTGAAAAAATACATAGAAACACCTTCTCACCACTTTCAAATTCTAAATCATGATGTCAGTTTTCATCATAACTTTTCTATCGAATTTGAGATGACATGATATAATTTCGAATAGTCTTAACCTTATAATCCATCTCAACAGCAATCTCGTGTCCCAATATCTTTGTTTCTCTAACTTTATCCTAGCACATTGGATCTCTATATTTCTTCCCATAGATTTATTAACAAGGATCCATATGAATGCTTGAGTGAAATATACTATTGTAAGAAAACTATACTAGGGGAAGGTGTTGATCCCAACAACCTTAGAAATACTGAGAACAAGATGTCAACATATATTCTACTTTTTGAATTGTTCTTTTGGACTAGTCATCCATCTAAACATTATAAGTTGTATTAAAACTCTATTCTATATCAAGTGCTTATTGAAGACTTCATTGTAATATTGAGGTAAATCATGGGTCCCAATCATATACAATAGAATGTGGTACTCCCTAAAACCTTACCACTTCTGTAATTTATATCATTGAAAGATAATCTCAATAGAAGTCTTCTCTCATAGAAATTAAGTGTGCTAACTTATTAAGGTAATTTACTAACACCCCAATATTATTAAACCATTTAGAGGGTTTGGGGAGTCAAATTGAGAAAATACATATTGATGTTCTCCCATTTCCATTCTGGTATGGGTAATGGATGTAGCAACACATTATATTTTTATCCTTCATCCTTATCTTTTTGGCATACCAAGCATCGAGATAACAACACTACGATATCTCTCTTCAAGTCATCCCCTGAAAATTATCCCTTTAAATATATATACATATTTTTACTTCCATGATGAATAAATAATGAATAACAATGATAATCCTCTAATCGATCATTCTTTAAATCGAGTAAGGATAGAACACATTCACGGTTCTCGAATTTTATCATTCCATATTGATCTAGGTTAAGATAAAGAAAAATTCTGACCTTCTTTTTCTGCTCTGCTTCTTCCTTCTATACCTTTTTATTATTCACTTGGATGGAGGGTTTAACATTTAATTGAGTTATATAATATTTTATCCATAATTTAATATTTCTAGATCCATCCTTCAGAAATCCATAAAAATTAGATCTTTTGAAATCCTCTTCGTGGATAAGCTAGCATGATCCTTTCGAGTAAAAGAATCAACCACCTTATTTTTTTCCGAGGGTGGTAATGTGTTGAGCAGTTATAATCATTATCATCTTTATCCATCTCCTCTAGTTCATGTTAAACTCCTTTTGTGTGATTATATATTTTATACTTTTTTGGTCATTATATATATCACTCTTTTTTCTACAGAGATAATGCCTCTATATCTTTAATTAAAAAATTATAAAAGAGAAATCCAAATCCTAAGTTGCATACTTTATCTCATGAATCATCAACAATTATGAGGCATACACGATAACCATGTTATTATTCACATGGAAACATCCTAATTATTTCTTATATTCAACACTCTAGATTAAAAAACCTTGTCCATTACCTAGTAATGTTAGCATAAGTGATCTTACCAACCATCTCTTAAGTTCCATAAATTTTTCTTACATTCATCTATCTATAGGAACTTTTTCCCCTTCCGAGTTAACTTGGTTAGAGGATTAGTTAGTCATGAGAAATTATCCTAAAACCATTGATAATATCCATCTAAACCAAGAAAATTGTGGATCTCATTCATCATGGTTGGTATAGGCCCGCATTCAATTTCCTCTCTCTTCGATGGATCTACTGTTATACCATCTCTTGAGATTATGTGGCAAAAAAATGAAACCTTTTGCATCCAAAAATCACATTTTGAATTTTTTTTTATACAATTTATCTTTTATTAGGGTCTTTAGAACAATTCTCAAGTGGTCTTCATGCTCTTCCATTCTATTAGAATAACTAATAATGTCATCTCTAAAGACTACCACAAACTGATCAAGGTAATCTGTAAAGACTATATTAATCAAATCCGTGAATATAGAAGGGTAATTAGTAAGAATAAAGGGATCATAATATATTCATAGTGACCATACCTTTTATGAAATTCTATATTGGGTATATTCCCCTTATTGACACTCAATTAATGATATCCGGAATGAAGTTCAATCTTGTAAAATTATCGACCTCTGCATAGTTGATCAAACAAATCATAAAAATTGGGAAGAAGAAATTTTTTCTTGATTTTGATATTGTTTAACTCCTGATAATCATTTTAGAGTTCCATTTATCCATCATTCTTTTTCCAAAAATAATTGATACACCCCAAGTTGACACATCTAGATGAAGAAATCCCTTATCAATGTTTTCTTGGAGTTGCTTCTTTAATAACTTCGACTCGATTGGGGACATTATATAGGGACTATTTCAAATTCATGTATAACTAGGTATGATTTCTATCAATAACTAAAATTCAAAATTTTGTCGAAGGCTAGGAAACTATTCCAAAAAAATATTTGAAAATTAAAGAAATAGGAAAAGCATCGATATTCATTTTCTACCCAAGAATTTGATATAATCAGTCCTTCAGAATGGGAATTAATACCCATACACTGGATGTAATATCTACAATAAGTTCATAATTATAATCACATTTATAGATGATCATATGTTAGTTTGAAACATCAAACATAACTTCCATTTCTTGGAAATTGATGTCAGATTTATACAAAGAAGGCCTATCCATGCCTAAGATGACATCAAATTAATCTAGAGGAAGAATCAAAATATTTACTGGAAACACATTCCCACACATTTGAACTAGAGAGAAATCATATACTTGAGGTGAAATCATCATACTATTAGGGGTTTTCACTAAAATTCCATATTTAACCATTATGGTGAAATATGAACTCCCTTATAAAATTATTTAGATATGAAAGAGAGGGTAGATCTGAAATCAAATAAGTCATTAGTAGTTCTAGAGTTGATGGTATGTGTACCTTTCACCACATAATTATCTCACCACTCATCAGAAATAGTGATCGCATGATATTTCCCTTTTACCTCAACATAAGAGGTTTCTGACTCCTATCGTCATCACTAACCCTCAAGTTTGGGAACTAGTTATCATAATGACCATTATCCTTACACTTGAAGCATTGAAGTGTAGTAGGTTCATTTTATGTAGATTTCCATCTATTCAAATAATTAGACAACTTCTTCCCACTATTAAATCAATCAATTTATTTATGTTCTTCCCTTCCCCAATTAATGATTTATTAAACCCCATATGAAAATTTCCTCTTTGATTCTTTCCACACTTAGTGCATAAATTAAGTATCATAATCTTTTCTTCATGGTTTTTATATTTTTATTTGAACATTATCTTCCTTTTTCTGTTAAAACCATGAGATTTATATGTGACTCCAACCTCTATTTCATCCTTCACTACACAAATCATAATATCTACATTGCTACTAAAGTCTCTTATGTCGAAATCCATTTTGAGACTTGGATTTAAATCATTGAAGAATCGATAAACCTTGATTTGTGTTTTGATGATAATTCTATAATCGTACCTCATAAGTTCTGAAAAATTAGACTCATAAGTCCCCAAATATTCATCATCCTATTTCATCAACTCAAAGAATTCCTTTTCCATCTTCTTATGAAGGACATGCGGATAGTACTTATTGAATAATTAGTTCTTGAACTTGTCCCAATCCGTGTATTCAATCTCCACATGATTCCTCTTATTCATGATTACATTACACCACTGGTCTGCTTTGACTTCTAACTAATAAAAAGGTAGAATGAATTTCCCATGTTATTTACACTGGATAATGGAGAATATATTTTCCATGGTATTGATCAATTTTTCAACAACATATAGATCAGAAGACCCACTAAAAGAAGGTGGATGATGCCTCATGAAGAACTCAACAGAATGTTTTCCCTCCTTTTCTCATTGGAATTACAACATGGTTCATAGCATGATAAGTTTTGGTGGGCATAAAAATAATATTATTCACTAAAACTCTCATACCATTTCGGTTCCTCGTGAGGAAAATTATTGCATTGTACATCACAATATCCATTAAGGTAGTTCCTAGGGGTTATAACCATTGACTAAAACCAAAAATCACGAATTAAGAAACAATTTTCATAGTAAGGGACCACATAATCATTAAATCCCACTTAAATGATGTATAAATTATGACAGCTTCATTAATCTAGGACAATTTAGGCTTATACTTAGATACATCCCTAGACATATGCTTAGAAATATCTCTAGGTATATCACCAAATTATTCTCATCCTAGTTTCGAAAGGTTAAATAAACCCCCCACTGATACCAAATATATTGACCCTCACTTTTCACACATTAACATTTCATTATTTTGTGGAATACTTAATACATTGCACAAAAAATTTCAAAAGACCGTATTAGTTTAACACCATTGGAAACATGAAAAAAAAACATTTGTACATAAGTGATCTACATTATCTCCCACTATATTCATCATGAATAGAACCCATATTAGAGATATAATACATAATAAATATTTTCACAACCTGGGGGAAAGGAAACATAAAAAGGGTGAGATCAGATGATCAATAAGGGTAAACAAGGGACATATATAAGTATATAATGAGAATAATGGTATGAGAACATGATCATGAAAATGTAAAATAATATCATGAATATCAAATATCATAAACAAGAGTCATGGGATAGATATTGGAAGTTCATAAGACCAGAATCATAAGAGAATCAAGTGCATAATCCATGAAAGCGTAACATTGGAATATGACATAGAATTTGTGACTGACACATAAACATGTAATATTATTTATTAAAAGTCATGGTGCATTGAAACAATGTACCATGACAGTTCATGTGGAATACACATACTGTACGAAAAACACCACCATACCAATTTTCAATCCTTTCCGTGTAAGGGATCGGGTTTCCCTATCATCCCATAATGGATTGGGTTTCCCCATCTTCTATAGTGGATCAATCTCATCTACTTGATTCCCATCATTATTTCATGAGATATAAATCTTTACAAAATGAATTAGAGCGATATATATTACCCACCCATCACATAATGAAACTATTAATATGTGTTCCACAAGAACATATATCATTCCTCATATCATAACCCATGGAATGAAATTGGTTTTATAAACATCATTTAATCAGAACATAACCCACAGAAAAGAAATTTGTTTCATAAATATCATTCCATCATAAAGATAAAGAATTATTTGAATGAATAATTATGGTGTAATTTCATTATACCTTTAGTAAAACATAATAGAAATTTAATAATGTCATCTCATAACGAAATTAATTTTTATATATCACTTGAAAACAATTCTTGAGGAAAATATCTTTCCTTTTTTGGAAACATTTTACTTTCATAAAATACCACAACATATTAAAAGAAAAAAATATTATATGAAGATAACATTATAATATTATAATGGAATCTACAAAACATTATAAAATCATGATGGTGTAAAATATTTTTCATCCTATATATGTTAAAAATATATTCATTTCAAACTTTTCCTAGAAAAGTCACAAATTACCTTCTTGGAAAACAAGCAAAAGAAACCTTTCAAACCATGTATTGAAAAGAAAAAAATGGGTAAAACTAAATTTAAAAATACATAGTATAATAGTAAAAACATTTTTTAAAAAATTATTTAGAAAATATGTAAATGGAATATATATATATATCCCAATGGAGACTTTAAATGAAAAAATTACAAATATTTATGAAATTTTGAAATAAATACTCATCACTTTATAATAAGTAGAATCGTAATCCCAAAAAATTAAATAAAATTATAAGGATATGAAAATACCATAATATTGTATAAAATACTCATAAAAGGAATTCATGGGACGTATACAAACCTTATAGAAGAAACAAGTAGTGTATTAGGCATGTGTCCCACTGAAATAATAGTGAGACATAAATGCCTTACCTTATGTCTTGAATCTCTTCTTATTAATTAAAACCTATTTTATAATAAATTGATGTCCATTATACATATATTACGAAACCATATTCAATGACATCATACCATATATTATTTACTTATGACCTTTTTTACCTATTTATTATCTATTCCATGTTAGTTTTATGTTTCCGGTAATATTGTCTTGTTTTGACTTGTTATTCATGATCATCTTAATTAGATAATGACTTACTCCTTTAGATAATAAAGAAAATTATTTAAACATCATATATATTTAGTATATAAATATTTATAATATTTTTTAATCAATATAAATATGAAATGGAATACACTATTAATGGATACGGTAGGTTGTATGTACGCATGAATATTGTTTCCTCTTAATTATCATTTTATAGAAATAAATGAAATTAAATATATTTATATATATACTAATTATAGAAGAATAAATACACCATATTTAACATACATAAAAATAATTTGACTCATAATTACTAACAATGAGGGGTGGTAACAAAAAAAAATGAACAACATGATTTCGTCAGGCGATAGTTCACTGTACACAAGAACGGTAGGTTCATTACTCATTTGATGGTCGTGTGTACGAGTGTAGGTTGAAACCATAGAATAAAAAAATAATTATATTGATAATACTATGTTTATTATATAATCATGTAATAAGAGGATTTTGGAGAGTGTATAATTAAAATAAAATAAAAGATGTTGTGAAAGGATGTTAACTCTTCATTGGGTAGCTCCTCATGGTTTTCACCAATGGGATTCATTGGATAGATTTATTTCAAAATGGAGGATTTTAAAATAAGGGGAGATAATTGTAGGATATGTTTATATATTTTGGATAAAACAATTTTTTTTTTAATTTTGATGAAAAGTGAATAAGAGTTTCCCTTTTATAAGAGAGGGAAGGGACACTCTTGGATTTATACAAACTATTGAATTATAATAAATTAAATCCCAAAAAATATCCCTAAAAGTAAATTAAGTAATAAATAATGTGATTTAGGATTTTAATGTCATCAAAAATATATTTTATACTATGTTTTGAATTATTTTGAACCATATAATTTTGTTTAGCCTTTAGTTAACCTATCTTTATTTTCACTATGGTAACAAATTTTCCAATGATAAAAGGTTTTAGTTTTTACATATGTGATGTTAATTAAATCATAAATGGATAATTTATATCATTTTAGACCATATTATAATTTAATTTTATTTTTAAATTTGTTTTATTATTAAAAAAATTAATAAAATATTTTCTTCATAAAATATCATAAGTGTCAATTTTGAAACAATAAATTACTTTGACTTTATGGAGATCAACACAATAAGAAAACATCAAGAAAAATTGTTTCATTAAACTATATAATGTCCTATTATCCTTTAAATTTATTTTATCACTTTAATTACGTAAACTTTTATTTATTTTAATATTTATAATAACATTTAATTGATTGTTTCATTGACCGAGTAATTATTGCATCATCATTTTTTAAATAATTTTCCATAATTACTTTTTCACTAAATTTTTAAAAAAACTATGATGTATATAAAAAATATATTTCATAATAACATATATAGTCAATCATATATTCTATTTTTCTCCATATTAAAAATATTATACCCATTAAAAGTAATAGTGTGACATTTTGTCAATCTCTTTGATTTTAATAATATCTAAATTATTATCATGTAAAAGTGTCTATTAAATAATGAAATTTAGAATACTTGTGAGATACGGGTCAAATTAGATTAATCTATCAAAATATTATCATGTTTGGGGTTTTTTTCCAATAATTATAATATTATTTTTACCCTTAATTAATGGATTTACCCTAAACCGTGGTAATAAAAATTACCAAAGCCATTATTCATACTGTCAAAAAATAAAAAAGATATAATTGCTAAAATTTTAAATTCTGATTTCAAATATGGAATCCATTTCTCACAATTCGAAACAAATAATTATATCAAATGAACTTAATATTAATCCCATTGATGGAATGAGAAAATTAGTTTTTAAAGTGAGAATATCCAAAAGATTGAATTGTTTTTATATCTAAATTCAGGTGGATTTTATTCAAATAACCTATATTGTATTAATTTTTCAAAACATTATCTAATTATACTTTAAAAAACTAAATATATAATTTAATACTAACAATTATTTCAATGAAATAATTGTTTTCAATTAAAATTCATTATTTTTCAGTATTCATCAAAACCTGAAACTTATCAGAAAATTACCAAAAATTAAACCAATGTAAATTTTAATGTTTATATTTTAAAAAAGAGTTTTATTTTTTAAAAAAAATTTATAAAAGTTTCAAAATCTATATTTAAAAAATTGGGACATTAAATGGTAGAAAACTAATTTTTTTGAAAAACAATTCTACTTTTATATGTAAAATTGGATTTTTTCTTATATGGTTTCTAGAAAAAACATAAGATGAATGTTGAAAAATCATGTAGATTATATTACACATAAATATTTCATTAATTATATAATATTATTGATTTGTTTATTTATTTTTAGAAAACACACATGCACATAGGTTTTTAGAAAGACATTTCCTTTTATTTTTAAAAATTGTTTTACATTGATTTATAATTAATTGGTCAACAAATTATTTGTAACCCAGATATTTCATAATTCAAATAACCTCATTCATACCTATCATTATAAAATCTAGTTTATAATTGTATTTTTTTAAATATGTATAATAATAAAATTATGTTTAGTAAAAACACATTGTTGCATGTAATGAAAGTTAATCTAGTGTTCTGTGTAGAGAAAGATTTACTTAGTGTAGTGTATAATACAAGACATCAAAGATATTTAATTTATTTGAAAAAAAGGTATATAAAAACATGGTTTGTTACAATTGAACTATGGTTTCAATTATCCATTATATTATTTGATATGATGGATGATAACCACGGTATTATGATATGTGATATCCCTTGAGGATAGTTTAGAATCCGGCATAGGCTGAAGCAGATTTTGAGGGTTTAGATTTCCTCAGTAACCTGGTATTTTATGTGGTTTATTAAAGAATAATTTATACTGTGATAAGTATTAACTTATACATTTTAAATATTTATTTATACAACTGGATACATTGTAATTGACTGGATATTTTTTTGATGTTGTTGGTGGTGGCCTATTGAGTTATACTCACACCCTACATGGGCTGACTGATCAGTACTCGAATAGACGTCATTTTATGGATGATATTTGGTCAAGGGATCTAGGTTAGATAGAATAGTTGGGATAGATTTTGGAAGAGGGAACCATATGTGATTCTGGACCCTATTTGGAGTTGTCAGTGTCTCTATTTATTTTGGATTTTTCATATTGACACCTAAGATGTACTTGAAATGACATATCTAATGTTTAGTTTAGTATTTTTTTGTTTCTTGTTTTTTTCATCATGTGATACTGGTGGTGTTTGGGTTATGGTTATATCTTTTAAAAATTCTAATTTATTTACAATATTTTTCTACTTTGATAAAGTGGTTATAGTCTCCCTATGATCGATATTAGACCTTCACTTCTAGTGAGCAGTCTCTGGAATATAGGCAGATGCACTTGAGGTCATGTGACCAAATGGATCAGGGAACTGGTGTGTGGCCTCCATGATGGGACATTACACACATGGATTCTCATTCCAACTCTAATTCTGATGGGTTGTTCATTGAGGTAATCTTCATATTTCCCCCATAACCATGGTTACTTATAGTTCTATACATTACTAAAACTGAAACGGTTGACATGAATGATGAAACATTTACATTATATAAATATAATTATAATCATAAAAAGAAATTAAACCTAAAAAAATCACATCGTTTTACATTTTTATGTTGTCCCATTATTTCTTTAGTTAAACCTATATCAATCTTAGTTTGTTCTATCCTACTTTAAGTTCTATTATCATATAATTATCAACCTAATTCCTCTATGTAACAAGGAATTTAATCCTTAATAGTTATTTATAAAGCGTATATGATCAATTAAAGGATATCCACTGAGATTTTAAACTATTTGTGTAGTAAGATACGATTCTCCATGCACCCAAATTATGGTTGAGGTATACTCCATCAACCTTTTTTGGGTTTATTGCCCTTGGATGGATTTATGCCAAAATGATGTCCACTTGTAGTATCCCGAAACTAATGTGTTTCTAAGAAAATCATCTACTCAAGACATTATCATTATTTCAGGACATCAATCTATAATTAGACTCATCATTAGGGTTTTTAATAAGTTTACCTAAACCTATCACTATAATTAACTAAACTAATCTTCAAAAATATCTAAACTAATCTCTAAAATTACTAACCTGGTCTCCATAATAACTACACACTTAACTAATAAAAAATAATGAAACCCATGTGAAATATAACATAAATAATACATTAATCGCATGATTTAAAAAATACATATCTCAACAGTCACATAATTCATGGACGCAAAGGGTTAGTGTCTTGGAAATTAGTTATATAAACATATTATTTATAACACTTGAAAAAATTACTATATAATTGTTCTCATCTAGGCCCTTTCTTAGACATTTAACATGATATAATCATATTTATAACTTTGGGACTGGAAAAATAATAAATCGGTGCTCTTAGACAAATAATAATGGAAAAAATAGCCCGAAGGAAGACATAAATATCAAAATAAAATATCAAAAGATAGTGGGTGACATTCATAAAATATATTATAGTAACATAGTATCTTAAAATACCATTAATGAATAATAATAGATAACACACAGGTCATAAGACTTATCAATAGTTGGTATTTCCAAAATTTACACTATAAGTAGAAGTGATCATTCTAGTATACGTTGTGATCAAATCCATAGGGGCCAAAGAAGTAACCTTGAGACACTCGATTATGTTTGTGATTTTGGTTATGATGTGGCCAACCTTGGGGTTTATTGAAATTGGGATAATATAATAGTAAAGTAACTAAGATATTAATTTGAATTGAATAAAGAAAACACCTTAAGATTTTAAAAAAAATAATTGAATAAGATGGACTGATCCTTTATTGTTTCTTAGACTAGAATGGATGTGATTGTTTTCTTTAGAAAATTCAGATCATTGGTTCAAGAAGTTTCTACTAAATAAGATAAGTCCCTAATATCTTTAACCAATTTTATCCCTGAAAAATTTCTTGTTTAATCACCGATTAACTCATATGTTCAAATTAATGATAACTCCAGGGATAACTCAAAATATGTCATTGTTAAAATTGGAGAAGATAAAGAAAAAAATAATTCATTCAACTGAACTCTTAAAGTAATGAACTAATTAAATAATATAACCACATAAGATAACCTCCAATATATCCCCATTAAACTCCCTAAAATATACCCATAATATGTTTATTCTTCCATTTATGAAAACCTCTCAATTGAAGGAAGAGTTCGACTTAAAGAAGAAGGATTGAGGAAGAGAAAACAAATGAAAAATGAACACTCCCCTATTTTGTAAAGGATTTTTCTCTTCCCTGAGTAAATAAATTCGCACCTTAATTAAGTGGTATCAAATTGTAAACAAAGAAAACATAAAATGAGAATAATAAGATGTTTAATTAAGAATAAATGTTGAATTTGAACAACATACATGTGAAATAAAAACTTAAGACAATAAAATTGTAACATAACATTATATTTAAAACACACACCTAGGCACCCCAACTACTTAAACAACACTACCTTAAATAGAAATTTATAAATCCTTGGGATGAGCCCCCAATATTACAAGTCTTTACAATTTATTATGGTAAGCCTATTGTGGTGGAAAGTTTTTGGAATGTGAAATTTTCCACCCAAGAATGGAAATAGGATCAAGCTTGCATCCACCAAACAAAAGCGTGTAAATGAACTTATAAATGGTTGAATTTGGGTGTTCCGTAGAAGAAGAAAATAAATCCCTGGACGTTACCTTGAATCTTATAAATTTTTACACCAATTTTATGTTTTTTTAAGATATGATTGAAATGGTGTGCTATTTTTTTGTGCCACAGAATCTGGACGATAATTTCATCTTCAATTTGAACCATTGAAAACTTCCTTTAAAACTCAAAAATAGATCTTGTCACCATTGGATGAAATTTTAATAAACTTGTCATATATTGAAATAGTGGGTTCCCTAGACCTAAATATTCCGTGATTTTGATTACCATATCATGTATACAGTTAGCTATGCATGATTTCATCTTACCATTGTAGTGTAGACTATTCTGTATCCACTCTTAAAATGGTAATGTACAAAGGTTAATTGTCATATCGAAAGGTTATAGTAGTTCCCAGGATATAATGAGAACCTCTAGATACAATGAAATTAATCTTAAATATATGTTCTATAGTCTAGATACATATTACTGATTGGACACAGTAGATGTTTGACTATAAGGTGATGGGGGCTCATAAGCATTGAGACTACTTCTCATGAAGTTCACACTTGGTGATCTCTAGTAGTGAGATCATGAGGACTGACCAACCAATAGGAACACCACATGTTTTGGGTGTCAATGGACGTTCCTTTCTATGATCATGTGTGTTGGCCTCCTGACTTGAGATCATTACCAATGTATGTCCCTTGATTATGTACTGTGATGTAAGACAAAAACTTGGGAGATGATGTCGTGGTGAGTTAGTTTGTGTTGGGTGTGTCGTTGGTGGCATGCCATTGGTTGAATGGTCAAGAAAGGATTTTCCGCTTCCAGGTTATGGAAGTAATATATCTCAGGCCATGTTGATATGGATAGATGTACCTTTATAAGACCATCGCCATGGCAGTCAAGGGTAAATACATCTAGTTAAATCAAAAAACTATAATGCAAGAAAAGGGCGATGACACAAGAGTGCGTCCTACTTTATGAGATATTACAGACAAATAGATTATATTACACAGTGCGTGTTCGTAGGTTAGTTGTTGCTATTGTGACAATCCTTAATTTTTCAGGGGCCATGATGGGTTGCTAGATCCCGCTCTAGGTTTGTAAATACTATTCACAGCTATCGAAATAAGGGCATAGAGGGTCACACACAACAGAGTATTCAATAATCTGCCAATTTAGTTGAATATGAGTTTTAAACATGGTGGGCCCCACCACAGGAGTCTGAGATTTGTCCAATGTTAAACGATCACCAATGCAATAAATAAATTCATATTATTCGAGTTTAGAATAATGAGTATTGAATTTATTTATTAAATTTATTTACGAGTTTTAAGTAAATACATGAAAAAATATTAATTGATGAATATTAAATAATTCAACGTTAAATTAATATTTATGGGAGCGATGAGTCAAGTTAATAAAATAATTATTATCATGTAATATATTTTAATATATTACAACTGATAATAATATTTATGACTCAAATTAGTAGTCATAAAATGCTGTTGATTGTGCGTTAAGTATTCGGGTCCGGCGAGGGGATACCGGGTATTTTAATTAAGCATGATAAATAGAAGAGGAGGGGAATTTTCCAAACACTATTCATGGAGCTTCTATCTCCTCTCCTCTCTCCCACACTCTATATAGAGATGCTCTAGATCCAAGGATCTCAAATGGAGCTCTCTCTCGGGCATCGCTAGCTAAGCGATGCAGTGATCGTCGAAACGTCGAAGGCATTTTTGGTATTCCGCGCTAGCACACAGACTACAAAAAATGGCACTCCATCAGATTACTTGAATCATGTGTGGATGATCTAGAGGAATTTGGCTTCGGATTCATCAAGTAGCGATCGACAACGACGAGAAGACGTTGTATGTGGCTTCGAATCAAAACCAGGTATTTTACGGTTTATGTTTGTGCATAAAATCCTCCACGTGTGGTCCTCGACTAATACTGGGCTGCTCTTCTCTGACGTTGAAAACTTTACGTCGACCGTTAGTGGATTTTTTTTGAAAAACCACTTGTTTGTGGATTCCGCTGCATGCCCAATTCCAATAAGTGGTATCAGAGGGATCACGTGTTGATTATAAGCCAAGAAAATTTAATTTTCATTAAAATATAAAGATGGCGTCGATTTGGTCCCAACACCGTAGACGGAATCCGAATCAGACCTCAGATGGCCAGTCTGCAGCCACCCAAAGCTTCTAATTCGAATTCGAGATTAAATAACAGTGATGTTTCTTATTTTGGCAGGAAATCTCGTGGTCGAAATCCTCAACGGAAAATCAATTTTTGATATAAACTTATTAAAATTAATTCTATTATTATAATATTAAAGTTATTTGATTTTATTATAATAATACTAATTTTATTATAATAATATTATTATTATAATATTAAATTTATCTTTCCAAAGCCTAATATAGGCATTTGTTTTTTTAAAAGGATGCAAGACTAGTAAAAGGGTGGGGAGACCTCCAAGGGGGGGGGGGTAGAAGAAATGAATGACTTGAAAATGAAAGTCTAAAATTTAAAAAATAATAATAAGGTTGGGTTCTATTGTGGGTATACCTGAAAAAAAAGAAAAAAAAATATACACTTTGGCTGGGGGGCGAGCGACCCCCTATTTCCCTTAAGCGGCAGCCACAAGGCCGCCTCCTTCCTCCCTCGTCCAGGACACAACTCTAAATCCCCATCCAGGTGCTACACCGCACTGGAACCCTGGTCCCTGTTGCCTCCTCCCCCTCGCTGCACTCCATAAGCACTTCATCATGGATAGGTAGCCTTCCTCCTTCCTGTAGGAGGAGCTCTCCCCATGTCGCAAGACCGAGACCGCCCTGACTCCTCTCCGCCTTGCTTTCACAGCGCTACGTTACTCTCCGGTCGCCACCTCCCGTAGCACAAGCCTCCCCCCACTGGTCTTCCTCCTCGATCCACAGTAGAATTGCACCGCGCCTGGACCTCTACCTGTAGAATATCCAACCGCCCTGCAGCATGCCAGCACCTCGACCCCTCTCACTTCCCAGACAGTCTTCTCCTGAGCGGCCCGCACCAATTAGGCGCGTCCTGCACTCTGCACAAGTAGCACCGGGGGCCTCGTCCCTTCGGACACGCTGCAACAGGATTCCCCAGGTACCCCCTTACCTGGTAGCATCCCCACGCAGGCAGTCTCCCCGGACCACCTCTGGCAAGTGCTCTGGTTTTCGCCCCTGCCTTCACCTCCAGCATGCACTAGGCGCACTAGGTGCAGCGGTGCCAGACCACCTCGGTCCGACCTCGTTCCCTTTGGAAAAAGCCACAGCTGCATGCTACCCCACCGCGTCATGTTCCAACTCGCACCCCGGAGAGGTAACCATATACACATATCAGGTTTACCCGAAAAGGGCCCGGTCGGGTCTGCCTAGCCAAGAACAGGCTTGTCACAGACCTGTCTAGCCCTGAATGCCTTCCACGGGGTCGGGATAACTCACAATTGGCATGTGTGGGTTCTCTCCGACCCCCATATGCCCTGCTTGAGGTTTATGGGGCTCAGGTATTTTATTTGAATAAAAAATTAAATTAATTATTTTAATTTCGGTTCGGAATTAAATTAATTAAAATATTAATTTTTGGTTTATAATTAATGCAGTGTAATTAATTTAATTTTTTGATTAATTAAATTAATTAATTAATTTAATTTTAGTATAAAAATTAAATTAATAAATTGGGACCGAACGACGTATTAATATTGAATTAAAATTTAAGTGAAATTATAATTCAATAAAATAATGCCCTCAAGTTTATATTAATGCAAGTTTAATTTTATTATGAATTTAGTTTAATATATGCGAGTTTAATGGGTATATGATGGTCCTGAGCCATCGACCTACCAATGCATGTCTGGTGTTTGTTTATATATTTAATTTATTTATTTAATTATCGCATGGTTTTGTAATAATTAATTTAATTAAATAAAATGGTGATCTGTGTGTCGTCTCAAAGTCATTATATGTATAAGGCCCGGCGTGACCATTCTCAGAGTTGTATATTTATACCCCGATACCCCCTCACCTACGTGCGAGTACTATTATATAATGATGAGATGAGCCTTGACGCACTTTGCGCCAAGTGACAACGACGCACCAGACAGGAGTTAGTTGCATTGGATGAGAAGATGTTGTTGTTCAAGTTGCAAGCTATGCGACTAAAGGTACTTACCCCTAGGGTTTCGGTTGATCCATTATACACTCAACGGATCATACAATAGTACCGGCTCATGATCTGGTTTTTCATTTGATTTTTTTATGGTTTATTATTTTTGTGAATGTGTAATTTATTGCGTGATCACATAATATAATAATAAAAAAGCATGCAAGATAAAATGAACATGTGACTTGATGGAATTTATATTTCTTTCACATTCAGTTGTGAGTCAAATCACATAGTACATGCTTATAAAAAATATAAATTGATTTCATTCGTTACATTAAAAATAATAAAACCCTCAAAATATATATTAAGTCATAACCACCTTCCGTCATTAAAATTTGGACAAAACCAATTGTTTGAGGTGCTGATCATGCCATAGCTGAGGGTTCCTCTTACTACTGGGGAGTCTTTATATGAATGATGAGTTGACTTAACTAAAATTACCAAAAATAAATAGCCATAGCTAGCTCATTTTAATTTTAGAGGAAATCGTTAAGTAAATCAAGTTCTGATTTTAAGAAGGTGGGACTTCACTCAATAGATCGAGGAACTACAAGTTAATGCGGTCAGCCAGCAAAAATCCTACCTAGAACCCTCCAAGTATTGGCGTAGCCATAAATTGTAGACTATGAGGTGTGGTTCCGAGATCCTTTCCACTAGAATACTGAAGCGAAAGAGTATCTTGATTCTAGAATAGAGGGTTCCTAGAATCCAATAAAATAGTGGGATACATTAAATGATTTAAGTAGTTAATCAAATAAATGTCTAAACTGGTAATTCAGATAAAAGGCACTAATCTGGTAATATTCATTTTTGTAGAAAAATGGCATGTTATTCCACAAGATTAAAAACACAATATTATAATGGACAAAGTAAATGTCCACACTAACATGAGTGTCAATGAATAGTACAGGCGTGTGCTCATAGTACTATGATATAGGAAACTCAAGGTGTCAGTGTCCCCAATACTATTAACTACCTCAAGAAGCAAGGGTAAAAAGTGCTTATAGGAGACTAATGAACAAAGCATATGATAGTTATATCATTATGATTTCATTAACATCTGTTGTCAGTTGCAGTCGCTACACCCGGACATGAATGATATATAATAAAGTCCCATCTCTAAGATGTTTTCAAGGAGAAAGTGAATCAATGATATGAATAAAGGTGAGAGTTTACACAAGAATGTGTAAATTTAATGATTGATCACGATCTTTAGCTGGATCCCTTTCTTATATAATTTTAACCTCATTACTCAAGTATCGTTTTAAGTTACAAAATGAACAAGTATTGATTAAACATTTCATTAAAAAATTTAGGTAAGGTTCGCTAAGTGAATAAGAATAAAATAAAGCTAAGTTTTAATTATTATGGCGAATAAATTGAAAGATAAGGTGGAGAGGTCCAAGTCATTTAATGCTAATGAAAAATTCACGATTTCCTTCAATTAATGAGGTATTAACAAAGATTATTTGTATTACATATTATAAAATAATACTATGGAATTTTAAAAGTAATAACTTGATTTCAAGGAGCAATTTTCCGCTACTATATCTAGTGTATTCATCAATGTAATGTTTACCTTTTATTACTTGGGTATTAAATAAAATACGCTAGTAACATATGTGTATTATAATATGATAAACAAGTTAGTATAGAAACATTACTAGAATTCAGGTGTATTCTCAAAGTGTCTATGAAAGGGTGATACCAAGGCCAGTGGTGAGAAGTACACGACTTCTTTAATTTCTAAGTGAAAGATCTGTGTTGAACTATTGCTGAGTATTACCACAAACATTAATCTCATGTGTCCTTGGACACGAGGAGACATTCTTTCAGTTTCTGGAATGAATGTTGTTTTTGGTAAACTCAATCACTAGTTCAGTAATACATGAATCATATGCAATTAGTGATGAATATAAATGTAAGACTTATACCCAGTTGTGACAAGATAATTATCTACCAATTAATACTAAAAGTAGACGTCATGAATATACCAGGAATGGTATTTAGGCTCAAAATAGCTAAATAATTTTGGAATTATCAAATTATTTAGTTTGCACAAATGAGCCTTTAGAAGTAAAGGTATGTCACAAAACTTTTGGAAATGGTTCAAAGCGTAAGAGTGAACTATTCCAAGTATAATCTTGAGGTATATATACTTTATAAAACTCCTTTAAGTAATTAAGGAATAAAAAAGTGAAGTATATGAATGGTTAGGAGATATGAGTGGCTTTAGGTTGGGATACCCAAGAATATATCAACCAAACATTCATTAATCATGATAATATAGCGTGGAGAAATTCCTAAATGCGCATTACCTTATCGACATCACGACATTGATGTTAATGAAGAGGAATGGGGATGAAGTTTGGCATATCAACATTGATCAACAAAATTTATCATGGATTAATTCCTAAACACATATTTTATACGTCAAAGTGTTGATGTAAGTAATATCAATGTTTGAACTAGAAGAAACTTCCATTATATTTCATGAAATGATTTGAAAATAACAACAATATCCCACACCCATATGCCAACTATAATGAAAAATAGATATCATATGAGTCATAGTATGATTTAAACCCATTATGTCATAAGAAAATGTGTTTGGATGCAAAGAGTTTGTTAGGACATAAAAAAACTTGCGTCAAGACAAACACATTGTGCATTCAGTGTAATAATCCTAACAGTTGTTTAGGATGTTACATAAATCCCTAATATAGAAGAGTAGGTAGTCAAGCAATAGACTACACTTCAATATAAGGGTTCACATCTCTATTTGAGATAGTGGGATAAATAATTACTTTTGTTTAGTCAATGCTCAAAATGCACAAGTAGTTGGCATAGGAACAAGTTCCACAAGCACATGAGGATCAAAGTATGTTCCGGAGACACATACTGTGTAGGAAAGATAAAACCATGGTGATGGTTTTTATATTCACCGCGGTTGGTGATTTATTATTCAATGTGAATAATATTTCCTACAATTAAGAAGTATATGGAAATTACCTAAAATTGATAAGACCAACTAAAATTCAATCAATGGATTCCTTGTATCAAATTTAAAAGGGGCTATTATTTTGAATATTGTGGTGGGTATTCAAGTGAGTTGATACATGGATGGTAAAAGCTTAGTACCAATATGGCTTGAATGATTTGACCAAGCCGTTATGCCTAAATCCATTAGAATTTTACTTATCATAGCTATGATAAATTTATTTAGCATTGGATTTCATGACCACTAATCGTGGATGGTGTCTATACGACATGACCAGAAAGGGATGGTCATGTCACAGAATGATAATAAAGGTTACAAGTTATTGAAAATCGGGTTAGGATTAAATTAAGCAACGTGATCATAGAATATACTTTTTCAACAACTGATTTACATGTGTCTATGGAAGGTTATTGGGAGCATCAATGTTTTCCATGAAAAATATTTTTGGCAACATATGGAAAACAAACATTGGTCTCATAGGTAGTTATGACCAAGATGAAATTTACTCTCTAATGATTGACTTAAAGTAGCAACCTAAGTTCTAGGTAATAGGATCTACTAAGGTATATCTATAGGTTTTTTGGTCCTAGTCAATCATACATATAGTGATATTGTAGTGAAGAATACATGTTGGAACAATTCAAGAGATTAATTGTTGCCTATGTCCCAGGGTAGAATCTCTCCATGTTGACATGTCCGTAACTTGGGAAGAGATAAATGTGGTGAGTTGAAATCCATACGTCGGAGCGATGGATCAATCACGTATGCCATGATATGTACAAGAACCGATATTTCCAAGGTATATTTTACAATAGGAAAATATCAGTTATATCCACAGGCACTGCAAGGGATGTAGTTAAAATTATCTAATTGTAATTTGGAAAGTAAAAACGATATGAACCTGGTAAGTGGAAAAGAAAGGATACTAGTTTTTGGGGATACAAATTAGTCTTCCATAGATCAAGAGATATACTATTGTAGTTAGGCTAAAGGTGAAGAGCGAGTCAATCTCATATAGAACAATGGTAGACATACCTACAAAGACCGAGTACGTTGCAGCTTCTAAGGCAGCTAAGAAGTAGACATGCAACAATCTGTTCCAGTTCTTGGAATCACACCTAGTGAAAAAAGTATTATCATAATCTAAATTATGATATTATTACTGTCCAAGATGTCAAGTTATGCCAGTGTAAAAATGAGATATAATTAACATAACATCTCTTGAGAAGTTTTACTCAAAGGGATAAGGTCGTAATAAAAGAATTTCCACGTGGCGGAACCCTGGAGGACCCAGTAGCTAAATCCATTACTTAGCAGAAACACGATCTTTATAATGTTAGTAGCTAACAAGTTTAGTTAGCAAGTTGGATCTAGTGCAAGTGGGAGTGTTGAAATAATGGGTTCCCTAGACCGAACTATTCATTTCTTTTGATTACCATATCGTGTATCCAGTTAGCCATGCATGATGTAATCTTACCATTATAGTGTGGACTATTATGCATCCACTATTGAAATGGTAATTTCCAAAGGTTAATTTTTATATAGAAAGGTTATAGTAGTTCCCATGCTATAATGAGAACCTCTAGATACCATGACATTAATATTAAATATATGTTCTATAGTCTAGATACAACTTAATGATTAGACACAGTAGATGTTTGAATATCAGGTTCTGGGGCACATAAGCATTGAGGCATCTTCTCATTAAGTTTGCACATTGTGATCTCTAGTAGTGAGATCATGAGGACTGACCCACCAATAGGAACACCACATGTTTCGGGTGTCATTGGATGTTTCTGTCTACTATCATGTGTGATGGTCTCCTGAATTGAGATCATTACCAATGTATGTCACTTGATTATGTACTTCCATTAAAGATGAAAACCATGGTGATGAAGTCATGGTGAGGTAGTTTTTGTAGGGTGCGTCATTGGTGGCCTGACATTGGTTGAATGGTCAAGAATGGATTTGTCGCTTCCGAGTTATGGAATTAATATATCTCAGGCCATGTTGATATGGATGGAAGTACCTTTATAAGACCATGGCCATGGAAGTAAAGGGTAAATCCATCCAGTTAAATCAACAAACTATAAAGCAAGAAAAGGGCGATGAAACAAGAGTGTGTCCTACTTTATGAGATATTACAGAAAAAGATATTATATTACACAGTGCGTGTTCGTAGGTTGGTTGTTGCTGCTGTGACTATCCTTATTTCTTTAGGGGCCATGAAGGGTTTCTAGATCTCACTCTTGTTCTGTAAATACTATTCATGACTGTAGAAATAAAGGCCTAGAGGGTCACACACAATATCATATTCATGAATCTACCCTATTCAGTTGAATTTGAGTTTTGGACATGGTGGGCCCCGCCACAAGGGTCTGGGATTTGTCCAAAGTTAAACAATAAACAATTAAATAAATAAATTCATGTTATTTGAGTTTATAATAATGAGTATTGAATTTATTTATTAAATTTATTTACGAGTTGTAAGTAAATACATGAAAAAATATTAATTGATGAATATTAAGTTATTCAAGGTTAAATTAATATTTATGGAAGCAACGAGTCAAGTTAATGACTTAATCATTATCATGTAATATATTTTAATATATTACAAGTGATAATAATATTTATCACTTAGACAAGTAGTCATAAAATGTCGTTGATAGTGTGTTAAGTATTCGGGGTCGGCGAGGAGATATCGAGTATTTTAATTAAGCGCTATAAATTGAAGAGGAGTGGCATTTTCCAAACAGTATTCATGGAGATTCTCTCTCCTCTCCTCACTCCCACACTCTAGAGAGAGATACTCCGGATCGAAGGATCTTAGATGGATCTCTCTCTCAAGCAACGCTAGCAAAGTGATGCAGTGATCGTTGAAACATCGAAGGCATTGTTGGTATTCCGCACTAACACCCGGACTACGACGAACGATGCTCCTGTAGATTCCTTGAAGTGTGTGTGGATGATCTAGAGGAATTAGGCTTCAGATTCTTGGGGTAGTGATCACCAACAACGAGTAGACTTAATGTGTGGCATCGGATCTAAACCAGGTATTTTACGTTTTATGTCTGTTCTTAAAATCCTCCACGCATGGTCCTCGGCTAAGACCGGGCAGCTCTTCTCTGACGTCGACAAGTTTACATCGACCGTCGGTTGACAAATTTAAAAAACCCACCTGTTTGGGGCTTCCGTTTCATGACCAGTTCCAAAATTATCTACCTTCAGTCTAATTTTTATCACTATTGGGAATTGATCTTGGATGATTCATTATTTTTATTGGGATTATGTCCAACTCACTTCACCCAGAATGTTCTAGGTTCGAGGACTAATTTGGTCATCGTCCCAATTGAATATTCAATTGCTCCAGTGTTATAAAAGTTTAATCATATCATGGGATAACATAAAAAGAAATATGAAAGTAAAATCTTGAAAATTTGGCATTTTATAAGGTTTTTATACATGTACCAAGAAACTGTTCATTTTAGAGATAATTAAAAACATGTTAAGAAAATATGTTCAAACAATAAAATTAAATAGTACCATTGTTTATAAACATTGAATAAAATGAATATTATAATATAAAAATTAAATATTATCCTATTTTAGTGTATAATCACACCCCAAAATTGAGTTTTCTAGTCCCGATCAAATAATATCAAAAAATGTGAAAATTGAATTCCCTTTTCCAAGAGTGTTCTGACATTAAATGCCTAGATTTTCAACATCACATAAAACAATCATCAAACATATCAATATAGTTTAAAACAAGCTAGGTCTGGAATCATATCCCAGACCCAAACATATTCCTTTATTCAATTTATCTTCACATTTCATCAAGTTTCAATTAAGTATGATGATGTCATGTGAATCACAATAGACATGTGATTTCATTTTTATTCAATGGGAGAAATATGGAATTATTAGGTGGAATCACATTTTAATATTTAGATTAAAATTAATTTTTTCATGTTTTTTCTCATTTTTTACTTGGTAACTTAAATTAAACTCAATCATGTAAACCCCTCTTATGATACATTTCTGATGATTCCCAAGCTCAAAGACCTTAGGGCACCTACTGATTCCCACATACTCAAAATCATCTCATGTTAACTCAATCAAAAAAATTAAATTTACCAAAATAGAGATAAAATTTCTAAATCTAGGTTAGAAAACTTTGGATTCATGATCCCCAAGTTCCAAAATCCATTCATTAGGTCAGTCCCTTTCTCTAGGTGAAAATTCATTGTTTTTTTTACACCTTTTTATGATTTTTATCTTGTTCTTTTGAACAAAAATTTTAAAATTAAAATTATCACCAAACCTATTCTATTTATTATGGAACCCTGATAAATCAAACTTATACCCCATAATCCTAAAGATGTGTATTTTAATTTTTTGATTAAATGTGATACATATGTTAATTGTGAAAAATTTCATTAGAAGAAGACACTTTCCAACATCTATAATCATGAAATTATACTTTCATTAAAATCTTCATCAAGGAATGTAATTTTTTTTGATATTTAGTTTTAATGTTTGTAAAATATATTATCAAGTAAATTCTTAAAGAAGTTTTATTTTCCAGTGAGACAAATTTTTCCATTAATTGTTTTTTGTAGCACACAAAAATAATTTATTTATGTCCCCCCACCCCTCCACCCCACTTGGAATAACACTACCCTCGATGTTGAAAGATAAGATAAAATAGAGTTTAGAAATTGGAAGAAATAGGGGGAGGAGATTTCAAATGAATTCATGGAAGAAAATCACCTCGTTTGATGTTTATGATCTATAAAAAAGAAATGGATCACTTTGGATTCATGTCACAAGTGGAATCCATGGGGATGATTGAAGTTTATGTTTGAAATATAAAAGGTATGGGTTTCATTTAAAAATACTAGACTACTTCAACTGATTAATCACACCCACAAGAAAAATTAGATCACTTTGGAAACCCCATCAGTGTTCCTAAAAAAACAAAACACACAAAAAAAATCAATGCAGAGGCCAGGTTGCTTCTTGGAAAGAACTTTTTTTAAAGTCTTTAGCTCAACTTGGACACCCCAACTTACTCAATACCAAATATCAACATTTTAAAGACCATATTATTCACCAATTATACTATTTTAAGATTTATTATTTGTTTATAATTTTGTTTCAGGACCAAAAATATGTTATAAAATGAGTGGAAAAATCCCAAGAATATCAAAAATTATTGATATTGTTTCTTCTATAGTCTCTCATAAGACATCAAGGATCGTTACTATATTATATTTACCAAGAGGCTAAATATTTAAAATTGGAAGGTTTTTGATATCCCCAATGAATGAAATTTCATGGGAGTATTTAAAGTCCTTATGTTAAAGTTTGGGTTGATCAAATGTACTTGAGAGTGATTGGTAGTTATAAACAAGATTGTTTGATTCTTTTAGAACTGGTGTTTTTTTCCACAAATCCTTTTGGTTCATTGAATGTAATGGGTAAAAACTGAGATTTCATGATTTTTTATAAGGGTTCAGTGATATTTGTTTTGAAAATATCATTAAAGGAGATATATTTTTGTGGATTCAATCTAAGGGAAAAAATTTATTCCATTTGATTAAATTTAATATATTTACATTTAACTTGAACACCCATAAAAATTTGTTGATCTTATTCAGATATCCCAAATTCAAAGGGTTTTTATTTAGTAAATTCCTGAGAGTATTGTGGGATAATGGAAACATTATATAATGTTATGGAAGGTACAGTCTGTGTATGGATCTATTCCTCATATTTTTTAAGTCTTTTTAGTTATAATATCAAATATATAACCTCATAATTTATTACATCCATTTTACTAATCAATTGTTCAATAAATTTATGAGGAAGATATTAGATATAAAATTTAAAATCATGGAAGTCTCTATGATTGATCTCTCTGATGATCCTTGAGAGGGTGGTAAATTAATCATTTAATTATTCATCATCAAAATGATTGTGCATTTGATCAGGTGTGTGGTGATTATTTAAGGATTGATCAAAGAAATTACCTAAGTCAGGGGTTTCCCAATATCGATTTCTAATTTATTTCCATTTCTTATGATGTGGTGATTTTAAAGAGACTACATTGGATTAGAATGAAACTATAATTCTAGATTCTTAGTACAGACACAAATAGAAAGATCAAAATAAAAGACAAATGAATGGGATAATAGATAACCTGGGGTGTGAAAATGATGATAGTGTATAGGAAAACTTACTTAGGTCCCTGAAAATAGATCCAAAATGTGGTCTCACCCAAATTTACCCTATATGTAGAAACTTTCAATATAGTGAATGTATGGGTAGAATTCAGAGGGACTAATGAAGTAACCATGAGACACTCATATTTTTTCAGTATTTTGGCTATAAAGTTGCCAAATTTGGGCTTGATTGAAATTGGGTAACTAGAATAATAAAGAAAAAAAGAGAAGTATTTTACTTGAATAAATAAAACACCATAATATTTTGAAATAAAATAATTAAAGAAGATTGACCTATCCTAGTTTGTTTCTAATACTGTAATGGATGTAATTGATTCCTTTAGAACTTTTAATTCAGTAGTTTAAGAAGTTTCCACTAAATAAGATAAGTCCCCAACATCATTAAACAATTTAATCCCTATAAAATTCCACATCTAATCATAAATTTACTTATAGGATCACGTTAATGATCACTCCAAGTAATTGTATCGTACTAGAACTCAAAATAAGTCATCGTTAAAATTGGATAAAATGAAGAAGAAAATAAGTCAATCAATTGAAATGTTAAAATAATGAAGTAATTTAAGAATATAACAACATAAAATAACATCCAATATTTCCCATTAAACTCCCTATAATATATCGATAATATTTTTATTCTTTTATTGATGAAAATTTCCCAATGGAAGGCAGAAGTAGACTTAAATAAGTGGGATTGAAGAAGAGAAAACAAATAAAAAAATGGACACTCCGCCATTGTGCGAAGAATTTCCCTCTTCGCTTTGTGAATAAATTCACACCTTTATTAAATGGTATTAAAGTTTTAATAAAAATAATAGAAAATTAGAAGAATAATAAGTTTTATAATGAATATAAGGAGAATTAAGAAAGCATACATGTGAAATAAAAACATTATACCAAAAAATCATAGCAATAAATTATAATGAAAACATACACCAAGACGCTCCAACTACTTAAAAAATACCATAGATAATTATATTTTAATACTTGGGTAGATCCCCAAATATTAAATTTTGTCCCATTTGAATATAGTAGGCTTAGTGTCATGGAAATTTTGTGGAATGTGGGTTTTTCAACCCGCGACCTTAAATAGGATCCAACTTGCCTCCATAAAACATAGGCACTGAAATAACCTTTTGTATGGAAAAGATGGGATGGTACATAGAATAATAAAATTAAAACACAGATATTACTTGAAATCCAATAAAATTTCATCCTATTTTTATTGTTGGTTTTCAAGATATTTTTGAAATAGTTGGTTGTTTTTCTGGACCACAGACTCTGGACGAAAATTTTATCTTCAACTTGGGCCGCCTAGAACTCCATTTAAAACTCAGAATTAGATCTTTTCACTATTTTATAAATTTTAATAAACATATTCTCTATCTCCAAATAAAAGTTTATCTTTATTGTTCTTGGATCTTTGCTACTAAGGTATTTTTATTGGGCTATTATCCAGTTCACTTCACCCAGAATATTATTGGTTCAAGGCCCAATTTTTCCATTTCCCAAATAAATATTCAATATCTCTAAATTGTAGAATGTTACTAATATCATATTAGACCTAAAGATGAAATATGTAAATAAAAAAATCGGTTTTTTATCAGGTGTTTAAAAATATTCCATATCATAGTTCATTTTAGAAGGAATTGCAAACATTTTAAGAAAAGAATTACTAATTGTAAAACACAATAGTACAAGTGTTAATGAACATTGAATCATAGAAATATTAAAATATAAAAAAGTAATATTATATTATTGTATTGGATAATCAATAGTTATATAACATGAGATAATGACATAAAAGTTGGAATACTTTTCAAAATAAGTTATATTCCTGATAACATGGAGTTTCATGGAAATGAAATGCATCTTGAAAATTTTGAATAAATTGGATTAAAAAAATTAAATGTTTCATAAATTTATGAATATATTGTAAATGTGAAAAAACTATAATAATAGGAAAACATGAGTGATTAATCTAATAATTCATATGCTTATGTGAACAAAATCAATATGTTTATGCCGAAAATGTTTATCCAACTCATCATTCTCGTTCCTCTATGAGGAAATCCATTATGTAAACAACAAAATATCTCATTTGATTAATATTATTACAATTAATTTTAGGGTGATATAGCCCCCAGTATTATCCTTACAAACATGTCCCACTAAAACATATCGTAATAAACCTATGGAAAAAAGAATGTGTTTTCACATAGGATGAACATAAGTAATCATGGATATAAAAATATCATTTATTTCAAAAGTAATCATATAATAATGAAATATAAATTATGCACAAAACATCACTTCATGAGAGATAAACCTTGGAGAAAAAATTGAGGAAAAAATCAAAAACTTTTCACAAACCATTTATTCATTATTATAAAATATGAAGTGTAAATTTGTTTCAAAAAATATTTTTGATAAGGGAAAGATAATAATTTTTGAAAATTCTATTCTAAGGAGTTAAAAACATCTTTTAAAATACATAAGATTTATCAATAAAATATGGTGTCCAAGGAAAAACATTTGATTTTTTAAAGGCTGTAAAACCCTTTCACTTTAACATTTTCAAATACCTTTGTTTGAAACCGACCTCATTAATAATATTATTACAATTTTATTTTGAAAAGGGGTAAATATAATTATTATAATCAAATAAATCCTTATATATATTATTTCCAAAAATGAGAGTAGAACGTTGGAGGTAAGTAAAAACATGAATATGGATGGAAATCCATTAAAAGAAATGAGAACTATTCAAAATAAAAATGCATTTAAAAAAATAGAATCATCATGGAAGAATAATCTGGTGTGAAACATGATATTCCCCCAAAAGGTAAAAATAGAAAATAATATCATAATAAGTTGGAATAAATCAATCTTGAAAGATAATGGTCGAAGAAGAGGGATTAAGGCCTAAGGAACATATTTCAGTTACTAAAACCCCTTACATCCATACTCACTTTTTAATCAAACCACCATGATTGGTATAAATATAAATAGAATATTTAATATAATAGTGTATAATAATATAATTATAATAAATTAAAATAGTATTTTATTTACACTATTTTAAAGTAGTCATGTTGTATATATTACACATGACTCAAAGAATTTAGATTTGAAACAATGAAACCCTTATAGATGTAGAAACATTTGAATCGAATCCCTTTGAAAAAGTGTGATTGTATATAATCCTAAAATATAATTATTAAAATATAATTCATTATATTAAATCCCAAATAGGCATTCTATACAACACTTAATTTAAATTAGGCCCATAGTACCAAACAGGTCTCAAAGAGAGGAATTTTGAGATGAAAACACCAACCTTTGTATCATTGGTTAGAATATCAAAGTATAATATCATGTAAAAATCACTAACATAATATACTATTTTAGAACATTACTCAAAATCATATACATTTATACTATTAATTTATAAAAATTATCTTCATGTATAAGATTGGTGTAATCACTTTTCAACATCGTGTGTTAATATCTTTAATTGTTTGTGATCACTTTATAATGTTGATATTATGACCCGTTGATTAATTACAAGATATTTAATTTATAATTATTATATATATAAATTAAATTGATTTAAAAATATCTCATATCATTCCATAAGTGTTTTAGTAATTTTGTGTGACAATGGAACCGGTAGTGGCTTATATTAGAGATTTTAGTAAATAAAAATAATAATTTAATAATAAGTAATATACTTAATATAATATATCTATAACCATTATACAATCATGATTTAATTTTTATATTATATTAATATTAGTTTCAATTATCCTATAGTCATTCATAGTAGTATTTTATAGCATCGTTCAAGTTGGTAGTTCAACCGACCCAATCATTAACACCCTTTAACACGAGGGGTGAGTATGGTTAAGAAGATGTATGATTTACATAATAGAATTATAAAATAATTATTATTATTATATTTTGATTTTTTTATTATATTTAACATTATTTTATTATATTTTGTTAAATATTTATAAATTAGTACAAAAAACAAATAAACGATTCTACATGGAGGTAGTAGTCCGCACACACGCATGATTGGAATTCCTTTGATTTTGTACATGGATGGTAATAAGTAAATAAGGTTTTTACCAATAATATGATAGAAAATAAGTATAATTATGCAACTTAATTCAATATATTATTATTATCATAGGATATTTTATATGGTAATATTAATAAAAAACATAAGAAAGGGATATTACATTCATTGGAGATTTAATCTTTCCATGCAATGCTCTATAGAATTAAAGGTCTTAAGAAAACATAGTGTTACCAAGGGATTTAGAAAATATTATTTAATTATAGGAGAGAATATTTATTTATAATTTCATAGAAATTGATAATGGTAGTTGTTTTTTTAAGGGTGTAATTGACCCACTGTTATAAGATTGGAAAATAGTACTATTGGAAACACCCATTATATTTTAATAATTCCACTATATTATTCCAAGGTAAATGTATCCAACATTTAAAAATAATATATTTTGGGGTATTTTTTAGTTTATAAAGTCCCAAAAGAGTGTTTCCTCATATATTTTATTCTTGTCGGTGGTTTCTACTATTTTTTTTTACATTATACTCTTTTACTTTTAAACTATATTAAAAGTTTTTAACTAAGGGATTTTATGTCTTAATAAACATATAACATAACCCATATATCCAAATTTGGGTTTTATGGAACTAAATTTAACATCTATTTAATTCAATTAATAATCTAAAAATATTAAAATTAACTTTAAATTTAAAAAGGTAATGTGTGGAAAAATATTTCTATAAAAAAAAAGAAATTTTGACCATTATGGATTCTTAATCTTATTTAGTATAGATTATCAACTAAATGAGTATTAATATATTTATTTATGAGTTTAAAAATAATATTAGATTAATTATTTAAATATTTAAATTTAATTTATTCAATATAAATTCATTGATATAAATAAAATAATTATTCTAAAATAATTTTTCACTGTTATCATGGTAATTATAATTCATCATAATATACAAAATTTTATACTTAAAAATTAAATCACCAATTTTAAATAATATGAACCTTATTTTCTAAAAAATAATAAGTATTTTTTTAATTTTACTATATATGTGTATATAAAATGATCATAAAGTTAGCATATATAATGCGTTAGTTTTTTATAAAATGGTATTTTAAGAATAAAGTTTATGTATTGGAAAAAATTAATAATGTCAGTGATCCTAACAAAATTAAGAATATAATAATAGTTTATATAATATTTAATCAAAAATAAAATAAATAAAAAACCCAATTTCCTTATTTATAAACTTAATTAATGAAATAAATAGAAAAAATTCAAAAAATATTACTTGATTTTCTAAAGTGATATTTATGGTTTAAAGATTTTAAAAGTCTTATTAAATGATTTATTTTAATTTATAAATATATATTTTACATATTAAAATGTTTCAAAAACATATAATTCATATAAAAGTGATAGTATTGGAAAAATCAGTATTTTTTAATACTCACCAAAAAATCAATTATTTTATAAAAATCAATTAAATAAATCCCCAAATTAGTTTGTTATGAATAACTAAAAATCTAATTTTAATTTTTCAAATTTAAATTGTAAAATTTTGAAATTAAAAATTTTAAAAGAAAATATATAATATAATGAAAATCAATTTTATTGAAAATAACATTTTAAATATTATCTCGTATTAATTATTTACCATTTAAAGGTAAAAGTTATTAATGGTTTACTATATTACGATTTATTATAGATTTATTAATAATTTATTATTAATATTTTGGGGTTTTTATGTTAGGTGTAGAATATGACACAAGTTATATAGAATATTATGTATTTTAAAGGATTTATAATATCAGGTCATTATATCATACCCTCCTCAAATAAATCACGTCCTCTCAATTTAATTATCATTTAATTTTTTGAATATCTAAATGTCATGAAAATATTTTCATGCCTAAACATATTATCTCTAATGTGATGTGATCCTCAATGTCCTAGTAAAGACTAGGAAACAATTATTTTCCCTAACCATATTAAGAATATGTATCTCATAACTAGGTATTAATGACCATGTGAAGGATTTGGTATCCTTCTTAGATAAATAATATTTTTTCATTCTCTAGTAGATAGTGATAGTTAATTTATAATGGGTTATTCCCTATTCTAGAAATTAATAAACATTTTAAGTCAAAATATCCATTTAATTTTGACAATTGTGTGAATTTTTTTAATGAAGGATATGATGATTTATATAATTCGTATTTAAACAAACATAATAGTAATACCACTAAAATTTATCCTTAAAATCAAAATTACTTAGGGTGGTGAAATAATTTCTTTGAAAATACCATAGTGTTGATGAAATTAGATTAAATCCACTAATTCAAAGTGGAGGGTAAGTGAAACCTAATTTCCACTATCCTTTTCATCGATAGTCATTGTATAGGTTTTTACATATTCCCTAGGTATATGATGTTTTGGATTCCTACCATCCTTATAAATCATTGGATTAGGTTTTTCACATGGATAATGCATGGGTTCACCACACACAATTCATTAAATTATCAGTGGTTCCATTGGATGAGTTATATATTCCTCACTTATATTAACTAAACTCTAAATTTTCATATGATAGTTTTGAAACTCGATGAAACCCTCTTCCAAAATTGAAGCATCTTCTAGACCCCCTAAGGTAGTTACCTTTATGTATCTTCATATATTTTTGATATATAATAAATTTAAAAAAAATATCCATTCATAATCTTCATTACCTGACCATTTAGAAGACTCCATAATTCTATTCTTTGATATTTTTTTAACTCTATTATATTCATATTTGTAATAATATTACATTATATATGGTTTTTTATAATCATAAAGTTCTTCATTATAGCTCTAATTCTGATGGGGTTTCCAAAGGGGTAATCTTCACATTATCCCTCACACCCATGGTTACTAAAACAAAAAGGGTTGATGTGAGTGAAAAAAATTCAATGTGGGGATATTAGAATAATCATAAAAATGAATTAACATTAAAAATTCCATGTATTCTATATTTTCACATTTCCCCATTATTAATTTACTATATCCTACATCATTATTAGTTAGATCTATGTTACTTTAAATTGGGTTATCTTATAATTCTTAACCCAATACCTCATTGTAACCTAAAAATAAATCATTTATAGTGGTTTCTAAATAAAATATGATGAACCAATTTTTTACCCCTAGGAGTTTTAAACAAGGTGTTCAGTAAGGGAATAATCAGTGTGCACCAGAATGATAGTTGAGATATACTCGACCAAATTTTTCTGGTTTTATTAAACCTAGATGTATTTTTTTTAAAAACCACATACACATGTAGAATCTAGATATGGATTTATTTCTAGTAAACCCATTTAATCAATACTTCAACACTATTTTAGGATATAATACTATACTTTAAATCATCATTATGGTTTTTACTAAAGTTACTAAACCTTAACATCATGGCTAACTAAAATAATATTCAAAAATAAATAACTAATCTATAAAATTACTAAACTAATATCCAAAATAACTATACCCTTTTATGATACCAAAAATAGTGACCCATGCTAAAAAAATATTAAATAATTCATTAATATCATGGTTTAAATAATACAAATCACAACAGTCACATAATCTAAGGACTGAAAGGTTTGGTGTCTTTGAAATTAGCTACAAAACCTATTTTTGATAAACCTTTCCAAAATTCCTCTATAATGGCTCTCATGTACGATATCTCTAAAGATATATCATGTGATATAATTGTAATCATAAACTGGGGATTGGAAATATATGGATGGGGTGAATGTAGATGCTTAGTAAGGGTAAAACATATCATAACATGATGAAAAACATAAGGAATATATAAATATCAAAATAAAACATCAAAAGACCATATTGTATATTTATAAAACATTTTAGAGTAACAAAAGATCATAAAATGTCATTAAGGAATCTTAAAATATTATACATGTCTCAAAACATATATCCATAGTCATATATCATGGGACCATGACATAAATGTGTGGAATACTTTTATAAATATGGTATAGTAATGATAACATGGAATTTCATTAAAATAAAATGCATTTGAAAAATTTGGAATAAATTGGTGAATAACTTGAAAATAATTAATAACTTTATAAACAAATTAGAAATTTGGAAATACCATAATCATAATAAAACTTCTAAATACATGAAAGTTTTTTAATAGGTTTCCCATTGTGATTAAATTCAATTTATTATTATATATTATGGATATAGAAAACATATGTACTTATTTTTTTCAATTATATTCAATTGGATTTAAAATAAAACTAAGTATAATTACCATTGATAATATTTATATTTAATAGGTATATTATTATTAGGATAAATATACGGTTTTGATAAATCCAATTGACACAGACAAAGTAATGGCCTCAACGAGTAGGATATTACCCTATGAAGCCCATTTATCAAATATTCCAAGGGAGATAGAATCACTATGATTTTACCTTGACCCATCCAAATACGAGATACAACAACTAAAAAATAAAAAAAACTGTTAACTAGGGAATTTCATGTTCATCAAGATAATGTCCCAAACCATGTACGTCGAACAACCTCAAGAAAGTCTCACAATCACGCACCTTACTCTTTGGGAATTTTCTAGTATATTAAATGTATATGTATCAAGACCCTAATGATATGATTATTTATATTTTATTTTCAATCTAATAATTTTTATATTTACTACTTATTATTACTCTATAAATTATTTGGATTTTGATACAATAAAACAAAAAATTTATTTTTGAGTAATATTCAAATTCAACTAAGTAATTTATTTTGATCAATTAATGGATTTTTCAAATAAGATTTATTTTAATAAAATATTATTATTATATAATTTTTATCAAATATAAATGATCTTATAATTTTTATAAAGTCAAATGTAATTTTTGTAAGTGTACGAAAACTGTTATTGTAAAAAAACCCATCATTTCTCAATAAATGACCATTATTATTTTAAAAGTAAAAATTTACTAATTTAGAAAAAAAATATAAAAAAAATATTATTTTTAGAATCATAAAATTGAAATTATATAATTTTTAATTTTCATAATTTATTTAGCTAGTCGAATTTTCAGGTAAAAAATTAAATATGGTATAAACATATAGTGTTTATTATGACAACATAATGACCCAAAAATGATATAAAAAATACTATAATGTTTTTAAACAACCAAATATACGTTTCCCATTTAAAATAATGTCTTTTATGTTTATTTGATTAATTATATAAAGCCTTTATGAATCCTACAAAAGTAACAATATATTTTATGATTTTAAAATTATTTATTTAAGAGTATGACTCACCTCCACATCACTAAGGGTAATATTGTAAAACCCCGTGATTTTATGAGAATTATTCTTTTTTAGTTTCTTTGATGTATTTTTTTGTACGCTTCACCAAGATTACCTTGCGCTATATGCAACACTATATTATATTTTAGTATACACAACACTATTTTTGGCTTGTGATGCCCACAATTTCAAGTTCTTTCGACTAACATTCATTTTACACAACATCAAGTATAGATTTTGATCAATGTATAACTGAACTATATTTTGAGTATGTCATACACAACAAAAAAGGAAGATTTCCTCACACGCAATCCTGACTTGCCTTGCATTACATGGAAGATCGACCTTCCTCGATAACCTACGTTTTACGCAAGACCGAGTTTCACTAAACAACAATATGTTATTGAAATATTATATAAACTAGCTGTTATGAGTAGTAATACCCACTTTTTAAAATTTTATATATTTTATCTTTCAAAATTTACTTCATTTCGGGATTCATAATATCAAAATTAGCTTAATCTGAATTTTTTGTATTTTTCTGAAAACTTTTAATTTTTGATGAATAGTGAAAACATTCAGTTATTGGTAAAAACAGACTTTTTTATTTAAATAATATTTTATTTTATTTTAATTTATTTTAGGTCAAAATAGATACATAATACCTATATAAGTTCAATGTAATTCATTAAATTCATTTTATAATAATTTTAGATATATAAAATTTTTATTGAACTTTTTACCGTCTTTTACCCACCTCCTAGGAGAATTTGCAAATTTACATAAAACATAAATTTACCACTTCTATGAGTTGAATTTCAAAAATCCAAGAAACATAGTTAATATCAAGGAGTAAAATTTGGTTCAATAAGATAAAAATATTTTTTGGTGAATAGTAACTTTTAACTTTTATTTACCACGGTTAAAAGTAAATAGAGTAATTAAGGGTAAAAATGATATTATTATTACCCTAACACATGTACTAATTCTATTTTATAAGTGTAATTCGACCGAAAACAACCTTATGAGTAAAATATTACCCATTAGGTTCACTTGGATTAGATTAGGACATTTATTATTAGTTTATTTAAAGAAGAGTTAAAATTGTTAAAACCATTGTTTAATAACTAAAACATTTTTAATATAGGGTTATACATAACATAAATTAGACTATAAATATTCATTAGAAATCTAAAAAAAATTCTACATAATGGTAATTTATTTATATTTTTTAGAAATTAAATAATTTAATTTATTTATGACACAATGAGGATGAAGTAATTACCTTATTAATGAAATATTAACATAATTGATATTATAAATATCCATATAAATTTAATTTGAGACTTTTTATGAATTAAACTAATTTCATAGGTTAATATAACATACTAGGGTTCGTTAGATGATTTTTTTTGGAAATAATAATGCTTTTATAAATTTAGAAAAAACACAATACCAAATAGTGTGAAAATTGACATAAAAGAGTTTTTAAAACAAATATTATATTATTAATTAATATAATGGTCCTAAAAATATAAGGATCGTCCAAAAGACTTATATAATAATATATATGACATTAATGAACCAATTAGGGTTCTATTGGCAATTTATAGTAAGTTTATTAACCATATAGTGTCAGAATACAAGAAGACACGGTAAAAATTAAATTATTTAACTTTGAGTAAAATCTAAATGATAAGGTTAAAATGGTAACCTAAACTTGTCTAAAACCTATTGTTTGAGAGGATTGCAACCCATACCCACCCTAGCCTCTAAATAAGACACTTTGGAGCCAATATAAACCGAATATGAATTTATTATAAAATAATATTTTAAGTTTTTTCTAAGGTGCCCCTCACCCCTCTTATAAAAGGGCACTGCCCCTTCTCTCTAATTCACACCTCCAAATCCATTTGGCTCGGCCAAACCCTGCCTAAATACCCTCTCAACTATCATAAATTTATCCTAGTGGCCTTCCTTTAGTCATAAAGCCAACCTAAGTATCCTTTTTGATCAAATCAAAAGGAAGAACCCGAATAAGAGGTAAATATATCACCACCTACTTCAAGTTGCTTTCTTCTTCCACTTCCTCATTATTTGTTATTTACATTATAAAATAATAACTCCATTATATTTTATATACTTTGAGGTTATTATAAAATTTTTACAACCATATTAGTTATTTTATCCATCCCATTAATGAAAAAGTCACCACCCGTGCGTACGTACGACTTACCATCTCCACGTCATGGTGTAGTTTGTTATTCAAACATTCCATCATTTGGATGGGTATAATAATGAGTATAAATGATAAAAATAATAAATATAACATTATTATGATTCTGTATATATGATAAACCATCTAATTATAAATTATTTTAATATCAAAAGTATGATATTGTCGCTCGTGCGTACGTACGGACTACCGTCTCCATGAACGCGATGAGATTCATTTTCCATGATTAACCATTCAAGTATGGTTATAAATTATATGTAATAAATAATCATGAAAGATATTAGATAATAATGAAACTGGATTCATGTACATATATGTTTGATTTACTTAATTTCATTCTATTCAATAAGGAAACAAAAACAGCGTTCACGTGTACGTACGGACTACCGTCTCCATGAACGGTGTATTTCATTTCATTTATCGATCTATCATATATATTTATATAATGAATATATATTATATATAAATCATGTTTTAAATTCTGGAATTAATTAAATCAGTATATAAGTAATAATATCAAGAACGATAAGTCAAAACACGTACGATAAATGAAACGATTTTACCCAAAACGTTGCTTTAACATGGAATTGACAAATGAAGGGGTAATATAAAGTCATAAGTGGATCATATATGATATCATAAATATTATTATAGTTCTGTTACAAGTTAATAATATGTTTAAACCCACTATACAGGAGTCTCGGACACATACGGAAGAAATTGGACATAAGGTAAGGGATAATTTTGAAATCTCATTTTTATCAGAGATTGTTTATACGTAAGTATTTATTGGGGTTATATTTTTCATCCATGTCCATAAAAATGTTTTTCATAAAGTGTTTAATATTATTGAATTTATGTTTAAAGTCATTTTTACCCCTCTTTGACTTTTACTTTGTGTTATGGGATGAATCTTTCTTTTGTTTACCATATGTGGTACTTTTTGACATTTCTGTTAAAAGTATGAGGAGAATGCTTTTTTAACTTATACGACATGAATGGATTTTTACGGTTTCATAACGCCTTATTTTCATGAATCTCACTCTACAGTATTTCATGAATATTTTCAACAAAATACTTTTCTTTTAAAATTGCTTGGCATTTTGTGAAAAAAAATGATTATGAAGAAGAAAGGATATTTTCCTCAAGAATTCATTTCAAGTGTTTTATCAAAACCATTTTCCATCTAAGATGACATTATTTCATATGTGAATGTTTCAAGTATAATATCTCTATGATTTACATGGATTCACTTTTCTTATGATGAAATTATATCCATTTTTTATATGGATTACGTTATGATGGGATCATGTTTATGAAACCCATTTTTATTATTTGGGTTACGATGAATGATTTATGATTATGTTGTGGTACACGTAAGAATGATTTCATTATGATATGGGTGGGACCTATATATTTCTCCAATGAATTGGGTAAAGATTTATATCTCATGAGATATACATGGATGTAACGACAAGTAAATCAGGTATAGTAATACAAGGCTAGAACGACAGGTAAACCCAATTTAGTAATAGACATTGTCAACTATTATGGTCTTGTCATTAATGCCCTGGATTCTATGGAAATGATATCATGTGCTTAATGGTTTTACACAATTACTTGTTTTATTCCCATACTAATTTATTATGATTTATGTTCCATTATGATCTATTCATTACGTACTATCATGTTTAATGTCATTGCTCAAGATTTTGATGTTTAAACTTTATGTTAATGTTTTTAAGTTCAAATGTATATGGGTTGTTTTATTTTCTCCATTATTACCCTTACTGAGCATTTGATCTCACTCTTTTTATATTTTCTTTTACCCCAGGATATAAAGGAAGGTTTTAGGTAGGGAAAAAAGAATCTCTTTATGGGAGATGTTGAAGATCTTTCACCATGATTAGAAGATTATTTTCAGAGTTTCCAAATACTCGAAACTAATACGGTCGTTGGGAATTTGTTTTGTAATGTGTTAAGTATTCCGAAAAAGTAATGTAATATCCATGTATGTCAAGCTTTGGGTCTCTACAGTTGGTATCAGAGCGAAGGTTTAGTCAACCTTTGTAAAATAGGATGCGAAAATTTTAGTGAGATCCCTAGTGATATTTTTAAGTTATGTCTAGGGATTTCTCTAAGGTTAAGTATAAGTATATGTTATATTCCTAGAATTATGGTAACGATCTTAGAATTAAACCCAAGATGTTATATATTGAAGGTACTCCCCCTTTGTTATGTTGTTTTCCTTGCATAATTTTTCCTCTTACACTATTCTTTTTGAGTATTTGATGATGGTTGGAACCCGGTGGAACTGGTTTGATCAATGTAAAGGGAAATGCAATGATTTTCCTCCTGAACAAACCAATGTTATGGGATATGGAGTGAAAAATCATATTGCTATACTTACACAAGCTATGAACCATTCTGGACTTCTGAATGAGAAGAGAAGAGAATAGTATTCTATTGAGTCCTTCATGAGGCAACATCCACCTTCTTTCAGTGGGTCTTCTGATCCACTTGTTGCTGAACAATGGATCAGTACCATTGAAAATATATTTTCCATACTTCGATGTTCGAAACATGAAAAAGTCATTTTGGCTATTTACTGTTTAGAAGTTGAAGCAGACTAGTGGTGGACTCTAATTAAGAATATAAGGCCCCAAGGTGAAATTGAATCTGTGGAATGGGACGAGTTCAAGAACTTATGTTTCAATAATTACTTCGCTCGTATTCTTTGAAAAAAGATGGAAAAGGAGTTCCTTGAGCTTAAGAAAAAGGATGATGAATTTGTTGGTATATACGAGGTGAATTTTACAAGGCTTGCAAGGTATTCATCTGGCTTTATCATCCAACCTGAAAGTAAAGTTGATCGATTCTTCAGTGTCTTAAAACCAAGTCTTCAAAGGGAATTAGCTATAATAGAATTCAGTAGCTATTAAGAAATTGTGCGTTGTGTTATCAAGGTAGAACTGGAAGTTGGTGTTACATATCCATCTCATGTTTTTGTCAAGAAACAAAAGATGGAGTTCAAGGAAAAATCTCAAAACATTGGTAAAAAGAAGACGAATGTTTCTATATGCTCTAAGTGTGGAAAGAAGCATGGTGGAGATTGTTTTAAAGGGACTAGAAAATGTTTTAAGTGTAGAAAATAAAGTCATAGAGTAGCTGAGTGTCGAAGTAATAGAAAAAGGGTAGCTAATTATGTGAATATAGAAAAGACTACAGAGAACACACCACCAACACTTCAATGCTACTAGTGCAAGGAAATGGGGCATTATGCTAATCAATTCCATAATCCAATGGTTAATGATGATTGAAATCAACAACCTCTTAAGGAAAAAGATAAAGGGAAGTCAAATGCGATCACTATTGGCGATGTTGAATATGACAACAGTGTGGTAGAATTATTAAGTGTTTATGTAATGGGATTCCAAAATAATGTTGTATAAGGCCCCAACCTTAAACTTTACTTAATATTGAATTAAATGAATAATTCACATTGAGGATATTTTCAGGTTTAGAGTTTTAGAGAATTTGGACATAACTATTACATCTCAAAAGATTACAAAGTAGAAACTTCTACTAAGTTTCCATAAAATAAAAACTCTTAAAAAGAAACATGTCTAGTTCCATGTTTTAGGTAGCATGACTTTCCCTTGATCCCATCCTTGACCATATTCCACGTTAAATCCTGTGAAAAACATTTCAAAAACTTGGGGTGAGCATAAAAATCTCAGTAAGGGATACACAATGAATGGAAATTGTTAGTTTTTCAAAACAACAAGTAAACCATTTATACTTTATCAAAGTAATACTTTTCACCTTTATGAAGTAGTAAAAACTCTTCACTGAATAAAAGTTCATTACTTACCCTTTTGTAACCAAAAGATTACCATAAAACCCATATAAATATCACATAACATATAAAGGTAACTTGAGAGATAAACATACATAAATGGAATAATCATACGGTCGACATCCACACATACTTAATGGAATATCCATACGGCCGACTACCCAATGTATTGGAGGTTATAACGTAACCACCCATCCTGGTATTCATGGCACCACCCGTCATATGGTTTATCACGTAACCACCCATAAAATATCCAATTACCATCATTACACATAAAATATTTAAAACATAAACATTTCAATAACAACATTTCATTTTCAATCACAATAAGTAATTACAAGATATTGAATTAATCAATCCATTTTAAAAAAACATTTAAAATAGATTTTTGAATCAAAGTGTCCCACACCGCTTTGAGGCTTTCAATGGAATTATAATTTTAAAACATTAATGTATATATAAATAAATACTGAAAACCATTTTGAAAACATGGACATTAAAGATAAAGATTTAGAATAATGAATCTTTAAAACATTTAAAACGATATTTTTGTTAAAGAGTTTTTAACAAAATGAGAGACTCTTGAATACAAATAATTGTGGAATAACATTTAATCCAAGCTTTATAATATCATGAGAATAATGGGATTCATGAAATAATATGTAAATGGATAGTATACACACCATATAAGAGTGAATTGGTGCATTACAACAACGAAGTCTCAATGGAAATGTAATTTGAGATCAAATCCATTATAAAGATGGTATCCTTAAATTAAGGATAAATATTTCACATAATTATGTGTGATAAATATAAATTCACCCAATATAAGTGGATATTAAGTGTGAAACAATCAGAGGTCATTCACACATAATCTTGGAAAAACAAAACCAGTGACATAGATATTTAACTCAATGAAATGAGATTGAGTTATGATTTCCCATACAAGTTCGTAAGAATTTATCAATGATATGATTATGTGTATAAATAGTATATATACACAAAGGTTTGTGTAAATTATAACATATATATTCCACACATAATCTTGGCATAATAAAATCAAGAAGTAGAGATTTAACCCAAATAATTGAAAGTGGGTTAAGAAGTTCCCTTACAGAAATCCGACAGCCTAACGGCGTCACTTTAAAATTCATAAAATGAGTTTATGAGAGAGAAAATGGTATCTCATAACTTGGACATAAAATATACATAAATAAGGATAAAGAAGAAAATATACCGACATAATAGTATGTGAATTAAAAGACATAACAGAAGTCTTTTAAAAAGAGGAGGGTGAAAGGTCCCCTTACCGAGTTGGGTAACTTTCGAAACGTACACCCCATGGAAGAAGGTTCATACAATGAAGATGTAAATACCCATAAATGAAATTATACTACACAAAGTGTATAATAATGGGAATTACATACAAAAATCAAAGGAAATTGTGGCAAATGTAGCATAAATGTCACGGGAATAAAAGTGATATGAAAAATCCCTTACGAAAACTCGGTAGCCTAACGGCGCCACTTAAAACTTTCAAAAATGGATTTATGAGATCAATTAGGGTCTCTCATAATATGAACATAAAAATTACAGTATGAGGAATATAAAATAACATCCCCAAACATAAAAAATATGAGCTTAAAAGGAATGACATAAAAGAGTGTACTGAAAAAGAAAGAGAGGGGTAGGTTCCCTTACCTCGTGTCCGACATGACTCGATCGTTCTTTAATCTCCTGAATAATAAAATTTGTTCAATTTATAATTTCTTAAGGAAATACTTTAAATATTATTATTCATTTCATATCACATATTATAAGGGTATAATAATTGGTTAATAAAGTGAGTTCATATCAGACGTTTTTGTCGATGTTCGGTACATGAGTAAAAATTGAACTTGTTGGAAAAGAATTTTCAATGTAGTTATAGGTACATCATATCCAGAATAGTATTGATGTTTTAAATATCATATATATCCAGTATATATTAATTTTATACTATTACATAACATTTGGAAATAATAAATTAAAAGCACCGTTCATGGAGACGGTAGGCCGTACGTACGAGTTAATGCTACTTTCATTTTTTGTCATATTAATGGAATTAAAAAAAAATGAGAGATATATATATTATAATTCCAGAATGATATTCCTATTTGAGATGTAATATATTACATATATATACATTATATATATGTACTTATAATAGTGCATAAAATTTGGAGATAAGAAATGAAATGTACCGTTCATGGAGACGGTAAGCCGTACGTACGCATGAATGCTACTTTCATGAAATGTACCGTTCATGGAGACGGTAAGCCGTACGTACGCATGAACGCTACTTTCATTTTTAGTCATATTAATTGAATTAAAACAAAATGAGAGATATATATATTATAATTCCATAATGATATCCTTAATTTAGATGTAATATATTACATATATATCCATTATATACATGCACTTATAATAGTGCATAACATACGGAGATAAAAAATGAAATGTACCGTTCATGGAGACGGTAAGCCGTACGTACGCATGAACGCTACTTTCATTTTTTTGTATTAAATGGAATTAAATAATAATGATATAAAGGTATATTATAATTCCAGTAGGATATCATATGTAATACCATTAATTCCATCCTTTATACATCCCACATATGGCATTAACGAATCAAATCACTTTGAGGGGGCGGTAGTCCGCACTTCCTAAAATAAAGATATCGCGTTTACCCATAATGGAAACCATAAAGGTATGCCATAAATGAAAAATACAGAAGCTTTAGGAAATCATAAACATATTATATATCATATATAAATATAGTGACATCTTAATGTCCACCTTTGAAGGTGTTAAAATAATATTGAACAATCATCATTTCGTGGGGCAGTAATTCAGCATCCACAAAAACAGTATGTTCTTTAACAATTAGATGGAGGTGTGTGAAAGTGTAGCTAGAATACTTCTTATAACAACATCCTAGTATATTTAAGATACAGTTTTTGTTACAAAAAAAGTAATAAAAATAGTTTAGGGGTTTGGAGAAGAAAAATAAAACAAAAGAACACAAGGGAAGACATTACCTTTTAATCGGGTAACTAACTTTGATTTGAGCTCAAAGGCTACCTTGGAAAGGATTATGCCCAACATGAGGATTCAATGATTAAGAGAGGGATGTAGAGAGATGAAATGGGCAGGGGTTGGCCGAGCCAAAGGTTTGAGAGGTGTGTGTAAGGTGGTAGAGGTGGGGGCCTTTTATAAGAGGAGAGGAGGCGCACTCTTGGAAAGTTATAAAATATTACTTTATTATAAAATTATTTTCAGATTTAAAAGGTCCCAAAAGGATATATTTAGAGGATAAGGTGATAAGGTTTCGAAATCCACCCATCCAATAGGTTTTTTACAAGTCTAAGACTTAGATTTCACCTTATCTTCTCATTTTATTTAAATCATTCATTTATGAGGTAATCACTGCATCATCACGGTGTCATAAATAAATTAATTTATTTAATATCTAAAAATTATAAAAAAAAATATCATCATGTAGGAAATCATTTTATATTTTTAATGAATATTTATAGTCAAAAATATGACTTTTATAACTCCATCTAAAAATTGTTTTATTAAAACAACACATGTTTGTGACATTTTAATTTTAACTTTAAATAAAAAGGTATTAATGTAATTTTCCAAGAAAAGTGGCTCCATGGGGTCCCCAAGTTGACCCATGGATTTTCTTGGTCGGACATGACTCATCCAATGAGGTTAGGACATGTTTCTAGGTCATTTCCTATTATTAAAACATTATTTTTACCTTAAACTACACTAATTACTTCTAATCACGATTAAAACATAAAAGTTACTATTCACCAAAAAAATTATTTTAATCACATTGAACCAAATTTTACATCTTAATGACAACCATGTATATTGGATTTTTGAAATTCAAAACACAGAGGTTGTAAAATTCCATTTAAATGAAAAATCAGTTTTTTAAGTACCACTTAGTGGTTTCACTATTCATCAAAAATTGAAGTTTTCCAGAAAAATACCAAAAATTCACCCTAAGCTATATTTGATATTCCGAATTCAAAAATGATGTCTAATTTACAAAAGTCAAAACATATAAGTTACATTAATTATTTTAATAATTAATTCCCGCTATCAGAGCAAATAACATGTTTTTATGAAACAATAAGTATCAAAAGATTAACACTAGTTTAAGTACAATTTCAAGATGAAATTAATTCCAAAGTCCACTAGTGGTTTAAATGGTAAAAATATATTCTAATTTAAATTTAAAACCAATTCAAAAGATAATCTAATCATATAAATAAATTAGATTAAAAAGTGGTTTTGAATTAAAATACAACATTTTCCACTATTCATTAAAAAAATGAACTTTATCGGAAAAATACCAAAATTTTACACAAAGTAAATTTTGATGTCCCAATTCTAAAGAATAATTTTATTTAGTCAAATATAACACATAAAATTTTCAAAAGGTGGATTTAAAAGAGGTTCTCCATCAAAAGGCGGTTAATCGACCTTTTAAAGAATATTAGAATGTTTACGCTTAAAATTGGATTAATTCGCATTTTTAATCCTCTAACATTTATTGTAGAAAGTAAAAATATTTACAAACATATATAATCATTTTGTAGTTAGTTCTGTTCATTCCCTCCATTACAACGGCTAGGCATTAACTACAATTTAAAATAATATTATTTTATTATTAGAGTGCAACGTAAGATTTCAAAGGAACTCATTGTTGCGTATTGGGTAAGCCATCGAGCATAGCGTTCCCTTTAAATTAATATTAAAATTTTAATCACAAATAGGGATAAATATAAAAATGTCATATTCTTTATTTACCTGGGGTGTTACATGTTGTATATAGTATCATGGAATATTGGAATATTTATGTATTGGTCTATTGTGGTTTTCAATAATTTTATTGTACCGGTAACCATGAAAAGTTATTGAAATATTTTTGGAAAATAGATGATATGCGCACAATGAATGGATAAGAAGAAAATGAAATTTTAGTTAGTATTCTTGAGCTCATGACTGATATAAGGACAAAGTGATATCATGGTTGGAGTATATAGAAATTTTGGGATTTTGGTATGTGGAAAGAGTTAACTTTTGACAGAATTCAAGTTTTCACTAAGGTTCTATGGTAATTGATGTTTCAAATGAATAAATGATTAAGGTGTTCACATGTTTGGAAGGTGACCAACAAGATATATCTTATGATATATGGGGGATAAATGATGGTATTCACGTGCTTGTAATGTGACCTTTCAAGTAATCGTTTACTTTATACTATGAGGTTGGAACGATGTATTTTGGATATTCCTAAAGATTGGAATGAATTAAGTTAGGCATAAGATACTATTGTTTAAGGATAGAAATTTTTTCAATATTATCGCAGGAATTTTATAATAATGTATTTTTAGATAAAGGGACAACCTGCAGGACAGGCGACAACCCGTCGCGTCGGACAAGGTTGCAAGAATCGAACCCACAACCAATGTGTGACAGGACTTCATCACCTACCACTGGCCTACAAGAATTCCCTGGTTAGTCGAAACTAGTTTTATTATATTAAGAGGTATGATAGATGAAGTATAAGTCCATTTTAGGAACCATATATGATTAATCTCACCATAGATGGACTTATGTATATAAATTTTGCTAACCTTATGTTTGAGACAGATGGAATGGCCTATCATTCTATCGCATGATCTGCTAACAATTCACGGAAGACAAATTCAACATCTTTTCATTAAGAGATGATGTAGAAATTGTTCAAGTCACAAACAACAGTGAGATTGTACCAAAATCAAGCAATTATTTATTTTAATTCAAAAAAATTTCAACATTAGGGAAATGATCTTGAAAACAAAAAATGTTGTCCTAGTGCCCTCATATCTGATGAATTAGATTGTACCTTAGATCATCAAAAATTTATGGCTTCATGATTGTTTTCTTTTTCATAGCCATGTTCTCTACCACTCTTCATCCAAACATGATGGTTAGAATTCTCTTCCATATCCATATTTTTACCTATATTCTCTTATGTGAAAACCCAGTGATGAGTTACTTTGGGTATCTGTTATGTTTCTAACGTTCCATTTTAAAATGATGATTTAGTATTTCTTTTTACAACATGGGTTTCTATGAAAGAAACTTTCGAGTAGAAAACCATTTATAACCCTGGCGAATGTCGATGGAGAATTAATTTTAAGGTGGGTAGAATGTAACACCCCAAGATTTTATGATAATTATTCATTTTAATTTCTTTGATGTATTTTTTTTACACTTCACCAAGATTATCTTGTGCTATATGCAACACCATATTTTCTTGTAGTATACACAACACTATTCTTGGATTGTGATGCATACAATTTCATGTTATTTTGTATAACATTCATTTTACATAACACAAAGTAGATATTTTGATCAATGTATAACTGAACTAAATTTTGAGTATGTTATACGCAACACCAAAGGAAGATTTCCCTACACGCAACCCTGACTTTCCTTGCATTACAGGGAAGAGTGACCTTCCTCGATAGTTTGTGTTGTACGCAATACCGAGTTTCACTAAACAACGATATGTTATTGAAATATTATATAAACTAATTGTTATGAATAGTAATACCCACTTTTTGAAAATTTAAAAATTTTATCTTTCAAAATGGATGTCATTTTTGGATTCGGAATATCAAAATTATCTTAGGGTGAATTTTTTCTATTTTTCTGAAAACTTTCAATTTTTGATTAATAGTAAAAACACTAAGTTATTGGTTAAAACCAACTTTTTATTTAAATAATATTTTATTTTATTTAAATTTTTTTAGGTAAAAATAGATACATAATAGCTATATAATTTCAATGTAATTCATTGGAGCCATTTTATAATAATTTTAGATATATAAAATTTTTATTGAACTTTTTACCGTGTTTTACCCACCTCCTAGGAGAATTTGCAAATTTACATAAAACATAATTTAACGCTTCTGTTAGTTGAATTTTGAAAATATGAGATACACGGTAAATATCTTGTAGAAAAATTTGGTTCAATAATATTAACATAATTTTTGGTGAATAGTAACTTTTAACTTTTATTTACCACGGTTAAAAGTAAATAGGGTAATTAAGGGTAAAAATGATATTATTATTACCTAAAAACATGTCCTAATTCTATTGTATAAGTTTAATTTGAAAAAAAAACAACCTTAGGAGTAACATATTACCCTTTAGGTCCACTTGGATTAGATTAGGAGATTTATAATTATTTTATTTAAAGATCAGTTAAAATAGTTAAAATCAATGTTTAATAACTAAAACCATTTTAATATAGGGTTATAAATAAGATAAATTCGACTATATATATTAATTAGAAAGATAAAAAAATTTCCTAAATAATGGTATTTTTTTTAAACATTAAATAATTTAATTTATTTATGACACAATGATGATGCAGTAATTACCTTATTAATGAAATATTAACATAATTGATATTTTAAATACCCAAATAAATGTAATTTGAGACTTTTTATGAATTAAAATAATTTTATAGGTTAATATAACAGATTAGGGTTGGTTATATGAATTGGTTTAGAAATAATAATGCTCTTATGAATTTAGAAAAAACAAAATACCAAATAGTGTCAAAATTGACATAAAAGAGTTTTTAAAACAAATAATATATTATTAATTGATATAATGGTCCTAAAAATATAAGGTTAATCCAAAACACTTATATAATAATTTATATGACATTAATGAACCAATTATAGTTGGATTGGCAGTTTATAGTAAGTTTATTAACCATATAGTGTAAGAATACAAGAAGACACGGTAAAATTTAAATTATTTAACTTAGAGTTAAATATAAATGATAAGGTTAAAATGGTAACCTAAACTTGTCAAAAAACTATTGGTTGAGAGTATTTCAACCCATCCCCACCCTATCCTCTAAATAATGCACTTTTATTCATTATAAACCAAATATAAATTTATTATAAGATAATATTTTATGTTTTTCCTAAGGTGCCGCTCACCCCTCTTATAAAAGGGAACTCCCCCTTCTCTCTAATTCACACCTCCAAAGCCATTTTCTCGGACAACCCCAGACAAAATACCCTCTAAACTATCCTAACTTAATCCTAGAGGGCTTACTTTAGCCATAAATCCAAACTAAGGAGCCCATTTGATCAAAATAAAAGCAAGAACCTAAAGAAGAGGTAAATATCTCACCACCTATTTCAAGTTCCTTTCTTCTTCCAGTTCCTCCTTCTTTGTTATTTCCATTCTAAAATAATAACTCCAGTATATTATATATACTGTTATGTTATTATAAAATTTTTACAACCATATTAGTTATTTTATCCATCCTATGAATGAAAAAGTCACCACACGTGCGTACGTACGGCTTACCGTCTCCAGGTCGTGGTGTAGTTTGTTATTCAAACATTTCATCATTTGGATGGGTATAATAATGAGTATAAATGATATAAATAATAAATATATCATTATTATGGTTCTTTATATATGATATAACATCCAATTATATACGATTTTAATATCAAAAGAATGATATTGTCGCTCCTGCGTACGTACGGACTACCGTCTCCACCAACGTGATGAGATTCATTTTCCATGATTAAACAATAAAGTATGGTTATAATGTATATATAATAAATAATCATGAAATATATTACATAATAATGATACTGTATTTATGCACATATATGTTTCATTTAGTTAATTCTATTCAATTCAATAAGGAAACGAAAACAACGTTCATGCGTACGTACGACCTACCATCTCCATGAATAATGTATTTCATTCCATTTATTGATCTATAATATATATTTATATGATGAATATATATTATATATAAATCATGTTTTACATTCTGGAATTATGTAAATCCATATATAAGTAATAATATCAAGAACAACAATTCGAAACACATACGATAAATGAAACAATTTTACCCAAAATGCTGCTTTAACATGGAATTTTTTTAAAGGGAAAAAGCCCAGGATTATTATTAAAAAGAAAGTCCAAAAGAGGTACAAAAAAGGAATGAAAACAGATAAACTTATCACCCATTTTCAGGGGCGTCAAGCTTTTTCCTCAGCTTGTCCCCAATGATACGTTCTTTATTTCGCATCTCGTTCCAAAGGCTGATGTTATTACGTCCTCTTCCTCTTCCTCTTCCTCCACGATAGGTTTCCTCAATCTCCCTGGCTTGTTGTAGGAGCAATTCTATATCTTCATCAGAGCTGTCCACTTGAGCTTCTTCCATCCTCTTCATTTGCTCTTTCCTTTCTCTCTTCTTTTGGCTTCGAGTTCTAGCATGTTGCCATTCGTCATCAGAGCCTTTCTTTTTCTGATCTTCTTTTCCTAAGGTTTCCTGCACACGAGAAGCATTCTGCAAAGTAGAGGTATTTAAATCCTTACTCACCTTTACATCAGGATGTTTCATCAATAAATCTGGTGTTCCAGCCATGTCAGATGACTCTAGATGAGTAGACACAGTAATACTATCAGTCATTCCAGTTTCCCTACGGAGTTCAGGAACATCAGGACATATTTTTGTGAGAACATTCATAACAGGGGGAGCCATCAAAGCAACACTGTTCTGGACTGAACAGTCCAAAACCTTCAAAACAAGAGATTGTTCTATTCTTTCAGCAGGATCATGATAAACAACAGATGAAACAGTTGTAGAATCAACATAAGTGCCATCAACAAATTTAGTAAAAGAAGGACCAGGCAGTGAAGACACCTGGATTCTGTCAGCCAAAAAAGGCTGTTCTGGAAAACTTAAATCAGAGTCAACCCCAGAAACAGAAGTAGGGACATAAACAGTTTTATGCATTTTATCAGAGTTGGTGTTTTGCGTCTGATCCACATCACCAGTACAATAAGGCTGCAATTCTGGGAGATCAGAAGGACCTTCTTCTACAATGGCCGCCCATGATTTTTTGGGAAGTGGCACTGTGGAACAGCTTTGAACAGTCAATCCAGAAGATTTCTTAGGTGAAGAAATCTTTTTCTGTTCAAGTGGCATGTCTTTCAGATTGGGGCATGAGTTAAGATCATGCCCCTTCACAGAACAATTTGAGCAATAAAGAGTCTTCCTACAATTAGAGGAGTCATGTCCTAATACTCTGCAATCGAAACAGTATTTGGGCAGGCTTTCATACTCAATCCTCAAGCTAATTTCCTCCTCATCAGTAGATAAAAATATTTTATCTATTAAGGTAGATGAAAGATCTACCTCAACTAAACATCTGGAAAAATGCCCATATCTGGCCAATTCAGTTTCTTTATCCATTCTAATGGGTACTCCAATAGCTAGCGAGATGTCATATAGGATCCTGGGATGCCAAAGAAGCCAGTTTAAACCAAAGATTTTGATCCAAACTTGTGCAACCGATCTACCCATCTCCAAAGGATTAAAAGATCTATCCCACTCACGTATATGCAATGCCCCAGGCTTGAAAGAAATGGAGCCAAACCCCCAGGCTCTCAATTTAAGCTCCTCAGAAGGAAACAGCAAATGATAAAATCCCTTACCCAAAGAGACGCAGTTCCAGGCATCAAAGCCTCAGATATTAGTTAATCGAGATTTGAGATAATCTAACCTCCAGGGCTGCGAGCACTTTGGCAAAATCAGCCTAGCAATGATGGAATGATCCCCTAACTTCAATCTCTCAGCAACCGCATCGCCATCAGCTTTTACATGTGCTATCGAACCCTTCTTCCTAATCCCTGCATGTGTATCCTTGAAATTAGAAAAAGAAAAGTTATTCTGACCAACCTCAACCGTATCTCGCATGCGGGGCTCTTTCCCTGGTGCTTTAGCCACTTCCACAAAGGAGAGTCCATTTGAAGTCCCTTCAGGCGCTAGCTTCTATTGCGGAGGATTGGAATCCTTAGGGTTATTGAGGACCAGCTCGTTCACAGATCCGGTCTCCCAAGCAGGATCGAAGCTTGCCATAACCGAAGAAGCCAAGAAACACAAACAAATCACGACCTAGGGTTAGGTATCAGCCGAGAGTGCCAAGAGTGCGCGTCGAGAGCACTCCCCCATCCTCACTTCACTGCTTTAACATGGAATTGACAAATGAATGGGTAATATAAAGTTTTAAGTGAATCATATATGATATCATAAATATTATTATGTTTCTGTTACAAGTTAATAATATGTTTAAACCCACTATACAGGAGTCTCAGACACATATATATGAAATTGGACATAAGGTAAGGGTTAATTTTTCAATCTCATTTTTATCCAAGTTTGCTTATACGTAAGTATTTACTGGGGTTATATTTTCCATCCACGTCCATAAAAAGGTTTTCTTATAAAGTATTTAATATTATTCCATTTATGTTTAAAGTCATTTTTACCCCTCTTTTACTTTTACTTTGTGTTATGTAAGGAATCTTTCTTTTGTTTACCATATGTGGTACTTTTTGACTATTCCATTAAAAGTATGAGGAGAATGTCTTTTTTAACTTATACAGCATGAATGGATTTTTACGGTTACATAACACCTTATTTTCATGAAGCTTACTCTACAAGATTTCATGGCTATTTCAAAAAAATTCTCTTATTTTAAAATTTCATGTCATTTCGTGAAAATAAAATGATTTTGAAGAAGAAAGGATATTTTCCTCAAGAATTCATTTCAAGTGTTTTATCAAAACCATTTTCCATCTAAGATGAAATTATTTCATATGTTTATGTTTCAAGTATAATATCTCTATGATTTATATGGTTTCACTTTTCTTATGATGAAATGATATCTATTTGTTTTATATGGATTATGTTATGATGGGATGATGTTTATGAAACCCATTTTATTCTTTGGGTTATGATGAATGATTTATGTTTATGTTGTGGAACACGAAAGAATAATTTCATTTTGAGACGGGTGTGACCTATATATCCCTCCAATGCATTGGGTAAAGATTTATATATCATGAGATATACATGGTTGTAACGACAATAAATCCAGTACAATAATACAGGACTGGAATGGAAGGTAAACCCGATTCAGTAATGGACTTTTTCCACTATGATAGTCTTGGCAGCAATTCCTTGGCTACTACGGAAATCATATCATGTTCTTAATGGTTTTCCACAATTACATGTTTTTTTCCCATGCTAATTTATCATGATTGATGTTCTATTATGATCTATGCCTTACATACTACCATGTTTAATGTCATTGCTCAAGATTTTGATGTTAAAACTTTTTTTTCATGTTTTTAAGTTCAAATGTATGTGGGTTGTTTTATTTTCTCCATGCTTACCCTTACTGAGCATTTGAGCTCACCCTTTTTCTGTTTTCTTTTCCCCTAGGATATAAAGGAAAATTTTAGGTATGAAAAAAATAAGATCTTTATGGGAGATGTGGAAGATATTTCACCATGATTAGAAGATTATGTTCCAAGTTTCCAAAGACACTAAACTAATACGGTCATTGGGCGTTTGTTTTGTAATGTATTAAGTATTCCCCAAAAGTAATGTAATGTCCATGTATGTCAAGCTTTGGTTATCTATAAATATTTTAATAAGTATGACCCCTGGAATACTAAAATAACTAAAACCACACCAATTTTTTCATAAACCATGGGAAAAACCCATGGTATGTTTTTTTGGTTTTGGTAATTTTATTATATAGAGTCAAAAATCTATGTTTGAGAAATGATAAAGAATTCCCCAGTCATTTCCTATATAAGAACGACCAATATACCATTTATCTTTACTCAAAAGACTTATATCACATGCATTATCTACATGTATATCTCTATATTCCTCCCAAGGTTTCCTCATTCTCTCCAGAAGCTCCTCCCAAGCATTTTGAATCACACTATAAATGTAAGAAATCCTCTCTTTCCAATATTTATTCAAGTATCTCTTTTATCTTGTATCTTTTATATTCATTTACTAATGTTTTTATATATTATTAAATATCCACATTTCTATCCATTTTATGTCTAAATGATTAGATTCCCATTTAAATCTCATAAATCTCTCCCACAAACATTCATTTTCTCGATTACGCTTTTGAAATTTCACTGGGATTTTCCATGACAAACAATTGTGTAGTGAATACCTGTAACTATTTCCTATCAAGGGTGTTCACCATTATGAACATATACATCTTTATTGGGTAATTACATGTATTTATTCCATATTATTTTCTCATGTAAAAAAATAAAATAATGAATGAATCTATTTTTTATGATCTATGTGGGAAAAATAAGTATGAGAATGAAATGAAAGTGATGAGTGCACCTAATATTATATATCTCCCCATTTCATTGGGTAATGTTTTAGTCTCATAGGATGTGATACAAGAGATTAGGGAGTGAACATAATATATCATGGGATTTTTCCATTTTTATTTCTTGCGATTTATCCTTGACATATTTTTATGATGAGTTGTTTTAAGTTTTTTCCTCATTTACATTGTTTCCTTTATGTTATCTTATTGTATCACGCCTCATTGTTCTTGTTTATGATTCAGAACCCTTTTTGTCTCATTGATATAACTATTGTCTCACATGTACTACGTTATTAATGTAATTACATGTTTATTCACTTAATTTTCTTCATATCTCCCCACATTCTTATATATTCCCCGATATTTTCCCCTATAGTGTTAAGTACAAAAGAATAATATGGTCATGTTATGTAAGTTTTCAGTAAATATGATGTATTATAGGTTTTAAGTAGTTTTATAATCAACCTAATTCCCAAATAAAATACACTTCTCGATCCTCTATGTTTTATTATGTATAAATTTTTATAATAAATAATAAATTAATATGTAATTAAGGGAAAGTTTTTAATAAAACCAATGTGATAAAACCAATTATGTCCACTCTTATGTGAACAAAGTCATTATGTGCCCACTTGAAAATGTAAGAAAACTCCTCATTCCCATTCCTATGTTAAAAACCTCATTATGTACATTTCTGAGTATATTATTATATATAATATGATTATAATTTTTTTTAGGGTTACTTAGTACCCCACTTATCATCATCCATACATATTTTTCTCACATAAATATATCTTAGTGGACTCATAGAGAAAAAGAATTGGTTTTCCTAGAAGATAACCCTAAGAAATCATGGGTGTGAAAATATATTTTTTCCAAAAGGAATCATAAAATAATAATATATAGAAATGATGAAAACTATACTTAATAAGAGATAAACCTTGAAGGGAAAATAGAACTGAAAATGAAAAGTTCTCAAAAAAACTTTAACATTGTTAGAAAGTTTTGAAATGTAAATCACTTTCTTAAAAAAACGTTTTTGAGAAGTTAAAAATAATAATTTTTGGAAGAATAAATAATATTTCTTGAAAATAAACTATAATAAAAGAAATAAATAAGTTTTATCCAAAAAATTAAGGTATATGATAAAACATTCAATGTTTTAAAGAATAGAAACCCCTTTTTCTTTAACATTTTTCAAATTCCTTTGTTTGAAAATCTATATTGTTAAAAAGAGTATAATTTTTTTTTAATTTGAAAAGGGAACAGATAAATATGATATTAATAGAATATAATCCATGTTATATTTCCCAAAAACAGAATATATCATTTTTGGGAAGGAAAAACATGGATATTCATGATAAAACTATTAAAAGTAATAGAAATTATTTTTCAAAACTGAATTCTAATGAAAAAATTGAATCATCAAAGGAGAATACTTTGGTTCAAAACATTAATTTTCCCAAAAATAAGTCTCAAATAAAAAAAATCACTATTATAGGTTTTAATAGATCAATATTGAAAGATAATAGTCAATGAAGGGTTGTTATGACCCGTGGAAAAAGATTTAGGTTACGAAAACCCCATACACCTTTTATAACATAAAAAACTACATTAGAGGTTAAATATTAAATAGAACATTAAATATCATTAATTGGAATAGTATCATGATTCATAATGAATATAGGTTCATATTTAAACTGTTTAAAAGGAAACATGGTTTATATCTTAAACATGTCTTAAGGAAATTATATTGGAGACAAAGAAGCCCTAATGACTTTATAAACTTTCAAATAAAAACCCTTTGAAATTGGGATTTTAATTAAACATAAAATACCATTATTAAAATATAATTCATGATATGATATCTCAAATAGGTACTATATAAAACACATAAATGTAATTAGGTTCATAGCGCCAAATTTGTCTCAAATAGAGGAATTTTGAGATGAAAAACCCTTACCTTATTTTATTTCTAAGAAGATCACACTCTAACCACATGTAAAAAAACAAATTAATATCCTATTTTATAACGTTAATCAAAAACATTTCCATTTATACTCTTCATTAATTAAAATTATCATCATGTATTTGATTTTTGTAATCTCTTTTCAACATCAAGTGTTAATATCTTTATCTGTTTTCATGCGCATTATCATATTTATATATGGAACCACTAATTTATGAAAAATTAAATAATTTAATATAATTCAATATATAAATAAAATTTCTTTTAAAATTTCTTATATAATTCCACAATAGTTCAAGTTATGTATCATGAAAAATGGATTAAATGTTGGCTTATTTTAGTGATTTTAACAGACAAAAAGGAACTTTAATAAATAGTTATGTACTTAGTCTAATATTTTCATAACCATTTACCAATCTTGATTTTACTATTATATTATATTAAAATAAGTTTTCATGTTACCAAATTCATCCATAATAGGATTCAATATTTTCGTTCATGTAGTTGGTTAAACTGACCCACACATGGAAACGCTTTAACTCAATGGGTGAGTATGGTTAAATCGGTGTATATTTTGATGTAATATCACTATAAAAGGTATTAAAAATTATGGTGATAAGATATTTAGGGGAGTTAGATTAAGAATAAAAACATAAGAAATAGTTATTGTTTACATTGGAAACTTGACCTTTCCTGGGAATACTCCTTGGAATTAAAGGGATTATGAAAAATTAGTGCGACTAAGGGATTTAGAATATATCAGCTAATTATAGTATATGCTTTTTTATATAGTTTCAAGGCAATATTTAAATGGACATGTCTATTTTAGAGGGTGTAAGTGACCCACTTTTACAAAGATGAATCGTTCACTTTTTGAAACACCCTTTATATTTTAATAATTTCATAAAACTATTAAAATGTAAATGAATCCAAAGGTTCAAAATAATAGAGTTTGGGGTATTTTTGTGTAGAGAAATGCATAGACAAGTGTTTCCTCGCATGTTTTAGACATGTTATAGTTTTTTGGCATTCAACTTTTTTACATTTTATTATTTTACTTTTAAACTTGGTAACCCTGATGTTGGTGGTGGGATGGTTTGGGTTTTTTAGGTGAGGGTTAGTTGGCTGGGTTAAGTATATATGCCTATATGTTTTCTTTATTTTTCTTACCTTGTGTTCTGTTTTTACATGGTGTAAGTAATTGGTCTTATACATTTAAACTAGGTAACAAATTTTTAACTAAGTAATTTTATGTTTTATTAAACATATAAAATTCCCAACATGACAAAAATTTTATTCTCTAGAAAAAAATTTAAAGTCTTTTTAATCTAATTAAATTTATAAATGCTTTAAAATTTTCTTTTAAAATAAAAACAAATATTGCATATAAAATCTATTTTAATTGAAAACAATACATTTTGACCATTATAGAGTGTTTATCTTATTTAGTATTTATTATCAAATAAATTAGTGTTAATATATTTATTTATGTGTTTATAAATTATATTATATTTTTTATTTAAAGGATTATAATTTAATTTATTGAATAACGTTTTTTATGTGAATAAAACAATAATTTTAAAATAATTATTTATCTATTATTATATTAATTAGGATTAATAATATTAATCTTAATTTTATAGCTAAAAATAAAATTGTACATATTATATAATATGAACATTATTTTCTAAAATATTAGTTCTTCTTTATCAAATCAACGTTAAATGTGTATTGAAATTAATCTTAATGTTACCACATGTAACGCATAAAACTCCGTTTTTTAGCAATGTTTATTTAGAAGCATAAATTTTGGGTATAGGGAAAAGTTATAAATTTTATTGATTTAAATGATATTAGAAAGATAATAATTTTTTAAATACTATTTATTTTACATTAAAATCAATCCAAAACATAATTTCCTATGCATAAAATTAAATAAATGAACAAGAAGAATTTTTTTTTCATAAAATACTACTTGATTTTCTAAAATGATATTCATGGGTTATAAATTGAAATAGTATTTTTAAAAGATTCATTATCATTTATAAATATTTATTTTTTATGTCAAAGATGTTTTGAAAACTCTTAATTCATATAAAAGTGACAGTGTTATCAAGATTTGAATGTTTTTACTATTCACCTAAAAATCAATTCTTTAAAAAAATCTCAAAAATATATTGTAAGGTTAATTTATATGAAGAATTAAAAAATTATTTTTACAATATCAAATTTAAATAATAATTTTTTTGAATTTATCTTTTTAAAATAAAATATATATTATAAATAAAATAGATTTTATTAAAAATAAACTTTTCAATATTAAATCATATTAATTTTCTATCTTATAAAGGTAATAACTATTAATTTTTTTGTAATAATAGTGTTTATTATATCTTTATAATTAATTTCTTCTTAATATGTTCAGTTTTTTTACATTTTATGTATCATGTGACATAATTTTTAGAATATAGTATTTATTTTAAGGGATTCAAAATCTTGGGTCGTTACAGTATATGATGGATTGATGGATTATGAGAGATGGTGAAGCATGCAAGGTTATATAAGGATTGTGTAATGTAGTTGGAATAGTGAATTAATCATATCAGGAACCAAATCAAGGAGATGAAAATGATCAGTTCCATTGACGTGACCAATGGGATCTAATTTTGGTTGTCGTTGTTTCAACCATAGCATTATCATTGGGTGGTGGTCGGCCAACAAGGCCTTCCCTTTATGGGGACTAGGAATGCTTCCCAACACAAAAAGTGGGTAGGGAGTGTCGATCAAAATATTTTTTTGGATGTTAACAAACTTTTTAGATAATAAGTTTCTTCTATAATTTGTAAATTATATAAAATTATTTTTAGATAAGGTAGAAGAGGATGTGATAGTTATATTTCCTTTTGTTATCAATAAATAAATCATGTTCAATATTACGTTGAATTATGTTCATTATGTGAGTTGAAGGGTTGGTGTATGTTTGAAAGTGATTTAAAGATCTAGAATAAGATCTAATTATAGAAACTGGGGCTTCTCATACATGGATATTACATTATTTTAGATGAATATTCAATAAATTATAAAAAAAACATTCCCAAATACTATAATAGTTTAATTTATTTAGAGCATAGAACACATTCTCCAAATATGGTTAATGGTCATCAATGTCTCCCCCAAATATATTTCCATTTAGTACTCCTCATAGGAATACCCTGCATAAAACCTTTATCCATAACCTAGGTAAAGTAAATATAACAAAGGGTGAGCTTAAATTCTAAGTAAAGGTAAACAAAAGAGATATCCAATCATAAGATGGACAACAGTGTGTGAGAACATGTGAATAGAATTTGAAAACTATACCCTAGATATCAAAGATCAAAATTCTGAGTCATGGAATAAATATTGGAATTTTATAAGACATGAATCATATGATAATAAAGGAATATGATCCATGGGATCACAACATTGGAATAAGACCTATATTTTTGTCATACACATCATATTATAACATTGTAAACATGTATAAATAGAAATATATTAACTAATTAAGATAAGTACATGAAATTAGGCCACCTCACAAACTTATGGACATGTAACCAAGTCCACGCATATCATCCTGTATATGAAAGATAGTTTTATGTAAAAAATTTTGAAAATGTAATTAGGTCCACACATAACATTGCAAACATGTAATTAGGTTCATGTATAACATTGATAACATGTAATGATCTTTACGTATAGAATTGTGAACATGTAATCAGGTTAACACATAACATGTGAATATGTAATAAGGTTCAAAAATAATATTTTGAACATGTAATCAAGTTCACACATACTATTTATACACATGAGTTATCCATTGTTACCTAATGCATTGGAGGGAGAAATATGTCCCACTTGTCACATAATGAAATAATACATATGTGTTCCATAGGATCATAAACATTAATCATACCATAACCCAATAAATGGAATTAGTATAATAAAAAATTCATCATATTTTAACTTCTGGAAAAGTGATAGGTTTCATAATAATTTCATCGCAACATAAACTATGAAAAGAAGAGGGTTTTATAAGAATTTTAACAAGGTACATCTCGTGGAAGAGAAATATATTTAATAAGAACATGTCATCTTAATCATAAAACATTAAAATAAATAATAATAATTTTTCATTCGAGTATATCCCAAGTAAATCATAAACTATATCAAATGATGTTATCTTAGATGAAAGAGTATTTTGAAAGATGACGTGGAACATTTCTAAAGGAAAATAACCTTTATTTGAAAATAATTTTTTAAATATGAAGAATTTTAAAAATACTTTTTTTTAAAAAAAAACTTTGATAAATATAAATTATGTTTTAAAAATCATTTAAAACTTTTCTTGAGGACAATATCCTTTTCACATTGAAAACACTTTTGAAAACACAAAACAATTTAAAAACCTTTTTCATAGAAAATAGATTTGAAAACATATAAAAGATGATTTGAAAATATATAAAACATATTTTTAAAATATATACTTTTCTAAGTATTTTTTTAAAATGTATCATAAAATATCATTTAAAAAATATTTGAAAACATTTTTATAAAACATGGTTTTGGATGAATATAGATTTCCAACCGAAGAGAGAAAAAATTCCAATTTTATTAAACACATTTTCTTAAATATCTTAAGTTAAAATGATTGGGAAATTTTTTCCCCATTACTTTAATATATCATAAATAACTCTAAAATAATAAAATTCAAGAGAGTTTTGATATTTATATCATGATATTTCTATATTTTAGACTTAATCATAAATAATGCTGAAAAGGGATGAGATTGTAACATAAATCTTTACAAATTTAGTAACATTGAATCATAAACCCCCTGAAGTAATAACATCAAATGGAAATTAAAATATCATTCTTATATATAAATTCATTATATTACATGTCAAATGGGTTTTATATACACCTCTTGAAAGAATATAGGTGCACATCATAACATATGTCTCGAAGAAAGAAAAAAGAGACAAAACTCATTTATCAACATGGTAAATTTTGAACCATAAAACCCATGATAGATATATCATAAAATGGATATGTAAATAACAATAAATATTATTTTTATAATCATAAAATAAATTCATGTTAATTATAAACACAATATAGAAGAAATAGGTGGTGAATATAGCTTGTGCCTCGTTAAAGTAAAAAAGCAAGATTGAAATCTATTACCTTTAAGTGTTAAAATTTGTCATACCCATTAAAAAAGATTTTATAATTAATATTATATTGTTATAAATATATTAAATAAACATATTCATATATTTCATACCATATATGATTTTCTTATGACCTTTTTTTACCCCTTTATTAACAATTCCATGTAAAAGTTCCATTTGAGGTAATAACCACTTTGTTTTTTGTATATGTTTTGATTTTTATTTTTGGTTCCATAAATTAAATCATTGTTTCATCATATTAAGAATTTAAACCATAATATAAATATCATATATATTTAGTATATATTTATTTATATTAATCAATAAAATTTGGTGATATGAAGTGGAATGCATCCTTCATGGAGATAGTAGGTCATACGTACGCATGAACGATGTTTCCATTTTCTTTTCATTTTGAAAGAAATTATATATATATATATATTAACAATAAATTATAATTAATTTTTAACATATATAAAATATTTTTATCAATTTCACCCTTAATACATTCCATATTAAGTTTGAACGAATCGCATCACTTTGTGAGGTGGTAGTCTGCCTTACACACGAATTATGTTATCATATTCCTACAAAATGGAAAGCATGAAGTCATGTGTTATTTAATAATTAAAAAATAATGAAAAAATCATAAATATCATAAATATCATATATAAATAGTACATCCATTATTATAACCAACCTTGAAATGTGGTAATTGAAAAACGAATGACATCGGTTCATGAGAAGGTATTCCATCGTACTCACGAATGATGATTTTGTAACCCATTTGATGGAAGTGTTTTTTTGTAGGTATTACCCATAAAATAAAAATATATAAGTATATAGAAGATACTGAAGTTATTATATAATAAATAAAATATTTTAATTAAGGGTGTGTGAAGAATAAATAAAAAAGGTTCATTGATGAACGTTACCTATCATTTCGGTATCTCCTTTTGGTTTGCACCAAAGGCCTTCCTAGGTTATATTTATGCCTATATTAAGGAATCTAGGATGGGGTAAGATAATCTTTTAAGTGATATTTTTAGGGTTCAATTGAGAAAAATGACATTTCAGGTGTGAAGAAGGAGTGAGAGTCAGTTCTATTTTATAGTTTAGGAGGAGTGGAATTCTTATAAATACAAAACATTATTAACTAATTATAGGTATAACTTACATAATGTGGCCCAAAAATAGAATAATAATATAAATTAGGGATTATTTTTTCTATAAACACCTTCAAATCACAAAAAAAAGTTCATTTTGATAATTTGTTTCCATAACATATAAGTTTCCCCACTTTTACAATTTTTGTTTTTATGAAGGTAGCTAATTTTATAACCTTGGTAATTTATTCATTAAGATTAAATTAAAGTGAAACTTATTTGATAATTTATACCCACGAATTAAAAATATTATACCTAATTTATAAAATAAAAATCACTTGTCTATTGAAAATTAATTTTAATAGAAGTGCATGTAGTGCGCAAAAACGTTGATTTAACCCTAACCGTGCTAACATAGTTTTTACTATTTAGAGGTCAATATGTCCATTTTAAAAGCAAAATTTTCTCCATAAATTAAAAAAAATATTTATTAAAATTTAAAATTCACTTGGAAGAAGATAGGTTTTTTAGTAATTTTAAATCATATAATAAAACTAAATTTATTTTAAAATAACATTAATTTCAATTTTGATATTATTTATTAAACTTTAATTTAAAAAATATAAATAAAATGATTTAATTTGAATATATAAAGTTCATACTTGTGCAACATGGTATATTCATCTAAAAAATTAATGGAAGATAAAAAATCATTTGATTTACTTCACTTTTCATATTTTTAGTATCATTTATTTTAGTTAATTATTAAGAAAATAAATTCTACGTTGGTGTTTCTTAGGAATTTTATGAAATTATTTATTCTCTAAAAATATAAATAAATTTTCATCATAAAAAACTAATTTACCTTTAAAAATAAAATTTAAAAGAAATAATATGATTTTTTGGGGAATCTCAAAGCTTTATAAATATTAAAGGTAAGAAAGGTTCCTTTTTTATCGATTTTCTTTACTTACCTTTTTATATAGGTCACTTTCATGGAATATTACACAATAAATCATAAAAATAGATACTAAGTCATTAAGGGTGTAAATATTTTCATCCAATTGGTTTAGAAAAATAATTTAGTTCATTTTTCACCTTATATTATATGTTTAATCACTACGTAAACTTGTTTTTCACTGTAATCTTTGTAATTAATTTTAACTGTATTCTATAATAACATTGGTAAAAAATTAATTTTTCCTTAATATAAATTATATATTATGATGATTCCAAATATGGAATCAATTTTTCTAAATTCAATGAATATAAATGAAATAATTTAATTTAAAATTAATCACACATACTTTATGAGAAAGCGTGTTTTTAAGAGAAAAATATCAAAAGTTAACAAAATTTTTATATCCAATTTTGATAATGAAATTGAATAAAATAAACTAAATTGAATTAATATATATATATAATTAAATTATTTTACTTTAAAACTAATTTAAAATTTAATTTATTATTCGAAATAAATTAAATTAAAAAATAAGTTTTCCATTAAAACTCAGTATTTTTCACTATTCATCTAAAAATAAAATTTCTCAAAAAAATACCAATAAATCACCCTAAGAAAACTATTTATTTCAATTTAAAAAATAAACTTTATTTTTTCAAATAAATTTTCTAAAAGTATAAAATTTAATTTTAAATTATGTGCACCAAGCATGGTTAATGCATCTTATGGAAAAGATATTACTTTCAAGATTTTTTTTAAATGAATCTCATTTTATTTCCCCACAATAGATAAATAATAAATAGGTGAAAAAAATATGTTTTCATAAGTTAGTTAATATTATTCATTCCAATGACTAGTCAATGACTATCATAATAAATAATAATATTAATAGAATATTTGAGTTCTATAAAACTCGGTCTTGTGTGTGACACATGCAATCGAAGGAAGTCAATATTGTGTGTAACAAAATGAAAACATAGTGTTGTGTGTAAAGTAGTCAAAATATTGTTTTGTGTTTAATTCAATTTTATCTTGGTGATGTTTATAAAAAAATCATAACTTACTGTAGCATGAAACACACGCAATAAATGAATTTTAATTTATTCAAAACTAATAATAATTCATAGAAACTCTGGGTGTTACATTCTACCACCCTTAAAATTCATCTTGGTCATCAAAGATATAATATTTTAAAGTTTATTTTATATAACCAACATTGTAAAAATAAATAATAAATCTTCCATTAAAATGGAATGTTTTAAACTTAATGGTTATCCAAAGTATCTCAAAACTAAGATTACACATAGAAGAAAATAGGTGGGATGTGAAGATTTGGATATAGAATAAAAGCATAAATAATTACATAGAAAGATAGAGATCATTGATCACAAGAAATTGGGTGATCTAGAGAACTTTAATGATCAAAAAACCATAAATATGTTATTATTTAAGGGGCCATTTGATTCATCAAAAATGAAGGTACTAGAAGAACATTTTTTATTCACGATCCTTTCTAAAGATGAAGAATTTTCAAGAGAAGATACACTAAAGTGATTTAATTTTATTTAATAATAATAATATCATCCTTGGGTTATACCTTGATCAATTTACATAATATATCTTACTCCAAGAAACGAAGGATTATTTGTTATGCCTAAGGCACAAATAGATCGTACGATCCACAAATAGAGTGACAATTAATTCGTTATATGTTTTTCTATCATAGAAGAATAAATTTAGCATAGTTTATCCAAAATGAATAAATATTTATATTTAATAATAATACATCAATCTCTAAAACCACATTAAAATTTCAACATAAACCATACATGAATAGTTATCCATATGACCCATTCAAAAGGATTAAAATCTAAAACATGCGAAATAAGGGGACTAAATTTATCAAAATAAAATTAAAATAAATCCCCCAAATATCATAAATCATCTATATATAGAAATATACCCAATATGTGAATACCTTTATAATTTATTCTCTTTGAACATGGTAAAAAATTTAATTACCATAGAACCTTAATGAAAACAACAAATCTTCCTCATTACTTGAATAAAACCACAAATTATTGAATATATTACATTGATCCAATAATTTCTTAAATTATATCAATGATATCATACACTAATTTATCCACAAATCCCTTTTCAATTTCAAGGTCACTAATACTATTCAATACATGTTTTCCAAATCAATTAACTCCTTATCCAAACTAAACACCATTTTCTCAGCATCGAAAACATACTAAGGGGTACCTTCCCATATTCAAATAGCAACATGTCATTAAATCACATTTCTAATACATAATCATAATTAATTATATTCATTCAAATCCAAAATTAAATACTTATATTGAATAATCCTTATATATCTCTTAATTCATCAAACAATACTTATATATTTCATAATTAAAATATAATTCAATTATACAAATTCATTCTCAATATATTAACCTATATTCATGATCTTATTCCATAATAACTATTTCTTTTTACATTTCATTTAAAGACCCTTCATAATCAACTAAAAAACTAATACTCAACCAACTGGTTATCTTCCTAAACATTCCATTTTGGACATTGATTCTCATAATTCCAAAACTCCTTATACATGAAACACTAGATCATATGTGGTGCATTAGTTAACATCCTCTTCACCTCTATTTCACTAAATATACCATTAATGTCCTTTTTACATTCTCACAATTTATAAACTAACCTTCCATAATTTGAGAACCACCAAGTTCCATTCATTAAATTTAATTGATGCTTCTTTGCACATTTCAGGAAAATTTGAAATTAAATATTCTTTCCTACATAGTCTCTATTACCCAAACTCTAGGTGAACTCGATCCTTATCTTATTTTGTGATTATAATAATTGGTTAAGGTTGATGTTTTCAATCATGTTTTGTAATGAATGATTGAGTACATAATTTTTCACTTTAGTCATGATCCCATTTGGTTTCTCATAAAACAAAATTCATCATGTTCAATGTTAACCCAGTTCCTTCTGGTTCCCTCTATTGACTACAAATAGAATTGATAATTTGATAAACACTAATCTTAGTTGAAAACTATGTAATCATGAAAATTTAGTTATATAATGTCTATATAATAACACATTCTTTTTTAATCTATGACACATTAGGTTTATCCTATTTTATTCATAGTCTTATTATATTTAAATATATGATGATGGTTCATAAATTTTTTATTAATTTACAAATCATATCTCATGGGAGTTTTAAACCTGGTGGGTAGTAAGTCTCATTGTTGTGCACTAGTTCCCGATCGAACCTAACTCAATGTGGTGATTTAGGGGGTTTTCCCCTATGCATATTTGTTCTAGATCAAAATCTACTTGTAGTATCTATGTACAGATGTATTTATTTGAAACCAATCACTATATACTTTACCAAAATTCTAGGGAATTTTCATATACAGTATATCATACTTAGACTTATCCTTGGAGACAAACTTATACATATCATAGAAAATATCCCTAGGGATCCAATTTTTTTTCATATCCTAATTTCCAAAGTTTAATTAAACATTTCATTTGATTCTAATTAAAGAGACTCGTGATTCTCATACATGGATATTATGTTTTTTTAGAATAATATTCAATACATTTCATAAACACATACCCAAGGACCATAATAGTTTAGTTCCTTTGGTAATACGGAACATAATATTTTATTATGGTGAATAACCTTCAATGTTTTCCATAACGATCTCCCCCTTTAGTACTCCTAAAAGTTATACCCTATATAAAAAATTTCTTCCTGACTTGCGGAAAGTAAGATTAATAAAGGGTGATCTAAGATGTTCAGTAAGGGTAAAAGAAGATTTGTAATCATAACAGTCATATAATGTATATGAGAACATGATCATAATAATTGAAAACCATACCCTATATATATAAGATCATAATCATGAGTCATGGAATAAAAATTACTATATCATAATAAATGAATCATATGATAATCAAATAACAAGACATGTGGGATCATAACATTGGAATAAGACATGGATTTTTCACATACACATCATCTTTTAACATTGTGAACATGTATAAATAGAAACAGGTACACTCATTAAGTTAAATACATGAAATCACAACCTCTCATAAACTTATGAACATAAAACTGGGTCTATGTATATCATCCGGGACACAAAATATATGTCCATGCATAACATTTTGAACATATAATCAGGTTAATGTATAAAATTGTTATCATGTAATCAGATTCACACATAACATTTTGAATATGTAATAAGGTTTACAAATTACATTGTACATGTAATTAAGTTTACACATAAAATTTTGAAAACATAATATGGATAACATACACAATTGTTAATAGGAAATCAGGTTCATGCATAATATATATAGTAATGAGTTATCAATCATTACCCAATACATTAGAGATAGATATAAGTCTCACCCATAAAATAATGAAATAATACATATGTTTACCACAATAATAAAAATGCATCATATCATATCCCATGAAATTAAAAGGGTATCATAAAAATGTCATCAAATCATAACCTATGTACAAGAGGCAGGCTTCATAATCATTTCATCATAGAATAAATCATTAAAAGAAGAAAGTTTCATAAGAATTTTAATATGGTATAGCCATTGGAAGACAAACAAGTTTCATAAATAGCTTGTCATATTAAAGATAAAAAATTAAAAGAAATAATAAGAATGTTTTTCTTGGATAAAATCACCATTGAAGAATAAAATATATCGAAATTTATAATATTAAATAGATGATAATTTTGGAAGATCACATGGAACATTTCTTAAGTAGAATAGTATTTCTTTGAAAATCACTTTTTAAAACATAAAGAATTTAAATATCCATTTCTTTAAAGACCACTTTAAGAACTTATAATTTAAGATTTAAAAATAATTTAACACATTTTTGAGGAAAATTTTATTTCCTATTTGAAAATTTATTTTTAAGATTAGAAAACATTTTGAAAACCTCTTTCATTGAAAATATCTTGGAAAACTTATAAAGGAAGATTTTAAAATAATTTAAACATAAATTTTAGACATTTTTAAAAAAAAAATCAATTTCATTGAAAATTTTCATCAAATAAAATTTGAAATCATATTTTAAAACATTTTTAGAAAAAATGGTTTTGTAAGAAAACATATTGTCGATTGATGGGAGAAATAAAGTCGTATTTTCTTAAAAAAATTGTTAAGAATCTTTAGTACCAAAGAAATGAACTAAATGGTACCATTACTTGATCATATCATGAATATTCATAGGAGAAAAAAATTAATAAGAAATATTGAGATGTATATCATGATATTTCAATCATTTCAGACATGATCATAAATAATCCTAATAAATGATGATATTGTAACATAAATCATTACAACATTGGTAACATTAAATCATAATAACCATGAATTAATAATATTAAATTGAACATAAAATATAATTTTGAGATATAAATTCATTATATTACATTTCAAATGTGTTTTATATACACCTCATTGAAGAATATAGGTGCATATCATAACACACTCCTCGAAAAAGGAAAATTGAGACAAAAATCCTATACCAATTTGGTAAAATTTGAAATTTAAACCCCATGAAAAAAAGGGATACATAAATAGAAATAATGTTTTTTTATAATAAAAATAAAATACAATCGTGGTAATTATATAGACCATATATAATAAATCAATGGTAAATATAGTATGTGTCTAAAAAAAAGTAAAAAACCAGATGTAAATCCCTTACATTAAGACTTGAATTCTATCATACTCATCAAAAACTCATGTATAATAAATATAATTTTATTATAATCATATAATAGAACCATATTTATATATATCATACCATATATTATTTTCTTATATCCAATTAATACCCCATTATTAGCAATTTTGTGTTAATGTTACATTTAAAGTAATAACCGCTTTGTTTTTCATATATGTTTTCATTTGAAATTTTTGGTCCAATAACATAGATTATAATTTAATAATATTTATAATTTAAATAATGATATAAATATAATATATATTCATTATATATTTATTTCTATTAATCCATAAAATTTGGTGACAGAAATAGAATACACCATTCATGGAGACGGTAGGTCATACGTACGCATGAATGTTGTTTCCATTATCTTATCATTTTGAATGAAATTATATATATATATTAATTATAAAATAATTCAATGTCGTAAAAATTAAATATTTTTATTAAATTAATCCTTAATACATTCCATATAAAGCGTTAACGAATTAGATCTCTTCGCGAGGCGGTAGTCCGCCGTACACATGAATGACACTGCCATATTCCCAAAAAATGGAAAGAATAAAGAAATATATTATTTAATAACTAAAAATAATAAAAATATCATAAATATTATAAATATTTTATATAAATAGAATTTCCAACCTTATTATCAACTATGAACGGTGGTAATGAAAAAAACAAATGACATTTGTTTGCGAGGTGGTAGTATGTCATACACACGAATGATGATTTCACAAAATCTTTCATGGAAGTGTGTGTTTTTTACCCATAAAATTAACATAGAGACTTATAATTATATAGAATATATTTATGTTATTATATAAGTTATATATAAAAATAATTTAAGCGGTTTGAGAATGAAATATAACAAAAACATTTGTTGACGAACATTACATGTTCTTCAGGCATCTTCTTTTAGTTTGCACCAAAGGCCTTAATTGGTTAGATTTATACCCATATTGAAGAATATAGTATGAGTTAGGGAATTTTGGAAGTGATTTTGGATGTTTTGGGTTTATCCAAATGCCTTGATAGGTGTGAATAAAGAGGGAGAGTGAGTACAATTCTATAATCGAGGGAGAGTTTTATTCTTGTAAATACTCAAAAGTATTCATCGTTGGGAGGTCTTCTTTACATGATGTTGCTCAAAAATTGAATAATAATGTATTTTAGTGTTTATTTCATCTATAAACACCTACAACACACAAAAGGAAGTCCATTTTAATAATTTTGTTCCTTAACTTCTATGTTTCCCCACTTTTACCATTTCAGTTCTTATTATGGTAACTAATTATATAACCTAGATAATTTATTCATTAAGACCAAATTAGAGTGATAATTATTAGATAATTTATGACCACTAATTATAAATATTATATATAATTTATAAAATTAAAAACCTATGTGTGTTGAAAATTAATTTTAACTAAAGTGCATGTAGTGTACAAAAACATTGAGTTAACCCTAACTATGATAACATAGTTTTTACTATTTAAGGGAAATTATGTTAATTATAAAAGAAATTTTTTTCTATGAATGGAATATAATTTATATTTAATTATATTAAAAATATATTGTCATACTAGTGGTTTTTTGGTAATTTTAAATCATTTATTCAAATGTCATTTATTTTAAAATAACGTCAATGTCAATTTTGACATTATTTATTTAATTTGAATTTAAAAATATAATTAAAACAAATTAATATTTATATAATAATTTCATACCTTTGTAACATGATATATTCATATAAAAAATTAATTTAAGGAAATAATTCATTCAATTTAATTCACTTATAATTTTTTCAATATCAGTTATTTTAGTTAATTATTAAATAAATAATACCTAAGTTTGTGTTCCTTAATCATTTAAAGAAATTATATATTCTATAAAAATTAAAATAAATTATCATGATAAAATAATCATTTAACTTTCTATATAATATTTATAACAGAATGTATTATGTGTTTTCCCCATATCAAAGCTTTATAAATATTGAAGGCAAGGAAGGATCCTTTTTTGTATTTTATCTTATATAACTTATTATATAATCCAATTTCATGGAATTTTATCCCACTAACTCATAAAAAAATAGACTAATGTGTTAAACATTGAAATATTTCCATCCAATAGGTTATGGAAAATTTGTTAGTTCATTTTAAACCTTATATTATGAGTTTAACCACTAAGCATACTCATTTTTTTTACCTTAATCGATGTAATTAATTTTAACTATTTTCCCTAATCACATTGGTCAAAAAATAATTTCTCCTTATTTGAAATTAAAAATTATTTTTATTACAAATAATAAATATTTTTCCAACATTAAACTCACAAAATGGCAGAATTTAATTTTAAATTAATCTAGTAGACATGACTAGAACGCAGGTCCTTAAAGCGAAAAAATAATCATCAAAAGTTTGCACAGATTTTATAATTAATTTAAGTATTTAATTAATTTAAATGGCCTAAATTTTATTAATATATATATATAATTGAACAAATTATACTTTAAAACTAATTTAAAATATTACTTAAAATTATAAATAAATTAAATGAAAATTCATTTTTAATTTGAACTTATTATTTTTCACTATTTATCATAAAACAATTACTAGAAAAATACAAAAAAATTACCCTACCATAATTTGGATATTAATATTTTAAAATTGAATTTTATTTTTTAAAATACATTTTATTAAATTAGTTTAATTTATTTTTAAATTATGTGTACCAAGCACGGTTAACCCATATTTTAGAAAAGAAATTATTTTTCAAGAAAAAAATCTATTTTATTTGAAATAATTCTTATTAAATTTTTACAAAATTGATAACTAATAAAAATGTGAGAACTATTTGTTTTCATAAGTTAATTAATATTATTCATTCCTTAAATTACAACATCTAGGTGATAACTATAATATTAAATATTAATATTAATATTATATTCTAGTTCAGTAAAACAAGGTCTTTCATGTAAATAAATTTATCAAAGGAACTTGAGATTGTGTATAAAAGAAGCCCAAAATAGTGTTCTGTGTAAATAAATTTAAACTTAATATTTTTTAGAACATGCATAAATTTCTGTTGCGTATAAATGAATCTTAACTTGGTGTAGCGTGCAATGCAATCCCCCAAAGAATATTAATTTATTAAAAAATAATAATTAATAAAAACTCAAGGTGTTACACAAATATTATTAAAAAAGTTTTCGAGTGTTTTTGTAGGATTCTATAAATTTTATGCATTAATGAATTTAAAAAATTCTAGACCGGTGTAATCCTTAATACTTATATATACATATCAATATTTTCATGTAATCATAGTTTCTTTCATGTAGGAAAGGATTATTATGTGTGATCATGAATCCTTCTACATAGGCATGGATCCTTACATCTAAGAATTAATCCTTCCATATAATCATAAACCCATCTCCATAAGCATAAATTTCATATGGGTGATTTTTTTTGTGCGTAATCATCATTTATGTACACATCATCAATACAAAGATAACTTCCAATCTATGTATGGATCAATCCTTGGAAATATTTCTAGAATTATATATAAGGGAAATTTAAGTTTCCATATTTTTTTATTATAAATATAAAACCAATTTCGATGATTTAAAGTGATATATTCTTCATAAAGATAAATATCACGCTAAAGTAGTGTAATTTTTACTACTATTCTAAGACTCTATTCTTTAAGAATATCTATTATTTCATGGATTTGTGAAAAAATTGTTAGATCCTTCAAATAGAAGTAATTTTAGTGATTTTAATATAATTTTTATGAATTTAATGATATTATAGTTTTTTTGAATAATTAAATATAGAAGATCGTGGATATTTAATGGAATTAATTTAAATGTAAAAATTTAAAATTTAAATCTATGAGAATTCTGGAGAATAATTTTGGAATGGTGTCTCTAACACACCAATTATTTATAAATAAATTTAATATATAATTCATGAATAATTGTGTCTCTATGAAATAAACACTTTGTTATAGTAGATATTTATAACCTAGTTTTTAAACATAATTTTTCCACTTCTATGTTTTGAATGTCGAAAAACAGACATACACAGTTGAGATTAGAAAGATATATAGAGTCTGATTGGATCAAATTACATTTTTGGTGAATAGTAACTTGAACATTATGAATAGTGATTTAGTCCTATAAATTTTAATATGACCCTTAACCTCACCCATGTAAGTATAAATAAAATTTAGTAAACTTATAAATGAGTTAGAATATTTCAAAAAATAATAATTAGGTGTTGGTTTTTTTGTGAGTAATGAATATTTAATTACAATTTTAAATTGAAAAATTGATTTAAAATAAAATTAAATTTCATAAAATTTATTCCTAAATAAATATTTTGCCATCCTATTATTTTAGGATAATTTATTAAGATCATATTTTATTTTTTGGGGTGTTATAAAATCAATTTTAGCTTTAAAAAACAATATTTTTCAAGTAAATGATGATTTCATTTAAAATTTAAATTTCACATATTTTGAATATTATTTTGATTAAATTGAGTCCATTTTTTAATGATTCATTTAAAAAAATGTTTTCATTGAAATTTTAGAATTTTCTGACATACCTGAATTTTTTGTGAATAATAAAATATGATAATTTACTGTATAAATATATTATAAGATAAATACACTATTACTTGCATCATGGATGATGTTAGAAAAAACTAGTTCAAAATCACATGAACTTATTAGTGTTTTGGCCAAAATAATCAAAAATTATTTCTTGTATCGATAAAATTAATAATATATTTAATAAGATATTCAAAAATCACCCCTCTTCTCCACTGTAAAAACCACCCCTCACTCCCTCTTCTCGTTACTTTTATAAGCCTTGAATCTTTTCAAAGTTATACCAAAATACTTTTCCCTAGCCTCTCCCCACATACATAATCTTTTTACTTTTCCAAAGGACCAAAATCAATCCCCTTAAAGAGATTCACAAGGTGGAGTATCCAATAGGCAAAATCCTCTTCCATTTCCTTTTATTTTCTTTTAAAGTTCCTTCTTTATTAATTATTATCTCCTCACCAACTATGTTAAAATTATCATGATAACTCTAGTTTCATCTATATACTCTTAAGAGGAAGAGAAATTTGAGACTTCCAGTGATAAATCTGATGAGAACCTAATAATTTCTATATTGAATAATAAAAATTAGACTACTAATTTTGGAAGTGGATAAGATAAAAACCATTCAAATGTTAATCTAAATAGAGTTGAAATAATGCCTATCCAATATTTTAAAGCTTAAAAAATAGATTAAGGAGTTGAAAAAATATTGATGATATTTTAATATCAAGGAATATTTTCATGGTGAAGAAAAATAAAATTTACTTAAAGGGATTAATAATCTAGATAAGGTGTTTGATGATGAAAAGACATTGAAAATCAAGAGGGAAGAGAAAATAAAGGATAAAGAGAAATATTTTTCCCCTGTATAATAGATCTTGTCAAAGATGAAGGAGAACTAAAACAATATATATACAATTTCAAAAAGTCCATTCAGTGAGTTAGAGAATTTCAAAAGGATAAAATATATAGTGAATATGAAAAACCCTATCAAAAGAATAAAATATTTCTAAAAATTATGGTGATTGTTATAAAAATAATGAGAAAGTAAAGAATAAAATGCATGTGGATAAAACAACTATATCAAAAAAATTGGAAATTATTGGAACTAAAATATTTAACTAGTAAACTACTTTAACAATAGAGTTTTAAAAGTATCAAAATAATACTATGTTAAAGATAAATATTTCAATATATCACAATAGTTTTTGCTAAAAAATAAGTCAAAAATGTTTTCCAAAACAAGTAAGTGAGATATGTACCAAATTCTGAGTAGAAAACTATTTACATAGGAATGTATATATTTTATGTGTATTTTAGTTTTTTTAGATTTTTAGAGAAAATATATAGAATTAATTGGTTCAATAATAAAAATATTTATGAATCCAAGAGGTTTTGGGGGGATAAATTGAGGGGTAGTTAGCCAACTCAAAGAAAAAAAATCTATAAAAAACATATTAATATGAACTTAAGTTTGAGAATAGATTTCAACCTTTATAATAATTCTTTAAAATATGTGATAAGCCATATCACCTTACTAAATTTTTTCCCACCATGCTACCAGCCTAACTGAGTAAAAACATCAATACTGAAGAGACTTAGGAGAAGAAGGATATAGGTAATGAAAAATATTTTTTTGTAGAGGTTTCACTTGAATCATCAAATGGGGAATGTCCATGGATATTGGATAATTTAATTTTTCACACATTATAGGATACATAAATCTATTAAAGAATGTGTAAAATTTAGAATAAGGATTATTTTTCTGATGAAATGTTGTATCACTCAAAATAAAAGGAATTGGTATAGCAATGATTGGCACAGAAAAGCTGAAATCAAAGAAAAACTTATATTTTGATGTAGTTAAACACAAAAAAATCAGTGTTTCTCATCCCTTTTATATAATAAATGAGATAATATTAATAATATATTGATTTTTTTGGTAAAAATAATTAATTATGGAAGAATTATGGTTAGAGTAACATTGACTGATGGGAATTTGTTTCATGTATTATATTCTTATTATTTATGTTATCATGGTATGAAAGAAGAAACAAAACTATGGAATATGAGGATTTGATATATTTTAAAAATAAATATGAGAAATATTACTTAAATATAATTCTTTTCAGATGTACCTATAATGAAGAGATAAAGTGACTAGATTTTCTCCAAATTTCAAAAGGGGAATATTAAAAACTATTTACAAAATAACATTGAGATTCATATATCTTATTCATTGGATCTTATTCATTATAAAATATATGGGCCCATAAAAAATAAATAAAAAATGGGTAAAGGTTATTTATTTAATTTATTGATGAATTCTCTCACATTAATTCCATTTTTTATACAGAATTTAAATCATATGATCTTAAGATGTTTATGATTTTCATAAGAAATATTGGAAGGGAGTGTATTCACTCCCTAAATAATATCAAAACAAATAATGGTTCTTAGTACACTAGTATAAGATTTTAATACTTCTTTGAGAATCATGTTATTTACCATGAAGATATTACACCATACACACCATAAAAAAAGTTGTTTTTGAATGGAATAATTAAATATTATTGGAGATATCTTGAAAAATATTGGTAGAGAATGATACTTTTTGATATTTGTAGAGATATGTTATTAAAGAAGAAACTTACACTCAAGATAACTACTTATCTAGACTAGATTTTATCATGTAACCATATTATATGTATTGTAATAAAAACCTATTTTTAAAATACTTTATGGAATTTAGTATCTTCTATATTATCAAATTTAGATGCATAAATATAGGGAAGTTTTATAGAAGAGTAATTGATGATATATTTCAAATTTATCCACCAAATGGAAAAGGATATCGATGTTCTAATAAGGATAAAAGGATGATCATTATGAATAAAGGTGTTAAATTTATTAAATATGCAATGAAATAATAAATAGTTTTTATAATGTTTTATAAGTGATTAAAATGAATCTATTTTGGTCAAATAATAGGATTAAGTTCCAATAACGTTTCAAGATTATGAAGAATTACATATTTACGATGATGATTCAGCTAACATTGGTGGTGATGAGAATCCTCTATCATTCCATCTAAGGATGATTAGAAAAGTTGAGGTCTAAAACATCATTAGAGATTAAGGATAATAAATTAAAACTTTGATAAATTTTAGTTTAGAAATTTATACCTCACTGATTTCACTCGTAGAACCCAAAGATATTAAATAATATTTAGAGCATCATGAATGGGTTTATTCCGTGAATGAAAAATTAGACCAAATTGAGAAGAATGATAGATGATAATTGATGCCAAAATATAAAGATAATAACATAATTTGAACAAAATGGGTATTTAGAAATAATATAAATGAAAAGGGTGAAGTTGTAAGAAATAAAGATGGGATTTTGTTTTAAGGTTTATTATTTAGTATATGGAGTTGAATTTTATATAATATTTTTACCAATTTATATGATTGAAACCATTAGAATATTTCTTTATATTGTAGCCCATGGTAATTAATGTTCAATAATAGAATATTGTTGTTCTATAAAAATTGGTCATGTGTGTAATGCAAGTTATCAAATAAAATCAATATTGTGTGTAACATAATACAAACTTACTATTGCATGTACCGAAGGCTAAACTTATTATTGTGTTTAATGAAATTTTAACTTGGTGGTGTGTATAAAGAAATCATAACTTTTTGTAGTGATAAATGATAGCCATCAATGAATTTTAATTCATTCAAAAATAATAATAATTCATAGCAACTCAAGGTGTTACATTCTACCACCCTTAAAATGTATTTTTCCGTTAAAATTAATCTGGGTCATCAAAGCTTTAATATATTAATGTTCTTTTAATAGAACCTACATCATAAAAATTAATGATAAATCTTCCTTTAAAAAGGGAAATTTTGAAACATAAAGGATACCCAAAGTAGCTCATAACTAGTATTACACATTGTAGAAAATAAGTGGAAAGTAAATATTTGGATATAATATAAAAGAATATATTATTATAGAGAGTGATAGATATCATTGATCACAAGAAATTGGGTGATATAGAGAATGTTAATTATCACAAAACCATAAATATATGATGATTTAAGGGACCATTTGATTCCTTGGAAAGGTAGGCACTAGGATAACATTTTTGATTCAAGATCGTTTATAAAGTCGAATAATTTTCATGAGAATATATACTTACCTGATTTTATTCTATTTCATAATAATAATCTCATACTTGGGTTGTACCTTGATCAATTTACACTATATCTCTTACTCCGAGAAATGAAGGTTGATTTGTTATTCCTAAAGCACAAATAAATCATTATATCCATAAATAGAGTGGTAATTAATTTCGTCTATATTTTTCTATCATCAAAGAAAAACATTTAGCACAGTTTAAACAATATAAATAAATATTTATTTATAAAAATAACAATTTAATCTCTAAAACCACATTCAATGTTCAACTTAAACCATTTCATGAATTATCAGTCATATGACCCATTCAAAAGATTAAAACCTAAAATATGTGAAATAAGGTGACTAAATTTATCAAAATAAACATAACATTAATCCCCCAAATATCATAAACTATCTATTGATTGTAATATACCCAACATGTGAATAACTTAATCATTTATTCTCTTCGAACATGGTAGTAACTTAAATTACCATAGAACCTTAATGAAAACAAGATTTATTCCCCATTCCGAGAATAAAACAAAAAAATTATTTAATATATTATATAGATGCAATAATTTATTAAATACTATTAATGATATCATAAACTTCTTTATCAAGAAATCCTTTTTTCAATTCTGAGGTCACTGATACTATCCAATTTACTTTTTATAAATCAATCATCTCTTTATCAAAACTAAACACCATTTTCTCAACACCCAAAACCTATTAAGGGGTAACATCCATATTCAAAATAGAAACATGTAATTAAATTACTTTTCTAATACATTAGCATCATTAAACATATTCATTAAAATCCTTAACGAAAAACTTATAATGAATAGTACTTATATACTTGATATTTGCTCAAAAAATCCTTATATATTTGATAATTAAAATATAATTCAATTATTCCACTTCCTTATAAAACTATTAACTTGGATTCATGATGTTATTACATAATAACTATTTCTTTTGACATGTAATTCAAGGAATCTTAATAATCAACTGAAAAAACTATTCTCAAACAACTAATTATCTTTCTAAACATCCCCTTTAGGGCATTGATTTGCATAATTCTAAAACTCCTTAAAATTGAAACACTAGAGTATATGTGGTGCATTATTTTTCATTATCTTCACCACTATTTTACTAACTGTCCCATTAATAAAATTTTTACACTCTCATGATTTATGACCTGCACTTCTATAATTATTGAACCACCGAGTTCTATTCAAGAAATTTTCATGATGCATCTTTTCACATTTTAGGAATATTCGAAATTAAATACTCTTTCCTCTATAGTCACCATTACCCCAAATCTAAGTGAACACTTTCCTTATATTATTTAGTGATTCTAAGAATTGGTTAAAGAGGATGTTGTTAATCATGTTTTATGATAAATGATTGGTCACAATATATTTCACTTCAGTCATCATCCCATTTAGCTTCTCGTCAAAAAATTGTTCATTGTATTCAATGTTAACCCAGTTCCTTCTGGTTCCCTCCATTGACTACAACCAATAAATATATTTTGATAAACACTAATTATATATTAAAATAACATAATCATGAAAAATTACATATATGATTTCAAAATCATAACACCTTATTTTTTAATCTATAACACCTTAGGTATATCCTATGTTATTCATAGTTATCTTTTATTTAAATCCTTAATGATGGTTCATAAAGAGTTTATGAATTTACAAATCATATATTCTGGGAGTTTCAAACCTGGTGAGTATTATAAGCCATTGTCGTGAACCAATTCCCAATCAAGCGTAACTCAATATGGTGATTTATGGGTTGTTTCCCCAAGTTATATATGTGATAGATCAACATCTACTTGTAGTATCCAGGTAGGGATATATTTCTTGGAAACCAATCACTCTATAATTTACCAAAATTTTAGGGCATTTCATATTCTTTAACTCATCCTTAGATTTATCCTTAGAGACATGCTTAGACATATCCTAAAAAATATCCCTATAGATCCCACTAACACAATATTATCCTAATATCCAAAGTTTAACTAAATCCTTCCTTTGATAACAATTATAGACACTCAGAATTCTATTACATGGATATCACATATTTCTAGAAAAATATTCAATACATTTTATAAACACATACCTAAGGACCATAATAGTTGAGTTTCATTGGAAATATGGAACACAATATTCTATTATGGTTAAGGATCTTCAATGTTCCCCATAAAGATCTCCCCATCTAGTACTCCGAATAGGTATACCCTACATAAAACTTTTCTTCATGACTTGGGGAAAGTAAGAATAAGAAATGGTGATCTTAGATGTTATTAAGGGTAAAAAATGATATGTGTAATCATAATATTTATATAAAGTCTATGAGAACGTGATCATGAAATTTGAAAACCATACCCTACAAATATAAGATCATAATCATAAGTCATGGAATATATATTGGTAGATCATAAGACATGAATCATATGATAATCAAATAACATGATACGTGAGATCATAAAATTGGTATAAGACATAGTTTTTTGGAATACACATCATCTATTAAAATGGTGAAGCTGTATAAAGAGAAAAATGTGCACTCATTAAGTTACATAAATGAAATCGGAAAATCTCATAAACTTATGGACATGGAATTGGGTCCCCGTATATCATAAGGGACAGAAAATATGTCCATGTCTAACATTGTGAATATCTAATCCGGTTCACGTATAACATTGTGATCATGTAATCAAGTTCACACATAACATTTTGAATGTGTAATAAGGTTCAATCATAACATTGTGAACATGTAATCAAGTTTATGCATAAAATTTTGAAAAAATAATAAGAATATCATATAAAATTGTTAACATGTAATCATGTTCAGGCATAACATATATACTCATGAGTTATCCATCATTACCTAATAAATCGGAGGTAGATATAGGTCTCAAAAATCACATAATAAAATAATATATATATGTACCACAATATTATAAAAATTCATCATATAATAGCCCATGAAATGAAATGGGTATCATAAAAATTTCATCAAATCATAACCTGTGGAAAAGAGGTAGGCCTCATAATCATTTCATCATTTTATAAACTATGAAAAGAAGCTGGTTTCCTAAGCATTTTAATATGGTATAGCCCATGGAAGACAAACGAGTTTAAATAATATCTTGTCATATTAAACATAAAAAATTAAAAGAAATAATAAGAATGTTTTTCTGGGATAAAATACCTAGTAAAGAATAAAATATATCAATGTTTTTCATCTAAAATAGAGGAAAATTTTGGAAGATCACATGGAACTTTTTTTAAGAATAATAACCATTCTTTGAAAATTAGTTTTTAAAATATAAATAATTATAAAGTAAATGTCTTTAAAGATCACTTTAATAACTTATAATGTAAGATTTAAAATTCATTTAAAATATTTTTGAGGAAAATATGGTTTCTTCATTGAATTGTTTTTTTAAAACTAGAACACATTTTGAAAACCTCTTTCATTGAAAATAGCTTTGAAAACTTATAAAGGATGATTTTAAAATAATTTGAACATAATTCTTTTAAATCCTTTTCTTTGAAAATTTTCTATAAATATCATTTAAAAATATTTTTTAAAACATTTTTATAAAACCTTGTTTTGGAAGAAATTATATTATCAATCGAAGAGATAAATAAAGTCATATTTTCTTAAAAATAATTTGTAATATATCTTAAGTGCCAAAAAGTAAAAAATAATGGTACCATTACATGATTATATCATGAATAATAATAGGATAATAAAATTAATAATAAATAGTGATATGTAGATCATGATATTTTAATCATTTTGGACTTAATCATAAATAATATCGATAAATGATTATATTGTGACAAAAATCATTACAACTTTGGTAACATTGAATCACAATACCCTTGGATGAATAACATAAAATGAAACATAAAATATCATTATTAGAGATAAATTCATTATATTAAATTTCAAATGTGTCGTATATGAACCACATGGAATAATATTGGTGAATGTCATAACATACGCCTCAAAGAAAGAAAATTTAGACCAAAATACTATACCAATTTGGTAAATTTTCAAATATAAACCCCATGAAATAAAAATAAAAAAGGGGTATATAAAGTCAAATAAATTTTATAAAAATAATAATAAAATAAAATCATGGTAATTAAATACACCACATAGAATAAAGTAGTGGTTAATAAAGCTTGTCTCTCAAAAAAGTAAAAAACAATATGTAAATCCCTTACCTTATTTCTTGACTTCTATCATAGTCAATAAAAACTCATGTATAATAAATATAATTTTATTATACATCTATTATAGAAACATATTCAAATATATCTTACCCTATATTATTTTCTTATGACCATTTATTTCACCTTTATTAGAAATTCCTTGTTAAAGTTGTATTTTTGGCAATAACTGCTTTGTCTTTCATATATGTTTTGATTTTTTATTTTTGATACTCTAACATATACTATTGTTTAATCATATTTATAATTTAATATATGATATAAATATCATATATATTCAGTATATATTTATTTCCACTAATCCTTAAATTTTGGGGATATGAAATGGAATACACCTTTCATGGAGACAGTAAGTCGTACGAACGCATGAATATTGTTTCCATTTTCATATAATTTTTAATGAAAGGATATATATATAAAACCAAAATATTATAAGTAATATGTCATATAAATCAAATATTTTTATTAAACTCATCCTTAATACATTCCATTTAAAGCGTGAACAAATCAGATCGCTTCGCGAGACGGTAGTCCGCTATACACACGAATGACGTTATCGTATTCCCAAAAAATGAAAAGAATGAAGTAATGTATTATATAATAATTATAAATTATAAATATATAATAAATATAATAAATATAATTTCCATCATTATTCCCAACCATGAATGGTGGTAATGGAAAAAACGTACGACATCGGTTTGCAAGGTGGTAGTCTGTCATACAAACGAATGATGACTTCACAAACCATTTCTTGGAAGTGTGTGTTTTTCTAATCCATACCATTAACATAGATACATATTAATATATATAATATATTTAGGTTATTTAATAGTGATATATAAAAATAATTTAAGGGTTTTGAGGAAGAAATATAACAAAAACATTTTTTGAGGAGTGATACCTCTTTTTAAGGAATCTCCTTTTAGTTTGCACTGAAGGCCTTCCTTGGATGTATTTATGGCCATATTAAAGCTTCTAGGAAGAGGTAGGGAATTTGGGAAGTTATTTTTAATGTTTTTGGTTGATCCAAATTTCTTGATAGGTGTGAATAAATAGGGAGAGTGAGTATCATTTATAGTTGAGGGAGAGTTGTATTCTTATAAATACAAGAAAATATTCACTGTTGGGAGGTCTATCCTACATGATGTGGCTCAAATATTGATTAATAATATATTTTAGTGTCTATTTAATTGATAATCACCTCCAAAAAACAAAAATAAGTCCATTTTAATAATTTTGTTCCTTAACATCTCTGTTTCTCCACTTTAACAATTTTGGTTTTTATTAAGGTAACTAATTATATAAACTAATAATTTATTCATTAAGAACAAATTAGAGTAACAATTATTAGATAATTTATAAACACTTTTTATAAATATTATATACAATTTCTAAAATAAAACTCCCATGTGGGATGGAAATTAATTTTAACTGATGTGCATGTAGTGCACAAAAAATTGATTTAACCCTAACCGTGATGACATAGTTTTTACTATTTAGGGGTCAATATGTTCATTATAAATGAAAATTTGATCAATAAATGGAATATATTTAATATTTAATTAAATTAATAATATCTTGTAAGAATAATGGTTTTTTGTTAGTTTTAAATCATTTAATAAAAAACTATTTATTATAAAATAACATTAATGTTAATTTTGACAATATTTATTTAATTTTATTTTAAAAAATATCAATAAAATTAATTAATTTTAATATATTAATTTCATACCTTTTTAACATGATATATTCGTATAAAAAACTAATTTAAGGCAATAATTCATTCAATTTAATTCACTTTTAATATTTTCAGTATGATTTATTTTAGCCAATGATTAACTAAATAATACCAAGGTTAATGTTTGTTAAGAATTTAATGTAATTATTTATTCTATAAAAATTAATATAAATTATCATGATAAAAAATCATTTACCTTTAATTATAATATTTATAACTGAAAATATGTTGTTTTTCCTATCTCAAAGCATTATAAATATTAAAGGCAAGGATGGTTCCTTTTTTTATTTTCTCTTACTTAACTTATTATATAATCTAATTTCACGGAATAATATCCCACTAACTCAATCAAATATAGCCTAAGGGGTTGAGGGTTGAAATATTTCCATGCAATGGGTCTAAAAAAATTTTTATGTCATTTTACACCTTATATTATGAGTTTAACAACTAAGAATACTCATTTTTTTACCTTAATCGGTGTAATTAATTTTAACTATTTTCACTATTAACATTGGTCAAAAAAGAATTTTTCCATATTTTAATTTAAAAAATATTTTTATTAAAAATATTAAATATATTTTTCCAAATTAAACTAACATAAATTGATGAATTTAATTTAAACTTAATCCAATATACTTTAGGAGAAATCGAGTCTTTAAAGTGCAAGAATAATGATCACAAGTTTTTAAAAAAGTATATATTCAATTTAAGTATTTAATTTATTAAAATGATCTAAATTTTATTAATAGATATATAATTTAACTGATTATACATTAAAACTATTTTAAAATATATTTTTACATTACAATTAAATTAAATTAAAATTTATTTTCAATAAGAACTTAGTATTTTTAACTATTTATCAAAAAAACTTCTTGGAAAATACCAAAAATTTACCCTAACATAATTTTGATATTAATATTTCAAAAATTTAGTTTATTTTTTAAAAATAATTTTCTAAAATTAGTATAATTTAATTTTAAATTATGTTTTTTAAGCACGGTTAACCCGTCTTTTATAAAAGAAACAATATTTTAGGAAAAAAAATATCTTTTCTTTTAAATGCTCCATATTTTATTTATAAAAAATTAATAACTAATATACATGTGAAAACTATATTTTTTATAAGTTATTTAATTTTATTCATTCCCAAAATTCCAACAATTAGGTTATAACTATCATATTAAATAATAATATTAATAGTATATTCTAGTTCGGTAAAAGATGTCCTTTCATGTAAAGAAATCTATCAAAGGAACTTGAGATTGTGCACAAAATAAAAGAAACATAGTGTTCCATATATTGAAATTTAATCTCAATGTTTTTTAGCACATGCATAACATTTTGTTTTTTATAATGGTATCTTAACTTGGTTTATAGTGCAACACAATCCAACAATGAATCTTAATTTATTAAAAAAATGATAATTAGTAAAAACACAAGGTGTTACACTGAGACTATCATAAAAGTTATGGAGTATTTTTTTAAGATTCTAAAACTTTTATGCAATGTGGAATTTAAAAAATTATAGACTTGTGTAATCATGAATACTTACACATACGTATGAATCTTTTCATGTAATCATGTTTCATTTCATGTAACTAAGAATCCATTCATATAAGAAAGGATTCTTACGTGTGAGCATGAATCCTTCTACATAGGCATGGATCCTTACATCAAAGAACTGATCCTTCTATAAAATCACACACCCTTCCACATACGCAGAAATTTCATATGGGTGAGTTTTTTTATGCACTAGAATGATCTACGTACATATCATCAATATAAAGATAACTTTTAATCTATGTATGGATCAATCCTTGGAAATATTTCTAGAATTATACATAATGGAAATTTATTATACATATTTATTTATTCTAAATATAAAACCATTTTGGATGACTCAAAGTCATCTATTCTTTATAAAGATAAATATCACAATAAAGTATTGTGAATTTTACTACTATTCTAGGACACTATTCTGTAAGAAGATCTATTATTTCATTAATTCATGAAAAAATTATTAGATCATTCAAATAGAAGTAAATTTAGTTATTTTAATATATGTTTTAGGAATTTAACTATATTATTTTATTTTTTAAATAATTAAATATAGAATATCATGGTACCTTAATGGGATTAATTTAAAAGTAAATATTTAAAATCTAAATCTATGAGAATTCTGGAGAAGAATTCTGCAATGGTTTCTATAACACTCCAATAACTTATAAATAAATTTAATATAGAATTCATGAAAAAATTGACTCTCTATGAAATAAACACTTTTTTATCGGATATAGTTATAACCTATTTGTTAAACATAATTTTTCCACTTATATGTTCTTAATATTGAAAAATAAACATACACAGTTTCGATTAGTAAGATATGTAGAGTGTGATAGGATCAAATTACATTTTTGGTGAATAGGAACATAAATCTTATTAATAGAAATATAGTCTTATGAATTTTAATATATCCCTTAACCTCACCCATATAATTATAAACAAAATTTAGGCACTTTTTAAATTAGAGAAAAAATTTTAAAAATTAATAATTAAGTTTTGGTATTTTTTTGAGTAATGAATATTTAATTAAAATTTTAAATTAAGAAATTGATTTAAAATAAAACTCAATTTCAGAAAATTTATTCCTAAATAAATATTCCATTTTTATTATTATTTAGGTTAATTTAACAAGATCTTATTTAATTTTTTAGGGTTTTATAAAATTAGTTTTAGTTTTAAAAACATTATTTTTCAAGTAAATTATTAATTTATTTAAAAATTAAATTTCACATATTTAGAAAATTATTTTGATAAAATGGAGTCCATTTTTTAATTCTACATGTCCAGAAATGTTTGTGTTGAAATTTTCATATTTCCTGACATACTTGAATTCTTGGTGAATAGTAAAATATGGTAATTTGTGGTAAAAATATATAATAAGATAAATAAACTATTCCTTTCATCGTGAATGGTTTAAGAAACCATTAGTTCAAACTCACATAAACTTATCACTATTTGTTTTAATAATCAAAAACTATTTATTTTCATGATCAAATTTATAACATAATGAATAAGATATTAAAAAATCTCCCCTCTGTTCCACTATAAAAACCATCCCTCACTCCCTCTTCTCCTCACTTCTCTAGGACTTGAATCTTTTAAAAGTTCTACCAAAATACTCTTCCCTAGACTCTACCCACATACAGAAGCTTTTTTCCTTTCCAAATGACCAAAATCAATCCCCTTAAACAGATTCACAAGGAGGAGTATTTAAGAGGTAAAATCTTCTTCCATTTCCTTTTATTTTCTTTTCATGTTCCTTCTTTATTAATTATTATCTCCACACCCCATATGTCCAAATTATCATTATAACTACATTTTCATATATATACTATAATTATATCATTTTAATGGAAGATACATCATCAATCTCTTTAACCTCTCTCTCTCTCTTTTGTTTTAAAAATGAAATCATCATCCATTACGTGCCTATTTACAACCTTCCTGGACGACGAACCTATTTTGTTCAATTTATACTTCAATGATGGTCATCATGAAACCATTTTTATGGTTTAAACGTATTCAAAAATATTTATTATATATTATTTAATTACTATTGAATCATAAGTTTTGTATGATACTAAATAATAGAACAAAACCAGTTTGTTGTGATTGAAAACCACCATGAAAATCAAATGATTATCACTAAATGACTTATCTAATGATTCACCCTCATACTATATAAAAAATTATATATATAAACATTTATAATTATTTATTTTAATTAATAATATATAAATTCAATCTTGTAAAATTATATCCATTCCACATGATCTTACATACTTATAATCAATTGAACTGATCATGAATATCAAGAAAAAAAAGACTCCAGAATGGGGGAATTCAAACTTATAACTTTGAAAAAGGCCATAAATTAACATAATAAAATTATAATGAAATATATAAATTTTTAATATGTTCTTAATTAAATTATTAATGGTTCTAATTTCATATTCCAAAACCCAGAGATCAAATGCAGAGCACATTCAGACATAAGGTAAGGGTTTTCTACCTGAACCTCCTTTTTCTTTCGAGTTAATCATTATATATATTAATCCCAATTCAATTATTATTTTCTCTTATTTACTCCTCAAAAATAATGTTTTAATGTTATATATATGTGTAACACTCATAAATCATATTTATTTTAGGAAGAGTTAAATTTTATTTATATTTATATATATTTCATAATTCTTCTTGATAAACAAGCTCAATTCATGGAAACTTCTCAAATACTTACCTATTTTAATGTATACTCTATAATCTAATTAAATATAGAATTATTTTTCTAAACTAAATCATTTCATCATGTAAAAACTACCTTAGCTGATTTATGGTTTTATGAAAATATTTCTCTGAAAGAACTCTTCTTTTCAATGTAAAAGGTTATTTCTGTCAATAATTCCTCTAAGATTTTATTAAAGTATTTTTTTTATATTTCAACACATTTTTTAAATTTTCGGTCTTATTGAGGTTAATATCTTATTTTTATCATCTAACATATTTTATTAAATATTTTATGATCATTTTGACTGTGGAGGTGCTATTTTTATTCCATTCAATTTGTTACTCAGAATAGTTAGTGATTATGCTTTGAAATTGGGGAAAGTAATTTACATTGCATATGTATATGATGTTTATAATTAACCCCATTCATATGAGAAATTAATTTGAATTATAAATTAATGGGTGGTGCACTCTATAGCCCCTCGATGCATCAGTAGGTCTCATGAGACAAACCAAAATTGGGTTTTGGCTGAGGCCTTACCCTAGTATTTTCATACTTCTTGGTTGAGGCCTAGACAATATGTTTCAGATGTGTGTAATTATGAATCACATCATTATGGTATTATTAATATATAAATAATGTGATTATTTGAATTGTATAATATTAATAGTTATGTTTCATTCTTTTATGGTCATTTATATGACCTAATTTAATCAGATTTCATTCTTACCAAATTGTACTCAAGTATATTTTTAAAGGCATGTGTTTTTAGTTTTTCACCATACATAGTGTTTATTTTTATGATAAATCCCATCATATTACTTACTTTTACTAAAAATATGATCTTACCCATTTCTTATTTTTTTACTTTCCCAAGGTTGTGAAGATAAATATTATAAATGAATAGAAGGGATAATATATGAGTCATATATGTTTCCAATAGAATTGTTATTATTTATTTCATTTCAAGTTGTAATGTTGAACTTGTGTTTTTATATTATTTTCCAAAAATAATAAACAATTCATTTCTTCAGGATGCAACTTTCTTTTAATCATTCCAATTTATTAACATAAGGCACCAACTCTAGGAAACAAGGGCCTGGGTATTTATAGTTGGTATTAGAGTAATTTTAGAATAAAACATGGATAATAGATTTATAAAATGTAGATTAGAGAACAAAACACTAATATTGAATTTAAGGATAAGTATTTAAGAACATCTTATAATTTAGGTAAGGTAAGTATTATGTGGATATTTCTAGAATATAAATCACTTCCTAGATACTACAAGTGGAAATGGTTCTAGCACAGATTTACCTACGTATAAAAACATGGACAAGGTGTGATGGCCTTGACTTGGGGTTACCTAGTACATGACAATGTGTCTTGCTGCGCACCTAGTTTGACACTCCCAGGGGATATTCTTTGGATCATTCATATATTATTTATAAACCATTATGAAGGATTTAAATTTAAAGATGTCTTCAACGTAACCATGTTTATGAATATGATATTAGACATGCATTAAATTTCATTTTATATTAAGTGTTTTCTATTCATACAATATATATTGTGATTCATAACCTAATTTAGTGTATTCCATTATTTAAAAATGGGTCCTACTGTAAGTAATGGAAATCTCATGAATGCATGTATCCCATGTAGTGATTTTCCCCTATGCAAGATAATGATAATGTTACTGGTGTCGTGACTAGTAATGAGAAGTTTATAACTATACTGGGACAATTGAAACATGTTATAAATAATAACCATACCCGTATAGAGCATCCTGATCCACAATATGGAGGAGAAATTTTAGATGTCTTTATGCAAAAAATAGCCTCCATCATTAAATGGTACTACAAACCCATTCATAGTAAAGTAGTGGATAAGTTCCTTAGAGAAGATATTTCTTGCTTTTGGATGTAATGAAAGGGATAAGGTTATAATGAATTTTTATCATCTATCGGGATATGAAGATCAGTGATGGTTATTAATTCAAAACACAATATAGGAGAAAGAAATAGAAGAAATGGAATGGAGGAAATTTAATGAAATAATCTAAGAAAAATATTTTCCGTGAGAACAGAGAGTGGATATGGAGAAGAAATTCCTGAGTTTGGAACAAAGAGAGGATGAAAATGTTGTGAATTATGAATACAATATTACAAGGCTAGCATGGAATTCCACATACTACATACATAATCCAAGGAGAAATATTGATCGATTCTTTGATTATTTATGACAATTTCTCTAAAAGAATTGGTATCCCAATCTTTCGCATCTTATGAAGACATAGTCTCATGTGCAATCAAGACAGAGACAGAATTATCTAAGTCTTTTGACTTTAAAGGGAACCAAGGTAATAATAGGGTGGAAGAGGAAATAATGGATAAAGGGAAGAATAAAAATTGGAGTTCTCCAACATGTGAAACTTTGGGAAAGAAACACCCATGGGCCTACTTAAAAGGAAAGGGAGTCTGTTAAAAGTGTTGCGAAAAAGGCCACCAATCTTGAGAATTCAAGGGAATGAAATAATATACCAATATTCAATGCTACAATTGTAATGATATGGGAAATTATTCTAATGATTTTCATAATACATATGGAGACATTCCCAACAGAAGGCCAGGGGAGAATGTGAAATCCCAGGTAAATAAAGAATAAATCATTCTCATATTTATTAATATTTACAAATTAAATATTAATTTTACTTTAAAGGGGTTTCTATGTTCGATAGCGTACCCGATACGCAATAAAGAGTTTCATTGAAATCTTACGTTGCACACTAGTAATAAAATAATATTATTTTAAATGGTAGTTAACACATAGCCGTTGTATTGGTAGGAATGGATAGAAATAACTAAAATATGATTATATATGTTTTTTAAATGTTTTTACATTTATCCAATAAAAGATAAAGGCTTAAAATACAGAAAGAATTCTATTTTAGGCATATATACTCTAACATTCACAAAAGGTCCACTTATCGCCTTTTGATGGAGAACCGTCATTAAATATAGTTTTGATGACTCTTATACATTCTATTGGACCAAATAAAATTATTCTTTAGAATCAGGACATCAAAATTTACTTTGTGTAAATTTTTGGTGTTTTTCCGATAAAGTTAATTTTTTAATGAATAGTGAATAATGTTGTATTTTATTTCAAAACCTATTTTTAATATAATTTATTTATATGATTAGATTATATTTTGATTTGGTTTTAGAGTTGAATTAGAATATATTTTTACCATTTAATCCAATAGTGGTCATTGGAATTAATTTCACTTTGAAATTGGACTTAAACTAGTGTCAATCTTTTGATACTTATTGTTTCATAAAAACACGCTATTGGCTCTGACAGCGGGAATTAATTATAAAATTAATTAATGTAACTTATATGTTTTTAATTTTTTAAAATAGAATTAATTTTTTAATTCAGAATATCAAATATATCTTTGGGTGAATGTTTGGTATTTTTCTGAAAAACTTCAATTTTTGATGAATAGTGAAACCACTAAGTGGTACTTAAAAAAACTGATTTTTCGTTTAAATGAAATTTTACCACCTTTATGTTTTGAATTTCAAAAATCTGACATACATGGTTTTCATTAGGAAGTAAAATGTGGTTCAATGGGATTAAAATAATTTTTTGGTGAATAGTAACTTTTATGTTTATTAATCGCGATTAGAGGTAATTAGTGTAGTTTAAGGTAAAAATAATGTTTTAATAATATGAAATGACCTATACACATGTACTACCCTTATTGGATGTGTCATGACCGACCAAGACAATCCATGGGTCAACTTGGGGACCCCATGGAGCCACTTTGGAAGGAAAATGACATTAATAACTTTTTATTTAATGTTAAAGTAAAAATGTCACAAACATGAGTTGTTTTACTGAAAGAATTTTTAAATTGGGTTATACAAGTCATAGTTTTAACTATAAATATTAATTAGAAATATAAAAAGATTTCCTACATCATGATATTTTTTTTATAATTTTTAGACATTAAATAAATTAAATTATTTATAACACCATGATGATGCAGCAATTACCTCATTATTTAACGATTTAAATAAAATGAAAAGATAATGTAAACTCTAAGACCTACACTTGTCAAAAACCTATTGTATTGGTATATTTCGAACCCTTATCACCTTATCCTAGAATTGTATCAATGTGGGACCTTTTAAATCTGAAACTCATTTTAAAATAAAGTAACATTTCTTGACATTCCAAGAGTTCCCCTCCTCTCCTCTTATAAAAGGCCCCCACCTCTACCACCATACCCACACTTCCAAATCCTTTGTCTCAGCCAAACCCTACCCATTTTGTCTCTCTACATCCCTATATTACTTTTAGTAGCCTCACTTTGGGCATAAGTCTTCCCAAGGAATCCTTTGATCTCAAATCAAAAAGAGTTACCCGTTTTAAAGGTAGTGTTTTCTGCTGTGTTCTTATTTTTTATTTTGCTTCTCCAACCCCCTAAACTCTTTTTATTCATTTCTTTTGTAACAACTCAAGTATCTTAAATATACTAGGATGTTTTTATAAGAATAATTCGAGCTACACTTACACACACCTACATCTAATGGTCAAAGAACATACTATTTCTATGGATGGAGAATTTCTGCCTTATGAAACGATGATTGTTCAATATTCTTCCAACACCTTCAAAGGTGGCCATTAAGATGTCACTATATTTATATATGATATAAAATATTTTTATGGCTTCCTTAATCTTCTGTATTTTTCATTTATGGAACACCTTTATGTCTTCCATTATGGGTATACGCGATATCTTCATTTTAGGAAGTGTGGACTACCGCCCCCTCAAAGTGATTTGATTCGTTAATGCCATATGTGGGACGTATAAAGGAAGGATTTAAAGATATTTTATATGATGTATGTTACATCTAAATGATGAATATAATTCTGGAATTAAAATATACATACCTCTCATTTAGTTTTAATTCCATTAATATGACATAGAAATGAAAGTAGCGTTCATGCGTACGTACGACTTACTGTCTCCATGAATGATGCGTCTCATTTCTTACCTCTAAATGATTATGTAATATTATAAATACATGTATATTCTGGATATATATGATATATATGATATCCAAATCATGAATATCATTCTGGATATAATGAACCTCAGACCAGACGAACAACATGTAATTGTAAGAAGTCCACTTTCGACTTAAGAACCAAATATCAACAAAACAAACATTATTAATTTAAATGATTACATAATGTTTATAACATGGTAATAAGTGATATAAAAGTAATAATGAACTTGAAAAAGGTTCTTAAGCAAGTAGAAATTAACTCAAGTTTATTATTTAGGATGTTAAAGAATGATCGAGTCAAGTCGGACCCGAGGTAAGGGAACTTCTTAACCCAATTTCCATTCTCTGGGTTAATCTCCTACTTTCAAGTTATGTCATGATATTATTATTTCCTATATGGTATTTATACTTTCTTTATGTGTAAATATAGTGAATAAACATAATAGATCTATTTTATTTAAAAAATTATCTTTGTAAGGGACTTCGTCTCAATCTCTTTTCATTGAGGCATATTTCATTTTATACACAACTTTCTATTATACAGTGTATAAACCCCTTTGAAATTTACTTTTATACAAAAGGAATATTTTTCTACGAAGCATTTTACTAAACGAAAAAAGGAATTTGTATTTTAACGTACGCAGTGACAATGACCTTTTCCGCCGCCGTGAGTATTATTTGGTCTTTGGCTTCCTCAACAAGCCGTAATGTTTTTTTAATTAAATAAATACCATATATTGTTTTATGTATTTTGGTATTGAAAAAGGGTTTTTTATAATGGATTTGTTATGTCAATATATTTAAGTGATATATTGTGATTAAAGTGTGGAAATGTTTTCTTTCCATTATATTTGTTTTATGTCTTACGATTTTATAATGGTACTTGAACATTTGACGGGTGGTTACGTGATAAACCATATGACGGGTGGTCTTGTGAATACCAGGACGGGTGGTTACGTTATAACCTCCAATGTATTGGGTACGGAAGTCGGTCGTATGGTTATTCCATTAAGTGATATGTGTGTAAGTCGACCGTATGGTTATTCCATTTAAGTATGTTTATGTCCCAAATTACCTTTATATGTTATGTAATCTTTATATGGGTTTTATGGTATTATTTTGGTTACAAAAGGGTAAGTAATTATCTTTTATTCAGTGAAGAGTTTTCAATTCTTCATAAAGTTGAAAAGTATTACTTTGATAAAGTATACATGGTTTACTTGTTGTTTTGATAAACTAACAGTTTTCATTCTTTGTGTATCCCTTACTGAGCTTTTTCTGCTCACCCCAAGTTTTTTTTGAAATGTTTTTCACAGGACTTAATATGGAATAGAGTCAAGGATGGGATCAAGGGAAATTTATGCTATATAAAACATGGAACTAGACATGTTTTTTAAGAGTTTTTATTCTATGGAAACTTAGTAGAAGTTTCTACTTTGTAATCTTTTGAGATGTAATAGTTATGTCTTAATTCTCTAAAACACTAAACCTGAAAATATCCTCAATGTGAATTATTCATTTAATTGAATATTAAGTAAGGTTTAAGGTCGGGGCCTTATAGTTGGTATCAGAGGTCGGTTTAGACAACTTTAGGAGTCAGAAAATTCTTAAATTATAAATTAATTTATGGTATGACTGAAATGATATAGCATTTAAAGATTACCATGTTGCTTCGCCTAAGATATTTCTATGTTCATAATGGTTTTCCGTAGATGAAACAAAGCAGATATGTTGGGATGACATCAAGAGGAAGACAACCTTCCAAATCAGCAACCTGAGATGGTCGGAATTGGAACAGAACAGTTTGTTGAAGTGGTGGCACAATTGACTCAGGCTATAAATGGTGGTGGTATCCATGCACGAGATCAGCCAGATCAACCGCAGAGGAACATGTCAGTGGTGGAACATTTCATTAGGCAACATCCCCCATCATTTAGAGGATCATCTGACCCAGTGCAAGCTGAAGGGTGGATTAAAGCACTGGAGAAGATTTTTGATGTCATGGGGTGTTCAGAACATCAAAAGGTTAGTCTTGATGTTTACCGTTTTGAAGGTGAAGCTAATCAGTGGTGGTCGATGGTGAAAAATATCAGGGATAGTGATGAGATTGATGATCTTCACTGGGACGAATTTAAAGGTATGTTTATTGAGAAATATTTTCCTAAGGTGGTTTGTATTAGGATGAAAAAACAGTTCCTAGAATTGAGGTAGCAGGATGACTCAATGGCTGCTTATGAAGCAAAGTTCACTCGATTGGCAAGGTATGCTCCAGACTTCATACGATATCTTGATACTAAAATAAACAGTTTTTACTCAGGGTTAAAGACATAGTATCGAAGGGCTTTAACTTCCTGTGAGTTCAAAAGTTATGAAAAACTTGTTCGATGTGCGAAAAAGGTGGAAATGGAATTTGCTAATGATCAGGTGTTCTTTGACAAACAACATAATAAGAGGTCCAGTTGGCAGGCAAATGGGAAGAATTCATCAAATAATCAAGGGGGTAAGGAAACCAAATATCCATCCTATGAGAAGTGTGGTAAAATGCATCCTGGAGAATTTTTATCCAAGTCTGGTAAGTGCTTTCTCTATGGTATGTCTGGTCATATTTCTCGTAACTGTAAGAAAGATGATCAAGCAGGCAATGAAAAGCCTACGGTAAGATGTTTTAAGTGTAATGAAATGGGTCATTATGAATATGAGTGTCTAACGAAGAATTCAACTAGGGAAAAACAGCCAGACTACAAGCAGAAAGGGGTGGTGAAATCCTTTGCAACTACTTCAGCAGATGTTGGGCCATCAAATGAAGTATTATTAGGTACATTATTTTTTTTGTTTAGATTATGCCAATGTGTTGTTTGATTCAGGGTCTACACATTCTTTCATTTCTGAGAAGTTTTCTAGTAAATTGGAAATTCCATCTCACGATATGAATCCTAAACTTATGCTAAAAACACCAGAAGGGAACGTTGAGATAAAACAGAATTATAAGAACCTTTTTATCCTTGTGTGCGGAAAGAATCTACCAGCAAACCTTATTGTTTTGCCTCTAGTAGAGTTTGATGTTATTTTGGGAATATATTGGATTTCTGTTTATCATGCTAAGATTGACTGCAGAGCTAAACTGGTTTCTTTTCAGAAAGATTTTCAGTTTGTGTACAAGAATGAACCCTTGATTTTGATAACATATCAGGAAGTTAAGAAACTAGTAAAATATGGAAATGAATGTTACCTTGCACATATTGTTGAAAATAATGGAACTATTCAGATTAATGATGTGCCAGTGGTAAATGAGTATCTTGATGTTTTTGCTGATGAGTTGCCTGGTATTATTCATGACCGAGAAGTTTAATTTACTGTTGACTTAGTTCTTGATTCTAATCCAATTTCAAAACCCACATATCGAATGGCTCAAGTTGAACTTTTAGAGTTAAAGAAGCAATTTCAGGAGTTATTAGATAAAGGATTCATTCGACCGAGCACATCACCATGGGGTGCTCCTGTCTTGTTTGTTAAAAAGAAAGATGGCTCAATGAGACATTGCATTGATTATAGAGCCTTAAATAAAATTACTGTTAAGAACAAGTATCCTTTGCCTCATATCGATGATTTGTTTGATCAGCTCCAAGGAGCTCAGTATTTTTCGAAGATTGACTTGAGGTCAGGGTACCATCAGTTGAAAGTAAAAGAAGAAGACATTCCAAAGACTGCGTTTCGTACTAGATATGGCCATTATGAATTTGTAGTTATGCCTTTTGGGTTAACCAATGCACCTGCTGTATTCATGGACCTTATTAATAGAATTTTCCATGAGTTCTTGGATAAGTTTGTGGTTGTTTTCATTGATGATATTTTGGTGTTTTCTAAAAGTAAAGAGGAGCATGAAAGTCATTTAAGGGTTATCTTGCAAACCATAAAAGAAAAGAAACTGTATGAAAAGTTTAACAAGTGTGAGTTTTGGTTACAAAAAATTTCTTTCCTGGGTCACATTGTTTCAAAAGATGGCATAACTGTTGATCCTGTTAAAACAAAAGTTGTTGAAGAATGGCCAAGACCCACAAATGTAATTGAGATCCGTAGTTTTCTTGGTTTGGCAGGTTACAACCGAAGTTTTGTTGAAAATGATTCACGTCCAATGACTAAGCTAACTCGGAAGGGTGTTAAGTTTATCTGGACAAAAGAATGTGATGATTGTTTTCGGGAGTTGAAAAGAAGATTGGTTAATGCTTCAGTTTTTGAACTTCCTTCCAGGAATGGTGAGTTTGTTATCTACAGTGATGCTTCGTTTAAGGGACTTGGTTGTGTCCTTATGCAGAATGATCAGGTAATTGCTTATGCTTCACGTCATTTGAAAACTCATGAGGTAAATTACCCTACACATGATTTGGAATTAGCTTCTGTTGTTTTTGCTTTAAAATTTTAGAGGCATCATATGTATGGAGTAAAGTGTGAAATATATACTGATCACAAAAGTTTAATGTATATATTCACTCAGAAAGAATTTAACATGAGACAAAGGAATGGCTAGAATTAATCAAGGATTATGATTTTACAATTCATTACCATCCAGGAAAATCAAATAAAGTGGATGATGCTTTGAGTCGAAAAAGTAATGCTTCATTAACAATGTTACGTTTGGAATGTGATCCTTTGGTTAAGGATTTGATGAGATTTGGAATGGAAGTTGTTTGTGTAGGATGTCCTTCTGTTTTGTTTCAGGTATCAGTGAATATTCTCTATCAGACAGAATTAAGGAAGCACAGAAGCAAGACAGCGAGTTGCAGGAAAAGGTAGAGCTGGTTCAGAAGGGTAAGTTGCCTGAATTTAACATTGATAATGATTGTGTTTTGAGGTTTGGAAAGAGATTATGTGTTCCTGGTGATTCACAGTTGAAGAACGAGTTGTTATGTGGGGCTCATAGTTCCCCGTTTTCAGTTCATCCTGGCAGTACTAAGATGTGTAGAGATCTGTGGGAGTATTACTGGTGGGATGGAATGAAAAGAGATATTGCTGATTTTACTGTGAAGTGTTTGACTTGTCATCAGGTTAAAGCAGAGCGACAGTTACCGAAAGGGATGCTTCATCCTTTACCAGTGCCAGAGTGGAAATGGGAAAACATATCCATGGACTTTGTTGTGAGATTACCGAAGACATATCGAGGTAATAATGTAATCTGGGTTATTGTTGATCGATTGACTAAATTTGCTCATTTCCTTCCTATTCAAGATACATTCTCTCTAGATCAACTTTCTCAATTGTATCTTAAATAGATATTCAAGTTTCATGGAGTTCCCCTCTCCATTGTATCTGATCGTGATCCCAGGTTTACTTCTAACTTTTGGAAAGGCTTTCAGAAGTCATTGGGTAGTGAATTAATTTTTATTACAGCTTTTCATCCGCAATCAGATGGGCAGTCAGAATGAACAATTCAGACCTTGGAGGATATTCTACGAGCTTGCTCTATGGATTATCAGGGAAGTTGGGACAGACATCATTCTTTGGTTGAGTTTTCTTATAATAACAGTTTTCATTCCAGTATACAGATGGCACCATTTGAGGCATTATATGGGAAGCGGTGTCGAACTCTTGCTTTTTGGGATGAAGTGGGTGAAAGGAAGGTGATGGGACCAGAATTGGTAGAAGAGATGACAGAAAAAGTTCAGTTGATTCAGAAACACATGAGAACAGCTCAGAGCATATAGAAAAGTTATGCGGATAACCAGAGAAAGGATCTATCTTTCGAGGTAGGTGATCATGTTTTTCTCAAGGTTTCTCCATGGAAAAGTGTGATGCGATTTGGTAAGAAAGGACAGCTGAGTCCAAGGTTCATTGGACCATATGAAATTCTGGAGAGAGTTGGATTAGTTTCATTTAGAGTGGCATTACCTCCGAGTTTATCTCAGGCACACAATGTTTTTCATGTTTCGATGTTGAGAAAGTATATGCCAGATCCATCTCATGTTTTGAGCCTGTAGGTAGTTCAGTTGGAAGAGATTCTCTCTTATGAAGAATAACCATTCCAGATTCTTGACCGAAGAGAGAAGGTGTTACCAAATAAGGTAATTCACTAGGTAAAGTTTTTGTGGAAAACCCATATGGTTGAAGAGGAAACGTGGGAATCTGAAAATGTTATGAGGGATAAATACCCCCACTTATTTTGATATGTGAATAAAATTGCGAGGAGGAAATTCCCAAAAGGGGGGAAGGATGTAACATCCCAGGTAAATAAAGAATAAATCATTCTCATATTTATTAATATTTATGAATTAAATATTAATTTTATTTTAAAGGGGTTTCTACGTTCGATAGCGTACCCAATACGCAAGAAAGAGTTTCATTGAAATCTTACGTTTCACACTAGTAATAAAATAATATTATTTTAAATGGTATTTAACACATAGCCGTTGTATTGGCGGGAATGGATAGAAATAACTAAAATATGGTTATATATGTTTTTTAAATGTCTTTACATTTATCCAATAAAAGATAAAGGCTTAAAATATGGAAAGAATTCGATTTTAGGCATATATACTCTAACATTCACAAAAGGTCCAGTAATCGCCTTTTGATGGCGAACCATCATTAAATATAGTTTTGATCAATCTTATACATTCTATTGGACCAAATAAAATTATTCTTTATAACCGGGACATGAAAATTTACTTTGTGTAAATTTTTGGTATTTTTCCGATAAAGTTCATTTTTTAATGAATAGTGAAAAATGTTGTATTTTAATTCAAAACCTCTTTTTAATCTAATTTATTTATATTATTATATTATATTTTGATTTAGTATTAGAGTTTAATTAGAATATATTTTTACCATTTAATCCAATAGTTGTCGTTGGAATTAATTTCACTTTGAAATTGGACTTAAACTAGTGTCAATATTTTAATACTTATTGTTTCATAAAAACACGCTATTTGCTCTGACATCGGGAATTAATTATTAAATTAATTAATGTAACTTATATGTTTTGAATTTTGTAAAATAGACTTCATTTTTGAATTCTGAATATCAAATATAGCTTAGGGTGAATTTTTGGTATTTTTCTGAAAAACATCAATTTTTGATGAATAGTGAAACCACTAAGTGGTACATAAAAAACTGATTTTTCGTTTAAATAAAATTTTACCACCTTTATGTTTTGAATTTAAAAAATCTGACATACATGGTTGTCATTAGGAAGTAAAATGTGGTTCAATCGGATTAAAATAATTTTTTGGTGAATAGTAACTTTTATGTTTATTAATCGCGATTAGAGGTAATTAGTGTAGTTTAAGGTTAAAATAATGTTTTAATAATATTAAATGACCTAAAAACATGTCCTACCCCTATTTTATGTGTCATGGCCAACCAATAAAATCCATGAGTCAACTTTGGGACCCCATGGATCCACTTTGGAAGGAAAATGACATTAATATCTTTTTATTTAATGTTAAAGTAAAAATGTCACAAACATGAGTTGTTTTACTGAAACAATTTTAAATGGGGTTATACAAGTCATATTTTTTACTATAAATATTCATTAGAAAGCTAAAAATATTTCCTACATCATGATATTTTTTTTATAATTTTTAGACATTCAATACGTTAATTTATTTATGACACCATGATGATCCAGTGATTAGCTCATTATTTAATGATTTAAATAAAATGAAAATATAATGTAAAATATAAGACCTAAATTTGTAAAAAACCTATTTTATGGGTATATTTAGAACCCCTATCACCTTATCCTATAATTATATCAATCTGGGACCTTTTAAATATGAAACGCATTTTAAAATAAAGTAACATTTCTTTACTTTCCAAGAGAGCCCCTCCTCTCCTCTTATAAAAAACCCCCACCTCTACCACCTTACCCACACTTCCAAATACTTTGGCTCGGCCAAAACCTGCCCATTTTGTCTCCCCACATCTATATATTACTCTTAGAAACCTCACTTTGGGCATAAGTCTTCCCAAGGAAGCCTTTGAGCTCAAATCAAAAAGAGTTACCCGTTTTAAAGGTAGTGTTTTCTCTTGTGTTCTTATGTTTTATTTTGCTTCTCCAACCCCCTAAACTATTTTTATTAATTTATTTTGTAAAAACTACAGTATCTTAAATATACTAGGATGTTGTTATAATAATAATTAGAGCTACACTTACACACACCTACATCTAATGGTTAAAGAACATACTGTTTCTGTGGATGGCGAATTTCTGCCTCACGAAACGATGATTGTTCAATATTTTTCCAACACCTTCAAAGGTGGCCATTAAGATGTTACTATATTTATATATGATATATAATATTTTTATGTATTCCTTAAGCTTCTGTATTTTCCATTTATGGAACACCTTTATGGCTTCCATTATGGGTATACGTGATATTTTCATTTTAGGAAGTGCGGACTACCGCCCCCTCAAAGTGATTTGATTCGTTAATGCCATATGTGGGACGTATAAAGGATGGATTTAAAGTTATTATATATGATTTATGTTAAATCTAAATGATAAATATAATTCTCTAATTAAAATATACATACCTCTCATTTAGTAATAATTCCATTAATATGACATAGAAATGAAAGTAGCGTTCATGCGTACGTACGACTTACCATCTCCATGAACGGTGCGTCTCATTTCTTACCTCTAAATGATTATGTAATATTATAAATAAATGTATATTCTAGATATATATGATATATATGATATCCAAATCATGAATTTCATTTTGGATATAAAGAACCTCTGACCACACGAACAACATGTAATTGCAAGAAGTCCACTTTCGACTTAAGAACCAAATATCGAAAAAACAAACATTATTAACTTAAATGATTACATAATGTTTATAACATGGTAATACGTGATATAAAAGTAATAATGAACTTGAAAAAGGTTCTCAACCAAGTAGAAATTAACTCAATTTTATTATTCAGGACGTTAAAGAACGATCGAGTCATGTCGGACCCGAGGTAAGGGAATTTATTAACCCAATTTCCATTCTTTGGGTTAATCTCCTACTTTAAAATTATGTCATGATATTATTATGTCCTATATGGTATTTATACTTCATTTATGTGTAAATATAGTGAATACACATAATAGATCTATTTTATTTAAAAAATGATCTTTGTAAGGGACTTCGTCTCAATCTCCTTTCATTGAGGCATATTTCGTTTTACACACAACTTTCTTTTATACGGTGTATAAACCCCTTTGAAAATTACTTTTATACAAAAGGAATCTTTTTCTACGAAGAATTTTACTAAACAACAAAAAGGAATGTTTCTTTTAACGTATGCGGTGACAATGACCTTTTCCGCCGCCGCGAGTATTATTTGTTCTTTGGCTTCCTCAACAAGTCGTAATGTTTTTTTATAATTAAATAAATACCATATACTGTTTTATGTATTTTGGTATTGAAAAATGGTTTTTTTATAATGGATTTCTTATGTCAATATATTTAAGTGATATATTGTGATCAAAGTGTGGAAATGTTTTCTTTCCATTATATTTGTTTTATGTCTTATGATTTTATAATGGTACATGGGCATTTGACGGGTGGTTATGTGATAAACCATATGACGGGTGGTGCCGTGAATACCGGGACGGGTACTTACGTTATAACCTCCAATGCATTGGGTATGGAAGTCAGCCGTATGGCTATTCCATTAATTGATATGTGTGGAAGTTGACCGTATGGTTATTCCATTTAAGTATGTTTATGTCCCAAGTTACCTTTATATGTTATGTGATATTTATATGGGTTTTGTGGTAATCTTTTTGTTACAAAAGGGTAAGTAATGATCTTTTTTTCAGTGCAGAGTTTTTACTTCTTCATAAAGGTGAAAAGTATTAATTTGATAAAGTATACATGGTTTACTTGTTGTTTTGATAAACTAACAGTTTTCATTCTTTGTGTATCCCTTACTGAGCTTTTTATGCTCACCCCAAGTTTTTTTAAATGTTTTTCACAGGAATTAATGTGGAATTGGGTCAAGGATGGGATCAAGGGAAAGTCATGATATATAAAACATGGAACTAGACATGTTTTTTAAGAGTTTTTTTTCTATGAAAACTTAGTAGAAGTGTCTACTTTGTAATCTTTTTAGATGTAATAGTTATGTCCTTATTCTCTAAAACTCTAAACCTGAAAATATCCTCAATGTGAATTATTCATTTAATTCAATATTAAGTAAGGTTTAAGGCCGGGGCCTTATATAGAAATTCCAAGATTATGTGATCATGAATCCTAAGTTGAATATCCTAATGATGTGGTGGTAGTTACAATAATAGTTTTCTAAAACTATGTGAATTCTTTATTTGATTATGGATCATCTTATTCCTTTATATGTTCCAACTTTTCTTTAAAAAAAATATATTTCCAATTATCATTAAAAAGGTAATTTCCAGTCAAAACCCAAAAGGGAAGTATCATTACGACGAAGATATTTTTGGTAGTCCCCATTATGGAATATAAATGTGCTTTATCTGTTGATTTAATCATCATACATTTTTTCTACTTTGACAAAATCCTTGGAATGTACTATATTTGAAAATAGGATGTGAAAATATATTTCAAGAAGAAGGAAATTAATATTTGTGAGGAAGGTTTAGAATCCAATATCTTTATAGAAGAAATGTTACTATATGATTATTATATAGATCCACCCCTAGTATATCTACTAAATGTAGTTCTTGAGGAGGAAGATAAAACTATATCTATGGGTGAGGAAATAAATTTTCAAATTTATGATGTACCTATTGTGAAATAATACATTGATGTATTCCTAAAGGATTTACCTTGACATCCTCTATAATGTGAAGTTGAGTTCTCTATTGATTTCATGCCTAGTGCAAGGCCTATTCCAAAGACCCATTATAGAATGGCTATAGTATAATTATTATATCTAAAGAACCAACTAGATTAATTGATTGATAATGTAATTAACCTCCCAACTGCTTCTCTATAAGGATCCCTTGTTCTCTTTGTCATGATGAAATATGGATCCATGAGGCTGTGCATTGAAAATAGAGAAATCAAGGCTATTAAAATAAGTAATAAGTATATCCTACATCGTATTGATGATTTATTTAATCAAAATCATGGATCCCAATATTTTTTGAAGATTGAGCTTTGATCTGGATATCATTAGTTGAGTGTGATGGAGGAATATATTTCCAAGACAACATTTCAAGATAGGTATGGGATTTATGAGTTTAAATTAATGAATTTTGGACAATCTAATTCACCCTATGTTTTCATGGATATAATGAATAGAGTTTTTTAGGAATATCTTGATGAATTTATTATGGTATTTAGTGATGATATCTAGTTATACTCAAAAATCTATAAAGAACATGGTAGTCAGTTGAGCATTATTATAAATACTGTTAGAATAAATGAGTTATATGGGAAGTTTAGTATGATTGAATTCTTGCTTCAAACAATTCTTTTCTTTTCCATATTCTCTCTAAGGATGGAATATTAGTAGATATAACAAATAAAAAGGAATTTCATGAATGTACTAAACCAATGAACATAACTAAGGTACTCATTTTTATTGGTTTAGAATATTATTATCGATGTTTCATTCAAAAATATTCCTGATTAGTTAACCCGTTAACCAATCATACTCGTAAAGGGGTTAAGTTTATATTGAAAAAATAATGTGAATAATTTTATGAATAATTGAAGAATAGGTTACTGAATGATCCAACATTGACTCTATAGAAATGATGGCTTTGTGATTTATAGTGATGCATCAAAAAAGGACTTGGCAATGTCCTTAGGTAGAATGATAGATTTAGTACCTATGCATCAAGGCAGTTAAAAATCCATAAATATAACTATCCAGCTAATGATCTTTAGTTAGTAGCTATAATATGTTCTATGAATATATGGATACATTATCTCTATGGTGAAAGATGTAAGATATATACTGACCACAAGAGCTTGAAATATATCTTCTCATAGAAAGAACTCAACACGAGGCAAAGGTGATGGCTCGAGATACTCAAGGTTTATGATTTTTTTATACACTACCATCCAACGAAGGAAAATAAGGTGGAAGATGCATTGATAAGGAAGGATCATGGAGTTATGAACCAAATGAGGATTGACAAGTATCCTATGTACATGGATCTATAAAGGTTGGATATGGTAAGTATCAAAGAAGATGAAGAATCATCACATTTTCAATTGGATTATCAACTACATCTATTAGAAATAATTAAATGTTCTAAATATGATTATGAGAGTATTTAGAACAAAATTAAATCTTTGAATGATGGAAATTTTTCATATTTATTATCTGATGATGGAATTTTGAAATTTTGGAGAAGGCTATGTGTTCTCTCTATACATGAGCTAAAAATGGTGTTATGGATGATGCACATAGTTATAATGTCTCTCTTCACCCTAAAAGTACTAAGATGTATATGGATTTTAAAGAACATTTCTTGTGGGATAAAATGAAGAATGAAATTACTGGTTATGTATCAAGATGTTTAGTTTATCAAAAGGTGAAGGCTGAAAGACAACATCATCAAGGATTCATGCAACATATTTCTATTTTTATATGGAAATGGGATGATATCACTAGTTTTTTTGTCACTAGATAACACAAAACTCTATTAAATAATGATACAATATGGGTAATTATTGATAGACTTACCAAATGTTCACATTTCCTCAGAATAATGGAGGATTTTCCACTAGAGTGCCTTGTACGACTCTATATTAATAAATTTGTAAGACTTAATGGAGCACCTATATCAATTATGTCTGGTCATGATCCACAATTTAGATCTAAATTATAGAAAATTATTTAGAAATCTATGGATACTAAGCTTCATTTGAGTATTTCTTATCACCCTTAAACTGATGGGTAGTCAAAAAGGACGATCCAAACATTAGAAGACATGTTGGGATCATGATCACTTGATTTTTAAGGCATGTGAGATTAGTATTTACGTTTGGTAGAGTTTTCCTATAATAATAGTTTCCATTATTGTATTAAAATAGTAATATATGAAGCATTTTATGGAAGGAGATGTCGTGAACCAACATGTTTGGATGAAGTTAGTTAAATGAAGCTTGTGGAACCAAATTTTTTTGAAGGAAACAATGATGAAGGTAAAAACTATTCAAACCAATATCAAAGAATCTCCAAGAAAGAAAAATAACTATGTTGATAATCAGTGGAATGATTTTTAATTTCAAGTGAGAGATCATGTTTTCTTGAAATTATCTTCATGGAAGGGTGTTATATGATTTGGGAAGAAATGGAAATTGTGCCCCAGGTACATTAGTCCTTTTGAAATTTTAGATATATTTTGAGTTTTGGATTATTGTTTGGTGATGTCACCTAGAATTTATGAGTCACACAATGTATTCCACGTCTCAATGATGAGAAAGTACATGCCATACCCAACGCATGTCCTCACTTCTGAAGGTATAGAATTGGATCCTGAATTATCTTACTATAAAGAGCCTATCCAGATTTTGAATAATAAAGAACATATGATGAGGAATTAGATGACTCAGCTGGTAAAGGTATTTTTTAAAAATCATAAAATTTAAGAGGTGGTGTGGGATCCAAAGGATATTATGTTGAAGAACTACCCAAATCATTTTATGTGGTCATATTCTGGTAATTTTGAAGAAGAAATTTAAGTAAGGGGGAATAATATCACACCACAAGGATTTAAAAATAAATTTAATATAGAATTCATGAAACACTGAGACTTTATGAAAAAAGAACTTTTTTATAGGATATAGTTATAACCTATCCGTTAAACAAAATTTTTCCACTTCAATATTTTGAATTTTAATAAATGGACATACACAGTTGTGATGAGTAAGATGTGTAGAGTCTAGTAGAATCAACATACATTTTTAGTGAATAGTAACTTGACCCTTATGAATAGTAGTATACTCTTATGAATATTAACACAACCCTTAACCTCAACCATGTAGGTATAAATAAAATTTAGGCACCTTATAAATGAGATTTAATATTTTAAAAATTAATAATTAAGTTTTGGTATTTCTGGGAGTAAAGAATATTTAATTACAATTTTAAATTAATAAATTGATTCAAAATAAAACTAATTTTCATAAAATTTATTCCAATATAAATATTTTTTTGTCCTTTGATTTTAATATAATTTAATAAGATCATAGTTATTTATTAGGTGTTATAAAATCAGTTTTAGTTGTAAAAACTATATTTTTCAAGTAAATGATGATTTTATATATAAATTAAATTTCACATATTTAGAAAATTATTTTTATAAAATTGATTCCATTTTTAAATTCTACTTTTTGAGAAATGGATGGGGTTAAATTTTGTGATTTTTTTTAAATACTTGAATTTTTGGTGAATAGTAAAATACTCTAATTTACAGTATAAGTACATTATAAGATAAATCCATTATTCCTTGTATCATGGTTGATGTGAGAAACCATTAGTTCAAAATCACATGCACTTATTAATTTAGTTGGTCATGACAATCAAACACTATTTCTTTTATTGATCAAATTACTGAAATAATGAATAATATATTCAAAACTCACCCCTCTCCTCCACTATAAAATCCACCCCTCACTCCCTCTTCTCCTCACATATCTAAGACTTGTAGAATGTAAAATTTCTTCCCAAATATTATTCCCTAGACACTCACCATGTCTAGTATCTCTTTTTATTTTCCAAATACCAAAATCAACCTCCTTAAGGATATTCTCAAGGAGAAGTATCCAAGATGTAAAATCCTCTTCCTTTTCTTTTATTTCCTTTTAAAGTTACATCTTTGTTTGTTATAATCTCCTGAATATTGGGACCAATTTTTGTATGAAGATTTTAATCTTTTTCAAAAGTTGTCAATACTAGTCAAAATGAAGAAGGAGATGAAGAAGGACTAAAAAGTTATTGGAGATTGGATGAAGTGAGGTTTCTTGGAGAATTGTTATGGAATCATAACATTGGATGTCATACTTGACCAATTATCTAAGAAGATCAATTCAAATGATTGTTGAACTAATACTATGTTCAAAGAACTTGTGTCAAAGGTGACACATTGTTTACAATAATGAAGAATGGTGAAGTATCATTCACTTAAGGATGACTGAAGAACAATTAGGCGTTAAAGAAGACCATTAAATGCTTCACGATTTCATGAGAACCATTCAAGAGTTTACTTGATGAAAAGAATCATATGGTTTGAATGAATTAGAGAATTATGGATGAAGAAGAAGAAGAGAGAGTGTGGAAGGGCTTTGAATTCTATGAAGATCTATAATTACACATTTCCTTGAAATCAGATGATTGTTGCAATGTTCTTAAAGATCCAAATACATGTATCAAAGATGATACATTGTATGAAACATTTAAGGTATTTGAAGAAGCTTCAAGCCTCCACTTTTGGATAAAGAGGGATTATTGGAGTTCTTTGGAATTAACACACCAAAAGGAATTGAGGATTTGAAGTGAGGATGAAGAAGTACTTTGGAATTAATATTTCAAAAATAATGGAAGGAACTATGATGATGCTTTGCTGAATTTTATTTCAAAAATATCATAAGTCTGGAGAACTTGTGATGAAGTCCTTATGAAGGATAGGGATAGTAAAAGAAGTGTTTTTGGAAAAGGAAATAAAGTGGCGCACAAGTCAAAAGTGTGAGACAAGTATTGGCACACAAGTGTAGCGTGAAAGTGTATGTTACGCGCAAGTGTATGTTATGCGCAAGTCATATTTCATGATCATGCCATCAAAATATGATAAAGGAAAGAAAGTGTTTTACTAGTGATGGAGCGGCACGCAAGTGATGGGGTGGCGCACAAGTATGAATGACGTGCATGTGTGGCACACAAGTGTTCCGTACAAGTCATATTTCAACATCATCATGTAAAAGTATGATAAAGGAAAGAAAGTGTCGCATAAGTGATGGAGCGGTGCAAAAGTGTATGTGGTGCGCAAGTTACCAAAATTCATATAAATGGACAACTAGCCTCATCATTTTTTATGTCTCAACACTTAAGATAAAATTTGAGCTCTGATAACGCAAGTGTAGAGGGTGGTGCGCAAACTGAAGTGGCACGAAAGCTGAGGGTTATTTCAAAGGTGTGAAAGTAGGGTGGCGTGCAAGTTGTGATGCGCAAGTTATGTCGCGCAAGTTTTGGTTCCCAAGTTGTCAGAGGTGCGCAAGCAGGGAGTGTGTATAAGAAAAAGGTGGTCCGAAATTTATGAGGTGTGAACAATTGTGGCGTGCAAGTATTTGATGGTGTTCAAGTAAGATGGTGTGCAAGTAGGGAGGCGCGCAAGTAGGGAGGCGCACAAGTAGAGTGGCATGCAAGTAAGGATTGGCGGGCAAGCTGTGATTTTTTCTTCAAGTTCTTACCAGCTTCTGATCAATTGAGAAGATTCTATGTTCATCTAGACTTCATTGTTTTTACAATCACAAAGAGAACCTATGATTCTTGAAAGAATAAGAAGAAGAAGAGATTGGTACATATGGTTTTTCACTAAAAGAGAATGTGTGAAGAAGAGTAGGTTTCAATGCATCTGGTTTTGCATTGAATATGCAGAAGAAGAAGAAGATTGTGTAGTTTATAGGTTTACTACATAGAAGTAAGAGAAGAAGATGAAGAAGAACAGAGTATGCCAACTTAAAGCCTACAATTATTTAGGGAAGTTTAATTCAGATGATTCCAAGGGAACCGATCTCCACTACCTGAATAATCACATTGGTATATGTGATTCTATCCAAGAAGAGAGAAGAAGTTTTAGTGCAGTTGGCTGTTGCACTAAGAAAAAGAAAGAATAAGCCTAGTGCAGTTGGTGTTGCATTAGAAATGAAGAGAAGGAAAGAAGGAAGAATTGCTTGCCTACTTCTTTGCATGTAATCAAGTGAAGAGCATTAAAGCAGACCAAGAGAAAAACCTTCCTTTTGAAGAAGGAAGAAGACTGTCTCCATAGGCAGTATAAAGAACCAGCAAGATGATGCAAGTTGGGCTAGGTCATCACCAGTCCAAGGAAGAGGATTGTCCCCCCCCTCTAAAGTGTAGGGACTCACACTGGCTAGATGATTGTTTTCCTAGCCACTCCACTATAATTTCATATCACATCATAGTGGAGAATCCAGTCACTAGTCAGACCCATGCATGGAAAGGATGTAGCTACTCTTATAGAGTGGTGAACCTTGTAAAAATATTGTGTGCAAATTTTTTTTCTTTCTATTATTGTATGCGATAAGGAAAAGAGAATAAGAGAATCAAGATCCTAACTGGTCAATAGGTACATGGATAAAAGTTGTAATTTTTTTAAAAAGTCCACATCACCGATTCACCCCCCCTCTCAGTGTTAGCTATATCCCAAACTAGTCCTCTCAATTGGTATCATAGTGACAGGTTCACCTCTGTTGGATTCTCTACAGTGAAGTTATTCTCTTTTGAAAACATGTGTTCCTTTCCTAAGTCAACAATGAAGAGTAGTGTTTATAAAGATTCAGTGATCTCTGAGTTAAATGATATATCTACCAAGACCATGATGAATAGGAAAAATAAAGAGAAGAGATAATTGAAGAAGAATTCCATCTTATCTAAAGAAGAGGAAGCATCTGGTTCACCATATCTGGCTGACATTGAAGACACACCAGACATGGAATATAATGAGAAGGTGGATCAAGTCCCCACCAAGAGGATGGACGACCTTCCTACCTCAATTGATCAAGAGGTATGTGTTAGTACATTTGGAAATTATCCTCATGATGAAAATTCTAGCACAAGTGGTGATGATCAATCTACAAAATCTCAAGAAATATCAGTTGATAGATTAAGAATGATTCTGCATGGTATTATTAAAGAAAGTGAATCGCTGGTTTGTGGAGAATTTCAATGCATGCAGGAAAATATCACTCAACTGGAAGTAGAAACTGATTTTTTGGAGAAAGGCTTACAATAAAAAATTGTTGAATGTCTAAAGCTCTCCACACAGGTTGGAACCTTTGAAGCAACAAAGAGGTAATTTGAAATAAGTTATTCAAAGTGTCTCAAATATGATGAACACAAAGAGGGAGTCAATAAGACTCTAGAAGAGAAGATACATGCACTTGAAGATGAGTTGAAAATCAAAAAAGATGTCAAGTAATTACATTTGGAAGAAGACTCCAAGAAGATCAAAGAACTTGACTCTTGGTTACAAAGCAATGTAAGGATGAATGAAGATGAATTTGAAAGATTAAATAAAGCTTATGAAGGGAATATGACTATGATTAAAGATTGGGAATTCATCCTCAATATGATATTTCTAGAATTTGAAGCTTAGTTGACCAATCTTGAGAAGACACATATCGAGTCTCAACAAAATAAGGAAACAGTTGCGGCTTGTACTCAATGCTTACTGGAGGATTCTACTGTCAAAATACCTCCAACATGTGATAATAAGATCATGGATTCACTCATTGATCTATCATAAGTATCTGAGAAAGTACAGGAACCATCCATATGAATTTGTACTCATGGTTCTATGTTTTTTTTACAAAAAAGTGCAGGTTGGAAGAAAAATTCTAAACAAGAATGGATGAAGAAAAGTGAGGAGACAACTATCACCATGAAAATGGTGAATAAGAAGAAGAGTGTGGAAGATATCTCCCCACAGAAAGCACAACATATCAAGAAGAAGCTTCAGTAACCTTATAAAGAAGATGTTAGGAAGTCAAGGTATGTTGGTCAATGCTGGTGCTGTAATAGATTTGGGCATTGTGCACTAGATTGTTGGTATAATCCCTTAAATATAAAAGCACAGACAAAGCCCATCTCAAGGGGGAGAAAGCCAGAGAAGAAGAAGCTACATCCAAAGATCCAGAATCATCTGTATATTTCAAATAGATTTAGAATGCTGAAAAACATCTGTGATGTATGCAATGGTAGTGGTAATGAGAATGGTTCATGCTTATCTCATAATGTATTCAAATATAAGAACAAAAGACCACAAAATTTGGAGAAGAGTGAAGAATATATCTTGCGAAGTAATCATACGTATGTTGCAAAATAAAATGCTCCCAAGATGATTACAATGAGGAAAACTGAGAAGTCCTTGGATTCCATGTCCAAGAAGGTGAAGGGTGGTCCATTAAAAAGAACTACTTTGAAGGATGACACTCAGAAGAATCCATGTAGAATATCCAAACATGATGCATCAGTTTCTAACGATATTTTGGTGGTTTGGCCAGAATATTTTGAAAGAATAGGAAATATGGAAGATGCACAGGTTAATACTTGTGCTAATAGAAAAAAAGAATATTCTACATGAATAAAAGGAAGTTCTGTCTGTGAGGTGCAACAAGGCTGGTCATACTATTAAAATATGGTTGGAATTTATTCGAGCCCAACAAGAATTTCTCAAAAAGATGATAGTTTAACGAGGAGATTCTAGTGCTTTGAAAGACCTTGAAGAAAGAATATTCACACACAAAGAGATAGAAGAAATAGTTAGGTTCACACAATCATAGTCATCATTAAAGATCAGTTGTGAAAGTGTGAAGAATGGAGCATCTAGGTTGATAAGATCATCTCAACCTTGTTTTTCACATTAATGGAGAAAATAGGATCCACCTTATTCCATTAAATATTTGGGTATTGTATTTGTTATAATCATACATGTAATTGAAGGTGAAGTAATATCTCAGGGGGGAAAACATGGGATTCAGTGAGGAGAAGTGTTTCCATGAGGGGGAGGCACATGAAGAAACTGTCAGAGTCATTATCTCAATCTGTATCAACAGTTGGTATAAAATTAAATTACTCTGAAGATTTTCTGAATACCATGTCATTGGAAAAGGTATGTCATTTCTTAATCTCTCATCCTTGGTTTCTCAAAATAAATATATTTTTACAAAGGGGGAGTAACTAGGTCAATCAGTGACATAATAAGAATGAAAGTTCCCCAATGCCACTTATCCTGCTAATTGCACTTAAATGTTTTTGATCCATTTTTTGAAGTGATTCAGGAATCTCTAGATTGATTATTTCCTATCACATTCAATATCTTTTTTCCTGGAATGAAATTGGCAAATCCTTGAAGAAAAGTTTAGGAGATCTCATCTTATGAGGTATCACGATCAGTGGATAATGGATAGCTTGGTTGCCTAAATCAAATTCTCTTGTTTTCTACATCGCTATTTGCTCAAGTAGACTTAGAGTGAAATGATTTATGGCACACTGCTTAAGTAAGAATTGATATCCTCTCTAACATTAACTTTGTATTTCTTGTCAATAAGGGGGAGAAAAAGTGAAATGAAAGTTTTAAATGAAAGGGGGATAGAAAAAATAAAGGGTAGAGAGAAGATTCTTATTTTGACATTGACACATTCATTTAAGGAGACATTGTGGTGTTGACAACAAAATACAAAGGGGGTGATTTTTGGGACCACATTGTGTAGAAAAATTTTATTTGTTGTCAACAGTTGTCAATACTCGTCAAAATGAAGAAGGAGATGAAGTAGGACTAAAAAGTTAGTGGGGATTGGCTGAAGTGAGGATGCCTCAAGAATTGTTATGGAATCATGGCATTGGATGTCATAATAGAGAAATTCTCTAAGAAGATCAATTCAGATGATTGTAGAACTGATACTAAGTTCAAATAACTTGTGTCAAAGGTGACACATTGATTATAATAATGAATAATGGTGAATTATCATCCATCTAAGGATTATTGAAGAACAACGAGGAGTTAAATAAGACCATGAAATGCTTCATGATTGCATGAGAACCATGAAAGATATTACTTGAATAAAAGAATCATATGATTTGAATGAAGTAGATAATGATGGATGAAGAAGAAGAGAGAGTGTGGAAGGGGTTGGAATTCTACGAAGGTCATGAATTACACATTTCCTTGAAATCAGATGATTGTTGCACTGTTCTTATAGTTTCAAATACATGTATCAAAGGTGATACATTGTCTACAACATAGAAGGTATTTGAAGAATCTTCAAGCCTCCCCTTTTGGATGAAGAGAGATGATTGGAGTCCTTTAGAATTAACACTCCAAAAGGAATTGAGGATTTAAAGTGAGGATGAAGAAGTACTTTAGAATTCATATTCTAAAAAGAATGGAGGAAAGTATGAAGATGCTTTGTTGATTTGTATTTCACATATATCATAAGTCTTGAGAACTTGTCATGCAATCCTTATGAAGAATATAGAGTGTAAAAGAAGTGTTTTTGGAAAAGGAAAGAAAGTGGCACGCAAGTCAAAAGTGGCAAGTAGGTATTGTCACACAAGTGTAGAGAGCACATGTATGTTACGCGCAAGTCATATTTTAGGATCATGCCTTAAAAATGATAATGGAAAGAAAGTGTCATTCTAGTGATGGATCGGAGTGCAAGTAATGGGGCGGCACGCAAGTAGAAAATACGCGCAAGTGTGGCGCACAAGTGTTCCGTGCAAGTCATATTTCTACATCATCATATCCAAATATGATAAAGGAAATAAAGTGTCATGGAAGTGATGGAGCAGCCTGAAAGTGTGGCACGCAAGTGTATGTGGCGTGCAAGTCACCAAAATGCCTATAAATAGATGACTAGCCTCCTCATTTTATAATTCTCAACATTTAAGATAAAATTTGAGCTCTAATCATGCAAGTGTAGAGGATGGCGCATAAAATAAAGTGGAGCGCAAGATGATGGTTATTTCAAAGGTATGCAAGTAGGTAGGTGCGCAAGTTGTGACGTGAAAGTTTTGGCGCGCAATTTGTCAGAGGTGCGCATGTAGGGATTGTGTATAATCCAAATGTGGTGCTCAAGTTGTCAGTTGTGAAAAATTTTGGCGCACAAGTATTTGGTGGCACGCAAGTAGGACATTGTGAAATTAGGGTGGCGTGCAAGCAGGGAGGCACACAAACAGGGTGGCACACAAGTAAGGATTGGCACGCAAGCCGTGAGTTGTTCTAGAAGTTCATACAACTGATTAACTGATATGATTCTAAGTTGATCTAGAATTCATTGTTTTTACAATCACAAATAGAACATGTGATTCTAGTAAGAAGAAGATGAAGAAGATATTGGTGCAGATGGTTTTGCACTGAAAGAGAACGTGTGAAGAAGAGTCGGTTTCAATGCAGCTGGTTTTTCATTAAAGAAGTAGAAGAAGAAGAAGAAGAAGAGTGTGAAGATTACAAGTTTGCTGCATAGAAAGAAGAGAAAAAGAAGAATAAGAAGAAGAAAAGAGTATTCCGAATTGAAGCCTACAATTATTTAGGGTAGTTTAATTCAGATGATTCCAAGTGAACCGATCTACACTGCCTAAATAATCACATTAGTATATGTGATTCTATCCAATAAGAGAAGAATTTTTAGTACAGTTGGTTGTTTCACTAAGAAGAAGAAAGAATAATCCAAGTACAGTCGGTGTTGCACTAGAAAATAAGAGAAGGAAATAAGGAAGAATTGTTTTCCTACTACTTTGAAAGTAATCAAGTGAAGAGAATTAAAAAAGACCAAGAGCATAACCTTCCTTTTGGAGAAGGAAGAAGATTGTCTCTATAGGCAGTATAAAGAACCAGATAGACGTTGCAGGTTGGGCGAGGTCATCACCAATCCACGAAAGAGTATTGTTTCCCACCCCCTATAATGTTTAGGGACTCACACTTTCTAGAGTATTGTTTTTATATCCACTCCACTACAATTTCATATCACATCATAGTAGAGAAACCATGCACTGGTCATACCCATGCATAGTAAGGACATAGCTACTCATACTGAGTGGTGAACAATGTAAAAATATTGTGTGCATATTTTTATTGTTTTCTATTATTTCATATAACATGGAAAATATAATAAGAGAATCAATATCCTAACAGGTCAAGAGGTACAGGGATAAAAGTTGGAATTGGTTTAAAATGTCCCCAACACTGATTCAGCCCCCTCTCAGTGTTAGGTATATCCAAAATTGGACCTATCACTCACCCCCTCTATAAAAATGATCAGGAAAACTATAGTATCATATATATACTATAATTATATCATTTTAATGTGATATAAATTATTAATATCCTTACTCTCTCTTTTATTTTAAAAATGAAAGCTTCGCCTGGGAGGTGCCAATTTACAACCTTCGTGGACAATGAACCATTTTTATTCAATTTATCCTTAAAGTATGGTCATGAAACCATTTTTAGGAATGATATAGTTTCTTATTTTTTTATTCTTGAACCATCATTTTGTCATGATACTGAATAATAGAACAAAACTAATTCATTGTGACTGCCATAAAAATCTAAAAGATTATCACTAAATGACTTATCTAATGATTCATCATCATACCATGTAAATATAAGATATATATTACCATTAACACTTATATATGTTCATTAATAATATATAAATTCAATCATGGAAAATTATTTCCATTTTAGTTGATCTTTCATACTTATAATCAAGCGAACCAATCATGAATATCAAGTAGAAAACACTCGAGAACGACGAAATTATACATTATAACTTATCAAAAATCCATAAATGAACATAATAAAATTATACTAAATTATATACATGTATAATAGGTTTTGAATTATGTTTCAAATGAGACTAAATTCATATTACATGACCTTAAGGTCAAGTGCATATTACATTCAAACATAAGGTAAGGGTATTCTACCAAAACCTCCTTTTTTTCGTGTTACTCTTTGTCTCTCTTAATCCAAATTAAATCATTAATTATTATTATTTAATCCTCATAAATTCTGTGATAATGTTATATATATGTATACCAAAAATAATCCTTCTTTATTTAATGGGGAGTTAAATTTTTAATAAATATCTTTCGCAATTATTTCCGATAAATAAGCCTGACTCAAGGGAACTTCTCAAATTATTACCTTGTTTCAAGTACACTCTATAATCTGTTTTAATCCACAATTATTTTTATAAAAATACTAATTTAATCATGAAAAAACTACCACATTTTATTTCTTATTTTATGAAAATATTTTTCCAAAAGAACTCTTCTTTTCAATGTAAAAGTGTATTTCACTAAACAAATTCCTCGATGATTTTATTAGAGAATTTTTATATATTTAAAAACCTTTATTTAATTTTATGACTTATTAAGGTTAATATATTATGTTTATTATATAAAATATTTTATTAAATGTTCTATAATCATTTTTACTGTCGATGTGCTATTTTGATACCATTTAATTCGTTACTCAGAATGGTTAGTTATTGTGCTTACAGATTGGGGAAAGTAATTTACATTGCATATGTATTTGATGTTTACGTTTAACCCCATTCATATGAGGATTTAAATTTACTTAGAAAGTTATGGGTGGGTTCCACATTATCCCCTTAATGCATCAGTAGGTCTCATGAGAATAAACATAGTTGGTTTTTGGTTGATGCCTTACCATAGTATTTTTAGACGTCGTGGTCGAGGCCTTGACAATATGTTTCAAGTGTCAGAAATTATGAATTTCTTCATTGTGGTATTATTAACTTATAAATAAAGTGATTATTTGACTTGTAGAATTTAAATAGTTATGTTTTATTCTATTATGGTCATTTATATAGCCTTATTTAATCAACTTTCATTCCTCCAAAATTATGCTCAAGGATAATTTTAAAAGAATGTGTGTGTAGCTGTTCACCATGCCTAGTGTTTATTTTTATGATAACTCCTGTTGTATTACTTACCCTTAATGATAATATGATCTCACCCCTTTATTATTTTTTACTTTCCCTAAGTTGTGATGATAAATTTTATGAATTAATTTCAGGGATAATCTAAGAGTCGTTGTTGTTTCCAATGGAATTGTTATTATGTATTTCATTTAAAATTGTAATGTTGAACTTGTTTTTGTATCTTGTTTTCCAAAATTACTAAACAATTTATTCCATAACAATATGAATTTTTTTTAATCAAGAAAATGTATTAAAATAAGGCACTAACTCTGGGAAACTAGGGTCTGGGTCTTTACAGTTGGTATTGGAGGAAGTTTAGAATAAAACATAGAAACTAGAATTTAGGTAATGTTATAATTATGTGGATATTTCAAGAAAATAAATCTTTGTCTATATACTAGAAGTGGATATTTTACTAGAACATATTTACCTAGGAGTAACAACTTGGACAAGGTTTTCTGTGTTGGACTCGGGGTAACCTAATACACAATAATGGGCCTTACTACGCACCCAATTTGATACTCCTGGGGGATATGATTAGGATAATTCACATTTTATTTATAAAAAATTATGAGGTATTAAAATTTAAACATGTACTCGATGTAACCATTCTAATGATTATGATATTAGGAAAGAAAAAAAATTCAATTTATGTTATGTGTTTTTCTAGTTAGATATAATACATTGTGATTTAGAACCAAAGTGATGGGTGGGGAATTATATAGCCCCTCAATTCATGGATAGGTATCATAAGACAAAAACAGAAGTGGGTTTTGGTTGAGGAATTATCCTATTATTTTCGGATATCTTGGTCGAATCCTGGATAATATGTTCTAGATTTATAGAACTGTGCATTTCCTAATTATATTAATTCTAATTGATAAACCATGTGATTATTCGACTAGTAGAATATCAATGGTCCTGTTTTATTCCCTTATGGTCATTTATATGACCTTATTTAATCATATTTCATTCCTATCGTATTATACTCAAGTATTTTTTTAAAGGAATGTGTTTTTAGTTTATCACCATGCCTATTGTTTATTTTTATGATAACTTCTGCTGAATTACTAACCCTTAATGAGCATCTAAGATCACTTCTTTCTTATATTTTTAATTTCTCTAGGTTGTGAAGATGAATATTATGAATTTCTTGCTGGGATAATCCTGGAGTCATATATATTTCAAATGGAATTGATATTATGGATTTAATTTGATTTTTTATTTTTGAACTTGTGTTTGGAACTTTTTTTCCAAAAATACTTAATTTTTCATTCATTTGGGAAACAACTTTCTTTTAATCCTACCAATACAATAGTATAATGCACCAGATCCAGGAAACTAGGGTTTGGGTATTTAGCGATTTCCTTGGAGAAGAAGTTGGATACAATTCAAAGGAGTTTCCATTTTTCTTGTATGGAAATAATATTCACATTTATTCTGTTAGTATAAAAATATTAAAATAAAGAGAATAGGGATATAAGAATGTATAGATAAAACCCAATACACTATAACATTTATTATACTAAAGGAAGAAAGACGTATAAGGATGAAGAATTATTTTTTTATCAATGTTAAAAAATAAATTTAAGGGTAAGAAGAATAATATAATTTCATAAGTATAAGAGTAATATGAAGATGAAATATAGTAACAACATACTCAAAGTCTAAATAAGTGTAATTTTTTTAACTATTGTAAAAAAAATTACAAATCGTTGTTACTATGTGGGATGGAAATTCTCTATTGAGAGGCTATAATGTAAAATAACATTATTGTAAGTTCCTTGGTTTTTTTAATCCAAATTTTTTCACTAGTGGCCTATATGGTCTAGGGTTACTCCAAATTAGGATAATGATTAGATACTCTTGTTGAGTAGTGAACATTTTAAACCTGTTTTGTTCTTTTGTGTGTTTTAGTGTGTGTGTGAAAATAGTAAGTTCATTTCTATTTAATCAGAGGAAAATTTTATTAAAATAAAAAATTTAAATAAAATTATAAATCACTAATTCATCCCCCCATCTTATATGTGATCTCATAGATCTTATGGGTGGACTTTAAAATGGTGTCATAGCTATACACTTCATTACCTTATGTTTTTTGGAGGTCGATGAATAATTGATTCCATTACTAATTCTCATTTTATGTAATGAATATGTTGTTTCAAGGAATATTTTATGTCATATTTGAAGTCATAGAACCTGTTACTCAAAGTTTCATCCTTCATTTTGAAGGTTCTTCTATGAAAAATAGTAGATAATAAGAATATGAAGAATGAGGGATATGCTCAAAATTCTATATTTTCCTATCCTTTTGATATTTAATTCCTAAAATTTAATGGAATCAAAATACATAAAGTTTCTTAAGATAAGTTGGATAATGGTTATTAATAGAAAAATAAAGTGAAGATGGAAAAATTATCGATTTAGAGATTGAAATATGAATATAATAAATAAATATATAATGAATATAAAAGTAAATTATTTACAATTTTGAATGACATTGTGAGTACTATAAGAATATTTGAGGAGATTTTGGAATATTCCATAGTGGTTGAGAGGATCTTGTGCATTCAACCAAAAAATTTTGATACACAATTCTTGGACATAGAAGATAGATATCCAAGGACACTCCCTCTTGATGAATTATATAGAATTTTTATTTATCATTAAATAAGGAAGGATAATGTTTTCAAAAATAATGAAAAGGTTGAGAAGGAGATTGTTTAATCACTACTGGAATTCTTGGTAATTGCGACGGCCTATTTGCGATGGGATCCCGTCGCAAATAGGATTTAGCGATGGGGACCCGTCACAAATAGTCCGTTGCAGAAAAAGATGTCACAAATACAATTATTTGCTACGGGCTCGTCGCATAAAATCTTATTTGCGGTGGGAAATGTTGTCGTTGTAAATTAGCTTCTGATTGTATGTATTATACATACATAAATGTTTTCGCGATGGTCATGTCGCAAAAATGATTTGTGACGGGCTCTTGTCCTGTCGCAAAAAATATATATATAAAATTTGTTTTGCGACGAGCCCATCGCAACACATTATTTGCGACGGGCAAGTAGTCCCGTCACAAATATTTTTTAAAAAATATTAATATTAGACTATTTATGATGGGACACTGTCGCAAACAGTCCCATCACAAATAATAAATTAATTTTTTTTTAAAAAAATTTAATTAAATTATGATTAATGAAAAAATAATATTACTATTATTAAAACAATAAAGAAATAAAAAATATTGAAATTATCAATATTCACAAAAAATATATAAAGAAATAAAAAATATTAAAATTCTCAATATTCACAAAAAAAAATAAAAAAATAAAAAAATATTAAAAATTAAATTATGTAATATTTTCCACGATATAAAAGACAGAAAATTTAAATAATTCATATTAAAATATTAAATTCAAATGTTTGTAACATAAAAAAATCACTGGGGGGTCGTCTTCTGGAGGAGGTGGAGGAGCTGAAGGGGCTGGTGGATGAAACTTCATCCCTAAAATATGAGTCAGATGGAGCATGTACTCCATCTGCTCGTGATGCTGCTGCTGCCATTGATGCATCTGCTCCTCGTAATGCTGCTCCTACTGCTACTTCCACCGACACATCTCTTCTTGCTGCTTCTGCAAAGTCTCTGTATGCCCAGCCTGAGGTCGCAACTGCTCCTGATATTGTGAGCCAGAAGATGATTCCTCTCCAAGAGCTCCTCTTGAGCTAGACACCGACATCGCAGTAGTACCATAATAAGTACCAGGAGTCAAATGAGAGCCGATGCCAACTACTCTGCCCTTCTCAAAGCCATACCGAGTCGCCTGCATCCTTGCTGCCTAATCGAAATGGTGAGCACTGGTCTGCTCAGTCATATCGTCCTGAACCTTAGCCTGTGTCTGAGATGTCGCAGCCTCATATAACTCCTTCATTTCCAATTTAAAATTAAAATTGTAAAAATATTATATGTAGTTAATTGTCAAACTAAAAAAATAACACTAACCACAATCTGACGCTGGTGATCACCTCTAATATCACCAGTGGCTGGATCGTTGTACATCCTCTGATAAAAGTTGAACTCCGTAATATCGGGATGCTCGACTGCCTACAGAAATATAAAATAAATTGTTTATATTTAAAGTTATATAAAATATTTAAAAAAAAATACTTACCAGATGCTCTCTATGTGAACTGAATTTATGGCTACTAGCTCGATACGTCACCTCTTGTCTCTCCCCAGTTTTGTCGCCCCACTGAAGATCTCCTCTGAAATCCACCACCCAACCAGTCTAAACATAATCCAACCCAAACATGAGATGAAATGTACTCTAGTCGGTGGGCTCTACACGACTCATCAAATTCTGTCACCCCTGCTTTCTTAATGGATGTCCTTCTCAAATTGTTCAAAAACTGACTAAAATGGTCACGCATAGAAACCTTCCATGCCGCATGGATAGCGTCGTGCATGATATCATAGATAGGATACCATAAACCCTACAAATAATTTATAATATCAAGTTGTTAATAAAATAAATTTCAAAATAAATATTTTTAAGTACCAGCCAATGATGGAACATGTCGCATCGCAAATCAACTTGAATCTATTCCCATGTGATCCATGGCTGAGAAAAATAATTGTGCAAGATTGTGATCCCCTGTCCAATAGCTACATGAGCGAATTGTACGGAGTTATAAAGACAGTCCAACATGAATGATGACTACAATAAGAACCAAATGGACTGAAACCATCAGTAGAAAGACCCAATCGCATGTTTCGGGCTCCTATAGAAAAAGACAGATGCAGATGGTCAAAATGTTTCCATGAATCACCATCAGATGAATGATTCAAGATTTTATCAGTCTAAATCTTGGTTTTGTGCCATGAAATCATTGACGCTATGTTTTGAGACATAAATAAACTCTGCAACCTGGGTGTAAGGAGGAAATATCTCAACTGTTTTACTGGAATCGATCTAGACTTCCCTGGTTGCGCTTCTTTATACCTCGATTTTCCACATGTGGGAAAACTCTCCAATGACTCAGTTTCACCAGAATATAAGATGAAATCATTTAGACATGAATTAATCTTCTGATAACTAAGTCCCATATTACGAATCATCCTATTTCTCTCATAGTAATTTACAGGCAACAAATTTCCTTCAGGTAACAGTGTTTTAACCAAAGAAAATATCTGATCAAAACAGTTGTTTGACATTGCATTATATGATTTAATAGCCATAAATTTTTCAATCGATTCTAATTTTCTTATCTTTCTACCAGGATATAATGCATCCTCATAATACCTCAACAACTCATAAAATTCAGATGGCGCCAACTCAGGGGTAAAATCAATATCATCGTGAGTTTCTGTTTGTTTCACAGATTGACCTACAACATCATGTACTAAATTTTGAAAATGTGATGGATCTGGAATCAAGTTATTAGGAGCTTCTCTGGAACTACGTTCACCGTGTTGATAGCAAAAAATATAATCTGGTTGAAAACCAAACCACAGGAGATGTCCCCCAACATTGGCAAATTTGTCAAACATTCTCGGAGCACATTTTTTACAAGGGGACATAATTGTGCCTTCTGAAACAAATTCTATTTTTGATGACGCAAATGCTAACAAAGCTTCAACACACTCAATATATACAGGATTTAAACTAGAACCATTTGGATTTCTATGCTGATTTATCTGTGCTCGATCATCTAATAATGACTCATGTCGCCTTCCTTGATCCATATCATTCTACATAAAATATAAAATAATCACTATTTTTGAATAATTTGTAATTATAAAAAAAATATCTGAAAAAGAAGATAAATAATTACAACTACTTAATAATTACCATTAATTAATGGTGACACAATTTCTAGTGGATTGATGGACACTCTTTTTTCAGACAGCTCATTTAATTGCATCTTTCTCACACTTATTATTGCTAATTATTGATAATTATTCCGAATTATTCTTAATTATTGCTAAGGATTACAAATTATTACAAATTATTACATATTATTACTAATTATTACTAATTATTACAATTTATTACTAATTATTACTAATTATTACTAATTTAGCAATACTTAGAAATACTTAGAAAAATGAAAACTTCTTGAATAATGAAAGAAAATTTGGTAATCATCGTTGTGGAGATGATTACAAATTCTCCCTTCATTATCCAAGCAGATTTTGTTTACTAATTATTAGAAATAAAAAAAATTATATTATCAATACTTATGAAAAAACAATATTAATATTATTAAAATAATAAAAAATTTATAAAATATTAAAATTATCAATATTCGCAACAGAATTTGCTCTATTATTAACATGTTCAAATCTAAAAGGGTCATCAATTGTCAAGTCATGCGCAATAAAATGTTTGTGTCAGTAATGTCCAATGTAAACTCTATAATTGTACTTGCATGGTTGATCACCTCACAAGTAGTGTTGCAATAGGACGGCAAAAGTAATAACGTTCTCATCTCTAAGAATCATCTCACATGAGACATTACATAGATTATTCTTCCTTAAAAATTTGAGGGGATATCATTATCTTTCCATTAAATTTTCAAGGAATAATGGTCTATGTAAAGGTTCATGTGAGATAATTCTTATAGATAAGAAGGGTATGACTTGGTTTGTCCTATTTCAACACTACTTGCGAGGTGATCAACCATTCAAGGACAATTATAGAGTTTACATTGGACATGGCTGACACAAAATTTTTATTGTGCATGACCTGACAATTGGCGACCCTTTGAGATTTGAAGATGTTAAGAATAGAGCAAATCCAGTTGCGAATATTGATAATTTTAAAATTTTATAATTTTTTTATTATTTTAATAATATTAATATTGTTTTTTCGTAAGTAATGATAATATAATTTTCTTTATTTCTAGTTAATCCTAATTATTCCTAATTATTCCTAGTTATTCCTAGTTATTCCTAGTTATTCCTAGTTATTCCTAGTTATTCCAAGTTATTCGTAATTATTCCTTGTTATTCCTAGTTATTCCTAGTTATTCCTAGTTGTTCCTAGTTATATCTATTTATTACTAATTATTACTAATTATTACTATTTATTAATAATTATTACTAATTATTACTATTTATTACTAGTTATTATTATTTATTACTAATTATTACTAATTATATCTATTTATTGCTAATTATATCAATTTATTGCTAATTATATCTACTTATTGTGAATTATATCTACTTATTTCAAATTATATCTATTTATTGCTAATTATATCTATTTATTGCTAATTATATCTATTTATTCCTAATTATATCTAATTATATCTAATTAATATTAATTATTACTAATTATTTATAATTATAACTAACAATATCAATTTCTTAGTAAAAATAAATATAAATAAAAATCAATTGAAATCTAATTAAATTACAACTAATAAACAACAATTAAAATTAACATAAAAAATAAAATAAATATAAAAAAATACCTTAATCTTTGATATTCTGAAGATATTGATTCCCTCTGATTGCTCTCGTATAAAAACTTTCTACTAAAAGAAAATTTTTCTTTGAAACTAAAGAATGAAGAGAACGCGATAGAGCAATATCTAAATGATTTGGGAAAAATGGATGGAGGTATATATAGGTTAGATTAGTTGCAACATGATTATTAGTGATGAGGTTCCTGTCGCAACTGGTACTATTTACGATGGTGCTCATCGCAAATACCCTCACTCGCATTAATTACTGTCGACAGTTAAAATGTTATTTGTGACGGGACCCGTCGCAAATAGTGCCTGCCGACAGTATTTTTGCGACATAACGACAACCAGTCACAAAACGTTATTAACCACTGCCGGGTATTTGCGACTGGTCGCATCGCATCTACCCCTACGCGGTTTGGCGCACAAGTTGCGCAGTTTGGCGCGCAAGCCGCGCCAAACTATTTGCGATGAGAGACATCACCCTGTTGCAAATAATATTTGCGCGGTTTGGCACGCCAGTCTCGCCAAACTATTTGCGAAGGGAGACGAAATCGAGTCGCAAATAAGAAATTATTTGCGACGGGAAAATTTTCCCGTCCCAAATAGCTTCCTGGACGGGTTATTTACGACAGGAAGAAATATCGTCGCAAATAACCCATCGCAAATAGTGATTTTTCCCATAGTGAATGATTTAAAGAAATAAAGGTCAAAGAAACTACTTCTTGAAGATAAATTTGGAAATTATGATTCAGAGGAATATTTGAGTCATAATATTTGTGAAATTTTGTCTATTTTCTCTATAAAAGTAAGACTAGTCATAGAGAAGTACACAGGAATGATTCCATTAAAATGATTTAAATGTGGGAATATTTTAAAATTTGTAGAAAATTGTCCCAAATTAAAATATAGTGAATTAATTAATGAAAAGGATGAAAGACAAAAAAAATATCCTTAAATAAGGAGTCTAACAACTCAAAATACCTTTTCTAATTTGAAGGGTGGGAAGTTCTATAAAAATAAAAAGAGAAACTTCTTATTTATGTGTGAAATAATTTATGATAGTAAAGTTGAATACTAAGTTGAGAATTTCAGTGACACGGCTGGTGATAAGCTAATAATTGCTACATTGAATAATGAAAATTCCAATACTAATTTTAGAAGTGGATAAGATGAAAATCATACAAATTTTATGCTAAAGGGATTTTAAATAATCTCTATCAAATATTTTAAAGTTTAAAAAATAGATAAAATGAGTTTAAAAAATATATAAAATATTTTAATTTCACGGAATATGGTCATGGTGAAGAAAAATAAAAGTTACATAAAGGGATTAATAATCTAGATAACGTTTTTGATGATGATAATACTCTGAAAATCAAGATAGAATAGAAAATAAAAGATAAAGAGAATGTTTTTCCCTTGTATAACAGATCTATTCAAAGATGAAGGAGAACTGAAAGAATACATATACAATTTCAAAAACTCCATTCAGTGAGTTAGAAAATGTCCAAAGGATAAACAATATTTTGAATATAAACAAAAAAATATTAAAAGAAAAAATATTTCTAAAACTGATGGTTGCAATTATAAAACTGTAGGGCATGTAAAAAAGACACTGTATGTGGCTAAAATAATTGTATCGCAAAAATCTCAAAATTATAGAAGATAAAATATTTGACTAAAAAATTACTTTAACTAGATAATTTTTAAAGTATCAAAATAATCCCAAGTTGAAGATAAATATTTCAATATATCACAATTTTTTTTAAAATAATTAAACATTTTGACTAAAAGAAGCAAGTGAGACAATTACCATATTTTGAATAGAAAACTATTTACATATGAATGTATGGATTTTATATGTATTGTTGTTTTCTTATGAATTAAGAAGATATAAATAATTAATTGGTTAAATAATAAAAATAAATATGAATCAAATAGGTTTAGGGGGAATAAATTGAGGGGTAGTTACCCCACTCAAAGAAAATAAATCAATAAACAACTTAATAATATATAATTAAGGTTGAGAATAGATTTATACCTTTATAATAAGTCTTTGAAATATGTTGTAATCCATATCACCTTACTAAAAAAATTCCACCATGCTACCAGCCAAACTATGTAAAAACATCAACTCCCAAGAGCCTTAGGAGAATAAGGATATTGGAAATGAAAATGATCTTATTGTAGAGGTTGCACAAAAATTTTAAAAAGTGGAATTTCCATGGATATTTGATATTTTATTTTTTCACACATGATAGGATACATAAATCTATTAAATAATGTGGAATATTTAAAATAAGGTTTATTGTTCTTTTGGAAGGTTCTTTGACTCAAAATAAAAGGAATTGGTATAGCTGTTATTGGTAATGAAAATCTAAAATGAAAGAAAATCATATATTTTGATGTAATAAAACACAACCTAATGAGTGTTTATCAGCCTTTTAATGTAGTAAATCAAATAATATTAATAAAATATGTATTTTTTGGTAAAAATAATTCAATATGTAAGAATTATTGTTAGAGTAAAATTAATTGAGAGGAATTTTTTTCAAATATTATATTCTCATAATTTATGTTATCTTGGTAGGAACGAATAAACAAAAATATGGAATAGCAGGATTTGATATATTCTACAAATAAATATGAGAAATATTACAAAAATATAATTTTTTTGAGATTTTCATTTGATGAAGAGAGAAATTGACTATATTTTCTCTGCATTTCAGAAGGGGAATATTACAAACTATTTACAAAATAACATTGAGATTCATACATCTCATCCATTTGAGCTTATTCATTTCAAAATATGTGCACCCAAGAAAAAGAAATAAAGATTAGAGAATATAAATTTATTTAATTTATTGATGAATTCACTCACATTAATTCCAATTTTTATATGAAACATAAATCATTGGATCTCAGGATGTTTTTGTTTTTCATAAGAAGTATTGAAAGGTAGTGTGGTCAATCCCAAAAGAAGGTCCAAAAAATTAATGGTTCTAAGTACACTAATAGAAGATTTTAACATTTCTTTGAGAATCATGTTATTTACCATTATGTCTGTACACCATACACACCACAAAAAATGATGTTTCTGAATGGAATAATGGAACATTAGTGGAGATAGAATGAATAATATAGGTAGATAATGATACTTATTGATATTTTTGGAGACAGGTTATTAAAGAGGCAATTTGAATTCAAGATAACTACTTATCTAGATCAAATTTTGGCATGTCACTAGATGATAAGTATTCTAATAAAAACCTATGTCTGAAATACTTAATGGTAATTAGTATCCTCTATATTATCAAATTCAGATGTGTAAATATTGGGAAGTTTTATAGAAGAGTAACTGATGGTATATTTCTATATTATCCACCAAATTGAAAATGATATCAATGTTAAAGTAAGGATATAAGGATGATAATTATCACTAAAGATTATAAATGTCTAGAAAATGTAATGAAATAATGAATATATTTTTTATAAAGTTCTATAGTGATGAAAACGAATCTTTTTAGGTCAAATAATAGGAAGAAGTTCCAATAATAGGTCAGATTTTAGAGAATTACATATTTAGGATGATGATTCAGATAATTTTTGTGGTGATGAGAAACCTCTGTTATCTCATATAAGGTTGATAAGACCTGTGGAGGTCCAAAACATCCTTATATATTAAGGATAGTAAATTAAAACATTGATAAATTTCAGGTTAGTAATGTATACCTCACTAATTTCACTGGTTTAACCAATAGATATGAAATAAAATTTAGAGCATAAATAATGGTTTGATTCCATGAATGATGAATTGGACCATATTGAGAAGAGTGATACATGGTAATTGGTTCCAAAACCTAAATATAATGACATAAATGGAACAAAATGGGTATTTGGAAATGAGATAAATTAATAAGGTGAAGTGGTAAAAAATATTGAAAGGATTGTGTTTTAAGGGTTATTATTAAGTATATGGAGTGGAATTTTATATAACATTTCTACCAGTTTCCATGATGGAAACAATTATAATATTTTTTAATATTGTAGCCACTGGTAATGAAAGATCATTCAAATGGATGTCAAGTATTCTTTCCTCATTAGTGAGTTGGAAGAGGAAGAATTAATTGAGAAACCATACAGTTTATTTCTTGGATAATATGATAACTATATTTCTTGGTTGAAAAAGGTTTCATATAGGACGAAATAATCCACAAGATATTCATATTCTAATATTGTCACCAACTTAATGAATTTTAATTTTAAAAATTAAATATTATAAAATAACCAATGCATTAATTATAACAAAGAAGTATCTCCCATTATTATTATTTATGTATATTATATAATTTTTTCTTAAAAATGATGAAGAAATTTGTGAAATGTTTTCATGTAACATCCTAATAATTTAAAATATATTCCCTTTTAAATAAATTCAATCCCTTAAATAGCTTGTGATAAAAACATCCCCTTGCCTAAATTATAGTAAGTGAACATTCTATTTTAATAAAACTATAATAAAATGCACATTATAATATGTTGTGGAACAAATAACTAATTTTATAGGATAAATATCAATTTTGAACTTACGGGGTCAAAATAATCCTAAAAAGAATTCTTGAAATTTTACCCTAAAAAAATATTTTAAGAATAATAAAAAATATAGTATTTAACAGTTCCTCACAATATTATAATATGTGTAATTAAAAATTTATTAACTTTTAATTAGGTAAAAATGAGGATAAGAATATATTAAGGTGAATGGGATATTATTTAGAAAACAATTTTTTCAGAAAACTATTTTTGATTAAAAAGTCATAATATCTATCCATTTTAATTAATAAAATTAGTATTTAATGATGAAGGGTTTAAACTTAAATAAATATATTATATATTAGACTATATTAATTTAAAACCATCTAATGAATATTACCATTCATATAGTTTATATAATATCATCTTATGAATGAAAAATGCATTTCCTAAAAAAAAAAATTTTAACATGATTTTAGGGTTTATCTTTAAATTATATTTTTCCACTTTTGTAAATTGAATTTGTTAAAATGAATTCCATATTTTGAATTAGAATAATTAATATTATATAATAAGTTCAACATATTTTTTTCATAATTATTAGTATATACATTAGAAATTAACTTCCATGGTTACCGTTAAAACAAGGTTTTGCACGTCACATGTGATTGTATTGAAATAAATCTTTCACTCATACAGAAATTTATTTGATAAATTTGATTTCAAATCTATAATTTATGGGTCCAAATTATCTAATAAGGGGAATTTTATTTTAGGCATATTATATTAATTACATGGGTTTAAAAACTACTTGTTGTAGTGAAAACTTAAATGGTAAATGTAATATCGAGAGTTTTAAATAGAAATATATGTTCGATAGTGTATAGAAAATGAAACACCAAGTTTAAATAACCATGAAATATTATTATATGATAATTTTAACCTATATATTTAATTAGAGGGTATGAATAAGAATTTCTATATTATTAGATATATGTGACGATCATATTCAACAGAAATTTTCGTTTAATAAATAAACACTAAATTTATAGTAGTTATTTAATTCATCAAAAATTTGGTTACTTCAAAAATAATTTATTACATTCCATGAGAAAATAAGTATAATAAATTTTTCCAAAAAAATTAAAAAAATATTTAATAAAATTAACTTCATTTTTTATATAATTAGAGAAAAATTAACATAGGGTGAATTTTCATTATTTTTCAGAAAAAATCGATTTTCTAGTCAATAGTGAAAAATACTCTTTTTTATTGAAAAATACATTTTTATTTAAACCATTTGAAATTTTCCATTTTAGTTTATAAAAAATAAATATTAAATTCATTATATTATATTTTGATTAATACAACTAAATTTATTTGAATCAATTTAATTGATAAATTCGATATAAAAACATTTCAACACTTAAAATCATTTTTTGAAACTATTATTTTTTATTTTATTTTCCTGGTTTAATTTTAAATTAAATTATACCACTTATATTATATTAATTTTTAAAAATAGATACCAAATTTTTATTTATGAGGTCCAAATTTATTAAATAGGTCACTTTTTGGTCATGTGAATAGTAACCTTTTAAATTTTTGTTAACACAGTAAAGGTTAAATCAGGTAATTAAAGTAAAAAAATAAAATTATAAGGAATAAAAAATTACCCTCAAACATTCCTCATTTTTATTTTATGATTCCATTTCTTCAATAGTCATACATGAATCAGTTATATGGTAATTTATATCTATTTGGAAGAGAATATGACCTTTAGAGTAATTTATTTCAAGAAAACTCACAAATGTCACTCTTGTTTTAAATAACTATAATATTTTTAATATGGTGTTATATAGAATATATATTTGACTATAATTATTATTTGGGATATAAATGTTTTATATTTATTATGGTGATTTTTTTTTAAATTTTTAGTTAATAAATAATTACCTTAAATTCTCACACAACTCTTGGGCATTAATTATTCAGTTAATTGAAATATCAAATAAATTATATTTAAAATATTCAAAGTAATATAATTTTAGATAAAAATGTTGATTCATTAATTTTATAGATTAAAATTACATTTTGGGGATTTAATAAAATATTTTTTTAATTATAATTTTTTTCATGATATTATTAAAGTTAATGTATTGAATGGTTCTAAAAATTGAAAATATTGATATTTTATAATAAATAATATTTTGTTAAATGATATAAAATTCATAAAAATAGTAAATTACAAAAAATGAATTTTATATGGTTAATTACATCTAAAATTGACTATTTATTTGTATTTTATCATTTTATTGTAACATTATTTACCCTAATAGAGTAGATAACTTTAATAGTGTGGTAATGTCTAAAATGGTTAGTGGGAGGTTAAATGAAAAAGATAAGGGTAAAACCGTCAACTAAACTTTTTAAAATTTTATTATTTAATAGTATTTATCCCCATTGTGATCTAATATTTTAAATAAATTGTTTTGGATCCATTTTTACATAAAAATTAATTTATATTAATTTAATATTTTAAAAAATTTCAAAGATTCCTCTCACCACAATTATAAAGAAGAACCTCCTTCCTCACTTATTTACATCACTTTGAGCTATGTAGCTCACCAAAACCATGAACTTTATTCTTATAAAAATCCTTATAAAAGTTATATAGGTTATTTTCCTTCCAACATACCATCCCTAAATCCCTTAAGAAGATATCTAAAGAGATTTCATCAAAGAAAAGGTAATCATATCTACTGACATTTTCAAATTTATTTCTTCTTATAATTCCAATACATGTGTTTTTTCATTCATAAATTAATAAATATATTATAATAAAAAATAATTAGATTTTATTATTATTATGAGATAACTATATTATATATTTTATCCATTGTATGAAAAATTAAAGCATTGTTTATGCGTATGTACTACTTACTATCTCCCCAAAGAAGTGTAATTGTTTTTCATAACCACTTTACTTGGATGGTTAAAATTATAGAAATAGTGGATATATATATATATATATGACAATTATGATATGATATTTACTTTTTAAAATTATTATATCATCCACTTCCTTACCCTTTCAATAATATATAAATGATATCGTCGCTAGTGTTTACGTATGGCTTACCGTCTCAATGAAGCAATGTAACTCATTTTCTATGTCAACCATTAAATAATGATTATAAAGATGTATCTAATGAATGAATATGATATATACAACCTTAATATAAATATGGATATAATGGAACTATATATTATTCAAAATAATTGGAACTTACATGAAAATCATGCATTGGAAAATGAAGAAGTTAAGACATGAAACAAGGGTAATGATGAAATATTATTAACAAAACAGGTGATAAGATGATATAATAGGATTATATATGATATTATAAATACAAAAATAGTCATGTTATAAATTAACAACTTGTATAAAACCATTAAAAATCATTTTAAATCTTTTTTAACTGAAAGGAAGCACAAGGTAGAGGATTTCGTTTCAATTTCCCCACCACTAAGACATTTCTGGTATTATGAACTGGTTTACTTTTATGCGGTGTATCTAATATACATTTCAAATAATTAAAATGACTATATATTTATAAATTTTCACATCCATGATATATTTTAAAGTTATTTTTTCATTTAATTTCCATTCTTTCTTTGTTATGGGGGTTTCCCATACATATTTGGAGCAACGGGTGAGTTTTCATGATTTGGGCCAAACCGTGAGCTCATTTCCAGATTTAAAATTCATTTTTTTCTTTTATAACTCTATTATTTCTCAAAATTCTAAACCCATTTCACTTCCCAATTGGAATCCCCTAGAATATTAAAACCACCATATCAATTTGGACCCCATATAAATCCATAATCATGATGGATTTGGGTTTTTTATTAAGGTGTTGGGCCAGCCTGAACGCCCATTTTCTTCTTTGGTTTTTTTAATTATTTAATATCACATTAAATTTTTAAGCTTTTCTGATGATCCCATCTTTTACCTGATCCAACATACCCAAGGCGCGCCCCCATGCTCTCTTCCCCCTCTTTGGATCTCATATTCATTGTGAAATAGGGTGAAACTTCGCTGGATTTCTCAAATCATCTAGATTTGAAGAGGTAAATTATTTCTCTCATAACTCTTTCAATTTTTACTATTTGCTACCATTCTAGTTCCAACATGACATCCTCAACCTTATTCTAACCTCACCTTCATTTTTTGGCTTTTTGGAAATTCATTTACTGGTGTATTTGGGTCATTTTATTCAAGATATCTCAAGTAAGCGGGTTTCCTCTCATGTTCCTCCCATTTGCTTAGGTTTTCTTACACTTTTATTGAGGTTATAAAATGTACATAAGCTAAGGTTCGTACCTGGAGTTTTATTTGGGGTCTTTCTGGTCAAATATTGTGTTCTAGGGCTTGATTTCGCTCCCTTGTGGTGCGGCGGTCGCGTGGTTGAAGTTTCGCACAACAAATTTGGGGGTTTGACATAAAAGGTAGGTGATTCCATGTGTGAGAATTTCTTGATGATTTATCATGATTGATTTAATTATTTTTAATATTTATTATATGATTTTCATTGTGCTAAAATGATTTTTTATGGAGTTTGTTAAGAGATTAATTTTATAGTTGTACTTTTGATTCAAACTGGGTGTTTTTAATTTGTAAGTCTTGTGGTAATATTTGGGTTTAGTTTATAACATATGGAACTGGTTTATTAAATATTTTTTGGGATTCCAATTCTACTTTTTTAGGGTCTTGGTGTTATTTTGGGTTTAAAATTGGGTTTTTTAATGCTTTTTAGGTTCAAAACTTTTTCCAGCTTCTCAAAAGTGTTTTATTAAAATTATAAATTGGTTATTGAGTTACACAATGTGTGAAAAAGAAGTTTATGTACTCTATGGGTGGGTATATATTTTTAAAATGGTCTATTTTGTTGTTAAAGGGTTATTATGTGATTTTTACCATCTTGGACACATTTTATAAAATTTCTAAATGGATTTATCAAATTGTGAAAGTGATATAAAACATGTTACAAGCTGTTTTGGTGTGATTATGGTTTCATAATGAATTTGAATGAGAAAGGGGATTATGTGACATATGCATGGGATTTTTGGTGTGTGTGGGATGTGGAAATTACTTTTAAATGTGAAAATTGTTTTCCCTGGATTGTGGAACATGTTTGAGAATTAGAGGAAAAACCTGTGTATCTAGGTTGGTGGATGTGTACTATTATGCTAGTGATCCTGTGGGGTTTGGCCCTAGTTTCACATAGAATGTTTGACAATGAAAACACTAACTAAACTATGATGATTATGATGTAAAATATTTATAACCAGTAGGTTATGGGTATGCTCCCTACTAATGGCTCGTGTGCACTAGAATGGACATCTGTTTGGTTACTTTCACTGAGATACGAGGTACCTAGGACCCACAATGAGCTAGTGTCTATGGGTTATTTCCTATTTCTTGTTCTCATTATATACTTTATTCTTACAATCGGCATACTGTATGTTAGGATGGAAAATTAAGTGGCTTTGGAATTATATTTAAAAGTGTTGATTATTTAATGTAGCCCACCTGAAAACTGTTTTTATTTGAAGTTTCATCACTTTAAAATTACTAATATCCTCTCATGTTTATGAAAATTTTCAATATTTTCGTCTTTGTATGTTTATCACATGGAATCTTTTAGTGGTGGAATCCTACTAGGCTTTTTATCACAACCTACTTACACCCTTTCATGTAAGTAGACTTCGTTATTTTTTTCGTAGGTTTGGTTACTGCTTTTTGTGCCAATGGTTCGGGTTTTTAGCTGTCCTTTGTGATGCAGTGTTGTGGAGATGGCTCGAGGGTGGTGCCTCTTTCCATGAGGAGGTTCTTGAGCTGCCATTTTGATTTTTCCCCTTTTTTTAGTGTTTGAGTATCATTTTAAATTGTGTAACTCATTTCTGAAATTTTGTAAAAGATAATTTGGTTTGAAAAATCAGGATTTGTTTTATTGGATTTGTTCATTGTTTTATGGTTATATACTTTGGTAGATCATTCAAAAATTTAATTTTTTGATACCTGGGATCTTTTTCCATATCATGGGGATTGTGAACACCCTTTGTTCCTTTCAATGGGCTGAGTCGGGTACCAGTTTTTATGGTGACCATATTCGGTTTATGACAAAATGGTTTCTTAGGAGTTTCGTTCTTTGGGTTATGTTATTTGTGGAAGAGCTGGTATAGACCAGAGTTATGATTTTAAGGGCTTGACATTCCAATTATGAGTAGGGTTCTTAGCCATCATACCTCATGATGTGATTCATGTTTCCATGGGAAGTCTGGTTTTATCTAAGTCCTTTCATTTTCTTGGTTTGATGATGATTAGGGGAAAGGAAATGAGAGTTGGGCTAATGGTCTCAGTGAGACCACATGGCCGAGCATTCCACGTTGATCCAGTTATATTTCCCTATAACACTCTCTGTGATGGTGAATTTATTGGAGTATAGCTGCCAACCATATGTCCAAGTCACCCCTTGAAACTAGTTTCCTCTCGCTTTGTCTCATGTCTCTTCAAGTTGGAATCTTGGAACATGGTTTTAAGGAAAAAAAGACTTGATTTAAGAAATGTGAACTATTATGAAATGATTATTTAGTATAGTGGATGTGTATTGATTTCTAAAATGGTAGAACTAATTTTTTGAAACTTTTTTGAAATGGAAAATGGTGTGTTTACACCTCCTTTGAAAGAAGGAACTTTGTTAAAGTTGGTTTTGATAAAAAATGTTTCCAATAGAGTTCTCTAAACTATTTAATGGTGTTTTAATGGGATGGAATGATTTGGAGGTCATGTGTGGAGATTGGAAATGGATTTTGATTTGGTAACTAGAGGTCATTTGAAATTTTTTCTGATATTTTGTAATCTTGTTTTAAAACAAAAAGAGTTGAGTTCCTAATTTAATAGGGATTTTTGTAATTGGGTTTGTCATGAAATTAGAAGTGATTTGAAAAGGGAGGAATTTTTTTAAAATTAAGGTACATGAATTTAAAGTGAGTTTTTATTTATTGATTGGTGATCTTTTGAAAAGTATTATGAATCATTTGGACCTTGTTTTAAATAAGAAGTGATGATTTTTCAATAGAATTGGGGTTTATGAAAGGGAATTTTCATAAAACTGTGAGTGTTTTGAAATGGGATGAGATGTTTTGAAATTAATTTGTATGAATTGAATGTGAGTACTTATTTGAATGATTAGGCCATTCAAAAAAATAGTTTTTTAATATGTAAATTTGGATTTGGATTTTGGGGTTAGCGGTCTTGAGAAAAAAGTAAGTATTGGTTGACTGTTTTTGTTTTGAAAGGTGGAAAGAATTTTTTTTAACCTTTGGTATTCCCATAGGAGACAATGTGCATGGGGTTACACATGATGATGAATTTTTAATAGAATATATGGATGAGTTCCCGAATGGATATGAGGAGGGTCCCCATTGTGTCACTTAAACATGCATGTGTGAGGCCCATGGGGTACCATTGGTGGATACGCTAAATGTTGAACAATTTATTTTCAACTGGATGATTTTAAAGGAAAACGTGATGTCTTGATGACTAGTTTGGGATGGTTTATCTAATGTGTTTTGGAAATTTTGTCATTGTGGGATGTTTTGAGTCCAAGAACCCCTCTTGTTTGAATGGTGTTTTGGGTTTTTGTTGGGTTGGTAAGTTGGGATGAAGGGCTGATTAATGATATCTTCTGAGAAAAGTTCAGGACGCCTTTACGGTGGTTCCCCTCATGTGTTCAGTTCTGATTTGTGGAAAATTTTGACTAATGGACCATCTTGGTTGGGTCCTTTGGTTATCCAGTTGGATAGGGTATGCCCACATTAAGAGAAAAAGCATGACTAAAGTGTATCCTAGACTGTTTCTCCATTGTAAATACCTATATTTGATTAATATAAGGAATTTCTTCTCATGTTTTGGAGATTGAGTATACCCCCTTTAACATTCCATGTATTGGGTATCCTCTTATAGTAGGAGAGTGGTTGTGGAAGGTTGAAAGATACCTTAGTTTCTTATGTTACCTGAGTCACCAAAGGTTAAAGTAGTTCATGTTTGTCAGTGTAAGATGTTGTATAAGAGGGACCCTGAGTCTGTTGTTAGTCTTGTCAAAGTAAGAGTTCATGTTAAACCATATGCATAGTAAATCTTGTCATGAGAGGCTATTATGGCCAATTTTTGAAATTGTGTGTTGTTTGTGGACTTGGTATAAGGTCCCTTCCCATTTATTGTCTCTATCAGTCATAATGGTCATGTTCAGTCATTCTTTATGATGTCATGTGCTTGTGTGATTGTAAAGGTGAAGTTGTACAATCTTTTATGAGTCTTTGTTCTTTCATAAGTGTGTATACTTTCAAGAGATATCTACATATTTTGTTTAGAGGAAGGTGTTTCTATATATACTTTCATATTTATTTTTCTCTTCCTAATAAACAAGGGGTGATGTATGCGAGTCTAAAAAGCATTTGTTTTAGTGAAATGTAGGGTTAGGGTAAAGTGAGTTTGTAATGTGTTATGTCTTGGTGAACCCATCTAGAATCAGGGTATAGTTTTCATGGGACTGAAAGGAGAAGTTCCATTTGGGGGGTTTCCAAATCCTAACTATGAGGCCGAATATGATTCAATAATTTGAGTTCTATCCATAGGTCCTGGAGTGAAGCTGGCGTGTAGTTAGGGGAAATCCCAGGGTCGTTCAAACTTTTGGTCAAAGTCTTGTCCTCAATATGAAAGATGGTAAATGTTTAAACCTCTTGTGTCATCATCTTGATTCTTTTTTTCCTGTTAGGTGGAAAGATGTGGAGGGACTCGTGCCCATGTTATCACCCAATGTCATTCTTTCCTCAGTTGGTTTCCATTGAGTTTTTAGAGAATGGTTTGAAATTTGGAAAGACAGTTTGAGGGCACTAATTTTTCATGGTTAGTAGTAAATATTACCTAGAAACCCATGAAGATATATGTATTCCCATGGTTAGTGAATGGTTTCCTAAACCGTGCGGACAAATTATGTGGCCATCCCAAATATTCAAATTTGGCAGTCCTCTTGTGTTGGCCCACGATGGTCAGTTAAGATAGTTGGTTCTTATGGTGGGGAGACCCACTACAAGTCTTATGTATGTTATTTTAGAAATATATAATGGAATTCTACCCCATTAACCGTGAAGTATGTTCACGCCTCCCCTATTAGTGTCCTGATTTTTTCTCGAAAAAATTTTAAGTAGTCTCTCAAGGCGGGGAGCCCATTTGTATCTCCTCGTACTAGTAACATAGATTTGTCCTTGGTCTTGGAATGGTGGTAGGTAGTCCTGTTTGGAGTAATTTAACTACCAACATCTTCCTTGGGTAAACATTGGGATTTGAGATCTCCCAATTTTTTTGTTAAAGTATGGTAAGTGTAACCTTGTTAGATATTGTTGTTCGTTTGGGTAAATTGCTTGAGTCTTGTTCGGATAGTGTTTGAGGAGTTTTCTTTTGGGGTAAAGTCTGAACATGCTTGATTGTTTTAGGTAAGTCTAATATTTTTTTGATATTATTCATTACTTAATGTATCGTTGGAGGTTTTTGGCCTTTGGGGGTGAATCTTGTAAAAAGTGTACATTTCGACCTTTCAGTTGGGATTGGTTTTTGATATTGGCCTTGTTGTGACTTTTTGAGGGAAAAAAATTTAGGGTGGGGAGAATTGACATATCCAGGACTTATTTAAAAGTTATTTTTTAAATTTAATTTCAATTTATTCATTATTGAGGGGTTTTCCCATACATTGTGGAGGAAATGGTGATTTTTTATGATTTCGGCCAAACCGTGGGCCCATCTCCATATTTAAAAACCAATATTGTTCCTTTTATAACTTTATCAATTTTCAAAAATTTACACCTATTCCACTTCTCAATTGGCATCCCATAGTATATTAAAACCACCCTATCCATTTGGACCTCATAGGAATCTATAATCATGATGGATTTGGGTTTTTTATTAAGGTGTTGGGCCAATCCGAAAGCACATTTCCTAATTTAAATTTATCTTTAATTCTTTAATATAACATTCATTTTTAAGTAATTTTGATGATTCAAACTCTCACCCAAGTCCGTGTACCAAAGGCATGCCCCCATTCTCTCTTACCCCCACTTTGGAGCTCATACTCATCGCGAATTTGGGTGAAACTTCTCTAGATTTCTCAAATCATCCATATTTGAAAAGGTAAATTGTTTCTTTCATAACTCCTACAATTTTTACACTTTTTCCTATATTTTAGTTCATACGTGACCTCCTAATACTTATTCGAACGACACTTTCATTTTTGGATTTTTTTTAATTCATCTACTAGTTTATTTGGGTTATTTTACTCAAGATATCTCAAGTAAGTGGCTTTCCTCTCTTGTTCCTCCTTTTTTCTTAGGGTTTCATCCACTTTTCTTGAGGTTATAAAATTTCCAAAAGATAGGGTTCATACCTAGGGTTTGATTTGGTGTAATTTTTGTCAAATATTGTGTTCTATTCCTTGATTTCCCTCTCTTGTGGTGCGGCGGTGGTGCGGTTGAAGTTTCGTACAATGAATTGGGGGTTTCACACAAAAGGTAGGTGATTCCATGTGTGAGAATTTCTTGATGAGTTATCATGCTTGATTTAATTATTTTTAATGTTTATTGTATGTTTTTCATTGTGAAAACATCATTTTTTATGGAGTTTGTTAAGCGGTTAATTTTATAGTTTCACTTTTTCTTTAAATTGGGTGTTTTCTATTTGTAACTCTTCTGGTAATATTTGTGTTTATTTTATAACATATGAATGTGGTTTATTAAATGTTGTTTGGGCTTAAAATTATTCTTTGGTAGGGTCTTAGTGTGATTTTGGTTTTAAAAGAGGGGTTTTAAATGGGTTATAGGTGCAAAACGTTGTCATGCTTCTTGAACGTGTTTTATGAAAATTGTAAATGGGTTATTGAGTTACACGAACTGTGAAAAGGAAGTTTATGTACTGTTTGGGTGAGTGTATGTTTTCAAAATCGTACATTTTTTTGTGAAAGGGTTGTTATGTAATTCTTACCATCTTGGACACGTTTATAAAATTTCTTAAAGGATTTATTGAATTGTGAAAGGGATATGAAACATGTTGTGGGGTGTTTTGGTGTGAGTATGGTTTCAGAATGAATTTTAATGAGAAAGGGGATTATGTGACATGTGAGTGGGTTATTTTTGGTGTGTTGGATGTTGAAATGATGTTTGAATGTGAAAATTGTATTTCATGTCTTGTTGAACATGTTTGATCACTTGATGGAAAACTCGGGTATATAGGTGGGTGGACATGTACTAGTATGCTAGTGATCCCGTGGGGTTTGGACTTAGTTTCATGTAGCAAGTTTGATGATTAAAACACTAAATAAATTATGATTATTATGATGATAAATATGGGGAACCACTAAGTTATGAGTATTCTCTCAACTAGTGGCTCGTGTGCATGAGAACGAATATTTGTATGGTTATTTTCACCAAGATATGAGGTACCTGGGACCCATAGTGAGCTAGTGCATAAGGGTTATTTCCTGTTGCATGTGCTCATTAGATACATTATTCTTACCATCAGCATATGGTATGTTTGTTTGGAAAATTTAGTGGCTTTGAAATTCTATTTAAAATTGTTTATTCTTTAAAGTATCCCACTTTAAAACTGTTTTTATTTGTAGTTATATCTCTTTAAAATTCTTAATAGCATATTATGTTTATGAAAATTTTCAAGATTTTCATCTTTGAATGTTTATCACATGGAACCCTTTAGTGGTGGTATACTACCTCTAGGTATTTTTTTGATGCATTTTCATGTACAAATTTTTGTGCCAATGGTTCGGGTTTTTAGCGGTCCTTCGTGATGTAGTGTTGTGGAAATGGATTGAGGGCGGTTCCTCCTTCCATTAAAAGGTTCATGAGATGCCTTTTTAGTGTTTTCTCTTTTGATAGTCTTTGAGTATTAATTTAAATTATATAACTCAATTTTGAATTTTTTTAAAGATAATTTTGTTTGAAAATCTAGATTTGTTTTATTGGATTTGTTTGTTGTTTTATGGTTATAAACTTGGATAAATCATTCCCATATTTCAATTTATGATACCTAGTCACTTGTACCAGCCTGTGGGGATCAGGAACGCCCTTTGGGCCTTGCCATAGGCTAGGTCAGGTGCCGGTTTAGATGGAGACTAGATTCGGTTCTTGGTATTCATGGTTATTAAAGTTCATTTGAAGTTTTATCTCTTAAATAGATTCCATATTTTCTTCCAAATTTTATGCCCTTTGGAACTCTAATCAAGTAAAGAAATGTTTTAAAGGGAGACCTATATTATTTCTCCTTTGATTGGATGTATTTTTATTTCATATACATAATTTCTATCAAATGTTTACAAAAATTTGTTTACACTTCTACAATGATTTATTAAAATACATTTTTACCCATGTTTTACTTTTAAAAAATGATTTTATAGAAATATTTTGTTCGCTTTCCAAACAAGGTATTTTTTGAATTTTCTTACAAAAGTATGGAAGGAATGTTTTTTAACTTAAAATTAATGAGTTTGTTTTCCTTCTATAATGACTAATATTTCCTTTGAAGCTTAATTTACAAGTTTACAAGGTTATTTTCAAATAAAATGTTTTATTTTATATTTTTGTAATTTTTTCATATAAGTGTTTTCAAAAATAGAAATTATATTTTCCTCAATAATTTTTTAAGGATATTATAATGGAATTTCTATTCATCAATGACAATAACCCTTTATTTTACTTATTCATCTTCGGGGTAATGTTTTAATGATACCATACTATGACACTTTCACTTACTTATGTTCATTGGATATTAAATTTCTCATAAATATCCATATTCTTTGTATTATGGATATGATTTTGGAATAAAATGTATACCATTTAACGTATAGTGTTTTACTATGGAAATTATTTGATTTAATGAGTAAAATAATGATAAATATGTATCATTTATTCAATATTATTAGTTTTTAGGAAGTCGTATTGTATATAAATTTAATTCTTCTTTGAATAAATGAGGAAAACTTTGGACATCCAGTGATTGGTGGGGCCTAGATATAGATAGTCCTTCGTACATCAACAGGTATCACAAGATAAATAATTTGGCCAAATTAATTGGGTATTTACCCATAGTTTTAAATTTCATGTAAAATTCATTAATAGTATAGTTATCGTGATGATTGAGATCATGATTTCCAATATTAAGCATTTAATTCATTGAGAATTCAGTTATTATTATTATTGAGATTTTCACAACGATATTATCTATGGACACATTTCATTCATCCAAATAATTTTTTTATATTTTAGAATAACCAGATTTTAAGTAAAGTGGAATCCCTACATCTTCATCTTCAAAATTCAAAAACATCCCAAAGTAAACAATTTCGAACTTAACTGGTTTGGATTCCATACACCACTCCCCCCACAAATACCACAAATAGAAAATCACATGATACATTTTCAAGTTTCAAGAATTATAATTTTAAAAGTATGAAAACTCATGATAGGTAGGTCACCATCAAGCCTTGTGCCTGACATTAAAAAAACTATCAACATATAAAAATACCACCGGTGATGAACCTGCTCACTGAAAACCAAAACATCCACTATCACCATTGAGGAACCTGTAGTTTTGAAACACCAACCATTGTAAACCAAACCATTGACACCCCTTGAATGAAAAGCCTCACAAGATGAAAAAATCACCAAAAAGAAAAATATCATCAAATGAACATCACCATCAACCTCTACTGAACGTCACGATAAATCCAATAAAAAATCATATAATGAGAACTAAAATAATACCCCATTGGAAATGTAAATGTTAGGGGAATACCATGAAATATTGACCTCCAAGAACATTGTATCCACTCACAAAACACACCTCAATGACTCTAGGAGAACCAATGCACCATATAACACTACATGTGAGTGATGGATCTTAAATACAGAGCATAGATAAAAAAGAACAGGCCTCGAAAGGGATCCCTGACCAGCCATTACCATCAAACCCTACCTTCTAGCATGTCAATCTCAACATCTACCAAAAAATCCCACCAAGATAGAAGCCACAAACACTAGATGGAACATTGATATTTGTAACAACATATGAAAATAAGATGATAAAGAATGTTTCTACAACACCATCAAAAACTCACTTCTCACATCCCAAAACCTTTTTAAAGGCATATGCACCTATTTGACTGGGAGATAAGTGAAGTATCTTGAGGGTAGAGAAGTGATTCAGTGGACTAAGGCCATAATACCCTACTGTCACATTCACCAAGGCATATAATTAAGCACCACACCAGCAAGAAACAACCATGCATGAAGCATCCTCATCAGATATTTAATGATTACGGTGGGGCAGAAAACCTGAAGCTTCCTTCACCAAAGGGAGATAAAGATCTTAATGTGCATAAATGGATCAATTGAAACTGAAACATGTGATATTTAAAGATACGTTAATGGAAGAAAAATGGTAAAATAAACCTAAAATCAAATGGTACTGTTGAGGGAGGGAAGAATGAGAGGAAAGAGGGGGTAGCAAGGCACTAAACAATGAATAATAAGGGGAGGCACCACCACTGAACAAGATCCCCCTTCCTAAATTTAGCTCCAATGAAACCAAGAATGAGAGTTAAGGGTGTGTGATTTCACTCAGAAACCCCCATCCATGGATTCATTTCATTCTCAAGTAATTTATTAAATGGAATGTGTTTTTAATTATTTACATTTCCATAATGATTATGCATTATTTACTCATAATAGATTCCACTGTATGTAACCCTTATTGAGAGTTTGAGATCACCCTTATTTTTTTCTTTCCCCCTGATATGACGATGTAATATTTTTTATAAATTCAAGGATGTAGATTAGTTTCCATATTTATAATATATTTTTTATTACCAATTTAATAATGGAATCTTGTATGTATCTCGTTCTATAACACTAATAAACTAATCAATCCTTAGAGATTTGATCCCTTTTATCTTATTCTAATGTAATAAAATGACTATTAATTTTTTGCTTCTGGAGTTAGTGTAATTACATTTGGTATCATAGGAAGTTTAGTAGAAACCTTGGGAACTTTATTTTAAATAAACATAGCAATGATGATATTTTTGAAAATCACTTATATAAATAAAAAAATACTATTATAGATATTATTATTATGTGGTCCAATATTCATGATAACTATGAACTAACTCTATTTATTCTATTATTTAGTGATGGAGTGTAATTGAAGAAAGGGAATCAATAACTATGGTCAACAAAAGGATATCCCCATTGAGAAATCTAATATATTTGGTGTTGGTACTGAGTAATTTATGACCATATTAGCACAACTTACTCAATTTATGACTAAAAAACATTCCTTGGTAGAGAAAACTGATTCTCCATGAAATAATACACCTATATTGGATCATTTAATTGGATAGAAGAACCCGTATTTTAGTGGGACAGCTAATTCATTAGCAGCTGAGCAATGGATCATGTCCCTTGAAAAGATATTTCTGGATGTTGGATGTGATGAAAAGGAAAAGGTTTCACTATAAATATATTTTCTCAAGGGATATTATGATAAATAGTTGATGTTAATCCAGAATATGAGGGTGGAATATGAAATAGAACACATAGAATGAAGAACTTTTAAAGAAAGATTCTTCAAAAAATATTTTCCTCACGATCAATGAATAAAAATGAAGATGAATATCCTTATATTAAATAAAAAGTAATGAGAGAGTGTTGAGGAGTATGAGTGTGACTTTACAAGACAATCTAGGTATGCAAAATATTACATACAAAATATGGAAATCACGATTGATTGTTTCTCTGATGTTATTAAGTGAAGTCTTTTATGGGAATTATATTCTTAAAAAATGTCATATGATTAAATGGTGTTATGTGACATAAAAATAGAGAAGGGATTTTCTAGATACTATATATTAAAGGGAAATCAAGAAAATAAGAGATTAGTTGAACACTATGTAATTGGGAACACGTTAAATAATAAGAATATAATGATGAAATTTCTATCATATAAAAATTGTGGAAAGAGTGACCCAATAAAATGCATGAAGGTTAAAGGAGTTTGTTATATGTTTGTAGATAATTTTTATCAAGATAATTAGCACACACAGAAGAAGGAAAAAAAACTATACAATCTTTAAATGATAAAAAAATTGGTAATTATTAAAACCAATATCACAAACATCAAGGGAACTTAACACAAAAGAGTTCAAGGGTTGAAGGGCAAGATTATTCAATCACTACTATTGAGTTTGAAGTTCATAATAATTTGGTTGATGGTACTTTAATAATATATTAAAATTTATCTAATGTATTTTATTATTCTATATGCTCACACCCTTTTATATCTTACTTGTTTTCTAAGAAAATTATATATTTTCCAAGAAACATAAATATATAGTTTTCAGTCAAACTCTATATGGGAATATCACTGAAATAAGGATGTGGTTGGAAGTTCCCATTATGACACATAATCATGCTCTATGTTATAACTTTATTATCATAACTATGACTGACTTTGAGATAATACTTAGTATATATGGGATTTTAAGATGTGATTTAAAAATTTATTGTAAATGGAAGGATGTTTTGATCCATGTGGAAGATGTGGAATTACTTATCTTTATAGAAGAGACTTCATCATCTGATTCAAGCCTAAATCCACCCCCAGTTTCTCTTCTAAATGATATTATTTGTGAATAAGAAAAAATAAAATCTCTACATAAAAAGAGTGATCTTCATATTTAGAATGTATCAATTGTATATAAATATATTTATGTATTTCCTAAATAATTACCTAGTCATCCACCTGAATTTGAGGTGTAGTTTTCTATTGATTTAATCCTTAGAAAAAAAACTTATATCAAAGACTCCCTATAGAATGGAAATAGTGGAAATAGTGGAGTTGGATAAATAACTACAATAGTTTCCTGGTATGGTTTCTATAAGCCCTAATGTTTCATCTTAGGGATCCCCTATTATTTTCATCCAAAAAAATGATGGATCTATGAGTCTTTTCATTGATTATAGGGACATCAGTGCTATTTGGATAAAAAAACATGTCTCATCTTCTATTAATTTAATAATTATTTCATCAAATTCATGGAGGTAAATGTTTTTCAAAGATTAACCATCATTTTGGATATCATAAATTTTGATTAAAGAAGGAAGATATTCCAAAGGCAACATTTTGTATGAGTTATGGACATTACGAATTTACAGTAATTCCATTTGGATTGACTAAGGAACCCTCTATTTGTATGGATATAATAAATATATTATTCAAGTAATATCATTATAATTTTTTGAGGTGTTCATTGATGATATCCTGGTGTATTCTAAAATCTTTTATGATCATGAAAATAACATGTTAGTTATTATTAAGACCTATAGAGAAAAGGAATTATATAGAAATTTTAGAAAGTGTGAATTATGTCTATATTAAGTTTTTTTATTAGAAATATTGTCTCTAGGGATGAAATCTTAGTAGATACTGTAAATAAAAAAACATTTAAATAATGGTATACCCCCATTAACATAACTAAGGAATGTAATTTCATTGGTTTGGTAGGTTAATATTGGTGATTTATTCAAAAAACATTTTGGAAAACCCCTTAATCAATCTTAAATGTAAATGGGTAAAGCTTATATATGAAAAGGAATGTGAAGAATGGTTTGTTGAATTTAAGAGGAGATTGGCCAATGATCTAGTTTTGACTCAACCATCAAGAAATTATTGATTTGTGATATATAGTGATGCATCGAAGAAGGGAGTGAGTTTTTTCCTTATATAAAATGATAAATGTATTACATATGCATTAAGGTAGTTAAATATTCGTGAATAGAAGTATCCAACCCATGATCTTGAGTTGGTAGTTGTAATATTTTATATGGAGATATGGGTACATTATCTTGATGGTGAAATATGTGAGATATAAATTTATCATAAGAGTCCAACATAAATATTCTCACAAAAAGAACTCAAAATGAGGGAAATTAGATGGGTTGGGATACTAAAGGATTATGAATTTTCAATACATTAGTACCCAGGGAAGGAAATTAAGGTAGATGATGTATTGAGAAGAAAATACTATGGAGTACCGAACAAAATAAGGATTTATAGAGATATTATGTTCATGGATTTAAAGAATATGAATGTAGGAATTTTTAAGGATGGGGAATCATCACTCCTTTATCAAATGATTTCTAAAACATATTTATTGGAAAATCTAAAAACTTCTCAATCTACTGTTGAAAATTTTCAAACGAAAATTAAAGCTATGAATGATGGAAAATTGGAAAACATTGTATACGAAGATGGCGTTTTTAAATTTGGAAATATACTATGTGTTACATATATACCTGAGTTGAAAACTAAATTCTTTGATGATTATCATGTATAGAATTTCTCAATACACCCTAGAAGTTCCAAGATATATAGGGATTTGAAGGAAAAAATTTAGTGGGATAGAATGAAGTGGGTAATAATCTATTATGTATCAAGATGTTTGGATTTTCAACAAGTGTAGGTCGAGAGACACTATCTAAGAGGATTCATGCGACCTCTACCTATTTATGTGGAAGTTGGATGACATTAATATGGATTTCATCACTGGATTACTAAATACTCCCATAAATAATGATGAAATATGGATTATTGTTGATCTCGTTAACAAATATATGAATTTCAAAGCTATAATAGAATATTTACCTCTTAATATCCTTATACTACTCTATATTAATTAATTTTTAAGACTTCATGGAGCACTTATTTCAATTTTGATTGATCGTGATCCATGATTTACGTCGAAATTGTGGAAAAGTCATCAAAAGGATTTGGATAGTGAGATTCATTTGAGAAATTATTATCACCCTCAAATCGGTAGATATTACAAAAGGATTATTTGAACATTGTAATACATGTTGAGATTATTATCACTTGACTTTAAATGTTTGTGGGGTCAGTATTTACCTTTGGTAGAGTTCGCCTATAACAATAGCTTTACTAAATATTTCAAATGGTTCCATATTAATCATTATATAGAAAAAGGTGTCATACTATAACTTATTGGGATGGATTTGGTGAAATGAATCTTCTCGGACTAAAACTTATTAAGGATATAACATTAAAGGTAAAGACTATTCAGACTCATATTGCATCAAATCAATGTTGGAAAAAGAGTTATTCTGATAACCAGAGAAAATATTTGCAATTTCAAGTAGGTAATTATGTTTTCTTGAAAGTATCTCCCAAGAAGGGAGATGTTAGGTTTTCTAATAAATGGAAATTAAGCCCAAGGTATATTGAACCCTTTTAAACCCTTGAAATAATTGGGGTTGTGGATTAATATTTTTCAATGTAGCCAAGTCTCTCTAAAGTAGCTGATGTATTCCATATATCATATGTATGTAATTAAATTCCAAATTTAACACCACAATATTTTCTAGTATGTATCTTTTTGAATTTATTTTCTTTGATAGTGTACATTACACTAAACACCAAGCATCAAAAAATGATTAAACATTATTATGGTGATAGTTAGCACTAGTCACTAGAATGGTGGGAATGAAGTAGATTATATAAATTAATAAAATATAGATTACACATGTTTATAAATTTAATTATTTTCTTACCAATAAATTATAAATTAAAATAAAAAACAATTGAACATAAAAGATGAACTTTTTATAGAAGTTATTTTTATGATCATAATGGAATTTTATATTAATAAATTGAATTAATCACTATTAGTTAAATATATTAACTATATTTATATGTTAAATATTCAATAAAATAATTTTTTAAATTCAAATAACATTTTTTATAGGATTAATATAATAATAGGTCCAATTTTACGCATAAAATAATATTTTTTTTTCTAAAAATTTTTTTACTGACTTTTAATGGAACACTTATTTTAAAACTAAATTTTGACACATTTATAAATTCCATTAAACAAAATAAAACTAATTGTTTAAATATAAATGTAAATATTATCTTAGGGTAAAATTTAGGTATTATCTGAAAATATTTATTTTCAAATGAATAGTGAAAATCCGGATTTTTATGAAATTGTCATTTCTGTTATATTAATAGTTTATTTATGATTTAAAAAATAACTTCAACTATTAATGTATAAATAAAAAAATTATCTTATAAATGATAATATGGTATATTTATATCATTTAATAGGTAAATTAATGTTTTAAAATGATAAATTAAGTATAGTTATTTTTGGGAAACATAAATATTTATCTATATTTATATAAGTAAAATAAGTACTTAAAAGAATATTTATTTTCATAAAATATATTCATAAATTAATTTTTTTCTTATGATTATAAGATAATTTTATGAGACCTTAATAATTTTTTTATAATATCCTAAAATCTGTTATAATATTAAAATCGGTATTTTTCAAGTAGATGATGTATTAATTTAAAAATTAAATTTCTCATGTTTATTAAATTATGTTCATAAATTGGATTCCATTTTTTAATTTTACTAATCATAAAATTTATAGGGTTAAATTTTCAAATTTTTCTAAAATAGTTGAATTTTTTATGAATAGTAAAATACGGTCATTTACAGTATATATAATTACAACATAAATACACTATTTATTGTGTAATTGTTTATGTAATCACAAAAAAATTGAAATATAATTCTATAATATTCATGGTAATCAAAACTATTCATATTCTCGAGCCAAGATAATAAACAAATGAATATAATAATCAAAAAACACCCCTCTAATAACGACCCAAACTTTTTATTAATGAAAATTCCTCTTTATCTAAATAAATTTATTATTATGTAAAATTTTAATATAATACATATGAAATTACTCGGTTTTATGTTTTTTAATTTTAAAATTCCATTATGAAATTTTATCGTTGCTAATATAGTCGTTGAACAGTGATCACATGATTAGTATAAATACAGGGCTTTAACAAATCCAATGCACTCCAACAAAGGGAGTGATGGTCTCATCTAGTAGAATTTCTCCACATGAATCCCATTTTTCAGATCTTGGAAAGGAGGAAGCTTAAATGGGCTTCTCTCTTGACCAATCCCAATCCGAGCCTCAAAACATTAATCATGAACAGAATCGCCTATGGGAGAAGTTGGATTTAAAAGAGATTACCACCAGAGCGATGTTATTAGATCCACCCCAAAAGTCTGTCACCATTTTACACTTTATCATTATGTATTATGTTGGTGTTATAAGGGTTTTTGTAACAAGACCCTAGCAACATGATTATGTGCAATATTTTTGTATAGAATAAAGAATATACATTCATTTTATTATTGTTGCTTTGTAAATAGTTTTTAAAAAACAAATTGTATTTTTTAGTTAATATTCAAATAATAAATCTATTTTGATGAATTAATGTATTTTTGAATTAAATAATATTTTAATAAAATATTATTACTAAATTAATTTTTATTTAATATAAATGATTTTATAATTTTTATGAATATAATTGTAACTTTTATTACGGTTTGAAAACTATTTTTGCCAAAACCCATGAATTTTCCATAAATATTGATTTCTTATTTTAAAAGTAAAAATTCAAATATTTGTAAAATTATTTAGATAAAATGAATATTATTTTTGGAATCAAGACGTTGAAATTATCCAATGGTGAATGTTTCATAATTAAATGAGACAGTCAAATTTTTTGGTAAAAATTAAATACTGTGTAAATATATAATGTGTTTTATGACATCAGAATGACCAAATAGTGATTTAATAAAATAATATAAATATAATGTTCATCCAATATATGTTTTAAATTTAAAATAATGTGATTTTAGGTTTGTTTGATTTATTTTACAAAGCCTTAGTGGACCCTCCAAGACTTATAAAACATTTTAGCATTTTAAAATCATTTCCTTGAGATTCTGAGTCACCTACACATAAGAAAGACTAATATTTTAATAACTTCGGTCATTTTCCTTATAAAATAATGTTTTTCACTCCACTTTGGAAAAAACTATGGGAAAACCCATTGTTTGGTTTGTGGTTTTGATTAGTTTAATGTGTGGTGTCCAAAACCTAAATATTAAAGAATTTACTTTCATTTCCTATATAAACCCACTCAATCTCCCATTAATCTTCACTCATATCACTTAATACTTGACAAACCCCTTCCATACACTCTCTATTAACCTCCCAAGGTTCCCCAAGATCTCTATAATCCTCTCTCAAGCCTCTGCCAAGCCTTTGGGATCACACTTCCAAGTAAGGGATTTCTTCCTCTCTTATTTTTGTCCAAGTTTCTTTATGTTGTTATACCCTTGTATTTTCAATTAAAAATTGTGGGATATGATTTAGCAACTATACTATACATCCCTCCTTATGTTTTAATTATTAAATAAACCTTTATCTCTAATTAATTCCTCTCATGTACACTTGTTACCATGCCGAAATTCCATAAGGGATTTCTCTCTCCTCATTGACATTCAGGTAATTCTTTTATATTATGCATCTAAATTCCATTACATATATTGGTAAATGTATCTATATGACTCCATTTCATTCCATTTCATTTAATTATAATGGGATACCCATTTCTCTATCATCAACCATTTTTATGAATCTTATGTCACGTTGTTATGCTTCCAAAATTCCACCGTGATTTTCCAAGCCAAAGTCATTGTGTATGGAATACCATGCCCATTTCTCTATTGAGGGTATTCACTTTTATGAAAATTTACTTATTGATTATATATTTTCATGTATTAATTATACATTATTTTATCAGGGAATACATAATTATGGTTAATGAATCCAGATTGTATGATCTTTTGTGGCACACTAATGCATGAAATGAAGTGATTAAGAAGGGTGCGTCCTGATAGCGCTCTAATGCCTTGGGTAAAGAATAGTATAATCATAAGTCAAGTTAAATGAGGGTTTACTCATCCTAATTCAAGTGCAATTAGAGTTTACTCATGCTCCATGTTCAATGAGAATTGTCCAATTCTAATGTCATGTTAAATGTTGTTGCCACATTTACATGTTTTGACAATCATGTTATATCATGCCTTTGGGTTCATGTTTCTTTTGTTCCATATGGATATTCTTATTTACTAACATGTATTATGTCCTTGATGTTATAAATTGTTTACTCTCTTACTGGGATTTATATCTCATCATTTTCTTATCCATGTCTACGGGTTATCTCATGCAATGCTAAGTATGAAGGAATATGGTGGTCATGTAAAAGAAGTTTCCAATAAAGTTGTTGTGTTTTATGTTAGAAGTTGTTATGTAATGTTCCTAATTTTTGGAGACAATAGACCACTCAATATTCATAGTGATATTAAGTTAAATATAATGTAATAAATCATGTTAAAGTGTGTAATAAAGAGTAGGTTTGTTATAGTTGGTATGAAAGTATAGGTTTAGTTATTTTAGGGATTAGGATTAGAAAAAACCCTAGTAAAAGCCTTAGGGATAATAAAAAGTATAATAAAAACATAACTAAGTTTTGGTGTGTATTTATTAATTGTTTTATCAAGAAAATACATCCTTGTCAGGATACAAGAAGGTAGAGTCGACTCTGGCCTAGATGTATCTACGGGTAAAACCCAAAAACACCGCTTTGAGATCGACTCAAATAGGAACTAGTGCACGACAATGAGCCTTGATACACTATTGTTTGTGACACTCCTTGGGGATATTCTTTGGTAAATTCATAATCTTAGTATGAAACATTATTAAGGGAATAAAAAAATAATCCTAAGAGTATATGTTGGGGAGTAGAACATGGATAACATATATTGAATCTTATACATTCCTAAGTTAAAGAAATAAAAGTAATTTATATGTTATTTGTTTTTGTCATTGGATTAACCTTTATGTGTTAACCCTAAATTTCCTTTTATTCCATTCAATGGCCAGTAATAGGAGGACTCGAGATAATAATTGATGTAAGGATCAATGTGATGACTATTCTAATGAGATGCCCAATCTAATGGGATTGAGAATAATGAAATTTGTCATGATACGCTCTTAGTTAACTCATGTTTTGAATGGAAACATCATTCAACAAGAATGTTAACCCCCCCCCCACTAAGAAGTAACAAGTCGCAATCGAGAGCTTCATCTGACAAAGGCCTCCTACTTTTAATGGATCATTTGATCCCACATCCACCCAACAATTGATCAACTAAATTGAAAAGATCATATCCATCCTTCAATGTTCCGAACAAGATAATGTTCTTCTGACATCTTATCATATGGAGGGGGAGCTGGTCAATGGTGGATTTTGATAAAAAAATATAAAGCCTAAGGAAGATATGGAGGATTTGGAATGGAAAGATTTCCAAAAAATATTTTTTGACAAATATTTTCCTCACACCCTCTGAATTAAGATAGAAAGGGACTTTCTTGACCTCAAGAAAAAAAAGAAAACTAATCCATCAGAGAATATGAGGTAAACTTCACAAGGCTTGAATGATATGCATCCTAATTTGTCATTACCCCTGAATGCAAGGATGATTGCTTCTTTGGTGGCCTAAACCCTAGCCTATAGAAAGCCCTGGAGATCTATGACTTTAATAGCTATGTGGAATTTATCTGATGTTCCCTCAAAGTCAAAATGAATATCAGAGAATCACAGGGGTATCATGGGGATAAGAGGTGGAATGTGGACTTTAATTATGGAGGTCTGATGGATAAATCCAGCATTACTATGAAAATATAGCACCCTAATTTCCATAGGTGTGGAAAGAAGTTCCCCAGAAATTGCCTGAAGGGGAAGAGGAAATGCTTTAGGTGTGTAAGAGAAGGTCACCTGGCCATTAACTATCGATAAGAAAAACCGACTATTACGACAGAGGAGAAGAACACTCCATTCGACCCTCAACGTATTATTCATTTCTTCAACTATAAATAACTAGGGAACTTTTCAAACCAATTCCATAAGTCAAGGATTTTTTTAGGCAACCAAAAACCTCCAAGGCAGCAAGGGATAGATTTTTCCATCCCTACCACCAAAGGGAACCTCGAAAATGAAGTGGTGATAGGTATGCTAGATGTTTATTCCATAATAGTGAACGTACTTTTTGATTCTAGTTATACGCATTCTTTTATATCCCAAAGTTTTAGTATAACAATCCCAACACCACCACAAATTGTGAAATTAAAGATGTTGGTGAGAATGAAAAATGGGGAAATCATTTCATCCCATGAATATAACACATCCGCTGTCATAATTTGAGGATTGAACTTCCCATTGAATCTCGTCATACTCCCTATGGTGGAATTTGATGAAATTCTTGGCATGGATTGGATTTACCTATATAGATCCAACATAAACTTTTGTGAGAAATAAATCACCCTCCATATGGAAAATCAACCCCAGATTCTATACAAGTTCATAGAGGAGGATAAAAATTATTTAGCACCATCATCTTAAGCATGGATATTACTGCCTAATGATCATGCATATCTTGATTAGATGATTGAGTCTAAAGAAGAAACCATCCTTGTAAACATGCCTATTGTGAGGGAATTCACTAAAGTGTTTCCTGGAGAATTTTATGATCTTCCACCTAGAAGAGATGTTCAATTATAAATTGATCTTATACCTGGGGTTTTTCCAATTTCCAAGAGTCCATATAGAGTGACTGTTGTGGAGCTTGAATTTATAAATAAACAACTACATGAGAATCTTTATAAAAGGTTTATATGCCTAACTATTTCACCATGGGGTGAACCATACCACTTAATCATAAATAAGGATGGTTCAATGGGACTTTGCATTGATTATGATGAGCTCAACAAAATCACAATAAAGAACAATTATCCTCTAACCCGAATTGTTGACTTGTTTGATTAGCTACATGGAGCACAATAATTCTCCAAGGTTGATCTGCGGTCAGGATATTACCAAGTAAATGTGAAGAAGGAGGATATCTCCAAGACAATTTTTCATACTAGATATGGGCACTATGAATTCATAGTAATTTTTTTAGACTCACTAATGCTCTATAAATATTCATAGACTTGATGAATAGAGTCTTTAGACATTAACTCGACAAATTTTTGGTAGTCTTTATAGAACATATTCTAATATACTCCAAAACCAAGGATGATCGTGAGGAGCATCTAAGCACTGTATTAGAGACCTTGCGAAAGGATAATATCTATGAAAAGTATAGAAAGTGCGAGTTATAGTGTAAGGAAATCTCATTCTTGGGTCATATCATAACAATAAATGGGATATCAATGGATCCCTCCAAGAAAATTGAAATTGAGGGATGGTCGAGGCCAACATCAGTGACAGATTTTCGTAGCTTCCAGGGGTTAGCTGGATATTATCAACTATTTTTTAGAAATTTCTCATGATTTTCAAACCCTCTTACCATGATAACTGATAAGGGGGTAACGTTTTCATGGAGTGATGAATTTGAAAAAAGCATCAAGTAGTTAAAAAGGAGGCTTATCAATATGCATGTGCTCACACTACCCATAAATGGAGAACTTATTATGGTATTAAGTAATTATTCAAAGAAGGTATTGGGTTGTGTATTGATGAAAAATGTAAAATTCATCACCTATGCTTCAAGGTAATTGAATTTTCATGAGAAAAACTATCCAACACATGATCTAGATTTGGCTGTAGTAATCTTCGCTTTGACAATATGGCGGTATTTCCGATTTGGGGAGAAGTGTGAAATATATACGAATCACAAAAGCCCCAAGTATATATTCACACTGAAAGATTTGAACATGTTACAATGAAGATGGTTAGATCTGATCAACGACTATGATTTCTCAATCCATTACCACCCTTGGAAATAGAAGAAGGTGGGGGATTCTCTGAGCAGAAATGACCTAGCAATTATATCATTGATGAGAATTAAAAAGGATCCAATATTCTTAGATTTGATGAAGATGAACATGGGAATCATAAAGAAGGGAACATCATCAATCCTTTCAAAAATTATTGATCAACCTTCTCTTCTAGAAAGATTAAATGATGCTCAAAAGGATTATGTGGGAATCCAAAAGAAAGTGGAAACTATCAGAAAAGGTAAATCCTTAGAGTTAAGTGCCAATGAAGAAGAAATTGTGAGATTTAGGTCAAGACTATGTGTTCCATCAAATCTGGAGTTAAAGAAATAACTTTTGGATGATGCACATAGTTCGAATTTCTCCATTCACCCAGAAAACATAAAGATGTATCGAGATCTCTGAGAGAATTATTGGTGGGATAACAAGAAGAAGGGATCACTGAGTATGCATCAAAGTTCCTGGTATGTCATCAAGGGAAGGATATGAAGTATAAGTCTAAGAGGATGATGCAAACCTTACCCATACCAACATGTAAATGGGAGGAAATCATCATGGACTTCGTCATAGGACATCTGAAGACATCAAATGGAAAAAATGTAATATGGGTTGTTGTGGATCGTCTTACAAAGACTGCACACTTCATTTCAATTCAGGATGATTTTTCAGTGGATCAACTTTCACAAATATATATCAGAGAAGATGTAAGGTTTCATATAGTACCAAAATCTATTGTATCTGATCAGGATCCAAGTTTCACCTCTATGTTCAGGAAGAGTCTCCAACATGCTCTGAATACTACGCTAAACTTTAGTGTGGCTTATCATCCTCAAATTAATTTCCAATCTAATAAGACTATCCAAATACTTTAGGACATGTTGAGAGATTTCACAATGGACTTCAAAGGCTGATGTGATTAACATCTTCCTATGGTTGAGCTCTCTTATAATAACAGTTTCCACTCAAGCATCCAAATATAAATTTATGATGCCCTTTTTGGGAAGAGGTGCATAACTCCAGCATGTTGGGACAAAGGTGGGGAGTGAAAACTCTTAGGTCTAGAAATGGTCGATGAAATGGTGGAGAAGGTTATAACATCCAAGATTCTCAAAGTAAACTAAAGAGTTATACTTATAATCATTGAAGAGACCAAGAGTTTGATTTTGGAGACATGGTATTCCTCTGCATATCACTGAGGAAGAGAGTTATGAAATTTGGGAAGAAGGGAAAGCTTATTATAAGGTACATCATCCCTTTTGAGATCATTGATCGAATTGGAGCAATAACCTATCAACTATAACTCCCACCAAACCTATCTCCAGTACATGGTGTATTCCATGTATCACTTTTGAGGAAGTACATACCTGACCCATTGCATGTAATCAATCTATATGAGGTACCATTGGAGAATGACCTCTCCTCTGAATAGAATTTAGTTCAGATCATAGATTTTTAGAGAAAAAGTTATACGAAATAAGACAATGTCGCTCATCAAGGTGTTGTGGTGAAACCTCAATTTTGAAGAACCAAAGTGGGAATCGGAAGAAGTGATGAAATAGAGTTATCCTCATCTGTTTTAGTGTGGGAAAAGGAAATTTCAAGGGATAAATTTCTTAAGGGGGGAAGATTGTAATGACCAAAAATTTCTATTAATGAAAATTCCTCTTGATCTGATTAAATGTCTTATTATGTAAAATGGGTATATAAGATATATCCACTTTCTTAGTTTTATGTTTTTTTATTTTAAAAAACTGTTATGAATTGTTATTATTTCTAATATAGCCATTGAATATTGATCACGTAATTATTATAAATATAGTGCTTTAAAAAATCCAATTCACTCAGACAAAGGGACCGATGGCCTCATCTAGTAGAATTATTTCATGAAAAGACCATTTCTTAGAGCTCAGAAAGGAGTTAGCGCCACTGGTTTTTTCTCTTGACCAAGCCCAAGACGAGCTTCCACACGTTAATCATGAATGGAATCACCTATGAGAGAAGTGGAATTTAATAGAGATTTCCACCTTAGGGATGTTATTTGAGTCACCCCAAGATTCTATCACCATCACACACTTTAACCTTAGGTATTATGTGGGTGTTATAAGGGGTTATGTAACAAAACCCTATCGCTATGATTATTTGAATTATTTTTTTATAGAATAAATAATATAAATTCACTTTATTATTGTTATTTGTAAATAGTTTTTAATGCACAAATAGTTTTTTAGTTAATATTCAATTAAGAAAACTATTTTGACAAATTAATTGATTTTTTAATTAAATATTATTTTAAAAAAAATCTTATTACAAAATTACTTTTTATTAAATATAAATGATCGTATAATTTTTATGAACACAATTTTAGTTTTTATTAAGGTTTGAAAGTTGTATTTATCAAAACCAATGAATTTTTGATAAATGTCATTTCTTATTTTCAAAGTAAAAATTAACATATTTAAAAAATTATTTAGATAAAATGAATAATACTTTTGGAATCAGGATTTCAAAATTATCCAGCCATTAATTTTTCATAATTTTATGAGACAGTAGAATTTTTAGGTAAAAATTAAATATAGTTTATATATATAATGTGTTTTATGACATCATAATGACCCAATTTTGATGAAATATAATACTATAAATGGTATTTTCTGCCAATATATTTTTTACCTTTAAAAAATGTGATTTAAGGTCTGTTTGATTTATTTTACAAAGCCTTAGTGAACCCTCCAAGACCTATAAAACATTTTAACATTTTAAAATGATTGCCTTGAGAGTGTGACTCACCTCCATGTAAGCAAGACTAATATTTTAATAATTTATTAAATTGGACTTATAAAACTATTTTTTCCACTCCAATTTTAAAAAACCCTTTGGAAAAAACTATTGGATGGTTTGTGGTTTTGATTAGTTTAATGTGTGGGGTCCAAAACCCAAATAATAAATAATTCTCTCTCCTTTTCTATATAAACCAACTCAATCTCCCATTAATCCTCACTAAAACCATTTTAATCTCGTCCAAACCCTAAAATTATCTCTCTATAAACCTACCAAGAATCCCCATGATCCTTATAATCATCTCTTAAGCCTCTGCCAAGCCATTGAGATCACACTTCCAAGTAAGGGATTTATTCCTCACTCATTTTTGTCCAAGTTTCTTTATGTTGTTATACCCTTGTCTATTCAATTTAATATGATTTGGTATGATTTGTAACCTACACTATATTTCCCTCTTTATTTTTTAATGATTATAGACTCATTTATCTCTCATTAATACCTCCCATATACACCCCTTACCATGTTAAAATTTCTTAAGGGTTTTCTATCTCCTCATTTACATTCAAGCAATTATTTTATATTTTGCATATAAATTCCATTAAATATGTTGGTACATGTATATATATGGCCCCCTTAATGTACATTTCAAGTAAATATGATGAAATAACCCTTTATCTATAATCAAACATTTTTATGAATTCTTATGTCACGTTGTTATGCTGTCGAAATTTCACCATGATTTTCCAAGCCAATGTCCTTGTGTAGTAAATACCATGCTCATTTCTCTATCAAGGGTATTAACATATATTAACATTGAATTATTGATTATAGAGTTTTATTTTTGAATTCCACATTATTTTATCTTATAATAAATGATGATGATTAATGAATCCATGTTGTATGATCTATGTGTCACACTTATGCATGAAATTAAATGATTAAGAAGGGTGCACCTTGATATCTCTCCAATTCATTGGGTAACGATTATTATCATGATAAATCAAGTTCAATTCGGTTTTACTTATGATAATTCAAGTTCAATGGGTTTTTACTCATTCTCTATGTTAAATGAGCCTTGGATCATGAAAATGTCATGTTAAATGTTGTTGCCACATTTCCATGTTATGATAATAATGCTATATTATTAATTTATGTTCATGTTTATCTTATGCTTCATTGATATTACTATTTACTAACATGTACTATGTTATTTATGTTATTCATTATTTAATCCCTTATTTGGATTTATATCTCACCATTTTCTTATGTATGTCCTCTGGTTATCCCTTCCAATGAAAAGTATGAAAGAAAGTTGTGGTCATGTAAAAGAAGTTTTCAATAAAGTTGTTGTGTATTATTTTCTAAGTTGTAATGTAATGTTCCTAATTTACCAATAAAATAGAACTCTCGATCCTCAGAGTTGTCTTAGGTGAAGTATTATGTAATAAATCATGTTAAATTGTGTAATAAAGGGCAGGGTAGTTATACCTATCCTCCACTATAAATACCAACCCTTATCCTCACACCTAAAAAGCCTTTAATATTGAACATATTCTAACCAATTCCTCTCCCAAACAACTTAAACATGTCCTTTTTCTTTCTAGTCACCAAAAAATACCATTTCCAAGTTCTTTATGGTGCTTCTCAAGGAGAAGAAGTTCATAGGTAAAATCCTATTTTGTTTTCTTTTAATTTCTTTTCAATTTCTTTTCTTTTCTTATCCACTCATCACCTCCCTATCCCAAAGTGAAATGATAACTGCATTATATTTGATGTAATATAATTTTATTGTGTTACTGGTAAATCAAACATAAATTCTTTTCTCTTCCTTTTTTATTCTGAAAATGAAAACATTGTCCGTGAATAGCCGATTTACTACCAGTTTTTGTTTTTTTAATTTTGGCTTTAAATGATGGTAATAAAACCATATTTATGGTTAAAAAAGACTATAATTTATGAATTGAAACTTATTTAATGTTATATATCTTGTATATATACATAATATTAATAAATGAGATTAAACTAGTCCATATTGACCGAAAGAACGCCAAAATAATCAAAATGATTATCATTAACGCTTTATATAATGAATCTTCCTTATATGTTGAAATAAGTTGATATATAAGAACATTAAATCTTATTTAATCTCATTAATAATATATAACTTCAATTATGTATTAATATTCGTATTTTACATGATATTTCATACAAGTACACAAGTTAACCAATCGTCAAAAAACCAAGGAAACTAACACTCCCACATGAAGAAATTGAATATTATAATTCATCAAAATGGACACAAATGATCTAAATAAAAATATAATAAATAAAATAAAGGTTTAAGAGGTCATTAATTAATTTATTTATGAATATAATTTCCTTATTCTGAACATTAATTATAAGTGAAGAACATTTTCAGACAAAGGGTATGGGTTTCTCCCCGAACGACCATTTTTCATTCGGGTTACGCTTTATCTCTCTTTAACCAAACACAATTCTTCATTTGTTTATATAATTCTTATAAATTATGTTTATATGTAAAAAATAATTTATCCATATCATTTAATATTTTTTATTGGTAAATACATGTTTCATAAGGTTTCCTTATTGATTCCTCTTAATATGCAAGCCCAGTTAAAGGGTTCTTTTCAATTTCTTACCCATTTTAAAGTATAATCCATAATCTATTTTAAGAGAACATTATTTTTATAAAACCACTCATTTAATCATGAAAAAATATCTTACTTAATTTGTTTTTTGTTGAAAATAATTATTCATTTCCCACATTAAACACTCTTTTAAATTTTTCTTAAAACTACACCAAAGTGGATCAAATATAAAGTTTCTTAAACACTATTTTTACATGTTTTCAATTTAGTAGCTGAATTTCAAAATGGATATTATTTTAATATTCCTAAAATATAATTTTATCCCATTTTATTTTATGGGATACACATGTTTATAATAAGTAAAAAATTATTTTCAAAAAGAACTCTTCCTTCCCAAAGTAAAAGGGTATTTCTCCCAAGATCTCCTCAATGATTTTGTTAGAGTATTTTCATCTGTTTAAAAGACCTATGTTGAGACTATTGTTTATTGAAATTGATATCTTATTTTTCTATATACCATATTTTATTTAATGTTTTATGATTATTTTTATTGGGGATGTATTATCTTGACACCATTCATCATATTATTCAAGATGGTTTATGATTATGGTTATTGTTTGTGGAAAGTTATTAAAATTTCACATGATAGTTTCATTATGAATGTATATGTTGATTATGTTTCACTATTTTTATATTATGAATGAATTCGACTTATCATGTGATGGGTGGGGCCCGCTATAACCCCTTGATGCATCGGTAGGTCTCATGAGACAAACTAGGTCAAGTTTTACCCATTTATGTATGGTTTCTTGGCTGAAGCCTTGATAGTATGTTTACAATGTCTGATATTATGAATTCAATAATTATGATATTAGTAATTTATAATCCATTTGATTATTTGACTAGTAGAATATCCATGGTGAAGTTTCATTCTCAAGTGATATTTATATGGAATTATTTAATTATCTTTTATTACTACCATATTATGGTCAATATTTTGTTTTAATAGAATGTGTTTTTAGTTATCCACCTTTCTTTATTGTGTATATTTATGATAGATTCTTCTTTATTTCTTACCCTTACTGAGCATCAGATATCACCAATTTCTTATGTTTAATTTTTCCCTAGGATGCAAAGATATATATTATTAAGGACCTGTAGGGATAATCTAGAAGTTTATCGGTGTTTCTAAAAGAGTTATTATGTTGTATTTTATTTTATGATGTAATGTAAAACTTATGTATGTATCTAGTTTTTCAAATTTACTACTATTTGGTCCTTTGGGATGCAATCACTTGTTCATAGTACCAATGTAATAAATTAAGGCATAGTCTCTGGGACACTAGGTTCATAGTCTTTTCAGTTTGTACTATAGAAAATTTAGTAGAAACTTTGGAACCTATATTTAAAAAAACATTGGATATAGAATGAATTCCCATGATAGAATTTTAAAATATTCTCAAAGGAAACAATTTTAGAATTTAAAAACTATTTATACATAAATTGTAAATTTATAATTATGTGACTCACTAGTTATGAGATTACACATTATGTTTCATAATGTTATGATCTAATATAGTGTATTCCATTGTTTAGAAATGGATCCTAGTGGAATGAATGGAAATCATATCAATATGTGTATCCCATGTGGGGATTTCCCTCCTATGAAAGATAATGATGTTGAAGTTGGATCTACAACTAGAGAACAAAATAAATATATCTCTACAAACATTTCACTAATTAGCGGTGGTTTATTATCAGTAGTTCTAGTAACTTTCCTGAAATTGATCCGATTAAAAAAACATATAGCGTAAGTTTGATCAGGACGTCGTAGTATTTTTTTAACCTTTAGTTGTGGTATCAATTAACCCACTACTAAATTTTTAAAAGAAACCCTAATAATTCCCCCTCCTCTGATCCCTGGGCTCAACCCCAACCCCCCCAACCTTATCCTCTCCCCTCCTTGATGGTGAGCCCAACCCTAAGAACCATGTCCCCCCCCACCCCTCTACCTACCTCCTGCCCTCTAAAAGGATAACCCAACCCCCGTGACCCCCCCCCCTCAACCCTAACCCCCATAACCCCCTACCTCCATCTCCCCAGCTTGTGGTTCCCCTCTTCACCAGTAACGCAGACCCCCCCCCCTTCGATCTCCCTCTCCCAAGCTCGAATCCCCTCCTCGCAGGCAATGGAGACCCCCTAAAAGGTTTAATCATCCTCACCATAAATATATTATTGAGTAGAAGTAGATGGAAAATAATTGTTGATAAAAATATTATAGAATGTTTTTTATTCATTCAACAATAATATATATATGTAATTCTGGTTTATAATGATTACTTGGATTTTTTCGTTATTTTTCTGGAGTTATAATAATCATTAATTTTTCTTATGTTGTATTAATTATAAGAATAATATTTTAATGTTAGGAGTTGGTTATGGAATCTAGATCATTCAAAAAAATTTGGTTTATATTTAAAATTAATGAATTCCAATTTTCTCTATATATGTTAATTCCTCTATTTTTTTGATATATACATAATTGAGACTATTTTTTAACTCATGACCAATTGGTGGTAGGGTTTGGGGTAACACACGGTTTTATCTCCAACCCTGGAATGGTGTATAAGGATAATGTTTTTTAAAATGAGATATTAGACCCTTTTAAAAAAATTTATGATGCTTCATGTTTTATGTATATATGAGTAATCATTCAGTTTAATAAGATCTAACGAATAATGATAGATTATTTAGGGTTATTTTTACAATAATGATAATCAATTATTGGTTATGGTAATTGGAAAAACCAACATAGTTTCATTGGTTTTATTTTAACTAACATGATTTTTAAGATAACTAATTATAGTGTGTAGTTTTTTTGAGTCAAATGACTAGTTTTTTATCATTTTATTTGAAAATAAAAATACACATTATTCAAATTTATGTTGATATCATGTTTTTATGTTTAGATCAAATAAAAGGAACATATGATTTGATGTTATATGAACAAAGTTGATTTGTATAATTCATAGAACAACATTAGTCACACTATACTATTTCAATATTATATTGACATATATATTTAAATATTTTGGGTAGGCATGACATATCGTGATATCCAAATAAAGTATTATTTTCATTCATATATTTAAAGGTGTGTTCTTAGTCTTAGTTATTTCATGGTAAATGTTTCGGACATTAATCAATGTAGCCAATTTTTAATGGAATGAACCCTCCTTAGTTACAACACTATGGTAGAATACACCATTATATTTATCTAAAATAAAAAATATCATCTAAATATAAAATATCAAAAATTGATATATCTGTAGCATATTTAATGTATATATTTTTTCCATACTTCCATCATTAAATATTAATTGTTTCAAGAATGAATCTAAATTTAAATACCATTCTCTTTAGTCTTATCCTAACTAATATATATAATTTTTTAACCTCAAAATTTAATTTTATCTTTAATGAGAAATAATCTTCAACTTCCAAATCTAAATTTAGGAAGAAATATTAGATATATTTTAAAACATTCAAGGGTTTCTATTATTCTTAAATGTGGTGGTCTTATAATTTATGTCATTAGTTATCTATGTCTATTGGAAATAATAATTTACTTGATTCATGTTTTTATATTATAATTTTAGTAATAAAAATTTAAGTATTTGATTCATAACATTTTCATTTATTGTTGTTATAAAAGAGTTAATGGAGAAGTTTGGTGATATTAAATTTTGATTGTACCTATTTCATTAAATATTTATATCTTTACATCTGAATGTATAGGGATAATAAAATACAAAACCTATGCATCAATGTTGGATTAATTTAGCATAAACACACCTTAATATGCCAAGGGTTTGGAATAATTTTTAGATTATTCAATTGTAAACTGATTAGTGGATTGTAGAATAAAATTGTCATGACCTGCCTTAACCAAGATGAGTGAAGGGACAAAAAACCACCAGACCCTTCCCTCTTCATGTTAAATGAGAGATAGTGACCCCTGAGTCATGCCTTAAATAGGCCCTGGAGTGGAAACTAGCACTAAGGGTATAAAATATCAAGTAATATGGAAGGAATTACCCTTTTATAGAACAATATTGGGAGATAAGATGATAAACACAAATAACTCCAAGGACTAAAATTAAAAGTAAATCAAAAAATACATTCCCATATGAATGTTTAATATAAAATCATTCAAGTACAAGAAACTCATAAAGGAAGTTAAAAAATAAAAGAAAATAAGAAACGAAAAGTGTCCCAATATATGAGCTTGTAAGGTCTGACACAGTCCTCCTGGGATCCTGAAATAAGTTTTATATACATAGGGTGAGTATACAAGTATACTCTAAAGGGAAAACCAAAATCTTTTGTGCACAAGTGGGTAGTAATTCTAAAGCCCTGTGAGAAAACAGGTAACCAAAACACTTAGCAAGGAAAATATCCAGCCTGCCTCACCAAGGCACACTCCCCAAATAATGAAAATATTGTGAAGTAATAGTAATATCACATCAATATTTGGGTACCTCACACTGCTTTCCTACTAGTTATTTAGGATATCCTACACGCCATACCTCCCCCACAGGTTCCATTGCAGTCCCATTGATGCCCCATCAACAACCTTATGGGCCACAAAAACCACACATCCCATCTGTAGACACCTAGGCCACAACAACCAAACATCCCTCCCACAAACACCAAGGACACCATAACCACACATAGACACACCCGCAGACACCTGGGCCACCACAACCACTTCCACGCCTGAAAACACATGGGCCTCATTCCAAAGGCACTTGGGAAAAAAACTTGCCCACACACACATGATCCAACCACCACAACACACCTTTCCCGAAGATTATTGGGCCATAATGAACCTCAGGCCATCACAGGCTACCCGAAGAATCTTGGTCTACCTGGGAACAGGAGAAGAAAGGATCTAATAACTATCCACTCGTAGTAATGTTGGAAAAAACACCCTACCTAATGAAATGGGGGTGTTCAACACTAAGTTCTCAACATGGGTGGGTTCATATAAGAAACAAGATAATAAAATTATATTCATATAGGTAAACAAGCACTCATACCAACCTAAGGGTTTTGAAAATAAAAAACTAGCCCACATGTGACCATTTTTTATGCTACTTATACATGAAAAAGTACAAAACAGCCACAACCAGAGCACAACCAATTTCTGGAATACAATTCTCCACTATACCTATTTTCTTTTTTATATTCAAGTGATTATATTTATAACATTCCTCCAATACTGGGCAACTAACATGAATAACCACAAGCCAAAACAACAACTGAAGGAAAATGGCCAAGCAAGCATTTAAGCATTCACACCTAGATCTATTGTAAAGTAACAACATCAAACGGGATCTGTGAGATCCCTCTAAGTATTGGAACCAAACCAATCCCCAACATAATGGATCCACATGTCCTTAGATTAACAAACCAACAACCCCTCAACCATAGGTTACATCCCCCTCTATGTCACCCCTGTAGGCATCAAACATAGCAACCATACATATAACCAAAACAATGAAAAGAAGTTTTCAGAATTATCCATCACCATTAATTTAGTTCTTTCTTTCCATTTAGTTAACCAGGATGATCACACAGGGGTTATCATTCATCAAGCATCAATTTAATCAACCAAGTTTATGTGATTAACCAGTTTCTATGTTACATCCATTCAATCACTAGATTTTCCAAAAAAATTGATCTTCATTAGTGCACAAGAAAGGACCACCAACAGCCATGATTTTCAGTGGACATAAACCCAGAAAATTCACAACATAAAAAAAGTTATAACAAAACATCATCATCAACTTTTATATCCCTTCATCCTTTAAAATACTGTTTTTTATATTAATTAAATTTGGATTCATCTATGTCTTGAAGGGTCATCATCATACCCACCCCGTATGATGTACAAAAAAAGTGAGACGAAGGAAAAACCACTACTTTAATGATCAAGGATAGTAGTTCTCTCTCTTCACCAAGAACTGGGGTTGATGCGACTTATAGGAAACTCCAAGAACTCTGAGGCTGAGAAGGAAGGGTTCCAACATGGGTGCATGATTTCTCTCTGAAATAGGGATTCCAATTGCATCAAGGGAAAAGACGGAATCTAATGAAGAAGAATATCTTAGTGTGATAAAAGGCTCGATCTTAGACTTAAGGGATGTGCAATATCGGATAGCTTAAAATGTGGACCGTGGTTTGAACATAGGGTTGGGTGTTTGAACACATTAGAATTAATTTGGATTTAATAATTCCACCCAGAGATGGTTTAGATAATGGTTGTGAGTTAATATATTTACTTTAAAAAGATTAAAATAGCATGTAACATGGGATAAAATGGAAAAACGAGGAAGGGTGTAAAACCGAGTAAAATGCCACATGTTTTGGTAATTAAGGATCACACCACTATTAAGGGATTTAAGATATAATTTACCAGACTTAAGATGGTATTAATCCCTTTTTAATAGAGGTATTAAAATATAAAATAGTTGTTATGGAAGGGAAACTGGAATGGAAAACCAAGACCCCACGGTCGCACCGTTTGGGTGCGGCACAAATAGGTCACACCACAGCGACATCCTACCACTGACACGGACACCCTTCTAGATCACCAATGGTGTATGGGACACCCCAAACACCAGAATTTGACCAAGTAATGGACTTGGAAGGTTTGGTCCATTAAAAAATGTTTGTGTATTAATTATAAATTCAAGAGATAGTTGAATATCAACTAAGTATATTATAATTTTATATTGAAATATCTTCCTGCTCAATATGTATATTGGATTTGGCATAGTGAATTAAATGTTATGGAAAGTCAAAATAATGAAAATACTGTCAATGAAATACAAAGTGACCTAGTGGTGGAGAATCAGTTCCCAATTTGTTAAATGGCATATTTGGTTTGGCATAATAAAATTTCCATAATTTAAATAGATCAACACAACCTTAAGTAGATCCAATGTAGGTTAATCTTACTCAAATTATTAGTGACCAAAAATCATTTTTATGAATCAGTTGAAGAAAGACAACAAGAACTGTATGTAGGGTTTTCCAATTATTGAAAGTAATCTTTTATAATTAAGTTGTATCATATCATGTCTATGTGGAATTGTTAAAAAATAAATTTCGGCGATTTTAGAGTTTATTTATGATGAATTTAGTGAAGTTAATATCCCTGCATTATTATATGAGATGAATAAATTCAACAACAAACTTGGAACTGATTATACAAAGATACATGCATGCTATAATTATTTCATGCTTTACTAGGGAGAAGAGTCTAATAAATAATAACCCAAAAGATGTCATAAAGTAGATATAAGTCAATAAACAACAATTAGAGTATAAATCAATTCAACCCCAGGAAGAAATATATGAAAAAACTCATGCAAAGTAATTGTGTTACTTTCCTCTAAAACTGTGATTGCAAAGATTATTAATGTCATCTAGGACTGCATATAACAAGAAGTGGCATGATCAAGATAGTAATGATGGATTTATGAGACATAAAAAAGATTCAACATAATAGAATATATTTGATTATCTATATCCATATTTTACTCAAGATCCTAGGAATGTATGTTTGGGATTATATTTTGATGGTTTTAACCCTTTTGGTACTTTATGTACTAATTATAGTATCTATCCAGTTGTTTTGATCCCCTATTATATACCATTATGGATGTATATGTATAATACGTATTTCACTATTTTTTATGATTATTCTTCAAAATAAAATACCTTGAAATGATATTGATGTATACCTTCAACCTCTAATCAAAGAATTGTATGAATTATTGGATTATGGCATGGAAGAAAATTTATTCTTCAAGGAGATAAATTTTTAAAATGAAATATGATTTAATGTTGAAAATTGGTTCCTTTATTACACTAAGAAATTTATTTTCTTGGAACACAAATGCTTTTTTGGCTTGACTACTTTGTAATTTTGATTTTTAACCTCAATGATTACCTTGTATAAAAAAAGGTGTTTTATATGTTAGAATCAATTTCTTAATGCATATCATAAATTTATGTTTAACGAGATATGATTCAATGGATATGTTGAAATGAAAAAGTCACCGAATGTGTTATTGTATTTAGAAATATTGGGATAATTAATGAATGTCTTTAAAAAACCTGGAACATTTCATCAGTTTAAATAATGGGGAGGGTACGAGGTACAATATATGAAGAAGTTGGAACAAAAAAATGAAAGAAAAACACTAAAACATTATTCCCCTTTATCAGAAGTTTTTTATCTATGGTTTAATAAACCACCACTAAATGTTTTTTTTAAAAAATAGTCATGTTTTATTAAAAATCTCTGCTAAACTTGTGTTTTTATAGTCACAACCCCCCCCCCCCCCGACACCCCCAACTCCCCCGACACCCCAACCCCCAGGGCCTCCCAAAACCCTAAGCACGGTCCCTACTTACCCTGAAACTCTGGTGACCCCCGCGGCCCCTGGTGACCTGCATGACCCCAGCGACCCTACGACCCCTTTGCGACCCCCACATCCCCCAGAAGCCCTAGGATCCCCCGAACCCGATGAACCCCATTACCCCAGTGACCCCTACGACCCCCCTCCCCCTAAATCCCTCAATGCATCTCGCCGCCTCTCACTACTCCTCACCTGCCATCACTATCAATAAATACCTTTGTCGCCACTTTGCACAGGTTTTTATACCTTTGTGGTGCGGTTGTGGTATGATTTTGGTTTGGTTTGGTTGAATATTAGAGAAATTATAACATGTATCAATAAATTGTAGTATCCATTACTCTAAAAGAGCATTGCAATTATACGAATCTCCAACCATATCAATATTTTTCACTAAATCATGAAAATAATATTGCACATGAATAGGGGTGCATTAAATATAGCTTGTTACTTTTGTTTCACTTCAAAATAGCAATGGAAATAGTGACTGGTTGGATCAGAATCACCACGCGATTTTAGTGTTTTCACGGTAAAATGGCGTGGGTTGGAGATGGTCTTCGTTATTTATTTTCAATATTGATGGTTGTGGTATTATCATGCATTTATATGTTTCCTTTGTGATGTGGTTGTGGTTTTCCAGAAGATTCTGAATGTTTCCATGATTGTGGTATGTGATTCCATAATTTAACATTATTAAATGAATTTAGAATGTTTTATGTGATTCTTAATTGTGTTTTATGATATATTATAATGGATTGTAATATGTTTTCAAAGGGTTATGATGTGAGTATGGGTTGAAAGATGATTTTGAAAATGAAATTGGTTAGGTTTCATGTGTGGCTTCTTTTTTATGATTTCTAAATGTGTTCCATGAATTATGTAAATATGAGTAATTATAGATGGATTCTTGAGTATGGAATAAATGATATTGGGATATATCATGATATATGGTAATGATCTCTTCTCCACTATGTTATGGGAATATAGTGTTAATGCATTCTCCACTATATTAGGGGAAACATATAGTGATATCTGATCATCTATGTAATGATTTACTATGATTACTTCTATGTAACAAGTTTATGTCACACTATTTGATTCATATGTTATGGTCAGTGGATCATCTTTATTATATTCTGTTTCTATAATCTTACACCATGGTATATGTTTAGTCATTTGATATTACTTGTCCTTTTATCAAGACATGTTATCAACTCTTGTGAATCTGTGAAATTTTTATTAAGTTATTTATTCCATGATCATGTTTACCATATACATATGATCTAACCATTAATGGTATATTGATAAGTTTTGGGGATTGAATATTTTATTTTAATTCCATAAAACTATGGATTTAATAGGTTATCCCACTTTCTATAATTGAAGCAAAATTAAATGGAAATTGAAAAGGTATATTGAAAAAAATAAATTTTGGTGTTATTCCAGGATCTATTTTGGGAAATTTAATATACATGATTTCATTTATCTTTGGAATTTCATTTGTCCTTTGAGTCTGAAAAAAATACCTTACTCATAAGCCTTGGATTCATCTACCCTAGTTGTTAATCCTTTCAACTTATGATTCCTGGAATGTTCTAAATCTTGGTTCCCCATTTATTTTCTAAAGTAATGAGTCATGTTTAAGGTAGGATTTTGTTTCCATTTCATATTCCTAACTTTTATTCAATTATTATATAATTTATCAAGCCCTTACCTTAGTGATATCAATGTTATGGCATCATCAGTTTGTCCATCTGTTTTACTATAGCATGACATACAAAAACTTCAAGTATGGGATCCTTATTCTCCTCTTATTTTATGGATCTTTTTAATTTGCATGATTTGGTTTTCTAGTGGGTGGGTTTATTATTTACCATATGTATTTATATAGGAAAAACTTCTTTAACATATTTAAATTTTTTCAACTAGTATAAATAAATCCCTTTCCCTATTTATTAATAGTTATGTGTTTTAATTTTTTTCATATTGTGTAGGAACATTATGATATACATGGATAACAGATAGATCACATTACTGAGGAAAAAACCTCATTATGCTAAGGGTTTAGAGGAGTATTTTGATTTTTTTAATTTCGAATCAATCCGTTGAAGGGAGAATAAGATGTCCATTTTCTAATTGTAAATTTAGAAGATGGTTGAAGAGAGATGAAGTTTATGAACATTTAATATTGAAGCAATTATCTGCTCAATATTTTTGTTGGATTTGGCACAAAGAATCAAATGTTACAGAAAATTTGTGCACTGATGTCAATCCATATAAAGAGCTCCCAAATTTATCGAAAATGGAAAATGAAATGCAGAACCTTATAAAAGATGTATTTGGCATTGCAATACACCAACATAGACATCAAAATATATCAGATCAACCATATGAGGCTGATACAAATACCAACAAGACAAGTGATGTGAGACTGTTGGACAACCAGATCAAGAAAGTAACATATCAATGGATCCTCCTCTTGATTCTATGGAGACTAATGTAAGAGTAAAATTCACTGAGGAAAATGAATTTCATGGTTTAGTTCACGATGTAAATCAAGAGTTGTATATTGGATGTTTGAAATATTCAAAACATTCTAATATTCTGAAGTCATACCATATCAAATTCCTATGTGTAATTATAAATAATGAAATTCCCATGATATTGGAATTTTTGGGTGATGAATTTCCTAAAAAAAACCTCCCTGAGTATTTTTATGTCATGAAAAAATTTGTTAACAGGCTTTGTCTGAATTATACAAAAATATATGTGTGTCCCAATGATTGTATGCTTTATTTGTGAGAGGATTAATGTAGATAAGATTGTAAAAACTGTTCTTATTCTAGATGGCTATTAATTTGTGATATTGGAAGTCTGAATAAACATACTACCATGAATAAGAAGAAAAGGAACACACCATAAAAGGTTTTCTGTTACTTTCATTTAAAGCCTCGATTGAAAAGATTGTTCATGTCATCGAAAACTATCGAACACATAAAGTGTCATTCTGTAGATAATAAAAATGACGGGTTAATGTGAAATCAATGAGATTTATAATTTTGGAATACATTTGATTCATTACATCCATATTTCTCAACCGATCCTATGAATGTTCGATTGGGATTGGCAACCGATGGATTCAACCCATTTGGGACTTTCAGTACCAGTTATAGTATTTATCCATTTGTTTTGATCCCTTACAATCTACCTTTATGGATGTGTATGAAAAAATATCTTTTATCATTTCAATTATTATTCATAGAAAAATTTCCTAGAAATGATATTGATGTATACTTGCAACCTTACATTGAAGAATTATAGGAGTTATGCAGAAACAGTATAGAGACATATGATGTTTCTTCTAAAACAATGTTCAAAATGAGTGTTTCTCTAATGTGGACCATTTGAAACTTTTTTGAACATTATAATTTATCTGGTTGAAACACTTACACATTTTTTGGCTTGTCCTATTTGTAACTTTGATTTTGAGCCCAAACAGCTACCTCACGGTAGAAAATGGTGCTCCTTATGCCATCAAATATTTCTTGATGCATCTCATAGATTTTGGTTGAATATATCAAAATTCAACAGTTTCATTGATCATAGACCACCTCTAATTTTTTTAACCTATTCTGAACTATTGGTACAAATTTGGAAATGTTGAAACATAATTTAGGAAGGTGCATCATTTGAATTATAGTGGTAAATGAGTTCGAAATGCATCATCAAGTGAAATAGGAACGCAACAATGGAAGAAAAAAAGTATATTCTACAAAATTCCATATTGGGAATTTAATGTGTTGCATTATAATCTTGATGTAATGCATTTTGAGAATAATGTTTTTGAAAATTTGATCTTCACATTGCTTAATGAGCATGGAAAGTCAAAGGATCATCTCAATTCTCAGAAATACTTAAAAGTAATGAACATAAAACGTGATCTCTGGATAGATGAGAATGAAAAGTATGCTCCAAAATATTTTTTATTGAAAAGTATAGATAAAGATATATTCCTTCACATTATAAATCATTTGAAGGTATCTAATGGGTATTCAAGTAACATCTCAAGTTGTGTTGATTTAAATCATCGTAGGTTACATGGTTTGAAATTTCACTATTCACATATTTTTTTACATCAGTTACTACCATTGGAATTGCGTACATTATTACCAGAAAATTTTATTGATGTTGTACTCCAATTCTGCTCATTTTTCCGACAACTATGTGAGAAATCTCTAAATCCCCAACACCATCTAATACACCCTCTATGAGTGTCCCTTCAGCATCTCAGTTGTCACCTCATCCTTTAGGAGCCTTTGTAGTGAGGGATCAGTGCCCCACTTCTAGTTCTTCCTGGGGATACTGGAGGGTGACTTTCATAGGTACAAATTTTAATATGAATTAATTTATTGCACTTTTTATACTTACTATTTGGTTATTAAATATGGAAAAAAAATGAAACTATAGAGAAAATATAAAAATTTCAGATTTATGGAATCTAATTGAAGAGAATATCATTGTCCCATTTTATTCATATGGGGTCTCAATAGATGATGTCACAGGATTACTTGGCCAGATTCTTAGCCAGATAGCCGCGAAGGCAGTTTCCCTTCCAATTTCATATGATTATTAGAGGAATATTCTTTCAACTTAGAAAAATGAAGTTTTTGATTCCCAAAAAATGTAATTTTAATACATTATGGTATAATTTAATGTCATTATGTTATTAAATTATAATATTTTAAAAATGATTTTTTGTGTAAAGATGTTTTTCCACTTCGTGGTTGCTAGTGTGCTAGCACGAAAGTGGACATTTAAAATATGGGTAAGAAATGGAAAGACTTTAAATAAAGATTTTAGAGTGATGAAAACAATACTTAGTTAACCGCCCAACATATGTATGACAAGATACCTGATGAGGTACCCAAAGAGCAATGGGAAGTTTTTTTGATAGACATTGTGATGAGAAGAAGATAGTATTTAAATATATATTATTATATTAATCTCATTTTAAATTTATAAATATATATGAATAGGAAAAAAATTGAACACAATAATATTAAATTACATTTTATTTATGTCGGGATCTTTATATGAATAATGTATCAAGCCAGGCTAAGCAATTTCTCCCTCAAACTACGTGGTCAAATTTTTTTTCTAGAAGTTGATCAGCTACGATAATGTTTTCATTAGATTAAATTTTTATAAGACAATATTATCTTTTTAATATATTGAATTTTTGATATATCTGTTTTTAATGTAGTCATAGAGTTTAGAACACCCAACATCCTGAACAGTAGGGTGGTTGAATGTTCTCAAAAAATATGATGGAATTCATGTTAATGAGTCCGCCAAAGAAGTTGGGCTATGAACTCATTTTCATTATAATAACTTATTCTTAGTTGTCACTATGTAAATATATATCACTTATAATATTACTGATATTTTATTTATAGGTACATATTAAAGAACAATGGGATATCAATCCTGCACAGTCCTCCCCATTCTCTGAGGATGACCCAGTTGCTAAAGTTCTTGGGAAGGAGAATCCTGGTCGAGTGTGTATGAGGGGTTTGTGACCTGTACCGTCTGAGGACTTTTAAATTCTATCATGTATTGCATCTACATCTAATCTTGGTTATAGTCATTCCATACCCTGAGATACTCATAAAGATATTGTTTCTCTACAAAACACAGTTCAGGAACCGGGGACTCATATATCCGCTTTTCAAAAATTGGTGATTGATTTATATGAGAAGACGACTGGATGTTTGCATGGTGGTATTTCATCAACTGGTGGTGAGAAGAAAATCACAAAAATTAAAAATAATTTAGTTTGAAAAAAAATCTTGGTTTTATGTTTAAATATAAATATACAAAAATATTTATTTTTCAATATAATTTCCCTACTAGTGGTATCAGGAAGTAGAGATAGACGTGGAGAGGGTGATGAGTTGTGTTCATCAATGGATAATGATTAGTGGTATTGTAGATATGTTGGAAAAATATTGAAACAACAATTTTTATATGTATCAAGTGTGACATAGATTTCTCACTTAACATTTTCATGGCCCAACATTTTATTGATTTATGATGATTCCTTTTATGTATTATGAACCCAGTTTTCCAAAGACACTAGGAATTTATGATCCTGATGCTGTATTAATGAATATTTATATTTATGAATCATATATGGATCAATACAGGATTGTTATTGGAGACTTAAGTACTTTAATGAGAGCGGATTAAAAGATTGGACCACACTTTTCTAAAATTGTTGTAGATGATTTCTCAACTTTCTTAGATCAGTGTAACCTAACTGAAGTTACTATTTATAGAACTAAATTTATATGGGGAAGGTTCACTATAAAATAAATATATGAAATTAAAATTTATATATATTTATTTTAGATCAATTATAGGAGTTCAATAATGAAATATCTTGGTTTACTTTTCCAAAGTTCATCTCGAATCACAACCCTGTTATTGTTGATCATTATAAGAGTACCAAGAGGTCAAAATTGATGCCCTCAAAATTTAAAAATGAATGGATTACAATTCCTGGTGGAAAGGAAGTGATCGTCAATGGATAGAATAACACCTTTCATGGTATCCCTCTACCTTTGTATCAAAAACATAATTAACCTCTCAATTCTCTATTCCCGATTCCTAAAAAAGTGAAAAAGGAGTCAAGAAGAAATTCTAAAAGGAGATTTATATCTTTGATGTTTAAGATCTGAATATTTACTAGGTAGATATTAGGATGGGTGTTCATGGCCATAAGCACCATCACTTGGCCATTAAGGTGGATTTTAGTTACCCATGAATTGATCAAATCCACAAGCTCCATTACATAACACACTGCCTCATCATGGTGAATATAAAATCCTAACATGGCATGGACTAGCCTGATGATATACATCCCATCTATATTGAGTTGTTTCTATACCCCATGTAGATTAGTGAATATTTTATGGATAACCCTATTATCCTAGGATTCGGTGAAAATGACATCGTTAAGGATATCCACATGGCACAACAACTTCCTGGAACCATTGAAAAATGTTCTCATAGACTACCAAATAGGGATCTCCTTTATCATACTATCACATTACCAAGTGTTTCGATCCTTTATATGATTCTCTCCCTATGGATACCACTTGTTCAGTGTCATGAATTTCCAATACAACTGATACATAATAACCCATTATGATGACTTCGCCTCCCCGATGAGCGCCACCTTCTGCTCTCCCCTGATCATGTTGTTGGGGGGCCACTCCTTCTTTAGCCTTTGTAATCTGTCACTTCAGAATCTATCCTAATAAACGCGCTCTCCCTACACTATGTGTTCTATTGGATAATCTTGTAGGCAGAAGTTTGTGGTGGGAGCTCTTGTCTCCCTTTTCTCATCCTTGTGCATGAATATGTGTCAGATTATCCTAAAGATTAAAGGTTGTAATTTTTCACACACACCACTGGAAACATTTTGATTTAGTCACAACATGCACTTGAACTTCATTTTCAAACTGATATGGATTGTATAGATCACGTCTCAACTGGAAATCATCCCTCACTATTAGTACCACACCTCATAAGGCCATGAGGGATGACCATTTCTTGATGGTCTATGTAACATCATCAGTAATTATCCCTGTTGGGAGGGGGAATGGGTGGAACATGATTATTTCTATTTTACTAACCATTTTAAGCACATCCATAGGTTATGACATGAGTAGGAAGCTTCAAGAGATATTCTGAATTTTTTGATGGAAATTGGTGTGGGGTGGAGAGATGTGGTCTCAATAATCATATCCCCCCATGTGTGATACTACATAACAATATAAAAACTGAAAGGTACTTCATAAATAGAGAAAAATCTACCCTTCTATGATATAATATAGCACATCATATAAATCATCCAATATAGTAACATCTTGATTGATGGAATACCCAGTATCAAACATCACCACCTTAATGATGGTCCTTGACCACACCCCCATGTGTACATCCCTCACAGGAAGAATCTAGGTATAGATTAGTGTGAAAGTTAACCCTGTAATCATGAACATGGGAGAATTAGACATTATTTTTTATCCCCACATCATACACTATCCCTTCAATTGAATATTTATGTACGTTTTCTTCTTCCCCATTCAAATACACAAGGTAATGTGTTCCACCACCCTAATATATTTTCATCTAGCTCATTCAAGAAGTTGTTCAACTACTTCTTGAATGGGATGTTCTATACTCATAGCTTGTTGCATTGGTCCCTTTCACCAATATGGAAATGAGCACAAAAGAGTTGTAATTTTCTCTTTGTCCTCCCACACATTCTTGATAGGGTGGACATCATCATATATCACACCTTGAATTCGTATCCCAACAGATTGGTAAATATCCAATAGAAAGAATGGTATGTGTTATGACTTGATTAGTACATGTCACTTATGACTTTATATTTGAAATGGTATGGTAACTCCCCCCAGGGAATGAGATTATTCTTTTTGAACTCTTACAGTTAATTATTTAGACCCCAATGTGGTATCCTATAATATCATATTTCTTTACCCGACCATATTATTTATCTATATTATGTGTTTCCAAATTGAATAAGTGGGTGGATTTGAAAGTGATTTTTATTATGAAAATGGCAGTTTCCTTGTATTATTTTGGATGTAGGATGTATATTCATGTGCAATTGGTACTTTATTATTCAGGGCACTAGTATTGGGGATCCAGAATCAGAAACATTTTCTTATAAATCTACCTTTAAGAGAAGTTTAAACCGCCTCTATGTAAATTGATTTTTTTTAGTGGTGGTTTTAACAGCTGTTATAATTTAGTATCTTACTACCCATGGGGGTTAAAATAGCTACTACATACAATAATTTAGTGGCAATTAAAACCACTGCAATATAGTTTTTTATTTTCTATTACCGTTTTGGGGGAGTTGGTCAGGGAAAACCGCCGCTAAACCCAGGACCAACCGCCGAAAAATGCGATATCTATAATGGTTACCAGTAACCGCCACCAAATTGAAGAAACTTTCATGTATTGTATGTCGACACACAATTTAGTAGTAGTTTTTGGAAACCATCGCAGAAGCATATGGTGGTGGATTAAACCGCTGCCATATCCAAAAAACCATCATTAAGAGGTGATTTTCCTATAGTGAAAGAGTATATTTTTTAAACTTACTTATTTGTAGTTTATTTTTTATACATCATAATCCTGATGTAATGCATATTGAGAAGAACATTTATGACAATGTGATTTTTATAGTTCTTAATGATAAGGGTAAATTGAAGGATCACCATAATTCTCGTATGGATTTGGAGTTAATGAATATAAAGCGTGGATTTTAAAAAAATGAGAATTTCAACTATAATTCATCTATTTTTACAATTAAAAATAATGATAAATATTTATTCCATCAAACATTAATTAATGTAAAAGTTTTATATTGATATTCAAGTAACATATCAATGTGAATTTACTTAAAACATTGAATGTTTCATGGATTGAAAAATTATGACTAGCATATTTTTGTGGAGAAGTTTTTTTCATTGGATTTCTATAAAAATTTACCTAAAAAGTAACAATAGTTCCATTTTATTTTTATTCTACTTTTAAAAAGATTTTTCGAAAAACTCTAAATCCAACCGATCTTGACAAACTTCGAGAAAGAATTCTTTTGACACCATTTCCTTTGGAGATATTATTTCCCCCTTCATTCTTCACAGTTATGATTCATTAGAATATTAATTTGGTTGAAGAAGATAAAATTGGTGGACTGGTACACTATTGATGGATGTATCCAATTGAGAGGTACAATGATAGTTTTATTTTCTATTATTAATTTGATTGCATAAAATATTTTTTTAAAATGTTTTAATATGTTTCTTATTTTTTTCACCAGGTACTTAGGTCATTTGAAATCATATATGAGGGATAAAACTCAACTAGAAGACTCTATTGTTGAAGGATACATAGGAAAAGAGTTCTTGACCTTCTATTCTAGGAATTTTAAACCTATTTAGACTATATTCAATCATGTGGGATGTGTTGATGACATATCCACTAATTATCATTCTAAAAATCACTAATTTATATTTCCAACTATTAGGAGACCAATTAGAATGGGGTAAAATTTTACACCCACAGAATTGGATTCGCTATAATCACATAGATATGTGCTAATCAATAGTGTTATTGCATATCCATTTATTGATTAATTATGATTGAAAAAATAGGTATCTAAGGTGTTGAGCTCGAAATGATATGGAATTAACAAAATCTATAAATACAGATTTTGTTGAATGGTTTTCTCGTCAGGTAAATTTATACCCATATTTATATTATTGACATGTATTTATTTTTTCTATATAAAAAATTAATTTCTTATATCTTTTTTTATAGATAATGAATGTTGAAAATCAAGCTGAAATATCGAATGATTTAAATTTTTTGGATTGAGGTCCTCTAGGTAAGGATAAGTGATTTGATGCCTACAATATTCATGGATTTAGGTTTTGTACAATTTATCATGAAGAAGACTTGAAAACTCAAACTAATGGTTTATTTACACTGGCATGGGTGGGATACTATGTGAGGCTTAATTATATAATTGAATTAAACTATTGTGTCCTGTTTTCGGTTCTCTTATTCAAATGCATGTGGGTGAACATTGACAGGGGTAAAATGAAATTTTAATTACATTTTGATTATGTCAACTTCTTTTTCTTGATGGATATCAGTGAGCATGCAGAGCATGATCCATTTATCTTGGATTCACAAGAGATGATGATTTATTATGTGGATGATTAAATACATGAATATTGAAGTGTTTTTGTACACTTAATGTACAGAAACTTATATGATATGGGTGATGAAGATCAATTAGTGCTTTGTGATATTGAACCTCAAAAAACTACAAAACATGGAACATTAATTTCCTAATAATATTAAAATAGTAGAACTTTCAAAAGTGGGTGAAAATGAAGGAATTATCGCAATAGAGGCTGATAATAATGAAGATAATAATGATGAAGATAATGGAGTGTATAAATTAGTAATGAAATTATATTACCATTTATTGTTGATAATTGTTTCATAAATATGTATATTTTTTAGACATTATTTTATTTTTTGTAATAATATTTTAGTTTAATATTTTTTATACATATAATATACCTTAAACATTTGAAATACAGGAATGCGGAGAACAAAATTAATTCAGGATCATATTCGATCAGCATCTCTAAGAACTCCAGCACTATCATCATCTTTTTTGGATCCTTGTGGTTTTTTCTTCCAAATATTACTAAAAAGCTAGTTTTTTCCCTAGATTTCATTGGTATCCCACCAAAACATTCACCTCCGATGAGGTATCATTTCTTCACCCCACTATCTAAGTGATATTGGCGAGTTACCGTTAATGGTATGTATTTCATTTTTCAAAAAAACATTATATTTTATTAATTTTTAATAAATTTTTCAAATAGATGAAGGAAACCATATAAGGGATATAAATATGAACACAGATGATATATGGGACCTGAAGGACTTCAATATTATCATTCCTTTTGATGAGTTAGGGATGCCTACCATTGATGATAAATCTATAAGAAGATTCTTAGGCAACATTCATGCAAGATGATGAGATTTTACATTAATTATAAATATTTGATGCATAATCCTAAATCTTGGGAAAATGAGTTCTTTGATACTCAAGTAAATATGATATTAATTTAATATTCCTTGATAAATAAATTAAAATACATGAGTAAATTTTTTTATTATACTGAAAAGGTGTTATGATTTTTATTTCTAGATATTTTCCCATTTTAAGGTCCCTAACTACATTTCATGCCCACAGAATTTGAATTTTTTTAAAGAAATAGAGATATTTTAAAAGTAGATTACGTAATGATTTTAATGACACTTCTCTGTGCTCATGAAAATGTATGATGAAGTTCCTAAAAGAATTTCTCATGAGAAATGGAAGTTCTTGGTCGATATCAATAGAGATTCATCTCATCAGATAATTTTATATTTTATAGTATCTTAAAAATATAAACCCAATAAAATTATATTTTTTTATTAATGTTTATATATTTAAAAAAATTTATCTAAAAAAATTTATGAATCGTGATAAGAAATTCATTCCTCACATCATTGGGTCTCAAAATTTTTTGAGAAAAAGAAAAAAATTTGGTTTTTTATTTTATTCATTATTATTTTTAACATTTTATTATAAATCATTGTTTTTTCTAAATTGATTATTTTTTTATAAAGTATAATGAATTAGTTCACTCTGTTGGCCAAATAGAGATGTGTTTTAAAGTGCATAGAATACCTGATGGTATTTTTTTAAATTACACTACCAAAGATGTTGGAGTAAGTAATTTTCATTAACATTTCATATTATTTCATAACCATAAAAATTTAATAATGAATAATATATTATAACTAATAACAATATTTATACACAATTAAATGGGTCAGCAACATGGATAAAATGATGCAAATTTGGTATCTTTTGATACATCTAGTCATCCCCGACTAATTAAGTATAAGGATTGTTTTTTTATAATATAATTTTCATTATTATGTTTTTATAGTTTTAAAATAACATTAAATACTAATGAAAAAATTATTAATTAGACATCACTGTAAATTTTATATATTTTAAAAAATAATTATTAATATTTTTTTTATTACAAAGTTAAAATTAAAGAATTATGGGATGATAACTCTTAGTAATCATCATTGGTTTCCCAGAACGATGTTGTTGGAATAGATTTAGGGAAGGAGAATCTCGAATGTGTATGGGGATGGGTTCTAGGCCTACTCAATCAACTGTATTTGGTAGGGTGGCATCATCTGTTACTGCTACACCAGATGGGGGTTCGAATATTGTCATTGTTCAGGAATCACATGGAGAAATTGAAAGATTGAAATAAAAAAGCGCATAAACATAAATCTTATAGTAAAACACAAGATCTGTGGTGGTTTAAAATGGAAAATGTTTTAGTTTCTTGATTTTAGTAGATGGTTGACATGATCCCCAAGGAAATTTTAGCCTTATTTCTCATCCCACCAAGGTGAATTCAAAATTCCATAGATCATTCCTACATTTTCAAATAACACATGAAACATTGATAAATAAAACTAAAATGAAACTTTTATATAGAAAACACACATTTCAAGTCACACCGGCCATATCTTGTGTCGTATTGACATGTCGTTGATTCCTCTTCATCAAAAATAAATTATAAATCATTATACATATCATTGAAAATAATCATAGCTTTTTTTCTTGGTTTTGACTCAGTAAACACTTCTAAAAGCTATAAAATCCTTTAAAAACAAGTTTTAGGGGCGTCAAAACCAAGAAAAAACATTGAATTTCTCTAAAATCATGGGAAAAGAAATGAATATTTAATTTTGAAATGTATAAATCAATAGCATGTCCTGCAAAATTATGGTTTGCCTTGTATGGATATGAATGCATTTTTAGTGGATTAAAACACTAAAACATGAACTGAGCGGTAAAAACCATATAAAATGACCACATATTGATGTATAATCACAGTAAAACCACTAATGATTTATTTTTTGATGTGTACATGTAAAAGACACGACAATTTGAAGTGTGGTATGATGAGAATTAATCGGTATACAATTCTAAAAGGTTTAAAATCCTTTAAAAATAAGTGTCGGGGGGTAAAAACTTGGAAAATGACATCAGATATCCATCAAATCATGGTAAAATGACCATAAATTTAATTTTTAAATGTATTAATAGATGACACGTCATTCCAAATTATGGTTTTCCCATTATGACCATAAATGCATTTTTAGTGTTTTAAATCACTAAAACATGCGTGGAATTGTCAAAACCATTTAAAATATACTAAAATTGACATGAAATCATGGGAAAACCACCTTTGAGTTGTTTTTGACATGTACGTATATAAAACATGTCAATATGATGTGAGGTGTGGTTAGAATTACTCGGTATACACTTCTGAAAGGTATAAAAACCGTTGGAAACAAGTTTCAAGAGGTTAAAAACAGGAAAATGATTTCAGATTGTCCTAAAATCCCTAGAAAATCACCTTAGATTTAATTTTGAATTTTAGGAACCAATGGAATCTCATTTAAAATTACAATTTTCACATTATGGATGTAAATGTGTTTTTAGTGTTTTAAAACACTAAAACATCTGTGGAATGGTTAAAAATATAGAAAACAGACTTAGATTGATGTGAAGTCTTGGGAAAACAACTATTTAGTTATTTTTTACATGTATTTGTAGAAACAACCTCAATATAATGTGTGGTGTGGTTTTAATTACTCGGTATACACTTCTGAAAGGTATAATGGCCTTTAAAAAGAAGTGTTGGGGTGTCAAATCCCAGAAAACAACATCAGATTTCTTTAAAGTCATGGTATGAAGATCATAGATTTAATTATGAAATTTAGGAACCAACAACATGTCATCCCAAATTATGGTTTAACTATTATTTTTCATAAATGTGTTTTTAGTGTTTTAAATTACTAAAACATATGTGGAACGATAAAAACCATAGAAAAAAACCTCATATTGATGTGAAATAATGGAAAACCCACCAAAAAGATATTTTTGATATGTACGCATAGACATACAAAATGTGGTGTAGTCTAAATCATTCGGTATACACTTTTGAAAGGTATAAAATCCATTAAAAACAAGTTTCAAGGGGTTCAAAACCAAGAAAATGATATCGGATTGCCCTAAAATCCTGAGAAAACAACAATATATTTAATTTTAAAATTTTGGTACAAAAAACACATCATTTTGAATTATGGTTTTCCTATTATGGTCATAAATGAATTTTTAGCATTTTAAAACATAAAAATGTATGTGGAATGGTCACAACCATAGAAAATTACCTTAGATTGATGTGAAATACACATGAGCCTAAACCTAGTTGGTGATAACTCTTTAAGTGCATCTAGGAGACCTGGGATAAAATCCAGGTGAAGGCTAATTTCCAGGGGTACTATAGCAGTACTGTTGCAGGAGCTGTGCAGAACGGTTGTCGGAACTGTAGCAGGCACTGTTTGGCACTGTAGCAGCCTTGCATATTCCCCCGTTTGGGTGTTCGGGCTACCAATTTATTCCCTAAGTTCTTTTAGGCCTTCAGGACACCCAGGCCTTCGGGTCAGTAAGGCCTTCGGACCACCTCAAGGCCTTCGGGCCACCTTATGTGGTGATGCAAACTAGACATCCTACAAGGAAAAAAACTTTAGAAAGGAGGAGGAGTAAGGATCTTTCACCATAGCAGACGCCATACAGATTGAAAGAATGATATGTTATGACACATGCCATCGGGAAAAGCATGTGCATGCATGGGAAAGCCTAGAAGAACATTCATGCGAAGGTGGAGAGAAGATTTCATGATGAAGATGCTGGGGAGGATTTGTTCCAAGTAGTTATTCTAGGTTGTATGTAATGTTTGAAGCCTACGGGTAATGAATTCCTCTGAAGGCATGTGGTCCATGTAATACTTATGCCTACGGGACTTGTAGGGGTTCCACATCACCCCTTGAAAGGTGGATTACAAAATCAATAAATAATGAAGGCCTTTGGGACATTGGAGGATGTGAAAACATGGAACAACCACCATTTAGTCGTTTTTTATGAGTACTCTTAGATAATATGTCAATATGACTTGAATTGTGGTTGAAATTAATCGGTATACACTTCTGAAAGGTACAAAAGTGTAGCAACCCAAACTTTCATTAATGAAAATTCCTCTTTATCTAATTAAATGTCTCATTATGTAAAATTTTTATATAAAATGTGAACTTCATTGGTTTCATATCTTTGGATTTTAAAATATCGTTAAAAATTGTGACTGTTGCTAATATAGTCTTTGAAAATTGATCACATGATTAGTATAAATATAGGTCTTTAACAAATCCAGTTTACTCAGAAAAAGGAAGTGATGACCTCATCCAGCAGACTTTCCCCATAAGAATCCCATTTTTTATAGCTTTGATATGATGTGGAATCATTTGTCTTCGCTCTTGACAAATCCCAAGCTGAGCTTTAATATGTTAACCTCGAACAGAACCACCTATGAGAGAAGTGGAAGTTGATAGAGATTACTACCCAAGCAATGTTATCCAAGTCACCCCTAGAGTCTGTCACCATCACAAACCTTACCATTCAGTCTTACATGGGTGTTATATGGGGTTATGTAACAATACCTTTTCACTATGATTTTGTTCATTATTTTTTTATATAATAATGAATATACATTCATTTTATTATTTTTACTTTGTAAGTAGTTTTTAAATCGCAAATAGTATTTTTAGTAAATATTCAACTAAGAAATCTATTTTGATGAATTAAAGGATTTTTTAATTAAATATTATTTTAATAAAATATTATTATTATTATTATTATTAAATTACCTTTTATTAAATATAAATTATCGTATAATTTTATGAATTCAATTGTAAATTTTGTTAAGGTTTGAAAACCGTTTTTGTGAAAACCTGAGAATTTTCGATAAAGATTGTCTTTTATATTAAAAGTAAAAATTCACATATTTATAAAATTATTTAGATAAAATGAATATTATTTTTGAAATCAGGACATTGAAATTATCCAACAGTTAATTTTTCATAATTTTCTGAGACTGTTGAATTTTTGGGTAAAAATTAAATGATGTTTAAGTATATATTGTGTTTTATAACATCATAATGACCCAATAGAGATCTAATAAAATAATATAAATGATATTTTCAGAAAATATATATTTTATCCTTAAAATAATGTGATTTTATATTTGTTTTATTAATTTTAGGATGCCTTAGTGGGCCGTCCATGACTTATAAAACATTTTATCTTTTTAAATTGTTCTCTTTGAGAGTGTGACTCACCTCCACATAAGCAACCCTAATATTTTAAGAAGTTCAGTTATTAGACTTATAAAATATTGTTTTTCAATCCCCTTTAGAAAAACCCATGGGCAAAAACCATGGTCTGGTTGGTGGTATTGATTATTTAAATGTGAGGTGTCCCAAACCTAAATAATAAATCATTCCTTCTCATTTCCTATATAAACCCACCCAAGATCACACTTCCTCTTCACTAAAATCATTTATAGTTCATACAAAATCTTCCCTCTTATCTCTATAATCCTCCCAAGGAGACCCAATCTTCTAATAAGCCTCTCTCAATTCTCTTCCAAGCCTTTGGGATAACACTTCCAAGTAAGGGATTCTCACATTCTTTATTTACGTCCAAGTTTCCTTATATTGTTATGCCCTTTTAGATTCAATTATAAATGTTGGGGCATGATTTCTCACCTACCCCATACTTATCTCTTCATGTTTTAATAATGATAGATCCCCTTTATCTCTCATTATTTCCTCCCATGTACACATGTTACCATGCCAAAATTCCGTAAGGAATTCATCTCTCCTCATTTACATTCAAGAAATTCTTTTGTATTACATATCAAAATTCCATTAAATTTGTTGGGAAATGTATCTAAATGACCCCCTTAAATTACATTTCATGTAAATATTATTATATGCAAATTTATCTATCATCAACCATTTTTAGGAATTTTTATGTCTCGCCGTTATGCTACCGAAATTGCACCACATTTTTTCTAGCCAATATCATAGTGTAGTGAATACCATACCCATGTCTCTATCAAAGGTATTCACCTTTATGAATATATATATATATATTTAATTTCACATTAATGTATTTATTCCACATTCCTTAATTGTGGAATAACTTATGATTTTGATTGATTCGATGTTATATGATCCATGTGGCACACTTATGCATGAAATGAAATGTTTAAGAAGGGTGAATCGTAATAGAGCTCCAATGCATTGGGTAAAGTATAGTATCATGATATATCATGTAAAATTAGTACTGAATCATACTAATTCAATTGCAATGAGGTTTTACTCATACTTCTTTTTCAATGAGGGTTTACTCATGCTCTATGTGCAATGAGCCTTGGCTCATACTAATTTCATGTTAAGTGTTGTTGCCACATTTCCATGTTATGATTATCATGCTTTATCATGCCTTTATGTTCATGTTTCTCTTGTGCTCCATTGATATACATATCGTATATCATGTAGTGTATTCCTCATTTTATTTCATGTTTATTCCCTTACTGGGCTTTGTAGCTCACCCTTTTGTTATGCATGTCCTCAGGTTATCCTATGCAATGTTAAGTACAAGGGAATGTAGTGGTCATGTAAAGGATGTTTTCAATAAAGATGTTGTGTTTCATGTTTTCAGTTTTTATGTAATGATCCTAATCCCCAAATACACTAGACCTCTTGATCTTCTATGTTGTATCAAGTGAAGTTTTCTATGTAATAAATCATGTTTAAGTGTGTAATAAAAAGAAAGGGTTGTTATAGTTGGTATCAGAGGGTAGGTTTATTTATTTTTGGGATTAGGATTAGAAAACCCAAGTAAAGCCTTAAAGAAAATACTACGTATAATAAAAACATCCCTAAGTTTTGGTGATTATTTAGTAAGTTCTATATCAAGAAAATCAATCCCTGTCCGGATACGAGCAGGTAGAGGCGGCTCTGGACCAGATGTACCTAGGGGTGAAAACCCCGACAAGGAGTTTCAGGCTTGACTCAGGGTATCCTGGTACATGAAAATGGGCCTTGATGCACTCTTGGTTATGACACTCTTGGGGGATATGATTTGGTAAATTCACAATCTTACTACGAACCCTTATTAAGGTAATTTAAAAAAATGCCTATAAGAACACATGTTATAAAGTAGATCATGGATAACATACATTGAATCCTACAGATTCCTAATTTAAGGAAATAAAATCTATTTATAAGTCAACTATTTTGTCCTTGTATTACCTTTTATGTGTTACCCCTAACAATCCTTTCATTAAGGAATAATGAATCATTATACTTCAAATAGTTTAATATCACAATTTTATCATGTCTAGAGGGTAACTCAAAATTTGATATGTTTCATCAGCAGGATAAAGGATAGTTTCAATATGGAAGGGGAAGAACCTCATACGACACTCTTGTCCCTTCCTGAGGAATTACTTGCTAAAATTTCTGTGAACTAAAGCTCACATAGTATTGAAACCTTTTCTAATGTCCAACTTTCTTGCAATACACTCTACGACATATCAAACACCTCCTCCATAACATGGAATCATCAAGGATCATGGATCACTTGTGATCAAATCTTAAGCTCACATCTCTTTCACCTTTCTCGGAAAGGGAGGTACTATCAGGGTATTTTCAAATACTTCACCCTGTCCAGAGAGTATGATACACTTTTTGATTTTAGAATAGCTGTCGAAGAGGGAGCATCCGAGCAGCCTATATGTATATAGTCTTGGATTCTGGTATTTTTGGAAACATAGGATATATATTAGAAGAACCATAATTTGAAAATTTCAAAGATGGCTCTGAAATTCTATTTTACAAAAACCTGGTACATATTGATGTTTTGAAACAATTTGTTAGAAACATTTATTTTTGAAAGGTGAATCATATTTTCCATCAGTACAATCCAAGTTGCATGGACTGCGTCTGGACTAAGGAAGTAGAAGTCTTTGAAATTGCATTGAGGTATGTTTACACTAGGTGGACCCTCACTCTCCGTGATTGATCTGATAATGATGGTTGTGGAATGATTAATGGTGGTGCGTAAGCAACCCTGAAGTAATGTTTAAATTTGAGAGTTCGTTTTGTATGTAATCAAATTATAAGGATGCAATTTTTTTAAGGGGGGAAGATTGTAACGACCCAAACATTCATTAATGAAAATTCCTCTTGATCTAATTAAATGTCTCATTATGTAAAATGTCTATATAAAATGTGAACTTCATTGGTTTTTTGTTTTTGGATTTTAAAATATCATTAGTAATCGTGAACGTTTCTAATATAGTTGTTGAACAGTGATCACATGATTAATGTAAATATAGGGCTTTAACAAATCCAATTTACTTAGACAAAGGAAGCAATGGCCTCATCTAGTAGACATTCCCTGTATGAAGCCTATTTTCCGGAGCTCGGAAAGGAGGTGGTGTCATTGGTCTTCACTATTGACCAATCCCAAGTTGAGCTTCAACATGTTAATCTCTAATGGAACCACCTACAAGAGATGTGGAAGTTGATAGAGATTACCACCCGAGCAATGTTATCTGAGCCACCCCAAGAGTCTGTCACCATCGCACACCTTAACTTTTGGCCTTATGTGGGTGTTATAAGGGGTTATATAACAAGACATTAGCACTATGATTATGTTAATTATTTTTTTATATAATAATGAATATACATTCATTTTATTATTATTACTTTGTAAATAGTTTTTAAAGCGCAAATAGTATTTTTAGTTAATATTCCACTAAGAAATCTATTTTAATGAATAACAGGATTTTTTAATTAAATGGTATTTTAATAAAATATTATTATAATTATAAAATTAAGTTTTATTAAATATAAATGATCATATAATTTTATGAATTCAATTATAAATTTTATTATGGTTTGAAATCCATTTTCGTCAAAACCCATGTATTTTTGATAAATGTTGGTTTTTATTTTAAAATTAAAAATTACAATATTTAGAAAATTATTTAGATAAAATGAATATTATTTTTGTAATCAGAACATCTAAATTATCCAATGGTGAATTTTTCATAATAATCTGAGACCATCAAATTTTTTGGTACAAATTAAATATCGTTTAAATATATAATGTGTTTTATGACATCATAATGATCCAATAGTGATATAATAAAATAATATAAATGATATGTTCAGAAAATATATGTTCTATCCTTAAAATAATGTGATTTTATATTTTTTTTATTAATTTTATGATTCCTTAGTGGACCATCCATGACTTATAAAACATTTTATCTTTTTAAATTGTTTTCCTCGAGAGTGTGACTCACCTCCACATAAGAAACCCTATTATTTTAAGAAGTTAGGCCATTGTACTTATAATATATTGTTTTCAAATCCCATTTGGTAAAAACCATCGGTAAACCCCATGTTCTGGTTTGTGGTATTGATTAGTTTAATGTGAGGTGTCCCAAACCTAAATAATAAAGAATTCCTTCTCCTTTCCTATATAAACCCACCCAAACTCCCACTTCCTCTTCACTAAAATACTTTGGAGTTCGTCCAACCTCTTCCCTCCTCTCTCTAGAATCCTAACAAGGAGCCCAAATCTCCAAAGAAGCCTCTATCAAGCCTCTCCCAAGCCTTTGGCATCACACTTCCAAGTAAGGGATTCTCACTTTCCTTATTTATGTCCAAGTTTCCTTATATTGTTATGACCTTTTAGTTTCAATTATAAAAATTGGTGTATGCTTTATAACCTCGCCAATACTTGCCTCTTCATGTTTTAATAATTATTGATCCCCTTTCTCTCTCATTAATTCCTCCCTTGTCCACCCATTACCATGCCGAAATTCTGTAAGGAATTCCTCTCTCCTCATTTACATTCAATCAATTATTTTGTTTTACGTATTTAAATTCCATTAAATTTGTTGGGACATGAATCTATATGAACCCCTTACTATCCATATCTTGTATATTTGATGAGATGGTCATTTCTCTCTCATCAACCATTTTTATGAATTCTTATTTCACGCTGTTATGCTGCCGAGATTGCACCACATTTTTCCAAGCCTAGCTCATAGTGTAGTGAATACCATACCCATGTCTCTATCAATGGTACTCATATTTATACACATATACATATTTAATGGAACTTTACTTTATTTATTCCACATTCATTATTCGTGTAATAAAGTATTATGTTGATAGATTCCTTGTTATATGATCCATGTGGAACACTTAAGAATTAAATTAAATGTTTATGACGGGTGCGCCCTAATAGTGCTCTAGTGCATTGGGTAAAGTATAGTATCATGATACTTAATTTTCAATTTGTGTTGACTCATGATAATTCAAGTGATATGAGGTTTTACCCATGCTTCTTGTGTAATGAGGGTTTACTCATGCTCTATGTGCAATGTGCCTAGGCTCATGCTAATTCCATGTTAAGTATTGTTGCCACATTTCCATGTTATGATTATCATGCTTTATCATGAATTTATGTTCATGTTTCTCTTGTTCTCCATTGATATGCCTATTGTATAACATGTTCTGTACTCCTCATGTTATTCCATTTTTATTCCCTTACTGGGCTTTATAGCTCACCCTTTTCTTATGCATGTCATCAGGTTATCCTATGCAATGCTAAGTATGAGGGAATGTTATGGTCATGTAAAGGAAGTTTTCAATAAAGATGTTTTGTTTCATGTTTTAAGTTGTTATTTAATGATCCTATTCCCCAAAGATGCTAGACCAATTTATCTTCTAAGTTGTATCAAGTTAAGTTTATGTAATAAATCATGTTTAAGTGCGTAATAAAGATAAGGGTTGTTATAAAAACCTCTATTAACAATTTTTGGGGGTCAAAACAATAAAAAAAAGTGTCATATTACCCTAAAATCACAAAACCATGACCATAGTTTTAATTTTCAAATTTAGAAACTGATAGAACATCCTTACGAATTATCATTTTCCCATTACGGTTGTAACCACATTTTTAGTATTTTAAAACACTAAAACATGTTTGAAATTGTAAAACCCATATAAAATGACCTTATATTGATGTTAAATCATGGAAAAACATGGATAAGGTTTATTTTGTTATGTATATGCAGAAAAAGTGTCAATATGACGTGTGGTGTGGTTGTAATTACTCGATATACACTTCTGAAAGGTACAAAAGCCATTAAAAACAAGCGTGAGAGGGTCAAAATCAGGAAAACAATTTTGTATTCCCTTAAAGTCATGGTAAAATGATCATATATTTAATTTAAAAATTTAAGGACAGGTGGAATTTCATTCCGAATTACATTTTTCCCATTATGGTCGTAAACATTTTTTTAATGTTTTAAATCAATAAAATGTGTGTGGAATAGTCAAAATAATAGAAAAAGACCTCAGATTGATATGATATCAGTTGAAAATCACTAATGGGATGTTTTTTATGTGTATGTATAGAAAACAAGTCAATATATTGTGTGGTGTGGTCATAATTACTTATTATACACTTCTAAAAGGTATAAAAGCCTTTAAAAACAAGTTTCAGGGGGTCAAAACTAGGAAAACAACATCACATTTCCCTAAAATAAGGGGGGAAAGATCTTATATTTAATTTTGAAATGTATGAAATCATATCATTCCATCCCTAATTATGTTTTCTTGTTATGGTCCTAATCACGTTTTTAGTGTTTTAAAACACTAAAATGGGAGTGTAATGGTGAAACCCATATTAAACAACCTCATATTGATGTGAAATCATGGTAAAACCACTGATGAGTTATTTTTGACATGTATATATATAAAATTTTAAATTTTACATGCAGTGTCGTCAGAATTACTCAATATACACTTCGGAAAGGTACAAAATCCTTAAAAAACAAGTGTTTGAGAGTCAAAACAAGGAAAAAGACTTTGGATTTCCTTGAAATTATCAAACATTTAACATAGATTAAATTTTGAAATGTAGTAACTGAGGACATGACATTTTGAATTATGGTTTTCCAGTTATGTCCATAAAATCATTTTTAGTGTTTAAAAAAACTAAAACAGGAGTAGAATGGTCAAACCCATTGAAAATGGCCTCATATTGATTTCAAATCATGGTAGAACCATGGGTGGGTTGTTTTCTAAATATAGTACATGTTTTTATATCAAAAGATTTTAAAAAAATTATTCTGTAAATTTCAATCACACCTCACACGCTTTAAAAATATATTAGAATATTTACTTATCCCTTTTCAAATTCAAGTGTTAAATATTATCTTAAATAGGTATGTTTATGTTTAGAAAGTGTTTTTCATCATATATTATTTTTTAATATTAACATTTATTATATTTTACTAATAAAATAAAAAAAATTATGTGCAGCATTCAAAATATATTTCGTGTCTTTTCTCTTTCACATTTATTTTCTTAAATGTTATAGTTTTCACTGTAAGTGGAAGATACCAGCCTTAGAAAGGTGTTTGACCATTCTAATCCATGAAATTACTTGAAAGGAGATCGTGATGGTTCTTATTTTTTGTTGTATGTTAAAATTTTATCAATTATTCTACTCTAATTCTAATTTATTATGTTTCATTTTAATTTTTTTTTCTTTTTTGTTATTCTTGGTGAGATGAAGTGGTCGATTTTAATTGATGAGATGATGTTGTGGTAGAAAAATTTAGTGGAGGTCATGATGTGGATTCATATTGGGAATGGTTTATTATTGTACATATTATATATATATATATTTAAAATTGAGCTATTTATTGACAGATGTATGAGTTGACTGAGATTAAGGTTATGATGACTAGATGTTTGTATATGATTACAGATATATGATATATGTTTGATGGTTTAGTCATATATTTATCTTTTAGTTTATTACATGTTAGGTTTCTTATATTTATATATTTTTATTGAATATTAAAAAACTTATTTATCATCGGTTTTAAGTAACCACTACTAAATACATTATATATAAAATGTTTAGCAACATTCACGGTTAACCTATGCTAAAATAAATTGCTTCTATTATGTTCTAAAGGGGTTTATTTTATTTTATTTATATCTCTATTGAATATTTTTTTTAATAAATTAACTAGCACTAAATATATAAGTGACCAACCCACCATGAAATTAATGAAATTGCTGCTAAATGATTGGAGACCATGAAATACATGGTTATTTTAATAAATGATGCAATAATATTAGGTGGAATTTTAAACCACCACTAATCCACGAATAAAATGCCACTACTTTACTCTTTGTTGTTTAATAAGAAAACTAACTTAGGTTATGAGCAATATCCTTACTTTCAAGAAGCATCCTTATCCACAATGTGGTGTAACAATATTAGACCTCTTTATGGGACAACAAACTCCATCATTTAGTGGGACCACAAACCCATTTTTAATAGAGCAATGGATAAGTTCCTTAGATAATATATTTCTCATTTTGGTAAGTAATGAAAGGTATAATTATATCGTGTAAGTTTATCATCTATTGGGATATATAGATCAATGCAGGTTATTAATTCAAAACACAATGGAGGAAGGTGAAATTTCAAATATGGAATGGAAGGATTTTAAGGAAATCTTCATGGAGAAATATTTCCCTCATGAACAATGAGCATATATGGAGAGACAATTCTTGAGACTGATACATAAAGAGGATGAAAATTTTACTAAGTATGAAACCAACATTACAAGGTTATAAAGGCATGATGTGCACTACATACATAATCCAAAGATAAAGATTGATATTTTCTTTTATGTTATTAAAACAATCCTCAAATGGCAATGATATTTCAAACATTCTCATCATACAAGGATATAGTATTGTGTTCCATCATGAAAGAGAAATACATCTTCAATTATTATAGTTCTAAAGGTAAAAAGGATAATAAGAGGATGGAAGATCAGAAAATGGATTAGCAGAAGAAAACAAAGAAGGATTTTTTCACATGTGATAACTATCGGAAGAAACACCTCTCTTCATGCTCGAAGGGAATATAAGTTTGCTAAAAGTTTAAGAGAAAGTCCATCAGGCTCATGATTGTAATGGAAGGAAATAATATATGGATGTCCAATGCTTCAACTGTAATGAGATGAGGAACTATTAAAATTAATGTCCCAAGTGTCAATGTAATATTACTAAGGAGAAAAAAAGGGATCCAGGCCAAGATCATCTGTTACTAAAGTCAAAGGAGAATAATTAATGCATTTGTGTTTTTGGATTCAAGAATTATTTTCTGTTATTCTGGTTATAAGAATCATGAGATATATAAGGGTTTTACTGTAGAAATTTTTCTTTATGAAATTGGAAGCATGTGATGAATAACACCAGTAATCAAGAGAAGTGATTTTATTATGTGTTGATCTTATTAAAATAGTGTACTTGAAAAATATAACCCTAAATATGTGTTTTATGTTGATATAATACTAAATAGATGTTTATGGTATAGTATTGGAGACCATGAATGTGGTTAGTGATCTAATGGTTTATGTTGTGCTATAATTATAAGATTTTGGGATTTAAAGACTACCTCAGATTTTATTTTTGTAACAATGCATGTTTTCATTAAGGTTAAAAGGTGATCAAGAAATTAAAATATTTTTTATGTGATAATAAGATATGATTTATGTTTTTTGGGGGAAAATTGGATGTTAAGTATCCTTTCATATTAATCTTTGGTCTTTTAATTCGGATAGACATATTTTGGATGGGACTTAAGGTTAACTACTTATGGAATTGATTTGACGATATCATTGATTAAGATAACATAATTATTTATCATATTGGATGACTTGTTCTATCCTTTTTGGTTTCAGTAAACATTTAATGTCTGAAGGAATAACATATGGATCATTTGATCAAAATGCTTCAGCCATAAAAATTCATCTTGAATATCCATATTTTGGTTTATAAAATTATGTGAAGACAGATCAAAGCACAAAAAACGATGAGATTATGACATAGAAAGGAATAAAGTAAGTTATTTTCTCAAGTTATTATCTTGTTATTAATAGAAACCATCAACTCTAAGAAAAGTATTTTGGACCAAAAAAGACACCGTGTCACTTTTTATGATAAATTAATGGTCTTTTAGCCAAGCACAAATTCATGGTCTTATGATGGTAGACATTATAATGACCATGTTCTATATAACTCTCTTTCAAAAATTGATAGTTGGATTTCTCTTACATGACCATATTTTCATGAATATTATCATCTTTCATAATCTTATTTTTTTTGTTACCTTCGCATTTCTCTTTACCTCCTTTTAAGAGGAGGTTTTATAAACCCTTTCACAGTGATGGATTTGCACAAATAAATATACAAGTATCAAAATTATTTTTTAAGTGTAGTTTTAAACCATGAGGATGAAATATACTGATGGAGGTAGAAATTAATACCCCAAGATTTTATGGTATGTCTCTTTTTAAATTTATCTTCTTTGATAGTGTAAATTACACAGAACACAGAGATTAAACAAATTATTATGTATTATTATTGTAATAGTTATCACCTAGACATTGGAATGGAAGGAATAAAATAGATTATATAAATTATGAAAATATATTTTACATATTTATAAAATATTTTTTTTTGTTTCTAATTAATTATAAATGAAAATAAAAATGAATTGAACATAAAATATGTGTTTTTTTATAAAAACAATATTTTTATAACCACAATGAAATGTTATATCAAAAATTTGAATTCATCAATATTAGTGAAAGAGATTAATAATATTAAAATTTTACATATTTAATCAATGTTTATCTTAAATTCAACTAATATGTTTGATGGGATTAATACAAAACAAAATCTGATTTTACGCATAAAAGACTATATATTTTTCAAAATACAGTTTTAACATTTTTTAATAGCATTCTTTTTTTAAGAATAAATTTTGAATCTTTAATAAATTCAATTGAACAAAATAAAAATCATTTTTAAAATATTAATGTCAAAATTTTCTTAGGGTGAAATATTTGTATTTTTCTGAAAATATTTATTTTCCAATGAATAGTGAAAATCCTGATTTTTATAAAACTGTAATTTTTGTTATATTAATATTCTATTTGTGATAAGAATAGTAACTTTACATATTTAAGTATAAATAAATATTGGTATCTTGAAAATGAAAATATTTTGTATTTATATCATTGAATAAGTAAGTAGATTTCTTTAAAAAGCTAAATTAAGTGTTGATATTTTTCTGAAACATAAATGTTTATTTACAATTTTATAATTAAATAAATGATTTTAAATATTTTCTTATTTTCATAAAATGGATTCAAAAATTAATATTCTATTGTCTTATGATTATAATATAATTTTATGAGGCCTTAATTAATTTTTAAAATTATCATAAAATTGGTTATAATATTAAAATCGCTATTTTTCGTGTAAATGATGAATTATTTAAAAATTATATTTATCATATTTTTAAATTTTTTTCATAAAATATAGTCTATTTTTTAATTATACTTGTCTAACAATGTATAGGGTGAATTTTTTGTTTTTTAAATGGTTCATTTTTTTTGAATAATGAAATATAGTAATTTACGGCATATAGAACTATAAGATAAATAAAATATTTGTTGAGTCACCACTAATTTAAGAGACATAATTTTAAAATCTTCTTAAATATTTACTTTATTTAGTCATGATAATCAATCTATTCATATTCTTGATCCAAAATAATAAACTAATGAATATAATTATTAAAGAACACCCCTCTCCTCCACTATATATACCTCCCCTTCTCCTGACACCTAAAAATCATTTTAGATTGTTTATATTCTTCCCAATTCCCCTAAAAAACCTATTAACAATGTCATAGTATTACAGATATCACCAAAATTCCATTCCCATGTGCCTTAAAGAGGTTCTCATAGAGAATAAGTTCAAGTGGTAAAATCCACTTTTGTTTTCTTTTAATTTCTTTGTAGTTATTTTATTTTCTTATCCTATCCTCACCTCATTATACCAAATTGATATGATAAGTATTTTATAATTTATATAGTTAAATTTTCTTATGTTAATGGTATATAAACAATCCATTCTTTACTCTCTCCTATTTATTCTAAAAATGAAAACATTGTCTGTGAGGTGCCGATTTGCTGCATTCATGGATGATGAGTTTTTTTTTTCAATTCCACCTTTAATTCTGGTCATAAAACAATTTTTATGTTTAAATCAAATCATAATATATGTATTAAAAATTATTTAATGTTATATAACTAGTATATATATATTATTAATTAATAAGAAAAAACAAGTTCATGATGATCGAAAAAATACCAATATAATCTAAATGGTTGTTATTAATGTTTTATATAATGAATCATCCTCATATCTAAAAAAAAATGGATATATAAGGCCATTAAATATTATTTAAGTACATTAATAACATTTAATTTCAATTCTGAATAACTATTCCTATTTTACATGATCTTCCATACATGTACACAAGTAAACCAATCATAAAAATGAAGGAAATGAACACTCTTGAATGGTACAATTGGATCTTATAACTCATCAAAAAACCATAAATGAACTTAATAACATTATAATAAATAAAATAATTTTTTAATAGGTTCTATATTAAATTATTAATGAATATAACTTCATTATACAGGACATTAAGTACAAGTGTTGAACGCTTTCAAACATAAGGTAAGGGTTTCTCCCCAAAGATACATTTTTCATTTGGGTTAAGCTTTCTATCTGTTTATCCAAAGGTAATTATTAATTATTTTTATATAATTATTTTAAATTTTATTTATATGTTCCAAACTCTTGTATCTATATCATTTAATATTTTTGGAGGGGAAATACATGTTTTATAAGGTTTCCTTCTTGGTTCTTCCTGATAAGAAAGTCCGATTAAAGGGTACCTCTCAATTCATAACCATTTTAAAGTATAGTCCATAATATTTTTTAAGAAACCATTGTATTTCATAAAAATATAATTTTCTCATGAAAAAATATCTTAGTTCATTTATGTTTTTATGAAATTAATTAATCATTTTCCACTTTAAATACACTTTTATATTTTCTCTTAAAATTCACCAATGTGGATCATTTCTAAATATTATTAAACACTCTTTTTACACGTTTTCACTTCAATTTACAAATTTTAGTTAGAATATAATTTTAATATTCCTCAAATATAATTTCATCCTCTTTTATTTTATGGGATATACATTTTTATAAAAATACAAAATTATTTTCCAAAAGAACTTTTCTTTCCAAAATTAAAAGTGTATTTCTCCCATGAATTCCACAATGATATTATTAGAGTATTTTCATCTGTTTCAACACACTCTATTGAATTTTATTCTTTATTGAAATTTATATCTTATGTTTCCATCAAACAAATTTTATTGAATGTTTTATGATTATTTCGATTGGGGTTGTATAATCTTGATACCATTTTCCATATTATTCTTGACGGTTTATGATTATGTTTATTATTTGGGGAAAGTTATTAACATTTCATATTATTTTTTAAATATGAATGTATTGTTTATTATGTTTCAAAAGTTTCATATGAATAATGAATTGGACTTAGTAAGTTCAAGGGGGCCCTGGTATATCCCCTCAATGCATTGGTAGGTCTCATGAGACAAACTAGACTGAGTTTTAAACCATTTATGTATGGTATATTGGATGAAGCCTTGGCAGTATGTTTATGATGCCTATCATTATGAATTCCCTCATTATGAAAATAGTAATTTATATTCCATGTTATTATTCAACTAGTATAATATCTATGTTTATGTTTTATTCTAAAGTGATTATTTATATGGATTTATTTAATTAGGTTTTATTCCTTCTATATTATGCGCAATTTTTTGTTTTAATGGCATGTGTGATGCGTTATTCACCTTGCCTTATTTTTTCTATTTATGATAGCTTCTAATTTATTTCTTACCCTTACTGAGAATCAGATCTCCCCCATTTATTATGTTTTATTTTTTCCCAAGATGTGAAGATGTACATTATAAATGACTTAAAGGGATAATCTAGGAGTTTATGGGTGTTTCCAATGGAGTTTATAATTTTATTTCATTACGAGTTGTAACCTAAAACTTAGATATTTATATGGTTTTATAAAGATAATAAACTTTTCATTCTTTTAGGATTTGATCTCTTGTTCTTAGTATCAATGTAATAATGTAAGGCACCAGTTTTGGGCTACTGGGGTTGGGGTCATTACACCAGACCCAACGCATTTTCTCAACTCTGAAGAAATAAAATTAAAACCTGATATGACTTACTATAAATAGACTCTAAATATTAATGAAACTATTGAAAAGATTTTGAGGACGCAAACAAAATGACCAGTAAAGGTACTTTAGAGAAATCATAAAATAGAGGAAGAAACATAGGAACTAGAGGATACTATAAAGAAGAACCACCCATATCTACTTAAAAGGAAATATTCATGGAAAATTATAGTAAAAATTTTTATTAGGAGGGTAGAATGTGATATCCTAAGTTTTTTAAATAATATTGTGTTTGATTATGTATAGAACAACCAATACCGAGTTTAAACAAAGCATGAAATATTATTATATACTCAATATAACCTAGATGTTGAATTGGTGTGTATGATTAGAAATAACCATATTATTAAATATATGTGAATTTATTATTGAAAAAAATTATTCTTATGAATAAACACTCAAGTTTTAGTAAATTCATTTTATTTTTCAAACATATGATTTCTTCAAAAATTATTTTTATTTTATTCCATGAGAAAATAAATATAATTAATTTTACACTCTAAAAAATATTTAATAAAAATTATTCATTTTTAAAATTTTTATATACAAATTATCTTATGGTTAATTCCCGATATTTTTCTGGAAAGTTTGATCTTTCAATGAATAGTGAAAAAAATAATTTTTATTGAGAATATTATTTTGGTTTGAACCATTTGAAAAGATAAATTTTAATTTAAAATGGTTTCAAATTATAATTAGTTATATTTTGTTATTATTAATATAATTGAGTTCATTGTAATCCATTTAATTGTTTAATTTAGAATAGAAACATTTTTATAATTAAGGAGGCATTTTACTAAGAAGTAGTTTTTCATTGTGTTTTTATGGTTTAATTTTAAATTAAATTATTCTACTTATGTGTTTTAAATATTAAAAATAGATTCAACTTTTTATTTCCTGAGGTCCAACTTTATTAAATTGTTTCTTTTTATTTTTTATCACATGAATAGTTACCTTAGGAATTTTTTACCACAATAAAGGGTAAATCGAGTAATTAAAGATAAAAATAAAATGATAAAGACTATAAAATTGTCCTAACATAATAATTAATCATATTTTCTGAGTATATTTTGTCCATAATTATCTAATAATCTGTTATTCATAGTTTTATGGCCGTTTTTCTTAGATTATGGACTTTTTAGTATTTTATTTCCAGAAAAGTTAAACATGTCACACTCTTGTTTTTAATAACTACCGTATTTTTAATATGAGATTATCCATAATATATGTTTAACTAAAAATATTATATTAAATTATATAATATATATCTTCATCATGTTAATTTAGTTTTTATTTTTACTAAATAAATAATTACCTTAAATGCTCACACAATGCTGACTTAGTAATTATTCAATTAATTGAAATATCAAATAGATGATATTAAATATTTAAACTAATATTTTTTTTATATAACGTGATATAATAATTTTATATATTTCCATGAAATTTTATAAATAAAATAAAATATTAGGTTCAAATTGTAATTGTTGTATTTATATTATTAATGTTAATATAGTGAATAATTCTCAAAATTGACAAAATTGATATTTTATAATAAATAATACTTTATTAAATGATATAAAAATTATAAAATTCATAAATTCATAAAAATTAATTTTATATAGTTAATTACATATACATTTGTCCATTTATTTGGTTTTTGTCATTTTATAGCAACATTATTAACCCTAGAGCATGCGAAATTTTAATAGTACGGTAATTGTCAAAATGGTTAACAGGAGGTTAAAACAAAATGAAAAGGTTAAAATAATCAATTTATTTGATAAGAATATTTATACCCATACTCATCCTATATTGTAAATAAAATATTTTTTATCTATCTAGTAATCAAAATTAATTTATAATAATTTAATATTTAAAGAAATTAGAAAGACTCCCCTCAAATAAATTATAAAAGGGAACCTCCTTCATCACTTCTTTACATCACTCTGTGCCATATAGAAAGACCATACCCTATAAATTAATATTAAAAATATACTTATAAAAGTTATAGAGTTTCTTATCCATCTAAAACACCAATAGTAGGTCCCTTAAAAAGATATCTAAATAGAGTCCATCAAACAAGAGGTAATCATCTTTATTGACCCTTTCATGGTATTTCTTCATCTAATTTATATTCATGTGTTGTTTCCTTAATAAATTAATAAATGCATTATAATAAATATAATTATATTTTATTATGATAATTTAATAACCATATTCCATATTTTATCCATTCTAACAAAAATAAAAGCATTGTGTGTGCGTACAGCTTACCATCTCCACACAGCGATGTAATTTATTTTTCATCCCCACTTTACATGGATGGTTATAATGATTGAAATAATTTATATATATATGATAATTATGACATGATATTTATTTTTTAAAATTAATATAGTCCACTTTCTTACCCATTAAATCATTTATAAATTATATCTCCACCCGTGCATATGTACAGTTTACCATCTCTACGAAGTGATGCAACTCAGTTTTTGCGTCCACCATTAAAGAATGATTCTAAAGATGTATCTAATGAATAAATATGATATATATAAAAATAATATTATTATTTATATAATAGAACTATATTTTATTCAAAATAACTGGAACTTTCATGACAAAACATGCAAGGAAAAATGATGCTGTTAGCACCCGCAACAAGGGTAATAATGAAATATTATAAACAAAAGGGTGATAAGATTATATAAGAGAATCTCAGATTATCTTAAAAAATAATTTGTTTCTGGTATTAAGTAATAAAAAATTTAAAACTATTATACCAGATTTTAAATCATGTTTAACTAAAGAGAAGCATGAGGTAAGGGATTGAATCTCAATTTCCACTCCATTGAGACATACTCGGTATTATAAACCTGTTTACATTTATGTGGTGTATCTAATACCACTTTTAAGTAAATAACATTAATATATATTTATTCATGATTATTAAAGTTCATTTAAATTTTACTCTCAATAATAGTTTTGATATTATCTTCCAACGTTTCCTATCTTTAAGACTTGAATCAAGAAAAGAAATGTTCAAAAGAAAAACTGATCTTATTTCTCTTTTGAACAGGTGTATTTTTATTTTATATCCATATTTTATATAAAATATTTCCAAAAAAATATGTATATATAATGATTTATAAAAATACATTTAACCCATGTTTGAATTTTAAAAAATGGTTTTAAAAGGAATCTTTTTGTTATTTTCCAAATGAGATATTTATAACTTTTCTGAAAAAAGTACATAGAGAATATTTTTTAACTTATAAGAAATGAGAATATTTTCCCATAATTATGAATAATATTTTATTTTAATATTTATTTACAACCCTACTAGGTTTTTTTCAAATAAAATGTTTTACATTATATTTGTGCAGTTTTTTGAATATGAGATTTCAAAAATGGAAAGGTTATTTTCCTCATGAATGTTTTAAGGATATTTTAATGGAATTTATATTCATTAATGAAAAAAAACCTTTATTTTACTTATTCAAAACTAGGTTTATTTTTTTATGATAAAACCCTTTGACACATTCCCTGAATTTTGATCTCAGGATGTTACATTTCCCTAAAATATCTATATTCTCAGTATCATAGATATGATTATTTCCTAAATTGTATACCATCTGACAAATGGTATATTACTATGGAAATTATTTGATTGACTAGAGAAAATGTTGATAAATATGTACTATTTTTACATTATAGATATTTTTTATAAGGCATATCTTTTTTAAATTTATCTTATCATTCTATATATGATAAATTCTTTGGACATGCTGTGATGGATGGGGCTTGTTTATAGATATCCCCTCGATGCATCGAAAGGTCTCATGAGACAAATCGGTTGGCCAAATTAAATGGGTTTTTACCTATAGTTTTAAACTTCCTTGTGAAACATCTCTATAGTAGAGGAATCATGATTCCTGAGAACATGAAGTCTAATATTAAATATTTCATTCATTTATAATTTAGTAATAATTAATATCCATGAGATTTTCGAACTCATATTATCTATGGATTCATCTCATTATAAAGTTATTGATTTAATGGAAAGAATTATCTGTTATTTACCTTTTCATATTGATTATTAAATATTTACTCATAATAGTTTCCATTGTACATAACCCTTCATGAGTGGTTTATCTCACCCTTTGTTTTCTTTCCCAAAGATATGAAGATGACATCTTGGAATGAATTCAATGATGTAGATTACTTTACTTTATTATGTTCTATTTTTTATTACCAATTTAATAATAGAAACGTGTATGTATATTGTTCTTCAATACTACTTAATAGATCAATCCTTGTAAATTGGATACCTTGTATCTTATGCCAATATAATAAAATAACTCATTATTTTGGGATTCTGGAGTTGGTGTCGTTATAGTAAAAGTATGTAAACTTATATGGTAAGGGAGTAACATGTTTAAAAAATGTTTTTTATGTACTGAAGGTTTTTATCTAACTTAACTTCAATTCACTATATTATTTATCAATTTTTGAGGCACTTTGTATTAGAGTGACTTCTAACTATTTTATATTTGGGGTATTTTAAAAAATGTCTCTCCTTATCAACTATAAAAGGGAGCTCCATCCCCTCACTTCTTCACAACTCTAAAGTCATTTTTATTAACAAAAAGCTACCAAATTATCTCCCAAAAATATTTATCCACATTTTATATGTTATTTTATTCCCAAAAGACCAACCATATGGCCCTTAAGAATAGATCCATTGGAGGTTTCTCTAAGAGAAGGTAATCATCATAACGTTGATATTTCATTTCATTTCTTCTTTTACAACATTAAATTTTGTATTAAAACTTAAAATATAATAAATCTAATATATATTATACTAATATGTTTTTAATTTTATGTTATAAAATTTATTTATCTCTTTCTCTATCGAATGGGAAACAAATCTATCGATCTTATGTACAGTGGACTACCGCTTCGTGACCTAATGTAACTTTTTTTTCATAACCGACTCATATGGATAGTAATAATGATGAAAATAATGAATTTATATGATAAATATTACATGTTATTATTTCTATAAAATTAATATACCATCCACTTCATTTTTATTTCATGCATTAAGTGAATGATATCGTCACAGGTGCATATGTAGGGCTTACTGTCTCAACGATATGATACGATTCATTTTCCATGTAAAACTTTTAAGAATGGTTATAAAAATGTATCTAATGGGTAAATATTATATTTATAACATTTTCATCATTCTTTATATGATGTATTTATATACTATGCACAATAACTCAAACTTTCATGATAAAACATGCATGAGAAAACAAGGATATTAACACCTAAAACACTGAAAATTATGAAATATTATTAACTAAAATGTGGTAAGATGTTATAATAGGGTCATATAAGATATTATAAATATGAATATGGTTATTATATAAATTAAAAACATCCTTAATACCACTATACAGTATTATAAATCATGTTTAACTATGTAAAGTGTGATATAATGTATTTCATCTAAATTTCCATTCAATAGAGAGATATTTGTTATTATACACTTGTTCAATTGTATGTGGTTTATATAATTCCCATTTTATGTATTTAAAATTAGTACTTATATATTAATTATTTTTAATTTTTCAATTTAAGTATATTATTTTAAAGTATTACAATTTTATAATTACCAATGGGGTGAGAATATATTTTATAATGTCACTTTCTTTTGGGATTGCTTTTATTCTCATTGAAGGAATATAAAATTTATTCCCTCATAATCTTCAAAAAATTATTATCCAATATAAATTTAAGGATTTAATAACTGTTATTCCAAATTTTCCTCTTTTTGATACTTGAATCAAGCAAAGAAATGTTTAAAATAAAATCTGATTTTATTTCTCGATAAATTTGATATATTTTTCTTCCATATCCATGTTTTTCAAAATTATTTTACAAGAGTAATTTGATTTAATAAAATGATTTATTATGTATATTTTAGGTTATCCTTTAATTTGAATAATTATTTTAATGTAATTTTTATACGATTTTTCAGAAGTGATGTTTTCAACAAAAATCCAAAAGGAATGTTCTTTTTTAACACATATGATGCTAACGAACTTCCCCACCACCAAAACCATATTATGAAATGTAGATTATTTAAAAAATGCTTTTAAAAATAAGACCCTTTTAATAAACATTATTCAAATAATTCACATATATTCTCTTTATTCTCCCAAATAAAATGATTTTATTTTAAAAACCAATATTCTCAATGAACTGATGGTTGCTTATTATTTCTTGATTAATTTTGTGATTGTTAAATTTATATTGTGACAATAAATGTTTTGTGATAATTTTTCATTACAAATTAAATTTATCTTATATATCCATATTGTTTTATCATGTATATCATTATTTGATAAACTATATACCATTTGTATATATGGTGTTTAATTTGAATGTTATTTGATTAACTGTAGAAATATTGATAAATCTATATTTATTTCTCAATATAAATGTTTTTTAATAAGGCTTATTTTTTATAAATTAAATAGATAATTTGATATTTCAGGAAATCTTTGGACATGCATTAATAGGTAGGTCCCATAATTATGTAGCCCCTTGATTCATTAGTGGATCTATTGAGGCAAATCAGTTGGTCATATTAAATTTGTTTTTACCTATTGTTTTAAACTATCATGTGAAATGTTTTAACAGTATAAATATCATGATATTTGAGATAATGGTGTATAAAATTATGCTTTTACTTAATTTTGATTTCTATTATTATTATCCATGTGATTATTTCATTCATATTGTCCATAGAAGCATTTTTTTCTCAATTTATTGATTAAATTGTATTTTTTAGTTATTTACCTTGCCATATTAATTATGTCTTATCTAATTATGATTTTCAAGTTATTTGTTAAGTATATTGTGTGTTCATTTGTTAACCTTATCATATTGGTTATTAATGATTAATTCATGATATTATCTTCTCTAAGTAACCCATATTTAGCATTTGAGCTCACCCTCATTCTGTTTTATTTCCCCATGATATGAAGATGAATTTTCTGAATGAGTTCAAGGATGATAAATTTTTTCCATTACTATGTTTTATTTTCTATTACCAGAGTAAGATGGGTTTCATCCATATATTTCATTCTCTAAAACTTCTAAAATTATTGTTCCTTTGGGATTTGGAATCTTTTAACCATGCCATTATAATAAAGTAAACCATTGACTCTAGGTCACTGGAGTTAGGTCCATTATAGTTGGTATCAGAGCAAGTTTAGTGGAAACCTTAGGAACTAGATTAATGAATAAATTGATTAGGGGACATAAACCTATGATAGAATTTTAGGATAAGTATATAAGAAAATAGTAATGTTCTCGTAAGGTATAGATTATGTGGGTTTTCTTAGCAATACATACACGTCCAGATACTACAAGTGGATATTGTCTTAGGATCAATGAATCTAGCGATAGTAACCCTAAAAAGAGTTGGTTGAATATATCTTGTCCATAATTATGGTGAATGGTGAGTGTTCCCTTACTCTACACCTATTTTAACACTATTAGGGGATATTTTTAAGATAATTCATATTTTCTTAACAAATCATTATGGATTATTTAAAAATATATTTTTGATTTAAATATATTCCCAATAAAACCATGTTTAAGATTATGATATAAAAATGTATTGATATTCGATTTAAGTTTAGTGTTACACCAGGTAATGACCCGTCTTTTTAATGGTGGTAAGGATCATTAGTTATTCAATTTTAATTCCTTAACCAATCCTAATATTGAATACAAATCATGCTAATGAGGTCTTGGGTGAATTTAGGGATTATTCGGAGCCCAATGCCCCAAAATGGGAAAAAGAAACTAGGGTGAAAGGTTTTTCTACGATTGTGCAACCCAAGGCAGACAGTCATTTGGCTAGTTATATATTTGTGAAAAATCCATTTTACATGGCTTTCACATAGTTAGTCAAACAATTCTTCTAATTGTGCAAGATTCCCCTTAGAAGTAGTGAACATAATATGATTTGAGCACTGTTTGGAAAAACCTTGCATTCAAACTTTGAGCCTATGTATTTTTAGGATAAATTACATTTTTCCCTAAATTATGTTTTTAACCCTTTTTCTTTTCCACCTTATTACTCCAGTAGTTGAGCATGGGTATTCCCCTCCTTTGAGCTCAAGAACACCTCAATCTTGGCATTAACCTTGATCATGAATCTAGTGTCCATTCTTGGATATGTCAAAATCATTGGAGCTATCTCGGTATTTTCCCCTAGTCTCTTAACTCGTATTCAAGTTTTTATTTGGATCGATCATGTTATTTAGTTTCAAGATCATTTGACCTATTTTCTGGGCATCATAACATTTCTCAAATATCTCCCAAACTACATCAAATATATGGCTGATATCGATTGATGCACCATCTATGGACTAGAGGTAGGTGGTCACGTCATTTTCCCTTTAAGTTTTTATGTTTTTTAATTATGTTGTTGTTCCTCATTCTGACCTTTTCTGAGAATCACTTTTTTATTTTTTTCTTTCATATCAAATTGGTATTTCTACCTAGAAACATGGTCATTGTTCTTTTTTTAGTTTTTTATTGATTATAAAAACCTTATATGGTCACCTATTGGGTGTTCCAAGTGGTATTGGAAATTGTGGATAATTGTTCAAAATGATTGGAACTCTTAATTAGTTAATGTATTGGTATTTCAGTGAAATTACCAATGAAATGTGAATGGGTATAGAACCTGAGGCACCTCTAAGGTGTTTGGATCAAACTATAGATTTAATTTCCCATGTAGACATGTTCCTTAATGACAATGTCTCTGTTTAAGTAACCGCTTTGATATTATAAATGGTTTTTACATGTTTTAGTAAGTCGAATGAGTTAAATGGAATTGATCATATGGGTTTGTGTATTAAATATGGTATGATCTTATTTAAATAAAAAGAATAAATTATTTTAAATGGAATAACATAAAATGATGTTAGGGCCATACTTTTTTTTCATGATTAATTGTATGATTTAATTGGAATGTATTTCATTTTATATAATAGATCATGGATAATGAATTTCATAAGAGGTTATGCCTTATGTGTTATATTATAAGTGATTTTTCATATTCTTTATATATGTGGGATTGGTAAAAGATATGGATGGGAGTTAATTACCCATTCTAGTTATAATTATAATACAACTTTATATAGGCTATAATACTATGGTAAGGGATTATTGAGAAATGTGGTATCATGCTCCCTTACATCGGTTGTTGAGCATGATATCTCACACCATTGACACTATTATGAAACTTTCCTTTAATATCCATGTCTCTTTCTTAGATTGATGACATGATGTCTCAATAAATATATTGAGTGTCATGCATGATGTATCACACTCTATTTTGGATATAGGTAATGTACCCTATTTCATGAGATTTTAGGTTTGTTAGACTGGTCATGGATGTCTGAGTTATGCCCCGGTCCTACTAGAAACTAGTAATCCAAGTATATAGCCACTTACATCCACACGTACTTGGTTCATATAGGTGGATACAATATATATAAATATACAATATATATATTATTACTATATATATAGTGATTGATTAGATAATTTTTGGCCATGAGAAAAAGAAATTAGAGATGGCATGTGTCCTTTAGGTACTTGAGTAGTATGGTTATTTATTTATTCAAAATTTCTTTACTTATTCCATTGTACTTGCACACTATTTAGTTATGAGAATTTATTTGATTACACGTATACAACGTTGTTGGTGGTCTACTGAGATTTATATCTCACACCAAACTCAGGATAATTTTGGTACCTGACAAGATCATCAGTCAATAGGGATTGATAAGGGCAAGTTCCCTACTTTAGGATATTAATATTCTTATCTTATATATGGATCTTAAGAGTAGAGTATCTAGATTTTTTGTGACATGCTAGTGGATATGTCACATACATGACTTATTTTTAAGTTATTTTTAATTTAATTTTCATTCTTTCTTTTTTGGGGGGTTTCACGTTCATTTTGGTGGAAATGGTGGGTTTTCAACATTTGATCCAAACCGTGAGGCCATTTTCAGATTTAAAAATAAAGTTTTGTTTTCTTTTATAACTCCTTAGTTTTCAACATTTTACACCTATTCCACTTCCCAATTGGCATCCCCTGGTATATTAAAACCACAATATCAATTTAGACCCCATAGTAATCCATAATAATGACGGATTTGGGTTTTTTATTAAGGTTTTGGTTCATCCCGTAAACTCATTTCTTACTTTAAAATATTTTTTAAATTTTTCAATATCATATTCATTTTTTACTTGTTTACGTGATTCCACCTCCCACCCAAATCCAAAAACCCTATAATCACTCTCATTATCTATTTCACTTCTTTGGATCTCATTTGGATCTCGTATTAGGGGGAAAATATCAGGGTTTCTCAAATCATCCAGATTTGAGAAGTTAATTTTATTCTTTCATAAACCTTTCAATTTTCACTATTTTCCCACCATTTCTATCCCCAATTAACCTAATAATCCTCATTAGATCCTACCTCTTAGTTTTGGTTACTTTGAGATTAAACTTTTGGTGTATTTGGGGCGATTTTCTCAAGATTGTTCAAGGTAAGTGATTCCTTCTTGGTTTCTTCCATTTTCATTAGGTTTTCCTCCCTCTGTCAGGAAGATATAAAATTTACAAAAGTTATGGTTTGAACCTAAAGTTTATTTTTTTTCTTTTGGGTCAAATATTGTGGTTTAGGGTTGGTTTTCACCCCCTTATGGTGTGGCGGTGGTGCGGTTGATGTTTCAAACCAAGTTTTTTGAGGGTTTTGACACAAAAAGGTAGGTGATTCCATGTGTAACCATTTTATGATGAGTTAGAATGCTATATTTACTCATTTTTAATATTTCTCTTATGTTTTGTGTGGTGTGAAAATTTTTTATGGTGGATTTAGTTAAGCGTTTGATTTTATAGTTTCATTTTTGCTTGAAATTGGGTGTTCTTCATGTGTCACTCTTGGGGTATTATTTGGGTGTATTTTATAACATATGACATTGGTATAATAAATATTTTTAGGCTTCCAATTCTTCTTTGGTAGGGTCTTGGTTTTACATTGGGTTTGAAAGAGGGGTTTTTAATGGGTTTTATTTGTAAAACCATGTTACACCTCTCGAAAGTGTTTTATGAAAATGTGTGTGTTTTCATGTGCAAATTTTGTGGTATTATTCGAGGTGATTTTATAATACTTGATAGTGGTTTGTTAAATCGTTCTAGGGATTCCAATTATGTTTTGGATTGGTATTGGTGTGATTTTTCCATGAAAGGTGGTTTGAAATTGGTTTTATGTTAAATGCTTGGGTATACTCCTTAGAATTGTTTTATGAAAGATTGGAATTGTTTAATGATTTATGTAAGAGGTGAAACAATATTGGAAAACTATTTTGGATTGTGTATATTTTTAAATTTTCCATTTTAAATGTGAAAGGGGCTGTCATGTTATGTTTATCCTATTGGAAATGTTTTATAAAAATTTTTAACAGAATTACAAAAATGTGAAGGTGATATGAATGTGATGTGATCTGTTTTGTGTGAGTGTGATGTGAAAAATAGATTTTGTGTATGAAAAGGCTATTATGTAACATGTGATTGGGTTGTTATGTGATGTTTATTGTCTTGGGAAGGATTTTATAAAATCGTTAAAGGATGTGTTGAATTGCGAAAGATATGAAAACTGTGTTGTGGGCTATTTTGGTGTGAGTTGGATTTCAAAATCAATTTGAATAAAAATGGGGATGATATGCTTGTGTGATGTAAATGTGGGATGTTTGGTTGATATGTTATATGGAAGTGGTATTTTCATGTGAAAATTGTATTTCATTACTTGTTGAACTTGTCTTAGCACAAGAGGGAAACCCAGGTATCTAGATGGGTGGACATGTACTAGTATACTAGTGATCCCATGGGGTTTGGACTTAGTTTCATGTAGAAAGATTAACACTTAAAACACTAAATAAACTATTATTATGGTGAGGATTTGGGACCACTATTTTATGGGTATGTTCACTACTAGTGGCTTGTGCATGAGAAAAGATATTGTGATGGTTACTCTCATGGAGATACGAGGTACCTGGGACCCACAACGAGCTACTACCCAGGGGTTATTTCCTATTTCTTGTACTCATTAGATTCTTTACTCCTACCATCGGCATATGGTATGTTTGGCTGGAAATTTCTATAGCTTTTGAATTTTATTTAAAAGTACTGATTCTTTACAATTTCCCAATTTAGAACTTTTTTAATTTTTAGAGTTGCATCTTTTAGAAATTATTACTATAATTTCATGTTTTTGAAAACTTAAATTCTTTTCATCTTTGAATTTTTATTACATGGAATCTCTTAGTGGTGATATCCTACTGGGATTTGGATCACACCCTACTTACACCTTTGGGTGTAAGTATACTTGTTGATTTTTTTGTCATAGGTTTTGGTACAAATTTTGTGCATATGGTTCGGGTTTTAGTGGTCCAATGAGATGCGATGATGTGGAGATGGATTGAGGGAGGAGCCTCTTTCCATGTGGAGGTTCTTCGGCTGACATTTCAGGTTTTTTACCTTTTTAATGTTCTTTGAATTTTTTTTTACGTTTTATAATTAAATTATGAAATTTTATAAAAGATGATTTTATTTAAAAAAATCCAAATTCGTTTTATTTGATTCATTTTCTATTTTAAGTTTATAATATCGGGTAAATAATTCCCAATTTTCATTCTATGACACCTGAGAAACTTGTTCCATCCCATGGGGATCAGAAACGCCCTTTGGGCCTTGTCTTGATCCAGGATTGGTGCCGTTTTTGATGGAGACCAAATTTGGTTCATGATATGATCTGTTTTTTTTTCTTTTTGTAGTTTTTATAGCATTCCTGTATCTACATAACCCATATTCCCCTTTTTATTATCATCATTCTATTCATCCATGTATCATACACTTCTTAGTTTTTTTTCTGATATTTAATCATCTGTTCTGTTTATTTATGATTCCACACTTGTCTATTATATCATTTGTTTTTATTATTTTGCTGTATTGTTATTATAATAGTTAATATTATGCTTTCATTGTTGATTATATATTATTGTATCCACTGTTCCACTCTAATATGTGGTTATATTCTCCCCACTGTACCACCTTTACACCCTCTCTTCTAGTCGGAAGCCTCTAGTATATGGGGATGTGTGCTTGAGGCCATGTGACCTACCACCTTAGGGAATATGTTATGTGGACCCCGAGTTGGGATGTTATAATGTGGTATCAGAAGAGTTTCCTTTCTCACATTAATATTTTAAGACAATAGATTGGATATTGGTAACTCTTTGAACTTTGTCTTAAGCCAAACTTGGTAATTGTGAATCCATGTTCTAGGAAAAGTTCAAGTTTCCAGAATTAAATTTTTTTTACGTTTTCTTATTACTTTTGATATCATTTAACCATTGGGTGATGAAAATATTGTGTTGGGGTCATTATTATTATTCTGATTGAGGATTTATTTCATTATTATCCAAATGATATGATGGAAAGAAGAATTGTTAAATGAATTATTATTATGAATACTATGATTAATATTCCATGCATTTCTCTAAGTCATGCCTATTTTTAGCATGCATTTTACTATTTCATATTGATAGTGCCTTGAATGTGTATTGAATTTTGTTTACATTTATTGTAGGGATTGGAAACCATAATGGATACTTAAATCACACACCTTATCCTAATAGTATTTTCCTGAATAGGTTAAAGCAGACACCTTAAGAATTCAATTATGGAACATTGATCCATGGACCATTCATCACATGGGCTAGAACATGTTATGGTGTAAGCTGAATGGATATCATGTCTTGGTTGATAAGGAGTATGTGACCTTATGAATCGAAAGGGGTAAAACATATATTTCAACCATTTTAAAGTAATTTATATAATTTAACAACAACAAATTTAAAAAAATGAAATATAAAGTGAAATTGGTTGTCCTATACACGTGAAACAAGAGTTTATAACTAATGTTTAACTTAGTAGTGGATAGTGGGGGTATCTATTATGTTATTATGTCTTAATGTGGCCTCTATCTACCATCTAGACATGGATTCCAAAGAAGCTAGAGAGGCATGATCATTCTTATAAGAAGGATTTATATCTTTTCTAGTTTTTATATTCAAACATCTCAATTGATTAAAATTATTATAAGGTGTGTGTTTGAAAATGTAGTGTCATGCTACCATGACATCCTCTGATCACACACCCTGAAGGTAGTGATGACCATGATCCTAAGGTGGTGGGAACTAAGCCACCAGTGGTTCCTCTTATAGTTCCACCTGTGGCACATCTTCCTAATCCAGATATTGGAATCAATGCCCTATTTTGAGAGGGATTATTACATATGTTGTAGTCTATGTAATGTGTAGTTTGACTTGCCCCGAGAATGGAAGAGTTGACTCATGATTTTTAGAAGCATCATCCTCTCACATTTTTGGGGTATAGTGGGTCTTATGATGCGGAGTCTTGGTTCAAAGAAATTTTTTCTATATTAGGGCATCTATAGATTCCTCTAGAGAGGCAGTTCAAACTTACAGCATATATCCTATATGATTCATCCAAGTGGTAGTGGTACATAATAACCAAAAAATATCATAATAGAGATATGGTTTTGGGGTTTTTATAGACGATCTTATATGAATATTTATTTCCCAATACTCTGAGGTCTGACAAAGAAAGATAATTCATGAACATTCAATAGGGTAGCATATCTGTCATGGGGTATTCTTCTCATTTCATAGACCTATGGAAGTTCGCTTTTTTTTATAGAAATAGATGATCTTATGACTTTTTGGTGATTCGAGGATGGGTTTTTTTACACCATTAGGTAGTAGGTCCATGTATTCAGGTTAATGACCATATATGAAATTTTCTAGCAAACCCTAATTACATAGAGTAACTTAACGGAAGTTAAAGGTGAGAGTTAGTGCGGTTTGGCACCTATAGCTATTAGTGGTTCATCTTCTAGGTGAAAGATGAATTTTGAGGATACTCATAGAGGTGCTAATTGTTACGCTCCTCATGCAGATAATTTTCTTATATGTCACCAGTGAGGGAAGCTGGGACACACAAAACCTCAATGATCACAAGATCAAATCAAGTGTAAATGTTGTGGTGGGATGGGTAATACTCAGTTATTCTATATGACTTTTCCAATAGTTCTGAGAGAGCGGGGATATGATCCTAATCCATGATTAGGATCGGGCCTAGTAGGATCACGATAGGCCTAAATTTGGAATACCACTGGTCAATCAAGATGAGTTGGTCATCGAGGTAGAGGCAGTCAAAATTGTGGTTCTTAGTTCTGATATAGTGATCTTCCTCAGTGCAGTCGGGCTGCAACTTAGGGTCGTGGTACAGGCCGGTTGCATGCAGTCCAGCCTATTCTTGAGGAGCATAGTATCGAACCTTATATTTTACAATTTACTATTCTAGTAGCCTCTACTTTAGTGTCTTATTTTTTTTACATAGGCATGTCCCATTCATTTATTTTTGGGGAAATCACTAAGAGTTTGGGCCTCTAGATCAAGTACTTATATAATTTTATGATGCTAGAAACCCCATTCGGTATATTTTAAGAGGGATATTTACATTGTAATTATTTTCCCCGTATGATATGTGGTTACCTTTTTATATGGAATATATTTTTACTCTATATGATGGGCTTCAATGTAATCATCAGAATAGACTAGTTAGTTCCCTATCAATCTCATATTGATTTCTATCATCATACGGAGACGTTTACATCACTAGTGGGTGTTATTCCTAAGCATAATGGATAATTCTATGTCTATGTGAAATGAGTAGGACTCGAATAGTAGAGGTTAGGTAGTGTTATAGCTCATATCTCCAGTCCTTTCCTTGAAGTCTAGGGGTTATGACCTGCTCTTTTTCCTCCTCTAGTGGATCGTTTCAAGGATGTCTTTCCTAATGACTTATATGATCTACCTTTAATGTGAGAGGTGGATTTTACTATTTATCTAGTAACAAGATTAGTACCAATGGACATTACTCCTTATATAATACAACCTAAGGAGATATTGGAACTAAGAAGAAATTGAAGTATCTTTAGGTTAAAGGATTCATGTGCCCCAGAACTACTTCTCAGGGTCACTGATCATTTTCACCAAGAATTTGGATGGTACCATCAGGATTTAAATTTATTAACATAAATGAATCATCTTAATTTAAAGAATCGGTATCCACATCCTAAAATAGATGACCTCATTGATCGTCTCTTATGAGGGAAGGTGTTTTCAAAGAGAGATATGAGGTTGGGCTATCATCGAGTGCTTATGACGACTTCATACATACCTTTAAAAACATTTAGAAGAGGGTATGGTCTATATGAGCATATAGTTATGAGTTTTGGACTCATGAACACTCCTTATATATTTATGGATCTTATGAATCGGGTCTTCTACCCATATCTAGATTCATTTGTGGTTCTCTTTTTTTGATATCATGGTGTATTTATGCATCATACATTACCCTTCAACCCATATTAAGATCATGTTGAATACACTGAGAGATATCCAAATCTATGATAAGATTAGTAAATTACACTTTTGGATCGAAAAATTCTACTTCCTTGGTAACACCATCTCAGAGTCAGGAGTTTCAGTAGACCCTAAGGAAGTGAGAGTTGTAGTTTCTTAGGAATAACCAAGTAAAGTATTTGACTTTAAGAGTTTATTGGGGATTGTTGGATATTAAATATTATTCATCCAGGATTGATCATTCCTTATTGTGTTTCCCAAAGGGTTGATAATGAAGGGTGTGAAATTAGTATGGTCAGAAACTTCTCAAGAATCCTTCCAGATGTTAAAGGGTCCTTTGACTTCAGTGCCGATATGGATTCTGTTGGAACAGGGCAGCTGCTACACTATATGTTGTGATGAATTAGGTATTTTTCTTGTACCTATTCTGATGTAGGATTACTGATTCATTGCATATTGGTCTCATTAGTTGAGTCCTCGTGATTGGAATTACATAACGCGTGACCTTGAGCTAGCTGATGTTGTGCATGTTTTGCGCTGTGGCAGACATCATATGCCTGGTAATTATTTTTTGGTTTTAATAGATAAAAAAAGTCTAAAATACATATTCACACAATGGGATCCTAATCTCATAAAATGTGGGTGTCATTATTACCTATAATCATTTAATTTTTAACTTTTATACATGAATGGAAAGGGGAATTCAGTAGTCGATGATATGAGCCAAAAGACTCAGAAACAGGTAGTTCAGAAGTCCAATGGTGAATGAAAGCTTATGGGATTATTATCATAGATTAACATTGATGGCATGGAGGACCATGGTAAGACTATCCCCTCGAACATAGTGGTGAAATATACTCTTCTATAATGGGAGAGAATGAGCCAGCTGTTTGATCTTGAAGTCCTTGTCTTGAGGGAAAGTGTTTTAGTTGACAATACATTTTCTAGTTAGACCATGAATGGGGATGATACTCTATAATTACATGGGAATTTATGGGTCTTAGTATATATCAGAGAGGATATGATATGGTAATTACACACCTTAGTGTGACTGGTTCACCCTGGTGTCACAAAAATGTATTGAGATCTTTAGAGCTCATACTGGTGGACTGGTATGAAATGCAAGCTTGTTGGATTCATCACGTAGTGTTCCACCTATTAGAAAGTTAAAGAAGAATATTAGTGACTGAAAGGTATTTTATATATGTTTTCCATTACCTAGTGGAAATGGGATTATTTTTAAATGGACTTCATGACTGGTCCACTAAGATCACCTTGTGGTAATGATACAGTGTGGGTTGTCATTGATCATATGAAAAAAGGTATCACACTCCTTACCGATGTGGGAAACCATCGAGGTATACAATCTAGAAATTTTTTATGTTAGGTAGGTTTTAGGCCTTCATGTAGCTCCTAATTCTATCATTTCTAAAAGAGGCACTCGTTTTATGTCACAGTTATGGAAGGGGTTGCAGAAGACCTTTAGTACCGAGGTGCTTCTGAGAACAACCTATCACACAGAGACTAATGGATGAGTAGCGAATATGATTCATATGTTAGATAACATGCTCCATGCTTGCATCATTGACTTTGGATGTTCTTGGGATAAATACATTCCCCTTGTTGAGTTCTCTTATAATAATAGATTTTATGTTTCCATAGAGATGGATCCTTATAGAGCCTTATATAGTAGGACTTGTTGTTCACCTCTAGTCTGGATAGAGATATGGGGGGCATCTGTTCTTGGACCACATCTCGTGGAGTAGATTACAAAAAAGGTCCAGAAAATTCAAAATTTCCTGTTGATAGCTCAGTTTAAACACTGGTTGTATGCCAACAAACGCTGGTGACCTATCACATTCTGGGTCAAAGATTGGGTTCGCTTAGGAGTCTCACATAGGATAGGACATAGATATATTCTAAAGCAAGGTAAGCACTCACTAATGTTTGTTGGACCCTTCAAGGTTGTAAAATGGATCATAGTAGGGGCTTGCTAGCTGAAACTTCCTCAGAGATATCGGTCTGTACATGATGTCTTTCATGTATCTCATATTTTCTGATACTATCCAAAACCCACACATGTCTTTCAGCCTGATAAGGTCTAATTGGATGTAGATGATTCCTTTGAGGGGTATCCAGTGTTTATTTTTGATCCGAGCATGAAGACACTCTGAGGCATGAAAGTTTCTTTGGTATGGGTGCTATGGAAACACATAAAATTACAAGAAAATACCTAGGAATGGGAGGCTATTATATGATATCATTGGTTGGATCTATTCCCTGAAAATACCTCATTAACCTCATAAGGCCAACACAGTGATGAGTTTATTTAAGATGGGGAGGTCATAGTGAAATGTATTTTCAATAAAGGTGTGGATCATTAATTTTTCAATTTGAACTCCTTAATTGGCCCTAATTTTGAATCTTAATCAATTCAAGGAGGTATTTGGGTGTGTTTAGGGCTATTTGGGAGCTTGGATCCCTGAAATGGGAACAAGGAATAGGAATTTATGGTTTTTTTGCAATTGTGCGGCTTAGGGAGCATGGTCGTACTTCTGGTTACAAATTTGGGATATACCCATTTTTATGGTTTGCACATGGTTAGTCAAACAGTACACCTAACCATGTGAGGTACCCCTTAGTAGTAGTTAAATGAGCACGGTTTGCACATGGTTTGGCTAAATTGTGTGGCCAAACTGTGAACCTATTTATTTTGAGGTGAAATTAAATTTTTTCCACTCACTTAAATTTTTAACCCTTTTTATTTTCCACCTTATCCCTCTAGTGGTTAAGTATGGGTCTTATCCTCCTTTGAGATCAAGATCAACTTAAAATAGGAATTTATCTAGATCCTTCATCTGGTGTCCTTTCTTTGATCCATCATAAGCATTGGAAATATATTAGTAAGCTCCCTTATTCTCTTAAATCATATTCATTTTTTCTGTCGAATCCACTGAACTATTTATATGCAAGATCATTTTCCCTATTTTTAGGGTGTTGGACCATTTATCAAATCTCTCCCAACCTACTTCAAATTATAGTTTGATATTAAGAGATACTCCATCTATATCTTTGATGAAGATGGTCACATAATTTTTTTATTCAAGTTTTGATGTTTCGTAATTACGCCATTGTGTCGCACACCATCCTTTGTTGAGCACCCCTTTTTTATTTGGTTCCTACATATCAAATTGGTCTATGTACCTAAAAACATGTTCATTGATCTCGTTTTGGTATTTTGTAGGTTGTTCTTACCTTATATGGGCACCCCTTGGGTGTGCCAAGTGGAATTGTCCATTATGGTTAATGGTTCAAAATGCTTAAAACTCATAATTATCCAACCTATGGGTTTTTAAGCTACATTACCAATGAAATGTGATTGGTTATAGAACCTAAGGTACCTCTTAGGTGTTTGGATCGACCTATTTTTGGAATTCCCCATGTAGGAAAGTTTCTTAATGACCATTTTTTCCATTAAGTGACCCCTTTAAACTTATAAAATTCTTTTCCATGTTTTAGTAAATAGAATGAGTTAAATGGAATTGATAACATGGTTTTTTATATTTAATATGGTATTCTCTTCCTTAAATGAAATGAATCAATCGATTTAAATGGAATGAATTCAAAGGATGGTAATTCCATGCCTTTTTCATTCTTAATTGAATGCTTTTAATGTAATGTATTTCATTTATATAGTGGAACTCAACTAATGAAATGCATAAGAGTTTATTTCTTATGTAATATATTTTAAATGAATATTCCTATTCTATATATATGTGGTCTTAGTAAAAGAGATGGATGGGAGGTAATTCTCTATTCCAATTATAATTAAAATACTCATTTATAGAGGCTGTGATATGATAGTAAGGTATTTTTGAGCATAACTTATCACACTCTCTTACATCGACTAATGAAAATGATGTATCACACCATTGAAATTGTTAGGATTTTGGGATATATTCACCACGTACCTTTCTTAGAGTGATGACATGATGGTTTACTCACCATCTCAAGTATCACTCATGATGTCTCACACTCTTATTGGGATGTAGGGCATGTACCCTATTGCTTGAGTTTATAGGATCTTTAGAATGGTCATGAATGTTTGAGTTATACCTTGATCCAGTTAGAAACAAGTATTTTAGGTATATAGCCACTTACATTCTCACGTACCTTGTTCATATAGGTAGATGAAATATATGTAAACATATTATATATATTGGTATTATATATAGTGATTGTTTAGATGATTCTTGATCATGAACTGAAGTAGGTAGAGTTGCCGAGTGTTCTTTAGGAACTAGAGTGATCTGCTTATTTATTTATTCATCATTGCTACACATAATATGTTATACTTTCACAATGTTTAGTTATAAGCTCTGTTTGGATTACATGTAGACATCGTTGGTGGTGGAATACTAAGATTGTATATCACTCCCTACTCAGAAAACCTTTGGTACCTGAAAAGATCATCTGTCTATAGTTATTGATAAGGTAAATCACCCTACCTCAGGATGTTGATATTCTTATCTTATAGATGGAGCTTAGAAGCAAAGGATAAGGCTTTCACTAGAGATGATAGTGTATTTTTTTTATTTTTTTAATATTATAGCATGCTTGTATCTGACTAACACATGTTCCCCTTTTTATTATCAACATGTCATGCATCCATGTATTAGACACTACCTAGTGGTTTTTGAGATATTTATTCAGTTGTTCTATTTATTTACACTTCATCACTTTTCTATTGTATCATTTTTATTTATTCTAACACTACGTTATTATTCTGATGGTTTGTATTATGTTTTCTTTGTTAATTATATATGATAGTATCTATTGTGACACTCTGATATGTGGGTTTATTCTCCCACCATACCACCTTTACAACCTTGCTACTATTCGAAAGACTTTGGAATATGGGGAGGCGTACTTGAGTCCATCTGACCCAACAACTCAAGGCATGGGTTAAGTGGACCATGGGTCGGTATGTTACACTCTATATACAGTACCATACATTATGATTTAAAATTCATAATATTGTAAACTAATTCAGTATATTACATTGTTTAGAAATAGAACCTAATGAAAGGAATGGAAACTGTAACAATTCACATAATACATGTAGGTATTTCCAATAAAATTATATATTTCCCTAGCACTGTTAGAAATGAGTATTCAGTTAAAACTCCTAGTGGAAGTCTCAATAAAGAAATGATGTTTCATTTATTTCCCATTATGAAACGTATACAAGCTTTATTTGTATACTTTTTTATGGTAACTATGGTTGACTTCGATATAATCCTTAGTATGGACTAGCTTTCAAAATATGATTCAAAATTTTATTTTAAGAAAATGGATATTATGATACATGATAAAGATGTATAATTCTTTATCATTATAGAAGGGACTTAATTATATAAGTATTTTCAAGATCAAACCCCTTTAGCTCTGATGGATGAGATTCTTGGACAAGAAGAGAAAACAAAATATGTGGACAGAGAAGGAAATCTTAAAATTGAGGATATACCTATTAGTAAAAGAATAAATTAATATACTTCATAAGAAATTACCTAGGCATACACTAGAATAAGAATTTGAGTTTTCCTTTCATCTAAACCTTGGTGAAAGACCAATATCAAATAATCCTTATATAATGTCCACTGTGGAATTAGTAGAGTTAAAGAAACAAATAAAGGAGTTTTTTGGATAAGGGATATATTATCCCTAGTGTTTCACCAAGGGGAGACCCTATTCTATTCAGTAAAAAGAAAGATATGTCCATGATTACATGCAATGATTATAAAAAAATCAATTTCATTATAATAAATAATAAGTATTATCTACCTTGAATTGATGACTTATTCAATCAACTTCACAGAGATCAATGTTTTTTAAATATTTTCCTTCATTCTCGGTATCATCACATTTGAGAAAACAAGGAAGATATTTTGAAGACAAAATTTTAAACAAGGTATGGACATTATGATTTTATAATAATTCCATTTGGATTAACTAATGCACCATCATTTTTTATTGATGTAATGAATAGATTATTCAAGGAATATCTGGACGATTTTATTGTGGTGTTCATTGATGATATTTTAGTGTATTATAAAATATATTAGGTCCATGATAATCACATGTGAGAAATTTTTGAGACTCTCAAAAAAGGGTTATATAGGAAATTTATTAAGTGTGATTTCTATCTTCAAGATGTTTCTTTTCTTGGCCATATTGTCTATAATGATGGAATCTTAATTGATCCAATGAAGAAAAATTTAGTCAAATAATTGACTACACTAATAAACATAACAGTGGTATATAGTTTCATTGGTTCGTCATGTTACTATCAGAAACTCATTCATAATTTTTCCTAATTGGATAACATATTAAACAATATTACACATAAAGGGGTTAAGATTTTTTAGAAAAACTAATGTGAATAATGTTTTGAATAATTGAATAGGAGATTGTTCAATGATATTATTTTTACTCTACCATCATGAAATGATGGGTTTGTGATATATAGTCAAGCATATATGAAATTACTAGGTTATTTCTTTATGAACATTTATAAACTTGTTACATAATTATTAAGTTAGTTAAAGAAACATGAATAAAAATATCCAACCGATGATCTTGAGTTGGATATTGTAATCTTTACATTGAAGATAAGGATTCAATATCATTATTGTGAATGATTTTATGTCTACATAAACTATAAGACACTAAAATACATCATTTCACAAAAAATATCTCAAAATGAGGAATATTAGACAACTCGATCAACTCAAGGATTATGATTGATCAATAGACTACCACCTGGGGAAAGAAAATAAGGTAGAAAATGAATTGATCAGGAAATAAAATGGATTTTTGAACCAAATAATAATTTATAAGGATCCTAAATTGATGGATCTAGTAAATATGGATATGGGAATTTTTACAGAATTGTATACATCGCCCTTTTTTCAATGATATTAAAACCATATTAATTGGAAAATATAACAAGTTCTCAAACTAATGATGAGAATTTTCAGAATAAAATTATAGCTATGAATGATGGTATATTAGTAAAAATAATTTATGAAGATGGAATTCTAAAATTTGGAAAGAGATTATGTGTTCTATTTATACCATAGAGGAAAAGGGAATTATTGTATAATTCTCATACATAAAATTTATTAATAAACCCTATTAGCACCAAGATGTATATGGATTTGAAGAACCATTTTTTGTGTGATTATATGAAGTGGGAAATTTCTATTTATGTCTCTAGATGATTTCCTTTTCAATAAGTTAAATTCGTGATACACAATTCAAGAGAATTCATGAAACTCCATCTTATTTCTGTGTTTAAATGGAAATAAATTTCTAAATAATTTTTCATGTTACTAACCAATATTCTTATAAGGAATGTTGAAATAAGGGTAAATGTTGATTGGACAAAAAAATATGAATATTTACTCTCTATAAGAGAAGATGTTTCTCTTGAGTTCCTCATAAGGCTCTATATTAATGATGTTATAAGATATCATAGTGTATCTCTTTCGATTATGTCTAATTTTGATCCCGGTTTTACAAAATAATTGAAAGAGTCTTCATATTTTTCTTGATACTGAGATTTATTTGAGCATCTCTTATAGTACTAAAACTGATGGACAATCCAAAAGGATTGTTCAAATAATATAATCCATGTTGAGTTCATTCTCACTTGAATTTCAAGGTATGTAGGATCAGCATTTAACTTTGGTAGATTTTTTCTATGATAATAGTTTCCATTCAAGTATTTAAATGGTAAAGTATGAAGAATTATATGGATAGATATGACCTACTAAAACTTGTTGATATGAAGTTAGTAAAAAGAAAATTGTAGGCCTAGAAATGATAGAATTGATATCAATAAAGTGAAATACTGTTCAGGCACATATTAAATCATCACCAAGTAGAAAAAGTTTTATTCCAATAATTGAACGAAGGATTTATAATTTCATGTGGGAGATCACATTTTCTTGAAATTAACTCTATTTAAGGGTGTTATAAGGTTATGTAATAAGGGAAATTTAATCCCTATATACATCGGGCCCTTTGAAATTTTGGAAAGGAATAGATTTGTGGATTACCAATTGGAAATTACACCAAGTATCTCTAAAGTACATGATCCATTCCATATATCATTCTTTAGGAAGTTCCGGCCATACCCATCGCATGTTCTCACCTACAAATAAATAGAATTGGAACTTTATCTATCTTACTATGAAGAACCCATCTAGATTATTAATACTAGAGAGAATGTATTGAGGAATAGGATGACTCGGATAGTAAAAGTACATTAGAGAAATCATAAAATGGAGGAACAATAATTGGAACTAGAGGATGTTATGAAGAAAAACTACACTATTTTGATTACAAAGTAATATCCAAAAAAATCTGAGGATGAAATTTTTTTAAGAGGGAATAATTCAACACCTCGAGAATTTACGATATATTCCCTTTTATATAATTCTAATCCCTTTGATAGCTTGTGATACACAAAAAATCAATACTAAATTATAGTAAGAAAACCTTATATTTAAATAAAACTAATATAAAATGTATATTTTAATATTTTATTTAATTAAATCAAATTTTATAGGATGAATCTCAATTTTTAAATTACTTGTTCAAAATAAGCCTAAAATGAATTTTTGAAATTTTCCCTTAGAAATAATATTTTATCAATAATACTAAAATATTGTATTTAAAAATTAATCATTTTATTATAATATTATTAAATAATTTTTTTAAATATTAATTTTATATAAATAATTACACATACATTTGGAGGTAAAGGGATATCTTAAAAAAATCTATTTTTTCTTAAAACTATTTTTGTTTAAAAAGGCATAATATCAATCAATTTTAATTAATTAAAATAATCTTCAATTATGAATGATTTAATTGAAATTTATAAATTATATATCTAAATATATGAATTTAAAACCGTATAATGATGATTACTAACCATATAGTTAATATAAGATCATTTTATTCTTGAAAATTTTATTTCTAGAAAAACTATTTTTTGAAATGATTTGAAAGTTTTTTTAAAAAAAAATTACACTTATGTGAATTTAATTTGGTAAAATAGATGAAATATTTTAAATAATGATAATTAATAATATTATATAATTCCAACTAATTTTTTTTCATGATGATTAGTAAATACACTAAAAATTAATAATAATGGTTAAGATTAAAATAGGGTTTTTCTTGTTGCATGCCCCTGTATTAAAATTAATCTCTCACACAAATAGAATTTTATTTTATAAATATAATTAAATTTTTATAATTAATGTTTAAAAACTATTTAAAAAGTTTCATTTTATTTTAGACTTTTTTATTAATAACATAGGTTAAAAACTAGTTGTCGTGGAGAAAACTAAATGGTAAAAGTAAACTTAGAGGGTGAGGGAGTAACATCTTTAAAATAAGTTTATTTTTATTTTTTGGAGGTTTTTATAAAACATAAATTCCCTTAAATCTATTATTTATCAATTTTGGAATGACATGTGGTGAGAGTAACTTCCCAATGTTGAACGGTTTTAGGTATTTAAAAAATTGTCACTCCTCCTCAACTATAATTGTGAAATCCCTCCCCTAATTTATTAACACAAAAACCATTTTCCTATAAAAAATGTATCAAAATATCCATAAAACATCCCTACATTCATTAAATATGTTATTTTCTTCCAAAAATACCAACCATAAGGTCCATAAGAATAAATTCAAAGGAAGTTTCTCTAAGAGTAGGTAATCATCTTAATGAAGCACTTTTTTCTTTATTCTTTTACAACATTCAATTATGTATTAAAACATACAGTATAAAAAATAGTATAAAAATATAATTATACTTTATTATTTTGATATAATTATTTTTATCCATATCATTTTCAATCAAATAAAAAACAAAACCAACGCTCATTTGTAAGGCGGACTACCGACTCGATAACCAACGTAATTTGTTTTCATCACCAACTCACATAGATAGTCATAATGATATAAATAATAAATTTATATGATAAATATGACATTATATTAAATCTGTAAAATTAATATACCATCTATTTTCTCACCCTTTCCCAATTAAGGGAATGAAATTGTCTCTTGTGTGTGTGTACATTATGTTGTCTCCATGATGCTATATGATTCATTTTCCATGCAAAAAAATAAGAAATATTATAAAAATGTATATAATGATTAAATATTATATTTATACAATTATTTCTATTTTGGTGATGATTTATTGAAATCTTATTCACTAGAACCAAAACATTCATGATAAAAATGAGTGAAAAAACAAGGAAATTAACTCCTAAAACAATGAAAATAATGATATATAATTAAGAAATGGGTTGTAAAATGGTATAATAGGATCATATATGGTATTTTGAATATTAATATGGTTATTTAAAAAATAAAGAATATTATTAAAACCATTATATTGGATAAAAAAGTTCATTCAACTAAATAAAAGCGTAACGTAAGGGATTTCATCTCAATTTCCATTCAATTGAGACATAACTGTTATTATGCACTAATTCACATTTGTTTGTTGTATATACTTTCCATTTGAATTATTTAACATGTAAAAATATTTATTTATTATGTTTAATGTTTTTATTCAAGTATATAATTTCAAGGGTAAAAATTTTGAAGTTACAAAGGACAGAAGAATCTATTTTACAATCTCACGTTCTTTTAGGATTGCTATTATTCTAATTAAATAAATCTTTTTCTTTCATCCTTCTTAAGCACGAATAATTTTTTATCCATTTTAAATTTAATAAGTTTCTATATTTTCTTCCAAATTTTACTCTCTTAGGTTCTTGAATCAGGAAATGAATTATTTAAAATAAAAATTGATTTTATTTCTCTTTAAATCAGATATATTTTTCTTCTATATCTGTTTTTTCCAAAATTATTTTACAAAAGTATTATTATTTAATCAAATGATTAATTAAGGGAATTTTAATTTATAATTTTCTTTTAAAAACATTTTATAGGACTATTTCTACTATTTTTCAAAATGGGTGTTTTTGATAAAAAGATAAAAGGAATGTTTTTTTAAACATATACTGCAATAACGAACTTCTCCACCGCAATTATAGCTTTTTGAAAAGAAGAATATTTAAAATGTTTTCAATGCTTCTAAAAAGAAATATATTTTATGAATTATTATTTTAATATGTCACATATATTCCATTTATTATTCTAAACATCTTGATTTTATCACAAAAACCTATATTCCCAATGAACTAATGGCCACCTTTGGTTTCATGATTAATTTTGTGATTGTTAAATTTCTCTTATAAAAATCACTTTTTTGTGCTCATTTTTCTTAAGACATTAAATTTCTATTAAATATCTATATTATTTATATATTTTATATGATTACTACTTAAATAATATACCAATTGTATATACAGTTCTTACTTTGAAAGTTGTTTGATTAATTGTAGAAATATTGAAAAATCTATATTTTTACTAAAACAATCCCAATCCAAGTAGCCTAGATCTAGTGGTTACTTTATTATATTGTCATATTATACCAGTAATAACATATTAAAGGACCTTATATTTTAGAATTCTTGTTAAACTAGATAAATACATTATTCCCATATTACATTTGAAAACACATATTACAACAACAAAAAATCATGAATATCATTATTCCCTTTAGAATATCCTTTAATATCATTAATAGAACACTTCCTATATTCCCAATAAAGGAAAAAATAAATTTGAGCTCAAATTATTATTATGTTTTAAGTAAAGTGGACGATATCATTAATCAATAAGCATAATCAAGATGGAAAAGTAAATAAATAAAAACACATTCCATTTAACAAATAACTAGACTATCATGATTAGATAAGGACTAATGAATATGAAAAGCTAACTTACTAAAACATATTTAATTTAATTAATAACTTGAATATCGTGAATAGAAAAGGTATAATAAAAATGTAAAGGTAAATAATTGAACATGAATTTTATTTAATCGATAAATATGGAATAAAAATGCATCTTGAGATAATATCATTGTTAAGATATCATGGATAATAATAGATGAATGTTTAATGAATGAAATACTTAATTATTGGATTTCATGATCTCAGGAATCATGTTACCTTTATATTCAAGACCTTTTATACGAAATTTTAAAATATATCTATATGTATACACCATAAACCCATTTAACTACGGTTACCCTACATATTCATCTTGTGATACTACAGATGCATTGAGTGGATATCTATAACCAAACCCCACCCAAACCTAAATTTCCAAATCATTCCTCATATATAAAATAATCAATTTAAGTCACTAATCAATACTCCTTATCTTTAAATATCTACATTGAGTAAAGGATATAGATTTATCAATATTTCCCCAATTTATAAAATTACTTTCAAAGTAAAAACCATATGTAAAATTAGTATAAAATTTATAAAATAACCATATAATTAATAATATAATATTTATATTTAATATAAATGCGTATTTTAATGAAAAATTATCACATATAAGTGATTGTTTCAAGAGAAAGTAAACAATCATAAAAACAATGTGAGGTTTTAGAATAATTTTTTACCTCTTTAGTAACTTTTAAATTGTAACTCCATGAATAATAGACTTGGAACAAAACATTATTCATTATGAATAAATAGTTTTTAATGTTAAATACATCAAAGGGTAATTATATACACCACATAAAAGTGAATAGGTTCATATTAACAAATATGTCTCAATGAAATGGAAATTAAGATGAAATACATTACCATAATTGCAACGTTGAATTAAGAATTAATCAATGAATTTATTCTTTTGTATAAAATATATATATTCATAAAACAATAATAAATAAAATAGAATATAATCAAAATTAATTACAAAAATAATCTAATAATATCAAAGTAAACAAAAAAGTAATATAACCCAATGAAAAGAAATCGAGTTATGAAATTATTTACCACTTGGTGTTTTTCAAGTTAAATCCCCTTAAAATATATAATTTAAATTAAAAATTTAACATACAGTGAATTATTAATTAATCCTTATATTATATGTAATTGGGTATTATATATATTATATAAAATAAATTAGTTTCATAATATTACAATATTCCTCAATGAAAGGAAATTGAGACAGAATCTCTTACCTCATGCTTCCTTTTGGATGAATGTAAAATATTGTATAATAGATTTAAGCATTTTATTAATTTATAAAAGAATAATATTAATATTTATAATATTATATATGATCCCATTTTAACATTTCAACACCCGTTTGTTAATAATATTTCATTATTTTCATTTTTCAGGTGTTAATTGACTTGTTTTCTGATGCCTAATTTTTCATAAATGTTCTGATTCCTGCATATATTATATATTTACATCATATAAATAATTATATGAATGTTATATATATCATATTTACTCATTATATACAATTTTATGGTCATTCTTGAAGGTTTTACATGTAAAATGATGTATGTTTCATAATGGATACGGTAGGTCGTACGTATGCACGTGCGACGATATCATTCTATTAATGAGTGAAAGGATAAGTATGTTGATGATATATTAATTTTAAATAATAAATATAATTTCATATATATCACATAAATTCATTAAATTTATCCTTAATACTTTCCATGAAAATCTAAAGTGAAAAATGAATCACATCACTTCACAAGGTGGTAGTCTGTCATACACATGAGTGATGTTATCATATTTTAAATAGCTTGTAACGTAATAAGGTATATATGATATTAAAATTACCTAACTATAATAATATTATAAATATAATATAATTTTTTTTAATAAATAATTATATCCATCCTAGAAATTTGGTTATGGAAAACGAATTACATCAGTTCGCGAGGTGGTTGTCCATCGTACACACGATCAATGGTATCGTTTCCCATTTAATAGAAGAGGAGATGGATATAGTTCATGAACTTAAAATAATAAAATATAAGTATATGGAATATAATTATATCATTATATAAGTATTTTTAACAAATATTTGATGGATTTGGAAGAAGAAACAAAATAAAAACGCTCATTTAAGAATGTTGCCTCTTCATCAGACAACTTCTTTAGGTTTGCACCAAAATACTTCATAGGTTGTATTTCTAATCAAAAAATGGTTGCAAAGATTTTTTGAACTCTTAAGGTAGTTATTTTGTTATTTAATTTAAAAAAATTGATTTTTATATGTTAATAGGGTAGTATATGAGGTTTCCATTTATAAGTGGGGAATATGACCCACATGGGTTTTTTTTAAAGATAAAGTGATACCCATGTTTTTATCATTCCAAAAGCCTAAAAAATGGGTAATTATAAATCCTTAGATTTTAAGAAGTATAAATATTTCCATTATATATGATTTTGATAATTTTTAGTTCATTTTTTGACTATTATCTTCTTATTTTAACGAACAATAAACCCATTTTTACTTTACCGTAGTAATTAATTTTTACTGTTTTCACTATTCCATATGGTTAAAAATTTATTTGAACATATTTTATAATATAAATTATTATAACTAAAATTATATAATCTATTTTTACATATTAAATTTTCCAAATTGGTAGAATCCAATTTAAAATTATACTTGCAGACGCGATGAAAAAGCAGGTCTCCAAAGAATAAATTCTAATAAGTATAGAGGTTTCTAGTATAAAATATCAATATAAAATTGATTAAAATAACCTAAATTAGTTAAATTTTAGTATAATTTAATTTATTTTACTTAAATTCAATTTTTAAATATAATTTAACCTTATAAATTATTTAAATGGAATGGTATTTTTCAATAAAAATCAGTACTTTATACTATTCATCGAAAAATAAATCTTTTTCATAAAAATTACAAAAGATCAGCCTAAGAAAATTTTGATATTATGACATAAAGAAATTATTTAATCTATAAAATAAATTTTTAAAAATTGGTAAAAAATATTTTTAACATAAGTTTTCAAAAAGTGGATAAATCATTTTCTGTGAAAAATACAGTTTTTCAGAAAACATTTATTTTTCTTTTAACAGGTTATTATTTTTTTATAATAAATATATATTCATTGAATTTATTTTATACATTTTTAAACCATACAATTTTTATAATTTTGTTACCACTATTCATACCCACCAATTTAAGAGCTATGTTATAACAGTATTCTATTTTACAGTTCCTTTAGACTCAATATTGTGTGTGATACAAGCTATCAAAGAGATTAAATTTAAATAAATAAAATTCATAGGTTGTTAAATATTGGTGTTTTTTTCACATATGTTATTTTATACAATTTTATTATTTTATGATTCCCGGGTGTTACATTCATCCCATTTTAAATAAATGGTCTCCTCACAATTTTATCTTACACTCAAAAATCAAGGGTCTGATATTTAAAAATTACTATATTGAAAACTCGCATCATAAATAGGGTTAATAAAACATCATCTTAATAATTAAAAAAATGGAGTTACAAAGGTACTATGGAATCACACATAACTAGTGTTCCAAATAGGATAACATTGGTGGAATTTGAAGATATAGACATTGAAGAAAAGCATAAATAATTATAGAGAGTGATAGATATCAGTGATCAAAAGAAAGTGAATGATCAATATAAAGTTAAGGAACTAAAAACCATAAATATTTGATGATTTAAAAGGCTATTTTATTTATTATTTTTGAAGGTGATATGATAATATTTTTATTTCAAGATCCCTTTAATATAGTCGAGAAATTATTTTAATGTCTAAGAATATAAGGAAATATACTTACTTGATATCTTTCTATTTCATAAGAACAATTTAATCCTTTAGTTTTCATTGATCAATTTATACTTAATCCCTTGATCCATGAAATTAATCTCCAAATTCAAATTTTTTATGCTTGAATTACTAAAATTAACTTTTAACCGATCATAAGTTCCATAAAAGAGTGACAATTATTTCCATATATGTCTAAATATTTTCCAAAACCAATATTGTTAATATAATTTTAAATTTATAATACATTAATATCTAAACCTAAATTGTAACACCACCATTTCACCATTAATATTTATTCATCTAATCCCTTAAGTAAAAACAATGACATATTAACCCGAACATCACATAGTCTACTGCTAGCTGTTAAACCCTTATCGTCCTTTAGTTGTGGGTTCATTCCCTACAATCTTTGTCGAATACAACTGGTTGTCACTTAGTATGTGGGTTGTCTATTTTCTAAAACCATATTAAAATAATTCATATAATGTTCAAAAAATTTGATGAACCATTATTACTGCATCATCAAAGATATGATAAACCTTAAATGTTACCAATAACTATATTCTAATGCCCAAAAAATGTAAATGAATTCTTCCTCAAAGAAATTTTTCATATACTAATCCAATGGTTTGTATTCCAATAAGTGTTTTCAAAAAATTATCCTTAAGCATGTTATATTCCCACCAAATTTTTTTTCAAAACATGTGGTTAATAATATGAACTTATTATCAACCATAAACTTATACCCTGTGATAGTATCCTTAACTCTTAAGTTAATAAAGACATATGTTCTTCTAGAATTTTACACAATCCATATATGCTTTATGATTCTTATAACCAAAATTCCACTATTAAAAAATAATTCAACAATTTAATTCTTGATTCTAAAAACATAAACACTTCAACCGTTTTATTTCAACATATTCCCTTCCTTATTCTATGGGTTAAAATTTATAATTGAGAATTGAATATGATAATGGATAGTGGTTTAAATGGTTCTACAATTTAAATCTTGATTTTCAAAACATATACACTTCAACCATTTTATTTCAACATAGTCCCTTCCTTATTCTAGGGGTTAAAATTTATAATTGAAAATTTAAGAAGATAGTGGATAGGTTCCCCACATTTAAGAAAATGAACTATAAATAGATCCCTAGGATGAAATTTCTTTCTTTTTATCATACTCTTCATTTTTCATCAGTAATTTAATAATTTATTAAGTTATTTTCAACACATAAAACATTTTATCATTCCTCTTAATTACATTACTAGGTGTCTATTTCTAAATTTCATACATGAAGTAAATCGAGTTTTCATTCCTCCATAGTCTCCACCACTCAATCTATTATAGAACATCATTATTCTCTTATTTAGAGAGTCCGAGAGTTGGTTAAGGAATAAGTTTCTCAACAAATTTTGGGATAACTAATTAGGAATAATCATGATGTCATTCACTCATATCATCAACCCATTTAGATGCTCATATTCACCTATTTATCCTCATTTTCAATGTTATCATGATTCCCTTGGGTTCTAGAAATTGACTAAAACCAAAAAACATAGTGTGATAAATAATAATCATAGTGTAAAACCATATAATCGTTTATAAGATGTCTAAATCATGGTACCTTATTTTCAATATAAGATACATTTTGTTTAACCTAGGTCATTAATTATCATCATTTATTCAAATCCATCATAATGGTTTATAAAGAAAATGTGGATTATCCCAATTATATCTATTGGGAGTGTCAAACAAGGTGCATAGTAAGGCTCACTTTTGTATACAACGTAATACTCGAGTCAATCCCGAAATGCCTTTTTTGGAGTTATTACCCATTGGTTCATATATTCTAGAACCATGTCCACTTTTAGAATCCATATAGGGATATACTTCTAGGATAAACCATATGATCTCATCCTTACCAAAACATTAGTATGTTTTTCAGTATTTATCCTCAAATTATATTGTAGGGTTATGTTCCCTAATCTATGTTTTCCTTAATCTAGTTCTGAAGGATTCTTCTAAACTTCCAATAATACCAACTATAATGACCTTGACCCTAGTATCCTAGAGCTAGTGGTTACATTATTAAATTTACATAATATAAAAGTAATCATGTCGCAAAGGACCAAATAGTTTAGTATCCATGGTAAACTAGATATATACATGACTCTCATATGACATCTGAAAATAAAAATTACCACATTTCTTTTGATAATATCAATATTCTATATATAATATCCTTGAATATCACTCTTAATACACTTACTACATTCCTGAGAAAATAAAAAAAAGGGATATCTCAAATTCTCATTAAGGGTTATGTAAATATGATGTTATCATAAATCAATAAGTATAATAAACATGGAAATGTAAATAACTAAACACACATTATATTTAATAAATAAGTTGATTATCACGATTAGATAAATAATAATAAATATGGAAACGTAAATAACTGTAAAACATTCAATTTAATAAAAATATTTATTACTATAAATTGATTAATAATAATAAACATTGAAAGGTAAATAAGTAAACACACATTCGATTTATTCGATAAACTAAAAAAAAATTGCATCCAAAGATAAAATCACTATGAAAATATCATGGATAATAATATTTTAATTCTTAATTTAGGAAATAATTAATTACTACTCATCATGATCTCAGGAATCATGCTAACTCTACTATCAATATCATTCCCAAGATAGTTTGAAATGGATGGAGAGGTATACACTAGAAACACATTTATCTATGGCTATCCAATTGATTCATAGAATGAGACTACTGATGATCAAGAGTATATCTACAAATACTCCCAACCAATAACTACATGTCCAAATAATTCCTCATATATCAAATAAATGATTTAATTCATGTTTCAATATGTATTATCATCAATTGTCCATAATCAATAAAGGATACGGATTTATCAACATATCCTCAGTTAATTAAATAACATTCCTAGAAAAACCATATGTAAAAATGGTATAAGGTTTATTAAATAATCATATACATCATAAAATAATATGTGTATTTAATATAAATGTAGTTTCAATGAAAAAAAATCCAAAGAAACTGATTGTTTCAAGAGAAAGTAAACAATCACAAAAGAAATTGATAATGTACAATAATGTTTAAAATCTTTTGTGAATTTTAAATTTTAAACGCCAGAAAAATAGAATTGAAATGAAACATTAATCATCATTAATAAATATTTATTAATTTTAAATACATAAAATATCTAATTTGTACACCACTTTAAAATTTAATAGGTGTATATTAACAAATATGTCTCAATGAAATGGAAATTGAGTCGAAATCCTTAACAATGATCACATCTTTTAAGTGATAATTAATCAATAAATGGATTATGTGTATCAAATGTAAATATAAATAAAACAATTTAAAAATAAAACAAAATACAATCAAAATTAATCACACACATAATCTTACAATATCAAAATCATTGAAGTAGTAATATAACCCAACAAAAAAATTGAGTTATGAAATCTATTACAACATGATAATTTTCAATTCAAATACCCTCAGATGAAATAATTCAAATTGAAACTTAAAATACCATGAATTATTAAGAATTAATTAAATTACATGTAAAATTTAATTATATATACTATATAACATAAATTAGGTTCATAACATTACAATATTCCACAATAAAAGGAAACTGAGACTAAATCCCTCACCTCATAATTCATTTAGGTTGAACATGGTTTAATGTCATTTATAATAGTTTTAATAATCATATTAATTTAAAATAGAAACATATTAATATTTATAATATCATATATGATTCCATTATAACATTTTACCTCCCGTTTCTTAATAATATTTCTTTATTTTCACTATTCTGGGTGTTAATTGTCTTGTTTTCTCATGTGTTTTGTCAAAAAAATTCATGTTCTTGCACATATTATATACGTAAATCATATAAATAATTATATAAATGTTATAAATATCACATTTACTCATTATATAAATTTTTATAATCATTCTTTAATGTTGGTCATGGAAAATTAATCGCATCGCTTCATTGAGACGATATGTCGTACGTATGCATAAGTGAAAATATCATTCTATTGACGATTGAAAGTGTATAGAATTGGGTGAAATATTAATTTTAAATAATATCTATAATATCATATATATATATATATCACATATATTTATTAAATTTATTCTTATTACTTTCCATGTAAATATTTAGTCAAAAAATAATCACATCTCTTTATAAGGCGGTAGTCCACCATACACACCAGCGACATTATTATATTTTAAATAGAATGGAAAGATAGAAGCTATGTGTGGTATTAAAATTATATAAGTATAATAATATCATAAATTTCATAAAAATATGTTAAATAATACATTAAATCCATTATTTAAATGTGGTAAACGAAAATAAATTACATCACATTGTGTGGTAGTAGTCCGCTGTACAAATGATTGACATTTACTTTTCCCATTTAATGGAACAAGAGATGAATATAAATCATGAACATTAAATAATAAAATATAAGTATATGTAATATAAATAGTTAATTACATAATCATTGTTTAATAATATTTGAAGGTGTTTGAAGAAGAAGAAAAATAAAAACACTTGTTTAAGAACATAATCTCCTCTTCGATGAACTTCTTTAGGTTTTCACCAGAAGACTTATTAAGTTTTATTTATTATAAAAAAAAGTATCTAGGATTTTTTCATGGGTGTAATTAATTGATTTTTTTGTCTTGGATGAACCAAATGGCTATTGAAGTGTGAATAGAGGAGGATTATGGGTGGATTTTTATATGTGGGGGAGAGGATACAAATGGAATTTTTCCAAATACAAAATGATACCCACGTTTTTATCATGAAAAAATCAACAAAATGGTTAATTATTAAACCTTATAGGTGATAAAGTCTAAATATTGTTATAAAATGTTTTTAGACTTGTTATAGGTCATTTTAAACCCTTATCTTCTTAGTTTAACCACTAAAAAAACCCATTTTTACCTTAACTATAGTAATTAATTTTTACAGTTTTCACTATTAATTATTGTAAAAAATTAAGTTGACCATATTATAAAATATAAAATATACTGATTAAAAATATAGAATCCATTTTTTCAAATTTAATTCACAAAATTTCCAAAATCCAATTTAAAATTATACATGTGGAAAAGAAGAAAAAACGGACTTTCTAATAGAAAAATCCAATAAGTATAAAAGGTTTTAATATAAAAATTCAATATTAAATTGATTATAATGTTATAAATTAGTTATATTATAATATAATTGAACTAATTTTACTTTAAAAAATTATAATATATTTTAACCTTTTAAATTATTTAAACGAAAATAAAGATTTTAATAAAAATCGGTATTATTCACTATTCATTGAAAAATGAAACTTTTCATAAAAATACTGAAAAATTATCCCTAAGATAATATGAATATGTTTATTTTAAAAATTAATTTAATTTTTTAAAATAAAATTTCTAAAAGTGGTAAAAATTAATGTTAACATAAGTTCTCAAAATTCGATGAAATTGGCTTCTTTGGAAAATAGGTATTATAGAAAACATTTATTTTTATTTAAAATAATTTTTATTTTAATTATAATAAATATATTTACATTTAATTTTCTTTATACATGTGTAGAAAATATAATTTTCATAATTTATTATGTTCTATTCATACCTTCCAATTTAACGACTAGGTTATAATGGTATTCTATTGTATGGTTCCTTTAGACTTCAGGTTGTGTGTGTCGCAAGTTATCAAAGAGATTAAAATAAAAAAAAATAATGGGTTATTTAGGCTCAATGTTTCTTATCACATACAATATTAAATACAATTTTATTATTTTAGAATTTTAGGGTGTTTCATTTACTCAATATAGATATATGTTAATAATTCATATTGTTTATAAATTAAATTGATCGTTTGATGTTTGAGTAATGACATGGACATTCAGTGACGGGGGGCCTGGGATTATATATCCAATTGATGCATTAGTAGGTGTGATGATACAAATCACTTTTCCAAATTAAATGGTTGTTACCCATATATTGAAATTGTCGTATGAAATGTATTGATAGAATAGATATCATGATGTTTGGATCATGACATCCAAAATTAATCATTTCCTTTATTTTGAATTCAATTATTATTATCCATGTGATTATTGCATTAATACTATCCATGGATGATTTTTTTCCCAAGTTATTGATTAAATGGAATATTTTTTCAGTAATTTTCCTTTCAATATTGATTATTCCTTATCTAATTATGATATTCATGTTACTAATTAAGTGGAATGTGTGTTCAGTTATTTATCTTTCTATGTTTATTATGCCTTATTTATTCATGATATATTTTTTTTTGTAAACCCTTAATAATAATTTTATCTAACCCTTATTTTGTCCATTTCCCCATGAAATGATAAATAATTCTATAAATGAGTTCAAGGATGTAGAATTTTTTCCATTAGTATGTTTTATTTTATATTCACAATATAAAATGGGTATCATGTATGTATTTGGTTCTAAAAAACTGAGAAATTGATTGGTACTTTGGTATTCGACCCCTTTTATCTATTATTCTATAATAAATTAGACCACTGGCTCTGATTTATTAGATATTAAATCTTCTGTTTAAGTTTTTGGTCTCAGGTGGTTGGCTCAGGGTAATGCTTGTGTGAGCGATGCAACTCTGGGTTCCCTTGTTTTTTTGCCTTTATTGTGAGTTTGTTATCGTTTCCAACAATCTTCTTGGACCTGATCCGGAAGAGGATTAGAGCATGAAGTATTCATCGGTGCAGGCCTTTTGGATTGGGATGTTGAGAGGGTATGGTGTCGCCATCGGTTCTGTGCCCGTGCATCTCTACACGGGACTGTCTGCTAAGGGGTCCTGCATCGCTGAAGGCTTCTCATCGTGACATAGGTGCTAGGGTGAGGCAGGGCCGGTTGATTTTTTTGGGTGTTTTTTTGTCCAGTTAACTTTTTTGGTTTCTCACTTTTTCCTCAAAAGTGTTTTCTTTATAATAAAAAAATTAATTTTAAGGCTTTCTTAAAAAAATTATGTTAGGGACATTTTTTAAAATAGTCAGAATAGAGGATTCTAGACTAATTTCTATGCCTATATTATTAAGAAAAAAGTTTTTTAAATATTAGTAAGGAATGGAAGTATATCAAAAAGTATTTCTAAATATGACTGGAAGTCAGTGTTGCATAACAGATACATGGTCGGATATAGTCTATGTTGTTACCATTTATACTAGATTTTAAAGTATAAAAAATATAACATCATATGTATATAAAATATTATTCTTATATGCATAAAAATAATATTTAATTATAAGTATAAATATTAAATCAAATTATAATTAAATCTATTTCATTATACATATATGGATTGGGTAGTAAGTTTTGGGGAAGGAAAATCCACATATGCTGTATTTTTCATTCTAGGTAATAAGGGTGTTTTTTAGAACCAAATGAAGTGGAATTTTGTGACAGTATGAACTTTTGAGTAAGGGTATTTGGATGCAACTCTAGATATTACCCAATGGATATGGATAAGAACACAGTAATAAGAACTCATGGTTTAATTGAAATTGCCTTTATTTTTCAGTTGTGATAATGAAAGTGGTGTTTATTTTTTAAAGAATCATATTTATCATTCAAGGTATAAGAACATTGTTATCAAATATCAATTTATAAAATATATTATGGAAATAATTAAGATAAATAAAAAAAATTCTATTTTTTATAAATTATCCAATGTATTCACTAAACCATTGTTGAAGGATGCATTTGAATGGGTGACATTGGAAATGGGAGTTCAATCTCCCTTCTCACAAGGATATGGCATGGTGTTCAGTCCCCTTTCTTATCTTGTTCTTTGGATATTTTTCTCAAAGGTGGGAGAAGAAAACATAAATATCTTCAATTTTAATTCGTTAATGTATTCATGATGTGCGAGGAAAATAATAGAATATATTTCCAATGGTATGTGTTTCTCATATTTAGGGGGGGTTTATATATTTAGGGGGAGTTCTTTAAAGGGTTAAATTTTAATTTAAGCCTATTATGTGATTTTATGATGTGTTGGACTCTATTTATGAATTTTTTTAAATTTTTTTAGAGAATGGAACCTATAATATTCCTTGATAAGTTTCATGGATAGATTTGGTGAATTGATAAATTATTTATTATAGAATCAAAATGACTAAGTTTAAATAAATTTCAATGATGCTGATGTTGAAGTATTGATTGAATAATAAAAATGTTCATGTTTGAAGAAAGTATGAATGTAAAATCACTTCATTATAGAAAACTTAATATTTTTATTCAATGTTCTTTTATATTACACCATATTCACTCAACAAGGATTAGAATTATTGAATCATGATTCATTACTAATTTATTTGAGTTTGTAAGTGATTCATGATACTTGATTCCCAAAAAAATCCAAAGGGGGATATTTTTTAGCCCATGAGATTTTAGGAAGTTTCTAAAATTTTGGAGACAAGAAGTTTCTTCTAAAATATTTAAATTATCTAGAGAATAATATTTGGAGAAGTTTAAAAGTGTATATGATGTTTGTGTTGTCATTTTTTTAATATATAAATCATTTTAAATATCATATTAAATTAATTTCATCATGTGATTTGAAGGCACGGTGGATGTTTGGAAGTGATTTGAAGAGTTATAAAAGTTATGAGAATATTAAAATATTTTTGGAGATTTTTTATAGGATTCTATTAATATCATGGACTAAAAATTTGATAAATTAAATACCTATTATAAATCATTGTGTGTAATTATGAATCATGGAATGTAATAATGGAGCATTATGATTAAGAATGAATCATTTCTTATAATTGTGTATCCTTACACAAAATCAAGCATCCTTCCATATAAGCATGAATTATTACATGTAATAATGAATCCATCCACATAAGCAGACATAAATATGAGTTATATTGTGTGTAAGAATCATCCATGTACACATAATCTATGTAAGGATGATTTTGAATCTATGTAAGGATCAATATCTAGGGAAATTTTTGGAATTATAAATGACGAAAATTTTTGTATCTAGATTTTTTTTATTTTGAATATAAAACTAATTATAATGATACAATGTGATATTATATTCATTTGAAAAAATATCATAATAAAGGATTGTGATTCAGTCTACTATTTGAGGACTCCACAAATCAAGAAGGGTTATTTTTTGATGGATTCGTACAATTGTGGAAGGATAATACCAAAATAAGTAACTATAGAGGTTGTCATAGGAGTTTTAAAAATAAAAGGGGATAATAAAATTTGAGTAATAATTAAAGGAAGAAGATTTTGGAACTTTAATTGTGTTAGTTTTAAATTAAATATTTTAAATTCAAAGCTATGATAAATCTATAGAATAATTCAGGAATAGTTAAACTAAGAGATAAAGTTGGTTGGAATTCATAGGAGTTCCATTTTTATATTTTGGAAATAATATTAACATTTATTTGGATAATATAAAAAATATTAAAAGAAATAGAAAAATATTATCAAAAAATAGAGAGAAGACCTAATACACTACTATATTTATTTTATCGAAGAGTGAAAAATGTAGGAGGAAGAAGGAATTATTGTTCTCTATTGAAAAATAAATCAATGAGGAATAATAATAAGAGACAAGAAAACATGAAAGTGAAAGGTTAAGAAACAACATAGTGACATCATGTTTGAAGTCTAAAGTAGTAGAAAATGATATTTTAATGAAAAAAATTGTAAATCATTACAACTCTACTTGATTCACATACACTATCAAGGGACTATAGTGTAAAAAATGTTCATCGATATTTTTTACTTTCTATAATAAATAGAATTCCACCATTGTGTTGAGTGATCTTTGATTTTTTAAATTAGTACAAGGATTAACTACTCTTATTTTTTATTGAACTGTGTAAATATGTTTTGTTCTTTAGGGTGTTCTTGTATGTGTATGAAAATAATGAAGTTATTTAAGTTTAATTGGATGTGAGGTTGTTGAAATAAAAAATATAATATATACATATATATAACATAAAGATAATTATAGATCATCTTCACTGATTCACCCCTCCCCCAATGATCATTTGGGTGGCCTTTTATAGGGGGATCCACTGGTCAGGTGTGTCGAACCCAAACTAGGAAGGGCCCTTTACTTCATGTGTGGTTGCACGAAAGTGTGTTCTAGGGGTATGTACCCCTAACCAACATGTCATGTAGTGTGCCTAGGTGTTTTCTTCTGGCCTTCTTTCACCTACATGGTGTATTTTTTTGGATTCTTTATTTAGTCTATGTTTCAAACAAATATATACCCTATCTTGGGAATTTTTCTATATATATATATATATATCAATTGTGTGGTATATTTGTTCATAAGAGACTATTTTCAAGTCAATAAGGGAATTTCAGTTATTTAGTTCTATAATAATGATTAAGATGTTAGTGTATGGTGATCAAAGCATTAATGGGGTTGTTTACTTCCCTCTCATCTTTTATGTGATGTTTGGTGAGGATTAAGTCCCTTGTATTACTAATAAATTTGGATTATATTCCTCTTTCCTACTATGTGATGCCCCCATTTATTTTTTTCATAGTGTTTGATACTCAAGTTTATATTATAATTTCTATGAATTCAGATCATTACCCCATGTTTTAAGTGCTACTTTAGGTGTACATCTTCCACTAGTGTTAGATATCCCCTTGAACGATACTTTTACCTTATCAAGGCATGGATTCTAGAAATCATTTTCCATGAGGTGATGTGGGTTTTCTCAAATCATGAGTGGTTATAGAATTAGAGGTTAGTAATCCTCTTATTAATATCTATCACAAACCATGATTTTATTTCCCTTGTGTATTTTTATATAAAAATATGGAGTTGATTGATGGTGAGGTGTGGTATTACCGTAAATAATTTATGTTGGATTTTGTGAGGAACTGTTCCTCCTTTATGGTTTCCAATAGTGATGTATAATTTGTATAGGTTGAGAAGATCAGATAATTTAAGAATTTTGGCTCCATTGGCACCTCGTATATTCCTTTGAGATCTGATGTACATCTAGGTTATCAACATCAGACTATGTGAGATTTTTGGTACTCGAAAAATTCTTAGTTACTCATGAAGGGTGGCCTTCATGGGTTGCAACTGAGATGACTGAGAATTATCTATGTTCCTCATATTTCTTGTGGTGGAGCATATCTGGATCTTTTTTATCTTCCTCTTAGTTAATCACTCATGTCATTGGTTTAAAACTAACGGATTTCCCCCTTTTTTTGGAAATCAAACTAATTTTGATTATAATCACCTCTATATAAGCCTTATTCCCACAGTTATTGTCTCTGTGTAGATAACACTAGGTTCAAAGATAATCTTGGTGGATAGGGAGATAGTGTGTCTTATTGAAAGCTAACACCTATAAATTCTTGGAAATATTTTTGGATATAGTATTGGCAGTGCTTAGTTATACTAAGAGGTAATAGTGGTGAATGGAATTCAAGTTTGGAGATGAATTGTGGTGAGTAAGTCATCATCTCATCTACTTATGTTGGTTTTCCTTTTTAGATGTTAAGAATGTATATATCCCCATTTTATTTTTAATTATTTACTTTATTATCTTTGTGGATCACATTGTTTATTGTATTCATTATATAAATTTAATTTATATTTTCTATCCTCCTGACATTATTATGTCTTATGTAAAGGTGTTTATTATTTTTAGGTATTTTAGTTTATTTCCACCCATCATGTTTGATACACTTTCTCAGTTCTAGACACTATAACATAGACCATTAGAGGCAAAAATGGGTAGAACTACCATCTTTACAATACACATCTTGTGTCCTGGTGGTTTGGGTCATGTAATATTGGTATCGGTATGGTTTTTCCCTAAGGATGGAACTTGGAGTTAGTAGTCATGTGAGGAATAGTTTTTGAATATAGGTTAAAAATGTTAGAGGGTTCATGATGTTTTTTAACAGACCAAGGAGACCAACATAGCTGTGGTAACTGATGAATCATTTCTTTGGGACTCTAACAACATCTTAGATAAGATATAACTCTACGACATTGATTTAGTTCATCTAGATATTATCTAATCCTTTTGGTATCATCCTATCAAATGATGGGTGCTACCCATTGATAGCTAGAGCATGTGTAGATAAAGGTTCATGAAAATCCAAAGCCTAAAGTTGGGCCTCTCACTAATAGTTAGTGAGTGATGAGGAATTTTTTCTAATACTTGGTTGAGAGATTGACTTTCCCTCTAATATGAGTAAATTTCTCCCCCTTAATTCTTAGTATAGTTTTTATCATAGAGTTGGTGGTATTTTCTATCGATTTGGATGAAACGAAGCATGGGATGAGCATGCTATGTATGTTCCAGTGATAGAGGCCTCATGATTTTACAAGGAAATCATGATCCTAAGTTGACATAGTTTTGGCTGGAGCCTAATAATCATGTTTTGATATGGATAATATTTTACTGAATATATTTTAATTCTTGATTCAAGATTTATATAATGTATAGTGAGAAATTATTGGATTATTTTTTACTTAAATTGCAATGATTTTGTTCTATCATGGATGGATTTTGATCTATTTTATGATATAGATCCATATTAGAGGTTAGTTGGCCCTATATTGGGTTTTGTGACCATGTATGAGTACATCTTGAGGCCCACAAACCTCATGAGGTATTTCCAATTATTTTTTTCAGTGTAATTATACAAACTCTATGATTCATGTGAATACTCTGGATGCATATTTATTTAACTACGGTTTTGTTTTAACAAAACATATCCTACGTCGAAGCCCTTAGATAGGCATCAGTGGATCAAGAATCCTTTGTAGATATACACTATGATTGTGGGAGTAAGTTATCTTTTCTCATAGATAAATATTTATAGGTCCCATGGAGGAACTTCCACGTTGAAGGTAGCATTGACATTATATAAAACTCTATTTTAGGCCCATATTCATAATTTAAAATTATTCATTAATAGAACATTTCATGTGATAGAAGATTGATATAGATGATGCATTGACCCACTCACATAAACACTGCCTTTAGCTTGTTCTTATCAAGCATAGATTTTTAATAGTCAGGGATGTGGGAAGATGTGTGTGAAGGATGGTTACAATTATATTTTAGAGTATATTTTTTATAGTTTGATTTTATTATTTTAATTAAAAACCCTCATAACAGATGGAATAAGTGCCAGTTAATATTTCTCCATCAGATGTTCAAGAGTAAAAAGTTCTTGTGGAACCCCTAGTGAGACACTTATTAACTAGATTATTTCCACTAATGGTGGCCTTTTTCACTCACCCCATATAATGAAGTGAGTTTATCATTATTGAATAAATATGTATTTTGTGTTGTTAAATTATGGTAGAGATGAAATCCAATGGTACTTATATTGGTAAATATTGGGAAATAGTGTTAGTACTATGCAGTGATACACAATTGAGTATAAATAGTGAGTTCTATCTCTATCAATATGCTTTTTTCTTGAATAAAAAATGAGTTTTCGAGCCCAATAGTTCACACTCTGATTATCATAGAATAAAACTCCATCTTCCTAAACTCCCTGACGCTCCTTAAGAAAATATATCAACCAAACCATATCCTTCACTACTTCCATTTCAACTATATTCACTATTTATGTTGTATTTAGATAAATAATCATTTTTATTAAATAAATTAAAATAATTTATTCTCCTACATAGGTGATAAAAGAATAGTTCATGCTCTTATGAGAATCAAAATATCCAATGAAGTCTGAATCCACAAATCCTTGAAATATATCTTCCTATCCAAAACATAGAGTAACATATTTCAATCTTTTCAAGTATTATATGATCCAATTATTATCTTATTAGTGTTCCCTTATGGGGTGTGACATGAAGTAACCTACAAATCCCACTATATAAGAAATGTCCATCCATGTGAAAATCATCACGTACATCAAAACTATGACCATTGATGAAAATAGAACTTTATCCATGTATCAGATTCATTTTCCATTTTTAGTGTATGTTCCTTATAAATATTTAAGTTTTTATAAATAGGAGTTGATAAAAATTTACACTGAGTCATTCAAAATCTTTCAATGACCTTCTGAATGTAGTCTTTTGGGGATAACACGATTGTATAGACTATCCTATCACTCTTAATCCTCATTCAAAATATCATTTTATCCAATTCATGATCTTTTATTTTTAATCATTCAGACAACTAACATTTTATCTCCTAAAATAGTGAATCCCCTGGACCCTCTAGCAATAAGACAACTGCATGCAAGAGTTGTATCATGAATACCTCATCATTCCACTAATAATAACAACAATGATCTATATTTAATGTTTATAATCCTTCTTCAAACATGAAACCATCAAAATTATGATTCTATTATCATACATCCTATTTCATTCATAAAAAAATTTCTTTAACATATATAATTTTTAAAGGTTACCTTATTCTAGGAAACCAATCGATTACTTCCAGTATATTTATATCTTCATACCACCATAAAGTAAGTCCAGCTTTACATCCATTTTTTCTAAGTACAGACCATTTGATGCCACCATGATTAACATTATCCAAATATTTTTATATTTATCTCCTAGTGATAATATATCTAATAAATAAACACCTTCATTTTTTGAAATCCATTTACCACCAGTTGTGCTTTCAACCACTTCCTTAAAACGATAAACACATTTGTTTTCAATTTCCTTTTTTATATTTTTGTAAATGATTCGATTCCCATTTTTTATACTTTAATGAATACATTTATCCATATATTTTTTACTTCAGCTATTTTAGGAAATTTAGTGTTATCATATCTTTATGTCATTCGGGTTACTATTCATCTATTAAAAGTAATAAGTTCATGTCATCCTTAATCCAATGAATTGGTCTTTTAATTCTAGTTTACCACCTCAATTGAATTGAATATAATAACTATCTATATCTGATCTAAATTTCATATCCCTAAAATCCAGTACTCCCACTTGATCTTCATCCATACTTAAATGTTTTGGCATATCTTCTATAAGACTCACCTTTTGAATTTCTATGAGTCCATCTGAGTTCTTCAGAACTTGCACCATTTTGATATGTTTACTCAAATAAAATTGGACATTGATAGGTGATTAAATTCCATAAAATTATTTCTATAATAATTTTTTCCCCTTCTATATAACCATATAATTGAATAGAATATCTTGGTTCTGAATGACATCTTTCATATCTTCAAACTATATCAAAAAAAGGGAAAATTTTATCTATGTACCCAATGAGAAAACATAATTTGGAATTTTATTTTAAATTGTATCAACCTTTAGAATTTATGTGTACATATTTGAAGCTTATAAGTATTTTATGATTAATATGTTCTGGTCTCTAACCAGACCATATTTCCCAGGAAGTTCTTACCCAACCACTAATGTCATACTAATGTTGACGAGGTATTTCATTTTGTTGACTATCTCCACCCAAATTCTATTAGACATTTATGAGTCTAACTTTATACTTTTCGACTTATTATTCATTGTTTGATTCATCCATTCTATATGTAATTGTGTCATTACAGGTTGTGATTTCCTAACAAAAATTTTGAATTTTTTTTGATGAGGGTTAGTTTTGAGAACCAAGACTTGTATTGGAGTTCTGAGTATCTGGACATCCTTAAGATGTGTTTTTAGACTTGTTTAAATGCTTAGTGGGTTCCTATGGTTCTCAGTAGGATATCAGAGTAGTGGAAATGTGGTCATGATGATTAAAAATTGTACCATCAGGAAATTCACAGCATGATGGATGGAGTTCATGTCATGTATGACCTTTTTGTGAGTCATTAAGGTCATAAATAACCCTAAAAAGAGATGGGATTATACCATGAGCCATTATAGATTGGACATAGGGTTCATTCCATAAAATCGTTAAGGCATAGGCATTATCCCTCTTTCTAGAGTGAATTCATTGTGTGACACCCAGGGTCATACTATAAACTAGGGATAAGTATATTTCAATGGGGTCTACTGGTAATTTCATTGGGGATCCATTTTAGGAATCCTCTCAGGTTTCCATAGTTTTATTCAGACAAAGAAAAGGGGATAATTCCTATTTTGATCCACCAATATCCCCTATCATATCCCTTTTTTCTAACTTGTTTATGGGAGTTCTATCATGGTAAATCTTAGTAAGGTATCTCATTTTATCTTCCTTATTCTCTCATGTTTTTATTCACTAATTTCCAGTATATTTGGATAGGTTTTGGGGAGAAATTTTCCTCATAAAATAGTTGAATCATATTACTCATTGTTGATTTCATGTTTCCCTCATAGAATATTTCTCAAGAGGAGGTAATCAATACATTTTTTAATATTTAACATAAGTTAGGTTTACGGGTGATTTTTATTATTGTTTTTTGGTGATTTTAGGTTAAATTAGTCAGGTGTTTTAAGTTAAGTCTTTTGTGTTGATTAGGTCCGAGTGCATGTCGAGAGTGGACTACACCCCATTACATGAGGTTTTATTATTGTGATGTCATTTGGTGAGTTTGGAATTGGTTATTCCAAATTGGAATTTTGGTTTTAATTATTTAGTTTATTAATTTTAGAATGTTTATTGATGAGATAGGTGTTCACGAACTTAGAGAAAGTAGGTACAATATTGAGGATGATTATGTTAATTTTAGATTAGTTTAGTGGTTTTGAATTTATTTGTGTCTCTTTTTTACTTGGTAATTTTTTATTTTTATTACATCATTACTATATTTTTATACATATTTCATAAATTGTATGATCTCTCCCATTAATTGGCATGGACTCATGGTGGCATAATAGTCACCATGGACCACATAGCTTGTTAAATAGTTTGATGGTGGAACCTTGGTGGAATGAGTGCTAGTGTCCCTATTTATGTATTTCTTGGTGGCTTTTGTTTTATTTTAAAGATAAAAGGTATAAAATTGTAAAATGATTTTTGAAAAGGTTTTGAAACAAATATAATTTCAATGAAAAATTAGTGTTTTTTGAAATGGGTTTGGAAATGTTTTTTTAAGTTTGGTTTTATAAAAAAATGTTTTGATAGAATTTTGTCCAAGTGATTATCAGGATTAAAAGGTATAAATTGATGTGTTTTTAAAATTATTTATAGAAAGTATTTGGTTGGATTTAAAAGTAAATATATAGGGATTTGTTTTGTCTTTTTGTTTTGTTTGGCCTTTATATGGTCAATGCCCTATTTTCTAGAGAATGAGTGACTTTTATGTTTCCATAGTTATCATTTCCTTATGTGATACTTGTTAAAATTCAATGGATGACTATATGATCTAGCCCATGATGTTAATCAGTATCAAAGTGATGGATTAATTTGGATGGATGTAACATATCCCACAGAGTTTTGAGACACAAGGCTAGGTCTTGAGTGACTAGTGACATGCTAGTGAGTTGGTGATATAAAGAGATGGTGTCCTTGCCCTTTGTGTTATTTCATGTATGTGTTTATAGAATTATTATGGTAGATGATGAACTCCAATGTGGGAGAGGGTATTGAGTCCCCACATCAATAAAAGAGAGATATATTTTGTGGAACTATTTTGAGATACATTCCAAATTATATGGGAATTTTTGGCCCTCTATGATTGAGATATCCATATTAATCCTGATGGGTCCTTTTATGAGTGAGATGATTGCACCAGAAAAAATGATGCTCGGTCAATAAAGAGTGTGATTAATTTACCAATGATTCAAGGTTAGGTGTTTAGATCATCATGAGTGATATAAAGTCTATGTTTTTATGTGTTTTGGGTGATGGATGGACCAACCATTATGGATAAGGTAGTGATTGGATGGTTATGTAACCTCCCTTGAGGAAGAAGGGAAAATTGAGATCTTGGGATGAGATTGAATATTGTATGATGCCTTATTGTATATCTTCAAAAGAGGTTTTGACTTCATGATACAGACTACCTATATTTTTTGAGTGTGATTTTGATTTTTGGTATGATATTACACCCATCCTTTCAATATTTGGTTGAATCAGGTTGGTCAGGTGTTGTTGTGTCTTGTTTAGCACATGATGACCTGATTGGTATGCTTGTATGTACATTGTGTGATATATTTCTAGGTGGGTGTGTTTCAGGGGAATGATAAACCTATTTTATATATATATATATATATATATATATATATATCATGTGCATGTAGTTGATCATAGTATTACTTAGTATCATCGACGAGTTGGGGATTCCTACTAGGTCATTGGACTCACCCCTTACCCATGTACGTGAAATGGGTTTTTATGTATGTAGGTATACATTCATGTTTTATCTCAATTCATACATACTTATTAGAGGTAAACATGTGTCATGGGTCTATAAGGTTATAGAGGTCAAGGATTTAGAGGGAAAATTATGTGAGTTGGTTTGGAATCTAGGGTACATAATTTTCAGTTATTATGTATCATTTATTGGTAGTGTGTCATTTATTTATATATGATGTCATGTTATTCATTTATGTTGGGTTATATAATACTAAATCATATAGACTATTTTACTAATTTCTATTCAATATTTTTGGGGGAATTTGGCTACCTATTTTATATCTACATGTTTTTGTGATATCTGATATATCGATGGGTCATGATAAATTTTTAGTTGATATAGGCATGGCCCTTAGGACCTTTCTTAGAGGGTATAGTCTCCCCATGACTATTATAGTCCCCCACCTCTAGTTAGTATCCACTAGTGTATATTAATGTGATCCTAAGTTCTTGTAGTGGCCCTAACTTGGTCACCATTCGAGCAATCCAGGTCAATTCATTACAATTAATCCCCACTATTTTGATATGGTCATCCAAACACTGTCTTCTCATTAATTATCCCATTATTCCAGAAAAAGTTCCAAAATTTGTGTCGAGTATATTCACCTCTATCTTAATAGTTAATTTATTTCAACTTTAGAATAAAATATATTTCCACATTGGCTTTCTATTTAATGAAAGATTGAAAACATCTATCTTATCCCTAGGAAATAAATACAAACTTTTCTACTAGAATAATAAATAAAAGTTATAAAGTAAAGAGAACCACCATGAGACTGAATTGAGGAAGTTCCAAAAAAAATCCAAGTAAACTAGTTCCAACTTCTAAACTTTTGGCTTTTGTTCATCTAAATTGATATAAATCATTCTATATTTTCTCTAAAAACTAATTATAAACCTTATGATGTTCATGTAATCATGGTTTAATAGGCCTTTATTCATTTTAATTTTCATATTATTCTCTATGAGATAGTTGATCATATAATCCCAAACTTCTGGATCTTCTAAAGATGTATTCCAAACCATGAAATTTCATCCTTTCTCTTAGTTAAATAACAAGTCAAATTATTTAATCCTTATGAAACAAATATGGATCTATAAGTCCCCTACCCAACTCTGTTTGATAATTTCATTCCACGGCCTCCCTTATCAAGTTTTCATATGGAGATGAGATTCATCTATATCTTTGAGATGTATCAACACCATTGAGTTTTAAGAACCTGCTATTATTCATCCAAATATTCACATATCCCATTATAATGACATTTAATGCTTCCAAAATTTATAAATGTACTTTACAAAATTTCTAGATAAATAATTCACCATGTATATATGTTGTTCCATTGAATTAAAATATTCTCCAAAATTAAAACACCCATTGATTCCACTGAAACATTGATATTGAGAAACATCTTGTCACTTCCTTCCATAAAACTACTAGAATTTAATCTTTTGTAAATAAATTCATTTAAAAAGTTATTCTTCTAGATTATAATTTTTTTTAATATTTCCTTTCTTCCCAAAACTCTAATATATAGGACTAGGAATAACCAAATTCCTTTGGATCCTCTCTTGAGATTTATCTTATGAATGTTTTTTAAATCTCTCCTCTTGGGTTACCATCCCCATCTATTATCATTAAGAGATCTACCATATAATTATTTAATTTCCATCCAATTAAGTTACTTATTGAGAATAAAATTCTAGCCATCCTCAAATACCAAGTCATTTCTACATGGGTTTCTTATATCATTCACCATTATATCTGAAATCATTTATTATGATAATAATAGTAAGAATTCCCATGCATTATCATTGAATTTCACCTTTACTAATTCTAGATACTCTTAGATTAAATTGAAATATTCATGTGATATTTAATTGATCTTCCTTCTAATAAATTCATGTTGAATATATGTCAGATCATAAACACTTTATTATATTTCTTAGATTTCTCATATAGATAGACCAGGGCTTGTATGATTTCCACCATTGTCTTCACCTCATCGATATTAAAGGAAAGATTTCATGCCAATGACATCCTCACCAACCCAAGTGCCTTTATTTCCAATCATTCCCATTTAACCTTTTCCATTTTCTTTGTAATCACATCAGTTAATCAAATGTCTTGGTATTTTTAAATTAGATGATATTCCATATTCATTATCCAAAATCCATTCCATTAAACTCTTCAACCCATAGCTTACCTTTATCTAACATCATACCTTACACTGATAAAAAACTCTCACTGAAAATGAAATTATGGAAAGGTAAGAGATGGAGTGAAACATAAGTTTCCTCCAAGTGTGTTGAGTGGTCAATGAACGATGGCCTTTGATATGACTTGTTGGGATATAGAATCAAGTGATCACTAGATCTAGGATCCTTGGTCAATCGAAAGTTCTCACACACTAGAGGATCTATAAAATGGAATTTTAAGATTTGGAACATAATCCCTCTATAAATTATGTTATAAGTATAAATTATTGGCACCCTACTCCCCAAAAAAAATCAAACCTCACACACAACTCACAAAAAAACTCACAAGTATTCATTTAATGGAAAAAACATAAGAACATAAATAATGAAAATAAAAATATGGGTTTACATGGTTTGGAAAGGGTTGTATACATCCATAGGAGAAACATTTCATATTTCAAAAATTCACTGAATGTACAATAATTACACTCATATAAAAAATTGTTAATAATAATTCATTATAGAATATTACCACTTCGAAATTCATTGATCAGATTAGAATCACTGCACGTATTTTGATTAACTATAAAAAGTATGGTATATTGTGCATCTTTTGATACATGTTCATATCATTTCCTAATTCCTTTTATTATAAATTCATTCAGTAAATAAAATTACACTAAACTATAAATTTTATGAATATGACTCTATTTGGAATGGTAACTATTGATCTCTATTTTTCCTTTCACTTCAACCACTTTCCTTGGTTAATTCTTCTAGTAACTTCATTCTATTAACTTATTCTCTCTGAAATTTCTAGACCACAATGATTCCATAAAAAGATACAAACATTTGATAGTACCACTACCTCCTAGAGAGGTTCTACAACTATTTTCTATATACTAATCCAACCATGTTCTACTAACTAAATTCTGGTGAAAATATTCCAATGAACGCAATCTGTTTAACAGAATCAGGTAACCTAAAACATACTTCACATCCCAAAAATCACCCCTATATACATTTTTTAGGTTTCAATGTTGATTTTAAGATCAAACAATACATTATTGGCACATATATTGAAGTTGTGGTTAGAGTTCCTAGCATAGTACTTTTTTCTATATTTTATTTTGGAGACTATTTTTTTTGTATACCAACAATGTATTGTGTGATATTGGTTTAATTTTCTATTATTAAGTGTACTGGTGGTTTCCTTTATATATATATATATATATATCTGTGTGTTCTTGAGATTTTTGAACGTAATGCCTCTCATTTGTATATTATATACTCTCTATGGTAGTCTCCAACCCAGTGTCTATTGGAGGAGAGCATTGGGGGGCCCTCTTATCTTCATTATAGGACTATGAGGGGTTCCCAAAAATGGAAATATTTGAAAAAATTATCTTCGATGGAAATATCTTTGATCAATTTGACTCATTTTATAAAATAGGACTTTATTTAAAACTATGTTTTATTTTTCGGTTTATTTTTAAAATAATGTGAGATTAGATTTTATTGGGAGTGGTTACCCCTCACCCAACTACTTTATGAACATTAATGACCATTACATGTATAAAATTTGATATATAAATGTGTTTATTCTTACCATAATATTTTTTATAATTTTGTATCCACTGTTTACATGGTAATTTCCTTGGATTATGTGTCATATCAAAAGGTTATATATGTAACCAAATATAATGATATCCTCTAGATACTATGATAATAATATTAAATTTATATATTATGGTCTAAATAAATCTTTTTTATGAGACATAGATGAGGTAAAGCTGTCAAGTGTTGTGGATCATAATCATTGAGACTTCTTCCCATGAAGTTTTCACATAGTGAGGTTGAGTATATTATATCATAAGGACTGACCCGCTAATAGGAAAACTATATATTTTAGGTGTTATTGGTTGTTCCTATCTACAAAAAATTGTATTTGTCTACAAAATTGAGTTCATTATCAATTTTTACCATTTGATCATGTTCTTTGATGCATCAAAAAAACCATGACATTGAAGTCATGGTGAGGTAGTTTGTGTTGGTTTCATCATTGGTGGTATGAAATTGGTTGAATGATGATGATATAATTTGTTTCTTCCAAGTTCAAGAAGATATATCTCATGGGCCCATGATGACCATAATGGTAGTACCTTCACCAAATTCACGGAAATGGTATAAGGAGTTAAGTCTATATGGTAAGATCATAAAATATATAAAGCATCAAAAGAATGATGACATAAGTGTTTATATTTATTTATGAGATATAATAAGATAAGGAGATTATATTACAAAAATCATGTTCATTAGATTTAGTCATATTTAGGATATTGATTTTGTCTTCAGAGGTCATAATAGGTTTCTTGAATCTTCTCTTGGTCTATTATTGGTACTCACTATTATTGAGATAAATACCTAGAGGGTCACACACTAAGTGTATCTATAAGTTCCACCTATTCAGATGAATGGGTGTTTAGGATGAAGTGATCCCCATGTGCGAGGGATGGTGAATGATTGAGTGTGATTGATCGTAAGTAATATAATAAAATTATATTATTCAAGTTTATAATTATTATTATTGAACTAATTTATCAAGGTATTTATAAGTTTTTTTATTATAAAAGTAAATATTAGAATATATAATTTTTCAAAATAATATAATACAATAATGGTTTGTTAAATTATTTATGCACCTTATGATCTGATTTAATGGTTAAACATTTTACAAGTGAGTGATAAAATGTCTGTGATATTTATGACTAGTTTGATTAATTCATAAGTGTGCACAAGGTTCTAGAATGAAGGTTATTACTTTCCAAGGACCAAAGTGTTATTTAGGAAACTATAACCTCGGTATAAAATCTCATTTTAGACTCAATAATAATAATATAAACCATTTTAATGAAATTAGATAAGGGTTTTATCTTCTCCTCTCATCTTAAGCATTTAGAGAGAGAATCTTAATTAAGCACAATGTCGGATCGATCTTGATCTCTTGTATGTATGTATGTATGTATGTATGTATGTATGTATGTATGTATGTATGTATGTATGTATGTATGTATGTATGTACATATGTATGTATGTATGTATGTAGGTATGTATGTATGTATGTATGTATGTATGTATGTATGTATGTATGTATGTATGTATGTATGTATGTATGTATGTATGTATGTATGTATGTATGTATGTATGTATGTATGTATGTATGTATGTATGTATGTATGTATGTATTTATGTATGTATGTATGTATGTATGTATGTATGTATGTATGTATGTATGTATGTATGTATGTATGTATGTATGTATGTATGTATGTATGTATGTATGTATGTATGTATGTATGTATGTATGTATGTATGTATGTATGTATGTATGTATGTATGTATGTATGTATGTATGTATGTATGTATGTATGTATGTATGTATGTATGTATGTATATATGTATGTATGAATGGATGGATGGATGGATATCTACATTAGGTCCATCAAAAGAAATATTGAAAAAAAATTCATAAATTTAATTTAGTTTTCTTGAATTTAATAAAATTATTTCGAGCAACATAGGATGCATTTTTAATTAATTAAAATTATTTTAATGCAAGTAATATGATTAAAAATACCCTCGAGTTAAATTTTATAAAATTAATCTTTTTTTATGAAATATAATTTCTTGTTGACTAATCGTGATCTGAGACCAACCTGTGCATGTTTTTATTATTATTTATTTAATTTAGTTATTGCATTTATGTTTTAAAATGTAATAAATATTTTCATTTCAATGATCTTTGAATCATTAATAATAACCCTAACTCCAGTATCCTAGATATAGTGGTTACTTTATTAAATTTTTATAAGAGACAAGTGATACCATGGCAAAGGACAAGATAGTTTAGTAGTCTTGGTAAACTAGATACATACTTTAGTCTCTCATTACATTTGAAAACATAAACTACAACATAGTGAAATTAAATATTATGCATCATTGAACTCATTTAAAGATACATTCTTCATATCATGGGGAAAGAAAAAAAATAAAGGTTGAGCTCATATGATCAATATGGGTTATGTATATCAGAATCTATCATGAGTAAATAAGGCATAACCAATATGGCAAGGTAATTAAATGAAAACATATTCCATTTAATCAATAATGTGAGCATGAAATACATCTATAGATAGTATAAATACAGTAATCTCATGGATAAAAATAACAAAATTGTCACTAATAGAAATTCTTAATATTGGATTTCATGGTCTTAGACATCATGATATCTATATCATCCAAACCCGGCACAAATGTAGTTTAGTCGATGGGTAGGTATACACCATAAACCCATTTAAAGCTATCTTATGGATTTGTCTCATAAGACATGTTGATATATCAAGGGGTTATAAAATTTCAGGCCCCACCAATCATTGTATGTCCAATTCATTCTCAATATATCTAAAGATTAATTCAATTCATAAACAATATATCTTATCAATATATATCCATATTGATTAAAGAATACAGATTTATAAATTTTTCTCCCATACAATAAATAACTTTTATAATAAAAACACCCTATGAAAAAAATGATATGTGTTTTAATCAATAATAAAACACATGATAAATAATATTTATATTTATGTAAAATGTAATGTCTGGTGATCACAATAAAGTGAATGTTTTAAGGTAAAGTTAATGACTACCAAATTAAATAGGAAAAAGAATGGGAATTCTTTCTCGGGTCAAATAGATCATAAACCATTTAATCAAAGGATAAGGATTATATCATTACAAAATATACCTAATATATTCTATGTAATATAAAGAGTTTTTATCATTTTTTAATAAAAATACCAAAAAATTATCATTAAAATTTTCTTGAGGAAAATACCTTTTTCACATTGAAAATCAATTTTAGAAACTAAAAATTTCAGAAATATTAAGGAAAAAAATTAAAATAAAGTTTTCAATTTTTAATGGAAGATTCAAATAAATGAGTGGTTATGATGGTGGTATAATTCCATACATTCTTTATAAGTTAGATGACATCAATCCTTTCACACTTTTGTAAAAAAGTCAAAAACAACCATGTTTAAAAAATGACCAGAAGATTCCTTTTAATACATTCTTAAAAAGTAAAGCATGGGTTAAAATTAATTTAAACAATAAAATTATAAGATTAAATACCTTCTTGAAAATATTTTTTAAAAACATGGATATTTAAGAAAACACATTTTTTGGAGAAAATAGAAATAAATTTGGCTTTTATTAAAAACATTTTCTCAACAATTTTAAGTACCAAAGAGAGGTAAATGGTTCTATTACTTTAAAATTTCATGAAAACTTATAAGAGAATAAAATTAAATGGGTTTATTATAAAATTATCAAATTATTTACTTTAATGTAAATTCGATCATAAAGAATATTGATTAAAAATGAGATGGAAAAAAACCCCTTATCACTTTGGTAAAATTTGAATCACAACCCCCATGAAAGAAATAACGTCAAATGAAACATTAAATATCATAAATAAAAATAGATTCAAGATATAACATATCAAAGGATAAATATATACACCTCATAAAATAAATTGGTTCATAACATTATAATACGCCTTTATCAAAGGAAATTGAAATGGAACCCCATACCTCGAGTCTAACACATCACATACTTTCTTTATCTTCGGAATAATAAACTTATGTTAATTATTTACTTTATTAAGAAATTATTTTAAAAAAAATCCTTTTATTTTATTTATTACCATGTTATATATATGTAACATTTCAGTTCTGAGTGTCTCCCAAGGGTATCCCTTACCCAGTTGGTCACATGATCTCAAGCATATTTCCCCAAATGTCAAAGGCTACCAACTAGCAGTGAGGGTCATGGTCTGATATTGGGGAAACTATTCCCTCAGATGTAGAGTATACACAGTTGAATAACAAATAATAAACAATAACAGAAGCATTAATACCATACAATAGATGTAAATAATAGAAGACTAATAGTATAAACACCTGTAGCATATATATAAATAAATGATTCATGTCACATGTCTCTAGGAAATTATTCAAACAAGTCACAATGCTGAAAATATATTACTTAATCCAATACAAAAAAATAGTAAACTCCAACAACATCGCTAGCCTTAGCTTTGTCTCATGCTTTCCAGCTCCAATAGCAATCAAGTACCTGATGAAGAAGGGTGATTTCCCTTATCTATACAAGAAACCATATAAACTGTTTAGGCCCCCAAAGCATGACCCAAATAGGGTGTGAGATGAATCCCAATAAACAGCCACCAAAATATCTATACCTAATAGTTAGTGAATACGTATAGTAGGTAATATACATAAATGAAGCAATAAACTAGGAAGTACTCAAAAGTAAACAGTCCTACAGTTTTCAATTACATTCATTTTAATTTATAAATTATTCAAATTGATAAATAATTTAACCTCAGGATCTAGCCTAAGCTCTATATCCCCTGTATAATATTAACAACAGACCTCTCAGATGGCAGGTTTTCAGTGACAGCAGGGCGGATCAGCTTAGGGTAGTCAGGCAGGGTCGCAGGGCCATGGTACAGGTCATACTTTTGCAGTGGAGCAGACCTAGTAGGAGTAGGATCCCGAACAATCTACAGTTCGTGGTACGATTATAGTTGCCTCGGTTTTAGATTCTTCTCTTTTGGATGCAGGGGATTCCCATAGTTTTATATCTTTTGTTGTTGTGGAGATAATTGGTCTTTATATCATCACTTTTGAGGATGTTATGATGCTAGACACTCCATTGGGGATTACGACGGCTAGTGTCTGTCAGTGCATAGAGTGACCTCTTGATATTGGTGGATGTCACTTTTTATGGGACCTCTATTTCTTAGAAATGACAAGCTTCGATTTCATTCTCAAAATGAACTGGTTAATAACCTTTCAGGCCTTTATTTACATCTATATCTGCAGTGTGAGTTTCACATCACCAGAAGGAATGTATTTTCTACACAAGGGTGAATGGGATGTCCAGGAGAGAAGATCTCGACTTGAGTATCTTAGGTAGGGATGAATTATAGACTAGATTTTCAGTTTATATCTAGATGACCGGGGGACTTCACATATGTACTTTCCTCCAGAGGTGTGTCATTTCAGTGATGTGTTTACAAATGACTTTTTAGGTTTACCTCCGAAGAGAGATGTAGACATATCTATTGAGCTTTTTCGAGGAGTAGAACTGATGTCCAGTACTCCTTATAAGATGGATAAAACAGAGTAAAAATATCTTAATAAGTAGTTAAAGGTGTGGCTGGAAAAGGGTTTCATCTGACATAGTAATTATCCTTGGTGTTCGCCTGTCCTTTTTGCGAAAAAGGCAGACAACACCCATAGACTTTGTGTGGATTATCGGGAGCTGAACCAATTGACAGTCAAGAACTGATATCCCTCTCCGAGGATTGATAATATCTTTAATCATATTTGAGAAACATGAGTGTTCTCGAAGATTGACTTGAGATCTGGTTATTATCAGTTTTGTGTTAGACCATCAGATATACCTCTTATAGTCTTTCGGAGAAGGTATGGTCTATACGAGTATTTGGTTATGCCGTTCGGTCTCACGAACATGCCAGTAGTTTTCATGGCACTGATTAACAGAGTGTTCCATCCTTACTTGGATTCTTTTTTGGTAGTCTTCATGGATGATATCTTGGTGTACTCTCACACTTGACATGACCATTCCACACATCTTGTGATCTTTTAGAGTACACTGAGGGAGCGTCAGTTATATGTTATGCTCTCAAAATTCCACTTTTGGATGGACAAGATTCACTTCTTTGGTCATGTTATCTAAGAGATATGAGTATCAGTAGAACCATAGAAAATGATAACATTATTTTCCTAGGAGCATTTGAACAACGTCATTGAGGTATGGAGTTTTATGTGGATGGATGCATACTACATGCTCTTTACAAAATACATTTCATGATTAGAAGCACCACTGACGGGCCTGACTAAGATGGGTGAAAAGTACTTATGGACAAAATCATGTGATTCATCCTTTTAGGAGTTGAAAGGGAGATTTAATTTAACATTGATTCTGATTTTTTTTGGATCTAGGACAGAGTTACACCATTTACTATGATGCACCAGGTATCGGGCTAGGTGCAGTGCTTATGCAAGGGGAAGGGGTCCTTGCGTACGGGTCTCGGCAGTTGAAGCCACATGAGAGTAAATAAACGATGCACGATCTCGAGTTATCTATAGTTGTGCATGCTTTAATATATTGGAGAAATTATCTTTTAAAAGATAATTTTGTGGTATACACTATCCACCAAAGTCTCGAGTATATATTTACTCAGCATGATCTGAATTTGAGATAGTGAAAGTGGGTTGAGTACCTTCAGTCTTTTAAATTTGAGCTTGCCTACATGCCTGGGAAAGGCAACGCAGTGGCTAATGTGTTGAACTGGAGGACTCAGATACAAGTAGTTTAGGAGGCCAGTAATGAGTGGAAGCTTAAGGCTCTATTCTCTAAGATTCATTTGGAGGTTCACGACAGACAGGGGTAGACATTTCTTTCTTCTATAGTTTTTAACTCTACTCTACTGGATTAAGTGTGAATGAGGAAGCTTTCAGATTCTTAAGGCGTAGTTCTATGGGAGAGTGTGTTAGGAGAGGACCCTACTCCTAGGTGGACAGTAGATGAGGATGAGTTCTTGATTTTCCACGGGCGCGTATGGGTGTTAGCAGACATACGAGATGAGATATTGCGGGATTTGCATTCCTCAGTTTGGAATGTTCATCCTGGTGTCACCAAGATGTATCTGTTGGATCGCATATGTAAATGTATATGTATATTAGACGGAACAATACAAGAGGGGGGTGAATTTTAGGTTTAAAAACTTTGTGTTTAAACACTTAAGAGATTAGTTTAAAAGATCTTAAACTAATACAATTCAAACAACCAAAATTGTATTGAATATAAAGGTATGATGTAATGTAATACTATTAAAAAAGTAAAGAAATTGTATTCAAGATGAATACAACAATCAGAGTAAAACAAGTGTGAGAGATTCTACCATAAAGCGTATAAAATCTAATAATACAATATGAAATAGAATAATCGTAATTGAAAAAATTACAATTGAAAGTGTACAGAAGAAAGGAAACAATACAAATTCCTTTCAAATACAAATAGCAGTGGAAAAGTAAAAGTATTACAATTCTTTTTAACCCAAAGAGAAGGGTTATCCTTTCACCTAGGATAAGTGGTCTTTCTTACCACCACCTTGGTAAGTCCTCGATACGATGATCAGTTCGTCTGTCTGCCTATCCCCAGCAGCCCTCGATATGATGATCGAAACGTCTGTCTGCCTATCCCCAGCAGCCCTCGATACGATGATCGGTATGTCTGTCTGCCTATCCTTGGCAGCCCTCGACATTGTAGGTAATTGGCACCTCTTTCTTTCAATCACTTGAACGCCCTTGATACGAAGATCGGTCGCACAAATCACAAAGCATGAGAGAAGTCACAGTGTCTCTCTCTAGAACTTGATAGAAGCAAAGTATCACACACACTTATTCTTCAGCTTCAAATGACCTCCTATTTATAGGCCTCAGGTTCCAACAGTCACATTTCCTCCAACCGTCATATTTCTTTGAAAAACTTGGAGGGACTTGGACACCTGGAATTATAATGGTCATATTGAAACAGAAAGCACAATATCATTTTGATTAGTTTTTAACTAACTCAACAACATCGTATTGGTTAAAAAAAGATATATGAACATGATAATCATGAGTATGATTGATCTAAAACAAGTCTTTTGATAAAATAATAAAATCATGCATGTGATAGAAGTATGAGCATTATAAGTTTTACTAAATGTAATGTATTGATATGATACAAAGTAAGATACACAAAAGTGAGTACAATTGACAGAGTCAGTACAATACAATTGACAAAGTCAGTACGATACGATTGACAGAGTCAGTATAAAAATTATAGTTCGTACAATCAGTATGGTTAGTATGATCAGCATGGTCAGTACAATCAGCATGGTCAGTACGATCAGCATGGTCAGTACGATCAGCATGGTCAGTACGATCAGCATGGTCAGTACGATCAGAATGGTCAGTATGATCAGCATGGTCAGTACGATCAGCATGGTCAGTATGATCAGCATGGTCAGTACGATTAGCATGGTCAGTACGATCAGCATGGTAAAAGACATTTGTGATTTCCAAAACAAGATATAGAAGTTAAAGGAGAACTTTTGACCGAACAATCTCCCCCTTTTTGGAAAGCACAAAACACAGAGTAAATACAACAAGAAAAAATTATCTCCCCTTGAGTTATTAGAAGCTCTTCTGAATATGAATTTGAATACAACTAACTCCCCCTTAGGTATATACTTTCTTAAGGATTGTATTCACAGATTTTCCTTGGTTTCTAAGTATTTGATTAAAACATTCTCCCTTTGTAAAACATTCTCCCAATTTATAAAACATTCTCCCCCTTTGTGATTTACAAAAATAATGGGGTAACCTTGAGTTGCCTGAAAGAGTTAGAGAAAAGAATTGCAGGACAAAAGAAAGAGTAACATAAATGTTATTACAAAACAAAGACAGGTTCCATAAGAAAAGAAAAAAAAATACAATAGTCATTTGTTTTCTCGTTCCTTTTTCTTCTTTATCAGCTCATGAAGAACAGATTTTATCTTTTTTATTTCTTTCTTGTCTTCATAAATTGAATCACCCTGAGATATGAGAAGCTCTTGTTGGTCAGAAAAAAGCTGATCTTGATTCTTGATAGTCTCCTCCTGGACTCTGATTACTTCCTTAAAAGTATCAATTCTGTCTTGAAAATTCTATTTATCTTTGGATAGCACTGAATTTTGTTTCTTCAACATAACCATTTCATCTTTGAAAGATTAAACCATCAAAAATTCGGACTGAAAGGCATTCATTCTTTCTTGAAACTCTTTCACTGAAGGGATATCTTCTCCATGAGTTACCTGATTTAGTCTTTCAACGGTTTCTTTGTCTAGCTTATTGAAAGCAATCGCAAGATCATTTGACAACCTTCTTATATCTTCAATTTCTATCTCATGGTCATTCACTGAGCTTTCTGTTTTATATGACCACTTGGTCATCCTGTTTCAAGCCTTTTTATAAGCAGCTGATGTTTCAGATAGAACTTTCAAATCAGCTTCAACTGAAAAAACTTTATTTCTTAATTCTCTTACAGAAACAAATTTCTTTTTCTGATTGTCAGTAATGAAATCAAATTTTCCCTCAATCCTGGGAAATTATGGAATAGTCTTTTCAACCCTCCTTAAAACATGAACAATGTAATCACTCCTCTTGAGAGAGATTATTTGTTCTAAATCAGTATCTTCATCATACGAATGATTTTCATTCGACCGGCTTGAGTCTACAAAAGGCTGTTTTCCTTTTAATTTTTCTTTCTCCTTTCATTCTTCCTCCACTTTATCACTGATTACAATAACTTTTTCCATATGAGAAGATTGAGTACCTTGATTTTCTTGAGAGGGTATTTTATCCATAGTTTCAAAAGATTCAACCAGTGTTTGATCGCCATGAAGAACTTGTTTAATACCTTCACTCTGCTTTTGGTAAGATTCTTCTGTACTCTTTTTTGAACTTTGAAGGAATTCTAAAAGAAAATCTACTTCCTCTTCTTCAACTTCCTCTATCTCTTCCAATATCTATTTCCCTTTTTCTTTCTATGTAAGACTTTGTATGATAGGCTCTTGTTGTATTTATTCTGTTATTTTAGCACTAACATCCTCAACCATTTTCAGTATTTTAGAGATATCAAAGTCTTGTGCCTTTATTTTCAAAACAGTCTTCTTTTTCTTTTCAGCTTGAAGGGTTTCCTCTACCCTTATTCTCTCATCAAAGGCTTTAGCTGGATCAAGTCCAAACTTTGGATCACCTTCCTTTCTCTGTTCCTTATCTTTTCTCCACTTTGCCACGACTTCCTTACTGTACCTTGGTTTCTTCTTTGGCTTTGAACTGGTTTGCATATCTGACTTTTGAGAAGCACCAATAGAAGGATTGTCTTTGACTGGCATAGGTGTCGATTGATTCTAAGCCGATTCAGCTTCTAAATCTTTTACAAAAAGTTTTGAATTCGGATCAAAACAAACATTCAACTTCTTCCATGTACTCTTACTAATCCAGGATGGCTTCAGATCTATCAGATTTCCTTTTAAAGGAATATTACAAAACTTCATACTCTCAAGAATAAACATTGTAAGGATAGTTGGATACATAAACAAATGATATTTGATTCCTCCTGAATTAACATTATTAATCATTTCAAAGATGCATCCCATAAGATTTACTTTTCTCATGTTGATAAGATACTCCAACATAAAGATATCAGAAACCTTCAAAGTCTCTCTATCCCCTTTCCTTGGTATAAGAAAACCTTGCATCCACAGTGACACAAATCTGTTATCTGGTGAAAGATGAGCCACTTTCCTCTTCTCTTCATTTATAATAAACAGAGACTTTTCAGCATTTTATTTATTAAACATACCAACTTCCTCTGGTAGTTTATGAGATGGAATGAAAGAATCACCTTCTATCAGAAAATTCAGAAAAAGTGCTTCTTGATTCACAGACATAGAAATCTTTCTATCGTACACAACAAAGTTGATAGTCATTGTATTATCAAACGATATGGTTTTGTAAAAATTACTAACTTCATCAATAATAACCGGATCTTGGGATACTGGTTTTTCAACAAACAAATTATCCCAACCTTGAAACGAAATGATTCTTTTGATTTTAGAATCGTACGAATTGATAAAGTCCCGAGAAACTAACCTTTCTCTGAAAAAATATTTCTCTGAAAAGATCTTTGAAGACATTTCTGCAGGAGTATTGGCAGAGGACTGAGACATATAGTTGAAGCTTCTAAAAGATCGTACGATGACTTAAATTGATGAAGTAGAGATTCACCACAAATCCTAAAAAACCGGTGTGGGTTTGGGAAGGAGGGGGTCTATTTATATGCGGCAAAAGGGTGACCGTTGATCTTCTACGGTTGAGATTAGAAGAAATAAGATCAATAGATAGGATTAAAACAAAACAAAAATTTTTAAAAAAAATATGTACATGCCAGAGATCGTAAGGTAATTGTTGGTTTTAGTAGAATTAACAATAAAAGAAAACACAAGTGTACGAAGAAAAAGAATACAATCAACTATCATGCCGATGGAAAACAAAGTTGTTACCATGAACTGACGTGCCGATGGAAAACAATCTCGTTACCACAAACTGACGAGCCGATGGAAAAGAAATTCATTACCATGAACAAACGAGCCGATAGAATAGGAATTCATTACCATGAACGGACGAGCTGATGGAAAAGAAATTAATTACCATGACCAGATGAGCCGATGGAAAAGAAAATCATTACCATGATCAGATGAGCCAATGGAAAAGAAATTCATTACCATGATCGGACGAGCCAATGGAAAAGAAATTCATTATCATGATCGGACGAGCCGATAGAAAATAAAATCATTACCATGATCGGACGAGCTGATGGAAAATAAAACCATTACCATGATCGGACAAGACAATGGAAATGAAAATTGTTACCATGAACTGAAGAGCCGATGGAAAAAAAACTTGTTACCATGAACTGATGAGCCGATGGAAAACAAACTTGTTACCATGAACTGACGAGCCGATGGAAAACAATCTTGTTACCATGAACTGATGAGCCGATGGAAAAGAAATTCATTACCATGAACGACCGTGCCGATGGAAAACAAAATCATTACCATGATCGGACTCGTTATGGTAATCAGTCAATATGATAAACAGATAGGTAGATAATATGATAAAACAATCAATACGATAAACAAAAATACAAAAACACATAATAGGAGAGTAAATAATTAAAGATCATAAGATAAGAAGAAACACAGTAAGATATGTTCTCCCCCTTTCTAAGAGGATTTGTTTGATGTAAGGAGAAATGTAAAACATGTAGTATATATGAATGATTATTGTAATGTAATAATTCCTATAATCTGTTTTATAAACTCAAATAAATCGGAAGGTAATGGTTTTGTAAAAATTCCAGCAAGTTGTTCTTGCATTCCGATGAATTGTAAAATAACATCTCCTTTTTGTGTGTGATCCCTAAGAAAGTGATGCTTAACATCTATGTGTTTTGCACGAGAGTGATGTGCTAGGTTCTTACTAAGAGTTATGGAACTAGTATTATCACATAGAATTTGGGTTTTGGAAAAACTCAATCCATAGTCAGTGAGTGTGTACTGCATCCACAACACTTGAGCACAACAACTTCCAGCTGCTACATATTCAGCTTCAGCAGTGGAAAGTGCTACCGAGTGTTGTTTCTTGCAGGACCAAGAAACCAGAGAATCTCCTAATAAATGACATGTTTTAGATGTACTTTTTCTATCCATTCTACAACCACCAAATTCATCATCTGAAAACTTTTAAAAAAAATCATTTCTAGAAGAGTAAGAAAGTCTTAAATCCATAGTGCCTTTTAAATACCGTAAGATTCTCTTTATGGATTTTAAATGATACTCTTTTGGATTATATTGGTATCTTGCACATAAGCATGTAGAAAACATTAATTTCGGTCGACTAGCTGTCAAGTATAGCAAACTTCCTATCATACCTCTAAAAATTGTTTGATCTACTAGTTTTCCAGTTTCATCAAGATCAAGTGTATTTGAGGTACCAATTGGAGTGCTAATACTTTTAGTATTGTCGTATCCATACTTTTTGAGCAAGTCTTTAATATACTTATGTTGAGATATATATGTTCATTCTAGTTTTTGATAAATTTGAAAACCTAAAAGGAATGTTAACTCAGCCATCATACTCATTTAAAACTCATATTTCATTAAATTAGCAAAAGAATCAGTTAAAGATTGCTGAGTTGATCCAAATATGAAGTCATCAACATATATTTGAACAATAAAAACATTTTTATTTCCCATTTTTATAAAAATGGATGTATATTCTGTACCTTTTGTATAATTGTTTTGTAAAAGAAATCATGTAAGTCTATCATGCCATGATCTAGGGGCTTGTTTAAGACCATATAGGGCTTTGGTAAGTTTAAAACATGATTAGGATGTTTTGGGTCTTGAAAACCAGGAGGTTGTTCGAAAAAACTTCTTCTTGAAATAAACCATTTAGAAAATCACATTTAACATCCATTTGAAATAGTTTGAAGTTAAAGTATGCTGTGAAGGCTAATAGAATTCGAATGGATTCAAGTCTAGCTACCAGAGCATATGTTTCTTCATAGTCTATTCCCTCTTGTTGATTATATCCCTTAGCAACAAGTCTTTCTTTATTCTGTACAATGATTCCATTTTCATCACATTTGTTTCTGAAAACCCATTTTACTCCAATTACAGTTGTTTCTTTGGGTCTTTCAACTAAAGTCCAGACTTTATTCCTCTCAAAATCATTTAGTTCATCTTGCATTGCTTTGATCCAATCTTCATCACCTAAGGCCTAACTTGGACTTTTAGGTTCAAATTGGGAAATAAAATAAAGATGTTCAATTTCATTTCTTAAGGAATTTCTGGTCTTTATAGGTTGATTTACATTACCAATGATGTTATCACTGGGATGATTCCTAAGAAACAATTGATTTGAGTTTTGTAAAACCTGTTCATCAACATATGGTAGAAATTATTCTATGGTAAATGTTTCAGAAGTATGTTCTTGAACATTTTCCTTATCAGAAGGATCTTCTAACAAAGGTTGATAATCAGTTTTTGAAAACACATCTGAGGATATAGGTTGGGATGGTTTAAAAAAGAATCAGTTTCATTAAATTTTACATGTACTATTTCCTCAATAGTAAATGTGTTTTTATTGAAAACTCTATAAGCCTTAGAAGTTGTGGAGTAGCCTAGAAAGATTCTTTCATCAGATTTTGGTGTGAATTTGTTTAGATTATCTTTTGTATTCAGAATGGATACTTTTCACCCAAAAACTTTGAAGTATGAAACTTTAGGTTTTTGTCTATTCAATAACTCATAAGGTGTTTTATTACGAAAAGGTCTAGTTAAAACACGATTTATAGTATAGAAAGCAGTACTAACGGCTTCCTCCCAAAAGTTATTAGCAATTGAGTATTCACTCAACATGGTTCTAGTCATTTCTTAAAGAATATAATTTCTTCTTTCAACAACACCATTTTGCAGAGGAGTTCTTAGAGATGAGAAATTGTGAGTAATACCTTTCTTACTACAAAAAGTTTTAAATTCACAATTTTGAAATTCACCACCATGATCACTATGAATAGTTATCAATGGTAGATTTTTCTCATTTTTAACTTGGGCTCTAAAAGTTTTGAAATAAGAAAAGGCTTCAGATTTCTTTATTAGAGAATAGACACATGTGAATCTAGTAAAGTCATCAACTAAAACAAATACATAGTATTTTCCTCCAATGCTTCCAGTTTGTGAAGGACCAAAAAGATCCATATGCACTAGCTGTAATGCATTAGAAGTTGAAACTTTATTAATTGATTTAGAGCTAGTTTTATGTTGCTTTCCAAATTGACAAGGATCACAGACTTTTGAATAATCATATCTAAGATCTGGTAGTCCCTTTACAAGTCTTTTCTTTGAGATTTTACAAAGGTTTCTTAGGTTGCAGTGTACTAGCCTTTTATTCTGTAGCCATGATTGGTCTTCTATTACACTTAAGCAGGGTAAATTTTGGCTCCTAAGGTCTTATAAGTTAATAGTGTATACATTCTCTTGCCTATGGGAAGATATAATGAACTTATCCTTGAAATTGTGAACTAAACATTTATTATTTCTAAAATTCACAAGGTAAACTTCATCACATAATTGACTTATGCTGATGAGATTGTGCCTAAGACCTTTAAAAAAGAAAAAAATTGAGATAATAACTTTTCCAAGAAAAACAATATTACCTGTACCGAAAATCTTTCCTTGACAATTATCTCCAAAGGTAACCTTTCCTCCTTTTGTTTTGATGATCTTTTCAAAGAAATCTTTGTTTCTGGTCATGTGTCGAGATCAACCACTATCAATGTACCAAATATTCTTGTTGGTACACTACTCATTTTCCTGAAAAAGAAACAATTAGTTTTTCAGAATCCAAACTTGTTTGGATCCAGAATGGTTAGATAACAGAATTTTAGGAATCCACATTTGGTTTGCAAAATGAGATTTATGAAATCCTAAAGACTGAGTTCTATTAAAAGAACACTCTCTTTTCCAGTGTCCACCACATTGACACTTAGAACAAAAAGGGTTATTTTGTGGAACAAAATAGTTATTACTAAAAACTGGTTTGGAATGAGTATAACCAAGTCCAGAATGATTTCTCAAAGGTCGGATTGGGGAATACATTTTGTCAAAATTATCTTTGCCATAAGTAATGTTTGACAAACATTTTTTCAAAGAAAATATTTCTGACTTTAGTTTTAAAACTAGATTTTTATCCTCTAAAACATTTGATTTTAAACTAGAGTTAGACTCTAAAACATTTTTCTTATAAATAACATTTTCTAGATCCTTAGAAAGTTTATCCTTATCAGATTTGACTCTCAAGGGTTTTTAAAATACTTTCAAAATCTGAAGTTATTATATCAAGATCATTAGAAAGATCTGATACTTCTTTAGTTAAAATTGAAATTCTAGAATTTTATTTATCAATCTTTTTCTTAAGTTTAGAATTTTCATACTCAAGTAATTTAGAAAATCTAGATACTTCTTCAAAAGAAGGTAATGTATTATCTTCTGATGATGAAGAATCATCATATAAATATTCATAATATTTATTATCAGAATAATCTTTATTTAAAGAGACATTTGTAATAGCTTCAGCATTGTGTACCTTAGCCATAGGACAATGATCTTCAATTGGTAATCTGGCTATAAGTCCAATATTTCTCTATCCTAAGGACTCATATTCTGAAGAATTATCTAAAGAATCATAACTACTTGCACTCCAAGTATCATTTTCCTTAATGACTTTCTTTGTCTTATAATAATTTTTCTTATTTCTTTCAGAATGTTTCTCCTTTCTGTCATTTCTCTTCAGTAAAGGACAATTGGGCCTTTTGTGTCCCACTTTCTTACATTCATGAAAAGTTACCTCTAAATCTTTCTTATCCTTCCTATCTTTCTTTTTGAATCCGTATTGGAAGTCTTTATTTCCCACAATCTTGTTTATCCTTTGAGCAAGATTGTGTAACTCATTATTCGAGTGATTATTATCACTTGATTATGATATAACAACTTTCTTGTCTTTGGATCTTGTTATCCTTTCAGGTGTTTTAGCTTTAGATGTAAATGTTGTACTTCCATTTCCATTTTTCTTCTTGTTGAAATCAGCATCTCTTTTCATTCTTGTCTCATGCTGTAAAAGAGTTCCAAATAGTTCATCAAGAGTAATCTGGGAAACTTTTATATTTTCATCAATAGTTGTCCTTTTTGACTCCCATTAATTTGGTATTATATCAATAATCTTATCTACAATAGTTTCATCATAAAGACCTTTTTCTCTCATAGATTTTAAAATGTTGACGATTGTCATAAATATTTGTTGCAATTTAAACACTGGCTCTATATAAGGAAAACAAATCCATGATACTCTGCTCGTAGCATTTCTCTTCTTGTTTCTATAACCTTGGATGTACCAAAATGGGTGACTTCTAATTTCTTCCAAATACAGTTGGCTGCTTCACAAGAAGATATCTGGCTGTATATATTCCTGGTCATAGAGCATAATAAAGTATTGCGTACCTTGTAATAAAGTCGATATTCTTGCTTCTCTTGGTTAGTGAAAGTACTGACTTCTTTGTCAGGAATTTTGTAACCTCCAGTAAGCATAATAAAATTGTCTACACAAGTATTGATAACAAATGTCTTCATTAGATCTCTCCAGTACTCATAATCATTCCCATCAAAGATAGGTGGTCTAGAAGGATTTAGGTTGTCAATTGACCCAATATTCATTCCTTCCATCTAATGAAACAAAATATTTTCCACTCCACAAGTTACTGTAGAAAGTAATTGAAACAGTAATAAAACTCGAATAAGAGATAGTAGTATAAATCAGTGGAAACCTCCTCTGATACCAATTTTTGGATCGAATATGTAAATGTATATGTATATTAGATGGAACAATACAAGAGGGGGGTGGATTGTAGGTTTAAAAACTTTGTGTTTAAACACTTAAGAGATTATTTTAAAAGATCTTAACCAAATACAATTCAAACAACTATAATTGTATTGAATATAAAGGTATGATGTAATGTAATACTATTAGAAAAGTAAATAAATTGTATTCAAGTTGAATACAATAATCAGAGTAAAACAAGTGTGAGAGATTCTACCATAAAGTGTACAGGATCTATTAATAAAATATGTAATAGAATAATCGTAATTGAAACAATTACAATTGAAAGTGTAAATAAGAAAGGAAATAATAAAAATTCCTTTCTAATACAAACAGCAGTGTAAAAGTAAAAGTATTATAATTATTTTTAACCCAAAGAGAAGGTTTATCCTTTCACCTAGGATAAGAGGTCTGTCTTACCACCACCTTGGTAAGCCCTTGATACGATGATCGGTTCGTCTGTCTGCCTATCCCCGACAACCCTCAATACGATGATCGGAACGTCTATCTGCCTATCCCCAGCAGCCCTTGATATGATGATCAGTGTGTTTGTCTTCCTATCCTTGGCATCCCTCGACTTTGTAGGTAATTGGAACCTCTGTCTTTCAATCACATGAAAGCCCTCGATACGAAGATCGGTTGTACAAATCACAAAGCATGAGAGAAGTCACAGCGTCTCTCTCTAGAACTTGATAGAAGCAAAGTATCACACACACTTATTCTTAGGCTTCAAATGACCTTCTATTTATAGGCCTCAGGTTACAATGGTCACATTTCCTCCAACGGTCATATTTCTCCGAAAAACTTAGAGGGACTTGCATACCAAGCATTATAACTGTCATATTGAAATAGAAAGAACGGCATCATTTTGATTAGTTTGTAATTAACTCAACGACATTGTATTGGTTAAACCAAAGATATATAAACATGATAATCATTAGTACGATTGATCTAAAACAAGCCTTTTGATAAAATAATAAAATCATGCTTGTGATAGAAGTATGAGTACTATAAGTATTACTAAATGTAATGTACTGATATGATACAATGTAAGATACACAAAACTGAGTACAATTGACAGAGTCAGTACAATACGATTGACAGAGTCAGTAAGATACGATTGATAGAGTCAGTATGAAAATTATAGTTCGTATGATCAGTATGGTGAGTACAATCAGCATGTTCAGTATGATGAGCATGGTCAATACGATCAGCAAGGTCAGTACGATCAGCATGGTCATTACGATCAGCATGGTCATTACGATCAGCATGGTCAGTACGATCTGCATGGTCAGAACGATCAACATGTTCAGTACAATCAGCATGGTAAAAGACATTTGTAATTTCCAAAACAAGATATAGAAGTCAAAGGAGAACTTTTAACTCAACAATATCGAGATTTACACCATTAGTATTGGTGGCCATGTATAAAGAGTGATGTTGCTGGTTTTGTTATGAGATGTTCCACTTTGTAACTGGTGAAGGAGGATCATTAGTGACCAATATATATTTTATATTAGTTACCCATTCCCGAGAGGAAATGGAATGATGTCACGATGGATTTCTTCATGGGTTTACTAAGGTCACCTCGATGGAATGATGTGGTTCGGGTTATTGTTTATAGACTCACGATGGTTTCACATTTCTTTCCGATCAAGTAAGACTTTATTTTTTATGATATTGGAAGGTTGTACATTCGATAGATTTTACATTTTTATGGGGTTCAGCACTCTATTGTTTCAGACAGGGATGCCTGGTTTACTTATCTTGTTTGGTAGGGACTACATAAGGATTTGGGTACACAGATTCTTCTGAGTATAGCATACCATCCCCAGACAGATGGCCAGTCCAAGCACACAATTCAGGTTTTGGAGGACATTCTTCGATCATGTGTCTTGGATTTTTGGGCCTCTTGGGAGAGACGCATACCTCTAGTGGGGTTATCCTTCAATAACAGTTTTCATGCAATGATTCGGATAGAAGCTTATGAGGCTTTGTATGGTAGGCCATTTTGATCACCCCTATGTTGGATGGAGGTAAGAGAGGTTCCTATGTTGGGACCTTGTCTTGTCCAAGAGACCACTGATCATGGGGAGTTGATTCGGAAGAGGATGGATACTTCACATTCTAAGCAGAAATATTATGTTGATCGATGGAGATGACCTCTGGAGTTTGAGGTCGGAGATCAGGTTTTCTTACATGTCACGCCAAGGTCGGGAAAAAGGAGTATTAGGTGATTGGGGGAGCTTTCACCAAGATATGTCAGGCCATTTGAGGTTTTGGAGATAGTCGGGTCGGTTGCCTATTGGTTGCAATTACCTCAGAGGTACCGGGCTATGCATGACATCTTCCTTGTTTCTTAGCTATGGAATTACTTTTTAGACTCGGCTCATGTTTTTCAACCCAAGGAGGTTGAGTTGGAGGTGGATGCATCCTTTGAGAAGAAACCAAATCGGATTATGGATCATAGCACAAAGGATCTCCATGGTTGGTTTGTTCCTCTCGTACGGGTTTTATGGTAGCACGGGAGAGTACAGGACGAGACTTGGGAGAGGTAGGCTGATGTATGATCACAGTGGCCAGAGTTGTAGGAATTTTCTTCTTCACTAGATTTGGATGGGCAATTCAAGGATGAATTGCTTTAAGGAGGAATTTTTTAAGAACCCGGGTTTTCATTTTAGGTATGGATCTTTAATTCGGGTTGTTTTTTAGGAAAAATGAAGAATTGGGAAGTTTTCTATGTAAACTCCATGTACTTGGGAGTACACATTGTGCACCCAATTATCGCGTGTACCATGTATTGGATGTGTAACAGCTACATACTTGGCCATGTAGGTAATGTAGCAGACTGCTTAAAGAGGGGGCCAATTGAGGCTAGTATTTGGCATGTACATTAAAAGAACAAACCGTGTACTTTTCTTTTTAATTGATTAATCATTGTGGGATCGCATATCATCTCCAGAAATCTCTTCTTCTCCCCATGTTTTGTACAGGAGAGCGATGTATGGCCGAAGAACTTCCACCTCCTCTCGTTCCTCTGTCTGAGCAATAATTGAGAATTCGTCGGGTGCATTGGATTCCAATTAGTGAGTTCTCTTTTTCCCTATGGCCTCTCTTCCCGATTCATCTTCTCTCATGATTTATCAAGGGTTGATTGTTTTTACCATTTTCGTAGATCTACATCATTCTAGGTTGATTGAAGGGATGATGTTCAATAGTGTTCATCATACAACATCAAGGTAGGCGGTTTGTGCCTTTCTTTGATAGTTGTTGGACTATATATGCTTAAAGTGATGAATACCCACATTTGAGGTGTTTCGTGTTTTAGATTTCAGCCCTATTATCTACATGTTATGGTTTAATTAATTTAAAAGGATCCTTATCATATGCCTAAGGTTTTATTCCATGTTTACGGGACACCCCATGGGTCTGTTTCCCTAGTTTGACTATTTAGGGTCGTTTGGACGAGGTTTCCTATGAGGCATACCTTGTTTCCAGGCATTGAATTGCTTATTATGGAGTTGATTTATTATATGAATTGAATGTGTTATGATTTTTAATGTTATACATGTATTAGTTATAAATTACATGTGTTTCTTTGATATGATATGCATGGTGATCTTCCAGTGGACCATGAGAGCCCTGAACCAGGAAAATTGCAGGAGTCGCCATGTTTATTTACACAGGACCGTGAGAGCATTGGTATATATTTTGACCTAGGGTTATTGACCATGAGAGCTACCCATAGGTCATTTATGAATATTTATACTATGTTGACCTAGGGGGTATTGACTGTGGGAGCTACCCGAAGGTCATGTATAAATTATTGATGTTATGTAAACCAAGGGTATTGACAATGAGAGCTACCGAGGAGGTTGTTATATTTACTCTATGCTATGTGGGACCATAGAGGTTAGACTGAGAGAGCATTCCATGAGGGTCATTTGTGAATAAATGAATAATTGTGACGAGTCTTCCAAGCCAAAGCACAAGCTTGGACTCAGACTTATTTGGTTGTTTAGATGGTCTTCTCAGACATCAATTATAAATATTATATAGGGGGATACAGAGCATAGGATAAAGTTAAATTATTCAACGGTTTTAATAATTTATAAATTAAAATGAATGTAATTGAAACTTTAGAATTTTTTATTTTGAGTATTTTTTAGTTTATTGCTTCATTTCTGCATTTTACCTGCTATATATATTCATGGACTATTAGGTATAGATATTTTGGTGGTTTCCTACTGGGATTATTCTACCACCTTGTTTGGGTCATGATTTTGGTCCCAAACAGATTATATGTTTATAGGTATAGATAAAGGAAATCTCCCATCTTCATAAGGTACTTTATTGTTATTGGAGTTGGATAGCATGGGACCAAGCTGAGGCTTGCGATGCTGTTTGAGTTCCCTGTTTTTCTGTACTTGGTTTTAGTACTATATTTCCAGCATTGTGATTTTTTTGGATACTTTCTTAGATACATGTGACATACATAATTTATTTATATATATATGATACAGTGGTTTATACTATCAGTCTTCCACTATATACTTATGTTGTATGGTATTACTGCTTCTACTATTATTTATTATTTGTTATTCCACTATGTATACTCTTCCTATGAGGGAATAGTTTCCCCACTATCTGACTATGGCCCTTATTGCTAGTCAAAAGCCTCTGGTGTTTAGGGAAATTTTATTGAGGTCATGTGACCAACCGGTTATGGGGCACCTTTGGGCAGCATTGTGCACCTATTTACAATTTAATTACTTAATTAATTAATTTCACATTAGACATATTCATGATATTCAGTTCATATGTCTAAAATAACATCTGTTGGTTCATTATGGTCAATGAGGTCATTATTAAATCATCTCCAGAATAATGATAATGAAATAATTATATTTTTTATACATCAAGTATACTTTAAAACCAACCTTGAAATATGGTTATGAAAAATGAACTACATTACATTCATAGAGATGGTAGGTTGTATGTATGCATGAGTAATGTTTCCATTTTTCAATGATCATTGTGGAAATAAGGTAAGTATTGTTTTTTCTTTATAGAATGATAACTATATCATAAATACCATTTTACTTCTTTAAATATATTTATATATATTATCCTTATGATGTGGTGATAAAATAAATAATTACATCACTTCATGGAGGATGTAGTCCCCATGTATACATGAATGATGTTTTCATTTTTCTATGAATGGAAATGTGAGAATGTAAATGATATATTATATTTACATAATGAAAACTATGTCATGTCACGAACCACCCCGGGTACCCAAGTAACCCAATAACTAAGCCATCCCTGGAATATCTCAAAGGGAATTCTTGATCCCCATGGATCGGTCACTAGCACCTAGTATCATGAAAAATATGAGTGGGAATAAATTTTCCACTAACAATGTGAAATAAAGATAACGAATCAGTATGCATACATAAGAAAATCCATAGGGAGTAATGTACCAAAATTCAAAAAGGTATAAAAACCCAAAGTAATATAAACAAGTAACAAAAAACATGAAAAAATTCCCAAGTCCCAATGGACACAACTCACCAAGTCCATAGATCAACAGCTAGAACCACCTCAAATTGGTGCTTTACCCTTGCTCAAACTTGGAAGGATATAATCTACAAACACGCAAAGGCACATATAGGGTGTGAGATAAAAAGACAAGTAGGGTCTTACTAAGGATTCCATAACAGATTCCAATATTAAATTAACCAAATAAATTGTTTTTAATTTAAAACAAACAGGTTTGGAATTTTATAAGAATAATTAAAACAATTCATGCTTTACATTTCAAAATATATAGATACTTTATCTTTTCTTTGTTCACATTTAATAAGATTGAAATCCACTTAAAATTATGGAATTAACTTTAAACAAAAGTTTATTTACATAAATGGAACTTTTCCCAAATTTCATAAATAAATACTTTTATGTAAAACATTTTATATAAACCATAAGTCATGTAAAATTGTTTACAACAATGGCATATATTCATTTGAAATACAAACAAGTGAGAAACATGGTCATATGCCTAAGAAGGTATGGAAGTTCTAGGTTATAGGGACCCCATGCTCAAAGTGATATGGAAAATATGTAAATATTCCCCTTTGAACCAAGGCTAAAGAGAAATCATCACCATCACATAAGGGACATGATGTAATGATATGATGTTTTAGAATATTTTCAATTGTAAAGTGCCATCCAAATATCTCATTAACTACCTAATGCATGAATGTTATCTAGTAAAAAACAACAATGGGAAATTTATTTTAATAATTCTTAAACTAAAATTAATCTCATTCTCCATTTCAAATATTCTTATTGTCTACTCATAGACTAAAATAGGGTTTTAGTAAAAAAATGCCATTATACAAAGATAAAACCCTAATTTTTCTATAAAAACCTTCTTTAATAAATTTTCACAAGTATGGATTTTAGATAAATTCACAATTCAATTTCACAATCCAATATCACAATTAAATTCAATAGTTTAATTTTCAAACAAATTCCATCAATTTCATAACAAAGCCCTAATTTAAAGGAATTTGGGTTTTTCACAATTTTCCATCAAATATTTTTTCCAAAATTAATTTCAAAATATTAATTTAAATAATCCCAGAAATTAAATTCAAAAAATTTAAATCTCCCAAAATTCCATAAACACACCCCAATTCAATGGAATTAGCGGTTTCCAATTTCATTCCAAAATCCCATATTAAAACCCAAATTCAATGGAATTGGTTTTTTTCAACAAACCAATTGAAATAAATTTAATCAAGATAAAACAATTTCATTTAATTAAAACAATTTAAATTGAACAAAGTAATTTGGGGTTAATAAAACTTTTTCATCATAATGGAACCACCTACCTTGGGATCAAAGGATCTCGAATCACAAAGCCATAAATGGAAAACATCAACAAATAACGATAGCAACAAGGATATATAAATAAAACCTAGGTTTAGATATAGAATATTGGGTATTATTTACTCAAATCATCATAGAGATTCATGAATCCTTAGGCGGGAGGAGAGATATCATGGGAGATAGAGATCGGGATGAGTAAACTAACTGCGAGAACATCAAAGGGTGTTACTCAATCATCAAATCACATCTGGGAGGTATCTAAGGGTAAAAAACTCTTATTGGGAGCTCCAAGGATGGGTGAAATTAGTTTTGAGTCATACCAGTCCATTGGGGATATAAAATAGGGGCTCTATAATATTTAATTAAAATTAGGATCAATTAAAAACATGTATTCATGGTTTCCTAGGCAGAGGCGCATAGTTTAGACAAGTTGTTTGCAAGTCGTGCACTAGTTTTAAATGGGCCACATAGTTCATCCTAAGAGGGAATACCATTTTTAAACCATGAACCAAACATGAAAATTCTCACCTCCTTTGGTTTCACATTTTTTCCTAGTAGGTCACATGGTTTGGGAAAACCATGCACCAATCATGCACTAGCCTAAAAACATCAAAAAAAATCATAATTTTACACAAAGCAACCCCAAACGAAACCCAATAAATTCATGATTTAAAAGAAGGATTTAGGAATACCTAAAAATAGTAATAGGATTTTACATTTCATTAATATTATATATACACATGTATATTAAATCCATCATTACAACCAATTTTAAGAGGAGGTGATGGAAAATTCATTGTGTCGGTTCGTGATGTAGTAGTCCTCGATACACACGAAGGATGGTTTTGATTCCCATTTGATGGAAGAGGTGATGGAAATAAGTTATTAAATTAACATAATAATATATTAGTATATTTTATTTAGTGATTTTATTTTTTTTAAAGGTTAAAGAATATTTTAAGTATTTTTAATAATAAATAAAACAAAAACAATCGGTAAAGAATGATACTTCTTCTTCAGACAACCTCTATAGTATTTTCATAAAGTATTTCTTGATTGTATTTATGAAACAAAATGGCCTATAGGATATGGTAAGGAAATATAGGAAGGAATTTTATCATTTATTTTAAAAGAAAAATGGTTCTTGAAGTGTTAAGAGGAGAGTATAGAGGGTGCCCTTTTATAAGTGTGCGGAGGGGAAATTTCCAAATTTCCTAAATTTTTCAATTATAATAAGTCCATATACAATTAAAATACTCCAAAATGGACATGGATTTTAATTTTAGAATGTATAAGGTTGAAATATTTCCATAAAATGTGATTTAGACAAGTTGAATAGCAAACCAGCCCTTATCTCTATGTTTAAACCCCTAGAAACCTGTTTTATCCTTAACTGTGGTAACAAAGTTTTCAAACTGAATGGGTTGTAATGTTACTTATAAGATAACTGTTTGATAATTAATGTAAAATGGATTAAATTTTTGATACTTTTTCATCCTAATTTTCCTATTTCATGATTTTGGGTATTTTTAAATAATTTAATAAAATATTATTTAACATAAATATCATTAATGTCATTTTTTGACACTATAAATTTAATTTGATTTTAAAATTAGGTAGATACTCAATAATTTAAAATTTAATACATTTATACATCAATAATACATAATTATTCACTATAAAATTCTTTTTGAACCAAAAATAAACATAAATATATTACTTCTAATGTTTTTAAACTAATTTACCTTGAGATTTCTACTGATTGTACAAGTGTTATGCCATCGTTGTATAAAAATTTAAAGTTATTATATAATCACTAAAAATTAAAAATAAATTAATATCATTACTATATTTTTATTATCATCAATATTTACTTGAATATTTATTAACCATTTATTTTTTCCCATATGAACATATAATAGATATTTAAAGAAGATATAGTGACATTTTTTCTTTTTCTTTACTTACAATATTATATAAGTAAATTTCATCGACAATTGTCCCATAAATAATTTCATCTAGAGACTAAGATTATATTGGTTTAAATAAATTCATATAATAATAATTAATGTTAAAAAAATTTCCTTATCACATAGTTTTATCCCAGGTAAACCAGATTTACCATTTTACCATGGTGGCGAATTTTTTATTATTTTTACAACTAATAATGACAAAAAATTGATTTTAAATTATTAAATAATATAAATTATGTTGATTAAAAATATTGAATTAATTTTCAAAAATTTAATATCTATAATTAGTATAAATTTATTTTATAATAATCCTGTAAACCATGATGAAAAACAGTTTTTTGGAAAATACATTTTTCAAGGAAAATATGGTTTTACATTAACTCTATGACTAGTAACCTTTATTATATTAATTTAAATTCATAAATATAGACATATAATATATAATTTATATTTAAATAATTCAAAATTTTGGTTTATTTTAATTAATTATAATGGTGAATCATTATGCACTAAAAATAGTTTTCAAAAAAATGTGTTTGAAGCCTAAAAATAAACTTATATCAAAATTCAGTATAAAGATGATTCATATGTAATTAATTAGATTTAAAAAAACTAAATAATACTTATTTTAGTTTTAAAACAAATTAAAATCATAATTGTACTTTTAAATTAATTAATTTATTGAAAATAAATGATAATTTTTCAAAAAACTGTATTTTTTCACTATTAACTAAAAATAAATCTTTTTAGAAAAATCCCAAAATATCACCCTAAATTAATTTTTACATGATGATTTAAAAAATGATTTTCATTTTTTTTAATTAAAAATATAAAATTTTTATAAATTATATATATTATTTTCTCACACAAATCAACAAAAACAATTCTAAAGAATTTTTTTTAAAGCATATAAAGACATTACTAAAAATTGAGTCCTTATTTACAAATATATTTGATTCATCTAAAATATTTTTACATTATTTTCAAAAATTGGATATTTAAATTCATACCACCAATTTTAACAACTTGGTCATAATAGTCATGTTTAAATAGTATATCATGGTTTTTTTAGGCTTGGTGTTGTGTGTCGTATACACTATCAAACAATAGTGTTCAGATTTTAAAATATATGGTTTTTAAAGTCTTCACAAATTCAATAAATCCGGTCCTCATAATTTTAAGTTTTTCTCATAAATCAATTGTTTTACATTTAAAATTTCCTTTTTCAAAAACACACATCGTAAAAGGGTTAATAAAACTTCCTCAAAAATGGAGGGAAATGGAAATATGAAGGTTATCAAAAATAACAAAAAAAATTGTTTCCAATTAGGATAACATTAATAAAAATTGGAAATATAGAAATGGAGGAAAAAACTAATTCCCATGGACTAATATTGAGTGATAATTAATATGGTCTGTAGAAATTTAATGACAACAAATCCATAAATCGGTGATGGGTGAAAAGACCATTGGTTTATTGGAAGTGAAGGTAAAGGTATAACATTTTTATTTTAAGATAGTTTTCCTAATTTTGAGGTATGTTTGAACTATCATGATAAATGAAACTAGAAAATATACTTACATGATATCTTTTTATTTCATAAGTATAATTTCATCCTTTCATTGAGCTTCGATCAATTTCCACTCCATTTATAACTCTAAGAAATGGATATCCAATGTTACATTTTTTAAGCCTTAATAACTAAAACTAACTTTTTAATGGATCATAAGATTCATAAAAGTGTGTAAATTCTTTCTATATGTCTATAAATATTTACAAAAACCAAAATGGTTAATATAAGTTACATTAATCTCTAAAATCGCAACAGTAACACCCAAATCTTAACTTAATACATTCCATAAGTACTTATCCAAAAAATCATAAAAACAATGTCATGTTAACCACAAAATCATATAGTTAAGTGGTAGTAATTTCACCCTTATCACCCATTATCAGTGTATTTGAGCCCCACAACCTTATCGGATGTAAAAAATAATATTAATCATCAAATCATTTTTCAACCACTAAGGTTTTCTATACATCTTATTTTTCCACAAAATAAAATAATATTAATTTAATATTATTACCATAATATCAATTATCATATTAACCCTATATTATATCAATACCTTTAATCTCATGTAATAAAATATTAAATAATAATTCCTCAAATAAAATTTTCATCAAAACGCATACTAAACTCAAGGGTTGTTTTTCCATAAATTGTCTCATAAAATATACATTTTATGGTTCAACTTACATCACAAAAAAAACATAAAAATGGGTATCTATGATTTTAAAAGTATGATCGACCTTAGGTATATCTTCCTAAGACACTTTAGGTTTATCCCATATCACAATGGCATATCATAGGTTTCTGTAGATTCTATTCTATAATTCATCATAATTTTTCATAGTGAAAATGTAAATTAACCAAAGAATATCCCCCAAGATTATCAAATAAGGTACATAGAAAGTTAATAATCTCTAAGAACTAGAGTTACCTCTATGATATACTTGACCAACTTTTTTCAAGGCTATTTCCTATAGGTGCATCTATTCTAAAACAACATCCACTTTTAGTATTTAGAAATGGTTATATTACTTGGAATACCACATAATCTTTACCATAATAAAAAATTTCTGATATTTTCCAATAATTATACTTATCCTCATAGTTTTTCATAGGTTTTTGTTCTCTAATTTATGTTTTATTGAGCCTTATTCTGAAGATTTCTACTAAAATTTCTCTAATGGTGACTGTAATGGACCCAACTCCAACAGGTCAAATCTAGTGGTTACTTTATTACATTAGAATAAGATACAGGTTATCGCATCCTAAAGGACTGAATTGTTTACTAGTCTTTGTAAACTAGATACATACTTTATTATTGCATTATATTCAAAATCACGAATTAAAAAATAGTTATTGTAAATAGTTTTTATCCTTGAACTCATTTAAAGATACCTTCTTCATATACTTTGAAAAGGAAAACAAATAAGGGATCAGATTATATGCTAAAAAATTGTTACGTATATAGAAATTCATCATGTGTATATAAGGTTTAATAAATGTGAAAATGTAAATAAATGAAAAAACATTCCATTTAACCAATAACTTGACCACAAAATGTAACGCCCCGACCCCAGTTACCTAGAGTCGGTGCATTATTACATAACATTGGAATGATCACAAGAAAGATCAAATCTCGAAAGACTGATTCGTTTAGTAGCCTTGGAAACACTAGATATATTCATAAGTTTTACATTACATCATAAAATGAAAAACTACTACAACAACATAATGTCTCCACAGTCCACACTATTATCCCCTCATAATATCCCTGCAGGTCATTCATAACTTACTTCTTCACATCCTGAGGAAAATAAAACATAGAAAAGGGGTGAGCTCAAATGCCCAGTAAGGATAACAATATAGCGAAACATTCAAAATAATCATAAACATTTAAGGCAATGAATTACTAAAACAAAAGCCTTTTAAACTTGAACTTCAACATAGTATGGCAAAAGTAAAATGAAATAATGCCATTTACTTATTCACATGGATATTCTACTAATCTAATAATCACATGAAAAATCAATAACCACTTTCATAATGATGGAATGCATAATGCTAAACTTTAATTTCTTTGTCAAGGTCTCGTCCCAAGACCTTGGGGATAACTGTAACCGGAACCCAACCCGGAGTGCCTCTAATAACCGGACACCAACCCAGAGTGCCTCTAATAACCGGACACCAACCCCGAGTTCCTCTAATAACCGGACACCAAACCGGAGTTCCTCTAATAACCGGAGACCAAACCGGAGGGCTTACTTTTACCGGTCCCCAACTCGGAACATACTTGTCTAACACATTCATCTGAATGAAAGATTGAAATATAACATAAACATTTGGATTAAAAATAACTTATAAAATGTCAATACTTTAAACAAAAACCATGAGTGACATAATAATAACTTATCCATAGTCAAAAATATCACAAAACCTTCAATAAAATAGGGATGTTTTGTATCATAATAAATCAACTTCAAATAAACTTAAAATCCATCAAAGGATGTTGACATAGATGAAATCAAAACTATTTTAGAGAAATATCTCTTTTTTTTGAAATCATTTTAAAAGTAACATAATTATAAAATAATACATTCAATTTGAAAATATTCTTATAAGCTTGTAAGGGAAGCATCGACGATTTTATAACGGTGGAAAATAGCCGCACCCACCGTATAAGTTTTAAAAAAACATTCGTACCTTAATTTTGTCAAAAAGGTTAAAAATGACCTTGTTTTGAAAACGAGGGAAATATTCCCTTATAAACCTCTTATAAGAAGTAAAAAAAGGGTATAAAGTACTTTAACCCATATTCTTATAAATAGTAAAAATGTTTTGAAATATATTTTGAAGAAACATGGATGTGGATGATAAAGAGATCCCAGTAGATTATTACATATAAACAACCTCGGATAATGAAGAGATTGTGAAATAACCCTTACCAATTTGGTAAATTATGAAACATACAACCCATGAAAGAGGTATCATACAATGAATATGTAAATACACATAAATTAGAGTGTATTACACATAGAATATAATTATGGGCAGTACATACACCACACAAAAGGTAATGGTGGCAATATGGCATGAATCTCACGGGAATAAGGAGTGAGATGAAAACCCCTTACCTTGTACTTTTACTTGGTTGGGGTAGGTTAAACTCCTGTATAATAGTGAAATAATAGTTATTAAATTATACAAGAATCATATATATTAATATGATATCATATATGATCTTTTAACTTTGCTTTGTTAATAATGTCTTAGTATTGTCGTTGTTTCGGGTGTTAACTTACTCGTTTTCTTTTATATGTTTTATTATGTAAGCCATGTTTGTAATGGATATGTTGTATATTATTCATATCCAGAATGATATCAGGTCCTTAAACATCATTTTTAAATCAGAAAATGATAATTATACTTGAATGGATATGATGGAGAATGAATCTCATCGCGTTTGTGGAGACGGTAGTCCGTACGTACGCACGAGCGACAATATCATTCTTTTGATGTTAAAATAATATATAAATGGATGTTATATCATATATACAGAATAATTAACATGTTATATTTATTATTTACATGAGTTACACATCATTATTATACCCATCCAAATAATAATATATTGAATAACAATTACACCACGACGTGGAGACGGTAAGTCGTACATACGCACGTATGGTGACATGTTATTCAAAGGGTGGATAGAATACTGAATATGGTTGTAACATATTTATAATAAAATCACAGTATATATATGATACTGGAGTTATTATTTTAGAATGGTAACAACAAATTAAGAAGAAGTGGAAGAAGAAGGAACTTGGAAAAGGGTGGTGAAGTCATTACCTCTTCTTCGGTTTCTTCGTTTTGATTTGATCAAAAGGGCTCCTTAGGTTGGCTTTCTGATCAAAATAATTCCTCTAGGTTGTAGTGAGGGAAGTTGGGAGAGTATTTGGGCAGAGTTTGGCCGAACCAAAAGGCTTTTAAGGTGTGAATAAATGAGAAGGAGGAGTGCCCTTTTATAAGAGGGGTGAGGGGCACCTTTGGAAAAGCTATAAATATTAGTTTATAATAAATTCTTATTCGGTTTATAATGGCTCCAAAGTTAATTATTTATATGTTAAGGTGGGGATGGGTCTAAAATAACTCAACCAATATAATTTAGACAGGTTTGGGTACTTATATTAACCTTATCTTTAAGTATTAACTCCAAGTTAATTAGTTTCACTTTTACAATGTCTCTTTGTATTTTTAAATAATATGGTTAATAAACTTACTATATAAATCCAAGATACCCCCAAGTGGTCCATTAATGATGAACCTATCATGATATAAGTCTCTTGGCCGAACCTTATATTTTTAGAATTTTAATATCAATTAATAATATAATATTTGTTTTAAGAACTCTTTTATGTCAATTTTGACACTATTCAATAGTTGATTTTTGTGAAACTCATAACAGATTGATTACTTCGAACAAAGTCAATTAAATCAATCCTAATATATCATAGTATCCTAGAAATTTTTTTTAATTCATTAGAAGTTTCATATTTTATTTATTTGGGTATTTATAATATCAATTATTTAAATGTTTTACTATTATAGTAATTAATTCATCATCATTGTGTCAAAAATAAATTAATTTATTTAATGTCTAAAAATTATAAATAAAATATCAATATGTAGTAAATCTTTTTATATTTATAATGAATATTTATAATCTAAAATCCAACATATATAACCCTATGTAAAAATTGTTTTTCTAAAAGATATATGCTTGTGTCATTTTTGTATTCATTTTAACTTAATTAAAATAAAGTGTCCCTATCACCTACAAGTGGCACCATGGGGTCCCAAAATCTACCCAAAGATGCCTATGGTCGAATATGTATCAACCAATAAGGCTAGAACACGTTTTAGGGTAATTTAGTATTATTATAATATTAATTTTTAACCCTTATTTACCGGATTTACCCTTAACCATGGTAAATAAAATATTTACCGCAGTAATTATTCAAAATGTCTAAAAATAAAAGTTACCTATTTACACAATTTGAAAATCCTGATTCCAAATATGGAATCCATTTTTCTAAATTCAAAACACAGAAGTGGCAGAAATTAATTTAAAATTAATTCCCGCTGTCAAAATAAAAAGCGTGTTTTTAAGAGATAATAACTATCAAAAGATTGACACTTGTTTATGTTCGGTTTAATTGTAAAATTATGTCCAATGACCAAAATTATATTAAATGGTAAAAATATATTCTAAATATACTTTAAAACCACTCAAATTCATAATTTATCACTATTAATTATTTTGATTAAAAAAGTTGTTTTTAATTAAAATTTAGTAATTTTCACTATTCATCAAAATATGAAAGTTATCCGAAATGTACCAAAATTTCACCTTACGCTAATTTCGATATTCCGAATCCAAAAATGAAGTCCATTTTGAAATATAAAATATATATAATTTCAAAAAGTAGGTATTACTATTCATAACGGCTAGTTTTATTGGTTGTGGTGTGTGTTAGAACTCGAAGTTGCGTAGAACACACACTACTTTATTATTCAAAGGAAAGCATACCGTGGAAGCTTGGGATGTTTCATTTTAAATTTTGTTATGTCCCCCTTTACTCAAAAAGTTTAAAATATTGTATTTAAAATGGGTTCACTATTAAAAGTTGGTAAAAGTGCAATACTAAAAATGAATTTGTTCTTACATTATGTCTAAGAAACTCATAATATGGATTCTAAAATTATAAGGATTATATAAAGTTTAAAATTTAGTTAATAATATTCATAACCTCTTTTGAACGGCTTGTTTGGTAAGTCATGGTGTGTTTGAACTCGGTGTTGCGTGTAGTGCAAGTTATTGTATTATTTTAAAGAAATAACACACTATGAAATCTTGGGGTGTTACATTCTCCCCTCCTTCAATAAATTGCGTCCTCGCAATTTGAAATTGTTCTTCGAAAATAAAAGGTTGAAAATAAAAAATATCTTTGTGGGAAAACCCACATCGGAAATTGGGTTACTAAAATTTAGTATTAATATGAGGAAAAGAGAAATGAAAGGGTCACCACCAAATTATGATCTCGATTAGGAGAACATTGGTGGCAATTAGAGACATATAATTAGAGGAAAAACGTAAATATTTATAGGTAGTGATTGAGGTCATCAATCACAAACAAGTATAAAATTGAGGTCCTTAAACTCATCAATCTATGATGATTTGAAATACCATCAGTTCAACAAAACATAGGGTATTAAGATAACACATTTTTGACGTTTCAAAATATCTTAGTTGAAATCCCACATCGAAAAATGAATTAATGAGGCCTCTATTTAAAATAAAGAGTGGAAAGTATGAAGATTACCGAAAATAACACATACTAGGGTTCCATGTATAAAAATATGGATATGGAAGAGAAATCTAACCATCAATTATCTGATGGAGAGTGGTAGAGAACATGGCTATGAAAAGGCCAACAATCCCAAAGCCATAAATTAGTGATGATTTAAGGTACCATCTAGGACAACATTTTTGTTCTAAGTTCCTTTTATTAATGTTGAGGAATTTATTTATGAGATTGGCTATGATCATAAGGAGATATACTTACTTTATAATTAGAGTTTTGTTCATTAATAAATTTCTACCACAAACTCATCTTTCACTCGTAAAAAAAAATTCTATTTATACTATTCGTACAGGGTTCCAAAATAAACGAATTTATAATTCATCTACCAGATATTTTAAAAAAAACTACATTATTTAATCCAGGACATCTCTGGGGCCAGTGGTAGGTGATACACCCTTTTCTCCCTTCGGTTGCGGGTTCAAGTCTCGCGGCCTTGCCGGACGCGACGGGTTGCCGCCCGACATCCAGGTTGTCCTTTTATGGCAATCCAAAATTAATCTCAAACTATAATTTATCCAAAATACTTCTGACCAAACTCACAGTCCAACATTTATAAATAAGTTAAACATAATGTAGATCCTTTTTACCACGTAATAGCATATGAATACCTTCATCATGTATTCTTTTAAAACACTGAAACATCCTTAATTACCATAATCCATATTGATTACATTCATGATCCCTTATTCCATATAGAATGCTGGATATACTTCATCAATCCAAAAATGTTTTAAACCCCAACAATGATGGAATATACAAATCATTAATTAGTTTCAAGGTAGTCAAGAATATCCAATATAATTTATCCAAATCAATCATGTATTATTATAAAATCACTACCTCGGTATCAGAACCATATTATGGTTTATCATTCTCTCAACCATATATTTTCCAAAAATTTAACCTGCTATTGAGTCACTTTTCTTTGTTCCACACAATCTCAAGTCCTTAATGAAATAGTACTACAGTACAATCCTTATATACTCCATAATTATTATAACAAGTACATTGTTGATACAACACTCAATTGACATAATCAACATAAGAACTCTAATCATTCCTCTTCATTTGTGGTAGTATCATAACTTGATTATTATCCAATAACAGCATTTGAGGCATATTCTGATGACTGGGACATAGGTTCGCATAGTGTCCAAACTCCTTGCAAATGAAGCATTGTACATTTGAAACCATTTTCTTACCCTTGCAGTCATGTACTTTGTGCCCTTTTCCACCACACTTATAACAAACTCCCATTCCTTTCAGACAAGTTCCAGGGTGTTTCTTCCCACAGTTATCACATATGGGAAAATTCTTCTTTTCCCTCTTCCCTTTATCCATCTTTCTCTCTTCCATCCTTTTCTTCTCTTGCTTCCCTTCAAATCCATAGGACTCAGTAAAATCTTTACTTATCTTATCAACACATGATATTATTTCTTCGTATGATGATAATAAATGGGAGACTATTTCTCTTATAAATTCTGGCTTAAGGCCGTGAATGATATGATCCTTCTTTTTTCTTTGGATCATGTGCATTGCTGGAGTTCTCATTCCTTCTACTGGGCGCCATTTCTAAACAATGGCATACACTAGATTAGTTTATGAATAACAATACCTAATCCCAAACTTGTAAGACAGATAACATAAATTAAATAGTTTATGGATATAATCCATAATCATATAAATTTCTCCTTTGAGGAAGTAAATCCACATAAACCCTTCATAATGGTTTGTAAATAAAATGAGAATTATCCTAAGCATATCCCTCGGGAGTGTCGTAACCAAGAGTGCAGCAAGACCCGTTGTCGTGCACCAGTTCCCGTTCGAGTCTAGCTCAAAGCGGTGTTTTCGGGTTTTACCCCTAGGTACATCTGTGCCAGAGCCGCCTCTACCTGCTCGTATCCAGACAGGGATGTATTGCTCAGAAAACTCACAAAATCTCTACAATACCAAAATTCTAGGAAGTTCTTCTATACTAATCCTCAAAGTCCATCTTAAATCTATGTTCTCTAATCAGAGTTTATCTAAATCTATCTTCCAAGGTTTGTACTAAACTTCCTCTGATACCAACTGTAACGCCCCGACCCCAGTTACCTAGAGTCGGTGCATTATTACATAACATTGGCATGATCACAAGAAAGATCAAATCTCGAAAGACCGATTGGTTTAGTATCCTTGGAAACACTAGATATATTCATAAGTTTTACATTACATCATAAAATGAAAAACTACTTCAAAAACATAATGTCTCCACAGTCCACACTATTATCCCCTCATAATATCCCTGCAGGTCATTCATAACTTACTTCTTCACATCCTGGGGTAAATAAAACATAGAAAAGGGGTGAGCTCAAATGTCCAGTAAGGAAAACAATATAGCGGAACATTCAAAATAAGCATAAACATTTAAGGCAATGCATTACTAAAACAAAAGCCTTTTAAACTTGAACTTCAACATAGTATAGAAAAAGTAAAATGAAATAATTCCATTTACTTATTCACATGGATATTCTACTAATCGAATAATCACATGAAAAATCAATAATCACTTTCATAATGATGGAATGCATAATGCTAAACTTTAATTTCTTTGTCAAGGTCTCGTCCCAAGACCTTGGGGCTAACTGTAACCGGAACCCAACCCGGAGTGCCTCTAATAACCGGACACCAACCCGGAGTGCCTCTAATAACCGGACACCAACCCGGAGTTCCTCTAATAACCGGAGACCAAACCGGAGTTCCTCTAATAACCGGAGACCAAACCGCTGGGCTTACTTTTACCGGTCCCCAACCCGGAACATACTTGTCTAACACATTCATCTGAATGAAAGGATGAAATATAACATAAACATTTGGATTAAAAATAACTTATAAAATGTCAATACTTTAAACAAAAACCATGAGTGACATAAGAATAACTTATCCGTAGTCAAAAATATCACAAAACCTTCAATAAAATAGGGATGTTTTGTATCATAATAAATCAACTTCAAATAAGCTTAAAATCCATCAAAGGATGTTGACATAGATGAAATCAAAACTATTTTAGAGAAATATCTCTTTTTTTAAATCATTTTAAAAGTAACATAATTATAAAATAATACATTCATTTTGAAAATATTCTTATAATCTTGTAAGGGAAGCATCGACGATTTTATAACGGCGGAAAATAGCCGCACCCGCCGTATAAGTTTAAAAAAAACATTCTTACCTTAATTTTGTCGAAAAGGTTAAAAAGGACCTTGTTTTGAAAACGAAGGAATGATTCCTTTATAAACCTATTATAAAAAGTCAAAAAAGGGTATAAATGAATTTAACCCATATTCTTGTAAATAGTAAAATTGTTTTGAAATACATTTTGAAGAAACATGGATGTGGATGATAAAGAGATCCCAGTAGATTATTACATATAAACAACCTCGGATAATGAAGAGATTGTGAAATAACCCTTACCAATTTGGTAACTTATGAAACATACAACCCATGAAAGAGGTATCATACAATGAATATGTAAATACACATAAATTAGAGTGTATTACACAAAGAATATAATTATGGGCAGTACATACACCACACAAAAGGTAATGGTGGCAATATGGCATGAATCTCACGGGAATAAGGAGTGAGATGAAAACCCCTTACCTTGTACTTTTACTTGGTTGGGGTAGGTTAACCTCCTGTATAATAGTGAAATAATTGTTATTAAATTATACAAGAATCATATATATTAATATGATATCATATATGATCTTTTAACTTTGCTTTGTTAATAATGTCTTAGTATTATCGTTGTTTCGGGTGTTAACTTACTCGTTTTCTTTTATATGTTTTATTACGAAATCCATGTTTGTAATGGATAGGTTGTATATTATTCATATCTAGAATTATATCAAGTCCTTAAACATCATTTTTAAATCAGCAAATGATAATTGTACTTGAATGGATATGATGGAGAATGAATCTCATCGCGTTCGTGGAGACGGTAGTCCGTACGTACGCACGAGCGAAAATATCATTCTTTTGATATTAAAATAATATATAAATGGATGGTATATCATATATACAGAATCATTAACATGTTATATTTATTATTTACATGAGTTACACATCATTATTATACCCATCCAAATAATAATATATTGAATAACAATTACACCACGACGTGGAGACGGTAAGCCGTACGTACGCACGTATGGTGACATGTTATTCAAAGGGTGGATAGAATACTGAATATGGTTGTACCATATTTATAATAAAATCACAGTATATATATGATACTGGAGTTATTATTTTATAATGGTAATGACAAAGTAAGAAGAAGTGGAAGAAGAAGGAACTTGGAAAAGGGTGGTGAAATCATTACCTCTTCTTCGGTTTCTTCCTTTTGATTTGATCAAAAGGGCTCCATAAGTTGGCTTTCTGATCAAACTAAGGCCTCTAGGTTGTAGTGAGGGAAGTTGGGAGAGTATTTGGGCAGATTTTGGCTGAACCAAAAGGCTTTTAAGGTGTGAATAAAAGAGAAGGAGGAGTTCCCTTTTATAAGAGGGGTGAGGGGCACCTTTGGAAAAGCTAGAAATATTAGTTTATAATAAATTCTTATTCGGTTTCTAATGGCTCCAAAGTTGATTATTTAAATGTTAAGGTGGGGATGGGTCGAAAAAAACTCAACCAATAGAATTTATACAGGTTTGGGTACTTATATTAACCTTATCTTTAAGTATTAACTCTAAGTTTTTTAGTTTCACTTTTACAATGTCTCTTTGTATTTTTATATAATATGGTTAATAAAATTACTATATACATCCAAGATACCCCCAAGTGGTACATTAATGATGAAACTATCATGATATAAGTCTCTTGGCCGAACCTTAGATTTTTAGGAATTTAATATCAATTAATAATATAATATTTGTTTTAAGAACTCTTTTATGTCAATTTTGACACTATTCAATAGTTGATTTTTTTGAAACTCATAACAGATTTATTACTTCGAACAAAGTCAATTAAATAAATCCTAATATATCATAGTATCCTATAAAATTAGTTTAATTCATTAAAAGTTTCATATTTTATTTATTTGGGTATTTATAATATCAATTATTTTAATTTTTTACTATTATAGTAATTAATTCATCATCATTGTGTCACAAATAAATTAAATTATTTAATGTCTAAAAATTATAAATAAAATATCACTATGTATGAAATCTTTTTATCTTTCTAATTAATATTTATAATCTAAAATCAAACATATATAACCCTATGTAAAAATTGTTTTGCTAAAAGATATATGCTTGTGTCATTTTTGTATTCATTTTAACTTAATTAAAATAAAGTGTCCCTATCACCTAAAAGTGGCACCATGGGGTCCCAAAATCGACCCAAAGATGCCTATGGTCGAATATGTATCAACCAATAAGGATAGTACACGTTTTAGGGTAATTTAGTATTATTATAATATTAATTTTTAACCCTTATTTACCGGATTTACCCTTAACCATGGTAAATAAAATATTTACCGCAGTAATTATTCAAAATGTCTAAAAATAAAAGTTACCAATTTACAAAATTTTAAAATACTGATTCCAAATATGGAATACATTTTTCTAAATTCAAAACACAGAAGTGGCAGAAATTAATTTAAAATTAATTCCCGCTGTCAAAATAAAAAGCGTGTTTTTAAGAGATAATAACTATCAAAAGATTGACACTTGTTTATGTTCGGTTTAATTGTAAAATTATGTCCAATGACCAAAATTATATTAAATGGTAAAAATATATTCTAAATATACTTTAAAACCACTCAAATTCATAATTTATCACTAATAATTATTTTGATTAAAAAAGTTGTTTTTAATTAAAATTTAGTAATTTTCACTATTCATCAAAATATGAAAGTTATCCGAAATGTACCATAATTTCACCTTAGGCTAATTTCGATATTCCGAATCCAAAAATGAAGTCCATTTTGAAATATAAAATATATATAATTTCAAAAAGTAGGTATTAATATTCATAACGGCTAGTTTTATTGGTTGTGGTGTGTGTTAGAACTCGAAGTTGCGTACAACATACACTACTATATTATTCAAAGGAAAGCGTACCGTGGAAGCTTGGGATGTTTCATTTTAAATTTTTTGATGTCCCCCTTTACTCAAAAAGTTTAAAATATTGTATTTAAAATGGGTTCACTATTAAAAGTTGGTAAAAGTGCAATACTGAAAATGAATTTGTTCTTACATTATGTCTAAGAAACTCATAATATGGATTCTAAAATTATAAGGATTATATAAAGTTTAAAATTTAGTTAATACTATTCATAACCTCTTTTGAATGTCTTGTTTGGTAAGTCATGGTGTGCTTGAACTCGGTGTTGCGTGTAGTGCAAGTTATTGTATTATTTTAAAGAAATAACACACTATGAAATCTTGGGGTGTTACACAAAATGCATCATGGTTGATATCAATGTAGGAACATCATGGATAATAATAACTAAATTTCAAATGAATTAAATGCTTAATATTGGATGTCATGATCTCATACATCGTGATAACTATACCTTCAATATCTTATGCTAATACGGTATAATCAATGGGTTGTTATACACTAAAAACCCATTTAATACTAGCATACTGATTTTCCACACGAGACATGTTGACACATTAAGGGGATATATAATTATGGACCCCACACATCATTGTATTTCTAAATCATTTCTCATATATAGAATGATCAATTCAATTCATAAACAATATACCTAATCAATAAATATCTATATTGAGTAATTAATATAGATTTATCAAGATTTTATTCAGTCTATCAAATAACTTTCATAATAAAACATTGTATATAAAAATGATAAATAGTTTTAGAAAAAAATATATCCATTATAAATAAGATTTATTTTTAATAAGAATTTAATATCAACTGATAACAATTAATTGAATGTTTCAAGGGAAATTTAATGACTAAAAAATTAATTAATAAAGTGAATATCAATACCTTATCATGTTAAACTGACCATAAACTATATAGAGAAATGATGAGGATGGTATCATTATAACATATCCCTAATTTATTATAAGTAAAATAAATCATCATTATCATTGATGAATAGAAATAAAATAAAATTATCACTAAAAACATTCTTGAGGAAAATATTATTTTAAATTTGAAAATAAATTTTATAAAGTAAAATTTCCTATAATATTAGTGAAAAATTATTTAAAAATAAAATTTCTATCTTTTAAACTAATATTTAAATCAATGAGGGGTTATTATATCGGGAAAATTCAATACATGGTGTATAAGTTAAAAAACAATCCTTTCATAGTTTTCTTTGACAAAGTTAAAAATTAGCTTTTTGAAAAAAAAAAGATTCTTTTAAAACCATTTTTAAAAGGTTAAACATGGGTAAAATTTATATTAAATAGTTATAGGATAATATTAAAAATAATCTTGAAAACTTTTTTAGAAATCATATATATGGAATAAAAAGTATTTTCAAACAAAAACATATATAAATTTGGATCTTCTTAAAAACATTTTATCAATCATTTTAATTAACAAAGTGAGGGAAGTGGTACTATTAATTGAAAATTTAATGAATAATTAGAGGATAAAAATGAAAGTGTATTATTATATACTGATCAAATAACTTCATTCAATGGAAATTCAGGCATAAAAATCCCAATTAAAAATGATAATGAAGCATAAACCCTTACCATTTTGGTAACTTTGGAATCATGACCTCCTTGAAATAAAAAAACCAAATGAAAGATTTAACACCATAAATATAAATATATTCATGATATAACATATCAAATGGTCATAATATACCCCTCATAAAATAAATCTATGTATAACATTAAATTATGCCTCAATAAAAGGAAATTGAAACGGAATCCCTTACCTCAGGTTCGACTCATCACGTACATTATTTATCTTCTTAAATAATAAACTTATTTTAATTATTTAATTTTTTAATAACTTTTTTCAATTTTATTATTTATTTTATTTTATGTATTACCATGTTATATATAATTACTTAATTAATTAATTTCAAATTGTACTTTTTAATGATATTCAGTTCATATATTTAAAATAACATCGATAGGTTGACTATGGCCAATGAATTCATTATTAAATCATCTATAGAAAAATAATAATGAAATAATTATCATTTTTATACATAAAATATAGTTTTAAAACTATCCAGCAAATATGGTTATGAAAAATGAACTATGTTACACTCATGGAGACGATAGGTCATACGTACTCATGAGTAACATTTCCATTTTTCGGTGATCTTTATAGAAAAATGGTAATTATTACTTTATAATAAAATAATTATAATAATATCATAAATATAATTTTATTTATTTAAATATACATATATATATCATAATTTTAATGTGGTGATAAAAAAATGAATCGCATCGCTTTATGGAGGCGGTAGTCCACACGTACAGATGAACGACATTATCATTTTTTAGTGAATGTAAAGGTTAGAAATTAATGATTTATTATATTTACATAATGATAAATATTTCATGAATATATTATATATATATTAAATACATTGGTACAACCATCCATAAGAGGAGGTGATGGAAGATGAATTGCATTGGTTCATGCAGCAGTAGTCCACCGTACAAACGAATGATGGTTGTGTTTCCTATTTAATGGAAGAGGAGATGAGTATAGGTTATTAAAATTACATAATAATATATAATTATATGTTATAAACTTATGTTATTATATTTTAATGTTTTAATAATATTTTACGGGTGTGGAAGAAAAAATAAAACAAAAACTCTTGATTAATAATGGTAACAATTCTTCAAACAGTCTCTTTTGGATTATAACAAAAGCCTTCCTTGAATGGATTTATGATCAAAAAAAGGCCTCTAGAATGAGTTAATGGTATTTATTATAGTATTTTTGTTGTTATTATTTAAAATAAATGGTTCATGGGGTGTGGAGAGGAGAAGAGAGGTGTTCCCTTTTATAAGTGAGGGGGCACTTTCAAGATTTCTTAAAGTATTAAATTATAATAAGGTCATATTAAATTTTAATTATTCCAAATAGCTAGATATTATAATTTTAGATAGTATAAGGTTTAAATATGTCCATAAATAGGATTTAGATAAGTTTAAATAGAAAACTAACCCTTATCTCTTGGTATGACCCCCCTGGTAAACTCATTTTAACCTTAATCGGGGTAAAAAAATCATACAAAAAGTATTATAATTTTAAATATAAGATAATAATTGTACAAATGAAAAATTGATTAAATGTAAGACCATTTATCATCATATTTTTATTCTTTCATAATTTTTATGATTTTTAAATAATTTAATAAATATTATTTAATAGAAAATATCATTCATGTCATTTTTTGATACTATTAATTTAATTTTACTTTAAAGATATGTAGAAAATAATTAATTCCAAATATAATTAATTTAACCATCAATAATACATAATTATTAACTATAAATTATTTTTGAACCATAACTCATCCCAAACACATTACTTTTATTGTTTTTAAAATTATTTACCATGATTTTTCCACTGTTTTCACATTGTGTTAGTGTTGTATAAGTGTTTAAGGGAACTATATAATGAATAAAAATTAAAAAATTCCATATGAATATAATTTTTTATACTCAAAATAAACTTTAATATTAATTCCACACTTATTTTTATCCCTATGTGAATATATAATATATATTTAAAGGGAAATGTGTAGAATTTTTTATTTTTCCTTACTTAAATTATTATATAGGTCACCTTCATGGAATAATGTCCCATGAATAATTTAATCTATATCATAAGGGGATATGGGTAAAAATTAATTCATCCAATAAGAATCAACATGATAAATTGTGTCCTTATAACTTATTTTTAAGCTAGGTTAACCTGATTTACACTTCTATTTTGGTGAATTTGTTTAACAGTTTTTACTATTCAAAAAGAGAAAAAAATTAATTTTAACTTGTTAAAAAATATAAATTATTATGATTAAAAATATTTAATCCATTTTACCAAATTAATTCTTTATAATTTTTACAAATGCATTTTATAATAATCTCGTAAAGGGTGACGAAAAATGGTTTTCTCGGAAATTCATTTTTCAAGGAAAGAAGATTTTACATCAACTCTATGACTAGTAACCTTAATTATATGAATTTAAATTTATATATATAAATATATAATATATAAATTTAATTTAAATAATTCATCATTTGGGGTTATTTTATCTAATTAAAATAGATAAACATTACGCACTGAAAAATAGTTTTTAGAAAAATGTGTTTTTAAGCCTAAAAATAAACTTATATCAAAATCTCGTAGAAGGATGATTAAAATATAATTAATTAGATAAAATATAAATAATTAACAATCATATTACTTTGAAAACAAATTCAATTCATAATTTAACTTCTAAATTACTTAATTTATTGAAAATAAATGAGAGTTTTACAAAATTTGGTATTTTCAGTATTCATTGAAAAATAATTCTTTTCAAAAAAATCCAAAAAATTCAACCTATGTTGATTTTGAGATGATTATTTAAAAAATTAATTTCTTTTTTTACATTAAAATTTATAAATTTGGTATAAATTAATTATATTATTTTCTCACATAAAGCAACAAAATCATTTTTGATGAAAAATATATTTTTTAAATCATATAAAGACTTTGCTAAAAGTTGAGACCTTATTTACCAATATATTTTCTTCATATAAACTATTTATTCATAATTTATAAAAAATATATTCCTAATCATACCACCAATTTTAATAGCAAGGTTATAATGTTCACATTTAAATTGTATATCCCATTTTGTCTAGGCTCAGTGTTGCATGTCATATACACTATCAAACATAATGTTATTCTTTTATAATCTTCGTATGTTACATAATCTTTCAATATTTAAATTTTATAAGGGTATATATGTCCACATTTAATTAATAAAATGGAATTTTTAACCCTAATTTACTATTATCTTTTTGTGAGTATACATTATAACGATCAGAGGAGTTCGTGGTTGCATGGTTCAAGTTGAGAGTCGTGGTAAACCAAATAAGTGAATTGAATGAGAGTTTTATGTACTAAAATTCAATTCAGGTATCGACTCAAGGAATTTAAATATGGTATTTTTTTAATCCATTATTTTATCCATGAATTATCTAATATTTAATGGATCATGATCACATCATTATTTATTTATTTATTTTATCATATGCATGGTTTATTATTTTGTAAATTTGTTTTTATTATGTGCAATCACATTATATAATAATATATAAGCATGTATAGATAAAATGAAAATATTTTGTGATTGTTTTCTATCTATATAATTTTAAATTTTTGATTTCTATCATATTGAAAAATCATGTTAAATATAAAAGGATTTCATTCTTTGAGATAAATCAAAAAATCCCCCAAAGTCAATATTAAGTTAGTAAATTCCCTATATCTCTTGAATTTGGAACCAAATGAATCTTTGAGGTGCTATTAAGTCACATTGGAGGGTATATCTTAATACCAAGGAGTTATTATGAGATATTTGGGTCAATTTAACTAAATTTATAATATATGTATAGCCATATCTAGCTTGTTTCAACTTTAAAGGCATTGCGTTGAGAAATGAAAACTAATTCCTTATAGGAAATTGGTCTCTACTCAACAGATAAAGGTACTGCGAGTTAATGTGGTTAGATTATAAAAATCATACCTTAGATTTTTTATGATGTGTCTATGTTATATCTTAGTATATGAATATATTTTTAAAGACCTTTTCTACTAGAATATTCAAGAAATTGAGTCTTCTGAAACTATTAGTTGAAGGCTACTAGGATTTGATAAAATAGTGTGAGACATTTAAAATTGATAATTTAAAAAATTATACTAGTAATAAATATAAATTACTAATATTATATGTTTATTTTTTTTGTATTAAACAACTTCCAATTAAATTTCACTGTGATCAATATTGGATAAAGAGAGTATCATGACCAGCAATAACTTCTAGGAGTGGTACATGAAATTGTTCAAAGTATTGTACCAACAGAGGAAGATTTATGTGATGGAATACCAACTTTATATTAAAACCCCTCATGGAGTAAGGAAGGGGGATAAATATAAACATAATAAATACTGATTATTCTCTATTATTTCATTTTTTTTGTATATTGTTATTTTTGTCTAGTTAGCTATAGAAAATGCATAAGGGAAAATATGTTTTCTAAATGTCATCTTATCTCCAAGAGTTCTATAATGAGATAGATCAATAGGGAAGATATGAGATACCCAGTGTTTTATAAATCCAGACTATAATAAAGGAATCAATCAAGACCTAATGAACTCTATATGATTTGGTATAGTGAGAGACTTGAGTCCCTTGAGTTCAATCGGAAACAAAAACAAGAAACAGGTCTCATTCATGACTCTTTACCATATATCTTCATAAATTTTATTTTTAATTATAATATGAATTTCATGAATAATTCACTCCTAGATTTATTGAATTTATTTCTCCATGATAATAAGGATATGAATAACTCTAAATCTTAGGTCCTTGTGATGAACAAGAAGAAGAAAGGTAAGGTAAAAGTATCAAAGGAAAAGTACTAGTAAAAGTCACCAATTTACTACCCTTTCAAGAATCCAAAGATATAAATTGAGAGAAATGAGCATGAGGTAATCTACTTTATAGGTGAGATTAAATAACACTATAAGAATAATTACATAGATAGGAAAAATAATAAAGGTGATGATTTTACTTTAGGTATATTTTTCATTGAAAGTATTCTTTATATATCTATGAGTTGTGTATTGAATACTTCATCTGGCTCTAACATTTTTATTAAAATATAGTAACTAATTTTATTTAATATGACTGTAAAATATAGGTTTTATCTCTAGGTAGTAAATGGTGTGATATTTGTATAATTATCAGTGGGAGATTATCATCTTACTTTACCTGGTGGAATGGTTCTACTACTAAATAATTGTTATTACATACTATCTATTACCAAAAACATAATCTAAGTTTCAATTTTAGACACAATGGGATTTAATTTCAATATTAGAGATAAATATCTTCTTATGTGTAAGGATGACATATGTTATGGTATATAAAATCTTAACAATGGGTTATATATACTTTAACTAGAAAATCTATCTTTTTCAATCAATGAAAAATATAACAAGAATGGGTCATATCCTACCCTCTTATGAAAATTCAAGCTAGGCCTTATAAATGAGAAAATTTTAATAAAACTGCATAAAGGAGGGTATTTTTACATCATTGTGTTAAAACTATTGGATGTATGTCATTCCTGGTTATAAGGTAAAATGACCAAAGAACATTTCAATGGGAAAGAAGAAAGATCCAATAAACCATTGGAATTAGTTCATACTAATGTATGTGGCCCATTTATAGTAGAGTCAAGAGGTTGTTTTTCTTACTTCCTTAATTTTAACAATGACTAGATTAGGTATGAATATTCCTATTCAATGAGGTATAAGTCAGATTCCTTTAGCATGTTTAAGGAATATTAGAATGAAGTAGAAAGTAAACTTGGTAAGAATATTAATAAAATCTACTCAGAACATGGTGGAGAACATCTTAACCAAGTTTTTATTGATCATTTAAAGGAGTGTGGGATTATTTCCCCACTCAATCCTATTTATACACATAAGTGGAATGGTTTTAGTGATAGGAGGAATCAAACCATACTTGATGCGGTCAGGTCGATAATGAGTCGGGAAACTCTACCTCTATCCTTTTGGGGATATGAACTATAAATTGTGACATATACACTAAACCAAGTACTAACTAAGGTTGTCGATGGGATTACATAGGAGTTATGGTATGGAAATAAACCTACTCTATCATATATACATTTATGGGTATGTGACGAATTTTTCAAGACTATACCTAATGAAAATATTTCATTCTATAGCATAAAGTACAAATTTATAAGTTATCCTATATAGAAAAAGTATATTTTCTATATAAACCTTTGTATATAAAAATGATTGTGGAAATAAATAATATATTTTTAGAAAGGTATGACATTTCCATTAGAATTATTGGGAGAAAGATTAAATTTTATGGAGTCTTTTTTAGGTGCACAAGAGTAGGTACATGAATAATATCCATAAGGGAAAGTGGGAGATGAAAAAGTTCTGAGACACAAGTACTACATAGTTCTACTAGAGTGGTTAAATAACCAGGGAGATATAGTTTTCTTGTATCCATGATAAGTGAAACATTACCGCTTGAGTATAGTGAACCTATAGCTTACAAGGAAACATTATATGGAAAGGTTATTTGTGAATATAAAGAATACATTCATTCTGAAATGGATACCATGCGCCAAAATCAAGTTTGGATTTTGGTAGACCCACCAACGGATGAAAAACCTATGGGGTTTAAAAGGTTATACAAGAAAACTCTATACATGCATGGTCAAATGAAAACCTATAAGAAATAGATAGTAGCAAATATTTTTAGGAAACATCAAGGCATCGACTATGAAAAAACCTTCTCTCCAATGGAAAGGATAAAATCCATCAAAATATTACTTGCAATAGAAATCATCCATGATTATGAAATTTTTAAGTTGGATGTCAAAACCTATTTTCTAAATTATAAGCTGGTTGAATATGTTTATATGATATGGACCAAAGGTTTTATTATGTTAAATAGAAGTAATAAACCATGAAAGTTGCAGAGATACATTTATGGATTAAAAAAGCCATCATTATCATGGATTTTTTTATGAGTCCATAAGGGAATTTTTTTATTAAGAATGAAAGTGATCCATGTGTATGTAAGAATATTAGTGGGAATTCCATTTTTTCAAGTATTTTTTGTTGATGATATATTGTTAATGGGGAATAAAGTTAAAGTATTACAATTAGTGAAGAATTTTTTAAATGAATACATTTTCATGAAAACATTAAATGAATAATCTTACATTATAGGGATCAAGATATATTAATATAGGTCATAAAGGTTCTTTAGGATAAGTCAAGGTATATATTTTATAAGGTACTCAAAATGTACAATATGGATTAGTCCATGAGAGGATTGTTTCCAATGTCACATGGAATTAATCCCTCTATGAATATGTATCCAAGGACACATGATTATGTTGATATAATGAGTAAAATACATTAGGATTAAACTGTGGGATATATCATATATTTCATGCTATGTACTAGGTTTGACATTGCCTTTACTTTGATCATAGAAGGCATATATCAATCCAATCCAAGAGATATTCATTGGAAATATATATAAACTATACTGAAGTACTTGATATATATAAAGGAAATTTTCCTTATAAAGACCCAATTTTTTTCTTGTAATAATTTGAAATATTTATTTATATATTTCTAGAGCTAGGAACTGAGAAGGCATGTGATTCTGAGGCCCAGTGTTCTTGGAATTAATTTTATAAAAATATTAAAAATATTTTATATTGATCATGCACAGTTTCTTAAAGAAAATGGGATAAATATTAAATAGAAGATCTTATCATAAATTTAATATTGTGGTTGAGTCCAGAAAACATTATTTACCCTAAATATGGAATAAAATTGGTCGGTGTAGGATTTTCGGACTCCTCACTCATTGAGGGTACATTTGGTGAAATAATTAATTATTTAATAAATTAATTTTTTTCATTTTGATGAAATGAATTGTTCTATAAGAATATCTCCATGTTGGATTCTCTAGGGTTATCCACAAAAACAATGGGAGAATTATATAGCTCTCTCATCCTCCTTCATTGGTGAATCTCTTCGAACAAAGATGAAATTCCGGATCAGATCAGATTAGGATGCAGTGAATGCAATGGCTTCTCTCAATCATTGGTAGATGCGTTCTTCATCAATGAATGATCCATAATTGATGTAGGAATCTAATATGGTTTTTTTATCTCTTTGATTAAATATTTTGAGTAGATCCATCATTTTTATTGGGAATTCACCAATTTTGGATTGAGCGTGCACTTATGTACCTAATTTTAAATTGCTTTATTCAACATTTTCTGACCTGGTATCACCATTCTTGATTGTTAGCCAAGAAATATTGACCTATTATTTTTAAACATTTATTATTGTTGTTTCCCCCTTTTTTTATTCCTTCTCATCACTGGTTTGACCCTGAGACCCCAATTCATCAATGTTTTGGTGGTACCGAGCCCGATTGGACCCCCGGATTCATAGTGGTTTCATGAATGAGGAGCATAATGATGATATTATTATAGATATAGAGTTTTTTTAATTTTTGGACGTCTATTTTAGTGACTCTATGCCAGGGAATCTAATGTTTAATGTGTAATGATGTGAGGGATGTCTGATAGACATCTGATGAACCTACGGAGCCGATTTTCAGTGATCAATGACAGAAATTCATGTACCATAGATAGATCCACCATTTTCAGCCAGAGATAGGCTGAAATTGAAGGTGGAAAGGGCAAATTAAAGGTTTGAATATTAGATCTGGATTTCTATGAAACTACTGACTATGAACCATGTACAAGGATTAACACATGGCATGTATCCCCCCTCATTGATGGGGAATAGGGTTTTGAAAATGATAAGGATGACTTGGAGCGTAGCCCTCCTATAAATTGTGTACCACTTCTCCCATTAGTAAAACCATGTGATGAATCACACGAGTTAGAAACGGTGTGTTAGTATACAACCAGTTACATAGCCATGTACCCGAGTATATAGACAAGAGGTATAGTACATGGACATGGAGAGAAGCACATGGCATGGTCCCCATGTATCTTGGACACATCGTGTATTCCACCTACATGGTGTGTACTTCTACATAGTTGTGATTTGTGTTCTATCTAGGGATATGTCCAAGTGGGGGAGTGGGACAACACGTCGCCAGGGTCCCCTCACACACTGTGTACCCCTTGACCTCTTTTGAATAAACTTCAAGGTTCTGTATCTCCTTTGTTTAAACTCTGATTTTGGTTAGTGAGTATCCTATCCTAAATTCTTTTCTATATAGAACTTTATAGTTTCCTAATTTTTGTATTTCGAGATATGATGTGAAATTTTTCGGGCATGGAGTGTGTTTAAGAAATGCCCGACGATAGCAGTGATAAAGTAGGATCATTATATGATCCTTCTGAGTGGAACCCCATGTCATATAGGGTGTTGGTCCTCAAATAGTAGAGTGGAACCCCCCCCCCCCCATCAGAATGGGTATGGGCCCTGTACAGCTAACTTTTAAGTGGAGCCTCCTGGCATAGTAGGGTGCAGGTCCACGATGACCTAGAGTGAAACCCCCATGTGTTACCAGGGTGCGGGTCCTAGACATCTGAGTAGAACCCCCTGTGAGATAGGTATTGGATCCTCAATAACCAGATTGGACCCCCCCCCCCCCCCCCCATCACACCAGGGCATGGTTCCTTGACCTATATAGTAGATTCCCATTAGCACGGGTGTGGGTCCTCTACCTTACTGAGTGGGACACCCCAATTAGCATAGGGCACAAGTTATCGTGACACTAGAGTGGAACAACACATCGGTATTGTCATGGGTCCTCTATAGACACTATCAGAGTGTAACCCCCAAGATGTACTAGGGTGTAGGTCCTCTACTTAAATTTTGTGTCCCCTTGACTGTGTGGCATGGTGAAAAGGCGTGGATAGACTTGGACAGTTACTTCTAGGCATACGTGTGAGATGTTGGGCATTGTTGATGGAATTTTGGAACTGTTGGATACTCTTATTCTTATTCTAGGATATGATATGGGTATCCACTTACTCTATCAATTTTTATTCTTTTGACTGAGAATATATATATATATATATCCTTCTATATCCATAACATGTATTTGGTTACTCTTCTTCCTGGAGAGGCGAAGATGCATGGGGTATGGCATGTGCTTTCTGTGTCAAGCTTATCATGGTTGGATTAGGATTATCACCTAATATAAGTGGTGAAGACTCAATGGTTAGTTCATATACTCTCCATGTTTATCACCTTATGTTTGGATGATCTTACTTTAACTTTTGGTTGGGTTGAGCTGCTCTCTTTGAATGTATCTTGAATCTGTTGTCTTTCTTTACTATTTTATCTCTTACTACTCACCCTTAAACTTTTGGGGTGTCCTACTAGGAATTTATATACTCACACCTTCATGGGATTTTATCACCCGTGTCTTATGAAGGACAGGTCGACTATAACTACAAAGGATCTTAGGGATATTTGGTGCATTAGACCATGTATGGTGGTCGCATCATGGGATTCATGAGATACTCTCTCTCAACAGTTTACTTTCCAAGTATTGTTAGGTTAGGACATATTTCTATTTAGGAATGTATATTTACCCTTTTATTTTTATTTCACACTATTGTACTTTTGTACTGTATAGAGTTTCATGCATGTTTGGTTTACATTATAGTAGTTTCGGATCTTTTACTCTTTCCCTATGAACTTATGCATAAATATGGTTGTGTGTGTGAAAACTGGTACTTATAAAAATTCCTCATGTTATTTATGCCTTCGGCATTGCTCTCCATCCCTTATCTTATGGATGAGGGCTTTGGGTAGTCACAGCTTGAGCCCCGGGTTGCGTCGGGTCATGACAGATTGGTATCAGAGATGGTTCGATCCTTGTGACATTGTTCGAAATAGTCCCCTTATAAGGATTTTGGTTGGGATTGAGGAAATAGTGTTAGAGTGTATTCATTACTACTCTCTATATATGGATTCCAGTGATGGCATGGACGATAGATGTATCTATTCACGAGGACACTGAAAACTTTCTTGTCGACTCAACATGATGAGACATTAGTTTCAGGGATCGATGGTACATGCATAATACCGGATTGAGTCTTTGAATTACCTTCATGATTGAACTCCTCATTTTTTGTGAAATATATATATATATGTGTGTGTGTGTGTGTGTAATCTCATTTGAACATGGTATATCTTGATAAATCTCAGGATGCCTTCATAATGACATCCATCTATGATACCAGCTATAGATCATGACAAAGATCCTATGAGCGACAATGCCTCAGTTTAGGTTCTGTCAAGTGACCCCCTTCTTCCAGGTGGTTAGGTAGAAACACCTCCACATATTGAGTAACTGATCATTATAGTAGATAATACTAAGGACACACGCAGTCCTAGTGGTCTCTGCGAGTTCCAGTGTCATAGGCTATTGAGGTTCCATGATGAGACAGATCCTTAGGAAGTAAAGTATTTTATTTATTCAATGGTCCGCATCTTCAGGATCATCCAAACACTGATGGATCAAGTGGTTTCACTACCAGTTATCCTTTTACATGGAGCATTTTGGAACTAAGGGATCCTTTTTACATTGATGCATGATTAGTTGAAAATATCATGGACTGACTTCCAGTAGTTTTTTCATTAAGAGTACTTTCAATCCTATTTACACTTGGTTCATATATAAGAGATTTTAGAGTTGCATTAGGGAGGGATGATAGTGGATGAGTATGCAGTGAGGATCACCAACCTTATATGGTACTCCCTTAACATGATCTGGGATAGCTACTTCTAAGAACAAGAGTTTGATCAAGGACTCTACATAGAGATTCGAGCTAGCATTATGGCCTTGTGCACCCCAACCTATGTCAGAGTGTTAGAGAAATCATTATTGATAGAAATATTTCTATCATAAGGACACTAGACAGTTGGAGATATCATTGGGTGCCATAGGTCTAAGTCATTTGAAACAGTTAAAATAAGTCAGGTGTTAGGATCCTGACATAAGAGACCTCCCCATGACCATACTCAGGAACGTGGTTAGGGCATCGCCGAAGATCAAGGAATCCCAGCTATGGGAGTCGCTTCACTTTTGATACTTTTGGTCACATAGTGTGAGACTACCTGACTAGAAATTTTGAGCAGCGCAGACATATAGCTAATAGACTTCCACAGAAAAGGTTATACCATGATCAGAGATCCCCCAAGCGAGGACAGGATGGTCCTCGGGGAGGCATAGCTATTAGATTAGCATGATGAGATATTGGTGGTGGAATGAGTTATTACATACTTACATCACCACCACCAGGTGGCCCATGTCAGGCTTAGGGAGTTAGCAGCTAGGGTCACAGACAGCTGCAGGTTTTGGATGTCTATGAGCCTTCAACACACAAGCTAATTAGAGGTACAATATTTGTGTCTTATACTCTTGATTTAGTATTAGTATTCACATGATATATTATTACATTATCTCTATATTCAATGTTTGAGTGCTAGATCTCTCAGTTGAGGGACTAGCCCATCAACTTCAATTTGAGGTTTCTACAGGGAACTCTTCTTCTGTATATTTTTTCTACCAATAGTGTGAGCTATCGCTTGGTGGAGATAGGTTCAACTGGGACCTTTTAGTCATAAAAATATGAACCTATGACATCATATTGGTTATTTATTGGTTTTACATGGTCTGATCCTAAATTTATTATCCTTGAAGACAAGTCATATGCCTACACACTGATGGGATAAGATTCTCATTTTCTGGTGAGAGAGATATCATGGAAGGGAAAGTGAGTTCTATGAGTATGAGTTTGTATCCCATTTCCCATAAATTGTAAATTATATTTGTTGGTATATTACTCTCTTTTGGTATATGGATTCCTTCAGTTATAGAGGACTAAATGGACATATTTTCCAAGGACGTTATGGGGATACCTCTGAGGTAGGAGATGGATTTTTTCATTGACTTGAATCCCGATAATACTATAATATATTTTGAATCATATTTTATGGCCCCTAATACACTTAGAGAGCTGCAATTGTAGCTGGTGAACATTCGAGAGAAAGGTTTCATCATACCCAAAGTGTCCCCATAGGCAGCTTCTATGTTATTCGTTAAAAGTCATATAGGATATTGCAGATTTGTGTGGATTATCGTCACCCGAACCAATAAATGATAAAGAAAAAGTAACCCTTTATGAATATTGAAAACCCATTTGACTAGTTATTATGGGAAATATGGTTCCATAAGATCAACCGCAGGTCTAGATACCACCAATTGAAGGTTTGTGAGGCTGATATTTTAAAGATGGCATTCCAATATCTCTACAAACACTCTGAGTTCCTAGTAATTCCATTTGGTGTGATGAATTTCCCCGCCATGTTTATGGATTTGATGAACCAGATTTTCTAGTTGTAATTAGACCAATTTGTGGTCATCTTAATCAACGAAATACTTTTCTACTCTACATTAGAGGTAGATCATGCAGATCACTTGAGGATAGTCCTAGATTTTCTTCAAGAGCACTAATTTTATTGGAAACTCTCAAAGGGAAACTTCTATATTCATGAGGTTTACTTTCTAGGGAATTTTCTTTCTAGGAATGGTTTATTCATGGATCAAGTGAAGATCGATGAAATTATTTCTTGGGATCCTCTAAAGAGCATGTCGTAGGTGCGAATATTTCTTGGTTTGGTTGGGTACTACAGGAGGTTTATGGAATACTTCTCCAAAATTTCATCCCCTTTGACTGCCTTGATGAGGAAAGGGTAGTATTTTACCTGGTATGATTATTTCCACAAGGTAATTTGAGGAGATGAGGCTTAGGTTGATGAGTTCTCCAGTGTTGATATTACCAGAGGAAGGTGTGGAGTTTGTAGTGTATTGTGATGCCTCAGGAGTCAGTCTCTACTACGTATTGATGCAGCAAAATGCATTTATCACATATGGGTCGAGATAGTTGATACCCCATGAGAAGAACTATGCAACTCATAATATAGAGCTAGAAGTGGTAGTCTTCTTCCTAAGGATGTGGAGACACTACCTTCTAAAAGATCACTTTGTGGTTTTCTCAGACCACTAGAGTCTAAGATACGTCTTCACATAGAGATACCTAAACCCGAGACAATGACACTAGGTGGAGTTCCTATAGGACTATTAATTCAAGTTAGTCTATAATCTAGGGAAGGTAAACATTGTAACAGGTTCCCTTAGCAGGAATTCTCAGGCTCACTTAGTTTTGGATGCTTCTGAGTAGGTAGATTCCCTAGAGGAGACCCTGGTGGAGGAGGAGGGTACAACTTTTCTACAATTGGTGGTGTTGAATCCTCCCCTTCTCGAGCATGTGAGAGAGTCCCAGCTATGAGACATCAACTGTGAGGTCTTACGTGATTATATAGTTAGAGGGGACTCCCTAAATGGATATTCCAAAGGAGGTAATCACGTCAACCTTTTCCTGGGATGGATGCTAGTCCAGATGACATTACGGGAGGAGTTGATGTGAGAGTTTCACACATCTTACCTATATGTACATCCTGGTGTGGGGAAGATGTACATAGACCCTCAGTTAAAGTTTTGGTGGTCCTTCATGAGATGAAATGTAGCTGATTTCATCTATCGGTGCCTCACATATGAGTAGTTGAAGGTTAAGCACCAAGTTACTACAGGTTAGTTACAGCACCTTCAGATCCCATAGTGGAAATGGGCCGGCATATCCATGGACTTGTTCATAGGAATTCTACACATAGATAAGGACCATGAATCTATCTAGGTGATAGTTGATCAACTCACAAAATCATCACACTTCCTTGCTATCAAGGATTAGAGTTTAGTAGAGATTTCAGGGTAGCTGTATCTACGGGAGATCATTCGCCTTCATGGGTTTCCCTAGATGATTGTATTTGATCATGATGTCTGGAATATGTAATGATTGTGGAGAGGCCTATAGGATGAATTCAAGACCAATACAAAGATTAGTATAATATTTCACTCCCAGACCTATGGGAAGATAGAACGCTCTATCCAGGTGTTGGAGGATATGCTAAGGGATTTCATGTTATACTTTGTCTAGATATGGGAGGATAACCTGAACATTGTTGAGTTTGTGTACAACAAAAGCTTCCACTCTATAATCGTCATGTCATATTTTTATGCCCTATGTGGGAGACCCGTCATGTCACCCTTGTACTAGACATAATTTGGAGAGACATCTCTTGTGGGACCATAGATGGTGTAGATGAAAATGGAGAAAGTTCAGATCATCCATGAGTAGATGAGGATATCCTAGAGAAGATATAAATCTTATGCAAATCTTCTCCATGGGCCTTTGGTGTTCGAGTAAGGAAACCCCATATTCCTAATAGTCTCCCCATGATGAGGATTATAGTGATCCGTTCAGGGAGGCAAGCAATCCTAAGGTTCATCGGGCCATTCAAGGTCATGCAGAGGGTTGGAGAGGTTGGTTACCACCTCACCCTACCCCACAACTGGAGAGGGTGCGTGATGTCTTCCATATATCGTAGGTGAGGAGATTCATGCATGACCCCATGGACATAATAAACTAGGGAGAGCTGGAAATCGAGGATGGAGACACCTTTGTGGAACACCTAATGGATATAGAGGATAGATAAGAGAGGACCCTGCATAGATAGACCATCCTCTTGGTCTAAATATTATGGCAGCACATGAATGTGAAGGAGAGTTCTTGAGAGTGGGAGAGAAAAGTACAGGCTTAGTATCCTGAGTTGTTTTCTTAGTTTTTCTTTTCAGGGATAAAAATATTGAAGTAGGGAATGATGTAGATACTTATTGTTTTCCTTTTAAGACATAGAAATATTTATTTATATATTTCTAGTGCTAAGAGCTTAGATGGTGTGCGATTATGAGGCCTATTGTGCCCTGAATTAATTTTATAAAAATATTATATATCTTTTATACTGCTTGAACATAGATTCTTAAGAAAATGGTATAACTCTTAAAAGGAATCTTTAATCAAAAGTGTAAGACCACTATTGAGATTTTAACATGTTGTTTACCCTAAACATGACATAAAATGGGTCGACGTGGTATGTTTAGAATCATCACTCATTGGTGGTATGTTTATTTTAATAATTAATTGATTAATTAATTAATAGTTTCATTTTGATGTAGAAAAATGTTCTATCAGAATATCCCCGTGATCAATTCTCTAGGGTTATATGTATAAACACAAGTAGAATTCTAAATCTCTCTCTTCCTCCTTAGTTGGAGAATCTCATTAGAATACAATGAAATGTTGGATCAGATTAGATCAGGACATAGAAAATGTAATGGAATATCATGATCATTGGTGGTCCCATTCATCATCAAAGAATGATCCATAATCGATGTCAGAATCATCAATTTGTGTTTTTTGCCCTTTGATTAAATTGTTTGAGTAGATCTGTCATTGTTCCCAGGTATGCACCAATTGTGGATTGACCATTCTCCTTTGTACCAGATTTTAAATTGATGTATTCAATCAATTCTGATCTGGTATCACAATTCTTGATAGTTTCCCAAGAATTATTATAAAACAATGTTCAAACCTTTTTTATTTTGTTTTCCACCTTTTTTCTTTGCATTCATCACTGGTTGGAACCCATGGACCTGGTTTGACAATTGTTGCGGGGTACTGAGCCTGATCACCCCCCAGATTCGTAGGGGTTTCACGAATGAGGAGAATATTTATCTTCATAGAAAAGATATGGAGTTTTTCCACATTTTGGATGTTTATTTTTGTGATTCGAGACAATGTAATCGAAGGTTGAAGGTGCAGTGGTGTGAGGGATACGTGAATGACGTTCGACAAACCTACGGAGCTGGTTTCTGACAAGCGATGGTCGAAATCCAATAAACACTACTAGATCCGCCATTTTTTCCACAGATAGGACAAAATCAAAGGCCAAATGGATAGATTCAATGGGTGAATATAGGATATTTATTTCTATAAAAATCCCAACTACCCACCATGTACAATGATGAACACATAGCATGTAGACCCCCCTCCCCCTCAATGGTGGCGGCCCGGGTTTTGGAAAAGTTAAGGATGGCATTGTGTGTGGTCCTTCTATACATCATGTACCACTTACCTGGTTGGGAAAAATGTTTGAGGGATCACATGGGTGGGAAACCATGTGGAAGTACACAGCCAGGTATATGGTCATGTACCTGAGTACATGGACACGAGGTCTGGTACACAGACATGGTGAGTAGCACACTACCCAATCCCTAGGTAGATTGGACCCAAAATGTATTCCACCAGCACTATGTGTACTCCTAAATGGTTGATATCCATCTGGTAGTCAGGGAAACATCCAAGTGGTGGAGTAGGACCGCACACTGGTTGGGTCCCCTAACACACTATGTACCCCTTGACAACTTTTGAAGAAACATCAACATTCTATATCTTCTTCCTTTGAACAAGGATTTTGGGCATCAAGTATCTTATCCTAGGTGTTTTTTCGTATAGAACATGATGGTGCCCTTCGTTGTGGATTTCTAGATATGATGTTAAATGTTCTAGGAATGAAACTTGTTTAGGAGATGTTTGAAAATGGTAGTGATTAGGCAGGATCACCAGAGGCTCCTTCTTAGTGGAACCCCTTATTATATAGGGCACTAGTCCTTGATGACTATAGTGGAACCCCCCCATAAGCATGGGCACAGGTCCTTTGCATCTACCTTCTGAGTGGAACCACCTTAACGTAGTAGGACACAGGTCCTTGATGACCTATAGCGGAACCCCCTATAGTACTAGGGTGTGGTTCCTCAATTTTTGAGTGGAACCCACCTATTGGATAGGGCACGGGTTCTTGATAAATAGAGTGGAACCCCTTGTCACACCAGGGAATGGGTCCTTGACCTATAGATTGGAACCATCCATCAGCATGCATTTGGGTCATCCTCCTTACAATATGGAACTCCCTATCATCATAGGGAATAGGTCCTCATGACACTAGAGTGGAATCCCCCGTTGGCATGGGCGTGAGTCCTCTATGGATACGATTAGAGTGAAAGCCCCTAAAATACTAGGGTGTGGGTTCTCTTCTTCAAGTATGTGGACCCTTGAATAAGAAGGATAGTGAAGAGGCATGGCTGGACTTGGAAAGTTACTTTTTGGAAGATGTGTGAGATGTTGGGCATCATTTATAGACTTTTGGAACTATTGGCTACACTTCTTCTTGGTATGAGTTGTGAGATAGATATCCCCTTACTCTATCATTTGGGATTATTTTAAATGATAATATATATATATATATATATCCATTCCTTCGATTTGGTTACTCTCCTTTTAATGAGAGGCAAAGATGTGTGGGGTATGCCACGTGATTGTCGTGTCATGATTCTCATGTTTGGATGAGTCTACTCTCATACTATATGTGGAAAAGGCTCAATGTATAGTTCATATACCCACCATGTATATCCCATTATGTTTGGATGATCTTAATTTCATTCTTGGTTGGGTTGAGTTATACACTTTGACTATATCTTACATCAACTGTCTTTCTTTCCTATTTTATCTCTTGTTTCTCCCCCTTCATCTTCTGGGGTGTCTTTTGAGGTATGTATATACTCACCCCAGTATAGGATTTTCCCGCAAATTTCATGTCTTATACAGATGAAGGACATGTCGATCGTGACTATATAGAATCTTAGGGATATTGGGTGCTTTGGACTGTGTACGGTGGTCGTAGCATGGGATTCAAGAGATAGGTTCTCTCAATAGTTTACATTACTAATTTTGTTATGTTGGGACATATTTTTAGTTTTTTGAGTATCTTTACCCTTCTATTTTTAGTTTACACTATCATACTTTTGTACATTCTAGAATTTCATGCATGCTTGGTTTAATTTATAGAATTGTTGCATCTTTTACTCTTTCCCTCTACGATTTTTCATCGAGATGGTTGTGTGTGTGCATACAGGTACTTAGGAAAAGGCCTCCCCATGTTAGTTATTCATCTTACACTAGTCACTAGACCCTAAACTATGGAAGTAGGCTTGGGGTATTTGTGGATCGGGCCCCAACTTGGGTTGGGTTGTGACATTCATAGTGTATGGAGGAGGTGATGAGCTATTCATAAGTGGATACATTGGTTCTAGATTCTAAACATATCAAGATGATCTAAAATCATTGTTAGGCTATTTATTTTTCTTAAATAGTGGTATAATGGGCTGGAGAAGCTCAAATTAGTCAATGGTCATCAATTCTACAACATATTCTTAGTATATAGTGGCTTTCGATGTATCTAAGGAAGAATTATGCATATACATCTTTTTTATAATCCTAGTGTTATACCTAGAAATGTATTCACTATTAAATTATATTGTGATATTACTATAGAAGTGGTACTTCCCAAAGTTCCTAGGTCACACTAGAGGGAAAATCATATAATTAGAAAGTTTCATCTCTTGAGATATTTTACTCGTAGAAGTGAATTAACGATTAAGAGAGTATCCATAGAGGATAACATGGAACCCCCCCTAATTAAATCCATTCTTAATAGAATCATGATACTCTTATGAGAGCTAGAAATTTTTGAATTATTAGCAGTTGGATCTTGTGAATGTGGGAGTGGTGTGACTGGGTTCCCTAGATTGAACTAATTTGTTTAATTTTATTACCATTACATGTATATAATTTGATATATACATGTGTTTATTCATACCATAATAGTGGTGATACTTTTTTTCCACTATTTACATGGTAATGTCCTTAAATTATGTTCAATATCAAAAGGTTATAATAATTCCTAACTATAATGTGACCCTTGATTTACTATGAAAATAATCATAAATATATGCCATGTTCTCTAGATACATCATTCCGATGGGATATAGATGATGTCAAACTATTAGGTGTTGTGGGATTATAAACATTGAGGCTTCTTCTCATGAATTTCACACTTGATGATCTTGAGTACATGAGATCATGAGGACTGGCCCACCAATAGAAACACCACATGTTTGAGGTTTCAATGGTTGTTTCTATCTATGAACATGGGTATTAGTCTTTGGACTTTATATCTTTATCAATGTGTACCATTTGATCATGTACTTTAATGTAATAAAAAACATGACATTCAATCCATTGTGAGGTAGGTTATGTTGGGTTCATCATTTCTGGTATGGAATTGGTTAAATGATCAAGATAGAATTTTTCACATCCAGGTTTAGGATGATACATCTCATGGGCCTAGGTTTACCAAGATGGTAGTAACTTCATCAAATACATGGCCATAGTACCCAAAGATAAATCCATCTGGTAAGTCATGAAATATATAAAGCATCAAAAGGATTGTGACACAAGTGTGTATCCTACTTTATGAGGTATCATGTGACAACCATATTATATTATAGAGAGTATGTTCATAAGTGTTATTCATTGCTATGGACTTATATATCTACTTAGGGGTCACCATGGGTTCCTATACTCCACTCTTAATTAGTGGGTTTCACTCACTGATATCAAGATATAGACATAGAGGTTTACACATTATGTGTATCCACAAGTTCCACCTATTCGAATTAATAGAAGTTTAGGAAGAAGTGGGATACATGTGTGGGGACTAGTGAACATTTGAGTGTAGCATCGGCGGAACTGTTGCAGCAGTGGCACTATAGCAGTAGAGGGACTATAGAAAGTGCTGTAGCGGTGGCGGTACTGTAACAGGTATTGTAGCAGCGTGGGTACTATAGCATTACTGTTCACTGAGGGATCCTTTGGGCCAAAAAATGGGATGTCAAGCCTTGTATTCAGGCCACTTGTCCTTGGTCGTTCGGGCTATGTAATGGGTCTCTCCCTACCCAGTATAAATAGTTCTTTGCTTTAAATAATAAATTGAGGCTTCAGTCCCATCATTTTAAAAAAAAAAGTGTGCAAAAGAGTCCAAAATGAAGTTTATTACTTTCTAGGGACCAAAGTTAAATTTTGGAATGTGTAACCTAGGTATAAAATCTCATTTTAAACTCAATAATAGGAATATCTACAAATTGGATAGATTTAGATAGAGGATATATCTTCTCCTATCCTCTTAGGATTTTAGAGGGATATTCTTAAGAAATAACAAGGTTAGATCAATCCTACTTGCTTGATTAATTTCGTGTTCTTCACGTGATCAATGGGATGTTGTAAATCTCTTTAATTTCCCATTATACCACCAAATAATTATAGATCGATGATGCAATAGATTTGGGGAATTTTTTGATGATCTAAAGTATTCCTATTTTGGAGTCTTTGTGCCACAGCATGCCAATGGTGAGTGAATCTGATCATTGATTTCAAATGAAAAAAGTTTTCATTTATGGTTTTGTTAAATTTTATTTTTAATTCTTAAATTGAATTGCGTATGACCCTTTTATAAATTTAGGCATGGTGTTTTCTGGATTCAGTTTTTTTAATAATATGAACCCAAAATTTAAAAGTTTTTATTTTTCATGCTTCCACTACACCCCAGACTCCTTCATATTTAAATTCATGTTCTCATAGTTTTCCTTGAATTTTGGATTTTGTTTTTCTTCGATTGGGTTCCCCTATTATCATGTAAATTGTTTTGGGTTTTATGAGTTTTGGGTAGTCAAAATTAGTTTAGGGAATGCAAGGTGTTTTATATTAGAATATATATTATCTAGGTATTGATTTATTTTTTTTAAGTGGTAATTTGTAACGACCCAATATTTTATAAATTAAATTCCCTTCAAAATTGATAAATTCCTTATTAATTAATGTAGCTATAGAAAATGTATGCACTATATTTTATTTTTTATTTTGGACCAATATATAATATATCCATGATTTTTATTTCAAGTTTAAAATACCATTAAGCAAAACTATTGTTAATATGGTCATTTTATAATGGCTATTAAGATTAGTATATATTAGGTGTTATCATAATGTCTAATTAGCATAGAAAGAATAAGTGATGGCCTTGACTTGTAGAATTATACCCAACAAATCTAATTGTTGGGATCATTCAATAGAGATTGAATCATTGATCTTTTCCATTGACTAATAAAAGATAATATTTAACAATTAAATCCCAATCAAAATCATTTTCAATAGAAGTTCAAGCTTATAAAGATCACATCCCAATCTATGTTCTTCAAACCATCCTAAGAAAGTACCACCATCACAAACCTTACCATTAGGGCATACACTGGTGTAATAAGGGGTTATGTATCTAGACCCTAGTAGTATGAATGATTTTTAATAAAACAATGATTATATTTATCTCTTTTTCATTATTACTATTTATATATAATTATATAATGAGTTTCATAAAATTATATTTTGATACGAAGAAACCAAAATAGTATTTCATAGAAATATATATAGTTTCAATTAAAACATTCTTTCTGATAAATCTAATAGTTTTGAAATAAATTTAACATTCATGAAATAGTTTTACTAAATTATATTTATTTAAATATAAATGATAATATAATTTAATGAATTCCCATGCAATTTTTATAAGGGTCATAATCTTGTTTGTGTGATAAAAATTAGTATTTTTCAGAAAGTAAATATTTTTATTTAAAATTATATATTAATATATTTAGAAAATTATTTCTTTTTAAATACATAACTTTTATAAAATCAAAACATTGAAATTATCCAATCATGAATTTTTTCATAATTTTCTAAGATAGTCAATTTTTTGTTTAAAAATTAAATGCAATGTAAAAATATAGTATGTATTATGACATCATATTAGACCAAGGGTGATATGATAAATACTATAAAAAGAATCTATAACCAAAAATAAATTTACCCTTTAAAATAATGTGTTTTTAAAGTTATTTTATTAATTTTAAAACCCTATAATGAATCCTCCAAAACCAACATTATATTTAAAGGTTTTAAAACCAATTCTTTATGAAAAGGACTCGCTTCAACATCATGAATCATATTATTTTAATGATTTTGGTTCTTAACCAAATAAAATATTGGAAACCATTCCTGTTATGAAGAAACCCTATGGAATAACCATGGTAAGTTTTGTGGTTTTATTATTTTATTAATTAGAGTCCAAAACCTAAGTTTAGAAATTAATAAATAATTAACCTCTCTTTTGTTATAAATACCCACCCAACCTCCAATTACTCTTAAATGAAAAACCATTGATCATGAAGATACCCTCCTTGTATCTCCATAAATCTCACCCAATGTGTTCTCAATATCTTAAGAATCTTCTTCCAAGCTCCTGGAATCACCCTCTCAAGGTAAGGGATTATCTTCTCCCTATTTATTCAAGTACTTTATTTCTATTAAGTGTTTTAATATCAAATTTATCATATTGAAATATTTTTTTACACATCCCTTTACTATCATTATTATTCCAAAGTAAGTTTATACAACCTTTCAGTCTCATTAATCCCTTTCACGAACCTTTATGTGCATACATTATGCCACCAAAATTATTCTGTGATTTTCTATACCAAACCTTTTTGTTGTGAATACTTATATCCAATTCAACTTAGGGGTATTCAAATAGTTATACCTATCATTCATTGATTTGATAATTCTATTTATGTAACCCACACTTCTTAATCATGTGATTAAAATTTGTTAAATATGTTTTCATATTGTATGATCTAGGTGGCACACAAATATAGTACATGATATAAATGTAACAGATGGTCCCAGAATTAATATCCCTCCAATGAATAGGGTAATGATTTTATCTCATTAGATACCATGTATGGTGAATGGATGGTTATCCCAAAGACACTATGTTATGATATATTGGAGTCTATCCTTGACTTATTCTTATGATGTCTTGTTTTATGTTTTTTCTACATTCATATAATGCCTTGATGTTGACATCATATGTTATGATTTGATGTTAATGATTAGGATTGTTATCCTTTATGTCACCATGTTATGACCTTTGACTAAAATTTACTAATTTAATTCATTCTATGATTTTATTATTCCTTTAATGATCTTTATAACTCACCCCTTTCTTATGTACATCCCCGAGTTTTCTCATGTACCTTTTGAAGATCAATGGAATGTTAATGGAAAGTAATGAAGTGTTTTTTATTTTAATTGTATACCTACTCCATGTTATTATTATATGTATCTAATTAACCAAATATAATATTCCTTTTAATCTTTTTTTATTTGTGTTAAGTGCATATTAATGTAATATATATTGAAATAAAGTACATAAAAAATATCGGTTGTCATAGTTGGTATCATATCAAGGTCTAGTAATTTTTAGGGATTATGATTAGAAAATCTTAGTTAAAACCATAGGTATAAGACTAAAAATAGGAAAACATCATTAATTTTGGTAAGATATAGATTCAGTGGTTTCTAATCAATAAAATATATGTCTGGGTATTATAGGTGGATGTGCCTCTACCAAAAATGTACCAAGGGGTAATAACCTCTAAAGCGATCATTGGGTATTAAATCAACATGTGCATAGAATATGAAAAATAGGTCTTGATTTACACCTAGTTTTATACTCTCGAGGAATATAATTTGGTAAATTCACCACCTATATTTTAACCATTATCAAGGGAACAAAATTTCCTTTGAAATTTAATGTTAGTAAATATATTACGGATAAATTAGACCAAAACCTTGAAATTAATAGATTAAGGAATAAATGTATTTTAAGGGTTTTCCCTTGAGTGTTCATAGTTTTCATTTTAATTGTCTAATAGTTTTATAAATATCATCCCAATTTTCATTTATTTTAGTCAATGGATAGAAATAGGAGGAATAGATTCAATAACCAATGTGATGGGAAATGTGATGACTGCCCAAATGTGATGTCAAACCTAATGGGAGAAGGAGTCAATAACTTTATGAAAATACTTACTCAATTAAATCATGTTTTGAATATAAACTTTAACTTTGAGGACCACCCACATCCCCCTAAGAAATTGAAAGCTTTCATTGATACCTTTATGGGAAAAAGGCCTATAACTTTTAGTGGATCTTCTAATACACTAATCAGGAAAAAAAACTAAATTCACTCCATTGAAAATATCATTTATATGCTTTAATACTCTAAGAAATATCAGGTCATGTTGGTTGATTATTTTATGCATGTATATATTGATCAATGGTATATTTTGATCAAGAATACGAATCCTAAAGAAGAGATGTAAGTGATAGAGTGGAAATAATTTAAGAAAAAAATTACTAAATATTTTCCTCAAACTCTCCAGTTTAAAATAGCGAGGGAGTTCCATTGCCTCAAGAAAAATTAGGATAAGTCCACCAGTTCATATGATTAAAATTTCACAAGACTTTCATGATACACATTTATCTTTTTAATTAACCCTAAAATTAAATTTTATCTCTTTTTTAGTGGTTTAAAGCTAAATCTATGAAAATATTTAGCGATTTGAGACTTTGATAGCTACAAACAAATTTTTTGATTTGACCTCAAATTCAAAATTAATATCAGTGAATCTCAAGTGTCTTATGGTTATATATATAAGAAGTGTATAATTGGGTTTAATTCTAGTATATTAGTGGATAAATCTCATGGAGGTAAGAATGTCCAACATCTCTCTTATTAAAAGTATGGGAAAAATAATCCTAAAATTGCATGAAGGGGAAAAGGAAATGATCTAGGTGCAGAAATAAGGAGATCCTAGCAATTGAATGCTAATTGGAGAAACCCAATGATGTGATGGAAGAAATAATAGTATCATTAAAGACATAGATGATTGTATAATGTTTTAACTGCTAGGAAAAAAAGACATTATGTGAACTAATGCACTAATATAAGGGTTGTCAAAGATAACCAGCAACAAAAAACTCCAAGGCCTATAGAGCAAGGGTAATCATATTCCATCACAACTTTTTAGGTGGATTTTGAAAATTAATTGGTGATAGGTATGTTATTTATTAATTCATGAATAGAGAATATACTATTTTATTATGGTTCTACTCATTCTTTAATATCATGCAAGTTTAGTAAAACTACTCAAAAACCACCTCAAAACATAAAAGTCGAGTTATCAATGAAAATGAAAATAATTTAAATTATTGAACCCCAAGTATATAAATTATTCTATTTCAATATTTTATGGATGAATTTCCCAGTGAACCTTTTGATAATCCCATTATTGGAAGTAGACGTTGTCCTGGGTATGGACTGGATTTCCTTGTATAAAGGGAATATAAATTTATGTAAGAATGAAATCACCCTATGTATCATGAATTTCCCACCAATTCTATAAAATTTTATGGAGGATTATGGATATAATTTAGAATAACAATCTCAATAATATATATTATTCACTTATGAGAAATTTTATCTAGCTTAAATGATTGATGCTATGGAAAAGGTCATCCTTGATGACATGCCCATTGTAAGAGAATATGTTGATGTGTTCCTTAATGAGTTTTCCTATCTTTATCCTAACCAAGAGGTTAAGTTGTCAACTGAACTTATGTCATATATTTTATAATAAACTAAAAATCATAAAAATATACTCTATTTAACTTAAAGAGATTGAAAAACAAAATAAATAGAATATGTAAAAAGTTTTTATATGGCCAAGTGCTTCACCATGGGGTGGTTCAGACCTTTTCATCGAGAATAATCACAGTTCAATGTCACTATAAATTAATTATAATGAGATTAATAAGATCATGATAAAGAATAAGTATCCTCTTCAATGTATTGATGATTTTTTTGATCAGATATGTAGATTTCTGTACTTATCTAAAGAGTATTTTCTATCAAGATATTATCAAGTAAAGTTAAATAAGGATATCCCCAAGACTTATTTTCCTATAAGGTATAGGAAGTATGAGTTTATATTGATTTTATTTGGACTCAATAATGATCTATCAATCTTCATAGACTTAATGAATAGATTCTTTAAGGATTACTTCTATAAATTTGTGTTATTATTTATAGATTATATTTCTACCTCCTCCAAAAGAAATGAGGAACATGAGGAGAATTTGAATGGTGTATTTAAGACCTTGAAAACGTAAAATTTTTATGATAGGTATAGTAAATAAAAAAATTAGGGAAAAAGTAACATTCTTTGGGAATTTTATCAATAGAAAATGGATATTTATATACACTAGGAAGATAGAATTAATTGAAGGATGTCCTTGAATAACAACTCTTTTAGAGATATATAGTTTCCTTGAATTGGATGGGTACTATCATAAATTTTTGGGAAGATTATTATTATTTTGAAACCAACTAACCAAGATAACTTAGAAGGGAGTAAATTTTTTATACACTAATGAATGTCGGAATAGATTTAAAGAGTTAAGTAAGTGGCTAATCACTATACCTATGCTCACATTACCCATCAGTGGGGAAGTATTTGTGATCTGCATTCATGCGTCTAAAAAGGTCTCAGGTTATTTACTCATGAAAAGTGACAAATTAAAAGTGTATGCCTCCCAACAATTAAAGATAGATAATAAAAACTACCCAACATTTGATCTAGAATTGGTTGCAGTGATATTCACATTGAAGTATTGGTGAAATAATCTCTACATGATAAGTGAAACATATATACTGATTATAAAATCCTAAATTATTTATTTAAACAAAAGGAGAACAATATGAACCAATTAATATTTTTATATCTGATCAAGCATTATAACTACTCAATCCATTACCATCCTGGGAAGGTGAATAAAGTGGAAGTTTCTCTGAGTGGAATAGATCTTGAATCCCTATCCATGATAAGGATTGAAAGGGATCTAATATTCTGGGACATGAAATGGATAGAAATGTGAATCATAAAAAAAACTTCATCCTACCTTTATTAATTTACTTTTCAACTATCCATTCTTGAGAGGATCAGGGAGGCCCAAAATAACGGTGAGGAGATACATAGAAAGTTATAGAATATTCTGGAGTTCAACTTTTCTAAATATGGAGTTATAATGTTTGAAACCAGGATATGTATCCTTTTAAAAACAGTAATGAATAGGTAAATTATGGATGATTTCCATATCTCATCATTCTCTATTAATCTAGGAGTCACTAAGATATATTGATATTTTAATAAAAAAAATTGGTGGGATATCAAGAAGGGGGATAATGTAGAATTTTTATCTCAATGCTTGGTATAAAAATAAGTCAAGAATAAATGGAAAAAGTCTAAGGTTATGTTGAAATCATTTCCCATAACAGGATAGAATTAGGAAAATGTAACCAATTATTTTTTCATATGACTCCCCAAGACATCTAAAGGAAATAACACCATTTGGGTGGAATCTGATCACCTTAAAAAGTCAGTGCATTTCATTGCACTGTGAAATACTGTTTATATCTAGAAAAAATCACAAAGATATATATAAGAAAAGTGGTAAGACTGTATAGAGTATCGCTCTCCATTATATCTGGTCGAGATTAGAGGTTTACCTTGAGGTTCCAGATAGTATTTTAGAAATCATTGGATATAGAGCTAAGTTTCATTACTTATTATCACCCTCAGATGGATGATAATTCTAAGAGAACCATTCAAAATCTAGATGATATTCTAAGATCTTATTCGATATATTTACAAGATTTTGGTATCAGCTCCTTCCCCTTGTTGAGTTCTCATATAATAATAATTTTCATTATAGTATCAAAATGGAAACATATGAGGCTCTAAATCAGAAGAGGTTTTATAATCTAACATGATAGAATGAAGTTAGGGTGTGGAAGCTAATGGGACCTGGTCTTATCCAAGAGATTACAGATAAGGTTCAAACCATTCAGCATCATGTGAAATATGTAAAAATTCAATAGAAAAGATATAAATACAATTATTTATGATATGTAGAGTTTGAAATAAAATATAAGGTGTTCCTTCTTATATCACCATGTAAGAAATTCATGAGGTTTTTGAATAAGTGAAATCTTAGTCTTTGATACATCAATCCTTTTTAGATCCTTGATCGCATCGGAGTTATGGCATATTGACTAGAACTCCCACCTAACCTATCTTAAGTGCGTGATGCATTCCATGTATACTTCTTAATTCAGTACATAAAATAACACATACATGTACTAAATCCATAGGTGGTACCTTTTGAGAATGATATTTCATACAAGGAGGAGCTGGTGAAGATATTAGATCATAGAGAAAAGGTCCTAAAAAGGGCACCTTGTCCCCATTTTTCTTCACAATTAAAGAAGAATTTTGTTCAGAAAATACATACACAAATTCCTTAATAAAATCACTTCATGAATTTTATATTTCTTATTTTGGGTAAAATATAAACATTATAGGGATTAATGTGTGAAGAAAATGAGGTTGTCTGTAGAATAGGTTTAAATTGTAATTGATTGTTTTAGTTTTATTTCTTCTTGTACCTACTTAAAATTATATTAATCCATATTTAAATAAAAATAGAATATAACATATATTTATATGTTTATATGTTAATTTTATATCCAATATCCATCTCCACATTTATAATATATAAAATAAATCTTTTGTCCATGTACACGGCTAACTACCACCATGCAAACAGATGTAATTAGTTTTCCATCACCACCTCTCATGGATGGTTATAATAATGTATTTAATGTTTATATATGATGTTAGTGGAATATTTATTATTATTAAAGGATAATATATCATCTAATTTCTTATCATACTATCCATTTAAAAATAATAACGCTGATTGTGTGTACGTGTTGACTACAACTTCCACGAAGCGATGTGATCCACTTTACATCACCACATAACATTGATGACATATTGATATAAGTTTATTAAAATAAATATAATGGTATTTATGAAATAATTATAATTATGTAAATATAAAATAATACATACCTTATTTCCATCATGATCATTGAAAATTGGAAAAGTTACTCATGCGTACGTACAGATTATAGTCTCCATGATTGTAACATAGTTCATTTTTCATAACCATATTTCATGGTTGGTATTAAAATTATAATTGATGTATAAAAATTATAATTATTTCATGATTATTATTTTTAATATAATGGAACAATGACCACTTTTATCATAGTCAACCTACCTAAGTAATTTTGGACATATGAATTGAATATTTTCAAAACGTCTGATGTGAACTTAATTTATTATGTAATTAAATATATAATACTAATAATTAAAATAAAAGGAATAATAAAATTGAATAAAATTAATTAGTAAATAATTAATATAAGTTTATTATTTAGGAAGATAAAGAACGTATGTGAGGAGTCAGACCAGAGGTAAGGGGTCTTAACCCAATTTCCATTCATTAGGTTATACTTCTACTTCATTAACTATGTTATATGATGTTTATATGCAAAATACCCTATGATCGTATTATGTTTTATTTTTACTTGTTTTTATATTTAAATTTGTTACACATAAACACTTCATTGATTAATTCTAACTTAAACGATACTGTCTTTTTAAAGGCTTCTCATCATAATTTTGTTTTCATGCGACATAAACCATATTCAACACTTGTTTATTTCATGTGATATATATATATATTTAATATTTTATATGATATATCATGATTATATTTAAGCTCATTCTATTAAATGTTTCATTTAAATTTATTTATTTTATTAGGGTTATGATTCAAAAGTTCTCATAGTGGTAAGGATTTATTTCACAATCTCATCATTTTTTGGGATTGTTTATGTTTAAGTATCCTTTGGGGTAATTATATGATCTTTGTATTTAAACCCAATATATTTTATTTCCCTCTTGTTATTTTTTAAAATTTTATATTTTCCATTATATTTTATCTTTTTTAATTACTTAAGATATCTAAATAATGTTTTTAACAAAATCCAACTTTGTATTATATTCAACTGAAAATCATTTTCGTCCATGTCTATATTTTTAGTAAAATGTTTCAAATAATTTTTTTACAATTCTATAATGATTTAGTAAAGGAACTTTTACTCAGTTTTTACTTCTTACAAAACAATTTAAGAATAATCTTCTTGTATTTTTCTGAATGAGGTGCTTTTTACTTTTATCAAAAATTTGAAAAGAATTTTTTTTAACATAAAAGGCTTGAATAAAATTTCCCACCATCATGACTGCTCAGTTATTTGAATTTTTATTTATAATTTCAAATTTTTCTTTTCAAAGAAATTTTTTTTATAATATTTTAGAAAATTTTAGTTTTTAAAATTGAATTTCAAAGAAAAAAGTTTATTTTCATCAAGAATGTATCAAATACAATTTTTTGGTATTTATATTAATCATTAACAAAAAACATTTATTTTACTTATAATCCACTGGGTATATGTTTTAATGACTCTATCATTATTCTTTTTTGGATGGTTTATAATTAGTTTGATTGGGGGAAATATTAATATTTTGTTTGCTATTTTTTCAATATGAATATCCATGATGATTATGTATTGAATTTTTATTCAACCCTTTCATATCATAAATGCATTTGACTTAAGAAGTGATGGGTGGATCCTGTTACAGCCCCTCGAAGTGTCGGTGGGTATCATTAGACAAACTAGTTTGAGTATTTTGATGAGTCCTTACCCATTTATGTAAGATGTCTTGTAATGAGGCATTAATAGTATGTTTATAATGTTCAGAATTATTAATTCTATAATTATGATATTTTTTAATGATTTTCGTGTAATTTATTATTAGTTATGATGTCCAAGGATAATATTCATGCTAATGTGATTATTTATATGGAATTATTTTATCATTATTTATTCCTACCATATTATTCTTCAAGATCATGTTATTGATTAAATTAAATATGTTTTCAATTATGTGACTTTCTATATTGATTGTGCAACATTTATTCAAGATATATTTTGTTGTATGCAACCCTTAATGAGCATTTTATCACACCCCTTATTTTGTTTCCTTTTCCAAAAAATATGAAGAGGGAACCATTGAATGAGTTCAAGGATGCATAAAAAATACTTTAACTATGTTTTATATTTCACTTTCTAATATAAAAAAATAAGAATATATGTATCTACTTTACCAAGATGGCAAAATTATTTGGTCCTTCAGGATATGATCATTTGTGTATAGTTTCAATATAATAATGTAACTATTAGATCTAGGATTCTTGGGTCAGTGTTATTGTAGTTGGTATAAGTGGAATTTTAGTAGAGACATTGGCTAATAGATTTAGGAAAACATAGATTAGGGAACATACCACTATAAAAGAATTTAAAGATAAATCTAAGTATAGGATAACATCCTAATTTTTTGTTACGGCATATATTATGTGTTTTTCTTAGAACTAAATCCCTATATAGATACTACAAGTGGACATGGTATTGATAGAGATGTATCTAGGGGTAATAACCCTGAAAAGAGTTAGTAGAGTATATCTCATATATCATTCTAGTGCAAGGTTGTTGTTATATAACTGCACATCTAATTTGACACTCCTGAGAGATATTCTTGGGTTAATTAAAATTTTATTTACAAAATATTGTGAAGGATTTTAATAGATAATTAAAATTAATGGCCAAGATTAAACCCAAGGTGTATTAGATTTAAAATAAGGTGTCATTATTTAATCATCCTATTAATGATTTTCATAATTATGTGGTTTACCTCTAGGATTATTTTTTCTCATACAGTGATTTTTGGTATTTTTAAATGCCTCTAACTAGGATTAATCATGTTAACACTGAATTTTATGGACAATTTTATTATTATAAGAATGAAAATTAGATGATGAATGGATTGAATGATATTTGGATTATTTCTAATCAATTATCATGATATATGAGTAAACAAATATAGCTTAACCAAATCTCAAACTATCTTCAGAAGTTAAATATGGAGTTTTTTGAGAGATCAGGTGGTGGAGACTATGGTGGAAATAAAACTCAATTTCCTTCATATCAGAAATATAGAAAGAGATTCCCCAAATAATTTCTCAAATAAACTAGAAAATATTTTTTGTGTAGAAAATAAGGTCATGTATCAATGAATTATCAAGGAAAAGTGAAGAGTTCTGTAGAGGGATATGAAGTTCATCCCAAGGTAAAATTTATGGTTCAATTTCTTATGTTTGGGGAATATTGAAAATATCCAAGACAATTTCCTAATCCAAGGGTTATCTCCTAGACCAAGAAAAGACATATGGTAAACCAGTTGTTAACCTGTAGGGATTTGATTATTTATGAAAATGGATTTCAGAATTATATTATGGAAGTTTTTTATTAATGATTTTATAGATATAAGAATCATTAGACATATAACGATTGTTCCATATTATATTTTCTTCAATGACTTTAAAACATATATTGTAAGGTATTGATAACCAATAAAATTGATTTAGTGGTAATGTAATAATGTTTAATTGTTATAATGAGATGATTGATATTGATAAATTAAAAGGGATAGTATTGGTGAACATTAAATTGTTTAGTAATTTTATAATAAAGTGATTTCGGTCATCTCTGATGATATTGATGGAATCTTTTGGATTTATGTAAATAGTATATGATTTTATTTGAGTAATAAGCATTGCATTAATTTTTTGAAGAATATTTTTTTCATGTGAGGATAAAATAAGTGTTATGGATACCATCATGGGTTTATAAGTTTGAGGTTAATCATAAGTTAAAAATCATATATACACATTTTTAGGTTTCAAATGATGGGATTTTTTCGGTGATTTGAATCTTTTACTGGGTTTTTCAAAGAATACTCTATTAAGGATTAAATATTCTTTTGGTTTAGTAAATAAGTTCATTTTAAGTTAATTATGGTATATTTTATATTGGGATATAGATAATCTAGATGGTAAAAACATGATTAATTGAAAAGTTCATATTTTTATTGATATTTCTGGTTAATATAAGGATTTCCTTTTAAGTTAGTATTTAAATTAGATTCATGATATTTTTGTGTGAAGTTCACCACATTATAAGATTATATAGTGATTTTTCATGGTGATTAATGATATTTTTGTGGATGTAAATTAAAAGGTATGATATCACCTTTGAGGTTAAAACATTCATTATTCTTGAGATTATTGAGGTTAATTGGGATATAGGTTTATTTGTTAGTGTAATAATATAAATTGAAATGTTGGTGTAATTGTGGAAATTATAATTTAAAGTGTATTATTTATTCATATGATGGTTTATACATTTTTAATATTAACTTACCTTATAATAACCATATCAGATTTGGTTAATATTTAAATATTAAAGGAATATATTTTCATCCTTTGGTAGATTATGTAATCTGTTAGAATCTGATTTTAGTTATTTAGACATGAAAAATTCATCTTTTGGTGAAAAAGATGAGATTGTGGTGGAAATTGATTAAAGGATGAAATTATACTTGTCATGTGAGAATATTTCCTTATTTTGTTAGTCTGGGTTGTAATGGAATTCATACACTCTAGGAAAATGACCTTGAAACAAAAATGTTGTCCTGGTATATTCATTATTGATTAATTGAATAGTCTTTTCACACCTCATTGATTTATGGTCTTGTGGTCATTAACTTTATCAAATTAAATTTCTTGTGATTAATTTTCTCTTTCACTCTCTATCATTATAAGGAAATTTATTTTTAATCCATGTACATATATTTACTTACCACTAATGTTATACTATTTATAAACCTAGTTATGTTTTATTTCAGATGAGCTTTGTACTACAATTTACCTTTTTTCAATAGAAAGTTTTATTATACCTTTTTATAATGTGAGTTTTCAAAAAAAGGTATTTTAAAATATCAAAACCTTAATTACCCAGATAAAGTATAAATTAAAAGAAGTTAATTTAATAAATGGGGGAGAATTTAACACTTTTTTATTTTAAAATAACACTGTTTTTTATAGAATATATGACACACAACACTGAGCCTAAAGAATTTCATAAATGATTCTAGTAATAATGAGAGTAATATAATTTAAATTATTTATTTATTTAAAATAAATTAGATAAATAAAATATTTTATGGTTTTTTGAGAGGATTATATTTGAATTCCTTTTCTATTATAACTTTTACAGATTCAAATGGATTGAATAGTTCAAAAAATGACATTAATGGTATTTTATATTAAATAATTTTTTATTAAATGATTTAAAATTAATAAAAATACTATATTAATCCAATTTTAGTGTTATATTGTTTAATATATAAAATATGGTACATTTATGGTTTAATTGTACTTTTATAGTTACCATCATGGCCCTTAAAGAGTAAAAAATCATGTTATCGCAGTAATCATCAAGAGGGTTAAGAGAGGGTTAAAGAATTTTAAGCTTGAAAAAATAACCCAAAATTGATAAATATTTAATGTATGAGAATATGTTTAATAATAATCATATTATATTTTAATTATATCAATTTTTATCCATAATAACCTGAAAATTAATTTATATTAATTTAATACATTAAGAAATTCCAAGAATTCCCCCCCCCCCCTCATTATTAAAGGATACCCCCTCACCTCTTTTATTAACACTTCAAGAAACTTTTGATTCAAAAAATAACTAGATAACATAACTAAAATCCCATACAACATTATATTAGTCTTAGTTTGGGAATATTATCAACCTTACAGGGCTTAAGGTGCAAAGTAAAGGAGGTTTCCCAAAGAAGAGGTATAACATTAAACTGAATGTTTTAGTTTTATTTCTTATTATAATTATTAAAATATTATTAAAAAACATTAAATGATTAAAATTGTATCATAAATATAATTATATGTTTTTATATTAATTTAATATCCTATATCCATTTCCTCTTCTATAAAATGGGAACTGAAATAGTTGTTCGTGTATATGGAAGACTACCACCTCACGAACTGATGTAATTCATTTTCCTTCACCGAATCTAAAAACTAGTTATAATGATGAATTTAATTTTTATAAAAGATATTAATTAAATATTTATAATTCTAAAAAGATAAAATATCATCTACTTTCTTAACTTTCCATCCTTTGGAAAATGATAACATCGTTTGTGCTTACGTGTGTACTACCACCTCCACAAATCGATGTGGTTCATTTTGAATCCCCATATCACATGAATGATATAAATAATTTTATTTAAATAAATAACATTATATTTATTATATAATTATCATTCTATAAATTTAAAATAATACTTAACTTATTTCCATCATGATCGTTGAAAAATAAAAATGTTACTTATGTATATGTATGGCTTACCGTCTCCATGATTGTAACATGGTTCATTTTTCATAACCATATTTCACAGTTGGTTTGAAAAGTATAATTTATATATATAAATTATAATTATTTCAAGTTTATTATTCTGTATTTGATAGAACAATGACTTATTTTACCATACTCAACCTACCAAATTTATTTTGTACATATGAACTAAATATCGTCAAAACATTTAATGTGAACTTAATTAATTATGTAATTAAATATAAAATTTTAATAAATAAAATAAAAGGAACAATAAAGTTGAAAAATTTTCTTGAGAAAGTAAATAATTAATATAATATAATTATTTTTGAAAATAAATAACTTATATAATTATTAGAACCTAAATTAAGGGGTTTCTTAACACAATTTACATTCATTGGGTTATACTTATACTTCTCTGACTATGTTATAACATAATTATATGTGAAAAAACTTTTTATGTTTTATGTTTTATTTATAATTGTTTTTTATTTACATTTGTTATGCATAATTACTTCATTGATTAATTCTCACTTCAATGATATGATCTTTCCAAGGGTTTCTCATCTCATTTTTATTTGCATGATACATATACCATATTCACCACTTTTTTATTTAATTTGGTGTATATACTTATCCCTTGATAAGGTATATAATGATTCCATTTATACGCATATATTTAAAGTTTCAATAGAATTTATTTCTTTTATAGGGGTTTTGATTCAAAATATTCCAAAGTAGAAAAGGTTTATTTCACAATCTAATCATGATTTGGGATTTTTTATCTTTAATTATCAATTGATGTGATTATAGGATATTTTTATCTTAAAACCAATATATTTTCTTGTCAAAGGTTTTTTTTGAAAATTATAAGTTTTCATTTCATTTTCCTCTTTTAAGCACTCATGATATCAAAAAAATGTTTTTAACAAAAATAGAATTTATTTTCTATTCAGTCGGAAATATTTTCCTTCCATGTCCATATTTTCCTTAAACCATTTTCAAGAGTTGTTTTAATATTATAAAATAATATTTTAAAGTCACTTTTACCCATGTTTGAGTTTTTATAAAATGGTTTAAAAGGAATATTTTTTTCTAAATGATGTTCTTTTTTGAATTGTATCAAAAATATAAAAAGAATATTTGATTTTGTGACATACTCAACAAGAATATAATTTCCCACTATAATGACCACTTAGTGATTTGAATATTTCTTTACAGGTGTCAATGATTATTTTCAAAGAAATTTTTTCCCTAATATTATGTATTTTTTAGTTTTTAAGAGTTAATATCAAAGTGAAAATTGTATTTTCTACAAGAATTTTTTAATGATATTTTGATGGTATTTCCACTCATCAATGACAAAAACCCTATATTTTACTTATGTTATTCTATTAAAATGTTGTATTAATACCATCATTATTCATTCTCTATATGGTTTATAATCTATTTTATTGGGGAAAATATTAACATTTTTTATGTGAGTTTTTCAATAAGAATGTTTTTGTTGGTTATGTATTGAATTGTTATTAACCCCATTCATATTATGAATGAAGTGGACCTTTTAAGTAATGGGTGTGGCATGTTACATACCCTTGACACTTCAATAGGTCTGATGAGACAAACTAGTTTCACTATTTGGATGAGGCCTTACCTATTTATGTAATATATCTTGATATGAGGACATGCCAATAAGTTTATAATGTGTGTTATTATTTATTTCATCATTATGAGATTCATTATTGGTGTTCATGTGATTATTTTATTAGTTATGATATCCATGTATAATCTTCAAGATCATTCGATTATTTATATGGCATTATTTTATCATCATTTATTCCTACCATATTATCTTTCATGCTAAAGTTATTGATTTTAGGGCATGTATTTTCAATTATACACCTTTTCATATTGATTATGTTTTATTTAATCATGATATATTCTATTGCACGTAACCCTTATTCATTATTTGAAAACACCCCCAACATTGTTTCATTTCCTTAGTATATAAATATTTAATCATTGAATGAGTTTAAGGATGTGGAAAAATTAATTTCACTATGATTTTTATTTCATTTTCCAATGTAAAATGTGATGAATTTATGTATCTAGGTTACCAAGACTACCAAACTACTCGGCCCTTTGGGATGTGATTGATTTTTTCTAGTACTAATGTAATATATTAAAAATCATCTCTAGGATTATAGGGTTGGGTTATTTATAGTTGGTAGTTGATAAAGTCTAGTGGAAACATTTAGAACTAAATTTAGGAAAACATAGTTTAGGAAAAATAACCCTATGAATAACTTTTAGGATAAGTATAAGTATAGGATAACATCCTAATGTTTTGGTAAGGTCATGAATATGTGCTTTCTACGAAATAAATCCCATTCTAGATACTACAAGTAGACATGGTTTTATCACATATGCATCTAGGGGTAATAACTCTAAAAATATTTAGTCAGGTATATCTCAACAATCAATCTAGTTCATGGTGAGTGTTCCCTTATTTCACACCTAATTTGACACACCTAGTGGATATTCTTAGGTTAGTTCACATTTTATTTATAAACCATTATGAATAATTTGAATATATTATGAAAATGAATGACCTAGGATAAATCCAAGGTGTCTTATATTGAAAAGAATGTGTCATGATTCATACGTCCTATAAATGATTTTTGTGATTGGGCGGTTTCTCACTATGAATATTGTGTCTAATATTATGAATTTTAGTTTTATTCAATGTCTAAAACTAGGTGGAATCTTTTTAGCACTTAATTTGATGGAAAATTTGGTGATTATGAGCAAGAAAATTGGATGATGAGTTTAGTGAAATATATTATGATTATTCATATTCATTTATCATTTTATATGATTAAATACATACATCTTAACCAACTTCCAAACTGACCAAAGAAGATTATGATGGATATTTCTAAGATATCGTGTGGTGGAGACCATGTAGTAAGGAAAAATAAATTTACTTCATGTCAAAAATGTAGAAAGAGATGCCCCGAAGAATGTCTCAAAGGAACGGGAAAATTTGTTATGTGTGGAGAAGAAGGGAATCGATCAATGGATTTTCAAGTAAAAAAGAAGAGTTCAGTGGAGGGATATGAATTTCATCCCAAGGTATCATTTATAGTTCATCGTCTTATGTGTGGGGAATATTGTCATTATCCAAGATGATGCCTTAATCCAAAGGTTAACTACTAAACCAAGGAAGGACATATGTTATTCAAATCCTAGAAGTGTAAGTATTGAAGTGTTGATGTATTATAATTTGAGAATAATATTATAGGATTGTTATATCAATGATATTATATATTTAATAATCATGATACATCAAATTATTTTTCCACATTATATTTTATATAACTAATTAAAAACTTATGTTGAAAGGTACTGATAACCAATAAAATTGATTTAGTGGTAATGTGATAATGTTTAGTTGGGATGAAGAAATGATTTAAATTAATAAAGTAAATGGGATAGTATTAGTGACCTTTAATTTTGTAAGTGATTTGATGATAAAGTGATTTAGGTCATCTAGGATTAGGTTTATTAAATTTTTGTATTTATGGAAATGGTATGTGATTTTATTTGAGGATTAAGGATTGTGTTAATTTTTTGAAGTATATAAGTGTTCATCTAAGGATTACTTAAGACTTATAGATACCATAATAGATTTTTAAGTTTAAGGTTGATTAAAATTTAAAAATCATATATATTACTTTTTTGGTTTTAAGAGATGGAATTTTGATGTTATTTAAAACTATTACTATGTTTTAATAATAATAATCTATTAAGGTTTCAATAACCCTTTGGGTTAGTATATAATTTAATTTTAAGTTAATTATGGTATATTAGATAGTGGGATATTGATAATCTTGATAGATAAAAATTAATTTATTGATAAGGTGATATTTTCGGAGATATTTATTATGAGCTTTATTATTACCTTTCATGTTAAAATCAAAATTTGATTCATGATATTTTGGTGTAGAGTTCACTAAATTATAAGATTATATAGTGATTTGTTATGGGGATTAAAGATATTTTTTGGGATATAAGTTAAAATCTATGAGATCACCTTTGATGTAAAAAAAATCTTTAATGTTGAAATTACTGTGGTTAATTAGGATGTAAGGTTATTTATATTTTGAATAATATAAGTTGAACCATGGATTTTATTATGATACTTTTTAATTAAAATATATTATTCATTCACATAACAGATTATACATTTTGGATGTTATCTTAACTTTTGGTAACCATTTCAGTTTTGGTTAATATTAAAAGATATTATGAATATATTTTTATCATTTTCTGTACTATATAATCTATTAGAAGTTTATTTTATTACTTTGTACATGAAAAATCATACTTCAAAAAAATATGAGATTGTGGTGGAAATTGATTAAATTATGAAACACTACATTTCGAATAAGTATATTTCCTTATGTTGTTATTCTAGGTTGTAAAGGAATTATTGAACTCGAAGAAAAGTGTCTTTAAATAAAAATATTATCTTATTACATTTATTCGGGATGAACCAATAGTATTTTTCACATATCATTGATTTATGGTTATATAGTTGTTAACTTTCTCATATTCCATTTCTTGTGTTAAATTTTCTTTGTAACTCACTATAATTATTAGAATATTTATTTTTATTCCATGTCCATATATTCACTTCCCTCAAATTATCTACTATTTGGAAACCTAGTTAGGTGTTATTCCAGATTACTTTCATACTTCCCTTTCCCTCTTTTCAAGAGAATGTGTATTAACCCTTTTTATGATGAGGGTTTTCGACAAAGTTATTTTTAAATATCAAACCCTTGATTAAAAATACAAAATTAAAATTTTTAGGGTTTAATTTATTAAATGGGGAAGAATCTAACAACCTAATATTTTAAAAGAACACTATATTCGTTAGTATATACAATACACAACACTTAGCCTAATCGAACCAAAATATATTATTTTGTAAATGTTACAGTCATAACCTAGCTTTTGAATTGGTGGGTATGAATTGGATTTAAAAAATTATGAAAATATATAAATTTCCTACTCAATAAAAAAACTAATTAATTATTTGGAAATAAGTACTCGATTTTTAGCAGTCATTTTATTCTTCAAAAATAATTTTTTTTAAATGAATTTTATTTCATTTTATGAGAAAAAAAATTAAAATTATTTTTTAGAAATTTTAGAAATTTTATTCAATAAAAATAATATCATTTTTTCAAAAATCATATCAAAATTAGATTAGGGTTAATTTTTTGGATTTTTCTTGAAATATTGATTTTTTTAGTGAATAGAGAAAAATATAGCTTTTTATTGAAAACTTTATTTTTATTTCAAGAATTAACAGAGTTCCATTTTATTTTTAAATAGTTTCTAAATAAAATTATTTATATTATATTATTAATAATAAAATTAATTTTATTGTAATCAATTATATGATTTAATTTGGTATAAAAATATTTTTATACTTGGAAAAGTATTTTTCTGAAAAATTATTTTTTATTGCACCTTTTATTTTAATGTTAAATTAATTTATGACACTTATAGAAATTGAATATTTAAAAAGTGATTAAATATTTATAAACATGATTTAAATTTTTTTTTAAATAGTTTCCTTTTATTTTTTTCCATTATGAATCGTAACCATAGGTAATAATTGTCACCGCAGTAAGGGTAAATTGGGTAGTTAGTGTTAAAAACAATATGATAAGGACTAAAAAATAACTCTAACACTTCCCTTTATCCTGTTTTATGATTCTATTTTAGCCATTTCCATCCATGTTATAAAAATATGGCAACTTAGTTCCATATTTCTTGGAATTTGACCTTTATAATATTTAAGTAACAGATAAAGTCAAAAATGTCACTTTGTTGATTTTAATATCAATAACATTTTTGGTAATGAGAAAAAAATATTTTTTTTATAAATGGTTATTCATAATATAAATTATTTTTCTATTGTGGTAATTTGTTTTTAATTTTTACTAATGATATGAATACCTTAAATACTTACACTACGTTGACACAATATTTATTTCGTTAATAGAAAAATAAAATAAATGATTTCAAAAATTTCAAAAGTAAAATAATTTTAATTAATTATTATTTTATGTGAATTTTTTAGATAAATATAACTTTATAAGGATGTGTAAAATTAATATATTAAAATTCCTTTGTTGTCATGTTTTTTTCAAAGTAAAATTAAATAAATAGTTCCCAAAATGATATTAATGATCTTTTATAACAAATAACATTTTATTAAAAGATTTAAAATTCATAAAAAAACCTATATTTGGAAAAGTGATTGGTTTATGGTTGAAAATATCAACCATAGTCTATTTATGGGACAATTTCACTTTCATAGGGACTATATGGACCCTTAAAGAGTAAAGAACCATGTTATTGTGATAATCATCAAAAGGGTTAATGGATGGTTAAAAACAAATAAGGGTGAAAAATCATCCCATCATGTTCAATTTTTATTTGATATTAATTTTTCAAATCATTTTCACATTAACTTATAATTATTTAAATTTTTAACTATTTTAATGAAAATTAATTTAAATTAATTTATTACTTTAAGAAATTCCATGAATGTCCATCCCTTCATTTTAAAAGGACACCCCCTCTCATATTTTCTTCATAATTAAAGAACTATTTGGTTCATACAATACCTACCCAAATCCATTACTAATATCCCTTTTCCTTATATTATTGGTATTATTTTTGGGTAGAATATAAACCTTAAAGAGTTTAAATTGTAAAGTAAAGTAGATTAACCGAATGATATAGTTTTATTTCTTCTTCTAACTTCTAAAAATCCTATTCAAACATCCTAAAATAATATAACTATAATCTTACATATAATGAGATATTTTTTTGTTAATGGAATACCCTATATTAATATCCTCTTCCATCAAATGGGAAACAAAACCACCATTTGTGCATACAGTGGTCTATCTCCCCACAAACCAATGTAATTTGTTTTCCATCACCACCTCTCATGGGTAGTTATAATGATAGATTTAATGTTTATATATATTATTAATTAAATATTTATAATTATTAAAATAAAATATATTATCTAATTTCTTACCTTTCCATCTATTGAAAAATGATAACATCGTTCGTGTATACGTATGGAGTACCACCACCATGATGAAATGTGATTTGTTTTCCATAACCACGTCACGTGGATGATAGATATATATATATCTGTGTGTGTGTGTGTGTGTGTTTATTTGAAGAAGTAATATGGTATTTATGATATAATTTTAATTTTACAAAGGTATAATAATACTAAACTTATTTCCAATATGATCGTTTAAAAATAGAAACATTACTCATGTGTGTGTGTGGCTTATCATCTCCATGATTATAACATAGTTCATTTTTTATAAACATATTTCATGGATTATTTTAAAACTATAATTTATTTATAAAAATGATAATTATCTCATGATTATTATTATGGTGATAATGGAATAAACACCTATTTTACCATAGTCAACCTAACAAAGTCATTTTGGATATATGGATCGAATATCATCAAAACATATAATGTGAACATAATTGATTATTTAATTAAAAATAAAATGATAATAAATAAAATAAAAGGAATAAAAATCTTGAAAATGTTATTAATAAAGTAAATAATTAATATAATTTTATTATTCAAGAAGATAATTAACATACTTGTCGAGTCGGGCCTAAGGGAAGGGGTTTTTTATTGTAATTTACATTAATTTTGTTTTAATTCTAAATCATTGAATATGTTATTCCATGATTATGTGTTTAATTACATATAATTTTTTGTTTCTTATTGTTTTTTATTTATATTTTTTATACCTAATCACTTCATTGATTAATTATCACCTCAATGATATGAGATTTATAATGGTTTTTCATCTCATTTTTGTTTTATGATACATATTCTATATTCCAGAATTGTTTATTTCATGTGGTGTATATAATTACAATTTTATATGATTTTTCATGATCCCATTTATACTCATGGTATTTATAGTTTCATTTTAATTTATTTCTTTAATGGGGTGTATGATTCAAAAGTTACCAAAGTGGTAAGGGTTTATTTCACAATCTTATAATTATTCAAGATTGTTTATGTTTAAGTCTCCATTGGAGGAATTATATAACATTTCTATATTAAACCCAATATATCTTTTTCTAATTTTATTTTTTTTAATTATAATATTCCTCTCATTTTCCACTTTTAATTACTCAAGATACTAAAAGAATGTTTTAACAAAAACCAACATTATTTTTCATTTAGTTTGGAATAATTTTCTTCCATGTCCATATTTTTTTTAAAATGTTTTAAATGTTATTTTTAATATTAGATAATGATTTATTAAAGGCACTTTTACCCATGTTTTTTCACAAAATGGTTTAAAAGGAGTCTTTTTTTCATTTTTTGATTGAGGTATTTTTTGAATTTTACTAACAATGTGAAGATAATATTTGTTATTTTAACATGATAAACATGAATAGAATTGCTAACCATAAATACAAATAAATAATTTGATTATTACTTTAGAAGTTTCTATGATTTTTTCCAAATAATGTTTTCCCTAATATTCTGGGAATTTTTAGTTTTTGAAGGTGAATTTCCAAGTGAAAATTATATTTTCTTGAAGAATTATTTAATGATCTTTTTATGATATTTACATTCATAAAATGAAACATCTATTTATTTTAATGATTCTTCACTAGGGATATGTTGTAATGATACAATCATTAATATTTCTCTGGGTGGTTTATGATCTATTTTATTGGAGGAAATATTAATATTTCGTATTATAGTTCTTCAATAAGAATGTTTAAATTGATTATGTATTGAATTTTTATTCCCCTCATTCATATGTTTTATGAATTGGAATTATTAATTGATTGGAGGGTCTCGTTACAACCCCTTGATGCATCAGTTGTTCTCATGAGACAAACTAGTTTGGGTATTTGGTTAAGCCCTTACCCATTTAGGTAAGAATTATTTATATAAGGCCTTGATGGTAAGTTTATAATATCTATAATTATAGATTTCATCATTATGAGATTCCTTATTTATTTTCATGTGATTATTTTATTAGTTTTTATATCCATGGATAAGCTTCAAGATCTTGTGATTATTTATATGCAATTATTTGATCATCATTTATTCCTGTCATATTATTATTCATGTGAAAGTTATTGATTTAATGGAATGTTCTTTCAGTTATGTACCTTTCCATATTTATTATTAATTATTTACCCATGATAGATTCTAGTTTAGATAACCCTTGTTGATAATTTGAGTTAACCCCTTATTTTTTTCTTCCCACAAGATATAAAGATGGAATTTTGAATGAGTTCAAGGATGTAAAAAATTACTTACACAATGTTTTATATTTAATTTTCCAATGTAAAATAGTAAGAATGTATGTATCTAGTTAACCAAGAATAGTAAACTATTTGGTCCTTCAGTATTTCGTCGCTTATATCTAGTACTAATGTAATAAAGTAACTATTGGCCCTAGGCTTCTAAGGTTAAGGTCTTCACAGCAACGCTAAGTCCAGGGAACCCAGTGATGGTGTGGAGGATGATGTATCCATACACCAGGTCTATAACTACTTTTTTTTCTTGTAATTTCAAGACATTGGTTATAAGGAAACCAATGGTACAAGAATCATATATGATTGATTTATTTGACTTTCATGTCCTTCTTGAGTCAGAACCCAATATATGATCATCTAACTATGGTATATCTTGTTAATTTTTAGGATTATCCCATGATGATATCTAGTTTGGATACTGATACAGGGTTGTGATGCTGACCAGTTCAGTGGTGAGGCCTTAGTTTAAGGACTTATTAATGAGTTTTTTCCCCAAAACGAGCATAAAGTTGTTCTTTTACCTAATGGGCAGTGCATATATCCACCACCAATAGTCTATGTGTATGATTGGATATATGTGGGAAGTTTGTCGATTTATTAGGTAAAGATGATGGTATGTGTAGGGTTATATAATTATGAAAGTTATAATGATGGATACCACATAGGTTTCATAGTGATCCAGACCCTCAATTAGTAGAGGATTGGCTTGAGGTAGTTGTATGATTTTTATGACTTGTTCCGACCCCAACCAATCAGATGGTTATGATTTCCACCAGAAATATTCATATAAAATTAGGTAACTAGTGTGGTGTTTCTCCCGTGGTTAAAAATTCATCAATTTTTCTGTGATGATTTTTAAACTTCAAGATTACGCTCTCTAATGATTTGGGAGCTTCTAGATTTTCAATAGGGTGAAATGATATTTTTCAAGTATTATTTGAGGTTTATTGAACTAATTTTATACACTAGAGATATTTTTTTAGATGCATACTTTCAATAATGGAAGTTTTAGTAGGTTAGTTTCAAAAACATCCATGCTAGTGTGGCCTCCTTATGCATCACCAGTTATACTTGAGTGTTGAAGTAGGATTTGGTTAAAAAGAACTTTATAGGTGAGGGATGTTTGGAGTATGGGGTGGGAAGTGGACATCTTGGGGATTATTCGTCTATATCAGCTATTAGTCATTGGTTTTTAGGGTCTCGTCACAAGAATCATACTCATTCCTAGACTCAAACACATGGATCTAAAGTACATGGTTTGTGCAGAGGGTTTATTCATAACTGTGAAGAATGATACTATTATTGGGATGGGTGGGGTCACATGGATCATGATTTCCCATTTATTTATACTTTAGATAGTGGGAAGACAATTTATGGACCTCCATGGAAGATACAGCGTTGTGATTATAAGGACTCAACCTTAAAAAATTATATAATCTTGAATTTTAGTAAAAAAATTACTTTTTTTCAATTGAGAATTCTTTCAGGTTTAACGATTTATATAATTAGAACATAATACATGCATAATATCTCATCTTTATATAGAGTGGATACTACTAAAATAGTATCCATTTCATTCAAAATATTAAAACTTTTAAAATAAAACATGATTTCTTCAAAAAATATTCACAACATTTAATGTGACTTCCTTATTTTTCTTACACATCCTTATAAACTATGAAAAAAAATTAAAAATATGGTATGAGTGAAAAAATATCAATAAGGTACATAATTATAGAAAATATTTAGTCAATTGAAAACATTAAATTCCATTAAAACCCATTTTTCTTGAAAACGTGGAAGAACACATAGAAAAATCAAGCAGTTTATATGGTACATCATTACCATATCACTCTTACATTTACACTTACCAATGGAGTAAACTTACAATCTAATTCCATATCCATATTACCCAATTCATTGGAGGGATATAATGGGGATCACCTGTCATATATTGAGCTATAATGGGATCAACCCAACATATCTTGATCTATAATGGGGATCAAGCCAACATATCTTGAGCTAAAATGGGATCAACCCAACATATATTGAGATATAATGGGATCAACCCATAATACATTATTTCCAAGGAACATACCATGAATAAAACTCTTGGTAACGTAGTTAAACCCTTGAGCAAAACACATTCATGTTTCAAAATACCCTTTTTTCATAAAAATCACTTTTAAAAAAATAAAAGTTGTGCACATAATAATGAAAAAGTATTATTAAAAAATATTTGAAAAAATATAAAAAATAATAATATATAATTTATAACATATATATATTTAATTAATATTCTTATAACATTTTCAACCCATTTATTAACAATATTGTTTTATTTCAATTGTTTCGGGTACGTTCTTTTCATGGTTTCCATGGTCGGTTTATTACGATCTTACTTGTACAAAATAAATAATAATATAGAATTGATAACATATATATATATTTATTTTATTTTAAACAATTACATGTGAATTTAAACTTTCCATGATTTCGATAGAAGGGAAATGAAGAATCATTGTCCACGAAGGCTCTCAATTGACATACAACAGATGGTGATGTTGTTTTTAAGAATAAAAGGAGAACCTGAGAGATTTTATGATTTATTTACCATCAACACAACAGAATTATAGTATATATTTTATATTTTAGTTTTCATGGAACACTGGATAAGGGGAGAGGATAAGGGATAAATGAATATGAATTTAAAAGAGAATAAAAAGAAATCATGCCTCTTGAAAATTTCTCCTTGAGAACCTCTTTAAGGATCTTGGAAGTGGTATTTTAATGAGACCAAGAGCACTAAAATATAGAAAGTTATGAGGATAAGAAAATTTTCATAGTATAGTCAATCAATAAGTCTCATGGTGTTGAATATTTTTGATGTAAGGAGTCTCCTTTTATAAGTGTGGTGACAGGTAACTTAGGAATTACTAAAATTATGAAAATATAATAAATATATTATAGGTTTTAAGACTTCCAAAAGGGCCTAAAACTAAAGGGTGTTACATTGAAGAGACAATATTATCCCATTTACCCTTATTAAATATTTTTTGGATTTTTAAATAATATAATAAAATATTTTATTCATGAAAAATAATTTTTTTTCAAAATAAAATCTATTCATAATTATGAATTTAAACACATAAAAACAAATTTTAAATTTATAATAGATTTTTTTTATATCATAGATGCATTATAATTTTCTATGGAATTCTTTAATTAAATTAAAAATATTAAATTATATTTATTTGATTATTTTTAATACCATTAATTTGATTTTTTCATTAATTAAATAATAATTGCATCATAAATGTTCAAGCCATTAAGGTATTTATTTATTCTCTAAAAATTAAAAAAAATGAAGAATATAATTTTACTAGATTTCAAAATACTATTCCATTTAGAAAAAAAATTCTATAAAACCATATATTAAAATGTTATACCCAATAAAGTTTATAGTGTGAACACCTTGAATTACTTTTGAATAAAATGTCATAAATGTATTAATGTGATTATTGTGGGTCCAAAATGTCCCAAATTCAATTCAAAACATTATTATCGCAGAAACATTCTTATAGAAAAATATTTATCCAAAATATGGGTCATTTAATAATTCTTATAATTTTAATTAAAAATATTTTATTTATTTTTTATATGCTTTCACAAGCACTATATCAGCGATGCACATGTATTATTGTTAATTATTTCATATATTAAAATTAAAAATAATTTAATAACATAATAATAAATTAATTAAGTTCAAACTAAAATTGTATATTTTTTCATTCATTAAGTATATTCACTCATATACATGTCAAGAAAACTTCTTAATTTTTTTATTTTGTCTTTTCTTCAATGTGAAATTATTGCATAGGTATCTAGATAATATTAATGTTTTATAACTATAAAATTCATACTTAATAGGTAAAAACATAAATAATACATAATAATTAATAAAAAAATAATTTAAAAAATTTTTATCACTCGATTATTATTTATAAGAAACCACATTTGACATTGCCAATGTTGTAGAGGCACTACATCGGCGCTGACAATAATTTTTATACATATCGTGAAATAAATTATAACATAAATTTTCTGAATTATTTTTGTAAAATATTACTCTTATAAAATCATAATTTAGTTATTAAATAAATTTAATAAATTTTATATCATAATTATGTATTTAATATTTCATAAAAAATACCTTATTTTTTAAAAACATGTATTGTTTACTCTTCGCCAAAAATTAAACATTTTCAAAAAATTCTCAAAAATTCATACTAAGATAATATAAACATTATAAACTCAAAAATGAAAATATTTTTGTATAATTAAAATTTTATAATAGAAAAATTAATGATTTAATTAAATGACCATATAATAAATTTTTTATTTTAATAATTACTATTTAAATCAAAAATAATAACAAATAAAAAAAATTATTTTATAAATACCTGGGTTATTACATTCCCCCCCCCCCCATTTTAAAATTTTTTCCTAAATTTTTTTATTCAATTACCAAACAAATGAGGATACTTTTCCCTTATAGAATTTTTGAATTCTCATGTTGTTTCTTTAACCATGTGGTTTCTCCACAAAACCTTAACCTAGTGAATTATCTTGTTCCACAATAATTTCTCTATATGATCAATAATATGAATAATATTTTAATTATAATAAATATTGTCTTTTAGATGAACTACTTCTAAGATCAAAACATGAGATTGATTTGGAACATACTTTCTTAACATCAAAATATGAAAAACATTATGCGCCTAAGATAAACTCGAACCTTAGGCTACTCGATAGGCAACTGGTCAAAAAATTTCAATAATTTCATAAGGTCCAATAAACTGGGGACTCAAATTTCCTTTCTTACCAAAACACATAATACTTTTCCATGGAGAAACTTTGAGAAATATGTGATCACCTATCTTGAAATAAAGTTCTTTCCTCCTGTTACCAATATAACATTTCTACCTGCTCTGAGCTATCCTCATGTGTCACTGAATAAACTGAACTTTCTATACCAATTCCTCTACCAATTTTTGTCCCATCAACTTCTTTTCCCCAAATTCATCCCAAAATGATGGATTTTGGAACCTATTTCCATATAATACCTCAAAAGGTTCCATTTCTATACTTAAATGAAAACTATTGTTATAATAAAACACAACTAACAAAATATGTTGATCCAAACTTCCTTGGAAATCCATTGAATAAGATTGAAGCATATCCTCCAATGTCTAAATTGTTTTCTCTGACATTCCCTCATATTGAGGATGAAATGTTGTGTTGAAATTTAATTTTGTTCCCAATAACTTATTATGGCCTTTCAAAAAGTTAGAAGTAAAACTGGGATCACAATCATATACAATAGCGAGAGTCACTCCATGTAACCTAAAAATATCTTTAAGGTACAGTTGATATAGTTTATAGAAAGTTATAGTATTTCGAATGGGGAGAAAATGAGAAGATTTAGTCAAATGATCAAAACTAACCTAGATTGTATTGTTACCTCAAGATGTCTTTAGAAGTCCTTCCATGATGTCCATAGATATATTTTCCCATTTACACTCTAGCACTATAAAAGGTTGAATCATCCCCTTTGATAATAGATGTTCTAATTTAACTTTTTCAAAATTCAAACATTTCATGGTAAAAACATCAATATATCTTTTCATTCCATCCTACTAGTAATACTCTTGAAGGTATCTGTATATCTTAGTACTGCCAGGATGAACTGAAAATAGAGGACTATGAGCATCACATAACAAATATTTCTTCAACTGTGAATCCTAAGGCACATAAAATCCCTTCCGAAATCTCAAAATATAATATCAACCGATGTTAAATTCATCCAACTTACCCTTTTTAACTGGTTATATATTTTTCTATAACTCACGGTCTTCCTTCTGCGCTTTCTTAATTCTATTTGTCAAATATTACTACACTAAAACCTAAAACAAAATAGAGGAATTTCTTGAACCAAAAACTTCCAACACAAAATTCATCAAAGCATTGAACAATGGGTCATGTTCCAAACACAACATAGTTAATATAGAATTATTTTTATGAATCAAAGCATCAGACGCTCTCTTTTCTTTTTCAGGATGGTAATGAATCATGCAATCATAATCCTTGATTAGTTCCAACCTTCTTATTTGTCTCATATTCAGTTATTTTTAAGTGAGTATATACTTCAAACTTTTGTGATCAGTATATATTTCATATTTTACTACATACAAATGATGCCCCCAAATTTTTAATGAAAAAAAATATCATCTAATTCTAAACCACGTGTAGGCTAATTTAACTCTTGAGGTTTCAATTTATGTTAAGCATAAGCAAATACCTAATCATTTTTTATTAGGATGCAACCAAGTCCTTTCAACAATACATAATTTTAGATTTCAAATTCACCATTTCTAGAAGGTAGGGCCAAAACATAAGAATTTACCAATATTCTTTTCAATTCCTGAAAACAATCATCACATTCATCTATCTAGATGAACTTAAAACCTTTTTGAGTTAACATAGTCAGTGGATTACATAACAATGCAAAGTTTTCAACAGAACTTTGGTAATATCCTTACAAACCAAAGAAACTACAAATATCGGATTTATTTTTGGGACTTGGTTATTTTTTAATAACATTCATTTTAATAGGATCAACAGTTATGTAATATTTAGAAACAATGTGACCAAGGAAAGAAATTTTTCTCAAAAAAAATTTACACTTACAGAATTTTCCATATATTTTATTTTCTTTTAAATTTTTCAAAACCACCCTTATATGTTTTTCATACTCTACTTTACTTTTATAATATACCAAAATATCATCAATAAAAACAACCACAAACTTATCTTAGAACCCATGGAATATTCTATTCATAAGATCCATTAATACAATAGGTTCATTAGTTAACCCAAATGGCATAAGTACAAATTCATAATGCTCATATCTAGTATGTAATGTAGTCTTTGGAATTTCTTCTTCCTTTACTTCCAACTGATGGTACCCCAACCTCATGTCAACCTTTGAAAAATACTATACTCCCTGGATCTAATCAAGAAAATCTTAGATATGAGGAAAAGTATACTTTTTCTTAATGGTGATGTTATTCAAGGCTATATAATCAATGAAAATTCTCATTTAACCGTCTTTATTTTTAACAAACAAGACAGGTGTACCCCATGGTGAAGTGATAGGTTGGATGAAGATTTTATTTAATAATTCCTACAAGAACTTTTTCAATTCTAGAAGTTATACTTGACCCATTTGATAACTAATTCAATATGAAACTCAACCTCTCGATCAGGAATAACACTACGAAAATCATCAATAAAAATATAAAGATACTCATTTAACATTAGTACATCATTAATCTAAACAGTTCCTTTATTTTCAACAATATATACAAGATAACTTCCATTTATATCCTTTAACAGTTTCTAAGCTTCTTGACATGTTATCGAAGATATGGGTTCATTATTTATACAAACTAAAACACTCTTTGAAAAGAAACTTCTTTATATCTACAATCAATCTTAGAAAGGTAAACAGAATTTCAATCTATATATAGGATAACATAAAATTCTACCAAATTAAAAAACAACAAGGTTTTATGTAAAATTATTCCACTAACAATGATTGGAATATTCTTATAATTTCTTTTTTCCTTAATATTTCCTTCAGGTATTTCCACTATAAGTTCTGGATTCATTTCTTGAGATGGAGTTACAAAATTACGAGAAAATTTCTAAAAAATGAAAGAATGTGTAGATGTTGAATCAAAAAACACATTGGAATATTTTCTAAAAATCAAAAATTTACCTAATACCACTTTTTTTAATGGATCCACATCATCTAAAGTAGTTTCAACTTATTTTGTCATTCCCTTATATTTTCAATCTTGTTTATTTCCAACCTGAGTGACTAGATTTGGACACACATTAGAATAATAACCCAACTCCTTATAGTTAAATCATCTTATCATTAGATTATCATCATTATTCTAATCATTTTCCTTGCACTCTCGATCAATGTTTCCAAAAATTCCACATCGATAGCACTTTCCAAAATTTACAAAACATTCTCCATGATTCTTTTTACCACACTTTTCATAATAATCTAAATTGATTTCCTTACCTCCATATTTCTTTGATGAATTGTTCCCCTTATATTTCCAACCTAAACACTTATTATTCTTGTCATCACGAGGAACATATCTGTTATTAAACTCCATTTTAACCTTTCCATCACAATAAACAACATTCTCATAAATTTTTAATTCTTATGCATCTAAAGATCTTATAATCCTATTTTCATTCCTGAGTAAAATCGTTTAATTTTTCTATTAGTGTCTCAAACAAAATCCAGTACATACCTGGCCAATATTGTAAAGTTTTCTTCATATGAAGCTATGAAATATTTTTCTTTTTTCCTCAATTCTAGAAATTGTTTTTCTATTCATAGTCAAAAAATATTTGGGAAATTTTTCTCAAGGAAAATATCCTTGAATGTTTCCCATTCCATGGAATAAAGATCTTATTTATCTATAGTATTCTTTACCAAAGACCACCATCGATAAGATTCACCTTCAAAATGATAAACAGAAAGGTTTAACTTTTTATTTTCCAAATATATCATGTCATCAAATATCTTTTCATGAGCATTGATCCATCCTTCGGTTACCACTAGGTCAACTGATCCACTAAATTATGTGAGATGTTGCCTTAAGAAATGATCCACAAAAGACATGTTCCTCAATGGTAGATCAGGTTCCTCTCAAGCATGAATACAACCACCATTTATTGCCTGATTCAACTAATCCATTACTATCACAAACTGCTCAGTTACAATTCCCACCATTCCAGGATGTATATTCGGAAAGATATCAACCTCTATGTGCCTTCCTACTTCACCTTTTTAGTTTCTTCTATGAAAAACTACTATAAAAAGACATATCTTAGATGAATCTTCATGGTAATATTAAAATTCTATATAATTTTAAATTAACCATAAATTAATAATCATTTATGGTATTCTATTAATATCATATTAACCTCTAATGTTATCTAAATCATCCTATGATTCCAATTATAAGAACCATACCTTAAAAAATAACATAATATTGAGTTTTAGTAAAAAAAATTACTTTCTTTCACATTGATGATATTTTTAGGATTAGGGATTTAGAGAATTATGACATAATTATATATAACATCCCATATTTATAAAGATTATATATAACTAAAACAGTATCCATTTCCTTCAAAATATAAAAATTTTAAAATAAAATATGATTTCTATGATAAATCTTCATAAAATTTAACTTGAATTCCTTATTTATCTTAAAAATCCTCATAACATGTTATAAACATATAAAAACATGGGATGATTAAAAAAATATCATTATAGGACATAAACAAAGAAAATCATTAGTCTAGTGGAAATGTCAAAATCTATTAAAAACCTTTTTTCTTGAAAACTCATAAGCATACATAGAAAAATCATGCAGTTTCGTTGAGAAATCATTACCATATAAATATTACATTCACACTTAAAAATGGAATAAACTTATGTTATAATTCCATCTTCAGAGTACCCAATGTGTTGGGGATCAATAAGGGGGATCACCCATCATATCTTAAGCTATAATGGGCTCAACCCAACATATCTTGAGCTATAATGGGGCTCAACCAATCATATCTTGACATATAATGGGGTAAAACAAACATATATTTAGCTATAATATGATAAAACCATAATAAACAATGTCCAAGGAACATATCATGAATAAAACTCTTGATAAATCATTTAAACCCCTGAGCAAAACACATTCACATTTCAAAATACCATTTTTTCGTAAAAACCACTTTTAAAAATATAAAAGTCGTGCACATAATAATAAAATAATATTCTTAAAATATAACATTTAAAACATATAAAAAAATTATATTGATAAATATTTATGAAATAAGTAGAAACCTCTCATGTCTTATATAATAAAAACATTCTTTTTTAATTTTCTTAAAAGAGGTATTTAAAAATATTTTAAAAGGAAATTCCCTTACCTCGTGTTTCAATTAATCAAATTATATTCAAAACTCTAATATAATGGTTTGAATATTTATATTAATTTATCATATAACTAATATCATGTTTATAATACCTTACATGATCTTTTTATAACATTTAATACCCATTTATTAACAATATTTTGTTATTTCAATTATTTCAGGTGCGTTCTATTCATGGTTTCCAAGGTCAGTTTATTATAGTCTTCCATGTAAAAAATAAATAATAATAAATAATTGATAACATATATATATATTTAATTTGAAATAATTAGATGTGAATTTAAACATTCCATGATTTTGGTAAAAGGGAAACGAAGAATCGTCATCCACAAAGGTGTTGAATTGACACACCATGGACGATGATTTCATTTTTAAGAATAAATGGATAATATGATTGACTTTATGATGCATATACCATAAACAGAAAAAAAAATACAGTATATATATGATAACAGATTTTTCATTCAACATTTACTAAGGTGTTAGGATAAGGTATAAATGACTAAGAATTTAAAAGAGAAGAAAAAGGAATCTTACCTCTTGAAAATTTATCCTTGAGAACCTCTTTAAGGCTATTAGAAGTAGTCATTTTGTAAGACTATGAGAACTATAATGTGGAAAGGTATGATGAGAATGGAATTTTTTAGAGTATACTTGAGAAATAAGGCAAAAGATGATGAATATTTTTGAAGGAAGGAGACTCCTTTTATAAGTGATGAGAGGGGTTACTTAGGAATTACTCTAATTATTAAAATATAATAAATATATTATAGAGTTTAAGACTTTAAAAAAGGCCTAAAAATAAATGGTATTATATTTTCAACAAAATATTATCACATTTTTTCTTATTAAATGTTTTTATGATTTTTAAATAAATTAATAAAATATTTTATTCATGAACAATAATCTTTGTCCAAATAAAAACTATTCCTAATTATGACTTTAAACACATTAAAAAAATATTAAAATTCAAATATATTTTTTATTATATCATAGATACATCATAATAATCTATTTAATTCTTTAATTATCATATAAATATCAAATTATATTTATTTTATTATTTTTAATACCATTAATTTTATTTTTTTCATTAATTAAATAATTACAGCATCATAAATGTTTAGGTCATTAAGGTTTTTATTTATTCCCTAAAAATTAAAAATAAAATTTAATGAAGAATATAATTTTATTATTATTCTAAATAATATTCCTTTTCAAAAAAAACTTCTTGAAAACCTCATATTAAAATTTAATATGAACTAAAGTTTATAGTTTGAAAACCTTTAATTACTTTTGAATAAAATATCATAAGGGTCTTAATGTGATTCTTGTGGTACCAAAATGTCATAAATTCTAATCAAGAAATTATAATGGCCAAAAATTTCATATAGAAAAATATTTATCTAAAATATGCTTCATTTAGTAATTATTATAATTTTAATTAAAAATATTTTATTTGTTTTTATTATACTTGCACAAGCACTACATCAGTGTTGCACATGAATTAACATTAATTATTTCATATATAAAAATTAAAAATAAATTAATATCTTAAAAATAAATTAATTAGGTTCAAAATAAAATTCAATATTCACTCATTTAGTATGTCCACACAAATACATGTCCAGAAAACTTTTTAAATTTTTTATTTTTTCTTTTCTTACCCTGTATAATTATTTCATAGGCATTTGGATAAGATTAATGTTGTGTAACAATAAAATTATAATTTAACAGATAAAAAATAAATAATGCATAATAATTAATAAAAATTTCATTAAATTAATATTTATCACTCAATTATTGTTTATAAGAAACCAAATTTGATGTTTTCAATGTTGTGCAGGCACTGCGTCAGCACTGTCAATAATTTGTATACCTATGATGAAATAAATTATAGCATACATGTTCTGAATTATTTATGTACAATATTACTCTTATAAAATCATAATTTAATTATTAAATAAATTTTATAAATTTTATATAATAATTATTTCTTCAATATGTCATAAGAAAAAAAAGTCTTTTATAAAAAAACCGTAGTTTTTACTATTCACCAAAAAATAAACTTTCTTATAAAATTCTCAAAAATTCATAATAAAATAATTTCAACATGATGATTTATAAAATAAAAATATTTTTTAAAAATTAAAATTATATAATTGAAAATTAGTGTTTTAAATAAATAACCGTATAATAAATTGTTTATTTTGAGAATTACTATTTAAATCAAAAATCCTAATAAATATAAAAAATATTCTATAAATACCTAGGTTGTTACAATGATCATTGATCTTCTGTGCATATTTAGGGCGGCCCCATGGGAGGTGGTTCTGATAGAGGAGTTGGTGAAGTTTTAGATGTAGGAACTACATGAGAAGGAAAACACTACAACCTACCTCCACCACCACCACTGGCTGGCCCATGCTAGGCTCATAGTACTGGTAGTCGTGGGCATGGTTAGTTGTGGGCTATGGAGGCATATGATCAGGCTACTCATAAGATGATTTGAGATAAGATATGTGCCTTCTCTACTTTAGGTCTAGTACTTTTAGAAGCATGTGTGAGTCATTCCTTCAGCTATATATCTCTTATATGAGAGCTAGAGCATCCAATGGATTATTTTCCCCACCAAATGTGTCTATAGGTACCTATAGGGAGTGATTCGTCTATATTGTACATATTTTGTTAGTGCAAGTTGGATTTTTCTGAAGAGGGTTTCTTGTGGGAACTTTTGGTCATTGCGATGAGACCTTACTATGTCATTTTGGGTATGAATTGGTTTTCCATGGTGATTACCTAAATATAATTTAAACACAATAGAGTTATATGTATTCATACTAATGAGACGGGATTATTTTTTGTGGGTGAGATATATCTTATGGTTGAATGAGTGGGGCTCTCGAGCAGGAAACTACAACCTATCACCCACCAGTTGTAAAGTTTATCCCTTATTGTATAGGGATTTTTATACATCAGGATTCTAGCGGTAATGGAGTATTATATGTATGTTTTACCAATTATGTTCTAGGACTACCACTAAAGTTGTATATTAACTTCTGGTTTGACTTGTACCTTGAGACTGCACCAATATCTTCTCTGACATATCTGATGGCCCCTACCAAGCTCTGAGAGTTGAGGGTTTTGTTGGAATACCTTTAAGATAAATTTTTTATCAGACCCATTGTGTCCCCCTAGATGTATCCTATGTTGTTCATGAAAAATACAAATCGATTATTGAGTATTTTTGTTGATTATCATCACATGAACTGGGTAACTATCATGAAAATTTACCTTTTTCTAAGAATTGATGACCTTTTAGACTAGTTTAAAGGTGTGAGTTAGTTTTTAAAGTTTTTTCTCATGTTCAGATATCATTAGTTGAGGTTTCATGAGGATGACATTTGGAATATGGAATTACTATATCACTACTATTATTATGACCTTCTTATGATGCCTTTCGGTGTAACTAATGCCCCCATTCTGCTCGTGGCATGAATGAACTGGATCTGCCAGCCATACATGGACCCATTCATAGTTTTATTTATCAATGAAATTATCTTATACTATAAATTTGAGGAGGATAATGTGGATAATTTAAAAATAGTAATATAATTACTCTAGGAGCACCAGTTATACGGTAAACTCTAAAATTGTAATTTTTGGATATGAGATGTTTAATTTATAATGAATTTTGTTTATGAGCATGGTTTAGTTGTGGATTCAGTGATGATTGATTCATTTCTTACTTGGAAATCACCCAATTTCATGTTGTAGGTGTATAGTATAGAACCCCATGATTTTATGTTATGTATCTTCTTAAATAAATTCAATTTCTTTAATAGCTTATGTTGCACAAAACACTGAGCTTAAATGAACCGGGATATATTATTATTTTAACATGACCATTATAAACTAGCCATTAAATTGTATTGTGTGAATAGTATTAATTTTATTATGAAATATATATGAATTTCATATTTATTAATTATTAGTAAATAAGAACGTAATTTTTAAAGTCATTTATTCTTCAAAAATATATTTTCTTCAAAAAGGTTTTCTTGATTTTTATTAGTGAATATTATAATAAAGTTTTAAAAATTATATAAAAGGTATTTTATAATAATAATAATAAATTTTAAATTATTATATTAAAATTATATTAAGGTGAATGTTTGTGAATTTGTGTGAATTTTTTGAAAAGATGAATTTTCTAGTGAATAGTGAAAATACTAATTGTTATAAAACTATTATTTTATTTATATTATAAAGTCAATTTTTTATTTGAATTTGATCTAAATTTAAAATAAGTAATATTTATCAATATATAATCTATTTAATTCTATTTTAATCATTCTTATACCTTATTTTGGAATAAGTACATTTTTCGGCTTAAAATACATTTTTCAAGGAAACTGTTTTTCGTTGCATTTTCTGGGATTAATTTTAAATTAAATAATGAAAATTATTTATTTTTAATTTCTAAAAATTGATTTTATATTTAAATTTATATTTTTCAAATTTAGTAAATATTTCTCTTTTATTTTTTTGTGAAAATGAATAGTTACTGTGACAAAATTTATCACCTCACTAAAGGTTAAATTGGATTAATTTAGGTTAAATCTAAGTGATAAGGTCATAATTATTCATAATAAATCATATTTGATGAGGGTGATTCTACCCTTATCACCTAAGGATATAATTTTATTAATTTAATGGATAATTTACTAAGAAAATGACTTATATATTATTTAAATCAAAGATAGTTATAAAATGTCACTCTCTTTGTTTTTAATATCTATATGTGTCCACATGGAACAAAAATAAAATATAAAAGAAAATAAATATTTATTTTTAGATTGATTAAATTATTTTCATCATAAAAATTTATTATTAATTTTAAAAAATTATATAATTACCTTAAATTCATCTGCAATGCTAAAACAATGTTTATTTAGTTAAAAGAAAATTCAAATAATTAATTTTAAGGAAATTAATTTTGATATATTTTGGATAATTTAAAGTGTATAAATAATTTTATTGATCTATAGGATATATTATATATGTTTTAAAAAAATTTACTTTGATTCCCACTTTTTTATTAATGTATTTAAAGTCAAATTACAGAAATAGTGAAAAAATTGGCATTAATGATCATTTATAAAATAATATTTTATTAAATTATTTTAAATTAATAAAAATATTATCCTCGAACATGTGAATGTAATATAGTTTAAAAAATTATAAATAGTCCATTTATGAGTAATTTTTCTATTTATATAAACATTATTAATCTTTTATAATTAAAATAATTGTTATCATGGTTAAGGTAAAAAATAATTAACCAAGGTGTTAATAAAAAATAAAAGGTTTAAAATGACACATAAACTTTTTTAAATTCAATTGGTTGATGATATTACAACCATATACTATCTTATATTCTAATATATTTATATTTTAAGGCATTTCTCATGATAAATGAATTTATTATAATTTAATCTTTTGTGAAATTTCAAAAGTGTCCTTCACCTCAATTATAAAATGGCACCTTCTTCTTCACTTATTGACCCCACTTTTAACCATTTATATCAACCAAAATATGACCATTTATATTATAAAAATAAATAGTTATGTTATGGAGTTTTTTTCCTTCCAAGAGACCTACCCTATGTCCCTTAAGATAAGTTATTAATGAGCCTCTTTAAATAATTGGTAATCATCTTTAGCAACTCTTTCAAAAAAAATATTATTCTATTACCTATTCATATATTTTTTCTATCATAAATTAATAAATATAGTATCATATATACTAATATATTATTATGATTACTAAAAAACTATATTACACCTTTTATCCATCCTACAAAAAATAAAAGCATTGTGCGTGGGTAAGTACGACTTACCATTTCCACATAGTGGTGTAATTTGTTATTCATCACCACTTTAAAAGGTTGGTTATAATTATAGAAATATTGTATATATATGGTACTTATGTCATGATAATGATTATATATAATTAATATATCACCCACTTCCTTACCATTTAAACCATTAATTATATCGTTGCTTGTATGTACTTACAGCCTACTGTCTCCACGAGGTGATGGGATTCATTTTCCATGTTCAAGCATTAAATAACAGTTAAAAAAATATATTTAATGATTAGATATGATATTTATAACATTAAAATACTTCTAAATATGATGGATCTGTATCCTATGAAAATGAATTGGAAGATTTAGGTCAAAATATGCATGAGAAAACAAGGTAACTAACACCTTAATCTATAAAAATAATGAAATGTTATTAATGAAAAGCTGATAAGATGTTATATATGGATAATATAAGGTATTATAAATATTAATATGGTTCTATAATAAATTAATAACATAATTCAAATCATTATACTTGATTTTAAAGTACACACCACTAAATAGAAGTGTGGTGTAAAAGATTTCTTAACTCAATTTCCATTCATTGGGTTAAACTTCTACTTTATTAATTATGTCATGATAAGATTATGTGTAAGATGAATTTTTATTTTATTGTGTTGTATTTACATTTGTTTTATGTGGATTTATAGTTTATACACAAAATTGATTCATTTTATTATTCCCTAAACCATATACCATTTTTACATACGGTGTTTACTTTGAATGTTATTTGAATAACTAGGGGTGTATCTTTTACTAAATATAGATATTTTTTGATAAGGTTTGATCATTCATGAATTAAATTAATAATTTCAATATATTTGGAATTTTTTGTACATGAATGAATTTTTGGGTACCGTATATAGAAAATCCCATCAATTTATCGGTAGTCTCATGAGATGAATAAGTTATCCAAATTAAATGGGTTTTTACCCATAAATATTAAGTTATATTATGAAAGGTATTGATGGTAAAGTTATCATGTTCTTGGGAAAAATTATTTAAATTAATTAATAATTTCATTTATTAATATTTTTTTAATTATTATCCATGATACTTTCACTATGATATTATCTGTGGAATCAGATTGTGCACAAGTTATTGATTTAATGATATTTGTTTCCAAAATATTTAAATGTCCATATATCTATGTCTTATCCTCTCATAATAAAAATTTTATTGATTAAATGGAATATGTGTTTATATATTTTACCTTTCCATTTTGATTATGCATTATAAATTCATGATATCTTATTTTGTGTGTAACTCTTACTGGTCATTTGAGCCCACCCTTTTATTTGTTCTCTTTTCCTTAGGATATCAAGATTAAATGTTGGAATGAGTTTAAGGATGAAAATCACATTACTTTTTTATATTTTATTTTTAAATACCAATTTAATATAGGTATCATGTATTTATCTAGTTATTAAATACTACTAAACTAATCAATCCTTGGTGATGTGACCGCTTTTACCTAGTGCCAATATAATGAAGTAAGACACCGACTCTAGGCTTCTGGGGTTGGGGTTGTTACAATTGATATGAGATAAAGTTTATTAGAAACCTTGGGAAATATATTTTGGAAAAAATATATTAAATTATGAAAACCAATGATATAATTTTAAAATATTCCAAAAGAAACCAAACTTATTATTTAGGGATTAGTTATACCTAAACTTTCAGTTTATGTTAAGTGCTTCACTAGTTTTGAGATTATACATTATGTTTCATAATTTTATGATCTAATATTGTGTATTCCATCATTTATAAATAGAACCTAGTAGAATTAATTGGAACCACATCAATGAACATAATCCAAATATTAATAATGGTCATTTCTTTGATGGTTTTAAGTTAATATTTTGAAGGGAGATGGTTTCCCAAACATTCTTTTCATATGAGGAAATAGTATCTTGTTCTAACAAGGAAGTCAAATAATTTTATATGTATTATGTCTTTAGAATAAATATTGATAAAGATATGATGATTGGGAAAAATATGGATAATGGTAATAAGGTAAATAAATAATTTCCCACATGTTATAATTTTGGAAAGAAACACCTTGGTACTTGCTTAAAAGGAATGAGAGTTTTCTACAAGTGTGGGGAGAAATGTCACAATGATTTTATTTGAAATATTAAGAAAAAAGTTACTAATGTACAATTATTAAAATTTTAGTAGATGGGGAACTATGAAAATAAATGTCTTGAACATCATAGAAATATACCTCAAAAGAAGCTAATGGATCATGTCCAAGCTTATGATATTACCACAAATTACGTTGAATGATTGAAGTACTTGTGTACTTGGATTCAAGAATAATTTCATAAAAGTATCAATGATATTTTAGTTATAATAATAAATATATATATATATATATAAGGATTGTACTCCATTACTTCTTCTTTAAGGATTTGGAAGCATATGATGAATAATACTGGTAACTAAGAGAAGTGATTCTATGAAAAGTTAATCTTTTGGAAAAAACGTGATTAAATGAATATAACCATTAATATATTTTTTATGATGATATAATAATGATAAATATATTTTTATGTGATCGTATTGGTGACCATGAAAGTGGTTAGTGATTTGAGGGTTTATGTTATCATTTTTGGGTTTACCATATATTTAGATTTAAGGAATATATTCAACAAACCTAATTTTTTTTGGAACAATGCCTATTTTCATTAAGATTTTAAGATGATCATGGTATTTAAATATTTGAAATGTGATAATAATATCTATATTATGTTTTTTTGGATAATCTAATGTTAATATTGATTTTTTAAAATTAGTGACCTTTTTGTACTGTGAATTTGGACATATAAATTTTGGATGAGTCTTAAGGTTAACTATTTATTAAATAGATTAAGTTGAATTTTGGATATATATTTTTGAGGATAATATATGATTTATCTATTCTAACCATTTTTTTTGTAAATATTTATAGGTTTAAGGAATTAATTATGGATATTTTTATTTATTAAATGGGCATCAGACATAAAAAATCATCTCAAATATTCATTTCCTGACATAATAGATAAAGTACAGATAGATCGAAGCACAACCAAAGGTTGGTATTATGATTATGATATGAAATTAAATCTAGTAATTTTATTTTATTTATTGATTTATCTATATAGTAAAATAATTACTCAACTCTAGGAAAGGATTTTGGAACAAAAACGTTATATTTTTACTTTTCTTATTGAGAAATCAATTGTCTTTTAATCAATCACTTACTTATGGTTTTGTGTTGGTTAACTTTCTAATGATCATGTTTTCTATCACTATCTATCAGAAATTGATAATTATATTTCTCTTCTATGTCCATATTTTCACTTCCTACTAATGTTTTCCTATTCAAAATCCTATTTTTTTTGTGACCATCACATTTTCCTTTCTCATTTTCAAGAGGAAGTTTTATTAACCCTCGTTATAAAGTGGGTTTATCCCAAAGGGATTATAAAATATCAACCTTTGATTTTAGAATTGAAATTTTAAATTGAGGGGATGAAAAATATTTAAGTAGGGAATAATATAACACTCCAAGATTTTATGGTATGCTTATTCTTAACTAAATTCCATTTCTTCAATAGCTTACATTTCAGGCAACACATAGCTTAAAAAACAGTGATATACTATTATTTTAATAAAAAAATTATAAACTAGATTTTAAGTTTTTTGGTGTGAATAGGATTAACTATATTAATAAATATATATTAATTTTATATTTATTAATTCTTAGTAAATAAGAACATAATTTTTAAATTCATTTATTCTTCAAAAATATATTTTCTTCAAAATGGTGTTCTTTCTTTTTATGAGTAAATATTATAATAAATTTATTGAAATTATAAAAAAATTATTTTATAATACTGAGATATTTTTTTAAATAATAATATTAAAATTATATTTTTGGTGAATTTATCGGAATTTTCTAAAAATATTGATTTACCAATGAATAATAAAAAATAATGATTTTTATAAAACTATTATATTATTTATAATAAAATGTCCCTTTATGATTAGAATTTGATATAAAATTAACATAATTTATATTTATTTATATATAATCTAATTAAATTAATTTTAATCATTCTTATACCTTATTTTTGTATGGGTACTTTTTTGGGATTAAAAATGCATTTTTCAAGAAAACGTTTTTTCATTGCACTTTACGGTATTAATTTTAAATTAAATTATAAAACTTTAGTGTTTTGAATTTTTAAAAATGGATTATATATTTTTATTCAGAAATTGAAAATTTATTAAATATATCCTTTTTATTTTTGGTTAAAATGAATAGTAAACGTGGTAAATTTTATCTCCTCAGTAAAGGGTAAATTAGATTAATTTATGTTAAATCTAAGTGATAAGGTCATAATTATTCATAATAATTATAATTTAATGAATAATTTTCTACAATTATCACCAAAGAATTTAAATTTAGTTATTTAATTAATAATTGTTCTTGAAAATGACTTATATATTATTTAAATCAAAGATAGTTACAAAATGTCACACTCATTGTTTTTAATATCTTTTATGTGTCCACATGGGGAAAAGTAAAATATGAATGAACATAAATTTTTATTGTTATATTAATGAGATTATTTCATTGTTAAAATTTATTTTGAATTTTTATAAATTATATAATTACCTTAAATGCTTCTCTAATGATAAAACAGTATTTATTTAATTAATAGAACATTAAAATTATTGATTTTAAAAATATTAATTTTGATATATTTTGGATTATTTAATGTTTTTAACAATTTTTATAGATATATGATATATTAGAGTTGTAAAAAATAATAATATTCAAATCTATGCCTTTTTCTTGATGTACTTGAAGTCAAATTAAATGAATAGTGACAAAATTGACATTAATGATAATTTATCAAAATAATATTATATTAAATTATTTAAAAATCATTAAAATGTTATATTCAACCATGTGAGTGGAATATATCTTAAAAAATTATAAATTTTCTATTTATGATTCATTTTTATATTTATAGTAACATTATTAACCCTTTATAATTAAAATAATGGTTACTATTGTTAATGTTAAAAATAAATAACCAAGAGGTTAATCAAAAAGATAAGGTTTAAAATGACACATAAACTTATTTGAATTATATTTATTAATGATATTAACACCCTATACTATATTATATTTTAATAACTTTCCATTTGGATTCATTTGGAATGATAAATGAATTTGTTATAATTTAATATTTTGAGAAATTCCAAAAGTTCCCTCACCTCAATTACAAAAAGGGACATCCTCCTTCACGTATTTACACCACTTTTAGCCATCTAGATCAACAAAAATCTGTCCATTTATCTTTTAAACATACTAATTTAAGTTATTGAGGTTATTTCCCTTCCGAAATACCTACCCTAGGTCCCTTAAGATAATTTATAAAGGATCCCCTTTTTAGAAGAGGTAATTGTCTTTACCAACTCTTTCAAAATTATTTCTTCTACGTCCTCTTCATGTGTTGTTTACATCACAAATTAATAAATCCAGTATAATAAATATAATTATATTTTATTATTGTTATTAAAAAAATTTATTACACATTTTATCTATCCTATGAAAAATAAAAGCATTGTGTGTGCGTATGTATGTCTTACCGTCTCCACATAGTGGTGTAGTTTTTTTCCATGAACACTATACAAGGATGGTTATAATGATGGAAATGGTGTATATATATGGTTATTATGACATTATAGTGATTATTTATAATTAATATATCAACTACTTCCTTACCATTTCAATCATTAATGATATCATCGCTCGTGCGTACACGATGTGATGTGATTCATTTTCTATTTTTGAACATTCAAGAATAGTTCTAAAACTATATTTAATGATTAAATATGCTATTTATAACATTAAAATAATTCTTAACATTACGGATCTATATCCTCTCCGAAATAATTAGTACAGTCGTGACAAAATATACATTAGAAAACAAGGCGATTAACACCCGAAACAATGAAAATGGTGAAATATTATTAATGGACGAGTGTTATGATGTTATAAAAGGATCATATAAGGTAATATAACTATGGTTATGGGTATATAATAAATTAATAACATTATTTAAATCATTATAAATTAAGATAAATTATGCACCACTAAAGGTAAGTTTGTGGTAAGGTATTTTCAAATCAATTTTCATTCATTAGGTTAAACTTCTACTTCGTTGATTATGTCATTATAATATTATGTGTGAAATGAATTTTTATTGTCTTATGTTGTATTTAAACTTTTTTTTATTTTTATTTACATCCTATACACGTGATTGACAGATTTTATTATTTCCTAAACTATATACTATTTTTACATTCGGTGTTTACTTTCAATGTTATTTGAGTAACTAGGAAAATAATGTTAAATTAGTTTCTTTTACTCAATAAAAATATCTGTTGATAATGATTATTAATTCATGAATTAAATTGATCATTTGGATATATGATTAAGTCTTTGGAAATGAAATAAAAGGTAGGTACCATATATATAAAAACCCCTTGATCCATTGGTAGTCTCATGAGATGAATAAGTTTTCAAAATTAAAAGGGTTTTTTTGCATAAAGAATAAACTTTCATGTGAAATGTCTTGATGGTAAATTTATCATGTGACTTGGAAACACAACATACAATAATTAAGAATTTTCTTTATTAATATTTTAGTAGTTATTATCCATGAGATTTTCACTATGATATTATCCATAGATTTAGATTGTGCACAAGTTATTGATTAAATGGAATTTGTTTACAATTATTTACATTTCCATAATTTTTATGCATTATCCTCTTATTATAGGAAATATATTGACTAAATGTCATGTTTTTCAATAATCTTACCTTTCTATATTGATTTTTCCTTATAAATTCAACATATCTTCCACTATATGTAAGTATTATTCGGAATCTAAGCTCACCCTTTTATTTGTTATCTTTTCTCTAGGATATAAAGTTGAAATATTTGAATGAGTTCAAGGATGAAAATTACATTCCATTTTATGTTTTATTTTTAGTTACAAATTTAATAAGGGTTCCATTTATATATCTATTTCTTCAAGACTACTAAATGGATCGATCATTGTTGATGTGATCACTTGTACATAGTGATAATGTAACGAATTAAGAAATTGGCTCTAGGATACAATGGTAAGGTTCATTGCATGGAGTTTTGTCAGTATGGAAAGTTACTACTAGAGTTTCTTAGTAGAATTCTCTAAGATAGAATCTCTTTTTCCTGCCTTGACAAAAAAATAGTAGATGTTTTCTTGGACTGATCAGGGTCAGAGATTCTTTGAGGAGCTAAGGTAGAGGTTGATCAGTACTATTATTTTGTGACTACCAGAGGAGGGTGTTGAGTATGTTGTTTTTTTATGCCTCTAGAGTTAGTCTTGGATGTTATTTGATATAAATATGGGTAGTGATTGCTTATGGTTTACAAAATTTGAATCCCTGTGAGAAGAATTTTGCAACCCATGACCTAGAGTTTGCAACTATAGTTTTTTTCCTGAAGATGTGGAGTCATTATCTTTTGCGTCACCATTTCATTGGTTACTCAAACCTCTAGATTCTCAAGTACATCTTCACCAAAATAGATCTTAACCTGAGATATAGGAATTGGTTGGAGTTCCTAAAACACTATAATTTAGAGTTAGTATACACTCCATGAAAGGGAAATGTTGTGGTATATTTCCTTAGAAGGTAGTCCTATTATATCTCAGTGTAGGAGGCATCTGAATAGTTTAATTTATTTTATTTGACCCTAGTGAAGGAGATATGTGTAGTTAACCTTCAATAAATAGAGTTTATTCCTACACTACTTCAGTGTGCGAGAGAATCTAAGTTGGGAGATATTTACTGTGAGGTATTTTATGACCATATATCCTCAAGAGATTCAATAAATGGATTTTATGAAGGTTGGGATCACATCCTCCTTTTATAGGGATATATGGTAGTTTTGATCATGTTTCATGAGGAGGTTTTGAGGTAATTTCATACCTTACATTTGTAAATACATCCAAGTGTGTAAAATATATTCAAGGAACTTTGTTGATAGTTTTGTTGGGATGGAATCAGGTGGAGAGTTGCTGAGTTTGTCTCTTGGTGTCTCACATGTCAGTAGGTAAAGTTTGAACATCAAGTTCTAGTAGGTTTTACCCAACCTATTGAGATACCGGAATGAAAATGGGATGGAATATATATTGATGTTTTTTTTTGATTCCATGGATATATAGAGTCCATAATGCTATATACTTGATTTTTGAATGACTTACCAAGTCAATACACATTCTTTCTATCTGAGAGAAATGTTTAGTTTAGAGTTTGGAGTCGTTGTATGTGCATGAGATCATTTGGATTCATGCATTATTAATGAATATCTTCTCTGGAAGTGATGATCGGTTCACATCATGATTGTGAAGATTATTATTGGATACTTTTAGGACCCAGTTATGAATGATCATAGTATTTAATCCCCAAAAGGACTAGTGAACCAAGTGGACCATATAAGTTTTGGAGGATATACTAAGAGTTTGTGTCTTGGACTTTAGTTGGATCTGGGAGGATCACATTCAATTTGTAATTTTTTCCAATAAAAACTGCAACCACTCTACTATTGGTATGTAGCCTTTTGAGGCCCTGTTTAGGAGACCCTACAGGTCACCCTTGTGCTAGACTGAGATTGGAGATACATATCTTGTTGTTCCAGAGTCAGTGCGGGAGATGAAAGAGAAGGTTCCGGTGATCAATGCATGTTTGAGTACGTACCAAAACTGAAAAAATATATTACATAGACTGAATTCATAGGCCTATAAAGTTTAAATAGGTATATCATGTTTTCCTGAGAGCCTACCCACGATGAGGATTTTGAATGTTTCTTCATGGAATTAAGTTATCCCTAATGTTCATCGGGTCATTTCTAATCTAATGAAGGGTTGGGGATTTTTCATATCTCTTATCCTTTCCCCCACTATTATAATGAGTTCTTTATTTCTTACATGTGTCATAGATTTGGAGATATATACCTGACCTTATGAAGATTATTGACTAGGGTGAGTTGTACATCGAGGAAGGATCCTGTAAATACCCTTACTCCAATAACCCGTAGTTAGTGTCTACTTTATTACATAGGAACTATATTCAAGGAATCAACTACTGAAGGACTGAATATTTTACTAGTATTTTTAAAATAGATACATACTTTAAATTCACATTAAAATTGAATACATATAATGCACAAAGTGTTTTATTTGTGAATGTCATATTTCCTCTTAGCATATCTTTGCATATTAGTTACAAAACGCTTCTCGGTATCTTGGGGAAAATAAACCATAAGAAAGGGGTGATATCAGATACTTAGTAAGGGTAATAAAATAGTATAAGATTTTATGAATAAATAAACATAATAAATATGGAAATGTGAATTACTAAAACACATGCCAATTAATTAAAAACATGATCATAATATAGGAAAATAGATTATTATCAAATAAATCCATATAAATAATCACATGAGATTGAAACATATCCGTGGATATTCCAACTAATTGAATAATAACATGGAAATCAATAATTGATATCATAATGAGTGAATGTGTAATGTTGAACATATAAAAAATGCCTTCAAGACCTTTTACAAGACATTTTAAATCAGTAGGTAAAAACTAGTCTAATTTGTCATACTAATTTATCTCATGAAACCTATCGATTTATCAAGGGGATATGTAATTTCAAGACTCACCCATAACTTAATAAGTCCAATTCATTCCTAATATGAAATCAATGAAACATAATCAACATAAATATTCATATTGGGAAACTAACATAAGAAATTTTATTACTTACCCCTAATCAATAAACATAATCATAAACCATTTACAGTAATATGAAGAATGGTATAAAAATAATAAATCCTATCCAAACTAGTCATAAAATATCTAGATGAATAATAAGGATGATATAAATATAATGTATCCCTAATTAATAATATTTATAATATAGGTTTGATGTTGTTGATGAATATAAATACCACAAAAATGTTATTAAAAACTTTACTGAGGAAAATATACTTTTCACTTTGAAAATATTTTTAAAAATAAATGTTAATAAAATATTTTGAATATAATTTTCATTGAAAATAACCTTTTTAACTTATTAATGAATATTTTAAACATTTATTTGTTAGGATGATGATAAATTCTATACATGTCATACATGGTAAGACAAATATCCCTTTCACATTTTTAGTAAAATCCAAACGGGACTATTTTTGAAAATGACATAAAGATTCTATTCAAAACATTTTAAAAAATTCAAACATGGTTAAAAATGACATTAATAAATCATTTTTATTATGTTAAAAAATTTGAAAACATTTTCAGAAAACATGGTTTTGGAATAAAAGTAATTTTCGACTGAAGAAAGAAATGAAGTTGTATTTTCTTAAAAAAACATATCAATAATTTTATCTACCAAAGAGTGTAAAAATTGTAATATTAATTTAAAAGTTCATCAATAATCATAGGATAATGAAACAAATTTATTTTATGATATAAATATCAAATAATTCCACCAAGAGATACTTAAGCATAAACAATCCTGAATCATGATGATATTGTGAAATACACCCTTACCACTTTGGTAACGTTTGAATCACATTACCCATGAAAAAAATCTTAAAATTAAACTTTAAATACTATTAAGATAAATATATTCATGAATAACATATCAAAAAAGTAATTATATACACCACGCAATGGAATAAGTGGTGAATATGGGATATGTCTCATGGAAGTAAAAGTGAGATGAGACACCCTTACCTCATGTTAGACTTCCTTAGTATGTTTCCAAACATACTGTATAATGGTTTTAAGAAATTTATTTAGTTATACCATAACCATATTAATATTTATAATATCATATATGATCCTCTTATAACATTTTACAACCATTTTGTTAATAATACTCCATTATTTTCGTTATTTCAGGTGTTAATTGTCTTGTTTTATCATGTGTTTTTTGTTATGAAAGTTACAATTATTATAGATTGGATATAGATAAATAATATACAGAATTATATTAATATTATAAATATCATATTTTATCATTATATTCATTTTTATAATCATTCTTTATGTTTCTACATGGAAAATGAATCTCATCACTTTTTGAAGACAGTAGTCCATACATACGCACGAGGGACAATATCGTTCCCTTAATGGGTGAAAGGATAAAGAAATATATGATATAATAATTTTTCCATAATTTATATCTATCATATATATCACCTGTATTCATTAAATTTCTCCTTATTACTTTATATGTAAATCATAAGTGAAAAATAAATCACATCGCTTCGTTAGGCGGTAGTCCGCCATAAAGATGACGGATGTTATCGCATTTTAAACAGAATGGAATGTAAAAGGATATATGTGATATTATAAAAAAAATTAGTGTAATTATATCATAAATATTATATATATATATATAATTCACCATTATATCCAACTGTGAGATGTTTTGATAGAAAATGAGTTATATCAGTTCGTGTGGCGGTAGTCCACCGTACACACGATTGAAAATTTCATTTCCCATTTGATAGAAGTGAAGATAAATAAATATTATTAGATAAAAATAATAACATGTAATTATATATTATATTCCTTTTCTATTATATTTTAATTTTTAATACATATTTAAAGGTGGAAATAATAATGAAAAAGGGAGAGAGATTTGTTAAGACGATTACCCTCTATTAGAAAAAACTCATTTGGATATCTTTTTAAGAACATTAGAGTTGGTATTTTGGGAATACCAGATACTACATAAGGTGTATAAATATGTTTTTGAAGTATTTTTTTTCTTGTTTTGGACAATCTAAATGGATTTATAGGTGTAAATAAGTTAGGGGAGTGAGTTCCTTTTTATAATTGAAAAGGAACGGTATTTTTTGTAAATACCGAAAACTATACAATAATGGGAATCCCCTCTCACACCAAGTGGCTCAAAAAAATATAATTACAGGTTTTTAGGGATTATATGGTCAATCCAAACCTCCAACTCACATAAAAAACATTTTTTAAATATTTTTTTTCTTAACTTCTAAGTATCCTTACTTTCTCAATTTTAATTTTTCACTATAGTAAGTAGCCTTTTTAACCTGGGTAATTTAAACATTGAGAAAAAAAATAAAATGATCCTTATTAGATAATTTCTAACAAATTACTATAAATATGAAATCCAATTTATCAAATAAAAATCCTATTTGTGTTGAAAATTAATTTTAACACAAGCGCATGTAACGTGCAAAAACATTGTTTTAACCTTAATCATGGTAGTAGAGATTTAACTCTTTAGAGATCAATATAGTCACTATAAAATAACATCTGGACCTTTATTATACTATTTTTGATATTTTTAAACATTTAAAAATCACTTTTAATAAGATAATATTTTTATGAATTTTAAAACATTTAACAAAATATCATTTAATATAAAATAACATTAATGTTAATTTTGACATTATTCGTTTAATTTGAATTTTAAAAATATCAATAAAATTATAAAATTAGAATATATGATGTTAAAAAATGTATAAAATTATATATTTATCTAAAAAATTAATGTAACGTAATAATTCCTTAAATTTTTTATATTTAATATTTTTAGTATCATTTATTTTATATTTCTGTTAATTAAATAATTACTACATTGGTGTTTCTTAAGCATTTAAAGTAATTATATGATTAATAAAAATTAAATATAAATTACCCATATAAAATTAATTTCATTATTCTCAAAATTACAACAAATATTCACTCATATATTTATTTTTTTCTTTGAGAATGCAAAATTGAAATTTAAAATCAAGAGGGTGGCATTTTGTCTTTTTCTTTACTTAAATCATTATATAGGACACTTTGAAGGAAAAGTGTCCCAAAAACTCATAAAAACTGATCCTAATGTGATAAGGGTCGAAATATGGCCACCCAGTATGAATTTTATAAGTTTTTAGGTCATTTTAATTCGTATATTTTTAGTTTAACCACAAGGTAAACTCATTTTAACCTCAATTGTGGTAACTATATTTTATTGTATTTATTGTTCACTAAAAAAATTATGTTTTCCTTATAATTTAATATTAATTATATTTATTAAAAACATTTAATCCATTTTATAAATTTAAACTCATTTAAGTAACAATATTTAATTTAAAATTAAACCCATAGACGCGATGAAAAAGCGGTTTTCAAAAGAGAAACTTCTCATAAGTATAAAAAGTTTTAATATAAAAAATCTATATTAAATTGACTAAACTGACCTAAATTTTAGATATTATAATATTATAGAACCAATTTTACTTTAAAAAAATTAAACCAAAATGGAACCTTTACATGATTTAAAAAATGTATTTTTCAATAAAAACCTTCATTTTTCACTGTTCGTAGAAAAATGAAAATTTTCATAAAAATATAAAAAATTAACCATAATATTATTTTGATACTTTGATTTCATAAAATAATTTTATTTTATTAAATAAATTTTCTAAAATTGGTAAAATTAGTTTTAAAATATGTGTACAAGATATGATAAAACAGCCTTTTAGAAAAATATAGTTTTCTTTAAAAACATTTATTTTTTTCAAATGATTTTTACTATATTTATAATTAATATATAACCATTTAATTTATTTTATACATGTGTAAACCATATAATTTTAAAATTTTATTCATTCTTATTCATACCCACAAATTAACGGTAAGGTTATAATGGTGTTTAAATAATAATATTTTTATAGGGTATCATGTTTTGTTAAAAAGTGGTGTTGTATGCATCGGAAGATATCAAAGAGATTTAATTTATTTAAAATATATATATATCATAAAGTCTTGGGGTGTTACACACTCTTCTAATATTAGTGTTTTGTGTCATATACGCTCTCAAACATGATGTTCCTATTTTAGAATCTCAGGGTGTTACATTCTACCCCCTTAAGTAAATTGCATCCTCAAAATTTAATCTTGATCTTAGTAATGAAGGTTTTAACATTTGAAAATACCTTATTTGAAAATATAGATCATAATATTTGTTAATAAAAATTACAATTGATAAGAGATAAAATAAATTATGGAGGTCATATAGAATAACAAATTACTATGTTTCTAAGTAGGAAAACATTTATGGGAAGTGAAGATGTGGACATGGAATAAAAGTTTTAATAATAATAGAGAGTAATAGAGATCATTGATCAAAATAAAGTAAATTATCTGGGAAATTTAATGACCACCAAGCCATAAATTTTTTATGAGTAAAAATACCATCGGTTCATCAAAAATTAAGGTATAAGGATAACATTTTTTATTCAAGATCATTTTCCTATAGTTGAGTAATTATTTTAACATTTGGACTATGAAAATAAGTAACTATAATTACTTGAAATATATAATTTCGACATTTAATAAATTCCCACTAAAATCAAATATTTTTCTCCAAAAAATGAGTGTTTGAGTAGAATGTTTCCTGCCTAAATCATTAAAATTAACTTTTAATAGGTCATAAGATGTATAAAATAATGAAAAGTCCTTCGTCAAATATTTTCCAAAACCAATATTGTTAGAATGAGTTATCTATAAAAACCCAAATTTCATCTTAATCAATTCAATAAATAGTTATACTTAATACCTTTCCAAAATATGTCTGAAAATTTTCAATGTCCTAAAATTTCGAAGGGAAGTTACTAAATTTCAAAAATCATTATATTCATTAAACATCATGAAGTATCTCTTAATTTCTCATACCAAATTTGTGAATACATTAATCCCTATAAAATATTAATTAAACATTCATACTTAAAAAAATAAAATCTCATTTTTTCAAATATATTCTATAAATCTAGACATTCTTTAAACTAAAAAAAGATAACATAAATCACTAACAAATTTTAAGGTTACCAATATTATATTTATCATTAATATCTCAACATAGAACACATATTAAAGGATAACCTCCCACAATAATGTGTTTTTAAAAAATATAAACTTTCCACTGTATCAATTTTCTTGTTCTTCAGTACCATTCGACATATATATTAAAATCTTTATATAAAAACAACTCTAGTGAAATCCTTATATGTTTTGTTATTTTTATCATTAATTAAATACTTCTATAATATAATTATTGAATCCAAATTCATAGTAACTTATATTATTTTACTTCATCCAAATTAGTAGAATAATCTTCACCATGATCCCTTAGCTTCTTATAAGGTACTTTCCCTTTCTTATTGGGGGATTCATTTTCATAGTGCCCCATCTTCTTATAGTTGAAACAATAATCATAAAAGGTTTATTTCTTAACCTTGAAATTATAATCATGGTGTACTTTCTCTAAACACTTATAGAAAACTCTCATTCTATTCAAGCAAGTACCAGGTTGTTTCTTCCTACAATGATCACTAGGGGAAATTCTTATTTTCCATCTTCCATTCATCCATAATTTTCTCTGCATTCATCTTCCTCTCTTGATTCCCTTTAAAGACATAAAACTTGGATAATTATTTCTCTATATTGATATAACATGATACTATTTTCTCTTATGATGAGTATTTTGGGGAGACTAGTTCCCTTAGAAGGATAGTCTTAATCCCATCAAAGAAATGATCATTCTTACTCTTTGGATTATGTGCATTTATATGGTTATCATTCCTCCTTATAGGAGTAATTTCTAAAAAATTGAACACAATAGATTAGATCATAACATTATGAAGTATAATTTATAATCACAAAACTAGTGAAAAACATAAGAATAAATTAAAAAATTTATGCATGGCTAATATCATAATCATAAAGATGTTTCCTTTGGGAAATCCTTAAAATCATAAACATATTTTCAAATCCTTTATAATGGTTTGTAAATAAAATATTAATTAACCAAAAAATATCCCCCATGAGTGTAAAAAGGTGCAGAGTAAGGTCTATTTTCATGTACTAGGTAATTCTTGAGTTAAGCCCGATGCACCTTTTTAGAAGTTATTACTCCTAAGTACATTTTTGTGATAACTAAATTCATTTGAAGTATTCATATAGGGATATATTTCTAGAAAAACCACATAATCATTACCTTACCAAAATTTTTGGATGTTATATTATACTTATACTTATCCTTAATGTAATTAATAAAATTATATTTCTTGATCTATGATTTTCTAAATCCACTTCCTAAGGTTTTTACTAAACTTCCTCTGATACTAACTATAAAGATCTAAACCATAGTAACCCATATCTATAGTATAATTTATTAAATTGGAACTATATACAATGAATCTTATCTCAAATGACTAAATAGTTTATTATTTTTGGTAAAATAGATACATACTTTAAATTTACATTACAATTGAAAAATATATAATACACAAAGCATTTTATTTGAGAACACCATATTTCCCCTTAGCATAACCATGAATATCAATTACAAAACACTTCCTAGTATCATGGGGAAAATAAAACATAAGAAATGAGTGGTCTTGGATTCTTAGTAAGGGTAAGCATATAGTGGAAGATATCATGAATAAATAATCATAATCAATATGGAAAGGTGAATAACTGAAACACATACTAATTAAACAATTACTTGATCATAATATATCATGAATAAATTATAATCAAATAAATCCATATAAATAACCACATGATCTTGAAAATTATTCATGGATAACATAACTAATATAATAATCACATGGACATAAATAACTAATCTCATAATGATTTAATGTATAATGTTAGGCATCTAAAATATATTGTCAAAATGTTTCACAAAACAGTATAAATTAATAGGTAAAAACCCATCTAATTTGTCCAACTGATTTTACTCATAATACATGCGATGCATTGAGGAGATATGTAATTATAGGACCCACCCATAACATAATAATTAAAATTCATTACTCGAATGAAATGGGTGAAACATAATAAATATAAACATTTTATCAAAAAACAAACCTAAAAAATGTTAATAATTACACCAATCAATAAACATAATCATAAACCATTCAGGGTAATATGGTGAATGGTATAAAAATAGTATATCCCAGTAAAAATCATCATAAAACACCCATAGAAAAAATAATCATAATATCAATACAATATACCCCTATAAATCACAAGTACAATAAATGGTTGATGTCATTGATGAATAGAAATATCATAAAAATTCCATTAAAAACTAACTTGAGGAAGATATCCTTTTCACTTTGAAAATATTTTTAAAACAAAATGTTCACAAAATATTTTGAAAATAAACATTTAAAAATTTAAAATAATGTTTAAAAATTGATTATTCATGACAATATGAGATTTCATACATGTAATACACATTAAAATAAATATTTCTTTCACATTTTTTGTAAAATTAAAATAGAAAATTTTGGGAAAGCAACGTGAATATTCCTTTAAAAAAATAAAAAAAGTTAAAAATTGGTAAAATTTATTTAATAAATCATTTTAAGTAATTTGAAAACACTTTTGAATACATTTTTATAAAACATGTTTTTGGAAGAAAAATGATTTTCGACCCAAGAGTGAAACGAAGCCAAATTTTCTTAAAAAATGTTTTCTCGCTCATTTTAAGTACCAAAGAGTGGAAATGAGAATATTACTTGAAATTTTCATGAATAACTAGATGATAATTAAATAGATTTATTTTTTGATAGAAATTTCAAATAATTTTCTAAAGGGATACTTAAACATAAATAATACTGAATAATGATGAGATTGTGAAATACACCCTTACCACTTTCATAATGTTTGAATATTAAGCTCCATGAAAGAAATAACTTAATATTAAACTTGAAATACCATGAATATAAATATATTAATGATATAAAATATATAAAATATCATTATATACACCACACAAAGTAATAATTGGTGAATATGGTATATGTCTCATGGAAGTAAAAGTGAGACGAGAAACCCTTACCTCAGGTTCAAATTCCTTTGTTTGTGTCTAAACCTCATATATAATGGTTTTAATCAAGTTATTTATTTATATAATTTCCATATTAATATTTATAAATGTAATGGCCCGGACCTTCCTGGCCCATTACTTTGCCAAAAGTGAGGCTCCACCAAAATAGTGGTACCGTGAAGGTGACACCATGACAGTGGAACCGTGACAGTGGCACCGTGAGGGTGGCACTGTGACGGTGGCACCATGATGGTGGCACCGTGAGGGTGGCACCATGATGGTGGCACCGTGAGGGTGACGCCGTGACGGTGGCACCGTGACGGTGGCACCGTGATGGTGGCACCGTGACGGTGGCACCGTGACGATGGCACCGTGTCCCCTCGCCAAGCCTTTCGTTCTTCTTCCAGTACCCGACTTTTCCGCTCCCGCAACGTAAGATTTGACGTAAATTAAGTCTTTTACCCCTTTTAAAACCATTTAAAGCCCATAATTAATTCCTAAAAATACCAAGAGACCTTGGTGTGTAACTACCCAGCCGCGTGGTCAACCCACGACCCCCCGCGCCTTACGTGGTTTTGTGTTCTCACCTCAACCGTCTGCGGCTCTTATAAACTACGGGTTAGCCATGGTTTCTCCTTTACTCGATCACGGCTTTTCGCAAACAGCTTCAGGTGCATCGGGCGCGCCGCATTGTTATCCCTAAAGTTTCACGCCCGGCCTAAGCGTCGATCGTCGATCAAACAAGTAGGGAATTTCTCCTTCATCTCTCTCTTTTTTGTATCATGCGGGGTGGCGCGTGTTTTTGTTTCTGTGAATTTGGATAAACCAGACCTAAATAAAAATAATGAAAGAATCCTATAAGTAATGATGGGGGGGACTGTGATCATTGTTTTTGTTTATATTAAAATAATCTTTCTGAGTTGTGCTGGCTTACACGATTCTAAAAATCGAGGTCGTTGGTGGTCGTTGTTTGTGTACTAATGAACCCTTGCTGATGTTTTATAACAACCATGATTTTTATTACAACTTAAACATGATTCATTACATAAAACTTCACTTGATACAACAAATAAGATCGAGAGGTTTAGTGTCTTTGGGGCTTAGTATCATTACATAAAAACTTAAAACATGAAATACAACATCTTTATTGAAAACTTCCTTTACATGACCACTACATTCCCTCGTACTTAGCATTGCATGGGATAACCTAAGGACATGCATAAGAAAAGGGTGAGCTATAAAGCCCAGTAAGGGAGTACACATGGAATAACATGAGGAGTACAATAAATGTTAGACAATAGGCATATCAATAGAGCATAAAAGAAACATGAACATAAAGACATGATAAAGCATGATAATCATAACATGGAAATGTGGCAACAACACTTAACATTGAATTAGCATGAGCCAAGGCTCATTACACATGGAGCATGAGTAAACCCTCATTGAACATGAAGCACAAGTAAACCCTCGTTGCACTTGAATTAGCATGAGTCAATAGTCATTTACATGACGTATCATGATACTATACTTTACCCAATACATTGGAGTGCTATAAGGGCGCACCCTTCTTAAACATTTCATTTCATGCATAAGTTTGTCACATGGATCATAAAACATGGATTCATAAAACATAATCATTTATTCCACGATAAAGGAATGTAGAATTCATACATGAAACTTTAAAATCAATAAGTAAATGTGCATAAAGGTGAATACCCTTGATGGAGAAATGGTTATGGTATTCACTACACAACGACTTTGGCTTAGAAAATCGGTGCGATTTCGGCAGTGTAACGGCGTGACATAAGAATTCATAAAAATGGTTGATAAGAGAGAAAGGGGTTAATCATAATATTTACATGTAATGGACTGTAATGAGTTCATATAGATACATGTCCCAACAATTGAAATGGAATTTAGATTCATGATACAAAAGTATTGCTTGAATGTAAACGAAGAGAGAGAAGTTCCTTTCAGAATTTCGGCATAGTAACAGGTGTACATGGGAGGTATTTAATGAGAGAGAAAGGGGTCTCCCATCATTCAAACAATAAGAGGTCAGTATGGGAGAGGTGCGAAACCATACCCCAACATTCATAATTGAAATTAAAAGGTCAATACAACTTAAAGAAAATTGACAAAAAAAGGGAAAGGAAGAAAAAACCCTTACTTGGAAGTGTGCTTCCAAAGGCTAGAGAGAGGCTTCTGAGAGGCTTCTTGGGAGCTTGGGGCACCTTGAAAGGATTCTATTGAGAGTAGGGAAGTGTCTGGATGAACTCCAAGGGATTTTAGTGAGGAGGAAGTGGGAGCTTGGGTGGGTTTATATAGGAAAGGTGAGAGAATTCTATATTATTTAAGTTTGAGACCCCTTATATTAAATTAATCCAAACCAAAAACAGTCCCATGGTTTTTGCCCATGGTTTCTGGAATAGGAATGAGGAAGACAATATTTTACAAGGCCAAGGTCCGAGCTTATTAAAATATTAGGTTTGCTTATGTGGAGGTGAGTCACACTCCCATGGAAATTAATTTAAAAAGGCAAAGTGTTGAATATGTCTTAAGGGGTTCATTAATGATTTGAAAAGTATGTTAAACAAACCCAAAACCTCATTATTTTAATGATAAAACATATATTGGCCGAACATAAGGATTATGGTATTTTATTACATCACCATTGGGTCATTATGATGTCATAAAACACATTATATATTTAAACGGTATTTAATTTTTACCCAAAAATTTGACTATCTCAGAAAATTATGAAAAATTCACCGTTGGATAATTTCAACATCCTGATTCTAGAAATGACATTTATTTTATCTAAAAAATTTATAAATATGTTAATTTTCACTTTTAAAATAAAAACCAACATTTATCAAAAATTCACGGGTTTTGACAGAAATGGCTTTCAAATCTTAATAAAAAATTTAATTGCAATCATAAATTTATAAGATCATTTATATTTAATAAAAATTAATTTAATATTAATAATAATATTTTATTAAAATATTATTTAATTCAAAAATCCCTTAATTTAATAAAATTGAATTCTTAATTAAATAATAACTAAAAACACCATTTGTACTTTAAAAACTATTTACAATGTATCAAAAATGAATAGAAATTATATTCATTATTATATACAAAAAAATAATGTACATGAACATAGTACTACTTATTTGTTACATAACCCCTTAAAACAGCCCCATAAGACCTAAGGGTAAGGTGTGCGATGGTGACAGACTCTTGGGGTGGCTTGGATAACATCACTCGAGTGGTAATCTATAGCAACTTCCACTTTTCCCATAGACGGTCACGTTCAAACTTGACATAATGAAGCTCAGTTTGGGCTTGGTCAAGGGTGAAGCCCAAAGATGCCACCTCTTTTCCATGCTCCGACAAATGGGCTTCGTATGGGGCAATTCTACTGGATGAGGCCATCACTTCCTTTTTCTGAGTAAAAATTGGGTTTGTTAAAGCTTTATATTTATACTAATCATGTGATCATTGTTCAACGGCTATAAAAGTAATGGTCACAACTCTTATCATAAAACCAAATAAGTTGACATCTTATAAAAACATTTATTTTTATAAATATACAATTAACTGGATCAAGAGGGATTTTCCATTAATGAAACTTTGGTTCGTTACCATATTCCCCCCTTAAGAAATTTCACCCTCGAAATTTTCCTTTTACCACACTAAAACAAATGTGGGTAACTCAGCTTCATCATATCCTCCGATTCCCAAGTTGCTTCTTCAAACTTGTGGTTTCTCCACAACACCTTGACGAGGGGCATTGTCTTATTTCGTAGAACTTTTTCTCTATGATCTAAGATCTTCACTGGTTTCTCCTCATAAGAAAGATAATCTTCCAATTGTACCACCTCAGAAGAGAGTACATGTGAAGGGTCCGGTATGTACTTCCTTAAGAGGGATACATGAAATACATCATGCACCTTGGCCATAGTAGGTGGAAGTGCTAGTAGATAGACCACGGCCCCAACACGATCAAGAATCTCGAAGGGGCCGATGTACCTTGGACTTAACTTCCCTTTCTTTCCAAACCTCATGACCTTCTTCCACGGAGATATGCGTAAAAACACCATGTCTCCAACTTTAAACTCAAGGTCTCGTCGACGATTATCTACATAACTATTCTGTCGACTCTGGGCTGCCTTGATATGCTGCTGAATGGTTTTCACCTTATCCGCTATTTCTTCGACCATTTCTGGTCCAAGAATCTTATGTTCACCGACCTCATCCCAACATGCCGATGTTCTGCACCTTTTCCCATACAGGGCTTCATATGGTGCCATTTGGATGCTCGAGCGGAAACTGTTATTATAAGAGAACTCAACCAGAAGAATATGTTGATCCCATCCTCCTTTAAAGTCCATTGAGCACGCTCTCAACATATCCTCAAGTGTTTGGATAGTCCGCTCGGATTAGCCATCAGTTTGAGGATGATAGGCCATACTGAAGTTCAGTTCAGTATTCAGAGCATGTTGAAGACTCTTCCAAAACTTAGAGGTGAATCTTGGATCTCGGTCAGACACAATAGATAGTGGTACTCCATGCAACCTTACCACTTCCCTGATATATATCTGTGCCAGTTGATCCAATGAGAAATTCTCCTGAATAGAAATGAAGTGTGTAGTCTTTGTAAGACGATCCACAATAACCCAGATTGCATTGTTGCCATTGGATGTCCTTGGAAGTCCGGTGACAAAGTCCATGGTGATGTTATCCCATTTCCATTCTAGTATGGGCAATTGTTGCATCATCCCCTTAGACTTATGCCTCTCTTCCTTCACTTGCTGACACACCAGGCACTTTTATGTATACTCAGCGATCTCCTTCTTCATATTATCCCACCAAAAGTTTTCTCGGAGATCTCGATACATCTTTGTGCTCCCTGGGTGAATAGAGAAATTTGAACTATGTGCATCATCCAAAGTTCCTTCTTCAGCTCTGGACTTGATGGAACACATATTCTTTTCCCAAACCACACAATTCCTTCTTCATTAAGATTAAACTCCGAGGATTTCCCCTTTTTGATAGCTTCCACTTTTTCTTGAATTCCCACATCATCCTTTTGATCATCATTTAACCTTTCCAAAAGAGATGGTTGAGAAATCATTTGTGAAAGGATTGATGATGTTCCCTTCTTTATGATTCCTACATCCATCTTCATCAAGTCTAAGAAGATTGGATACCTCTCAATTCTTATCATTGATAGAATCGTTGGATCCTTTCTACTTAGGGCATCTGCCACCTTGTTCGCTTTCCTAGGGTGGTAATGTATTGAACAGTCATAATCCTTGATGAGCTCTATCCATCTTCTCTGGCGCATATTAAGCTCTTTCTGTGTGAATATATATTTAAGACTCTTGTGGTCAGTATATATCTCACATTTCTCTCCATAGAGATAATGCCGCCAGATTTTCAATGCAATGATCACAGCCGCCAACTCTAGATCATGCGTTGGATAGTTTCGCTCATGGATTTTCAACTGCCTTGAGGCATAGGATATCACTTTATCATTCTGCATCAACACACATCCTAAGCCCTTTTTCGAAGCATCACTGAATACCACAAAAATCTCCCCACTTGTGGGTAAAGTGAGAACGGGTGCAGTGATAAGCCTCCTTTTCAACTCCTTGAAGCTTTCTTCTCATTCATCACTCCAATCAAACTTTACTCCATTTCGAGTTAGCTTGGTAAGAGGGTTGGACAATCATGAGAAATTTCTCACAAATCGTCGATAATATCCAGTTAACCCCAAGAAGCTACGTATATCCATTACCGATGTTGGCCTCGGCCATCCCTCAATTGCATCTGTTTTGGAGGGGTCCATAGATATCCCATTGGTTGTGATGATATGGCCCAAGAATGATACCTCCTTCAACCAGAACTCACACTTTCTGTACTTTGCATAGAGCTTCTCCTTGTGCAAAGTCTCTAGTATAGTTCTTAAATGCTCCTCATGATCCTCCTTGGTTTTGGAGTATATTAGAATATCATCTATAAAGACTACCACAAATTTGTCACGGTAATCTCTAAAGACTCTATTCATCAAGTCCATGAATATTTCTGGAGCATTGGTGAGTCTGAAAGGCATTACTATGAATTCATATTGCTCGTATCTTGTACAAAAAGCAGTCTTGGGGATATCTTCCTTCATCACCCTTACTTGATAATATCCAGACCGCAAGTCCACCTTGGAGAAGTATTGTGCTCCACGTAACTGATCGAACAAGTCATCAATTCGTGGGAGTGGATACTTATTCTTTATCGTGATTTTGTTAAGTTCATGATAATCAATGTAGAGCCGTATTGACCCATCCTTCTTCTTGACGAAGAGGACTGGTGCACCCCATGGTGAAGCACTTGGGCGTATAAACCCTTTATCCAGATTCTCCTGTAGTTATTCTTCAGCTCTTCAAGCTCAAAAACAGCCATTCTATATGGATTCTTGGATATTGGTAGTGCCCCAGGTATAAGTTCAATTGAGAACTCAACATCTCTTCTTGGAGAAAGACCAGGCAGTTCCTCGGGAAACACTTTAGAGAATTCCATCACTATAGGCATTTCTTCAAGGATGGTTTCTTCTTTGGACTCAATCATCTGAGCCAGATACGCGTTCTCATAGGGCAGTAATATCCATGTTTGAGATGATGGAGCTAAAGGAGATTCATCATCATCCTGACACTTGTAAAGAATCGGGGGTCGATTCTCCATATGGAGTGTGATTTCCCTCTCCCGACAATTTATGTTGGCTCTATATAAGGAAAGCCAATCCATGCCAAGAATTGCATCAAATTCCACCAGAGGGAGTATGACGAGGTTCGCCAGGAAATTCAATCCACAGATTATAACAGGGGAAGACTTATATTCATGGGATGCAATGATTGCCCCATTTTCCATACTCACCGACATCTTTACTTCCATGATTTGTGGTGGTGTTGGGATTATTCTACTAAAATTTTGAGATATAAAAGAATGCGTAGAACCTGAATCAAAAAGTAAGTTCGCTATTCTTGAATGAATAACTAGAGTACCTATCACCACTTCGTTGTCGGAGTTCACTTCGGTAGAAGTGATGGAAAACATTCTTCCTTTCTGTCTTGGGGGTTATTGGTTGCCTCAGATAACCCTTGGATTAGGGCACTGATTTGAAAAATGACCCGGTTCTTTGCATTTGTAGCATAGAACAACGCGTTGAGTTTCGAATGGAGTGTTCCTCTCCTCTATCGCAGTCGCGGGTCCTTCTTGCCGACAGTTAATAGCTAGGTGCCCTTCTCTTCCACACCTGAAGCATTTTCTCATCCCCTTAAGGAAATTTCCAGGGTTCTTCTTTCTGCACTTTTGGAAAGTGGGGTGCTGGAACTTCTTAGCGCCGTTGGATTTATCCATCAGACCACCAGCATTGAAGTCTAAGTTACGCTTCTTGTCCCCGTGATACCCCTGTGATTCTCCGATCTCCATTTCAACCTTGAGGGCACATCGGACAATTTCCTCATAGCTGTCTAAGTCATGGATCGCTAATGCTTTCCGCAAGCTAGGCTTTAGCCCACCAAAGAAGCGGTCAACCTTGCATTCGGGGGTCACGACGAAGCCGGAATCATATCGTACAAGCCTTGTGAAGTTTTCCTTGTACGCTCCCACAGATTATTCATCTTTTTTCTTGAGGGAAAGGAAGTCCCTTTCCATCTTAAGACGGAGGGTGTGCGGAAAATATTTATCGAAAAACATCTTCCAGAATTCCTTCCATTCCAAAGCCTCGATCTCCTCCTCAGGCTTTATATTGTTGATCAACGTCCACCATTGATTAGCTTCACCCTCCATACGATAAGCAGCTAGGAGAACCTTCTCTTGTTCAGAACATTGAAGGATAGAGAATATCTTTTCAATGGAGTTGATCCATTGTTCAGCGATCGTGGGATCGAATGATCCACTAAAAGTAGGCGGCCTTTGCCTCATGAATCTCTCGATAGTGACTTGTTCCTTCTTAGGGGGGTTTGGACGTTCCTCTTTACCCGTGTTTCTATTCAAAACTTGAGTTAGCTGAGAGAGAAGCGTGACAAAGTTCGCAATTCCCGCTCCCATTGGATTGGGCATCTCATTAGTACAATCATCACACTGATCTTCACAACGGTTGTTAGCCTGAGTCCTCCTATTACCGGCCATTGGCTGGAATAAAAGGAAAGTTATGGATAACACAAAAAGGGTAATCCAAAGACAAAATTTGGTGACTTATAAATAAACTTTAATTTCTTCAACTCATGAGTCTATAGGATTCAATCTAGGATTTTCATGATCAACTTTCTAACATATATTCTTAGGGGAATTTTTCCCTTAATAAGGGTTCATACTAAGATTGTGAATTTATCAAAACATATCCCCCGGGAGTGTCGTAACCAAGAGTGTAGAAAGGCCCATTTTCATGCACCAGTTCCCGTTCGAGTCTAGCTCAAAGTGGTGTTTTCGGTTTTTACCCCTAGGATACATCTATGCCCGAGCCGGCTATACCTGCTCATATCCAGACAGGGATGTATTTGTTTGATAAACCACTTACTTAGTATTTACCAAATCTCAGGGATGTTTTTATTATACTTAGTCTTGTATCTAAGGCTTTACTAGGGTTTTCCTAATCCCAAAAATAACTAAACCTATCCTCTGATACCAACTATGACAACCCTGCTTTTTATTACAACTTAAACATGATTCATTACATAAAACTTCACTTGATACAACAAAGAAGATTGAGAGGTTTAGTGTCTTTGGGGCTTAGGATCATTACATAAAAACTTAAAACATGAAATACAACATCTTTATTGAAAACTTCTTTTACATGACCACTACATTCCCTCGTACTTAGCATTGCATGGGATAACCTGAGGACATGCATAAGAAAAGGGTGAGCTATAAAGCCCAGTAAGGGAGTACACATGGAATAACATGAGGAGTATAATACATTTTAGACATTAGGCATATCAATAGAGAATAAAAGAAATGTGAACATAAAGGCATGATAAATAATGATAATCATAACATGGAAATGTGGCAACAACACTTAACATTGAATTAGCATGAGCCAAGGCTCATTGCACATGGAGCATGAGTAAACCCTCATTGCACATGAAGCATGAGTAAACCCTCATTTCACTTGAATTATCATGAGTCAACACTCATTGCACATGATGTATCATGATACTATACTTTACCCAATGCATTGGAGCGCTATAAGGGCGCACCCTTCTTAAACATTTCATTTCATGCATAAGTGTGCCACATGGATCATAAAACATGGATTCATAAAACATAATCATTTATTCCATGATAAAGGAATGTGGAATTCATACATGAAACTTTACAATCAATAATTAAATTTGCATAAAGGTGAATACCCTTGATAGAGAAATGGACATGGTATTCACTACACAACGACTTTGGCTTAGAAAATCAGTGCGATTTCGGCAGCGTAACGACGTGACATAAGAATTCATAAAAATGGTTGATGAGAGAGAAAGGGGTTCCTAATCATATTTACATGTAATGGATAGTAAGTAGTTCATATAGATACATGTCCCAACAATTGAAATGGAATTTAGATTCATGATACAAAAGTATTTCTTGAATGTAAAAGAAGAGAGAGAAGTTCCTTTCAGAATTTCGGCATAGTAACGGGTGTACATGGGAGGAATTTAATGAGAGAGAAAGGGGTATCATATCATTCAAACAATAAGAGGTCAGTATGGGGAGGAACAAAACCATACCCCACCATTAATAATTGAAATTAAAAGGTCAATACAACTTAAAGAAAATTGACAAAAAAGGGAAAGGAAGAAAAAACCCATACTTGGAAGTGTGCTTCCAAAGGCTAGAGAGAGGCTTGTGAGAGGCTTCATGGGAGCTTGGGGAACCTTGGGAGGATTCTAAAGAGATTAGTCTAGAGGTTGGATGAACTACAAGGGATTTTAGTGAGGAGGAAGTGGGATCTTGGGTGGGTTTATATAGAAAAGGTGGGAGAATTCTTTATTATTTAGGTTTGGGACCCCTTATATTAAATTAATCCAAACCACAAACCATCCCATGGTTTTTTCCCATGTTTTCTGGAAAAGGAAAGAGGAAAAAAATATCTTACAAGTCCAAGGTCCGAACTTATTAAAATAGTAGGGTTGCTTATGTGGAGGTGAGTCACACTCCCATGAAAATTAATTTAAAAAGGCAAAGTGTTGAATATGTCTTGAGGGGTTCATTAATGCTTTGAAAAGTAAGTTAAACAAACCCAAAACCCCATTATTTTAATGATAAAATATATATTGGCCGAATATAAGGATTATGGTATTTTATTACATCACCATTGGGTCATTATGATGTCATAAAACACATTATATATTTAAATGGTATTTAATTTTTACCCAAAAATTTGACTGTCTCAGAAAATTATGAAAAATTAACCGTTGGATAATTTCAACGTCCTGATTCCAGAAATGACATTTATTTTATCTAAAAAAATTTCTAAATATGTTAATTTTCACTTTTAAAATAAAAACCAACATTTATCGAAAATTCACGGGTTTTGACAGATATAGCTTTCAAATCTTCATAAAAATTTTAATTGCAATCATAAATTTATAAGATCATTTATATTTAATAAAAATTAATTTAATATTAATAATAATATTTTATTAAAATATTATTTAATTCAAAAATCCCTTAATTTAATAAAATTTAATTCTTAATTAAATAATAACTAAAAACACCATTTGTACTTTAAAAACTATTTACAATGTATCAAAAATGACTAGGAATTATATTCATTATTATATATAAAAAAATAATGTACATGAACATAGTACTACTTATTTGTTACATAACCCCTTTAAACAGCCGCATAAGACCTAAGGGTAAGGTGTGCGATGGTGACAGACTCTTGGGGTGGCTCGGATAACATCGCTTGAGTGGTAATCTCTATCAACTTCCACTTTTCCCATAGATGGTCACGTTCGATCTTGACATAATGAAGCTCAGCTTGGGCTTGCTCAAGGGCAAAGCCCAAAGACACCACCTTTTTCCAAGCTCCGACAAATGGGCTTCGTATGGGGAAATTCTACTAGATGAGGCCATCACTTCCTTTGTCTGAGTAAAAAGTGGGTTTGTTAAAGCCTTATATTTATACTAATTATGTGATCACTGTTCAACGGCTATAAAAGTAACGGTCACAACTCTTATCATAAAACCAAAGAAGTTGACATCTTATAAAAACATTTTTTTATAAAGAGTTATTTAACTGGATCAAGAGGGATTTTCCATTAATGAAACTTTGGGTCGTTACATGTTTTAAATGGCTTGTTTGTGGTTGTGAACTCCTACTATTAAAAAGGATACTGGTTAATCACGTACACCCGGCTAAGTTAATTGAAATCCCTAGGATCAATCCTTCTCTGATAACCCCCAGTTAAAACACAAGAAAATTGAAATCATGGACTGTGCAAAATCTTTTAAATCTGAAAATACCGGCAAGGCCCTGCTTAGTGTTGGTGACGGTGGTTTGGTTGTTTTCTTTCACGGGCCGGTTTCTGGAGATATGGGAGGGGATTGGATCCCTTGTCATTATACTCTCGGTGGTTGTGTGAATTTGGGGATGGGATCCCTAGTTGGTATGAATTCGGAGGTTGTGAGTTTTAAGACCGAGTGGGTACTTTTTTATATCACGAATTGGGGTGGGATCCTCTATTGTTGAGAACCGGGTGTGGGAGTTATGGTTGATTCTTGACTGTTTACTTTCCTGGACTTGTTCTTATGCTTACTAGTTGCCCAGTAGTGTTTAAACTTAATTAAACATTATCGCAGAACTTGAAACAAGAATGGGAGAAATGGGTTTTGTTGGGGAAAGTCGTGACTTAGGACTTGGACGCAGTGGTGTTGTGTTCTGTAGGCTGGTTAGAAAAACCTAGGCTTTGGGTGAGTGCTTGTTACCTATATCTATACTTGTAGCTTTGTGTTTCTTATTTGCGCCCCACCCAAGTTGAGCACTTAGTGCTGAACACCCCCATTTCATGGGGGAGGGTGTTTTTTCCAACACTATTCTTAGTGGCTGGTTATTAGCTCCTTTTTTTCTCCCTTTCCTGGACAGCCCAAGTATCTTCGGGCAGGCTGTGATGTCCTGAGGTCCATTATTAGCCCAAGAACCTTCGGTCAGGGTAGTGTGGTGATTGTCCAGGTGTGTGCGGAAGGTGGTTTCCCATGTGTCTTCGGAATGAGGCCCAGGTGTCTTCGGGCGTGGCAGTGGATTTTCTAGCCCAGGTGTCTTCGGGCGTGGTGGTGGATGTTCTGGACTAGGTGTTTGCAGGTGTGGTAACATGTGATAGTTGTGGCCCATGTGTTTTCGGGCGGGATTTGGCAGTGGGACTGCATTTGGTAGTTGTGTCCCAGGTGTGTGTGGGTGGGTGTGGCAGTGGGACTGCGGTGAGAATGGCGGGATTGGTTCGATGCGTAGGATGTCTCAATAACTAGTGGGAAAGTGGCGTGGGGTACCCAAACATCGATTTGCTCTGATTATATATATTACTTGACTTGCGTTATTTGGGGAGTGTGCCTTGGTGAAGCCTGGGGTGGATAGTTTACCTTGATTAGGTGTTTGGTTTACTCTTTTTCTCACGGGACTTTAGTACGTTCCCCCACTTGTGAACGAGAGTCTTTGGTTTTCCCTACTAAGTGTACTTGTATGATCACCCTACGTATATATAAAACTTCTTTCAGGTTTCTGGGAGTAATTCGGGGATCACGCAGGACCATACTATCTCGGACCTTTGGGGAAGTTGCAGTTGTTGCTTTTCTTCTTTGGTACTTACCTTTGTAGTCACCTTTTGTACTTTGTGGCTTTAATTTTGGAACATGGATGTGGGAATGGTTTACTTTTGGCTTTACTTTTATTTTACCTTGGTGTTGATGAGTTTCATCATCTTATCTCTCGATCTTATAAAACAAAAAGGGGTAATTCCTTCCATTTGTGAGAAATTTCTATACCTTTGGTGCTAGTCGCCACTCCGGGATCTATTGAAGGCGGGTATCAGGGGTCATTATCTCTCCTTCAACTTAAAGAAGGAAGGGCCTGGAAATCTACTAATCCTTCCATCCTTTTGGTGAAGGCGGGTCGTAAAATAATGGTATCAGAGGTGATGGTTGAGTGATAGGATGGAGTCTGAAGTTAGGCACAGTAAGGATTGCATGGGATGGTAGGGCAATAGTGTTGGGTGACCTTGGTGCATGAATTAGGCCAGGGAAGACCCGCTAGGACACGGGATTTTAGGGCCCCCCGTGATCGGATGCAAGGACTCTGGACCTACCGAACGACCAAGTGAGGCCACACTGATTGTAGGGTAGAGACCCTAGGAAAGGTACATGCATCATAATGACTTGTGTTCTTGTGTTTCTGATATGTCTTGGTAATTAAGAATAAAATTAAATTTTAAGAAGTTTTGAAGACGATATTCTGCACTACTTGGGCTTAGGCATTCCTTGTTTATCTTGCAGCTATGGCACCTGGAAGGAGACCATATGTGGTACAGGCGATCGAGGACCCGAAGACTACTTTGGCCGATCAGCAGAGAGCTGATCGGGAGGAAGAGGACGACCAGTGGCAGAATACTCTTCGGGCCTTCCAGTGACAGGCCCTCAAGAAATATGAGGGAAGCACCTCCGACATGAAGACGGAAGGCTGGCTAGAGGAGCTAGTTATAGCTTTCAGCCTAATTCGGGCCCCGACCGAGTACTGGGTTCCTCTGGCCGTTAGCCAGATGTGGGGAGCAGCGCGTCAGTGGTGGACACTTTACCTGGGAGAGAGGATAGAGGCTGAGGTGGTTTGGGCGGATTTCAAGAGGGAGTTCCGGGTGGAATTCCTCTCTTCGACGATGAAGGCAGAAAAGAGACAAGAGCTACTCTCCCTCCAGCAGGGGAGTATGTCCGTGAGGGAGCTAGGGGTCAAGTTCAAGGACCTCCTATGTTTTTCTCCGGACCTCTTTCCCGACGAGGAGTCTCAGGCAAGACGTTTAGAGGAGGCGCTTCGACCCTCCCTCCAGTATGTTGTTACCCCCTTTACCCTGCCGACGTACTTGGAGGTCTAGAAGAAGGACGAAGTGGTGGAGAGGATGCATGCTCTAGGAGGAGTGTCATGAGAGGGGATCCAGCTGGGACCATCGAAGGGGAAGGCCGTCAGCACCAGGCCTCCAGCGTCAGGACCCTTTAGGTTCTGACCCGCAGGGAGCAAGCCGCCGTAGTTTCAGTTTCGATCCCCTGGTCCTCGCCCCTTTTATTCAGGCCCAGGACCGCGGTACTTCATCTGTGGGAGCCCTGGACATCTCCGAAGTCAGTGCCCGGATCGGGTGCAGTACGGCGGTGGTGGACATCCCCACCACCCGTCCCAGCAGCAGCTTCCAGCCAGACCTTTCCAGCAGCAGCAGCAAGGACAGCGAGCTCCTTCTCTTCCGAGGGCAGACGTAGGAGGAGGAGACCGACCTCAGGGCACACCTCTGGGACCTCGACTGGGGCATGGTCGAGGAGGTGGCTGGCAGCCAAGGGGCAGAGGAGCCAGGTGTGGACAGTTGCACGCCGCAAAGGCAGCAGTTCTAGCAGGGCCAGAGGTTGTTCGAGGTATGATCAGTCTGTTTAGCACTCCTACTTATTCCTTGTTCGATACCGGAGTTTCGCACTCCTTTGTTTCACCCAGTATAGCCCGTGCCTTGGGTTTAGATGCAGAGAGACTTCCAGTGCCCCTGGTGTTGAGCACACCAGTCGGAGGTCAGACCAACTTGTTGTTTGTTTGTCGGGAATGTATACTGATGATAGGACCACATCAGTCGGTTAGGGATATTCTTCTGCTACAGATTCAGCCATATGATGTCATCCTAGGCATCGACTGGCTATTTTCTGTGTGTGCCATCATCGAATGTTTCCAAAGAAGGGTTTTGTTCTTGGACTTGGATGGTCAGCGTGTTACCTTCACCGGCGAGCGGAACAGTCAGAAGGGAAACAGGCGAGAGGAACCCCTCCTCTCCTTGTTGGTCGAGCTGACAGTGGAATCAGTAGATGCTGAAATGTTGGAAGTTCCAGAGATTGTCCGTGAGTTTATGGGCGTCTTCCCTGAGGAGGTGATGACCCTACCCCCTCGGCGTGATATCGAGTTTGGGATAGACCTGCAGCCCGGCGCTCCACCGATCTCAATGGCTCCTTACTGGATGGCACCTTCAGAGCTACGGGAGTTGCGGATCCAGATTGACGATCTGATGAAGAGGGGTTATGTTCGCCCGAGTGCGTCACCGTGGGGTGCCCCAGTCTTGTTCGCAAAGAAGGCAGATGGTGGTCTCAGGTTGTGCATAGACTATAGGAGGCTGAATCAAGTGGTGATCAAGAATCGCTACCCTCTTCCGAGGATAGATGATCTTTTCGACCAACTGAAGGGGGCAGGATGGTTCTCGAAGATCGACCTGCGGTCTGGGTACCACCAGCTGAGAGTGAAAAAGGGCGAAATCCTGAATACGGCATTCAGATGCAGGTATGGACACTTCGAGTTCATAGTCATGCCCTTCAGTGTTACGAATTCCCCAGCTGTGTTCATGGGGATTATGAACTCCATATTCCGAGATTACTTGGATCAGTTCGTGGTTGTGTTCATCGACGATATCTTGATCTATTCGAGGTCATAGGAGGACCATGCAGAGCACCTGAGGACAGTTTTGGAGGTCCTCCAACATCATCAACTCTATGGGAAGTTGTCAAAATGAAAGTTCTGGACACGAGAAGTGCACTTCCTCGGGCACGTGGTGTCCGAGCAGGGGGTAGCAGTGGACCCATCAAAAGTTGAGGTGGTTGTTTCTTGGGTAGCACCCAAGAATGTGGCAGAGGTTTGTAGTTTCCTTGGGCTGGTAGGTTACTATCGGAGGTTCGTACCCAACTTCTCCTGAGTAGTAGCCCCTTTGACAACCCTTACCAAGAAGGACCAGGTTTTCGGGTGGAGTGAGCAGTGCGAGTTAGCCTTCAGCTATCTGAAAGAGAAGTTGGTTAGTGCCCCAGTGCTGAGATTACTAGAAGAAGGGGTGGCCTATGAGGTGTTCTGTGATGCTTTAGGACAGGGTCTGGGATGTGTGTTGATGCAGCGACAAGGGGTGATCTCTTATGGGTCCAGGAAGCTATGCCCCCATGAGCGTAATTACGCCACCCACGGCCTGGATCTTGCAGTGGTCGTTTTTGCGCTAAAGTTATGGTGGCACTACCTCATAGGGGAATGCTTTTTGGTATTCACAGATCAAAAAAGCTTGAGGTATATCTTCTCCCAGTGGGACTTAAACTTGCGACAGTAGAGATGGGTGGAGTTCCTCCAGGATTACAACTTCGAGATCTCTTATACTGAAGGCAAGGGCAATGTGGTGGCCGATGCCTTGAGCAGGAGGACGCAGAAGGATGCGGTCCGAGAGTCGGCGGATGCCTGGAAGGCAATGGAAGAGTTGGCTGCATTACACCTGGATGCAAAGATGGATAGCGGCAGAGGCTGCCTATATCAGATGATAGTGCAGTCATCTTTGTTTCGACAAGTGGAGGAGTCTCAGTGGGGAGACCCGGAGTGTGAAGTGATGCGTGACTGGGTTGGCCAGGGCAATGCTCCATAAGGATGGGCAGAGGATGGTCAGAACTGGATGCTTTTCCAGAAAAGGTTGTTTGTTCCAGGAGTGATGCGCGGAAAGGTTCTCAGTGAGTTCCACAACTCACCCCTGGCGGTACACCCAGGAGTATCCAAGATCTACCAGGGACTGAAAGGACATTTTTGGTGGCCCGAAGTGAAGCGAGCAGTGGAAGATTTTGTGGCAAAGTGCTTAGTGTGTCAGCAAGTGAAGGTTGAACACCGAGTTCCAGGCGGCCTACTGTAGTCTCTAGATGTCCCCGAGTTTAAGTGGGATGACATATCGATGGATTTCGTCACGGGACTACCCAAGGTCCAAGGGGGATATGACGCCATCTGGGTGGTAGTGGACAGGTTGACGAAATCGGCTCACTTTCTAGCAATCAGGGAGTCGAGTGCTGTGGATGCTTTGGCAAGAAAGTACGTGGATGAGGTGGTGTGGTTGCATGGAGTTCCGAGGTCTATAGTCACGGATAAGGATGCACGATTTACCTCGCGAGTTTAGAGAGGATTGCAGCATGATTTTGGCACCCAGTTACACCTTAGCACTTCTTTCCATCCCCAGACAGATGGACAAATAGAGCGCACCATCCAGACCTTGGAGGATATGCTACGGGCATGTGTTCTGGACTCAGGAGGATCATGGGTATGACACTTGCACCTGGTAGAGTTAGCCTACAATAATAGATACCACTCTACCATTGGTATGGCCCCGTTTGAAGCCTTGTACGGGAGGCCATGTCGTTCACTTATGTGTTGGGCCGAAGTGGGAGAGGCAGGCATCCATGGCCCGGAGGTGGTGCATAACACGACAGAGAAGGTTCAGCTCATACGGGAAAGGATGAAGGCGGACCAGGACCGACAGAAGTCGTATGCTGATACCAGGAGGAGGCCCTTGGAGTTTGAGGTTGGAGACCACGTGTTCTTGAAGGTCTCCCCTCAGCGTGGGCAGCGGAGGTTCAGCAAGGGGAGTAAGCTTTCTCCCAGGTTCATTGGACCCTTCAAAGTGTTGCGGCGGGTCGGCGAAGTGGCTTATCAGCTAGCGTTACCATCACCGCTACTGAGGATACATGATGTCTTTCATGTGTCCCAGATCCGTCGGTATCTGCACGATGATTCACACGTCCTTGATTGGGGTGAGGTGGACATCGAGGACAACGTGACATTTGTGGATAGACCAGAGATGACCGAGGATCGCAAGGAGAAGGTGCTTCATGGGAAAACCATTCCCTTGGTTCGCGTGTTGTGGATACATGGTGGACTTGAGGAGAGTACGTGGGAGAGGGAAGCACAGATGCGTACCTAGTACCCAGAGTTGTTTTATGTTTTGTTCCTTTTTGTACCTGTTGTGATAGAACATTTTGTTGTTTGTCTATGAAATGTACTGGTTTCTTTTCCTCTGATTGTGTTTGAAAAGCCTTGGCTATGGGGGAGGAGATAACCCAACCCCTAATCAAGATGCATTAAGGTGGATGCGATTAAACCCGTGCGGGCGAGTCAGTGCCGCCCAAAGCGGATAATATCTTTACATGGGGGGGAGGAGACTCCCCAACCCACATGCTTGGGCAGTTTGGCATGATATGTTGCTTGGTTCTTGACAGGGAAGTGTTTTTGGTTAGCATGGGTTCACTTCTAAGAGGTATCTTTCAAGGTGGTTGTTCAGACCCTCTCCTTCCTTCTTGGTTTGTTTTGATTCTCGAGGATGAGAATCATTTAAGAGGTATCTAATGTAATGGCCCGGACCCTCTTGGCCCATTACTTTTCCAAAAGTGAGGCTCCACTAAAACAGTGGCACCGTGAAGGTGACACCGTGATGGTGGGACCGTGATGGTGACACCGTGACAGTGGCACCGTGAGGGTGACACCGTGACGGTGGCACTGTGACGGTGGCAATGTGAGGGTGGCACCGTGACGGTGGCACGGTGTCCCCTCGCCAAGCCTTTTATTCTTCTTCTAGTACCCGACTTTTCCGCTCCCGCAACGTAAACTTCGACGTAAATTAATTCTTTTACTCCTTTTAAAACCATTTAAAGCCCATAATTATTTCCTAAAAATCCCGAGAGACCTCGGTGTGTAACTGCCCAGCCACGTGGTCAACCCATGACCCCCCACACCTTACGCGGTTTCGCGTTCTCACCTCAACCGTCCGCGGATCTTATGAAATAAGGGTTAGTCATGGTTTCTCCTTTCCTTGATCGCGGCTTTTCACAAACAGCTTTTGGTGCATCGGGCGCACCGCATCGTTATCTGTAAAGTTCCGTGCCCTTCCTAAGCATCGATATTCGATCAAACAAGTAGGGAATTTCTCCTTCGTCTCTCTCTTTTGAGTATCATGCGCGGTGGGTATGTTTTTGTTTCTGTGAATTTGGATAAACCAGACCTAAATAAAAATAATGAACGTATCCTATAAGGAATGAGGGGGGGGGGGACTATGATCGTTGATGTTGTTTATATTAAAATCATCTTTCTGAGTTGTGTTGTCTTATGCGTTTCTGAAAATCGAGGTCGTTGGTGGTCGTTGTTTGTGTACTAATGAACCCATACTGATGTTTTAAATGGCTTGTTTGTGGTTGTGAACTCCTGCTATTAAAAAGGATACTGGTTAATAACGTACACCTGGCTAAGTGAATTGAATGCCCCAGGATCAATCCTTCTCTGATAACCCCCAGTTAAAACACACGAAAATTGAAATCATGGAGTGTGCAAAATCTTTTAAATCTGAAAATACCGGCAAGGCCCGGTTTAGTGTTGGTGACGGTGGTTTGGTTGTTTTCTTTCACGGGCCGGTTTCTGGAAATTTGGTAGGGGATGGGATCCCCTGTCTTTATACTCTCAGTGGTTTTGTGAATTTGGGGATGGGATCCCCTGTTGGTATGAATTCGGAGGTTGTGAGTTTTAAGACCGGGTGGGTACTTTTTTATATCACAAATTGGGGTGGGATCCTCTGTTGTTGAGAACCAGGTGTGGGTGTTATGGTTGATTCTTGACTGTTTACTTTCCTGGACTTGTGCCTATGCTTAATAGTTTCCCAGTAGTGCTTAAACTTAATTAAAAAATTTCACTGAACTTGAAACAAGAATGGGACAAATGGGTTTTGTTGGCGAAAGTCGTGACTTGGGACTTGGACGCAGTGGTGTTGTGTTATGTAGGCTGGTTAGAAAAACCTAGGCTTTGGGTGAGTTCTTGTTACCTATATCTATAATTGTAGCTTTTTGTTTCTTATTCGCGCCCCACCCAAGTTGAGCACTTAGTGCCGAACACCCCCATTTCATGGGGGAGGGTGTTTTTTCCAACACTATTCTTAGTGGCTGGTTATTAGCTCCTTTTCTTCTCCCTTTCCCGGATAGCCCAAGTATCTTCGGGCAGGCTATGATGGCCTGAGGTCCATTATTAGCCCAAGAACCTTCGGGCGGGGTAGTGTGGTGGTTGGACATGTGTGTTCGGCAGGTGGTTTCCCAAGTGTCTTCGGGATGAGGCCCAGGTGTCTTCGGGCGTGGCAGTGGATTTTCTAGCCCAGGTGTCTTCGGGCGTGGTGGTGGTTTTTCTGGCCTAGGTGTTTGCAAGCGTGGTTACATGTGATAGTTGTGGCCCAGGTGTTTGCGGGCGGGATTCGGCAGTGGGACTGCATGTGGTAGTTGTGGCCCAGGTGTGTGCGGACGGGTGTGGCAGTGGGACTGCGGTGAGAATGGCGGGATTGGTTCGATGCGTAGGATGTCTTAATAACCAGTAGTAAAGTGGCACGGGGTACCCAAACATAGATGTGCTCTGATTATATATATTATTTAACTTGCGTTATTTTGGGAGTGTGCCTTGGTGAGGCCTGGGGTGGATAGTTTACCTTGATTAGGTGTTTGGTTTACTCTTTTTCTCATGGGACTTTAGTACATTCCCCCACTTGTGCACGAGAGTCTTTGGTTTTCCCTACTGAGTGTACTTGTATGTTCACGCTACGTATATATAAAACCACTTTCAAGTTTCCGGGAGGACTTCGGGGATCACGTAGGACCATACTAGCTCGGACCTTTGGGGCAGTTGCAGTTGTTGCTTTTCTTCTTTGGTACTTACCTTTGTAGTCACCTTTTGTACTTTGTGGCATTACTTTTGGAACATGCATGTGGGAATGGTTTACTTTTGGCTTTACTTTTCTTTTACCTTGGTGTTGATGAGTTTCATCATCTTATCTCTCGATCTTATAAAACAAAAAGATGTAATGACTTCCATTTGTGAGAAATTTCTATACCCTTGGTGCTAGTCGCCACTCTGGGATCTATTGAAGGCGGGTCTCGGGGGTCATTATCTCTCCTTCAACTTAAATAAGAAAGGGTCTGGCAATCTGCTAACCCTTCCCTCCTTTTGGTGAAGGCGGTTCGGGACAATAATATCATATTTAATCCTATTATAACAAATTACCACTCATTTATTAATAATATTCCATTATTTTTATTATTTTGGGTATTAATTGCCTTGTTTTTTCATGCGTTTTTTGTTACGAAATTTATGGTTACTATACATTGGATATATATCAAGAATACTAAAAATTATAATAATTTTATAAATATAATATTTACTCATTATATTTATTTTTAGAATCATTCTTTAAGGATGTAAATGGAAAATGAATCGCTTCTCTTTTTGGAGACGGTAGGATATACGTACGCACAAGAGACAATATCATTCCTTTAATGGGTAAAAAAGTTAGTAATTTTATGATATATTAATCTTATAGAATTTATATCATACCATATATATTGCATATATTCATTAAATTTATCCTGATTACTTTCTATGTAAATCAGAAGTGAAAAATGAATCATATCGCTTATTGAGGTGGCAGTCCACCGTACACACGCGAGATGTTATCATATTTGAAACAAAATAGAATATAAGAAGGTATATGTGATATTATAACTCAAAAATTAAAATTATATCATAAAAATTATATATATATATATATATATATATATTAAATCTATCATTATATCCAACCATGATAAGTGTTGACGGAAAATGAGTTATATTAGTTCGCATGGCGATAGTATGTCGTACACATGATTGATGATTTCATTTCCCATTTGATAGAAGTGGAGATGGAAAACTATTATGAAATAAACATAATAAAATATAAATATATGGAATATAATGGTTTTATTAAATTGTAATTTTTAAAACATTATTGAAGGTGGAAAATGAATAAAGAAAAAGAGAGAGGACTTCGTTACGACGGTTACCTTCTATTATAGAAAACTCCTTTGGATATATAATTAAGGACGTTTGGGTTTGTATTTTTGGAATAAAAGAACCTATAAAAGTTTTATAAGGATGTTTTAGTGGTATTTTGATAGGTTTTTTCAATACAAATGGCTTGATAGGTGTGAACAAGTGAGGGGAGTGAGTGCCCTATTATAATTGAGAAGTGAACTTTTTGTAAATATACAAAGACCGATAATAGGATGTCACTCTCACCCAAAGTGGATCAAAAATTGATAATTAAATTGTTGGAGGCATGATATGGTTGATAAACACCACTAAAATATACAAAAACATGTTCTAGACAAGTTTTCTCTTAACTTCTATGTTTCCATACTTTTACTATTTTAATTTTTCACTATGGTGTGTAGTCTTTTTAACCTTGGTAATTTATACATTAAACCTAAAATATAATTATCCTTATTAGATAATTTGGAATCACTAGTTATAAGTTTTATATCTAATTTATCAAATAAAATCCTATGTGTGGTGAAAACTAAATTTAACACAAAAAACATGTAACATGCAAAAACACTTCTTTAACCTTAATAGTAGTAACAAAGTTATTACTTTTTAGGGGTCAATATTGTTACTATATGTAACACCCCAAGTTTCCATAATACACTTCTCTTTGAATAATACAGTAGTATGTGTTGTACGCAACTTCGAGTTCTAGCACACACCACAACCAATCAAACTAGCCGTTATGAATAGTAATACCCACTTTTTGAAATTTTCTAAATTTTATATTTCAAAATGGAGTTCATTTTTGGATTCAGAATATCGAAATTATATTACGGTGAATTTTTTGTACTTTTCTGATAACTTTCATATTTTGATGACTAGTGAAAATTACTAAATTTTAATTAAAAACAACTTTTTTAATCGAAATAATTAATAGTGATAAATTATAAATTTTAGTGGTTTAAAAGTATATTTAGAATATATTTTTACCATTTAATACAATGTTGGTCATTGGACATAATTTTACATTTAAACCGGACAAAAACAAGTGTCAATATTTTGATAGTTATTATTTCTTAAAAACACGTTTTCTGTTTTAACAGCGGGAATTAATTTTAAATTAATTTCCGCCACTTCTATGTTTTGAATTTGGAAAACTGGATTCCATATTTGGAATCAGGATGTCCAAATTGTGTAAATAGGTAACTTTTATTTTTAAACATTTTGAATAATTACTTCAGTAAATATTTTATTTACCTTGGTTAAAGGGTAAATCCGGTAAATAAGGGTAAGAAAATAATATTATAATAATATTAATTTACCTTAAAACATGCCCTAAACCTATTGGTTGATACATTTCCAACCATGGGAATCTTTGGGTCTATTTTGGGACACCATGAATCCACTTGTAAGTGATAAGGACACTTTATATTAATTAAGTTAAAGTAAACACAAAAATGACATAAGCATATATCGTTTAGAAAAACAATTTTTACATAGGTTTATATATGTTATATTTTCGACTATAAATATTAATTAAAAATCTAAAAAGATTTCATACATAATATTATTTTATTTATAATTTTTATACATTGAATATTTAAATTTATTTATGACACAATAATGATATTATTTTCCTTATTAATGAAAGAATCAAATAATTGGTATTATAAATGTTAAAATAAATATAATTTTAAATTTTTGATAACATACACAAATTTTATTGGTTAATATTACATGTTAGGATTTCTTAAATGAATTTTTTTTTGAATTAATAAAGTTTTTAATACTTTAACAAAAATCAATTATTAAATAGTGTCAAAATTGATATAAATGAGTTTTTAAAACAAATATTATATTATTAATTGATATTCTATTCTTAAAAATCTATGGTTCGGAAAAAGGACTTATATAATTATAGGTGTATTATTAATGGACCACTTGAGGGTTTATTGGAAGTTTATAGTAAGTTTATTGACTATATAATATAAAAATACAAAGAGACGTGGTAAATGTCAAACTATTTAACTAAGAGTTAAATAAAAAATATAAAGTTAATATAGTGACCCAAACCTGTCTAAAACCTATTGGTTGAGTGGTTTTAGAACTATCCCCACATTAAACTTTAAATAATCTACTTTTAATCCATTAGAAACCGAATATGAATTTATTATAAAATAATATTTCTAGTTTTTTCTAAGGTTCCCCTCACCACTCTTATAAAATGGCACTTCCCCTTACCTCTAATTCACACATTCAAAGCCTTTTGGCTCGGCCAACCCCTGCCCAAATATTCTCTAAACTTCCCTAAATTCAACCTAGAGGCATTAGTTTGATCAGAAAGACAACCTAAGGAGTCCTTTGGATCAAATCAAAAGGAATACCCCAAAGAATAGATAATGTTTTCACCACCCTCTTTCAAGTTCCTTTCTTCTTCAACTTCTTATTTCATTATTATTTCCATTATAAAATAATAAATCCAATATATTCTATATATTGTGATGTTATTATAAATACGGTACAACCATATTCAGTATTCTATCCTTCCATTGAATGACATGTCACCATACGTGCATACGTACGGCTTACCGTCTCCACGTCGTGGTATAATTGTTATTCAAAACATTATTATTTGGATGGTTATGATAATGATGTGTAATTGATTTAATAATAAATATAACATTATAATGATTCTTTATATATGATATACCATCCAATTATATATTATTTTAATATCAAAGGAATGATATTGTCACTCGTGCGTACGTATGGACTACCATCTCCACAAACGCGATGAGATTCATTCCCCATCATATCTGTGCAATTCTAATTCCCATTTGATGATTAAAAATAATATTTAAGGACTTTATATCATTATGTATATGAATAATATAAAACCTATCCTTAACAAATATGACTTATGTAACAAAACATATTGAAGAAAATGAGTAAGTTAACACCCGAAATGACGACAATACTAAGATATTATTAACAAAGCAATATTAAAAGATCATATATGATATCTTATTAATGTAAATGATTCTTGTATAATTTAATAAAAATTATTTCACCATTATACAGGAGGTTAAACTACCCTCAACCAAGAAAAAGTACAAGGTAAGAGTTTATTTCACAATCTCTTCATTATCTGAGGTTGTTTATACATAATTATCTATTGGGACTTCTTTATCATCCACATACATGTTTCTTAAAAATGTATTTCAAATCATTCTTACTATTTTATAGACTATTGGTTAAATTAATTTATACCCTTGTTGATATTTTATAATATTCTTATAAATGAATGTTTCTGTCGTTTTCCAAACAAGTTCCTTTTTAACCTTTTCGACAAAATTATGGTAAGAATTTTTTTAACTTATACGGCAGGTGCGGCTATTTTCTGCCGTTATAAAATATTCAAAGCATCCCTTACAAGATTATAATAATATTTTGAAATTAAATGTTTTATTTTATAATTATGTGACTTTTAAATGATTTCAAAATGAATATTATAAGAATTTTTGAAAGGTACTCTTTATCAAGATCATAATTTTAAATGTTTTAAAGATTTATCTTTCTAAATCTTTTTAATTAATGTCCATGTTTTCAAAATTATTTTAAGAATTTATTTATATGGACATGAATGTTTTGAAATGATATTTCTTTTCAAAAGTTTCAAAGTGGTATGGGACTCTTTGATTCAAAAATATCTTTTAAATTACTTCCTTTATAAATGTGTGACTTTTCAATGATTTCAAAAAAAGAGATATTTCTCTCAAATAGTGTGGATTTCATCTTTGTCAACATCCTTTGATGGATTTTAAGCTTATTTGAAGATGATTTATTATGACACAAAACGTCCATATTGTATTGATGGTTTTTTGATATGTTTGACTGTGGATGTGTTAATTTTATACCATTTATGGTTTATGAAGAAAGTATTGACATTTCGTATGCTAGTTTTAATACGAATGTTTATGTTATGTTTAAACCTGTTCATATGAGGAATGCATTGGAATTAGTAAGTGGCAGGTACTGTATCTCCTCGATGCATCGGTAAGTCTCATGAGACAAACTAGTTTCTTGGCACAAGGCCTTGACAAAATCTTATTTGTAGTCTTAGCACAAGGCCTTGACTATGTGGTTATGATAGTCTGGCATTATGCATTCCATTATTATGAAAGTGGTTATTGATATTGCATGTGATTATTAGACTAGTAGAATATCCATTTGAATAATTAAATGGAATTATTTCATTTTATCTTTGACATATTATGCTGAAGTTCAAGTTTAAAAGGATTTGGTTTTACTTATACATTTCCGTAAATGTTTATGCTTATTTATGAATGTTTCCGCTATATTATTATCCTTACTGGGCATTTGATCTCACCCCTTTCTATTTTTTATTTTTTCCAGGATGTGAATAAGTATTTTATGAATGACCTGCATGGATATTATAAGGGGATATGAGTGTGGAGACAAGATGTTGTTTTAGTTTTCACTTTATGATGTAATGTAAACTTTATGAATGTATCTAGTGATTTCAAGGCTACTAAACTAATTGTTCTTTCGAGACTTGATCTTTTGTGATCATGCCAATGTTATGTAATAATGCACCGAATCTAGGTAACTGGAATCAAGGTGTTACTTTTGGTATCAGAGGAATTCTATTACAAACCTTGGAAACTAGATTTAGATAAAATCTGATTAGATCACATAGCCTTAAGATAGACTTTGAGGATTAGTATAGAACAACTTCCTATAATGTTGGTATTGTAGAGATTTTTTGAGTTTTCCAAGCAATACATCCCTGTCTGGATACGAGAAGGTAGAGGCGACTCTGGCACAGATGTACCTAGGGGTAAAACCCAAAAACACCTCTTTATGCTAGACTCGAACGAGAACTGGTGCACGACAACGGGCCTTGCTGCACTCTTGGTTACGACACTCCTGGGGGACATGCTTAGGATAATCCTCATTTTCTTTACAAACCATTACGAAGGGTTTATGAGTATATACTTCCTAAAAGAAGAAATTTTTATGATTATAGATTATATCCATAAACTACTCAATTTACGTTAGATATTTTAAAAGTTTGTAATTATCCATTGCAATTCATAAACTGACCTAGTGTATGCCATTGTATTGAAATGGCTCCCATTAGAAGGAATGTGAACTCCAGCAATACATATGATCCAAAGAGTAAGAAGGATCATATCTTCCATGGTATTAAGCCAACATTTAGAAGAGAAATAGTATCTCATGTTTTCTCAACGTATGAAGAAATAGTATCATGTGTTAATAAGATAAGTAAAGAATTCTCTGAGTCCTATGGATTTTAAAGGAAGCAAGAGAAGAAAATGATGGAAGAGAGAAAGATGGTTAAAGGGAAGAGGGAAAAGAAGAATTTTTCCATATGTGATAACTGTGGGAAGAAACACCCTGGAACTTGCCTGAAGGGAATGGGAGTTTGTTATAAGTGTGGAGAAAAAGGACACCAAGTACGTGACTGCAAGGGTAAGAAAATGGTTTCAAATGTAAAATGCTTCATCTGTAAGGAGTTGGGAAACTATGCAAACCAATGTCCAAATCATCATAGTATGCCCCAAATAATGCTATTGGATAATAATCAAGTTATCGTACTACCTCAAATGAAGAAGAATGACTAGTGTTCTTATGTTGTTATAGGATTATTTCATTTGAGTGTTGTATCAACAATATACTGGTTATATGAATTATGGAGATAAATAAGGATTGTACTGCAGTACTATTTTATTGGGGATTTGAGATTATATGGATCTAATAAAAGTGACTTAATAGTGAGCTACACTTTTGTTAAAATACATGGTTGAAGGAAAGGTAATCCTTAATATGGTCCCGATAATGAGGTAGTGATTTTGGAATAAGAGATGGTTGTTTTGAATAGATTATATTGGATATTCCTGAATACCTTGAAACTGATTAATGATTTGTCATTGGTGGAGTTTACAACATTTTTTAATAGAAGGAGTATATCCAGTATTCTATAAAGAATAAGGAATCATGAATGTAATTAATAAGGTTTTAGGGTAATTCAGGATATTACCATGTTTTAAAATAATACATGATGAAGGTGTTCACATTTTATTATATGAAAAAAAGGAAATTCATTGTGTTTAACTTACTTATAAATTTTGGACTGTGAGTTTGGATAGAAGTATTTTTGGATAATTCTAGTTTGAGATTATTTTTGGATTGCCATAAAAGGACAACCTGGAGGTCGGGCGGCAACTCGTCGAGTCTAGCAAGGCCGCGAGACTTAAACCCGCAACCGAAGGGCGAAAAGGGTGTATCACCTACCACTGGCCCATGTGATGTCCTGGATTGAATAATGTAGCTTTTTTTAAAAATTCTGGTATATAAATAAAAAATTCATTTTTTTCAACCCTATACAAATAGGATAAATGGAATATTTTTTTTAAGTTCTATTATCTTTTAGAGTGAAAGACGAGTTTGTGGTAGAAATTAGTGAAAGGATGGAACTATACTTGTCAAGTATATATATATATATATATATACATATATATATATATACATATTATTATTATTTTATTCTATGAAGAAATTAATTCTTAAATATTAGGTAAGGGGTCTTAAAAATATAAATGTGTTATCCTAATACCTTATGTTTTGTTGAACCGATGATATTTTAAATCATCATAGATTGATGGATTTAAGACCCTCAATTCTACAATTTTTTGTGACTGATGACCTCAATCACTCCCTATAAATATTTAAATTTTTCCTCCAATTATGTGTCTCTAATTTGCACCAATGTTCTCCAAATCGATATCATAATTTGGTGGTGACCCTTTCATTATCCCAATTTCCGATGTGAGTTTTCCCACAAAGATATTTTCTATTTTCAACCTTTTATTTTAGAAAAACAATTTCAAATTCTGAGGATGAAATTTATTAAATGAGGGGATAATGTTACACCCCAAGCTTCCATGGTATGCTTCTCTTTGAATAATACAATAGCGTGTGTTGTACGCAACTTCGAGTTCTAACACACACCACAAAAAACCAAACTAGCCATTATGAATAGTAATACCCACTTTTTGAAATTTTATAAATTTTATATTTCAAAATGGACTTCATTTTTGGATTTTGAATATCGAAATTAGCTTATGGTGAATTTTTGGTACTTTTCTGATAACTTTCATATTTTGATGAATAGTGAAAATTACTAAATTTTAATTAATAACAACTTTTTTAATCGAAATAATTAATAGTGATAAATTATGAATTTGAGTGGTTTTAAAGTATATTTAGAATATATTTTTACTATTTAATACAATGTTTGTCATTGGACGAAATTTAACATTTAAACAGGACATAAACAAGTGTCAATCTTTTGATAGTTATTATTTCTTAAAAACACGCTTTTTGTTTTAACAACGAGAATTAATTTTAAATTAATTTCTCCCACTTCTATGTTTTGAATTTGGAAAAATGGATTCCATATTTGGAATCAGGATTTTCAAATTTTTTAAATAGGTAACCCTTATTTTTAGACATTTTGAATAATTAATTCGGTAAATATTTTATTTACCATGGTTAAAGGGTAAATCCGGTAAATAAGGTTAAAAAAATAATATTATAATAATATTAATTTACCCTAAAACGTGTCATAAACCTATTGGTTGATACATGTACGACCATGGGAATCTTTGGGTCTATTTTGGGACTCCATGGATTCACTTGTAAGTGATAAAGACACTTTATATTAATTAAGTTAAAGTAAATTCAAAAATGACATAAGCATATATCTTTTAGAAAAAAAAAATTTACATAGGTTTATATATGTTATATTTTCCACTAAATATTCATTATAAAGATAAAACAATTTTCTAAATAATGGTATTTTATTTTAAAATTTTAGACATTAAATAATTAAATTTATTTATGACACAATAATGATGCATTATTTTACTTATTAATGAAAGAATAAAATAATTGGTATTATAAATGTTAATAAAAATAATTTTAAAGTTCTGATGACATACAAAAATTTTATTGGTTAATATGAGATTTTATGATTTCTTAAATTAATTTTTTTTGAATTAATAAATTTTTTAAGACTTTAACAAAAATCAATTATTAAATAGTGTCAAAATTGAAATAAATGAGTTTTTAAAACAAATATTATATTATTAATTGATATTATATTCCTAAAAATCTAAGGTTCGGACAAATTACTTATATAATGATAGGTGTATTATTAATGGACCACTTGGGGTAGCTTAGAAGTTTATTGTAAGTTTATTGACTATATAATATAAAAATACAAAGAGACATGGTAAATGTCAAACTATTTTACTAAGAGTTAAATCAAAACAATAAAGTTAATATAGTGACACAAACTTGTCTAAAACCTATTTTTTGAGTGGTTTTAGACCTATCCCTACCTTAAACTTTAAATAATACACTTTGGGGCCATTATAAACCGAATATGAATTTATTATAAAATAATATTTCTAGTTTTTCCTAAGGTGCCCCTCAGCCCTCTTATAAAAGGGAACTTCCCCTTCCCTCTAATTCACACATTCAATGCCTTTTGGATCGGACAAACCCTACCCAAATATTCTCTCAAAATACCTCAATTTAACCTATAGGCCTTATTTGGATCATAAATCCAACCTAAGGAGCCCTTTTGATCAAATAAAAAGGAAGAACCCGAAGAAGAGGTAATGTTTTCACCACCCTCTTTCAAGTTCCTTTCTTCTTCAACTTCTTCTTTCTTTGTTATTTCCATTCTAAAATAATAACTCCAGTATATTCTATATAATTTTATGTTATTATAAATATGGTACAACCATATTCAGTATTCTATCCATCCTTTTAATGACATGTCACCATATATGTGTACGTACGGCTTACCGTCTCCATGTCGTGGTGTAATTGTTATTCGAAACATTATTATTTGGATGGGTATGATAATGATGTGTAATTGATGTAAATAATAAATATAACATGATAATTATTCTGTATATATGATATACCATCCAATTATATATTATTTTAATATCAAAGTAATGATATTGTCGCTCGTGTGTACGTACGGACTACCGTCTCCAAGAACGCGATAAGATTCATTCCCCATCGTATCCATGCATGTCTAATTCTCATTTGATGATTAAAAATAATATTTAATGACATGATATCATTCTGTATATGAATAATATAAAATCTATCCATAACAAACATGACTTATGTAACAAAACATATAGAAGAAAACGAGTAAGTTAACACCCTAAACGATGAAAACACTAAGATATTATTAACAAAGAAATATTAAAAGATCATATATGATATTGTATTAATGTATATGATTCTTATATAATTTAATAAAAATAATTTCACCACTATACAGGAGGTTAACCTACCCTCAACCAAGTAAAATTACAAGGTAATGTTTTATTTCACAATCTCTTCATTATCCGAGGTTGTTTATACATAATTATCTATTGGAACCTCTTTATCATCCACATCCGTGTTTCTTAAAAATGTATTTTAAATAATTATTATTATTTTATAGACTATGGGTTAAATTTATTTATACCCTTGTTTACTTTTTATAAGATATTTATAAAGGAAACTTTCTTCTATTTTCCAAACAAAGTCCTTTTTAACCTTTTCGACAAAATTAGGGTCAGAATGTCTTTTTTTAAACTTATATGGTGGGTGTGGCTATTTTACACTGTTATAAAATTTTCAAAGCTTACCTTACAAGATTATAAGAATATTTTGAAAGTAAATGTTTTATTTTATAATTATGTTAATTTTAAATGATTTCAAAATTAATATTTTAAGAATTTGTGAAAGGTACTCTTCATCAAGATCATAATTTTAAATGGTTTAAAGATTTATCTTTCTAAATATTTTTAATTAATGTCCATGTTTTCAAAATGATTTTAAGGATTTATTTATATGGACCTGAATTTTTTGAAATGATATTTCTTTTCAAAAGTTTCAAAGTGGTATGGGACACTTTGATTCAAAAATCTCTTTTAAATTATTTCCTTTATAAATATGTGACTTTTCAATGATTTCAAAAAAAGAGATATTTCTCTCAAATAGTTTTGATTTCATCTATGTAAACATCCTTTGATGGATTTTAATCTTATTTGAAGATGATTTATTATGATAAAAACGTCCATATTGTGTTGATGGTTTTGTGATATGTTTGACTATGGATGTGTTAATTTTATACCATTCACGGTTTATAGAGAAAGTATTGACATTTCGTATGCTAGTTTTAATATGAATGTTTATGTTATGTTTAAACTTGTTCATATGAGTAATTCATTGGACTTATTAAGTGACGGGTGGAGCCCGATATAGATCCTCGATTCATCAGTAGATCTCATGAGACAAACTAGTGTCTTGGGACAAGGCCTTGACAAAAACTTATTTGTATTCTTGGCACAAGGCATTGACTAATTGGATATGATAGTCTGGCATTATGCATTCCATTATTATGAAAGTGGTTATTTATATTGCATGTGATTATTCTACTAGAAGAATATCCATGTGAATAAGTAAATGGAATTAATTCATTTTATCTTTTCCATATTATGTTGAAGTTCAAGTTTAAAAGGCTTTTGTTTTAGTTATAAATTTCCTTAAATGTTTATACTTATTTATGAAAGGTTCCACTATATTTTTATCCTTACTGGGCATTTGAGCTCACCCCTTTCTATGTTTTATTTTTTCCAGGATGTGAAGAAGTATTTTATGAATGACCTGCAGTGATAGTATAATTGGATATGAGTGTGGAGACAAGATATTGTTGTAGTTTTCACTTTATGATGTAATGTAAACTTTATGAATGTATCTAGTGATTTCAAGGCTACTAAACTAATCGGTATTTCGAGACTTGATCTATTTTGATCATGCTAATATTATGTAATAATTCACTGACTCTGGGTAACTGGGGTCGGGGCGTTACACTATAAAAGAAAAATTACTACATTAATAGAGAATAGTTTATATTTATTAATATTTAAAATTTTCCTTTTAAAAAATGGTATTTTTAGGAATTTTATATCATTTGACAAAATATTATTTATTATAAAATAATATTAATGTCAATTTTGAAATTATTATTTTAACTTGATTTTTAACAATATCAAGACAATTATAGAAATAGAATATATTTTTTTAAGACTTGTATCAAATTATATATTTATCTAAAAAATTAATGTAACTCAATAATTCATTCAATTTATTTTACTTTTAACATTTTTAGTATTGTTTATTTTATTTTTATAATAATTAAATAATTATTTTGTTGGTGTTTCCTAATAATTTAAAGTAATTATATGATTACTAAAAATTAAAAATATATAATTCTTAGGAAATTAATTTCATTATTCACAAAATTATCATCCATATATTTTCGCATCATTATTTTGTTTCTATGTGAACTCAAAATTAAAATTTAAAAGTTTGAGGATGATATTTAGTCTTTTTCCTTACTTAAATTATTAAATACCTCACTTTCATGGAAATGTTTCCCAAAAACTCAAATAAATTTAGTATTTGGTGATAAAATTTGAAATATGGCCAGAAAACCAGAATTGGATAAGTTTTTAGGTCATTTTAACTCTTATATTTTTAGTTTAATCGCATGGTAAACTCGTTTTAACATTACCCTTGGTAATTAATTTTTACTGTTTTTACTATTAATTATGAGAAGAATATATGTTAAACTTATTATAAAATATTAATTATTTTGATTCAAAATATGAAATTTACTTTATCAAATTCAACTCACAGAATTAGTAATATTTAATTTAAAATTAAAATTGAAGACACAATGAACACACGGTTTTCCTAAGAGAAAATTCTCATAAGTATAGAATGATTTAATATCAAAATGAAATATGGAATTGATTTTATTGAAATAAATTTTATTTAATATAATATAATTTAACTAATTTTACATGAAAAACAATTTTAAATTATTGTGTAACCTTTAAATGATTTAAACTAAAAAGCTGTTTTCAATGAAAATTAGTAATTTTCACTATTTATCAAAAAATAAAACTGCTCAGAAAATACCAAAAATTCACCCTAATATAATTTTAATATTATGATTTCAAAAATTAATTTTATTTTATCGAAGAATATTTTCTAAATTTTTTAAAAATTAATTTTAAAATGTGTACAGGGCATGAAAAAATTTCCTTTTAGAAAAATATTGTTTTTCAGAAAAAAAAAATTTCTTTTTCTTTCAAATGCTTTTTATTTTATTTATAATTAATAGATAACCATGGAATTTATTTTATACATGTTTAAAATTTATAATTTACACAATTCATTTATTCCCATTCATACCTGCCAATATAATGGGTTGGTTATAATGGTCATGTTCAAATAATAATATTTTAATATTGTACGGTGTTTCATTGAAACCTGACATTGTGTGCATCACAAGATATAGAAAATATTTAATTTATTTAAAAATAAATATATCATAAATTTTTGGGTTATTACATTATTTTCTAAACATGGTGTTACATGTCATATACTCTATTGAATATGATGTTCCTCTTTTAGAATCTTGGGGTGTTAAGAAGCCACTTTCTTAGAGTGCCCAGTGGTGATCAAGGGGGTAAGGGAAGATCTATTTTGGATGAACTATTCCTAAGGTTTAATTTCTTTGGAAGTATGTGAGTATGTGCGAGAGCTCCTAGGAGTGTGAGAGTTAGATTCAAGCTCATATCCCCACCTTTTTTAGTAAATTATGCTTTTTTGGATGGAAACCCTTGAAGGATGGGATAATTTAATGACTCCAATTTTTATAGTTTCATCATTTTAACATTATATATATATTCTCATATTTGTAATTGTGTTTTCGATGTCATAGGACCCCATAATTATAGGAATAAAGAGTAATAAAATGCCTACAAGGGGTGAATTTTAGTTTATAATATAAAACATACAAAACACACTAACCACATTAAGTAGAATTATCAGACATAAAGTTCATACAAAATTCAGAGTTTATAAATTAGACAGATATTTTGTCTAAATATTAGAGTTTGAAAAATTATAGAATAAGTAAAACTTTTCTATACAATTTTACAGCGGGAAAAAAACTTATAAAAATAAGTAAAGTGATAGTTTATAAAGTTGTAAACAAAAACTTACAAAACTTTATAAAATAATTATCCATGATTTAACTTTATTTAAGGAATTATAAAACTTAGACTTTAGGTATCCATAGTTTTAACTAAAATATAAAGGTATATTTTCCTTTAACAATGAAACCCTCAATACTAAGATCAGAAGAACTCTATTTCCCTATCCATTGGACCCCTCAATCAGTAAGATTAGACAAGCCTTTGTATTCTTATACTTGGGAGACCTCGATCAAACCCAATTAGACATATGGTTAAAAAACACAAAATTTATTATGTAATATATAAAAAATCCTCTAAAAATGAATTAAGAAAAAGAATCTTAAAATTTTACAGTAAATTTATCTTAATGTAACTTGATTTTACAAACTATTTATAGCAACTCTTAATAGTCAGTGATGAAAAATATTCCTCCTCCTTGATCATTACCCCTATTTATAGGAAAATTTCAAGTAGTCATATTCCATGAATCTCAGAGGTGGTTACACCGGCCTCGGAACAAACTTTTTAATATCTCAGCAGGTTTCTCTGATACTCGTAAGATTATACACCATCACATTGTAACAATATTTTGTATAGTGAGATTAATTTGTTTGTATAGAAAACATGTATATATCTATCTCATTTATTTAATGAAAATTACATCCATAAAATATATCTACTTCCATCCAAAAAAAATTTGTCTGAAAGTTTTAATATAACATCATCGTTTTAGAATTATTTATATTCTAACTTCAATGATTTTATAAATAATCATCTAGAAAATTATATGATTGTTAGTATGAACATTTTAACATGTATGTCAGAATAATGTAATTTATTCTATATGATAAATTGATATTCATGTATCTAAAAAATAGATTTATTATAAAAACATTCTTAAAACTGGGTAAGTATAAAAGTTAGAAAAAAATATAATTTAATGAAAATTATTTTGAATTTAAAAAATAGTTTAAAACGTTTTAAAAGACATTTCAACTCAATAAAAATTAATATATTTAAAATATTAATATATACTAAATCATGTGCATTAATATTTTATGAATAAATAGTTTTCCCATTGATCGGTACCTCGGATGGGAAATCCAAGACTATGGTTGTTTTTGAAAGACTAGGTTTACCCTATGCACGACATATGGTTGGTAAGCATTAGATATTATTTGGAAGGTGGATATTGGGGGGTCTATTAAGTAAATTAAATAATTTATTTATTTATTTTACTAATGGAATAAAAAATAATTTCCCTCTATAAATACATTGTTATGATGAATCACTACTGGAAAATGTACTTATCCCCACGGTTTTCACCAAAACCGTGGGGATAGACCCCCCCCCCCTATACCCACGGTTTTGGAAAACCGTGGGTATAGGTGAATTTTCATGACCTATACCCACGGTTTGCCAAAACCGTGGGTATAGGGGGCTCTATCCCCACGGTTTTGGAAAACCATGGGGATAGGTCCTGAAAAGTCACCTATACCCACGGTTTCCCAAAACCGTGGGTATAGGGGGGGTCTATCCCCACGGTTTTGGTGAAAACCGTGGGGATAGGTCTGGGATAAAATACCTATACCCACGGTTATGAAAAACCGTGGGTATAGGTCAATTTTGTGTGCGCGGCAAAAAAAATTTTCCGCGGGAAGGAATTTTTTTTTGGTGGGAACCCTATACCCACGGTTCTTCCCTCTATACCCACTGTTTTTATAACGATATTTAACTAAATATATATATATATACATATATGTGAAGTTAGGGTAGTGGTTAGACGCGGTGTTTGCAGCGAAGAGGTTGCGGGATCAAAACTCGGCGCCTGCATTTTTTTAGGACCTATACCCACAGTTTTGAAACCGTGGGTAAAAGCCGTTGACACCGTGGAAATTTTCTATGTTTCGGTGACACGGTGGCAGGACACCTATACCCACGGTTTTCCAAAACCGTGGGTATAGGTTGGGGACCTATACCGACGGCGTTCCAGCCCACGGTTCCCAAAACCGTGGGTATAGGCCGTTTTTCTAGTAGTGAATCTCTAGGTTTAGCCACATAACCCTGGGATATTAAATATTATGAAGTGAGATCTTCATTGGATTTGATGACTGGGGAATAAGGATCGATGACAATGATCAAGGAGAATCATAAGATGAAGGAATAATGCAGCAAGATATTCACTTTAATCGCTATCAGACATGTTATTCACCAAATATCGATCTATTCTTGAAGTATGTATTTAATTTTATGGATTTACTCACTTTTATTTAATTTTCAATCATGTATTATATATGTTTTTCTGGGATTTATGTTCTTCTCATGAGTCTAGTTTTAAGTGTAATTATTGAACATAATTTATTATATATTCTATTCCCTTTATTCACCCATTTTTTCCATGATTTATAATCATTTTTTGGGATCTCATTGTTCAATAATGATCTTAGCTCATTTTTGTGCCTATTCCCACCAATGATCTTCACATTGTTAGTTTTTTTCCTATGGGATCATGAATTGAAATTTTTAGGTGGGATTCGAGCATGATCAAACCCTAGGATTTGTGATGGATGCATGAAAACCTTAGGTATTAGTGTTTTATGGATGGATCAAGATGTATTTTTGGGATATGAGATATGGATTCATAGTTCGGGATCCAGAACGAAGACATGAGGTGTGATGATTACCACTTGGGTAATTAGAATCTCATTTTCCATCCAAAAAATGTCAGAAAACGATGATTAGAGATGACATCCTTGATATTGTGTTGTTTCAAGAAAGTCAAACAACATTATAAGTGATGAAAATGAAGTATCTAGTATCTGTGTGAAGACATGCTTCACTATCTATGAAAAAACGAGACTACATGTCATGTATCCCAGAGTAACACATTCCATGTATCTTTGGTTATCACGATGACCATAGTTTTGACACATTTAAGTATCACACACCATGTGTCTAGGTCAATACATCATGTGACACTACTCAGAGAGCCAATTTATGTGCCTATAGAACACACCCAACACCTTGGCTATACAGACACATCATGTTCCCCTAGGAAAATTCCATGCAGAACTATATGGTTAGTTGAGTAATGTGCTGATAGCACATACCTGGGACCCCAAGTGAATGTAAATATCATTTCCCCATAGGGACACACCATGTGGAGGCACATGGATAGCTAATCCATGTCCATGGGAGAATATGGATAGGTGTTCCGGCGGAGACACATGTAGTGTGACCCTATTTAGACACCATGTAATTTTTCCAAGAACTTATACCATTCATATCTCCATCCACGGGATGTTTATTTTGGATTATAAGTAACCTATCCTAAGTATTTTATTCATGTATTATGTGATGGTGTCCTTCATTACGGCATCAAAGTTACAATGTGAGTTGATGTAGTGGGATGATTCTCTCAGTGATGATTATCTTGTGACAGTGTTAGTGTGTGATCATTAGAGTGTTACTGGGGTCGGTAATCCCATGTCTCTCCAGTTGGTGGGTCCCCCATATCTTTTATATGGTTAGAGACAAAATTCTCCCAAGTTAAAAAGGTCATGGTTTCTCTATCTATAGAGTGTTAATTCCCACCATTGAGCTTTGGCGGTGACCGGTTCCTCTCATGACGTATGGGTGAGGTTCATGTCCTCAAAACTCATTCTTAAGAGGTTACGCATGACGCTTGGCTAAGAGATGGGTATTTGGAGCTCCATGTAGACTCTTTATTATTAGATAGCTTGTATGACTGAGATTCCCTTTCCACCCTTAAACTAGATTTCTTTGAGTGGGGCATTGCGATACTTGGTGGTGTGACCACACGTGATGTGTCTTATGAAAATGACAGAAAATTAGTGGTGACCTTATTGGGATTAGTTTTAGTGGAGCATAGTGATACTTGGTGGTGCTGACTGTAATATCCCTAATTGAACCGCCAAGTCTGAGTTGGGTGTTACATGACCTCATGCGCACCTCCCCATATGCAAGATGTTTTTTACTAGAATCGATGGTTTGATTCCATCTATGGGGAGACTATACCCTCCTATCATGTCATATAATTGATAACAATTAATAAAAATATAATAAATAACCAGGGTAAACATGCGGAAACTAAATAATGGTATATGTGTAATTTAATAAAAAGAGTCTCCCAAAGTTTCAAGAATATTCAATATATAAAATAGTTGATAAAAATAGCAGGGTCCTATAGAGTCCATCCCATTCCTCTACTGGATATGTGCTCCTATGCTCCGTCATCCGCCAAAGGACCCTTGACTTTTGTTGAATATCTATTCATATAATCTATAGGAACACTAAAATCACTGAGTAAGGAGTGAGTATAAGACTCAGTAGGATAACACCAATGTGTCCTTAACCAATTTTTCTCATGTATACAAGTGTATGCCATTATAATAATAAATGTGTAATAATAAAATAAACATACCATCTAAAAATAAGAAGTTGTGCGCTAACCAATCCACCACAAACTCCCGGTGATGCCTACTTATGCACCATGATGAAACACTAATGGAATATGTCGATAGTAACTAAATAATCTCTTCTATAATGTCATCACAGTTTCGTGTGTAGATGAAACCCATTTTCATCCATACATAAAGAGGTCCATGTCACTCAGACATAGTCCTCTCGATGAGAATATCATGTACTACAATCAAACAGGTTGCCTCATAATGTATGGGACTTAAAAAATCAAGGCTACCTCGAGTTCATCAACAACATGACACCATGGCTACCTCATACCCCCAACCTATACCTAGTTCCTTCATCATCATCATCGCAAAATAGTGAACTCCCCCTTTTAAGGGATAAATATGTTATGATGGTCCACCTATCTGAAATACTACTAAAAACCACCAAGACATGATAACATACATACAGGTTGAGCACAAAAGAATTCATAGTGTAATATATCATCATGAGAAATAAAGAATCAAACATAACATCATATGATAATAGTCAAACATGGAAAATGCATTAATCATTGAATCACAACGGGTCTCATGGAAAACAAACACACCCATATATGATCACAATCAACCATGATATCAAATAATCCAACACATAAATCTAATATGGAAACATGTTTAAATGCGATCCCAAGAGGTAAGGAACTTCCTACCTTAGGTATAATAGAGATTGACAATAAGGATTGATGTCTGAATTTAATCGCACTATTGAATCCTTACGGCCTTCAGAGTCAAAATTAGGTTTAAATTCTACTTTTCAAGATAAACTGAATAGAAATGGTGCATCAATCTGGTCAATATCACATGAGATATTAAAGAGAGATGTTTGGAAGAAATAAAATAAAATAAAATAAAAATAATATGAAAGAGTGAGAGAGAGAGGCATGACAGAGTGCCCAAATCCTCCTCCACAAAGCCCTTATGTGCCTCCCTAGTTCCCCATTTTATAATATATTTTTCTCATTTTATTTAATACCATTTATTATATATTTATCTTTCATATTAAACCCATGATTCACCTTTTATTTCTATTACACATTTTTTTCAACCCCATTTAAAACATATTTAATCCAAAACTATTAAATATTGATTTTAAAATTTATTTATATGTGTACATATACACCTCAAATATATATATACATATATAAACACCCACACATCACATATATATATACCTAAATATATATATATATATATATAATCAAAATATATACATTATATATATATAAATCAGTATATAGACCCGCACATGTATGCACATATATATATACCTTATATATATACACACATTTTAATTTTTCACACACAAATATTATTACAAATTTAATAATAATTATGATAATAATAACAATATTTATTATTATATTAAATATCTTACATCATTCCCACCATTAACATTGTAATTATAACTTCCATTAAATGAACATAATAGTTAATCAATTAATATTAACCACACATTTGCATTTATTTAGCGCAAGGAAATAATATCACTGTTATTACCTAACCTAATAAAAAATAAATATTCACCCATAGAGAAACTTCACTCATTAATTAATAAAATTTCATTACATGAGTAATTTCCATTTTTTCTTCAACAAAAATAAAAATAATAATATAATTATTATTACCATTACATGAAATGTAACCAAACACCTGACATGCACAACTATTATATCATTCCTAAGGTAAAATCCACATCTTGAACTTAACAGTGGTCTTAGATTTCTCATACGATATACCATTTATGAGATATTTCATTTTTTTAGAAAATTTTTAATAAAAAAATTAAATAAATTATTCTCACATGTGATTTGACCAAACTCCCAATGTGCACAAATGTTATGTCATGCCTAGGGTAAAACCCCATAGCGCTGACTTAACACTGATCTCATATTTATCATATGATACACCATTTGTGAGATATTTCATTTTTTGAAAAAATACTACATGCATCATATAATATATTTAATATTTTTATTAAATCAATATCGAGGCACTACAGGCCAAGGAATTTCACACTAACTCAATTCATGACTTTAAAAATATCTCTTATAATATTTTAAAGTGTTAAGAGAGCTTTTACCCTTACATAAATACTTTAAATTGTTTATCGAGTAATTTTTTTTGAAATTTTACATTTTTCACATAAAAAAAATCATAATTTATTATAAAAGAAGGTTTTTATTATCATTAAAAATTTAGTATATTACACTTATTATGTTTGGGGTCAGTCTCAAAAATTGTGAGCCAATCTCTCTTCAATTTCCCCTTTTCCCAATCGTTATCAAGATGGGACCTACTTTCTGGTTTTGTGTATATTTTTTCCTCGTATAACTTTTATATTATCTTTCTTTACTTTAAAATATTTCCAATATGTTGTTTCATGCATTTATTATACTATATATCTTTTAATATTTATTTATATCTCTATACTATTTCATGGAGTTGATTGTGTGCATGTGTACAAGTACTTTAGGCTAAGGCATATCATTTCTATTATATGACTACTTAGTTCTTGTTGTAATCCCCTGGCCGATTGGAGGTGGGATTAGAATGTCACCCTTAGCTTACTACTTGCCTAAGTGAGATCCCACTGGGTCGGGTTATGATATTTCTTTCTAGATGAAAAATTCCATATTTAGAAAAGTAGTTATAGAAAAAACATGCATTGTATTCCATTTTTTATTTTGGGCCATTATAAAATATAGTCATAGTTTTTCTATCAGGATTAAAATATCCTTAATAATCATAAACATTGTAAATATAGTCATTATACAGTGCACATTAGGATTATTATATATTAATGGTTATGATAAAGTCTATTTGACACAGAATAAAGAGGTGATGGCCTCGACTAGTAGAATTGTACCCTACAAAGCCTATTTTTCATAGCTTCCAAGGGAGATGACATCATTAGTATTTTCCCTTGTCCAATCCCAAGCTAATATTCCATAAATGAAACTAAGGAAAAATAATTTATGGGATAAGTTTAAGCTTATAGATATCACTACCCAATCCATGTTTGTCAAACCACCCTAATAAAGTACCACTATCGCAAACCTTACCCATACGGAATACACTAGTGTAATAAGGGTTTGTGTATTTATAACCTAATATAATGGATTAATTTCAATAAAATAGTGATTATATTTATCCCTTTTAAATATTAATTTATATATATACATGATTATATAATGAGACTGATAAAATTATATTTTCATATGAATAAAGTATAATTGTATTTTTGAGAAATATATATAGTTTCAATTCAGACACTCCTTTTTATAAATAAAAGAATTTTGAAATAAATGTTATTTTCATGAAACAGTTTTATTAGAAAATATTTATTTAAATATTAATGATAATTTAATTTAATGAAGTCCCATGTAATTTTTATAAGGATCATAACATTATTTTTGTTGTGAGAACTAGTGTTTTTTAATTAATAAATAATTTTTTTTAAAGTGGAAATTCCTATATTTATAAAAATATTTTCAGTAAAATAAATATAATTTTTGAAATCAGTGCATTGATATTAGAAAATGGTTAATTTTTCCTAATTTTTCAAGAAATCCAAATTTTTGGGTAAAAATTAAATACAGTATAAATATATTGTTTGTTTTATGACATAATTATAGCCCAAAAGTGATGTAGTAAATACTATAAATAAAAATACATTTCCCATTTAAAATAATGGGTTTTTTAAGTTATTTTATTAATTTTATCAACCTGTAATAAATCATTCAAAACCTATATTATAATTTAATGTTTAAAAAAGAATTCTTTATGAACATGACTCATTTCTACATCATGAATGATATTATTTTAATGAGTTTGGTTATTAAAATATTAAAATATTGGAAAACAGTTATCTTTGTTATTAACCATGGGAAAACCCCATTGGAATGTTTGTGGTTTTAATTATTTTATTATATAGAGTCTAAAATTATGTTTAGACATTAATAAATGATTCTGTTCTTTTGCGATAAATACTCACCCAACCTCTCATTACTCTTAACTCAAAAAACAATTAAGCACAAATTTACTCTCCCTATCCCTATCCAAATACCTTACATGTTTTTCCCAACACTACGACACATAATTCCTTTAATAGCGCTATAATAGGGATTTGTCAACATAAAAAAGTGTTGACATTCATAGTACCATTAAAATCCCTTGGGCTTTATCAGCTCTAGAAAAGCGTTGATAAAGGGACCCTTTATCATAACTAAAAATGGTTAATAAAGGCCACCTTTATCAGCACTTATTTAAGAATAGATAAAGGGATCCTTTATTATCACTAAAAATAGAGCTGATAAAGGGGGTCCTTTATCGATGTTAGTTTAGCACTGATAAAGGATCTCTTTATCAGTTACTTTCATATCATTAATAAAGGATCTCTTTATCAGTTCTTGTTCTAGTGATGATAAAGGGGAATACTTTTGTATTGTGATATTAATATTATAGAACACTATAGTTGAAAAAATAGGGAGAAAATATAGAATTTAATTGGAATAAAATTTTCAGCACAAGTATAAGAAAAAAACTATATTATTGACATTTCAAAAAAAATTCACAATTACATGAGTTGGTAAAAATTATCATGGACATTCAGAAATATCAATGTTACTTTTTATTTGGACCCAAAACCCTGGTCATGTTATTAGTTTCCAAAAAATAGACCCATCTCAAGAAAAATAATGCATCTATATAAGAAAACAATTTTTATGTTAGTAATACTATAGATAAATAAATTAAACAAAAAAGTGTCAATTTTAAAATAAAAACATATACTTTGAGTCATACGAGTCACACCGTGTATTAGATTGATTTGTGGTGGATTCTTACACATCACACCATTTCTTGTTGTTCTCAAAAGAAGGTTCTCTTTAATTGGATTACATATGTGGTGATAAAAAATGCACTCTAATGTGATCTAATTCAAGAGAACTTACTTTTTGAGAACAAGCCTTAAACTGTAGAACCATTTATTATTTTTTTCCAAGAATTATATCTATGAAAATTAACTAAATAAGTATAATATAAAAATGATAAGGAAATTAATTAAGTAATAGAAGATTAAATTGTGAGAAAATAATCTAATCTTGTTATGCTCAGTTTTGCCTATGTGATGCACTTTTTAAACTAAAATGGCACTTTTGTATTGAAAACACTGACTTTGGTAATACCATCCACATCGTCTATTAGATTTACATTCGGTCAATTTATACACATCAAAAATGAATTATTGATCATTTTCCAAAAGTTTGAAAACAATCCAATCTCATTTTCTCAGTTTTGGATATTTGATGCATGTTTTAAACTAAAATGATACCTTTATATTAAAAAAATTCACTTCAAGTCATATGAGTCATATCATGTTTTGGATTGATGTGATATCAATTCTTGCACATCACAAATTAATTATGGATCATTTTTATAATGTTTTAAAACAATCAAAGCTTGTTTTCTTCATTTACAATATTTTATGTGTGTTTTAAACTAAAATGACACTTTGGTATTGAAAATGTATAATTAAAGTTATATCAACCACATCATGTGTTGGACTGATGTGAGGTCAATTCATACATATAAAAAATAATTATGGATCCTTCTCTTAATTTTTGAAAACACTATGATCTTTTTTTCTCGATTTTGGTGATGTGACATGCATTTTAAACTAAAATGGTACTTCTATATTGAAAACACACACTTCAAGTCATATCAACCACCTAGGGAATCATATTGATATGAGTTAAATTCCTATATGTCATAAATTAATTATCTATTGTTTTCTTAAAGTTTGAAAACAATAGGAGCTCCTTTTCTTGGTTTTGGCTATTTGATGTGTGCTTTAAACTAAAATGACACTTTTGTATTGAAAATGTGCACTTTGAGTTATACCAACCACATAGGGTGTCATATTGATTTTTATTCAATTAATAAATGTAAAAAAATTAATTATGGATTATTATCCTAATGTTATAAAACGAAACAAGATCAATTATTAATTTTGGCTATGTGATGTGTTTTAAACAAAAATGAAACTTTTTATATTGAAAACACATAACTCGAGTCATACCGACCACATCATGTATCAGATTGGAATGAGTTCAATTACTATACATGAAAATTGAATTATGGATCATTTTACTAAATTTTGAAAATAATCTGAGCTTGTTTCCTTATTTTTGGATATATGACATGCATTTTAAACTAAAATGACACCTTTATATTGAAAACATGTACTTTGATTCATACCAACCATATAGGTTGTCATAATGACATGTGGTTAATTCCTGCACATCAAAAATAAATTATCAATCTTTTTAATAAATTTTGAAAATAATACAAGCTCATTGTCTCAATTTTGGCTATTTAATGTGTGTTTTAAACTAAAATGACACTTTTGTATTGAAAACACATACTTTGAGTCATAATAAAAACATTGGTTATCAAATTGACATGAGGTTGATAACTACATGTCACAAATAAATTATAAATTGTTTTCTTAAAGTTTTAAAACAATCAGAGTTCGTTTTCTTAATCTGGATATGTGATACGTTTTAAACTAAAATGACACTTTTATATTGAAAATATATACTTTGAGTAATAACGACCACGTCATGGGTTGGATTGGCATGAGATCAATTCTTAAACATGATAAATGAATTACCGATATTTTTCCAAAATTTTAAAAATAATACGATCTCATTTACTTGGTTTTTGTGATGTGAAACACATTTTAAACTAAAATTGCACTTTTATATTGAAAACACACACATTGAGTCACAGTAACCACATTAGGTGTTGGATTGTAATTTGGTTGATTTGTAAATGTAAAAAGTGCATTATAAATAATTTTACTAAAGTTTGAAAACAATCTAATCTCATTTTCTTGGTTTTGGTGATATGACACGTGTTTTAAACTGAAATGACACTTTTATATTAAAATCACACACTTCAAGTCATACCGACCACATCAGGTGTCAAATTAACATGAGGTCAATTCCTAAATGTCACAAATTAATTATTGAGAATTTTACTAAAGTTTGAAAATAATATATGATTTTTTTATATTTTTTTGGCTATTTGATATGTGTTTTAAACTAAAATGATGATTTTGTATTGAAAACACATACTTCGAGTCATACCAACAACATAGGGTATCATATTGATGTGTAGTTAATTTATAAATTTCAGAAATGAATAATGGATATTTATTATAAAGTTTTAAAATAATCCAATCTCATTTTCCTTTTTTCTATATAATGCATTTTAAACTAAAATAAAACTTTTATATTTATAACACATACCTTAAGTCGGAATAACCACATTGTGTGTCGGATAGTGTGTGGTCAATCCCTACACTTGAAAAATGAATTATGCATCATTTTCCTAAATTTTGAAAACAACATAATATTTTTTGCTCAGTTTTAGAGGTGTGACACATGTTTGAAACAAAATAACACTTTTATATTGAAAACACATACTTTAAGTCCTATCAACCACATCAGGTGTCAGATTGATGTGTGGTCAATTGATACATGTCATAAATGAATTATAGACTATTTTCCTAAAGTTAGAAAATAATATGATCATGTTTCTCATTTTTTAATATTTGATGAATGTTTTAAACTAAAATGAAACTTTTTTATTAAAAACATGCACTTTGAGTCATAATGACCACATCAGCTATCGAATTGATATGAGGTCAATTCATGTACATGAAGAATGAATTATGAGATTGTTTTCTTGGTTTTTTCTATGAGATACATGTTTCAAACTAAAATACCTTTTTTTATTGAAAACACACACTTTGAGTCATAGAAAACACATCATGTGTTATATTGATATGCATTCAATTCATACACATCAAAATGACTTACGGATCACTGTCCAAAAGTATCAAATCAATCTGAATTTGTTTTCATGGTTTTGAGATTGTAACGTCTATTTTGAACTAATTTTTAAATATAAAAAATAAGTATCAGATAAAAATGATAATAAAATTGGCTAAAAAATATATAAAAATGATGAGAAAAATAACTAAATAAGTAGTAGTAAGTCCCATATTCATGATTTCTGTATAAATTATAACACCATGTATCCAACCCATTTGTTTCTAAATAAATTTATTTCCTCTGTTATACTTATCTTTGAAAAAAAGATCAAAAATATTATATAATCATTCTAATACTAATTCTTCACACCCAAAATATATTTCTAAGGTCATAGCCCACACTAGATCACAAATTTAATAGTTAATCAACCAAATTTGATGTCAGAAGAAATTATGATTCCATGTACTATACCAAATTTTCTCTAAACAAATTTACTTCTTCTTTTGAGTGTATATATTTTAGAAAATCTTGGTAGTACTGAGAAAATATAGATAAACAAACGATTAGAAAATATTTTTAATGAAATTGTAATTTCCTTTAGTAATTACCTAATTGGAGATGATAGTATTTTGATGGTATAAGATATATTTCATAAATTTTCAAAAGTAATATCCAAAATCATTGATGTTATCTTGCTTCGAAAAATGCAGAAAAATTGACCAAAATAAGAAAATTGTTTTGAAATATGTTCTGATAGTTAATATTTCTATATATACCTTAATTTTTTCCCATTTGAAGAAATCCATCTTCTTTTATATTCAGTGAATGACCACATACCATGATTTTTTCAATACTTATAGATCTCCCTTTCATAAAAAAGTTATCATTAAACACAAAATAAAACATATAATTTGAATTTTATCAATAAAATATTAATTTTAGTGCATTATATATTTATAATACACATTATATGTGGTCGGTTTGATGGAAATCCGTGAATTGGATCCAAAATAAATAAATATTTTCGGTATCTAAATTGATTGTGATCACCATTTAGTGCCTCTTAAAAAAATAAGTAATGAAAAACAAAATATGGTTAGATTATAGATTTTTACCCCTATATTATAGGAATCAAGAAGAGTATGTCATCTCTTATTTTCTTCTCAAATTCCTCTCCTAGTACATATTTTTTCTTATCAATTGATTTCACTTCCAAATATATTTATTCAATAAAAATAATACATGTATTAATGAATCCAAATCATGATTTATAGGGTTTTCCCTTTATATAGTAGTAATATAAACTCCTATAGAAAATATAAATAGTTATTAAATTTAATGAATATAGTATATCATTTTTTGGACAGATGGATTATGAAAATTTACATCATGTATGTATTCACAACCGAGAATATTGGTCATTAAAAATGAGAATATCATTTATAATCTTGAAGAAAACCACGTAAGTAATGATATATAGAAATATTTATTCTTCACATTGAATGTATGAAATATATCCATCTTTGAATATGGTTTCTACATAAACTTGTAATGTTAATATATGTTATTGGGGAACAGGTTGGGAGAGGGTACTCCCAAAAGGTCCTTTTGTTTTCTTTGTAAATTCACTGGATTTTCTTGATCTGACATTTTGTTTCCCCATCCTTTTATCTATTTGTAATACCATACCTCACTTCATACCTTTTTCCATCAACTATTATAGGTTTTTCATTTGAAAAAAAATTATTAATTACATACCTCATATATCTTTAAAATATTATAAAACCATTATATGAAAGTTCCAATAGAATCATTAACCATTGTAATATTTGGATCATTAAGTGAAGTAGGAAACTCAGTGTTTGTCTCTTGACCTACTTCAATCTCTAATCTCATGTGATCTTTTGGGAGTTTTTTATTTTGTATCATATATCCCAATATATTATACATTATACACCTCATAATAAGTACATGGGTGGGTATTGATCAAATAGAAATAAAAATTCAACTTTACCCTATAGAATTTTAGTAATATAAAGTTATTGTAAGTTGTTTGATTCATATTTAAGAGAAAGAATAATGGAAAAAATTGATTAACTTATGTAATTTATGCAGTTTATGGGAATTATTATCCTCATTTCTAGTGGGGTTATTTTGTTGTTCATGTGATACTCTTTTTTTCACTATCAGTTCTCTTTAATCCTTTCACACATATTTTTTCCAATCTAGATGGGAAAATAATATCTTACAAAGCATCTATCTAAACCTAAAATCCTTTTATCATGTGATATTTATCTTTATGAGGCTTTATATTCTCAAATTATATTCTATGTGACACTACAAAACTTACACCTCTAACGTTACCATATTTTTACAATTTCTTCAAAGCTACTAAAAGTAGTTTTTCTTTAGGTGCGGTCATTGTTGATTCTTATTTCTAAAACATATAAAAAATATAAACATAAATAGATATTTTTATGTAATAATTTTATAAATCATAACAAAATACTATTATGTAATACTTACACATCTTTCCCATAATAATTTTTTGTTTTCATCAACCAGTTTACCCTCTTTATTTATACAGGCCTCCTTCCATAGCACATGATGTGGTATGGAATTGGATTCGTATTTTGCTTCATCAATAAGCATATAAAAAATTAATATAGGTTGTTTAATATCATATAAAAATTTTATTGTATATTTAGAATATATATCATTTTCTTCTCTAGTGAAGCATACCACATCCTTTCTGTGTGATAAGGGTACATTGGTTTTGATGCACACTTTTTATTTCAATCACTCCTTTACTATTTCAAAAATTAAATTTTTTAATCCAATTGGTTAAAATAAATAATTTCAAATAATATATTATCAACTAAAATCTACCTGAAATGATTTATCATCATGATGAATGATGAAATAATTCCATGTTTCCTACTTTATAATGCGTGCATAAGTAACTGGGTGGTGGGGATTTACTTTTCCCTCATCATCCCTGATAGGAAACTTGGTAAAAGGTGTACAAAAGCCTCTATAGGCTTTTTTAATGTCCATTAAGACATATTTTTTATATAAGTCATTTAAAATAAAATAAATTCAAAAGGGATAATTAAAATTAAATCAATTTTTCATTATATAATTTTTTGTAAAATTGAGAGAGTATATCATAAAATTACATTAATATATTCCCAAAGGGTTTCCTTCATTACAATCTGTAAATAGAGTTACATATATATATAAATTAGAATATTAATTCTCATTACTACCCTAACATAACTAATGAATAATGAATTTTTGGGGTCAATAGGTTGGTTGTGTTGATTCCATAAAACCAAAAAATTTAAACCCTTTCTTCTTTCCAGGATAATTTTTCTAAACACAATGATATTATGCCATTCTTGTGTTTGTTATAAACATGTTGTTGATCCCCTAATAATTATACAGTTTTAACATTAACCACTTGTTCTTCCCTAATATTAGTAACATCATCATGTGAAGAATTCATTGCTTGCATGATTAATCAAACATTTATTTTAAATTATGTTAATATATTACAGAATGCATAATATTATGAGGAAAATCATAGTATATTAAAAAAAATTAACCTACTCATTTAACTCTATTTCTTTTCTGTAAAGGTTTAAGGTATTTGAATCTTTTATCAAGACTCAAAAATCCCCTCTTTATGGTCCCCTATAATGTATAAGTTATTTTCAATATTGGAACCTCTATGAAATGATTGTGATCACATAATGAATGGGTCATACTCAATTGAATTTTCATCTGAACCTATAGTTTTTTTGTCACCATTAGGATAATTGAACAATTCTTATTTACTGGATCTGATATATAAAATACCTACACTAGTTTTGATTCCATTATGAACAGATAGTCCTTATACACTTCCACACTAAAATTCAACTTAATGAATCCCATTTCATCAACTTTCACTTTAATTTTACTGTTAACCCAATTGTAATAGAAAATCCACACTTTAAATGTTGCATAATTAAAATAATATATCTATTTGATGATTATGTACTATGAAATATTCACATAAATTGGATTTCTATCCTTGGAACTAGATATGTGCATCAAATATATCATAATATTAACTCCACTATTTTGCATAATATTTCAGTTATCATGTTATTTTATATAGAACGTATAATAATTAATTATAATACCAGTGTAAGATATAACATTCACATTTGGTCCCCAATATTTCCAAGTCATTCGGTAATTGAATTCATATTTTTAGATAACTCCTTATAAATATGATCTCAAATCAATTCTATAAACTATTGATTCTGTAAGTTTTATATCCATCCTTTAGCCCTTTATGATTTAAAATGTCTAAGAATTGCTTTGTGGGATTCAATGTATGGATCAACATCTTCACTATTATGTAAATTTAAAGGTGATCTTTCTCCCACTTTGTGATGGTAATTGTAACAAAATATCTTCCAATTTTTTTTCTCCCATAAGGCATCCACTGTGATGAGACTTTGGGAGATCAATGCTATCAACATATAATATGTAATCGGTGTAGAATTCAACAACTTCTTCAAAAATATATCCATCTTCAATAAAAAATTCTGGATGACTTAGATTCTTAATGTACCCTTTCAAAATATTAATATATTGTTCAATGGAGAATATCCATTTGTAATAGAAAATACCGCATAGTTGAACCTATCTTACCAATTGAACCATTCAGTGGACCACTATATCAAATAATTATTGTGGGAAGAACATATCTAATTCATATAATATGACTGCAACCTCTTTATTCATGATTTAAAACTTTTTCGGGTCTATGAATTTCCTGTATATGTATTTTAAAACAAATCAGAGTATGGTTAATTTTTTTCATACATTTTTAGGAAGAATGAAACATAAATAAATAGTTATCAAATATTATATCAAAACATGAAATTCATGTGATTTTAGTCCATGTAACTTCAAATTAGGCATTAAAATTACATTCTTTGTATTTTATGAATACCCCTATGGAACTTTAACACCATTAATTAAAATGAAAATTTTAAATTTTTCTTGTTTGGATATAGTGTTAGATGTTAGAGGAAGAAAAGTATACCTTTTACCCTTCACCAGTACAAACTCTTCCCAAATGCCCATGTGAATCATGTATAACCCAGCCTTGATTCCATTTTTTGTTTTGTCAAAAACATTTGGTAATGATCCAATAATACAATCAAATATATATTTTTCTACATGCATGACATCAAGAAAATGTCTAACGTACAAACAATTCCAGTATGATAATTCAATGAAAAGTATTCTCATTTTCTAACATGATTCTGTGAGGTTTCTTTAAATGGTTTACCAAAAATAGTTTCAATATATTTTTCTTTATCAAACATTTTATCACATGTTAGTGGATATGGTGTTGTATAATGTTAAGTATTCCATTGAATGGTTTCATCTAATATTGGTATTTATGTCACTGAGGTAAAAATTTCTAATGTTCATAGAACATATTCTTCAAGGGATTTTTCAACCAAATTGAGTGTTTTCATTCTTCACAAATGGGACACACCAACATTCATTTAATGTTACTCCCTGAAAAAGTTTCATAAGTAGTAAATTCATTTGTCATCTCATACAAAATGGACCTCAATGTGAATTCTTCACTTCTGTGAGAATCATACATTATAACACATATATTCCAAATCAATTTCAAATACTATAGCAATGGATCCAAATTGAAATTAATATCATTATTGGGTTCTTTTGGTCTAGATATAAGCAGAGACAACATAATGTATTTGTGATTCATGTAAAAACATAGCGTCAAGTTATATTTTAACAACATAACTAGACATATACTATTAGTGCTACTATTTACACCACAATGATTTATTGCATCTATAGATAATAAAAGATGGAAGTTTCTTGACTAATTTCCAAATTCAGGATGCTCATAATCTATTCTCTTCCACTGAGGAGAGTCTTCTAGATGACGTAGTTTACCATATTTAATTATTGTATATGTGTGTCATGTTAATTATCTCATGGTTTTCTGATATCTATATAGTCTTCTAAACCATGGAATGATAGGAAAGTACCTTACCTTTTTTGAAGGACTTGATTCATATTTCTTGTATAGATATGTGCCACACTTAGGGAACTTTATGAGTAGTTCATGGTTCTTGCGAAATAATATACAATCATTTGGACAAGCTTGTATTTTTTAGAGATCATGCCCATTGAACCTAAAAAAAATTTAGTGTCATATGTTCAATAAGGAAGTTCATTTTCTTATGGTGTCATATCATTCAAGAGACCATATAGTTATGTAAATTTGGTGTTTCTCCATCCACTTACATATTTAAATTATTTAACTTCAATACAGGCGAAAGTGTTGTGTATTTAGTGCAACTAGTATACAATGGTCTCTTAGAATTGTTATTTAAATTCTCAAACAACTTTCTACAATCATGAAGTTCATATTCAATTTCCATTTTCATTTTCATTTCTTCCGTATGATCTTCATCATCATTTAAACCGTTATTCATATTAAATGGCCCAAAAACTAAAATAGCATCCCAATTAGTGTGAACATTAAATTTTTCCAATGTTTACTCCAATTCTTATAGATCTGATCTATTATGTAAAAAATAAAATTTTCTCCCAACTGCTCCAAACTACTTTTTCTTTAATAAAAACAATATAAACACTAAAAAGGATTTGATAAGGGTCTTATGCATGCTCTATTTAAAACATGATGAACTCTTTAACTCCATCTTCATACTCTTGTGTCATACGATTAGTGCAGATCCATTTTTTATTCATATCCATCCTATTAGGATCATAAAATTTTGATTTTGTACAAAAAATAATTAATACACATAAGATAATCATAATAAAAGGAAAAAGTTATATAAAATTATAATAAGGGAAATCCAAAATTTGAATTTCATCTATTTTTATTCCTAAAAAGTTATCATTTTACACAAGGGTGACATGAAAAGAATCAACCTAGGGTAATCATGTGGGTATTGGTCTAGGTTCTTGATTTGATTTTTTGTAGTATAAAAATGTGGTAATAAGTATGTTTGAAAACAAAATTTATTTATTATTGGATGGAAAACTTCCCTTGTAAATTATTGTTCTTTATTTTCATTTTATGGTGACATGTATTTATAAATTTATATAAAAATGTCATTCCTTGGAACATACAACGTCATTTAATCGTCGGATTTTGACATAGGGTCAAGGAGCTTGGAAATTCAAGAAACAAATTGATAAAACTCTTATTGATGATACAAGTGAAGTTGGATTCCATGTTACTCTTTTTTTATATATTATTATAGACCATGTATTATAAGAATACCAACAAATATATTTATACTATAACCCACTGATGAACCCATATTTCAGAAAGAGTAGAGTTTTCAAAATTATGTATATTTTACATGTCCTAAAATAACCAAAAACTCTTTAATTTCCAGAAAAACACTATAAATACTTTCCATTAATAAATATTCCAAAAAAATTAGTTATCATGGATTTCACATCATTGTGATCCAAAAAAATTTGATCCCACCTCTAATAATGACATGTATAACTATAAGCTATATCCCACATCTAGTAGTCAAAACCTTCATAGGTATTTCCAAAAGAGTATACATAATATTAATAAAATCCATGCCACATGTATATATAATAGAGATTATAATAAACTTTATAAAATTCTTCCACTGTCTTTTAATACTATATGTATTTGAGATAAATGTATTTTAAATTAGAACGTTTTTAAGGGTGACTCTCAAACCATTCCTAATGATACACAATATATCAAAATAATATTATTATTATATATGTGGATTAATCAAATAAATGATGTTATAAATAAAAATATGGAACTTATACATACCCACACACCACAAACCATGACTGGATTTTTCCTTATCCACCCCTCATATTTATGGTAACTAGATAAGAAAATGAATCTGAAAAATCATTTTTTCAACATCTATATTGACCAAGGAAAACTCATAACACCTTTGCTCCTAGGAGTCCTATTCTGATACAAAAAGTAATAACACACACTGAAACACCTTGAAACCTACATAGGAATTGATAGGTCCATCAAGTAAGAAAACAATCACACATTCAATCAATCAAGATGACAAACACATACAATAAAAGAATTTAAATGATCATAGTGAGTTATCAGATGCAAAAATAAAGTGACAATTAATAAATCATTCTTATAAATTCATGATCTAATAAGCATTGCAACATCATATAAGATATCACTACTAAATTTTACTATAAGATCATTCTAATACATAAATCGCCACTTAATTATTTGATTAATTACTTATTTTAATATCACCTCATGAATTAAACACAACCACTTAAAGCTATAGAAACAACCTTATATTATATCCTATCACATAATATTCCTAAGATAGCATTTACCATAATTTCCCAAGATGAATTAATCAACCCAAATTACACTAAATTAATTATCAACCTTTAATTTCATTGTTTATTTTAATTTTCTTCTTATTAGAATAATTAAATAATTTTCCATATAAACATTAAAACATAATGTGGAAACTTATATTCAAAACCTAAACAATAAGTTTCATGATAAAAGGGGATTAGAAAAACATGTTCATTCTTTCTCATTATCCTTAAAAATTCCATTTTCTAATAATCCATTATACTTATATCGTATTATCATTCTTTTGATAATTTCATATTTAGAATAAAAATTTATTACACCATCATAAAATTAATTCATGTACAAATACACATGTGTGATCCAACATTTTATTATTAGTTTAAATAAATTAAAAACATATACAAATATTATTCATATTATAAAAAATCATGCAAACACAAATAAATAATTATTAATGGATTCACATCAACATTTTTAACATATTCTTTATTTTCATTCCAATTTCATTCCAAAAAACATATTCCATTTCTCATGGGAAATCACATAATTTTAGTATAATATGAATATATATTAATTAAAATAATAGTATAGCATAAAAATAATTAAATATATCAAAATTAGTGTTCACATAAAATATGAAAATAACTATAAATCCAACATGAAAAAAAATTAAAAAATTAGAATGTATACGGATGAAGAAATATATATTAAACCCTTCACAGGAGAGGTAGTTAGGAAGAGATGGGGGGGATTTATATTTTGGTCAACTAAGGGAGTGGAATATGGGGAAAGGGTGGACATTTGAGAGATACATCTTGATGGTGGGTGGTCAGCTTGGGCTAAAGATAGCAATGGCAGAGAGGCAAGCCCGCATAATGAAAAAAAAATGAAGGAGAAATAATAACATGGTTTGGACTGGGGATATGAAAGAGAGTTGATCGATGACACTAATAAACAATAAATGAGGATAAATAATAAAATACCTTTGATTTGAGAGAGTTTATTCCTTATAGAGAAGGTCTAGGGGAGCGACAGTAGAGTTAAACTTCCATGACAGCTTAAACAGTGTGATGGAAATCAATTCAGTTAGAAAACTATTTAAAATATTATTAAGGGATTTATCAGTGCTTCCAAAATAGTGATGATGAAGATAGGTTTTATCAATGATGAAATAATTAGCATTTTTAAAGACCTATATAATTAATTTTAATAACACAATTGATATAATTAAAAAAATTAAATCTATATAATTATAAATAAATAAATAAATAGTAATGTGTATAATTATAAATATAATAAAATAATTATAAATATGTATTTATAAATATAATTATATTTTTTTTTTGAAAATTTAGGGATGGAGCCCTTTTATTGGAAGACCAAAAAATACAAAGGATGGGGTTAAATAGAAAAAACTACCCTCATCAATTTTAGACAATCACAGACCTAAATGTTTCCTAATATTAGCAACAATATGACACTCCTCATCAGATAAATCATTCCAGTTGGTTCGTCTATGCCCATGGTCCTAACCTATGGGATGACATACTCTCCACTAAGATTTCACTTATTATCAAAGGCTTTTAATGAAAATGTCATCCAAATCATCCATATTAACATCTGATTGGACCTCCACCCTATTGGATGATACATTAAGCAGGGTATTCTCACTTACTTTCTCTTTGAGGGATTTCACTTTATCTTCCTAGACTCCACCTTCTTGCTCATCATTAATCAGATCAATCACTCCATAAATATTGTGAGTAGTTAGCTGTATTTTTTCTATTGCTTCATGTGAGTCATGATCATTGCAAGCCAAAACACCCACATACATTAGGGAAGATCATTTGGTTTATGAAGTAGAAGAATCAAATCCCTTTTTAGTTAGTAGAGTTGCACTCTCTTCCGTTTCTTCATGCTCCGTGAGATGAGGATGCATCCCTTGGGAGGACCCCAAAGTGGCACCATGGACATCAATAAATATTGTAGTAATAGAGTGTATTTTTTTCAGAATATGTCTGAGGAACATGCTCTTCCTTCATCTTTTTCATCTTCACAGAAGATTCAACATTCAATTTTTTTTACCTTTATGATCCCTTAAAGAAATCAGCTTGTACCGGCCCAATATTTAATTAATGAAAATTTCTATTAATCTAATTAAATGTATTATTATCTAAAATGGTTATAAAACATATGAACTTACTTGGTTTTATGTTTTTGTATTTTAAAATACTGTTAAGAATTGTGACCGTTGCTAATATAGTCGTTGAACATTGATCACATGATTAGTATAAATATAGGGCTTTAACAAATCCAATTTACTTAGTCAAAGGAAGTGATGGACTCTTCTAGTAGACTTGTCCCATATGAATCCCATTTTATGGATCTCTTAAAGCAGTTGGAATCATTGGGCTTCTCTATTGACCAAACCCAAGATGAGCTTCAACATGTTAAGGTTGAACGGAACTGCCTATGGGAGAAGTGGAGGTTGATAAAGAGTACCACCTGAGCGATGTTATTTGAGCCACCCCAAGAGTCTGTCACCATCACACACCTTACCCTTCGGTCCTATGTGGTGTTATAAAGGGTTATATAATTATACCCTAGTACTATTATTATGTACACTATTTTTTTATATAGAATATACATTCATTTTATTATTGCTTCTTTGTAAATACTTTTTAAACAGAAAATAGTATTTTTAGTTAATATTCAACTAAGAAATCTATTTTGATGAATTAATATATTTTTTAATTAAATAATATTTTAATAAAATATTATTATTATTATTAAATTAATTTTTATTAAATATAAATGATCTTATAATTTTATGAATGAAATTGTAATTTTTATTAAGGTTTTAAAGTTGTTTTTGTCAAAACCCATGATTTTTCGATAAATGTCAGTTTTTATTTTAAAAGTGAAAATTCACATATTTAGAAAATTATTTAGATAAAATGAATATTATTTTTTTAATCAGGACATCTAAATTATCCAACACTGAATTTTTCAAAAAAATTGAGACAGTCAAATTTTTGGTTAAAAAAATTAAATACCATGTAATTATATAATGTGTTTTATGACATCATAATGAATAAATAGTGATGTAATAAAATACTATAAACACTTTGTTTTCCCATTATATTTTTTCCCATTAAAATAATGTTATTTTAGGTTTATTTTATTTATTTCACAAAGCTTTAGTGGACCCTCCAAGATTTATAAAACTTTTTATCTTTTTAAATTGATTTCATTGAGAGTGTGACTCACCTCCACATAAGCAACCCTATTATTTTAAGAAGTTAGGAAATTTTCCTTATAAAATATTTTTTTCCACTCCCCTTTGACAAAAAAACATAGGAAAAAACCATAGTCTAGTTTGTGGTTTGGATTAGTTTAATTTGTGGTGTCCCAAACCTAAATAATAAAGAATTCCTTCTCCTTTCCTATATAAACCCACCCAAGTTCCCACTTCCTCTTTACTCAAAGCCTTTTAATTTCATCCAAAATCTTCTTTCCTATCTCTATAATCCTCCCAAAGTGCCCCAAGATCCCAATAAACCTCTCTCAAGCATCTCTCAAGCCTTTGGGATCACACTTCCAAGTAAGGGATTCCTTCCTTTCTCATTTTATCCAAGTTTCTTAATATTGTTATGACCTTTTATATTTATTATAAATGTTGGGGTATGATTACACACCTCCCCTATACTATATTATTTATATTTTAATGATTATAGACCCATTTCTCTCTCATCTATTCCTTCCATGTATACCCGTTACCGTGCTGAAATTCCATAAGCAATTTCTCTATCCTCACATTCAAGTAATTATTTTATATTATGAATCTAAATTCCTTTACCTATGTTGGGACATGTATCTATATGAACCCCCCTACTGTCCATTTAAATTACATATTATGAGACACCCCTTTCTCTCCCATCATACATTTTTATGAATTCTTATGTCATGCGGTTATGTTGCTTAAATTGCACCGCATTTTTCCCAAGCCAAAGCCATTGTGTAGTGAATACCATGCCCATTTCTCTATCAAGGGTATTCACCTTTATGAAATTTTAATTATTGATTATATAGTTTCATGTATTAATTCCACATTCCTTTATCATAGAATAAATTATGATGAATCCATGTTTTATGATCCATGTGGCACACTTATGCATGAAATGAAATGTTTAAGAAGGTTGCGCCCTGGTAGCGCTCCAATGCATTGGGTAAAGATTAGTATCATGATACGTCAAGTGAAATAGGGATTTACTCATGATAATTAAAGTTAAATAAGGATTTACTCATTCAAATTAAATATAAATGAGGGTTTACTCATGTTTCATATGCAATGAGCCTTGGCTCATGCTAATTCCATGTTAAGTGTTGTTGCCACATTTCCATGTTATGATAATCATGCTATATCATGATTTTATATTCATGTTTTTTATGATTCATTGATATTCCTATTTCCTAAAATTTATTAAATTCTTCATGGAATTCACTTTTTACTCCCTTACTAGGATTTATAGCTCACCCTTTTATTATGAATGTCCCTATGTTATCCCATGCAATGCTAAGTATGAGGTAATGTAGTGGTCATGTAAAGGACATTTTCAATAAGATCTTTCGTTTTATGTTTTAAGTTGTTATGTAATATTCCTATTTACCAAAGACACTAGACCTCTCAATCTTCTATGTTGTATCAATTGAATGTTTTATGTAATAATTTATGTTAAGTGTGTAATAAAAATTAGGGTTGTTATAGTTGGTATCAGAGGATATGTTTAGTTATTTTTGGGATTAGGATTAGAAAACCCTAGTGAAGAATTAGGGATAAGACTAAGTATAATAAAAACACACATATGTCTGGTTGAGTATTGATTAAGTGGTTTATTAAGAAAATACATCCCTATATGGATACGAACAGGTATAGGCGGCTCTGGCACAGATGTACCTAGGGGTAAAAACTATGACAAGAAGTTCCGGGCATGACCTAGGGTATCCTGGTACATGACAATGGGCCTTTCTTCACTTTTATTTATGACACTCATGGGGGATATGCATTGGTAAATTCATAAGCTTAGTATGAACCATTATTAAGGGAATAAAAAAATCCCATTAGAATATATGTTGTAAAGTAGATCATGGATAACAAAGATTGAAGCCTATAGATTTATAAGTTAAGAAAATAAAAGTTATTTATAAGTAATCCATTTTTTCCTTGGATTACCCTTTATGTGTTACCACTAAATTTCATTTTATTTCATCCAATGGCCGGTGATATGAGGACTCGGGCTAACAACGGATATGCAGATCAATGTGATGACTGTTCTAATGACATGCCCAACCCAATGGGATCAGTAATCGTGAGCTTTGTCATAATTCTCTCTCAGTTAACTCAATATTTTAATAGAAACATGGGTCAAGAGGAACGTTTAACCCCACCCCCCCCCCCAAAGAAAGAACAAGTCACTATCTAGAGATTAATGATACAAAGGCCTTCAACTTTTAATAGATCATCTAATCCCTCAATCATAGAATAATGGATAAACTACATTGAAAATATCTTCTTTATCCTTCAATGCTCCAAAAAATAGAAGGTTCTTCTGGTTGCTTATTATATGGAGGGTGAAGCCGATAAATGGTAGACATTGATCAAAAATACGAAGCCTGATGAGGATATTGAGGTGTTGTAATGGAAGGATTTTTAGAATATGTTTTTTGATAAATATTTTCTGTGCACCCTCTGACTAAAGTTAGAAAGGGACTTCCTTTCCCTAATGAAAAAAGATGATGAATCCATTAGATCATATGAGGAAAACATCACAAGTCTTTCACGATACTCCTCCAGATTTGTCGTTACCCCCGAAAGCGAGGTTGAATGCTTCTTTGGTGGGATGAAACCTAGCCTACGGAAAGCCCTGGAAATCCGTGACTTCGACAGTTATGAGAAAATTGTCTGATATGCCCTCAAGTTCTAAATAGAGATTGAAGAATATTAGGGGTATCATGGGGATAAGAATTGTAATGTGGACTTCAATTCTAGAAGTCTGATGGATAAATCCAACGGTTCTAAGAAAATCCAGTACCCCACTTGCCAAAGGTGTGGAAAGAAGCACCCCATAAATTGCCTAAAGGGGATGAGGAAATGCTTTTGGTGTGTAAGAGAATGGAACCTAGCAGTTAACTACCGACAAGAAAACCCTAAGGCTGCAACAGAGGATAGGAAATCTCCATTAAAACCTCAACGCGTAGTTCATTTCTTCAACTGCAAAGAACCAGGTAACCTTGCAAATTAGTTCCCTAAGCCAAGGATTTTTGGAGGAAACCAACAACCTCCAAGGCAGAAAGGGAGAGCTTTTTCCATCACTACCACCAAAGTGAACCCCGACAACAAAGTGTTGAAAAGTATGCTAGTTATTAATTCAATAATAGTTAACATACTTTTTTATTCTGGTTCTACACATTCTTTTATATCCCAAAAGTTTAGTAGAACAATCCCAACACCACCAAAAATCATGTAATTGAAGATGTCAGTGAGTACGGAAAATGGGTAAATCATTGCATCCCATGAATATAACTCCTCCCCTGTCATAATCGGTGGATTGAACTTCCCGGTGAACCTTTTAATACTCCCTCTAGTGTAATTTGATGAAATTATTGGCATGGATTGGATTTCCCTATATATAGCCTACATAAATTACCATGAGAGTGAAATCACTCTTAATATGGAGAATCGACCCCTGATTATTCTCAAGTGCAAGGAGGAAGATGGATCTTATTTAGAACCATCATCTAAAGCGTGGATATTAATGCCCTATGAGCATGTGTATATAGCTCAGATTATTGATTATAAGAAGGCAACCATCCTTAAACACATGCCTATTGTGAGGGAATTCGCTGAAGTGCTTCCAAAGGAATTCCCTGGTTTTCCTCCTAGAAGAGATATTGAGTTCTCAATTGACCTTATAGCTGGGGCATTGACAATATCCAAGACTCCATATAGAATGGCTTTTGTAGAGTTTGAGGAGTTGAAGAAACAACTACAGGAGAATCTGGATAAAGGGTTTATATGCCCAAGTGCTTCACCATGGGGTGCACCAGTCCTCTTCGTCAAGAATAAGGATGGGTCAATGCACTTTTTAATTGATTATCGTGAGCTCAAAAAAATCTCAATAAATAACAAGTATCCTCTTCCATTAATTGATGACTTGTTAGATCAGCTTCATGGAGAAAAATACTTCTCTAAGGTGGATTTTTGGTCGAGATATTATCAACTAAGGGTGAAGAAGGAAGATATCCCCAAGACTGCTTTTCGTTCAAGATACAGGTATTACGAATTCATAGTAATGCATTTTGGACTCACTAATCCTCCAGAAATATTCATATACTTTATGAATAGATTCTTTAGATATTACCTAGACATGTTTTTGGTAGTCTTTATAGATGATATTCTAATATACTCCAAAACCAAGGAGGATCATAAGGTGCATCTAAGAACTATACTAGAGACCTTGAGAAAGGAGAAGCTCTATGAAAAGTATAGAAAGTGTGAGTTCTGGTTGAAGGAGGTCTCATTATTGGTTCATATCATTACAAGAAATGGGATATCTATGGATCCCTCCAAGACAACTGCAATTAAGGGATGGATGAGTCCAACATCAGTAATGGATATTTGTAGCTTCTTGGGGTTGGCGGGATATTATCACCTATTTGTGAGAAATTTCTCACGATTGTCCAACCCTATTACCAAAATAACTTGGAAGGGAGTAAAGTTTTCTAAGAATGATGAATGCGAAGAGATCTTCAAGGAGTTGAAAAAGGAGGCTTATCATTTCACCCATGCTCACACTAACCACGATTGGATAACTTTTGTGGTATTTAGTGATGCTTTGAATAAGGGCCTAGGTTGTATGTTGATGAAAAATGATAAAGTGATAGCCTATGCCTTAAGGTAGCTGAAAATCCATGAGAAAAACTATCCCATGCATGATCTGGCGTTGGCAGTTTTGATCATTGCGTTGAAAATCTAGCGGCATTATCTATATGGGGAGAAGTGTGAGATATATACTGATCACAAGATCCTCATATATATATTCACTAAAAAAGATGTTAACATGCGCCAATGAAGATGTATTAAACTCATCAAGGATTATGACTGCTCAATCCACCAACATCTTGGTAAAGAAAACAAGGTGGAAGATGATCTATGTAGAATGGATATTGTATCTTTATCAATGATGAGAATTGAAAATGATAAAATATTATTAGATTTGCAGAGGATGGGAATGGGAATCATTAAGGGAGGAACATCATCAATCCTTTCTCAAATGATTTCTCAACCATCCCACATGGGGAAAATAAAGGATGCTCAATGAAAGTATGTGTAAATTCTGAAATCCTCAGAGTTTGTGGTTGAAAAGGATGGAATTATGAGATTTGGGTCACAATTATGTGTACCATCCGATCCAGAGATAAAGAAGGAGCTTCTGGATGATGAACATAGCTCAACCTTCTCTATTCACCTGGGGAGCACAAAGATGTATCGAGATCTTCGAGAAATCATTTGGTGGGACAATATGAAAGGGGATATTGTTGAATATACATCAAAGCACCTAGTATGTCTGAAAGTGAAGGCTAAGAGACAAAAGTATAAGGGTATGAGGCAACCACTACCCATACCAACATGTATGTGAAAAAACATTACCATGGAAATTTTCACTGGAATTCCAAGGACATCCATAGGAAATAATGTTATATGGGTCATTGTGGATTGTATTATGAAGACAACTCACTTTATCATGATTCAAGAGGACTTCTCATTTGATCAACTTGCATGTATTTACATCAAAGAAGAGGTAAGGCTGCATGGAGTACCACTATATATTTTATTTGATCATGATCTGAGATTCATCTCAATGTTCCATAAAAATATCCATCATGATCTAAGCACTAAACTAAATTTTAGTACAGCCTATCATCCTCAAAATGAAGCCCAATATGAATGAACTATTCATACACTGGAAGATATGTTAAGATCATGTTCTATGAACATCAAAGGAAGATGGGACCAACATCTTCCACTGGTTGAATTCTCCTATAATAACAGTTTCCACTCGAGCATCTGAATGGCACCATATGAAGACCTTTATTGGAAAAAGTGCAGAACATCAGCATGTTGGGATGAAGTCAGTGAGCGTAAGCTTCTAGGACCTGAAATGTTAGAAGAAATGGTGGAGAAGGTGAAAACCATTGAGCAGCATAAAAAGGAAACCCAAAGTCGATAGAAGAGTTATGCAAATAATCATCGATGAGACCTTGAATTCAAAGTTAGAGACATGGTATTTCTACGCATATCTCCATGTAAGAGGGTTATGAGGTTTGGAAAGAAAGGGAAGTTAAGTCCTAGATACATCATCCCCGTCGATATTTTTGATCGTGTCGGGGTTTTGGCTTATCGACTAGCACTTCCACCTACCATGGCCAAAGTAAATGATGTCTTTCATGTATCCATATTAAGGAATTACATACCAAACTCTTCACATGTACTCTCTTCATAGGAGTACAGTTATAGGATAATCTTTCTTACGAGGAGAAACCAATGAAGATCTTAGATTGTAGAGAAAACGTTGTACAAAATAATACAATTCCCCTCGTCAAGGTGTTGTGGTGAAACCAAAAGTTTGAAGAAGCGACGTGGGAATCGGAGGAAGTGATGAAGCAGAGTTACCCACATCTTTTTTAGTGTGGGAAAAGGAAATCTTAAGGGATAAATTTCTTAAGGTGGGAAGATTGTAACGACCCAAAATTTCATTAATGAAAATTCATCTTGATCTAATTAAATGTATTATTATGTAAAATGGTTATAAAACATATGCACTTCCTTGGTTTTATGGGTTTTATTTTAAAATACCATTAAGAATTGTGACTATTGCTAATATAGTCTTTGAACAGTGATCACATTATTAGTATAAATATAGATCTTTAACAAATCCAATTTACTCAGAAAAAAGAAATAATGACCTCATCCAATAGACTTCCCCTGTATGAAGACCATTTGACGGATCTCGGAAAGGAGGTGGCATCATTGGGCTTCACTCTTGAACAATCCCAAATAGTGCTTCAACATGTTAAGCTTGAGCAGAACCGCCTATGGGAGAAGTGGAAGTTGATAGAGATTACCACCCGAGCGATGTTATTCATGCCACCCCAAGAATCTATCATCATTACACACCTTACCCTTCAGTCCTATGTGGGTGTTATAAAGAGTTATGTAATACGACCCTAGTACTATGATTATGTACACTATTTTTTATAGAGAATATACATTCATTTTATAATTGTTACTTTGTAAATAGTTTTTAAAGTGCAAATAGTATTTTTAGTTAATATTCAACTTATAAATCTATTTTGATGAATTAATGGTTTTTTTAATTAAATAATATTTTAATAAAATATTATTATTATTAAATTAATTTTTATTAAATATAAATGATCTTATAATTTTATGAATTAAATTGTAATTTTTATTAATGTTTGAAAGCTGTTTTTGTCAAAACCCCTGATTTTTCGATAAATGTTGGTTTTTATTTTAAAATTGAAAATTCACATATTTAGAAAATTATTTATATAAAATTAATATTATTTTTAGAATCAGGACATCGAAATTATCCAACGGTGAATTTTTCATAATTTTCGGAGACAGTCAAATTTTTGGGTAAAAAAATTAAATACCGTTTAATTATATAATGTGTTTTATGACATCATAATGACCCAATAGTGATGTAATAAAATACAATAAACACTATTTTCTGCCATTATATGTTTTAAAATTTAAATAATGTGATCTTAGGTTTATTTTATTTATTTTACAAAGCTTTAGTGGACCCTCCAAGACTTATAAAACTTTTTATCTTTTTAAATTGATTTCTTTGAGAGTGTGACTCACCTCCACATAAGAAACCCTATTATTTTAATAGTTTAGGCCATTTTCCTTATAAAATATTTTTTTCCACTCCCCTTTGGAAAAAACCATGGGAAAAACCATGGGATGGATGGTGGTTTTGATTAGTTTAATGTGTAGTGTACCACACCTAAATAATAAAGAATTCCCTCTCCTTTCCTCTATATAAACCCAACCAAGATCTCAATTCCTCTTCACTAAAAGCCTTTTTAGTTCATCAAAACTCTTACCTCCTCTCTCAAGAATCTTTCCAAGTCACACAAAGCTCCCAAGAAGCCTCTCCCAAGCCTCTCCCAAGCCTTTGGGATCACACTTCCAAGTAAGGGAGTCATTCCTTTCTCATTTTATCCAAGTTTCTTAATATTGTTATGCCCTTTAATTTTTATTATAAATGTTGGGGTATGATTTTGAACCTCACATATACTATCTTATTTGTGTTTCAATTATGATATACCCCTTTCTATCTCATCTATACCTTCCATGTATACCTTTTACCATGCCGAAATTCTGTAAGAAATTTCTCTCTCCTCATTTACATTCAAGCGATTCTTTTATATTATGAATATAAATTCCTTTACCTGAGTTGGGAAATTTATATATATGACCCCCCCTACTGTCCATTTAATGTAAATATTATGATACACTCTTTTATCTCTCATCAACAATTTTTATGAATTCTTATCATGTTGTTATGCTGCTGAAATTGCACTGCGTTTTTTCCAAGCCAAAGTCATTGTGTAGTGAATACCATGTCCATTTCTCTACAAAGGGTATTCACCTTTATGTACATTTACTTATTGGTTATAGAGTTTCATGTATTAATTCAAAATTCTTTTATCATTGAATAAATGATGATGAATCCATTTTTTATTATCCATGAGGCACACTTATGCATGAAATGAAATGATTAAGAAGGGTGTGTCCTGATAGCGCTCCAATGCATTGGGTAAAGATTAGTATCATGATACGTCAAGTTAAATGAGGATTTACTGATGATAATTCAAGTTAAATGAGGATTTAATCATTCTAATTAAATTTCAATGAGTATTTACGCATTCTCCATGTTCAATGAGCCTTGGCTCATGCTAATTCCATGTTAAGTGTTGTTGCACATTTCCATGTTATGATAATCATGATATATCATGCCTTTATGTTAATGTTTATTTATGATCCATTGATATTACTATTGCCTAACATGTATTGTATTCTTAATTTTATTCTCTTTCTACTCCCTTACTGGGCTTTATATCTCACACTTTTCTTATACATGTCCTCTGGTTATCCCATGCAATGCTAAGTACGAGGGAATGAAGTGGTCATGTAAATTAAGTTTTCAATAAGATGTTTCATTTTCTGTTTTAAGTTGTTATGTAATGTTCCTAATCCCCAAAGACACTAGACCTCTTGATATTTTATGTTTTATCCAGTGATGGTTTTATGTAATAATTTATGTTAAGTGTGTAATAAAAAGCAGGATTGTTATACAACTAGTCCTTCCTTAACTGTTGATTAGCTAAATCTTATATAGCAGCTTCATAAAGGGATTGACCATCCATTGATGCCTCATCTAGTTCATCATCAACCCCCTAATGGTCACCCAAATTTATTTTTTCCATATCCTTTGAAATATTTTTCATTACAACTTTTGTTATAGTGAGAAACTCCATTGGTGGTTCAGAAGGAATTTCAACCTCCATACCAAAATGTAAGTCAGTTACTATATAGAACATCTCTAGAATATTTATATTTAAGAGACCATATCTAAAGAATATCTAATTTAGCAGCTATATCTGCCCATGATTTCTTTTTACATGAGGAATGCTACTCTTCATCCACTCATACTGGCTGGAAAACATGATGGTTATCATCCTTGACCTTGCAAGTCCTCTAGGTAGTAACTAACTCCATCCCTCAAAAATGTATACCCTGGTCAGCCCTTCCATTGACCAGGGAAGGACCTTATTTCCCTTTTCCAAGCTCACATCTCTCGAAATCTTCACCAGCACCTTGCCCTTCTCTAAACCAGTGACCTGCATAGAGTCTTCCCCCTGAATCTCCTCCCTACCAGGCCAAGACTTAGTAGTCACTACATCAATCTCACCAACATCTCTAAGACTCAGTCTCTTCTTCTTAAGAAACACACATTAAATATATATAAATATAGTAAATATATTCATTATTTAAATATATTTATTATAATTTTATAATTATTTATATATATATAATTGTTTATTTATAATTATATAAATAATTTTTAAAAAAATATATTTATTTATTTATAATTATAAATATACAATTTTATAAATATAGTAAATATACATTTAAAAATATATTTTTAACATTATTAATGAATATATAATCTTAAATGCATGAATGTTAAAAAAGGTGAAATTGAATAATTAAAAATGAATAGACTTTAAAAATATTTAAAAAATGATAATTTTTATTAATTATACAAATTATTAAAAAACATATGTATAGATATTGAAATGAACATGAATAAATATTGAAAATATTAAAACATAGTAAATAAATATGTATAAATAAATATTATAAAATTATTAAATTATAAAAAAATATTAAAAAAATAATACTAACTGAATTAATATTAAAAATAAATAAATAAAACTTAATGATTAAAAACATAACATATTAAATATATTATGTTACTAAATGAAATTTAAAAATGAATATTAAAATTTGAATAAATTACATAAATATTAGGTATGTGTGTGTTTCTATATAAGATTTCATTAATTACGTAAATATTTGTGTGTGAAATTAATGTGTGTGTGTGTGTGTGTGTGTATACAAGTTTGATATATGTCAAATTGACCAATGACATTATATAATATGTAGTGTCTATTAGTGAAATAAATATTAAGAAGAATGAATAAATTTAAAAAATGAATAAATGTTATTAAATATGTAGAAAATTTAACAAAAATAAAAATGAATATTTATATATGTTAAAATGGAAATGAACACATATTAATTATATAAATTGAAACAATATTAAAAGAATTGAAAGTTAATGAACAAACATGTATAAATAGAAATTGGAAAATGGATAAAATTACAAAAATATTGACCAATAAAGAATTGAAAATGAATAAATTACAAAAAAATATTAAATATATTAATGAATAATAATGTATAAAAACATTAAAAGTGAAAAAATTATAAAAATATTGAATGAATAAATATTTTAAATCTAAAATTTATTAAAAAAAATAAGCATACACTAAACATTGTCAATGAAAATATTATATTAAATAAATTCATTTTAAAAATGAGTGAAATTTAATTATATATATATTTAATAAATTAATTATTATATTATTTATAATTAATAAAAATGAATAATTTTATTAAATAATTAATATAATAATTAATAAGTTCATATGCTACTTATTACTATATATATTAAATTTATTCTTTTTTAAATAATTTTATTCTTTTTTATTAATTACATATATATAACTAATATATTATTTATTACTATACAATTATATATATTAAATTAAATAAATTAAATTTTTAAAAAAATCAGGGTTGGTTGCGTCCAGCCCGTCATATATATTAGCTATGTAAATTACAAATGTATTGAAATCATTAAATGTGAAAAAAATTATTGAAAACTCATTAATGAAATTTTTAATAATAATAATGAATAAATTAAATATATATATATATATATATAATTAATTAATATTCAATTTATGATTAAATTTATTAAATTCAATATATATATTTTAATACATAGTGTATTAATTATTAAATTAAAAATTAAAAAATTAAAAATTTACTAATGTAATATTTATTAATCAAAATTAATAAGATTAATATGTGTGTGTGTGTGTAATAAATAGTATATTAATTATTTAATTAAAAAACAAAAAATTACAAAAAATTATTAAAAAATTATTAATGAAATATTTATTAACAAAAATGAATATATTTAATATATATATATACAATAATAATAAATAGTATATTGATTATTAAATTAAGAATTTATAAATTCTATTGAATGAATGAATTTTACAAATATGTGAAATATAATTATATATATAATTAAATAATTAATATATTATTTATAATTAATAAAAATGAATAAATTTTTTAAATTCTTAATATACTAATTAAATAATTGATATGCAATTTATTACTATATAGATTTATTTATATATATTTAAATTATTATTTTAAAAATAAATTATTAATTATAAACAGTATATCGATTATATATATAATTAATATACTATTTATTACTATATATATTAAATTTAATAAATTTAATTATAAAAAAACTGGTGTTGGCCCATTCCTTCCCATGATAAATATAAATTATGTAAATTAAAACTGTATTTAAAACATTAAATATTAAAATATTTTATTAAAAAAATCATTAATGAAATGTTTATTATTAAAATTGAATAAATTTAATTGTATATATATACTAATTAAATATTTATTATACTAATTAATTAATTAATATACTATTTATTACTATATATATTATAGTAGATTAATTATTAAAATTTATTAAATTTATTAATGTTATATTAAATTTATTTTTTATTTTCTTAAATGGGTTAAAGCTTGAGGGCCTTTATAAAAAATAAAAAACAAAGGAACAAATGCTGATGGGGCTAATGGATAAGTGAGACAACCACATCAGGCACAAGGCTCACAATCCCAATAAGGCAAGACAAGTCCCAAAAGACTTCACTGAGGCACAATAAAGAAAGCAGAAATACCAATCAGAAACCCAAAAGCACTAATACCACAACTTGCAAAGGCCGCCAAAAAATCATCACAAAAGAGACAAATCAGAAGCACCCTGTCAAAGAATATTATTTATCATGTGAACAAGTTCCCAAATTATGTCGAGTGCCTCAACCTCCTCGTACACAGGGACACCTCCCTTGACTCCATGTTTTGGAAGGATGGTATAGGTTTCTTGATCATCCAATTCACCTTCTGTAAATCCATCATCATTGTTGGAGGACACAGTGTGGCATCCTGCCTTTTTAAAACATAACTTTTCATTACATTTTACATACAGAGGATCTTTAAAGTCTAGTGTCTTGGGAATCTGGAATAATAAAACTTGAATACAACATAAAACATTATTCTAATCCACTTGTAAGGTTTCATCATAAGATCATCCTAAGTACAATTACTGCCTTTCATATCCTGAAGATATACATCAAAGGAAAAGGGTGAGCATAAGGCCCAGTAAGGGTAAACAAGGGAATCAATGTACTTGTGATATCAATAAGAACTTGAATAACAACATAACGATATGCGCAATGGAAGTATAGTAATATCATAACGAAAAGAACTTGAAACATAACTTGAATATGTGGCTACAACATTTCATTTCGACATTCATGAACATATCACCAAGGTCCATCCCCAAGGTGTCATAAACATTACAAAGGTTATTCACCAAGGTATCGTGAAACTTGTCATCTCTAGAGATTAAATCTTTACCCAATGCATTGGAGCGCTATCAGGGTGCACCCTTAATATGCCTTTAATTTAATGTGATCCACATAGATCATAATCAAACATTTCATAAATAACCTAAATGTAATCAAAGAAATGGGTTTCAAGTCAAAATTGTGACGTTTAAAAAGAGCTTAAAAATAAGATCATTATGTCATTTATAACCCATGGAAAGGGAGTGAGGGTTATATGTATGTCAATTACAGAATAAAATATATCATATTTATATATTTATTAACACCCATGGAAACAAAATAATTCTGGGTATTCACATAAATAAACAATATAATTTTTTGAGAGAAAGAGATAAAAAATTTGAGACGAAATTTCTGCAGCACGACGGGTATATAACATGGTTTTAGAAAACATTGAAAAGAGAGAGGACAAGGGTCACCCACTCATAAATAACTCATTATACAGTATGTTACTGAATAATATCAAGTTAGGGATATTTTAATGACATACCACATGAAAATAAAACATGATAGAAAAGAGAAGATGTGATTTCTCTTACGAAAAATTCGGCAGCCTAACGGTGTCACTTAAAAATTCAGAAAATAAATTGATGAGAGAGGAAATGGTATCTAAACCATTAGAAATTAAATGGACAGAAATTAGAACATATAATAACATACCCTCAATATAAATATATGGAAATTAGAAGACAAAACATAAAGGAATTCGTGACTTAAAAGAGGAGGGTGAAAGGATCCCTTACCTTGAAGAGTAACTTTGAAAGATTGAAGGTTGGGACCTTGGGAGGCTTGAGGGAACCTTGGGAGGACTCCTTGGGAGGTAAGGAGACCATAAATTCATTTATGAGGTTTTGGAAATGAAAATAATGTGGGAAAGGATTGGTATTTATAGGAGAAGTGAGGAGATAAGTCATTAATGGCCAAGGGACACCTCATCGGTGGTATTGGCAAAACCATGGGCTTGCCTATGGTATTTGCCCATGGTATTGGCCACCTGGGACACCTCATAACTTATATTACTATTCATGAGTTGACCAGAATGATTACATAATTATTACATCCTTAATGATGTCATAAAACATCCGAAACTAAAAACTATATTTTCACTATTCACCGAAAATTCATTTTTTTCAGAAAAAATCCCCAAAATCACCTTAACCTAATTTCGATGCTACGAATTCAAAACTGAACTCCATTTTATAAAAAAAATTCTAAATATTTTTAATTTAATTTTTAGTTAAAAAACACTATTCACCCAAAAAAACTAATACTTGACTAATAATTTCTGAAACAGTTATTTACCTATTTTATTGAATCACATTACTTAGTCAAGTTACCTAAATTATATTAATACTTTTTTTAAGTGAGATTACTAATCCATTTGGTCACATTACCAATACTAAGTGTAAAATCACTATTCATACTTTACTATTCACAAAAAATTAAGTTGATCTTATTAGATTCTAAATTTCTTATTGAACACATTTCCATAAGACCATTTTTTGAAAATTATTACACATCATTAATTATTTAAGGTTTACATAAATATTTTAAAATATCTCCTTTTTCCAAAATTCATCAATATACATCCTATATTTATTCGAACATCTGAAAAAAACAAAAACTTCACCATAGGAAGAAATCACAATTTTATTTATCTCAAAGGATTGCACAAAGTAGCTACAGTCTCGTTACATAGCCCCTTATAACCCCAGCATAGGACCTAAGTGTAAGGTGTGCTAAGGTGAGAGAATCCGAGGGTGGCTCGACCAACATTTCCCGAGTAGTGATTTCAATAAGCTTGAACTTCTCCCAAATGTGATTCCGCTCCAGCTTCACACAATGAAGTTCGGCTTAGGTTTGGTCCAGAGAAAAGCCTAGTGGTGCCACCTCCTTCCCAAGTTTCGTCATATGGGCTTTGATCGGCCCGAGACTACTGTATGAGGCCATCAAATCTTCTTTCTATATTAATTAACCAAGATCACTTGTATTTAGAGACAACAATCGCAATATTTAGTTTCCAACGGTCATATTGACCAACGATCATATAACAGTCGAAACCCAACAGTCTCATTTTAATTATAATTACATAATTAATTAAATAATATAGTTTTTTTGAGTATAAACTAAAACAACACACACATAAAGGAAACAAAAATTCATTCAAAAATTTTGGGTCGTTACATTCTTCCCCCTTAAGAAATTTCATCCCCTAAATTTTAACTCATATCCTCAGAAAAGAATAGGTGTGGGTACTTCAGCCTCATATACTCCTATGGTTCCCACGTGGCTTCTTCATATTTTTGGTTCCTCCATAACACCTTAACAAGGTGGGTAGTCTTGTTGCGTAGAACCTTGTCTCTATGATCCAAGATCTCCATCGGCTGCTCCTCATAAGAGAGGTCATGTTTCAGTTGTACCACCTCTGATTTTAGTACCTGTGAAGGGTCAGGTATGTACTTCCTCAAGAGGTATACGTAGAAGACATCGTGAACTTGTGCTAGATTTGGAGGATGTGCAAGCCGATAGGCCACTGCTCCAACGCGATCAAGGATTTCATAGGGGCAAATGTACCTAGGGCTGAGCTTCCCTTTCTTCCCAAACCTCATGACTCTCTTCCAAGGTGAAATTTGAAGAAAGATCTTGTCACCGACATCAAACTTTAAGTCCCTTTGATGGTTGTCAGCATAGCTCTTTTGCCGACTCTGAGTAGCCCTAATGTGTTTCTGGATGGAAATGACTTTTTCTGTCATCTCTTGCAAAAGATCAGGACCAAGAAGCTTTCTCTCACCAGCTTTATCCCAACAAGTAAGAGTTCTACATCGCTTCCCATATAGATATTCATAGGGTGCCATTTGAATGCTTGAGTGGAAGTAGTTGTTGTAAGAGAACTCAACTAAAGGGAGATGTTGATCCCATCCACCCTTAAATTCTATTGAGCACGTTCTCAGTATGTCCTCGAGTGTTTGAATAGTCCTTTTAAGTTGTCCATCAGTTTGGGGGTGATAGGTCGTACTGAAATTCAATTCAGTGCTCAGATCTTGTTAAAGACTTCTCCAGAATTTTGATGTGAACCTTGGATCACGATCAGATATGATAGAAAGTGGAACCCTATGCAGCCTTACCACTTCCTTCACGTAAATCCTGGCAAGTTGATCAAGAGAGAAATCTTCCCAAATAGAGATAAAATGGGAAGTCTTGGTGAGATGGTCCACAATAACCCATATCGTATTGTTTCCTTTGGAAGTTCTTGGAAGACAAGTGACAAAGTCCATAGTGATATTTTCCCACTTCCATGCTGGTATGGGTAGTGGTTGCAATACCCCTTTAGGAAGTTGTCGCTCTGCCTTCACTTTCTGACATACTAGGCACTTTTAAGTGTAGTCAGCAATCTCTCTTTTCATATTATCCCACTAATAATGATCACAAAGGTCCCTATAAATTTTTGTGCTTCTAGGATGTATAGAGAAAGTAAAGATATGAGCTTCATCCATCAGCTCCTTCTTTATTTCCGGAATATATGGAACACATAGTCTTGTATGAAATCTCAGTACACCTTCTTGATCAATATTGAACTCAGGTAACTTTCCATCCTTTACAGCCTCAAACTTCTCTTGTTACAAAGGATCTTCTTTCTGAGCCTTCTTGATCTTCTCTAGTAATGACGGTTGAGAAATCATTTGGGTTAGGGTTGATGATGTCCCTTTCCTTATAATTTCCATGTCCATCATTACTAGGTCATTGATCAAAGGATCTTTTTGAATCGTCATCATAGAAAGGGCAACTTGGTCTTTCCTACTTAATGCATCAGGAACTTTGTTTGCTCTTCCAGGGTGATAATGAATTGAACAATCATAGTCTTTAATAAGTTCCAACCATCTCCTTTGTCTTATTTTCAATTCCTTTTGTGTGAAAATATACTTCAAACTTTTATGTTCTGTGTATATATCACATTTATCCCCATAAAGATAGTGCCTCCATATCTTTAGAGAAAAAATGATCACAGCCAGCTCCAGATCATGCATAGGATAATTCTACTCATGAATCTTCAACTGTCGAGATGCATAATCAATGACATTGTCATTTTTCATGAGGATGCACCCAAGCCCTTTTATAGATGCATCACTAAAAATAATGAATCCTTCTTCACTTGAGGGTAGAGTTAACACGGGTGCAGTATCCAATCTCTACTTCAGCTCTTGGAAACTTTCCTCACACTCCTTTGTCCAGATGAACTTGACCCCTTTTCGAGTTAACTTGGTTAATGGATTAGAAATTCATGAAAAGTTTTTCAAAATCCTCCTATAATATCCTAATAATCCAAGAAAACTATGAATATCAGTTATTGTTGTAGGTTGAGGCCACTTTTCTACAACTTTTGTCTTTGCAGGGTCAACCGTGATTCCTTCATTGGTTACAATGTTCCCTAAGAAAGCAACTTGTTGTAACCAGAAATCACATTTACAGAACTTTCCAAAAATCCTCTCCTTCCACAGAGTTTGCAAAATAACCCTTAGATGATCTTCATGCTCCTCGCAACTTTTTGAATATATCAGAATATCATCAATAAAAACAACCACAAAGTTATCAAAGTATTCCTTAAAGACTCTATTCATCAAATCCATAAAAATAGAGAATGCATTAGTTAGTCTGAAGGGCATAACAACAAACTCATAATGCCCATATCTTGATAAGAAGGTTGTTTTTTGAATATCTTCTTTCTTCACCCTCAATTGATGATAACCAGATTGAAGATCAATCTTAGGGAAAAATTGATCCCCACGAAGTTGGTCAAATAAGTCATCAATTCTTGGAAGAGGTTATTTGTTCTTCACTGTGATCCCATTAAGTTCTCTATAATCAATGCATAGCCACATCAATCCATCCTTCTTCTTCACAAAGAGAACAAGTGCTCCCCAAGGAGACACACTTGGTCGGATAAACCCCTTCTCCAAAATATCTTGGAGTTGTTTCTTTAATTACTTCAGCTCCATATTTTCTATCCTATATGAGGTCTTTGATATCGGATGAGATTCAAGTATGAGTTCGATGGAGAACTCTACCTCTCTTTCTGGGGGAGGTCCAGGAAACTCCTCCGGAAATACATCAACGTATTCTTGGACGATGGGGACATTTTCTATCATCAAACTCTCATATCCTTCTTCATCTTCACCGATCAACACCATAAATAAAGATATATGGGTTATTTTAGACAAATTGAGGTTTATATATCTCTCCTTGGAAGATAACTGTAGGTTTTCCATTCAAGAATATTGATATTTCCCTGCTTCTTCAATTGATCTTAGAATTATACATTGAGAGCCATTCCATCCCTAGTATAATGTCGAATTCCAACATGGGAATGACTACTAGATTTGGATAAGATTGTGCTCACTAAAGTAAATACTAGAGTTTCTAAACACTGACGATGCTTGGATAGTCTCACCAGGAGTCTTGACTGACAACTCTACTTTTAGCAATTCGGGGGTAGATTCTAAATTCTTTGCAAACTTAGAGGAAATAAAAGAATACGTAGAACCAGAATCAAACAAAGTACTTTCTTGCTTTGAGAGTACAAAAAGAGTACCTGCTACCACATCATTCGGAGCATCGACTTCAGCTGTTGCGATAGCAGAAGCACGGCCTTTATCCCTTGGCCTTTGCTGAGGCTGATGGTGGTTCCCCTCTACTACCCTCGGATTTGGAATGTGATTGGAAAAGTGCCCACGTTTTCCACACTTGAAGCAATGGACATCAGGTAGGGCCTGAACCATCTTCCCCTTGTCTTTTGTGTTTTGAAGTTGAGGTTTCACCTCACCATGACAATTCCTTTCAATGTGCCCATCTCTTCTACACTTGTAGCACTTCCCACTCCCGAGAAGGTAGTTCCCCGAATGCTTCTTCCCACATTTATTACACATGGGAAGTTTCACTTTCTTTACTACACTTCCCTGATCAAAATTCCTCCCTAATCTGGGCTCCATTGATCTCTTTTTGTCACTTGATTTATGATACCACTACATCACACCAAACTCCAGTTCAGCTTTCATCGCACTTCCCACAATCTCTTCATAGTTTTCATAATCTCGGTTGGATAGATTCTTCTGTAGATTAGGTCTCAGTCCACCAAAAAATCTATCAACCTTTCCATTTGGATCCATGACAAAGATAGAGGTGTAACATGAAAGTCGGGTGAAGTTCACCTCATAGCTTCTGACATATTCGTTCTCCTTCTAATTCAGCTCGAGAAACTCCTTATCCATTCTTGTTCTCATTGAACAAGGGAAATACTTATTGAATAAGATCCCTCTGAACTCTTCACACTCCATAGATTAAACCTCCACTCTCTGCCTCATGTTTTTAATTAACTCACACCACTAATCAGCTTCTCCTTCTAAGCGATATACAGTCAAGGTATCCTTCTCTTGCTCTGAATAGTGGAGCACAGAAAAGATCTTCTCGATAGAGATGATCCACTGCACAACGATCAATGGGTCAGTAGATCCACAGAAGGTTGGTGGTCGTTGGTGCATATAGAACTCAACAAAATGTTGTTCCCTTCATGGTGAGATAGGACTCTCAGCTTGATTCAAGTTATTACTCATAACTTGAGTCTGTTGGTTCATCATTTTCATGAATTTTTCCATTCTGGCTTCCATCGGAGGGTCATCAGCGCATGGTCCATTGTGGTCACCATTTGCACAGTTCCTCCTATTGCCCTCCATTTTCTAAAAGAATGAAATATTAGTGATAAACTTGTTTCATTTGATAATATTTTAACTATAAATGATTCTATGTCTTAAAACTTCATTCTTAAACATTTATATTTCTCTATAATTCCTTCATAATGATTCATAAAAATCTTGCGATTAACCAAACATATCCCCCGAGAGTGTCGTAACCAAAAGTGAAGCAAGGCCCATTGTCATGCACCAGTTCCCATTTGAGTCTAGCTCAAAGCAGTGTTTTTGGGTTTTACCCCTATGTACATCTATGCCAGAGCCGCCTCTACCTGCTCGTATCCATACAGGGATGTATTTGTTTGATAAACCACTTACTCAATACTCACCAAAATACCAGGAATTTTTTCCTATATTTAAACTTTTATATAGGGTTATTCCTAAAATTTTCATAGCCTAATTTCTATAAATAACTAAACTATCCTTTGATACCAACTATGGCATCCCACCTTTTTAAAATATAACTTTTCATTACATTTTACATGCAGAGGATCTTTAAAGTCTAGTGTCTTGGAAATCAGAAACAATAAAACTTGAATACAACATAAAACATTCTTCTAATCCACTTTTAAGGCTTCATCATAAGATCATCCTAAGTAAAATTACTGCCTTTCATATCTTGGAGACATACATTAAAGGAAAAGGGTGAGCAGAAGGCCCAGTAAGGGTAAATAAGGGAATGAATTTACTTGTGATATCAATAAGAACTTGAATAAAAACATAAAGATATGAGAAATGGAAGTATAGGAATATCATAATGAAAAGAACTTGAAACATAACTTGAATATGTGGCTACAACATTTCATTTAGACATTCATGAACATATCACCAAGGTCCATCCCCAGGGTGTCATAAAAATTACCAAGGTTATTCACCAAGGTATCGTGAAACTGGTAATCTCTAGAGATTAAATATTTACCCAATGCATTGGAGAGATATCAGGGAACACCCTTAATATGTCTTTAATTTCAAGTGATCCATATAGATCATAATCAAACATTTCATAAATAACCCAAATGGAATCAAATAAATGTGTTTCATGTCAAAATGGTGATGTTTAAAAAGAGCTTAAGAATAACATCATTATGTCATTTATAACCCATGGAAAGGGAGTGAGGGTTATATGTATTTCAATTCCAGAATCAAATATATCATATTTATATATTTATGAACACCCGTGGAAACTAAATAATTCTTGGTATTCACATTAATAAACAATAGAATTTCTTGAGAGAAAGAGATAGAAATTTTGAGACGAAATTTCTGCAGCATGACGGCTATATAACATGGTTTTATAAAACAATGAAAAGAGAGGGGAAAAGGGTATCCCACTAATAAATAACTCATAATACATTATGGGTACTAAATAAGATCATGGTATGGATATTTTAATGACATTACACATGAAAAGGAAACATGAAAGAAAAGAGGAGATGTGATTTCTCTTACGAAAAATTCGAAAGCCTAATGGCGTCACTTAAAAATTCAGAAAATAAATTGATGAGAGTGGAAAGGGTCTCTCAACAATTAGACATGAAATGGAAAGAAATGAGAACATATAAGAACATATCCTCAACATAAATATATGGAAATTAGAAGACACAACATAAAGGAAGTCGTGACTTAAAAGAGGAGGGTGAAAGGATCCCTTACCTTGAAGAGTAACTTCGAAAGCATGAAGGTCGGGACCTTGGGAGGATTGAGGGCACCTTGGGAGGACTCCTTGGGAGGTAAGGAGACCAGAACTTCATTTAGGAGGATTTGGAAATGAAAATAATGGGGGAAAGGATTGGTATTTATAGGAGAAGTTCGGGGACAAGTCATTAATGGCCAAGGGACACCTCATCGGTGGTATTGGAAAAACCATGGGCTTGCCCATGGTATTTTCCCATGGTATTGGCCACTTGGGACACCTCATACCTTATATTACTATTCATGAGTCGACCAGAATGATTACATAATTATTACATCCTTAATGATGTCATTAAACACCCGAAACTAAAAATTTATTTTCACTATTCACCGAAAATTCATTTTTTTCAGAAAAAATCCCCAAAATCACCTTAACCTAATATCGATCCTCTGAATTCAAAAATAAAATCCATTTTATAAAAATAATTTTCTAAATTTTTTTAATTTAATTTTTAATTAAAAAACACTATTCACCTGAAAAAACTAATACTTTACTAATAATTTCTGAAACAGTTATTTACCTATTTTATTGAATCACATTACTTAATCAAGGTGCCTAAATTATATTAATACTTTCTTTAAGTTATATTACTAATCTATTTTGTCACATTACCAATCCTAAGCGTAAAATCACTATTCATAATTTACTATTCACAAAAAAATTATTTTGATCTTATTAGATTCGAAATTTCTTAATGAACACATTTCCAGAAGACCATTTTTTGAAAATTATTACACATCATTAATTATTTAAGGTTTACATAAATATTTTAAAATATCCTCTTTTTCCAAAATTCATCAATATACATCCTATATTTATTCAAACATCTGAAAAAAAACACAAACTTCACCATAGAAAGAAATCACAATTTTATTTATCTCAAATGATTACACAAAGTAGATAGGGTCTTGTTACATAGCCCCTTATACCCCCAGCATAGGACCTTAGTGTAAGGTGTGCTAAGGTGAGAGAATCTGAGGGTGGCTCGGCCAACATTGCCCGAGTAGTGATTTCTATAAGGTTGAACTTCTCCCGAAAGCAATTCCGCTCCAGCTTCACACGATGAAGTTCGGCTTGGGTTTGGTCCAGAGAAAAGCCCAGTGCTACCACCTCCTTCCCAAGTTTCATTAGATGGGCTTCGATCGGCCTGAGACTACTGGATGAGGCCATCGAATCTTCTTTCTTTATTAATTAACCAAGATCACTTGTATTTAGAGACAACAATCGCAACATTTAGTTTCCAATTGTCATATTGACCAATGGTCATATAACAATCGAAAACCAACAGTCTCATTTTAATTATACTCACATCATTAATTAAAGAATATAGTTTTTTTGAGTATAAACAAAAACAACACACACAAAAAAGGAAACAAAAATTCATTCAAAATTTCTGGTCATTACACAGAGCCACCATTTTAGTTGCACCATCATAAAAACAGATTTTAGAGTTCAAATATTGAACATTAGCTTTATAGGGTTCCATAGGATCAAGTATATAAAAATATTTTTTGGTGGAGACCTGACTCTTCACACCGGGTTGAGAAAATTTAATTCTCTCTTTTAAAGAGATCTTGGTTGAGGAAGAGGTTGAACCTGGGGTAGCATAAATCGATCCTTTGGTATTTTCTGATCTTATATCAATTGATTTTGAAGATCTAACATAAGATGAAACATTAATCTAGTGTGCATGAGAAACCACTGGAATGTCGGAAGGGTCTATACACCCAACCCGGTTAGAATTACCATGAGAGAATGTAGTAGGTCCCTCAATATCATTTTTCCTTGTTTCTTAGAAGGATCATTGATTCTTATAGCTATAACCTATGAACTATCATACCCGTATTGTTTATATTTTTCTATTTCATTCCAAACCATGTTATCTTAATTTATTTTCTTGCTTGAATTCAGATCACCTTTATCAGCAACATCAATGGATTCCACACTCTTTCTATCAGAATATGAGACAATGTTCTTCTTATAGTGGGGTAAGACATCCCCACTGATTTTAAGAGAATCATTTATAGATCCAAAAAAATTACCTAGGGGAGATATTGTAGACTGAGATAAGGGTAATTCTTTATTGACCATGACATGGGGATATCCATTCATTGATTTTCCTTTCTTATAAGAAGTGGAAAAAAATCATATGTCCCTTACTTTTTCAATTCAATTTATAATCCTTCCAAAATTTATGGTCAGCCACCACCTGTGCATTTGAATCATGATTAGTTTGGTCATCCTCTTGATCATTTTTAACAAGATCTCCCTCAGATTCCCTAAAAATAACATCCTTACAAGTAAAACCTATCAAATATGATTGATCTCCCTTCGCAAGTTCTGCCCATGACTTTGAGATGCTGCCCAGAGGACTAGGATTGTGAGAATCCTTCCCATCTTATTTATAAATTGGCGAGTCAGATTTAATTCAGCATCACTTTGTATCTTTTCAGTCTACCTATAAGAGGTTTTAGCGTGATTCAAAATCCTCCCAAGAAATATTTTTTGAGTTTTGTTAGAATCCATAGGAGCACCTACAACAATAGGAGAAGCTTGATTTTTCATGATAGGGGGTTACTCCTAACTCAACCTTTATCCTTGGAATAAATTCCCAACATCAACATCCACTAGATGTATCTGCTCCCTATCAACAGCATTACCCACCTGATCACAAAATTGGTTATTAACATGAATATGATCATTAGAATTTTTTTCTCGATTCTTCCTCTTGTAGATATTTTCATCATGACCCTTTAAGGAATAAAATGAGCAGGATAGATCCCTTCTGCAATCAGTAGGAAGATGTCCTATAGATTAACATAAAATGTAGAAAGAAGGATTATTCTCATACTTTATTTGAAGACCAAGATCATCCTCATCAGTAAACAACACTACCTTATCAACTAGGTTGACACTAAGGTCAAGTTTAACAAGTATTCTTACATAGTAACCAAATTGGGAAACCTATGTGGCTCTGTCCATTTTAATTGGTATTCCAATAGTAGATACAATATCAAATTGAATATGGGGTTCCATAAAATCCAATACAATCCAATTATTCTAATCCATATTTGAGTTCATGAGTTCTTGAGGCTAAAAGGATTAAAGTGTAAATCCAAATCCGAGATAGAAATCATTCCAGGTTTTAAGGAAATGGGATCATAGCCCCATGCCCTTCGCTTTAATTCATCTAAATGAAACAATAGGTGGAAGTAGTCCTTTCCAAGTGTAATACACCTACAGTCTGAGAATCTCCAAGTATTCGTAATAACCATCACAAAGTCATTTGTGCTCTAAAATTTCCCACCAATGAGTAAAATGAGACGCACCATGATGGAAAATTGAAAATTTTGAAGCCTATCTTTGATTTCATATTGATTTTCCACTACATGATCTGTGGATCATCTACGAACCACTCTCTCTAGAAGAGAGTCTTTGATAAGAAAAATTCCACCTGTTAGCATCTTTAGTATTCCTAATTCTATTACACACCAGAAAATATCCATCCTTCATATTCTTTGAGCAAAGACCAAAGCAAGAAGATTCCTAAGATCTTCCCCCAGTATCCTTATGGGAGTTAAATTGACCTTGAGTGAGGAAAGATTCATCCAAATAAAATTGACTTGAAGGCACCATTAGTAGTAATCCCTGGTCACCATCGAGAGTTAGAGAGAGAAGCTCTCACAAACCTCTCGTCTTCCTTCAATAAAAATAGTCTATTAAATTTATTAAGTTCAATATATATATATATTAATAAAAAGTATATTAATTATTAAATTAAAAATTAATAAATAAAAAATATTAAAATTTTATTAATGTAATATTTACTAATAAAAATGAATAAATTTAATATATATATATATATATATTTATAAGTAGTATATTAATTATTTAATTAAAAATTAATAATTTAAAAGATATTAAAAAAATTATTAATGGGATATTTATTAATAAAAATAAATAAATTTAATATATATATATATATATTATTAAATAGTATACTAATTATTAAATTAAAAATTAATAAATTACAAAAATATTAAAAAAATTATTAATGGAATATTTATTAATAAAAATGAATAAATTATATATATAGTAATAAATAGTATATTAATTTTATATATTTAAATTTTAATTATGAATAATGAGAGAATATTTTTTTAAAGTTAATTATTAATGAAATATTTATTGACAAGAATGATCTAATTATATATATATATATATTAGTAAATAGTATATTAATTATATATATTTAAAATTAAATTATGAATATTGTGAGAATTTTTTTTAATAGTTAAATATTTTTTAGTTAAAAACATATGCCAGTGGGCTAGCTCTCAACCCACAGGGAAGCCCACCATATAGCAGGCCTAAAGTAGGCTTGCTGGCCAGGTCAACATGTAGGGAGAACCTACCATATGGAAAGAGAGGATGCTTAGCTGGAATGCTATAGAATATCACGCCAGTGTGAGGTTTTCAGTACCACATGGTGATGGGAGTAAAGTGTCACCAATGTAGGGTGGCACTGGTGGTGATAAGTGTCCTTCGATACTGGTCCGACATCATTGTCAGTATGGTGTTGGGGGTTAACTTATAAATAAGTGTGGAGCGCATCTCAGAATCTGATGTGGGATGTGCACATATACGGTCAATCCTTTATAAATGTTAATAAAGAATTGATAAATACTACCCTTTATCAGCACTTTTATATAAGTGCTGATAAAGTGTAGCCTTTATCAATATTTTTATTTGGAACTGATAAAAACCAAGATTTATCTGTGCTTTTATTTAATGATTATAAAGGTTGTCGCTACTTATTTAGTATTTTATAGTAGTGGAAGCTCTTAAGAATATCCTCCTAATCTTTTAGAATCACCCTCTCAATGTAATGGATTCTCTTCCTCCTCCTCTTTATTTATGTCCTTTATTTGTATTAAGCCTTTTGATTTACAAATATTCATATTGACATATGTTTTTTCACATACCATTATTTTCTATATGATTCCCAAGTAATGAGAGACAACCTTTCACTCTCATTAATCCATTCTATGAACCTTTATATACACATATTATGTTGCCGAAATTATTTCATGATATTCCCTGCCAAACCTTTGTTTTGTGAATACCCATACCCATTTCCACTCAAGGTTATTCACATAGTTGTACCTATCCATTTTTTGTTTAGGTACTTTCATATATTTAACTCACACTCCTTAATTATGGGATTAAAAGTGATGAAATATGTTCTCATGTTGTTTGATCTATACTGCACACAAATGCATATACATGATATGAATGTTAGAGGTGGACCTGGAATTATATAGTCGTCCAATGCATTGAGAAATGTTTTTATCTCATGGGATACCATGTATGGTACATGGGTGGTTATCCTAAACACACTATGTTATGATGTCTTGGTGGTTATAATTTAATTATAATTATGATTTCATGTTTTATATTGTTTTCACATTCCTATAATGTCTTGATGTTAGCATCTTTTATTAGGTTTCTATGTTCATAATTATGATTATCACTATTTATGAAACCATGTTATGTGCCTTGACTCACATGTACTTATTTACTTTATTATATGCTTTTATTATTCTCTTAACGGGATTTATAGATCACATGTTTCTTATGTACGTCCTCAGGTTATCCCATGTAATTTTAAAAGGTCAATGGAATTTTAAGGGCATGTTATGGAGTTTTTAAATAATTTTGTTGTGTCTTTATTCCAAGTTATTTTAATATGTATCTAATTACCCAAAGAAATTGGGCATCTCAAACTTTTTTAATTTGTATTATGTTAACTTTAATGTAATAAATCATGAAATAAAGTGAATAGAAGATATGTTTTTTCATATAATATCAACAGTTTTGTGAGTGTTAGCTTGAATTTAGTAAGGTTACTATTGAACCAAAAAGGGTGGGACTTTTCATTATTTAGAAATTTTGTATTTTGTTCCCTAGAACCAAATTCTATATAATTTATGATAACATATATTCATAGTTTTTAAGATTAATAAATTTCTTATCACATCATGATTTTTCTTTTGTGTAACAGTATGTGATAATTTCCTAAAAGTAGTTGTTGTACTAAAAGGTAATAGTAGTTCCCCTCAATGATGAGAACTTGGAATTACCACGAAACTATTATGAAATATATGTTATATATCCAGATGATATAATTTGAGGAGCACAAATTATACAGGTTATCAGGGGTGGAGACTCATAGGACTTTGAGGCACCTTTTCATGGTGTGCACCCTTTGTAATATCCAGTGTAGGATATTATGAGAATGAGACCTGCTAGTAGGAAATCCATATTTATATATGTCATTGGATGTTCCTATACACATATGTTTGTATTGATCCTTAAACATTTAGATTATTATTAATTAGTATCAGGAGTCACATACTTTAATTTATTGACAAAAACCATGATGATATATGTTCATGGAAAGGTAGGATGTGTTTGGTGAGTCACGGGTAATATTGCATTAATGAATAATGTGAGAAAGTATTTTTCCCTACTATTGTTTAATAGAAGTTTATATCTTAGGTCCTCTTATGTAAATTATATAGCCTAAATAAATCCATGGCCATGGTGTTCTATAGGCAAGTTCAATTTCTAGGAATTCAAAGAAAGATACATTGAGCACATAGGTAGACAGCACCATCATGAAATCTTCTTGATTATAGATATCATGATAAAGATATTATATTATATATTAGGTTTCTTTATAAGGTATTATGTTTTTTCACAATTAACTTCTTTCACTATGGGTGTCTTGGCATGTCGAAAGATGATAACCTTGGACTTTAGGCTGGTTCACCTAATGCCACTGAGAAAAATGCCTAGAGGGTCACACACTAAGTGTATCCAAAATCTCAGCTAAAAAATATATTATTATTTATTATTTAACAAGTTAAATAAATATTTTTCCCTTACCTGGTTTAATAATTATTCATATTTTCTTGATCACATATATTCAGTCACCAGTTATTTCGAGACAATATAATGTGAGCAGAATATTTATTAAATATTTATTTTTTATTTAGTAAATATAATATTTATTTATTTATTAGAAAAGAATTCATTGATATTTATTTAATAAATAAATAGTCATTATTAAAGGCTCGTTAAATATTGCAGAGTAATGGAGGATTGAGTTTTTAGATCCAGTGATAAATAATAAATATAGAATATTATTTGATTAAATTAGCAAGTTAAGAATGTATAAAGAAATAATAATATTATTATTATTTGACATGGGGTTCCATAGGTATTAAATAAATAATAAGGGAGCTTTATCAATTATATTATTTTAACCCTAAAAGTATATAAACTCAATTATATTATTTTCTAAAAGAGACAATTCATTTTTTTGGTTGTGGACAACGGATTTGGAGAATCCCCTTAAGCCCTAGAGATCTCCCTTCTCCAAGAACACTCACAATAATGGAGAGTGGTCCTCCTCCACCTCCCAATATCAAGTCTATAGATATCAAGGATAATTCTTTGGAATTAGTTATCATGGTGATCAATGGTGGATGATGCAAGCAATAGGATCTGACATGCTAGCACCTGAAGATTCCTACAACAACGTTTGGAGATTTGTGGAACATGTGTGGATCATTGATAGGGGGAATATTCTCTTTATTCCTACAATAAAATGATGATACAATGCAGATCTATTTTCATATCCATCAATGAAGAAATAATTCAAACAAGGTGATTCATTAATTAAGTAAATTTATTATAAATAATATATGATGATCCTTTCTATGGTTCCCACTTTTTATCCCTTGTCTCTATTATTTGATTTGATTTTGTTGATCACAAAATTCAACATGGAGTAAAATCTTGAATTAATCATTGATCATGAAAAAAAAAAGTTGGGACAACCCATTGTATGCTTCCTCTACACCTGGAACCTACAAGTGGTATCATAGGGGCCAAATGATTATTTATAATTATTTAAAGATATTCTATGGATTTGCAAATTTTTTATTTAGTTTTTAATTCATGTTTAAGAATTATTTTAATCTGAATTGTGATATTTTATTTTTCCTCTTTAACAACTCATATATCTAATCAAAGAAATTAATTTTATGAATGAAATAAAATTGAAGAACTCATCCGGAGGTGCTGAGGATTCTGACTGAATAACACAGGAATACACACCGTGTAACTGGAGTTACACATTGTGTAATTGTGTTCAATGCACCAGGAATTAATTCAGAATTATTTCAAATAATGTGCATTGATTACATGTGGTGCATTAAATTTCATAAATTGCATGTTGACCAGGCCTTCCTGGCACACGGTCAACTAGATTACATGTCGTACAGCCCATGTACATGACGTGTAGTCCTTTTAAGTCATATATAGGTCATGGACTTCCATACATGGCTTACCTGACTGGTGACCATGTAACTCAGAGACCACACACCGTGTATCCATTTGTACACGTTGTGTACTCCAATTTTTTCAAGGCATGGTTTACAGATTGAGTCCTTAGGCGTATGCCTTGGATAGATGGTGAGAGACATACGCACCGTGTATATCCCTTGTACACACCATGTACTTATACCAAATTATGAAGAATTAAAATTTATTTATTATACTCTGTAAACCTTATATACATGTGCTTGTGGTGGTCATTAAGTTGATAGGACATGTCATGTGATGGTTTTTAATATGTGTGTGTGTGTGTTTTTAATTAATTTCTACATAATGTTCATATTTGAAAATCATGTATGAGTCATATTAAGTTTGTTACTCTATCTTCATTGAAGCATAACATGTGAAAAAAACTCATTAAATTCATATAATCATGAATTTTATAGTACATATTAGGAAAGTATGTATAATCTATGTACTTAATTTGTCACAAGAGTAAATTTTATAAGAGTATAATACATGTTGGTTAGATTCAGACGGGTATTCATCATGTTTCCTCCAAGTTAATTTTATGTATATAGTTAATTTTAAATAAATTTATTTAATTTGTTAAAAATTATGATGGATAAGAATCTCAAGGAAATTTTAATGAGAATTATGATAAAATAATTGATTAATTAAAGAATATAATTTATTGATTCGAGCGTGATTTTTCATAGATAAGAACGATTAAGAATTTAATACTAGTTTTATTAAATATTTAATTTGTTTCATGAATGTGGATGATCATGATATTAGACCAAACCTTTGTATGTGATTGATTTCATTTAATTTATTATTAAATTAAATTTCTGGCATGCATGCCTTATCTCTTCTTATTAGGTAAGAGCTTGCATGCCCTTTGTTTCTTTTATGTAAACCCTTTTTCCCCACCTGTGTGTGAGTAAAATCATTTTTAATCAATGGTGATACTAAGATAGTGGAGGTGGTTCAAGTTTAGAGCTGAGACAAAACCAATCCAAGAGAGATACATAGGTGGATAGGTGGAAAGTTGTAACATGAACCTTAATTGGTTCAAGGTGTTTTTCCCCTAGGTTGATGGTTGTTTTATCATTCTCTAGATAAACCAACCATTAGTATAAGCTCATGATCATATCACTTTATTATTTTATTTCTATAAAGTTTCATGGTTATTTCATTATGGATTTTTTTTTCGATCACATGAATTAATGAATTAACGATCATGCAAGATAGAACTAAAAATAAATTAGCTTATGTGAAATTATTATATAATACACAGGTAATCACTTATGTAAATCCACTTAATATTAACAAGAATGTGATAAAGATAATAGTCATAATATTTATGAATAAAAGGATAAAAACCCTTAATAATATATATTAAGTCAGTATAGCCTTCCACTGCTTCAATTAAAATTAAACCATAGTTCAATGTTTTTACCAACAAAAGTTGGGGTGATTTCAATTATTAGGGAATTATAATTTGATGTTTTGGGTTGACTTAAATTAGTTCACATTAAGGGTTGACTTTTAATGTAGGACTTGGTGTAACTGAGAGGTAAGGGTTGAGGAAATCGATTTTAATGATTTTAGGATAAGGGAGTCCACTCTACAGCTCAAGTAACTATGAGTTAATGTAGTTGGTATTTGGAATTCCTTCCTAAAACCATTTAATTTTATTAACCAACCAAATTTGGGGTAATTAGAAGGGGAATATGGATCCTTTACACTATAATTAATAAGAAAAAGGACATTCTAAAGCCAATGGTGAGGGCTATTGGGTTTCAATAAAATAGTGAAAGATTAATAAATATAATATTTATCTATTTGTATAAATTTTATCAGATAAAGTACAAAAATTCTGCTCATCTTATTTTATTGAAATGGAATTAAAATTACTTCAAACATATCATTTTGATCCATACTTTATAAAGAAAACATTCTCAATGGCACAAATTTTCAAGAGTGGCTAAGGATACTATGCGTTTTCATTCAGCATGAAAGGAAATTGTATGTTCTAGAAGAACCTATTCTTGATGACCCTGGTAATGAGGTAAGTGATGAAGAGTTAAAACTCTATGAGAAACATTTGAAAGATTATATAAATGTTTTGTGTTTAATTTTATCATCCATGACCAATGGGATTTTGAAGAAACATGAGGACATAGATGCATATAGCATGATTTTTCACCTTCGTGATCTCTATCAAGAGAAGGTGAGACAATAGAGGTACGAGATATCCAATGATTTGTTTAAAAATACTCTTGGAGATTCTATGCCAGCTATACCTCATGTAGTCAAGCTTATTGGCTACATTGAATACTTAGACATATTAGTGATTAAATTCTCAGAATATTTGCATATAGATCTCATACTTTCATCACTACCCAAGACATTATCAAATTTTATTATTAATTACAATATGATCAATAATGAGAAGAGTCTTTTGGAACTTATTACTTTTATTTGACAAGTGGATGAGGACATGGGTCACGATAAACCTGTGGCCCTTATGGTGAATAAGAAAACAAAGAACAAGGTAAAGGGTCCCAAGACTCATATCAAGTCTAAATATCTCGAGCACTGTCCTTCCAAGAATAATAAGATCTAGAGGTAGGTAAAGGAAAAGGAGGCATAATTTTTTTCATGTGGAAAGTCATGCCACTAGAAGAGGAACTTCACCTAGAATCAAGGGGAAGCTAAAGGTTAATTCATTATCAAGTGTAATCCTTCAATATTTACACATTGGGTATTAAATTTTTCCTGTAGTCCCTACATATTTATCCAAATGCACGAACCAAGTAGATTATAAAAGATTGATAGAGAATAGGTGGGTCTGAGGGCTTCTAATAATGTGAGGTTGGATGCTCTAGGCATTGATGACTACCACCTTTCATTTCCAATGAGAATGATTTCGGTTTTAATGTATTTTTATTATGTACCAACTATTACCAAGAATATAATTTATGTATCATATAGAGATATAGATGGGTTTATTTCCAAGTTCGTAAATAATTTTTTTTATAAAGACAACATATGTTATGGTATGACACATTTAAATAATGGTATTTATTTTTTAAATTACAAACTGAGTATTAGAAATTTATAATGAATCATGTTCACATGACTCATATAATACTTGGCTACGGTATCACCATATTGTCCATTTAAACAAGAAGCTTTTGAAAAAGATATATCAAGATGTTTATTTAGACTCATCTAATCTAAAACCAATTGAAAGATTTCATGTTTGTTTACCAGGAAAAATGACCATACCACTATTCGTTGGATAGGGTGAAAAGGCCACAGAGCTTCTAGGATTGGTACACAATGATGTGTGTGGACCATTTTCAGTAGAAGCTAGAGGTGGGTATTATTACTTCATAACTTTTATTGATGAATTGATTATATATGGATATATTTACTTGATGAGGTATAAGTCTAGGTCCTTGGAGAAAATTAAGGAATTCAAGAATGAATTATATAATCAACTTGGAAATATGATAAAGAAGATTCTATTAGATCAAGGTGGTGAATATCTAAACCAAGAGTTTATCAACATTCTACAAGATTTTGGGGTTCTATATCAACTCACTCCACATTACACACTATAGTGGAATGGTGTTAATGAAAGGATGGATCGTACCTTGTTAGACATGGTAAGGTTGATGATGAGTAATGTAGATCTTCCATTATCATTTTGGGGATATGCATTACAAACTACGAAATACACATTAAACCACGTACCAACTAAAGTGGAAAATGAAATTCCCTTCAAGTTATGGAGTGAAAAGAAATATGTTTTGTCAAATACAAATGTATAGGGTTGTGAGGCATTTGTTAAGTACTTATTAGGAAAAAAATATCACCCTGGGGTACAAATTGTATTTTTATAGGTTATCCCAAGGAAAAAAAGGGATACTACTTATATAGACCCTTATAAAAGAAAGTGATTGTTTCCAAAAAAGCAATATTTCTTGAGAGGGAGCACAACCTCAAAAAGGATAGTGTGAGAAAGATTCAATTTGATGAATTTTATGCTTAGGATACATAATATTTGGTACAGGAACATGTTCCACAAGTCCCTATATAAGAATTAGTTCCTAAAACACAAGTACTGCATGGGATCATAAGAGAGTTAAGAGAACTAGAGACACATGTTTTTCTATTCACCAAAGATAGTGACTCATTATTGGTTGAAAATGATAAACCTATCTCTTGAAAAGATACGGTATAGATATCAAAAGTTATAAGATGGAATGTAGAGACCCGAAGCTTGACGTACATAGATATTACATTACTTTTGTGGAATACATAATATATAACAAAAACAGACACACAAGGACCGTAATAGTTTAGTGTCTTTGGAAACTTGGAACGTAATCTTATAATCATGGTGAAATATCTTCAACATCTCCCATAGAGATCTTCCACTTTTTGTTTCCTTACCTAAAACCTTTCTTTTAATCTTGGGGGAAAATAAAACATAAAAAGGGTGAGATCAAATGCTCAGTAAGGGTAAGCATGGATAAAATAAAACATACCATATACATTTGAACCTAAAAACATGAACATAATGTTTAAACATCAAAATCTTGAGCAACTACTTAAAACATGGAAGTACATAAGGCATATATAATAATAGAACATAAATCATGATAACATAGCATGGGAATAAAACATGTAATTTTGGCATCCATTAAGCACATGTAATGATTTCCATAGTAGCCAAGTCATTGTTTCCAAGACCATATTAGTGGACAAAGTCCCTTTCTGAATCGAGTTCACTCCTCATTCCAGTCCTATAATACTGAACCGGATTAACTTACCGTTCCAGCCATGTCTATCTCATGAGATATAAATCTTTACCCAATGCATTGGAGAGAGATATAGGTCCCACCCATATCATAATGAAATCATTATTACTCGTGCCACAAAATCATAAATAATACATCATAGCATAACCCATGTAATAAATTGGGATTCTTAAACATCATTCCATCATAACGTAATCCATATAAAACAAATGGATATCATTTCATAATAAGAAGAATCATACCATGTAAATAATAGAGACATTATACTTGAAACATACACATATGAAATAATGTCATCTTAGATGGAAAATATTTTTGATAAAACACTTGAAATGAATTCTTGAGGAAAATATCCTTTCTTTCGCAAAATAATTTTCTTTTCTGAAATTTTCATTCAATTTTAAAAGAAAATGATTTTGTTGAAAATAATAATGAAATCTTGTAGAGGAAGCTTCATGAAAATAAGGCATTATGAAATCGTCAAAATCCATTCATGCCGTATAAGTTAAAAAACATTCTCCTCGTACTTTTTTCAGAAAAGTCAAAAAGTACCATGTATGGTAAACAAAAGAAAGATTCCTTCCATAACACAAAGTAAAAGTCAAAGAGGGGTAAACAAGCCATTAAACATACATGGATGAATATTAAACACTTTATGAAAAACATTTTATGATCAAGGATGAAAAATATAACCCCAGTAAATACTTACATATAAGCGATCTCGGATAAAAATGATATTGCAAAATTATCCCTTACCTTAGGTCCGATATGCTTCGTACGTATCCGAACCTCCTCTTCTTTGAAGCGCCTCTTTGAGACCTCCTCTTAGGGCACTAAAATTGGTCTTTGAAGAATACTAGGACCTCTAGGATGTTTCTAGGGAAGTGTAGAAGAGAAATTGGCAGGGGTTGGCTGAGCTTGAAGGCTCAAAGTGGTGTGGGGAAGAGAGGGAGGAGGTGCCCTTTTTAAGGGAGGAGAGGGGCACCTTTGGAATAACAAAAAATATTATTTTATTATAAAGTCATATTAGGTTTTTCATAGCTAAAAATTGATTTATTTATAAGATAAGGTGGGTATGGTTCTAAATCCTCTCATCCAATAGAATTTAGACAATTTTAGGTCATTATATTAACCTTAACTTTTAGTTTTAACTCTTAGTTAATTAGATTGACATTTACCATGTCACTTTGTATTTTTATATTATATAGTTAATAAACTTACCATATACATCCAAGTGACCCCCAAGTGGTCCATTAATGATACAAATATCATTATATAAGTATCTTGGCCGAACCTTAGATTTTTAGGAATATAATAACAATTTATAATATAATATTTTTTTAAAAAACTATTTTATGTCAATTTTGACACTATTTGGTAATTGATTTTTGTGAAAATCATAACAGAATGAATAGTTAGAAACAAGTTAATTAAATCCATACTAACATGTCATATTGACATAAAAAATTATTTTAATTCATAAAAACTCTCAAATTACATTTATTTGGGTATTTATAACATCAATTATGTCAATATTTCATCAATAAGATAATTAATGCATCATCATTGTTTCATAAATAAATTAAATTATTTTAAGTCTAAAAATTATAAATAAAATAACATTATGTAGTAAATAGTTTTAGCTTTCAATTGAATATTTATAGTTGAATTTGTCTTATGTATAAACCTATATTAAAAATTATTTAGTTATTAAACTTTGATTTTAAATATTTTAACCCTTCTTTAAATAAATTAATAATAAATGTCCTAATCTAATCCAAGTGGGCCTAAATGGTCATATTTTATTCCTAAGGTTGTTTTTGGCCAAATTACACTTATCCAATAGAATTAGGACATGTGTTAGGGTAATAATAATATCATTTTTACCCTTAATTACCCTATTTACTTTTAACCGTGGTAAAATAAAGTAAAAAGTTACTATTCACCAAAAATTATTTTCATCCCATTGAACCACATTTTAGTCCTTGATATTAACCGTGTCTCTCTGATTTTCGAAATTCCACTCACAGAAGCAGTAAAATTATGTTTTATGAAAAATTCAGTTTTTTTTAACTACCACTTAGTGGTTTCACTATTCATCAAAAAATGATAGTTTCCAGAAAAATACCAAAAATTAGGCCTAAGATATATATGATATTTTGAATTCAAAAATGATGTATATTTTACCAAATTCAAAACATATCAGTTTCATTAATTAATTTAAAAATTAGTTCCCGTCGTCAAAACAAATAGCGTGTTCTTAGGAGATAATAACTATCAAAATATTCACACTTGTTTATGTATGGTTTAAATGTGAAATTACATCCAATGACCAACATTATATTAAATTGTAAAAATATATTCTAAATATACTTTAAAACCAATCATATTAATAATTTATCACTATTAATTATTTCAATTAAAAAAGTTGTTTTTAATTAAAATTTAGTAATTTCCACTATTTATCAGAATATGAAAGTTATCCGAAAAGTACCGAAATTTCACCCTAAGATAATTTCGATATTCCGAATCCAAAAATGAAGTCCATTTTGAAAGATAAAATTTATAAAATTTCAAAAAGTGGGTATTACTATTCATAACAGCTAGTTCATAATAATATTATAATAATATCTTGTTTAGTGAAACTCGGTATTGCGTACTACACACGCTATCGAGGAAGGTCGCGATTGCGTGTAATGCAAGGCAAGTCAAGGATACGTGTTGTGCAAGCTTTTTTCAGTGTAGCGTACAACACAATACATTAATGAAATTAAAAAGAATATTTTTCATAAAATCTCAGGGTGTTACATTCTACCCCCCTTAAAATGAATTTCTCCCTCAAAATTCATTGGGGTTATAAATGGTTTACTACTCGAATGTTTCTTTAATAGAAACCCACATCATAAAAAAGGAATACCAAAACTTGGATTTAAAAACTAAAGTATGAAACGTAATGGTTACCCAAATTAACTCATCACTAGGTTTCCTCATAGGAGAACATAGGTGAAAATATGGATATGGAAGAAAAATATAACCATCAAGTTCTGATGGAGAGTGGTAGAGAACATGTCTATGAAAAAGCCAACAATCACAAAGCCATAAATTTGTGACGATCTAAGGTACCATCTGATTCATCGGATATAAGATCACTAGGACAACATTTTTGGTTTTCAAGATCATTTTCCTAAAGTTGATGAAATTTTAATTAGAAGAAATACTTTCATGATTTCGGTACAATCTCACTGTTGGTCGTTCTTTAGACAATTTCCACTTCATCTCTTAAAGAAATGAAGTTGAATTTGTCATTCGTGATGTGTTAGCAGATCATGTGATAGAATGATGGGTCATTATCAAAAAATACATAAGTCCATATATAGTGAGATTAATCATATATGGTTCTTAAAATGGACTTATACATCATATATCATACTGCTTAATATAATAAAACTAATTTCACCTAAACATGGACTTCTTGTAGGCCAGTGGTAGGCGATAAAGGCCACTCGCACTTTGGTTGTGGGTTCGATTCCCACAGCCCTGTCCAACACGATGGGTTTTCACCCATCCTGCAGGTTTTCCTTTTTCTAAAACTACATTACTATAACATCCCATCAATAATATCGAAAAAACTTCTATCCTTAAACAATACTAACTTATGTCCAAAATAATCCATTCCAATCTTTAGGCTTATCCAAAATAATGTTGTCCAATCTCATATTATAGTGAAAACGATTACCAAAGAGGTCATATAACAAGCATGTGAATACCATCATTGATCCCCATATATCATGAGATGTGTCTTTTTGGTCACATTCCAATCATTCTAAGGCCTTAATCATGTATTCTCTTGAAAAATGAATACCATTTGAATCTTAGTGAAAACATGAGTGTTGTCAAAAGTTAACTCATTTCACATACCAAAACCTCAAACCATGATATAATTATTTCCTTATATCATTCATAAGCTCATGAATACTGTCAAACATTTCATTTTCTCCTTATCCCTTTATTATGTGCATATCATCTTTTTTCCAAAAATATCTCAATCACTTTCCATGGTTACCGGTACCATAAAATTATTGAAAACCACAATAGACCAATACATAAATATTCCAATATTCCATGAAACTATATACAACATTATTTTGGAATCCCATTACATAAACACTTAATCATTCCACCACATCGTTGCCAATAGTGATCGCATGTGACTTCCCTTTGTCCTTTTCCTTAAGTGGTTGATCATGTCGATCATCACTAACACTTGGATTAGGGTATTTATTAGCATAATTCCCCATTTCCTTTCACTTGAAGCATTGAAGTGTTGGTGGTGCATTCTCTACAATCTTTTCTTTATTCACATCATTAGAAACCCATTTTCCATTACTTCAACACTCAGCTACTCGATGACCATATTTTCCACACTTAAAAAAATTTCTAGTCCCTTTAAGACAATCTCCACCATAATTCTTTCCACACATTGAGCATAAGGAAACATTCATCTTCTTTTCACCATTATTCTGAGATTTCTCCTTGAACTCCATCTTTCATTTCTTGTCAAAACTATGAGATGGATAAGTAACACCAACTTCCATTTCTACCTTGATAGCACAACGCACAATTTCTTCATAGCTACTACAGTCTCTTATAGCTAATTCCCTTTGAAGATTTGGTTTTAAGCCACTGAATAATCGATCAACTTTACTTTCAGGTTGGATGATAAAGCAAGCTGCATACCTTGAAAGCCTTGTAAAATTCGCTTCGTATACACCAACAGATTCATCATCCTTTTGCTTTAGTTCAAGAAACTCCTTCTCCATCTTTGTTCGAAGAATACGAGAGAAGTACTTATTGAAAAATAAGTTCTTGAACTCGTCCCATTCCATGGACTCAATTTCATCTCTTGGACTCGTATTCTTGATAAGATTCCACCATTGATCAGCTTCACCTTCCAAACGATATACTGCTAAGATGACTTTATCATGTTCAGAACATTGAAGAACTGAAAATATCTTTTCAGTGGTACAGATCCATTGTTCAGAAATAAGTGGATAAGAAGACCCACTGAAAGAAGGTGGACTTTGCCTCATGAAGGACTCAATATAATATTGTTTCCTTCTCTGCTCATTTAGAAGTCCAGAATGATTCATAGCTTGTGTAAGTATAGCAATAAGATTTCTCACTCCATCTCCCATAACATTTGTTTGTTCAAGAGGATAATCATTGAATTGTCCATTGCATTGATCAACATGGTTCCTTCAGGTTCCATCCATCGTCTAAAACCCAAAAAGAATAGTGTGAGAGGCAAAAATCATGCTAGGGAAAACAACATAATAAAGGGGGAGTACCTTCAATATCTAACATCTTAGGTTTAATTATAAGATCGTTACTATAATTATAGGACTATAACCTATACTTATACTTAACCTTAAGGACATCCCTATACATACCTTAGAAATATCTCTAGGGATCTCACTAAAGTTCTCGCATCCTAGTTTCCAAAGGTTGACTAAACCTTTCCTCTGATACCAACTGTAGAGACCCAAAGCTTGACATACATAGATATTACATTACTTTTGCGGAATACATAATACATACCAAAAACAGACACACAAAGACCGTAATAGTTTAGTGTCTTTGGAAACTTAGAACGTAATCTTCTAATCGTGGTGAAAGATCTTCAACATCTCCCATAAAGATCTTCCACTTTTTGTTTCCTTTTCTAAAACCTTTCTTTTAATATTGGGGGAAAATAAAACATAAAAAGGGTGAGCTCAAATTCTCAGTAAGTGTAAGCATGGATAAAATAAAACATACCATATACATTTGAACCTAAAAACATAAACATACTGTTTAAACATCAAAATCTTGAGCAACGACTTAAAACATGGAAGTACATAAGGCAAATATCATAATGGAACATAAATCATGATAACATAGCATGGAAATAAAACATGTAATTGTGGCATCCATTAAGCACATGTAATGATTTCCACAGTATCCAAGGAATTGCTTCCAAGACCATATTAGTGGACAAATTCCCTTTCTGAATCGAGTTCACTCCTCGTTCCAGTCCTGTAATACTAAACCGGATTAACTTACCGTTCCAGCCATGTCTATCTCATGAGATATAAATCTTTACCCAATGCATTGGAGGCAGATATAGGTCCCACCCATATCATAATGAAATCATTCTTACTTGTGCCACAAAATCATAAATCATTCATCATAGCATAACCCATGTAATAAATTGGGATTCTTAAACATCATGCCATCATAACATAATCCATATAAAACAAATGGATATCATTTCATCATAAGAAGAATCATACCATGTAAATAATAGAGACATTATACTTGAAACATACACATATGAAATAATGTCATCTTAGATGGAAAATAGTTTTGATAAAACACTTAAAATGAATTCTTGAGTAAAATATCCTTTCTTCCGCAAAATAATTTTCTTTTCTGAAATTGTCATTCAATTTTAAAAGAAAATGATTTTGTTGAAAATAATAATGAAATCTTGTAGAGGAAGCTTCATGAAAAAAAGGCATTATGAAATCGTCAAAATCCGTTCATGCCGTATAAGTTAAAAAACATTCTCCTCGTACTTTTGTTGGAAAAGTCAAAAAGTACCACGTATGGTAAACAAAAGAAAGATTCCTTCCATAACACAAAGTAAAAGTCAAAGAGGGGTAAACATGCCATTAAACATACATGGATGAATATTAAGCACTTTATGAAAAACATTTTATGATCATGGATGAAAAATATAACCCCATTAAATTCTTACGTATAAGCGATCTCGGATAAAAATGAGATTGAAAAATTATCTCTTACCTTAGGTCTGATATGCTTCGTACGTATCTGAACCTCCTCTCCTTTGAAGAGCCTCTTTGAGACATCCTCTTAGGGCACTAAAATTGGTATTTGAAGAAGACCAGGACCTCTAGGATTTTTCTAGGGAAGTGGAGAAGAGAAATTGGCATGGGTTGGCTGAGCTTGAAGGCTCAAAGTGGTGTGAGGAAGAGAGGGAGGAGGTTCCCTTTTATAAGGGAGGAGAGGGGCACCTTTGGAATAACCAAAAATATTATTTTATTATAAAGTCATATTCAGTTTTTAATAGCTCTAAATTGATTTATTTCGAAGCTAAGGTGGCTATGGGTCGAAATCCTCTCATCCAATAGAATTTAGACAAGTTTAGGTCATTATATTAACCTTATCTTTTAGTTTTAACTCTTAGTTAATTAGATTGACATTTACCATGTCACTTTGTATTTTTATATTATATAGCTATTAAACATACCATATACATCCAAGAGACCCCCAAGTGGTCCATTAATGATACACCTATCATTATATAAGTATCGTGGCTAAACTCTATATTTTTAGGAATATAATAACAATTTATAATATAATATTTGTTTAAAAAACTATTTTATGTCAATTTTGACACTATTTGGTAATTGATTTTTGTGAAAATCATAACAGAATTATTAGTTCGAAAAAAGTTAATTAAATCCATAATAACATGTCATATTAACGTAGAAAATTATTGGAATTCATAAAAAGTTTCAAATTACATTTATTTGGGTATTTATAACATCAATTATGTCAATATTTCATTAATAAGATAATTAATGCATCATCATTGTTTGATAAATAAATTAAATTATTTTAAGTCTAAAATTTATAAATAAAATACCATTATGTAGGAAATTTTTATATCTTTCTAATTAATATTTATAGTCGAATTTATCTTATGTATAACCCTATATTAAAAATGATTTAGTTATTAAACTTTGATTTTAACTATTTTAACCCTTCTTTAAATAAATTAATAATAAATGTCCTAATCTAATCCAAGTGGGCCTAAATGGTCATATTTTATTCCTAAGGTGGTTTTTGGCCGAATTACACTTATCCAATAGAATTAGGACATGTGTTAGGGTAATAATAATATCATTTTTACCCTTAATTACCCTATTTACTTTTAAACGTGGTAAAAAAAAGTAAAAAGTTACTATTCACCAAAAATTATTTTCATCTCATTGAACCACATTTTAGTACTTGATATTAACCGTGTCTCTCAGATTTTCAAAATTCCACTCACAGAAGCGGTAAAATTAAGTTTTATGAAAAAATCAGTTTTTTTAACTACCACTTAGTGGTTTCACTATTCATCAAAAAATGAAAGTTTCCAGAAAAATACCAAAAATTAGGCCTAAGATATATTGGATATTATGAATTAAAAAATGATGTCTATTTTACCAAATTAAAAACATATCAGTTGCATTAATTAATTTAAAAATTAGTTCTCGTCGTCAAAACAAATAGCGTGTTCTTAAGAGATAATAACTATCAAAAGATTGACACTTGTTTATGTTTGTTTAAATGTGAAATTACATCCAATGACCAAAATTGTATTAAATTATAAAAATATATTCTAAATATACTTTAAAACCACTCAAATTAATAATTTATCACTATTAATTATTTCGATTAAAAAAGTTGTTTTTAATTAAAATTTAGTAATTTCCACTATTCATCAGAATATGAAAGTTATTCGAAAAGTACCAAAATTTCACCCTAAGATAATTTTGATATTCCGAATCCAAAAATGAAGTCCATTTTGAAAGATAAAATTTATAAAATTTCAAAAAGTGGGTATTACTATTCATAATGGCTAGTTCATAATAATATTATAATAATATCTCGTTTAGTGAAACTCGGTATTGCGTACTACACACGCTATCGAGGAAGGCCGTGATTGCATGTAATTCAAGGAAAGTCAGGGATGTGTGTTGTGAAAGCTCCTTTTGGTGTAGCGTACAATACAAGACATTAATGAAATTAAAAATAATATTTTTCATAAAATCTCGGGGTGTTACATGGAAAGAATTCACAAATTCTGAAATGGATTCCATGTATCATAACCATGTTTGGGTTCTTTTAGATGCTCTATTTGATGTAAATACTAGAGGGTGAAAATTATTTTTCTATAGAAAACTGGACATGGAAGGTAAATTAAATACCTATAAAGAAAGGCTAGTGGATAAAGGTTTTAAATAGAGTTATGGAATTTACAATGATGAAACCTTTTCACTAGTTTCCATGTTTAAATCCATCATAATTCTACATGTTATAGAAAATTACCCTGGCAATGAGATTTGGAAGAGGGACATCAAAAGTAATTTCCTTAATGGGAAATTTCAGGAATATATTTATATTAATTTACATGTTTAAATCCATCATAATTATACCTGTTATAGCAACTTACCATGACTATGAGATTTGGAAGATGGACGTCAAAACTACTTTACTTGATGGGAAATTTTAGGAAGATGTGTATATGACACAACCAAAAGTGTTTGTAAATCTAAGTGATGCCAAAATTATTTTCAACTTACATAGATCCATGTATAGATTTAAGAAATCATTCAGGTCATAGAACATTCAATTCAATGAAGCTATAAAAGAATTTACTTTTATTAAGAACGAATGTGATCCATGTGTTTATAAGTGGTTTAGTGGGAATTCATTTTTTATCATAGTATTATATGTTGATGAAATATTACTTATTTGAAATGACATACCAGTCTTATAGTCTATTAAGGACTGGTTAAACAAATGTTTCTCCATGAAGGACTTAGGTGGAGCAGCCTATATTCTAGGGATCAAGATCATTCTTGAGATACCCAAGAGGCTTCTTTTACTAATTCAAAGTACATATATTGATTTTATAGTAAAGAGATTTAGTATGGAACAATCCAAGTGGGGATTGGTTCCAATGTCACATGTTTTTCATATTTATAAGAAAATATTTCCTTATACACAACATGAGAAAGAGAAAGTGAGTATGACCCATACAATTCAGTGATAGGATCAACCATGCATGCCATGTTATGTACGAGAATTTATTTTCCTATGCATTGAGCATAGTAGGAAGATATCAAGCTGATTCCGGATAATAGTATTGGTCTGCTATTAAGGATATCCTCAAGTATCTGAGAAGAACTAAGGATTTGTTTCTGGTGTATGGAGGAGATAAGAAGTTGGTCATCAGGGGTTATATTGATGCTAGTTTTCAAAAATATTTTAATGATTTGAAGTTGTATTCAGGTTATGTTTTATGTCTCAATGGAGGAGTTTTGAACTAGAAGAGTTCAAAGTAGCCAGTTTTCACTGATTCTACAGCAGAGTCTGAGTATATAGAGGATTCTAATTCATCCAAGGGATTCATTTGGATATGAAAAATTTTCTAGGAGCTTTATATGGTACCTATAAGTAAAGAATATATCAAATTATATTGGGATAATACTTCAATAGTGGATCTTACAAAAGAGCTAAGGTCACACCAATAGAAAAAGTATATACTCTAAAAGTATCACCTCTGGAAGGATTTTATCAAAGGGGTGAAGTTACAATAAGAATAGTACCCATATAAGAGATCGTGGAAAACTTCTTGACAAAAGGCCAATATCATCATAAGCATGAGTATAATGTGAGAGCTAGGGGGTTGAAGGTTGTTAGTAGTTGAATTTAGTATAAGTGGGAGTTTGTTGGTGTTGGTTCCCTATAACCCAATTTTGTGTACTTTATGATAACCTGTATTCATAGTTTTTAGTATCAATAGACCTTTTATCACATCATTATTGTTCTTATACATAACATAATATGTGATAATGTCATAAAAGTAGTTGTTGCACTAAAAGGTCATAGTAGTTCCCAATTATGATGAGAACCTAGAAGTGTTGCGACACTATTATTAAATATATGTTCTATAGTCATATGATATTATTTTAGGGACACAAATGATATAGGATATTAATGGTGCAGACTCATAGGACTTTGATGCACCTTCTCATGGCGTACACCTTTAGAAATATCCAGTATATGATATTATGAGAATGAGACCCGCTAGTAGAAAATCCACATTTATATGTATTATTGGATGTTCCTATCTGTGGAAATGTGTAATGAACCTTAGACTTTAATATTATTATTAATTATTATTATGAGTTGCATACTTTGATGTATTGATGAAAACTATGACATCATATGTTTGCAGAAAGGTTGGATACGTTGGGTGCCTCATGATTAATAGAGCGTTAATGAATAATGTGATGAAGGATTTTTTTCCTTTTGTTATTTAATGGAAGTTGATATCTTAGGAATTTTATAGAAATTATATAGCCTAAATAAATCCATGCCCATTGTGTTATATAGGCAAGTTCAATTTTCGGGAATCCAAAGAAAGAGACATCGAGCACATTGGTTGATAACACCAGAAAACAACCTTCTTGACTAAAGATATCATGAGAAAGATATTATATTGCATAGTAATCATCTGTATAAGTAATTATGTTGTTTCAGGATTAACTTCTTTCTCTATGGGTGACATGTCATGTTTCTAGATGATAACCTTAGACTTAAGGCTGCTTCACCTAATGCCACTGAGAAAGAGTATTAGATGGTCACACACTAAGTGTATCTAGAATCTCAATTAAATAATATATTATTATTTTTTATTTAATAAGTTAATTAAATATTATTCCCACACGTGGTTTAATAATTATTCATGTTTTCATGATCCCATATATTTCTTCACCAGTTATTCGAGAGAATATAACGTGAATAGAATATTTAATAAATATTTATATTATATTTAGTGAATATAATATTTATTTATTTATTGGTGAATAATGTGGTGATATTTATTTAATAAATAAATATTAATTATTCAAGACTTGGTAAATATTGGGGAGGAATGGCAGACTGATTTTTTTGGTCCGATGAGAAATAATAAATATTGAATATTATTTGATTAAATTTGAAAGTTAAGTGCATGTCGAGAAATAATATTATTATTATTATTATTTGACTAGGGGTTCCATAGGGATTAATTAAATAATAAAGTGAACTTGTGGAATTATTTTATTTTAACCGTAGCGGTATATAAACCCAATTATATTATTTTCTTAAATATCCAATTCATTTGTTTGGTTGTGAACAAAAAATTTGTAGAATCCTATTAATCCCTAGAGTTATCCCTTCTCCAAGAACTCTCTGAAGAACAAAGAGCAATATTCCTACACCTCCCACTCTCAAGTTTAGAGAGATCAAGGAGAATTCGTTGGAAGTAGTTCTCATGAAAATCAAAGCTGGATGATGTAAACGATATGATCAGGCATGCTAGAACCAATAGATTCCTACAGCGACATTTGAAGAGTTGTGGAATATATGTGGAACACTACTAGATGAAAGCTTCTCTTGATTACTATAGCACAATGACAGTACAACGCAGATATATTTTTAGATCCATCAATGAATAAATAATTCCAATAAGGTAATTCTTTAATTAATTAAATTGATTATAAATAATATGTGATGATACTATCTCCAGTTCTGGTGTTTTATCCCATGTCTATATTCTTTGATTTAATTCCATTGATCACGTTGTTCAACGTTGTGTAAAATCTTAGATTAATCTTCGATCATGACAAAAAGTAAAGTTGGGAATGACCCATCGCACGCTTCTGCTATGCCTGAAACCTATAAGAAACAATCACAATCTTCCATTACCATATCTGTAATATCACATTGTTTTTAAATTTATGTAATTTGTGCCAAATATTTCATTAAATATAAAAAATATTTATATTTATCATAAAATTTATACCAATGAATGAAGTTATTACACCCAAAATGATATTCAATACTAATTATATCCTTTTGCACTTTTTACATGGATATCTTTTAATTCATCAATATAATGAGTTTCAAGTACAAATAAAATATATATTATGATTATTCTATTATTTTTGTCAAATTTAATTTTTTTTTAAATAAAAAACAAATGAGATGCAATCTATCACTGGAGGAGAGCTTCTCTATCTATAATTTTTTGGTGTTCCATTTAGGGATCACTCTAAATTGGTAACCTATGAGGATGAACTATCCTCTGTTTATGTTTTTGGGTAAAATGAGATGTTTTCCCTCTATTTTCCATTCAATAGGGTCGAGTAACTAAGATTTGTTTTAGGAAGGAGGGTTGATGGAGGTGATTTGGCTGGTATATGGCCAACATCTGGTAGAGGAGATGATTCAAGGCTTGGTTGTTTACAGGTGAGCATGATGTGTGGTGGTGTCGTAAGGTCGGTGAGGCCATCTCTGAAGAAGAGAAAATAGGATTTGTGGGTGAGTGGTGGCATATGGACTATGAGGCCGACTTTAAAGCGGTGGTGATGCAGCGGCCCGATGGCAGGGCATAACCATCAGAAAGCGGTGTGATGGATCTAGGACCCTAAAGAGCTAGATCCTCTCATGGTGAACATGATTTTCTTTAAGGTCATAGCATGGATTTGGTGATGATTTCCTGTGAATGGAAACTTCCTGGTGGTGATGGGGTATGGGATCCCAACAGATCTAGCACTTGCCTGGCCAGTGATGGAAGATCTACAGACGTTTCAGTGCTGGTGACTGATGGTGATAGCTAGTGAATATTGTCTTCGTAGCATCAGATATTGATGGACATTGAGATAGGGTTTAGGTGACAGTGATATATAGACTTTTATAGAGACCTTAGTATGGGTTCTTTTCTTTTTTACTGGCTGGATGGGGGATAGGCTAGTGCTTTTGGTTTGGGAGTTCTCTCCTTGTGTGGATGCAGATGAACTCGTGTAGAAAGTTGGGTATCTTCTTTGGGTTTCTTTTTATGGTGTGGCCTTTTATTGGGTTTTATTTTGGGTTTTGGGTCATGTTATTTGGTGGAGGATACTCTCCACATGCGGATGGGATTTTGGGTTGTGCTAGCGGTTGCGGGATTACCTACGGTGGTTTGGGTCTTCGAGCTTATTTTGGGTTTATGGAATGTTTCTTTCTATTTTGGTTGGTGTGTTGAACACTTTCATGTTTTGGTGGAATTTCATGTGCCACATGATTTGTCTCTACTATACTTTTATTTTATTTAATAATTTTTTATGTTTGATCATGCTCGGTACCTAAACTTTCCAAGTAAATAAAAATCAAACACACAACATGATTTGATGATTTATTCTCCTAATAATAACAATTTTGTTAAAATGCATGACATTCACCACGTACATTATATTAAAAATGGGTATTTTTAATGAATATAGGTATTATTTTTATGAAATCAATCAAATTCTAATTGAAACTATAGAGAATTTCAAAAACAACAATGTATGAATGATTGTAGGAGAAACACATCGTTAACGAAGCGAGCATAGAATTTGCGTATGATGATGAAAATGAAAAATAGAAATACAAATATAGGATAGTTACATGAAGTAAATAAAATAACACAATGTAGAGTGAAAAGTTCTACTCATTTTATTAACATATTACCATATATATAGTGTGCATGAGATTTGAGCCAACAGTTTGAGATTAATCCTTGCAATATCTAATCCAACGGCTACAATATGTAAGGTTGGGCATTATGAGGGAAATTTATTAGTAATTGAGGAGTCATTATTATTATCAAAATTATGACATCCATTTAACAATGTTTCATAACTCTCCCTTTGGGATGTCATAATTTCATGGTATATTATATTCTTTACTTAAAAAAACTTGTAGGAAAAATAAGTGAAGCTAAAATAATTGAATTTCATGTCATATTGCCTCATTAAAAACCTTACCATGAAAACACATTGGGAAAAACCTGATGAAGGGAAAAAAGAGTGTAGTGTTCACAACTCACCCTGATTATATCATTTAATTGTGTCTTTGAGACATCAATTAATATTATTATTTAATTATGTCTTCGAGATACGGGAGGAAGACCAATGGTAATAATGAATGGTTTCATTGAAAATTATAACTCATGGTGAAGGCCAACAATTTCCATTAATTATAGATATCCATAATAATTTATAAACATCCATTAGTTATCTATTATGATGTATGATTATATCATTAAAAATCTCATTAAGGAAAAACCCTTTAGGGAAAAACCCTTGATTAGGGAAAAGGAGTATAGTAACATCAAGTCCCCAGAGTGTTGCTTAGTTAAAAACTTTATCAAGAAAACCCAATGGGAAAACATGACTAAGGGGAAAAGAGTACAATAGTTACACCTCCCTCTCGTAATGGTCATTACTATTACATTACAGAATTTCAATAATCAATTCATAATCAAAACATTAGGTTTTTAATTTTGGAATAATAATAATTTATACCCTTTATATTTCAATGAATACGTAAGAACATTACCTTGCAGTGTAATATGATTTCTTATTATTTACAAGGTACTTATACACACTTTTATGTATATCCTTCAGGGATAAATAAAATATGAATATATATTTAATCCTCCTGGGATAAGTATATTCTTTATCAACCCCTTATATATGAAATATATCTCTCTTAGAATAAAGATATTTAATTATCCATTAAGGGAAAAAATTCCAAAATTTAATATTTCATCTTCAGGATGATTAATTAAAAATACAAGGATATTCAATGTAATTTCATGATCAAATAAATCATTGATTTCATAAAACTCTTCAAGAGGTTAAATTTTTTTCAAAACATCTTAATAATATGATTCAAAAAAACCATATGGTGATAAATTCAATTTATATTATTCCTTGACTTAATATAGATACATAAAATACAACTTATTTAGTTCACCCCGTTATTTATCAGGTTGGGTGAAACTTTCATAATTTTTATTATGCTTTAGTAATTTAAAACCCTTCTAGGATTTATATATAAATATTCCAATATATAATTAAGAATAAGATCATCAATATTCAATAGTAATGGTAGTTTAGATAAACAATCCAAAACATTATATATTGAACATATCATAAACTCCCTTAATAATTTTGTCCAATTATTGTGATGTCGTCATCTATCAAAATTCATTCTCATCGATAAGTTTTAAAATCATTCAAAGAAAATATATTATCAATCAACATTTGATAGAGATCTCATAAATTTTGTAGTACCAATGTCATTTCAAGGAAAATATCTAAAAAGATATAATGTTGTTGATATATTCAATTTCCTCTTCAAGGGTGTAATGGCCCGAACAATTACTCGTTAAATATTTTTCCAAAAAAAATTTGGTTCCATCAAACAGTTCCACTGAAATGGAGGTACCAGTCATGGAGGCACCATAATGGTGGCACCATCCATGGTCGCACATCAAAACGGTGGCACCGCTTACGATGTTCCACTGAACTGATGGCACCGTGACGATGGCACCATGATAGTGGCACCATGATGGTGGCACCGTAGAGGTTTCTATGTCACAGTCACACACTGAAATGGTCTCACACCCAAACTATGTCACCTCTTATATTTACACTGTGACGGTGGCACCGTGACCATGGCACTGCTTACGGTGTCTCACCAAACGGTGTCCCACCTTTGTATCTTTTTCCAGTTCCACTTCCGTAAGGTATCTTTTGACGTAAAAGTGTCTTAATACCCATTTCAAAGCCATTAAAGCCCATAAATGATATCTAAAATCCCCTAAGATTCAGGCAACCCTTGACTTACCAAAATGTGTGGTTTTTTTCCTCTGTGTCACAACCTTATCTCGTACTTTCCAGTTTCGCCCTTGTTACGTGTTTTCCTCTATTTGAAGTAAATCTTTTAACTCATAGCCATTGTTTCCACTTATCAAATGAGAATTATTAAATAAAAATTAATTCCATCATGTGTAACCACCCAACCTTGTGTAGAAACCACGATCCACCTTTTAATCTATTCATGAATTTGTATCTCGTAACTCCAAGATATCACCTTTTATATCACAAGATTCCTCCTTCTTAGTAGCTGGTCTCTTTCCTTACTTGGTACATTTGGAGTCCCCCTTCCTGAGGCTAGTGATGCGCATATGGTGGAGCCTTTCCTACTCACTCTTGGATTCCTTGAAGTTCCTCCCCTACAATTCACACATCCCTAGTTCTTGACGTGTGGATAAAAACTCTGATCGTTGATCATACAGGTAGGTTTCTTCCTTCATCTCTCTTACTATGTATCATACGGGGTGGATGTGACAAAGTTTCCTTCAGGGATGGATGAAAAAAAACCTTAACAAAGATAATAAATGGACTTTTAAAGAATAAAGGGGTGTTTTTGATGATGTTGTTGTACTCTTTTATAATTGATTATATGTTGTGAATTGTATGGGCTTATGTCCACTGAAAATTGTGACCATTGGTGGTCTTCCTGGAACACTAATGAACCCATGTCTCTGGTGATGATTGAATGGATATAACATGGATATTGGTTAATCACAAAAACTCAGTTGATTAAATGGTTGTCCAGTGAACAAGAATCCTTGCGTGATCACCCCGGTTAACCAAACGAAAATAAGGAACTTAATGAATGGTGAGTTTGAATCTGGAAACTCCCTTACTCTGTCTTGGTAACATGTGTGGTTATTTTGTTTGATGCTTGTGGGGTGAAGTGGATGGGGATGGGATCCCCTATTGTTATGTAGTTGTTGGTTTGTGGATTTGAGCCTATGTGGGGCTTTAAGTTGGATCTTAGTTTGGATCTAGTACTTTGAGGGATCTCACGGATCCCTTTTGTTGTTGTGACATTACAAGAGAACCGGGTGTGAATGCTTAAATTGTTGCTTGGATATTTTTCCTTCCTTTGCATGTGTCTATGCCTGTTAATTTCTTGGTAGTGAAGAATTATTTAAATGAAACCAATTGAATGTGGTAACAATAACAATTTCAAAGGGGAATTGTTTTTCTGGGAATGAGTTGTGACTTGGTTGTGACTGTTGTCATTTCTTATGAATGAATAGTAACAAGGGTGTTTGTGTATGGGTTGGTGTTGGATCCCTTAAGTTGGGATGAGTTCTTGTTTACCTATATGTATAATTTAGTTCTTATGTTTCTTATTCACACCCCACCCAAGTTGATAACTTCGTGTCAAACGCCCCCATTTCATGGGGGAGGGTGTTTTTTCCAACACTCATGTGAGTGGCTAGTTATCAGCTCCTTTTCGGCTCCCTTTCCCAAGTAGCCCAAGAATCTTTAGGTAGGTTGTGACGGCCTAAGGTTAATTATAGCCCAAGATTCTTCAAGCAGGGTAGTTGTGGTGGTTGGCCCAGGTGTGTATGGGAAGTTTGTTTCCCAAGTGTCTTCGGGATGAGGCCCAAGTGTCTTCGGGTATGGAGGTAGTTGTTCTATCCTAGATGTCTTTGAGCATGGAAGTAGATATTGTGGCCTAGGTGTCTACAGGTGGGGATGTGTGTGGTTATTGTGGCCCAGGTGTTCGCATGCGGGATGCGTGATTGTAGTGGCCCAAAAGGTTATTGTTGGGGCGGCAGTGAGACTGTAGTGAAAATGGAGGGGGAGGTCTGATGTGTAGTATGTGTTCAATTACCAGTGGGAAAGTGGTGCGGGGTACCCAAACATCAATGTGTTATTAATATTACTTTAATTGACTTGCGTTATTTGGGGAGCGTGCCTTGGTGAGGTTTGGGTGGTTAGTTTCCCTGTTAGGTGCTTCAGTTATCTCCTTTTTTCTCATAGGGCATTATAATGCCTCCCCACTTGTGCACGAGATCTTTTAGTTTTCCTTATTGGGTATACCTATATACTCACCCTACATATTTAAAAATTATTTCAGGTTTCCATGAGGACTTCGAGGACCGTGCTGGAACCTACTAGTTTAGACATTGGGACCATTGATGTTGATACTTTTCTTTTATTTTGGTAATTTACTTTGGAGTTTTCTTTTATTTTTTGTAGCACTTATTATTGAAACATGAATATGGGAATGGATTGTTTTAGATTTACTTTTACTTATAGTTTTGGTGTTGTTTGGGATTTACTATCTTATGTCCCGATACTACTAAATAAAAAGGGTAATTCCTTCCATTTTGTGTGTGATTCTATACCCTTGGTGCTAGTCTCCACTTCAGGACCTATTGAAGGTGGGTATTGGGGGTCATTATCTATCTTTCAACTTGAAGAAGGAAGGGTCTAGCAATCTATTATCCCTTCCCTCATCTTGGTGAAGGCGGGTCATGACAGAATGGTATCAAAGGCAAGGTTGGTTGAGAGATAGGATGAAGTCCGGAGTTAGGCACAGTGAGGATTTCATGGGACGGTAGGGAAATAACATTATGAAATCTTGGAATGTGAAATAGGCTAGGGAATACCAGCTAGGACACAGGATTTTAGGTCCCCCTGTGATCCGATGCAAGGACTCTGGACCTACTGAACGACCAAGTGAGGCTACATTGATTGCAGGGTAGAGACCCTAGGAAAGGTACATGAATCATAATGACGTGTATTCTTGTGTGTCTTGGGTACCTTGGGGATCTAAAGTAAATAAAATTTTTAAGAAAAAAAATTAAAATCAATCTTCTACACAATAGGGATTAGGCATTCCTTGTTTAACTTACAGCTATGGCACCTGGACGACGACCATGATTAGTACGGGTGATCGAGGCTCAGGAGGATGATTTAGCCAATCAGAAGTGGGATGATCGAGAGTAGGAGGATGACCAGTGGAAGAGGACGCTTCGTTTCTTTTAACATCAGACCCTTAGAAAGTACGAGGGTGGAATCTCGAACATGAAGATAGAGAGTTGGCTTGAGGAGCTTTTGATAGCTTTCATCTTGATTTGGTCTCTGAAAGAGTACTTGGTTTCTCTAGATGTAAACCAGATGTGGGTAATGGCGTATCAGTGTTGGATGCTCTATCTTGGGGAGAATACGGAAGCTGATGTTTCATGGACTGACTTCGAGAGGGAGTTTCGGGTGGAATTCCTCTCTTCCATGATGAATGTTGAGAAGATGTTGGAGCTACTCTCCCTTAAGTAGGGGAGTATGTCAGTGATGGATATGGGGATCAAGTTCAAGTATTTCCTTCATTTTTCTCCAGAACTCTTTCTAGATGTGGAGTCTCAGGTGAGACGTTTAGAGGAGGCACTCCAACCTTCTCTTCAGTATGATGTTACTCCCTTCACTCTACTGATATACGTGGAGTTCAAGAAGAAGGCTGAAGTGGTAAAGAGGATGCACACGCTGGGATTTGGGCCCTGAGAAGGGATCCAGTTGGGCTCATCAAAGGTTAAGTCTGTCAGTAGTAGGCCTCCAACATCAGGGCCATCCAGGTTTCGGCCAGTGGAGAGCAGGCCCCAACAGTTCCAGTTTCGATCTCCCGGTCCTCACCCTTTCTTTGCAGGCCTAGGATCGAGATCATTAATTTTTGGAAATCGTGGGAACCATTGGAATCAGTGCCTAGACTAAGTTCAATACAGTGGGGGTGGGCAGGTTCAACGCACACCTCATCAGTAGCAGTTTCCAGCTAGGCCCTTTCAGAAGCAGCAGTAAGGACAGTGTGCTCCTGCTCCTCCAAGAGAAGACGTTGCAGGAGGAGGTCGACCTCAGGGTGCTCCTCAGGGACCTAGACTAGGGAATGGTTGGGAAGGCGGCCTGTAACACCCTAATATTCTATGGTACGCTTCTCTTTGAATAATACAGTATCATGTGTTGTACGCAACTTCGAGTTCTAACACACACCACAACCAATCAAACTAGCAGTTATGAATTGTAATACCCACTTTTTGAAATTTTATACATTTTATCTTTCAAAATTTACTTCATTTTTGGACTCATAATATCAAAATTATCTTAGGGTGAATTTTTGGTACATTTTTTATAACTTTCATATTTTGATGAATAGTGAAAATTACTAAATTTTGATTAAAAACAACTTTTTAAATCAAAATAACTAATAGTAATAAATTATGAATTGGAGTGGTTTTAAGGTATATTTAAAATATATTTTTACTATTTAATACAATTTTGGTCATTGTACAAAATTTCACATTTAAACTAGACATAAGGAAGTTCCAATCTTTTGATAGTTATTATTTCTTAAAAACATGCTTTTTGTTTTGACAGCAGGAATTAATTTTAAATTAATTTTTTCCACTTTTGTGTTTTGAATTTAGAAAAATTTCTTCTATATTTAGAATTAGGAGGTTAAAATTTTGTAAATAGGTAACTTTTTTTATACATTTTGAATAATTACTTCGGTAAATATTTTATTTACCATGGTTAAAGGGTAAATCCGATAAATAAGGGTAAAAAAATAATATTATAATAATAATAAATAACCCTAAAAAGTATCATAACTCTATTTTTTAATACATTTCCGACCATGGGCATCTTTGGGTCGATTTTGGGACCCCATGGAGCCACTTGTAGGTGATAAGTACACTTTATATTAATTAAGTTAAAGTAAATACAAAAATGACATAAGCATATATCTTTTAGAAAAACAATTTTTATATTGGGTTATATATGTTATATTTTCAACTATAAATATTCCTTAGAAATATAAAAAGATTTAATAAATAATGGTATTTTATTTATAATTTTTAGATATTTAATAATTAAATTTATTTATGACACAATAATGATGCAGTATTTTCCTTATTAATGAAAGAATCAAATAATTAGTATTATAAATGTTAAAATAAATACAATTTTAACATTTTCATGACATAAAAATATTATATTGGTTAATATGACATGTTATTATTTCTTAAATAATTTTTTTTTGAATTAATAAAGTTGCTAATACTTTAACAAAAATCAATTATCAAATAGTGTCAAAATTGACATAAATGAGTTTTTAAAATAAATATTATATTATTAACTGATATTCTATTCCTAAAAATCTATGGCTCAGAAAAAGGACTTATATAATGATAGTTGTATTATTAATGGACCACTTGGGGGTCTCTTGGATATATATATTAAGTTTATTAACTATATGATATAAAAATAAAAAGAGACATGGTAAATGTCAATCTAATTAACTAAGAGTTAAAACTAAAAGATAAGGTTAATATAGTGACCCAAACCTGTCTAAAACCTATTGGTTGAGTTTTTTTAGACCTATCCCAAACTTAAAATTTAAATAATCCACTTTGGATCCATTATAAATCGAATATGAATTTATTATAGAATAATATTTCTAGATTTTCCTAAGGTGCCCCTCACCCCTCTTATAAAAGAGCACTCCCCCTTCTCACTAATTCACACCTTAAAAGCCTTTTGGCTTGGCCAACCCCTACAAAAATATTCTCTAAACTTCAATCACTTCATCCTAGAGGCCTTACATTAGTCATAAAACCAACCTAAGGAGCCCTTTTTATCAAATCAAAAGGAAGAACCCGAAGTAGAGGTAATGTTTTCACCACCCTATTTCAAGTTCCTTTCTTCTTCAACTTCTTCTTCATTTGTTATTTCCATTCTAAAATAATAACTCCAGTATCTTCTATATACTGTGATGTTATTATAAATATGGTATGACTATATTCAGTATTCTATCCATCTTTTGAATGACATGTCACCATACGTGCGTACGTACGGCTTACCGTCTCCACGTCGTGGTGTAATTGTTATTCAAAACATTATTATTTGGATGGGTATGATAATGATGTGTAATTGATGAAAATAATAAATATAACATGATAATTATTATGTATATATGATATACCATCCACTTATATGTTATTTTAAAATCAAAAGAATGATATTGTCTCTCATGTGTAGTTACGGACTACGGTCTCCACGAACGCGATGAGATTCATTCCAAATCGTATCCATGCAAGTATAATTATCATTTGATGATTAAAAATAATGTTTAAGGAATTGATATCATTCTGGATATGAATAATATACAACCTATGGATAACAAACATATGTAACAAAACAGATAAAAGAAAATGAGTAAGTTAACACCCGAAACGACGATAATACTAAGATATTATAAACAAAGCAATGTTAAAAGATCATATATGATATCATATTAATGTATATGAATCTTTTATAATTTAATAAAAATTATTTCACCATTATAATGGAGGTTAACCTACCCTCAATCAACGAAAATTACAAGGTAATGGTTTATTTCACAATCATTTCATTATCCGAGGTTGTTTATACGTAATTATCTACTGGGAACTCTTTATCATCCACATACATGTTTCTTAACAATTTATTTCAAAACATTATTACTATTTTATGAAATATGTGTTAAAGTCATTTATACCCTTGTTTGAAATTTTATGATAAATTTATAAAGAAATCTTTCCGGCGTTTTCCAAACAAGGTCTTTTTTAACCTTTTCGACAGAATTAATGTAAGAATGTTTTTTTAACTTATACAGCGTGTGCGGCTATTTTTCACCATTATAAAATCATAGAATATTAACTTACAATCTTATAAGAATATTTTCAAAGTAAATGTCTTATTTTATAATTATGTGATTTTTATATGATTTTAAAAAAAGAGATATTTCTCTCAAATAGTTTTGATTTCATCTATGTCAATATCCTTTGATGGATTTTAAGCTTATTCGAAGTTGATTTATTATGATACAGAACTTCCATATTGTATTGAAGGTTTTGTAACATGATTGACTATAGATGTATTATTTTTATACCATTCATGTTTTATGGATAAATTATTGACATTTCGTATGCTAGATGTAATACGAATGTTTATGTTATGTTTAAACCTATTCATAAGAGGAATGAATTATACTTAATAAGTGATGGGTGGAGCCCTATATAGCTCCTCGAGGCATCGGTAGGTCTCATGAGACAAACTAGTGTCTTGGCACAAGGCCTTGACAAAATCTTATTTGTAGTCTTGGCACAAGGCCTTGACTATGTGGTTATGATAGTCTGGCATTATGTATTCCATCATTATAAAAGTGGTTATTGATATTGCATGCGATTATTATACTAGTAGAATATCCATGTGAATAATTAAATGGAATTATTTCATTTTATCTTTGCCATATTATGCTGAAGTTCAAGTTTAAAAGGCTTTTGTTTTAGTTATACATTGCCTTAAATGTTTATGTTTATTTATGAAAGTTTCTTCCATATTATTATCCTTACTAAGCATCTGAGCTCACCCCTTTCATTGTTTTAATTTTTCCCAAGATGTGAATAAGTATTTTATGAATGACCTGCAGGGAATGTATGAGGGGATATGAATACAAGATGTTTTTGTAGTTTTTTTTTCACTTTATTATGTAATGTAAGACTTATGAATATATCTATTGTTGCCAAGGCTACTAAAATAATGGGTCTTTCGAGACTTGATCTTTTGTGATCATGATAATATTATGTAATAATGCATCGACTCTGGGTAACTAGGGTCGGGGCGTTACAGTTGGTATCAGAGGAAGTTTAGTACAAACCTTGGGAGCTAGATTTAGATAAACTCTGATTATAGCACATAGACCTAAGATAGACTTTGAGGATTAGTATATAAGAACTTCCTAGAATTTTGGTATTGTAGAGATTTTTTGAGTTTTCCGAGAAATACATCCATGTCTAGATACGAGAAGGTAGAGGTGGCTCTGTCACAGATGTACCTAGGGGTAAAACCTGAAAACACCGCTTTGATCTAGACTCGAACGGGAACTAGTGTAGGACAACGGGCCTTACTGCACTCTTGGTTACGACACTCCCGGGGGATATGCTTAGGATAATTCTCATTTTCTTTACAAACCATTATGAAGGGTTTATGAGTATATACTTCCACAAAGAAAAAATTTTTATGATTATGGATTATATCCATAAACTGTTCAATTCATGTTTAGTGTTTTACAAGTTTGGATTTATGTATTGCAATTCATAAACTAATCTAGTGTATGCCATTGTTTAGAAATGGCACCTAGTAGAAGAAATGAAAACTGTATCAATGCACACACTCCATGTAGGGATTTCCCTCCTGCTCAAGATAATTATAGTGGAGCTGGTGATGCAACTGGTGCTGATCAGCTAATCACCATACTGGGACAACTCACTCAGGTTATTAATAATAACCTTACCCGTATGGAGCACCCATATCCACAGCATAGAGGATCAATGTTAGATCTCTTCATGAGGCAATAAGCACCAAAATTAAATGGGAGTACAAATCCACTAGTAGCTGACCAATGGATAAATTCCTTAGAGAAAATATTTCATGCCTTGGGGAGTAGTGAAAAGGAAAAAGTTATCATGGCAGTTTACCGCCTCACTGGAGATGTTGATCAATGGTGTTCATTGATTCAATATGTGAAGTAAGATGATGAAGTGTAAAATATGTAATGGAGGGAGTTCAAAGAGTTGTTCTTAGAAAAATACTTTCCTCGTGACCATTGGGCAGATATGGAAAGGCAATTTCAGAGTCTGAGGCAAAAGGAGGATGAGAATGTCGCAAAGTATGAGGCTAACTTTACAAGGTTAGCGAGGTATACTGCAGATTATATATGTAACCTAAAAATTAAGATTGATCATTTCTTTGATGGGTTAAAACGATTTCTTCATCTATATTTAGTCTCACAATTCTTCTTGTCATACGAATATATTGTCTCATGTGATATCAAGACAGAAAAGGAATTCTCTAAGTCTTACGAATTTAAAGCAAAGAAAGAGAAGAAGAGATCTGCTGATCACTCTGGAAATGGAAATAAGGGAAAGAAGGGAAAAGTTGAATATCCATCCTGTAGTAAATGTTGGAAGAAACACCATGGTACTTGTTTGAAGGGAATGGGAGTATGTTACAAGTGTGGTGAAAAAGGCCACCAAGATCGTGATTGTAAGGGGAAGAAAGAAGCTATCGATGTTCAATGCTATAACTGCATAGAGATGGGACATTATTTAAATGAATTTCCTAAGCGTCAGGGAAACTTACCTTAGGAAATGCCAAGGGATCAAGGCCAAGCTTATGCTATCACTACTGCTGAGGTAGAAGCTCTGAAAGACGTGGTGGCAGGTAATTTAATGGTTTCCTCAAGTTTAGAAAATACATTATTTTATTCTGGATCATCAAATTGTTTCGTATCTTCCTAGTTTTCTAAGAAAAATAGATATTTACAATTTGATTTAACAAGGGATTTTTCAGTCAAAACTCCTAAGGGAATCATCATTGAAACAAAGTTTTGTGAATCAGTCCCCATTAGAGCACATAAATGTTCTTTATCTGCTGATCTCATCATCATACCGATGATTGAATTTGATATAATCCTCAGTATGTATTATATTTTGGACCATGATGTGAATATTTATTGTAAGAAGAAGGAGGTTGCGATTTTTGATGATGATGATAAAGAACACCTTATCTTTAGAGCAGAATCTTCACCACCTGATTCTTATCTTGATCCACCCCCAGTAGCTCAACTGAATTCAATTATTGGGGAGGAAGAGAATGAAATAACTGTGGGTGAGGAAAGGAATGTTCAAATAGGAGATTTACCTATTGCGAAATAATATGTAGATGTGTTTCCAGAAGATTAACCTGGACATCCTCCCGAACGAGAAATTGAGTTTTCCATTGATTTAATTCCTGGTTCAAGGCCTATATCGAAGACCCCTTATAGAATGGTCACTGTGGAATTAGATGAAATAAAGAAACAACTAGAGGAATTGAGTAATAAGGGATTTATTCACCTTAGTGTTTCTCCATGGAGAGCCCTTGTCCTTTTTGTTAATAAGAGAGATATATCCATGAGGTTATGTATTGATTATAGGGAAATCAATGCTATAACAATAAAGAACAAGTATCCCCTACCTTTCATTGATGATTTATTTGACCAAATGCATGGAGCTCAATACTTTTCAAATATTGACCTTCGATCTGGATATCATCAGTTTTGTGTGAAGAAGGAATACATTCTTAAGACAGCATTTCGAACCAGGTATGGGCATTACGAGTTTACAGTAATGCCTTTTGGGATGACTAATGCACCCTCTGTTTTCATGGATCTAATGAAAAGTGTTTTCAAGGAATATCTTGATGAATTTTTAGTGGTATTTATCGATGATATCTTGGTATATTCCAAAAGCTACGAAGATCATGAAAATCACTTGTACATTATCCTAAAGACTCTTAGAAGACATGAATTATATGGGAAGTTTAGTAAGTGTGCATTCTGGCTTCACGAGATTTCTTTTATTGGCCATATTGTCTCTAAAGATGGAATCTCTATTGATCCTTCTAAGACAAGAGCAATCCCAGAATGGTCAGCACCAATGAGTATAACTGAGGTATGCATTTTTATTGGTTTAGCAGGTTATTATCGACGTTTCGTCCAGAATTTCACCCGATTGGATAACCCATTAACAAAGCTCACCCGTAAAGGAGATAAATTTGTTTGGACAAAAGAGTGTGAAGAATGTTTTGAAGAACTGAAGAGAATATTAGTCAATGATACTATTTTAACTCTACCATCGGGAAATGATGGGTTTGTTATTTATAGTGATGCATCGAAGAAAGGACTTGGTTGTGTCCTTATGCAGAATGATAGGGTTATTGCCTATGCATCATGATAGCTAAAAATTCATGAGAAAAACTATCCTACTCATGATCTTGAGTTAGCTGCTGTAATATTTTCCTTGAAGATATGGAGACATTATCTCTATGGTGAAAAATGTGAGATATATACCGATTGTAAGAGTTTGAAGTATATTTTCTCACATAAAGAACTCAACATGAGGAAAAGGCGATGGCTTGAACTACTCAAGGATTATGATTACATGATACACTACCACCTGAGGAAGGAAAATAAGGTGTAAGATGCTTTGAGTAGAAAGGATCATGGATTTTTGAACAAGATGAGAGTTGAAAAGGATCCTATATACATGAATCTAGTAAAGATGGATATGGGAATCACCATGTATGGTGAAACCTCAATACTTTTTCAAATGGTTGCCAAACCATATTTACTAAAAAGGATAAAGAGTTATAAAACCAATGATTAAGAGTTTAAAAAGAATATTAAAGTTGTGAATGATGGTAGATTGAGTGACTTTGTGTATGAAGATGGAATTTTGAAATTTGGGAATAGACTTTGTGTTCACGATATACCTGATTTAAAAAGGGAATTGTTAGATGATGCTCATAGATCCAATTTCTCTATACACCCTGGGAGCACCAATATGTATAGAGATTTGAAGGAAGATTTTTTGTGGGACAAAATGAAAAGGGAGATTGCTGATTTTGTGTCAAGATGTATGGTTTTTCAACAAGTGAAAGCTGGAAGGCAGCAGCCTGGAGGAGTCATGCAACCTCTTCCCATACCTGAGTGGAAATGGGATAATATCACGATGTACTTTGTCATGGGACTACCAAAGACTCCTAGAAAGAACAATTCAATATGGGTCATTGTTGATCGTCTTACCAAGTCATCACATTTTCTTGCTATAAGGGAAGATTTACCACTTGAACGTCTAGCAAGACTATATATTAATGAAGTTGTGAGGCTTCATGGAGTACCCCTATAAAGTGTTTCAGATCATGATCCCTGTTTTACATCAAGATTCTGGAAAAGTCTTTAGAAATCCCTGGATATTGAACTTCATTTGAGCACTGCTTACCACCCCCAAACAGATGGACAATCAGAACGTACTATTGAAACCTTAGAAGACATGTTGAGATCTTTCTCACATGACTTTCAGGTTATGTGGTATCAATATTTACCTATGGTGGAATTTTTCTATAACAATAGCTTCTATTCGAGTATTTGTATGGCACCGTATGAATCGTTATACGAAAAGAGATGTCGCACACTAACCTGTTGGGATGATATTGGTGAAAGAAAACTCATAGGCCCAGAACTAGTGAAGGAAACGATGGAAAAGGTGAAGATAATCCAAAACCACATTAATGCAGCTCAAAGTAGGAAGAAGATCTATGCTGACAACCGAAGGAAGGATTTGGAATTTCAGGTAAGAGATCATTTTCTCTTGAAGGTATCTCCATGGAAGGGTGTTATACGTTTCGGTAAGAAGGGAAATTGAGTCCCAGGTACATCGGACCATTCGAAATTTGGGAACGAATTGGGGCTATAGATTACCATTTGGAAATTCTGCCAAGTCTCTCCAAAGTTCACGATGTGTTCCACATATCATTGTTGAGAAAATACATGCCTGACCCAACACATGTACTCACCTATGAGGAATTATAACTGGAACCCGATCTGTCTTATTGTGAAGAGCTCGTCAGGATTCTTGATACCAGAGAACAGGTGTTGAGAACCCAGACGACTCATCTAGTAAAATTTCTATGGAGAAACCATAAGATGGAAGAGGCAACGTGGAAACCCGAGTGTAAGGGTTGGTGTCCTGAGAACCAACTGTTTTGTACTTTGATTACATGAATGTTCACTTATTATATATTGTTCATTGTTCTGCATGACTATAATATAATAATGTCCTGGAATATTTGTTGCATTGATAAGGTCATGTCAGATCCCCACTATGATGAGAACCTTGAAATGCTACAACAATATTCTTAAATAAAGTCCTATGGTTGGATGACATACTATGATAGGACACATAGTATACAGGTCGTCATGTGTGAGTACCCATAAGAAGACGAGACTCTCTCTCATGGTGTTCGCACTTGGTAATCTCCAAGATGGGAGATTATGAGAACATACCTACTAGTAGCAATCCCGCATGTCTTGGTGTCATCGGACATTTCTATCTATGAGCGTGTGTAATGGTCCTTAGACTGGAAGATTATCATTAACTCATGTCATGACTCGCGCACTTAGATTTACTGACGAAAACCGTCATGCAGAAAGTTGGAGGGAAGTAGGGTATGTTGGGTGCGTCACGAATGACATGTTGTTAATGGATAATTCGAGTAAGGATTTGTCCCTTCCATTTATGGAAGTTGATATCTCGGCCCTTTGATTGAAATAGAACTGTCGCATTAAATTCCATCGCCATGGTGTAAACGATGAGTTTATTTCAGGTATTCAAAGAACGAAGGATCAAGCATATAAGTTTATGACACTACCATGAAACCTGCTTGATGATATATTGAGACAAAGGGATTAAATTACGCAGTAAGAATTCATATGAGGTGATACGTCAATGTGGCGTCAACTTCTTTCTCTTGGGTGCCTTGACCCGTTGCTAGACAGTAATCTTGGACTTTAGGCAAGCCCGCCTAATGCCAATGAGAAAGAGGCCTAGAGGGTCACACACTAAGTGTATTCAAGTATCTCAAGTAGAATAAAGATTATTCCAGTACGTGGTTTAATAATTATTCAAGGAAGCCTAAATCATTTTAATATTGGAGGAAGAATAAAATAAAACAAGTACACGTCATGTATCAATGATTACACGCCGTGTAGTTTTATTTAGAAAATAAGTACACGCCGTGTATTATTAAATGTACACGCTGTGTAGTTTTCATTATGAAAGGAAATAAATAAATGAAAACAAGATATACACGCCGTGTATATTGAATGTACACGCCGTATATTTTTCAATGAAAAACAAGTACACGCCATGTATTTATTAATACATGCCGTGTAGTTTTTCCAGTCAGGATTTTGAGGAAATATCATTTTATTAAATGATATTTATTATAATCAGTGTGGGAACATGTCAAGGAATTAATGACTTAACATGGGGTTTTCAAAAGGGATTTAATGAAATAAATAAAATGCGTAACGCATTTATTTATTGTCATAACTCTACAACCTCAATCCCGATTATAAATATTCTCACAACCCCATCTCTTTTCCAACACACAAGAGAATCGTTCTGCACAACAATTCTGGAGAATTCTTTCAAGACCAAAAGAACCTCTTCCTCCAAGAATGCTCTCAAGACTGAGAGAGATCCTCTACCATCGGATCAAGACAATATAAGGCGAAAAATGAAAGAAAATGTTTCTCCATGCTAGCACCCGGAGAATCCTTTGGCGACGTCCCGATATGTGAGGTACACATGTGGATCACCGCTAGAGGAAGTCTACACTTGGCTTCTGTGACACAATGAAAAATCACATCGGAACGTGATCGAGAACATCAACGAAGAAAGAACACCCAAAAGGTATTTCTTTTAAATTGATTGAATTAATTATAATCAACCTGTAACGATCCTACTTTTTGTGTTCTGGGACTTTCCTTTTCTTTGTCTATTTCTATTATTTGATCCGTGGAGGCTGGTGTTTATCGTCGTATTGATCCCAGATTGATCATTGTTAATGACAAAAATTAAAGTGGGCACATCCACCCACGTGCTTCCGCTGCGCTCGGAACCTTCAAATGGTATCAAATGGAGGTTACAATGTTGATTATAGTTATTTAATTTTTGTTGATAATTTACGCATTTATATTTGATTCAATTCGAAATAAATCATTCTAAAAATCTGTATAAATGAGATCTGTTCTTCCTCCTTTGTTTCTTGATTCATATCACAGAAATAGCCTTTTAATTTTAATTTTGATTAAAATAAAAATGAGAATCTCATCCAGAGGATCCGCTCTTTATGTCTGTACAATACGGGAATACACGGTGTGTAATAAAAACTATATGTCATGTACTTAAATTCAACGAACCGGCACTGGTCTGCCAAACCACACTGTGTGAATTGAGTATTCCTAAGTATTGATTATTCCATGTTGACCAAAAATGAACGGCGTGTGGAAAACAGTAATACACGGCTTGTATGTTGGAGAAACATGTCGTGTAGTCTGATCCGGTCCAGGTGAAACCGTGTACAAGGAGAAGCCATGTTCTGCATACACGGGATTGCCAAGCTGGTTACTGTTTAACAAGGAATTACAGGCCATGTATGATTCATCTACACGTTGTGTACTCCAAAATTTCCAAAGTAGAAAAAACACGCCAAATCCCCCGGTGTGTACATTGGATAAAGGGTGAAAATAAATACACACCGTGTAATTATAAACTACATGCCGTGTACTTTCTAGAAATTTTACCAGGTTTCCTCCAAAAGTACAAAGACCTGTACAAGGAATATGGATGAGAACAATATCAAGGAAATTCAGAAAGGAATTTAAGATAAAGAATTGATTAATTATAAGATCGTAATTAATTGAATTCGAGCGTGACTTATCTTAAATGAAATAATGATTAAAAGAATTTGAATTCTAAATATGCGTAAATGTCGTTGCATGCTATGGATGATCATGCGTTGGACCAAAGACCCTTTGTATGTGTGTATGGTTTCACATAAATTTGTTTAATTTAAATTTGTTGTCCTGCGAGCCTTCTTCTAATAAAATGTAGAGCCTGTGTGACCATGGTTTCTTTAATGTAAACCCCATGTAATAGAGGATCTCCCAAGCTAGAGGAGACGGTTCGAAATCTGAAGCTGAGTCGAAACCAACCCAAGAAGATACAAAGGTGGACAGGTGGGAACTACAAAACACGAACCATCAGGTTCAAGGTGTTTTCCCTAGTTCAGGGTTATCTTATCAAAACCGCTAGATAAGCTAACCAATAGAAGCTCATGATCATGCCATCTTATTTTATTTCTATCTGATTTCATGGTTTATTTATTATGTATGTGTTTTCGTGATCACATAATTAATGAAATAAAAAATCATGCAAAGATGGAATAAAATAAAAACCGGAATATGTGTAAACATTATCGGAACACAGTTAATCACTTAAGCTAGCATCACTTAATATTAACAAGCATGTGATAATGAAAAACTACGCATAAAAGATTAAAATCCCTCAATATCATATTAATTCAGACAAAGCCTTCTGTTACTTGATTAAGGGAAAGACTCAATAAAAATATGTGTTTGACCAACCATTTTTGGGACACTTACTTTTATAAAGGAAGCCCTTATGAAAGGTTTCAGGTTGACTTAACCATATTACATCAAGAGGAGTAGCCCTTGATAGACTTGAGGTAATATTGGAGGCAAGAGTTGAGGAAATACAAGTCGGGATTTCAGGATTGGGGAGTCCACTCAACAGATTAAGGAACTGTAAACTCACAGTTGGCAAAGACCTTCCTACCTAAATACCTTCAAATAGCTTGACCAACCCTTGTTGGGGTTATACGAAGGGGAATATGGATCCTTACCATTAGAATGTCAAAGCAACTAGAAATTTTGAGTTCAATGGTGAGGGCCATTGGGACTTGATAAAATAGTGGGAGAATTAATAAATTCATTTATTATTTTTCATAAAATGTAATCAAGAAAGTACTGATAAATCTGCTCTTTTAAATTGTAGAATCAATATGACAAGCTCGTCAACCACATTTTCTCTGCGATCAATTCTGGATAAAGACAATATGCTCACCAGCAGTAACTTTCAGGAATGGTTTAGGCGCCTTTGGGTTATCCTATTCCATGAACTAAATTTTTACGTGCTGGAGTCCCCACTCCTTGATTCGCCCGCCCAAGGGGAAAGTGATGAAGATTTCCTGGTCTATGATCAACATTTGAACGATGCACTCGACGTTAAATGATTGATGTTATCATCAATGTCTAGTGAGCTCATGATGTCTCATGAATACATGGATGCCTATAGCATGCTCGAGCACCTCCGTGGTCTATACTAGGAGAGAGCAAGATAAGAAAGGTTTGAGATCTCCAAGGCTCTATTTCAGAGCAAGCTTAGGGAGGGTGACCCAGATGGGCCTTATGTAGTCAAGCTCATTGGATACATTGATCGCTTGGAGGTTCTAGGGTTTTAACTCCCTAAAGAACTGGGTACCGATCTCATTCTTGCATCACTTCCCCAGATCTTCTCAAACTTTGTTGTGAACTTCAACATAAACAACATTGAGAAGTCTATGTCTGATCTTCTTATCCTCATTCTCCAAGTGGATAATGACATGAAGCGTGAAAAACATTCTGTCCTTATGGTGAATAAAAGGAAAGGTAAGGTGAAGATGTTTAAGCCCAAAGCTTCTTCAAGGCCTTCCAAGAAAAGGAATATCAAAGGGGAGTCAAGGGAACAGGATGCTGTTTGTTTCGCATGTGGCAAGAAGGGCCACTGAAAGAAAAACTGCACCCAGCCAAGGAAGCAAGGGGAAGCTTCAGGTGTGTTTTTCATTAAATGAAATCTATCTGTTCCTATAAATTGGGTATTATATACATCTTTTGGTGATCACATATGTATCCAAATATAGGAACCAAGTATATTCAAGAAGATTGATCGAGGGGAGGTAGATCTATGAGCAGCCAACGGAGCCAGACTTCTATTGTAGCTATTAGGGACTACCACCTCACATTGCCTACTGGGATGGTCTTGGTTTTTAAATGATGTTATTATGTACCCTCTGTAACCAAAAACATTATTTCAGTATCTAGATTAGATACTTATGGATTCATCTTCAAGTTTGGAAGTGGATGTTTCTACTTTTATAAAGATATCATTTGTTTTGGTAGGGCACATTTATATAATGGCCTTTATGTGTTAGACTACACAAACCAAGTAATGTAAATCGATGATAAAGTTAATTAACACGACTCATACCACACCCAACTTTGGCATCACTGTCTAGGTCATGTCAATGAGAAACGTTTGACAAAATTACATCAAGATGGGTATTTAGATTCTTTCGAACTAAAACCACTTGGTGTATGTCATGCGTGTCTATAAGGAAAAATGACCAAATCCCCATTTAGTGGGAAAAGTGAAAGGTCTAAAGAGATTCTAGAATTAGTTCACACATATGTGTGAGGTACATTTTCAGTTGAAGTAAGGGGTGGGTTCTCATACTTCATAACTTTTACTTATGATTTTAATAGATATGGATATATTTAATTAATGAGGTATAAGTCAGATTCTTTTGATCAGTTCAAAGAATACAAGAATAAATTTGAGAACCAACATGGTAAGAATATTAAGAAACTCCATTAAAAAAGATGAGGAGAATATCTTAATCAGGAATTCATTGATTTCTTACGGGAGTTTGGGATTCTATCTCAACTCACTCCTCCTTACACACCTCAGTGGAATGGTGTAAGTGAAAGGACGAACTGCACCCTCTTGGACATGGTGAGATCAATGATGAGTCATGCGAGTCTTCCATTATCCTTTTGGGGATATGCATTACAAACAGTAGCACACATACTAAACCAATTACCAACTAAATCGATAAATGGTATTCCATACGAGTTACGAAGTGGACGTAAATCCATGTTATCGAATTTACATGTGTGGGGTCTCGAAGCATTTGTTAAGGCCTCTTCAGGTAACAAACTTGCACCCCGAGGCACAAAGTGTATCTTTATAGGATATCCCAAGGAAACAATGGGATATTACCTATAAAACCCCTTAGAGAAAAAGGTTATAGTGGCAAGACATTCTATAATCCTTGAGAGGAAGCACATCTCCAAAAGAGATAGTGGGATCAAGATAGACTTCTATGAAGTCGAGGCTCAAGATACATAGGAGTTGGTACAAGAACAGATTCCACAAAACCCCGTGGAAGAACAATCTGTTCCAGAGACACAAAAACTATGTAGGAGCACGAGAGAGGTGAGAGAACTAGAACGATATGGTTTTCTTGTCACCGAGGATGGTGACTCATTATTGATTGACAATGATGATCCTCTTACCTATAAGGAAGTAGTTGAAGGCACAGACGCTGCCAAGTGGCAAGAAGCCATGAATTTTGAAATGGATTCCATGTACCAAAACCAAATCTGGATTTTGGTAGATCCTACAGTTTATGTAAAGCCTATTGGTAATAAATGGGTATTCAAGAAGAAACTGGACATGGAGGGTCAAGTCAGCACCTACAAGGTACGAATGGTTGGAAAAGGTTTTAGAAAGTGTCAAGGAATTGACTATGATGAAACCTTTTCACCAGTTGCGATACTGAAATCCATCAGAATCCTATTGGCCATTGTCTCTTACCATGATTATGAAATTTGGAAAATGGATGTCAAAATAGTTTTCCTTAATGGGAACCTCCAGGAAGATGTCTACATGACACAAACTGAAGTGTTTGTGACTCCAAAAAATGCCAACAAGGTATGCAAGTTACAGAAATCCATTTATGGATTAAAGAAAGCATCAAGGTCATGGAACATTCATTTTTATGAAGCTGTAATGGAATTTGGCTTTGTTAAGAACGAATGTGATCCTTGTGTATACAAAAGGTTTGGTGGAAGTACAGTCATTTTCCTAATTGTATATGTTGATGACATATTACTAATTGGAAACGAAGTACCTATCTTATAGTTAGTTAAGGCATGGTTGCATAAATGATTTTCCATGAAATACTTGGGCGAGGTAGAATATATTCTTGGGATCAAGATCCATCGTGATAGATCCAAGAGAATGCTGGGCCTGAGTAAAAGTACATACATTGACAAGATACTGAAGAGATTTAGTATGGAACAGTCCAAGAGGGGATTGTTTCCAGTGTCACATGGCATTCATCTTTCCAAGAAAATGTATCCTCAGACACATGAGGAAAGAAATATAATGGCAAGGATCCCTTACGCATCCGCAATTGGATCAGTCATGTATGTTATGCTATGTACGAGGCTAGATGTTGCTTACACATTAAGTGCGGTAGGAAGATATCAAGATGATCCAGGAGACCACAATTAGATGGCAGTCAAGACTATCCTCAAGTAACTGAGGCGTAATAAGGATATGTTCCTGGTTTATGGAAGAGATGAGGAACTAGTCATCAGAGGACATGTAGATGCTAGTTTCCAGACTGATCAAGATTACATGAAGTCACAGACTAGATACATCTTCAGTTTGAATGGAGGTACAGTGAGCTGGAAGAGCTCAAAGAAAAATTTGGTGGCAGATTCTACAGCAGAGTCCGAGTATATCGCAGCTTCTGAGGCAACTAAAGAATCAGTATGGATGCGAAGCTTCGTTCAAGAGATGGATGTAGTACTGAGCAGTAAAGATCCTATCACACTTTATTATGATAATACTGCATCGGTGACACTTTCAAAAGAGCCAAGGTCACATCAGTAGACAAAGCACATACTTAGGAAGTATCATCTCTTGAGGGATTTTTCTTAGAGAGGTGAAGTTGCAGTGAGTAATATTTCCATAGAAGACAACGTGGCGGACCGCTTGACTAATGCCTTGACTCAGCAGAAACATGATCATCATGTGAGGTCTAGCGGACTAAAAGTCATAGGTAGTTGGCTCTAGTCCAAGTGGGAGTTTGTAAGGGTTGGTGTCCTGAGAACCAACTATTTTGTACTTTGATTACATGAATGTTCACTTATTATATAAGGTTCATTGTTCTGCATGACTATAATAAAATAATGTCCTGAAATTTTTGTTGCATTGATAAGGTCATGGCAGATCCCCGCTATAATGAGAACCTTGAAATGCTACAAAAATATTCTAAAATAAAGTTCTACGGTTGGATGACATACTAAAATAGAACACATAGTATATAGACTGTCATGTGTGAGTACCCGTAAGAATATTAGACTCTCTGTAACACCCCGAGCTTCCACAATATGCTTCTCATTCAATAATGCAATAGCTTTCATTGTACGCAACTTCGAGTTCTAAAACACCGTGACTAATCATAGTAGCTGTTATGAATAGTAATAACCACTTTTTAAAAATATAGAAATTTTATATTTCAAAATGGACTTCATTTTTGGATTCGGAATATCGAAATTAGCCTATGTTAAATTTTTGGTATTTTTCTGAGAACTTCTAATTTTTTATGAATAGTGAAAAATACTTAAAAACAACTTTTTTAATAAAAATAATTTATAGTGATAAATTATACTATTATGTGGTTTTAAAGTATAATTAGAATATATTTTTACCATTTTATCCAATGGTGGTCATTAAAATTAATTTAACATTGAAATTGGACATAAACAATTGCCAATCTTTTGATATAAATTGTTTCTTAAAAACACGCTATTTGTTGTGATAGAGGGAATTAATTATAAAATTAATTAATGCAACTTATATGTTTGGAATTTTGTAAAATAGACATCATTTTTGAATTCAGAATATCAATTATAGCTTAGGGTGAAATTTTGGCATTGTTCTGAAAAACTTCAATTTTTGATGAATAGTGAAACCACTAAGTGGTACTTATAAAAACTGATTTTTCGTTTAAATGAAATTTTACCACTTATGTGTTTTGAATTTAAAAAATCAGACATACATGGTTGTCATTAATAAGTAAAATGTGGTTCAATGAGATTAAAATAATTTTTTGTGAATAGTAACTTTTAAGTTCTTAATCGCGATTAGAGGTAATTAGTGTAGTTTAAGGTAAAAATAATGTTTTAATAATATGAGATGAGCTTTACACATGTCCTAACATCATTTTATGTGTCATGGCCGACCAATACAATCCATGGGTCAACTTGGGGACCCCATGGATCCACTTTAGTTGGAAAATGACATAAATACCTTTTATTTAATGTTAAAGTAAAAAATGACACAAACATGAAATGTTTTACTAAAACAATTTTTACATGGGGTTATAGAAGTCATATTTTTGACTATAAATAATCATTGGAAAGATAAAAAGATATCCTACATCATAGTATTTTTTTATAATTTTTAGACATTAAATAAATTAAATTATTTATGACATCATTATGATGCAGCGATGACATCATTATTTAACAATTTTAATAAAATGAAAAGATAATGTAAAATACAAAGCTTACACTTGTCAAAAGACTATTGGATGGGTAGATTTCTAACCCTTATCACCTTATACACGAATTATATAAGTGTGGGACCTTTAGAATCCGAAAAGCATTGTATAATAATGTAAAATTTCCTTACTTTCCAAGAGTGCCCCTCCTCTCCTCTTATAAAAGGCCCCCACCTCTACCACCTCATTCACACTTTCAAGCCATTTGGCTCGGCCAAACTCTACCCAAATACTCTCCAAACTTCCCCCTCTTACTCCTAGAAGCCTCACTTTGGGCAAAACTCTTCTCAAGGAAGCCTTTGGCTCAAATCAAAAAGAGTTACCCGATTTTGAGGTAATGTCTTCTCTAATGTTGTTTTGTTTTATTTTTCTTCTCCAACCCCCTAAACTCTTTTTATTCATTTATTTTGTAACAACACCAGTATCCTAAATATACTAGGATGTTTTTATAATAAGGATTAGAGCTACACTTACACACACCTACATCTAATGGTTAAAGAACATACGGTTTCTGTGGATGGCGAATTTCTGCCTCACGAAACGATGATTATTCAACACTCATATAACACCTTCAAAGGTGGCCATTAAGATGTCACTATTTTTATATATGATATATAATATGTTTATGTTTTACTTATGCTTCTGTATTTCTCATTTATGGCATACTTTATGATTTCCATTATGGGTAAACACGATAATTTCATTTTAGGAAGTGCGGACTACCGCCCCCTCAAAGTGATTTGAATCGTTAATGCCATATGTGGGATGTATAAAGGATGGAGTAAATGGTATTATACACTATATTATATTGGAATTATATTATACATTTATATAATTATTATTTAATTCCATTAAATACAAAATAGAAATGAAAGTAGCATTCATGCGTACGTACGGCTTACCGTCTCCATGAACGGTGCATTTCATTTCTTACCTCTAAATGTTACGTAATATTATAAATAAATGTATATACTGGATATATATGAGATATATGATATCTATATCATGAATATAATTCTGGATATAACGGATATTTCACCACATGAACAACTCGTAATTATAAGAAGTCTATTTTTGACTCAAGTACCAAAGATCGACAAAACGACCGTTATTAACTTAAATAATTACATAATGTTCATAACATTGTAATAAGTGATATAAAAGGGATAATGAACTTGAAAAAGGTTCTTAATAAAGTAGATATTAACTCTAGTTTATTATTCAGGAGGTTAAAGAACGGTCGAATCAAGTCGGACACAAGGTAAGGGAATTTCTTAACCCAACTTCCATTCTTTGGGTTAATCTCCTACTTTCAAGTTATGTCATGATATTGTTATGTCCTATTTTTTATTTTTACTTTCTTTATGTGTACCTATAGTGAATACACATAATAGATCTATTTTATTTTAAAAATGATATTTTTAAGGACATCGTCTCAATCTCCTTTTATTGAGGCATATTTGGTTTTATACACAACTTTCTTTTATACGGTGTATAAACCCCTTTGACTTTTACGTTTATTCAAAAGGAATCTTTTTATACGAAGCGTTTTGCTAAATGACAAAAGGGAATGTTTTTCTTTCCGTACTTATGTGGCGACAATGACTTCTCCGCCGCCGTGACCATTATTTGAGTTTTGGCTTCCTCTACAAGCCATCATTTTTTTAATGAAAAATAAATACAAAGTTTTAACTTTCTTTTATTTTGGTATTGAAAATGGATTTGAAAGCGTTTTTATTATATCATTGTGTTGTATTGATATCTTGTGATTGAAATGTGGAAATGTTATGTTTCTTTTATGCATGTTTTATGTGATACGATTATGTTATGGTTTATGATATGTTTAAACCTATTCATATGAGGAATGTATTGGACTTAATAAGTGACGGGTGGAGCCCGCTATAGCTCCTCGATGCATCGGTAGGTCTCATGAGACAACTAGACGTGGAATTGTCTGAGTCCCTTTCCCAATTTGATTTATGGTTTTGGCCGAGGCCTTAATCATTTTAGACGTCTTGGCCGAGGCCTTGACAAAATGTTTCAGAATGTCTGGCATTATACATTCCCTCATTATGAAAGTGGTTATTGATATTGCATGTGATTATTCGACCAGTAGAATATCCATGTGAATAAGTAAATGGCATTATCTCATTTTACTTTTGCCATATTATGTTGAAGTTCATGTTTAAAAGGCTTTTTTTTTAGTTATACATTTCCTTAAATGTTAATGTTTATTTATAAAAGCTTCCGCAATATTGTTATCCTTACTGAGCATTTGAGCTCACCCCTTTCAATGTTTTAATATTTTTCAGGATGTGAAGAAGTATTTTATGAATGACCTGCAGGGATAGTCAGAAGAGGATATGAGTGTGGACTATGGAGACTTTTTTTATTGTAGTTTTTCACTTTATGATGTAATGTAACGTTTATGAATGTATCTAGTGTTTCCAAGGATACTAAACTAATCGGTCTTTCAAGACTTGATCTTTTGTGATCATGCCAATGTTACGAAGTAATGCACCGACTCCGGGTAGCTGGGGTCAGGGCGTTACAGTTGGTATCAGAGGAAGTTTAGTACTAACCTTGGAAGCTAGATTTAGATAAACTCTGATTAGAGAACATAGCCCGAAGATAGACTTTGAGGATTAGTATAGAAGAACTTCCTAGAATTTTGGTATTATAGAGATTTTGTGAGTTTTCCGAGCAATACATCCCTGTATGGATAAGAGCAGGTAGAGGCGGCGCTGGAACAGATGTACCTAGGGGTAAAACCCGAAAACACCGCTTTGAGCTAGACTCGAACGGGAACTGGTGCACGACAACGGGCCTTGCTGCACTCTTGGTTACGACACTCCCGGGGGATATGCTTAGGATAATTCTCATTTTCTTTAAAAACCACTATGAAGGGTTATGAGTATTTACTTCCTCAAAGAAAATTTTTGTTATGATTGTGGATTATATCCATAAATAGTTAAATTAGTGTTAAGTGTTTTAAAAGTATGGAATTATGTATTTTGATTCATAAACTAATATAGTTTATTCCATTGTTTAGAAAAGGCGCCTAGTGGAAGGAATGGAAACCGTATCAATACACGCACTCCGTGTAGGGATTTCCCTCCTGCTCAAGATAATTATTGTGGAGCTGGAGATACAACTGGTGCTGATCAACTTATTACCATACTGGGACAACTCACTCAGGTTATGAATAATAACCTTACTCGTATGGATCACCCTAATCCACAACATGGATGATCAATGTTAGACCGCTTCATGAGGCAACAACCACCAACATTTAATGGGGGTACAAATCCGTTAGTAGCTGAGCAATGGATAAACTCTTTAGAGAAGATATTCCACGCCTTGGGGAGTAGCGAAAGGGAGAAGGTTATCATGGCAGTTTACCGCCTCACTGGAGATGCTGATCAATGGTGGTCATTGATTCAAAACACAAAGGAAGATGATGACGTATCGAATATGGAATGGAGGGAGTTCAAATAGCTTTTCCTAGAAAAATACTTTCCTCATGACCATCGAGCAGATATGAAAAGACAATTTTTGAGTCTGAGACAAAAGGAGGATGAAAATGTCGCAAAGTATGAGGCCAACTTTACAAGGTTAGCGAGACATGCTGCAGATTATATACGTAACCCAAGAAGTAAGATTGATCGTTTCTTTGATGGGTTAAAACCATTTCTTCGTCGAGCTTTAGTATCACAATCTTTCTCAACATACGAAGATATTGTCTCATGTGCTATCAAGACGGAAAAGGAATTCTCTTTGTCTTATGACAACAAAGTAAAGCAAGAGAAGAAGAGAACAGTGGAACAAGAGACAGATAAAGGGAAAAAGGGAAAGAATGATTTTCCATTATGTGATAATTGTGGGAAGAATCACCCTGGTACTTGCCTAAAAGGAATGGGAGTTTGTTATAAATGTGGAGAAAAGGGTCACCAGGCTCGTGATTGCAAGGGAAAGAAAGAGGCTATCAAAGTTGAATTCTACAATTGTAGAGAAATGGGTCATTATGCAAATGAATGTCCTAAGCGTCAGGGAAACTTACCTCAGAAAAGGCCAAGGGATCAAGGCCAATCTTATGTTGCGACTACAGTTGAAGCAGAATAATTAATGTATTGGTGCTTTTGGACTCATGGATTATATTATGGTTATTAGAATAATGTGATATATATAAGGATTGTACTGCAGTACATGTTGTTTTCATTAAGTATTTAATATGATGAAGGTAATCATATTTTTAGAATGTGACAATAAGATAAACTTTACTTTGTTTGGGGAATCTGATGTTATAATTGATTTTAGAATTTAATGACCTTTTAGAAAAAGTCTGGACAAAGGTATTTTGGATAACTTTGGATAGTATTGTTTAAGGTTAAAACATTTATGAAGATTATTTGTGGAATACTATAGTTTTAGGAAAAGGACAACCTGCAGGGTGGGGCATAACCCGTCACGTCAGACAAAGCTGCAGGAATCGAACCCACAATCATAGTGCGACAGGCCTTTATTTCCTACCACTAGCCTACAAGAAGTCCCTGGTTATTAAAAAATAATTTTACTAATCTAAATGGTATGTGTTAACATTTGGAACCTTATACAATTAAGATAAGTATAATATTTTTGAGTTCTATTATCTTTTGAGTGAAAGATGAGTTGAAGGTTGAAACTCTAATTGTCAAGCATAAATATATATATACCTATCTCTTATTCAATGAATTAATTAATTCTTAAACTTTAGTAAAGGGATATTAAAACAAAAAAATGTGTTGTCCTAATACCTTATGTCTTATTGAACTGATGATATTTTAAATCAACATAGATTGAAGGCTTTGAGGCCCTCAATTTGACAGTTGATTGTGATTGATGACCCCAATCACTCCCTACAAATATTTACGTTTTCCTCCAATTATATGTCTCTAATTGCCACCAATGTTCTCCTAATCGAGATCATAATTGGGTGGTGACTTTTTCATTTCCCTTTCCCTCTTATTAAGGCTAAATTTTATTAATCTTATTTCCGATGTGGGTTTTCCACAAAGGTATTTTCTATTTTCAACCTTTTATTTTCCAAGAAAAATTTCAAATTGTGAGAACGCAATTTATTGAAGGAGGGGAGAATGTAACACCCCGATCTTCCACAATATGCTTCTCATTCAATAATGCAATAGCTTGCATTGTACGCAACTTCAAGTTCTAAAACACCGCGACTAATCATAGTAGCCGTTATGAATAGTAATAACCACTTTTTAAAATTATAGAAATTTTATATTTCAAAATGGACTTCATTTTTGGATTCGGAATATCGAAATTAGCCTATGTTGAATTTTTGGTATTTTTCTGAGAACTTCTAATTTTTTATGAATAGTGAAAAATACTTAAAAACAACTTTTTTAATCAAAATAATTTATAGTGATAAATTATAATATTTGGTGGTTTTAAAGTATAATTAGAATATTTTTTTACCATTTTATCCAATGGTGGTCATTAGAATTAATTTAACATTGAAATTGGACATAAACAATTGTCAATCTTTTGATATAAATTGTTTCTTAAAAACACGCTATTTGTTGTGACAGCGGGAATTAATTATAAAATTAATTAATGCAACTTATATGTTTGGAATTTTGTAAAATAGACATTATTTTTGAATTCGGAATATCAATTATAGCTTAGGGTGAAATTTTGGCATTGTTCTGAAAAACTTAAATTTTTTATGAATAGTGAAACCACTAAGTGGTACTTATAAAAACTGATTTTTCGTTTAAATGAAATTTTACCACTTCTGTGTTTTGAATTTAAAAAATCCGACATACATGGTTGTCATTAATAAGTAAAATGTGGTTCAATGAGATTAAAATAATTTTTGGTGAATAGTAACTTTTAAGTTCTTAATCGCGATTAGAGATAATTAGTGTAGTTTAAGGTAAAAATAATGTTTTAATAATATGAGATGAGCTTGACACATGTCCTAACCTCATTGGATGTGTCATGTCCAACCAAGAAAATCCATGGGTAAACTTGGGGACCCCATGGAGCCACTTTAGTTGGAAAATGACATAAATACCTTTTATTTAAAGTTAAAGTAAAAAATGACACAAACATGAAATGTTTTACTAAAACAATTTTTACATGGGGTTATACAAGTCATATTTTTGACTATAAATAGTCATTGGAAAGCTAAAAATATTTCCTACATCATAGTATTTTTTTATAATTTTTAGACATTAAATAAATTAAATTATTTATGACATCATTATGATGCAGCGATGACCTCATTATTTAACGATTTTAATAAAATGAAAAGATAATGTAAAATACAAAGCTTACACTTGTCCAAAGACTATTGGATGGATATATTTCGAACCCTTATCACCTTAGCCACGAATTATATAAGTTTGGGACCTTTAGAATCCGAAAATCATTGTATAATAATGTAAAATTTCCTTACTTTCCAAGAGTGCCCCTCCTCTCCTCTTATAAAAGGCCCCCACCTCTACCACCTCATTCACACATTCAAGCCATTTGGATCTGCCAAACTCTACCCAAATACTCTCCCAACCTCCCCCTCTTACTCCTAGAAGCCTCACTTTGTGCAGAACTCTTACCAAAGAAGCCTTTGGCTCAAATCAAAAAGAGTTACCCGATTTTGAGGTAATGTCTTCTCTAATGTTGTTTTTTTATTTTTCTTCTCCAACCCCCTAAACTCTTTTTATTAATTTCTTTTGTAACAACACCAGTATAATCAATATACTAGGATGTTTTTATAAGAAGGATTCGAGCTACACTTACACACACCTACATCTAATGGTTAAAGAACATACGGTTTCTGTGGATGGTGAATTTCTGCCTCACGAAACGATGATTGTTCAACACTCATATAACACCTTCAAAGGTGTCCATTAAGATGTCACTATATTTATATATGATATATAATATGTTTATGTTTTACTTATTCTTCTGTATTTCTCATTTATGGCATACTTTATGATTTCCATTATGGGTAAACACGATAATTTCATTTTAGGAAGTGCGGACTACCGCCCCCTCAAAGTGATTTGAATCATTAATGCCATATGTGGGATGTATAAAGGATGGAGTAAATGGTATTATACACTATATTATACTGGAATTATATTATTCATTTATATCATTATTATTTCATTCCATTATATATGAAATAGAAATGAAAGTAGCATTCATGCGTACGTACGGCTTACCGTCTCCATGAACGGTGCATTTTATTTCTTACCTCTAAATGTTACGTAATATTATAAATTAATGTATATAATAGATATATATGAGATATATGATATCTATATCATGAATATAATTCTAGATATAATGGATATTTCACCACATGAACAACTCGTAATTATAAGATGTCTATTTTTGACTCAAGTACCAAAGATCGACAAAACGACCGTTATTAACTTAAATAATTACATAATGTTCATAAAATTGTAATAAGTGATATAAAAGGGATAATGAACTTGAAAAAGGTTCTTAATAAAGTAGATATTAACTCTAGTTTATTATTCAGGAGGTTAAAGAATGGTCGAATCAAGTCGGACACAAGGTAAGGAAATTTCTTAACCCAACTTCCATTCTTTGGGTTAATCTCCTACTTTCAAATTATGTCATGATATTATTATGTCCTATTTTTTATTTTTACTTTCTTTATGTGTACCTATAGTGAATACACATAATAGATCTATTTTATTTTAAAAATGATCTTTTTAAGGACTTCGTCTCAATCTCCTTTCATTGAGGCATATTTGGTTTTATACACAACTTTCTTTTATACGGTGTATAAACCCCTTTGACTTTTACGTTTATTCAAAAGGAATATTTTTATACGAAGCTTTTTGCTAAATGACAAAAGGGAATGTTTTTATTTCCGTACTTATGCGGCGACAACAACTTCTCCGCCTTCGTGACCATTATTTGAGTTTCGGCTTCCTCTACAAGCCATCATTTTTTTAATGAAAAATAAATACAAAGTTTTAACTTTCTTTTAGTTTGGTATTGAGAATGGTTTTGAAAGCGTTTTTATTATATCATTGTTTTGTATTGATATCTTGTGATTGAAATGTGGAAATGTTATGTTTCCTTTATGCATGTTTTATGTGATACGATTATGTTATGGTTTATGATATGTTTAAACCTATTCATATGAGGAATGTGTTGGACTTAATAAGTGACGGGTGGAGCCCGCTATAGCTCCTCGATGCATCGGTAGGTCTCATGAGACAACTAGACATGGAATTGGCTGAGGCCCTTTCCCAATTTGATTTATGGTTTTGGCCGAGGCCTTAATCATTTTAGACGTCTTGGCCGAGGCCTTGACAAAATGTTTCAGAATGTCTGGCATTATACATTCCCTCATTATGAAAGTGGTTATTGATATTGCATGTGATTATTCTACCAGTAGAATATCCATGTAAATAAGTAAATGGAATTATCTCATTTTACTTTTGCCATATTATGTTGAAGTTCATGTTTAAAAGGCTTTTGTTTTAGTTATACATTGCCTTAAATGTTAATGTTTATTTATGAAAGCTTCCGCAATATTGTTATCCTTACTGAGCATTTGAGCTCACCCCTTTCAATGTTTTAATATTTTCCAGGATGTGGAGAAGTATTTTATGAATGACCTGCAGGGATAGTCAGAAGAGGATATGAGTGTGGACTATGGAGACTTTTTTTATTGTAGTTTTTCACTTTATGATGTAATGTAACGTTTATGAATGTATCTAGTGTTTCCAAGGCTACTAAACTAATCGGTCTTTCGAGACTTGATATTTTGTGATCATGCCAATGTTACGAATTAATGCACTGACTCCGGGTAGCTGGGGTCGGGGCGTTACACTCTCTCTCATGGAGTTCACACTTGGTAATCTCCAAGATGGGAGATTATGAGAACAGACCCACCAGTAGCAATTCTAGATGTCTTGGTGTCATCAGACATTTCTATCTATGAGCGTGTGTAATGGTCCTTAGACTGGAAGATTATCATTAACTCATGTCATGACACGCGCACTTAGATTTACTAACTAAAACTGTCACGTAGACAGTTGGCGGAAAGTAGGGTACGTTGGGTGTGTAACGCCCCGACCCTAGTTACCTAGAATCGGTGCATTATTACATAACATTGGCATGATCACAAGAAGGATCAAATCTCGAAAGACCGATTGGTTTAGTAGCCTTGGAAACACTAGATATATTCATAAAGTTTTACATTACATCATGAAGTGAAAAACTACTACAACAACATATTTTCTCCATAATACACACTTTTATTCCCTCATAATAACCCTGCAGGTCATTCATAATTTACTTCTTCACGTCCTGGGAAAAATAAAACATAGAAAAGGGGTGAGCTCAAATACCTAGTAAGGATAACAATATAGCGGAAACTTTCATAAATAAGAATAAACATTTAAGGAAATGTATAACTAAAACAAAATCCTTTTTAAACTTGAACTTCAACATTGTATGGCAAAAATAAAATGAAATAATGTCATTTACTTATTCACATGGATATTCTACTAATCAAATAATCACATGCAATATCAATAACTACTTTCATAATGATGGAATGCATAATGCCAGACTATCATAACCACATATCTAAGGCCTCGTGCCAAGACTACAAATAAGATTTTGTCAAGGCCTTGTTCCAAGACACTAGTTTGTCTCATGAGACCTACCGATGCATCGAGGAGCTATAGCGGGATCCACCCGTCACTTACTAAGTCCAATGAATTCCCATATTAAAAGTTTTAAACATAACATAAACATTCATATTAAAACTAGCATACGAAATGTCAATAATTTCTCCATAAACCATGAATGGTATAAAAATAACACATCCACAGTCAAACATATCACAAAACCTTCAATACATTATGATAGTTTTGTATCATAATAAATCAACTTCATATAATCATAAAATCCATCAAAGGATGTTGACATAGATGAAATCAAAACTATTTGAGAGAAATATCTCCTTTTTTTGAAATCATTTAAAAGTCACACATTTATAAAGGAAGTAATTAAAAAGAGATTTTTGAATCAAAGTGTCCCATACCACTTTGAAACTTTTGAAAGGAATTAACATTTTAAAAACATTCATTTCCATATAAATAAATCCTTAAAAACCATTTTGAAGACAAGGAAATTAATTAAAAATATTTAGAAAGATAAATCTTTAAAACATTTAAAATTATGATCTTGATAAAGAGTACCTTTCAAAATTTCTTAAAATATTCATTTTGAAATCATTTAAAAGTCACATAATTATAAAATAAAACATTTACTTTGAAAATATTCTTATAATATTGTAAGGGAAGCTTTGACAATTTTATAACGGCAGTAAATAGCTGCACCCGCCATATAAGTTAAAAAAACATTCTTGCCTTAAATTTTTCGAAAGGTTAAAAGTGCCTTGTTTGGAAAACGATAGAAAGATTCCTTTAAAAAAACATAAGGGTATAAATTAATTTAACCCATATTATTTTCAAATAGTAAAAATTCTTTGAAATACATTTCTAAGAAACATGGATGTGGATGATAAAGAAATCCCAGTAGATTATTATGTATAAACAACCTCGGATAATGAAGAGATTGTGAAATAAACCCTTACCTTGAACTTTTCCTTGGTTAGGGTAGGTTAAACTCCTGTATAATGGTGAAATAATTGTTATTAAATTATTCAATAATCATATACATTAATATGATATCATATATGATCTTTTAACATTGCTTTGTTAATAATATCTTAGAATTATCGTCGTTTCGGGTGTTAACTTACTCGTTTTCTTTTATATGTTTTGTTACGTAAGCCATGTTTGTAATGGATAGGTTGTATCTTAATCATATAAATAATGATATCAAGTCCTTATATACTATTATTAATCATCAAATGAGAATTATACTTGAATGGATACGATGGAGAATGAATCTCATCGCGTTCGTGGAGACGGTAGTTCGTACGTACGCACGAGCGATAATATCATTCTTTTGATATTAAAATAAAATATAATTGGATGGTATATCATATATACAGAATAATTATAATGTTATATTTATTATTTACATGAGTTACACATCATTATTATACCCATCCAAATAATAATTTATTGAATAACAATTACACCACGACGTGGAGACGGTAAGCCGTACGTCCGCACGTATGGTGACATGTTATTCAAAGGATGGATAGAATAGTGAATATGGTTGTACCATATTTATAATAACATCACAGTATATATATGATACTGGAGTTATTATTTTAGAATGGTCACAACAAAGGAAGAATAAGTGGAAGAAGAAAAGAACTTGAAAAAGGGTGGTGAAATCATTACCTCTTCTTTTGGTTCTTCCTTTTGATTTGATCAAAAGGGCTCCTTAGGTTGGCTTTCTGGTAAAAATAAGGCCTCTAGGATGTAGTGAGGGAAGTTGGGAGAGTATTTGGGTAGAGTTTGTCCGAACTAAAAGGCTTTTAAGGTGTAAAGAAATGATAAGGAGGAGTGCCCTTTTATAAGAGGGGTGAGGGGCACCTTTGGAAAAGCTAGAAATATTAGTTTATAATAAATTCATATTCAGTTTCTAATGGCTCCAAAGTTGATTATTTAAAGTTTAATGTGTGGATGGGTAGAAAACCACTCAACCAATAGAATTTAGACAGGTTTGGGTACTTATATTAACCATATCTTTAAGTATTAACTCTAAGTTAATTAGTTTCACTTTTACAATGTCTCTTTGTATTTTTATATTATATGGTTAATAAACTTACTATATACGTCCAAGAGACCCTCAAGTGGTAAATTAATGATATAAATATCATGGTATAAGTCTCTTGGCTGAACCTTAGATTTTTTAGGAATTTAATATCAATTAATAATATAATATTTGTTTTAAAAACTCTTTTATGTCAATTTTGACACTATTCAATAGTTGATTTTTTTGAAACTCATAACAGAATGATTAATTCGAAAAAAGTCAATTAAATCAATACCAATATGTCATATTATCCTATAAAATTAGTGTAATGCATTAAAAGTCTCAAATTATATTTATTTGGGTATTTATAATATCAATTTATTTAATTTTTCACTATTATGGTAATTACTGCATCATCATTGTGTCATACATAAATTAAATTATTTAATCTCTAAAAATTATAAATAAAATATCATTATGTAGTAAATCGTTTTATCTTTCTAATAAATATTTATATTTGAAAATCCAACATATATAAACCTATGTAAAAAAAATTTTTCTAAAAGATATATGCTTGTGTCATTTTTGTATTCATTTTAACTTAATTAAAATAAAGTGTCCCTATCACCTACAAGTGGCTCCATGGGGTCCCAAAATCGACCCAAAGTTGCCCATGGTCGGCCATGTATCAACCAATAAGGTTAGGACACGTTCTAGGGTAATTTTTTTGTTATTATAATATTATTTTTTAACCCTTATTTACCGGATTTACCCTTTAACCATGGTAAATAAAATATTTACCGAAGTAATTATTCAAAATGTCTAAAAATAAAAGATACCTATTTACACAATTTGAACATCCTGATTCCAAATATGGAATCCATTTTTCCGAATTCAAAAAACAGAAGTGTCAGAAATTAATTTAAAATTAATTCCCGTTGTTAAAACAAAAAGCATGTTTTTAAGAGATAATAACTATCAAAAGATTGGCACTTGTTTATGTCTGGTTTAATTGTGAAATTATGTCCAATGAAAAACATTGAATTAAATGGTAAAAATATATTCTAAATATACTTTAAAACCACACAAATTCATAATTTATCAATATTAATTGTTTTGATTAAAAAAGTTGTGTTTAATTAAAATTTAGTAATTTTCACTATTCATCAAAATATTAAAGTTATCCGAAAAGTTCAAAAATTTCACCCTAGGATAAATTAGATATTCCGAATCCAAAAATGAAGTCCATTTTGAAATATAAAATATATATAATTTCAAAAAGTAGGTATTACTATTCATAATGGCTAGTTTGATTGGTTGTGGTGTGTGTTAGAACTCGAAGTTGCGTACAACACACGCTACTATATTATTCAAAGGAAAGTTTACCGTGGAAGCTTGGGATGTTTCATCTTAAATTTTTGATGTCCCCATGTAGTAAAAATGTTTAAAATATTGTATTTAAAAAGGGTTCACTATTAAAATTTGATAAAAGTGCAATACTGAAAATGAATTTGTTCTTACATTATGTCTAAGAAACTCATAATATGGATTCTAAATTTATAAGGATTATATAAAGTTTAAAATTTAGTTAATACTATTCATAACCTCTTTTGAACGGCTTGTTTGGTAAGTCATGGTGCGATTGAACTTGGTGTTGCGTGTAGTGCAAGTTATTTAATTATTTTGAAGAAATAACACACGATGAAATCTTGGGGTGTTACATTCTCCCCTCCTTCAATAAATTGCGTCCTCACAATTTGAAATTGTTCTTCGAAAATAAAAGGTTGAAAATAGAAAATATCTTTGTGGGAAAACCCACATCGGAAATTAGGTTACTAAAATTTAGTCTTAATATGAGGAAAAGATAAATAAAAGGGTCACCACCAAATTATGATCTCTATTAGGAGAACATTGGTGGCAATTAGAGACATATAATTGGAGGAAAACGTAAATATTTATAGGTATTGATTGAGGTCATCAATCACAAACAAGTGTAAAATTGAGGTCCTTAAATTCATCAATCTATGATGATTTGAAATACCATCGGTTCAACAAAACATAGGGTATTAGGATAACACATTTTTGGTTGTAGGATTCCTTAAATAAAGTATAAGAATTAATTTCTTCATAGAATAAGAGAAGAAGAAAAATATATTCTTGACAAGTAGAGTTCCATTCTTTAACTAATTTCTACCACAGACTCATCTTTCACTCTAAAAGATAATAGAACTTAAAATAATATTCTATTTATCCTATTTGTATAGGGTTAAAAAAATGAATTTATAATTCATCTAGCAGAACCATTAAAAAATGACATTATTCAATCCAGGACATCACATGGGTCAGTGGTAGGTGATACACCCTTGTCACCCTTCGGTTGTGGGTTCAAGTCTCGCGGCCTTGCCGGACGCGATGGGTTGCCGCCCGACCTCCGCGTTGTCCTTTTATGGAAATCCAAAATAATTCAAACTAGAACTATCCAAAATACTTCAGTCCAAAATTTATAACGAAGGTAAACACAATAAAGAATCTTTTTCCGCGTAATAACATGTGAACACCTTCATTATGTATTCTTATAAAACACTGCGACATCATGAATTACCATAAAACCTTATTGATTACATTCATGATCCCTTATTCCTTAGAAAATAATAGATATACTCCTTCAATCCAAAAATGTTTTAAACCCCAACAATGATGGAATATATAAATCATTAATCAGTTTCAAGGTATTCAATAATATCCAATATAATTTATCCAAATCAATCATGTATTATCCCAAAATCACTACCTCGGTATCAGAACCATATTATGGTTTATCTTTCTCTCAATCATATATTTTCCAAAAATTTAACCTGCTATTGAGTCACTTTTCTTTGTTCCACACAATCTCAAGTCCATAATGAAATAGTACTGCAGTACAATCCTTATATACTCCATAATTATTAAAACAAGTACATTGTTGATACAACACTCAAATGACATAATCAACATAAGAACTCTAATCATTCCTCTTCATCTGTGGTAGTATCATAACTTGATTATTATCCAATAGCATCATTTGCGGAATAGTCTGATGACTGAGACATAGGTTCGCGTAGTGTCCAAACTCCTTTCAAATGAAGCATTGTACATTTGAAACCATTTTCTTACCCTTTCAGTCACGTACTTTGTGCCCTTTTCCTCCACGCTTATAACAAACTCCCATTCCTTTCAGGCAAGTTCCAGGGTGTTTCTTCCCACAGTTATCACATATGGGAGAATTCTTCTTTTCCCTCTTCCCTTTATCCATCTTTCCCTATTCCATCCTTTTCTTCTCTTGCTTCCCTTTAAAGCCATAGGACTCAGTAAACTCTTTACTTATCTTATCAACACATGATATTATTTCTTCATATGATGATAATACATGGGAGACTATTTCTCTTATAAATTCTGGCTTAAGACCATGAAAGATATGATCCTTCTTTCTCTCTGGATCATGTGCATTGCTGGAGTTCTCATTCCTTCTACTGGGCGCCATTTCTAAATAATGGCATACACTAAATTAGTTTATGAATAACAATACCTAATCCCAAACTTGTAAAACACATAATATAAATTAAATAGTTTATGGATATAATCCATAATCATAAAAATTTCTCCTTTGAGGAAGTATATACTCATAAACCCTTCATAATAGTTTGTAAAGAAAATGAGAATTATCCTAAGAATATCCCCTGGGAGTGTCGTAACCAAGAGTGCAGCAAGGCCCGTTGTCGTGCACCAGTTCCCGTTCAAGTCTAGCTCAAAGTGGTGTTTTTGGGTTTTACCCCTAGGTACATCTGTGCCAGAGCCGCCTCTACCTGCTCGTATCCAGACAGGGATGTATTGCTCGGAAAACTCACAAAATCTCTACAATACCAAAATTCTAGGAAGTTCTTCTATACTAATCCTCAAAGTCCATCTTAAATCTATGTGCTCTAATCAAAGTTTATCTAAATCTAGCTTCCAAGGTTTGTACTAAACTTCCTCTGATACCAACTGTAATGCCCCGACCCCAGTTACCTAGAGTCGGTGCATTATTACATAACATTGGCATGATCACAAGAAGGATCAAATATCGAAAGACCGATTGGTTTAGTAGCCTTGGAAACACAAGATATATTCATAAAGTTTTAAATTACATCATGAAGTGAAAAACTACTACAACAACATATTGTCTCCATAATCCACACTATTATCCCCTCATAATAACCCTGCAGGTCATTCATAATTTACTTCTTCATATCCTGGGAAAAATAAAACATAGAAAAGGGGTGAGCTCAAAAGCCCAGTAAGGATAACAATAAAGCGGAAACTTTCATAAATAAGAATAAACATTTAAGGTGATTTATAACTAAAAAAAAGCCTTTTTAAACTTGAACTTCAACATTGTATGGAAAAAATAAAATAAAATAATGTCATTTACTTATTCACATGGATATTCTACAAATCGAATAATCACATGCAATATCAATAACCACTTTCATAATGATGGAATGCATAATGCCATACTATCATAACCACATAGCCTCGTGCCAAGACTACAAATAATATTTTGTCAAGGCCTTGTGCCAAGACACTAGTTTGTCTCATTAGACCAACCGATGCATCGAGGAGCTATAGAGGGCTCCACCCGTCACTTACTAAGTCCAATGCATTCCCATATGAAAAGTTTTAAACATAACATAAACATTCGTATTAAAACTAGCATACGAAATGTCAATAATTTCTCCATAAACCATGAATGGTATAAAAATAACACATCCACAGTCAAACATATCACAAAACATTCAATACATTATGGAAGTTTTGTATCATAATAAATCAACTTCATATAATCATAAAATCCATCAAATGATGTTGACATAGATGAAATCAAAACTATTTGATAGAAATATCTCCTTTTTTTGAAATCATTTAAAAGACACACATTTATAAAGGAAGTAATTAAAAAGAGATTTTTGAATCAAATTGTCCCATACCAGTTTCAAACTTTTGAAAGGAATTAACATTTTAAAAACATTAATTTCCATATAAATAAATCCTTAAAAACCATTTTGAAGACATGGGCATTAATTAAAAATATTTAGAAAGATAAATCTTTAAAACATTTAAAATTATGATCTTGATAAAGAGTACCTTTCAAAAATTCTTAAAATATTCATTTTGAAATCATTTAAAAGTCACATAATTATAAAATAAAACATTTACTTTGAAAATATTCTTATAAGATTGTAAGGGAAGCTTTGACGATTTTATAACGGCGGTAAATAGCTGCACCCTCCGTATAAGTTAAAAAAACATTCTTACCTTAAATTTTTCGAAATGTTAAAAGTGCCTTGTTTGGAAAACGACAGAAAGATTCCTTTAAAAACACATAAGGGTATAAATGAATTTAACCCATATTCTTTGTAAATAGTAAAAATGTTTTTAAATACATTTCTAAGAAACATGAATGTGGATGATAAAGAAATCCCAGTAGATTATTACGTATAAACAACCTCGGATAATGAAGAGATTGTGAAATAAACCCTTACCTAGCACTTTTCCTTGGTTGGGGTAGGTTAACCTCCTGTATAATGGTGAAATAATTCTTATTAAATTATTCAATAATCATATACATTAATATGATATCATATATTATCTTTTAACATTGCTTTGTTAATAATATCTTAGAATTATCGTCGTTTCGGGTGTTAACTTACTCATTTTCTTTTATATGTTTTGTTACATAAGCCATTTTTGTAATGGATAGGTTGTATCTTAATCATATCCAGAATGATATCAAGTCCTTAGATAATATTATTAATCATCAAATGAGAATTATACTTGAATGGATATGATGGAGAATGAATCTAATCGCGTTCGTGAAGACGGTAGTCCGTACGTACGCACGAGCGATAATATCATTCTTTTGATATTAAAATAAAATATAATTGGATGTTATATCATATATACAGAATCATTATAATTTTATATTTATTATTTACATGAGTTACAAATCATTATTATACCCATCCAAATAATAATTTATTGAATAACAATTACACCACGACGTGGAGACGGTAAGCCGTACGTCCGCACGTATGGTGACATGTTATTCAAAGGATGGATAGAATAGTGAATATGGTTGTACCATATTTATAATAACATCACAGTATATATATGATACTGGAGTTATTATTTTAGAATGGTAACAACAGATGAAGAAGAAGTGGAAGAAGAAAGGAACTTGAAAAAGGGTGGTGAAATCATTACCTCTTCTTTTGGTTCTTCCTTTTGATTTGATCAAAAGGCCTCCTTAGGTTGGCTTTCTGGTCAAACTAAGGCCTCTAGGATGTAGTGAGGGAAGTTGGGAGAGTATTTGGGTAGAGTCTGGCCGAACTAAAAGGCTTTGAAGGTGTGATGAAATGAGAAGGAGAAGTGCCCTTTTATAAGAGGGGTGAGGGGCACCTTTGGAAAAGATAGAAATATTAGTTTATAATAAATTCATATTCGGTTTCTAATGGCTCCAAAGTTGATTATTTAAAGGTTAAGGTGTGGATGGGTCTAAAACCACTCAACCAATAGAATTTAGACAGGTTTGGGTACTTATATTAACCGTATCTTTAAGTATTAACTCTAAGTTAATTAGTTTCACTTTTACAATGTCTCTTTGTATTTTTATATTATATGGTTAATAAACTTACTATATACATCCAAAAGACCCTCAAGTGGTCCATTAATGATATAAATATCATGGTATAAGTCTCTTGTCTGAACCTTATATTTTTATAAATTTAATATCAATTAATAATATAATATTTGTTTTAAAAACTCTTTTATGTCAATTTTGACACTATTCAATAGTTGATTTTTTTGAAACTCATAACAGAATGATTACTTAGAAAAAAGTCAATTAAATCAATTCCAATATGTCATATTATCCTATAAAATTTGTTTAATGCATTAAAAGTCTCAAATTATATTTATTTGGGTATTTATAATATCAATTATTTTAATTTTTCACTATTATGGTAATTACTGCATCATCATTGTGTCATACATAAATTAAATTATTTAATATCTAAAAATTATAAATAAAATATCATTATGTATTAAATCGTTTTGGATTTCTAATGAATATTTATAGTTGAAAATCCAACATATATAACCCTATGTAAAAATTGTTTTTCTAAAAACTATATGCTTGTGTCATTTTTGTATTCATTTTAACTTAATTAAAATAAAGTGTCCCTATCACCTACAAGTGGCTCCATGGGGTCCCAAAATCGACCCAAAGATGCCCATGGTTGGCAATGTATCAACCAATAAGGTTAGGACACGTTTTAGGGTAATTTTTTGTTATTATAATATTATTTTTTAACCCTTATTTACCGGATTTACCCTTTAACCATGGTAAATAAAATATTTACCGAAGTAATTATTCAAAATGTCTAAAAATAAAATTTACCTATTTACACAATTTGAACATCCTGATTCCAAATATGGAATCCATTTTTCCAAATTCAAAACACATAAGTGGCAGAAATTAATTTAAAATTAATTCCCATTGTTAAAACAAAAAGCGAGTTTTTAAGAGATAATAACTATCAAAAGATCAGCACTTGTTTATGTCTGGTTTAATTGTGAAATTATGTACAATGAAAAACATTGAATTAAATGGTAAAAATATATTCTAAATATACTTTAAAACCACACAAATTCATAATTTATCTATATTAATTATTTTGATTAAAAAAGTTGTTTTTAATTAAAATTTAGTAATTTTCACTATTCATCAAAATATTAAAGTTATCCGAAAAGTTCCAAAATTTCACCCTAGGATAAATTCGATATTCCGAATCCAAAAATGAAGTCCATTTTGAAATATAAAATATATATAATTTCAAAAAGTAGGTATTACTATTCATAACGGCTAGTTTGATTGGTTGTGGTGTGTGTTAGAACTCGAAGTTGCGTACAACACACGCTACTGTATTATTCAAAGGAAAGCGTACCGTGGAAGCTTGGGATGTTTCAATTTAAATTTTTGATATCCCCATTTAGTCAAAATGTTTAAAATATTGTATTTAAAAAGGGTTCACTTTTAAAAGTTGATAAAAGTGCAATACTGAAAATGAATTTGTTCTTACATTATGTCTAAGAAACTCATAATATGGATTCTAAAATTATAAGGATTATATAAAGTTTAAAATTTAGTTAATACTATTCATAACCTCTTTTGAACGGCTTGTTTGGTAAGTCATGGTGCGATTGAACTCGGTGTTGCGTGTAGTGCAAGTTATTGAATTATTTTGAAGAAATAACACACTATGAAATGTTGGGGTGTTACAGGGTGCGTCACAAATGACATGTTGTTAATGGATAAGTCGAGGAAGGATTTGTCCCTTCCATTTATGGAAGTTGATATCTCGGCCCTTTGATTGAAATAGAACTATCACATTAAATTCCATGGTCATGGTGTAAATTATGAGTTTATTTCAGGTAGTCAAAAAATGACGGATCAAGCATATAGGTTTATGACACTTCCATGAAACTTGATTGATGAGATATTGAGACAAAGGGATTAAATTACATAGTAATCATTCTTATGAGGTGATACGTCAATGCGGCATTAAATTCTTTCTCTTGGGTGCCTTGACCCGTCGCTAGACAGTAATCTTGGACTTTAGTCAAGCTCGCCTAATGCCAACGAGAAAGAGGCCTAGAGGGTCACAGACTAAGTGTATTCAAGTATCTCAAGCATAATAAAGATTATTCCCATATGTGGTGTAATAATTATTCAAGGAAGCCTAAATCATTTTAATGTTGGAGGAAGAATAAAATAAAACAAGTACACGTCGTGTATCAATGATTGCACGCCATGTGGTTTTATTTAGAAAACAAGTACATGTCGTGTATTATTAAATGTACATGCTGTGTAGTTTTCATTATGAAAGGAAATGAATAAATGAAAACAAGATGTACACGCCGTGTACATTGAATGTACACGCCGTGTAGTTTTCAATGAAAAACAAGTACACGCCGTGTAGTTTTTTCAGTCGGAATTTTGAGGAAATATCGTTTTATTAAATGATATTTATTATAATCAGTGTGGGCACATGTCAATGAATTAATGACTCGACATGGGGTTTTCAAAATGGAGTAAATGAAATAAATAAAACGCGTAGCGCGTTTATTTATTGTCATAACTCTACAACCTCAAACCCGATTATAAATATCCTCACAACCCCAACTCTTTTCCAACACACAAGAGAATCGTTGTGTACAATAATTCTGGAGAATTCTTTCAAGTCAGAAAGAACCTCTTCCTCTAAGAATTCTCTCAAGACCGAGAGAGATCCTCTTCCATTGGATCAATACGATCTAAGGCGGACAACGCAAGCAAAGTTTTCTCCACGCTAGCACCCGGAGACTCCTTTGGCGATGTCCCGAGATACGAGGTACATGTGTGGATCACCGCTAGAGGAATTATACACTTGGCTTCTGCGATGCAATGATGAATTACATCGGAACGTGATCAAGAACATCAATGAAGAAAGAACACCCAAAAGGTATTTCTTTTCAATTGATTGAATTAATTATAGTCAACCTGTAACGATCCTACTTTGTGGTTCCAGGACTTTCTTTTTATTCTCCCATTTCTGTGATTCGATCCATGGAGACTGGCATTTATCATCGTACTGATCCCAGATTGATCATTGTTAATGACAAAAAGCCAAGTGGGTACATCCACCCATGTGCTTCCGCTGCACCCGGAACCTTCACCGAGGAACTTATAATGAAGAACCACCCGAGTCTTTTCATGCATTAGTATTCTAGAAATTTTGAGGATGAAATTATTTGAAGGAGGGGAGAATGTAACACCTCAATCTTCCACATTACGCTTCTCTTTGAATAATACAGTAGCGTGTGTTGTACGCAACTTCGAGTTCTAACACACACCACAACCAGTCAAACTAGCCGTTATGAATAGTAATACCCATTTTTTGAAATTTTATAAATTTTATCTTTCAAAATGTACTTCATTTTTGGATTTGTAATATCGAAATTATCTTAGGGTGAATTTTTGGTACATTTCTGATAACTTTCATATTTTAATGAATAGTGAAAATTACTAAATTTTGATTAAAAACAACTTTTTTAATCAAAATAATTAATAGCGGTAAGTTATTAATTTGAGTTGTTTTAAAGTATATTTAGAATATATTTTTACCATTTAATACAATTCTGTTCATTAGACATAATTTTACATTTAAACTAGACATAAGGAAGTGTCAATCTTTTGATAGTTATTATTTCTTAAAAACACGCTTTTTGTTTTGACAGCGGGAATTAATTTTAAATTAATTTCTTCCACTTCTGTGTTTTGAATTTAGAAAAATGGATTCCATATTTAGAATTAGGAGGTCAAAATTGTGTAAATAGGTAAATTTTATTTTTATACATTTTGAATAATTACTTCGGTAAATATTTTTATTTACCATGGTTAAATGGTAAATCTGGTAAATATGGGTAAAAAAATAAAATTATAATAATAATAAATTACCCTAAAACATGTCCTAACCCTATTTTTTGATACATGTCCGACCATGGGAATCTCTGGGTCGATGTTGGGACCCCATGGAGCCACTTGAAGTTGATAAGGACACTTTATATTAATTAAGTTAAAGTAAATACAAAAATGACATAAGCATATATCTTTTAGAAAAACAGTTTTTACATAGGGTTATGTATGTTATATTTTTTACTATAAATATTCATTATAAATATAAAAATATTTCCTATATAATGGTATTTTATTTATAATTTTTAGACATTGAATAATTAAATTTATTTATGACACAATAATGATGCAGTATTTTCCTTATTAATGAAAGAATCAAATAATTAGTATTATAAATGTTAAAATAAATATAATTTGAAAGTTTTGATGACATAAAAAACTTTTATTGGTTAATATGACATTTTAGGATTTCTTAAATGAATTTTTTTAGAGTTAATAAAGTTCTTAATACTTTAACAAAAATCAATTATTAAATAGTGTCAAAATTGACATAAATGAGTTTTTAAAACAAATATTATATTATTAATTGATATTCAATTCCTAAAAATCTAAGGTTCATCCAAATGACTTATATAATGATATTTTTATTATTAATGGACCACTTGGGGGTCTCTTGGATGTATATAGTATGTTTATTAACTATATAATATAAAAATACAAAGAGACATGTTAAATGTCAAACTAATTAACTAAGAGTTAAAACTAAAAGATAAGGTTAATATAGTGACCCAAACCTGTCTAAAACCTATTGTTTTAGTTGTTTTATACCTATACCCACCTTAACCTTTAAATAATACACTTTGGAGCCATTATAAACTGAATATTAATTTATTATAAAATAATATTTCTAGATTTTCCTAAGGTGCCCATCACCCCTCTTATAAAAGGGCACTCACCCTTCTCACTAATTCACACCTTAAAAGCCTTTTGTCTAGGCTAAACCCTACCCAAATATTCTCTCAACTTTCCTCACTTCATCCTATAGGCCTTCCTTTAGTCATAAAGCCATCCTAAGGATCCCTTTTGATAAAATCAAAATGAAGAACCTGAAGAAGAGGTAATGTTTTCACCACCCTCTTTCAAGTTCCTTTCTTCTTCAACTTCTTATTTATTTTTTATTTCCATGCTAAAATAATAAATCCAGTATCTTTTATATACCTTGATGTTATTATAAATATGGTACAACCATATTCAGTATTCTATCCATCCTTTGAATGACATGTCACCATACGTGCGTACGTACGGCTTACCGTCTCCACATCGTGGTGTAATTGTTATTCAAAACATTATTATTTGGATGGATATGATAATGATGTGTAATTGATGTAAATAATAAATATAAAATGATAATGATTCTTTATATATGATATACCATCCAATTATATATTATTTTAATATCAAAAGAATGATATTGTCGCTTGTGCGTACGTACGGACTACCATCTCCACAAACGCGATGAGATTCATTCCCCATCGTGTCCATGCAAGTCTAATTCTCATTTGATGATTAAAAATAATTTTTAAGGACTTGATATCATTTTGGATATGAATAAGATACAACTTATGGATAACAAACACGGCTTATGTAACAAAACATATAAAAGAAAATGAGTAAGTTAACACATGAAACGACGATAATACTAAGATATTATTAACAAAGCAATGTTAAAAGATCATATATGATATCATATTAATGTATATGATTGGTGTATAATTTAATAACAATTATTTCACCATTATACAGGAGGTTAACCTACCCTCAACCAAGGAAAATTACAAGGTAAGGGTTTATTTCACAATCTCTTCATTATGCGAGGTTGTTTATACGTAATTATCTACTGGGACCTCTTTATCATCCACATCCATGTTTCTTAAAAATGTATTTCAAAAAATTCTTACTATGTTACAGAATATGTGTTAAATTAATTTATACCCTTGTTTGACTTTTTATAAGAATTTTATAAAATAATCTTTCCATCATTTTCCAAACAAGGTCATTTTTAACCTTTTCGACACAATTAAGGTAAGAATTTTTTTTAACTTATACGACATGTGCGGCTATTTTATACCATTATAAAATCATCAAATCTTACCTTACAATATTTTAATAATATTTTCAAATTAAATGTTTTATTTTATAATTATGTGATTTTTATATGATTTCAAAAAAAGAGATATTTCTCTCAAATAGTTTTGATTTCATCTATGACAATATCCTTTGATGGATTTTAAGCTTATTTGAAGTTGATTTATTATGATACAAAACTTCCATATTGTATTGAAGGTTTTGTGATATGATTGATTGTGGATTTGTTATTTTTATACCATTCATGGTTTATGTAGAAAGTATTGACATTTCGTATGCTAGTTCTAACACGAATGTTTATGTTATGTTTAACCCTATTCATATGAGGAATGCATTGGACTTAATAAGTGACGAGTGGAGCCCGCTATAGCTCCTCGATGCATCGGTAGGTCTCATGATACAAACTAGTGTATTGGCACAAGGCCTTGACAAAATCTTATTTGTAGCCTTGGCACAAGGACTTGACTATGTGGTTATGATAGTCTGGCATTATGCATTCCATCATTATAAAAGTGTTTATTGATATTGCATGTGATTATTTGACTGGTATAATATCCATGTGAATAAGTAAATGGAATTATTTCATTTTATCTTTGTCATATTATACTGAAGTTCAAGTTTAAAAGGATTTTGTTTTAGTTATACATTTCCTTAAATGTTTATGTTTATTTATGAAAGTTTTCTCTATATTATTATCCTTACTGAGCATCTGAGCTCACCCCTTTAATTGTTTTAATTTTTCCCTGGATGTGAAGAAGTATTTTATGAATGACCTGTAGGGAATGTATGAGGGGATATGAAGACAAGATGTTATTGTAGTTTTTTTTTACTTTATGATGTAATGTAAGACTTATGAATATATCTAGTGTTTCCAAGGCTATTAAACTAATTGGTCTTTCGAGACTTGATCTTTTGTGATCATGCCAATATTATGTAATAATGCACCGACTCTAGGTAACTGGGGTTGGGGCGTTACACGGCTGATAGCCGAGGGGTAGAGGAGCTGGGCGTGGGCAGTCGCACGCCGCAGAGGTAGCAGTTCCAGCAAGGCCAGAAGTCACTTGAGGTATGATCAGCTTGTTTAGTACTCTTACATGCGCATTGTTTGATTCGGGAGATTCACACTCCTTTTTTGCACCCAATCTAGCCCATGATTTGGGTCTAGATGCAGAGAGACTTTCCTTTCCCCTGGTTTTGAGTATGTCAATCGGAGGTCAGACCAGCTTGTCTCGTGTTTTCTGAGGATGTTGACTGATGTTGGGAACACATCAGTCTAGTGGGGGCCTTCTTTTGCTGCATATGCAGCCATATGATGTCATTTTAGGCATCTAATGGTTGTTCTCTGTGTGTGCTATTATCGAATTCTTCCAGAGAAGGGTTGTGTTTTCAGATATGGGTGTCCAATGTGTGACTTTTGTCAGTGACCGGGGTTTCCAAGAGGGAAGTTGGTGAGTGGAGCCCTTTCTTTCCTTGTTATCGAAGCTGTCAATGGAGTCAACGGACTCAGAGATGGTGGAAGCATCAAGGATTTTCAGTGAGTTCATGGAAGTCTTCCTTGAATATGTGGTGACTCTACCCCCTCAATGTGACGTTGAGTTTGGGAGATACTTTCAACTCGGTGCTCGTCCGATTTCGATGGCTCCCTATCGGATGGAACCTTCTAAGTTGCAGGAGTTACAGATTCAAATTGAAGATCTAATGAAGAAGGGTTTTGTCTAACCAATCACGTCACCATGGGGTTCTCCAGTCTTGTTCGCGAAGAAGCCATATGGTGGTCTCAGGCTGTGCATAGACTACCAGAGACTGAATCAGGTAACGGTCAAGAACTGTTACCCTCTCCCAAGGATAGATGAAATTTTTGATCAGTTGAAGGGGGAAGGATGGTTATTCAAGATCGACATGCGGTTAGGATATCACTAGTTGAGGGTGAAGGAGGGTGACATCTCAAAGACTGCCTTCAGGTGTAGGTATGGGCACTTTGAGTTCGTGGACATGTCGTTCGGCGTTACGAACATGACAGTCGTGTTCATGGGGATCATGGTCTCCATATTCTAGGAATATATGGAAGGGTTCGTAGTCATGTTTATTAATGAAATTCTGATCTATTCAAGATCATAGGAGGATCACACTAAGCATTTGAGGATGGTTTTATAGGTCCTTCGATAGCACCAGCTCTATAGAAATTTGTCCATGTGTAAGTTCTGGACATAAGAGGTGCACTTCCTTGGACACATGGTGTCCGAACAAGAGATAGTAGTGTACCCATAAAAGGTCGAGGCGGTTGTTTCTTGGGAAGAACCCAAGAACGTGATAGAGGTTAGTAGTTTCCTGGGTTTAGCGGGTTACTACCGAAGATTCGTGCCCAACTTTTCATGAGTTGCAACTCCCTTGACATCCTTGACCAAGAAAGACCAGGCTTTTATATGGAGTGAGCAGTGTTAGACATATTTCAGTTATCTGAACGGGAAGATGGTTAGTTCCCAAGTACTTAGGTTTCTAAAAGAAGGGGTAATGTTTGAGGTGTTCTGTGATGCTTCAGGCCAAGGCTTGGGGTGTGTGTTGATGCAACAGCAGGGGTGATCTATTATGGGTCTAGGAAGTTACGTCCCCATGAGCGTAACTATGCCACCCACGATCTAGAACTTGCATAGGATGTGTTCGCACTAAAGTTGTGGAAGAATTACCTCATCAGGGAGCGGTTCATGGTCTTCATGGATCATAAGAGCTTGAGGTGTATCTTCTCCCAATGGGACCTGAACTTGCGGAAGTGAAGGAGGATAGAGTTTCTTCAGGACTATGACTTCTAAATCTCTTACACTAAATGTAATGGGAATGTGGTGGCTAATTCCTTGAGAAGGAAGTCGTAGAAGGATGTAGTTCAAGAATCGGTAGATTCTTGGATGGAGATGGAGGAGTTAGTTTCCCTACACCTGGATGCAAAGGTGGAGGGTGGTAGAGGTTGTATGTTCCAGATGACAGTGCATTCCTCTCTATTGCAATAGGTGGAGGAGTCTCGGTGGGGGGACTTAGAGGATGATGTTGTTGGAGTTGGTGGCCTGGAACCAACTACTTTGTACTTTATTCATTAATAAAAGCCTTATCACATCTTTATTGTTCTTCTGCGTGACAATGCATGTGATAATGTCATAAGGATAGTTGTTGCATTAAAGGTTCATAGTGGATCCCTGCTATGATGAGAACCTGGAAGTTCCATAACACTGTTCTTGAATATATGTTCTATGGACGTATGATATTATTTGAGGGACACAAATAATACAGACCATTAGGGGTGAGGACTCATAAAACTTTGAGGCATCATCTAATGGTGTGCGCCCTTTGTAATATCCAAGAGGATATTATGAGAATGAGACCCACAAGTAGGAAATCCACATTTCATAGTGTCATTAGATGTTCCTACCTGCGGACGTGTGTATTGATCCTTAGACTTTAAGATTATTATTAATGGGTATTAAAACTCGTGCACTTAGATGTATTGACGAAAACTATGACGACACATTGTTCATAGTGAGGTAGGATACGTTGGGTGCGTCACGAGTAATACTGCATTAATAGATAATGCGAGAAAGGATTTGTCCCTTATGTTCCATAACAGAAGTAGATATCTCAGGCCCTTTGATGGAATTGATATAGCCTAAATAAATCCATGGCCATAGTAAGATATGGGTGAGTTCGATTTCAGAAAGTCAAAGAAAGAATAATCGAGAACGTGGGTTGATGAACCTAGCATGCAACCCGCTTGATTCGATATATCATGACAAAGGGATTATATTACACGGTAAGCATTCGTATGAGGTGACACGTTATTGCGGCATTAACTTCTTTCTCTATGGGTGCCTTGGCGTGTTGCTAGATGCTAACCTTGGACTTTAGGTTGGCTCCTCCTAATGCCACTGAGAAAGAGGCCTAGAGGGTCACACACTAAGTGTGTCCATGTATCTCATTTAAATATTAATTTAAAAAGTTAAATAAAGATTATTCCCGACTGTGGTTTAATAATTATTTAAGGATGCCGTATCGCATTTATTTCAACACTAGTTATTCGATAGAATATATTGTGGACGAAATAATATTTATTAGCGAGTGATGCAGTATATTTATTTAAGAAATAAATAGCCATTACTCAAGGTCTAATAAATGTGGTGGAGGAAATAAAGGAAAGTGGAAATTAAAAGTACACGCCGTGTATATTAAATATACACGCCGTGTAGTTTTATGGAAAACGAGTACATGCCGTGTATTAATGATTACACGCCATGTAGTTTTTCCAGTCAGGATTTTGAGGATATAATATTGTTTTATTAAATGATATTTATTATAATCAGTGTGGGCACATGTCAAGGAATTAATAATTCAACATGGGGGTTTTCAATAAGAGTTAATGAAATAAATAAAACGTTTAACACATTTATTTATTATCATAACTCTATAACCTCAAACCCCATCATAAATATCCTCACAACCCCAACAATTTAAAAAAAAGAAAAAGAGAATCGTTGTGCACAACAATTTTGAAGAATTCTTTCAAGACCGAAAGAACTCCTTCCTCCAAGAACGCTCTCAAGACCGAGAGATCAAGGCGATCGAAGGCAGACATCACAAGTGAAGGTTCTTCCGCGCTAGCACCCGGAGATCCCTTCGGCGAAATCTGGAGATACGTGGCACATGTGTGGATCACCGCTAGTGGAATTCTACACTTGGATTCTATGACACAACGAAGGATCGCTAAATCATGACCGGACACATCCATGAAGAAATAATTCCACCAAGGTAATTCTTGTGAATTAATTAAATTAATTATAACCAACATATGATGATCCTATCTGTATGGTTCCGGGATTCCCTCTTAAGTTTTTAATTCCTCATTCTATTCCGAATATTCGGCGTTTTACATCATGATGGATCTCGGATTGAACGTTGTTTAACGTTAAAATTATAGTTGGGAAAACCCACCAACAGGCTTCCGCTGTGCCCGAAACCTACAAGTGATATTATAGGGGTCATATCGTTGATTATAATTATTTAGTTTTTCATTTATGTTTTACGTATTTAATAATTTAGTTGTTTCAATTCAAGTTTAATCGTTCTGGAAATATGAATCTTGATATTTGTTCCTCCTCCCTCATTTCTTGTTCACCTCACAGAAACGAATTTTTCTTTTAATTTTGATTAAAATAAAATAGAGGAACTAAACTAGAGGATCCAAAAGTTTCTGGTCGTACAACACCATAATAGAAGACGTGTATTCGAAAGTACACGTTGTGTAGTCTAGATTCATGCATCGGACTGATCTGCTAAATCAGGTTGTGTATTGGATCCTATATAAGTCATTTATGACACCGTGTGTTGACCAGGAACAAGTGGCACATGGTTTTCAGATTACATGTCGTGTGGTCCAACAGAACACGGTGTATAGTCCCTTCGGGTTAGGGTTGAACCGTGTACCCCGTACATGGCTTTCTAGGCTGGAAACCATGTAATGCAGAAACTACACGGTGTGTGTCCCATTGTACACGCCGTGTACTCCGAAAATGTATGAAGTACATTAACACGCCATGTCCCCGGGCGTGTACTTCAGATGGATGGTGAATAAAAGTACACGCCGTGTATTTGGAACTACATGTCGTGTATTCACCCAAATTACAAAGATTTATTAAAATGTATTATTATATTATACAAACCCTTGAGACGTGTACCATGGTGCAGGCGTAAAGCTGAGGCACAACACGTGATAGGTGTTTTATATATGTGTGTTTAATTTAACATCTGTGTAATAAATGGGAATTCACCGGGTTGCCTCCAAGGTACAAGTTACGTACAAGGATAATTTTAAATGAATTTATTTGTTTAAAATTATGATGGATGAGAATCTCAAGGAAGTTCAGAAAATGGTTTTAGATAAAAGGATTGATTAATTAAAGACAATTAATTGATTCGAGCGTGATTTATCTTAAACAATAACAATTCAAGAATTGAATGCTAGATTTATTTATGCATAAATATCGTTTCATGTATGGATGATCATGCGCTAGACCGAGACCTTTGTATGTGAATGGTTTCTTTTAATTTATTTATTTAAATTAAATTTGTTGGTCTGCGAGCCATCTCCTCATTAATATGTAGGGCATGCGCGCCCAAGGATTATTTTATGTAAAATCCCCTTTTTACCCCTCACCTGCATGTGAGATAAATGAATATGTAATGGATGGAGCTCCCAAGCTAGTGGAGGTGGCTCAAGTCGAGATCCAAGGTGAAACCAATCCAAGGAGATACAAAGGTGGACAAGTGCAAAGCTGTAAATATGAAACCGAAAGGTTCAAGGTGTCTCTCCCCTAGGTCTTGGGTTAGTTTATAAACCACTAGATAAACTAACCAATATAAAAAGATCATGATCATACCATTTATTTTATTTCTGTCAGTTGCATGGCTTATTTATTGTGGGTTTGTTTTCACGATCACACAATTAATGAATTAAACGAGCATGCAAGATTAAACTAAAATAAAATTGGCTTATACGTAAATATTACCTTAGACATGGTTAATCACTTAATTATATCCCAAATAATATTAACAATCATGTAATAAAAGATAATAAATTGGAAATTTACATATAAGGATAAAATCACTCAAAATAAATATTAAGTCCGTATAGCCTTCCATAATCTTTTTTAGAATCGAACCATATTTCAAAGTGCTTGACCAACCCTAGTTGGTGTGCTTTCAATTATTGAGGAATTCTAATTCAAGGTTTTGGGTTGATTTGACTTGGTTCGCATCAAGGGTTGACTACCATAGCAGGACTTGGTGTGACCAAGAGGCAAAGGTTGAGGAAATCCAAAATAAAAGGATTTCAGTATTGGGGAGTCCACTCAGCGGATCAAGAAGCTGCGAGTTAATATAGTTGGCATTTGGAATGCCTACCTAAAACCCTTCAAGTTTCTTGACCAACCCTAGTTGGGGTAATGAGAGGGGAAATATGGATCCTTGCCACTAGAATATTCAGGCAACATAATATTCCAAAGTCAATGGTGAGGGCTATTGGATTTCGATAAAATAGTGGAAGACTAATAAGTATTAATCTATTTATTTGTCTCAGTAATAAAGTACTAAAACTTTTGTCATATTAATTTTTAGAAACGACAAAATGACTTCAAACATATCATTGTGAACCATACTTGAGAAGGAAAACCTTCTCACCGGCACTAATTTCCAAGAGTGGCAGAGGCGTTTACGCGTCATCCTTCACCACGAAAGGAAATTGTATGTGCTGGAAGAGCCTATTCGAGTTGCGCCTGAGAAAGAGGCCAGTGATGAGGAATTATCTCTCTATATGAAACACATGGATGATTCCACAGATGTACAGTGTTTCATGCTATCATCCATGTTCAATGAGCTCTTGAAGCAACATGAAAACATGGACATGTATAGCATGATGTCTCACCTTAAGGATCTCTACCAAGAGAAGGAGAGACAGGAGAGGTATGAGATCTCAAATGCTTTATTTACAACTAATCTTGGAGAGTTTGTGCCAACTGGGCCTCATGTATTCAAGCTTATTGGCTACATTGAATGCCTGGACATCTTAGGGATTAAATTCCCGGATGAGTTGCGCGTACAGATCTCATCCTATCATCACTGCCCAAGACCTTCTCTAGCTTCATTGTCAATTATAACATGAGCAGCAATGAGAAGAGTCTATTGGAACTTCTGACCTTGGTTCTCCAGGTAGACAAGGACATGGGGCGTGACAAACCCATAGTCCTTATGGTGAACAAGAAAATGAAGGACAAGGCAATGGGGCCAAAGACTTATAAACAGTCTGAAGCCCCCGAGCACCATCCCTCCAAGAAGGGGAAGATCCAGAGGCAGGGCAAGGAATGGGAGGTAGTGTGTTTTTCATGTGGAAAGCAGGGCCACTAGAAGAGGAACTGCATCCAGAAGCGTGGGGACGCTAAATGTGTGTTCATTATCGATTGTAATCTTTCCATTTCTACACATTGGGTATTAGATACAGCTTTTGGGGCTCACATATGTATTCAAATGCAGGAACCAAGTAGATTTAAAAAGATTGCTAGAGGAGAGGTGGATCTTCAAGATGCCAATGGCGCAAGGCTGGCTATGTTGGCTATTGGTGATTACCACCTCTCGTTGCCGACTGGAATGATTTTGGTTTTACATAACTGTTATTATGTTCCTAGTGTTACCAAGAACATAATTTATGTATCTTGTTTGGATATGGATGGATTTATTTTCAAGTTTGGAAATAAGGGTTGTCTCTTTTATAAGAACAACGTATGTTATGGTATGGAACATTTAAATAATGGTTTGTATGTATTAAATTAAGAAAACCAACTGTTGGAAATTGATAATGAAACAAACTCACATGACTCATACATCACCCAGTTGTGGCATCACCGTCTCTGAAATGTAAACGAGAAGCACTTGACAAAGCTCTGAAAAGATGGATATTTAGACTCTACTGAGCTAAAACCACTTGATAGATGTCACGCTTGTTTATAAGGAAAAATGACCAAGCCGCCTTTTGGTGGATAGGGTGAAAGGGCCATAGAGCTTATAGGATTGGTACACACAGATGTGTGTGGACCATTTCCAGTAGAATCTAGAGGTGGATATTCTTACTTCTTTACTTTTACTGATGATTTGAGTAGATATGGTTATGTATACTTAATGAGGTATAAGGCAGAGGCCTTAGATAAATTTAAGGAATTCAAGAATGAAGTAGAGAATAAGTTTGGTAAGAAGATAAAGAATCTTCGATCAGATCGAGGTGGAGAATATCTGAACCAAGAGTTCATCGATCATCTACGGGAGTCTGGGATTCTATCTCAGCTCACTCCTCTTTATACACCACAGTGGAATGGTGTTAGTGAAAGGAGGAACCGCACCTTGTTGCACATGGTGAGGTCGATTATGAGTCATGCAGATCTTCCATTATCCTTTTGGGGATATGCATTACAAAATACAGCATACACATTAAACCGAGTACCAAATAAGGCAGAAAATGGAATTCTCTCGGAGATATGGAATGGAAAGAAACCCATTTTTTCACACACACGTGTATGGGGATGCGAGGAGTTTGTTAAGGCCTCCTCGGACAACAAACTAGAATCCCGGGGCACAAGGTGTATCTTTATAGGATATCCCAAGGAAACGAAAGGATATTAACTATATAACCCTTCAGACAAGAAAATGACCGTCGCCAGACAAGCAGTCTTTCTTGAGAGGGAACACATCCTCGGGAAGGATAGTGGGAGTAAGATTGACTTCAACGAAGTTGATACTCAATATACACAGGAGTTGGTATAGGAACATATTCCACAGGTTCCCATGGAAGAGGTTCCAGAAACACAAGTACTGCGTAGGAGCTCAAGAGAGGTAAGGGAACTAGAGAGATTTGGTTTCCTAGTCACCGAGGATAGTGAATCATTATTGTAGGACAATGATGAACCTCTCTCCTATAAGGAAGCAGTAGAAAGATCAGAAGCTACAAGATGTCTAGAGGTTATGAATTCTAAGATGGATTCCATGTTTCAGAACCAAGTCTGGGTTCTGGTCGATGAGCCAATTGATGTAAATCCTGTTGGATGCAAATGGGTATTCAAGAGAAAGCTGAACATGGAAGATCAAGTTATCACCTATAAAGCAAGGCTAGTGGATAAAGGGTTCAGACAGCGTCAAGGAATTGACTATGATGAAACCTTTTCTCCAGTTTCCATGTTTAAATCCATAAGAATCATACTTGCCATAGCAGCTAACCATGACTATGATATTTGGTAAATGGATATCAAAACAGCATTCCTTAACGGGGACCTTTAGGAGGATGTCTATATGACACAACCAGAAGGTTTTGTGACACCAGGTGAAGCCAAACGGGTTTGCAAGTTGTAGAAATACATTTATGGATTGAAGAAAGAATCCAGGTCATGGAACATTCAATTTGATGAAGCCATAACGGAATTTGGTTTCATTAAGAACTAATGTGAGCCATGTGTTTATAATCAGTTTAATGGGAATGCGTTCGTTATCCTAGTAGTATATGTTGATGGAATATTAATTATTGGAAATGATGTACCAATCTTACAGTCAGTTAAGGACTGGTTGAACAAGTGTTTCTCCATGAAAGACTTAGGAGAAGCAGCCTACATTCTAAGGATCAAGATCATTCGTGATAGATCCAAGAGGCTACTTGGACTAAGTCAGGGTACATACATTAACCAGATATTAAAGAGATTTAGTATGGAACAATCCAAGAGGGGATTGGTTCTAGTGTCACATGGCCTATATCTTTCTAAGAAAATGTGTCCTCAGACACAACAAGAGAAAGATAGAATGAGTAAGATCTCATACGCTTCGGCTATAGGATCCATCATGTATGTCATGTTATGTACCAGGATTGATGTTGCCTATGCACTGAGCATGGTAGGAAGATATCAAGTAGATCCAGGAGAACATCATTAGACTGCTTTTAAGACTATCCTTAAGTATCTGAGAAGAACTAAGGATATGTTCCTATTTTATGGAGGAGACGAGGAGCTTGTCATCAGAGGGTATGTTGATGCTGGTTTTCAGACATATCAGAATGATCTGAAGTCGCAATCTGGATATGTTTTTTGTCTCAATGGAGGAGTTGTGAGCTGGAAGAGTTCAAAGCAGCCAGTTTTTGTTGATTCTACAGTGGATTCCGAATATATAGCGGCTTCTGATGCAGCCAAGGAAGCCGTCTGGATTTGGAACTTTTTCCAGGATCTTGATGTGGTGCCTAGCAGTAAAGATCCCATTACATTGTATTATGATAATACTGTAGCGGTGGATCTTACTAAAGAACCAAGGTCACATCAACGGACAAAGCATATACTTCAAAATTACCACCTCTTGAGGGATTTCTATCAAAGGGGTGAAGTTGCAGTGAGCAGATTATCCCCAGAAGAGAACGTGGTGGACCCCGTGACTAAAGGCCTATCTCAGCAGAAGCATGAATATCATATGAGAGCTAGCAAGTTAAAGGTTGTTATCAGTTGTCTCTAGTCCAAGTGGGAATATGTTGGAGTTTTTGGCCTAAAACCAACTACTTTGAACTTTATTCATTAATAAAATCCTTATCACATCTTGATTGTTCTTCTGCGTGATAATGCATATGATAATGTCCTAAGGATAGCTGTTGCATTAAAGGATCATAGTGGATCCCTGCTATGATGAGAACCCGAAAGTTCCATAACACTGTTCTTGAATATATGTTCTATAGCCGGATGATATTTTTTGAGGGACACAAATAATACAGGCCATTAGGGTTGAGGACTCATAAAACTTTGAGGCATTATCTCATGGTGTGCGCCCTTGGTAATATTCAGGAGGATATTATGAGAACGAGACCCGCCAGTAGGAAATCCATATTTCCTAGTGTCATTGGATGTTCCTATCTGCGGACGTGTGTATTGATCCTTAGAATTTAAGATTATTATTAATGGGTATTACAACTCATGCACTTATATGTATTGACAAAAACTGTGATGACACACTGTTCTAAGTGAGGTAGGATATGTTGGGTGTGTCACGAGTAATACTGCATTAATAGATAATGCGAGAAAGGATTTGTCCCTTCTGTTCCATAACAGAAGTAGATATCTCAGGCCCTTTGATGGAATTGATATAGCCTAAATGAATCCATGGCCATGGTAAGATATGGGTGAGTTCGATTCTGGAAAGTCAAAGAAAGAATAATCGAGCACGTGGGTTGATGACACTAGCATTCAACCCGCTTGATTCGAGATATCGTGACAAAGGGATTATATTACATGGTAAGTGTTCGTATGAGGTGACACGTTATTGTTGCATTAACTTCTTTCTCTATGGGTTCCTTGGTGTGTTGCTAGACGCTAACCTTGGACTTTAGGCAGGCTCCACCTAATGCCAATGAGAAAGAGGCCTAGAGGGTCACACACTAAGTGTGTCCATGTATCTCAGTTAAATATTAATTTAACAAGTTAAATAAAGATTATTCCTGACTCTAGATTAATAATTATTTAAGGATGCATGATCGCATTTATTTTAACACTAGTTATTTGAGATAATATATTGTGGACGAAATAATATTTATTAGAGAGTGATGCAGTTATATTTATTTAAGAAATAAATATCCATTACTCAAGGTCTAATAAATGTGGTGGAGGAAATAAAGGAAAGTAGAAAATAAAAGTGCACGCCGTGTATATTAAATATACACGTAGTGTAGCTTTATGGAAAACAAGTACACGCTGTGTATTAATGATTACACATTGTGTGGTTTTTCCAGTCAGGATTTTGAGGATATAATATTGTTTTATTAAATGATATTTATTATAATCAGCGTGGGAGAATGTCAAGGAATTAATAATTCAACATGGGGGTTTTCAATGAGAGTTACTGAAATAAATAAAATGTGTAACGCGTTTATTTATTGTCATAACTCTATAACCTCAAACCCAATTATAAATATCCTCACAACCCCAACACTTTTAAAAAAATAAAAAGAGAATCATTGTGCACAACAATTCTGAAGAATTCTTTCAAGACCGAAAGAACTCCTTCCTCCAAGAACGCTCTCAAGACCGAGAGATCAAGGCAATCGAAGGCAGACATTGCAAGCGAAGGTTCTTCCGCGCTAGCACCCAGAGATCCCTTCGACGAAGTTCGGAGATACGTGGCACATGTGTGGATCACCACTAGAGGAATCCTACACATGGATTCTACGATGCAACGACGGATCACCGAATCGTGACTAGACATATCAACAAAGAAAGAATTCCACCAAGGTAATTCTTGTGAATTAATTAAATTAATTATAACCAACATATGATGATCCTATCTCTATGGTTCTGGGATTCCCTCTTAAGTTTTTTGTTCCTCGTTCTATTCCAAAGATTTGGCGTTTTACATCGTGACGGATCTCGGATTGAACGTTGTTTAATGTTAAAATTATAGTTGGGCAAACCCACCAATGCGCTTCCGCTGCGCCCGGAACCTACAGATGTGATGCACAATCGTGTTATCTAGGGTGATGCTCCCGGTGTATGGTCGAAAGACGGGTAGAATCATATGTTGTTTCATGGAAAGTATTTCATCCTCATGGGAATGTGTGGGAGAGTTCTTGGTGAGTTCCACAACTCACCCCTGGAGGTACACCTGAGAGTTTCCAAGATGTATCGGTGCATAAAGGGTCAGTTTTGGTGGATTAGGGTGAAGCGGGAAGTGGCAGAGTTTGTGTCAAAGTGCCTCATGTGTCAGCAGGTGAAGGCTGAACACCGTGTCCCAGGTGGTGTGTTACAAACTTTAGATATCCCCGAGTGGAAGTGGGATGACATCTCAATGGATTTCATCACAGGACTACCCAGGGTTCAAGGAGGCTGCAATACTATCTAGGTAGTGGTAGATCGTCTGAGGAAATCAACTCACTTCCTAGAAATCAAGGAGTTGAGTGTGGTGGATGCCTTAACACAGAGGTATGTGGACTAAGTGGTGTGATTGCATAGAGTTATGAGGTCCATATTCTCTAATCAGGATGCCCAGTTTAACTCATGGGTCTGGAAAGGATTGCAACATGCTTTTGCAACCAAGATATACCTCAGCACTGCTTTCCACCCCCAGATATATGGGAAGATAGAGCGCACTATACAGACATTGGAGGATATGCTACGGGCATGTGTTTTGGACTTTGGAGGATCGTTGGTATGACACTTTCCTCTGGTAGAGTTTTCCTACAACAATAGACATCACTCTACCATTGGTATAGCTCCATTCGAAGCTTTGTATGGGAGGTTGTGTCTCTCACACGTGTGCTAGGAAGAGGTCGGGGAAGCAGGTGTTATTGGTCTTGAGGTAGTTCAGAGCATGAAGGAGAAGGTTCAACTATATGGGAGAGGATGAAGGCGGATCAGGACTGACAGAAGTCATATATCGATCATAGGAGGATACCCTTGTAGTTCAAGGTTAGGTACCACATGTTCTTGAAGGTCTCCCCTCAATGTGGGCAATGGTGGTTCGGTGGGGGGAGTGATCTTTCTCCCAGGTTCGTCGGGCCCTTCGAGGTGTTGCGGTGGGTTAGCGAAGTGGCTTATTAGCTGGTGCTACCACTGCCACTACAGAAGGTGCACTACATCTTCCACGTGTCTCAGCTCCATTGGTATATACAGAATATTCGCACATCCTTTACTAGGGGGATCTAGATATCGAGGACGATGAAAAATTTGTAGAGAAACCAGTGAGGATCAAGGATCGTGAGAATAAGGTGTTTCATGGATGAACCATTCCCTTGGTTCGTGTGTTATGGAGGCATGGTGGCCTCGAGGAGAGTACCTGGGAATGGGAGACATAGATTCATGCCCAGTACCCAGAGCTGTTATGAGTTTTGATTTATTTTGTTTTGTACTTTTTTTTTGATGTAGTGCTTGACCTTGTTAACTATGAAATGTTTTGTTTTCCCTTGTTCTCTAGATGTGTTTGATGAGTCCCGACTGTGGGGAGGGGAGGACCTAATCCCTAATCAAGACGCATTGAGGTTTATGTGATTAAACCCTTGCGGGTGATTTAGTTCCACCCAAAGCGTATAGTATCTTGACATGGAGGAAGGGACTCCCTGACCCATATATCTGGACAGTGAGACCTATATATGTTTGTGTGGTTACTTGGGGGAGATTAGTGGTAGTGTATCTGTGGTTGTTCAGAAGATAGATGAGGGAGAGGTGTTCCTAGATCTCGAGGAGGTTTACTCCTGAGAGGTATCTTTCGAGGTGGTTTTTCAGACCCCACTCTTTTCTTAGGGTATAGTTTTGATTCTCGAGGGCGAGAATAGTTTGAGAGGTATTTAATGTAATGGCCCAGACAGTGACTCATTAAGGAGTTTTCCAAAAAAAACTCAGTTACATCAAAAGGTTCCACTGAAATAGTGGCACCGTAATGGTGGAACAGGTCACGGTCGCACACCGAAATGGTGGCACTACTTATGGTCTCCCACTGAACTAGTGGAACCCTGACGGTGGTGCTGTGAAGATGGCACTATGACGGTGGCACCACAGTGGCCGCACCATCACAGTGGCACACCGTAACTGTGGCATGCTAACGGTGGCACCATGAGGGTGGAACTATGACAGTGGAATTGTAACGGTCACACCCTCACGGTCTCATGCCGAAATGATGGCACCGCTTACGGTGTCTCACCAAACAGTGTCCCACCTTTGTTTCTTTTTCCAGTTCTGCTCCCGCAACGTATCTTTTGACGTAAAAGTGTATTAATACCCCTTTAAAAGGAATTAAAATCCCATAAAGGATATCTAAAATCCCCCAAGAGTCGGGAGACCCTTAACTTATCAAAATGTGTGGTTTTTTCTCTCACTGTCACACCCTTATCCCGTACTTTCCAGTTTCACCCTTGTTACATGTTTTCCTCTGTTTAAAGGAAATCCTTTAACTCACAACTATTGTGGCCTCATCTCCAATGATAATTATTAAATAACAATTAATTCCATCGTGTGTAACCACCCAACCTCATGGAGAAACCATGATCCTCCTTTTAAGATGTTCAAGAATTCAAATCCCGTAACTCCGGGATCTCACCTTTTATCACACAGGATTCCTTCTTCTTCTTAGCTAGTCTCTTTCCTTTCATTGGTGTGTTTGGAGTCCCCCTTCCTGAGGATAGTGATGTGCCTTTGCTGGAGCCTTTCCTGCTCACTCTTAGAGTCCTCGAAGTTCCTCCCCTATAAGTCATGCATCCCCAGTTCTTGGCACGTGGAGAAAAACTTCAATCATTGATCATCCAGGTAGGGTTCTTTTTTTATTTCTGTTACTCTGTATCATGTGGGGTAGGTGTGATAATGTTTCCTTTGAGGATGAACAAAACCAAACCTTAACGAAGATAATAAACGGACTTTTAAAGAATGAAGGGGTGTGTTTTATGATGTTTTTGTACTCTTTTACCATTGCTTATATGTTGTGAATTGTATGGGCTTATGTCCACTGAAAATTGTGTCCATTGGTGGTCTTCCTGGCGCACTAATAAACCCCTGTCTCCTATGATGATTGAATGGTTGTAACATGGAGATTGGTTAGTCACATAAACTCAGTTGATTAAATGGATGTCCAGTGAACAATAATCCTTGTGTGATCACCTTGGTTAACCAAACGGAAATAAGGAACTTAATGAATGGTGAGTTTGAATCTGGAAACTCCCTTACTCTATCTTGTTAACATGTGTGGTTGTTCTAATTGATGCTTATAGGGTGACGTGGATGGGTATAGGATCCCTTGTTGTTGTGCAGTTTTTGGTTTGTGGATATGAGGTCTTGTGGGGTTGAATGTTGGAGCTTGGTATGGTTCCAGTACTTTGAGAGATCTCACGGATCCCTTCTGTTGTTGTGACTTTACAAGAGAACTGGGTGTGAATGATTAAATTGTTTCTTGGCTATTTTTCCTTCCTTGGCTTGTGGTTATGCCTGTTAGATTCCGGGTAGTGAAGAATTATTTAAATGGAACCACTTTAATGCAATAACAAGAATGGGTTCAAAAGGGAATTGTTTTCCAGGAATGAGTTGTGACTTGGTTGTGGCTGTTGTGATTTCTTATGAATGAATAGTAACGAGGGTGTTTGTTTATGGGTTGGTTTTGGAACCCCTAGGTTGGTATGAGTGCTTGTTTACCTATATGTACAATTTAGTTCTTAGGTTTCTTATTCACACCCAACCCAAGTTGAGCACTTCATACCAAACACCCCCATTTCATGGGGGAGGGTGTTTTTCCCAACACTCCTATGAGTGTCTGGTTATCAGCTCATTTTCTGCTCCCTTTCATGGGTATCCCAAGACTCTTCGGGCAGGCTGTGATGGCCTGAGGTCCATTATAACCCAAGATTCTTCGAGCAGGTTAGTTGTGGTGGTTGGCCCAGGTGTGTGCGGGCAGTTTGTTTCCCAAGTCACTAGTGCAAAAACACTTTTTCGCGTCGGTTTTTTTTAATTTTTAACGTCGGTTATAAACCGACGTCATTATAGGCGACGTTAAAAATAGAGTTTTCGCGTCGGTTCATAGAAACCGACGCGAAAATTAATTCGCTTATGAGCTTCGGCGTCGGTTTTTTATAAAACCGACGCCGAAGCTACATTTAGACATTATTTTCCGCGTCGGTTCATTAAAAAACCGACGCGGAAAATATAGTCGAAGAGGTTTTCCGCGTCGGTTTTTCTAAAAACCGACGCGGAAAACCCTTTCGACGTCGGTTTTTAAAAAAACCGACGCCGTAAATAATTTTTTAAAAATATTCGGCGTCGGTTTTTAAAATAACCGACGCCGTAAATTTTTTTTTTTTAAATAAAATACATATATTTTCTCCTCCAAACAAATCGGAACCCTGAAAAAAAATAACGAAGTATACAAAAACAATTAAACAGCTTTAACAGAAGTACTTCAGAAAACTCAAAGTAAAGCAGAATTAAAATACACGTACCTACATGGTGCATTTTCTTAATCTAACCATACTCAGTATCAATCATTGTAAGTTTCCTCCCATAGATAGCACCAATCCTGTCAAAACAGTAATGAAACTAAGGATATGTGAGTGAAAAAATCAATCCAAGTTATTAGTGCAATGAATAAACATTAAATGAAAATGTGTAATTTATTTGAATCATTCATTTTTTCACAAAGTAAATTACCAAAATGAAATGTTACGACTCCTGATCAAAATTCCAGGAACACTCAGCCGATGCAACCTCTTCCTCACCTCCCCCACTGAAGATGTTGGGGGTGTCTTTTCACCATAGAATCCCCACCACCCCCAACCTCAGGTTTTTATATTTGCTCTGTATAGACGTGCATTACCCATTCACTATTGTTATTTGTTTAAGTTATGGAATAACAGAGAAATAAATTTGAGTGCAAAAAATAGGTTAGAAAATTGAAATCAAATGCAGATTGAAGATACATAAAGAAACATACCTTAAAAATTGACGCCTTCTATTTTATCTTTGTGCAAACCCACTAAGCGCTGTTTCAGGTATTATGTGATATGCTTCTCGGCAATCATTTTTCGATATTTATTTGCATAAAAAATAAAAAGGCCTAGAAGATATTGCTGTGCATTCAAGGGAGACAATTTTTAGTGTTTGTGAATGTTATTTCGCTATACGAATCTCTATGTTCATGATCCAAGTACCACCCTACAGATTTGTCACTGTACAGACAAATGATTTTAAGAAATAACAATGAAAAGAAATATAATAACTAATTCTGAATTAAAATACACGTACCTGAAATATACGACATGCTTATTGTTGGTTATTGTTGAAGGATTCATTTGATTATTAGTAGATTCAATAAAACAGTTTTTGCAGAGGCACTTGAGAAAACTCAGTAAATCAGAATTAAAATACACGTACCTGAAATATATGACATGCTCATTGTTTGTTATTGTTGAAGCATTCATTTGATTATTAGTAGGTTCAAACACCTAATATATCATAAGAGTTAGTTTTTTAAACCCATATATAATATTATTTATAAATATTAGTATACATACCTCAAATATTAATCAGACTTAACAAATAGTCCGCAAAAGTAGATTGAATATGAATCATATCAGATTGAGAACATGACTGTGAATCATTGAATACCTACAATAATATTGAATGATATGAAATTAATAAATAGAAGAAAGTGGATGAAAATATATAAAAAAGTTAATACAACTAACCTTATGAAAATCAGTAGTTTCCCCAGTTGTGATTATCTCGTACATAAATCGTAGAATATAATAACCACATTCAACGCTTCCATTTTGACGATGACACTGCAGTTATAAAACATTTAACTAATAATGAAACCCAATATATAACAAAAATATAAAAACTAATTACCTGTACTTCCACATATTTGATTTTCGTTGGTTTCTTTTCATTTGTAAAATGTTTCCATGAACTGCATTGTTTTATATAAGAACTAATAAAACTTGTGTAAACAATTAAAATTAAACATAACAAACTTCTAAAAATAAAAAAACAACTTACCTGTTTAATAAGTTGGAAAACGTTTTACGCACTTTTCCTAATAAAGAGCAAAACCAATATAAGGTGCATTCATTTGGGCAAAATACACCTAACATCCAATGCCCCCTATAATACAAAAAGTTCATAATTAATGACATTATAATGATCATGAGTTCAAAATTATGTTGATATTCTTACTTATCAACAAATGGCAAAAACCAGAACTGAATCTCTGTTTGTGATAATCTCTCGGATATATATTTAACTTTTTCATCATTTTTCACATGTTTGACTTCCGAGGAAATGTACTCTGGATCTATAAAGCTATAAATGCTTGTAGTTTCATTTTGTAAAAGAATCCTGTATATATACCTAATTTAAAAAGAAAACATAGTTAGTCAATGACATAACAATATTTTAGTAAAGAAATAGCAATTCAGACGTCAATTTACTTACATGGAAAACAACTGCACCACATTCAGCCCGATCTCTTCAAAATTAACTAAATTCATGATATCTTCTTTCAATATTCTCAATTTATAATTTCTTCCACATATATCGGGCGTCATCCGAAACTCATAGATAAAATTCAAGGAAGAAGAGCACTGAGATAATCTTTTCAACCCAGAAGAAATATCAGAAGTATCTACAGCCGACTGGTTTTGAACATTTTGCTGCATTTGTACAGTTTCTTTTGCTTTCAGATATTCCTATATAAGTTAAATGTCAGAAAACATTATAAGCAATTTGGAATCATTTCTAATTACTAGTTAAAAAAACTCATACCTCATGTGAAATATAACGAAGAAGTGCAGTTGGCCAAAGTAAAAAATGGCCCATGCATTCCCCAACACTGGTGATCTCCGCAGTAGGAAATGGTAGTAGAGCAGTAGGATCTATAATAAAAAGTACTGATACTCTAACCTGACCCATCTGCATAGGCTGATGATGTACCGAGTCCCCCAAAAAATACACTTGTCCTAACGCAACAATATGTACATGAGGATCTCCCGCAAACAACTCACAATATAAGGTTTGATCCGATGGAGGAGGTGGAGGCTCAAAGTTAGCAGGTGGGGCAGGGTAGTCAGGGTGAGCAGGCTGAGAAGTCAGAAAAATGAAAAGGGTATATTAGTGTTTAAAATTTTTAACATAGAAAAATTGATTAAAAATTAAATTAAATAATATACCTCAAATGGTTGCGCAGACGGGGCAGGGTAAGCAGATGAGGCAGGGTAGTCCGGGTGAGTTGGCTGAGAATGTTGAAAAATGAAAAAGTTATATCAGTGTTTATAATTTATAAAATAGACAAATTGATGACATTAAATAATATACCTCGGAAGGCTGCCCAGACGGTGTTGGGTAAGCATATGAGGCATGATAGTCTGAGTGAGTAGGCTGAGAATGTTGAAAAATGAAAAAGTTATATCAGTGTTTATAATTTATAGAAAAGAAAAATTGTTAACAGTAAATAATATACCTCGGAAGGATGAGCAGACTGTGACTGCCTTGCCAAGTGTTCTAATAAAGCCTTCTGTACTGCTGCTTGAATTTGATCACCCATAGACCGTTTCATATCCTGCAGCTCTTCTTTTAAGGATTCAATTTCCGGGTCTCTTGGTTGCTTACTCTTACCAAAAACCTTCCGAATACTAACACCCGCCTGATATCCTCTAACACGGCCGGGGTGTTCAGTCTTTCCCAAAGCAGTGGCTAGGATATCCATCCTACCCTCAGGGATAAAAGAGCCCTGTGTCTCTTTCTCCTGAAGTTCATCCTGAAATGAAAAATAAAAAATTTATATTAGTGTTTATAAATTATAAAAAAGGAAAATTGTTAACAAAGAATTAATATTTACTTACAATTCTATCAGCCACTTGATGAGCTTCGTCTGTAAGATATTGTTCATTTTTTTTTCTTCTTGCTCGTTTCCATTTCTCATGGCGAGTGGGAGGAGATGGAGGACCATACTGGACCTCTTCTGAACCACTACTTGATCGAGCTCTTAATGCTTCAAATTTTTCTTCAATAATTTTCTGCTCCAAATACGAGTATCCTCCACGTGATAAAGTATGAGGGTATACGTTTTTCAACTGGATCTCCTGATGAGATCTTCTGGAGGCCTGTTACATAAAAATAAACACATAAGTAATAAGGAAAATATAGCATAAATTTTAAAATATAAAACAATTACAATACCTGAAATTTCTCTTCCTGACGACTGTCAACAAATCGCTTCCATGTTTCTTCATCTATATATGGATACTTAAGACATGGGCTTTCAAACCTTCTCTTTCCAAAAACATAATCTTTCGTCAGTTTGTTTTTAAAATCTCTCCATCGAACCGCCGCTAAAGAGAGATGTCTTTTCCTAATTTCTTTGGTTTCCTCAAAATTGAATGTCATCTGTAATTGAAAAAATAAAATATGTCATTTAAACTATATAATATTAAAAAAATGAGATAAAATAAATAAATAAAGATATTTTACCGTCACGGCCTCCCAAAGCTGTTGCTTCGCCGTCCTGTCCACTGACTTCCAATCAGGATATAAAATACTAATCCTGCAACGGCTCTGCATCGCTATATAACTGACAAACTGAACTGCATTTGGGCCAACTGCATTATTATTATCATCAAAACGGATGTGTAATTTGTTATCATCACGAGCGAGTGATAGTTTTGGTAAACGTGTAATACCACGTTTACCAACTAGAGAACTTGATTTTTCAGTAGTAACTGGAGAAGTCTCCTCCGCCGAGGACGCATCAGTAGTCCTGCAATTTTTTTTAATAAATTAACAGTTTTATTTCATTAAATATGTATATTACTGAATATTTAATAATATGTCAAAATAGATATACCTCGGTAACTGCTCATCTCTATCTGTATTTGACATTGCTACTAGAAAGTGTAATGAAATTTTGGGTACCTGCATATCATTAGAAAACTGAATAATTAGAAACAAGGAAATGAAAAATAAATATGTAAAAATAGAGGCATGCATTTGTAAGTTTTAAAAATAGACACAAAATATAAATATTTACCAGAAAAATTAGGAGACTAATTTAGTGTTTTCCCACGTCCCTTCATCATGATCGGTACGTACTGCATGCACTATGTCTGTCTTATATTCATTGTAATCATCTGAAAATTGCATAATAGATGAATAACGCTCATGTAAATCACTAGCATCATCAGAATCATCATCATCACCCAAATGATATCTTTTCCCTTGCAAAACAACTGACCACTGATCATTCGACGGATCAATGACATAAAATACTTGTTTTGCATGTGTCGCCAAGATAAATGGTTCCTCATTGTGATTAAATCTTTTCAAATCAACCAGTTTAAACCCATATTCATCATGTTTCACGCCACTATTACTATCAACCCAATTGCACTTAAAAATAGTGACTCGAAATTTAATATAATCAATTTCCCATATGTCTTCAATAACTCCAAAATATGATGTTGATGCAGAAATTGGGTTTTTATCTTTGGCACTCGAAAAATGCACTGCTTCAGCGAATACCATCACACCACTATTCTGAACGGTACTCTTGTCATCCAGGTTTTTTGTGTAAAATGTGTAGCCATTGATATCAAAACCAGACCAAGTGATCACATTAAAAGATGGTCCCCCTGATAACCACTTCAATGTTTCTGATACAGATATATCTGAGGTGACTTTCTCTTTAAACCATGAAACAAATGTCTTCTTATGCTCAATCATCAACCACTTTTCATTTCTTTTCTGATATCGTAACTTTAATTCAGCAATATGTGAGGATATATATGGTTGAACCTCATCTGTGTTGTTCAAAATGTATAAATGTGCTTGCATCACTTCATCACGTGGAATGAACTTTACCTTTAAGCCTCGAACCCCTCTACCTTCTCTGTCAACTGTCATATGTCGAGATAGAGGGAGACCAATATGCTCCACTTCATTCAAATAATCAGTACAGAACTCAATCACCTCTTCTGATACATATTTTTGAACAATAGAGGCCTCTGGTCGATAAGGATTTTTAACATATCCTTTCAAAATTTTCATATATCTTTCAAAAGGATACATCCATCTTAAATAAACAGGCCCACACATTCTTATCTCACGCACCAAATGAACCAATAGATGAACCATTATATCAAAAAATGTGGGTGGGAAATACATTTCTAGTTGACAAAGAATAAGAGTTGCTTCATTCTCCAACAAATCTAACAAATTTCGATCAACGACTTTGCTACAAATGGATTTAAAGAAATTACATAACCTGATGATTGTCTTCCTGACAGCTTTCGGTAATATACCACGCACTGCTACTGGTAGAATTTGTTGCATTAACACATGGCAATCATGTGATTTCATACCTATTAATTTACAATCCTTCAATGACACAAAATTATTCACATTTGAAGAAAAACCGCTGGGTACTTTAATACCATGAAGACACTGACAAAAATTCATCTTTTCAATCTTGCTTAATGTGTGACAAGCCGGAGGTAAATATGTTCTTTTTCCTTTCACAGCGGGAGCTAACTCCAAACATATTCGCATTAACATCAAGTCCAATCTAGCATGTAATCCATCTTTTGTCTTTCCTTTTATGTCTAACAAAGTTCCAATCAAACTATCACATATGTTTTTCTCAACATGCATAACATCAATGTTATGTTTTATCTCTAAAAATCTCCAATAAGGTAGTTTGAAAAAAATAGACTGCTTCTTCCAGATATGTTTTTGTAAACCAGAACTTTTTCTCTTTCCAAATGTTGAATCAATATCTTTCACTCTGTCATAATATTCTTCAGCTGACAATGGTTGAGGGGGGAGGTTGAATTCTTGTAAACCGTTAAATGCTTTTCTCAATCTACGATAAGGATGATCAATTCGCAAAAATCTTCGATGTCCCATGTACACTGTCTTTCTTCCATTCTGCAATTGATAATATGAAGTTTGTTCTTCACAAATTGGACATGCTTTATGTCCCTTAACACTATATCCAGATAAGTTTCCATACGCAGGAAAGTCGTTTATAGTGAACATTATCATAGCACGCAAAAGAAAATACTCTTTCTTGTATGCATCGAAAACTGTAACACCTTTCTCCCATAGCAGTTTTAAATCCTCAATCAATGGTGTAAGATACACATCAATATCATTTCCTGGTTGTTTTGGTCCAGAAATCATCAAGCTCATCATAACATATTTTTTCTTCATACATAGATGTGGGGACAAGTTGTAAAGTACCAGCAAAACAGGCCATGAACTATGTTGGCTACTGAGGCTCCGATATGGATTCATTCCATCAGTACACAATCCCATTCTGAGATTTCTAACTTCACTTCCAAAATCATGAAATTTTTTATCAAAACTCTTCCACTGTGGTGAATCGGCAGGGTGACGTAAGTTACCATCAGAAATGCGCTCATCTGAATGCCATCTTAACCTTTTTGCATCATTTGAATTTGCAAATAGACGCTTCAAACGAGGAATAATTGGAAGGTACCAAAATGCTTTAGATGGAGTTTTGATTTTGGTACCTAAAAATAAACCAGAATTGAATTATCAGAATTGTTTGAAAAAAATATTGGATGATATCATTGGAAAGTAAAAAAATTGATTTTTCATAAAGTTACATGACATCACCTGAAAATGAATCTGAGTTGACTTTCTCATCCATCTTATAGCGCGATGTTCCACATGTAGGACAACTTGATAAATGTTCATTTTCTTTCCTATACAGTACACAATCATTGGGGCAAGCATGTATCTTTTTATACCCCAATCCCATTGGGCATAATATTTTCTTCGCCTCATAATTGGAATCTGGAAGCCCATTGCCTTCTGGAAGAAGCTCTTTTAAAAGCTCAAGTAAACTGGAGAAACTTTTATCACTCCACCCATTTTTTGCTTTTAAGTTAACTAATCTCAAAACTGCTGATAACACTGTATATTTACTGCAACCTGGGAATAATGGTTTCTCAGAATCTCCATACAATCGTTCAACAGTTGGTGTTTTTTCGATGGTTTCAACACCTAAATCATGAATTAATTCTTCAATACGATCCTCTGCCTCATTATGAATATCGTCATCAACATTGGATGTTGAATTTTCAGTTCTTTCACCATGCAAGATCCAACGTGTATAATTAAGGCTAAAACCATAACAAATGAGATGATCTTTGATTTCTCTGAAGTTTAACTTTCTCATATTTACACACTTCACACATGGACAGAAAATCAAATCAATATTTTGATTATGCCGTTTAGCAAATTCCAAAAAATTGTCAACTCCTCTTTCATATTCACTAGTAGTTCTTCGTAGATAAATCCAATTATGATCCATATTAATACCTGATATCACAATATAATTGATGAATATATTAAAACATAAAAACATTTAAATATCTATCAGATAAATTGTAAACAAAAACATATTCCATAAAAACTATTGATAATCAGATAAAAGACATCAGATATGAAACACATTTACAAATATAGTAAACAGTTAATTTTAATATTATATACATGTGTGTTATATTGAAATACAAGGACAAAATGGTTAAATCAAAGGTTTCATTTTTTGAAAATAAAGTTTCATGATATAAATATTATATGAATGACATACAAGATAATATGATTTCTCACTATGACTACTATTGATCACACTATATTTATTTTTTTATTCATTTGATGTAACATGAATGAATCATGGAAAAATTAATGTGAAAAATAGTGCAATAACTATCCTTATTTAAAAAAATGTGTATTAAAACACACATGTGGAACTCGATTAACAAAACTACTTGTGGGATTTGAAGAGTCATTAAAACTATTCAAAAGGGCTCCATATGGTTGGCCTAACTATGGGGGATAGACCTATAGCTACAAATCTTCATCCACCATCACCCCAATATTAAGTGAACCCCCAAATAGATTACACATCATTGGTAATTCAATCATCATTTTTATATCAAACACATAAAACCAATCAAAATCAATATCAAAATCCAACAATAAATCCTAGAATTACATAAACACTCGAGGATTCAAATGGAAAAGATATTATGACACTTTTCCCAATGTGTAGCACTAGATTTTTTATAACCTATATCCATAATAACATTATAATGCCAAATAACAAAGGGAACTTGGAAACCCAAACCCTCTGAAAAATCTTGGTTTTGATACCATTTTCATGAACCAACCCAAGATATCTATCCATTAAACAGATATAAACTAATCCCTTATTTCACCTTCTAAACCCCCTCACCTAGCCAACTCCCTCTACTCACCCACAAATTCCCTCAATACACTTCATCTCCTAAATCACCTAGTCCTCACAAAAGTAATTCAATACACTTTTAACCATAATTTTAAGTAGTAAAAACATCATTTAAATGGAAAAAATTTACACATATTCTATTTAAATAAATCCGTAAAAAACCTATAATAGGCACACTTGGGATAATTTGATAAGTAAAACAATAACTGAGCTCAAGTCCCCACTAATCACTAACCCAAACTGAAACAGAATGCATCCTAAGAGGGAAAAAGAACTGGATAAGATCCTAAAACTGAAATGTAGATAAACATGAGTATACAAATACTAATTAGGCCACTACTCACCTTACAAAATTTCTAACTTTTAATTAAAGCCCCTTTTAATCTAGTTTGAAATAAAATAAAATAAAATCTTACATAATTATTTAAAATCCAACATAATATAAAATCTTACATAATTATTCAACCCGAATTGAGATGTTAAATCCAAACTGCGACCGGTATAATTACTTCCAAAAACAAACAATATCAAATCTACACCAACAATGATAATACAAACAAAAAATAATGATAAATTACAACTAAAATCTAACCAATAATCCAAATCACGCAAAATAGGGTTATTGATAAAGAAATAAACAATGGGATATGAAACAAGAGATAAATAGGAAGAACACATACCCAAAATCGTGCAGACGACAAAAAACCTTCAACAATGGTCGTTCAAGATCGCAAATCAAGTTCGAAGGTCGTCGGGAGTCCGAAGCGCCACAGCGGAACTCGATTTCGACGGACGAACAAAATGAGGGTTTCTGACCGTGAATATTTTTAAAAGACTTTTCGCGTCGGTTTTCATTAAAACCGACGCGAAATATATTTTTTTTATGAGTTTCGGCGTCGGTTTTCATGAAAACCGACGCGGAAAATATAGTCGAAGAGGTTTTCCGCGTCGGTTTTTCTAAAAACCGACGCGGAAAACCTATTAAAACAGGATTTTCCGCGTCGGTTTTTAGAAAAACCGACGCGGAAAACCTATTCGACCGGATTTTCCGCGTCGGTTTTTCTAAAAACCGACGCGGAAAATCGATTATAACAAGATTTTCCGCGTCGGTTCTGAGAAAAACCGACGCGAAAAATAAAAACATAATTATTTTTGGCGTCGGTTTTGTGTAAAACCGACGCCAAAAATTCCCCGCATATACTATTCGCGTCGGTTTTTAAAAAACCGACGTTATTACGACGACGTTAAAGCCCGTATTTCCACTAGTGAGTGTCTTAGGGATGAGGCCCAGGTGTCTTCGGGCATGGCGGTAGTTGTTGTATCCCAGGTGTCTGCGGGCGGGGATGTGTGTGGTTGTTTTTTCCCAGCTGTCTGCAGGCGGGATGCATGGTTGTGGTGGCCCAAAAGGATATTGTTGGGGTGGCATTGAGACTGCAGTGAAAATGGTGGGGGAGGCCTAACGTGTAGGATGTCCTCAATAACCAGTGGGAAAGTTGTGCGGGGTACCCAAACATCGATGTGTAATTACTATTACATTACTTGACTTAATTTATTTAGGGCGCGTTCCTTGGTGAGGTTTGGGTGGTTAGTTTCCATGTTAGGTTCTTTGGTTATCTCCTTTTTTCTCACAAGGCATTAGAATGCCTCCCCACTTGTGCACGAGAGCTTTTGGTTTTCCTTACTGGGTATACCTATATACTCACCCTATGTATATAAAACTGCTTTCAGGTTTCCTGGAGGACTTCGAGAACCGTGTTGGACCCTACTAGTTTGTACGTTGGGACCGTTGACGTTGCTACTTTTCTTTTCTTTTGTTACTTTCCTTTGGAGATTTCTTTTATTTTTGGTAGCACTTATTATTGAAACATGAATATCGGCATGGATTGTTTTGGATTTACTTTTACTTCTGGTTTTGGTGTTGTTTGGGATTTACTATCTTATGTCCCGATACTACTAAATAAAAAGGGTAATGTCTTCTATTTTGCGTGTGATTCTATACCCTTGGTGCTAGTCGCCACTTTGGGACCTATTGAAGGCGGGTATCAGGGGTCATTATCTCTCCTTCAACTTGAAGAAGGAAGGGTCTAGCAATCTTCTATCCCTTCCCTCATCTGGGTGAAGGTGGGTCGTGAAAAAGGGAAAATATATTTATTGCTTTCTACTCATGATGAACAATGATTTTATATAATAAGTTCAACCATACTTTGAGTGTGTATAATCATATTACTGATTTCCAACACTTTACATTCATGTAATTATTGTGATCATCTTATCAATGGTTCTTATGGACCATTTTTTATATGGAACATTATGCTTAATAGTTATTTTAATCAACATGCATAACATGCAATGTATACTCACCAACAGCTAATAATACACATGACCATTTAGTAGATGCATCTTTCATACAATATTTAAATGGATCACATGGTAGGTGGTTTCACCCATATATACTTCATAACTTGTTCTTCATAAATATATGAGAAATTTATTTCCAAAATAGTTTCTAATGGTATACATAATTTACCTCAAAAATGGGTGCATCATGGTAACTTATTATACAAGGGGCATTCGTAATAACTTAATAAGAATGAATTCATTGAAAATTTAGTATGCATGCATCCATTAAATAAATTTATCATTCTCTCCTAATAGATGTCTAATATGTTATCAATAAATCGATGCTCGTCATCAGGTCATATATTTAAAGTGTCAGGATCGGTAAACTTCTGATTTATCATTATTGATTTGATTGTACATAAAAAAATTATTTATAATCACTTTTATGAATGTTTGTTACATATCGTGGTACCTATTTTATCCAATGTCTCCATATGATATTCATTTTTAAGAATACTGTTGGTATATCTCATCGAGACTTCAGATATAACAAAGCATTAAGAATTTATACTATCATATTGGAATATTTTTTATCTTATGGAGTCGTTAATTAATTTTCTTTACTAGTAAATGTACTTACACGAGCATATACTAACACATATATGAGTTCTTTTGAATTATTCAGTCAAAATAATATTTATAAAGATTATTCTTCAAGATCGACGTATAAAAGATCTCTAGGATATTTCATTGCTTATAATTATATTTGTCATTATAATTTCCACTTATAGTGGTTGATGAACTCATAATATAATCGTAACGGGTTATGCCCATCACCAAGCAGATTATTGTATATTTTAGAACTTCTTGCCCAAATATTTTGGAACTTCTGGACCAAATATTATTTTACAATAAATCTACTTGGGAGTGGAGCCCCTACGTCTTTTAAAGCTGATGAATGTTGTAGCGAGAACCAATGTGGTAGAATCTTATGGATTCACAACACACACCACATCGAGGAATTCATTCATTCACTAAATTTCATGATCCATGAATGAAAATTCATTATTTATCAATAATGATCATCTTGTATAAAATACTAATTTTTATCGATTATGATGATCATTGTTTTAACCACTTCAGGTGGTAAAATCATTTTCATAATATATATCATATTATCAAAATTATGTAATTCAGTCATTTCGTTTTTGAACTATATGAATAACAACATCCACTTTAGGGGATAAATTAATTACATGAGATGATATTGATAATCTATAAGAACATGATAAATAATAATTTCCCCCTTAATTTTTATGATGCATGAACAATAATTAATAGATGAAGATATCCTTCAATATAATGTCAAAGGAAACTATTTTAATATCATCTTTCAAGGATGCGTTATTTTATAAATATTAATAAAATTTATTGTGCTTTGTAAATATTTACTATCATCAAACCACTTCTGGTGGTTATATTATTATTATTTGTTTTAAAAAAATACAACATGACGATCATTCACAAAACATCATATTCACATTGAACTTGATTTAAAATAAAATCATGTATATTTGCATTCACTTTGGGAAATGAAATAAATCATTTTCAACAAATATTCACATTCACTCCAAGGAACGAAATAAAATTATTTGTTTGAGTTTTATAGTGTCTTCAAGACAATAGCATGGATATTCAATTCAACAATTTCATCAATTTCATCCACTTTGAGGGATGGATATACATAAAATATATTTACGCTTGTTCGTCATGAACATTTAATTTCTCTTAATCATTTTATAAGAAATAAAATGTAAGAGAAAAGAAATAAAACAATATGATATTTACAAATATTCAAAGTAAATATCATCTCCATTATGAGCCTTTATACATCATAATCAAAATTGACACCTTTAGGGTGAATAAAGGGATAAGAGATGTGAAATTTCATGGTTCATGGCATGATCAGCGAAATTCGGCTCAACGTACGATAGGTATATGATGTTCATCACGGATTACCAAACTTCGGCTCGACGTACGGAAGGTATGCGATGTTCATCATTCAACCACTTCTGATGGTGCCTTTTTTTTCATTTGACGAATAATGTTTGTCTCAACATCGACCGCATTGGCTTTTAATTAAACACATTCTCTTCGGGGAATAGAGTGAAACTTGTCATTCATTAGTCATTACAGCTCTTCAAGAGCTCGTTGCTTTTCCCGCAACAAAAGATTAAGAAAATCATATATGATTTTCAGATTTATCAAGAGGGGGAAATAAATGTAACAATATCTCACATAGAAAATAATACTCACATTTTGAAGTAACTCTTTGAATGGGTGGAGTCGATGCATACACGAAAGAGTATGTCAAAAGAAAAATGTTTATAAAAACATGTGACATACCTTTTTTCTTGTGAAATTTATCTTATGTCAACGACAGGGATGACGACAGCGTCATCACGATGCGCAATGCGAAGAAGATGATCGTGATGATTATATGTTATGAAATCGATCAAACGTCAATTGAAACCATGAAGAATTTCAAAACCGAAAATGTAAGACCGGTCGCAGGCAAGACACATCGTTAATGAAGCAAGCGTCGAATTTGTGTATGATGACGATGACGGCAACAAATAGAAATACAAATATAATAGTGATATATGAAGTAAAGAAAAGAATATGATGTAGAGGTAAAAGTTATAATCATTTTATTAACATATCACCATATATGTGATATTGACCATAAAAGACATGCTTTTATCATCATTTAAAAAACAAATGATAAACGGTGACTTTATCATTCATAAAAAAACATCAATAAAGTGTTAACTTTTATCATTTATTTAATGGCAAGACAATTGAATTTTTGTAAGGCTTTTGTTTATCACAAATAGAAGTAGTCCCTTTACTTTTAGCACCTTTTTTTCACAAATTTGTCCTACTGACGTGTATCAAAAGAAAAAACAATCAATCACACCTAGACCTGTCAAAAAATCCGCAAATCTGCGGGCCGATCTGTTAGCCCGTGGATTTATGTGGGTTAGGGCCTTAAAAGTTTAGGCCCGCAAACATTCAAACCGCATTTGATCCAACCCGCAAAACTCGCAGCCTGCGCGGACTAGCCCGCCGGGTGTCCGCGGGTCCCGTTTGACTCGTAATTATAAGTATTACAAAAGATTATTCTTGAAAATTAAAACAAAACAAAATAATATAATAAATTAACATCAATGTGAAAAAAATAGTTAAGTTTTATAAAACCATACATAAATCCAAACATGTATTTATTTTAAAATTTTGATAATCAAGTCTCTAATACAAAATTTCGGTGTAAAATTTCAGTGCAAATTTTGAGTATTGATTTGCACTCATAAGAGTAAAATTCCGATGCATAAAAAATATAATTTGATGATTTAAATTATACATTTAAATGGATATTTTAACTATATTTTTCTAATGGAAATTTCCATTCATAGTTTCCGATGTAAATTTTCAGTGTAAATTTATGAAGAAATTTTATAGTTTTTATTTATGTATCATTATATTTTTATTGTAGTTTTAAGTGGAAGTTTCTAGTTAGTTTACTGTAAAAGTTTCTAATGAAAATTTTAAGTGTAATTTTCCATTGAAAATTTACATTTTTCATTTATGTTTTAAGGTGTCTACGTTGTAATTTTAATGGAAAAATCAAACTGCAGAAAACCTGTGAAATTTTGCACTAAAAATTTTCAGTGGCAGTTTGCACTAGAAAATTCAATAATAAAATTTGAGCATGCACTTATTTTAAAACTTTGTTAATCAAATTTTCAGTATAATTGTAATAAAAGTCAAATGAAAATTTGTATCAGAAATTTATGTGGAAATTTGAACTAAACTTTTCTATTGAAAATCTTTACTGAAAGTTTTTCGTGCAAATTTTCAGTTAAAATTTACCTTTTTAATATATGTATTAATATATATATTTTTTAGTTTTAATTTGTTGAAAAATTAAATTTTTTATTTATATATTAATATAACTGCAGTGTAATATTATGTGAAAAATTAAAATGCCAATTTCCAGTGAAAATTTGCAACACAAATTTCCAATAGAAGTTTGCACTGAAAATTTCCATAGAAAATTTGCGGTTCAAATTTTTAGTGTGAAATTAAATTATTTATTTATGAGTTAAAATATTTAAATTAAAAATTTAATAATGCATTTATCTTAGAATTTTGTTAATCAAATTTTCAGTATAATTATAATAAAAAATAAGTTGAATTTAACACTAGAAATTTAAGTGGAGATTCCAATTAAAATTTCAATGGAAGTTTGTAATAAACATTTTTTGACAAAAATTTGCAATGAAAATTTCTAGTGAAAATTTAAATTTTTTATTTATGTATCAATATATTTTAATTATAATTTTAAGTAAAGATTTGAAGTGTAGATTTTCAGTGGAAATTTACACATGAAATTTCCAATATAAATTTGCACAAAAAAAATTCAATAGAAATTTTCCTATGTACATATAATAAATAATATATATTACATGTATATGTAATAAATATATTATATGTAATAAATAAATTTATATAATAAATAATAAATATTAGTATATATATATATATATGTAGTAAATATTATATACATGAGTTGTAGTGTTAACGAGAGGCGCAAGAGTATTGTTGTCCATAAACTGGTTTGGACGGTCAAATTAAATGACCCACCTGAGATGATATTAATCTCATAAATCATCAAAGATATAATATTTTAATGGTTGTTGTTGTTGTTAGGGATATTGTTAATTAAAAACTAAATATTTTCACCAAATCTCAAACATTTCTATTTTTCTGTTCCACATTATCATGGTTCATGAAGCAAAAAAATATTTTTATATATTATTTTTTTAAGCCCATGGGCCGGCCTGTTAGTCCGCGGGTCCCGCATGGTAGGATCAGACTTTTATTTTTTAAGCCCGCATTGTTTGTGGACCGGGCCAGACCACACAATAAAATCCGCAACCCGCATGATCCGCCCCGTGGGCTGACCCGCCCCGCCCCGTTAACACCTCTAATCACACCCAACATAGTTCATGATTAATTCTCATAATAAGTAAAATCACGTTAAAATGCATGATATGCATCACCTGCATTATATTAAAAATGGGTATTCTTAATGAACATAAATATTATAAAATTTTAAAAAATGTAAACTAGTTCCATTGTTTCTTATTAAAGAAAAGGAAAATTAAACCCCATTTAAAAAGGCTAAAATAAGAAAGTGACACCTGTCGTGTTTTTGTGCTATAAATACATAAATTGACTGATAATGGAAATCTTCGGGCGAGAAGATGGCAGGCCGCGCACCAGTTCCGACGAGATCCTTCCTCTTCGCCATTACCATCCTTGTTCCCCTTGCCGCAAATCTGGCGTCGATCAGCGCGGCGGCGAGCCCCAAACTGAAAGAGAATGCCGTCGCCGCCACCGCGCTGGCGGTCAACGGCGCGGAGGCGGCCCTGTCGACGGTGACGGCGCTATCGAGCGATCCCGGCGTCCGCCGCTCCGACTGCCCCCGATACATTGGTAACGCCGCCGACTATCTGCGGAGAGCCCTGAAGGTTCTGAAATCTTCACCGTCGGAGAGCGCGTTGTTGGGGGTGAAGTTCGTGGTGGCGGGGGCTCTCAAAGAAGAGAACCAATGCCTGGTCGGCATCACCGGGAGCAAGCCCAATCCTGATACCCTGAAACATATACAGGAAATCGTGTCTTCCTCAAAGGAGTGGACCAAGAAGGCCGATCAGGCCCTCGACCACCTCCTTGGCTGATTTATTTGATTTCTTTGATTTCTTTCATTTCTTGTTCCTGTTCATTTGGAAATGCAAGAAAAAGGCCTCAATGCCTTTGTGATTCAAAAATAAATAAATAAAAGGTTTCTTGTTTTGATTTCTGTGTATTCTTCAAGACATTGTTGAGGATCAAACAGTCAATTTACTTACTTTTTTTATTCATTAAAATTAATAGATAAATTACTTGAATATTTAAAATACATATTTTCTTAAGAAAATTTATTCAATCTGTTTATCTTAGATTTTCAAGTTATTTATTTTTAAAAAATTCATTCATGTTATTTATTTTAAATTTTCAAATTATTTAATTAAAAGTTTTATCCGGGTTTTTTTATTTTTAAATATTCAAGTTATTTATTTAAAAATATTTTAAAATTTTATTTATTCTAAAAAAGTCAAGCTATTTATTTTAGAAGGTTTTTATTACTTGCTTCATGAATTCTACAAGACATTGTTAAGAATCAAACGAGTTATTAGAGACTCCAATGACTAGGTGGATTGTAGCATTTGGCTCAATTCTTGTAGTTGGGTTTCTTACAAATTCATGAAAGGGTGTGTATGGTTTGAAATGATGAACATTATTTGACACAAATCAACCAATATTGTTTGATGTGTTGACATGTTCGATGACCAACACAAACTCTATTTAACATCGTCAATATTGGATCAATATTTAGGATTAAATCAATTGATTGATGAGAAGGTGAGTTTATGGGTGCATGTGACTACGTGTCCAATGACTTTACACAAACCCTATTCAATAGTCGGTCGATATTCAATATTAAATCAAGTGATTGAGTAGAAGGTGATTTTATGGGACACACATGACAACATGTACACTGACTTAACACAAACATTACTCAACATCGTCAATCTTCAATCAATCTTCAATATTGAATCAAGTGATAGAGGAGAAAGTGAGTTTATGAGACACATTCTTTGATGCACTCAAAGACAAATACAATGGTTGTCTACTAGCAATGTTTGCATTCTCCATCGTCCACTTTCATGTCATGTACACCTTCAAGAAGCATTAATATTTAGAGCATTCAAGGGATCCATATTGTACAAGTCCCCTTAATTTTGTTACAAAAAGTGTACATTTCTTTAATATTATTATATTCCCATAATAAAAAAATTATAGTTGTAAAACTATTTTGGCGATTTCATATTTTTGTTTTTTGTGACCTTAAAAAAACTTGTTTTCTAATATTTATAGTATAAAATAGTAAAATTCAAAAAAATTTAAATATTATAGGTAATACTTAATTATTAATTATAATAGATTTATTCATGAACTTCATTATCTTATCTAGTAAGAATTTTACTATGAATAGACAAAATTAATGTGTTCATATTTTTGTTCTTTTAGAGTGTCAAAATGAATGAGTTTAATAATGTTTATAGCATAAATCGAAATTTACTAAATTTTTGAATATCACAACTTTATTATTTCCCTACTTATAATGAAGTTATTATTTGTTGGGTGTCCTAATGATTGAGAGTCATCGTGGGGAGGGATCAATTAGGGTGATCCAGTATCTAATACTTTTTTTCTTTTAAAATCAATAACTTATCTAGGCCTCATTCTTTGATTATTAAGAGCATTCAAAAATATCATATATATCCATACATATCAATACACATGAAAAATAAAAAACCATCATAAGTGCATACCAAATTTTACTTGGTTGACTCCCTATAATATGAGTATATAGTCCTTAGAATGTACACAATGTTGTGTTGAAGTCCCAAGTTCAAAAACCCCCTCCAGAACCTGACTTATAAAACAAGGTCGGAAATTCTGAAATAATCCACACTCGATGTTAATGTCTAGAAAAGGAATTCTGTTACAAAATCTCATGAAAAATCACCTTGATTGCAGCAGATCTTCTGAAACACACACATAAGCAGAAGAAAACAAAAACTCACACACAACACAAATCAAAAAAGGGATTAACATGATTCAGACTTAGTCCTTCTCCATGGTAGAAAAACTATTTTTTATTAATCATGGAAGATAAGAGAACAGTTACAATATTTTAAAACTTAATAAACAAGTAATCCCCATCATACTATTTATAGTGGGGCCTGACTGGTTGATCAAGTGCCACTACCTTCTGAACATCACAGACATGCCACCGTGTGGTCAAAGAAACTGGAAGATACACCACCCAAACATCTAATCCACTATAAACAGTGAAATCTGATTGATTTACTATTATGTAACCCTCTAATGATTCTCACATGGCCTTTAAACCATGCTGAGTTATTCTTACACAATTATGTTAGAGTTATTCTTATAGAAGCATGAGCTTCTTCCGTACTTTCTATCATCTGGATCTAGTCATATTTTTTCATTTCCTACTTCTAGTTCTAGACTTACTAGGTTTTGTTGAACATACCTTCATCTGGTTCTAATATGGAACTTCCAGAAATAGCCATTCTATAATATTCATACGCTTTTTCCAGAAAACATTTTTCACAGTAACCTAACAATATCCAACTTGATAATTATTTTCTCAGATTCACCAAATTCCTTTGAGTCACTAAATCAATTTCCACCTTCCTTCCTCCCACAAAAATAATCAATGAATCTCTATCATTTCTTCCTCATCACCAAAGTCCTACTAAGGCACAGTTCAACCTCATATTCTCCTAGGCTATGACCTTTATTAGCATATCATCTGGATTCCAACTTCCTTAGATATTCAATATATCCAACACTCCATCTTCAAAAAGCCTCTAGATGAATTGATATTTTAGATGAATATGTTTTTTCCTTGAGTGAAACACAAAATTCTTTTCAAAATGGTCCACACTCTAACTATCACAGAATAATGTTTTGTTCCCCTTATCTATTTTGAGTTCCTTGAACAAATCCTTCAACCGTATCATCTTCATCCACAATTTCATTTCAACAACACACTCTGGTTCTGTGCTTGATTGTAAAACTACTTATTGTATTATTGAAATCTAACTTACTATAGTTACTCTATAGGTAAATATAAATTTATTGGTACTTCTCAATTTTTTATCATCCCCTCTAAAGTTCACGTCAACATACCCCTGTAACAACCATTCATTCCAAAACATAAGGTCAGTGCTTCCGAACCTTTGAGATAACAGGTAATCCAGTTTACTACTCCTCAGTGATCCTTTCTAAGATTTTACAGGAATCTATTAACTATTATCACTCCTTGAGTAATGTATAGCCATATAAAAACCATAACATACATCAAACATCAAACTATTGATACATAAGAAAACATTTCCATATATGTAGCCTCATATTATATTCATGGAACCTTCTCTTTAGATAGTTTGAAGTATCTAGCTAATGAGGTAAATAAGGGTCTCACTATGGAAATTAAGAACCTTTCTATTAAATTCTAGATATAATCTGACTGAGACAACATCATTGTTCCATGTTTCCAGTCCCTCTAGATCCTTATTCACCAAATCTGTTTAGTGTAGGATCGAAATATGAATGTAGATGCGCAATTACAAGAGGGGGGGGGGTGAATTGTATACATTAAAAATTACTTTAGAACCTTTAAAGTTGGTATAAAACTTTCATTTTTAACCTTAAGAAAAACTATGTTTAGCAAGATTAAAAAAGATAAATTCACAAGACCTCTTAGTTCTACACACATTCTAGGTTCCAGAAATATGGTTCCAGAAATGAAACTTAAGAAAAGTTTACAAGGAAAACGATTCTACCTTAAAGTGAATATAATCCTACTAATCAGAGTATAGAAATACAAGGAAGTATAAGATAGTTATAATTTCCTTATTAACCAAAATGCAGCAGAAAATAAACTTGAAACAAAACAAGTAACAAGTATGAAATCTTTTAACCCAAAGAGTAGGGTATCCAATAACCTTGGATAAAGGTCCTTTGATTTATACTTTCAAGAAAGTCAGTCTTAACCACACTAGGGTAATCCCTTGATAGGAATATTGGAATCTGTCTTTCTATCCCTACAATCCTTCAACTTCAAGGTAGTCGGCACCTTTGTCTTCTTTATCAAGGAAGTCATCGAACTTTAAGGTAATCTACACCTCTATCTTCCTATCCCCGGAAGCCCTCGATTGTACACAACAATAATCGGAGCTGCACAAAGAAATCTGAACAAGATGTTCAGTACGCACAAAGCATGATAGTATCTCTCTCAAGAAATCACTTTAACAACATGTGGCCTCTATTGATAGATCATTCATCATCAAAAGTTTTGAGCTCATTAAAATAAGCTCCTATTTATAGGCACTTCTCCAATGGTCAGCTCCATCCTCCAACGGTTATATTTTTCCTTGAATCTCAGAGGGACCTGTACACATGTCACTCAAATAATGGTTAGTTAGAAACAGATTGTACGAAATCATTTCATAACAGGATAATCAAAATATGTTTGCTTAACCAAATCCATTTTTCGGAGTCTAAGGAAAAAATAAAATTCAAGAGTCTATGAAAATGAACATTCAGATTCTATATTACATGGATATTCATATTCTGTTTATCAAGTAATTCAGAGTCAGAATTCTATAGACTTTGGAGTCTGAATTCGGAGGAATTCAGAGTCTGAATTTTAGAGAAATTCAGAGTCTAAATTCTGAGAAATTCGGAGTCTTAATTTTAGGGAATTTGAACCTAAATTTTAGAGGAATTAGGATTCTAAATTCTGAGGAATTCAGAGTCTGAATTTTATAGAAATTAGGAGTCTAAATTCTGAGAAATCCAGAGTCTGAATTTCAGAGAATTTGGAACCTGAAGTTCAGATGAATTCAGAGTCTTAATTTTGAGGAATTCGGAACCTGAATTCGGATCCTAAAAACATAATACTCTATATCTAAGTATTTGTATAATTCCTAGATTTTAGATGTGAAACCGAATTTTTCACTTAGGAATAAAAAGAGTTAGATTTAGAGAAACTATAACATGAACAATGAAAACAAAGGTAAGGAGAAAATTTCCTTAGAGAAGGAAAATTTTCCTTATTAAGATAAATTTTAAGAGAAATAAAATTTGCCTTGAGATATAGTGTTTGTGATTTTAAAAACATAAAGGAATGGAAAAATTCATAAGGAAACCTTATTGACTCAACAATCTCCCCCTTTTTGGAAATCAGAAAAATCCTTACTAATAAGAGTATAAGGACTTTAGAATTTTTATGAACTTGTAAATAAAAACTTATCTCCCTTTAATTATGGATCAAAGTGAATAAGACTAACTCCCCCTTAGGATTTGGAACTCCTAAGGATCACATTCTTAATTTCTTGAATGAGATTTTACATTATCTTGCATTCAAAAATCTTCATTGATAAGAACTCTCTCTTAGATGAAATCCCCCTTACTTAGGAAAATATCTTCTTACTTAGTATTCTTTTTATCATTCCTTTCTCCCCCTTTGTGATTTGAAAAAAGGAATATAAGAAATGTAAAATTTTGGTACCTGAAATATTAGTACTAAACAAAAAAATATATGAAGTGTAATGAAAATTTCATTAAGATTAAAAGAATTTGTACAAAAAATAAATATAACAAAATATCGAAATGGAAAGAAATTATCCTTCTTTCTTCTTCAGCATCAGCTTCTTCACAATTGTTTTTAGCTTCTTGAGCTCCTTGTGATCTTCTTATATATTCTTGAGTAACTAATATTGATCTTCAATTTTCTTCTCTAAGGATTCTATCTTTTCTTGCTGAGCCTTAAGAATGTCTGCTTGGGCTTTCAACACTTCTTCTTGCCTAACCATCTTCTCTTCAAATTCGATTCTGAGATCCCTTTCCCTCTTCCAATTCATGGCCATATAATTAATTTTCCCATTCAAATCTTTAACTTATTACTTCTGAGAAGTCTTTTCAAGATTTAGCTTCTCCTCAAAATTCAAAGTAAGATCATTAAGCTTGCTATCTTCGGTGTCAAATGCATCCTTGACACTATCATGAAATTCATTGAAGATTCTCATTTCTTCGATTGTCTTCTTGGACCAGCTTATAATCTTCTTACAAGATTTTTTATGATCCTCATAACTAATGAGAAAAGATTTTAAATCTACCTTGAGACTAACACATTTATCCATAACCATGGAAACTGAATCAGATTTCTGATTTAACGTATGCTGAAGCATCTGGCATCTTGAGTCTATACTTGGGAATAAAGGAATAGTACCAACCATGTTTTTTAAATAATGAACAACAAAATCATGTCCAAGAGAAGATGATTCTGAATCTGAGAATTTGGTTGGTGAGGATTCTTTTTCTATGTCTTCAGATTTCCTCTTTGATGAAGCACAAACATATTTCTTCTTTACCACAGATTTAGCAGGTGTATCCACTACCACCTATTTTTCCTTATCAGCTCTCGGAATGATGTATTCTGGTTTAGGATATTGATGCTCACTATCTGAAAACTGAACAATTTTATCTTCCTCCACTTCCACTTTCTCTGCATCAGCCACTTGATCTTCTAGATGAATGAAATAATGATTATATATTTCTTCTTCAGATGGTTTGTTTACTTCTTCTTGATCATTCTCTTCATTCACGGGAGTAGAAAGCTTTGAGGATTTGGCTTGAGAAGTTTGGATTGATAATTTTACAAAGGTACTTTCCTTCCCATAGTAATCTTCGACTTGATTTATAATATCATCAGTTTCATTCCCTTCTTCTTCTTCCTATTCTTCTTATTCTTTTTTCTCTTCCTCTTCCTGAACCATTTCTTCTTCTTCTTGACCTTGTTTCATAATCACCAAATTCTTACCCAAAGTCTCTAGTAATGGTTCTAATAAAAAAGATTCTGGTACCAGAATTTTTTCAGATGCTTTCTCAGAATCCTTGAGAAGAGTTTTAATGATCTCAGCCTCATACATCTTCTTCTTTTTCTTCTTCTCTTTTTGTTTCTTCTCAAGCTCTTCAACAACATTTATCTTTAAATATTTTGCCTCAGCAGGGACCGGGACAAACTTAGGCTCCCCTTCTTTCTTATTTTTCTTATCCTCTCTCCACTTAGCCACTACTTCATCAGGATAAGCCTTTTGTTTCTTTGGCTTCGGGGGTGCTGACTGAGTTTCCTTAGCCACATGAGTTTTTCCTTTTCCTTCTAGTTCCTTCACCTTCCTCTTCCTTCCACCATTTTTGGAAGTCTTGGACACTTTCTGTTTCTTTGAAAGAGATTGGATTTCAGCTTCCGAAAAATCATAAAACTATCCTAAATAACTGGAAAAACCAACTTTCATTCTCCTTAGAGTGTCATCACTTAGCAACATCAATTTGAAATTCATTGGCTTAGAACTGCAAGGAATTTTGAATGACTAAAGTCAAAGAACTATAATCTTTGAAAGAATAGATGGATACCTGATAATACGAGACTTTGTATTTACATTCTTGATGTTATCAATTGTAACCAAGATATACTTGTCTAGGTTAATATTCCTGAGGTTCACCAAGAAGTCTAGAATATAGATATCACTTTTCTTCAGGGTATCCTTATCCCCTTTTCTCAGAATGACAAAACCATGGACCCTTAACTCAAGAATCCAGAGGTTTGTAAACAGATGAACAATTTTTGGAGTCTTCACCTCTAAAAGACTAAGACAAACTTTATATTTCTCTTTATCGAAATATCCTAAATCATCCAGTAATTTGTGAGTACAAAATTCTGATTCTACTTCATAAGTGATTTAGATCAAACTAGCGGCCTTTCTGTAAGAAAGAGAGTAGGTCTTTCCATAACACTTGAAAGAGAACTTGTCCCTACCTTCTTCCTTGAAGAAACTTATTGTCTCATAGAAATCAATCAAAAAGTTTGGATAGATCATATCATGTGCCCTTGATTTTTATATACATACACTCTCCCAACCATTCAGCTTGATTTTATTCGAAATTATAGATTCATACTTAGCATAAAACTTCAGATCGACTAATCTTTCTCTGTATATCTTCCATTCAGACATTTCCTTAATAGTCAAAATTTCTTTCTGAGGAGAGGCTTCAGCAAACATTCGTAAATGAGGAAACTTTTTAAGATTCGGAATGACCTTAAGTACAGAGGCAGAACTTCAACACGCGAAAGCTTGAAAAAATGATGTGGAACAAGCATCAGGGGGGCTTTATATAGGCGTTTGAGGTGACGGTTCAGCTTCCATACTTGATCCAATAGTTGAAATCCTTCTAATAATATCTGACGGTTGAGATGATATCCGATGAAGGATTTTGATATATTCCAATCTTCTGAGGTTTTATAATAAAAACATTCGGATTTAAGGAATAAGTGAATCCGAAGGATTTAAATTAATATGAAAACACCAACAAGTAAAAGACGATTACAAAAATTTAAGAAAGGAAACATACCTTTTAGTTTTCTAGGAAGATTATTCGAAATGAGGAAAATTCTTCTTGAAGAACTTTAGATTACAAAAAAAATTTGATTATGAAAATTTTAGACTACCGAAATTTTTTAGACTACGAAAAAATTTTAGATTATGAAAAATTTTAGATTACGAAAAAAATTTAGACTATGAAAATTTTTTAGACCACGAAAAAAAATTTAGACTACGAAAAATTTCAGACTACGAAAACAATTTTTAGACTATGAAAAAAAAATTAGACTGCAAAAAAATTTAGACTACGAAAAAAAATTTAGACTACAAAAAATTTTTAGATTAGGAAATTTTTTTAGATTAACAGGAAAAGGTACTCCCCCTATGAAAAGGAGTTTCTTACTTTAAGAAGATAAGTTTCAACAAAAAGTTAATCAAGGAGGATTATTATACGGTTACCATTCCTAAATTTTGTTTAATATATTCAAATCTATCAGAGGGTAATGATTTTTTGAAAATATCAGCAAGTTGTACTTGTGTTCCGATAAATTGAAGAATGATATCTCTTTTTTGTGTGTGATCCCTAAGAAAGTGATGCCTAATATCTATGTTTTTTTCATGAGAGTGATGTGTAGGGTTTTTACTTAGGGAAATGGAACTAGTATTATCACACAAAATTTGTGTTTTGGTAAAACTCATACCAAAGTCCGTGAGTGTGTGTTGCATCCAAAACACGTGAGCACAACAACTTTCAGCTGCTACACATTCATCTTTAGTAGTGGAAAGTGCTACCGAGTGTTTCTTTTTTCATGACCAATAAACCAATGAATCTCCTAAGAAATGAAAAGTTCCGTATGTACTTTTCCTATCCATTCTACATCCACCAAATTCAGCATCTGAAAATATTTAAAAAAACATTTCTAGAAGTATAAAAGAGTCCTAAATCCATGGTTCCATTTATGTAGTGAAAAATTATTTTCACTGCCTTGAAATGAGATTACTTAGTATTGGATTGATATTTTTCACATAATCATACTGAAAACATTAAGTCTGGTCGACTAGCTGTCAAGTATAGTAAGATTCCTATAATACCTCTAAATGATGTTTGATCTTCTGGTTTCCCAATATCATCAAGATCAAGTGAATTTGAGGTACCGATGGGAGTACTTATACTCTTAGTGTTGTCATTACCATACTTTTTAAGAAGATATTTAATATAATTATGTTGAGATATATAAATTATTTCTGGTTTTTGAGAAATTTGAAAACCTAGGAAAAATGTTAACTAACCCATCATACTCATTTCAAACTCAGATTTCATGAGATCCACAAATGAATCAGTTAAAGATTGCTGAGTTGAAACAAATATAATGTTATCAACTTAAATTTTAACAATCAAAATATTTTTCTTATCTTTATTTATAAAAAGGGTTAGATCTTCATTTCTCTTAATATAATTATTTTGAATAAAAAACCCTATAAGTATATCATACCAAGCCCTAGGCCTCTATAGTCTCTAGATTTCTAGTACTTTTGTCCTTGTACAAACATACAAAATCTAAATTCCATCAAAAAACCACCTCCTAGACTATCAGTTTCTTTTGGAACTTGAGTTCTTCTTGAACTAACCAAAACTTCCAAACATCTATTCAGATCTAACATGGCATGCTTTATTGATTCTTTTTTCTTAGTTACATCTTTTTTTAAGTTCTGATCCTTCCATATAATCCCTTCATTGAAGTGAACATTTCATATTTTTATGACCTTTTAGAGATCATTATTCCACAACTAAAATCCAAATTCTTTATTTTTGTAACTCATAAAGAAACATGCACAAGACTTTACTTCTAATTTTTCCTTTTTCCTGGCATTAACATGAACATAATTAATATATCCAAAATCATTGAGGTACGATACTTTAAATATTTTCTAGTATACAGTTCTTATGTAAGATCCAACCCTAGTGGTGAAAAAATAATTCTACTTATAAGGCATGACTTATAATTCATAGGTTGCACCCCAAAACTTCTTGAGAAACATGGAATGTAATCTAATGATTCTGGATGTCTCACACAGTGTCTAATTTATATACCTTACAAAACTATTCTGTCTTGGTGTTCTGAGAACCTTCTTATAAAAATGTATTCCTTTATTTTAGAAAAACCACAAGAACTTCATTCTTATGTATTACCTATCATTATCACCCCTTAAGAACCTAATCTTTAAACCATCCTCTCTTTACACCATGGATCTCCATCAAAAAAGGTTAAAAATACTTCATACTTCTACTTGAGAAAGAAAATCCACACCTTTCATATCACATCATCGATGAAGGTAAGAAAAATACAATGAACCTCTATGAGAATAAACTGATTTTGATCCCTATACATCCATATGTAAAAAAATTAAATTTTAGTTATTTTGGGTCATACCTTCTGTATTAAAGGACACATTCTGCTTTTGTATACTCTCTTCACATGTTCTTCACTCCACATGATGGATTTTTAGTATTCCCCATTCATCTAGAACTTTCATCCCCATCACAAGCATGTGACCTATGTGATCATGCCAAAACTGAAGGTACTAGGGCACAATGGAAGTAGTTGGTCCCATTCCCAACAATTTCTTTCATAGATTTCTTCAGATTTCTCTTCATGACTAGATGGATAGAAACCCTATAATCGTCAAGAGAGGATATATAACATAAAATTTAAAATTTATTTATAAATAATAACTACCTATTATCTTTTAATTCTATCTTCATTGATGAATTGGTTGACCACTCTAGTCATATCATCATTGTGATGAAGGATTAAAGTGTATACTCCCTCTAGTAGTATCAATGTGTTATCCACAAACCTCATAACTAAAGGGTTTAGAATGAGCCTAATAATGATGATCAGATCATTTGGAAGTGGTTTAAACCCCATTCTAAGGATCTCCCATGAAATATAAATGAAACTTCATGTAAAATAGAAATAAATAAATACTATAATTGATATACCTTACACCAAAGATAACATGAATCATCTTGATCACCATTGTATGGGCTTAAGATAGATCTCTAATAGCATCAAAAATACATCCTCTCTCTGAAGGTATCCATTAATTGAGGATAATTACACATTTTATGTGCGAGATTATCCATAACCCATTATGTACAGGCATATCATGCGTAAAGGAGTTAGAATAAGAGAGTTTTGGGCTAAGGGAGTTTCATAAAACCATCACAGAAGCACCACCCCCACATCCATCATATGGATGCATTATTTATAAGCCTCAAGGATGCTCCTTTGGATATTGCATTTAATCATGCATTTATAATGCAATAGTAAATTCTTATTTGGATATATCTTACAGTCCATGCATGAATAATATACTCTTGATCTATTACACCTTATGTAACGAATTAATAAATGATAACTATAAGTGATTTTGAACCATTCGAATATTAACACACTTAATATTCAGTTTCTCATTCGATTAAAGGTAGTGGCATGCATTAAACCTCATTTCATGTATGCATGTCAATATATCTATCATAATATATAACTCATATATTTCTTATGGTAGTATACATTGCATGCATATAACTTTATGTCATATATCTCTTTCAATATCCCACTTATGCTAAAGTCTAATATAATTTGTGTAATTTCACCATATATTGTATCATATACAATAACTTGTGAAATCATATCAAAAAATGATTTTGTATAACTTCAAAAATGATTTTGGAAAGATATAATTAACTTCACCTTGTATCACATCATATGTAATACCTTGTGAATAACCATCCAAAAAACTTTTGGATCAATCTCTAAAACACTAATATCTCTATGTAAAACTCAATCCCCATTCAATCAACCAAAAATTATGACCCCATGGGCCATTATAACATTGACAACAAATACAAATATATGGATTCATAGTTGTCAGTTAAGAGATGCCTCTAGCAAAGCACCAGTTCTATGAAAGATATAAAGGGATCTATCATGATATACATCAAACACATGTATCTCTATACATGTGTCCACCAGTCTGCAACATATAAAAATGTGAATTATCATATTTTCCCTATGTTCAAGAAATCGAGTAACCATGGGACACAAAGCATGTCAATCCATTTTAGTCAACTCATCTATTCTTGATTCTCAGAGTGTAGACTACTCTGATCGATGAATACATCACATGTCATTCATCCCTATAGATAAGCACATATCATGTACCTTATTCAAATAGATATATTATATCTAGGTGTAGTTGCACACTCCCATGGTCTATATCAATCAAAGACCCAGATGTCATACTCATCATATGAGAGAAAAAATCACGTCATGGTTAAGCTTCAACCAATGACATCATCAGCAACATACCCAACCACTCTTGTATTTTATAATCCATGTGTTGGTTCTGGGTGTAGTTGAAGCATGCTGTGGTGGGTGAAATATTAAAATTTATTTTAACTACACTAACCAAAACTATGAGAGAGGATCTTACACGTAAAATTTATAATTAATTTATTTAATATTTGAAGAAATTAATATATGGGCTTAGGAAATTTCTTCATTGATGAATGTTGATCATTTGAAAATAACATTTCAGATTGCCTTAATTATGTTATGATAATCCAGGGATAGAATCCCTCTAGGAGTGATCCACATGTACTCTTATGATCTCCGAGAAATGTCACTTGATCTTCAGGTGCTAGTGCGGTGAATCAAATGTCTTATATTGTTTGTGCTTGATCGATCATTCTTTGGTATTAGAGAAATTTCTCTTTCACTTATCATTCTTAAGAGGGAGAGAGAAGGATAAGTTAAGAGACAATTCATTATGTGAAACATTTCTCTATTCTCAATTTTTAGATACTCTACATAACATACATAACCATCTATTTATAGAGTTAGGATTTAGGTTAAAATATTATTTAATTTCATTCTAACCATTAAATAAGATTTTTAACTTTAATAAACCCCATGACACATAATAATAATAATAATATTATTTTTGGTGTTCTCCAACTTGCGCAATAAAAAATATTATATAACTAGCCTGTTAATTAAATTTGTTACTCAACACAGTCTTGGTCCATTTGAACTTCTCTTGCATTTATTTAACACCCAAATAAAATTTTTATTCATAAATAAATATTTCATTCACATACCAGTGAATAAATATTTATTAAATATTCAAAAAAATAAATAAATATTTTTTTATTCACTTGTCGGTGAATAAATATTAATTTAATTTATGCAATCAATACAACTTGAATAAAATTATTCCTCAGACTTGTGAATAATATTTGTTCCTTTAATTAAACTGAAATGGAAATTAATCAAGATAAATGGAAACACTTAGTGTGTGATCCTCTAGGATTATTTCTCATTGGAATTAGGCAGTCTTGCCTAAAGTCCAAGAACACTATCTAATAATGGGTTAAGGCACTCAAGAAAAAGAACTTAATGTCACAACATTGATAACCACATATGAATTCCCACTAAGTAATATAATCCATTTGTTACAATATATCATCATCTAGGTTGTATGATGGTTTCATCAACATATTTACTCAATAATTTTTTCTTTGACTATCTGAAATAAACACGTCATCACACCATGGACATGGAATTTAATGTGATGATTCTATTCCAATAAAATGGGTGAGATATCATCTTTCATAAAGATGGAAGATAAAAATCCTTCATTGACTTATCCATTAATGACATGTCAATCATGATGCACCCAATGTACCTTACCTCCCGACAACATATTATGTGATGGTTTTGGTCAGTAAATCTAAGTACACGAGTCATGACATACATTAATGATAATATTAAATTATAAGGACCGTTATACATTCTCACAGATAGGAATATATGATAACCCCAAAACATGAATAATTCCCACCAATGGGTCTATTCTTATAATCCCCCATCATGGATATTAACAAGTGATAAATCCATGAGAAGGGTCCCCATTATCTTATGAGTACTCACACTTGATGTTCTAAATACTATGTGTCCCTTCATAGTGTTTTATCCAACCGCAAAATTATATTAAAAATATTTTCATAGCACTTAAAGGTCTCATCATAGCGGGGGTCTTTTATGACCTTGTCAATGCGAAAAATACTCTATGACATTATTACATTAAATCCATGAAGAACAATGAAAAATATAGAATAATATTTTTAATTAATATTAAATAAATTTAATATTCATGTAATGAAAGTACAATCAGTTGGTCCTAGGACACCGATTTTAACAAACTTTTATTTGGAATAGATCCAATTACTTAAGACATTTAGTCTGATAGAACTCACATGATAATCTTGTTTATGCTAAGTCAAGGCTTTATTCAAGTGGTCTGTCAAATTGTATTCCATAGAAATACTGCTCACTACAATCTTACCTCTTAAAAAAACCCTTAAGAGATGATACTTCTGAAGTATGTACTTCATCTATTGATGTGGCCTTGACTCTTTTGTGAGAGCCACCACTGTAGTATTATCATAATATAGTGTGATATTATCTTTACTTCTAAAAACCACATAAAGATCTTGGATGAAGTTATGAATCCATACTGCTTCCTTAGCTACCTCATAATCTGAAATATACTAAAAATCTACTATAGAATCTATGACCATAGCCCGCTTTGAGCTCTTCCAGCTCACAACACATCCATTCAAAGTGAATATGTATCTCATTTTTGACTTCATGTCATCTTGATCTGTTTGGAAACTAGAATCTTCATATCCTATGATGAATAATTTATCATATCCTCCATATACTAGGAACATATCCTTATCACGCCTTAGATACTTAAGGACAGTCTTGACATTCATCCAGTGTAGGTCACCTCAATCAGCTTGATATCTTCCAAACACACTCAATTCATAGGAAACATCTATCCTAGTACATATAATATCATACATGACTGACCCAATCACTGATGTGTATGTAATCCTTTTCATTTTGTTTTTTTGCATGTGTCTGAGGACACATTTTTCTAGAAAGATGAATTCCATGAGATTCTGGCAACAATACCCTATTAGATTATTCCATACCGAATCTCTTCAGTATCTTGTCAATGTTTGTACTTTGTCTTAAGCCCATAAGTCTCTTGGATATATCATGATGGATTCTGATCCCAATAATATATGAGGATTCTCCCAATTCCTTTATGGAGAATCATTTATTCAACCACATCTTAACAGAATGTGAGGCTGGTATTTCATTTCCTATGAGAAATATTTCATCAACATATACTATTAAGAAAATGAATGCACTCCCACTAAGTTTTGTAGAAACAATTCTCACACTAATTCTTTATAAAACCAAATTCTATTATGGCTTCATCAAAATGAATTTTACAAGAATGAGATGCTTTCTTTAATCCATAAATGGATGTTTTTAAATTTTCATGTCTTATTATCATCCTTTGGAATCAAAAACCCTTAATCTTGTGTCATAAAGACATATTCCTGAAGGTTTCTATCAAGGTAGTATGTTTTGAAATCCATTTTATAAATCTCATAGTCATGGTAAGCTATAATTTAAAGTTTAATTCTGATGGATTTCATCATTGATATTGGTGAAAAGGTTTAGTCTTAGTCAATGAATTGATGCTATTTAAACCATTTTGTAACCAGCCGTTCCTTATAGATACTTAATCTTCCTCCCATGTCCAATTTCTTCTTGAATACCCATTTAAACCCAATAGGATTTACATCCATAGGAAGATCTACCAAAATCCAGACTTGGTTTTGGTATATGAAATCCATTTCATAATTCATGGATTCTTTCCACTTTGAAACTTCTATGACACTTACTATATCCTTATAGGTTATAGTATAATTATTATCAACTAATAATGAGTCACCATCCTCAATGAATATAAAACCATAATGTCATGGTTCTCTAACCTCTATTATACTCCTACACAGTACTTGTGTTATTAAAACAGTTTCTTCTTACATGGGGCTTCGTGGAATTTTTTCCTATACCAACTCTTGTTTGCCTTGAGCCTTAACATCATTGAATTCTATCTTTGTCCAACTATATCTTTTAGATATGTGATACCTCTTAAGGAATATGGCGTGTCATACCACTATAACTTATTTTTTATGATGGGTCATATAGGTAATATCCCCTTGTTTCCTTGGGGTATCCTATAAAGGAACACTTTGTTCCTTGAGATGCAATTTTGTTACCTGAGGAGGCCTTAACAAATGCTTCAATTCCCCACACATGTAATTTCGATAACATGGTTTTTATTCCACTAAAAAATTCATATGGAATACCATTTATCGATTTATTTGGTTCGTGGTTTAGTATATGTTCTAATGTTTGTAACACATATCCCCAAAAGGATAATAGAATACTCGCATGACTCATTATTGATCTCACTATGTCCAACAAGGTATAGTTCCTCCTTTCAATAACAATATTCCACCGAGGCATGTACATAGGATTTATTTTAGATAGGATCCCAAAATTCCATAAGTAATCAATGAAGTTTTGATTAAGATATTCTCTACTACGGTCTAAGCAGAGTTTCTTAATATTTTTACCAAGTTGGTTCTCAACTTCATTCTTGTATTCCTTGAATTTATCAAAAGAATATAACTTATACCTCATTAAGTATAAATATCGATATCTACTAAAACCATCAGTAAAAGTTATGAAGTATGAATACCCACCCCTTGTTTCAAAAGGAAATGGTATACACACATCGGTATGAACTGACTTAAGAATCTCCTTATCCCTTCCACCTTTCCCACTAAATGGGGATTTTGTCATTTTTCCTTGTAAACATGCCTGACATACACCAATTGGTTTTAGTTCAAAAGAATCTAAATATTCATCTTGAGGTAATTTAATCAAGAAATTTTCATTTACATGGCCTATCCAGTGATTCCAATTTTGGGTGTGGTATGAGTCATGTGAAGTAACATCATTATCGATTGACATTACTTGGTTTGTGTAATCCAATACATAATGACCGTTATTTAAATGTTCCTTACCATAAAAAATATATCTTTATAAATGAAGAAAAATTTATTCCCAATTTGAAAATAAATCCATCCATATCATGTTTGGATACATAAATAATGTTTTTGGTAACAATTGACACATAATAACAACCTTTCAAAACCAATATCATTCTAGTAATAAATGTGAGGTGGTGGTCCCTGATAGATACAATAGAAATTTTAACTTCATTAGCTGCTCATAGATTTACCTCCTCTTGTTCAATCTTTCTAAATATACTTGGTTCCTATATTTGAATACATATGTGGGAACCAAAAGATGTATATAATACCCAATTTGTAGAAACTGATAAATTTAACTCTATAAAAAACACACATGAAGCCTCCCATTTCTTCTTTGGTTGGGTGTAGCTTTTATTCTAGTAGCCCTTCTTGCCACATGTGAAACAAAAAACATCATATTTCCTTTCTTTCCCCTTGATCCTCCTCTTCTTGGAAGGGCATGAAGAAGATTTTGGATTAAATCTCTTTTCTTGACCTTTCTATTTGTTCACCATAAGTATGGAAGGATTTTCACACTTCATTACCTTATATACTTAGTGAAGAAGTGTGATAATATTTGGAAGAGACTTCTCAATGTTGTTCATATTAAAATTCATAAAAAATTTAAGGAATCTCTAGGGTAGTGAATCCAAAATGAGATCGATGCCTAGTTCTTTGGGAAGTTTAAACCCTAGAACTTCTAAGCGCTCAATATAGCCAATGAGATTAACTACATGAGGCCCAACTAGGGAACCCTTTCCAAGATTTCTCTAAAAGAGTGTCTTGGAAATATCAAACCATTACTATCTATCTCTCTCCTCATAAAGAACATTTAGGTTCCCAATCATTCTATACACATCTATTTTTTCGTGAAACTTTATGAGTTCACTATATAATGATGAAAGTATCAAATATTTAACATTGACCACATCGCTCAATTTTTTTTCATAAAAAAGGAACTCTTCATCACTCGCCTCTTTAGAATGAAGATCAGGTGTTGAGGATTCTAGCACGTAAGATTTTTGTTCATGGCATAGAACAACCCAAAGGTGTCTAAACTTATCCTGAAAGTTATTGCTAGTTAGGAGGCTTTATTTATTCAATATTTATCATAGGGAAAATGTGGACAAAGAGGTTTCCATTTTATTCAATAATTAAAAGAGAAAATAATTATTACTTTTTCTTGATTAAAAATTATGTGAGAAATAATTAATTAATTGATTTTATTAAACCCCCTGCTATTTTATAAAGTCCCAATAGACTTCACCATTGAAATTGGAACATCTATTTTCTTTAACATTGTAGTGTAAATGATCCATATAACCCTTCTAATTACTCCAAAAAGGGTTGGTTAAGCTACTTTAAGGTATTTAGGTAGGAAAGTCTTTGTCAATTACGATATTGTAGTTCCATGATTTGTTGAGTGGATTCCCCAATCATAAAATCATGACATATATTTTCTCAACATTTTCCTCTAAATTAAACGAAGTCAATAAAGGGATAATCCTCTTTATGTAAAATGGTTAAGTAAACCCAAAACATTCATATAAAATTACCTTATAAAAGTAATTGTCCCAACAAGGGTTGGTCAAACACTTAGTTCTATTGAGTTTTGTTCCTAATCAAGTAATAGAAGGCTCAGTCTAACTTAATATCAGGTTGATGGATTTTAATTAACTATGCATAAATTTTATCTTGTTTTATCATTTACATGTTTTTTAATATTAAGTGAACATTTATTAATTAATTAAACATGTTGGAAAAAATATTTAAGCATAATTCATTTATTTAATTTATTATGCATTAATTTTATTTTGTTTTATCCTTTACATGTCTTGTTAATATTAAGTTGATGTTAATTAATTAACCATGTTGGATAAAACATTTATTCATAATAAATTTATCTAAATTTTTTATTTTCACATTAATTCATTTATTTATGTGACCATTACCTTGCATCCATAAAATAAATAATTGCATAGATAGAAATAAATAATTAATTAAAATGATCTATACATGAACTTTATCTAATGGTTGATTTAACTAGAGAACATTAAATCAACCTATGACCTAGGGTAAATAACTCATTTTTATGATCCTGGTATGAGTTACAACATTCCACCTATCCACCTATGTATCACCTGAGTTGGCATCATAATGGTTCCATCTTGAACCATCTCCATGATCCATGGGATAATCCATTAATTACATGTATTTATGACTTACACATAGGTGAGGGGAACCAAATGATTGGTAAAAAGGAGGTTACATAAATATCCTTAGACACATAAGTCCTGCATAATAATGGAGGGAGGGATAAAATTCATACCATCAGATTTAATTTAATAATAATTAATTTTAAACTCATTAAATAAATTAAATTGAAACATCCAACACATACACATGTCTTGGTCAAGATCATGAATAGTCATACATGAAAAGAATATGCAAAAATAACTAGCTATCATTCATTTATTTATTTATTATTTATTATTTAAGATGAAATAACTTTCATTAATTAATTAATTAATTCCATTTCATCTTAATGATCACCCAATATTAATTAGAGATACCCATCATCTATTGCATTCATGGAAAATAAATGGAAGAACCAATAATGGTATATTAATTACAATAAATTAATTGAACATTTAACATTCTTTGAAACCATTATTAAATTTTCAAACACACATTGGTGTTCCAATAAATAATATAAGGTTTTAATGCTTCAATTTTCAATTCAATGTAATTTTTAATTATGTCATTTAATGGGAGACTACATGGAATGTACAGTCCAGATGCACACCATGTACCTCAGTTGTCATGTATCCAATTCACAGGCTTAGGGCTTTGACATATTAACTCGGCCAAACTACATGGAATGTATAGGAAAAATACACACCATTTATCATCTTTTCACGTTACAAGTTGGTCTAGTCAACACATGGTGTGCAATAAATGCATTTCATGTAATTAACTACTCGACACATCTAGGTATAATGCACATGGGTACATGACATGTGCTCCAGATACACACCAGATAACCCAATTTTAACAATCAAAGATTTGGCACTTATCGATGGAATTTTCAGTCATTATTAATATATTCTTGAACCTTTATAAAAATTTAACACTGAACAAATATGATTAATATGTCAAAAAATGTTAAATAAAATCAGATTAAAGAATGAATAAAAATAAATGAAAATCTAACCACAATTGTGCATAGATCAACAATAAAATAAATAATTATAAAATTAAATGTGACTTATCTTATACCACTTGTTGGTTTTGGGTGCAATGGAACATGTGGTGGTGTGTGATATATTAAAATTTCTTTTAACTATCATTGCCTGAAACCATGGGTGCGGATCTTGCACATCAAATTTATAATTAATTTATTTAATATCTGAAGAAATTAATACTTGGAATTAGGAAATTTCTTCATTGATGAATGTTGATAATTCAAAAATACCCTTTCATATTTCTTTCATTACACTATGAGGATCCAAGGATAAAATCCCTCTAGCGATGATCCACATATTCTCTTATGATCTTCGAGCAACGCCACTCGATCTTTGAGTACTAGCACAAAAAATTAAATATCTTTTGTTGTCCATTATTGATCTCTCATTCTTCGATCATGAAGAAATATCTCTTTCTCTTCTCATTCTTAAGAGGGAGAGAGGAGGAGTTGAGATAGAATTTGTTATGCACAACAATTCTCTATTCTCAATTTTTGGATACTCTACACAATAGACATAAACATCTATTTATAGAGTTAGTATTTAGGTTAAAATATTATTTAATTATATGTCAGCCGTTAAATAAATTTTATTACCTTTAATAAACCACATTTCACATAATAATAATAATATTATTTTGTAGTGCGTGTAAATTATGCAATAAAAAATATTATTTAACGAGATTGTTAATTAATATATTCACCAGAAACTATCTTGGTCCATTCAAAATCATCTTGAATTTGTTGAAAACCCAAATAAAATTTTTATTCATAAATAAATATTTCATTCTCATATCGACGAATAAATATTTATTAAATATTCAATAAAATAAATAAATATATTTTTATTCACATGCTGAAAAATAAATATTTATTTAATTTATGTGAACAATATAACTTGAATAAAATTATTCCCCAGACTTGAGAATAATATTTATTCCATTAATTAAACTCAAATATAATCTAATCAAGATCAATGGAAACACTTAGTGTGTGACCCTATATGAATCTTTCTCGTTGGAATTAGGAAGGTTTGCCTAAAGTCCAAGATTACTGTCTAAAAATGGGTCATGGTATCCAGGAGAAAGTACTTAAGTTTTTAATGTCGACAACCACATAAAAATGGTCACTGGTTAATATAATCCCTTTATCACAATATCTCATAAAGCATGTTTCATGAAAGTTTCATCAACCTATTTACTCAATACATCATTCTTTGACTATATGAAATAAACACATTGTTACACCATGGACATGGAATTTAATACAATGATTTTATTACAATCAAAGGACTGATATATCATCTTCTATAAAGATGGAAGGTACAAATACTTCCTCGAATTATACATTAATGAAACTTCAATCCTGACGCACCAAACATAACCTACTTTCCGCCAACATATGGGTGTTGGTTTTGGTTAGTAAATCTAAGTGTGTGATTCATGAAATACATTAATGATAATATTAAAATCTATGGACCATTACACACACTCGAAGATAGGTGGAAAGTCTATTCTCATAATCTATCATCTTTGAGATTACTAAGTTTGAACTTCATGAGAAGAAGCCTCATCCTCTTATGAGTAATATCACCTAATGGTCTAAATGTTATGTGTCCCTTCATAGCGTGTTATCCAAACATAGAACTATATTAATAATATTTTCATAGCACTTCAAGGTTCTCATAATATCAGGGAACTATTATGACCTTATCAACATGAAAAATACTCTAAGACATTGTTATATTAAATCCATACATAATAATGAAAAATATGAAATAATATGATTAATTAATATTCAATACATAAAATATTTATATAATCAAGGTATATTCAGTTGGTATTAGGATACAAACACTAACACCATGCACCCTTAGTATACCAAATACATCTATATGACACTCCATGTGGTATACTTAGAAGGCTATCTAGCACACACAAAGAAACAAATTCAATTTTGTGCCTCATGAGCATATTTTGTATCTCTATACAAGAAGCCTACACATGCTAGACTTAAAATTGCTTCATAACCTACAATACTCCATGACAAAAATTGGTTAGGGATAAACTCAATGTTTTACTTTGAGATTTCAATTATAATTATATTTCATGAAATTAATATATATATATATATATATATAGCCAACATAAAATAAGGATAAAATAGAGGTTCCTTTAATATGATACATTTTAATATTCTTAAAATATTTAATAATATTTAACAAAACTAACATGAGAACCGATTTATCATATCATATATGATAAACTATTAGATCAACCTTTTGTTTTCTACAATTTATAGGTTTTTTTAACTATTTACATCATATGTAATTCATGTAACATCACTATATGATCATCTGATAAAACAATATCACTAACTCTTTAGTGAGAAACATCTATAAAGTAATAAAGTTTTAATAATGGTGAGGCTTAGGCATAAAATTCCTAATTATTCAACTACTTAAATATATTCAAACCTCTTAACTTCACAAAATCAAATTCTAGGATGTATAATTATATTATATACTTAGAAATCTTTCTCAGTTCATCATAATCATCCTTGGAACCGTATTCCATTAAAAGTTTCCTTAAATTAAAGTAACTACTTATATTATTATTTACCGTTCCTCCTAAACACCTTTTGGATCAAGTGAAAATTACTTTAATACGTCAATTAAATGTAAATATTACATTTCTATTTACCTCCATACCCTAAAATATTTTAGGATAAAGTGATAACCACTTTTTATGGTATCTAATGTAACTATTCATATTTCAATTTACCACCATACCATAAACACTTTTAGGATATCAAGTATAATTCACTATTCATTTTGAGTGGTATAATCCTTTAAGAAATAGTGTCTTTCACTTTTCATTATAAATGAATGCAACTCTTTACATTTTTATTTATAATCACATATCCTAAACTATTTTAGGATATTGAGTGAAAAAAATTAATCTTAGACTTGTATAATCCTTTAATAAATAGTGATACCCACACTACTGGAAAAGTGCCCTATACCCACGGTTTCAAACTGTGGGTATAGCCTATTAAACCGTGGGTATAGGCTATACCCACAATTTGATGAATCGTGGGCTCCCGAGGCGCAGGGACTTCCCTATACCCACAATTTTATAGAAACCGTGGGTATATCCCACTGAAATTTTAACTTACCCACAGTTCACCAGAACCATGGGTATAGATCTATGCCCACGGTTTATAGAACCATGGATATACATTTTTATAGATAAAATTAGATACCTACGGTTAAGTAAACCATAGGTATAGAGGGTTCTGTAGTAGCATATTTACCCATGGTTCTCAAACTGTGGGTATATATTCTTTTCCCAAAAATAGAAGCTGCCCCACTGGACAGACCCCCATACATCACCTCCCTTCTCCCTTGGACAGACCCCCCAACACATCCCCTCCCCCTTTGCATACCCCCACTCTCCCCTCTAGACAGAACCCCCTCGCACACCCCCCTTGACACCCCTAGACACCACCTAGACCCCCCCAGCCTGCACGCCCACTGCCCCCTGCACCCCCAGTACCACCTGCACCCAGAACCCCCTCCCCCCTTGACACCCCCTGCACCCCCAGTACCAACTGCACCCAACCCCCATCCCCCTGCACCCAGCCCCCATCCCCCCACTACCCCTACACCCAGGTCCCCCTCCCCCCACCTTCACCCCCACTGTCCACCCCCCCCCACCACACCCCCACTGTCCACCCCCACCTGCACCCCCACTGCCCCCCCTCTTGGACACCACCCTACACCCCCAGTACCACTTGCACCCAGCCCTGCACCCAGCCCCCTCACTACCCCCTACACCCAGGTCCCCCTCCCCCCACTGCACCCCCACTGTCCACCCCACCACCTGCACCCCCACTGCCCCCTACACCCAGCCCTCAGCCCCCACTACCCCTTCACCCAGGTCCCCCTCCCCCCCCACCTACACCCCCACTGTCCACCCCCTCCCACCTGCACCCCCACTACCCTCCTCCTGGACACCCCCTGCACCCCCAATACCACCTACACCCAACCCTGCACCCAACCCCCTAGCCTCCCACTACCCCCTGCACCCAAGCCCCCTCCCCCCCACCTTCACCCCCACCTACACCCTCACTTCCCCCCTTCTGGACACCCCCCCTACACCCCCAGTACCACCTGCACCCAGCCCCCCATCCCCCCCCACTACCCCTACACCCAGGTCCCCCCCAGCTGCACCCCCACTGTCCACCCCCACCTGTACCACCACTACCCCTCCCTCCTGGACACCCCCTACACCCCCAATACCACATGCACCCAGCCCTACACCTATCCCCCCATCCCCCTACACCCAGCCCCCAGCCCCCAGCCCCCTCACTACCCCCTTCACCCAGGTCCCCCTCCCCTCCACTTCACCCCCACTGTCCACCCCCCCCCCCCCCACCTGCACCCCCACTGCCCCCCTCCTAGACACCCCCCTGCACCCCTAGTACCACCTGCACCCAGCCCTACACCTAGCCCCTCATCCCCCCTACACCCAGCCCCCCCTACCTGCACCAAGCCCCCACCCCCTATGAAACCACTGTGAAATAATGAAAACCAGAATGAAAAAAATAGAACCACAATGCATTGTTTTTACCAGTTAAAACATAAGCAGAGCTGGCCAAAGTGTTCAAAAAAGAAAAAAGTTCTTATAAAAAAGTCCTAAATAAATTTTTAATGAAAAATCATCACAATCATTTATCTATTATTGAAGCCAAAAAAATTCTGATAGAGGATGCAAAAAATACAGCATTTCTACACTGGAGTGTGGTCAACCAAATCGGGAAACACCAATCCAACGATCTCCCTAGTTACATCCCTTGATGATAAGGAGGTTAAGAGTTCCCTTTTTCACTAAATATTGAGAGTGTGGATGGTCCTCATGGGTTCACAAATAAATTCTTTATGTTCTACTAGGACATAGTTTGTGATGAGCTCCTTAACGCTATGAGGGATTTCTTTAACCATGCATCAATGCCCTATAAAATCAACTCCAATTTTATTTCCCTGATCCTAAATAAGGAAAATTCTATGGATGTAAAGGATATCAGACCTATTGATATTGGTAATACCTTTCAAAAAATCATTAGAAAAATTATTGCTATGAGGTTAGGTCCCATTAATCATGGGTTTAGCTCTTCAAATCAGTTTGTCTTTATCCCTGGTAATAATATTTAGAACTACCTCTAAATTTGTTAACATCATGAAAATAAAGGTTAAAAATGGTAACTTTGATTTAAAGCTTGATATCTCAAAGGAATTTAATACAACAAAGTGGAGTTTTTTTAAATGATCAGAAGGTATGGACACACCCCTGCACCCCCATGCCCCCCCTAGACAGCCCCCTTAAACACCCCTATTCCCCCTAGACATCCCCCTTGCACCCCCCTGGATAGCCCCCTTTCACCCCTACAGGACACCCCTCCCCCCTAGACACCCCCTGAACAACCCTCCTGGACAACCCCCCTGGCCCCCCCCTGATAAACCCTGAACACCCCCTCCTAGACACCCCACCTGCACCCTCCCGGACATCCCTTGGACACCCCCATGGAAAGCCCCACCTAGACCCCCACCTACACCCTTCCCCTTGCCCTACAGACCCCCTGACCCCCCCCCCCCCCCGAACAGCCCTTGGACACCCCCCTAGACAAACCCTCCAAGGCACCCCACCTGCACCCCCCTGCTCCTGATAGTTTCATTCATAGTAATACAATGGTTATTGATCCACCAAACCAACAAGTTACATTTAATCGGGATTTATTTACACCAGTGCAAATTTTTACAACCAGTGATACCATTTGGAATATGATGTATAGACCTATAAATCTTGGCCAGGAAAACCCCCATTAGAGACTTTGTGAAGACTAAAAATTCCATTTAATAAGATATAATAATGTTATCAAAACATTCACTTTGATGGTGTTTAAGAACAACCTGTGTAAAATAGGGGTAACAACATGCCTTGGCAAACAAAATGTTGGGAGTCGGACAGCCTAGAAATCCAAGAGGGGAACCTGCCCAATTGTCGAACTAGATGTTTATGTTTCCTCATTCCACAATCCATCGAGACTTCTTCTTGAGAACCATAATGTTTCCATGCAACTCCTTCCACATCCATGAGATTTTCCACTTGGATCCTCAAGGTCAGATCAATACTTTGACAGATATGAAATTTCCCCATAGGGAACGACCTTCAAGAACCTCCCTAGAAAACTTAGCTTATAGAATGTGCATTGATCCCTCGACACTGCATAAGTTGATACCACCATCTACCATTAGTCTAGACATCCTCATCCACATATACCTCGGAAAATATTCCATCCCCATGAGAATACAATATGAAATAAGTCATTATCTTTTCAATATTCCCCAACACCACTTTTGAAGCCATTAGGTCCGATAACACATGAATCGTAATAGAGCTAAGGATGAAATTCACCAGCATAATTCTTCCACTTAAGGATAAAAATCGGTTCTGGTAGTTAGTAAGATGACTTTCTATTTTATTATAAACCACCTCACAATGACTGATACGTAATCTCCCTGGGGAAAAAGAAGAACCATGGTACTTCAGTGAAAAATTCCTTCATCCGCATGCTTTGTATCTTTTTTATTCCCTGTCTGTATTGAATATTAATCTTTCTAAGTCCCTAATGTTTTCGAATGGTATCTCTCCTGATGTTTTTTATTCTATTCAGGCTGTTATCAGGGTTAGTAAGGGGTCTCTTCCTCTTTGTTATATGGGAGTTCCCCTCATCACTTCCAAGATTAGAGATTCTGATTGTGTGGTATTGGAAGAGAAAATTGTTCAAAGAGTTAAAGTATGGACTAATAAATCTCTCTCCTATGCTGGGTGATTAAAAATTTTCAATCGGTTCTTTTTAGTATGAAATCTTATTGGTGTAATCACTTCATTTTACCCAAGAGATTGGTCAAATCCATTGAATACACCCTTAGGAATTTTATTTGGAAAGGTCCTTCACTGGATTCCTCTGTGGGTGGCCTGCTATTTTTTCTGTGATGGAGGTGTGGTTTGGATGGGGGCTAGAGTAATGGTTTTGTAGGCTGGTTGTTTTGGCTGTATGTAGTGGCAGTGGTTTTCTGGTGGATGGGGTGCTAGTTTGTTGTGGAGATGGGTGCGGGCTGGTGATGTGCAGGGGATGTGGTTTTTGGCTGTTGTGGTTGGTGTCTGTGGCTGGTTTGGGCTATAGTGGTTGGTGCGAGTTGGAATGTTGGTGGAAGGGGCTGGAAGGGGGACGGTGCATGTTGGAATAGGTGGTATGGGGTTGTTTTTTAGGTGGAAGGGGGTTGGTGCAGACTAAAATACAGGAGGCTGGGGGCTGGTGTGGTGGCTGGTGCGGGCTGGAGCGGCTGGTGCGGGCAGGAAGGCAGGTGACAGGGGGATGGAAGGGGGCCGGTGCGGGCTAGAACTAGTGGTTGGGGTTGTTTTACAGGTGGCATAGGGCTGGCATGAGTGTTTTGCAGGAGGCTGGGGGGTGGGGGCTGGTGTGGTGGCTGTTGTGGGATGGATTGCAGGTGGCCGCGACGTGACTATGGCGTGACCGTGGCGTGACCATGGCATGACCGCGGTGTGACCACGGCGTGACCACAACATGACCACAGAAAGACCGTGGCCTGATCACGGTGTGACCACAACATAACCGCGGAGTGTTGTCCCAGTCCTGCAACATCCGTGGGGCAACAACTTCTGACCAGGAGAAAAGGGAGTGGGAGGAGGCAAGGCAATATTCTGGCTGTTGCCCCGCCGACAGAAATTGTGATTACTCAGTCTCAACATTGATCACAAGACTCATGGAATACTATCACAGAGCTGATCATTCATCAGATTCCCCATTGTTGTAGAAATCTCCTACTACACTATATGGGGTGTGTGTTGTTTACTGGTCTCATAGAGAAAAAAAGATAATGTAGAATCATTTTCTCTACAAGGGTCAAAACACTCATCCGATCATTGGGATCATAAAAATATCAAACTCTGAAGAACAATTTTCCAAATACAAATATAATTATAAAAGTATTATCAAGTCTTCTTATTGTCCAAAATTTACTATGATGTCCCTCGAGCACTTATATGGTCTTTTTAGAATACAAGTAGAAAGCTTCACCCTCATCTCCAATGTTGTCTACAAGTGACTAAATATTTTCACGAGAGACTCAATCAAGAGATTTGATACCCGAGGGCCTCCCTCCCCATTAACTATGGGTGGGTAATGTATCTAAAAATATATCTAGGTACCATACATCAAATTCCGATAGGACTACGAACCGCCGTAAGGTGTCGTCCTGAAGCGGGGCCAAATCACGACATTACCACGGCGTGACCGCAGAGTGACCATGGCGTGACTACGGCGTGACCGCGGTGTGACCGCGACGTGACGACGACATGACCACGGCGTGACTGCGGAATGACCGCAGTCAGTTGGACTGGTCCAGTGACATCCGCAGGGAAACATATTTTGACCAGGAGCAAAGGGAGCGAGAGGAGGTGGGGAAACATTCCGGCCGTTGCCCCACCGACAAAAATTGTGATTAGTCAGTCTCAACATTGATCACCAGACTCATGGAATACTATCACAGTGCTGATCATCCATCATATTCCCCATTTTTGTAGAAATATGAAACTACACTATATGAGGTGTGTGTTGTTTACTATTCTCACATAGAAAAAAAAGATAATGTAGAAGCATTTTCTCTACAAGGGTCAAAACACTCATCAAATCATCGGGATCATAAAAATATCAAACTATGAAGACACTTTTTCAAATACAAATATCATTATAAAAGTATTCTCAAGTCTTATTATTGTCTAACATTTACTATGATGTCCCTCGAGCACTTAGATGGTTCTTGTAGAATACAAGTAGAAAGCTTCACCCTCATCTCCAATGTTGTCTATAGGTGACTAAATATTTTCATGAGAGACTCAATATGGAGATTTGCTACCTGAGGGCCTCCCTCCCCATTAACTATGGCTGGGTAATGTATATAAAACTCTATCTAGGTATCATACATTGAATTCCAATAGGACTGTGAACCGCCACGGGGTGTCATCCTAGAGCGGGGCCAAATCACAGTTTTACCGCGGCGTGACTGCGGAGTGACAGCGGCGTGACCACGGAGTGACCGCGGCGTGACCAGGGAGTGACCGCGGCGTGACCGCGGAGTGACCGCCGTGGCGTGACAGCGGCGTGACCGCGGCGTGACCGCGGTGTGACCGCGGCGTGACCGCGGCGTGACCGCGGCGTGACCGCGGCGTGACCGCGGCGTGACCGCGGCGTGACCGCGGCGTGACCGCGGCGTGACCGCGGCGTGACCGCGGCGTGACCGCGGCATGACCGCGGCGTGACCGCGGCGTGACCACGGCGTGACCGCGGCGTGACCGCGGTGTGACCGCGACTTGTTGGCCTAGTCCAGCGACATCCGCAGGGTAGCATCTTCCATCCAGGAGCGAAGGGAGCGGGAGGAGGTAGGGAAACATTATGGAAATCACCCCACCAGCAGAAATTGTGATTAGTCAGTCTCAACATTGATCACAGGACTCATGTAATACTATCACAGATCTGATCATCACTATTCTTCAGGGCACAATATGTTTGAAAGTTGAAAGTCTGACAAGGGGAATTTAGTATTTTTCTACAGAGATTGACAGGTCAATCTAGAGAACCCAATTATCATGAGTCATTTACTGGTCCTTTTCCAGATGAGTGGAATTCCTTGGAAAAACAAAACTGTGTGGGGTGGCTCTAAGAAAGAACAAAATCTTCATAGAAGAACCGATGTGAAGATTCACCCTGTTACTAACATTGTATTAGATAACGAAGGTAGCTTCAGACAATATCAGGTATTTATTTTGGGGATATTGTTGTATTTAGGGTTGTGTGGAACTCCACTCAGGGTATGTGATAAGGGAATAACTATCTTGCCCCCGGTTGCAATCCGCTAACAAATCCTAATCACTTCCATGAGGTCAATGAAGGTTTTATTGGGAATTTCAAACCAAACTATCTAGTGTATGATAGAGTATTTTTGGCACCATGGTATTTCTATAGTTGCATTGGGATAGAGTCTAATAATCAACTCCAAAAAATGTACAGTATCTCATGATCTATTATTACATTATCAATTTGGTTATGAATGAGAATTTCCATTTATTAATCTCAATGCATTATCATTTCACCACCTTTTATACCCATACCATTTTCAGAATCAATATATATTGCATAGTATCCCATATATACTAATTATAAATTCCAATGTCCTTGATCCTTATTCATGGGAATTCACAATTTATTTCTAGACATTCTAAATCCCTCCCTAATTATCCTTATTTACAAGGCCTTCCCATGGTTTAGACATAGACTCTGACATTGGAATACTAGGATGAACTAAGGTGGAAGGGCTATACCCACGAGCGGGAACAAGTGTATGGGCATCAAGGAATCACCACTCGGGAATGATTTCCCCCATAAACAATTAATTAAAATAGAAGTAGAAAATAAATAAAATTTTGGAACGAACCATCTATATGTCGGACATCCATGCCAAAGGAAAAAGAAAATAAACATAAGCAACACAACAAAAGTAGAAAAAAATGGAACACACTATCAATCCCTCAACTACCCCGATCTCCCTCCCCTACAAAGAAAACCACGTAGCCACCTCCAGTGCCCTTCTGGCCCCCTTCGCAGAATATAAGTACCCTATGTCCATAGAAAGTGGTAAAAGGCCTAAGTGGATGATGCGATAAAGAAAATAAAATAAAAACTCAACTACAACATACCTGTCTCCTGTGATTAAACAAGTTACCACCCAACATATAAGAACCACAAAGCCTCATGGGTCTAATAATGTTCCTTCAAGAAAGGGAGAAATATATCCAAGATTCAAAATGATATTTTCAAATAGTATAGTCCTATTAATTAAGAATCACTCTTCCTATTAATGGTATATAATCAGTCTGGCTTGAGTGTCAACGCCTCATGGGTCCTTCCCCCTGGAAACCCCCCCCAGCACACCCCTCCCCCTTGTACACCCCTACCCTCTACCCTCTTCCCCATCACCATCCCCCCTGAATACTTGTAAACCCTCCCCCCTCACCCAACATACCCCCTTCCCCCTGGACAGACCCCCCAACACATCCCCTCTCCCTTTTCACACCCCCAATCTCCCCTCTGGATAGAACCCTTTTGCACACCCACCTTGACACCCCACTCTTGGACCGGCCCCCTCCCCCTGCACCCAAGCCCCTCCCCCCCACCCCCTGTACACACCCCTTCCCTCTTCCCCAGCACCCCTACCCTCTTCCCCAGCACCAGACCCCCCGAATACTTTTAAACCCCCCCTTACCCAGCACACCCCTCCCCCCTCTTCCCACAGCACACACCCCTGCCCTCTACCCCACCCCCACCCTCCCCGGAACATTCCCTGTCCTCTTCTCCAACACCAGTGAGTGGGATTCTCGTGTCATTATAGACATAGATTCAGTAGGATTCTTCCCATGTTTCCCAGATTTGTCACCCTTGTATTTCCCAGACATATGCATTATGAAAAGGTGTTTGTATAGGTAATGTTTCTACAAACAGTTCCTATGTAAGCATTGATAATCTAAGAACTAATAGTGTAAGCACTACTACTGTAGTGATGTTAGTATAAACATTACTACTGTGAATACTACTCCTGTAAGAAATGCTAGTGTAATGTTGCTACTAATGAAGCCAAATGTGTAAATATGTAAACTTTTCCAATGAAAACATTATTGTAAGTATGGGCTGGTAGTGTAAGCACTCCTAATATAAAGGTTACAATATAAGTCGTGCTAATGTAAGCAATGATACTTAACCCCTGCTAGTCTTATTCTAGTGATAATAATATAAATATGTATTTGAACCAGTTTTTGATGGTGTCAAATATTGTAATATTGGGATTGATCATCAATTTCCTTTCATTTAATGCTGCTACTAAAAATAACCAAACCTGCATAATAGGATTGGTAAAATTATTAGATGTTTTATGTTATAGAAATTCAAATATTAAATAATATAGGAGTAATAATTTCCTAATATTTTAGCTCTCATAAGTTGTAATACCAAAAAATGGTCATCTTTTCCTTTTTTTAAAAATCTTGCATGACATAGTCATATATGTTGATATCAAAACACCCTTGTTTTCTTGTTTCCCTACACATGTACAAAATAGAATTAATATGATTACAATACAAATTTAAAGGTGTTTAAACTATATTCATAATTCATTTCCATAGTATAAACTAGTTGTAGAGTTCATTATACATACACATTCATTTGAATAAAAATTGAAAAGGGTTTCTTTTATTGTGCTATGAGCAGTTTGAATGTAATATTCATTGTATTTTAAACAATATACACAAATAGATTACTAAATAAAATTATAGACAGAAAACAACCATGATAATTCTTTGAAGACACATGTAAAAAACACACCTTAGAGAAACATACCTTCCGGAAAGACAAGATCCTTAGAATCCCATACCTGCAACCCAACTGAAAATAACATCATGAAACCAAACACATTCAAATATCTAGTTATACATGAGCTTATAACATTTCCATGAACACTGAGTTGCGTAGCCAAAAAACACAAAAGTGAAAAAAAAGAAACCATGGCTGTATAAAAATAATTACCTTGCATACTTTTTTTCCTCTAAATCTCAGTTGTCCATCACGAAAATCATGGTTCAGGGCATTGATAAGATCAAATAAACTGTCACAATATTTCAGAAATCCTAAAAAATCATTGAATTTTTTTATTAAATGATAACCAAAAGAAACACATGATTATTTCTATATTCATGAGATTATAACATGTTCCATGTTTTACACAAAGTGTGGGATTATATCTGATCTGGAATTATTTTAAAAAATATCTTGTGTAACTTCATAAACCTAGAAAACCCCAATGGATAGTAAAAAAAATTCAAGATTACATGCAAGAATTCATTGAGCTGGCCTAACTTTATTATTATTGATCATAGGCTTGTATTGGAAAGGCGGAGAAAATAAAATCATCTTGGAAAGATAATAATGGCATCATATCACATGTTCTATATTTTACTTTATGATAAATTTTACATAATGATTGGGTAAGGCCAATACTTTGTATCATGAAACTACCATACAATTGAGCATTCAATTCAATTTCTTTACATGTAATTTCATTACATAAGGTTCCATTAATGATCATTCTATCCCCTGCACCCAGCCCCCTCTCCCCCCTGCACCATTCTTACAAAGCTACCTATAACCCAAAAAAAATCTCTAGCATGTACCATATCATTCAGGGACTTGGGATCTCAAAAAACCCAACCAGTTCAATCAATAGAACAACTTCAGATTTCACAAAATGCAAATTTTAGAAATAACAACTAAGAAATATATTCCTTTTTTACCTAAATTAATTTAGACCTTTCAATTCAATAATTTATGAAAAATAAAGAGATAATAAATGGAATCCAATGTCACAATATGGGATATCATTTAGAGCTAAGTATTCTATGGTAGTAAGGGAATCACTTACCCATATGCATGAATAAGGATTCTAATGTTATCTTTATGTAAATTCATGCACAAATTTAGGAAAAACATTGCAGAAGAAAACAAATTGACCATTATCATGCATACAAAAATTCAATTCAAGTTTATAAAGTACATACATAAGTCTCCCTACTAAGTCAAAAATGGAGGGGATTAATATCCCCTCCATCACCAACATCCCCATCCCCATGTCCACGCCCATCATCATCAACATCATCATCATCATCAACAACAACATCGTCAGTAGCCTCATCACCAATAGCAGCATCAACAACATCCTCATCACCAACAACAGCATCAATAACATCCTCACCACCAACAGATCTATCACCACTACGACCCTCATTGGCATCACCCGAAGCATCATTTAAAGAGCGTATTGACGCCATATATTATTCAAAAGTAGCAACGATCTCTGAGGGAAGCGATTGACTCAAAAATTCCATAGCTTTCATGAAATGTTCGGTCATCAACTTACTTCTTTCACGCTCCTATAAAACTATTTTCTTTTCCTCAGCTAATTTAGGATGAGTGATTTCTATCTTAGAGGTCTGGGAGGCTTGATAGGAGCCCGATGACGACCAATACATAGTGGGGATGATGTTTTTCCCTGGTCGACATCATACTCTCCCTGGGTTCTCCTCACCTAATACTTGACTTAAATGATCATGTGGCCCAAATTTATCTTCCAATCAACAATATAAACCATAATTAAAAAAGGGATATATACTATAGAAAATAAAACTACTAGAACATAAAAACATAATAGTTAATTCACATTTATATTGAAAGTTCCTTTATTTTTATAACCAATTTCAACCCTTTCAGTATCAGAGATAAAATTATTACCTCTATCCTATAAAGGAATGATCAACAAGGTAAACCATAATGGTACAAGAAAGTTTTCATGTCTATGATATAGTGGTATATGTCATTATAGTTGAACTAAGGGAGAGATAAAAAAGTTTTTCCTCCCTTAGGTGTAACATAAAAAAAATCAACTTTTAACATTAAAAAACACCCTTAAACATGGGTTATTTCATTTAAAAAGAAAGGTAGAGATAAAAAGATTCATCCATCATCAAAAATATTTTAAACGATACCCATATTCAGGTAATTTAATATTTTCCATGGGTAAAATTTTAATTCAAAGAGGGAAAAAATTTAAAGAAAACCACTTCATCTCCAATAATTAATGAAAATCATTTAGATAATTTTTATCAAACAATAATGGGTATAAAATATTGGTATAAATATACTAGAAGATGAATTTAATAAACTAAATCACTTCATGATTTTTTTAATAAAATAAATACCTAGAAATACCTACTGCATACAAAGTGGAACAAGTCTCAACAAGAATATTAAAAAGGAAAAGGTCATTTTGGTAAAATAAATGAATTTAAAATCAATTGAAAAATAAAATACACATTATTAGATTAATATCGAACACTAAATTTTACACACACCGTGATTAGGGTTCTAATAAGAAATAAAAATGAGGGAAATTGAAGTGAAATGACTAGGGGAATCTCCCTTGGGATTTAGGTAATGCCTTCTGTATCAAATTTCATCAATTACTATATTGGATTCTTATGGCTTACCCTAATTTAATTTTTAATGATGATTTAACTGGATTAGACTTGATCTATTTGGTTTGAATACCTCCATCGTAAGCTATTGGTTATAGTACTACCATTCTTCTAAATGTCAAGGATGGTTCCTTGAGTTTAGACTAGAAGAATGGATTAGGAAGAATGGAAAGGCTCACCTATGTGTTTTATTGAGATACAATTCTATATTTAGACTTCACGTAACTTTTTTCAAGTAACTCAAATAATTAAACAGTCATAATTAAAAATCATATATCATTTGTCATAATTTTAATTTAATTAATATTTACCCATTAATTATAGTCAAATATTAACATGGTAAATCAAATAAAATAATTTAATAAATAATGAACATCTTAAATAAAATAATAATAGTTTATAAACTTCTTTGAAATCTAAAATTCTCATTTTTTATAATAATTTTATAAAAAAAACATTATTAATCAAATAATTTCTTAATTCTCTAATATTTATTTTCTCATATTATTTCCCTTCATTCAACCACCAATTAATTTTTTTTATTTTTAGGAAGACCACATTTATGGGTATTTGTGTTAACCCACATAAAAAGATAAATCTTGACATGAAATTAAATTATATTGGGCATCATTAGACCAATCTAAAAAAATTAAAATATTGGAGTCTTTCACCCTATATAATCTATATGTAATATAACTTACCCTATTTTTTTAATCATCTTTAATGAGGTCCTCAAAGATATTGACCATCTTGTCCTAGGTCTTGATAAAATCTTCCATATTAATATTCCCTTCATTAAATACTCCAGGAAAAAATTGATATTGTTTCTTGATCCACTATTTTTATTCCTCATATGTATCAAATTCTATCATTTGATTTTATATTCAATCAATATCCTCTGGTGAAGGATTGATGGTCAATGTCTCTATATATTCCTTAGAGTATATAATATGATCCAAATTATATTTTGGATCAGTTCCGTATTTTAATCTATAGTCCAACTAAAAACCCTTAAATATGTTTACTCTAGTAGAATTCTTTCCCTTAGAGAAGATTTCAGGTTTAAGCTATTTGTATGTTATTATCTTCGACAATTGGAGTTAGGTAAACTTATATATTATCCTACCTACATATTATCCTTTCATTCTCAGTTTCTATTTGATCTTCAAAGGACACTAAATCTTCCTTAGGAACGTCACTTAGAATAGGGTGTCTAGGCTTAAGGGATTATTTCTCCATCCCCTTAATGATAGTAAATGTTCCCATTGATATTATTACTATAGGTTTTGGAAAAGATAATAATCCTTACACCTCTATAACTTCTTCCCTTATTTATACATTTTTTTATCATTTGATGGTTTTTTTATTCAAATTACATTTATTCTTCAGACAAGGGTAATAAAAAATACATATATTGAGGATATTACACCCCATAATGTTGGTGAGAATACCAAACCTATCATATCTATAGGTAGAGGATCTTATGCCCCAATCCCATGGGGTAAATTTCTAACCTTTCCTAGGAATGGTGAGAGGAAATTATTCCCTGATGTAAATTTATCATCAAGGAGAGATTCTATTTACCAAGAATTATTAATAGATAATCCTATTTACTATAATTCTGATATGATCGATCATGATAGATTCGGCACATGCCACATATATATCTTCAGAAGTAGCTCCACCATCATGTGCAATGTGTAAGGTCACTTTTAAGGTACTGGTTATATATAAAAATATAATCCTGAATGAAGATTCTGGGTCACCATATAGTCTTGGTATAGGTATACAATGTGTTCCCAAGTTAAACATCATATATACCTTAGGAAATTGATATCCCATGTACAAAACCTAAAAATGGGAAGTATAAATATGACTATAATATGTGTGGAGAGGTGAACATGGTGTGTAGGATCCATAGGGATAGTTGGTAGGTTCTCAATCTTCATAGGTCATGTTCTATCAAGGAAAAATGGAATGTGGTATTAAACTTCATTGTTTGTGAGGCTACTCGGGCTTCATAGGTGTATAATCCCTATACACAAAAAAATATCTAGATAAGGGTAACATATTGTATGATTTAACCACACAATGTGTGGTATTTAACATTTCCCAGAATCCTTATCTATTGTACCTACCAAAGTACATGATGTGTGTTCTTTTGAACTATACGCCATGTAGTTGGGTTCTAAGATCTAAACATTACTCTAGTACTCTATTTATTTCTAATCCCTCTTATTTTTATTCATATATCACTTGAATTTCCTTTGGCTATGCTAAACATGATAATGCCACCTATGTAAAGTGGTTTCTATCCTTTGGTACCTGGATTGATGATTCGTATCACAATCTTGTCGATGTGCATATTGTTATTAGTGAAGAAACCCCAAATCTAGACTCCCCTATACCATTTTATCTTATCCTATAATCCATCCTCATGCTATAATACTATATAGAGAACACACAATGTAAATATATGGAACCTATTTTAATTGTGCAATAAAATCAATCTGTGATATTAGTTGAATCATCAGCTAAAATCTAAAGTTAGTGATGAACATGTAAAGAATGGTGGGAGAAATAGAAGAAACCAAAATAATGGAAGGGATGATCCTGTATGATCAGAAATAATCCATATTATCATACAATAAGTAAACAAAGAAGTAATTTCTAGTCCCAATATCAGTTATCCCAATATCATAATTTCAACCAAATATCATAAGTTAAAAAGGACATCTACTACCTGAATATTGAATCAATTTAAAGAAAATTATTCCATGTTAAAATTTAGAAAAAATGGGGATACATCCATATATATAAATTCCCTACCATGATAGTGAAATGATGTTGATTTGATTATACTTCACAACCAAGGTACTTTTATCGAAATCACTAAAAAACTAATATTTCTTCCCTAATTTTTCATCACCACCAAGCCCTCGCTCCATCTTCTTCTTCCTCTCCCTCTAAGGATCATGTGGTCATAGAACAAATAACTGTAGGGAGACTTCACAATATGGATTAAATAAATAAATTCATGGGTTTCTCAGTATAATAACCAATTAATTAAATAATTAAATCAATTAATTAATCATCTCATGATATAAAACAACCAAGAGTCCCAATTAAAACGAATCTTAAGCCATGAATATGGTAAAATTCACATTTCAGATTCAATATCTATCTTGTTTTCTCAATATGAGACTCTATTTAAGATATATAAGAAACTTTAAAAAACATACAATGCATGGACTAAAAATAATATAGTTTATTTTTATATTATTTATGAAGGTTCTTGACACTCTATTTTATATGAAAAAGCAGACTTGGGGTAATAATCACAATATGAAACCAAAGAAACCTTCAATTTTTTTTGTGAAGTTGCATATATAGTAAAATTACCTTTTTACCCCTAATAATGTCTTAATACTTTTTTTAAACATAAAATTCATCTAAGTATCATTTGATGAAAACTTATTTCAATATACCTCCCTATTGGTTTCCACTACTTGCATAACTACCCCTATCTTAGAGTCTGTTAGAATGGATTTCTATAAAGAGATGGGTCACTCTATAATAGTAATTCTAGAAACTCGTGAACAAATTCCTACCCTATTCTGTGAATTACGTGTAGACCCCCTCTCACTAAAAAGAGTGGTATCATTAATACCAGGCAAAAATCATTACAGAGGAGGCTAGTGAGATTCTCTCTCCCCTCACCCCACCCCATGAGGGATAACTACTACCAAAATATCCTTCCCCCTGAGTGAGGAAAAATTTAACCTAGGATTTCTTAAAGGATCCTCCATTACTCCATGCCATCATGGGATTAAAAAAAAATATCAAATTTCCTTTCTATATTAACTCCTATAATATATCTGAAGGAGGATTAATAGATCCCCCATCCCAAATGAGAATCCTAGACTTACTACACCATAATTAGTTGGTGAATTCACTACAACACTAGTAAACATATTCTAAGGGGCTCCCTTCCACCCCTTTCTCTCTTGACAAATCCACCACCTAGCTCGTGAAGCTGTGGAAGAGCCTCCATCCTTAGCTTCAGAAAAATAGCAGATAATTCTAATTCATGCATTGAATTAGTAATAAACTCTATAGGACCATCAACATTCATCGACAAATGGAAAGGAAGTATATATCAAACCACTATATGAATTTTGAGACATCAATCCATGTGATTCTCCAAAAGGTCAAAGTGATGAAAATACATAGTATTACCTTCATAAACAATCTTAGGGATAAGAATATTACCATAATCAAAACTAAACTAAATGAAATATCGGAGAGTTTGATATAGTCTTGATTAAATACATAATCTAGCCCGAATGGGTTGCTTCCTTGTCATTTCCAACTCATCATCCTATAAGAACACCCTGAATGCATCACCAAAATGCTTAAGAACTCTAAAGTTATTAGAATAGAGCTGAATTATAGGGATGGAAATAAAGAAAATTCAAAAGGAATATATTTCAATGCATGAATCAACAGATTACAACACATCAGAAAATAACATAGAGGCAAAAAAACATGAAAGATATGAGACCAAACGACCCCAAATTCCTCTTCATCCACTTATCTAATAGAAAAAGAGTGGGTCCTAATGCTCCCTAGCATCACCTTTTTTCTCCAAACCTCACTCTAGGTTCACTTGTTGATCAAAAACATATGTTGAAGTCTGTCATAAGCTTTATATTGAAAGTAGGATAAGTTTGAGAGATGATATCTCAAAAAACCAACTCAATGGAAGAGATATCAACCACTGGAAAAACAAGGAGAAGAGATTTCATACCTTGTTGCTGGAGCTGGGGGCAGGGAGGCAGAGGCTGGAACGAGACATTTCCGAAGTTGGGGATGTTGAGGCGGACGCGAAGGCAGGGAGGAGAGGGAGCCGAGAGGGGGGACGTCGCTGGAGCTGGGGGAAGGGAGGAGAAGGATGGGACATTGAGGCTGAGGCGAAGGCTGGGAGGGAGGTCGGGAGTGGAGGTGGAGGCCGAGGAGATGAGGAGATGGTCGGGACTCGGTGGTCAGATGGCCGAGAGGAAGAGGTCAGCGAGGGGAGGAGAGGGCCAAGTGGCAAATGTTGGATGGCCAGGAGGCGGTTGTCAAGGAGGGGAGGAGAGGGCCGGGAGTCAGGGAAGCGAGGAAGAAGAAGAGGGCGATGGAAGCGAGGGTAAGGAGGAGCATGATGGAAGAGTGGAGGAGCGTGATGAAAGGGGGATGAGGTGAGTGATGGTATTTGGGGAATTAGGTATAAGTTTCCCACATATTTATTAATTCCGTGATAATAGATAATAAAAAAAGAGATATCCCAATGGTTTTTCTAAACTGTGGGTATAGATGCATGGGGAAAGATCCCCTTTCCAGTAGTACCACTTTATATGATAACAAAATATAACCATTTACATTTTTATTTACCATCACACATTCTAAACTCTTTAGGATATTTAGTGGAAATCAAATTAACTTTATATTAGTTTAACCCTTTATTTGTTAACTTTGAACTATTTTAAGCCCAAACATACTCCCACTATCCACCTAGGAAATATATTCTTTTTATAATATCTTACTAAGATACACAAACCCTTTTGTGTTTTAGAAATAACACCTATTTATTTTTTATGATAATTTTTAACAAATAAATTTATGTTTTCATATCATATGTTTTATTCTATGTGTTTTTAAACTTTTCATTTGAAAAGAATACTTTCTTAAAATATACCACCTATGGGTGGAAGAACGAAAATCCCTCATATTTTAACAATTATTTGGATAAAAATTTTATCCTGGATAAAACATTTTTATCAATATATTCCTCTCAAAAAAATTTAGGGAAATTGATGAATCATAAACCATATGTATACATTTTATAATCTAATGTTGTTCATAAAAAATCTTTTTTATTTAACATATTATCTTTTCACATAAGATAAATGAGATAAATATACACATATTTTAATTAGATTCATTTGAGATTGATATAATCCTTTATATTTAAATCCACTATGTAGTAATTATTTATTTAATCTCATGAATATAAACTATCATATCAATCAATCATTCCTTTTATTTTGAACTCATGTATATTTACAACACTTTTTAAAAAATACCTTCGATATCAAATACCATTAAAAATCAGAAAATTAATTTCTATAACATCTATAGAAATTTCATGGAGTTTCTTAAACTACTTTAGTTATTTTAATAATCTATCATATGTAATTATTAATCTTACCAAAAGACCCTAGGATTTAATGACCTATATTATCTTCTTAAAGAAACATTGTTAAACTTTTTAATCAAATTTTATTCTTCCAATTATAACTTTTACCTACTTATATATATAGTAATTTAGAACCTAGATATCATATTATTAATACATACATATTCCCAACACATTGATAATATTGGGTAAATGTTTTTTTAATTAAATCATAACATCATAACATTTATATACATGAAAATAAGATAAATTACCTAACCAAAATAATCCATTTTCCCCCTTTAAAAATCATATTATATAATTAAAAAAATCATAATCCATGTGTGTTGAAAAAATAATCATAATTTATTTTAAAAAATACTATTTAAATTATCTTATAAATATCTAAATGAGATAAAAATACACACCTTATAACAAGTTTATACAAGCTTGGAGTATCTAAGTTTTAAACACAACAACTCCTTTACTTCAATATTTAATTTTTTTTCATCTTTTATCCTTGTGTATATTTAAAAATCTTCATAAAATATACAATTGATATCATATATCTGTCAGAATAATAGAATTAATTTCTATTACCAAAAAAATTTTATGGAAACATTTAGTCCCATCAAGTCATAAACATATTCAATGATATTGAATAACATTTGAAATACCCAATCATATTGAGTATATGATATTGAAAATCCTTAATTCATTTCTATACCCAATCATACTGAGTACATGAGTGGATACTAAGATTCCTTTGGTCATTTTTCATCTAATGCTCGAATCACTCAATACTTACATAAGTATCTAGATTCACTTGTTGAATAATTTTAGCACTTGGTTACTTAGGGTGAAACTTTTCCATTATATTGAATTTTCCACAACAACTTTTCTTTAAACCTAAATCTTGCTTAAAAACTTTTCTTAAGTTACCAGTCTTATAAGCTACTTAAATTAAGATTCTTCTTATCATGGGTTGATAAAAACATTTACCTTGATAATGATGTATATATTATCTATAACATAATCATTTATCATATGGGTATCGTGTATTATTAACAATATAATAAGGACTTTTAGTAAATGGTCTCCTACTAAAATGATGACCCTTTTGTGCATCATATCTATTAGTAATCCAGGATCCATATTTCACTAATTAATGAGTCTAATTTTGTGTTACTCTATCCACCAAGATATATAGGCAGGGAATCATCTCAATCATATCATATATGACTCTTGTGTTGTTTATTGGACAACTATTTTACCAATCCATTATATGGATAAAACCATTCCTCTGATAATCTATTAATATTATGGTCTGTCGGTAAGTGTAACCTGAAGAAAATTATAATAATAGGATAAAAAAGGATAATACAGTGGAATACAGATCTTTCATGACCCAACTAATGACATTCTGATGTTACCTATCCTTGCTTGCCTTACACAAGATAATCTAGGGTCACCCGACTTTTGCAAGATCTACCTGGTTGGATGATCGAGGTCTTGAAAAGTGTCATTTTGGAAGGAATATAACACTTAATATTTTAAGGGGATTTTATTCTCACCATCTTATCTCATGTCATTTCCTATATGTATTCATTAATTTAGTGATTTTAGTTTATAATCATATTCCTGGCACCAAATAAGTTTTTCCAATCCATATTTATTTGTAAATCTTTTCACAAACCACAGTTTTGTGTTACTCATCAAAAAATAGAAGTCAAACATATTCATAAATATCTAAATTCATTATATGCATAAGATATATGTACTCTTCTTATAGAGGTTTATAATTATATAAGATTGAAAATATCCATATTAGTATGTTTGGAGCGATAAATAGTCAATCTCATTTACATTCCTAGATAAGTCATAAGTCTCCAGGTAAGTTGGTTGTCCGAACCCAAGTCCCTCTACTCAGGGATACTTTATTTAATAGAGAATTCAACTTATCATAAATTTAACACCTAATATGCATAAACTGCATTCAAAAAATAAATTATAGATCCTAACCCAAATAAAAAACTAGGGTCAAGGTAGATGAAGAACTAAATTTGTAATCATACTTAGCATGAAATGAAAGGATCTATCTAGAAGTAGTTTAAAAATTAAACTAAAACATAGAAAATAATCACATTTCTTAAAACATTTAATAAACATGAATATAACATGGAATAAATAATAAATAAATTAACAATTCAAATATTTAAACATGAGATAAATGTTTATTAACACTTCATAAATAAAATATAATTATAAAATTTTTATAATTTTAGCTTTAAATTATGGGAATTCCATAAATATGAACATAAAAATTTCATATTTATTATAATATAAACTATTTCATATTCATAATTATATGGAATATTATTTTAAATACATGATATTTTTGAATCATAAACATTTTTATTATCTAATTTTCTATTATTTAAATATTTTATATAATCTAATATCACATATTTAATAATCATTTAAACTCTAATAAAGTAAATAATCCAAACCTTTTTGATGTGGTTTAAATACTGTTCCAAATAAGGTCCCTTTAGTTTGAACAATTAAAATTAATTAATCATGATGAATTCATAATTTAAATATAAACTAATTTATATTTTGAACTTATTTCATAATTTATAATGATTTTATAAATTATCACTTATTATTCTTAAATAAAAACTTTTATTTCAAGATCATAATCCATTCCATATAATCTGTTTAAAAGGTATTTCAAATATTAAAATTTAATATATGGGAATAAAACATTTTATAAACATTTATTTAATTAATTATAAACCATTTATAAATAATTAGTAAATTTATAAATTCCTTATAAATTAAAAATTCCAAAAATAACTTTTAATATGATTTATAAACACTTGATAAATAATTTAAATCAATTTATATGTTAGAAACAATTATTAACAAAAATAATTTTTTTACCCTTATGTAGAATCACTATTATACGTAAGGGTATACTCCCTCTAAAATTACGTATACTATATATATAAGGGTTTATGGAATTGAGCCCTAAAAAAATCATACTATGTAATGGTACTAAACTATTAAATTTATGTTAACCCTTCACATAAAGGTAAGACACAAATTACCCTTACGTGAACTTATTTACATAAAGGTAAGACACTACATGACAATATAACCATGTGAAGAATTTTATGAAACTTTAATAAATCCTCAGATACCTTTTGTGAACATGAAAACCCTGACTGCATCAAGGTAGATTTTAGTAACCCTTATGCAGCTTTAAAACCATTGAATAACCTTTACGCAATAAACTTTATGGTGCTTTAGGAAATCTTCAATTACCCTTATATGAACCCTTTCATGTAAGGTTAATTAACATGGTACCTTTACCTGACCACTCGTGTAAAGGTAACACCCTGGTAACCCTTACATAATTTATCTGTGTATCGGTAATTCCTTGGTTACCTTTATGTATCCTTTCTATGTAAGGGTAAACCGTTTTTCTGGATTTTTGAAAAACCTAAAAATTTATAACATGTTGTTGTTTCTTATTCATTTCAATAAAAGTTATCATAGATCTAAAACATGGGATCTCTCTGATTCCACTAAAGTGTTTTGGATGATTCCAATAATGATTATTAGATCATGTGAATGTGATTTAAACCCTAGTTCAATGATCTTCCATGCAAGATAAATGAAACTGAATATAAAACTAAAATGAATAAATATTTTAAATGGAATAACTTACACCAAATAGCATCTACATCATCTCAATCACCATCTCATGGGAATGAGAGAGATCACTAAATTTATCCAAAATACATCGTCTCTCTGAAGGTATCCATGGGTTGAGTAAAATCAAAGATTTTATGTGTGAGATTATCCATCCTCCATGATGTTCTAGAATCTCATGAATAAAGGAGGTAGAAGGAGATATATTCAAGATAAGGGAGTTTTGACCAAGCATCATTTAAGCACCACCCTTGCAAATATCATATGGTTATATTATTTATAACCCTCAAGGATTCTACTTGGTCCATTGTATTTACTCCCACATTTATAATGTATGAGTAAATGTTGCTTTGACTATCTCATGAAACCCATGTATTAATAGTAAAATCCTAATCCCTTACACCTTATTTTACAAATTAATAAATGATATCTATATGTGAGTTTGAACCATTAAAGTATTAAAACACTTAATATTTTATTTTTTATTCAATTAAAGACAGTGGAATTCATGAAATATCATTTCATGGATGCATCTCGATATATCTACCATAAAATATATTTCATAAATGTCTTATGTAAGTATTAATCCCATGAATATGAATTTAGGGAATATATTGCCTTTATTATATTCACCATAGAATCATCGCGTGATAGTGTGAATGATTCTCACTACTTACATCATTTACCATTGATCGCAACATGATCTCCTTTAGAGCTTAAAGGATTCTTTTAGTTATCCCAGGGACTCGAGAGGGAGGAGGAGGATAAATGTTATCTATTATTGATATTTTTATTAAGAGTTTTCTCTCTATGGTTTTAGGGTATTCTCTCTAAATAATGTGCACAAAAAATTTCCCATCTAGAAATGATATAAAAAAGTTTATATATATAAGTTAGAGAATTGGTTATTTCACTTGGGCACTTATATAATCTCTTAATCCTTATAAAATCCCATTTCAAATAATAATAATAATAAATTTTTTTTAACATGAGCTAAACTCATAGATTTTAAATATAATCTCCTCTATAGCCTCAACTCAATCCATCAAAACTCCTCAGCATTTATCAAACCTTCAATAATATATATTTATTTAAATAAATAAATATTAATATATTATTTATTAAATAAATATTTATGTGATCATCACAACTTGAATAATTATTTTTCATCATAACATGAGAATAATATTTAATCTAATACTAAATTTATATAGAATTTAAGTGAGGTTTTGAATAAACTTAGTTTGTAACCCTATATACCTATTTCTTCTTGGAAATAGTCTTACTTATTGGATGTCTAAGATAAATGTCTAATACTATTCTAAGGAACCCATATAGAAATACATTAATGTCACAATAAAAAAAACATCATAGTAATTCTCACTGTGTAATATAATACCTTTATCTCAATATCTATTCAAACATGTTTCATTACTAATGGAATCAACCTATATGCTTGATATATCTTTATTTGACTTTCCTGAAATGAACATGTTGATAAAACCGCCATGGCCATGGAATTAATTAGAAAATTTCATCCCAATAAAAGAGCCAAATATATTTACTTCTTTTAAATTATAAGGGAATTTTTTTTATTGAATTATTCATTAATATCATATCACTTGTGAGACACCCAATGTATCCTACTTCACTACAAGCATATATCTTCATGGTTTTCATAAATATGTCTAAGTGAAATATGGATGATATTCATTAATAATAATATAAATTCTAAGTACTAATACACACATAATTAGATAATAATATCCAATAACACATATAAAATTCATAATACCTATGAGTGGGTATTTTTTATAACATCCTCTATTATAGATCATCAAGTGCGGACTTCATGAGAAAAAAATAATAAATATCTTATGTCCACTCTACACCAGATAGCCTACATCATATATGTCTCGTCAAATCGATGTCAACTAGACCCAAAAATTGTATTTAATAATATCTCTGTAGTAATTAAAGGTTCTCATCATAGTGGGGAACTATTATGACCTTTCGATACAACATACAATATCACATTAATGTTATGTAGAAGAACACTAAACATGTGTGAAGATCCTTTGGTATGTTTTTATAATAATGTTTTTATTTGTTGAAAAATAAATTTTGTTAAGAATGTTTTTTAGTAGGTGATAATGTTTTAGGAAAATTTTAAAGAAAATTTGTTGAGAATGTTTGGTAAGAATACTGTGTTACAAAGATTATGGAGGAAGTGTGAAAATTGTGATGTTTCATTAACTTTTTTAGGAAACTTTTCTTACAAATCAAGACGATTATATACTAATAAAAAATTCATTAGAATCATTGAAAACCTCATGATATAAGAAATTGATCAAGGGGAGAATAATCTGGACTGAAGAAGAATTTCCAAACACAGAATTCTGGATGAAATTTACCGAACGTACAAGATGCAGATCACTAGACAAAGAGATTTTAAGAAACATGGTAGTGATTTTTTTGAAGTTTCTTAGATATAGATTTATGAATCATGTCACTACCCAACCCATAGGGGCCAACTGAGATGGAATAAGGCCGAGATGCAACTACCCTAAGCCCATCCCATAGGCATGTGGATGGTGAAAAGTGATGAAAGGAATAACTAAAATGGGAGTCCTTTCACTAAAGTAGCTGTACACATGCAACCAAACATCTTCATGTAGAAATGAAATGGAATAATAATAAAATAAAATGAAATCTAGTGTAAAAACCATTCAGGTAATAACCTTTAGGGAATAAAAAAGTGTGATATAGTGAAATCCAAAAAGTAAAGAAAAAAATACACTCTCAACTAGAAAAGATGTTCCCACCTAACATTAACTGGAAAAGATATGCTGAGAGAGACGAGATCCAGATCTCTAAACCCACCCACCATTCACAGTCTATGAAATCAAGTATTTCTAATCTCCTCTAAAATCACCACTGATCTGTTCTTCATCTCCATAAGACACGACGTGTGTGGGAAAATACCATGGAAGTGTGACTATATACATACCCAGTAGTATGCCATGAAAAATAAAGAGGGAGAAATATGATACATGATAGAATAAGTTAGCTTAACCCAAATAAAGAGGGAATTAAACCCAACAAAAAATACATATATTCTCATAAAATAATCCTAGAAGAGAGAGAAAGGGGATATCCATATCACAACCTAGAATAGGATGATAAGTATTCTTGTAGTTCCAAATGTCCATAAATGATTCATAGCATCTCATGTGTTTATCCAAATAAGTCATATGGAGGACCCACACCCTGGTATGATAGGGGAGTACCATATTCATGGATGGAGGACCTGCACCTTGGTGTGATATGGGAGTGCGGCCTCTATATTTTTATAATGAGTATGAAGGATCCATTACCTAGTATGCATGGGAGTACTGTCTCTATGGATAAAGTATATATACCCTGGTGCAATAGGGTAGTGCCTCATTTGTATCTGTACAACAAGTATGGAGGACCCACGCCTTGATACGAAGGGGGGGGGGGGGTACCGTTTCTATAGATAAAATACCCACATCTTAGTGAAACAGGGGAGTTACTCCTCTATATCTGTATAATGAGTATAGAGGAACTGTGCCCTGATATGATAGGGGAGTAATGTATCTATGGATAGAGGACCCATTCCTCGGTGTAATAGAGGAGTATCTCCTTTGTATATGTACAACAAGTATGGAGGACCCACACCCTGGTAGGACCAGGGATTATCGTCTCTATGGATATAGGACCCACACCCTGGTGCGATAGGGTAGTGACACCTATATATCTATATAGAAATTATAGAGTACCCACACCCTAATATGATTGGAAAGTACCATCTCTATGGATAGAGGACCTACGATCTAGTGTAACAGGGGAGTACTGCCTTTATCTGACTATCCTACCTAATCACTACCATCATCAAGCATTTCCTTAAAAAGTTTAATGCTTGTAAATTTTTTCATCATATCTCAAAATACACAATTAAGTCTACCATCACATTCTACATGAAAAAACACTCAGTATAGGCTTCTTGCGGGCCAAAATTCAAGTCAAAATGACAGAGATACAAGAGGTAAAAGTTTCAATAATAAATACATGCCATGTATGAAGGGTCAAATGACATGTGACCTCACATAGAATATTGTTAATGTCCATACTATTATATGGTTTGGCTGGCCATATAGAAGTACACAATGTGTAGTGCTGTCACACAGCGGGTCTCAGCCACCTATGGTCTACCCATGCTCTCCTGGCCATGTTTGTGTACCTCGGGCCATTCCCATGTACTTAGACATGTATTGGCCATACCCGGGTACTGGTTCATGAAATTGTACCTTAGGTCATGCCTGTGTACTCCTAGAGTACATGACATGTCCTCCTACAAGGGGTCCTAGGCATGTATAGCTTGCACACGACCTGGATTCCTGAGGAGGGTCACATAGTATGTGGCTGGCGTGTAAACCATATCTTTTTTCAAAAACCATAACTTCCATAATTGGGTGACTACACGACATGTGTTTATTCTAGTACATTCCATGTAGTTGGGATTTTTTTTATAGAACTCCATATCTGTCATGAGTTCTCTAGATACTCCAATCTCCCTAGAGAATCCACCTAATTTTTCCTTGAATCTCACTAAAAATGAGGATAATGATTTCATTTGTTGACTTCATGACCACTGGTGACTAAAAATCAGAATTTTTCCACTCATGGGAATCTCATAGTGTATCCTGCATGCCTCCCATGCCGCTTACTTCTCTTCCACAAATCTTGAATCCATGAAGCCATCAACGCTACCCACAATCCATCCATATTTTTCCAAAACACTGATTTTTTTTTATTTTACGTGCATTATCCATGAATTTGGGAGCCTGATCATTCCCAAACCCACCCGACAATGTTGAACCATGACCCCATAGGCCAATGGTGAAGAACAAAAAGAATAGTGGTGGTGGTGGTGGTGGGGGGGGGGGAATCACGAGAACAAAGGTGCATAAATTATTGGACAAGAATTATTGTCCAATAATATCTTAATCATGGATAATTGGGGTGAAATCATGGCATGGAAATATAACAATCGAATAAAAAAAAATTTATTCAACGGGGATCATGTGATGGGTTTGAAAATGTAGAATCAAAAAAAGATTACAATACATGATTCAAAGATTTAATCAAAGGGGTATAAATCCAGAATTGATGATCTATAACTCAATATTGGATTTATCATTAGTGAAGAACATGTTCGCCAGTAATGGGAAATATTCAATGTGTTTGTTTTCTGTTGATTCACCTTGATCTGATCATCGAGAATTAATTGATCTCGATCCTCCAAAAAAGGTCATCAGAGCTACTCTCTAAAACCTACCAGGGTTATGTGACCAACCTTAGTGAAATTTCATAACAAAATATTTTTAGAGGACTGTATTTAGGTAATTTAAATTAAAATAAATAAATAAATCATTTGTTTTAATCTAAACAAACCCACCAACTGCTTCCTCATTCGAACGTCTGGTGCTGACCAACTTTAGGTCGTGTCTAGGGTAAAACCGTTGCACTAAATCCAACTGTGGTATCATATTTCCAAACCAAGGCACCATTTAGTAGATATTTTATTTTTTGCTAAAATGTGTGAGTGCGATATAAATTATATTTAATATTTTTATAAAATTAATTTCAGGCTCACCAGGACTCGGAATCACATGCCGTCTCAGTGCCTGGGTTTAAAAATATTTATTAATATATTTCAAAGTCTTTCAAGGAAAAAAGTGTCTCTACATTATTCAATCCTTAAAGTATTTTTCATCCATAAAAAGTACAACATAAGAAAAAAGGTTGATATATTGAGCCTGCATCTGGATCTCCCGCTCCCAGAATCTCTCCTATATGCTCCCATAATGCCAAAACACATGAACTAAGGGAATGGTCCACACACATAGGATAATATATTTATAATACTCAATGGTAATTAGGCACTCTATGATGGTGGATCCATCCTCAATGTCTATCTAACCCTAATTAGTAACTTGTGTAGGATCATGCACGCATCTCCTCAACTACGACACATAGAAGACATCATGCACCTGATCCAACTGGGGGGGGGGGTAAGTCAAGGTGGTAAGAAACCTTTCTAACCCTATGCAAGATCTCAAATTACCCAATGAACCTCAAGGATATCTTGCCTCCCTAACCGAATCTCTATAATCCTCATCGTGAGGAGACTCTTAGGAGAATGTGGTTTCCCTTCTCCAACTCCAATGGCAAATGATGGATATCTATATAATATTTATTCCTAGTATAATATGTCCTAATCCACTAAAAAATAACCTAGACCTTCTCCTTCATCACCTATACCATCTCCATCCCAATAAGATATGTCTCACTGATCTCAGTACAACTTAAGGGTGACCTAAAGGGTATCCCGTACATGGCCTTGAAAGGTGTCATGTTGATGGTAGAGTGATAACAATTAATATAATAAAAATCCACCTAATGTTAGTGATCCTCCCATCTTCTGAAAAAGTATAACATTAAATCCCTCAATATATCCTCCAACACTTGGATAGTTTGCTTGTTCTGACCATCCATATGGGGGTGAAAAGCTATACTCATCCTCAACTGGATCTCAAATGCCTCCTATAGTCCTCTCCACAACCATGATTAAAACCAAATATCCCATTAAGAGACAACAATAGAGAGAACCCCATGGAGGTTTATGATATCCCACATGTAAAAATACCCAAAAATCTCCATTGAACTCTATTCCCTAATAGAAACGAAGTGCACCGACTTGGAAAGTCAGTCAACTATCACCCAGATGGAATTGTGGCCTGTTGTTGTCCATGTAATCCATGTAACAAAGACCATGGATATGTGGTTCTATTTACACTATAGGATCTCAAGATACTGTAATAAACCTATCTGAACCTGATTCTTGAACTTCACCTATTGACATTTGAGACACCAAGAGATGAACTCGGCCACACTCTACCTTATGTCAGACCACCAAAACTACTGCTGAAGGTCCTTATACATCTTACCTACATATAGATGTACAACCAAAGGAGAAGTGTGAAACTACCTTATCAACTCCTATAGAATCACTATTTTAACCAACATCCATCCCTAGAAAATGATGACATGATTTCCTCCTTCATAGAATGCATCTAGAGAATCTCCTGAGGATATCTGGTCACGTTGGAACTCACAGTCAATGTCTCCCAACTAATCATCCATTACAAGCTAGAGAAGTGGATGATTCAACACCATCAAGTGAAGATAAACTATAAACCTTTCCTCCACTAGGGATAGCTATAAATAATCCAACTGATTAGGTGCCTCCACAACCAAACGATAACGAGACTTCCTACTAAAGGAATCTGCCACCATGTTGTCCTTCCCAGGAGTATAGACTATCTCAAAGTCATAGTCCTTAAAGAAATTCAACTAGTGCCTCTATCCCAGGTTAATATTTCTCTACATGAATCCATATATAAGAATCTAATTTTCCGAGTAAATAATAAATATCTATCCCAGAAGATAATGTCTCCACATCCTCATATTAAAGACTACCACTGCCAACTCTAGGTCATGAGTCATGTAGTTCTACACATGGGGTCTCAACTACCTCAAACCATATCTAATAACAATCTACTTATGCATCAACAAACATCTGATCCTAGCTCTATAGGCATCATAATATACTATGTACTCCACACCCTCCTCTGGTAGTCTCAAAATAGGAGCACCCATAAGCCTTAACCTAAACTCCTCAAAGGCTCCCTGACACTACTAATTCCAAGTAAATGTGTCCCATTTACATGTTAGGGTGGTCAAAGGGGATTCAATACTATATAATTATACTAAAAACCTCATGTAGTACCCCACTAATCCATGAAAAATCTGTACATTTGAAACAATCTTGGGTTTCCCCAAGAAAGAATTGCATTGATCTTCTTAAGGTCTATAGATAATCTAGGAATAGAAATGACATTCCCCATAAAGTGAACTTTTTGAATCCATAACTGGAACTTCAATATTATACCATAATGTTGGTGCTCCAAAAGAAAGTTTAGCACTATTCTTAAGTTCTATGTATTCTCATCCTCTAACATGGAGTAGATGAGCATGTTATATATGAAGAAGACCAAAAATTGGTCCAAGTATATCTGGAATATCTAATTCATCAGAGCCGTCATCACACCAAAATGCATCATCAGGAACCCATAGAGTTTGTATTGAAATAAAAAAATTCCATATTTGGAATATAAAACTCAAAACCCTCAACATGTGGTATCCAGACCTGATATTGATATTTGATAACCATATCAAACCTTGTAACTGATCAAAGAGGATGTCAATCCTCGACAGGGGCAATTTTTCATTATCATGGTCTGGTTTAGGTGATGATAATGAACACAAATCCACAAGACCATATTTTCCATTTTCATGAACAAAACCAAAGCTACCCAGGTGGCACAATAGGTCTAATAAAACCCTTCTCATAAACGTCCTCCAACTACACCCTCATCTACTAGAGTTCGGTAGAGGCCATCTGATATACTGAAAAGGATATTGGAGTGGTCCTAGAGTGGAAGTTGATGCAAAAAATATATCTCTCACCTTAGAGGTAGTCCAAGAACATCCTTGGAAAATACATCCATATAATCTTCCACAACTGAAGGAACCCAGATGCCTAAAGAGGCCACTGCACCAAGGGATAATCTCACCAACTGATGGGTTCTAGGTTGTATATTCCTACTCACATGACCCACTCACTTATCCATGATATATATCTTAAACACTAAGGTGAAACTCATCCCATAAATCCAAAGGTATCTAACTCATCTGTGGTGACATTAGATCTGTGCTTGGCCCATCGAAAACCACTTCATACCCAAGATGACATCATATAGTCTCATTGTTATGACCAAGAGATCCCACAAGAAACTATCTCCATCAAGTGACTTGCCCACATGTGCCATTGAATTCACATGAGATGTGATTAGATTATAATTTATAGTACCAAACTACACTTAATACTAGGGCATAGTAAAGTGCTAGTATAGGGTTGATTCCATGAAGACTACTAGTTGGTTGGTAGCCAATCAAACAAAACCCTTATATGGATTTCCCACTTTTACTATTTAGGTTTGGGTACTAGATAGTTTGTAATTTTAAGGAAAAAATTAAATGAATAGATTAAGGTCAATTTTAAGGATTTTGACACAAGATAATCCTACATTTAACTTCAAATAGTCCTATGTATTAGGTTGTGAAGCAGTCTAAAATTTTCCAATTTATTTTGGTCAAACCAATTGGATCTACCTATGTTGAAGCTATTCCATGTTCATAGTGTAATTGATAAACTAAGTGAATTTTTCTTGAATTATATATAGAAATAGTCCTAGGCTAATGTTAATAGTCATTATCAACTCCAATTAGGCTAGGTTCATTCAATCTCACTTCCCATGGTCAAGGTTTTGTGAAATAATGTGATGAACAATTATTATTAACCAAATTACTAGCCATAGAGTTAACAAAGTTCAATATAAAGATTCATTAGGTTTGGAAACACCCCTACTCTTGATCCATAATCCTAAATGGATTAGCTGCACATGGATATGATGATCAAAACAAAGGACGCAGTAAGCATGTTGTGCATAATTGAGAAGTCATTATAAAAGAAACAATCTAGTATTAAGTTATCCTGATTTAATATCAAACAATTGGAAACAATGAGATTTTAACTAGTAATTGAATTTACACAATGAAAAAATGGATAATGAAAAATCTGCAATAAAAATAATTAATAATCAATCAAAAACATACTAAAAATTAAGAACCGGTGAAGAACAGTGTGTGCATTGGTGAAGAATGGAGTGCAGTGACAGAAACAGATGTCAAAAAAAAAGCGGTGTTGAAATGGATGAATAATAAAAAAGGAATGATTAACAAATTACTTTGATTCAATGAAAAAAATAATGAAATAAAATAAAAATAGTTTTAAACAAGAAGGAATAAAAATAATGAACAAAATGAAATTTAAAAAGGCGCCCCCACACTTTTGTGCGTGAAGGCGCTGCAAAATATTAATAGGACTAAGAAGTATACGGTGTGAAATTTCTACATGTTGTGTACTGGATTAAATGATTTGGGTCTCAGAATCTGCATGTCATGTATTCTGGTTTCACACTATGTAACTGAGACCCTCTTTTATTTCCAAATAATTTGCTCAAATATTTTACTGAGTGAGCCTTCGATGTTTGAATGTCATGCAATTTCCACACATCATGTATGAAAATCAATTATGGAGGGATTATGAATTCTGAATGTTACACATTGTGTACATGATTTACACACTTTTTATTTTCTTCACATCATGTAAAATCTTAACAGGTTGGTTTTCAGCCTTGAAATCATGTTGTGAATGGAGTATACATATCATTTATGAGATACATAGCACGTAAAGGCTATTTTAGCACTTTTTCAGAATTTATTCTTTTAAGTTTAGAATTTATAAATATTATGAAAATAAACCAAAAACCATTTCATTATCACATTATCTATTAATAAAAATTAAATAAATGTATCCAAAATGTATATACAATTTTGGCTAAACAAATTTTCCCACACTTGAACAATTTCTTATCCTCAAGAAAAAATAATATCAATAGGGATTCCAAAAGCAACCATTTTTAAAATAAGAAACATGAATTACAACCAGGAAGATAAAACTTAGTGTAAAAAGTAAAATTCAGACCTCAAGAATAAATATTGCAAAGAAAATTAATCATTACTCATAGTCTAGTTCTTTATACACATTCTTATTCATTTAATTAAAATTTCACAATTATTTCTTAAACTCTATACCCATTTTTTAATTTACCTCCCAATAAATTTTCTCTCATTACTTAGTGTAAAATTTAACTAGATTTATGATCATACCCGGAATACATGTTCCTAAAAATAGGCTTTCATTGGTTTGTCATCTCTAATCCTTAAATACAGAAACAAAATCAATCATGTGGGATTTATCAAAAAGGGTTCAGATGACTCTGAGGCTACGGAAAAGTGGTTGTAAAATGAAAATAAATCTCAAAAAGGAGTGTAATATCTAAATTATAATACATGATAAATGGTAATAGTGCAATGATGTAACTCCTATAAGATAAAAATGTGTCCACTCCAAGAAGCTCAAATTGGATCCATGATTGTACCAAGTATGTATAAAAAATGTACCTTACTCCTTCCTTTTTTATTTTCCTTTTATTTCTTTTTCAAAAGTCATGTTCAAGACAGATATCACATCCATCCCCTAACTATATATGGCCCATCATAGGATTCATTAGTCTTGAAATGGTGATTTCTGACCTTCCTAAAACACAACCCAAAATATTTTTCTTTCATTTTATTTTCCCTTTTATATCTTTCAAAGTAACAGGATAGGAATAAGTGCAAAGAATATTCATGGATCACATCATATCAGTATGGTAGAAATTTCATAATACATATCCTCAATAATAATGTCCCATGTCCATCAACTAAAAATTCCCTCACAATTGTTCTAAGTATAATCATGCATAATATTAAGAGAAGGATATGGAGGGATAATTGTATTGAAATAGCTACATCCTAAAAAATCAATTCATGGAAACTATGAACTATAAAAGGAAAAATGTAAGGTAGGTCTCAAGAAAAAGGGGATACAAAATTATTGCCTCAATCATATTAAAATTGTATTTTTTCAGTGACAACCTTAATAATATCTCAATAAAAGTTCTGATAGGTTTACATGGTCAAGGTTTCTCTCAAGAAATATGCTCAAAAAATAATAAGAAATTGTGGGATCAAAATCATCATAGGAATGGGATTAACCAAAAATATTGGAAATCAATCAAGGTATATAAATCAATTAAAAAAGTCAATCAAAATCAATTTCAAAAATTTTGAATTTGAATTAAATTACCAAGATCAGTAATCATTATAAAAATATAAACACAAGTAAAACATGAATTTCAATAATTTCCAACCTAACTTTGTATTTTAATTAAATGGTTATAATGAGTTTGCAGGTTTAAAGAATGATTTTAGTAAAAAATGTATCCTAGATAAATGAAAATAAGGAAAAAACCGAATGTATCGATAGTTTATCTCAAGAAAGACCCCCACACTTAAAATAAGGCAGTTTTCGTATTGTCCTAGAAAGCACCGTGGGAAACTATGAAATTGAGTTTAGGGAATCGAGTGCTCCCTGTTTGAGTATCATTCCATGGGGAAGCTTAGTTAATGATGATTTTAAATTGGGATACCTACATAATATGTTATAAATACCAATCCTTCACTAGATAAAACATTATTCCACAAGGTTTAAGCATTTTTAAAGTAGTGAAATGGGAAGGTGAATATAGTGAATTGTAATGAAAAGAAGACCATACACATGCAGATATGGAGGTACAATTATGTTCAAGGTGACCTATGAAAAAAATGTTAATAAAATTAAAAAAATCCATATTACAAGACTAAAAATAAATAATAAAAATAAAATATGGGTTTTCTTCCATAATGTTCTTACAATGTCGTCATCATCCATACGGATGGACAAAAGGTTTAGGATGTGTCATCCATCTACTCAAAATTCCTCTTCCACCTAAAAGAACTTGTGGAAGTGTCATCAAGCTCAAGGGGATGCTAGGTGGATTTAACCACATCAAGAGCATAATGGGCATGAATATTGTGTGGTAAGAAAAGAATTTGTGCTCGTCATGGTGAAGACTTATGCTGATCATGAATCTGCAGTGATATCTCCACAAGGTGGTGCTCGACATTAGCCAGAAGCTGATTCATTCTAAGTACAAGGGTAGATGGTGGTGGAATAGGCACATTAATGACCATGGAAGAGGAAGAAGAGCTAGACATGGATAATTTAATACAGTAATAAAATGAAAAATAAGCCAATAAAAAATTATGAAAAACTATATCCCATATATATAATAATTGTAATGATACAATAATGGGAAATGAAAAAAAAGCATTAAAAATGTGATCATCTAGATAGATTAAAAAAACAGAGGAAGGGAATATGGGAATCTAAGTATAATCAGAACCACTGATCTGATCATTTAGGGTCCTCTCTCAAATAGAGGGTGGCTACAACCATCCCGCCCTATATATATCATATATGGAGAAAGGGGTGGTAGAATAAACTATTATAGTTAGTTTTGTGGTGCTGGAAACTATCTCAGTGGAAGATAGAGGAGATGTACTGATCCTGATTATGGTCATGGATCTGGAAGCAGGGTCGATGAATGATACCTCTGTGGATGGTGTAGGGGCTGGGCCCTTTCCCTTCTGGGTCCATTCTACCAAGAAATCATACTGGGCGGTAGGGGTTTTTAGCTCCGAGGGTAGGTTGGAGGGGATGGAAGAAGTTAGAGGAATATATTCAGATTAAGGACTAGTAGAGGTCAATTTATGGGAGGGTGTGGTGGATGGTAATGGTGGAGGATATGTGAATAGATAGGGCTCAACAAAGGGGACTTCGATGTGGTGGCAGACCCGACATAGATTCTCCAGGATGAAATGATGCATGGACTGAAGATATTCTGGGTAAGATGTAGCAGGTGATGGATTGGGAAAGGTATGGGTGGATGGTGAATTAATATGGGTGGTTTTGGGGGTAGTGGGAATAGTGGTTGGTGGGATAGAAGTTGCGATATTAGAGGATTTAGTGGTATCAGGAGCATGATGTGGGGTGGCTGGAAGATCAATAACATGCTGAGTGGGGGCCTCATTAGCATCCTCCATGTAAGCTGGTGCCCAATGATATTTTTTGTCATCCTTTGTGATAAGAACCATCTTGTGAAGCAATAGAAGAGATATTCCCTCTATAGTTCTAAGAGAAATGAGGGGCTGAGCAACCTCAAAGGCACCCGGATACCTAGCCAAGTGGGTGATGAATTATCCAACCATCAAGGTGTTGTGGTTCATCTTTTCCAATGTCTTATAAATATCAAAAAAAGTCTTTCTATGTTGATGGTGGGGCCACCCATGAATGATGATAGAATAAGGACCTTGATCTAGATGAACCCTATATGGTCATCTTCACATGTTATCCAAAAATGAGACAGGATCCAGTGTAGGATCTAGAGGGAGGCACCACAGAGTGTTGTTCTCTTCATGGTGCGGGTTTTGTAAACACTCTGGCAGTCTGTAGTTATCCTATCCCAGAGTATTATATCCTTATCCTTGTTAGGATTGATCTAGAAAGTGGAGAAAATAGTGTAGGAAAAAAAATTTATTTGAATAAATGTTGAGGATAACTGAAAAGTCTCCTAGGATGATCTCCCATAGTCATCTGAAGAGTCTGATATGGGAAAATTTTATTCCTTTCACAAATTTGGAAAGGAAATAGAGGAAGAGATCCCAATATTTCTCATCCTACACCAGTTTGATAGGGGTCAGGTGCAGGTGGTACATGAGGAGAAGGACCTCATGGTGGATATGGATGTGCTCCAGGACTGTGAGATCCAACCTCTTGTTCGTTTGCATTGGATTTTTTTGGATATGTACCAAGAGGACCTAGTGTTCGAGGTCTGAAAAATGAAGGCAAGAGTGAAGGTGGGGATGGGAATGACCATGGGATCTTCTATAGGATGAATGGGAGTCACCTGAAGTGGATGTGAATGTGCTAGAGGAATCAAATCATGAGGAATATGGATTTGTGAGTGGTGGAGGAGATGCGTTCCTCCGCCACTTGGGTGGCGAAGGGGTGTCCTCATGGTCTGGAACATGGTAAATGGGTGGGGTGCAAACTATCTTGGTTATGGAAATATCAGGTGGAGTTAAAAGAGAAGGAGGTTAGAGGAGGAGATGAGGTTGGATGAAGGTAAGGAGGAGTGGTGGTTGTTGGAAGGGAGTGCACGGTCAGTTAGGAGGGAGGTTGAGAGATGGGGGGTTGGGTTCAATGAGGGTGCGTGGAGTGGGAGGTGGGAGAGGGAGGTTGAGCAACAGTGGGAGGGGGGAGTGGGTTCACCATGAACCCTAGGTTAATTTTTTTTAAAATAATAATTTTTATATTTACATGCAATTTATTGAATACATGACGTGAAAATCATGAATTTTTAATATTTAAGCCGCTCAACACTTGCACACCATGTACCCATTACATTGTGTGTATTGTTTCATTTACCGTCATTTTCAAAAATTCCTCTTGAAATTATTTTATCATCCCTTGAAAATATCTTGAAATATAATCTAACATATCTTAACCTAACCCAAGTTGCCTCACATTCAATGATTTATTTATTATCTAGAGCTATACATTGTCAGAAGTAGAAGAATTTTTCTTTGAATTGATACCCCTTATTAAAAGGTTCTTGAAAACATAAGGGACAAAAGATGGGATAACCTTCTTTGTCTGATATGATGTGAAAATTTCATTCTTCTAAGAAATTGATCCCTTGTTAACTGTAGGTGGTATCTAATTACCATTATCACTTTTCAAATGATATTCTTTTTTCATTTGAATGATAAATGGTTTGAAAATTTGTCGATACATTTCTTTTATTAAAAAATTTCTCCATGTTGAACACAACTTGCTCTTCACCTACTCTAAAAGATAATCTCCCTAGGTTAACATCAATCATCGCATTTCCAGTGGTGAGAAATGGTCTTCCAAGGATGATGGGTAGGTCACCTTCCTCTTCTATATCTAGAACTTGGAAATCAGTGGGGAAAATTAATTTCTCAACTTTAATTAGAATTTCCTCAAGAAATCCTCAAGGATGATTGGCTGAACGATGGGTGAGTTTTAGTGCCACTTTTTTTGGTTTTAGTTCTTCAATCCTTATCATATTACAGAAAATCATCGAAATTATATTGATACTTTCTCCTAGATCAAACAATGGTTTTTAAAAATTATATATCCCAATAGTGCACAGAATTTAAAAACTTTTGGGGTCTCTCATTTTTTAGGAAATTTACTTTGGAAAATTTCATATCATTATTAATTCAGAGAGATGATTCAAAAGTCTTCAGTTTTCTTTTTTACTTGATAGAAAGTCCTTAAAGAATCGTGCATAATTATGTACTTGTGAAATGGCCTCTGCAAAAGGGAAATTCATTTGCAATTATTTAACCAACTCTAGGAAGATTTTAAATTTCCCATCCTCTTTTCCATGTTTCATTAATTCAGGAAAGAGGATAGGTATCTTTTATACAAGTAGTGCTACATAGTAATCATTATTGTCTAGTTTTTCTTTAAATAGAGCTTCCTCATATGGTTCTACCTTTCGAGTTTTCCCTCGACCAACCTTATTATAATCTTTAAATTGATTTATTCACTTACACATGGTTTCTAAAAATACAACATATTTTTACTTTTAACTATTGTAGCTTTAGCCTCCTCCCTTGGATGAGCCTCAGTATTACTAGGAAGAGTACCCGATAGCTGATCAGATATGGTCTTTGAAATTTGTCCCATTTTATGCTATAGGTTGCATAGTGTAGCCCTGTGGTTTTAAATCTATGTTTATTGGGTCATTATCATTTGGTCTTCTTTCTTCATGAAGGTAGTGAGTAGGTTTTCAAGATTATTTTGGAGGGGCTTGGCTTGTGGTGGTGGTCTTAGTGGGGCTTGTTGATACTACTATTTTTGTGCTGGTGGATACTGGTGAGCTCTAGTTAAAGGTTATTGGAATTGTTGTTGAGGTTGAGGAGTAGGACCTTACGGTGGGTAACCAGGTGTTCCTTGATTTATTTATGGACCCTATACACTCGTCTACTAAAGTTAACCTTGATTTTTTATTTTTGGATGAGCTGACCTCTGTTGGTAGTTCTGTTGTTAATACTACTTGGGCTTCTGGTACTACTGAACTTGTTGAATGTATTTGATATGATTACAATACTGAGTTTGAGGCCTTTTCATTATTTCCCTCTGTTCTTGGTAAGAATGTGGGTCTCTTCACATCTTTTATTATTGTATTTTTATTGCTGGTGTAGGAGGGAGTGGTTGCGCAGTAGGTAATTAGAATGATTCTAGATTCTTGGTTAGAGCCTCTACTTGAGTAGAAAGGTGGGTGGTCTCTTCAACCTAATTAATTCCACATTGGGTAAGTCCTAAATTACATTTTCATAGACTATAATTGTGAGATACTTCTTATAAAATTGTCTAGATGACTTCCAGTATCTTAATAATGAGTCCACCATCATCAACTCCATATACTACATTACATGCCATAATCTGTATTCCATAATAAAACATCTAATGTTAAAGCCACACATCTAGATTATGATGTGGTCATTGAAGTTTCCCAGTCCGGATCCAAGTATCATTGAGAGGGGGAGGGGGTGAATCAGTGATATATTTTTCTTTTTATGTTTCCTTATTTTTGAAACAACCTTCGCCTCCTATTAAAGAGTTCCTTCCCTAATGAATACACACAACCACAAGAACACAGGATTCACAAGGTTCATTACTCAACATGAGTAACTAAATCCTTGGTATAGTACATAAATAATCCATTACCACATAATCCACTAGAAAAAAAATCCTTTGATATGGAATACAATGAGTTAGATACACCATTACACTCATGTAGCACTTAGAAAACAATCTGAAATTGTGTGTCCACCCTCTTAGCACAAAATATGGAATTACAGTATTTCAGTTCTTCATTAAAATTAAACAAGTGTATTCTCTAAAGTACAAATCTTCACTTTCCTACCAAGAATCTGGTAAGAACTATCTTATGCACAACTGAATATGTGCAATGAACCCAAATCTTTCGCGCACCCCTTTTAGGTGTATTGCATGCAACTTTTAGTACACACATGCAAGATTTGAATTTTTTCATGAAACACCTCTTACGCACAACTCTCTTATTGTGCACAACTCTATTTATTTCATGCACTCTCTATTACATAAAAATATTCATGCCCCGGAGCTTGGTATTTCTCTAAGTGTTGAGCCTACCTAATGTGAGGGGGTCACCTCTTATTTATAGACCTCGTCGACCGCTACACACAAAATCCCCAATGTGTCGTGCAAGATCCTGATGTGTCACGCAAAAAACCATTTAATATTGCATTGGGCGCATAAGTCTCTTTCACGCCAACCTCTTATTTCGTTCAATTTTTGAATATTTTGCGCACTTCATACCTTTTCCATTTTTTGAAGTTTTTACCTCAAAACATGCCTTGCACGCAACATTCCAAACTCCCTTCAATATTGTGCACAAAAACCACTCTTTCGCACAAGCCTCTCCTTTACCATATTTTTATGTTCGGATCATGGAACTCCACTTAAACAAAAAATACTAAAAGATCTTCAAAATTGCGTGAAACATCGTTTTCCAAAATCACATTTCTCCATCTCCCGATTTTCAGTGCCAAAAATTTCGAAAACACTGGAAAATGGGGCCACCTTAAAACGTTCTTTTATGCTGCCTCTAGATTGACCATTCCTTTTTTATGATTTAATTCACTTCATTCCATAACCATTATTCATCTTTCATCATGAAATCCCTTATCTTGATATGTATCCTTTGATCAAATAGCTTTAGCATCGTTAGATTTTCAACATGAAGTACTACAACTTCCCTGTGTTCCACTAGCAACTTTTATTCCAATCAAAACTGAATATGACTAGAATCACCTTTTAATCCTCCTTTCCTTAATAAGGATTTCATCACAAGTTCTCCTAACTTATGATATTTTAGAAATAAAAATCAGTAAAGCATTGTCTTATTTTCAAGTCCTTTATAGGGTGAATTGATTTATCTTCTTTGACAACAAAAGACAACACTCTATAACAGAAAAGTCTTCTTACTTACTTCTCCATCCAACTTGGTCCCAAAAATATCCACCTTTGGATTTTGTTTTCAACCAAGATTCATAAATCACTTAAATTTTTAACCTCAAGCAATGGATTACTTATGAACATTTCAAATCCAATGTGATCTAACTCATTGTAGAAAACAATAATTATTGACAGCCAAAACCATGCTGTCCAAGAGTAGTGACTTATGAAATTTCATGATAATATCTCTTCAGCCTTCTTTAGAACATCTTTCAAGATTTTACTTCAACATTCTTCACTTCTTCAACTTTCCTAACATTGTTTCCTACAACCACTCCAACAAACATTTATAATAGTTCACACATACATGCTAGATTCACAACTTACCCACAACTCCCCCATTATACATGAAATCATAAAGATAGATTTATGAACCAATTATCCCCTTGAAAACACTGTCAAAAGGTAAGATGAGAGAGGGGATAGTAACATGTACCTCAAAATTGATAAGAAGGAGGTTGGACACCCATGTTCAACCTCAATTTCGAAAATTATTCCTTCGGTAAAGGTTTTGTAAATATATTAGCAACTTGTTCCGATGTAGTAACATACTCCAGCTTCAAATAATTCATCTCCACATTCTCTTTGATGAAGTGGTACTTGATGTCAATATTATATGAATGAGAATGTTTTACCGGGTTTCATGTAAGATTGATTTCACTTTTATTGCCACAACCCAAGAGTAAGGGTAACTTAAATTCAACAAGTAGATCTTTCAAATGAGTCTTCATCCACATAAGTTGGGTAGAAACATGAGTGGAAACAACATATTCAGCTTCATTTGTGCTAAGGGTTACTTAATTCTATTTCTTTGTATGACAACTTACACAACTTTTACCTAGAAAGAAAACTCCAACACATGTGGATATTTTATCATCAACGTTTTCCTACCCAATCAGCATCTGAATACCTAAAAAGATCAATATTTTCTGAGACATCATCCCTAATTCCTAAATTATTTGTGCCTTTGATATATCTGAGAATTATTTTTCCAGAAATCAAATGAGATTCCTTATGATAACTCTGAAATCTTGCACATATGTTAATAGCATAGATGATGTCGGGTCTTGTGGTAGTCAAGTATAACAGACTTCCAATAAGTTTTCAAAACTCTTACTGATCAACTTCCTTACCTTATACATATTTAGAAAACTTGGATCCCACTAAGATCAGTGTGGAAAATGGTTTTGAATTTTCCATGGCAAACTTCTTCAGAAGTTCTTTTGCAAACTTTTCTTGAGAAAGAAAAATGCAGTTCATCTTCTATAGAATCTGCAACCTAAGAAAGTACTTCATTTATCCTAGCATGGACATTTAAAACAACTTCTTCATCTCCCCAAAAAATCTTTCACAAGATCTTTCATCATTTCCAAAAAATATAATGTCATAAATGTAGAAAATTACCATTAACGAGAACTCCTAACATTCCTTGATGTAAAGATTTCTATCAACTCTACCTTTCTTGAAATTATTCTTCCTCAAGAAAGTATCTAATTTAGAATAACATGCCCTCAGAGCCTGTTTCATCCCATACAAAGCCTTATTCAACTTATACACATAAATATCATCCTTCCCAATAAAAAATACACTAGGTTGATCAATGTAAACATCCTTGTTAAGATCACCATTCATGAATGTGGATTTTATATCCATTTTAAAGATTTTGTAACCTCGTTGTGCAGCAAAATCAAGAAATATTTTGATTGTTTCTAACCTTGCCTTCAGAGCAAAGGTTTCATCAAAATCAATACCTTCAATTTTTGATTACCCTTTGCAAACCAATATTTTTTTGTTTCTTAATAAATCAAGCATATCTTGAACACTATCTCACTTTGATAATTTTCAAATGTTTCTCTAACATATATTCCCCATCCTTTTATTCCATAACTGATTTTCATCCACCATACCCATGTAACAAGAGTTATGTATTTTTCCTACTTGAAACAAGTTCGTTTTGTACGTTGGCCTCTTGTAATCACCTTTCCATTTTCTTCACTTTTCACAAAAAACTCATCTTTCTTAAAGATAACTTTGTTACCCTCATCACAGAGTTGTGAAACACTCAACATATTGTGTTTCATCCCATTAACATATAATGTTTTTCTGGATTTCATATTTTCTTTCCCGATGATGGCTGATCCAATACCTTTAATCCTCAAAGATTCATCATTACCAAATTCCATTGTTCCTTCTTTGAAGTCTTTCAAATTATTCATAATCTTTAAGTCTCCTGCCATATGAGATTAACACCCACTATCTAGAAACCATGGAAGTTCTCCTTTAATTTCTTTCAAAGAGATTTCAATAACAAGATCATGTTGTTCTTACTTTTCTTCCACTTTCTGTTGTGATTCCTCCAATTTCCTAGCCAAGTAATTGTGTTATGGCTATACAACCAAGCACTCTTTCTTTTTAGACTTATCATATTTTTCTTCTTTAGCCTTTGAAAATCTCCATCTTTTGAGAATTAAAAAACTTTTCTTGTTTCAGTAACACAATTAGGAAACCCTTAGCAAGATGTCCAGGTTAATCACATCTTTCAAAGATAGTTTCCAATGGTTGGAACTTATTCTCAACATTCACACATACCTTCTTAGATGTCTTATGGACTTTCTTTTGAGGTTTTTTCTTTTGAAAAGATTGAATTCCCCTCAATCCTTGTATTTCAAAGTTTGTGGAATAATAGTAATTTTTTTGATTGAACCGACACATATTTTCCATGTGTCCGAATCCACCTCAATACCAATAGTAACTATAGAATGAATGTTTCCCTCTGAAACTTCCATACTGACTAGAGTTGTGAATATGATTCTCAACAATCTTCTTACTAGAACTTTTCTGACCACCGACCTTCATATTTTTAATTGTAACTTTCTTCTTCAGCTCAGATTTGTTTTTAGCCTTACCAGAACCAGAATTAGTAGAAATATTTCTGGACACAGGATTTTTAGGTGCTTCTAATTTTTCAGTATTGATAAATTTGACCACATACATAGTATTTCTATAATAGTTTTTATCATAACCAGCTTTATATTTCTTTTCAACCTTTAAAGGTAACTTCTTTTGATCCTTCTTAGGTTCATTCTTAGTAGAACTTTCACCAACTTCTATAACAGAGTTTTTGAACCTTGTGTTCCTTTCCTCATCTTTGGAAAGTTTATATTGGACAAGTTCCAACTCATATTCTTTTTTTCCTTCAGCTTTAATTTTAGATGATCATTATGATTATTTTCATTCTCTAGAGAATTTTTCAGATCATCAATCTCCTTTTAAAATTTTTCCTTACCATCATGAAAACCATCATGGTCATTTAACTAAGAGTTTTCATTTGTCAATTTTCTGTTTTCCTTCTCAAGCCTTCTGATATTTCTCAAACATTCCTTCATCTCCTCTTTCATATACTGCTCAATTTGATTTTCTTCTTCTTCTTCAGAACTACTGCTCTCATAATCTTCATTATTCACTATTTCAAAAAAGGCACTCTCTCTAGCTTTATCGGTAACCAAATTTTCAGATTCATTTTCACTATCATCATCATCTTCATTTTTTGAGAAAAATATTCTTCTTTTTGATATGAAGAACTTTTTATCCTTACCTCTGCCAGAATATTTATCTTTGTCACCCTATTTCTTCCATGGACTTCTTGGTCTTATGTCTTCTTTATCACTATCTTCAACTTTCATTTTTTGAGGGCAATTATCCACAAAGTGGCCAACAAAAACACATTTAAAACATTTCAATGTGAGTTTTCCATTGTATTTACATGTTCCTATTTTCAAATTTTTAGAAAACAAGGATAAATTTTCCTCAAAATTTTGACATACCTCATTTTCAGAGTTAGATTTACTAGATTCATCTTCAATAAAAGTTTTCATTGACTTCTCTTTATTTACATCCTTGAAAGACATCCCTAAATAATCTTTTTCTTTTCTCTTCATAGTCTTATCCCTTCTCATTTTATAAGTGATGAAAGTACTATGAAAATCATCCAGAGATAATGTTTTAGGGTATCTATCTTCTAGTGATAAAACATTAGCATCAAATTTGTTAGGAATAATTCTCAAGATCTTTTCAACAACTATAGAATACTACAACTTTTCACCAAGACTTCTGATAGTACTGACAATGTAATTTATCCTAGTAAAGAAGTCCCCAATAGATTCATTCTTACCTATATTTATGTCTTCATACCTCAACCTCCAGATTTTATGTTTTTCCGTATTCACTTTTGTATTTTCTTTATAGATGTTTTCCAATTTATCCCAGATTACTTTGGATATAGAGACACCTTTCACTCTTAAAAATTTACTCTCAGAAAGAGATGATAGTAATGTATTTTTATCTCTTCCATCATTTTCAAGATTCTTCTTATCAGTAAGAGTATGAGTAACCTTGTCATCAATAGAAGGAAATACATCTATTGTAGTTTTGATAACTTTATATCCAAGTGACATTAGATAAGGTTTCATTCTATCTTTACAGATATGATAATTCTTCCAATAAAATATCAGAATCCTCTTAATGTTCATGCAATTCAGATTCTCCACAAGAACTTCTCTTCAAAACTTCAGCAAGGAAAAAATGAAGGAAAACTTCCTCTGATACCAATTGAAGTTTCCCAGTCAGGATCCAAGTATCACTGAGAGGGGGAAAGGGTGAATGAGTGATATATTTTAATTTTGATGTTTCCTTCTTTTTTAAACAAACTGTACCTCTTGTTAAAGAGTTCCTTCCCTACTGAATACACACAACTATAGTAATACAAGATTTATAAGGTTCACTACTCAATAAGAGTAGCTACATCCTTGGTATGATACAAAAATAATCCAGTACCATACAATCCACTAGAAAAAAAATCCTTTGATGTGGAATATAATGAGTTGGATATACCCTTACACGCATGTAGCACTTAGAAAACAATCCGAAAGTGTGTGTGCACCCTCTTAGCACAAAATAGGGAATTACAATATTTCGGTGCTTCTTTATAATTGAACAGGTGTATTCTCTGAAGTACAAATATTCACTTTCCTACCAAGAAGACAATAAGAACTATCTTATGCACAACTGAATATGTGTGAAGAGCCCAAATCTTTTTCACACCCATTTTAGGGGTCTTTAAAACATCTTTTAGGCCACACACGCAATGTTTGACTTTTACCGTGAAACATATCTTGCACATAACTTCAATCTTGTGTGAAACTCCCTTCTTCCACATAGCTCTATTTCTTTCGCTCACTCTCTATTACATAAATTTTTTCATGCCTCAGATCTTGGAACTTCTCTAAGTGTCGAGCCTTACTAATGTGATGCGGTGAACTCTTATTTATAGACCTCGTCAACCCCTGCATGAAAAAACACCAATGTGTCGTGCAAGATCCTGGCACGTTGCTCAAAACCCCATTTGACATCGCATTGGGCACATAAGTCTCTTTCGCACCAACCTCATATTTCACACACTTTTTTAATTTTTCACACCCTTCATGACTTTTCCATTTTTCGATGTTTTTACCTCAAATCATTCCTTGAGTGCATTATTCCAAACTCCCTTCAATCTTGTGCGCAAAAACCAATATTTCACCCAAGCCTCTACTTTTCTAGATTTTGATGTTCGGATCATGAAACTCCACATGCAAGAAACATACCAATCCATATTAAAACTTTTTCACATCATCCTTTTCCAAAATCACATTTCTCCATCTCCCGATTTTCTGCCCCCAAAATTTGACAAACAATGGAAAACGATTCCACCATAAAATGTTATTTTGTGCTGCCTCCAGATTGTCCATTCCTTTTTAATGATTCTCTTAACTTCATTCCATAACAATTATTCAGATTTTATTAGGAACTCCATTATCATGATATGTATCCTTTGATCAAATAGCTTTATCATCATCATATTTTCAACAGGAAGTACTACAAATTCATTGTGTTCCACTAGCATCTTTTATTCCAATCAAAACTAAATATGACCGGAATCACCTTTTACTCCCCTTTCCTTCATAAGGCTTATATCACAAGTTTTCCTAAATTAAGATATTTGTAAAATAAAAATCAGTAAAGCATCCTATGATTTTCAAGTCCTTTACAAAGTGAATTGATTTATATTCTTTAACAACAAAAGACAACATTCTGTAACAAAAAAATCTTCTTACTTCCTTCTCCATCCAACTTGGTCCCAAAATGCATTTGCATGTCATCTCCTTGAATCTATCCCATACTCCCCATAGCGATTCTCCCTCCACTTGTGTAATTTTTTTTAATTTTATTCCAGAGCTTCCAAGTCTGTATTGGTGGGAATTACTTGCCTATGATGTTCTTTTCTAATTCTTCCAATGTTTTTATTGACTAGGGATCTTGAATTTTTAGCCAGTCTTGGCTCTATCGTGCACTTATAAAGGGAAGACTCTTAAGAAAATGGAATATTAAGATATTACTTGGTTGTAAAAGGTATCACAAACCTTAATAAATTTTAAGATATTCTCATGGGGGTCTTTTCTCGGAAGCCCACTAAAATTCCCCATATTATGGATCATGTGAATGAGTCCAGGTTTAATTTCAAACGTGTTCTTTTGAATAGTAAGGAACACAATTCTAGGTGTAGAAACACTAATTGAAGGTAAACGGTAGTACATAATGGTGTGCTCCTATAGTACAGGTCACACATCCTGATTGGTAGATGTCAAAAAATTGGGGTCTTGTATATGTGGTGGCGAATGATTGTTATGCTCTTCTATTTTCCACTGATGATGTGATGTGATTGTTTAATCAATATCAGGATCAAATAGAAGTTATTATTGTGTATCTTGGATTCTTGAATGAGTCAAGGTTTCCTATCTCATACACTATCCATGAAGAAAATAAGGATAGAGAGAGAAAAATATAGAGAGATAAATATAAAGAGAGAGATTGAGAAGATGTAAATGCACCTGAAGGAGAAAAAATGAAAAAGGAAAAAAAGGGAAAAGAAAATAAGAAATAGGGAGAGGTGAGGTAATATGCTTATCACATGGATGATCCAGGTTTGACCCCTAACAACAATTCCAAAATTTGACTCACCCACATGCATTGTTGAATTCGCATATATTGATATCATATTAGAATTTATAGTCCTAAACAACAATTACTACTAGGGTATAGTAAGGTGAAAGTATGGGGTCAATCCCACAGACACTACTGGATGGTCAATATCTAATCAAGAAAAAACCCTTGGAAGGATTCCTTACTTTTACTCTTCAGGTTTAGGTTTAACTAAGACTAGGTAGTTTTGAGTTTTAAGGAAAAAATTAAATGTATTAGGGTTAATTCTAGGGCTCTTGACACAAGATAATCCTATATTTAACTTAGCATAGTCCTATGGCTTAGGACATGAAATAGTGAAAAAATCACCAATTGGTTTTGGTCAAACCAATTGGATCTACCTATGTTGTAGCTATCCCATTTTTAGGGTATAGCTGACAACCCAAGTGCATTATGCTTGGATTCTATGTAGAAAGCATCATAGGATAATGGTCATAGTCCATCTCAACTCCTGTTAGGTCAGGTTCATTCAATCTCACTTCCCATGGTTAAGGTTTTTAAAAATAATGTGAGAAAACATTATTATTAATCTAATTACTATCCATAGGGTTACCAAGGTTAAATATAAAGATTCATTAGGTTTTTAAACACCCCTAATCTCAACCCCTAACCATAAATAGATTAGTCATGCATGACAATGATGATTAAAGTAAAGGACGTATTAATCATGATGTGGACAATTGATAAGTAGTTGAAAAAGAAACAATCTAGGATTAAGTAATCAATATTCAATATCAAACAATTGGAAACAATGAAAATATAACTAGGAACTAAATTTTCATGAATAAATAATGAAGAATGAGAAATATTCAATCAAAAAAATTAATAATTAATCACAAATTTACTAAAAACAAAGAACTAATGAAGAATTGTGCATGTGTTTAAGAATATCAGAGTGTGGTGATAGAAACAGATTTCAAAAACAAAATTTGTGTTTCAAAGGATGAATAAATACAAAGGAATGATTAAAATATCATTTTGATTAAATGAAACAATGAATGGAATGAAATAAAACTAGTTTAGACAAATAAGGAATGAAAAGTATGAGAAATATGAGAAAAATAAAAGATATCCCCACACTTTTGTGTGTGGAGGAACTGGAAAATATAAATAGGCTAAAAAAGTACATGGTGTGTAAGGCCTAGACATCATGTACTATCTTAAATGATTTGGGTCTTGACATCTGCACATCATGTAATCTGATTGCATGTTGTGTAATTGAGATCCTATTTTCCCACTAAATAATCCTCTCAAATATTTGACTGGGTGATCCTTTGATGTTTTCATGTCATTCAATATCCATACATCATCTATGAAATTCAATTTTGGTGGGATTCTGAATTTTGAAAGCTACACATCACGTACTTGATTTATACGTTGTGTACTTTCTTCACATCATGCAGAATATTCATGGGTTGGTATACAGCCTTACATGAAGGATATGAATGGATTATACTTTTCATGTATGAGATACATGACATGTAAAGGATATTTTTGGAACCTTTTCAGAATTTATTATTTTAATCCCAAGATTCATAATTCCGGAAAAAGAAACCAAAAACCAGTGCATTATCTCATTATTCATTAATAAACATTAAAAATATGTATCCAAAAAATATATAAAATTTTATCTAATCACAAATAAATAGCTCACACTAATGGAAGATAAGAAATATCAAATAATAATACCTTGTAACAACCTCAATCCAAAGTTGTTAGACTAAAGTCTCAACCAGAAGCTCCAAATCTCATACTAGGAGTAAGAAGATGAAGGAATGACTCTCACCCATGTCTATTAATAATAAATCTAGAGTATAATAAACACATATCATACCTCTAATTATCTTTCAAGATTTCGGCTCATAAGCCTCCATATCCTATAGCCTCCCACGACCTCAACCGCAAGCTTCCTGAGCCTGGAATAGGCCTCCTATTGGTGGTAGTGTAAGGAGTTCATAATGTCGTCTGCCAAAAATATCTCCTCCTTTGGAATCCCCACCTATTTTTCTACCAAATCCTCCTTCTTGGGGGTTACCTTGGACTTTCCTAGGAGAACACTGATCAGGGTGATACCTCTACCATGGCGGTCTATCCACTTCCTACCTTTCCTTTTCATCATGTTGGTGTGGGAAATCAAGTTCCATGTGACCTCACCTGTCACATGTATAGCATCACCCTTCTCTGGGTTACTCTGGCCCTTTATGATTTCCATAATCCACATGACCATGTACTCAAGTCTGATCATGGGATTCCTACTGATGGCTCTAGCTGTATGGTGTCCCTCAGATAGAAATAACTTTATCCCTAGTTCCCACTCTATCACTCCAGCATATGTGGGAATGCAAAGGGGTACCACACTAGCATGAATGTATCTATGGAGACATTACTCAATCTTTCACACATGGAAGTAACCATCCCAAATCATGTAGAGGGGGTACTGTGTAAGGTTGGTTAACCTCATGTAATACTCATAAAATGTCATCCATCCATGATAAATCTCTAAAATCTTATGAATACGAACTGAGCATAATTATGAGGAGTAGTACTCTTCATGGGATAGCTACTAAAAGTCAAACCCTGAGAGTGTCAAATCATCATGAATATGCATGACTAAAATCCACCAGCACCTTGATGCCCCATATAAAAGAATCACTTCCATTGAAACCATCTAGTTGGTCAGGGTACACACAAGTCTAAAAACCTAGATCATCAACTCAAGTCAACCCTCCACTGCTTGGGGATCTGGATCATCATGAAACCTCAGCAGCCTATGTAACTAGAACTTTTGGAGTGTTCTAAGCCAATGTGCATCCTTATCCTGCTCTACTGGTATAATCTACTGCTCAACAGGTGAGGATGCTACTACTTATCCACCTAGAGGAAATATCTCATGATATGACCCTTGAACTGAGGCCTCATTACACATCAGTTCATCATGAAAATCCTGAATTGGTAACCTGGATGTATTTCTTCATGGAGGAATCCTAAAAATTAATCAATACATACCAAAGTTAGATGAGAATATTTATATATGGTGATCTTACTTAATAAGTATAGTCAAATGACTAAATACTATATAATTCATGTACTAATATTCCCTGCAACCAATGTTCCTTACAACTAATGTCTTAGTATTTCGAGTCGACAAGCAGGTAGTTAGACTCATACTTAATGGATACGTTGGACACTACACCAACACTGGGTTCCCTGTACTGAAATCCACACTTGAGACACTTTGAAACTTTTTCCCTAAGTTCCTAACCAAACCTTATATGGGGAAAAAACTTCAAACACCATCTTGAGGTCAAACCATCTTTGACACCAATCCGTCACGATCCGACCCACAAGATCCTTCATGGCCAATGGAAGTCCAATCCAAAACTACCCAAAGCCCGCATCCATAGGCCAAAGGCTGGTGAAAATCACAAAAATACATAACTAAAATGGGAATACTTTTAGTACTTGTATACACACACCCAACCATCTCCATGCAGAAGTGAAGAGGAATAATAATAAAAGACATCAATATCTTGAGTAAAAACCATACATGTAATGACCTCTAGGGAATAAAAAAAGAGTGCGATAGTGAAATCTAAAATGTAAAGGAAAAAAATACACGCACAACCAAAAAATACGTCCCAACAAAACAATAATTGGAAATGATATGATGAGAGGTCTTGGATCTAGATCTATAAACCCAGCCACTATATGAGGTCTATGCACCCAATTATCCCTAAGCTTCTTTTAAATCACCACTGATCTTTCTACCGTCTGCATAAGAAATGAAATGTGTGGGAAAAACCCATGAATGGGTGAGTATATACATACACAGTAGGATTAACCAAAAAATGAAGTGGGAGAAATAGGATACATGATATAAGAATTCATCTCAAACCAAAGAAAGTGGTAATGAAACCCCGCAATGAAGATATATATTCTCATAAAAGAAACCCAGATGATCGAGAAAGTGGATATCTATCTCACAACTCAGCCAAGGACTATAATTCTTCCTAAAGTTCCAAAGGTCCATCAATGATGCCCAATATCTTGTGTGTCTGTCCAAAGAAGTCATATGGAGGACCCACACCCTGGTGCGATAGAGGAGTACCGTCTTTGTTGATAGAGGACCTACACCCTAGTGATAAAGGGGAATATTGCCTCTATATATGTTGAATGAGTATAGAGGACCCATTCCATGGTATGATGGGGTAGTACCATCTTCCTGGATAGAGGACTCACACCCTAGTGCAATAGGAGAGTACCACCTTTGTATATGTCTGAGTCTGAAATACCCACACCCTAGTATGATAGGGGAGTACTGTCTCATTGTATAGAATACCTACACCATGGTGCAATAAGGGAATGTTTCCTCTGTATCTGTACAACAAGTATGGGGGACCCTCACCCTAGTACGATGGGGGAGTGCTATATTTGTGGATAGAGGACCAGTTCCCAAGTGTGACAGGGGGTGTTGCCTCTGTATATATACAATGATAATAGAGGACCCACACCCTAGTATAACTGGGGAGTACCGTATCCATGGATTGAGAACCCATGCTCTGGTGTGACAAGGGAATGCCACCTTTGTATCTCTATAATGAGTACGGAGGAACCAAGCCCCGATATGATAGGGAAGTACTATCTATATAGATAGAGGGCCTTCATCCTAGTGAAATAGGGGATATTTGACTCTATCTGATGATCCCATATGATCACTGCCATCATCAAGAATCACCTTAAGAAGATGCATTCTAATAACATCTCATATCATATCTTAAAATACACAACGAAGGCTTCCATCATGTTCTATATGAAAAAAACTTAGGATAAGCTACTCATGGTCTAAAATATGATTCAAAACAAAAGAAATATGATAGGTAGAAGTTTTAGGAAGAAGTACATGTGTGTATGAGGGGTCAAATTGTGTGTTACTTGACCTGGTATCCTGATTGTGTTCCTACCATCAGACATATTGGTTGTCCTTATAGGAATACATGATGTGTAGTTCTATCACATGGTGTGTCTTAGCTACCTAGGGCTTTCCTGTGCTCTTTTAGACATGTCAATGTACCTTAGGTAATGCCCATGTACCTTTCCATGTATCTATCTATGACCAAGTACCGGTTTGTGACTGTGTACCTTGGGTCGTGCCCGTGTACTTCCAGAGTACATGGAATGTCCTCCCACACATGGTCCTAGGTGTGTGTAACTATTACATGTCTTGTCTACCCAAGGAGGGTCACACAACATGTATACCATCCACATGGTGTGTCATCCTTATATTTTTTCTCAAAACACTAGATGCCGCAACTGGGTGACTACACAATGTGTGTTCATCCTAGTACACATCGTGTAGTCGGGTTTTTTTTGAAAAAAATCTAAACTGATCACATATTAACTAGATCCTTCACTCCTTACACAAAATCTGCTCAATTCCTCTTTGAATCTCACTAAAAATGGGTATAATGAAAAAATTCATCGATTTATAGACATCTAGTGGCTAGAAATTGAAATCTAGCTACTCGTGGAAATCTCTTAGCACATCCCACACACCTCCCATGTTGCTTCCATCTCCACCGTGGATCCAGGATCCACAAATACATCACTTATACTCAAAGTACATCTTTATTTGTCTATAAACACCACTTAATTATTCAAATTTTCATCCTCCATGAACCCGAGTGTCCTATCATGCTTTGAACCACCCAGAAATGTTGTATTACAACCCTATAGTACAACTATGAAGAACACAAATAATAGAAGGGGTAAATCACATAACGAAGTTTCATCAATCGTTTTCCAAGAATTCTTGGCCAAAAATTTCATAATTGAGGATAATTGGAGTGAAATCCTGGCATCAAAATATAACAATTGAATAAACAAATTATTCATTAAATAGGTCTTAAGAAATGGGATCGAAGATGAAAAATTAAAATTAGATTAGAATCAATGCTTCAAATATTTAATAAAATGGGTGAAAAACAAAAATTGAAAAGACCTACATTAATATTGGATCAATCATTGGTGAAAAACACATTCTACCATGATGGGGAGGATCCGATGCATTCACAGTCTATCGATTCACCTTGATCTGATCACCGAGTTCCATTTGACATCGATCCGCCAATGAAGGTCATCAGAGCTACTCTATAAAACATCCCAGGGTTATGTGACTAACCCTATCAAAATTTCATAATGAAATATTTATTAAGTATTAGATTAAGTTCATTTAAATTAAAATAAATAAATTAATCATTTATTTTAATTTAAACCCACCTACCAACAGCTGCCTCATCTGAACATCCAGCACTGACCAACTTTAGGTCACACATAGGGTAAACCCCATGCTCTAGATTCAATATTGGTATCATATTTCCGATCTACGGCTATATTCATGACAAATTTAATTATTTCTGAAAATATACATATGCATGATATAAAATATTTTTAATATTTTTATAAAATCATTTCCCGAATCACTGAACCATAGAATCATAGGCTGTGTTAGTTCCTGGATACGAGAAAATTTCTTAATATATTTTAAGGTCTTAAAAAGAAAAAAACAAAGTCTCTATAAGTGGATAAAAAATGATCAAATGAATTATTATCCAAATAGGTAGTGATGGAACATTTTTACCAGATGAATCTTCCCCAAAAAACATTCCAGATGACATTTCTATAATAAAATATTAAATTTCAAGTTATTGAGTTTGTATATGGGGAAGTGTACATGAAGAAACTAGTAAAAAAATGCATATAATCAGATCAACCTGATCGAATAGAAAGAAAAATGTTTGTTGCTGAGTTAGTACAGTTTCAAAAAATGATAAAATAAATAGAAAGTTGAAAAAGAAGTACAAAGGGTTAGAATCCTATGCAAGTGAAGGAATACCAATGAGTAAAGGTTACTGAAGTCCAATGGCTGAAAAACCAGATAAAGAAAGTTTCATGTATACAAATTATTTCGATGTTTTAGTTATATATTCAACATATTCAGTGGTCCAAGAGAAATGGACATAAGAAAATGTGTTTTTTGGATAGATAGTTTATATTAAGATTGAAGAGAAGAGTTTTGTTACAAGATGAGTAATTTTTGAACTTGTGACATTATGATCTGTGATGGTGAATAAAGTTCATCAAAAAAATTTAGTAGGGGATTCCATCAGATAAATTTTTCTTAGAATAAGATATATCAAGTCATATTTAATTAAAAATTGATCATATGAATAAAAAATTGGCCCCTCAAACAAAAATCCAATGAAACAAAATCCACTGGATAAACATTTCTTAATTTCTATCAGATAAAGGATGTTTATAAAGAGCATAAGTTAGAAAGAATTTGAGAAAGGGTGATTAGAAAAAGTAGAGATGTACAAATAATTTTTCGTTAATTCATCAAAAAAAACAATTCATCTATAAAAAGAAAATTCCAATTATGATGTTTTGTGATCATATATAGAGGTATCCATCAAATGGATTATCAATCAAATAAAATTTTATTATCAAGAATATAATTCAAAGATAAGTTGAGGAATAATGATCAGAAAAAGAAGAAGTTGATATAGAATTTGTAATGAAGTTATTGAAAAACCATTCCATTAGATGGGATTTTTCTAAGAAAATTTACATAACTTTGTGAAGTACCAAATCATTCCAATGTTGTGCTATTTTTAACTGATTTTTTATCAAGATTAAATGATGAAGTTTTGAGAAGTTCATTAAAATTTCAGGTTAAGAAAATATAAAGAAGTTTTTGGATACTAGGGATGTAATGAAGCTTTAGGTATATTCAAGAAGACTCTAGAACACTGTAGAGGCATCCAATTTTTTTTTTTAAATTTTTGAGATATTCGGTCATATAATTTCAGTGAATGTGAAAATAAATTTGGTTTCCCACATTTTCTATCTTTGTAGAAACTATATAAAGGAGTGAAAAGTATATTTTACATAACACTATTCATATGTACAAAAAGATGAATCACTACTGAGGTTTTATTAGTCCATGTTTTCAATCAAAGATCAGTTCTAGGTTGAATAAAAGTTCTGGATAGAGAAATGTTTTAATCAGAAGCATTGAATAGAGTGTAAATTCATATAACTAGATAAATAGGAATTAATGGAATTTTTGAATAGAGTTATAAGACACAATATGTTTGGTATTTATATAGAATGAATGTTATAAACCAATGTAGTTTTCAATGAGGAGAACCTGATAGAAATTTAATGTACATTGAAAACCACACTGGATGGAATTTTTAGACAAAGGAAACTATATGATCTTTCTGGATGAACCTTTAGAAGATGAAGTTACAATGTTTAATATTTTCTTGGATCAATTTTGTAAGAAAATATTTATAAACTACTGGGAGTCAATGTAATCATACCTATCAAGATATAAAAGGATTATAATTATAGTTGGTCTAACTTTATATTCAATTATTTATAATAGTGAATTTATATTGACCAATAAGAGTTTTCATGAAAAGGATGTAGGTTCTCACACTAAGATCGAACCTTGTAAATCTTATGTGCCTTGTTTACATTCTTATATTTTCATGATTTTGAGATTATTAATAAAAGTAGATAAGGAAAATAAATCTAACATGTTTTAAGGGTTAAATTTCGTAAATATTGAAATTTGTAAAAAGGAAACCACTAATTGAACCCACTTCATAGTGGTTCAATGATTCTAAGGAACTTCAATTCATATCAGTTCAATGGTTCCCCTGTTGAATCCTTATGATGTAAAATCTAAATTCAGTAAACAATAGAGATATTCCTACCTTATATGAAAAAATGTATCATGGTTATAACAATATAATGATATCATATATTATGTCACTTGGACTATAGTTTATTTATGTAGCAACAATTGGGTTTGCACTCATTGAAAAAATACTCCTATAAAATTTTATAACAAGAGAAATATTAAGGTTAATGGGAATGATATAAATTTTATTATTATGTATATAAAAAAAATTCATGAAGTTTATGGTTCTCAAAATAGATATGGGAACCTGAGAGAAAATCCAAAGTATTTTCGAGGGAAACACTAAAGTGAAAGAGGAAAAGTTAAAAATATGGATAAGAAAGTTTGAATATTTCAGAATGAGAGATGAATAAAATATTGATGAGTTCTTCACTACAGTTAATGAAGTTTCATTCAATATTAGAGGATTTGGATATTTATTTGAATATTATACCATTATAAAGAAACTCATGAGAAATTTCCCTAATAGGTTTGAATTTACAATTTTTTCCTTAGATCATATAGATAATTTATCACTTGATGAATTGAATAACCTTCTTATTTCTTATTAGATGAGAAAACCTCTGGTGTTTAAAAATAAGATCAAGGATAAAATGGATTTTTAATATATAAGAAAACTGAAAATCCAAGATAATGAGAATACTGACCTCAGTGATTCAAAAGATAAATAAGATGATGAAATGAATGATAAGATCATGTCTATTAAAACTAAAAATTGTTGAAGAGGTATGGGAAAGTATGAAGGGAAACTTTAACCAAAATGTTTCGATTATGGAGGAATTGAACATTTTCTATGAATTTCCCCAAGAATAAATTTTTAGAATATTATGGTCATTCTGAATAAAACCCCTGGTGGGGGAAGTTTAATAAGGAAGATAATAAATCTATTGGTGGTAAGAAAAAGTTCACTGGAAACAAAAGAAGTATATTGAGTAAAAAAGTTTATAATGACTCCACTGATAAAAGAGAATCAGAATGTAAAGCACCATAAAAGTTTATAAATTTCTTTTCTAATATTGAGAAGAAGGAAGAATCGTAAAACACTTAAGAAGAAGAAGAAGTTGAGGAAATATATAAAGAATATCAATTGAGATAAAAAATTGTGTCTTCTCTTGAGAAAAACACAAAACTAAAGAAATAGATTAGAATGATGAAGAAGAAAAGTGTATATAATAATTAAGGAAGGAAATATGTCTTTATGTACGAGGATGAGTATATCTAAGAGATCATAGACTTCAAACTGAATGTTTATGAACAAGTAATGATGGTGGAAGATCTTAGTAAGAAACTTACATTTGAGAAAGATGTGGTTTTTAAAACCCAATAAAAATCTATTGAAGTAGAAAGTACCTTAATAAAAATTAATTAAGATTAAAATAAAGCTTTAGAGATGAAATACGAATCATATCAAGATGCTGAGAAAACTCACTCCATTAATTAGTTGAAATCCCCATCCACTAAATTTAAAATTTCATATGATTTTTCTAATATTGAATGTGTTGGAAAAAAATGTTGAGAAATATTGGATTGATAAAGGATGTAAGAAATCTATCACATACACAAAATTTGAGAATAACCACCATAAATAACTTTCAGCATTCCTGGAGAAAACAAAAATAGAAGGATGTTACGAACCTTGGAAAAATGATTACAAAAAAGATAATATTTATAAAGAAGACCAAGATTAAATGGATATTGTTAGTTTTTCAATATATTTAGCCACAAATGTTACAGTTTTTGGAACACCTTATCTCTTCCTAGAAGTAGGTATGAAATAAGGGAGGGGTTAATAAAATAAGAAAACTAAGTAACTTTCCTAAGTTGTAGGAAGTTGAAAAACCAAAATCTCAAGATGTTATAAAAGTTCCAACACAAAAATATTTTTAATTCCTATATGAATTTTATAGAATATGTAACCAACACGGTTAATTTACTGAAGAATTTATAACTATTATTCCAGGAAAAGATTTCTATGTGAGGAAAGAAAAAGAAGCTCTAAATAAGAAAATTGAAGAAAAATCCTTTTTGTTGAGATAACTCCAAGAGTAATAAAAAGGAACAAAAATGAATTATCAATAATTTTTGTTCCTCACATATTATTGGTGATATAAAAATCCAAAATGTTGGTGAAAATAATGACAGAAGAGTAGTTAATTTTAGAAATGATGGTTCCTTAAAAATCTTAGTAACCATAACAACTGAGATTGAAGATGAGTAACTAAAATCTAAGAAATTTTTATATATTTATGGGATCAAACACAACATAATTAATGTAATATAACTTTGTGATGATGGAAAAATAAATTATTTTCATAAAATATTCATGCATCATTAGTTGGGTGAAATATGGTAATATAGTTTCCCTGGGAGAAAGAACCAGTATAAATCTATTTCAAATTAGATAACTTTCTAACTCATGTTATTTGAGTGTTGAATATTATAACTAGTTTGGGAAACACACAATCAAGTATATTGGACATAAAATTATGAAAAAACATTATAAATTAAATTTTGTAAGAAACTTTCAAACATTTAAAAGGATATAAGATGATGTTTGTACAACATCTCAGAAAAGAAATTTGATTGGAAGAATCCATAAGAAAGTTAAAATCGAGTCTACAAGACCCCTTGAGATTATTCACTATGATCTTTATGGGATGATGAGACATCAATTAGTGATTTTTTTATAATTTATAACTTTTATTGATGATTTCAATCATATGACCAATATTATGTTTATAAAGTATAAATTAGAGGTTGGGAAATGTTCAAAAAAAAAATAGAAGATAAGCTGAGAGAGAAATGGGTGTTTATATAATGAAGTTGAGAAATGGTATTGAAAAAAGGTAAAAATGAAATTATTTTGAATCATATATTAAAAATGATGGAATAAAACATAATTATAGTGTTCCATACACCCCTAAACAAAATGGTTAAGTGCCCAATGGATCGTGCAGTCACACTGAGGGGGGGGGGATCAAGTGTGACTTACTGTATTTAATTATTTTATTTTTATTTTACCCTCTTCAGATTCAAACCTATGTCACCTTTTATGATGGGTTTATCCTATATTCAATGTAAAATGTAAATAAAACTAAAAAAAAATTATTTTTACAAGGTTTGGTACTAAGACCAACTAATTGCTGTAATCTGTTAGGCCCCCTAATTACATATTCTGCACTATAATCTTATTATCAATTAAAATGAATTAGACATCAAATGGTTATACACCCCAATAGTTGATCCTACTACTAATCCTAGTTATTACCCCAATAATACAACTCTTCTAACATAGTTGGTTATAACCCCAACCATTTTACTATTTAGACCCCCATGCCCTTGAGCATCTTCAACAACTAGTTATACATCCCAGTCACAAGATACTTCTTATTCTCAATAAGATCTTATCCACTATAGGATGATTGTTTGATCTTCCTCAATAATCTTATTGAATCAAACTTACTCATTTACCTATTCATGTATATTCAAAATACACTGAATTGTTATATTGGAATTGCTCAATAAACTCCGATCACATGTGTATGATCAATTTCCTCAGTGAAACTCTACTCAAGATATATTTACTTTTGATGTTGATGTCTCAACCTCACTGACTATTCACTAATCTAAAATAAATAAACTGATCACAATACACTAAATAACTTAGATATGGATTTATTTTGAAATAATTCTCTAGATTCAGTCAAATAACAATGAACACTGATCATTAAAGGTATATTTTGATGTTCTCCATGAATGTAAAATACAATGAATGGTCTTCTTTGTTTTATGAATTCATTATTTCATGTGCATGAAAATTCACACACTTTTTACACTTCCATTTCTTGTAGTGATCACATTCACACTCACTGGTCCTTCAAAAATTATAACACATCCTGGTATTCCACTTTATATGATCATTATTTCATACATTCATATTTCTTTTATCATGCACATCATTCGTGAAACTATAATGTTTTTGATGCCCCTATTCACTATTTATTCATGCAATAATATCCTGTGATGATTCTGTGTCTTCTCATAACAAAGGTATATGTGATATATTCCTCAAATCATACAATAAAAACCCCTTCATGCATGGATACCCTTTCATGAATGATTCTCAATATCCTTCATGTAACTTCCTATCTTCTCAAAAATTTTCATAATAATAGTACGCAGATACTGTTTTCTCATTCATCTTCATGAAATAGTATACATGGGATAATTCCTATTTATTATTCATAAAACACAGTGTTATTATCTACAATGGTTTTTGGAAACAAAAAATCATCACGTGAATGAAAATTTCTAGGAATACTCAGCACGAATTAATGGAACCCATTTCACAAATATAGATCATTTTTTCCTATGTTTTGAACTCTTGGTTCTCTCATGTTTATGTTTAGATTATACTAAAAATGATTTCATGTCGGATAATCTATAGAAAATACCACCAAATAAAATCCATTGCCTCAACCTTGTATGTGCACCACATTTATTCTACATGAACCACCCCAATAGCTTACATGACAATAAAAATTACCGTCAGTATTTGGAAAATGTTCATTCTTTCACTGTCCTAGATCTGACCTCATTTTATTCATGAAAATGAAGTTATATGAAGTATAAATCATATTTTAATCATCAAATCGATCAAATTATATGTGGATGATTCATATTGATAATCAGATTTTGTAGATTAAATATCCTAGTGAATAGAAGATCTTTGATGGATCAAGGTAGAAGATAACCCGCTGGCTCGATCGAACAACACAGACGAGTGGATGGTTGTGGTTCATTACATATCTTTTAATGTGGATAAACAATAATTGAACTCCTCTCATCCCACATCAGTTATTTATTTGGATGCGTACTTCCTTTTATAACATCATTCTATATAGACCCGACAGATGCGACTATGGGGTTCGCTCCTGTTACCTGCTGACACTGAATCATGCCGACATCCTTCTCCGCAACCATTCCTCCTTGAACGGTAGTTCCAATATGCTCTTGTTAACCTCTACATGGGAATGATATACATATGCACAACCACTACTACCATTATGGATAACTAGGTGTTGAATTCCCACATAAGTAGTGCTTTTGGTCCCCATTCGGCTAGCCAATGTGGTTGGATACATTTTAATATAGTTTCAAAAATTCTTATTTACATGCCATAACACTCACTAATAAGACACTCAAACATCTTTATCCAATTACAAACTTTTTTCATGGAAACCTTCAAATACACTAATTCTAAATGTTGTACACAATGTGTCTTCATTGAAATAAGGTTTTGGCATTAATAACATCACATCAATCATCACATTTAAAACTCATTGACTTTTCATATTATCTATTGACAAAAATTTCAATTTCAAATTCAACCTTAAAAAAACATTTGGTTTCTTCAATCTCCCCCTTGCATTTAATGCCAATACCCATTTCCTTTCAAAATTCAATGTTATCATATCCCCTTTACTGACACTAAAACCAATGGTATAATGAATTCTTATCTATAAAATTCATATTTTAAGAACATTTTATTTGATTCTGACACTTATTATCTGATTTACTACAAATAAGGATGGAATTAATCCAAACTTAGAAATGAGATAAAATTAACCAACTCTAAGTATTCATGAGTCTTACTATGTTTAGAAAAAAATAGTGGACAAATTTAACATCAACTTTGTTAATAAATTTTTATCATGTGATAACAACATTAAAACCATATATCAAGGGTTGTTCAAATATTTTCCACCAATATTTTGAATTGACCTCAGCAAATATATTGAAAAAATTCAAGTGAAATAATGTAATTCTCATTCTTAGGTTACTTTTTTTTCATCAAGTAATTAATCTCTCCCTTTTATAATTGATTTTTCATCATGAAAATAAGATAATTTAATAAATACAACTTAATGTTGATAAGATGAAATCTTTAGTTTTGGAACATATTCAATTATCAGATGCATACCTCACTAGAATTTCATATGTTTGACATATATTAACTAAGATAAAGATATCTTGTTCTTCTGTGATTCCCCTTAAGATATTCCCTCAATACTTATTAATTATGATTGAATTTCTTCAATAATATACTCCAAGAATCTTAAAATATTATTTGAAATTTTATAGAGAGGAAAAATGATTCTAATAGTCTTTTATGATGGATAACTTTATAGTTGTAAGATGTTCACATATTTTATTATATTTTTTTCTCCCCCTAAATAAATAATTCACCCTCAATTCCCTTCATGAAAAAATAAACATAATGTATGTATGGGAATAATTTGGGTCTTAAAAGCTCCCCAATTAGAGCAATAAGGATAAGAGTGTAAGAACCCGATTTTTCACTCAGGTATGAATCCTTTAAATTTAAATATAATTATTTATTTTTACCTAATTTAGATTCCTAATGAGTTAGAAATTGTCTCAAGGGTGTACGAGTCTTGTTCGAAGCCTAGAAACTATTTTTTGGGATAACCAGGCCTACTGAACGGTCTATAGTAAAGCCGTGCGGGGAGACCGCACAGTTAGAGAAAACTGTGCGAGTGGCATGATTTTTTAGATAGAGCCTTACTACATAGATGGAACACAATTTCCATAACTGTGTGACCTAACCATGTGGTAATCCCATCTTATTTAGGTACCCACACATGCTTTGTGCACAGTTTGGAAAACCATGAAACTAAACCATGCACATGATAATTTTTGGGTAATTTTACTATTTTACCCTTAATGATCTAATTAAGACCCTCATTCTTCCCTAATTCGATTTATAGCGGGATTAACCTCCATTTATCTCATTTGGGAGTATTTTGAAGGCTTAACCTAGGGTTTAATATCTATCCTTTATCCCGGATCCATTCGATCTTCTGTTCACCTTGTTAGCTGTGCAATGGTAAGTAATTGATTCCATTTGAGCCATTCTTTGTCTCTCTTTCTTTTAACCTAGTTATCGAGGTGTAATTTTTTTTAATTTTTTCTCAAAAATAATCCATTTTAATTTTAATTAGAGGATAATAATGGATGAGGAGTTTAATACAAGCCTAAGTTGGGTGGTCTATAACTCATCCATCAAGATTGTTGATTTTCGAATTGTCGTGTGCGCCACACTGATTTCATCATGTGAAATTTATTGAATTTATACATCATGATTATAATCATCAGAACTGTATATTTGTGCTCTTTCCAAATATGTGATTATTTTTAGGGGTTACACATAGAACTATATCAATCCCATGTAGGTTATTTTTCCATATTTTTCATTTTAGTGTTTTGACATGTTTGAGCTGTCGTTCAAGTGTGCCTTGGCTTGACATTTCTAAGGGTTATATTTTCTATATTAAATGGATTGATTTAAATTTTGAAATGAATAATGGAAAGTACCATGAATGCTTACCACTTAACCCACCTAAGTTAATTGCATCAATTTCATATTTAAATGTTAAATAGAAATTATAAAGTATTCTAAGTACATGACTTGGCATTTTTAAATGTAATTGAATAATAGGTTTCATGTTTATAGAACCCCTTTACATGATAATGGAAGGTAGCAGAGTGAAACTTGATTTTTGAAAATGCCTTAAATATATTAAATGAATGGTTGCATGTTACTTGGCATTGTCACACTAATGAAAGGAAACAATTAAAATGAATAGAATATTATATGACATCATCATCAAATTGGAGTGTCCTGACTCGATCTAGCCTTGGATTCCTTAGTAAATTCCTCAAGCACTCGATAAACCCATTCCAATTCAAGTATGCAACTTTCTTAGGCTGAGACCCACCTAGAACTCAATCCTTGTCTAACTTTGGATTCCTGAAATGACACCGTAGGATCCCTCGTGTAATACTAAAGGATTCCTTGGATACACTCCATGGATGAAACATTGACAAGTTGGTGTCGTGGTTAAATCCCATTGCGCCCAGTCATTGATTATCATTGTTTTACCTTGGATAAACTCCTTGGACTCATTAGGTGTCTTATTGTAAAATTCCTTGGACTATGCTCCTTGGATTACACTCTTACCCTTATCCATATTACAATTATTATTTAGTTAGCGACCCTTGAGGTCTATGTTTCCTTGGGTATTACCTTGGAACTTCATTATTTAATATCATTACAGGTTTCCTTGTTACATCTTGGAACCTTCACTATTGTTAACATGTGACTTATTTATGAACTGGTTACATGTTTAGACACTAACTGAGGGTTGAAGCAAGTACTTGGGTATTTAGTTACATTATTCTAATTTACTTCATATATACATGCTTTCACAGTGTTACATTTCCATTACACGTTCTGGATGTTATAGACATCATTGGTGGTGGCCCACCTAGATTTATCTCACACCCTCTCTGGGCGCTTTTTTGGTACCCGAGGAAGATTACATGTATGAATATTTTGATAAAGGGAAGTATAATGAATCATAAAATTGATTGATTATTGTTCTGGGATGGATCTGGTAGCAGATTATTGAGCCGCAACTCAAGATTCTTGGTATAGTTTATGTATTTATTTTTTATATATATTATTTTTTGCATGTATTATTGCTTCTTTGTTTCCATGTTTTCTAGATTACTAGATACATGACATATCATCATGTGTTGATCTATGCTATTCCAGTTATTTCAGTTATTGTTATCCTTGTGTATTTATGATGTGCCTTCTATTTACTTATATTGATCTCTCTATTTACCTTTGTTTATAATTATCCACTATGCTACACTCTAGTAATGAGGGAATAGTCTCCCTCCCACACAGCCTAGCCCTTTGATTCTAGTCGACAACCTCTGGAATTTGGGGAGATTCACTTGAGGCTATGTGGACCACTAATCTTAGGGCACTTTTTAAGTGGAATCTCAGTGAAAAATTTCAAAAAATGGTATCAAAGGGGTTTTCCTTTATTACTTTACTATTTGAAGATAATAGTCACATGATTAGAAATTATTGGGACCAGATCATAATATTTTCTTGGGAATCATGAACCCATGTTCAAGGTAAAGTCTAAGTTTCTTAGATTATAATTGTTGTTTTGATTTTTCCTATTACAGTTGATGTCATTTCACCATTGGGTGATGCACAGGATGTGTGGTATTATTTATTATTATTCTAATTGAGATTATATTTTATACTTGGCCTGATGAGATGAGGGAAAGTATCATTGTTACATGAATCATATAGGCACCTAGAATCCGCATGTCATGTGTATTGCCATGCCATGTAGTTGAATTTAACTAATTTTCATCGCTTGTTATGCCTGTGATTGATGAGTGAGCCTTTCATTATTTATATATTTCTTATGCTACTATGGGCTGTGATTGAGTGGTTTCCTGTTTCAATTCATGAGGTGTTATGGGCCCTCATGGGTTGGAATGATTAATTTAACAAATCAATCCTTTAATTGGAAATTCAAGTTGGTTTTATTTTCAGTGATAAGGAGTACGAGACTTGATTCATTGGGAATGATAGTCCATTTTAAATGAACATTGATACAAGTTATAAGAAAATTAAAACTTAAGTGGAATGGTTGTACATACTTATCCCTACTTTTCATGTTTATGGAAGGTAAAGGAGTGAACCTAGTAATTATATATAAAATGAAATGAAATGGTTTCCAATAAATAATGAGGTAAGTTACTATTTCACCTTCATCTATCAGAACCCCAAAAACTAATATCTAAGAACTTACCAATACATGGCCATCTAAGTAGGTGGTTGGGGTAGTATGTGTTGAGTAGTGATACTTTATTTGTTTAAATTATATAAGCATTGTTATATATCTACTTAAATCTTGTTCTGAGTTGTGTGCTTGGAATTTGAAGACTAATTCTGCCACAAAATCCTCATATCATATGCTAAGACAGTGGAGAAGGCCATGCTCTAGACATGATGGCCCTTGAGCCTCCAGTCTTATCTCTAGGAGTGCCACTTGAGGCATCGCTTTCTATACCTAATTTGGGCACTGATGAAAAGGTTTGTGATATTTTCCTACATCTAATGTAGTCAATATATGGTTCTCCCTGAGTTCCACTTATGATGGCTGATTTGACTCATGAGTTTCAATTGTGACATCCTCCCACCTCTTTAGGGGATGACAATCCTCAGGCTAATGAGTCTTAGCTAGAGTCCATTGTGTATATCTTTGAGAATCTGGATATGCCTCTAGAGAAAAGGGTCAAACTTTTTTACTTACGTGCAACATGATTTAGCCAAGCAGTGGTGGGATGTGATTACCCAGGCCAGTCATCATCATTTCATGGTATGGGATGATTTCCAGACTACTTTCTATGATCAATTTTTCCTTAGAAGCAGAGAGATGATAGATCCAGAGATTTCTTGCATCATTAAAAAAGGTTCTATGTTAGTTATAGAGTATTCAGCGCATTTTACCAAGTTGCAGTGATTTTCACATATTATTTCCACTGATGAGATTTTTCATGCTAGAAGCTTTGAGGATGGTCTTGTGTACACCATATGTATGCAGGTAAATGTATTTTTCCTACCTATTTTTTTTTCATAAATAGTCAATTAGTCTCTTATCACTAAGCATAACCTGTGGGAAGGAAATAATACTAGGCATAGAGAATCAGTGCCGTGGTAGGCAAGTAGTTCTCCCAGTGACAGGAAATGTTCCCTCAAGGTTTCTCATTAGGGAAGTGACAACTAGAGTACCTGTTTTGATAACTCCATTATGTTTCATCTTTGTGGATGATGGGGGAACCAAAATCCTCATTGTGATAGATACCCAATGGAGTGTTGGGGTTATGGTCACTTGGGAAATCTTCAATGATTCTGCATGACATGTCCACCAGCTTCAAGAATAAAAGGATCAGTGATATCACCACCTTTAGCAGTGGGTTCATTTGTGCCATGTCAGATGGGGAGTTGGAATAGCACCGGTAAGACTGGTCAAGGCGGAGGTCATGGATGTGGTATCTAGACCTTCGATCAACAAAAAATCAAAATGAAAAGCTATGATTGTGGTAGTCCATATGTTGCATTGGTCCATGGATCATGCCAGTTTCATGCACTACATTCAATACTTAAGGATCAGGTTGTGGGACCATCTAAAGTACGAGGTACTATTCTAGTGGCATCTACTATAGTATTTTCTTTATTTGATACTGGATCTTTGAAATATTTTATCTATATATCTATTTTAGAGAGTCTCGACTAGAGATATAGTATTACTATAGTGTGATGACCCTAGATACACCTTAAGGAGTGAATTCAGAGGGCATACACCAATGTAGGGACTCTAAACTTGAGGTAGGAAGTTAGCCTTTCTTATGGAACCAATTTTTTCTTAACATTACAAGCTTAAATGTCATTCTTGGGATGGATTTTTTGGTTTAGTATCATGCTTTTGTAGACTGCTACCACTACAGGGTATTGCTTACATCACCATAGGGATGTAGTTATCTACATAAGGGTGAGTGGGATTTCTAGGATAGTAGAGAAGTACTAGATCCAATACAAAAAAAATAGAGTGATTAGAATGGGTTTTAACCCCTTATAAACACTTTGTCATCGGTTACCCATAACCGCCACTAAAGTGGATTCCTACTCTAATTAGATGTGATTATGTGTAAGTGCTGGTAAACTGTGTCTGTTTTTAGTGGCAGTAAGATTAGAGGGGGTTTTAACCCCCTCTAATTTTTCCCTAAATTTAGCATAACCTGTTATATTAGAGGCAGTTTTAACTGCCTATAATTCAAACATCACAATAGAGGCGGTTAAAACTGCCCCTATTTAACCATTTTGGGGACCAAATTTAGGGGCAGTTATACTATAACCAACCTTAAACTACCACCTTTTTATATATATTTCACACCAATGCCCCTAGACACCACCCAAACACCATTGACACCCCCATCAATCCCCCTTGAAACCTACACACACACACCTAACCTGACACCCCACAAGCCCCCTTGACACCCACCCTAACACCCACCCAAACTCCCGCACCCACCCTAATATCCGCCCAGACACCCGAACCCACCCAAACACCTACCTAGACAACTACACCCACCTTGACACCCACCTTGACACCCCATAAACCCCCTTGATGCTCACCCCAACACCGAAACCCCCATTAGGACACCACAACGACACCCACACACCCTACAAGACACACACCACAGACCCCAAACAACAATGTGGGGACCACAACACACTAGCCTAAGGCCAAACTAATCCTATAGGCCCAGAAAAACATGAGTACCCGCTCAAGCCGTGCAGTGCGGGGTAAAAATTCGGAGTAGCTAGGAGTCGAACACGTGACCTGTAGGGGAAACCTCAGCGTGCTTTCCACTAGGCTGCGACAACTTTGATATAATATATATTTTTCTTTGTATTTATTTATATACCGAAATGTTAGATATTATATATATATATATATATATATCTTTGGTTATGGAAATATAAATATTATAATATTTTTTTTAATTTTGTATCTTATAATATATATGTGTGTGTGTGTCTAATATATATATTTGTTTAAAATATAATATATGTATAATATATATATTTTTGTATATATTATATGCATAAATAATTATATTTTGATATATAAATATATATTTATACATATATTTGTAAATACATTTATATTTATGTGTGTGTATTTATGTATTTATTGATATTTATGGATATGATATAATTATAATATATATAAATATATATAATCATTTTTATATATTTGTATATATGTATGTGTGTGTGTAACAATAATATTATTAATTATTATTATTATATACATTTTATAAAATATAAAAATTATATGTTGGTTTTATAAACACTATACATTTATACATTTTATGAATTATATTATACTTATATTATATGAAATACATTTATATTATATATTTATGTATGTGGTTATATAAACTTATATTATGTCATATATATATGTACACATAAAACTAAATACTTTCATATAATTGGAAATATATAATATAATATAATTAAATATATATATATATATATATATTAAATTAATTTATAATTAATATGGTATATGAAAATATATATAAAATAATTATATAATATATATAAATTTATATATAATTAAATATTTATAATATTATATATATAATATAATTATATAAAATATATATGTATATGTTTATTTAATTTTGTCTATGTTATATATATTTGTATAATTAATATAATAGAAATGCATTTAAACAAAAAATAAAAATAAAAATGTATTTAATATAATATATTTATAATATAAATCATAATATAAATGTATAATATTTATAAACCCGTATATGAATTTTATAAATTTGAATAAATATATTTTTAATTACATTTATATTATGTAAACCAATATTTATATATGTATACATTTTTCATATGTATAATTATTTATTTAAAATATTTATATAATGTCCTTATATATATAGGTTTATAATGTATTTAAATACATTTATATAATGTGTTTTTGAAATATATATATATATACACACACACACATGCGCACACATACACATATATTATAAAATTTGAATTTAATGAGTTTTATTTTAAAAAATAAATAAAAATTTAGAGGGGGTTTAAAACCCCCTATAATAAGAGGGATTAGTGGTGGTTCATGACCCACATCAAATTTTTTGGATTAGAGGGGGTTAACAAGACCCTATAATGTCAAAAATTAGACGGGGTTCAAAACCCCCTATAATGTCATGAATTAGTGGGGGGTTTAAAACCCCCTCTAATGTCATCAATTAGAGGTGGATCAACCCCCCCTAATTTCTTAAATTAGAGGTGGTTTAGAGCCCCCTCTAATGTCATCAATTATAGGGGGTTCAAACCTCCCTCTAATTTATTAAATTATACGGGGTTCAAAACCCCCTCTAATGTCATAAATTAGAAGGGGTACAAAACCCCCTCTAATGTCATGAATTAGAGGGGTTTCAAAACCCCCTATATTGTCATGAATTATAGGAGGTTCAAAACCCCCTCTAATGTCATCAATTATAAAGTGTTTAAAAACACCTCTAATTTCATCAATTATAAGGGGTTCAAAACCCCCTCTATTTTCTTAAATTATATGGAGTTAAAAACCCCCTATAATCTAACAGATTATCGGTAGTTCATGAACACCTATAATATTTTAAATTAGAGGGGGTTGTGAAGACACAATATTTCCTTTAAAAAAACCAATTATATATATATATGTGTGTGAAAATGAATGTTATATATATATATATATCTCCTCTAAAATACAATAGAATATAAAGAGTCAATAATTATTAAATTAGTGGTGGTTTTGACATAATCACCTCTAAAATCAAACCAAATATTAAAAAAATATTGCTAAGAAATTTAGAGGGGGTTGTGAACCCCCTCTAAGTTTGATGATTAGAAGGGATTGTGTATAAACCCCTCTAAAATGAATTTATAGTGGGTTGTGCATAACCTCTTCTAAAAAACCACTGCTAATCCTCTTTTTTTATAGTGAGCATCATGAGATTGGTGGAGGGACTACCCAGATTCCAAATATATTAATGAAGGATTAGGGTTTACATCATGGAGAATCAGGGTCTATGTTAAGATGATTTCCCTCCAATAGTGGATCATTTCAGGGATGTCTTTCCCGATGATTTTTCCGGCTTACCTTTTCAGTGAGAGGTAGAGTTTATGATCAATATTGTTCCAAGAGTAGCTCTAGTGTCTATTACTCTATACAGGATGGAACCTATAGATCTTTAGAATCTCAATTATTAGTTAAATAATTTATAGGCCGATGGTTTTATACAGCTGGACACATCCTATTCGGGTTCTCCCATGATTTTCACCAAGAAGGAAGATGGAACCTTACATCTATGTGTGAATTAAAAAAGGTTGAACCAGCTTACAATCAAGTACCGATATCCACTACCTCAAATATATGATCTCTTCGACTAGATCTGAGCAGCTACGTCTTATCTAAGATCGAACAGAGGTCGGGATATCACCAAGTGTGAGTAAGGTCATCAGACATTCATCATACATCCTTCCTCATTGGGTATGATTTGTATGAGTACCTTGATATTCCATTCAATATTACAAATTCTCCCTCTATTTTCATGGCTATAATGAATAGGGTTTTCCATCCCTATTTGGATTCTTTTGTCATGGTCTTTGTGGATGAAATCTTGGTGTATTCTCACACTCATAGTGACCATGCCAAGAACCTTAAGATCATTATGAGTACACTGAAAGAGCATCATATTTATGACAAGCTTTCTAAGTGTGACTTATAGATCAAAAAATTTAACTTCATAGGCCATATCATATTTAAATCAGGAGTATCTATTGACCTAGATAAGGTTAGTAGTGTAGTTTCCTAGGAGAATCCGAAGAAAGTGTTTTCTATACATAGTTTCTTGGGGCTACCTGGATACTACAATCATTTCATACAAGACTTTTCCCAGCTTGATTCACCCCTTACTAGCCTTATAAAGAATGGTGTTAAGTTATTATGGTAAAAATAATGTGATAAAGACTTTTAGAAGGTGGAAGAGAGGCTTATCTCGACACCTAATCAGATTATTCTAGAGGCAAGAAGAGGTTATATCATATTCTGTGATGCATTAGGTGTCAGCCTAAGAGTAGTGTTCATGCAGGTGGAAAAAGTCATTGTGTACAGATCTCAGTAGTTTAGGCCTCATGAGAGAAACTACCTAACACACGACCTTGAGTTAGTAGCAGTTTTCCATACCTTACGTTGTTGGAGGCAATATCTTTTGGGTGAGTACTTTTTGGTGTACGCATACTATAAGATCCTAAAATATATCTTTTCCTAGCGTGACATAAACCTCAAACAATGAATATGGGTCAAATATATTCAATCCTTTGATCTTGATCTTGCTTATACGCCTAGATAGGGAAATTTAGTCACTGATATGTTGAGTCAAAAAACTCAGACATTGATCATATGGGAAGCTAGGGATAAATAGAAGTTAATGGCCCTCTTTTCTAGTCAACATTTAGAGTTTCATAATAGCCACGAGCAGTCTTACCTCTCAGCCTTGATAGTTACTTCTTTCATCCTTGAGAAGGTGAAAGGTATAAAATTTTATGATCCTGAGTTATTGGTTCTCCATGAGAGTATATCAAGATCAGACCTACCAATGGATTGTTCTATGGATAGAGATGACATCCTGTATGTTCATGGGCATGTTTAGGTTCCAAAAGATATGAGAGAGAAGTTGATGAAAGAGTCCCATGAATCTATGTGGGCACTTTATCTAGGTATCTCCAAAATGTATCAAGATATGAGATGCCATTATTGGTGTCCTAGGATGAAATTTTAGATAACATGATTTATCACTAGGTGTTCCAACCATCAACAAGTGAAAGTGGAGAACTAGAGACTTGCATGCTTGTTACAACCAATCCCGAAATTGAAATGGGAATATGTTTCCATGGACTTTGTATTTGGGTTTCCTAGGTTGCCAAGGGGTAGCGACAATGTATGGGTAGTTTTTGAATGACTAATGAAATAAGACCACTTAATTACTATTATGGAGTCCTTCTCAATTCGTGATCTGAAAAGAATGTATGTGTATGAGATCATAAGACTACATGGGGTCCCTTGTACTATAATTTCATATAGGGATGATTATTTCACGTCATGGTTCTGGAAGGGTTTGAAAAAAGATAAGGGTAAAAAGGTGCTTATAAGAACAAATTTTCACCCTTAGAGCAATGGGAAGTCAGAACATATGATATAAGTCCTAGGGGACATGCTTTGAGAATGTGTCCTTGATTTTACTGGTTCTTGTGAGAATCATATCCCTCTTATTGAGTTCACCTATAATAACTGATCTCAAGAGAGGATTCAGATGGATCCTTTTGAGGCCTTATATTGTAGGTCGTGATGTTCACACCTGTGCTGGATAGAGGAAGTTGAGGAAGCCCTACTAGGTATTCATCTTGTATAAGAGACTTCAGAGCAGGTTTAGATGATCAGAAAGTGTATGAATACTGCTCAGTCTAGATGGAAAAATTATTCCAATCACTATAGACAACCTCTAGAGTTCAAGGTCTGGGGTCATGTTTTCCTATAGTTACTTACCAGGATAGGAAATAGATGGATACCAAGGAAAGGGTAGATATCTAGTCATCATGTAGGGCCATTTGAGATTCTGGAGAGAGTCGGACCAATATCTTATTGGTTGATTATACCATAGAGGAACCATGTCATGTATGACGTTTTCCATTTTTCACATCTTCACAAGTATCAGGGAGACCCGTGAAATACTTTTGACCCCAAGGAATTTGATTTAGATGTTTATGCTACCTTTTAGGAGTATCCAGTATGCATTATTGACTAGAGAACAAAGGCTATCTAAGGCTGATTTTTCCCTCTAGTATGGGTTCTATGGTAGCAAAACCACGTGTAGGATGAGAATTAGTAGCGGGAGGATGACATACATGCCTAGTGGTCAGAGTTATTCTCAAACAGTGTTTTCCCCACCCTTGGAAGGTGAACCTAGGGATGAGTTTCTTTAATAGGGGAAGACTGTAAGAACCTAATTTGTTACTCGGGTATGGATCCTTTAAATTTCAGTATAATTCTTTATTTTAGACCTAATTTGGATGCCTAATGAGTTAGAAAAAGTCTCTAGGATCTCTCGGGATTTTTTGGAGCCTAGAACCCATATTTTTGGGATAAATATTACTGGTGCATGGTTTATAGTAAAACTGTGCCACGAGGATGCACTGTTAGAGAAAATCATATGGGTGGAATGTTTTTTTGGACAGAGTCGTACTATATGATTGGCACATGGTTTCACTCACCCTATGACCTAACCATGTGGTACACCCTATTCTACAAGTACCCATTTATGGTTTTCGCATAGTTTGGAAAACCATGTGGCTAAAACATGCATAGTCTAATTTTTGGGTAATTTTACTATTTTACCTTTAATGATGTAATTAAGCCCCTCCTTCTTCCCTAATCCAATTTTAAGAGGATTAACCTCAATTTATCTTATTTTGGAACTTTTTGAAGGCCTGGCTTAGGGATCAATAGATCTACTTCATATGAGATCTATTCGATCTTTCGTTCATCATGTTGGATGTGCAACAGTAAGTACTTGAGTCTGTTTGAGCTATTCTTTATCTCTCTTGCTTTCAACCTAGTTATAGAGGTGTAATTTGTTTTTAACTTTTTCTCAGATTTAATCTATTAAAAGAAGAATTATAGGCTAATACTAGATGAGGAGAGTCGTATAAGCCTAAGGTGGGTGGTTTATAACTCATCGCTCAAGTTCGTTGATTTTGGAATTGTTATGTGGGGCCTACCAATTTCATCGGGTGTCGTTTTCTGAATTTATATGTCATGCTTATAAAACTTAAAACCTTGTGGTTGTGTTTTTTCTAAATATGTGATTATTTTTTTCTGGTTATTCCCACAACTCCATAAATCCCATGTAATATGTTTTTCCGTATTTTTTCTTTTTGTATTTTAACATGTTTGAGCCGCCGTTTGGGTGTGCCTTGGCTTGAACTTTCTAAGGGTAAGATTTTATATATTAAATTTCATTATTTGAATTGTGAAATGCATAATGGAAAGTACCAAGAATGCTAACCACTTAACCCACCCCAGGTAAGTGCTTAATTTGATAATTAAATGTGAAATGAAAATTGGAAAGTATACTAAGTATTTGACTTGGACCTTTTAAATGTAATTGAATAATAGGTCGAATGTCCATAACACCCCTTACCATGATAATGGAAGGTAATAGAGTGAACCTTGATTTTTGAAAATGCCTTAAATGGATGGTTTCATGCTACTTGGCCTTGTCGCACTAATGAAAGGAAATGCTTGAACCAAATGGATTTATCAATTAATTATGACATTATTAAAGGGTTTCATGCTACTTGGCCTTGTCACACTAATGAAAGGAAGGGATTGAACCAAATGGAATATTATATGACTTCATCATCAAATAGGAGTGGTTGGACTTGATCTAGACTTGGATTCCTTATAGAATGCCTTGAGCACTTGGGAACCCCATTCTGATTCAAAGATGCGGCTTGCATAGGCTGATACCCACCTAGAAAATGATCCTTCTCTAACTTTGGATTCCCAGTATGACATCATAGGATCCCTCATTTAATACTACAGGATTACTTGGATACAATCCATAGATATAGTAGTGACAAGTAGGTACCATAGTTAAATCCCATCAGGAACAATCATTGTTAGGCCCCATTTTACCTTGGATGAACTCCTTAGACTCGATAGTAATCTTATTGTGGAATGCCTTGGGATATGATCCTTGGATTACACTCTTAACCTTATCCATGCTATAGTTATTACTAAGTTAGTGACCCCCGAGGTCTAGGCTGCCTTGGTTATTACCTTGGAACTTCATTATTTAATATCATTACAGGTTTCTTTATTACATCTTGGAACATTCATAATTATTAACATGTGACTTATTTATGAAATGGTTAAATGTTTAGACACAAGTTTAGGGATGAAGAAGGTAATCAAGTATTTAGATACATTGTTCTTATTTACTTTATATATGCATGCCTGCACACTGTTATATTTCCATTACACATGCTAGATGTTATAGACACTATTGGTGGTGTCACACTGAGATTTATCTCACACCCTCACTAGGTGCCGTTTGGTACCCAGGGCAGATTACATATATATAGGTGTTGATAAAGGTAATCTTAATTCCTCAAACACTTGATTGCTTGCTGTTATAGGATAGAGGTGGTACCAGATGACGGAGCCGTAGCTCAGGATGCTGTGGAAGGTTTATCTATTTCATTATTCTAAATTGGGTTTTGTATGTATTCTTGCTACTTTATATCCATGTTATATATATTACTAGATACATGAAATATAATAATTAATTATTTTATGTTATTCTATTTATTTCAGTTGTTTTTATCCTTGTCTAATTTTTTATGCCTTCTGTTTACTTATATTTACTCTTCTATTTACCTTTGTATATAACTATCTTATGTGTTACACTCTAGTAATGAGGGCATATTCTACCCACAAACACACCCTATGACCTCACTACTAGTCATTATCCTCTAGTGTTTTAGGAGATTAACTTGAGGCCATGTGGCCCATCAGGCTCGAGGCACCTTTTAAGTGAAATCTAGGTATGGAACGTCTCAAAGAGTTTCTTCTCAACCCAACTATCTTGTTAGATGAAAAGGGATTATTCTCATTAGAAAGAAGAGCGGTTTTAGTTTCCTATGTTTTCTCCATCTTTATTTCCTCTTCCAACTATTATGTCCATAAGATCAAGCATTGTTTAATAACATTCGTAGTCTTCAATTTTTTCAGAAACTCCTTTTTCCCAAAAATATTTTTAGTACAAGAAGTCACTCGTGATTTTATTTTGTTCTTATTGAACTGTTCTTATATAGGTATCCACCTCATTCATTTTTTACTTGAATGTCCAGACATATGACAACTTTCACACACAAATTTTTCATTCCTTAATTTATCCTTTTTGGGGAAACTTATAATATTTTTCAATAGATATGTCTTTACCCAAATCAAGTATATTGTTTATTTTCTAAATTTATTATTTCTTTGATTCCATCATGATTTCTTTAGTATTTATGTTCATGTACAATTCATAATGGTCTATGATGTGACCTTTAATACCATAAAATAATCATTTTTCTTTGGTGTGAAATTCTTCACATCACTCTTCAAAAACTTCTTGGAAGTTATTTTTTTTAATAACAATCTTTTTTTCACATCCCAAGGATGACCAGTCATCTTATTTACTTACCTAATTCACTTTTCGTTGTGGTTTTCTATTCACATCAATAAATTATTGGTTCATTATTGGTACATACCAACACTCATCATAAAAGTGACCACTTATATTGAAATATTCATATAAAGTTTCAAAGTAATCATATATGTTCTTGATAGATTGGTTCCTTTTTTGTGTGTTATGCTTCTATTGTCCATGTTTTCTCTTTTATTTATCTTTTCTCCCCTTCAATGTAGTAATTAATTAATTTTAATAAAATTAAATATTGTTTCATCAATTTATCACCTAATTCCCTAACTTCCAATAACACCAACAATATCCAACAAGTCATGATTTCTTTTTTTGTGACACATTTTATCTATATTTTAAATTTTGTTACTTTTGGGTAACACAATTATTCTTTTGTTCTTTATTCAATGAAAAAGAATTCTTGTCCTTATTTATGTCCACATTTGAATATGTAGTGGATTTATGAGTAATTTTCTTCACCCTTGTTTATCCAAATTTTAAATTTGAATCCACCCCATTCATCAAAACAATATTAGTAAAATCAAATTTATTAGGACAAAGGGATACCTTATTAAATGATCCTATAGTAGATTTAACCTTAGATAATATAAATCTCGTTTTACCACAATTTAGAGTCTTTTCAAAAACATGACTCTCCTTAGATGCATTCTTGGCATTACCTATTTTCTCAGCATCTTGGGAAGTCTCAACTTGTGTCACTTCCACACTTCTACTCTAAGGAATTTTATGTTGAGATAAATCTTCTATTCTTCAACCAATTTTATGTTTTCTTCCCACTTAATATTCATCTTATTAATATCATCTTCATGAACATGATTTCCCTTCAATAACAATTTGTTAAACTCCTTGATTCTTTTGTATTTAACATCTACGTGAGAATCTTTAGCATTCAGAGATGTATTATACATGTTTTTTTGTTCATGGAAAACTTATATAAAGACCATTTCAAAAACATAATTCTAAAAAAATTAAATTTTAATTATTGAAAATCTTCATCTTATCTTTCATTGAAAATATATATTGTTTCTTCCTTTACTTTCACAAGTTTTTTAAGAGTGTTGGATATTCCAACATTTTTAACCAACGATTCCTCCATATCATTAGCCTCTTATTACAGCTACAATTTTTCATTTGGAAATCCCTTGATATATTTGATTATACACATGACCTCTTCTTTGGGAACTTTCTTCAAATTATCTATGGTTTATGAATTGAAAATATCTTTACCACAACTTTAACTTGATTCATTAGAATTATAATAAACTAATTAAACTAAAAAATTACCAATATGAGTGCCTTAAGATAGAATTTGATCTTAATTTATCTTTGATTTATTCTTCACCTTCTTTTCCACTCTCTTATTCCTATTTTTTTGAGTCTTAACTAAAACTTCAACATTTCTATCATCATGAGTGTAGATAGGATTTTACATCTAAAGAACTTCTGAATTTTATTCAAAGTAGAATATGAAATTAATATAATTTTGATATAGACAAAAAGTAAAGTAAAGTTGACCCAACTAGAGGTTTCATATCCTATTTTACCAATTGAAGTTATCAATGGATTGTGTAGTCACACTGATATGGGGTGAATCAGCTGTGACTGTTTTTACTAAATTATTTTATTTTTCATTTACCCTCTTCTGATTCAAAACTTTTTAGCCTATTAAGATAAAAAGATCTTGTATTTAATGCATAAAGTAAATTAAACACATCATAAAATATTTTTACAAGGTTAGGTACTAAGACATAATCCTTACTATAACTGGTTAGACCCCCCCAGTTACAGATTTTCCACTATAATCTTGTTATCAATTACAATAGTCCAGGAAGTATCGGGTTATACACCCTCGTAGTTGATCCTAAAACTGATACTGATCAATCCCACCTAGTAATCCAACTCTTAATCCTCATTTGGATAGAACCCCCAACCATTAAATTGGTCATACCCCCAGTCACTCGAGCCTCTTCATTTTCTGGTTATACCCCCCATTCACAAGATCCTTCTTGTTCTTCAAAAGATCTGATCTACTCTAGGATGATTTTTTATCTTCCTCCACAAGATCACTGAATCACACTTTCTTGTGTAACTATTCAAGTATCTTAAACTACCACTATAATATTTTGTTAGTTTTTCTCAATAAAATATGATCAAAAGTGTGTGATCAGTTTCCTCTGGGAAACTCTGCTTGTGCTATACTTACTTCTGAGGTTGAAGTCCCGACCTCACCGACTGTTCACAAATATCAAATCACTAAACTGATCACAATACACTGAATAAATCAAATATTAATAGCTTATGAAATAATTCTTTGGCTTCAGAATAAACACACTACACACCAACCAGGCCATTCATATTACATGTGCTTCATGAATGTAAAACAAAATGCATGTTCTTCTTTATTTTATGCATGATTTATTTCATGTACATGAAAATACACACATTTTCCACATTTATATTAATTTAAGTGATTTAGTTCACATTCACATTCACAGGTCCTTAAAAAATTATAACACCTCACAATATTCCACTTTATATTCACATTATTTCATTCATTCATATTTCATATATCATGCACCTCATTTGAGAAACCATGATGATTACAATGTTATCCTCACAGTTTCTCCTAGAAAAATATCATGTGATTCTTATGTGTCTTCATGTAACAATGGTATATATGATATCTTACTCAAATAATATATATGAAACTCCCTTCATACATGGATACCCTTTCATGCATGATTCTCATTGTCCTTCACATAATAGTCTATCTTCTCAAACTCTTCATGCAATAATGGTGCACAAATACTATTTTCTCATTATTCTTCATTCAAAAATATACAAGGGATAATTATTATTTCTTATTCACATAATACAATGTGATTATATATACTGGTTCATAGAATAAAAATGTCATCATGTGGATATTAAGGTCTAGGAAGACTCAATATGAATTCATGGAACCCACTTTGTAAATATAAAGCGTTTATTGGGCCTATTTAGATCTCTTGGTGCTCCCAGATTTTTGTTTAGCTCATACTATGCACATCAGAGTATTTATAAACAATACAATCAACTAAAATACACCTCATCAGCAGTGTATTTACACCACCTTTCTTCCACACCCACTTCCTCAATAGTTTATTCGAAAAAAAAATCAACTTCATCATTTAGAAAATGTACATTCCTTCACACCATCTCGGATTGGACTTCATTTTATTCATTAAAATCAAGTTTCATGATGAATCAATCATATTTAAATCATAAATTCAATCAAATTCTACTTGAATTATTTGGATTTATAATTGGATGCAACAACTTAAATATCCCAGTGAACAGAATCTCTCGGATGGATCAAGGTAGAAGACAACCCCTTGGCTCGATCCAACAACATAGATAGATCTCATAAAACAATTGTGGTTCTAGTCATATATTTTGATGTAGATGAATATTAACCAAACATCATTCATACTGCATCAGTTATTCATTCAGATGTGTGCTTCCTTTTATAACAATATGCTATATAGATTTGGAAGATACAAGTATATGGTCTACACCATTACCCACCATCACTAACCCATTCCAAAATCCTTCCCATCGTTGTTCCACCCCACATGATGGTTCCACTATGCTCTTGTGTGCCTCTCTATGGGTACTATTTGCACATAAACATTCACTTCCATCATGAAGGCTATCTAGGGGTTGAATGGACACCTAAGAAGTGGATACAATACCCCTTTGGATAACCAGTGTGGTTGGATACATTTTAATATAGAGGTCAAAATGATCAATTCCATGCCATAAAACTCACCACCCATCATATCAAACATCTTCTTTCAATCACCAACTTTTTTCATGGAAACCATCAAATCCACTTCTTATAAATGTTGTACACGATTTGTCTTCACTGACACAAGGATTTGGAATTAAGAACATCACATCAATCATCACATTTAAACTCATTGATTTTTCATCTTCACAACCTATTGATTTATATTATTTCAAATTCAAAATTAAAACCCATTTGGTTTCTTTAAACGGAGTGGAAGAAAGTAAAAAATATAAGTTTTGTGGAAATGGGAAGAAGTATTCTAGATGAGTATAAATATTCTATGATTTTTCTGGAGAAAATCAATCAATACTATTGTATATGTATAAAATAGATGTTTTTTAATGCTAGAATACAACATGAATTCTAATGATATGTATTATAAGAAAACCTTCCATGAAATATTTCAAGGTTTTTGGAAGTCCCTACTTATTAAAGATCAAAAATATTGATCTTTGAAAATTTGATGAAAAAGATGAGGATGTAATCTTCATTGGATATTCACCCAATGGAAGAAGTTATAAATTTTTTAACAAAATTTTACATAATTTGGTGGATTAATATAATGTGACAGTTATTTAAAATAAAATTTATTCAAAAAAGGTTATTGAGAATATTGTGGAAAATAAGTTAAATAATTCCAATGATAATTACAAAAGTGAAGATAAATGTGACCCAAAATAGGTGAATGAAGATTCATAATAATTGTGTGGTGTGGAAAGTGAAGCAGGAAGAAAATATCTAAAATTTCATACTCTATAAAAATAGGTTTAATATGAAAATATTATTGAAAATAAAAAATATTTGGTTCAGACAATAAGGAATTTGACATTAGAAAATCACACATCATTTATTTCATAGGTTGAACTGTAATCAATTTTAGAGGCAATTGAACATAAATAATTATTTGATGCTATGAATGAAGACTTAGATCAGAAAGAAAAAATAAAACTTAGAAACTTGTTTCAAGGCCAGTAGGAAAGAAAATTATTGGCAAAAATTGGGTGTTTCTAAACAAGATGAATGAAGATGTGTATGTTTTAATAAATAGAGAATGAATTTTTTTAAAGGTTATTCATAGGTGGAAGGTGTGAATTTTTTATAAATTTATTCGCTTATTATGAAATTAAAAACTATTAGAATGTTATTGGTAGTGGATACACATTATTATTATAATGTTTATCCGATGGATGTAAAATCAACCTTCTTAAACGGATTGATTGAGGATGAATTTTATATTGTATCAAGTCTGAGGTGAGGAAAAAATTATTGTATGAAAAAACATTGGTCTATTGCAAAAACATCAAATATAAAAACAACCATTATAAAAAAATTTATTAATTTCTATCAGACAGATAATTTTTATTAAGAGAATTAGTTGGAAAGAAGTTGAGAAAGGGTGATCAGAAAAAGTAGATGTGTATCTATAATTTTCTATTAATTAAATACCAAAAAATTCATCCAGGTGAAGCAAATTCTAGTTGTGAAGTTTTTTGATCTGATGTATATGGCTACAACAGAAGGATAATCAGTCGAACAAAATTTTCTTATGAAGAATATCAATAAAATAGAAGCTAAAGAAAACTGATCAGAAAAATAAGAACTAGACAAAGAATTTTTAAAGAAGTCATCGGAGAAAATTTCTAATGGATGGAGTTTTTTTAAGAAACATTAGATAAATTTGTGAAGTCCCAAATCATAATGATGTTGAGCTCTTTTCAATTAATTTTTTATCAAGATGAAATGAGGAATTTTTGATAAGTTCCTTATCATTTGAGTTAAGGAAATATAAATAAGTTTATGGATGATAGAGAAGTAATGAAGCTATAGGTATTTTCAAGAAGACCACAGAACACAATAGAAGTTCGCAACGAATTTCAAATATGTGAGATATTTGGTTGTAAAATTTCAATGAGTGGGAAAATAAATTTGGTTTATCATATTTATATATTTGGAGAACCTATATAAATGGGTGAAAAGTACATTGTACTTAACACTACTCATAACTATTAAAATATGAATCATTATAGATTTTGTGTTAGTTTGAGTTTCCAACTGAATTTTGTTTTTTCGTTAAAGAAAAGTTTCAGACAAAGAAATGTTTTGATTGAAAGTGTCAAATAGAGTTTCAGTTTAGAGAACTAGACAACAAGTAATGGATAAATTTTTCAAATAGATTTATAAGAAACAATGTTTTTGTTAGTTTAACAGAACTAAGGTTATAAACTAATGTAGTTTTCAGTGATGATCATTGGATAGAGTTTTACCAGATATAGAAATTGTGCATCAGATGGAATTTACAAATAGGGGAAACCTATATCACCACATTTTTCAATTAAGTAACCTCTAATTTATGTATTTTAATTATATAGAGGTATTGGGTTATGTTTGGGAATGTTTGGATAACTTTTGATTTTTTTTTGGATTTTATGGAGGTTCATGGTTTGAGCATGGTTAGTAGAATCCGTTGATTTGGAAGACCAAAATTCATAACCCTTCATTTAATTATTTTAATTATATAAAGTTATTGGGTTAAATTTGAGAAGGCTTGAATAATTTCGAAAAGTTTTGGGGGCTTTTAGGGAGGTGCACAGTTTGATCACATTTAGTAGAAACCACGAAACACCTATAGGAAGCCATATAAACAGAAACAATGGGCTTTGGGTAGGTGCATGATTTATCCAAACTATGAGGCCACACAGATTGCACTATTTCACTTTTCATTGTTTCTTAGAGGTGTTTTATGTTTTCTACTAACTATGATCAAACCATGAACCTCCAAAAAAGCACAAAAAACTTGTCAAAGCTTCTCCAAACCGTCCCAAACATAACCCAATAACTTTATATACTTAAAATAAGTAAATAAATGGTTATTAATTTCGATCTTATGAGTGAACCATCTATCTTTATATACTCATATGTATCTAGATTCTTTTGTGTTGGTGTTTGTGGGTGAAATATTGGTTTATTCAATGACAAGTTCTAAGCATGAGCAACACTAGGAAAAAGTGTTGGAAATTTTTTGGGATTATCCTTTATATTCCAAACTTTCAAAGTGTGATTTTAGGATATAAGAGGTACGTTTCATTGGATATGTGATCTAAAAAAAAGGTGTTTTCATTATTCTAGAAAAGATAGAGACTGCAATCTCTTAGAAACCTCTAAAGAATGTATTTGAGATATGTAGTTTCTTTAGCTTAGCTAGTTATTATCAACATTTTTTCATGACATTCCTTTAGTAGATTTACTAATGAAATTTTTGACAAGGGAAAACTTTCCATTCAAATGGAATAAGGAATGTCAGAAGACTAATCATAAGATTAAATTTTTCCTTAAATCAGCACCAATCTTGACTTTTCCAGAGTCAAGACAGGGGTTTGTAGTGTATTATGATTATTTTGATCATGGTTAGGATTTGTTATAATAAAGGGAGATAATGTTTTTTCTTATGTCTATGAGATCATAAGACTACATGGGGTCCCTTGTACTATCATTCCAGATAGGTATGATTCTTTCACGTCATAATTATGGTAGGTATTGAAAAACGATAAGAGTACAAAGGTGCTTATAAGCACAAATTTTCACCCTCAGACTAATGGGCAGTCGAAACAGATGATATAGGTCCTATAGGACATGATTGGAGCATGTTTCCTTGATTTCAGCGGTTCATGTGAGAATCATATCCCTCTAATTGAGTTTTCCTATAATAACTGCTCTAAAGAGACGATTCAGATGGATCCTTTTGAAGCCTCATATTGTAGGTCGTGATGTTCACACCTATTCTAGAAAGAGGAAGTTGAGGCTGCCCTGCTAGGTATTCATCTTGTACAAGAGACTTCAGAGCAGGTTTAGCTGATCAGGAAGTGTTTGACTATTACTTAGTCTATATTGAAAACATATGCCAATAGCTATCAATGACCTCTAGAGTTCGAGGTTTGGGGTCATGTTTTCCTACGGGTACTTCCCAGGATAGGGAATAGATGGATACAAAGGAAAGGGTAGATATATCCTCATTATGTGGGGCCGTTTGAGATTCTGGAGAGAGTGAGGCCAGTATCCTATTGGTTGATTCTACCTTAGAGGAACCATGTCATATTTGACGTATTTCATGTTTCACAGCTTCATGAGTATCATGGAGACACATCACATACTTTTTTCCCCAGGGAAGTTGAGTTAGTTGTTGATGCTACCTTTTAGGAGTGTCCAGTACGCATCATTGACTAGAGAACGAAGGTTCTCTGAGGATGGTTTGTACCTCTAGTACAGGTGCTATGGTAGCACAACCATGTGTAGGATGGACTTAAGAGCAGGAGGATGACATACATACCCAGTGGCCATAGTTATTCTCAGATAGTGTTTCACCACCCTTGTAAGTTGAACCTGGGGATGAGTTCCTTTAATGGGGGAAGATTGTAAGAACCTGATTTTTTACTCAGGTATGGATCCTTTAAGTTTTACTCTAATTCTTTATTTTAGACCAAATTTTGATGCCTAATGAGTTAGAAAAAGTCTCTAGGGTCTCTAGGGATTTTTTGGATCCCATAACCCATATTTTTCAGATAAATATCCCTGGTGCATGGTATATAGTAAAACCGTGCGACGAGGCCACGTGGTTAGAGAAAATCATATGGGTGGCATGCTTTTTCAGATAGAGTCATACTGCATGATTGGCACATGGTTTCCCTAACCATGTGACCTAACCATCTGACACACCCTCTTCTCTAAGTACCCATTCATGGTTTTCACACAGTTCGGAAAACCATGCGGCTAAACCGTGCATAGTATAATTTTTGGGTAATTTTAATATTTTACCCTTAATGATGTAATTAATCCCCTCCTTCTTCCCTACTTCAATTTTAAGAGGATGAACCTAAATTTAACTGATTTTGGAACTTTTTGAAGGCCTGACCTAGGAATCAAGAGATCTACTTCATCTGACATCTATTCGAGCATCCGTTCATCATGTTGGATGTGCAAAGATAAGTACTTGAGTCTATTTGAGCTATTCTTTATCTCTCTTACATTCTACATAGTTATAGAGGTGTAATATGTTTTAACTTTTTCTCATATTTACTCCATTCTAAGAAGAATTAGAGGCTAATACTGGATGAGGTGAGTCATACAAGCCTAAGGTGGGTGGTTTATAACCCATCCCTCAAGTTCGTTGATTTTAGAATTGTTGTGTGGGGCCTACCAATTTCATCAGGTGTCGTTTTATGAATTTATACATCATGCTTATAATCCTTATAACCTTATGGTTATTTTATTTCCAAATATATGATTAGTTTTTACTGGTTATTCCCACAACTCCATCCATCCCATGTAAGATGATTTTCTATAGTTTCCCTTTTTGTGTTTTGACATGTTTGAGCCACCGTTTGGGGGTGCCTTGGCTTGAACTTTCTGAGGGTAATATTTTCAATATTAAATTTCTTTATTTTAATTGTGAAATGCATAATGGAAAGTTACATGAATTCTCACCACTTAACCCACCTAAGGTAAGTGCTTTATTTGATAATTAAATTTGAAATGGAAATTGGAAAGTATAATAAGTATTTTATTTGGACCTTTTAAATGTAATTGAATAATAGGTTGAATGTCCATAGCACCCCTTACCATGATAATGAAAGGTATCAGAGTGAACCTTGATTTTTGAAAATTTCATAAATGGATTAGATGAATGGTTTCATGCTTCTTGGCCTTGTCACACTAATGAAAGGAAATTATTGAACCAAATGGATCTATCGATTAATTATGGCTTGATTAAATGGTTTCATGCTACCTGGAATTTTCACACTAATGAAAGGAAAGGCTTGAACCAAATATAATATTATATGATTTCATCATCAAATAGGAGTGGCTGTACTTGATCTGGACTTGGATTCCTTATGGAATGCCTTGAGCGTTTGGGAACCACATTCCGATTCCAGGATACAACTTTCATAGGTTGGTACCCACCAAGAAACCGATCCTTATTTAACTTTGGATTCCCGGTATGACATCATAGGATCCATCATTTAATACTACAAGATGACTTGGATACACTCCATAGATATAGCAGTGATAAGTAGGCACCATGGTTAAATCCCATCAGGACCAATCATTGCTTAGCCCCGTTTTACCTTGGATAAACTCCTTATACTCTATAGTAATATTATTGTGGAATTACTTGGACTATGATCCTTGGATTAAAATATTAACCTTATCCAGGCTACAGTTATTACTGATTTTGTGACCCTTTAGGTCTACATTGCCTTGGTTATTACCTTGGAACTTCATTATTTAATATCATTACATGTTTATTTATTACATCTTGGAACCTTCAATATTGTTAACATGTGACTTATTTATGAACTAATTACATTTACAAACACTAGTTGAGGGATGAAGGAGGTACTCAGGTATTTAGATACATTGTTATGCTTTACTTTGTATATACATGCAAGCACACTGTTACATTTCCATTACACATGCTAGATGTTATAGACACTATTGGTGGTGGCCCACTAATATTTATCTCACACCCTCACCGAGTGTCATTTGGTACCCAAGGAAGATTACATATATATAGGTGTTGATAAAGGGAAGCTTAATGCTTCAGACACTTGATTGCTTGCTATTCTAGGATAGAGCTGGTAGCGGATGACCGACCCATAGATCAGGATGCTGGGGAAAGTTTATGTATTTCATTATTCTACATTGGGTTTTTATGTATTCTTTCTACTTTATATCCATGTTTTACAGATTAATAGATACATGAAAAATCATCATCAATTATTTTATGTTATTCCATTTATTTGAGTTATTGTTATCCTTGTCTATTTTTTTGTGCCTTCTATTTACTTAAATTTCTTATTATATTTACCTTTGTATATAACTATCTGATGTGTTACACTCTAGTAATGAGGGCATAGTATCACCAAAAACACACCTTAGAACCTCGCTTCTAGTCATTAGCCTCTAAAGTTTCAATATATTCACTTGAGGCCATGTGGCCCATCAGGACCGGGGCACCTTTTAAGTGGAATATGGGTCTGGAACATCACAAAGAGTTTCTTCTAAACCCAACTATATTGTTAGATAAAAATGGATTATTCTCATTTTCAAGAAGAGCAGTTTTAGTTTCCTATGTCTTTATTACCTCTTCCAACTATTCTGTCCATAAGATAAAGCATTGTTTAGGAACATCCTTAGTCTTCACTTTTTTTTATAAACTCCTTTTTCCCAAAAATATTTTTAGCACAATAAGTCAATCATGATTTTATTTTGTACTTAATGAATTATTCTTATCTAGGTATCCACGTCATTCATTTTTTACTTGAATGTACAGACATATGAAACCTTTCACACACAACTTTTTCATTAATTAATTTATGCTTTTTAGGAAACTTATCATATTTTTCAATAGATATGTATTTCCCCAAATCAATCCATTTGTTTCTTTTATAAATTGATTTTTTCTTTGATTCGATCTTTCTTTATTTATTACTTATGTTCATGTCCAATTCATAATGGTCTATGATGTGACCTTTAATACCATAATAGAATCATTTTTCTTTGGTGTGACATTCTTCACATCACTCTTCAAAAACTTCTTGGAAGTTATTTTTTTAATGGAATTCTTTTTTTCACATCCCAAGGATGACCATTCATCTTATTTACTTACCTGCTTTACTTTTGGTTGTAATTTTATATTCACATCAACAAGTTTTTTGTACATGATTGGTACATACCAACACTCATCATAAAAGTGACCACTTCTATTGAAATATTCATATAAATTTTCAAAGTAATCATATATTTTCTTGATATATCGGTTCCTTTTTTGTGCGTTATTCTTCTATTGTGCATGTTTTCTCTTTTATCTATATTTTCTCCCCTTAAATGTAGTAATTATGTAATTTTCATAAAATGAAATATTGTCTCAACAATTTATCACCTGATTCCCAAACTTCTAATAACACTAACAATATCCAACATATCTTGATTTATTTTTTTTGACACATTTTAACTATATTTTAAATTTTGTTTATTTTGGGTAAAAAATTTATTCTTTTGTGCTTTATTCAATAAAAAAAGAATTCTTGTCCTTATTTACATCCACATTTGAATATGTTGTGGATTTATGAGTATTTTTATTTACCCATGTTTATCCAAATTTTAAATTTGAATCTACACTAGTCATTAAAACAATATTAGTAAAAACAAATTTATCAGGAAAAGGGATACATTCTTTAATGACCCTATAATATATTTATCCTTAGTTAATATAAATCTCTTTTTACCACTAGGTAGAAACTTTTCAAAAACAGGACTCTTATCATATGAATTCTTGGCATTACTTATTTTCTCAGCATCTTGGGAAGTCTCAGCTTGTGTATCTTCCACACTTCTACTTTAAGGAATTTTATGTTGAGATAAATCTTATATTCTTAAAAAAAAATTATGTTTTCTTCCCACTTAATCTTTATCTTATGAATATCATCTTCATGCACATGATTTTCCTTCAATAAATTTTTTTAAGCTCCTGATTGTTTTGGATTTAACTTCTATGTGAGCATCATTAACATTTAGAGATGTATTATAAATCTTTTCTAGTTCATGGATAAATTATATAAAGACCATTTAAAAAATATAATTCTCAAAAAAAAAATTAAATTTTAATTATTGAATAGCTTCAACATATATTTCATTGAAAATATATGTTGTTTCTTCCTTTACTTTCACAATTTTTTTAAGAGTGTTGGATATTCCCGCATTTTTAACCAATGATTCTTCCATAGAATTAGCCTCATATTACAACTATAATTTTTAATTTGGAAGTCCCTTGAAATATTTTATTATACAGATGACCACTTCTATGAGAACTTTCTTTATATTCTCTATGGTTTATGAATTGAACATATATTTACCACAACTTTAACTTGATTCATCCGAAATATAATAAACTAATTAAACTAAAAAATTACCACTATGAGTGCCTTAAGATGAAATCTGATCTTAATTTATCTTTTATTTCTTCTTCAGATTCTTTTCCACTATTTTGTTCCTATTTTTTGAGTCTTAACTAAAACTTCAACATTTATAACATCAGGAGTATAGATAGGATTTCACATCTAAAGAACTTCTTAATTTTATTCAAACTAGAATATGAAATTAATATACTTTCAATATAGACAAAAAGGCAAGTAAAGTAGACCCAACAAGAGGTTTTCTAACCTATGTTACCAATTGAAGTTCTTAATGGATTGTGTAGTAACACTGAGAGGGGTTGAATCAGATGTGACTTTTTTTATGAAATTATTTTATTTTTCATTTACCCTATTATGATTCAAAACTTTTTCTACTATTAAGATAAGAAGATCTTGTATGCAATTCATAAAGTAAATTAAACACATCACACAACATTTTTACAAGGTTAGGTACTAATACCTACTCCTTCCTATAACTGGTTTGACTTCCCAGTTACAGATTCTACACTATAATCTTGTTATAAATTATAATGGTTCAGGAAATATCTGGTTATAAACCCTAGTAGTTGACCCTACAGCTGATCTTGATCAAACACAACTAGTAATCCAACACATATTCCTCAGTTGGATAGAACCCCCAAACACTCAACCGGTCATACCCCCAATCAATTGAGCCTCTTCAGTTGCTGTTTATACCCCCCATTCACAAGATCCTTCTTGTTCTTCAAATGATCTGATACACTCTAGAATGATCTTTTTATCTTCCTCCACAAGATCACTGAATCACACTTTCTCATGTACCTATTCAAGTATATTCAACTACCACTGAAATATTTTGTTAGTTTTTATAAATAAAATTTGATCAAAAGTGTGTGATGAGTTTCCTCAGGGAAACTCTGCTCGTGCTATACTTACTTCTGATGTTGAAGTCCCGACCTCACTGAGTGTTCACAAATATCAAATCACTAAACTAATCACAATACACTAAATAACTCAGATATGAATGTCTTATGAAATATTTTTTTTTGGATTTAGACTAAACACACTACACACTGATCATGCAATTTGTATTGCATGTTCTTCATGCATGTATAACAAAATGTATTGTCTTCTTTATTTTATGCATGTATTATTTCATGTGCATGAAAATACACACATTGTCTACACTTCTCTTACTTTTAGTAATTTAGTTAACATTCACATCCACATTCCCTTCAAAAATTATAACACCTCACAATATTCCACTTTATATTCACATTATTTCATTCATTCATATTGCATATATCATGCACCTCATTTGAGAAACCCTGATTCTTGCAATGTTTTCCTCATGGGTTCTCATAGAAAAATATCATGTGATTATTATGTGTCTTCATGTAACAAAGGTATATATGATATCTTACTCAAATAATACATATTAAACTCCCTTTATTCCTAGATACCCTTTCATGTATGATTCTCATTCTCCTTCACGTATAAGTCTATCTTCTCAAACTCTTCACGTAACAATGGTGCACAAATACTATTTTCTCATTATTCTTCATGCACCAATATACACAGAATAATTATTATTTCCTATTAACATAATATAATGTGATTATATATACTAGTTTATAGAAGAAAAATGTTATCATGTGGACATAAAGGTCTATGATGACTCAATATGAATTCAGGGAACCCACTTTATAAATATAAAGTGTTTCATGGGCCTATTTAGATCTCTTGGTGCTCTCAGATTTATGTTTTTCTCATACTATGAACATCGGGGTATTTATAGAAAATACCATCAACTCAACTCCACCTCATCGACCTTGTATTTACACCACCTTTCTTCCACACCCACTGCCTCAATAGTTTATGTGAAAAAAAATCATCTTCATCATTTGGAAAATGTATATTCCTTCACACTATCTCGGATTGGACTTCATTTTATTCATAAAAATCATGTTTCATAATGTATCAATCATATTTAAATCATTAATTAAATAAAATTATACTTGAATTATTTGGATATATAATTGGATGCTGCTGCATAAATATATCGGTGAACAAAAGCACTTTGATGGCTCAAGGTAGAATAAAACCCCTTGGCTTGATCGAACATCATAGAAGGATATCATCAAGCAATTGTGGTTATTTTCATATATTTTTATGCAGATTTATATTAACCAAACATCATTCATACTTCATCCATTATTCATTCGGATGTGTTCTTCCTTTTATAACAACATGCTATATAGATCTAGAAGATACGAGTATGCGGTCCACTCCATTTCCCACTATCACTGACCCATTCCAAAATCCTTCCCTTCATTGTGACACCCCACATGGTGGTTTCACTATTCTCCCATGTTCCTCTCTATGGGTAATCTACGCACATACACACCCACTTCCACTATGATGGCTAGCTAGGGGTTCAATGGCCACCTAAGCAGTGGCTACAATACCCCTTTGGATAACCAGTGTGGTTGGATACATTTTAATATAGAGGTAAAAATGAGCAATTCCACGACACAAAACTAACCAACAATCCTATCAAACACTTTCATTCAATTACCAACCTTTTTCATGGAAACCATCAAATCCACTTATTATAAATTTTGTACACGATTTTTCTTCATTGACACAAGGCTTTGGCATTAAGAACATCACATCAATCATCACATTTAAAACTCATTGACTTTTCATCTTCACAACCCATTGAATTTTTTAATTTCCACTTCAAAATTAAAAAACATTTGGTTTCTTAAAACAGAGTGTATGAAAGGAAAAAATATAAGTTTGGTGGAAATGGGAAGAAGTATTCTAGATGAGTATAAACATTCTATGTTTTTTTATGGAGGAAATCTATCAATAATATTGTATATGTATAAAATAGATGTTTTTTAATGCTAGAATCCAACATGAATTCCAATGATATGTATTATAAGAAAAACTTCCATGAATTATTTCAAGGTTTTTAGAAGTCCCTAATTATTAAAGATAAAAAATATAGATCTTGGAAAATTTGATGAAAAAGATGAGGATGTAATCTTCATAGGATATTCACCCAATGGAAGAAGTTAAAAATTTTGTAACAAAATTTTAAATAATTTAGTGGATTAATATAATGTGAAAGTTGTTTAAAATAAAACTTATTCAACAAAGGTTATTGAAAATATTGTGGAAGATAAGTTAAATAATTCCAATGATAATTACAAAAGTGAAGATAAATGTGATCCAAAACAGTTTAATGAAGATTTATAATAATTGTGTGGTGTGGAAAGTGAAGTAGGAAGAAAATATCTAAAATTTCATAATCTACAAAAATAGGTTTAATATGAAAATATTACTGAAAATAAAAAATCTTTGGTTCAGACAATAATAAATTTGATAATAGAAAATCACACATCATTTATTTCATAGGTTGAACTGTAATCAATTTTAGAGGAAATTGAACATAAATAATTATTTGATGCTATGAATGAAGACTTAGATCAGATAGAAAAAAATAAAACATATCAACTTGTTTCAAGACTAGTAGGAAAGAGCATTTTTGGAAAAAATGGGTGTTTCTAAAAAAGTTGAATGAACATGTGTAAGTTTTAATAAATAGAGAATGGATTTTTTAACGGTCATTCATAGGTGGAAGGTGTGAATTTTGTATAAATTTATTCCCTCATTATGAAATTAGAAACTATTAGAATGTTATTGGTAGTGGATACACATCATTATTATAATGTTTATCTAATGGATGTAAAATCAATCTTCTTAAATGGAGATATTGAGGATGAATTTAATAATGGTCAACCTTGTGGGCTCCTACTTGAAAAAGATAGAATCAAAGTATGTAATTTGAAGAAATCCTTTGATGGGTTGAAACAAACTCCAGGATCATATTACTCAATACTTGATAGTTATTTGAAAAAGTTGAATTTTTAATGGAAAATTTGATAGAAACTTATATGTAAAGGATAAGAACTTAGGTAACCTGATTTTTATAGGGGATAGATTTTTTTTTGAAAAGAGTTTTTTGAAGAAGTGAAGATTTTTTTTTTGAGATTTCAATACTCAAATAACTAACTTTATTCCTAAGTTTAGAAGTTTTAAAAAATAATAAATACATTTTTCTATCTCAATAAAATCATGATAAGGAATTGTTACAAAATTTTGGTATGGAAGATTCTAAATAAGTTACTACTTCCAATTCTATTTGGATAAATATGAGTAAATATAAGGTTGGGAAATGTTTTAATCATAAAGGATTTCCAAATATCAAAGAAAGTTTGATCTATCTTACAGCTTCAAAACTAGACATTATTTATGTAGTTACCTTATGTTTTACATATCAGAGTGATTCGAATAAATCTCAAATGTTGGTAGTGAAAAAAATTCTGATTTATGTTAAAGGAAATAATTCACATCAGCTCTTGTATAAAATAAGTTACGATATGATCTTTCTTGGTTACACTAATTTTTATTGGTCTGGAGATTACAAAGATTGAAAATCAACATCATGATTAACATTTTTCTTGGGATAATGTTGTGTGAGTTATCATAGTAAGAAATATAGTTTAGTAAACTTGAGTATAGAGGAAGAATAATTTGTTATCACCACCCATTATTATACACAAATGATTTGAATGAAAGTATAGCGGGAAGATTTGGAAGTAAAAGTTTTTACACCATTTAATATTTTTTTGATAATCAAAGTGTAATAGATCTTTCTAAAAATAATGCACATCATTTAGGACCAAAACTCATTGATATAAAATATCACTTCATAATGGTGAAAGTTCTTGATGGAGATGCTATATTGGAATAAATTTCTACAAAATATAAAATTGATGATGTTTTCACAAAATCTATGCTAAAAGTGATATTTTTGGAATTGAGGTTACAAATTCATGTTCATCCTCTACCAAATAATTACTAAAGTTAATAAATAAGTCACCCAATGTGCTTTATAATATGTTGACAAAGTGGGGGATAAAGTAAAAACTTTGTAAAATGTTTATATTAGTCTTTTTATAATAAATTTTAACTTTTTGTTATCATAGAACGGTGGATATAATAAAAGGGGGAGAGTGATAAAAATTGAGAAAGAAAGTTAGGGGTATTTTATCTTAATAGGAAAAAAAAGTTCTTATCACTTAGGGATGAAATTCAGTCAAAAAAATTACTTTATCCAGTAGTGTGGTGTTAGTAACTTCTCTTTGATAAAGGCTATAATTTGATATAATTTGATTTTTTTTGTAATTTTTTGAGTGATAAATAATGTTGAGTTGTAAAAGTTATTAATAAAAATTTTCAACACCTCCAAAGGAGGAAATTGAATATACTTTGTGATGTTTTTCTAACAATATTTTGTATTTTTTAATAACTAACTTTTGTTTAGGATGTTTTTGTTAATAGATGATAATGTTGTTGGATGTTTTTAACAAATTTTTTTGAGAAATTTTGTTTAGAAAGTTGTGTTATAAATATTATGGAGAAATTGAGGAAGTTCAGAAATCTTCATTAAAATCCTTAATAAAATTTCCCTACAAAGTCAGATGATCGTATGATGATCCAAAAGTTCCTAAAATCATGGAGAACATTATTATATAATATTTTGATCAAAGGGAGAATAATTCGTACTAAAGAAGCATTTCTGGACACAAAATTACAGACAAAATTTACTGGATATACAAGATGCAGATCACCAAAATAAGGGATTATAAGAAATATGGTTGTGTAAATTTGTTTAAGTTTTCTAGAAAAACCTTTATGGATACAGACTTGTAAATTTTATAGAAAGTGATCAAATAAATTATTCTCCAAATAGGGATTAGTATTTTTTACAAAATAGGATTCATCAAAAAACTAGTCTAGATGAATTTTCCCTAAGAAAATATTACATTGAAAGTTATTGAGTTTGTATAAGGGGATGTGTGCATGAAGAAACCAATTAACCCAAATTTAGATCATCAAAAAAACATGATCGTATAGAAGGTAAATTATTTTTCATTGTGTTATAAATATTATGGAGGAATTGAGGATGTTCGGGAATATTCATTAACTTTCGTAATAAAATTTCCCTACAAAGTCAGATGATCCTATAATGATTCAAAAGTTCCTAAAATCATGGAAAACTTCATGATACAAGATTTTAATCAAAGGGAGAATAATCCATACTAAAGAAGCATTTCTGGACACAAAATTATAAACAAAATTTACTGGACATACAAGATGCAGATCACCAAGAAAAGGGATTACAAGAAATATGGATGTGTAAATTTGTTTCGGTTTTCTAGAAAAACCTTTATGGATTGAGACTTGTAAAGTTGATAAAAAGTGATAAAATAAATTAGTCTCTAAATAGGGAGTAGTGTTTTTTTTACCAAATAGGAATTCATTAAAAAATCTTTCTATATGAATTTTCTGTAAGAAAATATTACATTGAAAGTTATTGAGTTTGTATAGGGGGAAGTGTGCATGAAGAAACCAAAAAACCCAAATGTAGATCATCATAAAAACCTGATCGTATAGAATGTAAAACATTTTTTATTGAGTTAGTTTAGTTTTTCAAAATGGGAAAGAAATATAATGTGGAAAAAGAAGTATAAAGGGGGATAATCCTACTCACGTGCATAAATCCCAATGCATAAAAGTTACCAAAGTTTAGTGGTTGAATAACCAAGTGAATAAAGTTTCATGTATCAAATGTCTTTAGAATTTACAATTTTTTTTTCAACCATATTAAATGGTTCAAGAGAAAAAAACAATAGAAAATGTGTATTCTGGATAGATAGTTTGTATAAATATTTAAGAGTATAGTTTTATTAATTTTTTTTAAAGTAAGAAGTTTTGATGTTATAATATGTGTTGTTGAAGAAAGTTTCTTAGAAAAAAATTGTCCAGGGAATCCATTGGACAGAAATTTCTAAGAAGAATATGTATCAAGTCTGAGGTGGGGAAAAATTATTGCATGAATAAACATTGGTCCCTTGAAAAAACATTCAACAGAAAAAAAATTCATTAGATAAAAATTTATTAATGTAAATCAGACTGAGGATTTTTATTAAGATAATTAGTTGGAAAGAAGTTGAGAAAGGGTGATCGGAAAAAGTAGATTTGGTTGGATAATTTTCTGTTAATCCATTTGAAAAAAATTCATCCAGGTGAAGCAAATTCTAGTTATGAAGTTTTTTGATCTAATGTATAAGGCTACATCAGATGGATAATCAGTCGGAAAAAATTTTCTTTTGAAGAATATCAATCAAATGGAAGATAAGGAATAATGATCAGAAAAATAAGAAATGAACAGATAATTTTTAATGAATTAATTGGAGAAAATTTCAAATGGATGGAGTTTTTTTAAGAAACTTTACATAACTTTGTGAAGCCCTAGATCATAATGATGTTGTGCTGTTTTTAATTAATTTTTTATCAAGATGAAATTAGGAATTTTTGATAAGTTCCTTATCATTTTTAGGTCAAGTAAATCTAAATAAGTTTATGGATGATAGAGAAGTAATGATGCTATAGGTATATTCAAGAAGATCATAGAACACAATAGAAGTGCCCAACGAATTTCAAATATGTGAGATATTTGGTTGTATAATTTCAATGAGTGGGAAAATAAATTTGCTATCTAATATTTTATTTATTTGGAGAACCTATATAAATGGGTGAAAAGTACATTGTACTTAACACTACTCATAATTATTAAAATATGAATCATTATAGATTTTGTGTTAGTTTGGGTTTCAAATGAATATTGTTTTTAGGTTGAAGAAAAGTTTCAGACAAATAAATGTTTTGATCAAAAGTGTAAAATAGAGTTTCAGTTTAGAGAACTAGAAAGAGAGTAATGGATAAATTTTTCAAATAGATTTATAATGCACAATGTGTTTGTTAGTCAAACAGAATGACGGTTATAAACCAATATAGTTTTCAATGAAGATCATTGGATAGAGTTTTACCAGACCTAGAAATTGAGCATCCGATGGAATTTACAAATAGGGGAAACCTATATCACCCCATTTTTAATTAATTAACCCCTTATTTATGTATTTTAAGTATATATAGTTATTGGGTCATTTTTGGGAAGGTTTGGTGAAGTATTGGAAAGTTTTTTTTGGGATTTTATGGAGGTTCATGGTTTGAGCATGGTTAGTAGAAACCGTTCATTTGTAAGACCAAAATTCATAACCATTCATTTATTTATTTTAATTATATAAAGTTATTAGGTTAAGTTTGGGAAGGTTTGGAGAATTTTGACAAGTTTTTGGGGGATTTTCTGGAGGTTCACAGTTTGATCACATTTAGTAAAAACCACGAAACACCTATAGGAAACCATATGAATAGAAATAGTGGGCATTGGGTAGGTGCATGGTTTGTCCAAACTATGAGGCCACCCAGATTGCACTATTTCCCTTTTCATGGTTTCTTATAGGTGTTTTATGTTTTCTACTAACTAAGATCAAACCATGAACCTCCAAAAAAGCCCCAAATTTTTTTCAAAGCTTCTCCAAACCTTCCCAAACATAACCCAATAACTTTATATACCTAAAATAAATAAATAAATGGTTATTCCTTTCTATATTATGAGTAAAACATCTATCTTTATATACTCAAAGGTATTTGAATTCTTTTATGTTGGTTTTTGTATATGAAATAATGGTGTGTTCAATGACATGGTCTAAGCATGAGAAACACTAGAAAAAAGTGTTGGAAATATTTTGGGATTATCCTTTATATTCCAACCTTTCAAAGTGCGATTTTAGGATATAAGAGGTATGTTTCCTTGGCTATGTGATCTACAAAAAGGTGATTCTATGGATCCAGAAAAGATAGAGGCTGTAATATCTTAGAAACCTCTAAAGAATATATTTTAGATATGTAGTTTCTTTATCTTATCTAGTTATTATCAACATTTTTTTCATGACATTCCATTACTAGCTTCACAAATGAAATATTTTAAATGGGAAAACTTTCCATTCAAATGGAATAAGGAATGTCATAATACTATTCAAAAGAATAATTTTTTCCTTACATCAGTACCAATCTTTGATTTTTCTAGAGTCAAGATAGGGGTTTGTAGTGTATTATGATGATTTGGGATCATGGTTAGGATATGTTATCATGAAGGGAGATCATGTTGTTTCTTATGGATCATGGGACTTATGGTTTCATGAGAAGAACCACCAAACAAACAATTTGAAGTAATATTTTATATTCCATGATTTGAAGGTTTGGAATCATTACCTATTTGGTGAGAAATTCATGGTGTTTATGGATCATGATATCTTGAAACATATTTTCTCATAAAGATATTTGAATATGAGACAAATAAAATGGATGGAGTATCTTCAAATGTTTTAATTTTACTTAATGTATACACCAAGTAAAGGAAGTTAGGTGGAAGATGAATTAATCAGAAATTCATATGGTCAATTGGGAAAACAATATTCAGATCAGGGGAGGATAATGTCGATGATAGATTAAATTCACTTGAACTATGAAGACCAAGGTAGTGTTATGGTTTTATTTCTAATTTCATTTATTCCTAATTTGGTGAAGGTGTTTAAAGTGGCGTAGTCATCCAATACCGAATGTGTGTCATTGTGTTTGAAACTCAATGTTGGGGAGACCATTGAGGGATGGAAGCTGTATGGGATATCGATTTTTTAGTTTTGAGGTTGGATATCTATACCTTTTTTTTTCAGGAACAATTATTCATGCTTACAACCTTTAAAGATGGATTTCTCATCCTGGAATAAAAAATATGTATAAGGTGTTGAAAGAAAAATTTTGATGGTTAGGCATGAAAAAAAACATGGCTAGTCTTGTTTTGATATGCATAACTTGTCAGCAGGTTAGGGCATAGAATCAAGGTCCACCAGTTATGTTACATTATTTTCCTATTTTTTTGGAAGAGGGAGAAGGTAGCCATGGATCTCGTGACAGGTCTCCCAAGGATGGTTTAAAAACATGATTCCATATGGGTGATAGTGGATTGGATCATAAAATCTCCCAATTTCAACCCTATTCTTGAATCTCTTATGATGGAGGAATTTTCTACAATCTATATCTAAAAAGTGGTAACGAGGAATGGTGTACCAATTCCGATAATATCAGACTGAGATATAAGGTTTATGTCTTGTTTCTATAAATCCTTAAAAAATCCCTTGGGAAATATTTGACTATGCGTACAATGTATTATCATTAGATGGATAGGAAACCTGAAAGAATTATACAAACATTTAAAGGCATACTTCTGGCTTTTGTAAAGGATTTTGGTGGATCATGAGAGGAGAACATATCATTAGTGTATTTCTCATATAAATATTTTTATCAATAATCAATATATATGGTTCCTTTTGAAGAATTGTATGGGTGTCCTTATCGTTATCCAATTTTTTGGGTGGAAAATGTCATATTTTACTAGTTGGACCAAGCCTTTTCCAAGAAAAAATAGAGAAGATTCAGTTGACCAAGAAAAGGATGGAGATGACTCAGAGTTTTCAGAAATCATATTCAAATCATTATCAATTGTCTTTTTCATTCATGGTGAGTGAGCATGTGTTCTTGATAATCTATCCAAGGATTGGGAATAATCATTTTGGGAATCAATGAAAGTTATCTCCTTGATACATATTCACTTTTGAGATACTTGAACGGGTTGGTGAGGTGTCTTATCACTTGGGTTTGACACTGTGCTTCAGTTCAGTGCACTATGTGTTTCCTGTATCCAAGTTGAAAGGGTATCAACCTGATCCTAACCATGTGATTCTATGGGATCACATTGACCTAGATCCGGATGATTCGTTGGTTAATGTGCGAGTAAAAATTGTGGATAAGAAAGATAAAGTCTTTAATGGGGAAAGCATCGCTCTAGTGCAGGTGTTATGGAAACATGGTCAGATTTAGGAAGAAATGTGGGAATGGTAAAAAGAAATGTTTGAGCAATAGACCGAGCTCTTTTATGAAAATAGTGGTTTTATACTTTCTAGAGATGGAAAGGCCAATGGTGGGGATAATGTAGCACCCCTAGTTTCAAGAAATTTACCCTTTATTTATCTATTTTAAGTATATAAAGTTATTAGTTTAAGTTTGAGAAGGTTTGGAGAAGTTATGAAAATATTTTGGGGATTTTCAATAGGTTCACAGTTTCATCATAGTAATTAGAAATCATGCAACACCTCCAAGAAACCATGAAAACTATCATGAACCAACCTGGGTTAACCCTGAACCGGTCACCCGAGCTGGTCTGCGACATGGCCTGAGGGGTGTTCCCGATCCCCATAGGCTGGAAACTTGTGATGGAAATCAAAATTTAATCACTGGGAATTATTTTTCCCATTGAGAAAAATAAATAAATAGGAATAAACAGAATAATAAAACTGAAATTGAGTAGCAGAAAATAAAATAAACAAAACATCACAACATACCTCCATGTGACCTTCCATGTCACCTCCCAACCAAAGGCTAAACTTTCTCCAATGATGAGAAAATCATCCAAGAAAACCTCAGCAAAAGAAACCTGCAAAAAATGATAAATATTGGAATGAGCATTAAAAATTATTAGTATGGTTTCCAAGATAAACCATAGAATCACACGTCTCCTTTCCTGAAACAATCCACTAACAAAAGTTTGAAATAAAATTATAAAAGTAGTTTTTCCATACTTTATTAAAAAAATATCATTTACCCATTTTAAAAACCCAATGCACACCAAATTCCATTTTTAAACAAATTACAATTTTACAAACAAAAGAGAAATAAGAAAAACAAGGGAGTGCTAAAAGAAACAAGTGACAATATAACCTGGAAAAACAAGTATAGCAGAAAGTAAAAAAGAAAAGTGAAGAAAAACCATGGGTGATCCTAAGCATCCCTAGAGGACCCTTTTACGTACTCTGTTTCAGAACCACCTACTGGTGTATGGTGAAGCTCCTAAGTCTATAACCAACTGGCCTCCCTATAAATAACTAATCCAGTGGCAAAGCCTGCCAGACCTGACAACCAATCTAGGGGGTACCAACCCGTCTAATCGGTGTTGATCAGAAACCATAACTCAATCATCTAAAAGACACCCATGAATCCATGGTGGTTATAATAATACCATGTAAGTAAAAAGTCTCTCACATGCGAGACTCATCTCACCACACTTTCCTTCCCCAAACACAGACACTTCCTATGCATTCACCCATAAAGGGTTTCCCTAGATAGGAGAACCCCCAAATACACATTCAATCATTTCACATTAACAAAGTGCCAACTGGGCCATCACATCACATCCACATCGAAACCATTTTTATAAAATATTTAAAACTCTGACCAGACACTCAATTCTTAAAGACAATCAATTCTAAAAGTTCATACAAACATCATAGTTGAATTGAAAGTTCCAAATGGTCATACCTATTTAATATTTAATTTAATCTAATTTTAGAAGTGAAAAAAGGGAACCAACTTTACTTAAATACAAAAAGTCATTTAAAATAAACAAGGTTTAGGGAGGAACACCATTTTCAAGTGCCAATTTCATTTGTGGGAACATCTGTGTGTGCACCTCGTGCACCCAAGGATGTGCCAACATCTAATGGCATATAAAGAGTAACTAAGAAAAAATTAAAACACCCATTCAAGAATACCCTCCACCATCAAACCAAAACAATAACCATCACGACACCAAATCAATTAACCAATGTTTTTTTAAACAAAATAACCCTTTCAAAACATTTTTACCAAAATCCTCAAGCCAAAAGATCACAAAATCATACATACAATGAAAAACCCACAATTCAACAATTTTACCATAATAGAAATAAGGACAAACATTTCTTACATACTCAATTTCACTTTATAATAAAAATACATGGAATTTCAACCAACATCAAAGGTTCACTTTGACCTAGACATATTTCAAAAATTTCATTGAAAACCTATTTTTTAAACAATTTAAATCAATTTAAAAACACTATACTAAGCTAAAAAAAGGCACCTCAGTGGTGAAAGTCATGTTAATAAATTTATTGAATGTTTCAAGCATCAAGGGAAGTGCATCAGATAGGATATGTATGGAGATTCCTACCTCAAAGGCATGAAAAAATGATGCAACTTCCGCAGAAGGTGGAACTGATCGTCAAAGACTCCTCACACACCTTAAAACAACAAGAAAAACACTCTACACATAACTTGGACCCTAAGGATTAATTAATTTGAAGAAAAACACAACCCAAATTAAGAACACACTGGATGGGTGAAGTCTTCTTGCCGAAGGGGAGAAGGAGGTGTTGCGAAGGGGGGTTTAGGTTTACTGGAAAGGTGGAAAACATTTTAGCTACAGGCTGCCAGAGACGAGGGTCGACGAGGAGATCAGGTGGGTCACTGGTTAGAGGGGCCAGAGTGACGATCGAGAGTTGAGGAAAGAGGTCGCTGCAGGGGAGAGTGGGAGGCCGTCTCCTGGGTGAGGGCGAGGTCCGCTAGAGCTGGCGCAAGGCATGGGAAGGCCGAAATGAGGGAGATTGGAGCGATGGAAGGCCATTGTGCAGGTGGTCAGATGTGGCCTAGCCGGCGAGCGGGAGACCAGAGCGTGGGAGGGAAAGGGTCGAAGGCAAAGGCTACTGGGCATGGTGCTGGCGAGGGCGACATGGGGGGGGGGGGTTGCGAGGGGGCGAGGCTGGGTGGAGGGGAGGGGAGAAAGGGCAGAGGGGAAGAAAGGGGTGGCAACGAGTGCAGAGGGGGTGAGCAGGGAGGCAACTCATGGGTAAGGGGAAGGGGAAGGGGGTGGCTGCAATGCGAGCCGGGTAAGGGGGCTAAGATTTGTTCATTTTTTTCATTCTATTATTAATAATAATAATATTATTACAATGATAATAATAATAATAATAATAATACTAACAGTAATAATAATAATATAAAGAATAATAATACAATAACAAAATAATAATAATAATAATAATAATAAAAATAATAGTATAAATAATAAATAATAATAATAATAATTAATAATAGTAAAAATAATTAAAATAATAACACCTTAGTCATATAAGTATTATTAATTATTTAATAACATTATTATTAATACAATTTAAACATTTACCCCAATTTATTTACATTAAAAAATTTATTTATTTTAATTTTTAGACATTTTCATGGGCACCCTGGCAAACAACGTGGCTACCGCCCACTGTGCAGTGACCATACATGGGTCCGAAACCAACTTTAAATATTAAACGAAAAAAATTTTAAGCCGAGACCCAGCCCGAACCTTGGTGCGAAACCCTGAGCGATGAATTTAAAAAATAGAAATTTATTTATAATGTCGGGGTGTGACAATTCTCCATACCACATACACTTTCTTCCCCCAGAAAGTCACCCAGCCGAACAATTGACCAAACAAGAATCTATGCCTGATTGAAATTGAAATAAACCACAACATAAGGCAATAAGTGAACAAAATAGGGTTCTCTCCACCGCAAGAACTCAACTAGAGCAGAAATTTGACACCCAAACATACCACCCTAGGATGGGGGTGACGCAAGAACTCCCAACCAATCCAAACTGACTTCTATAGCATGAGCAAACAACACCTCTACTGAAACTCAGAACTCTTGACCCAAACCAAAAAACTCGAACATGAGAGAAGATCCTCTGAGAAGAACATAATCTCGTCAGTAAACCCAAGAATTACTACAATCCTTGACTTCTTCGTAGGCACTTATGTCTCCAAACAAACACCGCTAAACCTAGATCAACCCATACATGGGCCAAACACACTTTTAAGAAAAATACACAATTTAGAGAACCACATTCCCACAACCAGGACTACTACAACGATTCCATCATAACCTTAATGAAAAAAATGAACATACAACAACATCAAATATTTAACAGAAGAAAACAAGAACAAAAATACTTTAAATGATCCATCGCCAATAAAAAAACTCGAACCGAGGCTTCCCACCCCCGAAAACTCCTAATTGCGCGCGAGGTTCACCTCAAGACCTATGGACGGGGATCTGATTGTTGAAGAATATCCTGCCTCACAGTCAGGAACTAGAATTATTCCGGTCATATTGTCTTCTTTAGGCAATGATTCCTACATAACTTCTCAAGATGACCCAGACACCTGCAATGATGACACGTCTTTAGAGGTAGGTGACATGATGAATTCATATGCCCGAACCAGCCACACTGGTGGAATACCACTGAATGGTCCGATGAACTGGAATCTAGAACCACTGTAGAAGAATCTTTAGAAATAGGTCTCTCTGGCACACCCTTCTCACCAGATGGGGAACCTTCAAGAGTAATTGGATATGTCTGGTTTCTAACCATCTGTGCTTCAGAGACCAACTCAGCTAAGAACACATCATCCACCAGCTTCTCGAAACTATGGTACTTAGAAGGGAGGACCCACTCCTTGATCTTTGGATGAAGAACCCTGATGAAGAGAGAAGTCTTCATCAAATTCTGTGAATCTACCTCCACAGAAAAGGACACAAGTTCCTTGAAATGGTCAACATATATCTTCACCATCCATTGGCCTTGTCGAATACGCATGATATCTTATCTTTTCATTGTCTTCTCCTCTTAAGGTATAAACCATCAGATGAAGAAGGTTTTAAAGACATCCCACATCATCCCAACTTGTATGAATGGTGGGGCAAACAACTCTCATTCTTCGAATGATAGACCTTAGAATAGGCTCAAAACGGAACACCCTCTGACAGCTTCGAGAGTTCCCAATACCCTGAAGACGCGTTTGACCTCTTCAAGCCACTCTCTTGCCTCTAACGGACCCTGATCACCATGAAGGATAAGAAACGTCTAAGAAGGTCCAAAAACTAGGCATGACTTACTAGAAACCTTGGGGACATTTCTTGGAGTCATTTTATGAACAACATATAAAATAGAAAGTCAAAACCAATATCAAGCCGAAGTAACATCAATGAAATAGATTTCATACAAAAACAGTCATCTCAAAAACCAAACAAATAAAAACACAACACAAAATTCCCCATTTCATTTTAGATTTCAAGACCACCTTCTTTCAAGGCCACTTTTCAAACCAAACTCAATTTCCAAAATAATTTCCCCTTAAAAAACACACTTTAGAAAATCAAGGTCAAGACTTTATTTCCCAGTACATACCCCAATAATCTCCTGAACCATTGCACATGTCTTTATCCTCTTTCATCCACACGCACTAACATGCACTTTCAATGCATTCCCTCACATGTTCGAATGTTCATAATGACTACCTAAGGTTGCAATCAAACCATATCTCTACCAGTTCCAAGGAAACACCATATTTTTAGACCAAGATCTTTCAGTTTTTAAAATCAATTTCACAAATTTAAATCCATTTAAAAGAAAACATTTTCATTTCTAAAACACCTTTTCATTTTCAAAAGTGCACTTACACCAACTAGAACCAAGACGACACTCAACTTTCATCAAACTACCAGAGTGAGGGACTAGTAGTCATGCTTATCCTGGAGACATGGTAGTGGGACATACCCCAAGTAAGCATCAACAACTAGGAGGAAATTAAACCATGTACTCAGACTCCACATGGGCCACTACTTCATGTGAAATCATGATGTAACATCGTCTTGCCTTTATTGTCATCCCTCAATCTAAAACGTACCAGAACGAGACAAAGAATAAATTATCGGACTACCCCTGGCGACTCGAGGTTCAAAACATGTGAGGGTTCATGAATTAATTCTTGTACCTACCTATCGAGTCTCTACAGTCCTAATCTCCATTTATCAGACACCCTAAATAACACAAGCCTACTTTGATACCTTTTTTTCATGAACCAACTCAGGTCGACCCTGAAACGGTCACCCGAGACGGTCTGCGGCATGGCCCGAGGGGTGTTCCTGATCCCCATGAGCTAGAAACTTGGTCCATACATTAAAATTTAATCACTGGTAACGATTTGGACTATAAAGACAACTAAATAAATTGGAATAAACATAATAATAAAATTAAACTCGATTAGTGAAAAAAAATAAACGAAACAGCTCAACGTACCTCCACGTGAACTTCCAGGTCACCTAAAAACCAAAGCCTGACCTTTCTCCAACAATGAGAAACTCAACCAAGAAAACCAATGAAATGGAAACCTGCAACTGAAATGATAAATATATGTGTGATAATTAAAAATGATTAGTAAGGTTGCCAAGATAGACAACAAAATCCAACATCTTCTTTCCCGAAACAATCCACTAACTTAAGTATGAAATAAAATTATAAAAGTTGGTTTTCCATACGTTAATAAAAAACATCATTTACCCATTTTAAAAATCCAATGCACACCACATGACATTTCTGAAACAAATTACAATTTTGAAAAAAAATACAAACAAGGAAAACAAGGGAGTGGTAAAAGAAATGGGTGATAATATAATCTGAAAAAAAAGTATAACTGAAAGTAAACAAGAAAAGAAAACAAAAACCATGGGTGATCCTAAACATATCTAGAAGACCCCTAGACCTACCCAGTTCCAGAACTACCTGCCAGCGTATAGTGAACCTCTTAAGTCTATAACTAACTGGCCTCCCTATAACTGACCAATATAGTGGAAAATCATGCCTGGACTAACAACCAATCCAGGGGGTACCAACCCGTCTAATCGGGGTTGATCAAAAACCGTCACTCGATCATCTGAAAGATACTCAAGAACCCATGGTGGTTATAATAATACTGTGTAAGTAGGAAGGCCCTCACATTCATGACTCATCTCACCACACTTGCCATCCAAAAACATGGACACTTCCTATGCATTCACTCATAAAGGGTTACCCTAGAAAGGAGATCCCCCAAATACACATTCAATCATTTCACATTAACAAAGTGCCAACCAGGCCGTCACATCACATCCATGTCGAAACTATTTTTCTAAAATATTTAAAACTCTGATCAAGCACACAATTTTTAAACACAATCATTTCTAAAAGTTTATACAAACATCGTCATTAAATTTAAATGGTCAAATGGGAATACCACTTTAATATTTCATTTAATCCAATTTTAGAAGTCACACAAGGGAACCAACTTTAATTAAATACAAAAAGTCAATTAAGATAAACGAGGTTTAGGTAGGAACACCATTTTCAAGTGCCACTTTCATTTGAGGGCACATCCGTGTGTGCCCCACGTGCACCCATGGATGTGCCAACATCCAATGGAATACAAAGAGTAACTAAGAAGACATTAAAACAACCTTTCATGAATATCCCCCACCATCAAACCAAAAAAATGACCCTCATGACACCAAATCCATTAACATTGTTTTTTAAACAAAATAATATTTTCAAAACATTTTTACCAAAATACTCAAGCCAAAAGATCACAAAATCATACATACAATAAAAAACCCACAATTCAACAATTTTACCATAATACAAATAAGGCTAAAAATTTATTACATACTCAATTTCACTTTAAGGAAAATACATGGAATTTCTACCAACATCAAAGGCGCACTTTGTCCTAGACATATTTCAAGAATTTCTTTGAAAACCTATTTTTTTCACAATTTAAATCTATTTCAAAACACTATAATAAGCTAAACAAAATCACCTCAGTGGTCAAGTCATGGTAATAAATTTATTGAAAGTGTCAAGCATCAAAGGAAGTGCATCAGATAGGAGATGTATGTAGACACCTACCTCAAAGGCATGCAAACATGACGCCACTTCTGTGGAAGGTGTAATTGATCCTCAAAGAACCCTCACACACCTTAAAAAAATAAGAAAAATGAACTACACATATCATGGACACTAAGGTTTAATTAATTTGAAGAAAAACACAACCCAAATGAAGAACAAACTGGAAGGGTGATGTCCTCTCATCAGAGGGGAGGTGGAGGTGCTGTGAAGGGGGGTTCGGGTTTGTTGGAAAGGGGGAAAACATTATTGTCGTAGGCTGCCGGAGATGAGGGCTGGCAAGGGGATCAGTTGGGTTGCTGGCCAGAGTGGCTAGAGAAATAGCTGGGAGCCGAGAAAGGAGGTTGTTGTAGGGGAGAGTGGGAGGCCAGTGCATGGGAGAGGGTGAGGTCCGCTGGAGCCAATGAAAGGTGTGGGCAAGCCAAATCAGGGGAGATAGGAGTAGTAGACAGCCATTGTGTAGGTGGCTGGAGGTGGCCTGGCCGACGCGTGGGAGCCCGAAGCTTGGGAGGGTGAGGGTCGAAGGCAGACACTGCTGGGAACGGTGCAGGCGAGGGAAATGGGGGGGGGGAGGGGTGGGGGGTTAGAGAGGGGGCTAGGCCGAGTGGAAGGGAGGGGAGCAACGGAAGAGGGGAAGGAAGGGGTGGTGGAGAACGCGGAGGGGGAGAGCAGGGAGGTGGCTTGCAGGTAAGGGGAAGGGGATGGGGGTGGCTCCAAGGCGAGCCGGGTAATTGGGCTAGGGTTTGTTCATTTTTTTTCAGTCTATTAATAATAATAATAGTATTATTACAGTGATAATAATAATAATAATAATAATAATAATATAAAAAATAATAATACAATGATAACAATAATATTAATATTAAAAATGATAATAATAAAAATAATAGTATAAAGAATAATAAAAATAAAAATAATAATTAATAACAATAAAAATAATAACAATAATAACACCTTAGTCATATTAATTTTATTAATTAAATAATAAAATTATTATTAATACAATTTAAAAATTTACCCCACATTATTTACAATTTTTATTTATTTATTTTAATCGTTAGCCATTTTCACGGGCACTCGGGCTAATGACGCAGCTACCACCCACTGTGCGGTGATCGTGCACGGGTTTGAAACCCAATAAAATTATTAAATGACACAAATTTTAAGCTAGAACCCACCCCAAACCTTGGTTCGAGAACCCAAAGTCAAAAATTAATAAAATAAAAATTAATTTATAAAGCTGGGGTGTGACAAAAACGAACATAATGGGCTCTGGGTAGGCACACAGTTTGACCTAACAGTGTGTCCACCTTAGAGTAACCATGAAAAGTGGAAGAGAGTGGTTTATTATGGTTGGTGCATGATTTTTCTAACCATGTGATCCAACCGTGCGAGGGTTTTTTTGTAGTGATTGGCACACAGTTTGCACACTGTTTTTCGAACTACGCACCTAAACCATGCACCATTAAAAATTAGATCTAAAAATTTTGGGTCTAAATCTGATTTACCTATAAACCTCTCATTTCCCCCCCTAAAATAACCTAAATAAAATTCTTCTCCTCTCAAAGGATGTAGAGACCCTTCCTCTTGATCTGAGAGTAATCTATTGGTGATTTTTGGTGCATTAAAGGCTAGTTTCATTGGTAAGTGTTCGTTCTTGGTGGATTTTCCTTATTTTCTTCATCTCCCCTACCCTAGATTCATGGATCTAATATTATTGTGATATATATATGTTTTTAATTCCAATAATGATGATATATGGTTTTTTTGATGATTGGAAACAATATCTAAGGTGGGTTTTGGATGGTCCAAGCCAAATTTTTGGAGTTCTTGGACCATTATTCACATTCTCCTAAGTTTTCGAGGTAGGAGGCTTCACTCTAGACTCATATTTATTAGAAATATAAGGATTTATTTCATATTGATTTAATTTTTTGATTTGAATTATGAAATTATCATGAAAAACTTAGTAAAAACCCTATTTAGTGATGGTTTGTTAAACGGTGGAAATTGATCCTTGTGAAAAGTGCTTGGTTTAATTATTTTTAAATGATTATTTTAAAATATGATTATTTTGGTTCATAGAAAATGTTTGGAAAACATTTTTAATAAAAGATAATTTTTGTTGAAATGTATTTAAATTTTTAGTTTGACATGGTTTTGGCATAGACGTGTTGGTGTGAGTTCATGATTTCACCATGGCCTTGAATAAAAGGTGTGTACCATTAGGGTACAAGGGACATTACCCTAGATAATGGGCGCCTACCATTTGGGAACAAGGATATTGGACACTTAGGGATGACTAGGTGGATGGATGAGAAACTGCTCATGAGTATGGAACTCTCACTGAAGTGTGCAAGTGTGGGTGAGTGTGTAAATCATTGAATGAGTATGCCAAAGAGGAATGTGAAATGGTTTAAAGTATTGTTTAGTTTATTCCCTTGGAAACTATTTTTATATTAAAAAATTGTTGGTTTTGAATTAATTTGGTTTTAATTTAAACTATTGAAATTATTTTAAATGGTTTTATATAAATTTTTTATATAATTTTGATAATATGTTCTATCCTAATTTCATGATTAGATAAGTCATTTGGTGAAAGCCTAATGAGTTCATTACTCCCCCTACTTGCGCAATTTGGTGTGTTTGAAGATATTGTATACTGGGACACAGGTATTGGAATAGTATCTCATTTATTTAGTGATACATCATGATACTTTGAGCATGGATTATGGAGTTGGATCTTGGATCATCAGGGGAGAAGTTGTGTTGGTGTATTTGGAGTATTTGAGTTTTGTTGGTTTGTATTCTACTTTATACTTGGATTTGGTGATTGGTTTTAGTTAGTATTTTTGATAGTTGGTTTTACTTGAGTTGTATACATTGTTCTAATGAATATTTTAGTGACTTTTTGGTTTTGTATACTTGGTTTGGTTGTTTTTTTTTTAAAAAAATCACCCCCAATTTTTTTTAATCCTTTGTAATTTATTACCAGCCTTTGGTGTCTTAGGGATGTCACTTAAGGCCTAGTAATATACCACCTCGATCCCAAAACAATGAGGAGGGGCGGGATATTACAAAACATGAAAACAATTTAATACGAACCTTTGGGATATGAAGTTACAATGTTTTATATTTTTTTGCGGCTTAGGTTGTAAGAAAAACTTTATAAATAAAAATGATTCAATATAATCATACCCATTGAGTGATGTAAGGAGTCTAATGGGAGACGAATCAATGTTATATTCACTTATTTCTAATAGTAAATTTACATGGACTAAATAGAGCCTCCATGGAAAGGATGCAGGTTCTCACAATGAGAATGACCATCATAAATCTTGCATGAAATTTTTTACTTTATTATCCTTGCATTCTTGTAAGATTGTTATAAAAGTTGATAAAGAAAATAACACTATTATGTTACAGGGGTTAAATTTTATAAATATTGAAATTATAAAAATACAACCATTGATTAAACCCCCTTTCTCAATGGTTCAACAATTATAAAGAACATCAATGTGATAATATATTTTAAAATATTCAAGAACCTTAATATACTAGTAATTGAAAATGAAAAGTAGTTGGTCTAAGGAAACAAATCCAATACACTCCCACTTTACTAGAGAAAAATGTTAATGACTTTGAATACACTAGATCTCACATGATATTTAAATTTTTTATGAGATAAGTAATTATTAAATTATTAAATTATGTTATCCTCTATGGAAACTCTAAATAATATGTCCTCAAACCTTTGAGAAAAATATATCAAGAGGTGACACTTATGAAGTATATGATTCATCCATTGATGTGACTATTTATCCTTGATGAGGGTCACCACTGAAGTATTATTAAAAAAATCTGATAGAGTTCATATGGTTTGGAACCACCACAGGATCATAAAAAATATTCATATAAAAACTACTTATTTAGCCACATCATAAGCTATAATATACTCAAAATTTTCTATAGAATCAGTTCCAACTAGATTGTTTGAGATATTCCAGCTCATAAATCCTCTATTTAGAGAAAATACATGTAATGGACTTGGATTTTTTTAGGTGAGTAACATGTTAATTACATATTTTGTTCATGTGTTTTTTGAACTATTAATTATTTAGGCTGATTTTTGGGTGTTTTTTGTTTTTTAATGATTTAGAGGCCTTTAAGGTGCATGGTTAAATAAAAGTTTTACCAAACTGTGTTGATTCTTCAGGAAACTATACAACTTGTGGCAGAGGAACTTGGGGTGGAGCACGGTTAAGGTTCATGGTTTATCAAACCATAAAACCTCATATAAGAAACCATGAAACACATTCCAATGGATAAAGGCATGATTGGACCAATGTTTGACAGATTGTGTGACCAAACCATGAGGGTGACTAGGAGAGTTAGAAAACCTCGCACAGTTCGGAAAATTGTTGACCAAAACATGTGTGTGTGGATTAATGATATGAAAACACAATTAAACGATAAATAATTTCCTATTTTTACCAATTCTTACTCCTATATATATCCTTATCAAATCTAGTGACTCTAGAATCCTTCCTTATCATTTTCCTCACCTTCTAAGATTGATTTCAATGGATCCAAGAGTCTTGATGATTAAGAATTAAGGAATGTGATCCACAAACCTCTATTCATTGGGTTTCTTCTAGATCTACCCTTCTTACTTAGAAACAAATCATAGATCTGGTATATCATAGTCTGATCTACGGATTTTAATATCATCTAATGATTAATTCATAAAACATTTCTAGAATGGTGGTGAGTCTAAAGTGTTGGAATCCTTCCCTTGATACTATTTTGTAATTCCCCAACCTGGGTTTTCCCAAAAAGAACCCGAGTGTAGACTCCACAAGACTTCATGTGTTCCTCCTCATATACAAGAGACATCCAACTAGTGGTGAGGCTCTAAGGGTACAATGTGTATATTATACACTCATTAATCATAGTAAAACACTATAACATAAATAAAATATAACAACCTATAGTATCATTATGGAAGATAAAGTAATATAATTTTGTAAAAAAAGTCACCCTTGTCATAAATATAAATAAAAAAAGATCCCAATGGGGGAATCCAAACAAGTGTATATAAAGTGTAACTAGACAAATAAATAAATGTCACAGAATCCTTCAGAGTCCATTTTTGTACCGCTACCAGCTCTATGCTCCATCACTCAGTTATCTACCATGGGAACCATACCCTTTCTTGGGTCCCTAATAGTGAAGTATGTTTGTGCATCTAGATTCCCATGTAGGGTGTGGGTAATAAAACCTATCAGGACACCACCAATGTGTCTTTAACATGAGTTCACAAGTTTAAAAGGTATATTCCATGATAAATGTAAATGTCCAATAAAAAATTAAAAAATATATGATGATCATTTTTGTGATAACCAAGATACCATGAGCATCATTTTTATATTATTTGACTTCATTCCAAAAGTATAGTTATAAAGTATGTCATAAGTAGCTAAGAACTAGCCACAAGTATAGTGAACATGTCTCTTATAAATATCAAGGCATTATGTTAAATAAGTCCACAAGGTCATCACATCCCACATCAATCATGGGTTTGGCCTCAAGATAATGAAAACTTATATATCAGTCATAGGTTAGTCCTCAAGGTTTTCATATCCTCTATATACATTAGGTCAGGCCACTAGGACATCGTACCCTGATTGTCGCTACCACGGGTCTGGCCTCAAGGCCACAATGCCCCTACCCTTTGTTATTAGGGGTGGTTATACGTTATTTCAGCTAAGGTAGAGAATATTTTGATGACCGGTGAGTGGGATGTCAAAGTTAACACAATGGGTACATATTTTAGCCATATTGGAGCTATCACAGCCTAAATATCCACCTTAGCTCTCATAGTGGAACCCATTATTGGGTCCTCTCCTTTTCCTTTTATTATCGACCTCTACCAAGATTCCTTTCTAGATTACTTCTCATGTATTCCTCCTATAATAGAAGTATAGTTTTAGATAGAAATAATTTTGGGAGCATATACTATTTTGATTCCTCCTTATCATAGGGGTTGGCTGAGTCGAGTCAGTTTAAGATTTAGCTTGAGGACTTGGAGTCAAAGGGTTTCATTAGAGAGAAAAAATATCCCTGGGGTGCTCCCATATTGTTTTACAAGAAGTAATATGGAATTCTACAGCTCTATGTTGACTAAAAGAATCTAAATTAGGAGGTGGTAAAGAACAGGTATCCTTTACCTAGGATTGATGATCTCTTTGATCAGTTACGGGGAGCCCAATGGTTCTCCAAGATCAATCTTCATTCAGGACACCATCAATTGTGGTTCAGAGATAAAGATATTCCTAAGACGGTGTTTAGGAGTATATGTGGACTATATTAGTACCTATTCATGCATTTTCTATTAAAAAATGACCTAGTAGTGTTCATGGATCTCATGAACATGATCTTTCATCCATATCTCAATTCTTTCATTATGGTCTCTATTGACGATATCCTCATATATTCACAGAATTATAAGTTACATTCTAGACACTTTGAGTGCGCCAAATTTATACCAAGATTTAAAAGTGTAAATTACGGATCTAAGAGACATGCTTCCTTGGTCATTTGATATCTGATTTAAGAATCTTTGTTGACCTAGAGAAAGTGGAAGCAATGATGTCTTAGGTGCACCCTCGTAATGTTTTTGAGATTAGGAGTTTACATAGGTTAGTTAGATACTACTAATTGTTCATTGAAGATTTATTCTACTTAGAAATACCAATTATGGGGCTTAACAAGAAGGGGGTGAGGTTTGAATGGACTGATCAATGTTATATGGCCTTTCTTGAGCTAAATAGAAGGTTGAGGATAACTCTGGTTTTTATTATTCTAGATCTTGGGATTGGTCACAAGGTGTAATGTGATGGCTCTAGTTTTGGTTTATGAGTTTTTATGATATAGAGGGATCAAATAATTTCTTATTGGTCATGTCATCTATGAACCCATGAGTGGAATTACTCGATGCATGACTTAGAGTTGGCAGTTATTGTCCTTTCCCAGAAGTGTTGGAAACATTATCTCATTGACAAGAGGTTTATTGTTTACCTGGACCATAAGAGCCTCTTATATATATATATATATATTCTATAAATGTGATATAAAATTTAGGTAGGGGAATTGGTAGTTTATCTCCAAACACTCAACTTTGAGATGACCAATGCTCTGTGTAAAGTTAATGTCATTATATATTCTCTTGGTAGGAAATAATTGGAAATAAAGGATCTTGGTGAGTGGAAATATTCAAAATAATGGAATTTTATGATTTTTATGGTGGAATAGATTTGGATAAATCTAAGGATTATGAAGTCAAGAGTTGTGCACATTTTTTCATCACATGTTCATTAGTGAACTAAGTGAATACTGTCCAAGAGTCAGATCTCAAGTGTATGGTGATGCGAGAATGAATGTAAGGCAGTGACCCTATCCCAGTGTGGTCAGTAAATGGTGATGACATGATCAGAATGCATGGAAAGATTGTAGATCGAGTATCCTTGATAGATTAGCTTGTCAGAGACACTCATGATTCAAATTGGGCAGTTCATCTAGGTCTAACAGTGATGTACCATGACATTTGACATTATTTCTAGAGGCCTGACATGAAGAGAGACATCTCTAGTTTCATTTCATGATGTCTTCCCTAATAGAGGTTAAAGGAAAAGCATCAACATCTTGGTGGGTTACTTCAAACATTTATAGTTCCTTTTTCATAAGTGTTATGACATAAGGATGGAATTCATGACAGGGTTACCTTGAAACCTGAGGATTATTAATGTAGTTTTGGTGATAGTTGGTCGGATGATGAAAGTTTCTCATTTCTTACTGATCTATGAGACTCATTCCATAGATTATCTATGAAATATATATATTAGATATTTTACACCTAAATGGAGTTCCCTCAATCATTTTATCTGATAGAGAAGAGAATTTCATATCATTATTATAGTCGGGCTTGCAGAAGGCTTTGGGTACTTTGCTAAATATTGAGTACAACGTATCATCGACAAACTGATGGTTAATAAAAGAGGAATAGACCTATATTGGGGGATAAGTTGGAGAATTTGTATTCTATTTTAGTGAATCTTGGGATGATTATATAGTATTGTTTTAATTCATATACAACAATACATTTTACACTTCAATTTTGGTGGAACCTTTTGAGACTCTCTATAGTTGACCATTCTGTTCACCACTATGTTGGCTTGAGGAAGTCCAGACAGCTGTTGTAGGGTTGATCATGGTACATGAGACCTCTGAGAGAGTGAAATTGATCAGGAAGTGGTTTAAAACCACTAAAAGAAGATATAAATTTTATTCCAATTGAAACAGGTGACCTTTTGAGTTTTTTATTGGTGAAAAAGTTTTATTTTTGCTGAGTCCTCAGCTAGGGGATAAATGGTTATGGAAACAAAGAAAAATAGCACCAAGATAAAATATATCATTATATATTTCTAAGTGTATCGGGATTATGGCTTACCGTGTTGACCTTTCTCCTTTAAACCAAGTTATGCACGGTGTGTTTCATGCATCTCAGCTCTATATGTACATGTCTGATCCTATATATGTGATCGATTGTAAAGATATTGATTTGGGGCTTGATGCATCGTACATTAAATTCATGGTGCATATTGTAGATCGGAGAGAGAAGATGTTTTGGGGAAGAAAATGCCCCTTTTATGGATCCTATGGTGGCATGGATGGATCCAGGAGGAATCTTGGGAGAGGGAGCCTGATATTTAGTCTTAGTGTCCTGATTTGTTTGAGAAAGATGCCTAAATTATCTTCTTGGGGACAAGAAGGATTTATAGAGGAATATTGTAATTGATTTATATTTTTTAGGAGTTTTACAAGTAAATTTAAACCTTTTTTCATATGTTTTTTGAACTATGAATTGTTTGGGCTGATTTATGGGGTGTGTTGGTTGGTTTTAGAGAGTTTTAGAGGCCTATTTACGGGTATATGGTTTTTATAAACCATGATGACTCTATAGAAAATCGTGTGAATTATGGAAGAGGCACTTGGGTGAAGCACAGTTTAGGAAAATGATTTTTCAAACTATGTAGCATCACCTGAAAAACTGTGTAACATGTTCGAGTGGCCAAAATCAGGGTTGGAACAAATTTTGATAAACCTTGAAACCGAACTATGTGGGTTCCGAGGAGAGGAAAAAAACCTCATATGGTTGGCACACCGTATGACAAAACAAGTGACCAAACCATGTGATTGTGGGTTAATGATCTGAAAGTCCCCTTTAACAACCATTAATTTCCCATTTTGACATGTTCTACCCCATACATGTAGAAATATAAAATACAGAGACTCCATGATCCTTCGTCAACATTTTGGTTTCCTTACAAGATTGATTTTTTTGGATCCAAGTGTGTTGATGATCAGGAATTAAGGTATGTGATCTACAAACCTCTATTTTTTGGGTTTCTTCTAGATCTACCATTTTTTCCTTTGAGATGAATCATATATCCAACATATTTATTCCCAATATATGTATTTTTATGCAATATAATAATTAATTATTTGATATTTTCTATAATGGTAATGGATCTAGTGTGTTGGAGGCCTTCCTTTGATCAATTCTAGATCTAGAGATATTGGTGGGTCCTGAGAGGTATGTTGGTGTTGATCCAATCTCCTGGACTTCGGATATTTCTGAATATTTTTTTAGAACCTTGATGTGTTTGATTTGGGAATAGTTATAGGGATTATTAGTGCTTCATATCGATCTAGTTATAGATCTAGTGATACTCAGGTATCGCTTCTTGATGGGTTTTATAGGTTTTCATCAAAATGCCTGAGGTAGGAAGTTACTTACCATTTTGGGGCCCTTGTATTCTATTTTTTTCTTTATATGAAACTTGAGTTTTTAAACCTTGTTTGAGTATAATTTATGGTAATCAAATGTGTGTGTGTGTGTCCTGTGAGACCCACATATGATGATTGATTCCATGAGTATGCTATTGTAACTTGTTAAAATAAGTTTGATGTTCATCACATGTTCCTATATGTTGCTACCAATTCTTCTGATGACATGTTATGATCTTAATTTATATTATATACCTTGTTATGTGTAAATACCATGCATTTAGAAGTATTAATTTTGGTTCTAGAATAGGTGGATCATTGTGATGTGGTTATCCCTTAGAGGAGCAGTACACGTGACATGAAACAATGATGATGATGGACCTAAACATAGGGTAGGGACATAAAGGTCTTAAGGAAAAATATGTAGTAGTGGAATCAAGGATACAAAAACATTTTAGACTAGCCCATGGCATAAATAAGATATGATGACCTCGAGGCCTGACCAATGACTGAGATTGAGTTTTATGGTCTTTAGGTTTATCTTGTGAGGGAGGTGGGATGTAACAGACTTGTGGCTTGATCTGACTCGATGCCTTGAGACTTTTGAGAGACATGATCACTAGCTTTGTGACTAAACCTTGGTTACATCTAACATCCTTTATGAATATCCTTTTGGAATGAAGTTGAAACAGGTATATTTGGGGATCATTGTATCATGGTTAGCACACAAACGCTCGATATATGTTTATTAATTATTTCTTCCACAATTACATTTATCATTCCATATACCTATTATAATTGTAAACTCATGTTAAGGATACATTTGTGGTGTATTACTGAGTTTTATTACACACACCCATTATGGGAATCTCAATGCTCATGATGACTTCATGATTATGGATCCAAGTAAGGGAAATGGGCCCATGGAAGATATCTAAGAAGTGAAGCATATAGTTGGTAGTGGTATTGGGATGAACTCTGGAGGATACCATGGTGTTTATTTTTTGCTTACACTATATATAAATTGGTTTTTCTTTCCACATTGAGAGCCTATTTTATTTATATCTGTGACATGGGTAAATTTGTTTACTAAATTATGTTACTTTATCTTATATCGTGATATTCTAGGTTGTTATATTTTATTTATTTTTATGGTGTATATTTATGATTGTAAAAGGTATAGTATCCCCATTGCATCGTTAGACCATTTCCACTAGTTGATATCATCTTCTATACAGGGAGACATTCATAAGGTTCTATGGTGTCTCCACTCTTGTTCTATTCAGGAAAACCTAGGTTGGGGCATTACAAGTCATGTATTGACTATGATTTCAGATCATCCCGATGTGTCTTGAAACTACTATCTATATATCCCATGATGATTAGCTCCTCATTTAATTCATAAAAAATAGCATATCCTTAGTATGACTCAAATAGTTTAGGATAGTATTGGTTACAACACAATAGTAGTCTTATAGATCGTCTTGATATCTTCTTACCTTACTCAAGGAATAGGATACATCAAGCCTAGTATATAGTATGACATACATGACTAATCATATCGTCAATGTGTAAGTAATACCAATCATTCTGTTCCATTAATCTTGTGTTTAAGGACACATTTTCTTGGAATTATTTATTCCATGTGATACTAGAAGAAATACTCTCTTATATTATTCTATACTAAATCACTTCAGTATCTTGTCAATGTATGTACCCAAAATTATTTTAAGAAGCCTCTTAAATCTATCATGAATGATCTTGATCTCATGATTTAATTTTTTCACAAAATTACTTCATGGAGAATCATGTATTCAACTAAATATTAACCTAATATAACTGGTATCTCATTTTCAATAAGTAATATGTTATACACTCCTACTAAAACAATTATATATATAGGGCTCAAATTTTTTCTTTATGAAACCAAATTCTTTTATGGCTTCATCAAAGTGAATATTCAATAACATGAATTCTTGTGGGAATATATACATGGATCTCTATAACTTTTATACCTCATTGAAATATATTGGATTCAAAAAACCCCCTGGTTCTATATAAACATCTTCCATAAGGTTCATATTTAAAGAAAGTGATTTTGACATCCATTTTACAGAATCTGAGAATCATAGTAAGATGTTATATAATGTAGAATTCTGATTGATTTTAAAATTATAAATTGTGAAATGGATTCATCATAGTCTATTCCATGACATTTATTAAACCCTTACGTCACTAGTAATACCTTATAGGTTCTAACTTTATCTTCCATGTCTATTTTCTTCTTGAAAACACATTTTCACCCAATGATGTTTACATCAAATATAGGATCTACCTAAACCTATAATTTTTTTTCCTGATACATGGAATTCAGCTAAAAATTCATGGAAACCTTCCATATTTTAAAATTTTAGATACTTTCTACTTATGTATTGTATATAGGATCATAGTTATCAAGTAATAATGAGTCACCATCCTTGGTGACTAGAAAACCATATCTCCGTGGTTTTCTGATCTCTCATGTGCTCATATGTAGTATTTGTGTCTATGGAATAACTTCTTCTATAGGGCCTAGTGAAAGTTTTACCTATTCGAACTCATGTATATCTTAAGAATCAACTTCATCAAAGTCAATATTTCTCTCACTATCTCTTTTGAAGAAGTGTTTTATATTTAGAAAAGTGAGACACCAGTCAACCAAAATTATTTTATCTGAAGGGTTTTATATATACTATATTTTAGTTTCCATAGGCTATGATATAAAGATACAATTATTAGTTCAGGGTAAAAGTTTGTTTCCTGATATAGCCTTAAAAAATTCTGTACATACCCACGCTCATATATGTAACAAAAGGAGTTTATTCTCATACCAAAAAATATATATAATACCATTTTATACTTTAGTTGGAACACTATTTTGTGTATATTCCATAATATATAATGCATATTCCCAAAAGGATAATAGATGATCTATATGAATCATTATCACCCTCACCATTTCTGAAAATTTTTGGTTCCTCCTTTCATCAACACTATTCCATTGTGGTGTATAAGGAGGAGTGGGTTGAGATAGAATCCCAAAAATTCCATAGGTATTCAATGAACTCTTGGTTAGGATATTCTCCACCTCTATCTAATAAAAAATTCTTTATATTCTTACCAATATAATTCTCTACTTCATTCTTAAACTCCTTAAATTTCTCAAAGGATTTGAACTTATAACTTATCAATTAAACATACCCATATCTAATCAAGTCATGAGAATAAGTTATGAAGTGCGAGAATTCCCCTGTAGCTTCAAGTAAAACAAGTCAATATGATTGTATTTGTAATAATTAAATAATATTTATGGCCCTTTTACTATTCTTACTAAACAATGGTTTGGTATTTTTTATCTTGAAAAAAATATGACATCTTTCAACTAGTTTTAATTAAAAATAATTCAAAAAAACATCTTGATATATATTTTTCAATAACATCTCATTTACATGGAAAAGTCAGTGATTCCACAACTAGGTGTTATATTATTCATGTAAATTATCAATTTCCAAAACTTGATCTTCATAATCTAGTATATAAAGACTATTTTTAAAGGGTTTCATACCATAAAAAATTCTATCTTTGTAAAATTAGCAACTGTTATTACTAAACATGAATATATATTCATCAATGTATAAACTAAACACAGATATAATGTTTTTTGTCACACTAGGAATATAATAATTATTCTTAAATAATAGAATCAACCCCATCAGAAAATTAAGGTGGTGGTATCTTATAACCAGTGCATCCAGTCTTGCTTCGTTGAAATCTTGAAGATCCATCTAACCTTTTGATAACTTAATAAATCTACTGGGTTTCTATAGTTGAATATAAATTTCATCACCAAAATATGTATCTAATACCCAACTAGAAGATATAAAGATATTTAAATTGATAAAAAAATTCACCTTAATATTTCCCTTTCTCTCTCGTTGTGGTGTAGTTCTTCTTCTAGTGTCACTTCCTACCCCATGAAAAAAAATTTATATCTTATTCCTTAGCCTGCCTTTACATTTTCCTCTTCTTGGTTGGGTGGTGTATAAAATCCTTATACTTTTTTTAATATTCCAAATAGTAAAAATATAATAAAACACTAATTTTTTGAAATTTATGATTATTTTTATGTGAAATGTAAATTTTTAATAAAATAATATTTTAAATAATTTAAAGGATTTACATAAGAGTAAAATACTTGTTAACAATTTTAAATATTCTAAGGAATATTTTCATAGTTACGTGTGGATTCATCACGGGATTATGGATCCCATAGATACTTGACATTGATAAAATAAAAATAATATATATATTATATGATACACATGTGTTTTTTCCAAAATAATGGAATATCTCCTGAAAGGTATCTCAAATGGAAGATCCGAGACTATCATTTAATGTAGAATGTAGGTTTTATCCAAGCTTCAACATAATCTTTGTGCACATTGGGTGTTTGGTTAAATCACAAGGAAGGGTAAATTTTTACGCTTTTTTGATTTAAGAAATTTATTAAAAACCAAAAAATATATGTTTGCGAATAAATTTATCAAATTATTTATTTAATTGAATTGATAAAATAAACCAGTATCCAAATATTTTTTGGTAAGTTAAAAATAAAAAAAATAATTATATTTTTATTATTATCTATATCGAATAAAAAAATGAAAATTTACATTCATAATTAATGATTGTGTTATGGTGTAAATATTGGATGGGTGAATATTTTATATGGAGTTCAAATTAATAATTGTGATATTATTGCTTATGATAAATAATTAAAATTATGTGGTATTAATAAATATATTTACTATTATCGTGTTTTAATGGAAGTTTTGTTTGGATGTTTATGGTGGTATTAATGGAGTTTAAATAATAATAAAATTTATTATTATTATTATTATTAATTTTTGAAAATAATATTTGTGTGTATATGTGGGTGTGTATATATATTTAATTTGTATATATATGGGTTATATATATATGTACGAGTGTATGTGTGTGTGTGTGTCTATGGGTGTATATTTGTATATATGAGTATGTAAATATATAATGTGTATATATATAAGGATTACTTTTAATATATATAATGAATAGATTAAATTTGTTTTATAGAGGTTTTTAAAAAACGTATGGAGTGTTATGGAACTGCACTTGGATTTAAGAGGAGAGAGAGATAAATAAAGTGAAATAAATAGATGATAGAATAAATGATGGAAATATAAAGAAAATAAAAATAATAAAGAAAATAAATAATAATTGGAGTAAGGGGGTGATACATAGTGAAAGTGGGGAATAATTAAGGCTATGCATGTAATGTATTAGGATATAGAAGAAAATAATAAATGATGAATTGAAAAAAATAAATAAAATAAATAAAAAAACTATAAAATGGTTGAATGGAGAGGTGGCTAAAACATACAAGAGGAATTACCCCAACCACTCACACCTCTCTCCCTCACACCTCTCTCCCACACAACTCTCTCTCTCTCTCTCTTACTCACTCTTATATTTTTTATTTTATTTTATTATTTATTCTAAACTTCTCTCATCAATGTCTTCTTCGATATTTTTCGAATTGACACACCATTGGTTCCGTTGAATTAATCTATATGAGAGTAATTTAAATCCCAATTTTGTTTTTAAATGTAGAGACGTATTTTATTGATATTAAATTTAATGTTTTTTCTCATTTTTTAAATATCAAATATGGGGATAATTATAAATCATATCAAATTGGGAATGGTTCTAGGATTTGGTGGTGTAATTGAACTCAGACATCAACCCTTTTCATCAAATAATTATTACACCTAAAGTAGGAATTTCCTTACCTTTTTGGATCTTGTTTACACTTATTACCATATTATAGCACGTGTGTTGGATGTTCTTGATTATGATCACATGTGGGAGTGTGTGTATCCCATGAGAGACTTATGTGTTACCAGATTGCATGCGTATGCTCATAGATTTTCATCATATTTAATGATGATCACATGTGTTGTATGTTTCTACCTTTATTCATGATGAAATTATCTATATGTTTTTTTCAACCATGTTATGTGTGTATTTGGAGTTATTTTTATTGGTTCACAAAGCAGGTGGACCATCATGGGTTTGTATGGATGAGAAAATTTTATGTCCAAAGTTTGTTTTTAAAGGTGTAGATGTATTTTATTCAGATATAATTTAATATTTTTCCACTTTTTAAATATCTAAGATAAATATATATCTAAATCATGTAGAATTGATAATGGTTTTAAGACTCAGCGGTACAATTGATACATTAGTTTTCCTTCAATTATAGAGCCAAAGAAGGTACGATCAGGGCTAGTGTTGTCATGGTTATCACACTAGTGCTTGATTTTATATTGTTATATTTCTTGTGATTTTATTGTTTATTTTTGGATGGAATTTTATTACATGTACACAAATATATTAAGTAGGAATTGGTGGTTTTATACTTAGTCTTGTACTCACACCCTACTCGGGCTTTTCACTGTGATTGTAGATTTCAAGACTAGAGATCTAGTGAAGGGAAAGAGCCCTATGGTGGATGGATGAACAAAAAAGTGTAGAGATGGTGGTAGAATGGGATGTAATCTGAAGAAATCAACTATTTATTTATTTATTTGTCTACATATACCTTTACTTGGTTTGGGTTTCCACTTTGGTATCCCATTTATTTTTCCTTGTATGAAATTTATTCCATCTATTATTTCTGAATGATTACTCTGATTATATTTTCTATATTGTTTACAATTATTTTTTTCCTGTAAAATTATATTAAGGGTATAGTCTCCCCACTGATGGACTTATAATCTCACTATTAGTCTATAGACTCTTACGTATGGGGGAGTGTGCATGAAGTCATGTAATACCCCGATTCATATTGGAATGGGGAGGAGCTTAAAAAATATAGAAGGAATTCATCCCAACCACTAACACCTCTATCCCTCATGCCTCTCCCTCTCTCTCTATTCCTCTCTTATATTTTTTATTTTATTTTTTTATTTATTCTGAAATTATTAATTTGATATCTTCTTCAATAACGATTGGATTGATTCTCTATCAATATCGGGCTCATCTTGATTAGTATAATTTAAATCCTATTTTTTTCAAGGAATTAAGGTATTTTATTCAAATATAATTTAATATTTTTTTTACATTTTAAATATAAAAAATGATTATAATTCTAAATCATGTGAAATAGGGAATTATTCCAAGATTTTGTGGTGTAATTGAACTTGAATTTCAACCCTTTCCTCCAAATCATTGTTTCACCTAAGGTAGTAAGTTACATTACTTTTTGTACATTTTTCAACACTCATTACCATATTATACTACTAATGTTGTTTTTGATTTATTATGACCGCATGTGGATGTGTGTATAGCCCGTGAGAGCCTTATGTGTTACCTGATTCCACGTGTATGTTCGTATCTTTTCATTCATTTTTATGACGATCACATGTATTGTATATGGCCTCCTACCTTTTTAATACATAAATTTTCATTACATTTTACATATAGAGGATCTTTAAAGTCTAGTGTTTTGGAAATTAGGAACATAATACATGAAAACAACATAAAACATTCTTCTAAAACACTTGTGAAGCTTAATAATAAGTTATTCCTAAGTATAATTACTACATCTCATAACCTGGAGACATACATTCAAAGGAAAGGGTGAGAAGAAAGCCCAGTAAGGGTAATCAAGGAAATCAATGTACTTGTGATGTCAATAAGAACTTGAATAAAAACATAAAGACATGAGAAATGGAATAATAGGAATATCATAATTAAAAGAACTTGAAACATAACTTGAATATGTGGATACAACATTTCATTTAGACATTCATGAACATATCACCAAGGTCTATCTCCAAGGTGTCATAAAAATTACCAAGGTTATTCACCAAGGTATCATAAAACTTGTCATCTCTAGAGATTAATTCTTTACCCAATGAATTGAAGCGCTATCAGGGCGCATCCTTATTATGTATTTACTTTCATGTGATCCACATAGAGCATAATCAAATATTTCATAAATAACCCATGAAGAATAAAATAAATGGGTTTCATTTCAAGATCATGACGTTTTAAAAGTTCTTAAAAAAAGATCAATATGTCATTTATAACCCATGGAAAGGGAGTGAGGGTTATATGCATGTCAATTCCATAATCAAATACATAATATTTATATATTTATGAACACCCAAAGAAACGAAATAGGTCTGGGTATTCACATAATTAAAATTAGAGAATTTCCGGAGAGAAAGAGATAGAAATTTTGAGGCAAAATGTCTACAGCATAACAGCTATATAACAAGGTTTTAGAAAACATTGAAAAGAGAGGGTACAAGAGTAACCCACTAATAAATAACTTATAATACAGTATAAATACATAATTACATAGAGATAAGAACATGGTATGGAAATTTGAATGAAATAACACATGAAAAGGAAACATGAAAGAAAAGAGAATATGTGATTCCTTTTACGAAAAACATTCGGCAGGCTAATGACGTCACTAAAAAATTCTGAAAATAAATTGATGAGAGTGGAAAGGGTCTCTCAACAATTAGACATAAAAAGGAAAGAATTGAGGAAATATAAGAACATACCCTCAAAAAAAAAAGAGATGGAAACTAGAAGACACAACATAAAGGAAGTCATGGCTTAAAAGAAGATGGTGAAATGTTCCCTTACATTGAAGAGTAACTTCGAAAGCTTGAAGGTCGGGACCTTGGGAGGCTTGAGGGAACCTTGGGAGGACTACTTGGGAGGTAAAGAGACCAGAACTTTTTTGGGGAGTATTTGGAAATGAAATGAATGATGGAATGACTTGGTATTTATATGAGAAGTGAGGGAACAAGTCATTAATGGCCAAGGGACACCTCATCGGTGGTATTGGCAAAACCATGGGCTTGCCCATGGTATTTTCCCATGGTATTGGCCACTTGGGACACCTCATAACTTATATTACTATTAATAACTTGACCAGAATTATTTCATAATTATTACATCCTTAATGATGTCATTAAACACCCGAAACTCAAAAATTGTATTTTCACTATTCACCGAAAAATCAACTTTCTCAGAAAAATCCCAAAATTTCACCTTAACCAAATATCGATGCTCTTAATTAAAAATAGAACTCCATTTTATGAAAATAAATTTCTAAATATTTTTAATTTAATTTTTAAATAAAAACACTATTCACTGAAAATTAAACTGTTTCAGAAAAATCCCAAAATTTCACCTTAATCAAATATCGATGCACTTATTTCAAAAATGAACTCCATTTTATGAAAATAATTTTTTAAATATTTTTAATTTAATTTTTAAATAAAAAACTCTATTCACCTAAAAAAACTAATACTTAACCAAAAATTTCTGAAATAGATATTTACCTATTTTATTGAATCACATTACTTAATCAAGGTGCCTAGATTATATTAATACTTTCTTAAGTGAGGTTACTTAATCCATTTGATCACATTACTAATCATAAGTGTAAAATCACTATTCATAATTTATTATTCATCAAAAATTAATTTGATCTTATTATAATCTAAATTTCATACTGAACACAACCGTAGAAGACCATTTTTTGAAAATCATTACACATTTTTAATTATTTAAGGTTTACCTAAATATTTTTAAAATATCATTTTTCTAAAATTCCTCAATAATATGCTTACTATAATTATCCAGACATTTGAAAATTCACAAACTTCACCATAAGAAGAAATCACAATTTTTATTTAAATCAAAGGATTACACAAGGCAGTTATGGTCTCATTACATAGCCCCTTATAACACCAGCATAGGACCTTAGAGTAAGGTGTGAAAGGGTGATAGAATCCTAGGGCAACTCGGCCAACATTGCCCGAGTAGTGATTTCTATCAGCTTGAACTTCTCATGAAGGCGATTCCGTTCCAGCTTCATACAATGAAGTTCGGCTTGGGTTTGGTCTAGAGAAAAGCCCAAAGGTGTGGCCTCCTTCCCGAGTTCCGTCAAATGGGATTCGATCGGCCTGAGACTACTGGATGAGGCCATCAAATCTTCTTTCTATATTAATTAATCATGATCAATTTTATTTATAGACAATAATATCAACATTTAGTTTCCAAAGGTCATATTGACCAATGGTTATATAATAGTCGAAACCCAACGGTATTATTTTAATTATACTCATTTTATTAAATGAAATAGTTTTGTTAAGTATAAAATAAAATAACACACAAAGTTAGGTAAAAAAAATTATTCAAAATTTCGGGTCATTACAATCTTCCCCCCTTAAGAAATTGCATCCTCACAATTTTAAAATTGGTCTTGGAAATTTCATTGAAAGTGTCACATCGGAAAAAGAGTCAGCAAAACTATTACCTTAAAAGAAAGAAAGAGAAGTACAAAGGTCACTCGAGTTAACCCATACTAGGATTCCATGTAGGAAAACATGGATATGGAAGAGAAAACAAAGGGTCAAGTTCTGATGGAGAGTGATAGAAAACATGATTAGGAGAAAATTAACCAAAAGAGGATCACAAACTTATGATGTGTTAAACGGTCTTTGATTACCCAATAGAAAATGTAAACCAACAACGTTTTTGTTTTACTTTACTTTTCATAATTTTGAGGAATTCATTTACTACATAGAATAAAAACATAAGGAAATATACTTACCTTCAAGTAGAGTTTAATCCCTTAATAATTTTCCACCAAGAATAATCTTTTCTCCAAACAATGAGCATTCAAAACAACTTGGTCTCATAAAAAGCACTAGAATCATCTTCTAGAGAATCACATAATCCACAAAAGAATAACTATATTTTCCCCTTGTATTTAGTCTTCAACAAAAAATAAAATTATTAGTACGAGATCATATAATCCCCAAAAAGGAAAATACTTTATAAAAGTAAATATGACTATTAATCTCCAAAATTCAACAAAAGTAGCCAAAGTTATAGAAAGACCATTCAATACACAACCATCCTTAAATTTTTTCAGAATAATCCAAACTAAGATTGGAACCCAAAACTCAGAAGGATTTAATCACATAGTCTTTTCCAATAAATCTTAACATTTATCTCTAAATAAAAACGACTACTATTAAAGTCTCATACTAATGTGTAATTAACCTATTCACATATTCTCTATGCTAGGTTCATCATTTTCTAGAAATAACCCAATTCACCTTATGTCCACAATAAATACATAAATTCTTACAAAAAAAATTCAACCATTCCTCCTCAATTTAAATCATATAGTATTTTATTTCCCTTAGGAATATAGTACTTTAATTGAGAAAACATCGTCCAAAATAACCTTTATCATTTAATCACCAAATCATTTTCCTATACAAAGTATATCCATTTGATAAAACATAAGTTTCCTAAATAAACTTATTCTTGATCTATAAAAATAGAAGGTGCATTAGTCAGTCCGAAGGGCATAAAAAAAACTCATAATGCCCATATCTTGATTGGAAGGTAGTTTTTGGAATATCATCATTATTCACCGTCAATTGATGATAACCAGAACGAAGATCAATCTTAGAGAAGAATTGAGTCCCACGAAGTTGGTCAAATAAGTCATCAATTCTTGGAAGAGAGTATTTGTTCTTTACTGTGATCCCATTCAGTTCTCTATAATAAATGCATAGCTGCATCGATCCATCCTTATTCTTCACAAAGAGAACTAGTGCTCCCCAAGGAGACAAACTTGGTAGAATAAACCCATTCTCCAAAATATCTCAGAGTTGTTTCTTTAATTCCTCTAGATCCATATTTTTCATCCAATAGAGGGTCTTTGACATCAGATGAGATCCAGGTACGAGTTCAATGCAGAACTCTACCTATTTTTCTAGGGAAGGTCCGGGTAATTCCTAAGGAAATACGTCAACATATTCCTATATGATGGGGAAATTTTCTAAAAGAATAAATCCTTCGTGAGAAACTTATTTCATTTATGAATATTTTAACTAAAAATAATTTTATGTCTTAAAACTTCATGCTTAGACAATTACATTTTTCTATAATTCCTTCATAATGATTCATAAAAAGCTTGAAATTAACCAAACATATCCCCTAGGAGTGTCATAAACAAAAGTGCAGCAAGACCCATTGTCGTGTACCAGTTCCTATTCAAGTCTAGCTCAAAGTAGTGTTTTTGGGTTTTACCCCTCTGTACATATGTGCCAGAGCCACCTCTACCTACTCGTATCCAGACAGAGAGGTATTTTCTTGATAAACCAGTTACTCAATACTCACCAAAATACCAGGAAGATTTCCTATATTTAAAAATTTATATAGGTTTCTTCTTAAAGTTTTCATATCCTAATTTCCATAAATAACTAAACTATCCTTTGATACCAACTATGGAATCCCGCCTTTTTAATACATAACTTTTCATTACATTTTACATATAGAGGATCTTTAAAGTCTAGTGTCTTGAAAATTAGGAACATAATACATGAAAACAACATAAAAAATTATTCTAAACCGCATGTAAAGCTTCATCATAAGTTCATCCTAAGTATAATTACCACATCTCATAACCTGGAGACATACATTCAAAGGAAAGGGTGAGCAGAAAGCCCAGTAAGGGTAAGTAAGGGAATCAATGTACTTATGATTTCAATAAGAACTTGAATAAAAACATAAAGACATGAGAAATGGAAGAATAGGAATATCATAATGAAAAGAACTTGTAACATAACTTGAATATGTGGCTACAACATTTCATTTAGATATTCATGAACATATCACCAAGGTCTATCCCCAAGGTGTCATAAAAATTACCAAGGTTATTCACCAAGGTATCATAAAACTTGTCATCTCTAGAGATTAATTATTTACCCGATGTATTGGAGCGCTATCAAGATGCACCCTTAATATGTATTTACTTTCATTTTATACACATATATCATAATCAAACATCTCAAAAATAACCCATGGAGAATAAAAGAAATGGGTTTCATTTCAAGATCGTGACTTGTTCTTAAAAAAAGATCAATATGTCACTTATAACCCATGGAAAGGGAGTGAGGGTTATATGTATGTAAATTCCAGAATAAAATACATAATATTTTTATATTTATGAACACCGAATGAAACAAAATAGTTTTGGTTATTCACATAAATAAAATCATAGAATTTCTAGAGATAAAGAGATATAAATTTTGAGGCAAAATTTCTACATCATAACAACTATATAACATGGTTTTAGAAAACATTAAAAAGATAGGGTACAAGATTAACCCACTATAAATAACTTATAATACAGTATAAATACAGAATTACATGGTGATAAGAACATGGTATGGACATTTTAATGACATACCACATTAAAAGGAAACATGAAAGAAAAGAGAAGATGCGATTCCTTTTACGGAAAAAATTCGGCAGCCTAACGACGTCACTAAAAAATTCTGAAAATTAATTGATGAGAGTTGAAAGGTATCTCAAAAATTAGACATGAAAAGGATAGAAATGAGAACATATAAGAACGTACCCTCAAAAAAAAGAGATGGAAACTAGAAGACACAACATAAAGGAAGTCATGGCTTAAAAGAGGAGGGTGAAAGGATCCCTTACCTTGAAGAGTAACTTTGAAAGCTTCAAGGTTGGGACCTTGGGAGGCTTGAGGAAACCTTGGGAAGACTCCTTGGGAGGTAAAGATACCAGAAATTTGTTGGGGAGGATTTTTAAATGAAATGAATGAGTTAATGGATTGGTATTTATAGGAGAAGTGAGGGAACAAGTCATTAATGGCCAAGAGACACCTCATCGGTGGTATTGGCAAAACCATGGGCTTTCCCATGGTATTGGCCACTTGGTACACCTCATACCTCATATTACTATTCATAAGTCAACCAGAATTATTGCATAATTTTTAAATCTTTAATGATGTCATTAAACACCCGAAACTCAAAAAATGTATTTTCACTATTCACCGAAAATCAACTTTCTCAGAAAAATCCCAAAATTTCACCTTAACCAAATATCGATGCTTTGATTTCAAAAATGAATTCCATTTTATGAAAATAATTTTCTAAATAATTTTAATTTAATTTTTAAATAAAAAACTATTCACTAAAAATTCAATTGTTTCAGAAAAATCCCAAAAATTCACCTTAACCAAATAACGATGCACTGATTTAAAAAATGAACTTTATTTTATGAAAATAATTTTATAAATAATTTTGAATTTAATTTTTAAATAAAAAACTATTCACCTCAAAAAACTAATACTTAAACAATAATTTTTGAAACGGTTATTTACCTATTTTATTGAATCACATTACTTAATCAAGGTGCCTAGATTATATTAATACTTTATTAAGTGAGGTTACTTAATCCATTTGATCACATTACTAATCATAAGTGTAAAATCACTATTCATAATTTACTATTCATCAAAAATTAAGTTGATCTTATTGGACTCTAAATTTCTTACTGAACACAACTCTAGAAGACTATTTTTTGAAAATCATTACAAATTTTTAATTATTTAAAGTTTACATAAATATTTTAAAAATATCATTTTTCTAAAATTCATCAATAATATGCATACTATAATTTTTCAGAAATTTGAAAATTCAAAAACTTCACCATAAGAAGAAATCACAATTTTTATTTAAATCAAAGGATTACACAAGGAAGTTATGGCCTCGTTACATATCCCCTTATAACATTAGCACAGGACCTAAGAGTAAGGTGTGATAGGGTGATAGAATTTTGAGGCGACTCAGCCAACATTTCCTGAGTAGTGATTTCTATCAACTTGAACTTATCGCGAAGGAGATTCCATTCCAGCTTCACATGACGATGTTCGGCTTGGGTTTAGTGCAGAGTAAAGCCCAAAGGTGCTACCTCATTCCCAAGTTCTGTCAGATGGGCTTCGATCAGCCCGAGACTACTGGATGGGGCCATCAAATCTTCTTTCTATATTAATTAATCAAGATCACTTGTATTTATAGACAATAATCGCAACATTTAGTTTCCAAATGTCATATTGACCAACAGTCATATAACAGTTGAAACCCAATTCTATTATTTTAATTATACTCATTTTATTAAATGAAATATTTTTCTTGAGTATAAAATAAAATAACACACTAAGTTAGGAAAAAAATTTATTCAATATTTCAGGTCGTTACATTGTATGTTGCTACCTTTATGCCTAATTATATGTTATTATTTCTTGTATGTTTTACCCTATAATGTGTTCTTTTGGAGGCTTTGTTCTTGGTGCCCAAAAAAAGTGGACCATCATGACATGTTTATTCCTTATTGGGGGAGTTACCATGATTTGTGATAGTGGTGATGATGGAATGAAGAACATAATGAGGATATGACGATGCCTCATAGATGCCTATTGATACACTAAATTCTTATCAGATTCCAAGGAGTAAATTACTTGAGTCCTAATGGATATTGGGTAGCAAGATCACTTGATGCCTAGTCGATGTTGAGGACATATGACATCTTGAGACCCGCACTCCCGGATATGGTGCAAAAACCTAATGTGTATTTTTTAATAGAAATTAACTAAAAAATTTACAATTATTTACACACCCAAAGATATTTTTTGGTATAGATTTTTTAGGATTTTGAGAATTCATTGAAATAAATCAAAGTTTACACAATTTATAAATAAAATAGCTTTTTGGATTCACTCATTCTAGAACCTTAAAAAGAAACCACCTTGAAAATTATTAAGATCCTCTAAAAACATTTTAAAATGTATGGTGAGCATAAAATTTTCCTGTAATGGGTTTTAAAACATGGGAGAAAATATTTTTATAAATACTATTTAAAACTATTTAAAAATAATTTTATTTTATATCAAATATAAATCGTTTGATATAATACATATCTTCCAAAATTAATAATCTAGGTTTTACATGAAACATCTATAGGAATATACTTTTCAAAAACCTTGAAAAGATATAAATTTTTGGAAAACCCATTTAATTTGAATATAAGTAACCTATAAAATACACTTGGATTTATCCTTTAAAAAACATTTGAAAATAATAAATTGTTTTGGATTAATATGATATTTTAAAATCATTTATAAATCTATGAGGTCACTAATAGTATCCCCTTTAGGAAAATATTCCCTGGAGGTCATGGGTTCACTTCGCATTCCTCAACATCTCATTTGATACCCATGGTCCATGTTTTATTTTAAGAAAACATTTTTTTCAGGCCTTCCTTTATGATTTACAATCCATTAAAAACCTTTTAAAAACATTACTGTATTTTTCTTCAATATATAATGTAAATAAGCTTTATGATAAAGTACCTTAAGGGAAAATACCTTTAAATAATTCCATACATTTAGATTCAGGATTTATAAAATCTTTTTGAAAATTTAACATATAAAATGCTTCAATAATCATTCATGGAATGGTAATAACAACTATAATAAATGGTCATTCCTATAATTATGAATAATACTGATAATATTTAAATAACATTTTATATATTAATATATAAACTTAAAACCCATTGGTAGTTTATAAATAAAATTATTCAAATAAACTCTTTAAAAAGGGGCTTTGAATATTTAAATAAAAAAATTCTCCCCATAATTAGGGTTTTTAGAAAACAAACAAATAGAATTTGTTTTAATCCTATGGAAGGAATTTTAAAATAAAATTCACTTAAAGGAGGATTTTTATGGAAATATATTTTTCATAAGAATTTTAAAACAAAATTTTCCTTACTCATTTGAAATAAACATGTGAGTATAATATTTATACATAAAATCATAATTTAAAACATGAAAATTTAAATTTTTTTTTTAATTTAAATGAAAAGGGTTTTCAAAATAAATAGAAGTATAGATGAAAATATTTTTCTTCCCATAAAGAAGAGTTTTATGAAATAATCTTCCTTATATTAAAAAGTTTTTTCAAAAGAACCTACATAAAATCAAGTTTTTAAAAAAAAGTTGTTACCTTTGGCTGTGAGAATAAACTAGAAAATAAAATTTATAAAAATGAGAATTTCCCTTGCATAAAAGGGGATTTGAAATTAAAAATACCACCCCTACATAAAATAATAGTTTTTGAAATATTAAATACTTTGCTATAAATTAGTTTTCTTTACATGAAAAAATAAAACTCTAATACCTTATGAACTTCTTACTTAAGTTGGATCTTAAGAGATCCTAGGAAGTGATATTTTTCTACCAAATCCAGTGAAAAAATAAAAGATGGAATGAGAAAATAAACTACTGGAGAGAGAGAGAGAGAGTTTGGGTAATAGGGTTTCGAAGGGAGAAACTCCCAAAGGAAAATCTATATATATATATATATATATTCATATCCTATAGTTTATATTTAAATATAATAATGAGAGAAGCTTTGACTACACTAATTTTATATTTATTTTTATATCAATGTAAATATACATATATATATTCTAAGATTTCGATTTATAATGATTTTGTCTAGTGTTGAAAATGATGGATTTTATATCTACATGAGATTTGGATACAATATATTTAGTCTGGTAAAGAAATAAAAATAGACCAGAGGAGGATTTGTATCCACTGTGTACTTATAATGATGGAAAAATATAGTGTGTGTGTGTGTGTGTATACACATCATCATATCTTCAGTTGCAAGAATGAAAGTAATGTAACACACTAGAGAAATCTACTTGAATCTTTATTGATAAAAATGTTTCAATGAGATGTATAATTATGTTTATATATAAATAATTCTAAACTGTTCTGATAAGGCTTCTTCATGAATCTTTCTTGAACAAGAAAAAGTTGTTGATATTTTTGACATTGAAAAAATAAAATGATTTAGGTTTGATAGTATCATGCCACAATATCATTATGAGTATGTAAGATATTTAATGTTTTGGACTAGTGAAAGAATAGTAAAAGGGGCATTTGTGAATAGTGTACGCTGAGAGGTTTGTTTGTGAAGTGAAACTTCTATATTTTTTTATTCGATGGACCAATATCTTGTCATTGAGGGGGGAAAACAACGGTGACTTAGGGTAGTTTTAATCTGGTCCACATACTCACTGTGGTGGAATGATGTGTCAAGAGGAGAAAATAAACAATATAGAGGGTTTAAAAATTGTAATGAGAAAAAATACGACACCTAGGGAGATCAGAAAACTGAGATAAAATGGATCATATGACTGATGTCATACTCGAATATTTTAAACATGGTTGAATAATGACCCGTATTCTGGGTCTGACATTAGTTATTTTCTTGGTTTAGATTTTTTATTTATAATAACCACTTCTATAGACACAAAATTTCATGGAAGCATGGGATATGAACCCACATACACCTCTTCACACACATGGGTTGCACTTCGAATGCCACGTGCTTGCCCGAGCGCACCTATGCAGGCACTATGTTCCTCCCCTATACCTTTGTAAGGTGCTCTGTCCTGCTCTACCGGCATGCAGTTGGACAGGGTTAACCTCTCTCCCGTGGTTGACTCATAGGGTCCCACATGTGTAGTTGAGGGGTCTCTTGGTTAGACTAGAGACTAACTAATTTTTTATATAAATTAAAATTTTGAATTACCATAAATTCTATAAGATAATTTTTTTTATATAAATTCAATACATTTTTAATGATTAAGACACCTTAATATTTTGTTACACTTGTTTATCTTAATATCAAATTAGTATAATTTATTATTTAGATATTAATTTTGTTTCACATTTTTTTATTTTCTAAAATTATAAACACAATACTTTAACTAGTTTTTATAGATAATATCTTGAAAACTATGAATTTTTATATCAAAATAATATCTATTTCAAATAATTTATTATCACTTTTGTTATATTTTTTATGTAAAAAATAATTTTTAAAATAATATTAAATATATTTAATCATATATATCCCCATTGAAGATTTTAATTAGTATATTTACTTATTTCTTTATATTAATGTTTACTTATTATTATTTAAAAATAATAACATTAGATACTTTTTCACAAAAAACATTATGATTATTCATTATAATCCATTTAATATTAAAAGATATTTTATATACATTAAATATATATATATATATATATATATTTATTTTAAGAGAATACAATTCTATTTCTTGGAAAATAAAACAAAAAACAAATATTTTTATTATTTGAATATAAATTTATAACTAAGACTTGTTTGATGAAAGAAAAATATTTTGTTTCATAAAAATAAAACATACCTTAATATTTTTTAAAAATATAGAAAAATATATCTGATTCCTTTAAAATAAAATTATTCTTAAATTATTGGTATGTCACATCCCCCCACCCCCCACAAAAGAATTTCACCCTCATAATTTTTTTCATCGTACTTGAAATTTTTTTGAATTCCCATGATAAGAATTTGAAAAACTATAATTGCTCAAAATTATATACTCTTAAGAGTTACCTAAAATTTAATTACCTAGAACCTCAAAAGAAAACCTATAAATATTAAATTATCCTCATACAATAACGTCTTTATCTAAAAAGTTATCTAAATCATTGTTCAGATACCAAATATGGCATTCCAAGATCCATACTCTAAGATCCAATTCTAGAAACATGTCTTAATTTTTTTTATAAAAAGTAACTAAAAAATATACAATCCTTTAAATATTATATGATCTTTTTTTGGTCTTGTTTTTAGAGGATTAGTAAAATTCCTTACAATAAAGAATATTTTACAAAATTTATAAAAAAAAACGTTTTGGATTCTCTCGCACTAGATCCTTAAAATGAAACCAAATACTTTGAAACTTATAAAGACCATAGGAAAAAGATTTTAAAAATATGATGAACATAAAATATCCCAGTACGGTGATTTAAAACTTGGGTTAAAATCTTTTTATAAAAACCATTTAAAATTATTTGAAAATAATTTTCTTTTATATCACATATAAATCATTTGAAATAATAAATAATTTTACCGAATTAATAATCTACTTATTTCATTAAAAATATATAGGAAGATATTTTTCAAAAACATTTAAAGGATATGAAATTTTTGAAAACCCATTAAATTTCAAAATAATTAAACTTTGAGATACACACAGATTTATCCTTTAAAAATAATTTTAAACTTATAGTTTTTATGGATTAAAATGATACTTGGAAAACCTTAAGAAATATATGATGTTACTAGTAGTATCACCTTTTGTAAAACATCCCCTTGAGGCACTGGGTTCACTACTCATTCCTCATCATCTAATTTTATATCAATGTTCCATGTTTTATTTTAAGAAAAAAAATTCTAGGTCTGCCTTTCTCATTTATAATCCATTAAAAACCTTTAAAAAACATTACTTATATGTATTTCTTTTTATAATAGAAAACAAATAATCTTTATCATAAGTTTACTTAAGGGGAAATTCCTTTAAATAATTCCATACATTCAATGGAAACATTTATAAACTCTTCGTGAAAATTTAACTTAAAAGAAATGCTTCAATAATCATGTATGGAATGTTAATAACAACCATAATAAATTTTCATTCCTATAATTATGAATAACATCAATAAGTTTAAGAGAAAATTTTATAACTAAAATGATAAAATTAAAACCCACATGGAGTATATAAATAAAATTATATAAATAACCTCTTTTATAAAAAGGGATTTGAATATTTAAATAAAAAAATTCTCTCAAAAGTTATGGTTTCTAGAAAAATAAAAAGAGAATTTGTTTTAATCATAAGATAGAAATTTTAAATTAAAATTCCCTTATATAATGGTTTTTCTGGAAATACATTTGGCATAAGAATTTGAAAATATAATTTCCTTTATTAATTTGAAATCACCTATGAGTATAATATTTATACATAAAATCAAAAATTTACAAATGGAAATTTGGAAATAATAAATTTTACTATACGTGAAAAGGGTTTTCAAAAGAAATAAAAGATGTGATAAAAACCATTTTCTTTCCATATATAAGGGTTTTAGAAAGTAGTATCCATTGTATTAAGGAGTTTTTGAAAAATAACCTACATAAAATCAAGATGTTTAGTAAAATATTTTTTCCCTTTGGCTATGAAAATAAACTTGAAAATATACATTCTGAAAATTTTAATTTCCCTTACATAAAAATTGTTTTGAAAAAAAAATAAATCACCTTTACATAAAATAATATTTTTCAAATATGAAATACTTTTCTATAAAAATAATTTCCTTATATATATAAAAAAATACATTACCTTATGAACTTCTTGATTAAGTTGGACCTTAAGAGATCCTAGGCAGTGGTATTTTTTCCACATCTAGTGTAGAAATAAGAAGATGGAATGAGAAAATAAACTAGTGTAGCATGATAGATAGATAGAGAGAGAGAGATAATTTGGGTAAATTGGTTTCCATGTGAGAAACTTTTTAAGGAAGCTCTATATATATATCCATATCACACTATTTAGTTTTATATATGATAATGGAAGAAGATTCAAGTACACTGATTTTTGATTGATTTTTACATCAATGTATATATAAAAATATATGATCTAAGATTTGAATTTATGGGGTTTTTGTCTGGTTTTAAAAATAGTTGCTTGTATATCTACAAGAGATTCAGATACAAATAATTAAATTAGATAAATAAAGAAAAAAATCAGTCGAGGATGACTATCCACTGTGTACTTATACCAATGGAAGAATATTGTATATATATATATATCCTCCTCGTCAAAGATTCTAGTGTAAGTGAAAGGGACATCAGTGAATAAGATAGGATAAGAGGTCTATGCATGAAGTGTAACTTCATTATTTTGTTTTTTGAAGGATTAGTGGCATGTCATCAAAGGAGGATGACAATGGAGGTTTTGGGTGGCATCGAGTTGGGTTGTACGCTCGCTATGGTGGAAAATTGTGTCGTGAGGAGAAAATAAATAATGTATAGGGTTTAAAAATCATCATGAGGAAGAGGAAGATGTCTAATGAGATTTTATAATAGATATAAAATGGATTAGAAACCTGATGTTATACGAGGAAGTTTTAAATATTAGTGAATAATGGCCTGAATTTTGCTTCCAAAATCGGTTTTTTGATTGGGTGAGTATTTTTATTTATAAAAAAACTTCTATAGACCCAACATACCATAGAAGTGGGGGATCGACACCCGCATACACCTCTTTACACACATGATTCTTACAACCTGCACCATGCACTCACCCGAGCACACCTATACAGGAGAAATGTGCCTACCTTTTCTTCTGTGGGGTGCTCAGTCCTCCCTTTCTATCATGTGGCCCGACTAGTGTTGAAATCTCTAATGTGGTTGACCCATAGGGTTCCACATGTGTGGTTGAAGTGTCCCTTCACTACTGGAATGTGGGTTTTTCCCCACAGTTACATACCAACGGTTTGATAGAACCGTTGGTAAATGATTAAAATAGAGTTTTTTCCCAACGGTTTCTTAGAACCGTTGGGATAGCTTGGTTTGGGGGAGTTTTTCCCAACGGTTCCCTAGAACCGTTGGGATAGGCCTTGTTTTGGGGAGTTTTTCCCAACGGTTCTAAGGAACCGTTGGGATAGACCATGTTTTGGGGAGTGTTTCCCAACGGTTCTAAGGAACCGTTGGGATAGGCCTTGTTTCGGGGAGATATGCCAACGGTTTTAAAAAACCGTTGGCAAAGGTTTTCCCCAAATCCCCAGCAGCCCGTTCTCTCCCCCATTCGTGTTATAGAGCCCTAACGGGAGCAGCAGCAGGCGATTTTGGAGTACTGCCGGCCGGACCTTGAAGCTCTTCTTCAGGTTCTTCTTCTTCTTTATCTCAAAAGCTATTCAAATGTTTGGATATTATTGAAACTTATTTTTATTTTTCCCTTCAGTTTAGAAGATTTTGGAGCTACTGCCGGCGCCTAAGGGTGAGTTTTCTTGAAAATTCCTTTTTGGATTTTACCCTTTGAACATGGGATGTCATTTGTGAAAGGTTATATAAATCGAATTGATTGTTCGATTTATGAATTGAATTGTAAATTAAATTAATTAAGGGTATTTTATGGTTTGCATTCCCCTTTAACACTTATATTTTATGTTACCATGTTAGATATATTATAACTAATGCATGTGATATCTTTATAGTCTTGTTAGGAGTGTTATATTAAAAATTCCCATGTGAGTGCTTGAATTTTCATTGAATTTATAGCCATTATGAGTTATGTTGAGACCATGATATGGAATTGATTGATTAAGCAAGAGAATCTCATTATCTTGTCATTACAACATGAGTAAATGAAGCTTCATTCTTTTCAGGTTATTATTTGATTGAGTCGCCATTTTGAGGTGAGTTGTATTAAATACCTTTGTTTTTGACCTTGGTATGTTTAATGAATTGTTTAAATGAAATGAAATTCATTAAATGATTAATAGTAAATAGTGATACATGGATTCTATTAGGATGTCAGGTATATAATCTTGTTTCTATTAACTTATATGATTTATTTGATAAATGGATTCACAGTGGAATTCCACGGATAGACTCATTTCTTTTAATATTGATTAAGTCATTGGTGATACATGGATCCAAGGGAGGGATTCCATAGATAGACTTATTGAATGTAGAATTATATTCCAATTGATACATGGATTCTTATGATAATTCCATAGATAGACTTATTGAATGTAGAATTATATTCCAATGATATGCGTCTTGTGTGGTGGTGGTGTGGTTTATGTGTTTTATGGTAGTAGTGAAGTGTGTGATTATGTAGTTAATGTGAACCCATAGGTTGAGTATTTTGTGCTATCTATATATCATGTATTTTTATGTTATTTCTACACATTCCCAACCAGAGTTGGATAAACTTACCAACGATCAGAGGTTTTGAGTTATGGGTATTTTTTCTAATATCTAGGATGGTGGTTATATGTTTGGATAGCTACCATGTCTTCCCTACTCTTCCTTAAAAAGTGATTGACCATGTGTTTTTAGGCAAGATGCGATGTGATTGTCCATGTGTCTTCAGGTGAGATGTACTATGATTTCCCTAGTGTTTTTCGGTGAGGTGTGATGTGATAAGGCTATAATAAGATGTGGCATGTGGTTGGGGTCATGTAGGGTAGGAGGATGGCACAAGGTTGATGTTATTCATGTTCATGATACCCTACTAATATGGTTATGGGATGAGTCACGCTGTTATGTGATATAACACATTAAGTTCTTGTTGGTTTTACATTTTTTCAATAACACATTTGTATGTTTTTTTGACATGTGTAGTTGATAGCTTGATTATTTTCTTCCTGTATCGTTTACTTAAATGTATTTTCTATTATAGTTAATGCCTATTGAATTGTTTATGACAAAATGACTTATATAAATTCTTTTTACAGAATGGACAGAAGTTGGATGTATGAAACCGATCGGATCTCAGACGATTTTCAAAACAATTTGGAGAGCTTTATAGATTTTGCATTTCACAATGCTTCAGATAGTGGTCGCATACACTGCCCATGTTCCAATTGTGTTGGTAGACCTTGGTTGAGCCGTGAAGAAGTCAGCTACCACATAACCAAAAATGGGTTTCAAGCAAACTACTTTCTGTGGTATCACAATGGGGAGAAAACGAAATCTCAAATTGGTGATGATCGAAATGAAAAGACTGGAATGGAGAATTTGTTAGATGATCGGTTTCCGTTTATTCGTCATCATGAAAAAGAAAGGATTTCGACTCAAGAAGACTTCGATATGAGGACAGCTGATGCATCTAGTGAAAATGATGATATTGATAGGGTGAAAAAATTGAATGATGCTGCCACGACTCCAGTATATCGACAATGCGATAAAATGAAAAAGCTGGAATTTTTAATCCGATTATTTCATGGGAAAACTATGTATGGGATTTCTAATACAGCAATCGATTACATTCTTACCCTCTTGAAGGATTTACTTCCAGATGATGCAGATATTCCCTCAAACCACTATATGGCATGGAAGTTAGTTGAGGAACTTGGATTTTCAAGAAACAAAATTCATGCTTGCCCGAAAGATTGCAGTTTATTCTGGGAGGAAACCGCTGAACGAAATGAATGTATAAAATGTGGCACGTCCCGCTGGAAGTCAAAATCTGATGGAACACCATCCCGCGTTCCACAGAAAGTAATGTGGCACTTTCCATTGATCCCCAGACTCCAGAATCTTTTTATGTCTGATGACATATCAATAAAAATGAGATGGCATGATACCGAGAGAAAGAAGACTGATGATGAGTTGGTTCATCCTGCAGATGGATTTGCATGGAAGAGATTTGATGCTCGACATCCTGATTTTGCAGCTGATGTGCGTAATGTGAGGCTGGGTCTTTCATGCGACGGTTTTAATCCGTTTGGGCAGATGCTTACTTCGCACAGCACATGGCCCGTTTTTATGCACATTTATAATCTTCCCCCATGGTTGTGTATGAAAAAATCTTTCACTTTCATGAGTATACTCATATCTGGTCCTTCTGATCCCGGCATTGATATTGATGTATACATGCAACCTTTAATAAAAGAGTTGAAGCTTCTTTGGGATGTGGGTGTGCGCACATACGATGCATGTTCGAAAGACATATTTCAGATGCGCGCTGCGCTTATGTGGACAATCAATGATTTTCCGGCTTATGCAATGATGTATGGATGAAGCACGAAGGGGAAACTGTCATGTCCAGTTTGTATGAAGAATACACGATCCAGAAGACTGAAACATCGTTGTAGTTTCAGTTTTATGGGACATCGACGATTTTTTCCAAAGGATCATCCATATAGAATGAATCGTCGAAGATTTGATAATACTATAGAGACCGATGATCCACCTCAGCGTATGTCTGGAACTGATGTGCTTAATGAATTGAAAGATTTCAGTTTTTCGTTCGGGAAGGGTCAAATGAAATCTGGAAAGAGAAAGAATGTTTCCACAGAAACCTGTTACAATTGGAGGAAGAGGAGTATCTTTTTTGATTTGCCTTATTGGTCAACCAATTTGCTACGTCATTGCTTAGACGTAATGCATATTGAAAAGAATATATGTGAAATGTTGCTTTCAGTTCTTCTAAATGTCAAGGGGAAGACAAAAGATGATTTACGATCTCGACGTGACTTGGTGGATTGGGGCATCAGACCAGAATTGCATCCTGTGCGTATCAGTGAAAATAAATGGCAACTTCCATGTGCTTCTTATGTGATGACACCTACTGAAAAAAAAACAATTTTTGGAAGTATTAGAGACTATTAGAGTTCCTGATGGCTATTCAAGCAACATATCTAAACGGGTCAATAGAAGAGAGTTGAAGCTAAAATCTTTGAAGACTCATGATTATCACGTTCTACTGCATGAGTTGCCCCCTGGACAGCCCCCCGTACAGCCCCCAACCCTCCACCCTGGACCCCGGATAGCCCCCCGGACAGCCCCCCGGACAACCCCCCCCCCCCCTTGGACCCCAGACAACCCCCCCACCCCCCCTTGGACCCCGAACAACCCCCCAAACACCCCCCGGACAGCCCCCTGAACACCCCCAGACAACCCCCTGAACAACCCCCAGACAGCCCCCTGAACAACCCCGGACAACCCCCTGAACAACCCCCAAACACCCCCCGGACAGACCCCGCACAGCCCCCCCACCATCCTCCTTGGTCCCCGGACATCCCCCCGGACACCCACCGGACAGCCCCCCCGGACAGCCCCCCGGACAGCCCCTCCACCTTCCTTAATTTCATTAGCTCTGAAATGTTTCATAGCACGATCAACTAAAATCTAATCCATACTAAATATGATATAAAAATATTCTATATGAATTTCCATAAGATTTTAAGTGAAAACAAAAAGTGACATACGAAAAACTGACCAAATGCATTCGAAATGTGTTGATGCTTTAGGACAACGATCCATGGGTCATATGTGACGTGTACGAGTCATCCCCGCCTCAATCCGAGACGTGGTGTGGTCGGAACAACTCAAAGTGTATGTCTTTTGTTTCAAAAGGACATCATTTTAAGTGAAAACCATCAACTGGCATACGGAAAACCGGCCAAACGCATTCGGATTGTGTTGATACTTTAAGAAAACGATCCATGGGTCATTTGAGACGTGTACGAGTCAACCCCGCCTCAATCCGAGGTCGTCCGCTATGAATTTGACCGTTGGACGCCCGTTTTGGCCGTTTATGACACCAGAACTGCGTTGTCGGTCACCGCGGGCACACGACACGTCCGATTGATGCGCCGTCTGCTCGAACACTTCAGAAATCACTGTCCCGTATTTGTCGTCTGATTTCAGGCCATTCCGACTTCGTTCAGCCCGTTTGGACCCTCCTCACGCGCGTTTACGAAGCGCGCGCATCACTTAGAACACGAATATTGAGCCGTACCGTGCAAACCGCATGTCCGATTGACGTGCCGTCTGCGCGTACACATCAAGAATAATAATTAGAATGTTTCACGGTGGTTTCGGGTGAATCTGTGGTCGTCCGCTATGAATTTGACCGTTGGATGCCTGTTTTGGCCGTTTATGACACCATAACTGCGTTGTCGGTCACCGCGGGCACACGGCACGTCCGATTGACGTTCCGTCTGCTCGACCACTTCATAAATCACTCACCCGTATTTGTCGTCTGATTTCAGTCCATTACGACATCGTTCGGCCCATTTGGACCCCCCCTCACGCGCGTTTCGAAGCGTGCGCATCACTTAAAACACGAATATTGAGCCGTACCGGGCAAACCGCACGTCCGATTGACGTGCCGTCTGCGCGTACACGTCACAAATAATAATTAGAATGTTTCACGGTGGTTTCGGGTGAATCTCTGGTCGTCCGCTATGAATTTGACCGTTTAACGCCCGTTTTGGCCGTTTATGACACCCGAACTGCGTTCTCGGTCACCGCGGGCACAGGTCATGTCCGATTGATGTGCCTTCTGCTCGACCACTTCAGAAATCACTCACCCGTATTTGTCTTCTGATTTCAGGTCATTCCGACATCGTTCGGCCCGTTTGGACCCCCCTCACGCACGTTTACGAAGCGCGCGCATCACTTAAAACAAGAATATTGAGCCGTACCGGGCAAACCGCACGTCCGATTGACGTGCCGTCTGCGCGTACACGTCAAAAATAATAATTAGAATGTTTCACGGTGGTTTCGGGTGAATCCGTGGTCGTCCGCTATGAATTTGACCGTTGGACGCCCGTTTTGGCCGTTTATGACACCATAACTGCGTTGTCGGTCACCGCAGGCACACGACACGTCCGATTGACGTGCCGTCTGCGCGTACACGTCACGAATAATAATTAGAATGTTTCACGGTGGTTTCGGGTGAATCTGTGGTCGTCCGCTATGAATTTGACCGTTGGACGCCCGTTTTGGCCGTTTATGACACCATAACTGCGTTGTCGGTCACCGCGGGCACACGGCACGTCCGATTGACGTGCCGTCTGCTCGACCACTTCATAAATCACTCACCCGTATTTGTCGTCTGATTTCAGGCCATTCCGACATCGTTCGGCCCGTTTGGACCCCCCCTCACGCGCGTTTCGAAGCGTGCGCATCACTTAAAACACGAATATTGAGCCGTACCGGGCAAACCGCACGTCCGATTGACGTTCCGTCTGCGCGTACACATCACAAATAATAATTAGAATGTTGCACGGTGGTTTCGGGTGAATCTCTGGTCGTCCGCTATGAATTTGACCGTTTAACGCCCGTTTTGGCCGTTTATGACACCCGAACTGCGTTCTCGGTCACCGCGGGCACAGGTCATGTCCGATTGATGTGCCGTCTGCTCTACCACTTCAGAAATCACTCACCCGTATTTGTCGTCTGATTTCAGGTCATTCCGACATCGTTCGGCCCGTTTGGACCCCCCTCACGCACGTTTACGAAGCACGCGCATCACTTAAAACAAGAATATTGAGCCGTACCGGGCAAACCGCACGTCCGATTGACGTTCCGTCTACGCGTACACGCCACAAATAATAATTAGAATGTTTCACGGTGGTTTCGGGTGAATCCGTGGTCGTCCGCTATGAATTTGACCGTTGGACGCCCGTTTTGGCCGTTTATGACACCATAACTGCGTTGTCGGTCACCGCGGGCACACGACACGTCCGATTGACGTGCCGTCTACACGTACACGTCACGAATAATAATTAGAATGTTTCACGGTGGTTTCGGGTGAATCCGTGGTCGTCCGCTATGAATTTGACCGTTGGACGCCCGTTTTGGCCGTTTATGACACCATAACTGTGTTGTCGGTCACCTCGGGCACACGGCACGTCCGATTGACGTGTCGTCTGCTCGACCACTTCATAAATCACTCACCCGTATTTGTCGTCTGATTTCAGTCCATTCCGACATCGTTTGGCCCATTTGGACCCCCCTCACGCGCGTTTCAAAGCGTGCGCATCACTTAAAACACGAATATTGAGCCGTACCGGGCAAACCGCACGTCCGATTGACGTTCCGTCTGCACGTACACGTCACGGATAATAATTAGAATGTTTCACGGTGGTTTCAGCTCAATCCGAGGTCGTACGCTATGAATTTGACCGTTGGACGCCCGTTTTGGCCGTTTATGACACCATAACTGCGTTGTCGGTCACCGCGGGCACACGACAAGTCCGATTGACGTGTCGTCTGCTCGACCACTTCAGAAATCACTCACCCGTATTTTTCGTCTGATTTCAGGCCATTCCGACATCGTTCGGCCCGTTTGGACCCCCCTCACGCGCGTTTACGAAGCGCGCGCATCACTTAAAACAAGAATATTGAGCCGTACCGGGAAAACCGCACGTCCGATTGACGTGCCGTCTGCGCGTACACGTCACGAATAATAATTAGAATGTTTCTCGGTGGTTTCAGCTCAATCCGAGGTCGTCCGCTATGAATTTGACCGTTGGACGCCCGTTTTGGCCGTTTATGACCCCATAACTGCGTTGTCGGTCACCGCGGGCACACGGCACGTCCGATTGACGTGCCGTCTGCGCGTACACGTCACGAATAATAATTAGAATGTTTCACGGTGGTTTCGGGTGAATCCGAGGTCGTCCGCTATGAATTTGACCGTTGGACGCCCGTTTTGGCCGTTTATGACACCAGAACTGCGTTGTCGGTCACCGCGGGCACACGGCACGTCCGATTGATGCGCCGTCTGCTCGAACACTTCAGAAATCACTGTCCCGTATTTTTTGTCTGATTTCAGGTCATTCCGACTTCGTTCGGCCCGTTTGGACCCTCCTCACGCGCGTTTACGAAGCGCGCGCATCACTTAAAACACGAATATTGAGCCGTACCGTGCAAACCGCATGTCCGATTGACGTGCCGTCTGCGCGTACACGTCAAGAATAATAATTAGAATGTTTCACGGTGGTTTCGGGTGAATCCGTGGTCGTCCGCTATGAATTTGACCGTTGGACGCCCGTTTTGGCCGTTTATGACACCATAACTGCGTTGTCGGTCACCGCGGGCACACGGCACGTCCGATTGACGTGTCGTCTGCTCGACCACTTCATAAATCACTCACCCGTATTTGTCGTCTGATTTCAGGCCATTCTGACATCGTTCGGCCCGTTTGGACCCCCCTCACGCGCGTTTCGAAGCGTGCACATCACTTAAAACACGAATATTGAGACGTACCGGGAAAACCGCACGTCCGATTGACGTGACGTCTGCGCGTACACGCCACAAATAATAATTAGAATGTTGCACGGTGGTTTCGGGTGAATCTCTGGTCGTCCGCTATGAATTTGACCGTTTAACGCCCGTTTTGGCCGTTTATGACACCCGAACTGCGTTCTCGGTCACCGCGGGCACAGGTCATGTCCGATTGATGTGCCGTCTGCTCGAACACTTCAGAAATCACTCACCCGTATTTTTCGTCTGATTTCAGGTCATTCCGACATCGTTCGGCCCGTTTGGACCCCCCTCACGCGCGTTTACGAAGCGCGCGCATCACTTAAAACAAGAATATTGAGCCGTACCGGGCAAACCGCACGTCCGATTGACGTGCCGTCTGCGCGTACACGTCACAAATAATAATTAGAATGTTTCACGGTGGTTTCGGGTGAATCCGTGGTCGTCCGCTATGAATTTGACCGTTGGACGCCCGTTTTGGCCGTTTATGACACCATAACTGCGTTGTCGGTCACCGCGGGCACACCGCTCGTCCGATTGACGTGCCGTCTGCGCGTACACGTCACAAATAATAATTAGAATGTTTCACGGTGGTTTCAGGTGAATCTATGGTCGTCCTCTATGAATTTGACCGTTTAACGCCCGTTTTGGCCGTTTATGACACCCGAACTGCGTTCTCGGCCACCGCGGGCACAGGTCATGTCCGATTGATGTGCCGTCGGCTCGACCACTTCAGAAATCACTCACCCGTATTTGTCGTCTTATTTCAGGCCATTCCGACATCGTTCGGCCCGTTTGGACCCCCCTCACGCGCGTTTACGAAGCGCGCGCATCACTTAAAACAAGAATATTGAGCCGTACCGGGAAAACCGCACGTCCGATTGACGTGCCGTCTGCGCGTACACGTCACGAATAATAATTAGAATGTTTCTCGGTGGTTTCAGCTCAATACGAGGTCGTACTCTATGAATTTGACCGTTGGACGCCCGTTTTGGCCGTTTATGACACCATAACTGCGTTCTCGGTCACCGCGGGCACACGACAAGTCCGATTGACGTGCCGTCTGCTCGAACACTTCAGAAATCACTCACCCGTATTTGTCGTCTGATTTCAGGCCATTCCGACATCGTTCGGCCCGTTTGGACCCCCCTCACGCGCGTTTTCGAAGCGCGTGCATCACTTAAAACAAGAATATTGAGCCGTACCGGGCAAACCGCACGTCCGATTGACGTTACGTTTGCGCGTACACGTCAGAAATAATAATTAGAATGTTTCACGGTGGTTTCGGGTGAATCCGTGGTCGTCTGCTATGAATTTGACCGTTGGACGCCCGTTTTGGCCGTTTATGACACCATAACTGCGTTGTCGGTCACCGCGGGCACACGGCACGTCCGATTGACGTGCCGTCTGCGCGTACACGTCATGGATAATAATTAGAATGTTTCGCGGTGGTGTCAGCTCAATCCGAGGTCGTACGCTATGAATTTGACCGTTGGACGCCCGTTTTGGCCGATTATGACACCATAACTGCGTTGTCGGTCACCGCGGGCACACGACAAGTCCGATTGACGTGCCGTCTGCTCGAACACTTCATAAATCACTCACCCGTATTTGTCGTCTGATTTCAGGCCATTCCGACATCGTTTGGCCCGTTTGGACCCCCCTCACGCGCGTTTACGAAGCGCGCGCATCACTTAAAACACGAATATTGAGCCGTACCGTGCAAACCGCATGTCCGATTGACATGCCGTCTGCGCATACACGTCACGAATAATAATTAGAATGTTTCACGGTGGTTTCGGGTGAATCCGTGGTCGTCCGCTATGAATTTGACCGTTGGACGCCCGTTTTGGCCGTTTATGACACCATAACTGCGTTGTCGGTCACCGCGGGCACACGGCACGTCCGATTGACGTGTCGTCTGCTCGACCACTTCATAAATCACTCACCCGTATTTTTCGTCTGATTTCAGGCCATTCCGACATCGTTCGGCCCGTTTGGACCCCCCTCACGCGCGTTTCGAAGCGTGCACATCACTTAAAACACGAATATTGAGCCGTATCGGGCAAACCGCACATCCGATTGACGTGCCGTCTGCGCGTACACGTCACAAATAATAATTAGAATGTTTCACGGTGGTTTCAGGTGAATCTCTGGTCGTCCGCTATGAATTTGACCGTTTAACGCCCGTTTTGGCCGTTTATGACACCCGAACTGCGTTCTCGGCCATCGCGGGCACAGGTCATGTCCGATTGATGTGACGTCTGCTCGACCACTTCAGAAATCACTCACCCGTATTTTTCGTCTGATTTCAGGCCATTCCGACATCGTTCGGCCCGTTTGGACCCCCCTCACGCGCGTTTACGAAGCGCGCGCATCACTTAAAACAAGAATATTGAGCCGTACCGGGCAAACCGCACGTCCGATTGACGTGCCGTCTGCGCGTACACGTCACGAATAATAATTAGAATGCTTCTCGGTGGTTTTAGCTCAATCCGAGGTCGTCCTCTATGAATTTGACCGTTGGACGCCCGTTTTGGCCGTTTATGACACCAGAACTGCGTTGTCGGTCACCGCGGGCACACGACACATCCGATTGACGTACCGTCTGTGCGTACACGTCACGAATAATAATTAGAATGTTGCACGGTGGTTTCATCTCAATCCGGAGACGCGGTGTGGCCGGCACCACTCAAAGTGTCCGTCTTTTGTTTCAAAAGGACGTCATTTTAAGTGAAAAGCATCAACTGACATACGGAAAACCGACCAAACGCATTCCGAATCTGTTGATAATTTATCCCAACAATCCATGGGTCATATGTGACGTGTATGAGCCAACCCGGGATGAATCCGAGTCGCGGTGTGGCCGGGATAAGTCTAAGTTTCTCTCTTTTGTTTAAAATGAACACCATTTTAAGTACATACGGAAAAACGAGCAAACGGATTCGGTTTCCATTGAAACTTTAGGAGAACGATCCATGGGTCATATGTGACGTGTACGAATCAACCCCGCCACAATCGGAGACGCGGTGTGGCCGACACCACTCAAAGTGTCGGTCTTTTGTTTCAAAAAGACGTCATTTTAAGTGAAAATCATCAAGTGACATACGAAAAACCGACCAAAGGCATTCGGACTGTGTCGATACTTTAGCACAAGGATCCATGGGTCGTATGTGATGTGTACGAGTCAATCCCGCCTCAATCCGAGGATCGGTGTGGCCGACACCGTTCTAACTGTGTATCTTTTGTTTAAAATGGACAGGATTATAAGTGAAATGAACAACTGGCATACGCAAAACCGACCAAACGCATTCCGAATCTGTTGATAATTTATCACAACGATCCATCAGTCATATGTGACATGTACGAGCCCACTCGGGCTCAATCCGAGTCGCGGTGTGGCCGGGATCAGTCTAATTGGATCTCTTTTGATTAAAATGGACATCATTTTAAGTACATACGGAAAACCGACCAAACGCATTCGGTTTCTGTTGAAACTTTAGGAGAACGATCCATGGGTCATATGTGAGGTGTACGAGTCATCCCCGACTCAATCCGAGGCGCGGTGTGGCCAAAACCGCTCTAACTGTGTCTGTTTTGTTTAAAATGGGTAGGATTATAAGTGAAAAGAACTGGCATACGCAAAACCGACCAAACGCATTCGGTTTCCATTGAAACTTTAGGAGAACGATCCATGGTTCATATGTGACGTGTACCAATCATCCCCGTCTCAATCGGATTCCACATATAATTGTCATCTAAATTTTAAATTGAATTACATATGAATTATGTATGTTTATGAATTGTAAATTAATTATGGATGTGTATAGTTTCAGGATCCATTATATGTTAAATGTGTATGAATTTGTTCGTAATTGTATATGTATGTTTTAGTTTATTACAGGTACAATAGTTGGATCGAAAATGAGGTGAGAATGAGGCCTGATGAGATGAGAGGTGGCTGATGTACAGAGGGGCTGTGCAAATTTCAGGCTGCTGCAATTTGCAGCCTAGGGTATGCCAACGGTTTTAAACCGTTGGCATAGAATCTTAAAAATATGTTTTTACCAACGGTTCATTGAACCGTTGGTAATAACTCTTTTCCCAACGGTTTAGAACCGTTGGGAAAGAGTTCATCCACATGTATATTTAGTTTTCCCAACGGTGGAAAAACTATTGATTTTTCCCAACGGTTTTTGAAAACCGTTGGGAAAAACAGTGTTCTGAGTTTTGCCAACGGTTTGACAACCGTTGGGAATCTTTTTTAGTATTTTTCTCAGCCTATACCAACGGTTCAATTTCAACCGTTGGGAAAAGTTTTTCCCAACGGCTTACTTGCCTACGGTTGGCAGAACCGTTGGTATAACATATACCAACGGTTCCCCAGCCTTTCCCAACAGTTCTAAACCGTTGGGACATCCTCTATTTCCAGTAGTGCTTGGTTGGCATAGTGGGTTTCCAATTTTTTTAAATAATGTAAAATTTGGAATTTCCATAAATTCTCTTCAATAAATATTATATATATATATTCATTATGTTTTTAATGTTTAATCAATCTTAATATTTTTTTACTCTTTTTTATCTTAATATAAAATTGTTTTATTTGATTATTATGAAATTAATTTTTTTATATTATTTACATTCTAAATTTATAAACACTATAATTTAACTAGGTTTTATAGATAATATATTGAAAACTATAATTTTTCATATCAAAATAATAGTTCTTTTAAATAATTTATTTTCAACTATATTATATTTTTTTGTAAAATATAAGTTTTAAAATATTAAATATATTTAACCATATATGTATACAATTAATATTTTCATTAATATATTTACTAATTTCATTATAATGATGTTTACTTATTATTATTTAATAAATATAGACACTTTTTTCACAAAAATCTTTAAAATTATTCATTATAATTTTGTTAATATTAAAAAAATATTTTAGATACATTTAAAAAATATATATTTACATTTAGGAAATAAAATACTATTTATTAGAAAATAAAAACAAAAAAAATACTATTTTTATAATTTTAATATTTGTTTATATACAAGACTTATTTGATGAAATAAAATTACTTTGTTTCATAAAAATAATACATACCTACATTTTTTTTAAAATAAAACAATCCATTTAATTTATTTAAAATAAAATTATGCTTAAATTACTGGGATGTTATAGGAAATGACTCATTTGATTCTTAGTGGATGTCGAGTTATATATGCACACAATTTCAGGCATTAAGATTACTAGTTGATTATGAGAACATGACTCACTTGATTCTCAAAGGATGGCAGTCAGTATGTTTTCTATCCTTGTCGATAGTTCATGATTATATTTTTGTACATTGATGTTCCTTTTGACATAGTGCTGAAGTAGATATGGTTAGTTCTCATGGTGGCTTGGTTATCACACAAGTGCTCAGTTTTGTATTGTTGTGTTGCTTGCACTTTTATTTTCTATTTATAGAAAATAATATCTTACTTGAGAATTCTTCTATTGGGGACGCATCGGTGGTATCTTTCTGAGTCTTGTACTCACATCCTACTTTTTAATTTCATTGTGATTATAGATTTCATGACTAAATATCTGGTGAAGGGAAAGGGCCTAATGGTGGAAAGTTGAGGAGAAAAGTACAAAACCGGTGGCTGGCTGAAACAGACTCTAGAAGACCCCATTATTTATTTATTTATTTATCTACAACTACCTTTACTTGCTTTGGATTTCTACTTGGGGAGCCCATTTATTTTTACTTGTATGATTTGTATTTATTTTATTATTTATACATGATTACTATAATTATATTTTTTATATTTATTATTATTATTATTTTTCTATGACATGATAATGAGGGTATAGTCTCTCCACTGAAGGACTTCCTAATTTTCAAAATTTTAAAGGATGACAAAACACTTTTTTTTTGTAATTTATGATTATTTTTATGTGAAAATATAAATTTTCAATAAAAAATAACTTAATAAATTATTTAATGAATTTACAAAGGGTAAAATATCTATTAACAATTTAGAATAATCTATGTAATATTTTCAGAGTTTTATGTAAAGTCAACACGAGATTTTGGGTCTTTTATACAAGGTTTTCATTAAATCCAAAATGTGGGTTTTTCCCTAGGCACATCGTAACCTTTGTGTGCATCGATTGATTGGTTAAATCACAAGTAAGGGTAATTTTTTACCCTTTTCAGTTTAAGAAATTTATTAAAAAGGGAGAATATATGTTTGTGAAGAAAATTTTCTATTTATTTGATAAGTTGAACTAATAAAATATATTAGTATATAAATATTTATTTGGAAGTTAATAATAATAATAATAATAATTTTATTATAATAATTATTTGTGTTGAATAAAAAGAATAAAAATTTACAAGTGTAATTAATAATTGTGTTATAGTGGAAATATTTGTCGGGTGAATAGTTTCTTTGGTGGTTAAAGTAATAATGGTGATATTATTTCTTATGCTAATTATATTCAATTATATGTGAATAGTAAAAAATATTTACTATTATCTAATTTTAATAGATTTTTTAGGATTTTTATGGTGGTGTTGATAAGGAGTTTTAATAATAAAAAAATTTATTATTATTATTATTATTAATTTTGGAAAATAATATTGGTGAGTGGGTGTGTGTATATATATGGGATATATATATGGGTTTATATATTTATATGTAGGTGTTTTTTTATATATAATGAAAATATATATGGATGAAATTTAATATATATATATATATATATACATATAATTAATAGATTCAATGTGTTTTATATAGGTTTTTAAAAAAACATGAAATGCTATGGGGCCGACGCATAGATTTAAGAGGAGAGAGAAATAAATAAAGTGAAATAAATGGATGATAGAATAAATTATGGAAATATAAAGAAAATAAAATAAATAATAATTGGAGTAAGGGGGCACTACATAGAGAAACCGGGAAGGAGTTAAGGTCATGCATGTAATGCATGAGGATAGAGGGTAAAATAAAAAATGATGGTTTGAAAAAAAATAAATGAAATGATCAAAAATATTATAAAACATTGGAATGGGGAGGATCCTAAAATATATATGATTAATTCCTCCCATCCACTCACACCTATCTCCCTCATGACTCTCTCTTATATTTTTTATTTTATTTTACTATTTATTAACTTCTCTCTTCAATATTTTCTCTGATACTAATTGGATTGACATGTCATCAGTCCCATTGGATTTGTATCAATGAGAAGAATTTAAATACTAATTTTTTTAAAATGAAGTGAGGTATTTTATTCAAATACAATTTAATATTTTATAATATTTTTAAACATCGAAGTGATATAATTCTAAATCCTATCGAATCTGGAATGGTTCTAGGATTTGGTTGTAAAATTGAACTCAGATGTCAAACCTTGTCTTAAAATAATTTTTTTACCTAAGGGTGGAAGTTCCTTCCCTTTTTTGGATATTGTTTTTAATTTTTACCATTTTATATCCCTTGTGTCATTCATTCTTGATTCTGATCACATGTAGTTTTGTTTGTAGCATGTGAGAGCCTTATGTGTTATCTGATGCCATGTGTACACTTGTAAATTATCATTCATGATTAATGAAGATCACATGTATTGTATGTTTCTACCTTTATTCATGACGATATGTTATGATTTCTTTTATGTTCTACCATGTTATGTGTGACTTTGTAGGTATTGTTCTTGGTGACCAAAGAAGGTGGACCATCATGACCTGTTTATTCCTTAGCGGGGGAGTGTGCCTGATTTGTGGTGATAGAAATGATGAAATGAAGAATAGGGTAGGGATAAAATGATGCCTCATGTATATAATGTGATACACTTGATGCATAGATAATTCCAAGGAGCATGTTACTCGAGGCCAAATGGATTTCAAGTAGCATGATCACTCAATGCCCAATGGATGTTGAGGACATGACACACTTGATTCCCAATGGATTTTGAGTTATGCACACACAAGATGCCAAGAAGCACGTGTAACATCCTATACCTCCTCATTGAATTAAGAAGGAAGTGGAACTTTACTTGGCCTTAAGATACATCGCCATGATTCCCAAGGAGTGAAATAAATTCCAAGGGATTCAACACAATTGGGGTTTGATTTTCCATTTGGGAAATAATCAATCCAACCAAACATTCCATAACCGAAACCACTATGTGATGTATGATAAAAATGGAAAATAAATCAAATTAATTCCATTTATATCAAAACCAAACTACAAAAGAGTTCTACAGCAGAAGACAACTAATATGAAAGTACATAGAAAATGAAAAACCAAAAAACACAAGGACTATAAGATATAACTCCAAGCTCCAACTCCTACTCCATTCCCAAGTATCAAAAATCACAACTAAATAAGTGTGATTATTTAACTTTACCTATATCTTGATAAACCATATATGTAAAATCACCAATATGAAAAACCAAGGGTGGGTAATTATACTCAGTAGGTTTTCCTCAAATGACTTCCCTACTCACACCACTATGATAGAACCAGTTATCATAATTATATAAAACAATTTATATAAAAAATTGATATATTTTATATCATAATATAAAACATATCTATACAAAAACCAAATTCTAAGGAAAAAAACCAAAAAATTCTTTAATGCATTTCACATTCCTTTTTGGCATACCCATTCCAGGATTCACACACACACCAACACATGCATTCACCATTAACAGTTCCATACACATGAGCGATTTATACTCTATCCAGTAAGTCGTCACTAAGTGGAAAATCGTTTTATGTCCCAATGACACACACCCCTTATCCAAGGTCACGTCCCTTTGTACCCTAATAGTACATTCCCCTTATTCAAGTTCATGATAAAATAATGAACTCACACAAACCCATGTATGATAAAACAATTTCAAATCAACCATTCCAACCCATTTAAAAAAAACTTCATTTTTATTGAAAACATTTCCACATAACCTTTTAACATAAATAAAACCAAATCCATATTTTAAAACATCATTTTAAAAATCATTAAAACAAGAACCATGCACAACAACTAATTTCTAGAAAATCCAAAAATCCAAAAACTGTCACTAAAGAAGGTTTCTACCATGCTTTTCACACTAATTTCATAATCAAATCCAAGAAATTTAACCAATTTAAAACTAATAATTCATGTTCTATGAATATTAGTCAAGTGTGAATTCACCTACCTCAATATTTATGGTGAAAATGAATAACGACATGAAAACACCAATGAAACCAGGTTGAATCTCCAAAAACCCACCTCAGATCTCTTACCCTAATGTCAAAAAAGAAAGAAATATCATCCTTCTTGGAATCATTAACCATAAATAAATCCACAATAGACTATATCTATGAAACCGAGAGAGGGAATATGATTAGATCTAAGGAAACTATCAAAAAATGAAGAATTACCAAGGGAATCAGGATTCAACACACTAAGAATTTCCCTAGAATCACTTTTGGTTCGAAGGGGGGAGACTCCAAAGCCTTTGGGAGGAAGAAATATTAAGTTAGGGCTAAAATGGAGGAAAATGGGAGGGTGGGAGGTGAAAATTAGTGACATCTACAATTTTAGGATCTCACTTTTTAACCATTCATCGTTAGTCATGTGGTTAGGAAAACTATGCGATAACCGTGCACCACCCTCTACATCAAGGGGAACCTCATCCAGTTGGACCTCACGTTTAGATAAATCTTGAACCAACCATGAAAAAGACTTTTGGACAAATTTTAATGGTTTCTTATGGGTGACTACATGGTCTAACCAAATCGTGTGACTAACCATGCACGTACCCAAAAGCCCCTTTCTCACTATGCATGGTTTCCTGTAATAGTTTCATGGTTTACACTAATTGTTCTCAAATCATGAACCATTATAAAATCCCTAAAAACATTCTAAAAGTATTCCAAACCCTCCCAATATTTACCAAAATACTTTATATAATTAAAAAGTAAAAAATAAAGGGTTACATGAAATTGGGGGTGCTATATTCTCCCCACCATTAGCCTTTCCATCCCAGAAAAGTAAAAAACCACTACTGCCCCGAAAGAGTTTAGGCCATTTCATGACTATTTATTTATTCCATTCCCAAGTCTCTTCTATAATCTGAACATATTACCACAAAACCCTCACTAGACTAATAATTTTCCCATATAATAGTTTATATTGGGTATACACAATCAATACTGGCACATATACCAAAGAAGCATCTATATCTAGTTCATTGTGATCCCATAGAATCACATGGTCAAGACCTGGATGATACTATTTCAACTAATATACATGAAACACATTATGCACTACACTGAACTGTGGTGGAAAATCTAGTTGATATTCTACCTCACTAACCTATTCCAGTATCTCAAAAGGGACTATGTATCAAGGAGATAACTTGCCTTGATTTCAGAAATGATGGTGCCCAAGACTTGGAGAGATTATCGAGAACTTATGATAATCACTTAAAATGAAAAAGACTATTGACGATGATCCACATATGATTTCTAATGACTCTGAGACATATCCATGCTCTTCCTGATCAACTAAATCTTCTCCATTGTTTGTTAGACAAGGCTTGGCCCAACCAGTGAAGCCTCACCTATTTCCACCCAATTAAGTGGAAAACATTGTGGATAGCCAAAAAATGCTTCAAAAGAATCAATATGTATCAAGTCTTTATAGCCATTGTTATATGAGAACTCCACTAATAGCATGTGACCCTACCACAAGCCACCAAAATCCATTAAAAAATCCTACAATATGTCTTGCAGTGTTTTTATCATATTATTGAATTGTCCATCCATATGAGGGCGATACTCCATAATTATATTCAACTAATTCCCAAGGTATCTATGTAAGGATTTCCAAAAATAAAACATAAACACATGATATTTGTTGGACACTATCAAAACCGGTACACCATTCCTCTTTACCACTTCTCAAATATAGATTTTTGACAAGTCCTCTAACATATGAGATTCATGAATAGGGATGAAATGGGATAAAATTGTGAGATAATCTGCTATTGTCCCAATAGAAACATGTTTCTATATAGTTCTTGGGAGAACCATTACAAAATCCATAACTATCTAATCCTATTTCCAAACAGAAATAGGTAAAGACTACTCCGTACATTCTGGTCACTGATGCTCTACCTTAACCTGCTAACAAGTTAAGTATCTAGAAATAAACTCGTCCACCCTCTTTTTCATATCGAACCACCAAAAGTATGCTTTCAACACCTTTTACATATTCTGTATTCCAGGATGAGAAACCCATACCAAATGGTGGTAAGAAAGAAAAAGTTGTTCCTCACAAACCATAGGTTTGACCATTTGATTTCAAAACCAAAAAATAGAACTCCCAACCATCTTCCATCCCTCAAGGGTCTCCCCATCGTTGAGTTTTTTTCTCATAGTAAAACGTTCTGTATCATATTTGTATGCATATTTGACCATGTTAACCAAATAAAGAACATATAAATCTAGAAATAAAACAAAAAAATTGACTCATTATTTACATTATAAGTGAATGTTTGATAAGACTAACTTCAACTACCACTGATCGAAAGCCTCTTTTTCCAATTGAGTATGAATTTTTTCTTAATTAATCTACCACTAAATTGCCTTTACCTGGTGTATATATCAATTCAAAGTAAAAAATTTGGTGATACTTCATCCATATTCTTTATCTCGGGTTCAAATCCCTTCTTGAGAAAATATGTTTCAAGCTTTTATGATATGTAAAAACTTTGAATTTCTCACCAAAGAAACAATAACACCAAGTTTTCAAAGCATGAACTATGTAGGATAACTCCAAATTATGTGTTGGGTAGTTCTTCACATGAAACTGTAACTACCATGAGACATAAGAAACAACATTACATTCCTACATGAGAACACATCCCAACCCAGATCTGAAGGCAGCACAATACACCACACACCATTGTCCTAATTATAGAAAAAACAAGATCAGTGTGGATTTAAGGTGAACCTTTAGCTCTTAAAAATATTTCTTAAATTATTCACTCTATTAGAATGGAACATTTTTCCTTATCAATTCTATAATTGGTGAAGCTATTAATGATAAAACATAAACAAAATGATGATGATAACTAGATAGTCTAAGGAAATAATGTGTCTCGAAGACATTCTTTGGCAGTTTCCAAGAGATAACAACCTCTATCTTCTCTAGATCCATAGAAACACCTATTTAAATATTACATGGCAAAGGAAATGTAACTCTTGTATCCAAAAATTACACTTTGATAGTTTGGAATACAACTGAGGATCCCTCAATATTCCCAACACTGTCACCAAGTGTTGTTCATGCTCACCCCTTTTCATTGAATACACCAATATATTATCCAAAAACACCTCAAAAAAAATCCATATACCTTTGAAATATATGAATCATCAATTCCATATAGACCACTGGTGCATTCATAAGACCAAAATACATTACTGTATATTCATAATGGACATATCTACTCTTGAATGTTGTCTTTAAAATATCCTCCTTTCTAATGTGCAATTTGTGATATCCTAATCACCAGTCAATCATATAGAGCCATTGTGCTCCCCTCAATTAATCGAAAAGATCATCATTATGTGAAATTTTCACCTATTCTTTATCATAAATTGGATATTATTATGATAATCCACACTCAAATAAATATTTCCATCCAACTTTTTGACAAACAACACTAGTGCTTCCCATGGAGACGTGCTAGGTTGAATGAACCATTTTCTTTCCACCTCTTACAAATGCACTTTCAATTCCCTAAATTCTGTTGGTTCCATCCAATAAGACTAAAAGTAAATATGACTATTCTTTAGTAGTAGATAAATCATAAACTTTACTTCCCTTATAGTTGGTAACCCTAAGAAATTATTTATAAAAACTTCAAGAAACATATCAATAATTACTATAAAATTGATATGCTTGATCTCTTCCATCGATGCCAAATTTAACGCTTCTAACCGATACGATATCATTCTAATTACTATTGAAAATAATCATTTTTACCTGCCTTTACATTATGGTCTCCTCTAAATAGATGCTTGACTCCATCCTAAATCATAAAAATAACCATTTAGGTATAACAATTGATGTGATCCTTGAGCATAGTCAACCAATACATACCTAGGATTATGTCATAGACATCCATCTCAAGAATATATAAATCCCATATCAACTTATCTCCATAAATAGTTATATCACATGCTTTGGACATAAGGGATATCTATTCTCTTTGGCCAAGAAGAGTTTGATGTTTCAGCACATAAGGCATCATCTCAACCCAACAAATAAACAGTGTGAGAAGAAATAAAGGAATGGGATGTATCTGTATCAAAAAAATATTTCATAAGGCTATAATTTGAAAGAATATGACCTTGAATCATAGATGGTCTAAATTTATCATTCATAATTAATTTTTAATCTCATTATAATTTCTCACTTGGTGCACTTTGTTCTTTATTTTCCTATGGTTACTACCCTTGTGGAGGAGTCTTGGTATTCTTGGAATCACTATAACTATCTCTGTTCTTCTAACGAGAGTGATTCTTATACCCTCATCCCATCGAAGAATGAGACGTCTGTGACACTTGGGAAGTGTCGCAAACACTAGACCTCAGAGCACTATGAAAATAGCACTGAAGACGCCCCATCTGATTTCAAATGTGGAATGCTCTTGGTGGTTCTGTATCTCTCACTTCATGTGGTAGAATGAATGACATTGAAAACATCCATCTTTGATCTTGGGTCTTGGGGGAAGATTTATAGATCTAGTTGTTTGGTTCTAAGCTCTACTCCCACGTTGTAAGTAGGTGTCCCTCTTCCACTTATTCTAAACATTAGAGTTTCCACTATTTCTGATAGGTATCAACATGGTACCTCCCCTTGTAGCTTCTGAGATGTTCCTTTCTTCCACTATCTCTCTATTGACCATATCTATATAATCTTTAATACAAAGAAAAACAATATTTGATCAAATATCCTGCGTTATCCCTGATTAAAAAATGTGTTCCCTAAAGGACACACTTGTAGTAAGTTCATGTTCAAAGATGACTAAATTCATAAATTTATTCACATACTGTTTCACTGTGAGGATATCTTGATTCAAGATTAAAAAGAATGTCATTCTTGTGATTCTGAACATGTAAGGATATAACTATTTATTTAAAAATTATTCAAAATCCTCCCATGAAATACCTTGGTCTAATTTATCCTAAAAAACTAAATCCCACCATTGGTGTGCATGATCCTAGATCATATACATCGCTACCTTGAATTTCATCTCTTCTAGTGTTATTAGGAAATTAATGATTTGATTCATCCTATTAAGCCATACATATTCCTTCTCTTATTCTAAATCACCCTGAAATATAGGCGGATTCTTCTTCTATAATTGGACGGAATGAACCACTTTCCTTAGTTCATCTATCTTGTTCCCTCAATCCATAGCCTAAAAATATTTTACTATACTCTTAACTATCTGTTGGTTCACCTATGGATCAAGTGAAACCACATTCTCAGAAGCTTCTTTCGGTTGGTTTCTATGATGCCTAATGGGTTCTATTTTCTATAAACATAATATATGCCATATGTCTCACTCTCTAGAAAATAAATGCTTCACAATTTCAGATTCTAACACATCGTCTACCACACCATTTATTTCCAAAATTCAACCATTTTCACATTCAACCATTTTTTAAAATTTCACCATGCTTTTGAAATCCAAAAATTTCCAAAATACCCATATAATTCCCTTTTCAAAATCTCACATTTGAAAAAAAACATTAAAACATTTCAAAAATCAACAAGTTTGCACCATATAATAAATCATTACTCAAAATGAAATATGAACTTCTAGTGGGAAGTCATTCTATCAATTCATGGAATACACTTCTCATTAGATAAATCCATGACAATGAAATTATAACTATTATAGGTGTCTCCAAAACACTTATTTACACAACTCCCTAGTAACTTGAAGCTTAGAATAAAAGGTTTAGCTACATTTTTTTATTCTCTACATTTCAAGTCCCGCCAATCCTACTCCTTTAATCCAAAAAAACATACGGTATCCTAGATATAACTCCAAGATCCAACTTCAAAACCATTACCAAGTATCATGAAGTGTAACTAAATAAGTATGATGCTTTACCTTTACCTATATACTGATAAAAAATATATTTAAAATCACCAACATTTTAAATAAGGGGTGAGTAATGATACTCATTAGGTTTTCCTCAAATGACTTCCATAATCACACCACTATGATAGAACGTGTTATAAAAATTATAAAAAATAATTTATATAAAACATTTTAATATAGTTTATATAAGAATATAAAACATCCCCATACTAAACTAATTTATAAGAAAAAAACCAAAAAATTTGTTAAAACATTTCACCTTCCTTTTTGTCATATCCATTCAATGATTCACACACACACACATGCATTATTCACGGGAAGTTCTATACTCATGAGTTGTTTATTGTCCATACACTAAGTTTTCACTAATTGACCAATATTCTTGTGTCCCAATGAAACACACCCCTTATATAGGCATGTCCCTATGTACCCCAATGGTACACTCCCCTTATTCATGGTCACATCGAAAGAATGAAGTCACAAAAAACCATGTTACCAAAACCATTTCAAATCAACCATTCCAAACCATTTCAATAAATCATAATTTTTATTGAAAACATTTCCACAAAACCTTTTTCCATAAATCAAACCAAAACCATATTTTAAAACATCATTTTAAAATAATTAAAACAAGAACATGTCACAACAACCAATTTCCACAAAGTCCAAAAATCCATAAACCATCACTAAAGAAGGTTTCTACCATGATTTTCACACCAAGTTAATAATAAAATTCAATATATTTAACATATTTGAAACTAATCCTTCAATTTATAAGAAGATAAGTCGATATTGAATCCACCTACATCGTTATTTATGGAAAAAACAAAGAATGACATGAAAACACCAACGAAACTGGGTTGAATCTAAAAAACCCACCTTAGATACCTTCCCCTAACATAAAAAAAATACAAATATTATCTTATTTTGCATAAAAACTATAATATATCCATAGTGGACGTGATCTAAGAAACTGAGAGAGGTAAGATGAGTAAATAAAAGAAAAACTACCAAAAATAAAGACTTTCCAAGGGAATCAAGATTCAACACACCAAGAATTGACTCCAGATCACTTCTGGTTCGAAGTGGAGAGACTAAAAAGCCTTTTGGAGGAAAAAATATTGAGTTACAACTGAAATAGAGGAAAAATAAGAGGCTAAGGGGTAATAATGAGTGAGATCCACAATTTTAGGATCTCACTTTTAAATCGTGTGCTAACCATGCATCAGCATATACCTCAAGGGGTACCTCACATGGTTGTCCCACATAGTTAGGAAAACTATGCTCTAACTGGAAAAAATACCTATATCCCACTTTGTATGGTTTCTCCTATGTGGACACATGGTCAAGAAAAACCATGTGCCTAATTGTGCATCTACCCAGAATGTAACGACCCGAACTATTATAAATACGATTCCCCTTTTTGATTTAATTAAATGCATTATGGTTATAGAAAACACATGAACTTATTTTGTTCTATTATATCCAATTGAATTTTAATGACCATTAAGTATCTTTACCGTTGATAATATAGTTTTTGAATAGTGATCAAATGACTAATATAAATACAGGGTTTTAATAAATCCTTTTGGAATAGACAAAGGATTTGGTGGCATCAACACATAGGATCATACCCTACAAATCCCATTTATTTAATATTATTATAGAGATAGAATTTTTGGGATTTTCCCAAGACCAAGCCCAAGCTAAGATTCAACAAATTAAGTTTGATCGAAACCATTTACAGGAGAAGTTCAAGTTCATCAAGATCACGACCTAAACAATGTTTACCAAATGGACCTATGAAAGCCCCACCATCACACACCTTACTCTTAGGGATAATACTGGTGCATTAAAGGGGTACATATCAAGAACTGATAAATATAAATATGTATATTATTTTTTATATAATGAAGAATATATTTTCATCCTATTATTGATACTTTGTAAAAGATTTTTAAAGTACAAATTGGATTTTTGATTAATATTAAAATACAATTAATGAATTAATGGATTTTTGAAATATATAATATTTCAATGGAATGTTATTATTAAATAATAATATTTATCAAAAATAAATTATTGTATAATTTTTATGATGTCAAATGTAAATTTTATAAGTCTTAAAAAATGGTTATTTTTTAAAAATACGTCAACTTAAATAAATGTTGGTTTTTATTTTAAAAGTAAATTTTTTCATATTTAGAAAATTATTTATATAAAAATAAATATTATTTTTGGAATTAGGATGTCTAAATTATCCAATGGTGAATTTTTCATAATTTTCTGAGACAATTAAATTTTTTGGTAAAAATTAAATACCATATAAATATATAGTGTGTTTTATGACATCATAATGACCCAATTGTGATGTAATAAATACTATAAAATATATCCGCATAAAAATATATTTTTACCTTTAAAATAATGTAATTTTAGATTTATTTTATAAAGACTTAATGAATCCTCCATGTCTTAAAAAATATATTTTAATATTTTTAAAATCATTTCTTTGAGAGTATGACTCACCTCTACATAAGCAAGGGAATTATTTTATTATCTTCGGACCATGGACTTATAAAAACATTTAAAACACTCATATTTGGTATAAATAATGGGAAAAACAATAGTATTGTTTCTGGTTTTGAATATTTTATTATGTAGTGTCCAAAACAAAAATAATAAAGAAATCCCCTTCTTTTCCTATATACACCCCCCAATATCCCATTTATCCTCACTAAAAATATTTTTTGCAGGAACTAACTCTTATCCATACTACCTATATCCCTACTAAGTCTCCCCCAAGCACTTAATATTCCCATACCAAGACTTTGAAGTTACTCATTCATGTAAGGGATTTTCTCTATCCTCTTTTTATCAAGCTTTTCATTTATGATATGCCTTTTTAAATTTCTATTTGATTAAGTTTGGATAAATTCTTACCTGTCTCACTTAATGTCCCTTTTATGTTTAAATTATTTTATCCCATTTAAACCTCACTTATCCCCTTTATTAACCCCTATTTAAACCCATTACTTTTCCAAAATTCTGTAAGGGATTTTCCACCCTTCTCTTTTATCAAGCATTCCTTTTATGTTATGTATTTTAATTTCCTTTTTTACTACGTTGGTATATATTCTTAAATATCCCCATTTCTTATCATTTTATGTATAAATTATGGTAGTCATTTTCAATCTCATTTAACCCTCATATGAACCTTTATGTACACCCGTTACCAAGACAAAACTTTATAAGGGTTATTTCCTTTCTCTTATTTATTAAAGTTTCTTTATTATGTTACACATTGTATTTCCAATTAATTTTGTTGGGTAATGTATTTCCATTTCCCTCTTAATATCCATTTAATTCATAAATTATTATATACACCTTTCTCCCTCATCACCCCATTTTATAAATTTCTATATGACACAGTTATGATGCCAAAATTGCACTATGATTTTCCATTCCAAAATAATTGTGTAATGAATTCCATACCCAATTTTCTATCAAGGGTATTCACATTTATGAACATATACTAATTTATTATATACTTACATATATTTATTCAAAATTACGTGATAATGGAATAAATTATGATGTTGAATGAATCCATGTTATATGATCTATGTGGAACACTTAAGCATGAGAATGAAATGATTATGAAGGGTGCCCCTGATTGCGCTCTAATGCATTGGGTAATGTTTAGTATTATGATACATCGGATTGGGATAGGATTTTACCCGATTCATTTATGGTAATTTTTCCTCCATGAACTCTTGGTGGTTTATCCTTGACCTATGTTTATGATTCAGTGTTTTAAGTTGTTTCCACATTTCCCATGTTATGATTATCATGATATATCATTCCTTTTTATTCATGTTATTTTTATGCTCCATTGATATAACTATTTTCTAAAATGTATTATCTTCCTCATTTTATGTCTTGGTTATTCCCTTACTAATCTTTTGAGCTCACCCCTTTATTATGTATGTCCCTAGGTTATCCCATGTTGTGTTAAGTTCCAAGGAATGTTTTGGTCATGTTAAGGAAGTTTTCAATAAAGATTTTATTTTTCATGTATCAATTTGTTATGTAATGTACCTAATTTCACCAAGAAACTAGACCTATTGATATTTTGAGTTGTATTAAGTGATAATTTATGTAATTAAATAATTTATTATTTGTTAATAAAGATAAATGTTTTTATAGTTGGTATCAAAGGATAGGTTTAGTTATTTTTGTTATTAGGATTAGAAAACTCTAGTGAAAGCCTTAGGATTATAGAACTCTAGAAAATGCCTTAGGTATAATACTAAGTATAAGAAAATATCCCTAAATTTTTGTAAGTATAGAGTAAGTGGTTTATCAATAAAATAAATCTCTATTAGGATACTACAAGTGGACGTGGTTCTGGCACAAATGTACCTTAGAGTAACATCACTGACAAGGTGTTCCAGGCCCGACTCAGGGCTACCTGGTACTCAAAAATGGGAATTAATTTGAACCTAGTTTGAAACTCCTAGGGGATATGATTTTGTAAATTTATAAGCTTATTACAAACCATTATTTAGGTAAGAAAAATTCCTATAAGAATATATGTTTAGAAATAGATCATTGATAACATAGATTGAATCCTAGAAACTCATAAGTTAAGAAGATATATGAAATTTATAAGTTATCCCTTTATTATCATTGGATTCCCCTTTATGAGTTTAATAGTTTAAAAATATTCATCCCTAAGCTTATTTTGGATGATGTAAATTGTTAGAACCAGAATCAAAAAGTGAAATATAGGGTTATCATCCATAGTTCTACGCATTACTTAATATCTTAATTTTTTTTATAAAAATCCAAACACCACCAAAAATAATGGAAGTATAGATATAAATAAAAATCAAAAATGGGGAAATTATTACATCCCAAGTATATTAATACTCCCATATTCATGTTTGTTGGCTAAACTTCCCAATAAACATTGTCATACTTTTCATGGTGTAATTTGATTCAATTCTAGACATGGATTGACTTTACCTTTATAGAGCCAACATAAATTTCTGTGATAGTGAAATCACTCCCCATATGGTGAATCGACCCCTAATTCTATACAAGTTCAAAGAGGAGGATGAATCTTGTATAGAATCACCATATCAATCATGGATATTATTTCCCTTTGAGAAATAGTATCTATCTAAAATGATTTATTATAAGGAACAAAACATCCACAAAGACATTTCTATTGTGAGAGAATTTGCTGATGTGTTTCCTAAGGAATTTCCTAGTCTTCCTCCAAGCAGTGAGATTGAATTTTCAATCGAACTTATACTTGGGGCATTTTTGATATCCAATAATCTGTCTAGGATAGATATTGTGGAACTTAATGAACTTAAGAAACAACTATAGTAGAATCTAGATAAAGGATTTATATTCCCATGTGCTTCACCATGGGGTAAAACGGTTCTCTTCTTCAAGAAGAAGGTTGGGTCAATGTGAATTTTCATTGATTATCTTGATATCAACAAGATCGTGATAAAAAACAAGCATCCTTTTCCCTGACATGATTAATTGTTCAATAAGTTACATGGAGAAAATACTTATCCAAGATGGATCTATAGTAGGGATATTACTAAGTTAGGGTGAAGAAGGAAGATATACCCAAGACTGCTTTTCGTACAAGGTATGAGCACTATGAGTTCACAGTGATGCCTTTAAGACTCACTAATGATCCAGTAATCTCCATGTACATTCGGAATATAGTCTTTTGAAATTACCTCAATAAATTTTAGGTTAAATTTATATATGATATTCTAATATACTTAAAGACTAAGGAAGAGCATGAGAAGAATTTTAGAACTATTCTAAAGAACATTCAAAAGGATAATCTCTATGAAAATTATAGTAAGTGTGAGTTCTGGTTGAAGTAAATCTCATTCTTGGGGAATATCATCATAAGAAATAGGATATATATGAATATATCAAAGGAAATGAAATTGAAGGATGGAAGAGACCAATATCTATGATAGATATCTATAGTTTCCTTGGGTTATCTGGATATTATTGTTGATTTGTGAGAAATTTCTCAGGATTTTTAAACCCACTTACCAAGATAACTTGGAAGGGAGCCAAGTTTTCTTGGAATTATGAATGTGAAGAAAACTTCATAGGGTTAAAAAGGAGGCTATTCATTGCCCCTGTTCTCACACTACCCATAAGTGGGGAACTTTTCATAAATTTTAGCAATTCTTTGAAGAAGGGATTGGGATGTGTGTTGATGCAAAATGAAAAATTCATTGCCTATACCACAAGGAAGTTGAAAATTCATTAGAAAAACTATCCCACACACGATATGGAGTTGGCAGTGGTGATCTTAGTTTTGAAAATTTGGCAGAATTATTTATTTGGCTAAAAGTGAGAAATATATATGAATCAAAAAATACATAAATATATATTCACATAGAAAGAGATAAATATTCACCAATGAAGATGGTTTGAGATCATCAAGTAGTATGACTGATCAATATAAAACTATCCTGGGGAAGAAAACAAAGTGGAGGATGATCTATGTAGAAAGGATCTAGCAATTCTATCATCAATGAGAATTGAGAAGGATCCAGTCTTCTTAGATTTGAAGAGGATGGATATGGGAATCATAAATAAATGAACATGATCAATCATTTCATAAATGATTTCTCAACCATCTCTTTTGGAAAGGTTAAAGGATTATAAAAAATATGATGTGGGAATTTATAAGAAAGTGGAAACTATAAGAAAAGGTAAATCCTTAGAGTTCAATGTTATTGAAGAAGGAATTTTTATATTTGGGTCAAGACTATATGTTCCATAAAATCCTGAGTTAAAGAGGGAACTATTGGATAATTCACATAGTTATACATTACCCATTCACCTAGTAAACACAATGATGTATTGAGATCTCTGAGAGAACTACTGGTTGGATAACATAAAGAAATAGATAGCTGATTATACATCAAAGTGCCAAGTATGTCAGAAAATGAACGTTGAAAGGCATAAGTTGAAGGGGATGATGCAACAATTACCCATAACAATATGGAATTTGTAAAAATCACAACAAAATTTGTCTTCAGGATTCTAAATACATTCAAGGGAAACAACGGTATCCAAGTTATTGTGGATAATCTTATAAATATTTCACACTTCACTGCGATTAGGTGGGATTTCACACAGGATCAGCTGTCTTGGATATATATCAGATAAGTGTAAAGGATGCATGGATTAAAAATATCAATTGTGTCTAATCGAGATCCAAGATTCAACTCTAAGTTTTGGAGAAGTATACAACATTATCTAAACACTAAGATGAAATTCAGTACATATTATCACCCTCAAACTGATGGAAAATCTAAGTGGACTATCCAAACACTTGAGGATTTGTTGATAGAACTCTCAATTGACTTCAAAGGAGGATGGTTGCAACAGCTCCCTCTATTAGCGTTATATTACAATAATATCTTCCACTAGAGCATCAAAATGGATCTCTATAAAGCCCTTTATGGGAAGAGGTGTAGAACACTATCATGTTGGGATGAAGTTGGGGAAAAAAACATCTAGGCCCTGAAATAGTTGAGGAAATAGTGGAAAAGGATAAAAGAATTCAACAACAATTCAAAGCTACTCAGAGTTGATAGAAGTGCTATGCTGACAATCATTGATGAGACATAGAGTTTGATTTTGGGGACATGGTATTGCTCTACATTTCTCTATGTAAAACAGTGATGAGATTTGGGAATAAGGGAAATTATAGATCAAGGTAGAACAACCTTTTTGAGATCCTTGATCACATCAGAGTAGTGTCCTATAGACTAGAACACCCACCAAACCTATCTTAAGTACATGATGTATTCCTTGCACCCCTATTAAGAATGTTCATACCAGACCCATCACATGTACTCAAACCAGAGGTGGTACCATTGAAGAATGACCTTTCCCATGAGGAGAATCGGGTAAAGATCTTAGATCATAGATAAAACTTTATAATAAATAAGACAATGCCCCTCATAAAAGTGTTGTGGTGAAGCCACAAGTTTGGAGAAGCAATGTGGGAATGAGAGGAGGTGATGAAGAATAGTTATGTATGTCAATTTTATGTGTGAAGGAATTATATTTCTAGGCTGAAATTAATAAATGGGGGAAGATTATAACGACCCAAAATATTATGAATAAAATTCTCTTTTTGATTAAATTAAATAAATTATGATTGTAGAGAACACATGAAATTTTTCAATATTATTATATCCAATTAGATTTAAATGATGATTAAGTATCTTTACCATTGATAATATAGCTTTTTAATAGTGATCACATGACTAGTATAAATTTAGGGTTCTAATAAATCCTTTTAGATCAGAACAAGGATGTGATAGTCACAACCAGTAGGATCATACCGTGTGAATCCCATTTATCATAGATCCTAATAGAGATATAATTTTTTGGATTTTCCCTAGAATAATCCCATGTTGAGATCCAAAAACTTAAGCATGGGAGAAACTATTTACTGGAGAATTTCAAGCTCATCGACATCGCGACCCAAACCATGTTCATTGAACGACCCCATGAAAGGCCCCACCATCATACAACTTACTCCTAGGGAAAATAATGGTGTATTAAAGGGATACATATCAAGACCCTAGAAATATAAATATGTACATTATTTTTTATAAAATGATGAAAATATTTTCATCCTATTATTGTTACTTTTTAAATGAATTTTAAAGTACAAATTGTATTTTTGATTAATATTAAAATTAAATTAAATAATTAACTGATTTTAAATTAAAAAGTATTTTAATTTAAATATATTATTATATAATAATATTTTCAAAAATAAATGATCATATAATTTTTATTTTGTCAAATTTAATTTTTATAAGGGTTCAAAAATGATTATTTTTCAAAAACGCGTCATTTTCAATAAATGTCAGTTTTTATTTTAAAAGTTATAATTCCCATATTTCGAAAATTATTTAGATAAAATGAATATTATTTTTGGAATCATGATGTAAAAATTATACAATGGTTAATTTTTCATAATTTTCTAAGACAGTTAAATTTTTGGGTAAAATTTTAATACCGTATAAATATATGTTGTGTTTTATGACATCATAATGGCCCAATAGTGATGTAATAAATAATATAAAAGTTATCCTAGAAAAAATATATGTTTTTAATATAAAATAATTTAATTTTTTGTTTCTTTTATTTATTTTATAAATTTTTAATGAATACTCAATGACTCATAATATATTATTTGATTTTTAAAATCATTTCTTTGAGAGTGTGACTCACCACCACATAAGAAAGAGAATTATTTTATTATATTTGAACCATGTAATTATAGAATAATGTAAACCACAAGCCATGGGATAATTTTTGGTTTTGAATATTTTATTATGTACTGTCCAAAACTGAAATAATAAAGAAGTCCCCTTCTTTTCTTATATAAACTCGCCCAAGATCCCATTTTTCTTCACTAAAACTCTTTGGAGCATGACCACACTCTTTCCCCTACTCCCTAGATCCCTTCTATGTCTCCCTAAATCTCTTAAGAATCCCCTCCCAAGACTTTGGTGTCACACATTAATGTAATGGATTCTCCCTCTCCTCTTTTTATCAAGCATTTCATTTATGATATGCCTTTTAAATTTCCATTTGATTAAGTTGGGATACATTCTTAACTATCCCCATTACTATATATGTAGAGACCTAGTTTTCACTATATAAGACTTTGGAATATATCTACATATATTTCTAGAGTTAGGCGCTCAGAAGACGTGCAATTCCAAGGCCCGGTATGCTCAAAATAAATTATACAAAAATATTAAGTGTTTTTGTACTATTCACACAATAGAAACAAGATATCACTTAAAAAATCGATCAGATCAAAAATTTAAGACCATGGTTGGGTTTTGAATTCATTTTTTACCCTAGTAGTGATATAAAATATGTCAGCGTGGGATGTTTGGACCCCCATCTACTTAGAGGTATGTCAAATGGATAAACTAATTTCTTAGTTCATTCATTTAATAGATGAAACCCAAATAAATATCAAATGGTAACTCAGATTGAAAATACGAGATCACGGATGAGTCTGGAGAGTGTATTTTAACCTAGGAGGGGTATAATATTTTTCAGAACATGACTTCTATAGAAAAATTTCCTCGAAGGAAAAAATGTAAATAAAATAATTAAATAAAATTGTTTTATTTGAAACGTTGCATTGAATAACATCAAAATGGGGACTTAGATTGGAAATCTGAGACTGCCATTGAGTTTTTATCATGGTGTTTACCATAGGGGTGACCTCAATTGTGAGGGTGCAGGAGGTTTAGATTTGGAAACTACTGGTAGTTTCCTATAAATAGGAAATTAGTGAAATGGGCTAGAGTTAGCTCATTTTCCCTCTCGAACGGAGAAACTCTAGCCGATGGCGATGTGACAATTGAACGTCATCAGATCAGTATGAAACTTAATAGGATGATAGATCATAGCACAATGAACACAAAAGTGGATCTGGATTCGAGCTATGATTTCTATTTCAGATTCTATAGCCCCTTAGTTGAATATTTTGTCGTTATTTTTTACTTCTGTTCATTTTCACTGCTATGGAATCCTTTAGCAATGGACAAACAAACAACGACCATCGTCGGTTTCAATTTTTCGACCAATTATTTACATTCTTTATTGAAAAACTTTTCATCTTTCACAAATGACCTTTGATCATGGAGTGAGACCCATATCTATGAAGCCCTTGACCTAAGGAGTCCCGATATATGCTCGAGTTCAAGTTTCAGGTGCCGAAGGAAGCACAACAGAGAGAGAAAGCAGAGGTTACATTTAATCACACCCAAATTCCAATGAATCGTTGATTAGAGGGTGGATATATGAAGGTATCATATCAATGAGTCTATATCTCCTCTCGGATTGCGGTTTGGACCACCGGGGTGGTCCTAGGGGTCTGCAAAAGTTTTCCATCGTGGGTTCCAGCGAGGACGACTCCGGAAGGCGGCGACAGACAGTGGAAGGTGCGGCGGCAGAGTGAAAGAGTGTGGTGTCAGGAGGCGGATCTGGGAAGGATGGTGGTGGAGCCACAGAGGTGCAGTAAACCCAAGGTGGTGACCGGAAGTTCGAGCCAGACATGCCGGTTCGGGCAGGTTCAAACCGAGGTTTTTAATAAAAACCTAGTATCTTTCAATCAGGGGGTCCATTTTGTGTGTCATTTGTATCCATGTTATCCTTGTTTCGTGGAATACCATTTAAGAACATTTTGAGATATTTTTTGGGGGCTCAAACTTCGATGGTATGAAACATTCATTTTTAATAATAATAATATAATTATTATTATTCAGGATCTTGCATCGGACCGTACGTGTACATACAACGTCCAATTGACGTGCTGTCAGAGGCATTTTGACACTGGAGGTGAGTTATACTTTTCAAGACTAATTTTGTTTGCTTACACTGAAATAGTGGTGTGAGACCCATGAGGCCCGTTTCAGGTGTTTCCGGTGGAATATGAAATTTTCACCAGGTATCTATTTTGCATGACAGAGTAGTCAATATTGCATGTTTCCCCATGAGGATATCAATGGTGCAATCCACTTGACTAAATTTGAGGTCGAGGCATGGGCCCAATGGGACACCTTTCGAGAGTAATTCAGCTTTTTATGACTTCTACATCAGATGTCTATTTGGGGAAAGTGAATATTATAACTTGTGTGTTTTTTTATAAGGATAACAATGGTGCGATCTGTTTGGATGTGAAGATCATTTTCGTGATCGGTAGTGATCGAGAAATGATCGGGCGTTTGTGGTGAAAATCAACCTTTTCATATGTTTTCTATTTTGGAGGAATTAATAGCTGATCCCATGTGTTTTTCTGAGGGGGGATTGTAATGACATGATCTGTGTGATTTGTTTCGAGATTGAGGTGTGGGCCCCATATGGTACTATTTGTACACAACACGGTGGAATATAGTTTCTTCACCGGAATTCCGTTTCAGGCGAATGGATTGTTGATACTATGTGTTTTTTTGCAAGGATAACAATAGTGTGATCCATCTAGTTATATGAGGCTATTTGAAATGGGAATTCTAGTAGAATTATGTTTTCGCCCTTCAGATCAGTAACGAGAAACGTACGCTCTTTAACCTTTTAGCCAGAGGTGTCATGTAGTCTGAGAGTACACTGGGAAAACTTTTTGGTACCTGATTATATTTTAGTACCAGAGTATTCCTAGGTACATGACCAGATGATGAGACGAGGTCACACATCATGTGGTTCCCATGCGTATCATGTACCACTTTTTGATTCTTCTACCTATCGTATCTCTTTCTTCTGAACATGGATTTTTGCCTTACAATAGCCTATACTGAGTTTTTTTTTCAGTGTAGAATGTGATGGTTCCATTCATAGTGGATTTTGAGGTATGATGCGAGATATTCCGAGTGCGTTACCTATTTGAGGTGACGCTCAATGTTTTGGGCGGAATACCTGTCAGAGGCGACGCTCAACAACGATAGTGATGATAGTTTTTATTTTCAGAATCAACAGAGTACTACCAACTTACCCTCTAGTAAGGCTGGTTAGTGAGGTTCATTGTTCTCTCTTTATGACTTACCCTCTAGTGGGGCTGGGTAGGGAGGTTTATCATTCTCTCTTTCGGGCTTACCCTCCTATGAGGATAGAGTGTGAGGTCCTTCGTTCTCTCTTCAGAGATTATCCTCCAGTATGGCTAGGCATTGAGGTTCATCAATTACTTTTCCAGGGCCTACCCTCTAGCAGGATTGGGTAGTGAGGTTCTTCGTTCACTCTTTCGGGCTTACCCTCCAACTAGACTGGGAAGTGGGTTCGCCGATGACACTTCTGTGCATACCCTTCAGGGGGGCTGGGTAGTGGGTTCACAATATTGTGACTTGAACTATCGACTATGTGACACAATGATGATATGTTCTTAACATGTCTTTGGAATCTCATGAAATATGGGTGCTTTTCACCCCAATATGTTTCCTTGTGACGCAACCTAAAATAGTACAAGAGAGACAGACTGGACCAAAGAAGATAATATCAAGGAGCGGTGATTGATCCCCTTTGACTTACAGTTAAAAGAAGACACGTGGGATGTTAGGCATCTATGGTTACTTTTGGAACTATTGGGAAATCATTTTTTGGGCTAAGCTAGTGATATGGATATCCCCTCACTCTCTCATTTGGCCTTATTTTGTTGAGTATATATATATATATATATAATATTTTCAGTACCCACTCCTCGAGTTTTTGTTACTCTCTTATAGGAGAGGTGAAGAAATGCAGTGTATTCCACATGCCTTCCATGTCTAGCTCCTCATGGTTGGACAAGTCTACTCTCCTACTATAGGTATCAAAGAATCGACAAGAAGTTCATATTTTCACCATTTCTAGCTCCTCCTATTTGGACGAGGTTACTTCACTTCCTTCTTGGGTTGAGCTGTACTCTTTTACTATACCTTGTTCTATCTACTGTTCCCCTCTTTAGTACCTCACTTGTTACTCCCTTGAGCCTTTAGGGCATCCTATTGAGTATTTTTATACTCACCTCTGCTTGGGCTTTGCCTGCACTCGGTGTGCCCTATCATACAACAGAGAGGTTGATCGTGACTTTAGAGGAGAACAGGGATATGAGGTGTGTAGACCATATGCAGGGGTCATAGCTTGGGATCCGTGATTGGGGCTCTCTCAGCTGTTTTATTTTTCCACTTGTTGTCAGGTTTTTTCACTTTTCTAGTTTGGAGTGTATTTTTTTCCTTTCCCTTTCATTTTACTTTACTGTACTTATACTATTTAGATATCGATGCATATTTATGGTTTATATATAGCAATGTTGTACCTTGTTTTCCTTTCCCTCTAAAATTTTTCATTGAGTTGTATGCACGTGTGTGTGTGTGTACAGGTACTTAAGAAATGGTCTCCCTGAGTTTTTTATGCCATTGGCACTAGTCGCCATCCCCTGCCCTGTGGAGGCAGGATTAGGGTAGTTGTGGCTCAATCCCTAGTACGGGTCAGGTCATGAAAAACTGTTTGATTTTTAAATTATTGGATCCCCTTTAACCCTCACTTATCCCCCTTATGAACCCTTATTTAAGCTTATTACTATGCCAAATTCCTTAATGGATTTTCCACCCTCCTCTTTTGTTAAGAACTCCTTTTATGTTATGTGTTTTAATTTTTATTTTTATTACATTGGGATATGTTCTTAAATATTCACCTTACTACCCATTTTATTTATAAATGATGAGAGTCCCTTTCACTATCATTTAACCCTTATATTAACCTTTATATACACCCATCACCATGCCAAAACATTTTAAGGTTTCATTCCTTTCTCCTCTTTCTTCACGTTTCTTTATTATGTTACACACTCTATTGCCAATTCCATATGTCAAGGCATTTCTTTCCATGTCTATATTACATTCCATTTCATGTATAAATTATAAGAGAACCATTTCTCCCTCATCACCCCATTTTATTAATTTCTATATGACACCATTATGGTGTCGAAATTGCACCTTGATTTTCCAAGCGAAAATAATTGTGTAGTGAATATCATACCCATTTTTATATCAATGGTATTCAACTTTATGGACATATACTTATCGATTTGGTACTTAAATGTATGTATTCCATATTCATTGATCTTGGAATAAATTATTATTTTTAATGAATCCATCTTATATGATCTATGCGGAACACATAAGCATGAGAATGAAATGATTATGAAGGGTGTGCCTTGATAACGCTCCAATGCATTGGGTAATGTTTAGTATCACGATATGTCGTGTTGGGACATGGGTTTAACTAATTCATTTATTGGAATTTTTCCACCATTAATTTTTGGTGGTTTATCCTTGACCTATGTTTATGATGAAATATTTTAAGTTGTTTTCACATTTCTCATCTAATGATTATCATGTTATATCATGCCTTATTATTCATGTTCTTTTTATGATATATTATTATACCTATTGTTTTACATTTATTTTCTTCTTTATGTTATGCCTTATTTATTCCATTACTAGGATTTATATCTCACACATTCATTATGTATTTCCTGAGGTTATCCCATACAATTTTAAATATGAAGGAACATTTTGGTCATGTTAATGAACTTTTCAATAAATATGTTGTTCTCATGTTTCAAGTTGTTATGTAACATCCCTAATTTTCCAAATACACTACACCTATAGATATTTTGGGTTGTATTAAGTGAAAATATATATAATAAAATCATGTATTAATGTTTAATAAACATAAAGGTTGTTATACATAATCCCTTGTCTCACTGTGTATGGTTTCCTATAGGAGTTTCATTGTTTCCACTAACCATTCTCAAACCGTAAACCACTGTAAAAGCCCCAAAAACATTCCAGAATTATTTAAAACCCACAAAAAATTAACCCAAAAAATTTAAATATGTAAAAATAAAAAATAAAGGGTTAACTACTTGAAACTAGGGGTGATACAAAATTATTACTAGTGGATGCCAAGAACATGACTCACTTGATGCTTAGAGGATATCTGGCAGTATATTTTCTAGAATTATGGCTATTTCATGATTAATTTTTTGATAAATTGATGTTTCTTCTAGTATGCAGATAAAGTAGGTATTTATGAGGATTTTTAGCTTTTATTATCACATGGGTGATCAATTTTTTATATTTGTGTTTCTTGAACATTTATTATCTATTTATAGAATACACTTTTGTACTTGAGCACACTTGTGTTGAGGACACATTGATGATTTCATAATGAGTTATATTTTATAGGTACTACTGTGAGTGAGGAAATATTATATGTTATGTAAAATGTTTTAGATAGTCTCACTATTATAATAGCACTGAGGTTGATTCCCTTTTGAAATTAAAACCTAGGGAAGAATGAAAAGGATTTGAGCAAGTTTGGTTCTTGCTCTCTAAGGGTTAATATAGAAAGGAAGTTCAATGAGTTCAATTTTTGAGTTGGAATCAAAGGATAATATGTACTCACAACCTACTTTGTCATTTTAATGTTCTTGTAGATTTTATAACTAGAGATCCACTGAAGGTCAAGGACCTAATGGTGGATGACTGTGTGGAGGAGTACAGAGCTGGTGGAAGACTGGGATGGACTCCATAGAACCCTGTTGTTTATTTATTTATCTGCTTCTACCTTTACTTGGTTTTGATAGCTACTTTAGTAGCTCATTTAATTTTACTTATATAAAATGTATTCCATTTCTCATTTACTCATGATTTATCTAATTATATTTTTTATATATTTTTATTATTTTTTCTTATTACATGATACTTAGGGTATAGTCTCTTCACTAAAAATCATAGACCATCACTGCTAGTTAGAAGCCTCTTGTTTATGGGGTGGATCAAATGAGGCCAGGTGACCCTCTATATTGAACCAGATGGTTCAGGTATGGGTGTTATAAATTAGTATCAGAGAGAGGTTCCCATCCAAAAGAATGTTGGGACTACCTGAGTTGAGATACAGGGTCCAAAACAAGGATGTTGTGCTCTAATGGGGGGTAAATGCAACACCCTATAATGTTAAAGGGTTAATATAATAAATATTATAACCCATTTAAATAATTATAACCATTATTTTTGGTATAATAACTGATTAAGGCTCCATAGGTAAGCATAATTTTCTTAGAATAGTGTCAGAATGGGTGACCTCTTGAGAAGATTCTTATTTTCTGTAAAAGTGAAGGAAATAAAAGCTGGAAAGAACATGTGTTGGATTGTGGGGATAATCATTAGTGTGATGACCCTTTCAGGCATGAGGGAGAGCCCTAGGGAGGGGAAAACACATGTCTACTGGGTAACTAGGGTGTCTGTGGGGTCTGGTTGTTACACTTGGAATGAGTCTTAGGGCCCTTTTCCCTTTTCATTATCTTGTTTTCCATATGGAATCTTGGGTTTTCATGCCTCATGTCCTTATCAACTTAGAGAATCAAGGTAATAAGATTTGGTAGAGATTTCTCAATATTATTCATATTCTAATTCATAATAAAACTAGAGAAGATATTAGGAGTGATGTATGTAAGAGATCCATACATATCTTATTAGGTAAACTAAAATCCAGGATTGTAATATGATCAAATATAGCCAATAATTTTGACAACATGAGGTCTGGTTGGAAAACAATCTCTAATATTTCATGTCAATAGTGACTTAAATATCTCATACCTCTATTGTGTAGCCTTTTATTGATAATAATTACGGAGGCAATAAATTTTTTTCTAAGTATCCATGTTTTTATTTGGATTTTTGAGATCACTATTAATGGATGATATCATCAAATACTAGATATATAGCATATCATCTAGGTGTCATAGGTAGACAATGAGATCCTCCTCACTCACCTCCTCAGAGAGATCATTGAAAATAGGGGACTCCAACACACAAGACTTTTACTCTTTGCATAGTATAATGAAAAAGATCTTGTACCACTCTTGGAAGTTACTATCGATGAGGATATTATCTTTCTCTAGTATGTATAGCTTTTGTGACTTTCCATTTTCTACAACAAAATAAAACCAAGTATTATAACTTTATCTTGATTACCAAAATTTTATGTACTAAATTTTATTTTATTAGTCTCAATATTTTTTGAAATCACAATATTTATCACAATTGGATTTTAAATATCCTATATTATGGATATTCTAGTTGAAAATATTCATATATCTCTTCTCATAACCCATAATATGTCCATGAAAATTACTTTTTGAGTTTTAGGTAAGTGGGACTTTCCACCTGTAATAAATCATAGTTCCTTGATCCATTGGGTGGACTCCCTAATCCTAAAATCCTAGACTCATATTTCCTTAACATTTTACTTTAAAATGGTATTTAATAGAATATGATCATTACACTCAATACCAATCTGGTTAACTTTACCCTTTATCTATATTATGAATCCTTGATGGTTGAAAATCATCCCTAACTATAGAATGACTGAAAAATTAACTATGGGTGAATATTTACACAAATAATGGAAGTCTATGTATGACTTGATATTTCCATTAACAATTTTTATCTTATACACAAATAGTTTTTATTTTATCCTTACATTATTTTTAATATTAAGTGTATTTTTCATAAGTAGTGAATTGTGTCTTGATAAATTAATTTACATATAGTCCATTTATTTTATTTCATCTTTCAGGATTTTTAGTTCTTTTTTTATCACAATAAATCATAAAATAAACATAAATAATTAACCATGCATTGGATAAAAATAAAATAAATATATATGGAATGATCATGATCTTTTCTATTAGTAGGTTTATCAGGTGGACAATAAAATAACCCTTTAATATAGAGGAATAAATCCTTGATACATGCTTGATTAGAGTTGAATCATTCAACCTGTTTACCTATGTATCTCCTTGGTTGGATTCACCTTAGCTCTAAACATGAACAACCTCAACTCACCTATGAGTTTCATCCTTTACATATGTTTTATTCACATGCAGGTGAGAGGAACCAGTGGTATGAGGCTATATAAAAGAATCTATGAACACAAATGCTCATATAGAATAAGAGGGGACGATATAATGATCATTAAATTAATTTAATAATAAATATCACAAAATCCATGCAATAATATTTAAATTAAAATAAATCCAACACATACATAAGTTGGTCAAGCTAATGATCATACACACATGTAATGAATACTCATTTAAATGTAGATAGTATTCATTTCAATTCATTCTTTACAAAGATAAAAATTTCAAATTAAAAAATTAATTATATAATTATATAATTAATTAATCTTAATTGTGTATCTAAAAAATCATTGAGATTCTAATCCACTATAATTTTAGAAAAATTAATTTTAATTCAAATTATTTAAGTAGATGGAATGTATTAGAGGCAAAAGGATTTGTACCCCACTAAACTACTTGACATCTTATAGGATCATTATCATGTACTGCATACTTACATAACACATAGCATGCATGGAATGTCACGATATTATACAATGTATATCTCATTATGTCCAACCAATTAGTCAAATCCGCATTTCTGAAACATGAAATGCATCATATACATGGTCTATACCACTTTTATTGCCCAAAAATTACACGGCATGTACGATGAACCAAAAAAAATATAGTTTTGAAACTATTCTGGAAATTAATTAGGAATTTAATACTCTATAAAACCCTATCACAAAACATGTACGCTAGATACACTTTATGTATTTTATTTGAATGTTGTGATTAATTTCAATTATTCATAATTAATTTATAGGATATACAGTCTAGCTCGACATATACTCTACATAAGTAAGTATGAGTTACATGGTGTATATAGCCTTCTACATGTCGCGTACCCCTCTCTATGGTCATGTGCACATGATAAACGCATAGGGACTCAATGTGTAATATATGCAGACATTTATGTGTTACATGATTGGTAAGTCAGCTACACATCATGCAATCAAGATTTTCTCATGTTTCTAGGATTTAATTATTTATGTGGCGTGTAATAAATACATTCCACAAAAATTGATCATATGGATTACAACTTTTCTCACTGGTCCAAACTATGTGAGGTTACACAACAAGAATGCTATCTAAACACTATTTAACCCCTAAAACTGCATTCCATGTGGTCATTCAACACACAGAGTGTAATGACGTCTCGTACTCTTCTCCAACACAGTGTTTCATGACAAAAAACATGTATTTGTGTTGTGATTTTTTAGTTCAAAGTGTGTAATTTTCATTTACACATGTATCCATGTTACCCGATCAGAATCTTTGGCACCTTCAAATGGGATCTTTGATAGTTATTTATTAATTATTTTCTTGTTCTTAGTAATATTAAATATAATTAACATATTACACCAAATAGCTTGATCCATTGAATTGGATAACCAAAACCAAGGGATGGGAAAAAATTATTTAATAAAAGAAGCAACATACAAAATTTTGAGGAGTAAAAGGTAAAAATTACCCATTACAAGACTAAAATTGGCTAAAGAGGCCCATACCACTAGGAAAAAAAACATACCACCTTATGTATTTCCATTTAGAATTGGATGAATAAAAACCCATGAATACTGAATAAATGATCTTTCACGTACAATTTATAATTAATTTTTAAATAAAAAATATCTCTTATCTTGAAATTCTTTATTTATTGATGAATTGGTTGACCACTCTAACCATACCATCATTATGATGAAGGATTCAAGTGTGTAATCCCTATAGAGGTATTTATACATTATTCATGAACCTCATAGAATATTTGTAGAATTACTATGTGATATGATGAATGATTCCCACCACTTGCATCATTTTTAATTTATCATAATAAGAATTATTTTTGAGATGGAAGTATTCTTTTAGTTCTCTTAGGGACTTCATAGGAAGAAATATGATCAAATATTTATATTTTCTAAAGTGTTCTTGTGATTTTTCTATGTAGGGATTGAGAGGATTATATCTATAAAATTTTGCGAACAAAAATCATACCTCCTAGAAATTATATAACTAAGTTTAAATAACTAGGTTACAAAATTGGTTATTTCACATGGGCCCTTAGTCCATCTTGTAATCATTTGGTAAACCCACACTGGATAATAATAATAATAATAATGATTCCTTGAAATGTGATAAAATTGTAGATTTTAAATATCATTAATTTTGGACCATAACCCAGTCCATAAAAAATCTTAGGAATTTATCAAACTTTGAATAATAATTATTTATTTAAATAAATAAATTTCACTATATTATTCTTTTAATAAATATTTACGTGATCAACATAACCTGAATAATTATTATTTCTTGAAATGTGAGAATAATATTTATTATAATATTAAATTCATATATAATTCAATAGAGGTTTTGGATACACTTATTATATGAATCTCTGGGCCTCTTTCTTGTTGGAATTAGGCTAACATGCCTATAGTTCTAGATCAGTGTATAGTAACACATCAAGGAACCCATAGTAAATGATGTTAATATTGCAATGAAAATAAAATCATACAAATTTTCATTGTGTAATATAATCACTATCTCAATATCTCATCAAGAGGGTTTTATTACTTATTTCAACAACCTATATGGTTGATATATTTTTCTTCGACTTTCTTGAAATTAACACATTGAAAAAACTACCATGGTAATTGAATTAATCAAATAGATCCATTCTAATCAAATGTTTTGGGATATTTACTTTAATTAACTTGGAAGGGAAAATTCATTTCTTGATTTATTCATCAATATCATTTCACTCATGACTCACCCAATGTATCATTATTTTTAACAAGAATATGTCATCACAATGTTAATAAATGAATATAAGTGTAAAATTCATGATATGAATCAATAATAACCTCAAGTATATAGACCAATATAGACATACATTGATTGGAATATCCAATGACACATATAACATAAGGAATTCCTATGGGAAGGTGAATTCTCGTAACCACCTATACTGGAGATTAAAAAGTGAAAACCACATGAGAAGATGTCTCAATGTCTTATGATACCCCTAAACTTGATAGTATACATCATATTTTTCACATTAGATAAATTTCATCTAACCATAGAATATGTATTTAATAATATCATTGTAGCATCTCTGGATTATTATCATAGAGAGGAACTTTTATGACCCATTGATGTGAAATATACTATGATGAAATTATCACATTAATGTTAAATAAAATGGCACTCATCATATGATCAGGTATTTATTAATGTCCAAAATATGAATATATATATATATAATCAAAGATTAAAGTATTTGGTTCTAGGGAACCAACTCCAAGAACAACTTATCAAGTCCAGTAGTTGTTGTTTTGTAATATGTGCCTTGTTGAATATTCTAGGGATATAGTTCCCCATGGCTCCTTTGTAAATGTTGAGTGAAAATAATCCCCAAAAGTAATGATCCATGAATAAAATGGACTAGAGACACTAAGAAACAACTAGATTTCATCCTCAATTTTGGTTATTATAGAAGAACTTTCATAAGTGAATCTTTTATAATTTTCCTTATGATCACTATAATCTTTTTTTAAGTTACTATTTTTCTTTTAATTCGAACATATGTGTTTGGGTCTTGTGGATTTCCATTGGAACTTATCTATTTTCTATGAATTATTATTCTTAACTTTAAACTAATTTGAGTTTTATCTATCTTCCAAAATGAAGGTGGTTCTTATAGTTCCTTGTAATTTCTAGTGCCTAATCTATTCATTTAGAAATACATAATGAATATTCTCAAACTCTAATTCCTTTACTTGTATTCATAAATGAAATTTAGTTTGAAATGTGGTTAAACATACAAAATTATTAATATATATTATTAGTGACATTAAATAGATATAAATGATATTATAATAATTTTGGGTTATATACTTGAGGGTGAATCATTAGTTAAAAGTCATTGATAAACGCTTGGTTTTATCTTGGTAGTTTTGTTCAAAATGAACTTGTTTTGTATTATTATTTTATATTATGAGTGTGTAAGGATTCCAGAACATAAATGAGATGAAATTAATATATTATGATCTGGTTCAACCATAAAAATTGTTTCATGAACATAATTTAACATGGTAATAAAAATTAAGAATCCATCATCCTTGAATGTGATAAATTAACACATCTCTGATGATGTTTTCATTTTTAGTATAAGAGGAGGGAGAAAGAGAGATGATAATGAAATATTACATTATCATAATATAATTCCAGTTCATTTAAGTTATTGTAATTATCATATCATTTGGATGAGGGTGTATGAGGAAAGAATTATAAAATAAAGGAACAAAAAATAGAAGAAAAATTGAGAAATCTCTCATGAAAATTCTGCAGCCTAACATCGTCACTTAAAATTTCACAAAATAGTTTGATGAAAGAAAGGGGGTATATCATCACTCTTACATAATATATATAGAAAGAGGAATATGGAATGAAATATCCTGACATAATCCAATTGAAAATAAAATAGAAAACATAAAATGAACGTTTAAGAAAAGAGAAGGGTGGTAGATTCTCTTACCTTATAGAGTAACTCCCAAAACATGATGTTTGGGAACTTGGGGGTTTGAGGACACCATGTGAGAACCCCTAGGGAGGTAATAAAACTAGATCTGAGAGGATAATGAGTTTGGAATGAAAAAAACTATTGGGGTGAGTGAGTATTTATAGTTATCAAGAGATAGTTTTTTATTAATTAAAAGCGACACCTCATTAGTGGTTTTTGCAAAACCATGGGATTTCCCATGGTATTTGCCCATGGTTTTTGGTACATGGGACACCTCATGTCATAAGTTACTATACACAAGTATACCAGACTTTTATATTTAATTATTACATCACTATGATGTTGTTAAACTAAAGAAAACTCAAAACTGTATTTTTACTATTCATAAAAAATTCTAGTTGTTTAGAAAAATCCAAAAAAGTAACCCTAACCATTTTTAGATGTGTAGAATTATAAAATGAACTCCATTTTTTGAAAATAATTTTCTAAGTATTTTTAGTTTAATTTTTTAATAAAATCATAGTTAATTCGAAAAATAACAATTTTAATGATATAATCAGTTCTATATCACATTGAAAATTTTATTAAGATCTAATTATCTTATTACCTTAAGAAAATAAAATATTATCATTATTTAATATTTATAAGGGTCATATTACTATTCATATTACTATTGATAGGGGTATGTTACTATTCATCAAAAAATCATGTTGGTTCTATCAGACTCCAAATGACTTACTAGTCACAACTCTAGATGTCTGTTTTTCAAAATTCAAAACATAGAATTGGAATATTTATGTTTAATGGCTAGATTTTGACCATCTCTTAAATAACCAAGTGTTTTTTCAAAGGAAAATAGTTCTGTATGAAATATAGGATATGAATAGAATTTATTTAAGAGAAGCATACCATAAAATGTGGGGGGTGTTATATGAACAATGTCAAGTTATTAATATGATGACCATTAGAGTTATTACTAAGAAATCTAGAGATTTTTACACACTTTTTGGATATGGTAATCTTTTATTAATACCTACTTCTGGTTTCAGACTTCCTAGGTTCTATTTAATATGCCTTCATCTAGTTTTGGTAATGAACTTCCTAAATATCCATTCTTTAAGATTTATACACTTTATCTAGAAAATTTTTTTCATATAAACCTAACAAAAATATCATTACAGATGCATATATATATCCACTAAACTCAATATTATTTTTTTAAATAAAACATGTTTAATAAAAACTCAAATTTAACTCATGTGATCAATTTTACTTCATGGAAAAGGATCATTTCCATTAATATAGGTTAAAATAAAAATATGGTTACAATGATTATAAATTAAGGCTGCCCCATAATCTGTCTAGTGAAATAATATAGTGAAAAGAAACATTTTATATCATATATGGATTAATATCTTCATCTTCAAACAATAATCATGGTTTCCTCATATCAAGTCGATAATTATATACATTTTATTTCATTCCTACAATATCAATATTTGATTAGTTCATCATACTCAATGATAAGTTAGCATACAATTCCTTACTAACATCCAAATGAAATACATTCATGTGACATTTTGAAAATTTCATATCATTTAAAGTCATCAAAACACATAAAAATTATTATTTATCTCACAAAAATGATAAATATTTATCCAATGACTTTCAACCATATTCCAAATGCATATTTTATAATTTAAAAATTAAATTTCAATGATTTATCATTAAATAATCGATATATATTTTTATTACATGATCAACTTCTCAAATTTATTTGATTAGTGCCTCATTGAGTATTGTAAATCATGACTGATGACTCTATACTATTATCATTCATGAAATTCATTTCACATTTTATCATATTACACTATATAGTGGATGAAATTTTATTTTACAATCAATCTCAACTCAAATTCATGGTGAGTATGAATTTAATTACATAGTTGATGTAATTATACTACATGATTGATGTAATAGTGCTTCAAGAATCCATTAAATTATTCAATCATACTCCATAATTCGAAGAACGTTATAAAATATCTTCAATGCCTATTAAAATTATAAAAAATATACCCCCTTTTTCTCAACACATCTACTCTAATCAAGCTACAAACTCTCAAATAATCATGTTTAACTTGTTTGAAACATATCAAATATAAGTACTTTCATCATCAAAACCAAATTTACCTTTAATTTTTTTTAGAAATTGTGAAATAATACTAATGAAAAATCATTTAATGGATATTCATGAATAAAATATTAAATTATTATACCCCCATTTCTAATAGTAATTTTTTAAAATTCTATAAAATACTCCCCAACAATTCATTTCTAGTATATTCAAATTCACTATAAAATATTCCCGTCACATGGCTATTTTAAAAAATTCCCCCCCTTAGAAACACGTCATTGTTTCAAATTATGAATCAAATAATTTTATATTACCCATGTTTCTAAATCATTTTATCCCCATTAATGTGACAATAATATCAAAACAAATATATTTGAGGTGTCCATATATAGAGGTAAGAGGTCTCGCCGCATACACCTTAAGTGGAGGGGGGTAATCAGGGTGAAAGTTTTTAAAATAATTTCTTCTTTATACAGAACAAAATATTATATCATGTTCTTGTTATAATAATATAAAAAACACTCACATATATTATATATTTATATAAATAACTAAATATGATATTAACACATGAAAACACTGATTTTTTATGTAGTAATCCACTAATGTGGGTTTATAGTCCAAAGTATTACCTCAATTCACTACTTCCACACATACAAAAATCTCACTAATTTTGATGAATATAAGAGATTCAAGGATAATTAAAAACCAATCCCTAGGGTAACTCCCTCTATTTTATCAATTAATTTTATATAATTAGATAAAAACCAAAATAGTGCTTCAAATATATGATTTCACTAATAAAAAATTAATTATAACATTATCCTTTTTATACTAGTTATTTAATAATCAATGTTAAAAATATTTTTTATATTAGTTAATAAAGAAATGATGCAAAAACGTTATTATGTGAGAATTTTTTACATCAATTATTAAATAACTGAGGTCAAAACCAACAAAACATATATTTGATTCCTTTTATTTAATTAAATGACCTAAAAATATTTTTAATAATATCATTCAAATTGATTATTAAAATAATATATGTGAAAATTCCATTAAAAACTATAATTATAACACTAGAATTTTTCTTTTTTTTTGAATCACATCACTCTCTGGTGTCATTTTATTTCTCCTAAAAAATTTTCTCACCTAAAAATATATCATGTTGCTTGCACTTTTTTCATTCTCCCTAACAAATTTTCATTTTCCCCTATGTTTTCTATATATTCACTTTTCCAAGAAAATCCATTCCTCATTCATAAATTCCAAATCATGGGTGAATACTTCCAACCATTAAAGTGATTCATCTATAATTATTAAAGCTAGGGGGGACATTGATGTATATGGAAATGGTGGAAAAAATAGCAACACCACAATAGAAACTCAAAAATCAGATGGTGAACTTAATCAGTGCTTTTAATATGCATTGATAAAGGCCAAATTTATCAGTGATAAAAGTGAGATAGATATTTTGATGTGGGCATTGGGGATTATTATGTGAACATCGAGTGTTCTAATGTGGGATGTGCCCTTTTGGAAAGCATGCATGCAATTCATGGGTGAATGATCGAGGGAGACACACTATGTGAATGATTAGAGGGGAAAATGGAGCTTCCACCTTTAGAAACTATAAGAAAGCCCTCTAGGCTTCCCAATTGGGCCTACGGGCCTTACAAAAAATACGGGGCCTTGTGCTTATTTAAAATTTAATAATGGGATAGTTTGGGGGTGGACCAAGGTGTGTGGTTTGGCCCAACCATCCCTTGGTTGTGTAAGTAGTTGTTAGTTTCATTGTAATCCCTCACATTTACTATTAATATATAAATTAAATTATATTTATATATAATTAATAATAATAATTTTACATATGATTATATTTAAACGTTGTTATTAATATTTTAAATATAATTATATATAACAATAAATTAAGTAATTATTGATATTTTTTTAAAATATAAATAATATTATTATGTTTCTGTAATTAATAATAAATTTTTTGTACATATATAATTAATATTTTTTGGAATATAACTAATATTGTAAATATAAATAATATTTAATAATATTTTTTAAAATATATTTAATATAAATATTATTATCTATATATAGTAACATATTTCAAATCTAATTATATTAAAACATAATGAAGAATATTTTTTAATAAAATTATATATTTATATTATTAATAATGTGATTAAATATAATTATACATTTATATAATTAATAATATATTTTTAAATATTGTTAAAAATATTTAAATATAATTAAATATGGGTGAGTGTCACTATAATAAAAATGAGATTTTAGAATAGGTTTAAACTAGTCGAAAAATGGAAATTAAGGACTACGAAATGTGGTCCCCAAATAGTTTTGATGACCACTTATGATGATCGAGATAGGGTGGTTCAAACATGAGTATTCATGGTTTTCATAGGTGATCATCAATGTTCTCATTTTTCTAAAAATATAAGAATTGGAAACCACTAAAGATGACATCTAATGATTTTTTTTAAAAAAATACTTATATTCGATTTCTATTACAGCTTACAGGTCAACTAACAAAACAAAAAATAATTACATGTAATGAGAAATAAATTGAAACATGACCATTTTCCCAAGGAAACAAGAGATAAGCCTCAATTCATGGTTTCAAAATATAATAATGGACATTAACTAAACATTTCCTCGCATAAAAAATAAATATAAACTAGAAAAGAAATAATAGTCAAAATAAATAATATTCAGCTGAAAAATCATATTCAAGAATCATGCTTGAAATAAATACATATTATATATAAAAAATACTATATATTCTATTATTTATAATATAAAGTGAAACAAAAAAGAAATTTATAAATAATATTAGTACATATTCATAATAAATGAGAGGAAAGAATATATTAAAAGAGATTCAAAACTAATAATTTTTTTTATAGAAAACAAGGTCACATATAATGAATTAAATAAAAAATAAAATGTACAACAGACTCAAAGAAAAACCAATTATATTTGAATAATATTCAAAATAAATAAATTCTATCTACTTTATAGAATCAAATTATTTTAAAAATATAATTATAAATATTATTTTGAGTAACATTATAATAAATCATAGATTAAGATACAAATATTTTATATGCACATTTGTGTGTATGTGATGTTTTCATAGAACAATGCACACAAAAAATTTGAATACATAGAAAAAACATAAGAAATAGAACATAAAGAAAATAAAATTAATTAAAATAACATAAATAAGATGAAATATGAATTAAATAGATATAACATACTAAAAATAAAGACTATAAATTCTAAATTGACAGAACATGAATTATAACTACACAAATATTCACATAAAATGAATTTAAATGAAGGATGGGATGATTTGTGATCACATGGGATCTATGATTCAAGATCTCTTAGATTTATATTTAAATGGTAATTCTCTCAAATCGCTAAAGCTTGTGCTTTAATTTCTAGCATATCCCTATAACCCTCAAGGAAAATTTTATTATTTGTTCTCAAATTAGGCTCAGATATACTAGTACAGTATCAATCAAGGATAATTCCTTGCCACCGGAACATCAGAGCTTATAGATTCATGATTCGTCAATGAGCAGAGATTATTCACACATGGCATGAATGAATTTGTGTTGCAGACTTCTTAGATTTCAAAGGAGTAAGGAGGAAGATTAGATTGTTTATTCTAGTGTTGGTTATCTTTATAGGGACTATAAGGACTTTTTTTATGGTGGGTGATTTTTAGATGAGGTATTCGGAACTTCCAATTAAGGGATCCATATTTAGTAATTCCTCTTAAGGAATTTATAAAGGATGTAAAAACAAAAAGTAGCATAGCAATATCTAGGAGAGGATAAATGGAATACCTTCCATAAACTCATATAATCACTCTTTGGAAATTTATTTGCATGAAGAACATGAATAATGGAGGGAGGAAGAGAGAGAAGGATAAATGTAGAAAGAATATATAAAATAATACTAATTTTTATTCGAAGTTTATCTCCGCAGAAAAATGAGTCAGAGGTCTCCTTAAAAAGGATTTTGGGAATAACTTTTCTAAGAAGTTGGCTTAACTTCCATTGTAATATTCAACACAAGTGGGAATATCACAACACACACTTCCAAGAAATATGAAATCAAAAGAAAAAAATGTGGAATACACAACCTGAATATTACACTACAAACCAAACAAAAGAACATGCAAGATAAGATAATTTACATGTATAATTTGATCTAATCAGTCATGATGGATAGAATGTATGGTCTAAATTAGTGCCTAGAATCCCTCCAAGTCATTAATATCATTGATCAACTCACTAATTGAGACTTCATTTTAAGACTCCCCCATCTTCATCAATTATTTAAAGGCACACTAGATCTTTTATCTGATAATAAATATTTATTATTTATGTTATTTACATGTATTGAGTTATTTTAGGATCATGCTTACTTCCATCGTAAAGCCTAGAATATTTTTTATTTATCACAATTGAATATATCATCTTTTGAAGGAAATTAAAACATTGTATCCCAAAAAAACATATATTATTTTCTTTTAAATTTAGATTTGATATAGACACTCCATGATATTTGAATTCATTAGTAATGGATCCTATTCAAACTAAAATTTAGTCAATATTCATCTCTAAACTGTGATTCCTCAAATTCTTTCTAGATAGGCCCTTTAGTCTAGTGATATGGGTACAAGTTTCATAGCATCCTGAATATGTCTACAAATCTGATAGGTTCGTTGTGTGAATCCACCATAGAAAACTATGACATACATTGTTCAAAATAATTTTCGTAATCCACAGTACCCACTGAAAAGTATAACTTATCTTCATAAATCCAAATAATTTAATTTATCCCATTATAAATCCTTTTTTTCACTATATAAGGACTAGAATTTATTTTATACTTATTTCCTTGATATTTTTTAATTTTTTCAAGACTAGAAACTGGGACCTTCATTCATATTTCTTAAGTAATGATTATAACCATCATATCCTGATTTATATTATTATAATCATTTATAAGGTCTTTAAATTATTCAAGCATTTCTAGAACATGTTTAATACCTCTCTTAAATATATGACCATCCTTATTTTTCTTGACCATATTATACATAGTTATCAATTTGTTTCTAGAAATATTTGGAATCCTTTGTTAATATTTCCATATTTATTTTTCTTCTTGATGAATCCATATATTAAAATCTTTTCTCTTTTCCTTTACAGAGACCTTCTGTTTTTAACTTTTGGTTATTCTAAGAGTTCATATTTTTTGGGTTTTCTACTCATTGAGTGTTTTAATGATCATTCTGGCCACATAAAAATCATTAAATATGAATTTTTTCTTTAGACTTACTATCTAAAGATCTATTTCCTACACATCCTAGGTTTCTAGTCTTTCTACTTGATAAACCTATGATTTTTTATCTTTCAACCTTAATATATGATGATATTTTATTTTTAAGGATATTATTTTCTATAATTACTTATCTTTTATGGTTTCTATCATTTATTTCCTTGATAACCAATCATGATTCCCTTGAATGATTATCAATAAAAACTAGACATCACCTAGATCCTCTACATTCTACCATTTCTGTAAGAGCCAATGTAGTGTGTTAGTGTATCTAGAATGATATTATATTTTCCTTTAATATTTTTATATTAAATTTATCATTTTAAAATTAATTCCTCCATCATACTAATCATGCCAGAGTAATCCTTTTTAATTTTATTTTCATGAAATTATTTAAACATGAACTATATGTCCTTATAGTGAAAGGTTTTCCCAAGAAAATCATGTTTTCCGTAATTTCTTATAGGATGGAAAGAATTATCATTCAATGATAGAATAAATATTCTTTTTCCACTACATTATCTAATTATAACTTCACCCTGGTTTTGATTCCGATAAAATTGTTTTTATGATAAGTTGATATTCACTCTCTTATATATACACAGATTTTTGGATGCTCGATGCTTTCTGCATCATAACTCTAATCACTTTAGAATAATCTTCTATCTAGTTCCAAGGTATCTTACTAGATACTTTTTTCTACATTGGAGTTGAGCGATTTTTAAGATATTTGATGAATGTTCTTGCATAACTTAACATGCCAAGAAACACTTGTATCTTCTTACGATCTATAAGCTTATCTGGTAAAGAATATCGGTTCTCTATAATACGTGGTTGAAATTTCTCTCTAATTCCTAGGATTTTAAATCCTAAAAATTATATGTTATTTTACATTCAAATTATTTTTCTTTCAAAAATAATAATCCCTTCATTTTTTTAACACTTATGATTCTTATTGTAAGTGATTAATATGCTCTTATGTATTCTTATTGAATATGGGCAAATCATCAATGTAGAATTACATGAGTTATGATAATCAACTGAATGTTTTTTCTATCCTTCTATATAATATTCTTGGGGAATTATTTATTTCAAATGAAAAAATCCATTAAAAAGTCCTACTGGCATTGTAAATATCGTTAATGGAATTGCTTCATTGATATTAATCTTCCAATATCCAAAATTAAGGCCAATCATAGAGTATATCGTTGGAATTTAATTCCTAATCATACTTTTGATTAAGAATATTTTTTTTATCATCCTTTTTGGTATTTTTAAGAATATGGTAATCAATAACCATTCTGGATTTAAACTATTGTTTCTCAACATGATTAATTCCATGAATGTCACACTCATGCACGGACTTCCACTATGTCTGATTAATCTAGGATTGATTAATTCTAAAATAATTTCCCCAAAATCATTAATCATTCCATCTTGATAGAAAATTATATTGATTTTGATCACCATAGTAGGATCCTTCAAGGTAATTGTATCTTTTACCATTTACTTATTCCATAATTTTTGAGGGTTTTATGACTAATTATTTGATAATTAATCTCTTATCTTGGTCATTGTATCTTATTAATTTATCCTAATAACTTTTAATCAAACCAATTCTTTCTATTTCTAAATACTTTTTTAGTACTATTTATCCTCATCTCTGTAATTCAACAACTAGAATAATTTAGGTTTTTTCCAAAGTAGTTGGAAGTAAGTAATTATTGAATAAATTCCTTTTGAAAATATCATTATAGGCTGATATATTATAAAAAATTTATTTCCAATCAATAAGTCATCAAGAAATTGAATAATAAATAAAATAAATTTCTATAAAAATATTCATTCATTTAATTCAATTTGAACATATTTTGTCACTTCTTGAATCACAACTGTAGAATTCTTAACTACAATAACTTGAAATTTCATGGTTTCAAAATACAATTATGAAAATCAAATTCTTGTGAAAAAGAAGGTACATTTATTAACCACTAAGAAAATATATGTAATTCCACCAATGATCAGATCCACTAATGTATCTCACTCCTATATCTTTTCACTGAGTAATAAAGATCTCATATATCCTATTTTAGATTCTTAATCCTCATAAATGGGTATTAAAACTCACTTTAATCCTACTACTATTTTAGAAACTAATAATCTGGATGTTTCTACTGAAGTACCTTCTCTTTCAACTGATATCCTTGGATATTTCGAAGTACTTTTAAGTGTGTTTTATTTGATATCTTTTATCTTCAAAGATAATCTTTCAGATCTTGAATATTCATACCATATATGATCTTGTAATCTAATCTTGGATTTGAAAAGATTATTCATGACTTGCTTGATCATAACTGTATGAATTTCTTTTTGTTTAATTATTCTTTTAGATACGGTGAAACCAATTACCTAGGCCATGCTATAATTTTATGCTTTAGAATGTATGAATTCATTTCTCTAATTTATATTCCTTTATTATTGAAAATATGTGTAATCCTTTCCACACCCTTATTTAGATATGACCTCCCAGTATTGTAAAACATTATATAAATATGACACATCTTATGTCGGGTGTACATCCGAACATCTTCCACCAGTTCCTAATGTTGATATTTAATTCAAGAGTTTTACTAATAAATTTTTCCATAAAAAATACATTCAAATATGGGATTACCTTTACACATGTTGCACCTATATGAAAATTTATTTGTGCTCCTATTAATTCATTAGAGAAGTTGGATAAACTTTTATCCACAACAACAATTAGGATAATAAGATCTTGTAAATTTCTAACATGAGAGTCTATACTGATCTAGATTATTCCAAAATTAACATACTTGGAATTATTTTGAATATCCTTACTAACCATTCTTGGTTTTAGAAGAGGTATTTTAAATAATTATCTATTAGTTTTATAGACATTAGTTATCTCATCATCCTTGAAAGTCATGGTCATTTCTCGATATGGAACCTAATAATTTTGGTATATAGATAAAATAATCAACTATATGAATCTTACATTCATGAAAATATCTTTGATATGAATGGATTTCAGTTTCTAAATAATATACTAGATCACCTTCTATCCCCTGTAGCCTTAATATCTCTAGAGATTTTTTTGGTGCACTGGCCTATGCTTCAATAATTTCCATTCAAGGTGGATCAAAATTGTATTTAGTTTATTCTCCTTGTCTGATATGGATTCTTCCTCCTATGAGTATTGTGAATATGAAGAATATAAAATCTCATCATCTGAGTCTATATACTTTCTCCTTTGATAGGCTCAAACAATATCTTTGATGTATCTTCCATCAGTATTTCTTTGAGACTAGTTCATATTCCATCTGCATTTAGGAAATCATTAACTATGTGACCATTCTTCCCATAGAAACATCAATAATCAGAACTAGATAAAGATATAATTTTTTTTTCATCAGGGATATATCCTATATTTTTTGTTAAAAAATTTCTTTTAGATCCTTATAGATTCTATTTGGTCTAAGATATATCTTCAATTTTTCTGGATTTCTACCTAAAGACTTGATGATATTCTTTTTTCTAAATTCTTTCTAGAATTTCATATATTATTTCTTCCATTCACACTTTACATAATTTTGTTGTGTTATGAATGATTTTATTGTGTTTACCAAGATATTTTCCAGTTGTACCACACTCATATATTCCCGAAACACCCTCAACCTTTGGGCAATATGATGAGCTCAAATAGGGAATATTCCTTACATCTTGTAAGACATATCTCTTTATATATTAGAGTATTATCAACTACCTTATTGTTTCTAATCTAACTCCCAAGGCATCATGTAAATCTATACTTCGAGAAAGATGAGTCTTCAAGGCTTAGTGAACTAATTTAGGGAAATTACATGGAAGCTTCAAGATAAAGACACATAAATCATATATTTCATCTCTTAGTCCAATAAGTTAATACCAATTTTTAAACTCACAAACATATTCATCAAAATGGTACATGCCACAAATATGGATTTTGGATAAATTTGTTCATGATTTTTGTAAAAATTCTTTATCCCGATTGACATGTGAATTTCCAAAAAACTCATATGTGAGGAAATTAACTAATACTGTTATAACCTTAATTGGGAAATTGAAATATTCCTGAATAGTCATTCCCAGTTTTGAGTGTCTTAAAATCATGCCCAAAATATACCTGAATTACCCATCAGGGTAGTTCTTGTGAAATTGAGTGCACTATCGATGGCTCATGATTGTAATACAATTGATATCATATAGTATCGAAGGTCCAGAGCCCATTCATATATGGCTGCTCGAGGATCCTTTTTTCAATCAATCATGAGGAACATACCATGTTGTGGAACCCCTTATAGATATGACTTCTTTGGTCTATACACTTTATAAATATATCAAGGATATATGGGATTTAATTCATGATTAATATTATTAAACAACTCTTTAAATGATCATGCATATCGTTCCTAGGGAGTTAGTTTCTCAGGGATCGTCTAACATACCTGCTTGGATTCCTAAGGTTTTACACTAATCCATTTGGTTGGAGATAAATGTTCATTTTTCATCTTCATACTCTCTTTATGTATGGATTATAGGTCTATTTTATTTATCTTTTTATTCAGATATTTGGAGACATGTTCAGCATCTCCAAGTTTCCGTTTTTCTCGAATAATAATATCATGTATCTATTTCTAGTACTCTTGGAATCTACGAGGAATACTCAAAACCTCTTTATGATATTCTTGAGATTTTACTACCAAAGGTCATGTGTAATATTTGAAAGTTTGTCATCTTGATATACTTTCTATTTATGTATCCCACCATATCAATGGCTTTGATTTTTTGATAATGGATCTTGGCTGAATAGAATCTCTATCTAAATATTTCCCTTCAAGTTAATTCCAAATATCTAGAATATTTTGTCTAACTCCATATCCTATTTTGGTCATAATTTTACTTTTCTAAGAAAATTATATCATCTTCTATATCTTCTAGATTTCGTTCTATATTTTTTCCAAGTCACCTGGCTTGCTGAAGCTAGGACTTAGTTCACCTAATTTCTGCCTTCACAGCTTCAAGATTCTCATGATCATGTTAGGATTTTTTCCCCTAAATCAATCACTTTAGGATGATTTTAATAGGATAATATGGGATCTTGTATTTGAGGATATTTTCTAATCCAAATATCACTGGCTTTATTATGATAATACATAATCTTACCTTCTAAATGATTTTACTCATTGTTGCACTCTGATACGCAATATCATAATAAGTGAAGCATTTCAAGTCCTTTAGTTTTCACTATATTATAATGTATGATATATTGTTTCATATTTTATGGTAATTCCATGTTCATGTTTCAAAATAGTTCATCATATTTTCAATCTAAATGATATCATAAAATATGATTCCCCAACCACTAAAGGGAATATCATAGGTCACAGTTATCTATCGTAGAATATGATTGATTATGCTCCACTATCATTCATAACCTATGATGCTTATCTATAATATGTTATATGGTATCGTGGATTATGATATATCTAATATCATCAAATGCGATATACATGAACATTTTGATTTTTTTTATTTCAATCATGAATTGAAATATATAATTTATAAAATGCTTTAAATTATAGAAAAATATATTTTGGGATATTTTTTTAATTTATAAATGTTTTGATAAATTAATCAATTATAAAGTGTTTATGATTAATTGACTAAATTTTTATATAATATCTATTAAATAGATATCCATAATATTAATTTTAAATATTAAAATTCATTGAACTTATATGGCATTATTTATAATTTCCATATAAAATGTTTATACAAAAATTGTATAAAAATTTATAAAATGTTTATTGATTCTAAAATAAAGAATAATATATAGGACTTTATATTTAAAAAAATTTATTTTTTCATAATATTTAATTTTAAATGTTCCAATTGAAAAATTACTTATCTAAGAAAATTATTTAAATCATATTAAATTCAGTTTTAATAATTAATATAATAAATGTTTAAATAATATTAAATGTAAGATATTATGAATATTTATATAATATATTAATAGATTATATATATATATATTGTTTATATTTAAGATATCATAGGTTTAGGTAAAATGAAATAAAAATTTCAATATGAAGTTCATATTAGAAATGAAAATAAATTGTTAATATTTATTTAATTATAGAATGTACATAAATCATGAAAAAAATCATAAAGGGTTTACAATTTATTTATGAATTTTTATAAATGTATATATCATGTCTAAGTTTATGAACTATTCATTTTTATTATTCAATGATTTATTCATGAATATAAATGTTATATTATGAATTATGATGTTTGTTTTAGTTTAAAAGTATTTAAAATAATTTTTAAATTTATAATATATGTATTTAAAGAGTTGCATGTTAGGTATTATAGTTTATTTAGTTTAACTATACTTTGAATCTTTATTGTTCATGAGTTGTGTAAAGATTTACACATCAATAGGGTTTAAATATATTTATTTTGTAAAATAAATATAGATTATAAAATAAATCATTATAAGCATGCATACATGTTAATAGAATAAAATGAGATAGGTTGGTGAGATTTAAATTCCATTTATAAATACTAAGTGTCACATTCCTTAAAAAAACACTTTCAATACCTCAATCCTCCAACAAACTAGGTTCATACCAAATTAGGATTCCCCTGTATTATCTTTTGTAAGTAAATAAAGTATTGTGGTGACCCTAAGAGTTAGATGCCTTGTTTTTTGTGTTTTTTGGGTTACACATAGCTACTCTTAGAAATAATACTAGAGGAATAGAGTGAATTTCATCAATATCATGGATTCAAAAAATATTTTTCTGCTCAACCATCCAAAAGTCATATATTATATGATTAACTTGATTTCCTACTTAAATAGATAAAGTGATTATTTTTATTCCAAATTAGTGTCATTAAATAGTAAAATATAGATGTTTTCCCACTAATAGATGTTATGGATTTAAAAGGGGTCATCATTTAAGTGAAAGAAAATTTAATAAAATTATTTCTTAAATGAATGTAAAACATGACACTTATTTGATAAAAGATTCTATGGTGGATAAATTGAATCATCATTATCAAAAATTACATTGAGATAAATCCTAAAGAAAGGAAAAGATTAATTTAATAAACTTCTTATACATGTATTCAAACTTAAGAATTTTTTAAGGGAAAATAATGTGTTTTGGTAAAACACCTTCTTGCATGACCTAATGTTGAAGAAGTTTAACTCATGGATCTAATAGATGATTACTAGAAGCATAGTTAGGTTCACATGATGTTTCGAAGGTATTATATATGAAATAAGCAAATAAATTTTATTATCCACTCATATATTCAATTTTATTGAGTATATTAATAACTTTGAGAGACTGGAGGTTTCATTTATGGCATTTTCTAGGAATGAACTTAATTATGTAATCATTTATGGAAATGTTATGATAATGTGAATAAGATTAATAAAATTTTTAATTCATTTCAAGTGTTGAGGATAGATGATTATGACATGGGATTCCAAGACTCTTGTGTTCTGTTGATAGTACAAGTGGGTAAAAGTTTATCTAAGAACTTTGGAAAAACCCAATAGTCATCCTTGGACATTAAAATAAAAATAAGAAGTCAAGGGAAATATAAAATGTTTCTATAGGATGAAATTGTCTAGGATACCTAAAGGGGGTTTGAGAAACATCATGGAGAGTCTATATCAGGCATAAATGTTATATGAAACCAAATTTATGTTTTCAAAATGTTTTAATTACAAAGGAGATCAAAATAAAGGAAATAATTGATGGAATTTTTAGTTTTCATTTAAATGAAAAATAAAAGGGTTGTTGAATCATGGTTTTGAATGAAAAGGAATATATCAAGATCAAATAGATCTAAATAAACAATGTGTATTTTCATATTATTTATCTTATATGATAAGAGATTTTTTTTGTAAATATGGATTTGTTATGAAAAATATGAGATGATGGATTTAATAAATTTTGTTCATGATTCATTGAATTTTGTAACATACTCAAAAAGAAGATTAGGATATAAGGATTTTTTTAGGATAAAAGATTTTATCAAAGATTTTTTAAAACATGAGGGAAAAAAATCCTTCCACCTCTAGTGATATATTTTAAAAAATGAATTCTTATTTTAGAATATATATCTATACATGTAGAAGAAAATATAAGATATGGTTGTTAATAGTTTATTTGTCAAATATTTCCACTAAAAATAAATAAATGTTATTTCCTAAAAAAATGGAGTTTGTGTATCTTAGCATGATATTATGAACAAAATATTCTCTCTAAGAGTCTAGTGGGGGTATGTTTGGACTTAGAGAAGTTAAAAGTTAACAAATAAAGGATTATATTGGTATAAATACATAATGAATTCCACTTTAGATCCTAAAGGATTTTAGGATGTTTTAGTAACAAATAATGTCAAGAGTTACATTTTTTACCAAAATTATCTCAAGGAAAAGGTTTTATGGAAAATTTACAATAATAATGAAGATTATGAATATAGATTTTTTTTAAATAGATAATAGAAGTTATTAACACCTCCATAAAATTAGATTTTTTTAAATAAAGGAGTTTGAATACTATGTTCAAATAGTTGAACATTAATAATATGATTCAAAATTCATGAAATTATTCAAACATACATTCATCCTATATGTTACTCCCTAAAGGGGTTTAGTGGGATGTCATTTCAAGATGGCCATATAGAGATGTGGCAGGAATGACATGTATATATAACGAGGTTGACAAATTTCAAAAATCGCAATAAACATAAGGATTCTTTGGTGGTCTATCATATGTAATATGATAATACAAGTGATTATTTTTTTTTTTAAAATTATTAGTATTTTAAGAATATAAGTTTATCATTTTATAAAAAATTAAAATTATTTTTTCAATCTTTTGATGTTGGTTGCATACATTGTGTAAAGTGACATGATAAATAAAATCTCAAAGTTTGACATTGAGTTATCTCGAGCCAATGTTTTCCATGGTTTGTTATATGTTGTGAAGAAATGATAATGTTTTCATGAGTAAGATTTCATATAAATATATAAAATATACTCATGAGGCTCAAATGGGGTTTTCAGTGTTGTAAGACCAAACTAGTGTACCAAATAGTGTCATTCACTGTATTTAGTATACTAAAGGGGTATGTTTTATATTGAATCATCATAATTGAGGTTGAAAATATATATATAATGATAACCTTCATACATTGATTCCATTTTTAAACATACCTTGAGGCTTATCTAATCGGGGGTTTTTAGGTATTTTGTTGATCTTTTCATTAGTAGAGGCTTAACCAAGATGGTATTTGTCCCCATGTATAACAAGTATAACATTTTAACCCTCAATATAGATAGACTTAGGAAGTGTATGGACATACCCAGATAAGGTGCATATGATGTGGTTATCCATTGGATGGGGGAATGTGACATGTTAATCCATTTTAATAAATAACATGTGGTGTATTCATTTACCTGGTCAATATATATTTATAGAATTGATAATATGTGAGGATATATGGGACTAAAATATTTCTTTTATTATGGTCACTCGATGTCTTTGACAAAGGGTTCATATGATTATTCACATTATTTTACGATATAGCTGGTTGACATGGGTATAGAAATGCATGTGTTTGTAGGAGATCACATCGGATCCACCCATAATATGAGAAGAATTTATGTTTTTCAAGAGTTCGGTCCTTGATTACATTTATGAATTTGGATATTAATATTTGTTTTAAATTCTCTATCGGATGGTGGTGTCACTTTTTATGATTGACTAAATGGGAATCGAATTTTGAAAAACTCATAGAGCTTTGCTAAATGGGTTTTTAGAGTTTATCCAAAAGTAGTTTTAGATAGATATTAATAAGGTGTTTCATATGCATAGTTTTTAATATCGGGTTACAAAAAGATGTAGAGGCGGTCTTATAGTGGGGTAGAAAGGATGTGTGGATCACATCACGGTGGTGATTTTATCCAATTGTGAGGTTTTTAATATAATTTATATTGTAGAATTTTATACACATAAATATGTTGACAAATTAAACATAAAACATAAAAAGTAAAAACACAATTAAATTCATAATTAAAAGAATTCATAAATTTATAATGCATCAAAAACATTTCCTATCCATTTTTTTATAAACAATAACCCTTAGAACAACCAAAGTTCAATAATCTTCTTTATTTTCAAGATCTTATATTTTTTCTTCATCATCACATTCACTATCATCACTTCTATAAATATATTATTCAATTGTTTTATCATAATCATCATCATATAATTTATGTTCATCATCATATTATTCTTTAGTAACCATCATCATTTTTACATTATATATTAAACATAAAGCATGGGTAGCTCCTCCTTTTGTTTTCCTCCTTGTATAATGAGACGGTTCATGAGCCCTGGTAGCTTCCTCAACTAAACCCCAAGTCATTGTGTTGTCATACTCAAACACAAATTAATCTTCAATGCCATATTTATTTCCATTAATTTGTCCTAAAAACAACACAATACTATCATCATTGACATTCTATAGGATAATGGGATCAATGAAATATCTGGAATCAAACTGATCCTTCAAAGATAGGTTGTATTTAATGAACACCAAGTCTTACAACCTTCGATGCTCTAGCTAACTTCTATTTTTAGAATGAATCTATTTTTTAAAATTAAAAAACATTAGTATTTATAATGAAGTTTGATATTGAATAAAATCAAGTTTATTATTGATTATAAGTTACATACACGATCAAAGGAACTCTAATTCCTCTCAAATCTTGATGAGCTACATGTCAATCTCAAAACGTTGATGGGAATTGTCATAAAATAGGTTGTTCATTATTCATAATTCTTCCACCATTTAGATGAAATTATTATTTATTATCATTGTTTCATAATGATATTAATTAAGGATCATGTAATTAAATAATAAAGATAAAAATAAACTCTTACCATGAGTTATTGTACTGCCTTATTTCATGAAACCTTTCCCACCAAAGAGGCATTGTGTGATTCTATATGTTACAAATTCTAAAAAAGACATTTCTTGCTCCTCTAATACAAGATACAATCTATCAATATAATCATATAAGTCTTTCATAACCTCTTCATCTCTTTAAATACCTGTATTTCCATAAAAAATTAAGGATTAAAATAAAAACCCACAACATGAAATGGATGATGCAACTGACTATTCCATATTTCATTAATTAACCCAAATATATCTTGATACTTGGTTTTATCATTATTGAAAATATTTTTAATGTTCTCTTTTTTCCTTATCCATGTCCTCATAAATGAAACCTATTTTAGCTATATTCTAATTATCAAAAATCTAGGAACATATAAAAGAGTTCAAATAGCCTTGAGGCTATAAAAAACATCATTCCAAAATGATGTAATCAACACGATGTCAGAATATCACTTTTATTTTTCTTCCTTTTAATTATTTGATCTCAACCAATCTACAGAAGTGAATATATTTTTGAGATTATTTTTTTTGAAAATAAAACATTTGTAATGATAAAAAGGTTGTAGAAAACCAAGATACTCCATATCTCACAAACTCAGTTTTTTTGTTGAACCTTCTCATAATGTTCAATGCCAATGAGTTATTATAGATGAAGGACACAAGATTAATGCCTCTTTGTATAACTCTATTCACCCTATTAATATTTCCAATGTTTTCTAAGATCAAATCAAGACAATGTGTGTCACATGAAGTCTAAAAATAAGTGTTTAATCTTAGTCATCAATAACTTCCATAAAAGTTTAAAAATCAATAACAAACAATTAAAATATTTAGTTTCTAACTGAATTGATAAATATTAAAATTAAATGAAAGTAATTTTAAAACAAATGATTTTATTATAAAATAATTTTAAATTTCTTATGTTGTCAATAAATACTTGCAGAACTTTTGATTCTCAAATATCTTTAACAAAATCATCTAATAAATTAAAAACTTCCTCTACAATTTTCATGTAACTTGATGCATCGATACTTATTATAAACATGGAAGCGATTGGAAAATTTATCAAGAAATTGATCAAGTTTATTCATTTTTTGATTTTATAACCATAAAATAATATTGAGGAACCATAATTATCTCATTCAATTTCACAACCCTTCAATAATTCCATTTTATACTCAAAATCCTTTTTAAGGAGAAGAACCCTACACTCATGATAACATGGAACTTTCAAGTGTGGTCCATATTATCCAACTATTTCCACCATAATCTTATATATTTTTTTATCGAAAAACAATAAAATAAATTTCCTTTTTGAAAAGGAATCACTCTACGTATTTCACCATTCAATCTCTTAATTTCTTGTTACAAGAATCTGTGTTGCTTGTTTTCTTTTCATCCTTGACTACACTTGCAGTGGGGTCATATCTTCCTAGAGTCCTTTCACATTTTTCACTCTCTTTCCACTTAAATGACATGATGTTTCAATTAATTCATAACTTTTTTTTTTATTATTATAAGCATTAATTTCTTCAATATATTCCTCAATATCATCATCAAGATCATGAATATCATTCATATATTCTAAATTTTTAGCTTTTTTCTTCACTTGTGCTGCAAGAATCTTATCTTTCAATTCTTAAGGAGTCTTCCTATGATTATAAACATTTCTTGGTAATATCATTTGATGTTTTTTGGATTGATTAATACCATCATTTATCTATATCATGAAAAAAATAAAACGTGACTTCATTTTTATTGTTGATGTATCTTGAGTAATCCACTTCCAATAAATATTTAAATTTTTTCCTTAAGGCTCCACCAATGGTGGAAAAGACTATTCTATTGTAGCATTAGTTGGTGAAATATATGGATGTGAAAATGAATCCTTAATTATATAGAGGTAAAAAAATTTAGAAATTAGGGTTTAAGATACTTTTTTGACACAAATAATAGGGTAAATATAGATGTTTAGATTATTGAGAATATCTCATGATACTTCTTTGTCTTCACATAAAAAAATTTATATACTATCACTTCCTAAAATCATAAAATAAAAACTCCCTTAATAGATGGATACCCTTTAATGAATGGTTATCAATATACTTCATGTAACCATTTGTATTCTTAATCTATTTTCATAATAATGGTATATGGATACTATTTTATCATTCGTTTTCATGCAATAGTATATGTGGGATAATTCTTCTTTCTTCTTTATATAACAAGGTGTGATTGTCTACACTATTTTTTGGAAACAAAAAATCATCATGTGAATGAAAAGGTCTAGGAATAATCAACATGAATTCATGGAACCCATTCAAAAAATATAGAGAATTTCTTTTCTATGTTCTGAAATATCAGTGCTCTCTGATTTGTGTTTAGATCACACTACAAATAAGTGCACATTAGGGAATTTATAGAAAATAACACATACTCAAATCCACTACCTAATCCTTGTATGAGCACCAAATTTCTTCTATGTGAACCACCTCAATATATTATGTGACAACAAAAATCATCTTCAAAATTTGGAAAACATACATTCATTCACACTATCTCAGATCAGACCTCATTTTATTCATGAAAATGAAGTTAAATGACGTATCGATCATATTTGAATCATAAATTTGATAAAATGTTACTCAAATGATCCATATTTTTAATGAGATGTTTCATCTTCAATATACTGGTGAATAGAATCACTGTGATAGATCAAAGTAAAAGATAACTTGCTAGCTCGATTGAACGATGTCGACGGATATCATAGGACAATTATGGTTCTTTGTATATCTTTTAATCTAGATGAATATTAATTTAATGTTTCTCATCCCACATCATTAACTCATTTGGATGTGTGAGTTATTTTATAATAACATGCTATATAGACCCGGAATAAGCAAGTATGGGGTTCACTCCTATTAGCTGATGGAACCAAACCATGATGAAGTCCTTCTTCACCGCCATGCCTCCCTGCATGATGGATCCACTATGCACTTATGCTCTTCCCCATGGGAATGATATGCACATGTAGAACCACTACTACAATTTTGGCTAGCTAGGGGTTGAATTACCAACAAATAAGTGGTTGTGGTTCCCCTTCAGGTTTCCAGTGTGGTTGGATACATTTTAATATAAAGGCCAAAATTCTCAATTCCATGCATTAATACCCACCACAACGAAACTCAAGCATCTTCATGAAATTTCCAAATTTTTTCATGGAAACCTCCAAATACACTAATTATAAATATTTTACACAATGTGTCTTCATTGAAATAAGGATTTGGAATTAAGAACATCACATCAATCATCACATTTAAAACTCATTGAATTTTCATCTTCACAATCTGTTGACAACAATTTCAATTTCAAATTCAACCTTGAAATATTTTTTGGGTTCTTAAATCTGCCCCTTTGAATTTATTGCCAATACCCATTTCATTTCAAAATTAAATGTTATATTATCCCCCTTATTGACACTAAAACCAAAGGTATACGGAATTCTTATCTCGAAAATTCAAATTTTAAGAACATATTATTATCTTTTAACATTTATAGTATTATTTTCTGTAGAGAAGTATATAATCACCCCAAAATTAGAAATTAGAAAAAATAAACCAACTTTAAGTCTACATGAGTCATTATCTAGGTATATAAAAAGAGTGATCAAAATTTCATCAAAGCTGTTAATAAATTTTTATCATATGATTCCAACATTAAGACATTATATTAGGGTTTTTTCAAAATATTTTCCACAAATCTTCTGTATTCAAATTAGCAAACAGATTAAAAATATTCTAGTGAAATAAGGTACTTTCCCTTTTTAGGTTACTTTTTTCATCAAGTAATCAATCTCTCCCTTTTATAATTTATTTTTCATCATGTAAATAAGATAATTCAATAAACATACCTCAATGATGAAAATATTCATTATCTATTTTTTAACATATTCAATTTTCAGATACATACCTCACCAGAACTTCATATTTTCAAAATATATAAACTGAAATAAAGATATATTATGGTTGTTCTTATGTGATTCCCCTCATGCGATTCACTCAATACTTCTTCATTATGATTTAATTTATTCCAAAATAAACTCTAATCATCTTATAAGATTATTTGAAATGTTGCAGAGAGGTACCATGATGATAATAGTCTTCTATGATGGATAACATTCTAATTGTAAGATGTTCATTACTATTATCAAATTTAGTTATCCCCCTGAATACATTCTTCACCATCAATTCCCTACTTGAAGAAACAAACACAATGTATGTATGTGAATAATATGGGTGTTTAATGATCCTAAATTAGAGAAAATGAAATGATAGTTTCTTGTCAACCCAACAATATTCTTAGATGAAAAAGATTTATCTCATTAGCAATCAAAGATGTTTTATTTTCCAGTTCTTACTCCATCTTTATTGCCTCCTCCAACTATTCTGGTCATAAGATCAATAATTGTTTAGTAACATGCTTAGTCTTTGATTTGTTCATAGACTCCTTTTTTACAACAATATTTTTAGCACAATAAGTCACTGATTATTTTCTTATATTCTTCAAAAAAATTTATTGTATAGGTATCCATTTCAGACATTTTTTAATAGAATTTTCAGACATATTATAGCTTTCACGCACATCTTTTTTATTCATCATTTTATCCTTCTTAGGAAACTTATCATTTTTTTCATCAGAGATTTCTTTCACCAAATCAATCATATTATTTATTTTATCTAATGATTATTTATTTGATTCCATATTTCTTTCTTTAGTATTTATGTTCATGTCCAATTCAAAATGTTCTATACTATGACCTTTCATTCCATAATAGAAGCATATTTTCTTTAGTTAGACATTCTTCATATCATTCTTCAAAAAAAAATTGGGAGTTGTTTTTTAATAGCCTTCTTCTTTTCCTTACATATAAAGGATGACCAGTCATATTATTTACATACCTAAATCACTTTTTTTGTGGTCTTATCTTCACATTAACAAATTATTTGTGCAAGATTTTTATATACCAACACTCATCATAATAGTGACCAGTTCTGTTGCGATATTCAAAGACATTTTCAAATTAATCATATCTGTTCTTGAGAGACTGGTTCTTTTTCTGCGAGTTAAGCTTCTTTTGTGTAGAATTTCACTTTTATTTATATTTTATCCCCTAAAATTTTGGAATTATGTAATTTTCATACAATGAAATATAGTGTTAACAATTTATCACTTTATTCCAAAACTTCCAATAGCACCAACAGCAGCCAAAAAGTCTTGATTTATTTTTTTGTGACACATTCTCGCTGTCTTTGACATTTTTTTTCTTTTGGGAAATGCATTTTTTTGTGATTTATTAAAGGAGCAAGAATTATTATACTTATTTACATCCACCTTTCAAGATACAGTGGATTTATGAGAATTTTTATTTACCCATGTTTATCCATATTTTAAAGATTAATCAACAAAGCCATAAAAACAATATTTGTACACACAAATTTATTAGTACAAAGGGTTACCTTATTCAATGATCTTATAGTAGTATTATACTTATATAATCTAAATATATTCTTACCTCTAGGTAGATTATCATCATAAACAAGACTCTCATCAGATGAATTCTTGTCATTACTTCTTTTCTCAACAACTTGGTAAGTATTAGCTTGTGTCTCTTCCATATTTTTGAGTTTCAATTCTAGTTTAAGACATTTTATGTTGATATAAATCTTATCTACTTCCAATGATTTTATGTTTTCTTACCATTGAATCATCCTCTTTTGAATCTCGTCTTCACAGACATGATTTTCCTTTAATAAAAAATATTATGTTCTTTGATTCTTTTCTACTTAACTTCTAGATGAGCATATCTACATTCATATATGTATTATAAATATTCTATAATGCATGGATAAATGTTGTGAAGACCATTTAAAAAAAAATATTTCTCACAAACAATAATTTTTAATTATTCAATAGTTTCAGTATATATTTCATTACAAAGATAGATTGTTTATTTCTTTACTTTTACAATTTTTTTGAGAGTGTTAGTTATGCTATCCTTTTTAACTAGTGATTCTTCTATTGAATTGGCCTATTCTTATAGTTGTAATTATTCATCCTAAAGTCCCTTGAATTATTTGATCATACATGTCACCACTTCTTTGGTAACTTTCTTTAGATTATCTATGGTTTCAGAATTGAACATATATTCATCACATCTTTAACTTGATTCATCAGAATTATAATAAACTAATTTCACTAAAAAGTTACCACTATAAGAGCCTTAATCTAGTAGTTGATCTTAATTTATATTTGAGTTCTTATTTGTCTTATTTTCCACTCTTTTATTTCTATTTTCCAAGTCTTAACTGAGACTTCAACATTTCTAACTTCATGAGTATAGAAAGTCTTTTCCATATTAAGATCTTATGAATTTTATTCAAAATTTAATATTAAATTAATATACTTATAATATAAACAACTAGTCAAGTAAATTAGATCCAAACAGAGGTTTCCTTAACATTGATACCAATTGAATTTCCCAATGGATCATGTAGTCACATTGAGAGGGGGTGACTTAGGTGTGACTTATTTTACTAAATTATTTTATTTTTATTTTATTCTATTATGATTCAAACCTTTATCATCTATTAAGATAAGTGGATCCTATATGTAATGAATAAAGTAAATGAAACGAACCACACAATATTTTTACAAATTTAGGTAGTAATACCTACTCCTTGATGCAACTAATTAGACCCTCCTGTTACAGATTATATACTATAATCTTGTAATCAATTAATTTTTTAAAGAAGTATCTAGTTATATACCCGAGTAGTTGATCCTCTATATGATCCTAGTTATACCCCCCAGTAATCCAACTCTTATTTCTGGGTTGGATAGACCCCCAAACCCTTCAACTGGTTAGACCCCTAGTCTCTCAAACCTCTTCAACTGATGGTTATACCACCCATTCACAAGATCCTTATTCATCTTCAAATGATCTCAACCACTACAAGATGATATTTTGATCTTCCCCCATGATCTCATTAAATCATACATTCTCATGTACCTGTTGAAGTATCTTTAACTTCCAATGAATGAGTTTGTCGATCTTTCTCAATAAAATTTGATCAAATGTGTGTGATTAGTTTCCTCAGTGCAACTCTTCTCAGGATATATTGTTGAAGTTCTAACCTCAGTGACTATTCATTGATCTCAAATTACTAAACTGATCACAGTACACTAAATAGCTTAGATGTGAATGTATTCTGATATAATTCTATGTAATCAGTCTAAACACAATACACACTGATCATGCAATGTATATTCCATGTGCTTCGTGCATATAAAACAAAATTCATGGTCTTCTTTATTTTATGCATGCATTATTTCATGTGCATGAAAATGCACACACTATTTACACCTCCCTTGTAGTGCTTTAGTTCACATACACATTCATAGTTCCTTAAAAATTTAGATAAAATCATGGTATTCTACTTTATATTCACATTATTTCATTCATTAATATCACTTATATAATGAACCTTATTCGTGAAACCCCAATACTTGTGATTCTCTCCTCATTGTTTCTCGTAAAAGAATATCATGTGATTATTTTGTGTCTTCGTGTAATAAAGGTATATGTGATATCCTCCTAAAATAATACATTCAAAAATCATTTCATGCATGGATACAATTTCATGTATGATTCTCATGATATTTCACATAACAGTCAGCCTTCTCAAACTCTTCATGTAAAAATGGTGCGCAAATATTTTTCCCAATCTTTTTTCACACAATAGTATAAACAGGTTAATTTTTATTTCTTATTTTCATAATATAGTGTGATTATATAGATTGGTTCATAGAAACAAAACATCATCACGTGGACATGAAGGTCTAGGAATACTCAGCGTGAATTTAGGGAACCCACTTTGTGAATATAAATTATTTATTGGATTTATTTTGATCTCTCGATGCTCCCATATTTGTGTTTAGATCATAATATAAATTAGTGTACATCGGGGTATTTATATAAAATACCACCAACTCAACTTGAACACCTAATCCTTATATGTGAACTGTCTTTCTTCTACGTGCACAGAATCAATAGCTTATACGACACCAAAAATCATTGTCATCATTTGGAAAACATATAGTCCTTCACATTGTCTTGGATTGGAACTCATAAATTAATTTTCCTAATGTATGGATAATATTTGAATCATCAAGTTTGGGGGACACTCAAAATTATAAGATTTGTCTTGTGGGGGATTATTCACATGAGTCTTCCATCAACAACAATTTTTCTGGAGGAAACAACCAACACAGGAAGCTGCGGGAGAAGTCTTATTTGGTGGGTAGTCAAGGTAGATTAACAGCCAATAGTGAGGAGTTTTCTCATTGGTAGAAGAACTACCCAACAACCAAAGGAAAAACTAGTTTTCATTCCTCTTTATAATGAGATAAAAATCCCATGATTTTTAATGGTTGTGATCCTCCGATGAATTTGATTTAGAGAGAGAATAGACAATTGGACCCCTTCTCCCAAGGATATAGGAAATCTTACCGAACCATGTAAAATCCATGCGTTTTTTCATTTATCCCTTCTCATTTGTGTTTGATTCCATTTCCCCAAACCTCTGCTACCCCAAAAAGGTGGTATCAGAGGAAGGTTTTCCGAAATGGCAGTGGAGTTTTCTGGTGATCAGAAAAAAGAAAGAGTTCAAAAATTTTTGGGGGCTTCATCCGTGAAGAGCTTGATGAGATGATTCCAATGGAATAAGCATCGTAAAAAATAGAGATGAAATGAAGTCGATAGAGCTGGTCAAAGTTTTGGTCAAGACACGGGTTCCACGGTACCCCCTTTCTAGAGAATACAACACTTTTCATGTTAGCACTGACTTTCTAGAAACTTTTTCAGACACTATTCTGATGATACACATAAATGCCACATCAGCGGTCTATCTGGACTATTGAACATATTTTTGCATTATCTCGGCCAATTGGAATCCATTTTTAGCAATTCGGTAGTCTATAATAGCTATTTCAAATATTCTAGACACATTTGTATGGTTAGTTTTACAAAGTTACCACTAAATCAAGTGGTTTCAAAGGAGTTCTACATTAATGGTGGTAATCATGTGTTATTACAACGATGATGGATGGGAAGAGCACTACCAAAATTTGAAATTGAGAAGTTCAATGGTCAGAAAAATTTTAGCTTGTGGAAAAGCACAGTGAAATATATTCTAGTGTAGTAGGGCCTGATTAGATCATTTATTGGAGAAAATCTTGATAGAACCAGTGATGATTATTGGAAAGAGATCTAGATGTAGGTTATCAGCATAATTCGACTATGTCTGGAGAATGATGTAAAGTACCTAGTGTTGGATGAGACCACACCGAAATAGATATGGAGGAATTTGGAGTTGTAGTATATAATATTGTATCCCAACAAAAAATTATTCATAAAGAATAAATTGTACCAGTTTAGAATGGACGAGGGGAAAAATTTAATGGATCACACAAATGAATTCAACCAAATCCTGACATAATTATTGGGGCTTGATTTGAAGGTTGAACATGAAGACAAATAAATTTTGTTTTTGTTATCTCTACTAAGTTAATTTTATGGACTTGTTACTGCATTGCTCATGGGGAAGTAAAAATTGAACCAGAATGAGGTGATGGCATCACTTTAAGATTTAGAGGCATTCCTACAACACATTCAAGTGATAAAATCATGGTGATGTGAGATGATCAACATGGGAAGAGTTGATATCAGAAGACATGAGGTAAAGAATGGAAACCAAAATCAAGGGGATGTGATCCTGTAGAAATCATGTGTTTCTAGTGTGAGAAAAAGGTTCACTATAAAAGTGACTTTGAAGAGTGAAAATAGTACATTGATGGGAAAGATAAAGATGAACAGAAGTTTGTGAACTTCACAGAACCGTCAGGAAATGATGAAGTCTAGATGATAATGGGAATCTCACACTTATATTGAAGAATTAAATAGGGAAAAGTGCAGTGTCATTACTGAAAAAGATATGGTCACATGAAGTGAGAATGAGAAATTTTAAAAAAGAAGAACTAGTGATATCAATATTTAAAGCGTGATGGATGGGTTCTAGATTTATGGATCATGGTACACATATGTACCAAAAGGTGTGTTTCATACTGTCACTAGATGCGAGATTAGGTGAGACTTGGTGATGGGTCAACATGAGAGGTTAGAGAAGTTAGGATGGTGAAATTGAAGACACCCGATGAAGAAATATAAAAACGAGCTGACATAAAATTCATTCTAATGATGATACAAAACTTGTTATAATTATGTAGGCTTGATTTAAAAGGGTACCAGATTTATATAGCGGGTAAAGTGTTGGAAGTCTCACGTGGCAACATAGTGATTCTAAATGGGAAAGAGTCCCTAGGGTTGTATCATTTTATGGGAACCATATTAATCTCAAGATCGATTGAAAATAGTGGAAGTGACACATCATCAGATGATAAGAAGTGTGTTCATTTTTCTAATGATGTTTTTCACACTTGAAAGGAGACTACAGGTCTAGCTTCTACCCTGAATTAGTAGTGAGGGGGTATTTTTGGGGGCCACTCCCAATTATTGGAGTTGTTTTATGGAGAATGACTCATGAGATTATTTTTTCGGTAATAGTTTTTCTAAAGGTAGAAACTAACCCAGGAGGCTGCAGGAGAGATCTTCTTTGGTGGGTAGTCAAGGCAGGCAAGCATCCGATGATGAGGAGTTTTCTCATGGGTACATAAACAACCCATCAACCAAAGGAAAAAAACAGTTTTCATTCCTATTTATAATGGGATAAAAATCCCATGATTTGTAATGGTTGTGATCCTCTAACAAGTTTGATTTATAGAGATAAAATAGAGAATTGTCCTTCTTCTGCCAAAGACATAGTCAATCTTTCCAAACCATGTTAAATCTATGTGTTTTTTCATTTCTCCCTTCTCGTTTGTGTTTGATTCCATTACCACAAACCTCCACTAGCCCCAAATCTAGTCAATCAGATGTTTCTCAAATGATTTGGATTGATAATTGGAGATTGTGTCTTAAATATCCCGATGAGAAAAAGCACTCTTGTGAATCAAGGTAAGAAATAACCTGCTGGCTCGATCGGACATCCTAGATGGATATCATCGGATGACTATGTTTCTTTCCATATATTTTGACACATTTGAATAGTAATCGAACACTACTCATCTCGCATCGATTATTCATTTGGATATTCACTTCATTTTATAACAACAAGTTGTATAGACCTAAATGATATGAGTATGTGGTCCACTCTCATTACTCGCTGTCACTGACCTGTTCCAACATCCTTCTCTTCTACTATTCCACACCACATGGTGGTTCCACTATACACACCTACAACTGCCATGCTATTAGGCTAGAGGTTTCAGTTCCCCTTTAACTTATGAGTGTGTTTGGATACATTTTAATATAGAGGTCAAAATGAAAAATTCCATTCCATAATACTCACCACCCATCCCCTCAAACATCTTCATGTAATTACCAAATTTTCTAATCGTAACCTTCAAATCCACTTCTTCTAAATGTTGTACACAATGTGTCTTCATCAATATAAGGATTTTACATTAATAACATCACATGAATCATCACATTTAAAAGTAATTGACTTTTCTTCTTTACAACCCATTGAAAACAATTTTAATTTCAAATTCAACCTTAAAAGAAATTTGGGTTTTTTAAATGGAGTAGAAAAGAAGGGAAAATGGAAGTTTGGTTTTAATGGGAAGAAGTATGCTAGTTGAGTGTAAAAATTTTATGTTTTTCTGGAGAGAATCTTTCAATACTGTTATAGATGTATAAAACAGATGTTTGTTAAGGCTAGAATTCAACATGATTCAGTGAAATATTTCAATGTTTTTGGAAGTCCCCACTTATTAAAGATCAATAATATGGATCTTGGAAAATATGATGAAAAAGATGAGGATGGAATTTTCAAAGGATATTCACCCAAAGGAAGAAGTTATAAATATTGTAAGAAACATTTACAAAAGTGTGTGAATTCTTATGATGTAAAAGTTGTTGAAGATACAACTTCTTTAACAAAGGTTATTGAGAATATTGTGGAAGAACTACCACAGATCCTAGTAAGGGATGTGTTGTCTTTTAACCACACTCAACAAAAAGTGCTGAAAAAAGGGAGGCCTTTATCAGGGCTAGCTAAAAGCGCTGATAATTTTTAAAAAAAAATATTATTAATTTATATAAAATTACTGTATTTATATTGAAAAATAATGTTTATTTGAATCCATTAAATAAAAAATGCTTGTTTATAATTAATATATATTTTTGTAGTAATGCCAATATATATATATATATAATGTTTAAAAAAAATTATTTCTAAGATTATAATTAAATAAACATATATTTAAATAATTATAAGATTATAATAAATTTCATTAAATAATAAATATATTTATTAGATTTATTAGATTTATTAGATTTATTAGATTTATTAGATTTATTAGATTTATTAGATTTATTAGATTTATTAGATTTATTATATTTATAAATAGATTTTAAATATAAATATATATATATTTATAATTATAAATATATATATATATCCAATGAATTTGGTCAATAACTATATTAATGTGTGAGTATAATTGACGTGCATATATGTTATGTATTCATCATGAATGTTCATTTATATATTACACTCTTCTTATTATTCATGTTTTCCATACATGATGACTCGTTTTTTATTATCCATACTTTACTAGGTATATGATTCATTCATGTTATACTCGTGAATCTATTATGTTCTAAAAAATACATATAAAATTACAATATATATATATTTAAATAATGAATATATTTATTACATTTATAATTATAAAATTTTAATTATATATAAATACATTTTAAATATATTTATTTGTAATTAAATTATAACTATATATATTTAAATAATTATAAAATTATAATAAATAAATCTATTATAATTTTATAAATATATTTATAATTATATACAAATATGTATAAATATATTTATTTCTAGTTACAATTATAACTATAAGTAAGTAAATAAATAAATAAATATATATATATATATATATGTGTGTGTGTGTGTGTGTGTGTAAATAATTATAAAATAATAATAAATATATTTATTATACTTATAAAGTTATAAATATATATAATTAAATTAATATATTATAAATATATACATATATTTATAAATAAATACAAATAATTATAATTCTAATTCTAAATAAACATAGATACATTTAAATAATTATAAATTTATACTAAATATATTAAATATATATATATATATATATAAATATATATAAATAAATACAAATAGTTATAATTATAATTCTAAATAAATATAGATATATTTAAATAATTATAAGATTATAATAAATATTATATATATATATATATAATTATAAATATATTGGTTATAATTTTATAATTATTTAAATACACCCACATATATATAATTACAAATATAAATAAATATATAATTATTATAATTTATAATTACAAATAAATATATATTTATTTATAGTAATAAATATAAGTAAATACTTATTTATCTAAATAATTATAAATTTATAAAAAATATATTTATTATTCTTATATAATGTTATATATAATTAAATAAATATATTTATAAATATATACAAATATTGATAAATAAATACAAATATTTATAATTAGAATTATAATTAATTATAGATATATTTAAATAATTATAAAATTATAATAAATATATTAATTATATATATTAATGAAATTATAAATATAATAATTTTTTTATAATTTTATAATTATTTAAATAAATAAATATATATTTATTTATAGTTATAATTATAAATAAATGTATATTCATTTAAATAATTATAAAACTAGAATAAATATATTTATATATATCTATGATTTTATAAATATATATAATTAATAAATTGATTATATACATTTCTATGATTATAAATATAATAAGTATATTTCTTATAATTTTATCATTATTTATTTAAATCATTATAAAATTATAAGAAATATACTTATTATATTTATAAATATAGTAATATATATAATAAATATATTAATTAAATATATTTTTAAGATTATAGATACAATAAATATATTTATTATAATATTATAATTATTTAAATAAAAATATATATTTATTTATAATTATAACAATAAATAATTTTTTTAAACAACTATAAAATTATAATAAATATATTTATTATATTTATAATTTTATTAATATATATAATTAATATATTTATTATAATTTTAAAAATATAAATAAGTAAATATTTTTATATAGTTATAATTATAAATAAATAAATAAATATATATATATCATATATATATTTTTATAAATATATATAATAATATAAATAAATTATTAACATTATATCTTTATCAAAGCTAAAAAGCACTGATAAAGGCCTGTTTTATCAGCATTTTCTATTTTGGAATTTATAAAACATACCTTTATCAGCACTTTTTAACTAGCACTGATAAAAGCTTCACCATATTTTATAAATGAACCCCAACAGTCCCCTCCTTCTCTTGCAGACCTCAAGCTCTCATAGAAGTTGACCCCTGTGCCACCAACCCCTCCTCTACCCTGAACTCACCTCCACTATCGCCGACCCCTCCTCCGCCATGGACCCTCCTCTACCACAAACGCTCCTCCACTGCGAACCCTCATCCAATATGAACTCATCACTGCCGCGACCCCTCCTTCACCCTGAACTCTCCTCTGCTACAAACCCACCCCTACCGCAAACCTACCTATACAACATGCCGAACCCCACCTTTGTCGCGAACCCCTCTGCGGCCTCCGCTCCCACCGCCGACACCTACCCCTAGGCCACAACTACCAAACCCTACTGCTACCACATGTATGTCATTTTTTCAAAATTATTATGAATTCCTAATATATATAAAGATTTTGGTTTTAAATGTGGTTTGGTATACTCTTAGATTACATTTACCTTCTTAGTATGTTCTAATGTGTGCAACCCAGGTCCCCCAAATACCAGTTTTAGGCCCACCACACTATATGATAGTTCATATTGAGGTTTCATTTGGGGAATTACCTTTGGAACTACATTGTTACTTTTATCTATGGTGAATCTCTAGGGGTAAAAATCAAATATCCCACCTTTGTTACCCTCCAAAGCCCACCCCACCCTGTATTCTAGAAGATTACTACCCCTATAACCTCTTGATCCTCCCTTCCCTAGATCAGTTGTGGTTGGTGAACATCACTTAATATCACATTTCACTCTCACTTTGGTTCAACTGATTTCATGGAATCAATGGATTAGAATTCTATAGATGGATCCATATCCTTCTCTATTATAGAGGGTTAACATTTGTAGTCTTCTCACATTCAATGTTCTTCTCTGATTTTGATGTTTGGGTATGATCATAGTTCGTTAAAGATATTATCAATTGTAATCAACTTGTTTGACCTCTATGGTATGCATAAAACATCAATCATGAACACAAAATCATTTTTAATACATATTTTCATAGATATAGATTTCATATAGATCTTTCATAGGATGATCATAGTTGTAGTTTTTATAGCATTATCCTTCTTTTAGGGACCTTATATTCTTAACAAGGTAAATATTCATCTCAAGAATAATTAATACTTCATCTTCCTAAGCTACCTCACCCATATTATAATACTTATATTCTATAATCAATTTGGAATGTTTTTAGACTTTTTCTATATACCAAAAAATATACTCTCTATATGTAGCACAATATTGTGGATATAATCATAGCATTCCCTCTTGGATTCGGATTCTATTGTTAAACTGAAATTCCCATATTCTTAAGAGTTGTTTCCCATGATTTATCCAAATTTCATTTGATACGTAACTTTTTTATGGTAGTAATATAATTCTTATATTTACATATATAATTCAACTAACAATGTTCATTAGGTCCCACCTTCTTGCGTGTGTCCTCTATTGGGCTTGGATTCTCCTCATGATCAGATTGTGCAATCAATCGAATCACCCAACACATTATCCTTTATGAATCTATTGTTGACAATCAACCTTAACTTATCAATAAATTAAATAAGAAGAATAAATATAAATCTTTTTCCAATAATCCATGATGTATGATCACTCGATAAATTAATAATTACAAAATCAATATTGATACCAAACATAATTGTGTTTCAAGCACCTATGACTCCACTATTTAATCTTGATGACCTCAACATTGATATGTAATTATAAGAGGATTTGATCCCCATTAAATATTAAATATCTCTTTAATGTAATTGGGAGTAATGTCATTTCACAACATAAATTCCTATATCCCATCAATTAATATTGATTATTTGGGGGTTTTCTCAAAAGTATCATATAGTTAATAACATACATGCTTATTTATAGAATTTTTTGGTTTATCTTATATCTTTATATTTTATAAATTCTTGGTTATTTTTTATTCATGTATCTTTTATAAAGCGCCTCTCTTAGGATTTATGTCTTTGTGAAAATTCTTAACTGCCTCTTTTAAAATGATTCAAGTGTTTTGAAATGTTTCTTAAAAAATTTTATGCTTTGAACATACGCATGTTTCGTTTTTAATATCATTAAAATGATTTGAACACTTGGAATGTACCTAGGTCACATGACAACTATTTTTTAACTCACCTGTTTGGCTTTCATAAAGGGGTGTGAATGTTTTTAAATCATATTTAATGCTACTTTAATTTTAACAAGGGGTGTGTGTAGTTTTAAATTAAAATTTGTAAAATATAGAGGGTTTCCTTTCATTTTAAATGATTAAGACTATTGGGTCATGAAGTTTCATTGAATGCTTTAAAATAGGAATTTTCGTTTTGTGAAAGTGTGCTTGGAATTGATTAGGTTACATTAAAAAGGGTGTGTTATTTTAAAGAGGGATTTATGTAAATGGTTGGATTTTTAATTGGATTTAAAATTTAATTTTATAAATAGTTTTCAAAGGAGATCTGAAATGCAGTTTTTCTATAATATTTTAAGTTTATACATTTATAGAATTAGGGAAACTAATACATTATATAGGGAAGACAATTATATTTATAATAACACTAGGGTAATGGTGTGTCACAAACTCTATCCATCCCATAGGATATCCATCATGGACTCACTCTAAAAAAATGTGAATTAATGTTTAATCCAATTGAAACTCATAAACCTACTTTGCATCCAACATCAGCGACATGGTTTAAATTTGGCGGCCCCTTTAATGATATGTATATTTATGATTTTTATCTTAGAGGGATGCGATTGATTATTAATATGAAATGCTTGATGCTTATTCTTGTATTTGAAAATGATCTCTTTCTTATTAGGGTGTTAGAGTTGACAAGTAATTTACTACTTATATTATATTTATTCATGTGTTGATCACTTACTTATTAGTTCTCACTTCTACTTGTTTGGATTCATGGGAACCCTATGAATTATTAAATAGGTCCAGATGTATACTACACTTGTTAGCTCACACACTAGATATTTTCCCTAGTTGTATGGTTTTCTTATTCTATAAGAGTGTCCCTAATGAGAAATGTGAGGGTAAGTTAGGTGTATTTTATATTTTTTTAGGATTCAACATAGGCTGACTATTGGCCTCATTGTAGTGTGATTACAAAATGAAGGAATAATTGAATTCCCTCCATGATTTTTATACATTATAGATAATATAATTGGATCCAAGAAAGGGGTATCTATAGAACAATTATATTTTCATCTAAAGGAGAGAGTGTATGATATGAAATAGTGAAAGGCATATCTAGTTGTATATGTATTTAAATAATTAGAAGGATTATATTTTATTTAGATTTTTTTCCTATTCTAAAGCATATATAATTTAGATTGTTCTAGTATTGGTTTCCATTGAAGTTTTATTTCTAGAAAAAATGTATGTCATGATTATATTTCTTCATGGATATTTAGAGGAATAGATCTACATTGATCAACTGTAAGGTTTCATGATAAATTGAATAGAAGTTTCAATTCGAGTCTCTAATGAAGCTTTTGTGGGATTAAGTAGGCACCAAGATAGTGTAATTGGAATTTTAATGCTTTCATAGTAGAATAAATGTTCATACAGTGTATTGTAAATAATTTATACTATATGAAGGTGTATTATGAGGGGTATTTTTTCAATTTACTTCTTTACATGGAGGAATTTCTCTTAGTTGGACCAATGAAGGAAAGGCCACAAGATATTAAGATTTATTTATCTAGATGATCCCAAATGAAGGACCTTTGATATGGAAATTGGATATTGGGGATAAATATTGAATGAGAATTAAAGTCTATAACATTTTTTTTCCATACCAATTTTTTGTGTATTTATTTTGTTAAATATTTATATTATCAAATAAAATATTATGAACATAGATAATGAATGGATGGATTTCGATCATCTGATAAAAGGGTATGAAGATGGAGTGAAAGAGTTCATCAAGTTTGCAAAATCTCATTCATATGACCCTTCTTAAATCCTTTTTTTGTGTTTATGATTTTGTTATTCAAAACAAATAAGTCCAGAGGACTTGGAATAACACTTGATCTATTAAGGAATAGATCAAAGTTATAAATGTTGGAATAAACATGGGGAAAATGATAATGTTGGGATAACACTATGTTTTATGGATCATCTGATAAGATTAAAAGTGTGGACAATGAAGAAGACCGTATTGAGGATGTGATTATAGATGTGAATGATGATGAAGATCATATTGAGGAAATGACACGTATAGTTCAAGATGAACATTGTGATTGCCCAAAATTGTTGGAGAAGTTATAGAGTTGTGAAAAGACACCCTTGTATGTTTGTTACACTAAATATACAACATTTTCAGCCATACTAAAGATGTATAATTTGAAAGAAGGAAATGGATAGTGTGACACCAATTTTATGGAACTACTTTCTCTCTTGAATGAAATTCTCCCAGGAGATAATGATCTCCTGAGCTGAACATATGATTTTAAATGATACACACTCAATGGGTATGATCTATGAAAGAATACACTCCTGCCCTAATGATTTTATAATGTTTCACAATGACCATAAATCACTTACAAAATTCCTAATGTGTTTTTCTTCTTGATACAAGAATGATGAATCAGGTCCTACAAATTTTTTATTGTACTTTCCAATCATTCCAAGGTTTGACAACTTATATATAAGTGAAGAGACTATGGGAAATTGAAATGTAATGTGGATTAAAGAAATAAATATGGGAAACTACATCACCCAAAAGACTCTCCTCAGTGGAAGAGAATTGATAATGAGTATCTTGAATTTGGAAATGATCCAAGAAACCTTCATCTTTCATTATCTACAGATAGAGTGAATCATTTTGGTATTCAAGGAATCACTCATAGTAGATGGAAAATTATATTGGTAAATTATAACTTTCAATCATGGTTATGAGTGAAACAAAAATAAATGATGTTATCTCTTCTTATATTAGGACCAAAACAACCAGTTAATGATATTTATGTTTTTTTGCCTCCATTGATCAAGGATTTGAAATTATTGTGGTATTCAGGTGTTACATTGTATGATGATAACATAAATGGATATTTCATGTTGATATCCAAGTTGTACTGGATGAAAAAAGACTTTCATGCTTATGAAATTTTTTCAAGATATAGAATTAAACGAACTCAAGGGTGTACCATTTTAAAACAAGGTACACAGTCAATTTGGTTGAAAAATTTATCAAAAACTATGTTCCAAGGACATCACATATTTCTACCATGATGGAATAAGTACCAATATTGGATGACATCATTTGATGTAATTTCCGAAGAACATATAACACTGTATCCACTAATAGTTGATCAAATATTTGAGAAAGTAAAAGATGTTTACACTGTTTTTGGTAAACTATTTTCGAAAAATCTTATGAAAACCGATCGGAAAAAGAGATCATTTTTTTTGAAATAACATACTGGAATTGTTTATAAATCATGTATTTTCTTGATGTTAGGCATGTTTAGAAGAATTTATGTGATAATTTCATCATCACATTGCTAAATTCACCCAGAAAAACAAATGATGGAATTAAGGATAGGTTTGACATGGATTGCATGGGAATACTAAAAGAGTTGGCACTAGTTAAGGGTGAAAAATAAACTCTTCATCCTTTATCTTCTTACACTCTTTATATGAAGGAGATATATCTATTTTTAAACTTATTAAATGTCGTGAAGGTTCGAGAGGGGTATTCATCAAATATGAAGAACATCAGTTCAATAACGATTTAAAGTTAAAGGATCTAAAATCATATGTTTACTATTTTTTGATTCAATATCTAATTCTTATATATTTACATTTCTTTTTTCCCAAGAATGTATTTTATACATTAACCAAGCTCTATTTATTCTTCAAAGCTATATGAAAAAAAGTTATAGACTCGGAAAAATTGCCGACTATGGAAAGAGAAATTTCTGTCATATTATGTAAATTGAAAATATTTTTCCGACCAAAATTATTTGATATAATGGTTCATTTGACGGTTCACTTGGTGATAGAGATTTGAAAATGTGGTTCTATACATTATATATGGATGTACCCAATTGAATAGATATATGAAGATTTTGAAATGGTATGTCAAAAATTGAAGGCGACCAGAAGGTTGTATTGTGGAGTGATATATTGTCGATGAAGCCATTGAATTATATATAAAATTACTATTCAGTGTGGAAAGCATTGGTGTCCTGAAATCTTGTCACACTGAGAAGATTGTGGGTGAAGGAATATCTGGAAGGTATATTGTCACAATAAATATTACGGATTGAGAGTAGGCCCACATTTATATTTTTTATAATAGTTTGGAGGTTTACCCATATGTTGAAACCCAAAAATATATTCTTAGTCATTTGAAGCCATAAATGGATAAATATGGATATAAAATACACATAATAAACAGTTTATAGGATGGTTTTGGAACGATGTTTTTTAGGAGTCAGGTGAAAATCTAGATTCAATTTCAAAATGACTTTGATGGCTATCCAGAAGACTAAGTTTGTATGTATTATCTTACAATGGTTATGTAATTGATGGTTATACATTCTATACAAATGAAAATGATGAAGAAAGAACTATGACAAATAGTGGAGTTACACTTATGGAGGAAGCAATGAATGTTTCTGGTACTAAGGATAGAAATACAATTATATGAATCATTAATACTTTGGCATCATAAAAAAATATGGGAGTTTGATTATACAACATTAAAAGTGACTATTTTTCAATGAAAGTGGGTTGATAATAGGAGTGTTGTTAAAATAAATGAATTGTGATTTTTTAAAGATGATTTTAGTAATGAATGGTATAAAGATGAACTGTTTATAATGGCATCATAGATAGTAAAATTATTTTTTGTTCCATATCCAGAAAACTGAAATTAATCCATTGTTCTATTATCAACCAAAACCATTAAAGGGATAGATGAAAATTAAACTGAGGTTGACCCTTTAATTGGGTGTCATAATTATTTCAAAGTTATCCCAATATATACAACATTTTTTATGTCATAGGAGATCATAATAAGTGTATTTGGATAGTCAATAAAGGGTTCAAATCACTCCAGCCTTTAAAAAAAGAGTTCAATAATCATGTATTTTTTTTGTAATATAAATCATGTTAACTCATGTTATTATCCATTTACTATTGTATTTATGTACTCTAAATGAAATGTAAAACCGCTTCTCTTGATAATGACTTCTGCATGTGCTGGTGGTCCCAATAACGAGGAACAACAAGTCTCTCAACGTTTTGATGCTTTCAGTACAGAGGAGCAAAGACCTTCTGCACGTGATGGTTCTCACAATCCCAAGGCACAATGAGTCTCTCAACCTGATTCTACTATCATTATAGAGGAACAAACCTCGGAATGTGTTGGTTCTCCCATTCATAAGGAACAATAGGTTTATTAACATGGTACTGCTCCTAGTTTAGAGGTACAATGGCCATCTGCACATGCGAATGATACCGCTCTATATGAACATATTGATGACGTTGAATCCTGGGAAATGGCAGGAAATGAAGGATCAACAATGCAGAAAAAATAAGAGCATCATAGTTTAACATTGTTAGAAAAAATCATTAAGGTGAAAGTCAAAGGCATAAAATATGAGGTCAGATTGAATGCATAGGGCTAGCATGTTAACCCTAACAAGGCCATGCTCAGTATTTACATTTGAATTTTCACTTGGAAACACATACCAATTGATTTAGATTCATGGCACCATGTTATGTCAGGGATTAAGACACTAATGTGGGAGGATATTATGGTAACATTATAACATAATTTCTTTATTTTACTAAAAAATAAAATAATGAAACATTGACTTACTCTTCATCATCCATTGCAGAGTGAATTTATAGTATATGAATCCCAAAATAAATATGTATAAATTATTACTGGAAGGATTCGTAGATTATTTCACACAATTAAAACATAAAATTACCTTAAATATGTTGAAGAGAAAATAAACATGCACCCACCACTTATCTAGGAGCACCTGATAACCCAAGAAGCATGGGATGCATTTACTAGTCTTCATGCAGATGTGTCTTTTTAGGTATATTTTGGCTAGTAATATGTTGTTTAAAGATATTTGTATTAATAAATTTGATTGGAAATTTTTTATTTATGAAACAACAACTAAGTGCTGAAAATAGAGAATGAGCAGAAAAACCATTGTACCCCTACTCTAAAGTAATTATGAGGTACACTTCACTTAAAAAAAATGGTAATTATTTTAAATCTACCGTAATACTTTTATGTGGCATGAAACCACACCCTAATTATGTTATTATATTTATATGTAGATTTATGACTCCAAATCCAAATTCACTTCCATCCCATGCCATGTGCTATAGAAGGAGACATGTGTAGATAAAGACAATATACTAATTGATTAAAACACACAAAATTTTTGAGAAACATGTGTAAATATTATATAATATTTTTTTTGATTTAAATAAATATTATATGATAATGATCACTTATTATCCTATATTTTATATCCTATATAGTCATAGTAATCAGAAACACATTTACTAGATGAAAACATACTATCGGTGGCCTTGAAGCAGCTAGACTAGTATGGCCGCGTCGAAGGTGTGGCTTTTGGGGTGACACCCTGAACATATTTTGAGAAAAAAAATTGGTCAATCAATGTGAATTAATAAAACATGTGAGAGAGAAAATATCTACCCTTGAAGGATAATTCCAATGGGAGAGAGAGATAATAGAAACTTTTATGAGTGGATCCAAAAGGAAGAAACAACTCCAAAAAAGCCACCATGTGGAAGTCCCACCCCACACCCAATAGCTATGAGGTGAGAAATTTTCCTCAAAGAGATGTATTTGATGAGGTAATCAATATTTTAGTAAAAGTTTTTATGAAATGTGAATCAGAAAAACCCTGATACGTTTTATGTCCTAATATTCTATAAGGTGATAATGACTAAGATTTATATCTATCAACACCCAACCATCACCTTATAGTGAGGGCTATAGTGTTCAATATCCAAAATGATATGCTACATAATAGACCACTTCTAACAGGTCATGTGAGAGTGTCTATTAGCATATCCCATGAGCCGAGCGCTAATCTACATATTCCAATTCATGAGTACGATATTCATATGATCGAAAAAATGTGGGAACATTAATCACATGGCAATCACATATTGTAAAAAACATGTCGACAAAGAGGTATTAATTTGTAATTTATTTTTCAAGCTAAACCATTAATAATTAAGGAAAAAGATATAGACCAATTAATTTTATTAAATATGGACAAAAGAAAGGTGGTGAAATGAAAAACTGACTCAAGACCATCTAAAGGATCAACCAACCCATCGAAAAGATCTACTAAACGAATTATTACCCCAAACATTATATATTCTCATTTACTATCATTTAAGGTTCATGTGTATAAAAAGGTAAAAATGGTTATAGTCACTTAGTTTATTTCGAATAAAATATATATGCATAGAAATATCAAGACTTCATTGGTGTTGAGAGTGTAAGTGAAACCCAAAACTATGATTGGTTAGGTGGTTCAATTGTAAATGTATACATGAGTTTTCTTTTCATGATTTGATTTTCCAAAAGTTGATATACTGTGTTAATTCTGACTAAATACATTTAATATATTTGGCATGTGTATATATGAAAAAAAAATTGAAGGTATTTTCCCCTAAAAGAAAATTTGTACTCATTATTCCTCATATCACCTCTATAGAACAAGCTAAACTAAATACCAAAAAAAAGGATGAAATAGTGGCAGTTCTGATCATATCATTTGAAAGAAAACTTTCAGATGAAAGAATATATTTAATACCAATGATGAATGGGTAAAACTTTACAATTTAATCCTGTAAAGTATATTTTTATTGGTTTCATTAATTATTCTTTTTTCTATTTTAGGAATCATTGGATGATCATTGTGGTAAATTTGGATACTCCAAATATTTATTTCTTGGATTCAATGCATGGATATCCAACAAAACTTCCACACATGATGGAATTTTTCAATAAGTAATACACTGAATATGATGTTTTTTAAATAAAAATCACGTTATATAATTTAAATTATCTTTTAATAAGGATTCTATTATGATAGGGTGGTGCATCAATATCATGAAAAACAAGGAATGAGTCCATGGGATAAGCATGAAGAAGAATACTAGTTCAACGACTGGAAAAGTATAAGGGTATATATAATAAGGTCTTACTATCCAAACAAATATAAAAACAAATTACTTATTATCCTCAATGTTTTTTTAGTGTTTGAAACAAACCAATGGAAAATATTGTTGTTATTATGTCTGTAAATTTATGAGAGAGATTATATTTCATGAACAAACTAGAATCCCTTAAAAGGGATTTTCAAATATAATTAATATTTTTAAAATAATATTTATTAATAATTTGTGTATTTATATTTTTCTAGTGCTACTATGACTGTCAAAATGACTCATATTCATAAGAGGAAATAAATGTGCTAAAAAATGGGTGGAATACCTAATGGAAGAATGTACACAAATTGGATGAAGATGTGACTTCCATATAAGTAGTTGATTGCTTCATATTATGTATAATTTATTTCTTTTTAGTATTACTCACATAAGAATTTTTTTCTAATATAGGTGGATTTCTTTTTTTTTTGATTCAGGGCGGTTTTTAAGAAACTGATCATACTCTTGAGAGATTAGACTTCGAGGATGAAACTGAGATTATGAAAATAAGAAAATGATTCAAGAATGTATAAAGGTTAATTCCAACTACATATGTGATTAATTAATTTTTTCATCATTTTATCAATAATTTGTAGGTTAATTTCCTTATCATTATTATCTAATACTTTTTGAGTTCTTTTATAGATCTTTTGGGAAGTCATATTTTCCTTTCAAATATCTACAACAAGCCAGAAAAGTGAGAACATGTTGAATGAAAAGTATGAATTCTTAGTTGTTGAATGCAAAGTATGACTTCTCAAAATATCTATAATTAATATTTTCCTGAAAAGTGTACTAATCAGCCACTCCTCAATCTGATACACAGTGTGATTAGTATTAATCAAAGTGTATGTTTTTAGTTTATAATGTTCTTTGATCCTTTAAGATTAATGTCTTCTGAACTACTATTCATTGATTCGTGACTCGTGATTATGATCTATGATATGTAGGCTATGAATTTATAATATTAATATCACCTTCTAACATCATTATGATTATGTTATCCTTATATTATCATTGATATATCACTTTTTTACACTTATTGAGAATCTATGACCACCCTTTCTTATTTCTCATATCCTTAGGTTTTTAATAATGGTTTTATAAATGATATGTCTAAGTAGGTTTCTAGTAAAAAATAACATAATGAGAGACTCTTATGAACTAGTTCTTTGTGTTTTCATGTTTCCAAAAGCACTAGACCGAAACTATTCTGGCACGAATCTTTATGTTATGTAAGGAATACTAATCTACTAAGATGTGATATCTATATGTGAAATGTTCAGGTCAATATAGTTGGTATCAGAGAAACTGACCGACTAAAAACAGTGCAAAAAGAAAAAGTAACTGGTATGACACAAAGTGTGTCTTTTTTATTTAAGATCAACATCAATTTAAGTAAAAAGAACAAGTGACATACTGAAAATTGAAAAAATACATTCGTATTGTTTTGATAATTTAGGAAAATGATTAATGATTCATTTTTGTTGTATAAGAGTCAACTGTACCTCAATACAATGCATGGTGTAACCGGCATGACTCCAAGTGTGTCTTTTTATTTAAAATTGACATTAATTTAAATAAAAAGAACTAGTGACATACTAAAAACCAAGAAAAATATTTCAGATTGTTTTAATACTTTATTAAAATTATCCATGAGTCATTTGTGACATTTAGGAATCAAACACACCTAAATTCTATGCACGATGTGACCAGCATGGCAAAAAGTGTCTATTATTTGTTTAAAATTGACATTTTTAGTTTAAAATGAATCACCCACTAAAAATCAAGAAAAATAAATTCCATTGTATTAATAATTTATGAAAGTGATTCATAAGTCATTTTTCACGTGTATGAAGTAGTATCATGTAACACTGATGCACGATGTGACCAGTATGACCCATAATGCGTGTTTCTAGTTTGAAATGAAATTTTAGTAATAACCCCAACTAGCATATTGAAAACCAAGAAAAAATATTCGTATTGTTTTGATACCCTAGGACAATGATATATAAGTCATTTTTAATGTGTAGTAATCAGTCTCAACTCAATACAATGCATGGTGTGGATGGTATAACTCAAAATGTATCTTTTTATTTAAAATTGACATCAATTTAAGTAAAAACAAAAATTGTCATACTGAAACCCAAGTGAAAGAATTCATATTATTTTTCTATTTTAGGAAAATGATGCATTAGTATTTTTTTAATGTATAGGAGCCAACCACACCTCAATACGATGCATGGTGTGACCAGTATGACTCTATGTGTTTCTTTTTATTAAAAAATGACATTAATTTAAGTAAAATAGAACAAGTGACATATTGGAAACCAATAAAACGAATTATTATTGTTTTGATACTTTATGAAAATGATATATGAGTCATTTTTAAGACTTATGAATCAATAACACCTCAATCTGATGTACGGTGTGACAATTATGACTAAAAGTGATGGTTATCAGTTTGAAATTGAAATTTTAGTTCAAAATGTGTCACTCACTGAAAACCAAGAAAACATACTTTGATTGTCTTGATAATTTAATAAAGAGATTTAGAATTAATTTTTGATGTGTATAAAGTAGTCTTGTATCAAACTGATGAACGATGTGACCAGTATGACTCATTATGTGTGTTTTCTTGTTTGAAATGACATTTTAATAAAAAAGGACAACTGACATACTGAAAATCAATAAAACTCATTCATATTGTTTTTAAACCTTAGTAAAAATATTTTTAAGTAATTTTTGACATGTTATAATCATCCAAACCTCAATACGACCCATGGTGTGGCCGGTATAACTCTAAGTGTCTCTTTTTATTTAAAATTGACATTAATTAAAATAAAAACAACAAGTGACATACTAGAAATTGGTAAAAAACTTGTGGATTGTTTTAATATTTTTGGAAAATGATAAATAATTCATTTTTGACGTGTGGGACTCAGCCACACCTCAATATGAAGCACTGCGTGGTTGGTATAACTTAAAGTCTCTATTTTTATTTAAAATTGACATTAATTTAAGTAAAAATACAAGTGACACAATAAAAACTGAGAAAACGCATTCATATTGTTTTGATACTTTATGAAAATGAACCATGACTCATTTTTACATATAGGAATCAACCCAACCTCAATCCGAATCATGGTGTGACTGGTATGACTAAAAGTGCCCATTATTAGTTTAAAATTGACATTTTATTTAAAAAATGTCTCACTCACTAAAAACAAAGAAAATGCACTTCAAATATCTTGATAATTTAGGAAAGTGATTCATAAGTAATTTTTGACACGTGTAAAGCATTCCCACATAAAAATGATGCACGATGCGACCAATATGACTCATAATGCATGTTTCTATTTTGGAATGACATTTTAGTAAAAAACACAATCGGCATACTGAAAACCAATAAAAAATATTTGGATTGTTTTGATACTATAAGAAAACAATATATATGTCATTTTTGATGTTTACGAATCATCTAAACCTCAATTCGACACATTGTGTGGCCGATATAACTCAATGTGTCTCTTTTTAATTAAAATAGACATCAATTTAAGTAAAAACAACAACTGACATACTGAAAAATAATAAAATGAATTTATATTGTATTTATATTTTAGAAAAATGTTATAATAGTCGGTTTTGATGTGTAGAAGTCAAATAAACATCAATACAATTCATTGTGTGAATGGTATGACTCCAAGTGTGTATTTTTATTTAAAATTGACATTAATTTATGTAAAAAAGAACAAGAGACAAACTGAAAAACCAGCAAACACAGTTGGATTATTTTGATACTTTAATAAATTGATCCATGAGTCATTTTTGACATGTAAGAATCCACCAATCCTCAATCTTATGCACATTGTAACCGATATGAATAAAAGATTTCATTATCATTTTAAAATTGACATTTTAGTACAAAAAATTTCACTAACTTAAAACCAAAAAATGTGCTCAGATTGAATTAACAATTTAGTACTGTGATTCATAAGTCATTTTTGACATTTATGAAGTATTCTCACATCAAAATGATACATAATGTGACTGGTATGACTCATAATGCGTGTTTCTATTTTGAAATGACATTTTAGAAAAAAACACAACATGCATATAGAAAACTATGAAAATGAATTGTGATTGTTTTGATATCTTAGTAAAAAGACCAATAAGTCATTTTTGATGTGTAGGAATCATACTAAACTCAATAAAATGCATGTTGTGGCCGATATAACTCAATGTGTCTCTTTTTATTTAAAATTGACATTAATTTATGTCAAAACGACAAGTGACATACTAAAAACCAAGAAAACGCATTTGGATTGTTTTGATATTTTAGGAAAACGATATATAAGTCATTTTTTAAGTGTAGAACTCATCCTTACCTCAATAAAACGAACAGTGTGTCTGGTATAACTCAAAGTGTCTCTTTTTTTTAAAATTGAAATTAATTTAAGTAAAAACAAAAAGTGAAATACTAAAAACTGAACAAACGCATTCGGATTATTTTAATACTTTATTTAAATGATACATGAGTCATTTATGACTTGAAGGAATAAAAAACCTCAATATAATTCACAGTGTCACCTGTATGACTAATAGTTTCTGTTATCAGTTTAAAATTATCATTTTAGTTTAAAACATGTCACGAACTAAAAACCAAGAAAACATGCTCAGATTGTCTTGATAATTTAGGAAAATGATTCATAATTAATTTTTTATGTGTATGAAGTATTCTCACATCAAACTGATGCACGATGAAACTGGTACGACTCATAATATGTGTTTCCATTTTGAAATGAAATTTTAGTAAAAAAACACAACTGGCATACTAAAAACAAAGCAAACATATTCATATTTTTTTGATACTGTAGAAAAATGATCTATATGTCACTTTTGATATGATGGAATTATCCTAACATCAATACGATGCATGGTGTGGGTGGTATAACTCTAAGTGTCTCTTTTTATATAAAATTAACATCAATTTATGTAAAAACAACAAGAAACATATTTAAATCCAAGAAAATGCATTCATATTGTTTTGATATTTTAAGAAAATGATCCATGACTCATTTTTGATTTGTAGGAATAAACCTCACCTCAATAGGATGCATGGTGTGACCAGTATAACTCCAAATGTGTCTTTTTTATTAAATATTGAAATTTGATTCATGTATTGTTTCATATTAATGATTAATTTATTTTTTTATAGTATTAATAACATAATATTTGTTTTATTATATAGGAAAAATCTTTTTCTCTAGTTGAGATGATTTTTTTGGAAATTGGTACCATGGGTGGACATTTTTGAAAGGGGATCACGAGTGTCAAAAGATGAAACAAAATTGTTTTTAATTTTCTTGTATAATTGTCTATGTAATTATATAAAACATTGTTTGAAATGTATATAGTATTGTTTTTTATATAAAATTGGTGGATATTTTTGTATTTCGAGTGTCGCATTAAATGTGCATAGAATTGTTTGAGATTATAGGTTTTTGTAGGTTTTTTTGGGTGTGCTATTATATTAACAGTATATTACAGCCAACAAGGCCTTTACCAGTACTATTTCGAGTTCTAATAAAGGGGGTCCTTTATTGGTTCTAAAAACAGAATTGATAAAGGGGTTCATTTATTAGCACTTTTTTTATAACTGATAAAGGGGACCCCCCCCCCCCCCACATCATCACTGTGATTAATAGTGCTTTTTAGCACAATTAAAATCCATTTTCACACTTTTAAAAGGCATATATGTAGTAGTGAAGATAAGTTAAATACTTCAAATGAGAATTTAAAAAGTGAAGATGAAAGTGAGCCAAAATAGGTGACTGAAGATTCAGAATAACCGTGTGGTGTGGAAAGTGAAGCAGTAAGAAAATATCTAAAATTTCATACTTTATAGAAATAGGTTAAATTTGAAAATATTATTGGAAATCAAAAAGCTCTAAAATAGAATAGAAGAAATTTTAGATTAGAAAATCAAACATCAATTATTTCATAGGTTGAACCAATTTCAGTTTCAAAGGAAATAAAACATAAATAATGTGTTGATTCTATGAATGAAAAGTTAGATCAGATATGGAGAAATAAAACTTGGGAACTTATTTCATGACCAGCAATAATGAACATTATTATAACAAAATGGGTGTTTAGAAACAATCTGAATAAACCTTGGTAAGTTTTAAAGAACAAATAAAGTTTTTTTTTAAATTTTATTCATAGGTGGAAGGTATGAATTTTTTAGAAAATTTTTCCAACATTGTGAGATTGGAAACTATTATATTGTTCTTGGGAGTGGATACATGTCATTTTTGTAAAGTTTATCAGATGGATGTAATATAAACCTTATTAAATGGATAGATTGCGGTAGAATTTTATATTGAGAAACATTGTGGGTTCCTAATTGAAAAATACAGAAGAAAATTATATAATTTTAATAAATCCTTCTATTGTTTAAAACAATATCCAAGAGCCTAGTACAAAAAATTTGATAGTTATTTGAAAAAGTTGAATTTATCTAAAAGGAAAGTTTATGAAAACTAATATTTGAAGGAGATGAACTTAGGTACATTTATTTTTACTATTTATGTTGTAGACAGAAATTTTATAGGGGGATAGCGAAAAGTCATGTAAATATTTTCCTAAAGAAATGAAGAAACAATTTGAGATTTTAATACTTTAATAAATAACTTTATTCCTGGGTTTACAAGTTTTAAAAAAGTAGAAATATTTTTTTTATCTCAAGAAATTTATGATATGGAATTGTTACAAATGTTTGGCATCGAAGATTAAAAATAAATTTCAACTCCTATTTTTTCGAGATGAAGATTAGTAAAGATGATGTTGTGAAAAGTGTGAATCAAAAAGTCTTTCAAAAAATCATTGGAATTTGGCTCTATCTTATAGCTTCAAGACAATAATTTATTTATCCAATTACCTTATTTTCCAAATATTAGAGAAATCCAAAGGAATCCCATATATGGGCAGTGAAAATAATTTTGAGGTATGTCAAATGAATGAATTCACATGTCTTTTTAAATAAAACAAGTTATTATATGAGATTTCTCAGTCACACTAATGCTGATTGTGTTAGAGATTAAAATGACAGAAAATCAACATCTGGCATAAAATTTTTCTTGTGATAATGTTGTGTGAGTTGGCATAATAAAAAAAATAGTTTAGTAACATTGATTATAGTAGAAGGAGAACATTTTATCACTACCCATGATTATATACGAATGCTTTGGATGAAAGTGTAGAGGTAATATTTAGAAGTGAAATTTTCTACAACATTGAATGTTTTTTTGAAAATAAAAGTTCAATTTATCTTTCAAAAAATCTTTCACAATATTCAAGATCAAAAGACATTGATATAAAATATCACTTAATAAAAGAGAAATTCATTCATGGAGATGTTATGTTGGAATAAATTTCTAAAAAATATAAAATTGATGATTTTCTAACAAAATATATACTAAAAAAGATATTTGTAGAATTGAGGCTATAACTTCATGTTCTTCCTCCACCAAAGACTTCATAAATATAATAAGTAATTCCCCCACTGTACTTTATATTATGTTGAAAAAGGGGGTAGAAATTAATAAATTTATAAAAAATATGACTCTTTTTATAATAAATATTAAGTTGTGGTTATCATAGAATGGGGGAGAGAACAAAAAGGGGAGAGATATAAAAATTGAGAAAAAAGTGAGGGGTATTTAATCTTAACATAGAAAATAATTTCTTATCACTAAGGGTTGAAATTACTTCAAAAAAATTAATTTATCCAATTGTGTTGTGTCAGGACTTACTCTTTGAGAAAGGATATGGTTTGATTAAATTTGAAAATTTTGATTTGTGAAATTTTTTGGGTGATGAATAATTATGTGGTTTAAATGTTTTTAATAAAAGTTTTCAATAAATATAAAAAAGGATATTGAAGATCCTTTATGATATTTTGCAATTTTTTTTGTATTTGTTGAAATCAAACTTTAGTTTAGATTTTTTTTGTAAACAGGTGATAAATTTGTTGAAAGATTTTATAAACAATTTGTCGAGAAATTATGGTATGGATGTTCTATTCTAAATATTGCATAGGAAGTGAGGAAGTTTAGAAATATTCATTAACTTCATTAATAAAATTTACTTACAAAGTCAGACGATGCTATGTTGATCCAAATGTTCCTCAAATCATGAAAAACTTCATGATACAAGGTTTTGATAGAAGGGAGACGAATCCAGACTAAATAATCATTTCTAGACACAAAATTTGTGAAAAATTTTATTATACGTACAAGATGAAGATCACTAGAAAAAGAGATTATAAGAAATCTTGCATTGAAAATTTGATTTAGTTTTCTAGACAAAACTTTCTAGAAAAAGACTTATTAAGTGGATAAAAATTGATCAGATAAATTAGTCACCAAAGAGGGAGTGGTATAAATTTGTTACTAGAATGGGATTCATAAAAAAAATCATGGATGAAGTTTTTTAAGAAAATATTACAATGAAATTTATTGAGTTTTTATATTGGGAAGTGTGCATGAAGAAACCAATCATCCAAAATACAGATCATTGGAAAAACCTAATCAGATAGAAGTTAAAATGTTTTCTATTGAGTTAGTTTAGTTTTTCAAAATGAGAAAAGAAATATAATGTTGAAAAAGAAGTATAAATGAGTATAATCCTTCTCAATTACATAAATACAAATCTATAAAGGATACCAAAGTCTATTGGTAGAATAAATTAATGAAGAAAAGTTCATGTATAAAAATTATTTAGAAGTCGAAAAATTTTATTTGACCATCTTTAATAGGCCAAGAGAAATGAGTAGAGGAGAATGTGTTTTCTAGAAAAATAATTTTTATAAATATTTATGAGTAGATTTTTATTAAAATTTGATTAAATTTATAAGTCTTTATGTTATGATCTATGTTGATGGAGAAATTTCATCAAAAAAACTTTGGTGACGGATTCCATCAGATGAACTTTTTTAAGAAGAAGATGTATCAAGTCAAATCTAAGGAAAAATTTATCATATGAAAAAACATTGGTCCAATGGAAAAACATCCATTAGATAAAAATTTATTAATTTTTGTTAGACAGAGGATGTTTATGAAGAGAATCAAATATAAAGAATTTTAGAAAGGGTGATTGGACAAAGAAAAGTTAGACGGAGAATTTTCTGTTAATTCATTGAAAAAAAATTCATCAAGGTGATGAAAATTCCAATTGAAAAGTTTTTTGATATGACAGATTATACATCAGATGAATAATATGTCGAACAAAATTTTATTATGAATAATATCAATTGAAGAGAAATTGAGGAAGAATGATTAGAAAAAGAATAATCAGATAGAGAATTTGTAATGAATTCATTAGAGAAAACTTCCACATGATAGAGTTTTTCAAAGAAACATTACATAAATTTGTGAAATCCCAAATCATTATGATGTTGTGATGTTTTCAATTGATTTTTTATGTATATGAAATAATAATGTTTTTGAAAGTTCCATGTAATTTCAGGTTAAGGAAATATAAATAAGTCTATGGATAATGGATAAGTAATGAAGCTATAAGAATTTTCACAAAGAACATAGAACACTATAGAAGTGGCTAATTAATTTCAAATATGTTAGATATTTGGTTGTGGAATTTCAGTTATTGGGAAAATAAATTTTGTTTCTTATATTTTATATGTTGGGAAAACCTATATAAAGTTGTGTAAAAAACATTGTACTTAACAATATTAATATGTATAAAAATCTGAATCATTGTAGATCTTGTATCATTATGAGTTTTCAACTGATGATCAATTTTAGTTAGAAGATAATTTATAGATTGAGAAAAGTTTCAATCAGAAGAATAAAAAAAAAGTTTCAGTATAGAGAACCAGATAGAGAGGAATGGATAAATTTTTAGAATAGATTTCTAAGGAGCAGTGTGTTTGTTAGTTGAATAGAATTACGGTTATAAACCAATCCATTTTTTAGTGATGGTCACTAGATATAGTTTTACTAAATGTATAAATAGTGCATCAGATGGAATTTCCAAATAGAGAAAACTTGTAAAACCCTCATTTTTAAATAATTATTTTTTTTATTTATGTATTTTAATTATGTAAAGTTATTGGGTTATGTTTTGAAATGTTTGGAGAAGTTTTGAAAAGTTTTTGGGGATTTTCTGAAAGTTCATGGTTTGATCACGATTAGTAGAAATTTTTCATTCATAAGGCCAAAAGGCATAACCATTATTTTTTTTAATTTTAAGTATATAATGTTATTGGGTTAATTTTGGGAAATTTTGGAGAAGTTTTGACAAGTTTTTGGGGATTTTATGGAGGTGCACGATTTGAGAATAGTTAGAAGAAACCATGAAACACCTCCAAGAATCTGTAAAATGGAAACATAGGACTCTGGGTAGGCAAAACGTTAGGCGCATGGTTTGGAAAAACTGTGTGGCCACCTATATTTCATTTTTTCTCTTTTTATGGTTTCCTGGAGGTGTTTTACAGTTTCTACTAACCATGATCAAACTGTGCACCTCCATAAAATCCCAAAAAACTTGTCCAAAATTCTCCCAACATTCCCAAACATAACCCAATAACTTTATATAGCTAAAATAAATAAATAAATGGCTATACCATTGAGTATTATGAATGAAACTACTGTCTTTATATACTTAAAGGTATTTGTATTATTTTGTGGTGGCGTTTTTGGATGACATATCAATTTATTCAAGGAAAAGGTATGATCATGAGAAACACTTGGAAATAGTGTTGGAAATCTCGCGGGATCATCATTTATATGACAAACATTCAAAGTTTGATTTTTGGATACAATAGGTATGTTTCCTTAGCTATATGATCTCTAAAAAAGGTGTTTCTGTGGATCTAGAAAATACAAAGGCTCTAATATCTTGGAAACTTCCATAGAATGTTTTTGAGATACAAAGTTTCCTTAGCTTAGCTAGTTATTATTGATGTTTTGTTTGTGAATTTTCAGGACTAGATTCACCAATGATATCATTGACAAGGAAAAATGTCCCATTCTAATGGAATGAGAAATGTTAAAAGACTATTCAAGAGCATAAAGTTTTCCATACATCAGTACTGATCTTGATTTTTCTAGAGTCAATACAATGGTACATGGTGTATTGTGATTCTTTGGGATATTGGTTGGGATTTTTTCTCATGTCAGGAGATCATGATATTACTTATGGATCACGGTAGTTATGGTTTCATGATAATAACAACCAACCATATGTTTTGGAGTTAGTTTCTATAATCTGTGCTCTGAAGACATGGAATTATTACCTCTTTGGTGATAAATTTAAGGTGTTTATGGATCATAAGAGCTTGAAACATATTTTCTTATAAAGATATTTGTATCTGAGACAAAGAAGATGGAAAAAGTATCTTCAAATATTTGACTTTGGATTAATATATATACACCGGGTAAAGGAAATGTTTTTGGTGGATGCGTTAATTAGAAATTCATATGGTCATTTGAAAAAATAAGCTTCAGATCAGGGGCGATTGATGTCAGTGATAGCTGACATGCACTTTGATTGTGAAGACCAAGGTAGTTTTGTAGTTTTATTTCCATTTTCATTGGTTCCTAATTTGGTGAAGTTGATTAAAGATGTATATACATATGATTATGAATGTGGGGATATGAGTTTAGAACTCAATGATGGGGAGACCATTGGGGGATAAAAGTTGGATGGGAGTTCATTTTTGTGGTTTCTAGGTCAGATGGTCTTACATTTGGGTTTTCAGGGAAAACTTATTCAAGTTTACCACCATTCAAGATGTGTTATTTATCATATAAAAAAATATATAATGTGTTTAAAGCATAATTTTGGTGGGTTGGAATGAAAATAAAGGTGTTTGATGTTCTTTCTAGATGCTTAACTTGTCATCAGGTTAAGGTAGAGCATCAATGACCAGCAGGTATCTTGCATTGTTTACCCATTCCTATTTGGAAGTGGGAGTAGATAGCATTGGATTTTGTGAAAAGTCTCCCAAGGATAGTTCAAAAACACGATTCTATATGGGTGATAGTATATCAGCTTATAAATTCATCCCATTTCATCCCTATTCATGAATTTCATACAATGGAGGACATGTCTAAAATCTATATTTGAGAAGTGGTAAAGAGGCATGGCATACCAATTTCGATAGTATCAAACCGATATCTGAGGTTTACATCTCATTTCTGAAAATCCATAAAGAAATACCTTTGAACATAATTTATTATAAGTATGGTGTATCATCCTCGGATGGATAGAAAATATAAATGGATGATAAAAACATTGGAATACATTCTTCGAGATTGTGTAACATATTTTTGGGTCTCATGGGAGGAGCATGTACCATTAGTGGATTTATTATATATCAATAGTTATCAGGAATCAATACATATCGATCCTTTCAAATCATTGTATTGGTGCCCTTGTCTTTCTCTACTTTGTTGGGTGAAAACATGTGATACTTCACTAGTTGGACCAATCCTTATCTAAGAAACAACTCCAAAGGATTAGTTGATCAAGTAGAAGATAAAGACTACTCATAGCCATCATAAATCATATGTGGGTCATTGTCAACAGTTTTTTTCATTCTAGTTAAGTGATCATGTGTTATTGAGAATCTCTCCAAGGCTTGGTCATCATTGTTTTGGAAGGTAAGGAATGTTATCTCCTCGATAAATTATCCCTTTTGAGATAATTGAACAGGTTAGTGAGGTGGATTATCGCTTGTATTTTCCACCATGGTTCAATTCACTGCACAATGTGTTTCATATATCCCATTTGAAAGGGTATTATCCTAATCCTAACAATGTGATTCGATGGGATCATGTTGTCCTAGAGCTAGTTGCTTCATTGGATCAATTTCCATTATAGATTGTGGATATGTAAGAGAAATTATTACATAGGAAAAGCATCGGTCCAGTGTGGGTTTTATGGAAACATGGTCAGATTTAGAAAGAAATGTTGGAATAGGAAAATAAATGGTCAAGAAATAGCCTAATCTCTTTGAATAAAATAGTGGTTTTCTACTTTATAAGGATAAAAAATCCAATGGTGGGGAGAATGTAGCACCTTCATTTTCATGTAAGTTACACTTTATTTATGAATTTTAAGTATATAAAGTTATTGGGTTATGTTTGGGAAGGTTTGGAGAAATTTTGACAAGTTTTTTTTGGATTTTCTGTAGTTGAATAGTTATATAATGGTTAGTAGAAACCATTCAACACCTCTAGGAAACCATGAAAATGGAAACAATGGGCTCTAGGTAGGTGCATGGTTAGGCGCACAGTTTGGCCAAACCATGTGGCCACCAAGGAGTAACCATGAAAAGTGGAATAGAGGAGTTTATCATGGTTGGTGCGTGATTTGTCTAACTATGTGATCCAACCATGTGAGGGGTGTATTTGGGTAGTGTTTGGAACTCTATTTGTGCACGGTTTACCTAATAGTGCACCTAAATTGTGCACCATTAAAAAGTAGATCTGAAAATTATGGATCTAATTATGATTTTCTAATAAACCTATATTTTTCCCTAGATAGACCCTAACTTGAATTCCTCTCCCCACAAAGGTTGTATAGACCTTTTCTCTTGATCAAGGAGTAATCTGTTGGTGATTTTTAGTGTGTTGGAGGCTGGATTCCTTGGGAAGTGCTTATTCTTGGTGGTTTTCCTTAGTTTCTTCTTCTTACCACTCTTGGATTCATGAATCTAATCCAATGAGGAAAGATATATGTTTTTAATTCCAATAATTATGATACATAGTTGTGTTTATGATAGGGAAAAATACCTAAGGCGGGTTTTCGAAGATCTAAGCCATTTTTTTGGAGTTCTTGTACCGTTTTTCCTTTTTTCCTAAGTTTGTGAGGTAGGTTTCTTCACTATCAACTCTTATTTATCATAACTAGAAGGATTTATTTCAAATTTATTTAATTTCTTGATTTGAATTGTAATTTTTTTTTGCAAAGCTTGGTAAAAACTCTATTTAGTGATGGTTTGTGAAATGGTGGAAATTGGTCATTGTGAAAAGTGTTTGGTTTAATGATTTTAAAATGATGATTTGAGAATATGACTTTTTTTAATTCATAGAATTGTTTTTGATAGAAATGTTTTCAATAAAAGGGAAGTTTTATTTAAGTCTCTTGAAATGGTTGGTTTGGCATGGTTTTGGCATACACGGGTTGGTGTTAGTTCATGCTTTCAACGTGAACCAGAATAAAGGGCCATGCACATTTGGGGTATAAGGGATGTTACCCTAGATAAGGGGCATATTCCACTAGGGAACAAGGATATTTTCCACTTAGTTACAACTTGGTTGATGTACGAGAAACCAATTATGAGTATGGAACGGTCACTAGAGCATGCATGTGTGGGTGAGTGTGTGAATCCTGGAATGGGTATGTCAAAAAAGAATGTGAAATGGTTTAAATTATTGTTTGTTTTCTTTCCTTGGATACTATTTGGATATATAAAACTAGTTGGTTTGGAATTACTTTAGTTTTAATGTAAATTATTGAAATGGTTTTAAATGGTTTTATATAATTTTTTATATATAAATATGATAACACGTTCTATCCGAATGACACGAGTAGGGTAGTCATTTGGGGAAAACTTACTGAGTTTCATTACTCGCCCTTTTTTAGGCACTTTGGTGTGTTTTCAGATATTGTATATTGGGACACAGTTAAATGAAAAGTATCTTATTTCTTTAGTGATGCATTGTGATAATTTGATCATGGATTGTGGAGTTTGATCTTGGATCATGTGGGGGAAGTGGAGTTGGTGTCTTTGGAATCTTTGAGTTTTTTTGTTTTTCTTTCACTTTATACTTTGATATGGTGATTCATATTATTTTTTATTTTTTAGTTGGTTTTAATTGAGTTGTATACATTGTTCTCATGCATCATTTTTGGGTTGTTTGGTTTTGTATACTAGGTTTGGTTATTTTATTTTATAATGGAAAATCAGCCCCAAATATTTTTGAAGCCCTTGGAATTTATTACTAGCCTTTGGTGTCTTGGGGATGTCACCTAAGGCCTAGTAATATACCACCACCTTTCCAAGACAATGAGTATGTGTGGGATGTTACCAAACCAAATAATCTTTTTAGATGAACCTTTGTGAGATGAATTTACAATGTTTTATTATATATTTTTTGTGTATGATTTTTTAATAATTTTTTAAATAGACTGGAGTCAATATAATCACAACTATTAAGAGAAATAAGGATTCTAATGTGAGTTATCTCAAAGTTATATTAACTTCTTTCTAATAGTGAATTTCCATGGACTAACAAGAGTTGCAATGGAAGGGATGTAAGTCCTCACCATGAGGATGAACCTTATAAATATTTCATGAATTATGTACTTTCTTATCATTGTATACTTGTGATATTGTTATAAAATTTGATGTAAAATAAAACTAATAAGTTTTAGTGGTTAAATTTTGTCAAGATTGAAATTTATAAAAATACAACCACTAATTCAACCCCTATTCTTAGTGGTTCGATGATTCTATGAACTTAAAAGTGATAATATATTTATAAATATTCAAGACCATAAATATACTTGTAATAAAAATTCAAAAGTAGCTGTTCTAAGGAAGAAAATCCAATAGAATACCACTGTACTAAAGATAAATGTTAATGACTTTAAATCCAATAGATCTCTCATTATATTCAATATTTTAATAAGACAAGGAATTAGTAAATTATTCCATAACAATATCCTCCATGGAAACTCTAAATACTATAGACTTAACCCTTTGAAAAATATTCTTTAAGAGGTGACAATTTTAAAGTATATGCTTTATCCATTGATGTGACTATGCTTCCTTGGTGAGGGTCACTGGTGTAGTATTACTACAATAAAATGTGATAGAGTTTATATAGTTTGGCAGCATAGAAAGATCATAAAAAAAGTTTCATATCAACACTACTTATTTATCCACATCATAAGATGTAATATACTCAAAAGTTTATATGGAATCTAGGAAAACTATATTCTTGGAGATCTTCCATCTCATAGATCCTCTATTTAGACAAAAGACATGTAATGGACTTGGATTTTTTAAGGTGGGTAAAAAGTTAATTTCAACATTTTTTTATTTTTTTTAAACAATGAATTTTTTAGGCTGGGTTTTGGAAGATTTTGGTTTTTTATGGAGAGATTTATATGCCTTTTAAGGTGTATAGTTAAATAATGGTTTTAACAAACTATATTGATTCTCCAGAAAACCGTACGACTTGTGGTAGAGGAACATGGAATGGAGCATAAATAAGTTTCATGGTTTATCAAACAATGTAGCCACACCTAAGAAACCATGAAACACGTTCCAATGTCCAAAAGAATGGTTGGCCTAATATTTGAAAAAAAGTGACCAAACCTTGAGGGTACCCAGGAGAGTCTAAAATCCCCACAGGGTTCAGAAAATCGTGAATAAAAACCATGTTCATGTTGATTGATTATCTTAAAATCCTATTTAAAGATCGTTAATTTCCCATTTTGACCCATTATTTCTCCTATATATATCCCTCTCAAATCTAGATACTCTACCGGACTTCCTTAGTATTTTACTCCCATTATAAGATTTATTTAGCTAGATCCAAGTTTATTAATGATTATGAATTAAGGTATGTGGTCCACAAACCACTATTATTAAGGTTTTTTTCTAGATATACCCTTATTACTTTGAGGAAAATCATAATCTTCTATGTTGTGGTCCGATCTATGGATTTTAATGTCATCTAATGACGAATTCATGGATAATTTATTGAATGGTGGTGAGTCTATAGTGTTCGAATACTTCCTTTGATACCATTTTATAATTCCCCAACTCATTTTTTATAAAAAGAAACTGAGTGGAGACGCCTGAAGTCTTCATGTGTTCCTCCCCATACTGAAGAGGATTCCGACTAGCGGTGAGGCTCTAGGGGTGAAATGGGGATACTATACCCTTAGTAATCATAGTCATACTCCATAACATAAATAAAATATAACAACCCAGAATATCATGATGGAAGGTAAATTAACATAATGTAGTAAAAAAAGTCACCAATGTCACACATATAAATAAAAAATACTCTCAATGTGGAAATCCAAACCAGTGTATATAAAGTGTAAGTTGAAAAATAAATAAATGTCATAGAATCATTTTGAGTTCATCCTGGTACCACTACCAACTCTATAATCCATTTCTCAACTATCTACCATGGGCCCCTTTCCCTTTATTAGATATCTAATCAATAAGTATGTGTATTCATTGAGATTCCCATGTAGATTGTGGGTAATAATACCAAGTAGGAAACCAACAACGTGTCTTTAACATGAGTGCACCAGTATAAAATTAATATACCATGATAAATGTAAATGTTCAAGTAGGAATTAAAAAATATATATCGATCATTTTTGTGATAACCAAGATACCATGAGCCCTTGTCAAACCTACTTTTTATTCATTCTAGAAGGATAGTTGTAAAGGATATAATAAGTAACTAATAATTATCCACAAGGTTAGTGAACATGTCTCTTTTCAATTTTAAGGCATCATGTTTGATCGGTCCACAAGGTCATCGCATCCTACATCAATCATGGTTCAGGCCTCAAGATCTCAAAACCTCATATCAGTCACATGTTATACCTCAAGGTTTTCATATCCTTCCGATACATTGGGTTAAGCCACTACGACATCATACCCCCAATGTCACTACCACGGGTCTAGCCTCAAGGTTGCAATGCACCTACCCTATGTTATCAAAGGTATGTATACTTTATTTGACCTAACTTAGAGAATTTTGTGATGACCAGTGAGTGGGATATCAAGGAAAACATATTGGGACTAGATTTGATTGATATTATAGCCATCATAGCCTAGGTAGAAAGCTTGGCTCTCATATGGGAACCCATTATTGGGTCCTCTCCTTTTTCTCCTATTGTCGATCTTTACTAGGATGTCTTTCTAGTTGAATTCTCAGGTATTCCTCCTGAATTCGATGTAGTGTTTGAGATATAACTATTATTGGAATCATAGACTAATTTGATTCCTCATTATTTTAGGTTTCAGATGAGTTGAGTGAGATTAATATTTAGCTTGTTGATCTGGAGTTGAAGGGTTTCATTAGAATGAACACATCTCTATGGGGTGATCCAATGTTGTTTTCCAACAATAAATATGGTAGTCTACATCTCTTTGTATACTACAGAAAGATAAATTAGGTGATGGTAATGAAAATGTGTCCTTTACCTAGGATTGGTGGTCTCTTTGATTAGTTACGAGGATCCTGATGGTTCTCCAAGATTAATCTTTATTTAAGCTACCTTTAGTTGTGGGTCAGAGAGAAGGATATTACTAACAGGGTGTTTAGGAGTAGATATGACCTATATTAGTACCTTATTATTCATTTCAGATTAAAAAATGACCCAGTAGTGTTCATGGATCTAAAGAACATGATATTCCATCCATATCTTGATGCTTTCATCGTGGTCTTTATTTACAATATCCTAATATAATTATGGACTTCTAATTTACGTGCTAGAAACCTTGATACAATGTTTATTATACTCCAAGTGCATTGAATTTATTCTTAGATTTCAAAGTGTAACTTATGGATCTTAGAGATATGTTTCCTTGGTTATGTGATCTCTGATTTAGGAATTTCTATGGAGCTAGAGAAAGTGTAAGCAATGATGTCTTAGGCTCACCCTCAGATTGTTTTTGATATCAGTAGTTTCCTCAAGTTAGTTGGATGATACAGATAGTTCATTCTGGATTTCTCCCACTTAGAAATAGAAATTATGGGGCTTATAGAGAATGGTTTGAGGTTTTAATGGATTTATTAGTGTTATAAGGACTTTCTTGAGCTAAAGAGGAGGTTTAGGATAACTCTTGTTTTTATTATTCTAGAGCTTGGGATTGGTCACAAGGTGAAATGTTATTCCTTGGGTTTTGGGTTAGGAGTTGTGAAAATATAGAGGGATTAGGTAGTTTCTTATTGGTCATGTTAGCTATGACCCCTTGAGTGGAACTACCTGATGCATGACATAGATTTGGAATATTTCATACACACCCGGAAGTGTTGGCAACATTATCTCTCTGAGAAAAGGATTATTGTTTACATAAACCATAAGATCCTATTATATATATATATATATTATCTCAATTGGATATCAATTATAGGTAGCTTCATTGGTAGAGTATCTAAAAACACTTGAATTTGAGATGTCCTATTCTCTGTGTAAATTTAATTTTATTAAAAATTCTCTTGGTAGGAAAACATTGGAAATAAAGGATCTTAGTGAGTGGAAATCGCCAAAATAATGGCCTCTTATGAGTTTTATGGTGGAATGGCTTGTGAATAAATATAAGGATTATAGATTAAAGACTTGTGTACCTATTTCTATCACATATTTATTAGTTAACTAATTAAATAATGGTCAAGAGTTAGATCCCGAGTGTGTGGGGATGCGAGAATGATTAGAAGGTAGTGAACCAGTTACCAGGTGGTTAATATATAATGAGGATGTGATTAGAATGCATGGGAATATTGTAAAGCCAATATCCTTAAGATAGGATTTGGTGATAGACTATCATGCTTCAAAATGAAAAATGCATATAGGCCCAACAATGATGTACCATGGCATTCAACATCAATTCTGGTGTCCTGACATGAAGGGAGACATTGCTAGTTTAATTTCATGATGCCTTACCTAATAGAGGTTAAAGGACAAGAATAAACATCATGGTGGGTTTCTTCAGACAATTCCAGTTACTTTTTATAAGTGGGATGACATGACAATGGAATTCGTGATAGGGTTACCTTGAACCCTAAGGATTTGTGATGTGGTTTGGGTGATAGTTGGTCAGATGATGAATGTTTCTCATTTCTTACTAATCTATGAGACTCATTCCATGAATGAGATGAAAACTATACATACAAGAGATTATAAACCAACATGGGATTTCCTTAAGAATTTTATCTAATGTTGATAATAATTTCATGTTCTGATTCTATCCAGGCTTGTAGAAGCCTTTGGGGACTTATCTGAAATTGAGAATAAAGTATCATCCACAAACTGTTGGTCAATTAGAGAGGAATATCCAAATATTGGAGGATATATTATGGGAATTCATATTGGATTTCATTGGATAATGGGATGATTATCTAGACTTGTTTGAATTCACATAATTTTTTTAGGATTCTATTTAGATGGAACCTTTTGACGCTTTCTATAGTCGACCATGTCGTTCACCACTATGTTGGCTTGAGGTAGGACAAACAGTTGTTTTGGGGTCAATCATGTTACATGAGACCTTTGAGAGAGTGCAACTATTTAAGAAGTGGTTGAACACCACTCAAATATGGAATAATTTTTTTTTCAACTAAAATAGGTGACCCCTGGAGTTCATTGTTAGTGACATGGATTTATTTTTGGTTACTCCTTAGGTAGGGCCTTGATGGTTATGAAAATAAGGAAATATAGCACTGATAAACATCATATCATTCTATATTTCTAAGTACATCAGGATTGTGTCTTAACTTCTAGAAATTTATCCTTATTATCAAGGTTTTCATGATGTGTTTCATATGTCTCAACTCTATAAGTACATGTCCAATCCTACATATGAGATCGATTATGAAGATGTTGATTTGAGGCCTGATGCATCATATATGCAATGCCTGGTGTGGATTGTAGACCAAAGAGGGAAGGTGTTGTTGGGAAAGACAATGCCACTTTTCTAGATCCTATGGAAGCATGTATTATTCAGGATGAATCTTGGGAGGAGTCTAATATTTAGGCTCAGTGTCCTGATTTGTTTGAGCAAGATTCCTAATGATGCTTATCAAGTACAATAAGTCTTTATATGAGAATATTATAATGGAATGATATTTTTCAGGTGAATTAAGAGTTAATTTAATCTTTTTTCAATTGTTTTTTGAACTATTATTTTTTTTTGGATAATTTATGGGGGGTTTTGTTGGTTTTAGAGAGTTTTAAAGGCCTTTTAAGGTTGTATGGTTTTTCTAAACCATGCCGATTTTAAAATAAAGCATGAAAATTGTGGAAGATGCACATCGGGTGGAGTAAGGCAAAAGTAAATGATTTATCAAACTATGCATCCTCACTTGAGAAACTATGTAAATTTTTTTCAGTTTCCAAAATCCTGGTTGGTGCACAATTTAATAAACCATGTGACCACACTTTAATGACCCAAACTTTAATTAATGGAAATTCATCTCGATCTAATTAAATGTCTCATTAGGTAAAAAGGTTATCTAAAATATGAAATTCATTGGTTTTATTTTTTTGGATTTCAAAATACCATTAAAAATTATTACTGTTTCTAATATAGTCATTGAACAGAGATCACATGATTAGTATAAATATAGGGCTTTAACAAATCAAATTTACTTAGAAAAAGGAAGCGATGACCTCATCCAGTAGACTTTCCCCATTTGAAGCCCATTTTTCAGAACTCAGAAAGGAGTTGGCGTCATTGGGATTTTCTCTTGACCAAGCCCAATCTGAGCTTTAACATGTTAAGTTCGAACGGAACCTCCTACGGGATAAGTGGAAGTTGATCGAGATTACCACCCAAGCGATGTTATCTGAGCCACCTGAAAAGTCTGTCACCATCGGACACCTTACCCTTTGGTCTTATGAGGGTGTTATAAGGGGTTATATAACAATACCATAGCACTATGATTATGTGCATTATTTTTGTATATAATAAAGAATATACATTAATTTTATTATTGTTACGTTGTAAATAGTTTTTAAAGCACAAATATTACTTATAGTTAATATTCAATTATGAAATATATTTTTATGAATTAATGGATTTTTTAATTAAATATTATTTTAATAAAATATTATTACCAAATTACAATTTTATCAAATAAAAATGATCGTATAATTTTTAGGAATACAATTGTAATTTTTATTTAAGGTTTGAAAGTCGTTTTTGTCATAACCCATGAATTTTTGATAAATGGCGGTTTTTATTTTAAAATTATAAATTCAAATATTTATAAAATTATTTAGAAAAAATGTATATTATTTTTGGAATTAGGATATCGAAATTATCCAATGGTAATTTTTTCATTATTTTCTGAGACATGTGAATTTTTGGGTAAAAAATTAAATACTTTTAATTATATAATGTGTTTTATGACATCATAATGAACCAATAGAAATGTAATAAAATACTATAAGAGGTATGTTAGGACAATATATTTTTTAACACAAATTTTTTTTATTTTATCGGTATTTGATTTATTTTACAAAGCCTTAGTGGACCCTCAAAGAGTTATAAAACATTTTATCTTTTTTAAAATGATTTCCTTGAGAGTGTGACTCGCCTCCACATAATCAAGCCTAATATATTAAGAAGTTAGTAAATTAGACATATAAAATATTTTTTTTACTCCCCTTTGGTAAAAAACATGGGCAAAAACCATGGGCTGGTTTTTGGTTTTGATTAGTTTAATGTATAGGGTCCAAAACCTAAATAATAAAGAATTCCCTCTCTTTTCCTATTAAATCCACCAAATCTCCCACTTCCTCTTCACTCAATTACCTTGGAGATCGACCAAAATCTGCCCTAATCTCTCTATAATCCTTCCAAGGTTCCCCAGGCTCCCAATACGCCTCTCTCAAGCCCCGCCCAATCCTTTGGGATCACACTTCCATGTAAGGGATTCCTTCCTTTCTCATTTTATCTATGTTTATTAATATTGTTATGACCTTTTATTTTCAATTATAAATGTTGGGATATGATTTAAAACCTCCCCATACATTCCTATTTATGTTTGAATGATGATATATCCCTTTTCTCTCTCATTAATTCCTCCCATGTACACTCGTTACCATGCCAAAATTCCGTAAAGAATTTCACCCTTTTCATTTACATTCAAGCAATTATTTTGTATTATGAATCAAAATTCCATAACTTATGTTGGAAAATGTATATATAATAACCCCTTACTGTCCATTTCATGTACATATTATGAGACACACCTTTCTCTCTCATCAACCATTTTTTTGAATTCGTATGTCATGCCATTACACTGCCGAAATTGCACCGATTTTCCAAGCCAATGTCATTCTGTAGTGAATACCATGCCCATTTATCTATCAAGGGTATTCACATTTATGACCATTTACTTATTGATTATAAAGATTCACTTATTTATTCCACATCCCTTTATCATGGAATAAATGACTATGAACGATTCCATGTTGTATGACCCATGTGAAACACTTATGCGTGAAATGAAATGTTTAGGAAGGGTGCACCCTGATAGTGCTCCAATGCATTGGGTAAAGATTAGTATCATGATAAATCATGTGAAATGAGGGTTTACTCATTCTAATTGAAGTGAAATGAGGTTTTACTTAATCTAATTAAAGTTAAATGATGTTTTAATCATGATAATTCATGTGCAATGAGGGTTTACTCATGATCCATGTCCAATGATCCTTGGCTCATGCTAATACCATGTTTAGTGTTGTTGCAACATTTCTAGGTTTTTATAATCATGATTTATCATTTCTTTATGTTCATGTTTCTTTTATGCTCTGTTGATATGCCAATTTACTAACATGTATTTTATCCTTCATGTTATTTTTTGTTTACTCCCTTAATGGGCTTTATAGCTCACCTTTTTCTTATGCATGCCCTCAGGTTATCCCATTCCATGATAAGTACGAGGGAATGTAGTGGTTATGTAAAGGAAGTTTTCAATAAAGATGTTGTGTTACATGTTTTAAGTCATTATGTAATATTCCAAATCCCCAAAGACACTAGACCTCTCAATCTTCCATGTTGTATCAAGTGAAGAGTTTATGTAATAAATCATGTTTAAGTGTGTAATAAAGTGCAGGGTTGTTATAGTTGGTATCAGAGGACTTGTTTAGTTATTTTTGGGATTTGGATTAGAAAACCCTAGTAAATCCTTAGAGATAAGAATAAGTATAATAAAAACATACCTAAATTTTGGTGAGGGTTTAGTAAGTGTTTTATCAAGAAAATACATCAATGTATGGATACGAGCAGGTAGAGGCGAATCTGACAAAAATGTACCTAGGAGTGAAAAATATGACAATGAGTTTTGGGCTTGACCTAAGGTATCCTGGTACCCGACAATAGACCTTGTTTCACTCTTGGTTGTGAAACTACCTGGGGATATGCTTTGTTAAATTCACAATAATATCATGAACCATTATTAAGGATATTAAAAAAATCCCCCTAAGAATATATGTTGGGAATTATATCATGGATAACATATATTTAATCCTATAAGTTCATAAGTTAAGGAAATAAAAATAATTTATAAGATATCCCTTTGTGTATTTGGATTCCCCTTTAAGTGTTTAATAGTATAAGATACCTATCCCTTAGTCTATATTGGATAAAATAGAACCAGAATAAAAAAGTGAAAGGTATAGTTATCAGACATGGTTCTACGCATTCTTTTGTATCCCAAAAGTTTAGTAGAACAATCCCAACACCACCACAAATCATGGAAGTAAATATGTCGGTGAGTATGGAAAATGGGGAAATCATTTCATCCCATAAATATAACTCCTCCTTAGTCACAATCTGTGGACTTAAATTTCTGCAGAACCTCATCATACTCCCTACGGTGGATTTTATTCAATTCTTGGAATGTATTGGATTTCTGTATATAGAGCCAACATAAATTACCATGAGAGGGAAATCAATCTTCATATGGTGAATCAACCCCTCATTCTATACAAGTGAAAGGAGGAAGATGAATCTTTTTTAGTACCATCATCTAATGTGTGGATATTAATTCCATATGAGCACACATATCTAGCTCAAATGATTGAGTCTAAGGAAGCAACCATCCTTGAAGGCATGCCTATTGTGAGAGAATTAGCTGAAGTGTTTCCTGAGGAATTGCATGGCCTTCCTCCAAGAAGAGATGTTTAATTCTCAATTGAACTTATACCTGGGGAATTTCCAATATCCAAGACTCCATATAGAATGGAAATTGTGGATCTTGAGGAACTGAAGAAGAAACTACATGAAAATATGGATAAAGGGTTTATATGCCCAAGTGCTTCACCATGGGGTGCTACAGTCCTCTTCATCAAGAAGAAGGATGGGTTAAATCACCTTTTCATTGATTATCATGAGCTCAAAAAAATCACGATAATGAACAAGTATCCTATGCCATTAATCTATGAATTTTTTGATTAGATACATGGATCACAATACTTTTCCAAGGTGGATTTTCGGTCGGGATATTACGAAGTAAGGTTGAAGAAGGAGGACATCCCCAAGACTACTTTTTGTACAAGGTACAGGAACTATTAATTCATAATAATTCTATTTGAACTCACTAATGCTCCAACAATCTTCATGGACTTGATGAATAGAGACTTTAGATATTAGCTCGACAAATTTGTGGTAGTGTTTATAGATTATATTCTAATATAATCCAAAACCAAGGAGGATCATGAGGAGAATCTAAGAACTATACTAGAGACCTTGTGAAAAGAGAAGCTCTATAAAAAGTACAACAAGTGTGAGTTCTAGTTGAAGGAGGTCTCATTCTTGGGCCATATCATCACAAGCAATGGGATATTTGTGGATCCCTCTTAGAAGTTGAAATAGAGGGATATCAGAGGCCAACATTGATAATAGATATCTGTATCTTCTTGGGGTTAGTTGGATATTATCACCGATTAGTGAGAAGTTTCTCATGATTGTCCAACCCTCTTACCAATCTAACTCAGAAGAGAGTAAAGTTTTATTAGAGCGATGAATGTGAATAAAGCTTCAAGGAGTTGGAAAGGAGGCTTATCACTACACCCGTTCTCACTTTACCCATAATTGGATAAATTTTTGTGGTATTCAGTGATGCTTCGAAGAAGGGTCTGGGCTATGTGTTGATGAAAAATGACAAACTCAATGGCTATAATTCAAGGCAATTAAAATTTCAGGAGAAAAACTATCTAACACATGATCTGGAGTAGGATGTAGTGATATTTTCTTTAAAAATTTGGTGGTATTATATCTTTGGGGAGAAGTGTGAAATATGTACGAACCACAAAAGTCTCAAGTATATATTCACAAAGAAAGAGTTAAACATGCACTAAAAAATATGGTTAGAGATGATCAAAGACTATGATTGCTCTATCCATTACCACCATAGGAAACTGAAAAAGGTGGAAGATGCTCCAAGTTGAAAGGACCCAAAAATTCTATCATTTATGAGAATTTAAAAGGATTAAATATTCTTAGATTTGATGAATATGGACATGGGAATCATAAATAAGAGAACATCATCAATCCTTTCACAAATTATTGCTCAACAATATCTTTTGGAAATGTTTATGGATGATCAAAAGGATTATGTGAGAATTTAGAAGAAGGTGGAAACTATTAGAAAAGGTAAATCCTCATAGTTCAATGTCAATGAAGAAGGAATTGTGAGATTCGGGACAAGAAAATGTGTTCCATCGAATCTTGAGTTAAAGAAGGAACTTTTTGATAATTCACATAGTTCAAATTTTTCCATTCACCCAGGAAACACAATGATGTATCAAGATCTACAAGATCATTATTGGTGGGATAACATGAAGAAGGAGATCTCTAAGTATACATCAAAGTACCTAGTATGTCAACAAGTGAAGTATGAGAGGTAGAAGTCCAATGCGATGATACAACCATTACCCATACCAGCATGGAAATCAGATAACATCACCATGGACTTTGTCACCCGACTTCCGAAGACATCCAAAGAAAACAATTCTATCTGGGCTGTTGTGGATCATCTTACAAAGACTGCACACTTCATTGAAACTTGGGAGGATTTTTCACTGGATCAACTGGCACATATATACACCAGAGATGTGGTAAGGCTGCATGGAGTACCAATATCGATTGTATCCGATCAAGATCCAAGATTCACCTCTAGGTTTTGGAAGAGTCTTCATTATGCTCTAGATATAGAGATGAACTTTAGTACGACTTATCATCCTCAAATTGATGTCCAATCTGAGAAGACTATCCAAACACTTGAGGACATGTTGAGAGCGTGCTCAATGGACTTCAATAGAGGATGGGATCAACAAATTCTTATTTTTTAGTTCTTATACAATAACATTTTCCAATCAAGAATCCAAATGGGTCCTTATGAAGCCTTATATAGGAAGAGGTGAAGAAAACCAGAATGTTGGGATGAAGTTGGGGAGCGAAAAATTATAGGTCCATAAATGGTATAAGAAATGATGGAGATGGTTAAGACCATCTAGAGGCACATTAAAGATGCTCAGAGTCAACAAAAGAGCTATTCTAATAATCATTGACGAGACCTAGAGTTTGATGTTGGAGACATGGTATTCCTCCACATATCACCATGGAAAAGATTTATGAGATTTGGGAAGAAGGGAAAGTTTAGTCCAAGGTACATCGGCCCTCTTGAGATCCTTTATCACATTGGAGCAGTGGCCTATTGACTAGAACTCCCACCGAACTGATCTCAAGTACATGATTTATTTAATGTATCCCTCTTGAGGAAGTACATACTTGACCCATCACATGTACTCAATCCAGAGGTTGTACCATTGGAGAATGAACTCTCCTATGAAGAGAAGCTAGTGAAGATATTTGATCGTAGAGAAAAATTTATATGAAATAAGAAAATACCCCTCATTAAGGTGTTGTGGAGAAACCAAAAGATTTTAGAAGAAACATGGGAATTGGAGGAAGTGATGAAGCAGAGTTACCCACATCAGTTTTAGTGTGGGAAAAGAAAATTTCATGGGAGAAATTTCTTAAGGGGGAAGATTTTAATGAACCAAACTTTCATTAATGGAATTACTCTTGATATAATTAAATGTCTCATTATTTAAAATGGTTATAAAAAATATGAACTTATATGATTTTATGTTTTTGGATTTCAAAATACCATTATGAATTGTAACTGCTACTAATATAGCCATTGAACAGTGATCACATGATTAATATAAATATAGGTCTTTAACAAATGATATTTACTCAGACAAAGGAAGTGATGACCTCATCTAGTAGACTTTCCCCATACGAAGAACATTTGTTGGAGCTTGGAAAGGAGGTGGCCTCATTGGGATTCGCTCTTGACCAAACCCAAGCTGATATTCAACACATTAAACTCGAACAGAACTGCCTATAGGAGAAGTGGAAGTTGATCGAGATTACCACCCAAGCGATGTTATCCGAGCCACCCTAAGAGTTTGTCACCATTTCACACCTTAATCTTATGTATTATGTGGGTGTTATAAGGGGTTATGTAACAAGGCCTTTTCACTATGATTATGTGAATTATTTTTTATATAATAAAGAATATAACTTCATTTTAAAATTGTTATGTTTTAAATAGTTTTTAAATAAAAAGTAGTATTTTTAGTTGACATTAAATTATGTAATATATTTTAATGAATTGATGTATTTTTGAATTAAAAAACATTTTAATAAAATATTATTACTAAATTACTTTTTTATTAAATATAAATGGTCTTATAATTTATAGGAATACAATTGTAAATTTTATTAAGGCTTGAAAGTCATTTTTGTCAAAACCTATGAATTTTCGATAAATGACGATTTTTATTTTAAAAGAAAAAATTCACATTTTTAGAAAATTATTTAGACAAAATGAATATTGTTTTTGGAATCCAGATGTTGAAATTATCCAAAAATTAATTCTTCATAATTTTCAGAGATAGTTGATTTTTTGGGTAAAAAATTTAATACTATTTAATCATATGACGTGTTTTATGACATCATAATGACTCAATAGTGATGTAATAAAAAATTATTTGTTATATGCTCGGACAATATATGTTTTACCATTAAAATAATGTGATATTAGGTTTATTTGATTTATTTTACAAAGCCTTAGTGGACCCTCCAAGACTTATAAAACATTTTATTTTTTTAAAATGACTTTTCTGATAGTGTGACTCACCTCCACATAAGAAAGCCTAATATTTTAAAAATTTAGGCCATTGTAATTATAAAATATTGTTTTCCACACTCCTTTGGAAAATAACATGGAAAAAATCCATGGTCTGGGATTTGTTTTTGATTAGTTTAATGTATAGGGCCCGAAACCTAAATAATAATGAATTTCCTCTCTTTTCCTATATAAACCCACCCAATATCCCACTTATTCTTCACTAAAATACCTTGGATGTCAACCAAACTATACCCTCCTCTCTCGAGAATCCTCCCAAGGCACCCCCAATCTCCTAATAAGCCTCTCTCAATCCCCTCCCAAGCCTTTGGGATCACACTTCCAAGTAAGGGATTCCTTCCTTTCTCATTTTATCCGAGTTTCTTAATATTGTTATGTCCTTGTTTTCAATTAAAAATGTTGGGGTATGATTTAGAACCTCCCCCATACTTCTCTATTTATGTTTGAATGATGAGATATCCCTTTTATCTCTCATTAATTCCTCCCATGTACACTCGTTACCATGCCAAAATTCTGTAAAGAAGTTATCCCTCCTCATTTACATTCAAGTAATTATTTTGTATTATGAATCCAAATTCCATTACTTATGTTGGGAAATGTATATATATAACCCTAAATATCCATTTATTTTACATATGATAAGACACACCTTTCCCTCTCATCAACCATTTTTATGAATTCTTATGTCATGTCGTTACGCTGCCGAAATTGCACCGATTTTTCAAGCCAATGTCATTATGTAGTGAATACCAAGCCCATTTCTCTATCAAAGGTATTAATTTTTTTAACATTTACTTATTGATTATAAATCTTCATGTATGTATTCCATGTCCCTTTATTGTGTAATAAATGATGATTAATTATTTCATGTTTTATGATCCATGTGGCACACTTATGCATGAAATGAAATGTTTAAGAAAGGTGTGCCCTAATAGCACTCCAATGCATTGGGTAAAGATTAGTATCATGATACATCAAGTGAAATGAGGGTTTAATAATGCTAATTAAATTGAAATAAGAGTTTATTCATGTTAATTCAAGTGCAATGAGGGTTTACTCATGCTAATTCAAATGCAACGAGGGTTTACTCATGCTCTTTTTGCAATGATCCTTAACACATGATAATACCATGTTAAGTGTCGTTACCACATTTCAATGTTGTGATAATCATGGTTTATCATTCTTTTATGTTCTTGTTTCTTTTATGACTCTTTGATATGCCTATTTTCTAACATGTATTGTATTCTTCATGTTATGCCTTGTATAATCCCTTAAAGGGCTTTATAGCTCACCCTTTTATTATGCATATCCTCAGGTTATCCCATGAAATTATAAGTAAAAGGGAATGTAGTGGTCATGTAAAGGAGGTTTTCAATAAAGATTTTGTGTTTCATGTTTTATGTCGTTATGTAATGTTCCTAATCCCCAAATACACTAGACCTCTCGATCTTCCATTTTGTATCAAGTGAAGAGTTTGTGTAATAAATAATGTTTATGTGTGTAATAAAAAGTAGGGTTATTATACGAACTATGTGGGTTCCCAGGAGAGGTAGAAATCCTCCTACTATTGGTTCATGATATGAAAAATCATGTGAGCAAACCATGTTCATGTGGATTAATGATATGAAATTCCTATTTAAGAACCATTAATTTCCCATTTTGACCTATTCTTCCTCCTACAAGGAGACCTATTGAATATAGAGACTCTAGGATCCTACCTAAACATTTTCCTCTCCTTACAAGATCAATTCAAGTTTATCCAAGTGTTTTGATGATCTATAATTATGGTATGTGATCCACGACCCTCCATTATTTGGGTTTCTTTTAGATATACCCTTTTTTCCTTTGAGATGAATCATAGATACAACATAGTGTCCCGATATATGTTTTTTTATTCTATCTAATAATGAATTATTGGATCATTTATAGAACAGTGATGGATCTAGTTTTTTGACGGCCTTCCTTTGATCAATCCAAGATCTAGAGAAGTTAGAGGATTTGGATAGGTATTTTGGTGTTGATCCAATATTTTTGGCTTAGGATATTCCTAAATATTATTTTATAACCTTGATGAGTTTGATATGGAATCAATTCTAGGGATCATTAGTGTATGATATCACTATTGATATAGAAATGGTGAGACTCGAGTATCTCTTATAAATGGGTTTTAGAGGTTTTCATCAACAATTTTGAGGTAGTAAGTTACTTACCATTTTCGGGATCTTATATTCTCTGTTTTCCTTGATGTGACACTTGTGTTGGCATAACTTGTCTGAATGTACTTTATAGTGATCACATATGTGTGTGTGTAGCTCATGCGACCAACATATGATTCTTGATTCCATGAGTATGCTAGCGTATCTTGTGAAAAAAAGATTTATGTTGATCACATGTACCTATATGTTTCTACCAATTATCATGATGACAAGTTATGTTCTGAATTTATATGCTCAAACCTGTCATGTGTAAATACCATGCATTTGGAAGTATTTGTTTCGGTTCTCAGAATAGGTTGATCGTTGGGATGTGGTTATCCATCAGCGGGGGAGTACACACGAAATACATGGATGATGATGATGTAACTGAACATAGGGTAAGGGAATGAAGGCCTTAAGGACAGACCTATGGTAGTGAAAACAAGGGTACAATAGCCTTTTGGACTAGACCAAGGCATAGATAGGATATGATGACCCTGGGTCTTGATCTATGATTGAGATGGGGTTTGATGGTCTTGAGGCCTAACTTGTGACTGAGACGAGATGCGACATACTTATGGCTCGATCTGACTTGATTCCTTGAAATTTTTGACAGACAAGGTCACTATCCTTGTGAAAAAATAATTATTACTTATGACATCCTTTATTAATATCCTTTCAGTATGGAGATGAAGCATGTACATCCGGGTATCGTGGTTTCTTGGTTAGCATAAAAACACTAGACATATGTTTGTTAGTGATTTCTTTCACATTTATATTTATCATGGAATACACCTATTATACTTGTCAACTAATGTTAAGGACACATTGGTGGTGTCTTACTAAGTTTTATTACTCAGAACTAGAATGATAATCTTGATTCTCATGTAGAATTTATGATTATGTATTTAGGTAAGGGAAAGGGTCCCATGGTATACATCTAAGAATTGGGGCATTGAGTTGATAGTAGTATCGGGATAAATTCTAGAGCATCCCACAGTGTTTATTTTTTTACTTAAACTTTATATACATTGGTTTATGTTGCCACATTGGGAGCCTATTTTAATTATATGTGTGACATGTGTAATTTTTTTTTACTATATTATGTTACGTTATCTTATATCATGATATTCTAGGTTGTTGTATTTTATTTTATTTTTATGGTGTAAGGTTATGATTATCAAGGGCATAGTCTCCCCACTGCACCATTATACCCTCACTACTATTTGATATCCTCTTTCATATGGGGATGCATGAATGAGGTTTCTTGGTGTCTCCACTCTAGTGATATTGAGAAAAACCTAGGTTGGGGAATTACAAGTCATGTCTTGACTCTGATATCAGATCATCCTGATGGGTCATGAAACTAGTATATGTATATCCCCTAATTACTATATCCTCATATATTTCATCAAAAAATAGAATATCCATTGTATGACACAAATAATTTAGGATATTTTTTATCACCATAAAATAGTATTCTTTGAGATTTCTTGATATCTTCTTACCTTACTCAAGGAGTAGGATACATCAATCCTAGTATATAGAAATACATATATAAATTATCATATCACCAATGCATAAGTAATACTAGTCATCTTATATTTTCCTTTTATGTCTGATGAAAAGTTTTCTTGGAATTTTTTATGCCATGTGATACTGGAAACAATACTCTCTTATATTTTTCTATACTGGATTGCTTTAGTATCTTGTCAATTTATCTACCCAAAAATAGTTTAATAATCCTCTTAAAAATATCATGAATGGTCTTGATCCCATAATTTAATTTTCCCCCAAATAATTACTTAATTTAGAATCATGTATTCAACCGCATATTTACTAACTATAATTCTGGTATCTCATTTAAAATAAGTAATATGTCATACACTCTTACTAAACCACTTATAGATATAGGAATCACATTTGTTATTTATGAATCCAAATTCCTCTATGGACTCATCAAATTAATATTCAATGGTATGGATACTTAATTCAATCAATAAATGGACCTCTATAACTTTTATACCTTATTTGAATATATTCGATTAAAAAACCCGATTCTATATAAACATATTGCATAAGGTTTCCATTAAGGAATGTTATCTTGACATCCATTCTACAAATATCAAAATCATAGTAAGATTCTATGGAAATTAGAATTATAATGTATTTTGGAATTATAACTGGTGAAAAGGTTTCATTATAGTTTATTCCAGGAAATTTCTTAAACCCTTTAATCACTAGTAATACCTTATAGGTTCTAAATTTATCTCCCATGTCCAGTTTCTTCTTGAAAACCCATTTGAACCCAATGAGATTTACATCAATTAGAGGATCTACCATAGTGTATAATTTTTTCTAATACATGGAATCCATATCAAAATTCATAGACACTTTCTATCTTGTAAATTTTGAGATAATTACTACTTTGGTGTAGGATATTGGCTCATAATTATCATTTAGTAATGAGTCACCATCCTTAGTGACTAGAAAACCAAATCATTGTGGTTATCTAACCTTTCATATGATCCTATGTAGTATTTGTGTCTATAGAATAAATTCTTATATATGGCCTTGTGGAATTTTTACCTATTCCAACTCTTTTATATCTTGAGCATCGGCTTCATCGAAGTAAATCATTCTCTCACTATCACTTTTGAAGATGTCCTCCATCTCTAGAAAGCTGAGACACCAGTAAACCAAAATTATTTTATCTGATGGTTTGTATATATAATATATTTTACTTTCTTCAGGAAATACTATAAAGATAAATTTAGTGACTCAGGGTGATTTTTTTCCTAATGTAGCCTTAATAAATGTTTCACTTCTCCACACTCATATATGTGACAAAAGAAGTTTATTCCCACACCAAAGGCCATATAGAATACTATTTTTTCTTTATATGGAACATTGTTTAGTGTATATTCCACAATCTGTAATGCATATTCCCAGAAGGATAAATGAAGATCTATATAACTCATTATTATCCTCACTATTTTTAGAGAATTTTGGTTCCTCCTTTAATTGAAACTATTCCACTATGGTGTATAAGGGGGAGTGAGTTGAGATAGAATTCCAAAATCCCATAGGTAGTCAATGAACTCTTTTTTAATATATTATCCACGTCAATCTAATCAAGTCTTATTTATATACATACCAACATAATTCTATACTTCAGTATTAATCTCCTTAAATTTCTCAAAGGATTTGTACTTATACCTTATCAAGTAAACATACTAATATCTACTCAAGTAATTAGTGAAAGTTATGAAGTACAGGAATTCCTCTCTAGATTCAACTAAAAAATTCAACACACATCTATTTGTACTGATTCAAAAATCTCTATGGACCATTCACTCTTTCAACAAAATAAATCTTCGGACTTTTTATCTTAAAAAAACATGAAATAAGTCATGTGGTTTTAGTTCAAAAGAATCCAAATAACCATCTTGATATAGATTTTTCAATTACTTCTCATTTACATGGAAATGTTGGTGATCCCAAAACTCGGTGTGATATGATTCATGTAAAATAAATTCATTATCAATTTCCAAAACTTTATCTTCATAATCTATTATATAATGAATATTTTTAAGGTCTTTCTTACCATAAATTTTTTTATCTTTTTAAAATTAGTAGGTTTTATTACCAAACATTAATACAGAGTCATCCATGTCTAAAATAGACACAAATGTATGGTTTTTTTTGTAACACTAGTCATATAATAATTTTTCTTAAATAATAGAATAAACCCCATCAGCAAAGTAAGGTGGGGGTGTATTATAACCAGTGTATCCAATCTTGCTTCATTTGAAGCTTGAAGATCCATCTCACCTTTTGATAACTTTCGGAATCTACCTCGTCCCTATTGTTGGATATAAATTTTTGAACCATGATATCTATCTAATACCCAAATTTTAGATATAATGAGATTTAATTTTATAAAAAATGCACCTTAATCTTTCCCTTTCTCTCACATTGTGTTGTAGTTCTTATTCTAATGGCCCATCATGCCACATAAATTTTTTTTACATCTTCTTCATTTTCCTACCATTAAATTTTCCTATTCTTGGTTAGGTGGAGTATAAAATCCTTAGAATTTGTGTAATATTCCAAATTTTAAAATATAATAAAACACTCTTTTGTTTGAAATTTGTGATTATTTTTGTCTGAAGATGTAATTTTTCAATAAAATTACTTTATAAATGATTTAAAGTCTTTATATAATAGTAAAGGCTTGTTAACCCTTTGAAATATTCTAAGGATTTTTTTATATTTAGTCATAGATTTATCATGGTATTATAGAGCCCATAGAGACTCTTAATTTAAAGAATAAAAATATTAAATATATTATATCACGTGCATGTAGTTTTTCTAAAATAATGGAATATATCTCGAATAGTGTCTTAGATGGGAAATCTAAGACTATCATTAAATTTGGAATGCATGTTTTACCCTAGCCCCAACATAACTTTTATGTGCATCAGGTGTTTGGTTAAATCACTCGTAAGGGTGATTGTTTACCCATTTTCGCTTTAATAAATTTATTAAAAATGAAAAATATACATTTCCAAATAAATTTATCAAATTATTTGAAAATTTTAATTGATAAAATAAATTGGTATCTGAATATTTTATGGGAAGTTATAGATAATAATAACAATTGTATTATTACTATCTGTGTCAAAGAAAAAAATGAAAATTTAAATGCATAATTTATAATTGTGCTATGATAGAAATATTAGTTGGGTGAATATTTTCATTGGTATTAAATGTAATAATGGTGTTATTAATTCTTGTACTAAATAAATGAAATTATGTGTGACTAATAAAATGTATTTACAATTATCTGTTTTTAATGGAAGTTTTTTTAGATATTTATGGTGGTATTGATGGAGGTTAAATAATAATAATAAAATTTATTGTTATTATTATTATTATTGATTTTGTAAAATAATATTGGTGTGTATATGTGGGTGTGTGTATATATATAATGTGTACATGTATGGGTTAAATATATAAATATATATATGTATGTATGATTGTGTGTGTGTGTGTGTGTATGGGTGTATATATGTATATAAAAGTGTGTATATATATATAATGCGTGTATATATATACAGATTACTTTTAATATATATAATTAATGGATTAAATATGTTTTTAGAGGTTTTACAAAAATGCATGAAGTGTTATAGGGCCACACATCGGTTTATGATTAGATAGAAATAAATAAAGTGAAATAAATAGATGATAAAATAAATGATGTAAATAATGGAAATAAAAATAAAAAAGAAAATTAATAAAAATTGCAGTAAGGGGGAACCACATAGAGAAAGTGGGGAGTAGTTACGGTTTTGTGTGTAATTCATGATGAGGGAGGGGAAATAATAAATGACGAATTGAAAAAAATAAAAAAAATTATTAAAAAAATTATAAAATGTTGGAATGGGGTGGCTACTAAAACATACATGAGGAATTACCCCATCTACTCACACCTCTCTCTGTCTCACTCTTACTCTATATTATATTTTTTATTTTATTTAATTATTTATTATGAACTTATCTCTTTGATGTCTTCTTTGATATTTATTGGATTGACACATCATCGGTAGAGTTGAGTTTATCTCAATGAGCATAATTTAAATCTTGATTTTCTTTTTGATGGAAGTGAGGCATTTTTTTAAAATTTAATTTAATATTTTCTCACTTTTTTAAATATTTAAGATAGAGATAATTCTAAATAATATCAAGTTGAGAATGGTTCTAGGATTTTGTGGTGCAATTGAACTTAGAAATCAACCCTTGTCATAAAATCATTATTCCACTTAAGGTTGGAATTTACTTACTTTTTGGGATCTTGTTACACTTGTTACCATGTAATAACACTTGTTCTAGGCATGATTGACTATGATTTCATGTGGATGTGTTCATAACTAGTGAGAGCCTTATGTGTTACCTGATGCCAAATGTATGTTCATATCTTTTCATCATGTTTAACGATGATCACATGTATTGTATGTTGCTACCTTTATTCATGATTATATTTTATGATTACTTGTTTTTTCTATCCAGTTATGCATGCCTTTATAGGTATTGTTCTTGGTGCACAATGTAGGTGGAACATCATGAAATGTTTATCCCTTAGAGGGGAGTGCGCACGATTTTTGACAACGAAGATAATGGAACGAAGAACAAGGTGGGGATATGAAGATGCCTCATAGATTTCATGTGATACACTCGATGTCTAGAAGATACTAATGGGCATGTTACTCAATTCCAAACAGTTTCTGAGTAGAATGATTACTCGATTCCAAGTGGATGTTAAAGACATGACTCACTTGATGCCTAGTGGATGTCAAGTTGTATATACATATGATTTTGAGAAACATGATTACTATTGGATTCTATGAACATGAATCACATGATTCTTAGAGGATGTCAAATGGTATGTCTTATAGTATTATGAATAGTTCATTATTAATTTTTTGATACATTGATGTTCCTTCGAACATGGATCCGAAGTAGATATGGTTGAGGATCATAGTGTATTGGTTAGAACTTGAGTTCTCTATTTTTGATTCTTGTGTTCATTTCTCTTTTATTATCTATTTTTGGTTGACACTTGTTTACTTGAGCACACATATGATGAGGATGCATTGGTGATTTCCCACTAAGTCTTGTACTTACACCCTACTTGGGCATTTCTGTTCAATTTTAGATTTCATGACTAGAGATTAAAATAAGGGGAAGTTCCCTATATGGTGGATGGTTGAGAATATGAATATGAAGAAAGTGGTAGATCCAGGAAAACTCTGAAGGACTCCTCTGTTTATTTATTTATTATGCATTTCCACCTTTACTTGGTTTAGCATGTCACTTTAAAAGCCCATTTATTTTTCCTTTCATGACATGTATTCCATCTATTGTTTCCACATTATTACTATGAATATATTTATTATATTTATTTTTATTATTTTTCCTATGACATGATACTGATGGAATAGTCTCCACACTGATGAAATTAGACCCTTGCTGCTAGTCGACATCCTCCTTCATACAAGGAGTTGTGCATGAGGTCATGTACCACCTCAAACCATGTTGGAATGGGGATACACCTAAAATGTATAGGAGGAATTACTATGAACTACTAACACCTATATCCCTCACACCTATCTCTCTCTCTTCTGATATTTTATATTTTTTATTATTTATCATGAGATTCTCTCCTCAATATATTCTCTAATGTTGATCAGATTGTCATACGGTTGGTATCATTGGGTTTGTCTTATTGAGCAAAATTTATATCATATGTTTTTTTAAAGGTGGATATGTATTTTATTCAGATATAATTTAATATTATTTTCACTTTTTAAATATCGAAGATGGTGATAATTCTAAATCATGTTGAATTAGGAATGGATCTAAGATTCAGTGGTACAATTGAAAGAAAACATCATCCCTTATCATCAAATCATTATCGCAACTATGTTATAATGTTCCTTATATTTTTGTCTCTTATTTACACTTTTTAACTTTTTATATCACGTGTGTTGGCCATGCTTGATTATAATCGCATGTGGGAGTGTGTGTGGATCATGATAACCTTATGTGTTACTTGATTATATGTGTACATTTTTATATTTTCATTAATATTTAATGATTATCACAAGTATTTCATTTTTCTACCTTTATTCATGATGATATGATATTATTTTATGTTTTACCATGTTATGTGTGACTTTGGAGGTATTTTTCATGGTTCCCAAAATAGGTGAACCATCATGACATGTCTGTCCCTTAGAGGGGGAGTGCCCAAGATTTTTGACAATGATGACGAAGGAAAAAATCACAAGGTAGGGATATGATGATGCCTCATGTATGTCATGTGACACACTCAATAACTAGCAGATTCCGAGGAGCATGTTACCCAAGGCCTAGTGAATATCAAGTAGTAAGGTCATTTGATGTCTAGTGGATGTCGAGGACATGAATCACTTATTTCTTAGTGGATGTCGAGTTGTACATACACACGATGCCGAGAACATGATTCACATGATAATCAAAGGATTATGAGTAGTGTTTTTTATAGACTTACGGATAGTTCATGATTACCTTATTTATATATTGATGTTCCTTCTGGAATAGAGCTAAAGCAGTTTTGGCTGGGGTGCATTGTGACTTAGTTAGCACATGGGGGATCAGTTTTGGATTGTTGTGTTTATTGAACATTTAATGTCTATTTATAGAATACACTTGTTTTCTTGAGAAAAATTATATTGAGGATACATTGGTGGTGTCCTACTGAGTCTTGTACTCAAACCCTAATAAGGAATTTTGATGTGCTTATAGATTTCATGGCTAGAGATCTGGTGAAGGAAAGGGTCCCTATGGTGGATAGATAAGCAAAAGAGTATTAATCTAGTGATGGACTCGGATGAACTATAGAGTTATTTTATATGTATTTATATGTTGATTTTTTTACTTGGTTTGGATTTCCACATTGGGAGACTATTTATTTTTCCTTGTATGAAATGTATGTCATATCTTTTTTCTGTATTATTACTTTGAAAAAATTTTGCGATATGGTTTATTATTATATTTTTCTTATGACATGATACTGAGGGTATTGTTTCCCTATTAATAGAAATACACTCTTGCTACTAGTGGTAGCCTGTTACATACTGGGAGGCATGATTAGGTCATGTAATACCTCTAACCACATTGGAATGGGGAGGTGCCTAAAACTTACAGGAGGAATTCATCCCATCTACTCACACCACTCGTCCTCACACCACTCTCCCTCACACCTCTCTGTTTATCTCTCTTCCTCTCTCTTATAATTTTTATTTTGTTTTTTTATTTATTGTGAACATTTCTCATCGATATGTACTTTGATACTGATCGAATAGATGTGTATTCAGTACCATTGGGTACATCTTGATAAGTATAATTTAAAACCAATGTTTGTTTTTGAAGGCAATGAGATATTTTATTCAGATATAATTTAATCATTTTCACTTTCGAGATATCAAATATGATGATAATTATGAATTATATCAAACTGGGAATGGTTCTAGGATTCGATGATGAAATTGAACTCTAATGTGAACCCTTATCGTTAAATCAATGTTTAACCAATGATAGGAATTTTCTAACATTTTTGGGATATAGCTCAAAATTATTACCATGTTATAGAACGCGTGCTATTTATTCTTGATTATAATATCATATGGTTGTGTTCATAGACCTTGAGAGACATATGTGTTACCTAATTCCATGTGCACGTTCGTATAGTGTCATTCTTGATTGATGATGATCACATGTATTTTATGTTGTTATCTTTATTCATGATTATATGTTTTGGTTTCTTGTATGTTTTACCAGTTATGTGTTTATTTTGAGGTATTTTTCTTGGTTACAAAAGTAGGTGGTCCATTTTGACATGTTTATCCCTTATAGGATTAGTCACAGGATTTACAACAATAGTGATGATGGACCAAATAACAGGGTATGGATACAATGATTCCTTGTGGATGTCATATGATAGACTTGATACTTGGAAGATGCCAAGGAGGATGGTACTCGAGGACTATTAGATGTCGAGGATCATGATCACTCAATTCCAAGTGGATGTAGAGAGATAGATTAACTTGATTCCTAGTGAATAGAAAATTTTACGTACACATGATACCAAGAAGCAGTATTACTAGTATATTATGAGAACATAACTCACATGATGCTCAAAGGATGTCAGGTAGTATGTGTTATAACCTTGTGGCTAGTCCATGATTAATTTTTTGACACATTGATGTTCTTTATAGTATGGAACCTAAGAAGGTATGGTCGGGGATTATGGTGTAATGGGTAGCACACTTGTTCCAAATTTGGGATTATTATGTTTCTTGTGATTTCATTTTCTATTTTTGGTAGATAATTATTTACTTAATATCATTTATATTGAGGAGGAATTAGTGGTGTCCTACTAAGTCTTGTACTCACACCTTACGTGAGAATTTTTGTGTGCTTGTATATTTTATGACTTGTGATCTAGTGAATGGAAAGGTCCCTATAGTGGATGGATAGACAAAGGAGTACAGAGCTGGTGGTAGACTGGGATGAAATATGGAGCACCCCACTATTTATTTATTTATTTGTCTACTTTTTCCTTTACTTGGTTTGGATTTCCACTTCAGGAGCCTATTTAGTTTTCCTTTTATGAAATTTATACCATATATTGTTTCCACTTTATTACTCTGATTATATTTTTTATATTGTTTATTATAATAATTTTCCTATGGAGTGATACTAAGGGTATAGTTTCCCCACTAATGGACTTAGACACTCAATTTTAGTCTACAACCAGTTATCTATGAGGAAGTGTGCATGAGGTCATGTAATACCCCAACATATGCTGGAATGGGGAGGAACTTAAAACATACAAGAGGAATTCATCCAGGCCACTGACATCTCTCCCCCTCACGCCCCTCTCTCTCTTTCTTCCTCCCTTATATTTTTTATTTTATTTTATTATTTATTCTGAACTTTTCTATTTTATATCTTCTTCAATAATGATCAAATTTACAATCCATTGGTACCATCATGTTCATCTTAATGAGTAAAATTTAAATCCTAATTTTTTTTGAAGAGGTGAGGTATTTTATTTATATATAATTTAATCTTTTTTTCACTTTTTATATATTGAAAATTATGATAATTATAAATCATGTTGAATAGATAATTATTATAGGATTTGGTGGTGAAATTGACCTTGAATGTCATACCTTACCACCAAATCATTTTTTCCCCTAATGTAGGAATTTACTTTCCTTTTTGGACTCTTGTCTACTCTTTTTACAATATTATAGCACTTATGTTGGTTGTTCTTGATTATAATCACATGTGGGTGTGTGTGTGTGTAGCCCATGAGAGCCTTATGTGTTACTTGATTCCATGTGTATGTTTAGAGCTTGTCATTCACGTTTGATGATGATGACATGTATTGAATGTTTCTACCTTTATGCCTGCTGATATGCTATTCTTGCTTGTATGTTCTACCCTATTTTATGTGGATTTGGGGGAATTTTTCTTCTTACCTGAAGTAGGTGGACCATCATTAAATGCTTATCCCATAGAGGGGCAGTGTGCAGAATTTCCAACAATGGTGATTATGGGACGAAGCACAAGAATGGGATATGAAGATGCCTCATGGATGCCTAGTGATACACTCCATTCATAACAGATACCAAAGAGGATGTTACTCGAGTCCTAGTGGATGTCAGGTAGCACGATCACTTGATACCTGGTGGATGATGAGGACATATGAAATCTTGAGACCTGTAATCCCAGATTAAATTAAAAAAATGATATATATTTTTTTTATAAAAATTAACTGAAAAATATACAATCCTTTACAAACCCAAAGATCATTTCTGGTATAGGTTTTGGAGGATTTGGAAAATTTCTTACAATAAATATAAGTTTACATGATTTATATATTATATAGTTTTTTGGATTCACTCACTCTAGCACATTAAAATGAAACCACCTTGAAACTTCAAAAGATCCATTGAAAAACATATCAAAATGTAGGGTGAGCATAAAATTCCCAGTAATGGGTTTTAAAAATTGGGGAAAATATTTTTATAAACACTATTTAAAACACTTTGAAAATAATTTTATTTTATATAAAATATAAATCATTTGATTTAATACATATTTTACCCAATTAATAATCTAGTATTTCCATGAAAAATCTATAGGAAGATACATTTTAAAAACTATTAAAAGATATAACATTTTTGAAAACCTGTTAAATTTCCAAATAAGTAACCTTATAAATACACTTGGACATATCCCTTAAAAATAAATTTCAAATAATAACTTGTTATGGATTAAAATGATACTTATAAAACCTTAATAAATCCATGAGGTCACCAGCAGTATCACCTTTGGGAAAATGTTACCACAAGTCCTTGGGTTCACTACCCATTCCTAATCATCTCATTTGATACCCAAGTGCCATGTTTTATTTTCATAAACATTTTTTCAGTCATTCCTTTATCATTTATAATCCATTAAAAAACTCTCAAAAACTCTAATTATTTGTATTTCTTTCAAGATATAAAATAAATAAGTTTTATCATAAGTTTCCTTAAGTAAAAATACCTTTAAATAATTATATACATTCAGAGGCGGCATTTATAAAATCTACTTGAAAATTTAACTTAAACAAATGATTCAATAATCTTTCATGGATTGTTAATAAAAACTATAGTAAATGGTCATTCCTATAATTATGAATAACTTCCAAAAGTTTTAAAGAACATTTTATACATGAAATGATAACCTTAAAACCCACTAGGAATTTATAAATAAAACTCTTGAAATAATATCTATTAGAAAAATGTATTTTAAGATTTAAATAAAACAATTCTCCCCATAATTACGGTTTTTATAAAAATATAAACATAAGTTGTTTTAATCATAACATAGGAATTTTAAGATAAAATTCCCATATAAAAGGATTTTTCTAGAAATGGATTTTTCATAATAATTTGAAAACATAATTTTCTTTAATAATTATAAATCAACTTGTGAGTATAATATTTACACATAAAATCATAATTTAAAACATGGAAAAATGAAAATTAAAAATTTTCTTTTACATGAATAGGGTTTTTAAACAAAACAGAAATGGTGATGAAAACCATTTTCTCCCCCATATAGACTGGTTTTAGAAAATAATCTTCTTTATATTGAGGAGTTTTTTCAAAAGAACCTGTATAAAATCATTATGTTTAGTAAAATAGTTTTTATCTTGGGCTATGACAATTAACTTTAAAATAGAATTTTTGAAAACAGGAATTTCCCTTATAGAAAAAGGGTTTTGAAATAAAAATAAATCATCCTTACATAAAAGAATTGTTTTTAAAATAATAATTAATTTATTGTGAAAATAATTTCCTTATATAAAATAGACAAATCCCTTAACTTATGAATTTATTGATTAAGATACATCTTAAGAGATCATAGGTAGTGGTATTTTCTATCCACATCGAGTGTAGAAATAAGAAGATGGAATGAGAAAATAAACCAATGGAGAGTGAGATAGAGAGAGAGAGAGATTGGGAAATTGGGTTTCTAGGTGAGAAACTCCTGAAGGAATCTCTATATATATAGCCATATCCCATTGTGTGTATATATATATATATTAATGGGAGAATCTTCGAGTATACTGATTTTACATTGATTTTTATATCAATGTATATATATGTATATATATTCTTAGATTCAGATTTATGAATTTTTTGTATTGTTTTAAAAATGGTTGCTTGTATATCTACATGAGATTCAGATACAAAAAATTCAGTCTTATAAAGAAAGAAAAATTAATTAGATGAGGATATTTATCCACTATGTACATACAAAAATGGAAAAATATTGTGTGTGTGTGTGTATATATCTACCTCATCACAGCTTCTAGTGAAAGAAATAGAGGAAGATGACACACATGGAAAATCCACCAGAATCTTCATCGATAAAAAGATTTTAATGTGATGTATAATTATATTTATATATAACTAATTTTAAATTAATTTTTTGAGGACTATCTATTAATATTTCTTGAAAAAGGCAAAGCTTCTAGTATTTTTTTACATTACAAAAATAAAATGGTTCATGTTTGATAGGATCATCCCATAATAAAATCATGATTAATGTTTGAGCTCTAATTTTTTGGATTGAGGAAAGAATAGTAAAATGGGCATCATTGAATAATTTATTCTGAGAGGTATGTGTGTGAAGTGAATCTTCAATATTTTTTTTATTTGAAGGACCACTAGATCTTTGTCGAATGAGGACAATTGTGGTGACTTAGGGTGGTGTCGAACTTGGTAGAATGCTCAATGTGGTGGAAGAAAGCGTCGATAGGAGAAAATAAATGACGTAGAGGTTTTAAAAATCATCATGAGGAAAAATAAAATACCCATGGAGATTAGGCGGCTAAGATAAAATGGATCAGATGACTGATGTTATATGTGGATGTTTTAAATACAAGTGAATAGTGACCTAAATTCTACATCCCAGGTCGGTTTTTTTTCTTGGGTGTGCTTTTGTATTTATAAAAACTACTTATATAACCACAGTGTGTCATGGAAACGTGGGATTAGAACCCTCATACACCACTTCCCACACATGGGTTGTGCTTCTCATGCCATGTTCTCGCCCGAGCATGTGTATGCAGGTGCTATGCACCTATCCTACCCCATTGTAAGGTGCTCAGTCCTCCTCTACCACCATGCGGTTGAGCAAGGTTGACCTCACTCTTGTGGTTGACTCATAGGGTCCCACATGTGTGGTTGAGGGGTCTACTGGTTGGCCTAATGGCTGCCTAATTTTTTTATATAAAATAAAATTTTGAATTACCATAAATTATCTATAATAAACACACACACACACATAGATATATATATTCAGTGTGTTTTTAATTTTTAAGGCACCTTAATATTTTTTACACTTGTATGTCATAATATCAAATATGTATCTTTGAATATTTAGATATTACATGTTTTCACACTATTTATATTCTAAAAATATAAACATAATACTTTAACTAGGGTTATAGATGATATCTTGAAAACTATGAATTTTTTATATCAAAATAATACATCATTTTAATAAATTATTAGAACTCATGTAATATTTTTTTTATAAAAAAAATACGTTTTAAAATAATAACAAATAAATCTAATCATATATGTACTCATTTAATATTTTCATTAGTATATTTAATTATTTATTTATATTAATTTTTACTATTTATTATTTAAAAATAATTATATTAGATACTTTTTTCACAAAAAACATTAAAATTATTCAATATAATCCATTTAATATTAATAAAATAATTTATATACATTAAAACAAACAGATAAATATATTTATATTATTAAAATAAAATGTTATTTCATACAAAATAAATCAATAAAACATTATTTTTATAATTTGAATATAAATTTATGACTAATACCTATTTGATGAAAGAAAAGTATTTTGTTTCATAAAAATAAAACACACCATAATTTGTTTGAAGCATAAAACAATCCATTTAATTCATTTAAAATAAAATAATGCTTAAATTATTAGTATGTCACATCCCCCCCAAGAAATTGCACCCTCATAATTCTTTCATCGTACTTGATTTTTTTTAATTTCCATCTTCATAATTTCGAAAACTAGAATTACTCATAATTTTATACTCTTAAGTGTTACGTAAAATTTCATTACTAAGAACCTCAAAACAAAACCTGTAACTCTTAAATAATCCTAAAAAAAAATTATTTATCTACAAAGTTGTCTAAATCATTGCTCAGATACCAAATATGGCATTCTAAGACCCACAATCCTGGATCTGGTGCTGAAAACATTTTTTATATCTTTTTTTATAAAAATTAAGTGAGAAATATACAATAATTTACATATTCATATATATTATTTGATCTAGGTTTTGGAGGATTAGAAAAATTCCATACAATAAATCAGAGATTACACAATCTATAATTAAAATAGATTTTTTATTCACTCATGCTAGCTCAAAAAAATGAAACCAAAACCTTAAAACTTGTACAGATCTTGAGAAAAACAATTTAAAAATGGTGTGATTATAAAATTTCCCAGTAAGAGGATTTAAAACCTAGGGTAAATGTTTTTATAAAAACCATTTAAAATTCATGGAAAATATTTTTTTAATATCAAATATAAATCATTTAATATAATAAATAATTTTACCCAATTAATATTCTAATGATTTCATAAAAAAATATAGGAAAATAATTTTCAAAAACATTGAAAATATATAACATTTTTGAAAATCCATTTAATTTCAAAATAGTTAAACTTTGAAATACACTTAGATTTCCCCTTTAAAGTCCTTTAAAAATAATTATTATTTTTTGGATTAAAATGATACTTGGAAAACCATAATAAATCTATAATGTTACTAGTAGTATCACCATTAGTATGACATCACCTTGAGGTCATGGGTTCACTACTCATTCCTCATCATCTCATTTGATACCCAAGTGACAAGTTTTATTTTAATATTTTTTTTCAGGTATTCGTTTATCATTTATAATCCATTAAAAAACTTTCAAAAACATTACTTATATGTATTTATTTTTATGATATAAATTAAGTAAGCTTTATCATAAGTTTTCTTGAGGGAAAATTCTTTTAAATAATTATATACATTCAGAGGCATCATTTATGAACTCTTCTTGAAAATTTAACTTAAACTAATACTTCAATAATCATGTATGAAATTTCAATAACAACCATAGTAAATGGTCATTACTTTAATTATAAATAACATCCATAAGTTTAGAATAAAATTTTATACATTAAATGATAAAATTAAAACCCACTTGGAATATATAAATAAAATTATCAAAATAACCTCTTTTAGAAAAAGGGATTTGAAGATTTAAATAAAAAAATATCTCCATAATTTTGGGTTTTAGAAAAATATAAACTGAATTTGTTTAATCATAAGATAATAATTTTAAAACAAAATCCCCTTATAGAAGGTTTTTTCTAGAAATAAATTTGTCCTACGAATTTTTATGAATGTCCTGATGGACATTATTTTTTATTTTGATAATCCACCTTTCAAGGGGTGAGGTGGTATCGTTACAATACTTGAAGAATAATCTTTCTTAAATGAAAAGGGTTTTCAAAAGAAACAAAAGTTGATATGAAAACCATTTTCCTCCCATATATAAGAGTTTTAGAATATAATCGTTCTTATATTGAATAATTTTTTCAAAACAACCTACATAAAATAAGGATTTTTAGTAACATAGTTTTTCCCTTAGGCTATGAATATAAAATTGAAAATATACATTTAGAAAATAAGAATTTTATTTGCATAAAAATGGTTTTGAAATAATAATAAATCACCCTTACATAAATTAATATTTTATGAAATATGAAATAATTTTCTATAAAAATAATTTCCTTATTCAAATAAATAATACAACTCCCTTAACTTATGAACTTATTGCTTAAGCTAGATCTTAAGAGATCCTAGGAAGTTTTATTTTTTTTCCAAATATAGTGTAGGAAAAATAATTTCCTTATATATAAAAATAATACAACTCCATTAACTTATGAACTTCTTGCTTGAGTTGGATCTTAAGAGATCATAGGTAGTGGTATTTTCTTTCCACGTATAGTGTAGAAATAAGAAGATGGAATGAGAAAATAAACTGGTAGAGAGAGAGAGAGTTTGGGTAATTGGGTTTCCAAGTGATAACTTCCTAAAGTAAGATCTCTATATAAATAAACATATCCCACTGTTTAGTTTTAGTTATGATAATGGGAGAAGCTTCAAGTATACTTCTTTTTCATTGATTTTTGCATCAATATATATATAAATATTTCTTCTATGATTCCGTTTTATGAGTTTTTTTTTCTGTTTTTGAAAATTGTAGCTTGTATATCTACATGAGATTAAGATAAAACGAATTCAGTCTAATAAAGGAAGAAAAAAAATTGAGAATTTTATACACTATGTACATAAAGTAATGGAAACATATAGTATTGGTATATATATCCACCTAATTGCAGCTTCTAGTGAAAGTGAAAGGGACATCAATGAATAGTTTAAGCCAAGAGGTTTATGTGTGATGTGAAACTTCACTATTTTTTTTGTTTGAAGGACCACTAGATTTTCATCAGAGGGGGACGATAATGTTGGTTTTTGGTGGCATCGAGATGGATTGTATGCTCACTGTGGTAGAAGATAGTGCCTCGAGGATAAAATAAACAATGTCTAGGGTTTAAAAATCACCGTGAGGAAGAGGAAGATACCTAAGGGGATTGGAAATACGAGATAAAATGAATTAGATGACTGATTTTATTTTTGGATGTTTTAAACATGTGTGAATAGTGACCAAAATTCTACATACCAAATTGTTTTTTCACTTGGATGATCATTTTTATTTATAGAAACCAATTCTATATTAAAAACATGCCATAAAAGTGGGGGATCGGCACCCACACACACCTCTTCACTCACACGAGTCGTTCTGCCCACACCATGTGCTCACCTGAGTGCACCTATACTGGTGCTATGTTCCTACGTTGCCTCCTTGGATGGTGCTCGGTCCTCCCATATCGCCAAGAAACCTGGATTGGGTTGACCTCACTCACATGGTTAACCTATAGGGTCCCACATGTGGGGTTGAAGGTTCCCTTGTTTGTCCTCGTGGGTGGCCAATTTTTTATATAATATAAAAATTTGAATTACCATATACATTCAGTATGTTTTTAATGTTTAATCCAACTTAATATTTTGTTACTCTTTTTTATCTTAATATAAAATTGGTGTCTTTGATTATTGTGATATTACATTTCTCACACATTATTTACATTCTAACATTATAAACACAATAATTTAAATAGGGTTTATAGATAATATCTTTAAAACTATAAATTTTCATATAAAAATAATAGTTATTTTAAATAATTTATTTTCACTTGTATTATATTTTTTTTATACAAATTAAGTTTTAAAATATTAAATTTCTTTAACCATATATGTACTCATCTAAGATATTCATTAGTATACTTACTTATTTCATTTTATTATTGTTTACTTATTATTATTTAAAAATATATTAGATGTTTTTTCACAAAAATCATTAACATTTTCCATTAGAATTCATTTAACATTAAAAAAACATTTTATATAAATTTAAATAAATAAATAAATATATTTATATTAAGAAAAAAATACTATTTCTTGGAACATAAAACAAAAAACAATATTTTTATAATTTGAATATTAATTTATAACCAAGAATTATTTAAGAAAAAAAATTATTTTGTTTCAAAAATATAAATCATACATTATTTTTTTTTAAAATATAAAAACAAACCATTTAATTTATTTAACAAAATATTGTGCTTAATTTCTTGGGATGTTATAGGACATGACTCACTTGATGCTTAATGGATGTCGAGTTGTACATGTACATAAAGTCAAGCATTAATATTTCTAGTGGATGCTGAGAACATGACTCGCTTAATGCTCAAAGGATGTTGGTCAATATGTTTTCTAGCCTTGTGGCTAGTTCATGATTAATTTTTTATACATTGATGTTCCTTTTGACAAGGAGTGGAAGTAGGTATGGGCAAGGCTCATGGTGGGTTGGTTAGTACATGGGTGCTCAGTTTTGGATTTTTGTGTTGCTTGTCTTTTTATTGTCTATTTACAGAAAACACATGATTACTTGAGCACACTTTTATTGAGGATGCATTGGTGGTATCTTACCAAGTCTTGTACTCACACCCTACTTTGGAATTTCAGTGTGCTTCTAGATTTCATAACTAGAGATCGGGAGAAGGGAAAGGGCCCAATGGTGAATGGTTGAGTAGATGAGTACAAAGATGGGGGTATGCTAAGACGAACTCTAGAGGACCATACTATTTATTTATTTATGTATCTTATGCTAACTTTATGTGGTTTGTATTTCCACATGGAGAGGCCATTTATTTTTCATTGTATAACATGTATGTCATCTATTGTTTCTACATGATTACTCTCGTTATATTTATTATATTGTTTATTATTATTATTCTCATATGACATGATATTGAGGGTAGAATATCTCCACATATGCACATTGTAATATTCCAAATTTTAAATAATGATAAAACCCTCTTTTGTTTTTAATTTATGAGTATTTTTATGTGAAAATATAATTTTTCAATAAAAATCAATTCATAAATGATTTAAAGGCTTTGAGTAAAGATTCAATCTCTCGTAACACTTTGAAATATTCCATGGAATATTTTTAGATCTAGGAATAGAGTCAGCATGAGAATTGAGGTCTTATATCCAAGACTGTTATTAAATCCAAAATGTTGGTTTTACCCTATACATGTCATAACTTTTGTTTGCATCGATTATTTAGTTAAATCAAAAATAATGAAATTTTTTACCATTTTCAGTTTAATAAATTTATTAAAAAGAGCGAATAAGTGTTTACGAATAAATTTATCAAATTATTTGATAAATTTAAATTAAAAAATAAATTAGTATTTAAATATTTATTAGGAAGTTAAAAATAATAATAAAATTGTATTATAATTATTATTTATGTCAAAGAAAATGAATGAAAATTGACATGTGTAATTAATAATTGTGTTATGGTGCGAATATTAGTTGGGTCAATATTCTATTTGGTGGTTAAAGAAATAATGGATATATTATTTCTTGTTCTAATTAAATCCAATTATGTGTGATTAATAAATTTTTTTTTCTATATTATCAATTTTTAATGGAAGATTTGTTAGGATGTCTAGGGAAGTATTGATGAAGGAGTTTTAATAATAGTAAAAATTATTGTTATTATTATTAATTTTGGGAAATAATATTGGTGTGTGGGTGTGTGTGTATATAATTTGTATATATATACAAGTAGTGTGTGTGTGTGTTTGTGTGTTTGTATGTATATGTGGGTGTTTGTATATATAATGAGAATATATATATATATATATATGGATGACATTTAATATATATAATGAATAGATTCAATGTGTTTTATAGAGGTTTTTTAAAAACACATGAAATGTTATTGGGGTGGCGTGTGAATTTAAGAGGAGAGAGAAATAAATAAATTAAAATAAATGGATGATAGAATAAATTATTTATATATAAAGAAAATAAAAAAATTAAAATAAATACTAATTTGAGTAAGGGGAGCTGCATAGAGAAAGTAAGGGGGAGTTAAGGTCATGCATTTAATGTATGAGGATATAGAGGAAAATAATAAATGATTAATTGAAAAGAATTGAAATGATTAAAAAAATTGTAAAACATTAGAATGGAGAGGAACCTAAAACGTATAGGACTAATTCCTCCCATCCACTAACACCTCTCTCACTCATGCCTCTCTCTTTATCACTTCCTCTCTCTTATATATTTTATTATTTTATTATTTATTAACTTCTCTCTTTTATATCTTCTCTGATACTGATTGTTTTGACGCATCGTGAGTACCATTGGGTTCATAAGAATGAGAAGAATTTAAATATTAAGTTATTTTGAAGGCTGTGGGGGTATTTTATTCCAATATAATTTTAATTTTTTTTAATATTTTTAAACAACTAAATTATATAATTCTAAATCATGTCGAACCGGGAATGGTTCTAGGATTTCATTGTGCAATTCAACTCATACATCTACGCCTTTTCATCAAATCATTTTCGCACCTAAGGTAGGAAATTCCTTACATTTTGGGATATTTATTTCACTTATTACAATGTTATGTCACTTGTGTTTGTCATGCTTGATTATGATCAGATGTGGGTGTGTGCATAACATGTGAGAGCCTTATGTGTTACCTAATTCGATGTGTATTATTGTATATTTTCATTCATTCTTGATGTTGATCACATTTATTGTATGTGTTTACCTTTATTCATGAAGATATGTTTTGATTTGTTGTATGTTATACCATGTTATGTGTGTCATTGTATGTATTGTTCTTGGTTCCTAAAGCATTTGGACCATCATGACATGTTTATTCCTTAGAGGGGGAGCGTGCATGAGTTGTGATTATGGAAATGAAGGACCGAAGTACAAGGTAGGGGTGTGGTGATGCCTCATGGATATTGTGTGATACAATCTATGCCTAGAAGATGTCAAGGAGTGTGTTACTCGAGGCCTAGTGTATGTCAAGTAGCATGATAACTCAATTCCCAGTGGATGTTGAGGACATGCCACACTTGATTCCCATTGGATATCGAGTTATAAACACAAAAGAGTTCAAGAAGAATGATTACTAGTGGGTGCCTATAACATGACTCACTTTATGCTCAGAGGATGTCAAGTAGTATGTTTACTAGACTTGTGGATAGTTTATGATTACTTTTTTGATATACTAATGTTCGTTCCAGTACGAATATAAGGTGGGTATGGTTGAGTATTTTCGTAGCTTGGTTATCACATAGGTGATCATTTTTTGATTATTTTGTTGCTTTTTCTTTCATTTTCTATTTATGGAACACTTTTTTACTTGAGCACATTTGTGTTGAGGATGCATTGGTGGTTTCCTACTGAGTTAGATTTTACAGGTACTGCTGTGAGGGAGTAAATATCAGATGTCACATAAAAAGTTTTAGATAATGTCACTATTAGAAGAGTAATGAGGTGGAGTCCCTTGTGAAAAGGAATTAATGGAAGAAAGAGAAGGATTCAGGCAAGTTATGTTCTTGTTATCTGAGGGTTAATCCCAAAATCCAGTTCCGAGTGTTTGGATTTTGAGTTGGAATTTTAAGAGAAGATGTACTCACAAATTACTCAGACATTTCAATGCACTAATAGATTTTATAACTAGAGATCCAAAGAAGGTCAAGGGCCCTATGTTAGATGAATGAGAAGAGGAGTACGAAGTTGGTGGAGGAATGGGACGAACTCTATAGGACCCCACTATTTATTTATTTATCTTTTACTTACTTTACATAGTTTGGATTGCTAATTTGGAAGATCATTTATTTTACTTGTTTGACATTTGTTCTATTTATCACATTTCCATGATTTCTTTAATTATATTTACTATATTTCTTATTATTATTTTTTCCTTATTACATGATATTGAGGTTATAGTCTCCCCATTTACAAAATTAAACTTTCACTGCTAATTAGAAGCCTCTTGTGTATGAGGAAATGCACATGAGGCCACGTGACCATCTGGATTGAACCCGATGGTTTAGGTAGGGGTGTTATAAATTAGTATTATAGAGAGGTTCTTAGATGTAAGTGCCTTGGAACTACCTGGGTTGAGATATATGGTCCAAAATGAGGACATTGTACTCTAATAGGGGCAAATGTAACACCCTATAATATTAAAGGGTTAATAGGATAAATGTTACAAGCCATGTCATTTAGGTGAACCTTTATTTTTGGAAGCATGCCAGATTATAACTCTATAGGTAGGCATGCTTGGCCTGGAGTAGTGTCAGGATGGGTGACCTCTTGGGAGGTTTCTCAAGTTGTGTGCGAGTAAAGGGAAAAACAAACTAGAAAGAATATGTGTTAGACTATGGGGATAATCATTAGTCTAATGACCCACTCGGGCATGTGGGTGAGCCCCAAGGAGGGGACAACACATGTCTATGGTGAAACTGGGGTGCCTATGGGGCGGGATTGTTACACTTGGAATGATTCTTAGGGACCTTTTCCTTTTTCATTATCTTGTTCTCCATAATGATTCTAGGGTTTTCATGATTCATGTCCTTATCAACTTATAGAATCAGGGTTATAAGATCCATGAGACTTCCCAATATTATTCATATTCTAATTCACAATAAAAATAAATAATTTTTAAGGAGTTAAGAAAGTAAGAGATCTGTACGTAGCTCATTAGGTAGCTTAAAACCCAAGATTCCCATATGCTCAAATGTATCCAATCATGTTGACTACATGAGGTACGGATGGTGAACCATCTCCTATATTACATGTAAATAGTGACATAGATATCTCATTCATCTCTTGTGTAGAGTATCCATGTTTTCATTCAGCTTCTGGATCTCACTATTCATGAATGATAACATCAAATACTGGATACATAGGGAATCATTTAGGTGTCATAGTTTGACAATGAGATCCTCCTCACCCACCTCCTGAGAGGGATCATTGGGAATAGGGGACAACTACACATAATACTTTACTATTGTCATAATATAATGCAAAAGATCTTATACCACTCCTAGAAGTTACTATCGATGAGGTGATTATCTTTCCCCATTATTGTTCACAGTGATAATGTTTAGGTTGTGTAAAATTCCATTTTCTACAACAAAATAAAACCAAGTTTTAGTATTTAGTGTGTGAGAGTCCATGTATTATTACTCTTAGAACATTTATTTTTTGGTACATGATGTCCAATTTTTAGTGACACGTGTATCCATGTTACCCAATCAAAATCTTCAGCACCTCCAAATGGGATCTTTCAACATTATTCATTTGTTCTTTTATTTTTCTTGTTCATATGAAAGTGAATGAAAACCGTAGACCAAATAGCATGATCAATGGAATTGGATAGCCAAAACAATGGACCAGGAAAAAAATATTTTAAAAAAGAAGAAACATACAAATGTTTAAGGAGTACAATGTACAAAGTACCCATGAAAAGACTAAAATGGGCTAAAAAACCCTGCGAATAAGAGAAAAAAGTTACACCTTCCTTCACTCCATTCCCACCCACAACCTTCCAAGAATAATCTACCATGCTATGCATCTGATATCTCATGTTTCAAGTGATAAACGCCTTTATAAAAACCACAATCCCCATCAACGTGGTGTCAACATTTTCATACATAACAATGGGACCATACATAAAAACAAACTGCGGAACTCAATGTATCAAGAATTTATAAATATCATCCAATAAAACATTGAAACAATTCTAAATGCAGCATGTCCGGATATAACTCAAAACAACCATCAAATGTGCCAACATCAACAACACCTTTAGACAACACCAAATTGTGCATTAGTCAAAACCAATCCAAATGAGAATTGATTTGTGAAATTCACCATAAAAACCCATCCCAAACACTGGGTATCAACCACCATAACCAAAAACCAATAAAATATATGCATGATTTGATAAACCAAATTGAAAACAACCATTTAACATAAAAAAGCAGAGATGTTTTGAAGAAACCCCTCACAAACAAGGTCATTAACATTCTTATGTAAGTGAATTGAAATCCAAGTGTGGGTTTTCATTAATTTTGGAAACCATATGATCCAATTATTGATGATAAGTGTCAAATATAATTAATCCATATTCATATTTTTTAAAATAGGTGGCGTCTTGTTCATCAAACCATTGGTTTAAATCATTAGGGAGGTCAACTTGGAATTCCAAAGCACCCTTCATATTCTCTAAAACCTCATCCCTAGATAATTTTGGAAACAATATAACTCAATAATAGGATCTTGTGACCATCGTATTTTTCAAATTTGATTAATCCTTGTTCTTCTTTGATTTATTCAGTTGAAAAGAGTAAGAACCTCCCACATCTGGAATTTTATTCTACTCTTGGTGGAACGAGAGCGATAATATTTCTCCTCATTACAACTAAAATATGTTTATTCACTTGATTCATCACCACTACTATCAAGTTTATTTATGTGCTCCACTTGTGTATCATATTTTTGACTCTCATCGCTACCTTTGTCTCCTTCAACATTATGAAGACCTTTCAGTTGTTCCTTTAGTGAATCCCCATCACATAGAGTGAGAGTATCCTTTTTCTCAGCCGCTAGATAATTCCTTCAATTTCTCAAGACATGAATGTGGAAAATATGTAACTATACATTGGATGGGACAACATCATATCCCCCCTCTGTCCTTTTACTATCAATGTTATATTGTCATCCAAATCCATCTTCATTTCCAAGAAATTTCATGACTTTTATTTTTTGAATCCATATTTTGTTTGTACAAATAGTTTCCTCATGTCCCTGAATATGAAAAAATGAACACAAACTATAACCTTTCCTTCGACATATGTCAACCAAATTCCCAACAATTTTTCATACATAACAAAAATTATACATTTTCTCATACTCCACTTTAAAATTAATGTTATCTTTAGTAGTGGATAAGTAAATGGGTGAATTAGATTTTAAGATAAATTAACATAAACTAAAATGTAGGTGTAATGAAAAAATATAGCAATACCAATCTCCTCACCCTTTCTTATTGGTGTACCAATGGATGAATCAACCATCCCTTAGAATTACATGATTCCAATTATAACAACCCATGTATTTATAGAATAGCATTTTTTCATTTCTATTAATATTTATGAATACTAAATTGTTTTTACATTAAAGGGGATGTTTTTTATGATAGCGTAATCAATACGCAACAACAGGTTTCTTTTAAATCTTACGTTGCACACAACGTTGCGTTATACCAAAAACTAATAAAATAATAAAAATATTATTATTTTAAATGGTAGTTAATGCCTTGTCCTTGTATTAGTGGGAATGAATAGAACTAACTAAAATATTATTATACATGTTTGTAAAATGTTTTTAAAATTTTCCAATAAATTTTAGAGGCTTAAAAATAAGAATGAATCCGATTTTAAGCATGAAATACTCTAATATTTTTAAAAGGACAGTTTACCACCTTTTGATGGAGAAACCTTTTAAAATATATTCTTTGTCACTTTTATATGTTATAATGGACAAAATAAAATTCCTCTATAGAATCGGGACATCAAGATTTACTTTGGTTAAACTTTTGGTAATTTTCTGATAAAGTTCATTTTAATGAATAGTTAACCATACTGCCTTTTAAGTAAAAACTACCTTTTCATTTAATTTATTTATATAGTTGGATTATAAATTTAATTGTTTTTAAAGTGTAATTGGATTATATTTTTATAATTTAATCCATTTTTTTCATTTAAAGTAATTTCACTTTGAAATTTTACATCAAAACATGTCAATATTTTGGTAGTTTTTACTTATTAAAAACACACATTTTTGGTTTTAACAACAAGAATTAATTTTAAATTAATTAAAAAATATTATGTATTTTGAATTTGGAAAAATGGATTCCATATTTGGAATCAGGATCTCCAAATTGTGTAAATATGTACCATTTATTTTTAGACATTATAAATATGAACTTTAGTAATTATTTTATTAACAACTGTTAATGGGTAAATTTGGTAAATAAAGGTAAAAAATAATATTATAATCATATTAAACTACCCTAACACATGTCCTAATCCTATTGGATGAAATATTTCCAACCATGGGTATCCTTGGGTCTTTTTTTAGACAACATAGATCCACTTGGGAGTGATAATGACATTTTATAAGAATTAATTTAAAGTTAAGAAAAATATAACATAAACATGTCTTTTAATAAAACATTTTTTATATGGGGTTATATAAGTGATATATTTGACTATAAATAGTCATTATAAGTCTAAAAATATTTCCTACATCATGGTGTCTTATTTTTAATTTTTAGACATAAAAAATATATATTTATGACACAATGATGATGTAGTGATTACCTTATTAATGAATGATTTAAATAAATGAGATTATAAATATAAAAATAAATTTATTTTAAAACTTTTTATGACATAAAAGAATTTTATATTTTATTATGACATTTTATATTTAAATAAATGAAGTTTTTTCAAAAGAATAAAGTTGTTATGAATTTTTAAAATATCATTATATGAATAGTATAAAAAGTGACATAAATGAGTTTTTAAAACAAACACTATTTTATTAATTGATATAATAGTCCTAAAAATCTAAGATTTGGAAAAATGACTTATATAGTGTTTAACATGTCATTAATGGAACACTTGAGGTTCTATTGTCATTTTTAGAAACTATTTTAACCGTATAGTATGAATATACAAGAAGACATGGTAGGAGTAAAATTATTTAACTAATAGTTAAAGCTAAAAGATAAGTTTAAATTTGTGACCTAGGATTGTATAAAACCTATTGGGTGATATTTTTTCGAACAAAAGGAATATTTTATCTTAAATAAATGGCTTTGGGACCTTTTTAAACTGAAAATAATTTTATAATAAAATAATATTTCAAAACGTTCCTAAAGTACCCGTCCTCCGTCTTATAACGGGCAACCACCCCTATCCATTTAATCACACTTCTCAACCCCCTTGGATCATCCAAAATCTAAAAAACTAAGCTCCCAATGACCCTATATTACTCCTATAATCCTTAACATAGGCAAAAGTAAATTCAAGAAAGGATTTTGTCTCAAATCAAAAGGAGTTACACATTTTAAGAGGTAGCATATTCTCTAAAGTTTCTTTCCATTATTTTACTTCTTTACTTACTATTATATTATTATTCATTGATTACATAAAAAACCAGTAAATTCAATATAATATGATGTTTCTATGGGAATTATTTGAACTACACTTACACACACCTCCATCTAATCGATACAAACATACTGTTTCTGTGTATGGTGAACTACGACCTCACAAAATGATGATTGTTCGGTTTTCCCCCACCACCTCTCATGGTGGCCATTATGATAGAAATATATTTATATATGATATATATTATATTTATATTGTCTATATTCTTATGTTTTTTACTTAAATCATACCATTATTCTTTTCATAATTTGTAAATATGATAATTTCATTTGAGGAAGTGCAGAGTACCACCCCCTCAAAGTGATATGAATCATTCATGCCATACATGGAACATATAAAGGATGGTGTAAATGAAATTATGTAACACATATAAAATAATATATTATAATGTAATTATAATATACCAATGTATCATTTAGTTTTCATTCCTTTTAATATGAAAAAGAAATGAAATTAGCATTCATGCGTACGTATGACTTACCGTCTCTATGAACGGTGAATTCCATTTATTATCCTCAAATATTATGTATGTTTATAAATAAATATATATATTCTGGATATATATTATATTTAAACATGAAAATCATTCTGTAGATAATGGACTTTTGAACACATGGAAAATTTGTAATTATAACAATTTCATTTTGGACTCAAGTACCGAATATCGAAAAAATGATCGATATTAACTTAAATGATTGTGTAATGTTTATAACAAGGTAATAAGTGATTTAAAAGGAATAATAAACTTGAAAAATGTTCTGAATCAATTATAAATTAACTTATGTTTATTATTCAATGAGAACAAGGAACATACTTGACGAGTCAGACTCATGGTAAGCGACTTCGTCTCAATCTTCTTTCATTGAGGAATTTTTTGATTTATACACAAATTTATTTTATACGGTTTATAAACACCTTTTAATTTTAATTTTATTTTAAATGATTATTTTTTTTCTATGAAGCTTTTTACTAAACAAAAAAAGGAATGTTTCTTTTTAACGTACTTGGTGATAGTGTCTTTTCTGTTGCTGCGATCATTATTTGATATTTGGCTTCCTTAACAAGCCATAATATTTTTAAAAGGAAAATAAATACCATATATACTTTTTACGTATTTTGGTATTGAAAATGGTTTTTTAGAAAGCATTTATTATTTCAATATCTTGAAATGATATATCTTCATTGAAATGTGGAAATGTTAGATTTTATTTATGGTTGTTTTATTTGTTATGATTATGTTATGGTTCTTGGGAATTGTTTACGTATACAGGTGGTTTCTTGATAAACTGGGGGTGGGTGAGCCTGATATACCTCACCAATGCATTGAGTAACATGATGGAGGTAAATGTTAATGTTTCTCCTATGAGATTTAGGTAATATACTGTAATAGGTATTTCAAATGTAACTCTCTATGTAGTTGTTAAAGCTACAATGTAAGTATGTTATGGATGATGCATGTTAACATTATGATTTATGATTTCTTTGTTTTATTCATAAATTTTATGATCTCATGAGGTATGTTAAAGAGAAAATGTTTTATGAGTGAAAATTATATTTCATTGATTTGTATGTATTCATGGGATAATGTTTTCTTTCCATATTTTATATCCCTTATTGATATTTTTTTGTTCATACCATGTTTTTGAAATATTTTTCATAGGGTATAAGGAAGGTTATGGGAAAGGAATAATTCAATAAGATTTATATCAAGAAAAGAATTTTTGTTTTGTTTGAGGAGTTTTATTATTGTGATTTTTTTGGATAGAGAAAAAGTGTCTGCTTTGTAATTTTTTGAGATGTAATGTAATAGTTATTGCCTAATTATCGAAAAATATAATCCTAAAAAGATCGTCAATGTTGAATTATTGACATAAATCAGTATTATGTTATTTTTAAGGCTGGGGTCTTATAGATGGTATGAGAGGTCGGTTTAGACAACTTTAGGAGTTAGGAAATTGATAAATTAATATCCATAAATTATTTTATGGTAATATTGAAATGATATAGCTTTTGAATATTACCATGTTAATTTGCTTAAGATATTTATATGTTCAGAATGGTTTTCCATAGAGGAAACTGGGTGGCTATGATGGGATGACATCAATAGGAAAACAACCTTCCAAATCCGCAAACTGAGATGGTCAGAATCAGAACTGAACAATTTGTTGCAGTGATGGAACAATTTAATTAAGATATAAATTGTAGTGGTATCCATGCATGAGATCAGCCAGATCAACCATAGAGGAATATGTTATTATTGGAGCATTTCATGAGTCAACATCGCCCATCATTCTGAGGATCATCTAAACCTCTTCTAGATGAAGGGTGGATTAAAGAACTACAAGTGATTTTTTGATGTCATATGGTGTTCATAACATTAAAAGGTTAGTCTTTTTGTTTACCATTATTAAGGTGAAGCCAATCAATGGTTGTTGATGGTTAAAAATATCAGTGACAGTGATGATATTTATGCCCTTGACTTTTATGAACTAAAATGTATGTTTCTTCAGAAATATTTTCCTAAGGCGGTTTGACATATTATGGAAAAACAATTCTTGGAATTGAGATAGGAGGATGACTCACTGACTGCTTATGAAGAAAAATTCACTCAACTCAGAAGGCATGCTTCGAATTTCATTCGGGATATTGATAGTAAAATCAATCATTTTTACTCAAGATTAAAGAAAATTTTTCTTAAGGATTTAGCTTATCATGAGTTCAAAAATTATGAAAAACTTGTTAGATGTGAAGAGAAGGTGGAAATGAATTTTTCTGATGATCAGGTTTTCTTTAAAAAGAAATAAAATAAGAGGATAGGTGGCAGAAGAAAGAGAAGAACTCTTCAAAAAAAGTATGATGGTAAGATACTTATGTTTATAGTTTGTAAAAATTATGGTAAAAATCACACTGGGGAATGGATTTTAAATTATGGTAAGTGCTTCTGATGTGGTGTAATGGGAAATAAGGCTAGTAATTGCACTGAAAAAGATTAGGGTATTGGTAAGACAAAATTTGATTTATAGTCAGTAAAATGTTTTAAGTTCAATGAAATGGGTCATTATGAAAATGAGTGTCCAACAAAGAACTCAAATAAAGGAAAAAAACCAGACTACAAGAAGAAAGGGGTGGTGAAATCTTTTATAACTACTTCAGATTATGTTGGGCTATAAAATGAAGTAGTATCAGGCGCACTGTTTGTTTATTCAGATTATGCCAATGTGTTGTTTTATGCAGGGTCTGCACATTCATTCATTTTTGAGAATTTTTTTAGTAAATTGTAAATTCCATATCAAGATATGAATCCTGAACTTGTGGTAAAAATACCTGGAGGAAATTTTGAGACAGAAAGAAATTATATGAACCTTCTAGTCCTTGTGTGTGGAAAGAATCTACCTGCAAACATTATGTTTTTTCCTCTAGTAGAGTTTGATGTTATTTAGGTTATGTATTGGATTTTTGTTTATCATGATAAGATTGAATGTAGAGATATATAGGTTTATTTTCATAAAGAATTTTTTTTGAACAAGAATAAACCCTTAATTTTGATAGCATATCAGGAAACTAAGAAACTACAAAAAGATGGAATTGAATGTTACTTTGAACATATTGTTGAAAACAAATGAAATGTTCATATTAATGATGTTACATTGTTAAATGAGTATATTGGTGTTTTTATTTATGAGTTTCCTAGTATAATACAAGATTAGGAAGTTGAATTTACAGTTGAATTAGTTCCTGATGCTAATCCAATTTCAAAATCCCCTTACCGAATGGATCAAATTGAACTTTTAGAGTTTAAGAAGAAATTGGTGGGTTATTAGATAAAGGTTTCATTTAACCTAGAACATCACTATCAGATGATCCCATTTTTTTTATTAAAAATAAATATGGTTCAATTATACATTTCATTGATTATAGATCCTTTAATAACATAACTATTAAGAACATGTATTATTTTCCTCATATCGATGATTTTTTTGATAAGCTCCAGGGAGCTCAGTATTTTTTGAAGATTGACTTGAAGTCGGGGTACCATCAGTTGAAAGTAAAGGAGGCATACATTTTGAAGACCGCATTTCATACTAGATATGGACATTATGAATTTTTAGTTATGAATTTTGGGTTAACCAATGCGCCTGCTATATTCAGGGATCTTATGAATATAAATTTCCATGAGTTCTTGGATAAGTTTTTTGGATGTGTTTATTGATGATATTTTTTTATATTCTTAAAATAAATTGGAGCATGAATGTTATTTAAGGGTTGTCTTTAAAAACTTAAAAGAAAATAAAATGTATTGTAAATTCATCAAGTGTGAGTTTTGGTTACAAAAAAATTGATTCCTTGGTCAAATTGTTTCTAAATATGGCATAACTGTCGATCCCTCTAAAACAAAATTTGTTAAATAATGGAAAAGACCCACAAATATAATCAAGATTTATATTTTTCTTGGTTTAGTAGGTTATTTGCGGTGTTTTTTTGAAATGTTTTCATGGTTATCTAGCCCACTGACTAATTTAACTTTAAATGGTATTAAGTTCATCTGTACAAAAGAATGTGATGAATGTTTCAGGAATTGAAAAGGCAATTGGTGAATACTCCATTTTGGAACTGCCTTCCAGAAATAGTGAATTTTTTATCTATAGTGATGCTTTGTAGAAAGGAATTGGTTGTGTACTAATGTAGAATGATCCGGTGGAAGTGAAATTGTCTCTAGCATATAGAATAAATAAAGTGAAAAAATAAGACAATGAGTTGAAGAAAAAGGTAGAATTGTTTCATAAGGGTAAGTTACCTAAATATAAATTTTATAAAGATTGTGTTTTGAGGTTTGGAAGGAGGTTATGTGTGCCTTGTGATTCATAAATGAAGAAAGAGTTGTTACGTGAAGCTCACAGTTCTCTATTTTCAGTTCATCCTGGCAGTACTAAAATGTACAGAGATATTCGATAATATTACTGGTGGGTTGGAATAAAAAGAGATATTTTTGACTTTACCTAGAGATGTTTTATTTTTCAATAGGTTAAAGTAGAGAAGAAGTTACCAAAAGGTATGATTCAACCTTTTCCAATGCCAGAGTGGAAATTGGAAAATGTTTCCATGGATTTTGTAGTGGGATTACCAAAGACTTCTTGAGGTAACAATGCAATCTGGGTTATTGTTGATCGATTGACTAAATCTGCTCATTTTCTTCCTATTCGAGATACTATATCTCTAGATCAACTTTCTCTATTATATATTAAAGAGATAGTTTTTTTACATTGAGTTCAACTATTCATTGTATCTAATCATGATCCAAGGTTCACTTATAACATTTGGAAGGGCCTTCATAAGTTGTTTGATAATGAATAGAATTTTAGTACATATTTTTATCTGCAATAAGATGGGCAGTCAGACAGAACAATTCAGACCTTGGAAGATATGCTACGTGCTTGTTCAAAGGATTTCCAGGGAATTTGGGACCAACATATTTCTTTGGTTGAGTTTTCTTATAATAATATTTTTCATTCTAGTATACATATGGTACCATTTGAGGTATTATATGGAAAGTGGTGTCGAAATCCTTCTTTTTGGGATGAAGTAGGTGAAAGGATGTTGATGGGACTAGAATTGGTAGAAGAGATAGAATAAAAAGTTGAATTGATTCATAAGTACCTGAGAATAGCTCAGAGTTGGGAGAAACTTTATGCGGATAACTAGATTAAGGATCTTTCTTTCAAGGTAGGTGATCATATCTTTCTCAATGTTTCTCCATGGAAAAGTGTGATGCGTTTTGGTAAGAAGGGAAAGTTGAGTCCAAGTTTCATTAGACCCTATGAAATCCTAGAGAAAATGGGGTTAGTTTCCTATTGAGTGGATTTACCTCCATATTTATCCTAGGTACACCATGTTTTTCATGTCTCAATGTTGAGAAAGTATATGCTAGATCCATCTCATGTTTTTAGTCCAGAGGTAGTTCAGTTGGAAGAGAATATTTTTTTTATGAGGAACAACTAGTCCATATTATTAACCAAAACGAGCAAGTGTTTTGGAATAAGGTAATTCATCAGGTAAAGGTTTTATGAAAAAACCATATGGTTGAAGAGGAAACATGGGAAGCTGAAAATGCTATGAGGTATAAATAGCCCCGCTAATTTGATAAGTAAATAGAATTTGGAGGACTCAATTCTCAAAGGGGGGGAAAGATGTAACAACCTAAGTATTTATAGAATAATATTTTTTTCATTTTTATTAATATTTATGACTAAGATATTATTTTATATTAAAGGGCATGATTTATCCGATAGCATAATCAGCATGCAACAATGGGTTTCTTTGAAATCTTACGTTGCACACAACTTTGAGTTATACAGAAAAATAATAAAATAATAATATTATTATTTTAAATGGCAGTTAATGCCTAGCCAATGTATTGATGGGAATGAACTAAAATAACTACAATATGATTATAAATATTTCTAAAATGTATTTACATTTGTCTAATAAATTTTATAGGCTTAAAAATAAGAATGAATCTGATTTTAAGCCTGAAATACTCTAATATTTTTAAAAGTTCAGTTTACTGCCTTTTGATGAAGAACCATTTTTAAATATAGATATTTTCACTTTTATATGTTATATTTAAACAATAAACATCAAATATTGAATCGAGACATCATTATTTATTTTGGATATTTTTTTTTGTAATTTTCTGATAAAGTTCATTTTTTAATGAATAGTGAAAAATACTATATTTTAAGTCAAAAGCGCCTTTTCATATAATTTATATATATAGTTAGATTTTACTTTTATTTGGTTTTAAAGAGTAAATGGATAATATTTCTATCATTTAATCAAAAATTTTCATTGGAAGTAATTTCACTTTGAAATTGGACATAAACACATGTTAAACTTTTGGTAGTTTTTACTTCTTAAAAACACACTTTTTAGTTTTGACAATGGGAATAAATTTTAAATTAATTACTAAATCTTATATGTTTTGAATTTTGAAAGATGGATTCCATATTTGGAATCAGGAGGTCCAAATTTTATAATTAGGTACCTTTTTTTAGATATTTTGAATAGTAAGTTTAGTAATTATTTTATTTACCATGGTTAAAGGGTAAATTTAGTAAATATTGGAAAAAAATAATATTATAATAATATGAAAGTACTGTAACACGTTTCCTAATAATATTTTATGAGATATGTTAGACCATTCACATCCTTGTGATTATTTTGGGACCCCATGGATCCACTTGGGAATGACAAGGACATTTTATACGAATTAATTTAAAGTAAATAAAAATATAACATAAACATATTTTTTTTACTAAAATAATTTTTTATATGGGGTTATATAAGTGATCTATTTTCTATAAATAGTAATTATAAAGCTTAAAATACTTCCAAAATCAGGGTATTTTGTTTATAATTTATATACATCATATAAATAAATATATTTATGATAAAATGATGATGTAGGGATTACCTTATTAATGAATGATTTAAACAAATGAGATTATAAATATTAAAATAAATTTATTTTAAAACTTTTTATGGCATCCACGAATTTTATGGATGATTATTACTTTTTATATTTTAATTAATGATGTTTTTTTTGAAATAATGAAGTTGTTATGGATTTTTAAAAAGTCATGATATGAATATTATAAAAATTGACATAAATAAGTTTTTAAAACAAATACTACTTTATTATATAATATTACAGTTATAAAAATTTATTATTCGGGTAAATGAATTAGATAATCTTTAATATTTTATTATTTTACCACTTTAGGTTCTATTGGAACTTTATAGTTACTATATTAACCATATTGTATGAATATACAAGAAGACATCATAAGAGTTAAATTAGTTAACTAATGGTTAATGCTAAAAGATAAGGACAAATTGTGACCTAGACTTGTATAAAAACTATTTTTTGATAGGTTTGCAACCCAAAAACATATTATATTTTAAATAAATGACTTTGGGACCATTTGAAACCGAAAATAGTTTTATAATTAAATAATACTGCAGAACTTTCCTATAGTGTCCCTCCTCCCTCTTATAAAAAGGAATCACCCCGACCCATTTAGTCACAACTCTTAATCCCATTGACTCACACAACATATTCCCAAATAGTCTCCCAACATCAATCTATTCCTTTTAGAGGCCTTACCTTAGGCATAATTCAATTCAAAAAGACTTTTGGATCAAATCAATGGGAGTAACATGTTCTAAGAGGTAGCGTCTTCTCTAAAGTTCTTTTCCATTATTTTACTTCTTGACCTCCTACTATATTTGTATTCATTGATTACATAACAAAACTAGTATCCTCAATATACTAGGATGTTTTTATGATAATTATTTTAACTACACATACACACAACGTTATCTAATGGATACGAACATATTGAATCTGTGTACGGAAAACTACTGCCTCATGAAATGATGATTGTTAAATTTTCCCATACCACTTCTTCTGGTGGCCATTATGATAGAAATATATTTATATATAATATATATTATATTTATATTGTCTCTATTATTCTGTTTTTTATTTAAATAATACCTTTATGCTTTCCATAATGTGTAAATATGATAATTTCATTTAAGGAAGTATAGACTACCGCTCCCTCAAAGTGATATGACTCGTTCATGACATACATGGAACGTATAATTTATGGAACTAATGAACTTATTTAACTTATATAAAATATGATATTATACTTTAATTATAATATAACTATGTATCATTTTGTTTTCATTCCTTTAAGTATGAAAAAAATGAATGTAGCATTCTTGCGTACGTCCGGCTTACTGTGTCCATAAATGGTACATTTCATTTATTATCTCCAAATATTATATAATATTATAACTACATATATATATATTGGATATATATGATATATAAACCATTAATATTATTTTGGAGATAATGGACTTTTGACTACAAGGACAATTTGTATTCATAACAAGTTCATTTTTCCCTCAAGTACCTAATATCAACAAAACAACCAATATTAACTTAAATGATTATGTAATGTTTATAACCTGGTAATAAGTGATATAAAAGGAATAATAAACTTGAAAAAGTTTCTTAAGAATGTATAAATTAATTTAATTTTATTATTTAGGTAGAACAAGGAACATATGTGACGATTCGGACTCAAGGTAAGGGACTTTGTCTTAGTCTCCATTAATTGAGGCATATTTTGATTTATACACAACTTTATTTTATACGGTCTATAAACACCTTTTACTTTTAATTTCATTCAAAGGGAATATTTTTTTTCTATGAATCATTTTACTAAACAAAAAAAATAATGTTTCTTTTTTAATGTACTCAGGGACAATAACTTTTCCATTGCTGCAAGCATTATTTTATATTTGGATTCCTTAAAAAGCCGTAATGTTTTTAAAAGGAAAATAAATACCATATACACTTTTTACGTATTTTGGTATTGAAAATGGTTTTGAGAAACCATTGATTATGTCATTATTTTGAAATTATATATATTGATTTCAATGTGGAAATTTTATCTTTCCTTTATGCTTGTTTTATGTGTTATGATTATGTTATGGTTCTTGGGAATTGTTTACATAAACGGGTGGTTACATGATAAAATTAGGGTGGGTGAGCCCGAGATAGATCTCCAATTCATTGGGTAATGTGATAGAGGTAAATGTTAATGTTTCTCCTAAGAGATTTATGGAATATACTATGATGGGTATTCCGAACGTAACTCCCTATACAACTGTGAAATATACAATATAAGTATGTTATAGATGCCACAAGTTACCATTATGATTTATGATTTCCATGTGTTATTCACAAATCTTATGATTAATGAGTTATGTTAAAGATCTTATGTTTTATCCGTGAAAAGTATGATTTCATTGATTTGTATGTATTGATGGGCTAATGTTTTCTTTCCTTATGTTATAACCCTTACTGAGCTTTTTATACTCATCCAATGTTTTTTAAATGTTTTTCACTCGGTATAAGGAAGGGTAAGGGAATGGAATAATTCAAGAAGATTTATATCAAGAAAACAATTATTGTCTTGTTTAAGGAGTTTTATTATTTTGAAAAAAATTGGATAGAGTAGAAGTGTCTACTTTTTAATTTTTTGAGATGTATTTTAATAGTTATTACCTAATTCTCTAAAAATATAAACCTAAAAAGATTTTAAATGTCTAATTATTGAATTAACCCAAGATTATGTTATGTTTAAGACTGGGGAATTATACCAATAAAACCAACTTAGTCTAATTCATTTGACCCAAACCTGTGAAAATGAGTTCCGCGCTTCAATGGGATTAAAGGATAGATCCCATTCTTAAATGAGGAGAGTACACAGTTTTAGAAGAACCGAGCCACAAGACCACACTCTCCTCTTTACATATTCAGATGGAAAGATGATATGAAATAAGTTTCACCCAATCAATTTCATCTTCCAGTAAAAGAATCCCCATTCCATTGATATTCTTCTCAATAAGTCATCGAACAACCAAGGCTTCACACCCTTTGGAATGACAACCCACGAAATGATCAAATGTTTACAATATTCATTTTGTTGCACAATATCATATAGATTCACAACAACATGTGTGATAATACCTTTATTTACAATTTTTTGGGTAACAACATATGTAACTAATGAAAAAACTACTGTCAATCACCTCATTGTCTCCGAGGGTGTGCTTCTCCTAGGGAGTGCTTCTCGAGTTTCAGATTATGAATGAATAAACTAGGAATGAAAAACTAACATGAAAATGTGTAAATTGATAAATGATTAATAAATAATTATAACATAATATGTGATTTCTTTGATACCACTTGAAGGTTTTGGGGAATAGCGGAAGCTGTCAGGCCTATGCCTAACAATGGTTTTCCATCAGTTTATTCAGATTTATCTTTAGAACTAGATGAATAAAAACCCAATAATCCTCATGAAATGGTATTTCACACAAAATTTATAATAAATTTCTAAATAATAATTTCTATTGTTTTAAAATTATTTCTCTATTGAAGAATTGGTTGACCACTCTCATCATACCATCATTATGATGAAGTATTCAGGTGTAGAATCCCTCTAGTGGTATTTATATGTGCTCCACAAACCTCATAACATCTTTGTAGAATCCTTAGGTTCTATAATGAATAATTCTCACCAATTTCATCATTTTTTGTTGATCATAATAATAATTCCTTATCATCTCTAGTTCTCTTGGGGACTTTATAGGTAGGAAGAGGATCAAATATCTATATTTTTTTAAAAGCATTCTTGAGAGTTTTCTGTCTATGGATTGACTTGAGAGGATTCTCTCTAGAGAAATTTGTGTAAAACAATCATCCCATATAGAAATGATATAACTGAGTTTATATAGCTAGGCTACATACTTGGTTATTTTAAATGGTCTCTCAGTCAATCTCTTAATCACTAGCTTACCCCAATAAAAAAAAAAATAATAAGACCTTGTCATGTGTTAAACTTGTAGATTTTAAATATTGTTACTTTTGGACCCCTAACTCGGTCCGTCAAAACTCCTAGTTATTTATCAAACTTTTATTAATATTTATTTATTTAAATAAATGTCACTATATTATTATTTCAAAAAATATTTATGTGATAAGAATAACCAAAATAATTATTATTACATGGAACATGAGAATAATATCTATTCTAATATTAAATTCACATAGAATTCAATAGAGGTTTTGTATACACTTACTTTGTGACCCTCTAAGCCGCTTTCCTGGGAGAATTAGGATAAGATGCCTAAATTTCTAGGCCATTGTATAGTAAAACATCAGTGAACCCATAGAAAAATACATTAATGTTGCAATGAAAACAACCTCCTATGAATTATCATTATATAATATTGTTATTATCTTAATATCTTATCAAGCAGGTTTCATTACTAATTTCATCAACCTATATGATTGAAATATTTTTCTTTAACTTCCTTGAAATTAACACTTAAATAAAACTACCAAGGTCATAGAATTAATCAAATATTTCCATTAAAATAAAAGGGTTTTTGATACTTACTTTCATTAACATGGAAGGGAAAAATCCTTTCTTGATTTATTCATTAATATCAAATCACTTATGATGCACCAAACGTATCCTACTTCATCACAAGAGTTTTCATCAATTAATATAAGTTTGAAATGAATTATATACATTAATAAAAATCTTATGTCTAAAGACCAATACACACATCTGAAGATAGGAATATCCAATGACACATATAACAAAAGGAATCCCTATGGGCATGTCTATTCTCATAACTACATATATTGGAGATTAAAAAGTGAAAAATTCATGATAAGTGGTCTCAATATATTATGATACCCATAAAATTGATAGTATTCATTATATTTTAACATGAGATAAATTTCATCTAACCGTATATCATGTATTTAAGAATATTATTGTAGAATTTCAAGATTATTATCAAAGCGAGGAACTCTTATGACACTTCAATGTGACAGATACTATCACATTAATGTAATGAAAAAGAAAACTAATCATACGATAAGATATTTATTAATGTTAAAGACCATTAATATATAAATAATTGAACGTATAAAGAATTTGTTTCTAGGGAACCAACTCCAAGAAAAAATTATCAGATCTAGTAGTTGTTGTTCTTACAGGTGATTTATCTTACAAACTCATAGTATGATACAATGTTTCATCCTTCACACCATTCTCTGTCAACATGGAAGTGTGTGTTATTTTCCATGATCATTTTGTAAAAATTGTACAAAAACCTACAACATCCATATAACTATATGGGATTTAATTTTTCCTTAATCTAAGAATATTAATCACCCATTGGTACTCCATCAAGTATTCGCTCCTTTTTAAGATGTCCACACCACCTTTTCCAAATATCTTAAGAGTATCAGCTTCTATAAGATTTTCCAAGTTTAATTATCTAGGTAAACATTTTCCCATGATCCCCTTCTTAAATTTTAAGTGAAATGATGCCCCAAAATCAATGATCCATGAATCAAATGGACCAAAGACACTAAAAAACAATGATCTTTCATCCTTAATTATAGTGATTATAGAAGAAATTTAGGAAGTGAATCTTCTATAATTTACCTTCTAATAAGTATAATATTTCATCATGTTCCTCTTTTTCTTGTAATTCCAACATATTGGTATGGGTCTTGTTGATTTCCATAGGCACTTCTCTATTTTCTCTAAATTATTCTTCTGAACTTTTGACTAAGTTAGTTGTCCTCTACCTTCCACACCAAATGTGTTTCTTTTAGTTCCATGAAATTATGACTAATATCATCATTTATAATTAGATCAGTAATGTTATAAAACTCTACATTATTCTTACTACTAGAATTACTTATCAAGGTAACCATCACATCCCATGATTCCAAAAGTGATAAAAGAATAATCAATTGCTACACTTACCCTCTAAACACCACTCCTATCGATTTAAGTCTAATCTGAATTGTATTAAAGTTGAATACATGATATTCTACTAGATTAAATTCCATATATTTATAAGATATAGGGTATTAATATAAAAAACTTTATTCATTGTGGTAATCTTTGCATACATGTGTATGAGTCTGGACATAAGTTTCACAGTTGTCTTCACATCCCAGAAATTGAATGTCGTGTTTCGGGACCACATCATCAGAAATACCCTGAGAGTTTTCCAATAAGGTCTCTTTCATTACGATTTTTCCATGGATTCTATGTTGGTCTCTTCAATGGAATATCATGATTCTTCTGATATAGATAATCCTTAATCAACATCCTCATGAATCTGAAGTTTGAACTATTAAACTTTTCAGTCCAGAAATTTCTTTCTTTGAACACCATTCCTTCCAAAATAGTAATAACCCACTAAAATCAAAAGCACTAAGGAAAGTAATTCAGAAAAATTATACTTTCCAACAAATCTCTGATACTGATTGTTGTTCCAAAGACCCATTTTCTAGGACCCCCTCTAGAACCTAACTTGAAAAATAAGGTCAATTGTTTGGAAACCGAAGGCACCTAATGTCAACATCCAGATGTGGGAACTCCACTATATAATCCTGCACCTAATCACCATAACCATAGGAGATCTTTCAAAACACAAACACATGTGTTTGAATAAAAATTCTCACACACAACACAAAACATCAAAGGGATTTACATGGTTCCAACATAGTTCCACTCTATAAGAGAGACACTAATGTTTTTATTAATCATGGAAGAGAAAAGAATGATTATGGGATTTTCAAACTAATTAAACAAGTGATCAACACCCCCATTATTTATATCAGGGTCCACTCAGTTGATCTAGTGTCACCACCTTTCAATTATTGAGGGTATCCCTCCACTTGGTTAAAGAAACCAAATGATGAACTTCCTCAACCTCTGATCCTCGATTAATAGTGAAGTCTAGTTTATTTACTCTTTCAAATACCTTTAATGTTACATATGAGACCTTAAAACTATGATTAGTTATTAATATAAAAACCATTGGAGTTATTATTAAGCAATATAGAGCTTCTTTCACACATTCTATCATCCATATATGGTCATTTTTCATAACGCCTACTTCAGGTTTCAGAATTCCCATGTTCCACTAAACATTACTTCATCTTGTTTTGGTTTGGAAATTCCTAAAATATCTATTTTATAAGATTTATAAAATTTATCTAGAAAACATTTTCCATATAAATCTAGCACACAACTCACTACTGATGCATATATATCCACTAAATTCAATATTATTTTTTAAATACAACATGTTTAACAAAAACTCATAGTCAACTCATGTGATCAATTCTAATTGATGGAAAAGGATAATTTCGAATCAATCTAGATTATATACAAATATTATTATAAAGATTAAGGATTAAGGATTCACCATTTATAGGTTTGGGTAAAATACTATTTCGTAGATACCTCCTGTCTGATTCGGTTACCAAAGAAGGGGAAGGTCTGTTAAGTGAAGGGTGTTCTATTAAGTGAGGGGCGGTCTACCTGAGTGGGGATGAGTTTTAATCAGTGGGCTATTAAGTGAGGGGTGGTCTTCATGGTAGGGAAAGAGTTGTAACTTGTATTTCTTGTTTTTTTACTTGGTTAATAAATGAGGGAATCGACTTGGTATGGGGGTATTGGTTATTTTTTGGGAATCTGGTGAGTTATAGGGCCTAAAGAGGGACCATATCTCAGGAGGTTATGCTATATTTTCTTTTATTTTTCTTCTGGTTAAGATTTCTGTTAATACACGTTAGGAGAATTATTTTTTATTTATCTTTATTAACATATATCTCCTATAAATTTGGTGATTTCATTGAGAGGATATCAATTCCTATAGGTAGTGATATTTTAGAGATAGAAAATAGAAGAGATAACAAAAGAACTGATTTTGTATGTCCACATACATGGAAAATAGGGTGGCACATCTTGAGACTACTACATCCAACTTAATGAATGGTATGCATGGACAAGAGACAAACCTATCATGGCTAGAAGATGACTGTTAGTGATAAGAGGATTCTTATTGTTGATAGGGAATCCAGCTTATGGAGTTGATCATGGTGGTGTCACAACTCTGGTCGAGTCAGGAGGAAGGAACTGGTTGAGTTACTAACAAAGGAAAGACAGTGGAAATGGAAGGCAACAACAATAAATTGAATGTTGGACCTATATAAGCAAACCAAAATGTATCTACTGTGGAAAGACTAGGAACCCGAGGAAATGAGTAGGAGGAGATGAAAACAGTGACCAGGTAGATGGAGATGCCAAAATTTTCTAGAGAAGATCCCTTTGTTTGGATAACATATGCAGAACCATATTTTAAAATCCAGTAGACATGGGAGGAGCTCAAGGTATCTTTGGAACAATTGAGTATGAAGGGAATGGATTAGTATTTGATCAGTTCCTTTATGTAATTACGTAAAACTCTCACCTACAGAAATTTGAAAGAGGATATTCTAGGTAGATATGGGAATGCAGAGGAAGAAGATCTGGTAGTTAATTATAAGGGGTTGAGGCAGACAGGTTCAGTGGATGCTTATGTTGATTAATTTGAAAGGATGGATCTAAAAATTTCAAACTTAATAGAAGGGTGTCACAAGATTATGTTTGTAGGGGGACTAAATCAATAAATTAATTGTTTCATTATGAGTCATGAACCACAAACCAAAGCGTAGTTGATGACTTTGGCTAAACATGTGGAACGTGAGTTGTTAGTAAACAGAATTCTCAATCATTCTAAACCACAAAATAAAAAAATTAATTCCATGGGATAAAGCATAGGATAGATACTAGGAGTATTCAAAAAACTCCCTATAAGGTACATGGTGGTGTAAGACAAGAAGGGTTGAATAACACCATGACAGAGAGATCTTAGGAATTTGTCTATAGAGGAGTTTGAGGAGTGTATGTCCAAGGGATTATGTTAAACGTGTTTATAGAAGTAAAATCATGGAAACTAGTGTATAGATAAACTATAAATAATAATGGTGTGGGAATATATTAAACCCAAGGAAGAAGATGAAGAAGAATATGAAAATGTAGGAGGAGGGGAAAAAGAGGTGGGCAGTTTGTGGGAACTTCTGCTACCGAATTAGAGAAAACCAGTTTTGTTGGTATGCAGTCTTTGTTAGGGGAAGGTAAAGTAGAATAAGTACCATTAATGGAAATAATACAGAGTGGGGAAAGTCACAATTTCATTTTTGGGTGACTAAAAAGGTAGTTTATAGCCCGTGTGGAAGAAACTGGATGGTTTAATATTTTATTTGGAGATGGCCACCAAGTTTCATCTAGTGGGATATGTAAGTCCCTAATAATTATGTTTGGAACTATGGAAATTTTTATTTATTCATACATATTTTATAAAACTAGACTGGATTTGGTTTTGGGAATTTTGTGGCTAGAAATAATTGGATTTGTGATGACAAATTTTAAGATAATGATAATGATATTTGACTGAAAAGGGAAGAAAGTGGAATCATAGGGAGTTAAAACACCATTAAAATTACCAAGGGATTTGTACAAATACTTGGGGAAAGGAATAAGGAAGTTATATGGGATAAAGTTGACATAATCAATGGAATAAAGGGATAAAGATATGCAGTTGGGTTGCATCCAACAACAAAAATTTCAGAAAATTATGGAAAGCTACAATGCAGTGTTTGAATCTCCAAGGAGGCTGCCACAATGTAGAGAAACTAACAATACCATTAAGATGATAGTTGGGTCTGAAGTAGTGAATATTAGGCCATATAAACATGCCTATCAGTTGAAAAAATAAATTGAAATTCAAGTACATGAGCTACTGGAAATAGGGTTAGTTAAACCAAGTTGCAATCCCTATTCAATACCAATAATAATGGTTAAAATGAAATATATAGGGTGGAGACTTTGTATTGATTATCAAGATCTAAATAGTATAACTGTACCCATTAAATATCCTATTCTGGTGATTGAGGAACTTATGGTTGAATTTTATGGAGTGACATATTTTACCAAAATGGATTTAAATTAAGGATTTCACCGAGTACGAATGAGGGATGGAGACCTTGGGAAAACATAATTCAAGACTCATGAGGGCCGCTATGAGTATGAAGTCATGCCATTTGGGTTGATGAATGCATCTACTGCCTTCCAAGAAACGATGAACAATATATTTCCGGTTATGTTAAGAAATGGTGTTTTAGTTTTTTTGATGACATATTACTCTATAATAAAACATGTGAGGATCACTTAAAAAGTTACAAATAGCTACTAAAAATAATGTGTAAAAATGTTATACATGGCCATTAGAAAAGGTGAACTTTTGGAATACATGTGGTGGAATATTTGGGGTACATTGTTTTAGTGAAGTGAGCATCAATGGATCCTAAGAAATTGGAGGTAGTTAAGGATTAGCGGGTACCAAAAAATATAATTTAAGAGGGTTCCTCATACTAACTGGTTATTATTGAAAATTCATAATAAATTATAGAAATATTTCTAGGATATTGAGAACATTAACCAAAAAGGTATAATTTACGTGGAATATAGAAGCGCAAAAGGATTTTTAAGAGATTAAAAAATATATGAAAACTACACCTATAAATGGGATGCAAGATTTTTTCAAAGATTTTGTTTTTTAATGTGATGCTTTAGGGCTAGAAATTAGAGTACTTTTGGTACAAGAAGATCATATTTTATCATACTACAACAAATCCTTTTCTGATAATAGTTTGGCTAAATAATTTTATGAGAAGTAATTGATGGTGATGGTTTTATCCATTCAAAATTGGAGACAATATTCATTTGGAATACCATTCTATGTAATAACCAATCATTGAAGTCTGATACATATGGTAATCCATTGTGTGATGAAACCAAATCTGAAATACTAGTAGGACAAACTGATGGGGTATAATTTTGAGTTTATATATCAATCGGAAAAGATGCGTAATGCGGATAATGCTTTTTCTAGAGTTATAACAGAAGAATAATGATTCCAAATAACAGTTTTTGGTCTTTGTTGGGAGGAGATTCATGTAGTCCTAATAGAGTTGAAATATGTTTATGAATTTCAAACAATTGTAAAAAAAATACAGTAAGGGGACCATAAGAAACCTATGTATTATTATCAGGAGGGGATTTTATTTTACAGATAGAGTAGTATTATCTTGTAAGTCCTCTTCAATACCAAATTTAATGATTTTTTTCATTACTCACCTAAAGGTGGATATTATGGGTATCTAAAAACTTAAAAAAGGACGGAAATAGGGTGTTTTTCTAGGAATGAACCATTCTATATAGTAGTTTTTTCGGGAATGTGAGACTTTTCAGAAAAGTAAGTATACATATTTAAACCCCATAGGACTACTTTAACCATTACTTATTCTAGAGTTGGTATGGAAAAAAGTATTAATGGATTCCATTTTAGGCTTACCAAAATCTCAAGGATTTGATGTTGTGCTTGTGGTTGTTGAAAAGTTGATAAAATATACTCATTTCATCCCTCTTAAACACCCATACACAAAAACATTTATGGTTGAAGTATTCAGGAAAGAAATATTGTTTCTTCATGGTATTCCTATAATGATAATTAGTGATTGAGATCCCCTTTTAAGTGGTTTTTTTGGAAATATTTATTCAAATCATTGGGGACCGCTTTGAAGATGGTCTATTATTAGAATCCTCAAAGAAAAGTGAAAATCAAGGTAGTCAATAGGTGTTTAGAGATATATTTGAGATGTTTTACTACTGATCAGCCTCATCGTTGGGTATCTTGGTTATCTTGGGAAGAATATATTTTTAATACCTCTTACCATTTTTTATTTGGACTGACTCTGTTTGAAGTTATTTATGGGAGAAATCCACCACTTATTATTCGGTATTCTAAAGGGGAAACAGCTATTGAGGCGGTTGCAAATGAGTTGGAATATAGAGATGAAGCTTTGAATAAGTTATGAATTAAACTACAGTGCTCATAGTAGTTGATGGTTAAATTTGTTAACCTCCTCCATCAGTATGTGACCTTTGAAGTGGGAATTTTTTTGGGTTAAATTGGGACTGAATATTCTAGGAGGCAGTGTCAAACTGAAAGGGAAACAAGCTGTGTGATATTTTGGTCCATTTGAGATAGCTAAAAGAGTTGGGGAAGTGTCCTATCCATTGAATCTATCAGAGGCTAGTAGAGTGCATCCAATATTTTATGTGTCACAAATAAAAAAATCAGTAGGAGAACATAAAGTGGATGAATCATTACCAGAGGTGTTTTTGACATTAGAAGAAATTCCTAAAATCATTCTGGAAATTGAAAAATAGGGCTCTAATCATCTTTGGTTAGTGCAATGGGGTGAAATATTGATAGAGGAAGCTACTTGGGTGGACACTTTCTTGCGAAAGAATCACTTCCCTCACTATCACCATGAAGAAAAGGTGAATCTTCAGGGAGGAAGTTATGATAGGTTTAGGGGAAATCATATTTGGGAGAGACCACATGTCTGGTTCACTTACCAAAGGAGGGGATATTTGTTAAGTGAGGGGCGGTTTGTTTAGTGAGGGTCGGTCTTCCTAGGAGGGGTAGAGTTGTAATTAGTCTTTCCCTTTTCTATTAGTTGGTTAATAAATAGGGGAAGTGACTTAGTATAGGGATTATCCGTTATTCTATTGGGAATATGGCGAGTTCTCGGGCCTAGAGAGTGAAGCACTCTTGGGAGGTTAGGATGTATTTTTCATTTATTTTTCTTTCTCTTAATCTTTTTGTTAATCCAATGTAGTGTAATTATTGTATCTTTCTCTCTATTAAATGGTATCTCCTATCATCAATAATCATTCCCATCCAACAATATAGTGAAAATAAAAATTTAATCTCATATATGGATGAATATCTTCATCATAAAATAAGAATCATAATTTCCTCATATCAAGTTGAGAATTCTCTTCATTGAATTTATTTCCTATAATCTCAATATTTTACTAGTTAATCACAATTAATGATCAACTAACACAAAATTCCATACTAAAAGACTAATGAAACATATTCATGTGACATATTGAACATTATATATCATTTAAACTCATCAAAACCCATTAAAATTATTAGTTAGAACATAAACCTGATAAATCTTTATCCAATGAATTTCAACCATATTCCACATGCATCTTGTATAATTTAAAAAATTAAGTTTAGTGAATTATCATTAAATAATTGATGGATTTATATTCCATGATAAAATTCTCAATTTTTTTTAATGATTTCCATATTAAGTATTAGAAATAAATTTTGATGGATCTATACTGCTCTTGTGCATGAAATTTATTTCTCATTTAATCATATAACACTATATAGTGGATGAAATTTTATTTAAAAATAAATCTCAACTCAAATGAATGGTTAGTCTTAACATGATTTCATAGTTTATGTAATTATACAGCATGATTGATGTAACAGTGCTTCAAGAATCCTTTAAATTCTTCAATCCTACTTTATCATTTAAAGATCATTTTTGAATATCTTTAATACCAATTAAACACATAAAACATATACCACCTTTTTCTCAACACATCACTTTCATCAAACTAAAAACACCCTAATAACTATGTTAAACATATTTGAAACATATGAAACATAATTTATTTCGTTATCTTAACCAACTTTCCCATTAATTTTTTTAGAAATTGTGAAATAAAATTAATAAAATATCTTGTAATGGATATTCATGAATACAAATTTATATAATTCTACCCTTATTTTTAATAATTATTTTTTAAACTTCGAGGAAATACTCCCCATCAATCCCTTCCAAGTAGGTTTAAATTCCCTATAAAACATTTCTATCGCATGCCTCTTTATTAAAATTATACCACTTGGAAACACAACATTGTTTCAAATTAAGAAGTAAACAATTTTATATTCCCCATATTTAGAAAACATTTCCTATCCTTTAATGTGATAATCATATCAAAAAAAATATATATATATGTGTGTGGTATCCATACTTGGAGGTAGGAGGTCTATCCACATACACCTTGAGTGGTAGGGGTAATCAGGGTGAAAGTTTTTTAAAAAATTATTTCTTTCTTCAACCCAAGATATTATATCTTATTCTTGTATCATATTATTAAAAACACACATATATCTTATATCTTTATAAAAACAAATAAATATTAAATGAATGTATGGAAACACAAATTTTGTATGCAGTTATCCCATAACGTGGGTAGATAGTCCAAATCATTACCTCAATTCACTAATTCTACACATACACAAATCTCACTAATTTTGATGAATATAAAAGACTCAAGGAAAATTAAATACCAATCCCTAGGAAAACTCCCTTTTTTATGTCAATTCATTTTATAAAATCATATAAATAAATATTTGTTCACATATCTGATGCCAGTAGTGAAATATTAATTATAACATTAAATTTTTTACATTAGTTATTCAATAATTGTTGTTAAAAATATGTTTTATGTTATTTACTAAATAACCAATGTAAAAAACATGTTATGTGATAATTTTTAACATCGGTTATTTAATAACCAAGGTAAAAACCTACAACATTGTAACACCCCAAGCTTTTACGGTACACTTCTCTTTGAATAATACAGTAGCATGTGTTATACGCAACTTCGAGTTCTAACACACACCACGACCAATCAAAATAGCCGTTATAAATAGTAATACCCTCTTTTTGAAATTTTATAAATTTTATCTCTCAAAATGGACTTCATTTTTGTATTTGGAATTTCTAAATTATCCTAGGGTGAAATTTTGGTACTTTTCGGATAACTCTCATATTTTGATTAATAGTGAAAATTACTAAATTTTAATTAAAAACAACTTTTTTAATTGAAATAATTAATAGTGATAAATTATGAATTTTAGTGGTTTTAAAGTATATTTAGAATATATTTTTACCATTTAATAAAATTTTGGTCATTTGACATAATTTCACAATTAAACCGGATATAAACAAGTATCAATCTTTTGATAGTTATTATATCTTAAAAACACATTTTTTGTTTTGACAGCGGGAATTAATTTTAAATTAATTTCTACCACTTATGTGTTTTGAATTTCGAAAAATGGATTCCATATTTGGAATCAGGATTTCCAAATTGTGTAAATAGGTAACTTTTGTTTTTAGACATTTTGAATAATTACTTCGGTAAATATTTTATTTACCATGGTTAAAGAGTAAATCCGGTAAATTAGGGTTAAAAAATAATATTATAATAATAATAAATTACCCTAAAACGTGTCCTAACCTTATTGGTGGATACATGTCCGACCATGGGAATCTTTGGGTGGATTTTGGGACACCATGTAGCCCCTTGTTAGTGATAGGGACACTTTATTTTAATTAAGTTAAAATAAATACAAAAATAACATAAGCATATGTCTTCTAACAATTTTTTTTTACATAGGGTTATATATGTTGGAGTTTCGACTATAACTATTCATTAGAAAGATAAAGAAATTTCCTACATAAGGGTAGTTTATTTATAATTTTTATACATTATATAATTTAATTTATTTATGACACAATGGTGATGCAGTAATTATCTAATTAATGACAAATTAGAATAATTGATATTATAAATCCCCAAATAAATGTAATTTGAGACGTTTTATAAGTACCAATAATTTTCTAAAATAATATGACATGTTATGATTGATTTAATTAACTTTTTTCTAAGTAATAATTCTATTATGTTTTTTAGAAAAATCAATTATTGAATAGTGTCAAAATTGACATAAAAGAGTTTTTAAAACAAATATTATATTATTAATTAATATTAAATTTCTAAAAATATAATATTCGGCCAAGAGACTTATATCATGATAGGTGCATCATTAATGGACCAATTGGGGGTCTCTTGGATGTATATAGTAAGTTTATTAACCATATAATATAAAAATACAAAGAGACATTGTAAAAGTGAAACTAATTAACTAAGAGTTAATACTTAAAGATAAGGTTAATATAGTAACCCAAACCTGTCTAAATCCTATGGGTTGAGTGGTTTTCGACCTATCCCCACCTTAACCTTTAGGTAATCCACTTTGGATCAATTAAAAACCGATTATGAATTTATTATAAAATAATATTTCTAGCTTTTCCAAAGGTGCCCCTCACCCCTCTTATAAAAAAGAACCCCCCCTTCTCATTAATTCACACCTTAAAAGCCTTTTGGCTCGGCCAAACCCTGCCCAAATACTCTATAAACCTCCCTCACTACAACCTAGAGGCCATAGTTTGATCATAAAGCCAACCTACGGAGCCATTTTGATCAAATCAAAAGGAAGAACCCGAAGAAGAGGTAATGTTTTCACCACCATTTTTCAAGTTCATTTCTTATTCAAATTATTCTTTCTTTGTTATTCCCATTCTAAAATAATAAATCAACTATCTAATATATAATGTGATATTATTTTAAATATGGTAAAACCATATTTAGTATTTTATCCATCCTTTGAATGACATGTCACCATACGTGCGTACGTACGACTTACCGTCTCCTCATCGTGGTGTAATTGTTATTCAATATATTATTATTTGTATGGGTATAATAATGATGTGTAATTCATGTAAATAATAAATATAACATGATATTTATTCTGTATATATGATATATCGTCCAATTATATATTATATTAATATCAAAATAAGGATATTTTCGCTCGTGCGTACGTACGGATTACCATCTCCACGACGCGATGTGTTTCATTTCCAAGTTCACCATTCATCGACGATTATAAAAATATATATTACTAATAAGTATGTAATATATGACATAATAATTCTACTTGAAATATATATATTTATATACATAAGTATTTATGTACTTACATATATCTTATTCAGTACTATGTAAAAACGGAAACAACGTTTATGCGTACGTACGGACTACCATCTCCATAAGCGGTGTTTTCCATTTCATATATACGTCTATTAAAATTTTTTTTATTATAAGTATATATGATAAATAAATCATGTTTCATATTTTTTAATCATTTAAATCATGATCTATTTGATACAATCAAGAGTAACAAGTTAAAATACGTACGATAAAGAAAGCCATCATTACCCGAAATATTAATATAACATGGAAATTATTATTAAATGGGTAGTATAAAGTCATAAATGAATAATGTATGATATCATAAATATTAATATGGTTCTGGTATAATTTAATAACATACTATAGTCTTCATACAAGGGGCTAAACATACCCTCTACTAAAGGAAAATGCAGGGTAAGGGGTTTTCATCTCACTCCTTATTTACGTGAGATTCATGCCATATTTCCTCTATTACCTTTTGTGTGGTGTATATACTGCCCATAATTTTATTATTTGTTTAATAAACTTTAATTTACGTGTATTTACATATTCATTGTATGATACCTCTTTCATGGGTTGTATGTTTCGTAAGTTACCAAATTGGTAAGGGTTAATTCCACAATCTCTTAATTATTCGAGGTTGTTTTTACATAAGTATCTGCTGAGACATATTTATTATCAATATCCATATTTTATGAAAGAGTTTTCAAAGGGATTCTATAAAGGTACTTTTTACTAAAACATCATTTCAAACGTTTTAAATATTTATTCTTCTAAATCTTTCTCATTAATGTTCATGTCTTTAAAATGGTTTTTAGGATTTATTTATATGGACATGAATGTTTTTAAAATGTTAATTCCATTCAAAAGTTTCAGAGTGGTATGGGACAATTTGATTCAAAAATGTCTTTAAATGAATTCTTTTCCAAATTGTGTGAAATTTATATGTTTTCATGAAAAATATATATTTCTCTCAAATAGTTTTGATTTCATCTATGTCAACATCCTTTGATAAATTTTACACTTATTTGAAGTTGATTTGTTATAATAAAAATCTTCCATATTGTATTTAAAGTTTGGTGATATGTTTGACTATGGATGAGTTATCTTTATGCCATTAATGGTTTATGATTAATGTTTTAGAATTTATTATGCTAGTTTTAATATGAATTTTTATGTTATATTTCATCCACTTTTTAAGATTAATGTGTTGGAATAGTATGTTCTGGGTTGGGGACTGGTAAAAGTAATCCCTCCAAGTTGGGGTCCAGTTACAGCAGACCCTCCGGGTTGGTGTCCAGTTATTAGAGGCACTTTGTGTTGGTGTCCTGTTATTAGAGGCACTCCAGGTTGGTGTCCGGTTATTAGAGGCACTCCGGGTTGGTGTCCGGTTATTAAAGGCACTCCGGGTTGGAGTCCGGTTACAGAGGCTCTCCGGGTTGGGTTCCGGTTACAGTTATCCCTTAGGTCTTGGCACGAGGCCTTGACACAGAAATTAAAGTTCAGAATTATGCATTCCATCATTATGAAAGTGGTTAGTGATATTGCTTGTGATTATTAGACGAGTAGAATATCCATGTGAATAAGTAAATGGCATTACTTAATTTTATTTTTTCCATATTATACTGAAGTTCAATTTTAAAAGGCTTTTGTTTTAGTTATACATTTTCTTAAATGTTTATGCTTATTTATGAAAGTTTCTATTGTATTGTTATCCTTTACTAAGCATCTGAGCTCACCCATTTCTATGTTTTATTTTTCTCAGATATCAAGAAGTGTATAGTGATTGATATGCAGGGTTAAGCCAAGGGAATAATGGTATTCGTGAAGGATTATTTATGTTTTTTTGTATGATATGAAGTGTAATGTAACATTCTTGTATGTAATCTATTTTCCAGGACTGCTAAACTGATCGGTCCTTCGTGACTTGATTCCTTCTAATCATGCCACTATATTAAAATAATGCACCGACTCTGGGTATCTCGGGTCGGGGTGTTACAGTTGGTATCAGAGGAAGTTTAGAAATAACCTTGGAAACTAGATTTATATAAACTTTGATTAGAGCACATAGCCCTAAGATTGACTTTGAGGATTAGTATAGAAGAACTTCCTAGAATTTTGGTATTGTAGAGATTTTGTGAGTTTTCTGAGCAATACATCTCTGTCTGGATACGAACAGGTAGAGGTGGCTCTGGCACATATGTACCTAGGGGTAAAACCCAAAAACATCCCTTTGAGCTAGACTCGAATGGGAACTGGTGCACGACAACGGGCCTTGCTGCACTCTTGGTTACGACACTCCCAGGGGATATGCTTAGGATAATTCTCATTTTTCTTTACAAACCATTGTGAAGGGATTATGAGTATATACTTACTCAAAGAAAACATTTTTATGATTATGGATTATATCCATAAAATTTTTAATTTATGTTAACTGTTTTACAAGTTTGGGATCTGGTATTGCTTTTCATAAACTAATCTAGTGAATGTCATTATTTAGAAATGGTGCCCAGTAAAAGGAATGAGAACTCCAGCAATACACATGATCCAAAGAGTAAGTATGATCATATCTTTCATGGTCCTAAGCCAGAATTTAGAAGGGAAATAGTCTCCCATGTATTATCATCATATGAAGAAATAGTATCATTAGATAAGTAAATAATTCTCGGAGTCCTATGGCTTTGAAGGGAAGCCAGAGAAGGAAAGGATGGTAGAGAGAAGAATAGATAAAGGGAATAAGGTAAAAAAGGATTTTCCCATATGTGATAAATGTAGAAAGAATCACCTTGGAAAATGCTTGAAGGGAATGAGAGTATGTTATAAGTGTGGAGAAAAATGACAACAAGTACGTGACTACAAGGGTAAGAAAAAGGTTTAAAATGTACAATGCTTCATCTGCAAAGAGTTTGGACACTACGCGAATCAGTGTCCCAGTCATCAGACTATGCCGCACATGATGCTATTGGATAATAATCAAGTTATGATACTACCACAAATGAAGAGGAATGACTAGTGTTATTATGTTGTTATTTTGGAATTATTTCATTTAAGTGTTGAATAAATGATGTTCTGGAAATGAATAAGGATTGTACTACAGTACTATTTCATTGAGGATTTGATATTTTATAGTACTAAGAAATGTGACTCTACAGCGAGTTAAACGTTTTGGAAATTACATGTCAAAAATGATCTTAATTGTGTTTAACTTCCTTATAAATTTTAGACTGTGAGTTTGGATGGTAGTATTTTGGATAAGTCTATAGGTTGGAATGGATTAAGTTTGAAAGGTTATTTTTGGATTTTTATAAAAGGACATCATGCAGACTGTGTGACAACCCGTCGCGTCGGACAAAGCTGCGGGAATTGAACCCACAACTATAGTGCGATTGGGATTTATCATCTACCACTGGAATACATGAATTACCTAGATTGTATAATGTAGTTTCATTTTTTAATGGGCCTGATATGTGAATTATACATTCATTATATTTGGAACCCTATACGATTAGGATAAATAGAATATTTTTGAGTTGTCTTATGTTTTGTAGTGAAAGATGAGTTTGTGGTAGAAATTTATTAATGGATAAAACTCTAATTATAAAGTAAGTATATCTTATTATGATATTATCCAATCTCATAAATAAATTCCTCAACATTAAGAAAAGGAACTTCTAATAAAAATGTTGTCCTAGATGGTACCTTAGATAATCACAAATTTATGGCTTTGGGATTGTTGGCCTTTTCATAGACATGTTCTCTACCACTCTCCATCAGATATTAATGGTTAGATTTCTATTCCATATCCATATTTTCCTATATGGAACCCTAGTATGTGTTATTTTCGGTATCCTTCATACTTAACACTCTTTATTTTCAATAGAGGCCTCATTAATCCATTTTTCCGATGTGGGATTTCAACTAAGATATTTTGAAATGTCAACCCCAACTTTCAAATACCGAGTATAAATTACGAGGATGCAATTTATTGAAGTAGGGGAGAATGTAACCCCCCAAGCTTCTACGATACACTTCTCTTTCAATAAAACAGTAGCGTGTGTTGTACATAATTTCGCGTTCTAACACACACCATGACCAATCAAAATAGCCGTTATAAATAGTAATACCCACTTTTTGAAATTTTATAAATTTTATCTCTCAAAATGGACTTCATTTTTGGATTCGGAATATTGAAGTTATCCTAGGGTGAAATTTTGGTATTTTTCGGATAACTCTCATATTTTGATAGATAGTGAAAATTACTAAATTTTAATTAAAAACAACTTTTTTAATCGAAATAATTAATAGTGATAAATTATGAATTTGAGTGGTTTTAAAGTATATTTAGAATATATTTTTACCATTTAATACTATTTTGGTCATTATAAATAATTTCACAATTAAACCAGACATAAACAAGTATCAATCTTTTGATAGTTATTATATCTTAAAAACACGCTTTTTGTTTTGACAGCGGGAATTAATTTTAAATTAATTTATGCCACTTCTGTGTTTTGAATTTGAAAAAATGGATTAAATATTTGGAATCAAGATGTCCAAATTCTATAAATAGGTAACTTTTATTTTTAGACATTTTGAATAATTACATCGGTAAATATTTTATTTACCATGGTTAAAGGGTAAATCCGGTAAATAAGAGTTATAAAATAATATTATAATAATACTAAATTACCCTAAAAAGTGTCCTAACCTTATTTGTGGATACATATCCTACCATGGGCATCTTTGGGTCTATTTTGGGACCCCATGGAGCCACTTTTAGGTGATAGGGACACTTTATTTTAATTAAGTTAAAATAAATACAAAAATGACATAAGCATATATCTTTTAGCAAACAAATTTTTACATAGGGTTATATATGTTTTATTTTCGACTATAAATATTAATTAGAAAGATAAAAATATTTCCTACATAATTTTATTTTATTTATAATTTTTAGACATTATATAATTTAATTTATTTATGAAACAATGGTGATGCAGTAATTACCTAATTAATGAAAATTTATAATAATTGATATTATAAATACCCAAATAAATGTAATTTGAGAATTTTTATAAATAACAGTAATTTTATAGGATAATATGACATGTTAGTCGTGATTTAATTAACTTTTTTCTAAGTAATCATTCTGTTATGATTTTTACAAAAATCAATTATTGAATACTGTCAAAATTGACATAAAAGTGTTTTTTAAAAAAATATTATATTATAATTGATATTAAATTCCTAAAAATAAAAGGTTTGTCCAAGAGGCTTATATAATGATATTTGTATCATTAATTAACCACTTTGGGGTTTCTTGGATGTATATAGTATGTTTATTAACCATATAATATAAAAATAAAAGAGACATTGTAAAAGTGAAACTAATTAACTAAGAGTTAATACTTAAAGATAAGGTTAATATAGTAACCCAAACCTGTCTAAATCCTATTGGTTGAGTGGTGTTCCACCTATCCCCACCTTAACCTTTAAATAATCCACTTTTTAACCATTAGAAAGCGATTATGAATTTATTATAAAATAATATTTCTAGCTTTTCCAAAGGTGCCACTCACCTCTCTTATAAAAGGGCACTCCCCCTTATCATTAATTCACACCTTAAAAGCCTTTTGGCTCGGCCAACCCCTGCCCAAATACTCTCTCAACTTTCCTCACTACAACCTAGAGGCCTTAGTTTGATCAGAAAGACAAACTAAGGAGCCCTTTTGATCAAATCGAAAAGAATAACCCGAAGAAGAGGTAATGTTTTCACCACCCTTTTTCAGGTTCATTTCTTCGTCAACTTCTTATTTCTTTGTTATAACCATTATAAAATAATAAATCCACTATCTCCTATATAATGTGATATTATTATAAATATGGTACGACCATATTTAGTATTCTATCCATCCTTTGAATGACATGTCACCATACGTGCGTACGTACGGCTTACTGTCTCCACATCATGGTGTAATTGTTATTCAATATATTATTATTTGGATGGGTATAATAATGATGTGTAATTAATTTAAATAATAAATATAACATGTTAATGATTATGTATATATTATATATCATCCAATTATATATTATATTAATATCAAAATAATGATATTTTCGCTCGTGCGTACGTACGGATTACCGTCTCCACGACTCGATGTGTTTCATTTCCAAGTTCACCATTCATCGACGATTATAAAAATATATATATTACTAATAAGTATGTAATATATGACATAATAATGCTACTGGAAATATATATATTTATATATATAATTATTTATGTACTTACATATATCTTATTCAATACTATGTAAAAACAGAAACAGTGTTTATGCGTACGTACGGACTACCGTCTCCATAAGCGGTGTTTTCAATTTCATATATACGTCTATTATAAATTTTTATATTATAAATATATATGATAAATAAATCATGTTTTATATTCTGGAATTATTTAAATCATGATCTATGTGATACAATCAAGAGTAACAAGTAAAAACATGTACGATAAAGAAAGCGATTATTACCTGAAATATTAATATAACATGGAGATTATTATTAAATGGGTAGTATAAAGTCATAAATGAGTAATGTATGATATCATAAATATTAATATGGTTCTCGTATAATTTAATAACATACTATAGTCTTCATACAGGAGGCTAAACGTACCCTCGATTAAAGGAAAGTGCAAGGTAAGGGGTTTTCATCTCACTCCTTATTTCCATGAGATTCATGCCATATTTCCACTATTACCTTTTGTGCGGTGTATATACAGCCCATAATTGTATTCTTTGTGTAATAAACTTTAATTTATGTGTACCTACATATTCATTGTATGATACCTCTTTCATGGGTTGTATGTTTCGTAAGTTACCAAATTGGTAAGGGTTAATTTCACAATCTCTTTCTTATCCGAGGTTGTTTTTACATAAGTATCTACTGTGACATATTTATTATCCATATCCATGTTTTATAAAAGAGTTTTCAAAGGGATTATATTAAGGTACTTTTTACTGAAACATCATTTCAAACGTGTTAAATATTTATTCTTCTAAATATTTCTCATTAATTTCCATGTCTTCAAAATGGTTTTTAAGGATTAATTTATATGGACATGAATGTTTTTAAAATGTTAATTCCTTTCAAAAGTTTCAAAGTGGTATGGGACACTTTTATTCAAAAATGTCTTTAAATGAATTCTTTTCCAAATTGTGTGACATTTAAATGTTTTCATGAAAAAGAGACATTTCTCTCAAATAGTTTTAATTTCATCTATGTCAACATCCTTTGATAAATTTTACACTTGTTTGAAGTTGATTTATTATGATAAAAATCTTCTATATTGTATTTAAGGTTTTGTGATATGTTTGACTATGGATGACTTATCTTTATGCCATTAATGGTTTATGATTAATGTTTTGGCATTTCTTATGCTAGTTTTAATACGAATGTTTATGTTATATTTCATCCTCTTTTAAAGATGAATGTGTTGGACTAGTATGTTCCAGGTTGGGGACTGGTAAAAGTAAGCCCTCTGGGTTGGGGTCCGGTTATAGTAGACCCTCCGGGTTGGTGTCCAGTTATTAGAGGCACTCCAGGTTGGTGTCCAGTTATTAGAGGCACTCTAGGTTGGTGTCCGGTTATTAGAGGCACTCCGGGTTGGTGTTCGGTTATTAGAGGCACTCCGGGTTGGTGTCCGGTTATTAGAGGCACTCCGGGTTGGAGTCCGGTTATAGAGTCTCTCCGGGTTGGGTTCCAGTTACAGTTATCCCTTAGGTCTTGGCACGAGGCCTTGACACAGAAATTAAAGTTTGTAATTATGCATTTCATCATTATGAAAGTGGTTAGCGATATTGCTTGTGATTATTAGATGAGTAGAATATCCATGTGAATAAGTAAATGGCATTACATCATTTTATTTTTTCCATATTATGCTGAAGTTCAAGTTTAAAAGGATTTTGTTTTAGTTATACATTTCCTTAAATGTTTATTCTTATTTATGAAAGTTTTCACTGTATTGTTATCCTTACTGAGCATCTGAGCTCACCCATTTCTATGTTTTATTTTTCCCAGGATTCCAAGAAGTGTATAATGATTGATATGTAGGGTTAATCCAAGGGAATAATGGCATTCGTGAAGGATTATTTATGTTTTTTTGTATGTTATGAAGTGTAAAGTAACATTCATGTATGTAATCTATTTTCCAAGAATGCTAATCTGATCGGTCCTTCGGGACCTGATTCCTTGTAATCGTGCCAATGTATTAAAATAATGTACCGACTCTGGGTAACTGGGGTCGGGGCATTACAAACATAATATATTTTTTATGTCTTTTATTCAAATAACTGATCTGAATTTTTTTTAACAATATATTCAAATAAATTATTAAAATAATACATGTGAAAATTACGTTAAAAATTATAACTATAACACCGAAATTTCTCTTTTTTTTGAATCTCATTGCTCTCTAGCACCATGTGATTTCTCTTACAAAATTTTCTCACATAAAAATGTATCTGCACAAAATTTTTCATTCTCCCTCTAAAATTTTCAATTTCCCCTATATTCCCAATATATTCACATTTCCAAAAAAACATTCTTCCTTCATAGATTCCAAATCATGGATGAATACTTCTAGATATCTGAATCATTCATCTACAATGGTTAAATCTACGAGGGAGGGCATTGATGGAGGGTGAAATGGAGGAATCAAAAACAACACCACTACAAAAACCTAAAAATTAGATGGCGACATTAATTAATGATTTTAATAGATATCAATAAAGGATGCATTTATCAGTGATAAAAGTGAGATATAGATTTTGATGTGGATATTTGGGATTTGGATGTAGACAATGCATGTTTTGACCTGGGAAATTACCTTTTGGGAAGCACACGTGCAATTCATGGGTGATTGATTTAGGGAGACACACTTTTTGAATGATTAAATGGGTAAAAAATGGGGCTCACACCTTTAGAGATTGAAAGTAAGGCCTTTTGGATTCCCAATTGGGCCAACATGCCATATAAAAAATATGATTCCATGTGCTTGTTCAAAATGTAAAAATGTGCCAGTTTGGGGGTGGACTAAGGTGTGTGGTTTGGCCCAACTATCCCTTGGTTGTGTAAGTATTTTTTGGTTGCATTGTAATCCCTTCTATCTATTGTTAATATATAAATTTAATTATGTTTATATAAAAGTGATAATAGTAATTTTATATATAATTATATTTAAATATAATTTTTAATATATTTAAATATAATTATATATAATAATACATTAAGTAATTATTTATATTTTTTTGAAATAAAAATAATATTATTATGTTTGTATAATTAATAGTAATATTTTTCATACATATATATTTAATAATTTTTTAAAATATAACTGATATTGTAAATATAAATAATATTTAATAATATTTTTTAAAATATATTTAATAGAATTGTTATTATCTATATATAGTAATATATTTCAAATTTAATTATATTTAAACATAAATAAGAATATTTGTTAATAAAATTATATATTTATATTATTAATAATGTGTTTAAATATAATTCAACATTTATACAATTAGTAATATATTTTTAAATATTGTTAAAAATATTTAAATATGATTAAAAATATTTATTTATATAATTAATATTAATATAAATTTTATATATAAATAACTACGGGTGAGTGTCACTATAATAAGAATGTGATTTTAGCATAGGTTTTAACTATCATGGATAGTTGAGTAGGGAATCATTTCACCATAGTTTTATTTCATGATATTTTTATTTGATGGTTTATATTTCCTCTAATTTAAATGTTTATTTTTTATGATTTTTATTGATTTTTCAATACTAGGACTCACACTAGTAGAAAAATGACAATTAATGACTACCAAAAGTAGTCCCCAAAAAGTTTTGACAACCTCTTTCGATGATCATGTTCGGTGGTTTCATAAATGACTATTCATGGTTTCCGAAGGCGATCATCAATGCTCTGAGTTTTTTTTCTAAAAATATAAGCATTGGAGACCACTAAAGATGGAACATAATTCTTTAAAAAAACTTATATTCAATTTCTATTACATCTTATAGGGCAACTAAAAAAATAAAAAAATATAGATAATGATAAAACAATTTAATCATGACCATTTTCCCAATAAAATAAGAGATAAACCTCAATATATGGTTGAAAAATAAAATAATGGAAATTAACTACTCATTTCCTGGAATAAAAAATAAACATAAACTAGAAAATAAATAACAGTGAAAATAAATAAGATTCAAGCAGTAGGTTTGAAATAAATACATATTCTATATAAAAATACTGAATATTCTATTATTTAGCATTAAAAGTGAAAAGAAAGAAAGTTATAAATAAGATTTGTAGAAATTCATAATAAATGATGGAAAATAATATAATAAATATATTCAAAACTAATCAATTTTTGATAGAAAACATGGCCACATCTCATGAAGGAAATAAAAAATTTAATGCACAAGAGGCTCAAAGAAGAAATAATTATAGTAAAAAAAATTATATTTTCTTTGTAGAATTAAATTATTTTATAAATATAATTATAAATATTAGTTTGAATTTAATTAAAATAAATTATCGATTAAGAAACAAATTTTTTATGTGAACATTTATGCACATGTTCTATTTTTATAGCACAATATTCAAAAAACATATATTAAATACATAGAACATATGAATACATAGAAAAAAAATAAGAAACAGAACATAAAGAAAAGAGAATGAATTAAAATTACATAAATAAGATTGAATATGAATTAAATAGATAGAACATACTCAAAATAAATATTATGAATTATAAATTGATATAACATGAATTTTAACTACACAAATATTCACATAAAATGAATTTAAATGAGGGATGGGATGATTCGTGATCATAGGGGCTTTGTGATTATGGATTTCTTTGATTTATATGTAAATGGTAATTATATCATATTTCTAAATATCGTTCTTTAATTTTTGACTTATCCATGTGCTCCTCAATGAACATTTTATTATTTTTTATCAAAATGAGATTAGTTCTACTGGTCCAGTATGTACCATGGATCCTTCATTAAAACTGGAACATCAGAGCTTGAAAAGTCATGATTCAACAATGAGTGGAGATTCTTCACACATATCATGAATGAATTTATTTTTTGAACTTCTTCTCCTTAAAATGAGTTAGTAGGAAGAGTTGATTGTTTATTCAAGTGTTGGTTCTATCCCTAGGGACTATAAGGACTTTTTTTGCGATGGGTGAGTGTTCTATAAGGTATTCAAGACTCACTCTTAAGGGATCTATATCCAAGACTTCCTCTTAAGGGATCCATATCTAAGACTTATACTTAAGGAATCTATAATGGCTATAAAAACATGAAGTTGCACAATGATATCCATGAGAGGATTATATTGTTTGGTTTTATAGAATATATACAATGGGATCCCCTTTGATGGTTTGATTGAGGGATATTTTAAGGCCTCACTCAATTACATGCATCGAGTCCACCATCTAATTCATATTCCCTATAAACTCCCAATAGTTCCCTCACCCATAACTGGGTATGGACAAACTTTCCAAAGGTCGGCGATCATCTAGGTTTTCAATCCCATTAACTCTTGGGGACTCACATTGGTCGAGAGGATGTGAGGTTGGGCTCATCTCACTCTTTCAGGGGGAATTATTTCCTGCTCTGGGACTCCCTTATAGATTTAAAATAAGTTCATAAATATCTTCCTAATTCCGATATGGGACTGGTTATCCTAATGAAATGACTCTAGGTTAATTCTCTTTCCTATGAAAAATACTAGGATACCTTTACTGAATCCATTAGTATGTATCTTAGGTTATTCATAATTTTTATATAATAGGAGGTTTCTTATATATTGAAGCTATATAACCAAGTACTTTAGAATATACTTCCATTTAAGAAGGTGTTTAGTATTCCGAGGAGGGGATTGATCCATTATGAGGCATCCTATGTATCCTCGTTATTTTTAGAATCAATACCCACATAATTTTTTAGTCCCATGAAGTTTAATGTCGCATGGAGAGGACATATGTTCTGATACTGAGACACCAAATATTTGAGCTCAAACCCTAAGGGGGTGTCCTATGTATCCCGAGTATAGTGAGAATCATAGTTTTCATAGTTCTCCTATATTGGGGTTACTTGTATCATTAAATAGACTCATAGTGAATATTATATGATTATTGTGAATACCAATGCTTATGTGAGCTACACTTGATATGAGAAACAAGGATGGTGAATGATTTCTTTATTTCTCACGATGAAAGAATTATGCCCCAGAACTACCTTGAAATTATTTATTATGGGACTCGGGTCTTAGAGAGATATCTTACATATCCTAGTTATGGAAGAAATCATAGTCATCATATCTTGGTGGGTTTTTCAGTCCACTGATGGATGACATAGGGTGATCATGTACTGGGAATAATTGATTCCCTCTAGTTGATATGTCAAAGTAGTAAAAATACTTACACTAAAGGGGTGTTTATTTGATATCGGTCCATAATAAGGCAACCTAAATATCTTGTTTATCGCAAAAACCAAAGTCATCGTAGTTTGGTATTATACTAGGGATTACGTACTCAGGTTACCCTATCCCATTATGGAGATTCATAGTGTAGATGTTATGATTATTGAAATTCCCTATTCCCACATGAGCCATGATCGTTTTGGGAAAAAAGGGATGGAAATTAATCAATTTCATTACTTTTAATAATGGACTTATGTGCTAGGATTTCCATGGATGATCGATATGTTGGTCAAACCTCGGGGAGAGGTGGCCTACGTATCCTAAGTGTTAAAGGAATCAGTGTTGTATTAGTTCCCTTTATGTAGGGGATTAAACACTAAGGATACCCTATATTTAGGGATTACACACAAAGGATAGATGATGCTATCACGTCCTGGGATTCCCAATTAAGATGGCCTTCTTGTTTGGCAGGCGTCGCATGACCTAGTTTCCTTGTCTTGGGAGACATCACATGACCTGGATTGACACATATATCGGGTGTCATAAGATTCAGTGTGGAATAGTTTTGGGGGTGTCACATATCTTGGTTGAAACCTCTAGGATACATCACGAGACATGTTCAACATGTCTGGAGGGCATCGTGAGTCTTAAATGACTTGCATAGAGGGTGTTGTGAGATTTTTGTGGTTATGTCCAGATTCTCTTGAAAGACCGGGATGACATGAGAAGGTTCCTTCATATGAGTCAAACGATCTGTATGAAAGATTTTTCAAGTCATGGGTGACAGAACCATAAGGTTCTCAAGATTAGAGGGGTTCCCACAGAGGAATTGTGTGACATTCTCTGACATGCCTGGAATATTATGCGTGTCCCATATGGCATACTGAAGGAGTGCCATATGTCTTGAATGACATGACCGGGTGTTATCGTGTGTCTTCGGATAACTTATGTGAAGTGCGTGAGTGTTAGTGAGTATGTCCTTTTCTTAATCCTTTCACCTTTGATCTTAGTTCTAACCCTTGTGTTGTGAATCCCTCGGTTTTGTTCAATGTCAATTCATCTTGAGTCTCGCATGATCTAGTGGGTTTGTGAGATATTATTCACATGACCTACTAGAGATCCTTCGTGTGATCTATGAATGATCACACAAAGTACTTTATTACTATTTCATTACAACACCAGTTAGTCACTGGCATATTACCTGATATAAAGCTAGCAGATTGGGTGACCTGCCACTCCGAGAATTCCGTAGTAGTTGAGAGTCAAATCTTCTATAGTGTAGGCATTCAACATGCATAGTAGCGGTTAGTGTCCAACCTTCATGGTAGCCATTCATTTTTTTGTACTGGGGCGGGGTATTTATAGGCCTTTCCACCCTGATTGCTCACCGGTTTATGCAGCATAACTATCGTGAGTCCAGACTAGAGTTGGTAAAGGGGCATGGCTCCACGTGTCTTCATGAGTCTTTTTCGTGGACTCCTACATGTATGTCTCCTAATTTTTAGTGATCAAAATTCTATTCAATAAATTCTTACTTTATTTTATTATATCTAATTAATGGGTACTTTTTTGATCATGTGGATGTATCGAAGGAATTCCATTCCATTATGCTGACATTTTTGAGGGCCTTCTCAAGATCCATGATCTTATTGGAAGACACTCATGAGACCATGGGTGACTTTTCTTGGGGTCTCATGAGATAAGGATAGTTTGTAGAGGGGTCTCACAGGATCGTGTTGTGGGAACGCTGTGCACATCCTATGCCTTTCAATGACTACGTACACCTCTCACCTCCTCCCTTTTGATCCCCTTTGTTTTATTTCACAATGGTCAAGGATTATGTGAGTTTTCGTGAGCAATTTCTGGGATTTTTACTCAATTTTTAGTGATGTATTGCATTACCAATATGGGTCATATGGAGAATGTGAAATCATGTAGTAGACAGGTCTATCTGTTTTCCCTTAGAGAGATGAGAAGTTTTCTGGGAACACCTGAGGACTTCTGTGTGGCGAAGATGACAAGCCATAGGGCTTCTTTGAGGTGAGGTTGACATAATTCCAAGGTCTTACGGTGTATCACGGATCCCTGAGGCATGCATCACATGTCTTTTAGTGACCACAAAAACCTCTCACCTCCTCCCATTTATTTTCTTTATTCTATATTTCAAAGTCTTGGGGATTATGTTAGATCTATTGGATATCATCATGGTATTTTATTCTTCCCAATGATGATATGGCGTGTAAGATCCATGACTGCGAGTGGTTTATTTCTTTGGATATCATCCCTCTTTATTTTGGAAGGATTTCGGGTGGTTTTTCAGGCACTTGTTTGGCTATCACTATGCATCCATCGGTTGTCTCGAGAGCTTTTGAAATAGGAATAAGTTTCATCAAAGGGGGATCCATGGGACATGTCATCAGTTATGGGTCATGCGTTGGAGCCTTCAAGTGACCTTGAAATAGTCATGTGATCGTTAGTCCCTCAAAGACTCATGTGATCCATAGGTCTCAACCATCCTCCTCTTGCTTTTCTTTTGTGAGGAAAATAATTCTCATATTCAGGTGTTTCTTCCTTTTTAATTTAGTTTATGTTCATAGAGAGAGTGTCAATAAATTCCCCCTTAGGAGTAGTGTCCGAGGGGACAAGGACTCGGTTCTAAGGAAAACAGATGCCCGTCAGAGACTTTGGAAGGGTCGCAAACCAATGCTTTGGGTGATGTTTGGCCTATCGGGTTTCATTTTGTATTCCATGAAATTTCCTATATACAGGTGGTGGATAGAAATTCATTCCACCATCCATCTCATTTCTATAGAACTATCTCTTTTTCCTTCATTAAAAGACCCTCACTGATCTTAGTAGTATTGCTAACTGTATTTTATTGTGACTCATCCTTTGTACCACACTCCATTTTATTTTTTATGAGGCTTAAAAGAGACTCCAAATTATGAATATTCCTCCATATTTTTGCATACTTCGAATGGATGTGTTTTTTAAACCCTTTAAAATATCATTCTATTCTTTAACTTAACTTTATATTGAATGATCATGAATGCCTAGATTTGAATGTTCAAATTCTAATAGATTCCCTTTTGGAGATTCTCATGAATGCACATAGACATGAGATTATGTATTGGTAATTTATTCCATCTATCTTGGGATTACCTAATCTGCAGAGGGATCGCCCATGTAGAAGATATGTCCTAAAGGGTGAGTGCTTTATCTTTTTTCGAAGCTGATAGGCTTGGTTAGAAAATCGTGATATCTCTAAGGCTATATGGAGATCCTGACAAGCTCTTGCAAGCTAAACTACTATTTTTCTTTAGTTTAGGGTCTTTTATCTTGGAACTTCTATTACATTAGTTTAGGTTATTTTTAGCTCTGACCATCTGTTTCTTTAGATTAGGGTCTTCATAGCTCAAACCATATGTATCTTTAGTTTAGGGTCTTTTTAGGTCAGAACTTATGTATAATCATGGGATATAGTGCATACATACTAGTATTTACCTAAATAACTATGAGGTGCGGGGTTATGTCATGGTGTTGCAAAGGCTTGAGAGGATCAGAATACCCTTTTTTGAGATCAACTCATTTGGTTGACGGCCATAGACACATATGTTGGATCCATAGGAATGTATTGATAGTCAAGCAATGAGTCCTCGAAGCCGGATATCTTTTCCAAGGTATATGGAAGGTTTATGGAGGTATTATGGCTAGGGGAGAAATACTAGGGATACTAGGGATGTCTAGATAGTTCGATTATGGATGGTTTTAGATCATAACTCAAAAGTTTGAGTCCATGAATATGTGATGGTGAAAATATTCCAGGTATGTAACATGAAATTCTATAATTCTACGTTCCACCGCATTGCTTCTTTGTATCACAAGGATTGAAACTCTTTTCTAGTAAGGATAATATGCCTCTAGTTGGTGGGTCAAGGCGCTTATGCATTGGTAGAATGTCAAGTGAAATAAAATCTACACTTTTTTTCTAGGGGATAATAAATTTTTTTGAAGACTCAAACATCTAGATGATAAAGTTTGGTATGAGAAGAAAAATATCCAGGAAGTGTTTTGGAACCCTAGGGTAATTCATCTCTTAAAAAGAAGCTCAATCCCTATGACATGTGGTTTCAAATCATGAAGTGTGGGCCATCAAAGGTTATGAAATGAATTGTCACATTACATACTTGAGAAAGGGTACAAAACACAGTGATTTAATGATAATAATATCAAATACAATTGTATAGTTTGGTGTGGGGATTGTAAATAATGATCCAGAGTGCTTGAGTCAGGAGAAAGACACAGGATAGTCATACTGGGATTGTTTCATACACATTGAGGCATTTAGTGCTATCGAAACAGTGTGAGGACTCATGATAATTGGAATGTCCTTTTTTCAAAGTGACACATTCGGTTAATGTCCATAAGCATATATGCAGGAGCCACATGCATGTATGCATAGTCAAGTGAAGGGTCCATGAAGCCTGATATCCTTTCCATAGGACATGGAATATTATGGATAATTGAGATGCATGAGACATGAAGTATTCCATATAAACTATAGGTTCTCTTCAAAGATAGTGGAATCACCCCGTACTCTGTTTGACCGAGGTAAGTCTCTCATGTACCTTTGGTGAAGTATGAAAAATGAGAGATGGTCTGCATTGTTTATTTTCATGTAGTAGGGACATTTTTCATGTAGTTTATCTTCAAGTAATAAATAAATTTTTTGTGAACCTTATTTCCATGAAGTAAGGACGTATTTCTATGAATTTTAACATCATGTGGTAAGGATGCACTTCCATGTAGTTTAATGTCATGCTGTAAGGATTTACTTTTATACAGTTTAACGTCTTGTAGTATAGATGGACTTCCATGCAGTTTAACATCATGTGGTAAAGATGTATGAACTAATGTGAATGTGCGGTAATTTTACAGTTGGGTACAAATATGGAGGCTTGGGTGTCACTACACACCTCAAAAGGATAAGGATCAAGCCACACGTAGTTATGGAAATCCGTGCAGTATAGCGTATTGTGGTGAGAACTAGTGAAGAACAACATGAAAAGTGGTAATGTGGTAGTTGGGCCCAAAGATGGAGACTGGGTGTCACTATGTATATCATGAGGATGAGAATCAAGACACATATAGTTCTGGAACAGAAAATACTCTATGTAGTTATGAACCATATGAGGAGGTGGGTATTATTTTTATTGGTGGTTGTAGCTGGACCCAGGATTAGATATCCAAGTGTCACTATGTATCCTGTGATGATAGGAATAAAACTACATGTCGTTCTTTATGTTCCATGTAGTTGTAATTTCATGCAATGAGGACAGAGGCGAGCCATCGTGAATTGATGGGAACATTACAGTAGGGACCAAGGGTGGAAGTATGGGAATCACTAAATATTTCATGAGAATGAGAATAAAATCATACATAGTTCTGAAAATTCCAGGATGATTAACATCATGCGGTGAGGATAGAGGCATACCGACATGAATAAATGGAGATGTTGTGGTTGGGCCCAAAGATACAGAGTGGGTGTCACCACATATCTCATGAAAATGAGAGTCAAACCACACATAGTTTTGGAAATATGTGCATTTTAGCATCTTTCGGTGAGGACTAGAGCCTATCAAGGCCGATACACTTTGTTCATGAAGGGATTAATTTTTCATAATTTTTAAGTCCACGTGAACCATGCATGGTGTGAGAAATAAGGAGAAAAAAGGGGCCCATGTAGGACAAGGTTATGGTGCGTCGTGCAATGGATGGACCCAGATAAGGATAGAGGAATCCCTACGTGTATCATCAGAAATGAGAATCAATATGTAAGTAGTTCTATAAGAGTCATGTAGGTTAACATCATGTAGTGAGGACTGATGTGACTCTACATGGATAGAGATGGACATCACATATCCTTATAGTTTTACATCATGCAGTGAGGACATTGGTTGTGCATTCTAACATCTTCCAGTAAGGATGAAAGATGTCACACAATGTAATGTATTAACGCTAGAAGGTAATGTAGCAGGTGATGTTTGGTACTGTAGTAGTCGGAACTATTCACCCTATTTGGGCCTTCGGGCCACCGGTTTGGGCCTACGGGCCTCCAAGACCTTCTGGTCATCAAAAGGCCTTCAGGCCATAGGGGATTCCGGCCACATAGACCATGGAATAACCCATTTCACATAGAGAAGACCCTAGAAGAGGATTAGACAAACAAGAAGCAGTCACCAGAAGTATAGCTAACCGGATTGGAAGAATGAGAGGGTATGAAAACCGCATTTGGGACCAGGCACCATGCAGGTTTATATAGGGAAATTCTAGCCGATCAACAATGCAAGGTGGTTTTCTAGGTGATCAATGATGTAGAAGCTGGGGAAGGGGGAACTCCAGTGGGTTGGGATTACGGGTCATGTAATGGGAATAGTATGCCTCTCAGCCTTCAGGTCATGAAATGCAAGTCAATTTGATCCTTGTGTCTTGGGCCTACGGGTAATGTACGTGTTCCCCTTCAACTCTAAAAGGGGGATTATCCATAATAAAATAAAAAATAAAGTCCTTCAGTCCATTTTGGAGATATTCCATGTAGTTTAACATCATGCAGCAAGGAGGGAGGATGGGACTTACATCGATGTGAATTCCCTACTGATGATAGCTATGCAAATTATTTCTTGAGAAATATATCATTTGTGGGTGGTGTGATATACTCCCCATCCATTGTGGTCAATAGGTAAGATCCATTATGATCGAACTTATGTATGATGTAAGGTCCTTCCCACTTAGGCTCTAGTTTTGGGGGCTTCATTCCCAGTATAATTGGAGTTCTAAGATCCAACACTAGTTCTCCTTCAGGGAATAAATAAAGGCAAAACTTTTTATTGAAGGCTCATGAAATCTGGTTCTGATAAATTTCCAAATATTGCATTGTGTGCAACCTCTTCTCATCTAGTTTTTCCAACTCATCTAGTCAGTATTGAGATTGTTCATCATTTGAGAGTTTTCCACAAATGTCTATTTGGAGTGTGGGTATCTAGAACTCTATGTAACATTTCCTTAGTCTCGTATACTAATGAGTATGAAGTTTATTGTGTCTTTGTACGTGTGGTGGTATAATGGGCCCATAAAGCATGGAGGAGTTTTCCCTGGAGAATACTTTTTATTCGTTTTCTCCATCTTCTAGAGTATATTCAATAGGGTCTTATTGAAGGCCTATATATATTAAATTTCAACTGTATGATAGAAAGATGAGAGATTTGACTCGATGTTATAGTCATGGTAAAGCTTCCTCAACTCTATGGAATAGAAGTTGGTGTTGTTGTATATCAATATTGTGTGAGGGAATCTAAACTTAGTGATGATATGGGACTTCACGAAGTTGATGATATTTTCCCATAAATTCTTTGAGGGATATTGACTCATGCCATTTAGAAAAGAAGTCACTAGTAGTAAGGATATACTTGAAATTCTTAGCGGTCGCTGGGTGATATGGTCCCACAACATCCATCCCCCAAACGGAAAATGCCCAGAAATATTTAACCATATGTAGAAATTATGGGGGATGATGGATAATGTTTTCATGAATCTAGAATACATGAAATTTCTTGGTAATGTCCAAATAGTCCTGTATCATGGTTTTCTAGTAGTATCCCAACCTCTTGACTTGGTGGGAGATCCTGGTTCCAAAATGATGGGAACCACAAGAACCTACATAGAATTCTTCCATGACGGGAAGAAATTGTCCTTATACTATGAAACTGAGGAGAATTCCGCCAAATCCATGTTTTTAGTGAACTTTTTGCTCATTTGGACCACGTTGGAGAGTAAATTTTTTTGCTTGATGCCGAACCTATTCCCTTCCAACTCGATCTATCAAGAGATCCTTGTCTTACAGATAACCAATTACAGGCTTTATACATCTAGAGGTGGTTATCATTTCATCATGCTATAGGGAAGTCTTGACATGATTGATCTCTTCCATATCACATACGATGATTGATGAGACCATTCTTTGAGGTGTGATACATAAGGTTGCTTCCTCTTGATCAGGGTCAGTGAGGATAGTGGCTACATTAACCAGGGCATCAACATGATCATTATGGGATCAGGGAACATAATTCAAGTGGGTTCTAAAGGGGAACTCTACCATCAATATTCTAACATAGCCCATGAGAAGAGCCAATTTTTACTTTTTGATGGCATATTATCCATTGATATGCTTTATCACTAGCTCTGAATCCCCTTTGATATTCTGTTAGGCTATGTGAAGCTATAGGGATAGTTCCAATCTAGTGTTGAGGGATTCATACTCATCCTCATTATTTGTGCAGCCTTCAGATAGTGAGATAGAGTAGGGAAAAATTACTTTATATGGGGAGACAAATAAAATACCTAGAACAACCTAATTGAGCTTTTTTTTCCATTCTTATATCGACATGACTTCAAGAGGCTCCATAAATGTACATCTCCCATGTTTAGGGGGTTTGATGGGTATATCATACCTTTTCATCAAGGATCTCAGTTTCATCCGGTTTATTTTATGGGGCAGGATGTGATACAAGGAAATTAGTCAGGGCTTGTACTTTCCCTAATTTATGAGATAAGAATTGAATGTTATATTTCTGGAAAATGAACACCCATTGATCTAAGAACATGATCAATATGCGGAATACAAGTATGTTCTTGAGAGAGTCAATACAAGATACTACGTGGACTTCGTGGTGCTTCAAGTAATTCCTCATCTTTTTCACCATGAAGATGAGTGCAAGGTAGTTCTTTTCGACATGAGAATATCTTTTCTCCTTACCAATCATGGTCTGGATGAGGTAAAAGAGACTATTATTACTTCCCATATCATTTTTCTACATAAGGAGGACACCCAATGAGAATTCCATGGTGACCACATATAATATGAGTGGACTCCCTTCCACAAGAGGCATCAAAACTGGTGTGTTCAATATGTACTAACTGAGGATTTCAAATGATTTTTGACATTCATCATCCCATTGGTAGGTGAATCCCTTCATCATTATCTTGGTGAAGGGGAGATAATTTCCTACCAGGTTTTCTATGAATCGCCAGATGTAGAAAAGGTGCCATTAGAGACCCCTATGTTCTTTTAGATTCCCAAGGGGTGACATTCCTAGAATAGAACATTCCTTTTCTAGGTCTAACTCAATGTCTCAGTGGTATACAAAAAAATATGAGGAATTTTACTAATGTTACCCTAAAATCATACTTTAGTTGTTTCATCCATATATTGTGCTTTTGCATCTTGTCGAAGATTTTTTGGAGATCCATGAAATGATCACATCGCTATCGGGGTTTGAAGACCAGGTCATCGACATAACACTCGAATATCATTCATAATAATGGATTGAAGATGTGATGTATAACATGATGATATATGGAAATAGAATTCTCTAATTGAAAGGGAATGACCAGATATTAGGAGATCCCTTGAGTCACTCTGAAGGTAGTGGATACTTCATCCTCAGGGGCCATCTTGATATGATTGTACCCCATGTACCCATCCATGAAGGAAAGTTCTTGGAATCCAGTAGTTACATTGATCAAGAGTTATATGATCCGAAATGGGAATTTGTTTATCAGGCAATATTGGTTACGTTCTATAAAGTCAATGCAGACCCTAATCTGTATGTTCTTCTTCATGAAAGTGACAATGTTGGAAATTCACCTTTGGTATTACACTTCTCTGAAGAATTTTTCTTTGATCAATTTTCAACTTCTTCCTCTACATTGGTGGAATGAGAGGGTTTCATTCTCATACCTACCTTCTTGAAGCTTCAATGTTCATTAGGTATTTTGAGATGGTGTGTAGACAAAACTATATTGAGTCAGGTAATTTCTGTATAATTCTAGGAGAACACATATCAATGATGCTTTAGAAATGCAATGTACAACTCATTATCTTTGAGAGGCATGGAGGCACTGATCAGAGTATGTCATGGGTCTTCTTCTATTCCTAGATTTATTTTTCTAAGATCATTTATCGTGGTGGATACACCTTCCTTGAATATTGGAGGGGGTTCCAGAGATCACATCATCCCCTTCTAATTTTGAGTTTGTGGAAATAGATTTATGTGAAGATGGAAATCTGGGGGCATCTATATCAATATATGGGTGAGGGATTCTATTAGAAGGTACATCACTATCCCTTTATTTCTGATCCATTATTGAGAGATTTCAGAGTTGGTTTTTGAGGATAGGTGAGGCTTGGGACTCTAGGATTGGATATTCTACTTTAAACATGTTGTTGGGCAGAACAAAATCACCATCGATCATTATCTAGGGATTCACAGGAGTGGTACCTAATCCATTGGTATATGTAACTTAAATATCATCATCCGAAAATAGTTCATTACCTCCCTTCTTATAGTAATCATCTTCATCATACGTGTCTCCACAAGTCCCGAAGGGGACATTGTCTCTATGTAGTATGGAGACCTTTACATTGATGGGGTAATTCATTCATTAATGGAATATTGATGGTACCACCAGGTGGCTATGGAGATAGGGTCTTCCATGTAGGAAATTATATGCAGTGTCTTGTTGGATAACCATGGAATCAACCTCGTATGTGAGTTCCCCAATTTGGGCCTCGAGTTCGATCTTCATGAGAGGTCTTTGATCACATTTATCATTTCCTTGAATGGTCAAATTTGTAGGGGATAAGCACCCTTATCTCTTCCCTAAATGTCATAGAGTACGAACTGGGATGACATTGCTCCTAGATCTGTTATCAATCAACACCCTTTGAACATTGAAATTATTGAGTCTTCCTAAAATGTATAAGGGCATAACATTTCATTGTATGGACTCATCCTGATCTTGATCAGTGAATGAGATGAAAACATGACATTCTAAGGACAAGGGTCTCCACTCGATAGAACTCGGTAGCCATGAATTCTGTCTCGAATTCTTTTTGGATCTAGAGGGATTCAACCAGTATCTCCCTGAGTTATTTTTATAGTCGAATCAAATTGAAGATTGAGAGATTGGTTGGGGTTACAACTATATATTTCCAAATGTTATACTTTTGAGCAAGAGGTCAGTGCTTCCCTATGTGGGGATGCTCCTGGGTATGCAATTTAGGGGCTTGAGCATCTGAGGTAGATGGACGTGGAGTTTGTTTCGAGGTTGAGGAAGTATCTGCTACCAGGGGTACAATTCGTTCCATCCTACCCCATTGCCTGGGTGGATCTAATTGAACCCACAATAAGCAGTCATACAAGACAATCAGATGCAGGAAACTACTGAAGGGATCTTATGCACCTCCTTTCCTCTTTTAGGCCTACTAGATAAATTTCCCACAAGTCTCAACTACATATATATCCTTCATGGGGATATGACCGAAATATTGAGTCTGACCACATCCACGTTGTCCCCTGTATCCTCACCTCCGATGCATGAAGCCTCCTGTTCCCTGATTATACATGGGAAAACCATATTTGTGGGTATACTCATAATCAGAGAAGGGGTTTGACAGGTGTATCACATTGACAAAAACAAAGATGATCTATTCTTCCAATGATGATTCTATTTTGTGGGGAAGTTCCTATGCTGAAGATGTTATAGGGAAGAGATATTCATGATTAAGGGATTACTTTGGAGAAGAATAATTTTCTTCCTCTATCCCGTCCTACTTCTGGTAGTCACACCCACCAATGGGAAGAAAATTCGATACCTCCTTCTTGGGTGGTGGAGTTATCATGAGTTTAAGAAAATGTACTTTCAGACAGTTATGTGCCTGATCAACTATTTTATAAGTTATATAGTTGTCAAACTTTTTAGCTCGCCTAGCTGGAACTTTCTACCAATCATCCCCTCCATCTTTCTGGGTGATGTTTATACAAGACACCTGCTCTGGGGAATTTTCTAACATCATCTATCCGGTGTTAAACATTCCTTGAAGGACATCCTTGAAGACAAAAAATTTTTGGTCACTATGACCCAAACTTCTGTTGAAAGGGTAGTAATTAGGATGGTTAGTGAGGTTAACTTCATTAGGCCTCCTAGGTTGTGGATGTTTGAGCAGGTTATTATACATGGATTCCAAGAAATAATCTGGGACTTGTTTATTTAGAAATGAGTATACATTGTTCATCCATTCCTCAAATCCCAAGAGTCCTTGATTTCACTTTGCTTTCATCCGAGGGTGATTCTGTGGTGGGAACCACTCGACAGGAGGTACAGGCAGTTCGGGGATTGCCTAGTTGATCGAATGGGAATTGTTGTAGGCTTGAGAGAAAAAACTACAGCTTATTCTATTCATGGATTCTTCCACTGTGTTGCAGACGTGAGTTGAGACTTGGAGTAGGTTCAATGAATAGACTCTTCAAGATGTTTCTTCATTTCAGAGAACTCTCAAAACATGTCTAGATATTTCATGGGGATTAGGGGTTTCTATAACTCATCTCTCATATTTTCATAACAGAGTTCCAACAGTTTCTCCGGTGAGATGGGGATGCTGAGTGAATAGGTCAAAACATTCCAGCATTCTATGAAATCATAAACCCTCTCATTATTACGCTACATGATGTTCATCAGGTCAATGATATTCATTTTCCTCAATTTTGTTCTGAACTGATAAAGAAATTGATGATGAAGGTCTTATTATCCTACAACATATCTTGCAATAAGACTATTGTAGCAAAAAAGGCTATCCCTATCAATGTCTTTACAAAACACCTCCATTTTGTTGTCTCTTGTTGATATCAAAGGTTCCATCATTGCCCCTCATCAGGATACGAATTGTTTGAGATGTTGTTTAGAATTGCCTGCACCATCGAAGTTAGAAAAGGCAGGGTTTACAAATTTGGGTGGAGGTGGAGTATCATCCAACCATTTAGGATTTGGCTTCGTTTCAGGTGGCATAGGTGCACACTGCCCTTCCATGACATCCATTCGAGTAGCCAGGGATTTAATGGTGGTAAGTAGCTCTGGGGACACTATTGTATGAGCCGCCTCCTTTTCATAGGGATCTAGTGGGGGATGATGAGGTGGTCACCCTTTCATATCACACTGATATTTAATTATTCCTATGACTGAATGACTGCCCCAGTGAGGGAGAGGCTGTCTTCAAAACATAGGGAAGTTTTTTTCATTTTCAGCTTCCTCATTTATGTAGACTATCTGTCTAGATCCAGATTAAATATAATGTTTAGATACCACTCTTTCTGGAAGATCAAAAATGGGAGGAAGAATATTCATCTTTGGATGGAGATGATACCCAGTAGGAATATTTCCCCTAAGTAACACCTCATTGATTTTCCAGAGAGCTCATATTTCACTATCATATTGTGACAATTGTTCTTCCATAGATGATGAATGAGATGTAGTATCATCCTTGCCTTTTTCTTTACCCATATTATTTTGATTAGGTGGGAAGTCATTAATTTCTAGTGCTAAATTTTGAATCCTTATTTGGTTCTGGGTGTGTGAAATATCATTTGGGGCATCTGAATCACCCTCCTCCAGGGGTACATGTTTCTTGTTGTGGACCTCTACATTTTCATCTTGATCAACATCTATCATGTTGATAGTGATTACATTCATAGAGGAATATCTGATAATGGTGTTTTTGCCATTTCTTTCCATGCAACAAGCTGATTCTACAATGCTTCCTTCAGGATCATTATTCGAACCCTTGGCCTTATTGATCCATTTTTTCTTGTAGACTCAGTGGGGTCTTATTTCCTTTGTCATATGATCCTCCCTTCCTAGCCTACAAACAGTGACTCTGAGGGAGTTTCAAGTCATGATTGTTGAGATATCACTGACCAATAGAGGTTTTTTTTTGTGGCGGGAGGAATAAGTAGGACACTGACCATTGATTTCTCCCCCTCAACCTAGAGAAGGCTGATTCTCTTGGTGGTGCTGACAATGATTAAAATACCCCCAACTCTATTGGGTGGGGTAATTTTGAGCTCCCATTGGAATTGACTGATCCTATTATTGAGGATACAATGACTCTAGTAGGGGGTTTATGATTCTTAGGATGGTCATGAAGACATAAATTCCCCCATACCAGTAGAATGGGAGTGATTTGGATTCCCTGATGATGTCTCTAGGGCCCTGTTAGTGGAAAATGATCCTAGTGATGATGATTGTGATATAAATTCCCTTTATCCAGTGGGCTGGAGGTCACCTATGGCTGTCAAGGGTATGTCCTGGATCCTCTCAGGAATTGATAACCCGAGGGGTAGAGGTAGTGGTAGATATTATTCTAGACCAAGTCGCCGATTACACTCCTGAATGGCTTCTAGGGAAACTGCTACCGTGGTTTGGGTAATGTGGAAAAACTATGCTCGCATTGGATCTGGGTGTGATGGTAGCCCATGGTGAGAATTATTCGATAAAGAAAGTTGTTCGGGTGATCAAAACATCGATTACAGGTTTATAATGTCCTCCTATTATCTTGAGGGTCCCAGTTTGAAGTCATGTCGGCTATCCTCTCTCCACAACTGTGGTGTCTAGGCACTATTGAAGTGGGGGAATTCTATTATAATTCCCAACTAGCCTAAGCATTTCCTGGTACCTTGATTTCACCAGAGGCTATATCATTGTCAGATGTCATGTTTGAGGGGTTATATTATTCCAGTGGATCATCAAAGTGTAACTCTCCATACTATCCCAATCCTCTAATATGGATGCATGGTGTGGCATCAAAGATTAGATATCAAATAATAATGATGCAATAGTGGAAAGAATGTTGCAGATTTGCACTTTTCTTTTCTAGTTTTGGATCCTAGTCCATGGAGATAGGATCTGGTCAAGATGAACATAGAGTATCTTGATCGTCTGAAGGTCAAAATTGTATCCTGGATAAGAGATATATCGATCCTCCTGTCACTGATGAGTATCCCACATATTTTGGTATAGATAAGGAATGCACTCCTTTTTCTATCTCATTTAGGATCTCATAGATATAAGTAGGGAGGGGCCAAAACATGATGGGGAGGTTTTTTATGGACAACTCTTCTCATATATCAATGCCAAACTCCTACTGATTAGACTTACATGCCTCCATCTGATCATACCATGGAAGATGGATTTGATGGTCACTTGATGACAAGAGTGGAGTGTTGTTGGAAGATGATGGGAAAACATATATGGTAGTCCCCAATGTTTCATGAACCTCTTTGTACAAAGGTTTTGGGGTTTGGTTAACCTCTTTATATGGGGGTTTCTGGATAAAGGGAGGATTTCCATGCCCATGGGAGATATTTACATGGGTTGGTTAACCACAATGGATGTTAGGATTAGAGTTCTTATGATCCATATACACACTACCATGAAGAGAAATATTGTGGTAATGAACACCTTCTACTTACACTTTGATAAAATAGTCAAAAAACCCAAGTGGTGTTGATAATGTGTCTAAAAAAACTGAAGGACCCTGGCATTGAATAGACTAGGAACATGGTCCGTGTTTTGCATCATGGTTGGAAAATTCAAACCTACCTTTTGTGATTGTTCATGGATATGCGCCTATTGTATAATGGTTTCCATAAATTGTATATAACTATCAGATACTAGGGGAATATGAGCCCATTTCTGAAAATCTATAGTAATGTGCTAATAATATGTCTCATTATTAGAGGGGATATGATCATTCTCTAAGGAATGTTCCATTATCACTTGGTGTTCCCCAGTCAAGGTAGGAGCATCAGACCAATATTGAGCCTTTGAGATATGTCATTGGTCTTTCTTGGAAGGGGTATGAGCCTTCCCTGAGGTGTGTGACTCTCTCACTTGGTGAGCCCCGGTTGAAACAAGAATATGATCCTAGCCAAAATATGCATTCCCAAAAAAAATATTTCGACGGACCTCCGGAATGGGATAAGGAATATGAGCCTAATCCAGTATTTCCTTGGAATGGTGTTGGTGTAATAGTTTGTCCAGGGAAGTAGGAATATGCACCTTGCTTCCATAATCTACTAGATTATGTCAAGAAGAATCACTAATAAGAATATGAGCCTTCTTCAAGGATTGTTCTATTCTCACTTGGTTTTCCTCATCCATAATGGGGATATATGTAACACCCCGAGATTTTATGAAAAATATTTTTTTAATTTCATTAATTTCTTGTGTTGTATGCTACACCAAGATTACCTTTCGCTATATGCAACACCGTATTAGCTTGCAGTATACGCAACACTATTCTTGGATCGTGTTACACAAAATTTTGATAATAGTTATTCTACGCAACATTGAGTATATATATATATATATATTCAAGGTATAAATGAAATATGGTTGGATTATTTTATACGAGACAACAAAGGATTTTTGCACAACACGCAACCCTGACTTGGCTTGCATTACACGCAATCGCGACCTTCCTCCATAGCGTGTGTTGTACCCAATACCGGGTTTTACTAAACAACAATATATTATTATAATATTATTATGAACTAGACATTATGAATAGTATTAACTAAAATTTGAATTTTATAACCCTATTATTCATCTTACACATTTTCTAGAACATGGTATAAGAACAAAATAATTTTTTTGGGTAAAATAAGTATTTTTAAAAAAATGCAGTTTTGTCGCCTTTTGATGGCGCACCCACTTTAAATCTAATTTTTGACATGTTTATAAGTTCAATTTGACAAAATAAAATTTATCTTTGGAATCATGAAATAAAAATTTACTTTGGATAAATTATTCATATTATTCTGGTAACATTCATATTTTGATGAATAGTAAAAATACGCTGTATTTTAATTAAAAACAACTTTTTTTCATCGCAATAATTTATATGGTTTAATTTAATATTTAATGGTTTTAAAGTATAAATAGAATATATTTTTACCATTTAATATAATGTATGTCATTAGCATTGATTTTACATTAAATTCGTAGGTTAAATCAATTCAATCTTTTGCAATGTTTTAAAGAAAAATCCGTTTTCTTTCGACAATGAGATTAATTTTAATTTAATTTCTGAAAATTTTGTGTATTGAATTTGGAAAAATGGATTCCATATTTGGAATCAGTGGGTCCAAATTATGTTAATAAGTTACTTTTTATTTTTGGGAATTATGAATAGTAACTATGGTAAATTTTATTTACCATAGTTAAAGGTAAATCAGGTAATTAAGGGTAAATATAATATTATAAAATTACTCTAACACATTCCAAAATTCTATTGGATGGCTAAAGGTAGACCCATATAACCTAAGGGTCGGATTAGATTCATTTTATGGACTTTTGACCATGAAAATAATTTAATTATTATTACAACCAAAGAAAGTGACAACATGTCACTCTCTTAAATCTTATAAGTATAATAATTTTAATTTAGTGGTAAACATCATAAAACATCAAACATGAATAGTCTCCAGAACTCTAATAAAATTATCTACATCATGATAATTTATTTATAATTTTTAGGGATTAAATAATTGTCATTAATGGTGATACATTAATGATACAGAAATTATTTATTAAGTAGAAAATAAGTAATATAGTTTTTATTGAAATAATAATACCAATTAAAAGGCCAAAAAACCTGAAAAAAACTTATTGTTAGTTTATATCTACACATTAATAATCCAATTACCTAATATATGACCGTTTGGAGCCTTATAAAAGTGATTATGACACTTATATTATTTTATTTGAAATGATTCCAAAGTTGTCACCTTCATAATTTAATAAATATAACAATTTAAATATTGTGATTTTAAGATTATAAATTAGAGTAAAAGTATTATTGTGAAAGGTAATAGATTTATCTTCATCATAGGATTTTAGTTTTAATTTTTATGCAACAAATCAGTATATTAAATAATTATACAAAAATGTTGTAGTAATTATATTATTAAGAGATAAACCAAATAAATGGTTTTAAAAATAATAAAATAAATATTATATAAACTATTTAATGTGATACACTAATTTTATTGATACATATGACCTTTTATGAATCTATTAAATCTTTTATTCTGAACATATCTTCATTATATATTTTATTTAAATTCAAATAAATGAATAGTGTCAAAATTGACACTATTGTTATTTTATAAAAATAACATATTATAAAATTGTTTAAAAATCACAAATAATCATTAAAAATTATAAATTTAAATTTATATGGTCTATAATGTTATAAAGTAAACAATTATTGAAAATTCACAACAAATAAGTAATTATTTGTTATAATTTAAAATTTAGAATTTTATTACCACAAATAAACTTAAATAGATTAAATAAGGATAAATCAAAATTATAAGGTTTAAAATAAGATCCAAACATGTCTAAATTTTATTTGGTGATGATATTACAAACCTATCTCATATAGTCTTTGAATATGAGTCATTTTGGGTGGTTTTTAAGTGGGGTTAGATTTATTATAAATTAATATTTTTAAGAATTCCAAAGGTGCCCCTCTCCTCCCTTATAAAAGGGAACCTCCTCCCTCTCTTCCACACACCACTTTGAGCCTTCAATCTCGGCCAAAACCTGCCCAATTAACTTCTACACTTCCCTAGAAACATCCTAGAGGTCCTGGTATTCTTAAAAGACCAATTTTAGTGCCCTAAGAGGAGGTCTCAAAGAGGCGCTTCAAAGAAGAGGTAATTTCCATTACCCATTATTTCACCTGTATTTCTTCTTAAACATATTCTTCTTAGGTTGTTTCATTATGAAGTAATAACATCAGTATCACTCATATAATTATATGTTATTATAATTATAAAACAACCCTATTTCACCATCTATCCATCCTACGGAAAACGAAATCACCGCGCATGCGTACGTACGGAATACCGTCTCCACGCCGTGGTGTAATCTATTTTCCACCACCACCTTACTTGGATGGGTATAATGGTGTAAATAATAACTATATATGATTATTGTAAAGTGATATTGATTCTGTAATAGTATACATACACTCCAATAAAATTCCATGATCATGGGAACGATATCATCACTCGTGCGTACGTACGGAATACCATCTCCACGACGTGATGAGATTCACTCTCCATGATAACCATTCAAGAATGATTATAAAGTATATATAATAAGTAATAATAAAATATATGACATAATAATGCCACTGGATTTATTTATATATATATTTATGTCATCTACTTAATTCTATTCAATTCAATAAGGAAACGAAAACAGCATTCATACGTACGTACAACCTACCGTATCCATGAACGGTGTATTTATTTCCATTTATTGATCTATTATATATATGTATATTATGAATATATGTTATATATAAATCATGTTTTATATTATGGAATTAATTAATCATGATCTAAGTAATCATATGAACAATTACAAGTCAAAACATGGGTGACAAATGAAAAGATTTTACCCAAAACGCTCTTTAACATGGAATTTACAAAAGAACGGGTAATATAAGGTCATAAGTGAACCATATATGATATAATAACAATGATTATTATTCTGGAATAAGTCAATGACATTATTTAAATCATTATAAAGGAGGTTCAGACACTTACGAAGCAAATCGGACCTAAGGTAAGGGACAATCTCGCAATCTCAATTTTTATCCGAGATTGTTTATACTTCAGAATTTACCGGGGAATATTTATCATCCACATCCATGTTTCATCAATATTTAATATTTATATCCTTGTACAATTGTTTAAATCCAATTTTACCTTTTTTTGAGTTTTTAGTAAAATATATCAAAGGAATCTTTTGTCGTTTTTCGTAAGAGGTACTTTTTGACTTTTCGAACAAAAGTACGAGAAGAATGTTTTTTTAACTTATACGGCATGAAAGGATTTTTATGGTTTTATAAAGCCTTATTTTCATGAAGATTAATAAAAAATATTTCATAACTATTTTCAAAAAAATATCTTTCTTTTAAAATTTCATAAGGTTTTGTGAAAAGAAATTGATTTTGAAGAAGAAAGGATATTTTCCTCAAGAATTCATTTCAAGTGTTTTATCAAAACCATTTTACCATATAAGATGAAATTATTTCATATGTGTATGTTTCAAGTATAATGTATCTATGATTTACATGGTTTCACTTTTCTTATTATGAAATGATATCCATTTATTTTATATGGATTATGTGATGATGGGATGATGTTTTTGAAACCCATTTTATTCATTGGGTTATTATGAATGATGTATGTTTATTTTGTGGCACAAGTAAGAATGATTTCATTATGAGATGGGTAGAACCTATATCTCCCTCCAATGCATTGGGTAAAGATTTATATCTCATGAGATATACATGGCTGGAACGGAAAGTTAAACCGGTTCAGTAATACAGGACTGGAACGAGGAGTGAACTCGATTCAGAAAGGGAATTTGTCCACTAAGATGGTCTTGGCAGCAATGCCTTGGCTACTAAGGAAATAATTACATGTGCTTAATGGATGCCAAATTGACATGTTTTATTCCCATTCTATTTTATCATTCATAATTTTTCATTACGATCTATGCCTTATGTACTTCCATGTTTTATGTCATTTGTCAAGCTTTTGATGTTTAAACATTATGTTCATATTTTTAAGTTCAAATGTATATGGTATGTTTTATTTTATCCATTCTTAACCTTACTGAGCATTTAAGCTCACCCTTTTTATGTTTTCTTTTCCCCAGGATATAAAGAAAGGTTTTAGGTAAGAAAAAAAAGGGGAAGATCTTTATGGGAGATGTTGAAGATCTTTCACCACGACTAGAAGATTACGTTCCAAGTTTCCAAAGACACTAAACTATTACGGTCCTTGTGTGTCTATTTTTGTTATGTATTAAGTATTCCACTAAAGTAATGTAATTTCCATGTACGTCAAGCTTGGGGTCTCTACAGTTGGTATTAGAGGAAAGGTTTAGTCAACCTTTGGAAACTAGGATGCGAAAACGTTAGTGAGATTCCTAGAGATATTTCTAAGGTATGTCTAGGGATGTCCCTAAGGATAAGTATACGTATAGGATACAGTCCTGGAACTATGGTAACGATCATATAATTTAACCTAAGATGTTAGATATTGAGGGTACTTCCCCTTTACTATGTTGTTTTCCCTAACATGATTTTTGCCTCTCACACTATTCTTTTTGGGTTTTAGAAAATGGCTGGAAATAGGAAGATTCATGATAATGGAGTATATGATAGAAAATGGAATGATATTCTTCATGAGAAACCAAATGAAACGGGATTTGGAAGTCCAAAAATCATTATTATGCCTAATCAGAAATGTCATAATATGATCAATAATCTCAACTTTGGTAAGTTTCCCGACTCAGATAATAAGAGAAAGATGGAGTTTCATGATGATCATAGAGGAAAGAAAGTTCAATTTCCCTCATGTAAATCGTGTGGGAAGAGGCATCAGGGAGATTTTTTCAAAGGAATTGGAAGATGCTTTGGGTGTGGAAAAAAGGACACAAAGCCAGTAAGTGCAAAGGAAAAGTTTCAGTTAACACCATGGACAAGGATAATGGTATTTCTACGACATCAACAATGATTAGATGTTTTAAATGTGGAATATATGGGAATTATGCAGACCAATGACTTAAGGGAAAATCTCATGAAGAGAATCAGCATGGTCATATGGGTAGTATTTATGTGGATGATGATGAAGAGACTACAAATGAAATATGAGATGAAATAAATGATGAAGCTCAGCTAGTGGTTTAAGAAGTTAGTGGAATGATTTTATGTTTATAAATAATAATGTATGGTACTATGGAATAAAGAATAATCTAAGTATTCTTACACTATTGTTTTTTCCTAATGTATATGAAAGTATATGTTGAATGGTACCGGTAACCATGGAAGTTTATTCAGATATTTTTGGAAAGTAGATGATATGCGTATAATGAAGGGATAATAAGATAATGAGATGTTTGATTATATTCATGAGCTCATGACTGATATAAGGACTAAGTGATATCATGGTTTGAGTATATAGAATTTTGAGGATTTTGGTATGTGGAAAGTGTTAACTTTTAACTGCATTCATGTTTTCACTAAGGTTCAATGGGTATTCATTATTCAAGAGAATAAATGATTAAGGTATTCACATGTTTGTAATTTGACCAAAAAGATATATATTATGATATATGGGGGATAAATTATGGCATTCACGTGATTGTTATGTGACATTTCAAGTAATCATTTTCTTTATAATATGAGCTTGGATCGATGTATTTTAGATAAGCCTAAAGATTGGAATGGATTATGTCGGACATAAGTTAGTATTTTTTAAGGATAGAACTTTTTTCGATATTATTGATCGGATGTTATAGTAATGTAGTTTTAGAAAAAGGACAACCTGCAGGACTGGCGACAACCCGTCGCGTCGGACAAGGCTGTGGGAATCGAACCCACAACCGAAGTGCAACTGGCCTTTATCACCTACCATTGGCCTACAAGATGTCCCTGGTTAGTAGAAACTAGTATTATTTTATTAGGTGGTATGATATATGATGTATAATTTCATTTTGGAACCATATAAAATTAATCTAACCATAAGATGGACTTATAACTTTTGCTAACCTTTTGTTTGAAACAGATGGAATGAACCATCATTCTATCACATGATCTGCTAACACATCACGAATAACAAATTCAACTTCATTTCTTTAAGGGATGAAGTGGAAATTGTTGAATTCACGAACAATAGTGAGATTGTACCAAAATCATGCAAGTATTTCTTTTAATTCATCAACTTTAGGGAAATGATCTTGAAAACCAAAAATGTTGTCCTAGTTCCCTTATATCCGATGAATCAGATGGTACCTTAGATCATCACAAATCAATAACTTTGTGATTGTTGGCTTTTTCATAGCCATGTTCTCTACCACTCTCCATCAGAACTTGATGGTTAGATTTTTCTTCCATATCCATATTTTCACCTATGTTCTCCTACATGGAAACCCAGTGATGAGTTAATTTGGGTAACCGTTACATTTCATACTTTAGTTTTTAAAGCCATGTTTTGGTATTCCTTTTTATGATGTGGGTTTCTATTAAACAAACTTTCGAGTAGTAAACCATTTATAACCCCGATGAATTTCGAGGACGAAATTCATTTTAAGGGGGGTAGAATGTAACACCCCGAGATTTTATGAAAAATAGTCTTTTAATTTCATTAATGTCTTGTGTTGTATGCTACACCAAGATTACCTTGCGCTATACACAACACCGTATTAGCTTGCAGTATACGCAACACTATTCTTGGATCGTGTTACACACAATTTTGATAATAGTTATTCTACGCAACATTGAGTATATATATATATATATTCAAGGTATAAATGAAATATGGTTGGATTCTGTTATAAAAAACAACAAAAGATTCTTGCACAACACGCAACCCTAACTTGGCTTGCATTACACGCAATCGCGACCTTCTTCGATAGCGTGTGTTGTACGCAATACCGGGTTTTACTAAACAATGATATATTCTTATAATATTATTATGAACTAGCCGTTATGAATAGTATTAACTAAATTTAGAATTTTATAACATTATTATTCATCTTACACATTTTCTAGAACATGGTATAAGAACAAAATAAATATTTCGTGTAAAATAAGTATTTTTAAAAAAATGCAGTTTTGCCGCCTTTTGATGGAGCACCCACTTTAAATCTAGTTTTTTACATGTTTATAAGTTCCATTTTACAAAAAAAAATTATCTTTGGAATGAAGTAATAAAAATTTACTTTGGATAAATTTTTCATATTATTCTGGTAACTTTCAAATTTTGATGAATAGTAAAAACACGCTATATTTTAATTAAAAACAACTTTTTTTCATCACAATACTTTATATGGTTAAATTATAATATTAAGTGGTTTAAAGTATAAATATAATATATTTTTACCATTTAATATAATTTATGTCATTATCATTGATTTTATATTAAATTCGTAGGTTAAATCAATTCAATATTTTGCAATGTTTTAAAGAAAAACCTGTTTTCTTTCGACAACGGGATTAATTTTAATTTAATTTCTGCAACTTTTGTGTATTTAATTTGGAAAAATGGATTCCATATTTGGAATCAGTGGGTCCAAATTATGTTAATAAGCTACTTTTTATTTTTGGGAATTATGAATAGTAACTACGGAAAAGTTTATTTACCCTAGTTAAAGGTAAATCGGGTAATTAAGGGTAAATATTATATTATAAAATTACACTAATACATGCCAAAATTCTATTGGATGGCTAAAAGTAGACCCATATAACCTAAGGGTCGGATTAGATTCATTTTATGGACTTTTGACCATGAAAATAATTTAATTATTATTAAAACCAAGGAAAGTGACAACATGTCACTCTCTTAAATATTATAAGTATAATAATTTTAATTTAGTGGTAAACATAATAAAACTTCAAAAATTAATAGTCTCCAGAAATCTAATAAAATTATATACATCATAATAATTTATTTATAATTTTTAGGGATTAAATAATTGTCATTAATGGTGATACATTAATGATACAGAAATTATTTATTAAGTGGAAAATAAGTAATATAGTTTTTATTGAAATAATAATACCCATTAAAAGGCCCACAAACCTGAAAAAAACTTATTGGTAGTTTTTATCTACACCTTAATCATCCAATTACCTAATATATGACCGTTTGGAGCCTTATAAATGTGATTATGACACTTATATTATTTTATTTTAAATGATGCCAAAGTTGTCACCTTCATAATTTAATAAAAATAACAATTTAAATATTGTGATTTTAAGATGATAAATTAGAGTAAAAGTATTATTATGAAAGGTAATATATTTATCTTCATCATAGGATTTTAGTTTTAATTTTTATGCAAAAATCAGTATATTAAATAATTATACAAAAATGATGTAATAATTATTTTATTAAGAGATAAAACAAATAAATGGTTTTAAAAATAATAAACTAAATATTATATGAACTATTTAATGTGATACACTAATTTTATAGATACATATGAACTTTTATGAATCTATTAAAGCTTTTAGTTCGAACATATCTTCTGTATATATTTAATTTAAATTCAAATAAATGAATATTGTCAAAATTGACACTATTGTTATTTTATAAAAATAACATATTATAAAATTGTTTAAAAATCAAAAAAATATTTATAAATTATAAATTTAAATTTATATGGTCTATAATTTTATAAAGTAAACAATTATGGAAAATTCACAAAAAATAAGTAATTATTTGTTATAATTTAAAATTTATAATTTTATTACTACAAATAAACTTAAATAGATTAAACAAGGATAAATAAAAATGATAAGGTTTGAAATAATATCCAAACATGTCTAAATTTGATTGGTTGATTATATTACAACCCTATCTCATCTAATATTCAAATATGAGTCATTTTTGGTGGTTTTTAAGTGGGGTTATATTTATTATAAATTAATATTTTTAAGAATTCCAAAGGTGCCCCTCTCCTCCCTTATAAAAGGGCACCTCCTCCCTCTCTTCCACACACCACTTTGAGCCTTCAAGCTCGGCCAAAACCTGATCAATTCTCTTATAAACTTCCCTAGAAACATCCTAGTGGTCCTGGTCTTCTTCAAAGACCAGTTTTAGTGCCCTAAGAGGAGGTCTCAAAGAGGCGCTTCAAAGAAGAGGTAATTTCCGTTACCGATTATTTCAATTTTATTTCTTCTTACACTTCTTCTTCTTAGGATGTTTCATTATAAAGTAATAAAATAAGTATCACTAATATACGGATATGTTATTATAAGTATAAAACAACCCTATTTCACCATCTATCCATCCTATGGAAAACGAAATCACCGCGCGTGCATACGTACAGAATACCGTCTCCACGCCGTGGTGTAATCTATTTTCCACAACCACCTTACTTGGATGGGTATAATGGTGTAAATAATAACTATATATGATTATTGTAAAGTGATATTGATTCAGTAATAGTATACATGCACTCCAATAAAATTCCACAATCATGGGAACGATATCATCGCTCGTGCGTACGTACGGAATACCGTCTCCACGACATGATGAGATTCACTCTCAATGATAACCATTAAAGAATGATTATAAAGTATATATAATAATTAATCATAAAATATATGACATAATAATTCTACTGGATTTATGTATATATATATTTATGGCATCTACTTAATTCCATTCAATTTAATAAGGAAACGAAAACAACGTTCATGCGTACGTACAACCTACCGTCTCCATGAACGGTGTATTTATTTCCATTTATCGATCTATTATATATATGTATATTATGAATATATATTATATATAAATCATGTTTTATATTCTGGAATTAATTAATCATGATCTAAGTAATCATATAAATAATTACAAGTCAAAACACGGACGACAAACGAAAATATTTTACCCAAAACGCTCTTTAACATAGAATTTACAAAAGAATGGGTAATATAAAGTCATAAGTGAAACATATATGATATCATAACAATGAGTATGATTCTGTAATAAGTAAATTACATTATTTAAATCATTATAAAGGAGGTTCAGACACTTACTAAGCAAATCCGACCTAAGGTACGGGATAATCTCGCAATCTCAATTTTTATCCGAGATTGTTTATACTTCAGAATTTACTGGGGAATATTTATCATCCACATCCATGTTTCTTCAATATGTAATATTTATATCCTTCTACAATTGTTTAAATCCAATTTTACCCTTCAGTGAGTTTTTAGTAAAAGATATCAAAGGAATCTTTTGTCGTTTTTCGTACGAGGTACTTTTTGACTTTTCCAACAAAAGTACGAGAAGAATTTTTTTTAACTTATATGGCATGAAAGGATTTTTATGGTTTTATAAAGCCTTATTTTCATAAAGCTTACTAAAAAATATTTCATGAATGTTTTCAACAAAATATCTTTCTTTCAAAATTTCGTAAGGTTTTGTGAAAAGAAATTGATTTTGAAGAAGAAAAGATATTTTCCTCAAGAATCCATTTCAAGTGTTTTATCAAAACCATTTTACCATATAAGATGAAATTATTTCATATGCATATGTTTCAAGTATAATGTCTCTATGATTTACATGGTTTCACTTTTCTTATTATTAAATGATATACATTTATTTTATATGGATTATGTGATGATGAGATGATGTTTTTGAAACCCATTTTATTAATTGGGTTATTATGAATGATGTATGTTTATTTTGTGGCACAAGTAATAATGATTTCATTATGAGATGGGTGAGACCTATATCTCCATCCAATGCACTGGGTAAAGATTTATATCTCATGAGATAGACATGGCTGGAACGGAAAGTTAAACCGGTTCAGTAATACATGACTGGAACGAGGAGTGAAATCAATTCAGAAAGGGACGTTGTCCACTAAGATGGTCTTGGCAGCAATGCCTTGGCTACTATGGAAATCATTACATGTGTTTAATGGATTCCACAATTACATGTTTTATTCCCATGCTATTTTATCATTCATAATGTTTCTTTATGATCTATGCCTTACGTACTTCCATGTTTTATGTCATTTCTCAAGATTTTGATGTTTAAACATTATGTTCATGTTTTTAAGTTCAAATGTATATGGTATGTTTTATTTTATCCATGCTTAACCTTACTGAGCATTTGAGATCACCCTTTTTATGTTTTCTTTTCCCCAGGATATAAAGAAAGGTTTTAGGTAAGAAAAAAAGGGGAAGATCTTTATGGGAGATGTTGAAGATCTTTCACGACGAATAGAAGATTACGTTCCAAGTTTCCAAAGACACTAAACTATTACGGTCCTTGTGTGTCTGTTTTTGTTATGTATTAAGTATTCTTCTAAAGTAATTTAATTTCCATGTACATCAATCTTCGGGTCTCTACAATATATGCTTGATCATGGGCCTTTAGAGTATGTCACAAAAATTCTTTGACAAGGATATGAACATGTATTGAGGCTTATGTCCCTCTCCCATTGTGATACACAACTAGAATAGGGGTATGAGCCTAATCCTGGACCTTTGGAATATGCCTTAGGACTTTTTGATAGGCATGTTCCCCTATCCCGAGGCATGTGTCATTCTCACTTAGTGAACCATGATTGGAATAGGAATATGAGCACAATCCGATGCTTCTCCCTTTATCAGGATACATTGATAATCCTCCTAGGTGGGGGAAAGAATGTGCAATTTCCCTGGAACAACCACTTGTTCGCAATGATCAGAGTGTTGAGTTGTCCGGACTGTAGAGATCGAAGTATGCACTTATACCTTTATCTATAACAGTGCCAAAATATGATGGTGAAGCTCTTCAGTTATTTCTAAAATATAATAGATTTTTAGAAATGTGTGTGTAGGGATATAAGCATTCACATTATGTATCTCTATTATCTGTTGATATATATCTTCAATCGAATATGGGATATGAACCCACTTCTTTCCTCCTTGTGCCATTATAGTATGTCAATGGGATTAGTAAATGGGGTGGGAGTATGTGCCTTCCCAATGTTTGTTGCTGGAATATGCCTTCAGATTTTTTCTGAACTAGTAGGTATATAAGCCTATTTTCTAGTTCCTTTTAGAGTATGCCGATTGGCATCTTCATTAAGAGTAGAGATATGAGCCCTCTACTAGATATCCAACGTATTCTTCCTCTGAAGATTCTTCCTTATACCTCATGCATGGGAATTTTAGGTGACTATGTGTCATACGGTACCCTCAGTAGGTGACCGATGGATACCTGTGGGATGGTGTTAGTGACGACGGTTGATTGGTTCCCACCTTGGTGGAACCTAAATTGAAAGGGAGTTTTATCTAACTTCATGATCCACCTTCATTAGATATGGAAGGTGGTAGTTGTCATGCTCCAAGGATAAGCTCACAAAGTGGTTGTTCAGAGTGAGGAGGGCTTCTAGATTAGTAGCATCCTTTGTCGGGAAACACACATTCGTCGGCACACCCTTTTATGATAATGAATATAATTATCTTTGGGTGAGTCATTTTAATAAACCTTGGATTAAAACTTTTAGGAACACCCTTATTTGGAGCCTCACACATAATATATTGCCTACTGAAATTATTCTGCAAAAATTCGGCATTAAACTTTTCTCTAAATGTCACTTGTGTAATCAACACATGGAGGACGCTGATCATCTTTTTCTATATTGTGTGGCGGCCTCTGCCTTATAGAATTATGTTTTGGAATTATTCAATTGTAGATGGATCTTAACTGACTCTATTTCATTGTTTTTAAAAAATTGTATTAGCCATGAAGATTCTTTACAGGTTAAAAATATATTTATTGTGGAAGTGGCGGATCTCCTGCTTGAGATCTGGTACGTTAGAAATGATCTTATTCATAATAATCAGTCATTTAGTCTCAATTCAGGAAAATCTTGGATTCTTATTACGATTCATGAAGCCACCTCAATTCAAAAATACTGTTTCAACAACTCGGTTGGTGACTTTGAGATCCTTTTTCATCTCTGTGTTCTTGGAATCTACCGTACACCCAAACGCTCCTTTGTAGTATTCTGGAAATCTCCTATGCTGGGATGGATCAAAGTGAACATTAATGGTGCTTCTAAAGGCAATCCAGGCCCTTACAGTTGTGGTGCTATCTTCAGAGACTCAACTAGGAAGTGTCAGGGTTGCTTCTATGTTGGATGTGGTCAATCTTCATCTCTGGAGGCGGAAAAGCTTGGAGTCATTCACGCTGTTGATTTTGCGCTTCAAAGAGGTTAGAGAAAGCTTCGGATTGAAAGCGATTCTACCACCATCATTCATGCCATCTATAATGGCATCATTCATTTGGCCTGGTCTCTAACTACATGCTGTATAAATTACTTTAAGACGCTCCATGGGATTGATTACATTGCTACTCATGCCTACCGTGAAGCGAATGTCGTTGCTGATGCTCTTTCTAAAAAAGGAGTTCATCAGAGCATGACTTGGCTTGACACTCTGCCAGCTGATTTATCTTATCTTTTCGACAGAGATTGTAAACAAATCCCATCTTTTCTACTCTTGTAAATTTTTTAATTAATAAATTGTGCTTTGGTCTTTGACCAAAGCTTTACCCTTAAAAAAATGCACATTCATCGGCTTCCATTCATAGAGAATCTGAAAGGTAGCTTCCATGGTCAGAATTGTACTATATCTTTGTTACTCTTGAACCATCATATTTGCTAAATTCCATTGGATTTATCAAGCAAGTGAGATTTATTTTCAAACCATAGGGGTTGTAGCAGCAGATGAGTTACTGGATTGAATGTTGGATGATAAAGACATTTCCTAAGGTTGGGATTCTATCGATAAGAGCAGTATATGCAATCACATAGATGACAAGGAACATGGGTATCAATTAGTGTTATATCACAGGCAAGAAAATCATCAATCCGATATTCAAGTTTAACATAATTTTCTTGTATTCCCTTTGCGGCCATTCTGCTAATGTGGACTTTTCAGTGCAAGGATGGACTTACATGAGTCCCAGTTAATGCTAGTCTTACTTCTTTGTTCGTAAATATGGTTTTTGAATCAAATTTTACTAATATATCCATGTTGAGATTCTAAAAATTGTTTTCATATGAGTTGCAAGAAACATGGCTCAAAGAATTATAACCCAATCATTTATTATTTGGGAGATTCATGTCGGATTCACCATTTTTGTTTCATCAGGTTTTGATGTGGACGTGGGATGGTCTCTCCTTTTATGGGGTTATTGAGAGATATTTTAAGGCTTCACTCAATCGCACACATCGTGTCCACCATATTTTGTCTTCCCAAGAAACTCCAAATAATTCCATCATCCATAGATGGGTATGGACCTGCTTTCAAAAGGCTAGTGGTCATCTGGTTTTTCAGGCCCATCGACTCTTGGGGAATCACATTAGTCAAGAGGATTGGAGTTAAGTCTCATAGCACCCTTTTTGGGGGAATTATTGCCTACTATGGGACTCTCTTATAGATTTATGATATGTTCATGAATCTTTTTCTAATCTTGATACGAGATCGGTTACGCTAACAAAATGACTATAGGTTAATTATTATTCATGTGCAAAAGAATAAGACCCCCTTAGTGAATCCATCTGTATGTATCTGAGGCTCCTCATCATTTTCCTGTAATGGGTGGTTTCTTATATGTTGAATTCGTATAACTAAGTTATTCGGAATATACATTCATGTAAGGAGGAAGTTAGTATTTTAGAAAGGGGATTGAGCTATTATGAGGAATCCTATGTATCTTGGTTATTATAGGAATCAAAAACCACATAGTTTGTTAGTCCCATGAAGTTTAATGTCATTTGTATATAACATGTGTTTGGGTACTGAGACACCAAATATTTGATATCAATCCCTAAGGGGGTGTCCTACATATCTCAAGTATGATTAAAATTAGAGTTTTCAGAGTTCTAATGTCTTGGGGGTTCCCATGTCAGTATAGAGACTCATAGTGTATATGATATGATTATCGTGAATTCCTAAACTCGCATGAGATACACTCTATTTGAGAAACAAGGGATAGAGAATGATCATTTCATTGCTCATGATTCAGGTCTTATGCACTAATAATGCCTTGAAATAATTTAGTATGGTACTCAGGTCTTGAAGAGATGTCTTACGTATCCTAGTTGTGGAAGGAACCAAAGTCATCGTAGCTTGATGGGGTTGTCATTATGTTAATGGATGAGATAGGGTGATCATATCCTAGAAATAATTGAGTCCCTCTAGTTTAGATGTCAGAGTTAGGAAAATACTTACATTGAAAGGGACATTTATTAGAGCTCAGGCCTTAAGAAGGAATCATACATATCCTAGTAATGGCAGGAATCATAGTCATCGTAGTTTGATTTTATATAGGGGAATAAGCACTGAGGATTTCTTGTCCCATTATGGATATTCATTGTGAATATTTTATAATTGTTTCTATTACCTATTACCACGTGATCCATCTTCATTGTCAGAATTAAAGGATAGTAATTAATCAATGTCAATGCTTTGAATGAGGGACTTTTGTGCAAGGATTTCCCTCGATGATTTATATAGAGCTTGAACCTTGGGGAGAGGTGGCCTACATATCCTAAGTATGATAAGAATCAAAGTTTTCATAGCTCTCTTTATTTAAATCCTTACACACTTAGGATGACCTCTATTTGAGGATTACACACCAAGGACATACAATGCTATCATGTCATGGGACACCCTATTGTCATGGCCTTCTTGTCTGGAGGGTGTCTCATGACCCAATTGGAATGATCTGGTAGCCTTTTCATGGCCTCAATTGACACATATGAAGGGTGTCAAAATATTCAATGTGGAATAGTCTGGGGGGTTTCATGTATATTGGATGACACCTCTAGGAGATATCACGAGACTTGGTCGACATGTTTTGATGGCATCACGAGTCTCACCAGACTTGCTCGGAGGGTGTCGCGAGAGCTTGGTTTTTATGTCCAGATGCTTTTGAAAGACTCAAATGACATGATAAGGTACCGTTATATGAGTCAGGTGATGTTTTTGAAGGACATATAAATTCTTGAGAGACAGAATCAGAGGGTTATTAAGATTAGAGTGATGCCCGTGGGTGAATTGTGTGACTTGCTCTGACATGCCTGGAATAATCTTTGTGTGCCATATGTCATGTTTAAGGAGTGTATCATGTCTTTTTTACATTCCTTGGTGTTGTTTCATGTATTTGTATAAATTAAATGAAGCTTGTGATGGTCAGAGATCATGTCCTTTCCTTAAGCCTTCCACCTTTGATCTTGGTTTTATCCCTTACATCACGAATTCCTTGGTTTTGTTCAATGTTAGTTTGTCATCAGCCTCACATGATCTAGTGGGATTGTGGGATGTTTTTTCAATAACCTTATAAAGATCCTTCTTGTTATCTATGAACGATCATTTGAAGTACTTTATGCATAGAATGTTACAGTTAGCCGAGAAGCGATGAGAACGTGGAAGCTCATCTTAAGGATTTTGATGTTGGGGAGGGGACCTTCTTTTCAGATTTGAATTGGATTGCTTTTGGAATTGGAACTTTGGACTGTGGGGATTTATTATTTTTTATGTTTTTGAAGTCTGTTGGGTTCCCCCTTACCCATTAAAAGGGGGCCTATCTTAATAAAAAATCAATTTTCAGTCAGACATGAGATGCTACTCTAAGAAGTCCACAGAAGTCGAGAGTCAAATCCTTCATGGTCTGGGCATTCAACGTATGTAGTAGAGGTTATATTCCAACCATTATGGTAGTCATGATTTTTTGTACTTCGGTTGGGTATTTATAGGACTTTCCACCCTAATTTCTTACCAGTTTATGCAGCGTATCTATCACGAGTCCAAGATGGAGTCAGTGATGAGGCCTAGGTCCACGTGGCTTCACGAGCCTTTGTTGTGGAATTCTCTGATTACATCACCTAACTTTTCAGAAACCATGAGTCTCTTCAATTAATTATTTCTTTATTTGATTATATACAATTAATGGCTACTTATTCAATCATACGAACGTATCAAAGGACTTCCATGTCATTATGATGACGTGTTTGAGGGCCTTCACAAGATCCAAGTGCCTATTTGAAGACACTTGTGAGACCTTGGGTGACTTGTCTGGGGGTATTGTGAGACAAGTATGGTTTTTCCAAGGGTATCATGGGACCATGCCATGGGTGCGCTCAGCGCGTTTCATGCCTTTCAGCAACCGCTTACACCTCTCACCTCCTCCCTTTTCATCCCCTTTATTTTATTTCACAACGGTCCGGTATTATGCAAGTTTTCACAAGTAATGTCTTGGATTTTTACTACATTTTTTAGTTATGTATCACATGAAAAATATGGTTCTTATGGAGAATGTGGAAGCGTGTAGTGGATAGGTCTATCTGCCTGCCCTTTGAGCATATAGGAGTTTTCTAGGCACACTCAAGGACTTCCGTGTGATGAATCTAACAAGCCATAGGGATTCTGTGTGGAGAGGTTTACAAGATGTTGAGGTCTTGTGGTTTCTTATAGACCCTCAAGGTGCACATAACATATATTTCAGTGACTGTGAACACATCTCACCTCCTCCCATTTATTTCATTCATTCTATCTTTCGAAGGATTAGTGATTATATGAGATCTCTTGGATATCATCGAGGTATTTGATTCTTCCCAATGATGATATGGAATTTGATATCCATGACTATTGGTGTTTTATCTCTTTAGATATCATCCCTCCTTATTTTTGAATGATTTTGGGTGGTTTTTCAAGAACTTATTTTGTTGTCACCATGCATCCATCAGTTGTCTGGGGATCCTTTGCAAGAGAAAGAAGGTTCATCGAAGGGGGTTCCATGGGACTTTCAAAAATTTATGGTCCATTCATTGATTCCTTCATGTGACCTTGAAATAGACACATGATCGAGATTCCCCCAAAGATTCATGTGATCCATAGGTCTTGTGCATCATCCTCTTCCTTTGCTTTTGCATAAAAAATAATACCCATATTCAGGTATTTCTTCCTTTGTGATATTGTTTATGTTCATCCGGCGAGCATCAACAAAGATAAAGGGAATACCTATCATTGACTCACATGATCACTCATTGGAGATTTCTTCATATGAATAATGTGAAGAATGGATGGAGGGGGAGAGGGATAAATAATATATCAAATCATACTCATTTCTATTCCATGTTAATCTCCCAAAAAAAAATGAGTTGGAGGTCCCCTTAAATATCCTTCTAGGAAAAACTTCACTAAAAAGAGGGATCAACTTTTACTATAAGATTCAAAGAAAGTTGGAATCTTACAACACACAATTCTAAGAAATCCAAAAACAAAATCAAAAGAAAAGTAAACAGAAAAATGTGGAGTGAACAACCATGAATATTCCACCACACAAAAAACAAAAGGAAATACAAGATAAGGTAATTAAAATGTATGATTTTATCTAATAGTTCATGATAGATATAATGTGTGGTCTGAATCATCACTTAGAATCCATCCAAGTCATTAAGAGCATTGATCACCTCACCAACTAAGACTTCATTTTCTGACTCCTCCATCTCCATAAATTATTTTCCGGTGTACTAGATCTTTTCTGTAAAAATAAATATTTCTTATTTATGTTATTTAAATGTCTTGATATCTTCAAGGATTTTACATTCTTCCATTATTAATCTTGCAAGATGTTTCATTTATCATTCCTAGATATATCATTTTTTATGGAAATTAACACATTGTGTCGTGAAAAAAAAACATACAGTACTTTATAGTAAATTTATATTTGATATAGATACTATATGCTATTTGAATTCATTAGTAATGGATCATATTCAAAATAAAATCTAGTCAATATTCATCTCTAAACTGTGATTTCTCAAATGATTTTTAGACATACCCTTTAGTCTAGTTCTCTAGGTACAATTTCCATAGTATCATCAAGATGTCTTCTAATATGATAGGTTAGATGTGTGAAACCCACCATAAAAAACTCATACATTCAATATTCTGTACTGTAGCAATTTACATTTCCCTACCTCAATGAGAGGCCGAGATATTATTTTATTGATAGATTAAAAGAACTACAAGTTGTGTTAATCCAATGTTGGACTCAGAAATACCCTTTACGTAGAAATAAAATTAACTTGGTTCAACACTCCACCTCAAGATAGTACATGATATATTAGAACAAGAGTCCCAAAAAGAAAGAAAGAAGAAACCAAACAGATCATAAAAACTCCCCCTCAAGCTAGGTCACTAATGTTGTGGATGCCCAGCTTGGTATAGAGAGAGTCCAGTTGAGCTCAAGGGGGGCCTTTGGTGATGTTTTTGGAAAGATGATCCATTGTCAGTATGTTGTTGAAACTGACATGGTGTTGATTGAGGTGATGACTAATAAAGTGTCAGTCCTCCTCGATATAATTTGTACGTTCATGGAAGACTTGATTGGAAGAAATATTCATGGTTGTCTGATTATTACACAAAATATGAGAAGACGTCTGAGGCGGGGAACCAATATCATGGAGGAGATGACGAATCCAAAGGATATCAGTAGTGAACATGGCCATCACACAATATTTAGACTTATCACTAGATCTATAGACATTAATATGTTTCTTTCTTACTATGAGATATGTTTACCTACTAGGAAAACAGAAAACCCAGAAGTAGAATTCCAGGTAGCCATGAAACTAGCATAGTCAGCATCAAAGAAGGCCTCGATATTGAGATGATCGTGATGTGAATACTAAAGACCACAGGTAGGGTCTTTCATGGTTTATTTGAAAACACGAATAACAACATCCCAATGAGACTTCTTCAAATGTTCCATGAATTGACTAACCTTACTGACAGCATACGAAATATCTGGACGAGTCATGGTGAGATAATTACATTTTCCCAAAAGACAACGACACCTCTCTAGGTGATAATATGGTTATCTGTTATCATAAATAGATTGTTCTCTAGGATGAAGAAGAGTTTCAATAGTATATTCCATTGTTAAACTAGAATCCTACAATATATCTAAAGCATTTTTCCATTGGCAAAGAAATATGGTGTCCAGAAAATGGGAGACCTCAATGCCAAGGAGGTATGTCAGAGGACTCAAATCATTGGTTTGAAAGTGGTGTTGAAGATTCCCATTTATATAGGTGATTACATTTTAGTTTCTTCTAGTTTTAATGATATCATCAACATAGACAACCAAAAGGATACAATTGGTGGATGTCGTGCTGTAAAAGATAGTGTGGTCCTTCTTACTTTAAGATAGACCAAATGCAGTGATAACTACACAAAATCTTCCGAACCATGCATGAGGATAGTACTTGAGTCCATAAAGAGAATTAGGTAGTATACATACATGAGAATCAACTCCTGAGGCACGAAATCTAGGAGGTTTTTACAGATATACCTCTTCTTCAAGAAAACCATATAGAAAGGCATTTATTACATCAATTTGGTGAACATATCAATGATGATGAGCAACAAGAGAGATGGATAATTAAATAGATTATGTCACAAACATGACTTATTTTAATGTTATTTTTCATGTAATTTATATTCTTTCTTTGTTTTCAGGGGTTTCCCATGCATTTTTGGAGGAAATGGTGGGTTTTCATGATTTGAGCCCAACTATGAGCCATTTCCATATTTAAAAACAATATTTATTTGGTTTTATAAATCCTTAATTTTTCAACATTTTTCATCCATTACAATTCCTACTTGTCCTCCTCTAACCTATGAAAACCACCATGACCATTTCAACCCCTTAAGAACTCATTACCATTTTGGATTTGGGTGATTTTGTTAGGCTTTGGGCCAACCTGTGAGCCGATTTCCTACTAAAAAAATTAATTATTTAATATCTCACTCATTTGTTTAATATTTTTTAGTGATTCGACCTCTCTCTAGAATCCAGTAGACCTAGGTTCTCCCACATGTTCGAGTCTTCCTCTTTTGAGTCCATTTTCAGCGCGGATTAAGGAAAAACCTTTCAAGCATTCTCAACTCCTTAAGATTTGAAGATGTAATTTGTTTCCTTCATAAATACTTCATTTTTTTACCCCCATTTTAGTTACTAAATGACATAATCTACCTTATTTGAACCTCAATTTAATTTTTTGTTGTTTGGAGATTTATCTACTGCTGTATTTTGGAAGATTTCTTCAATGTTTCTCAATTAAGTGAGTTTCCTCTCATGTTCCTTCCATTTTCATAGGTTTTCTTACATTTTCGTAGGGTTTATTATATTATTCTTTAACTTAATAATGTCCTTAATGTTGGGATTAAAATATAGGGTTTTATTTTATGTTTCTTTGTCAAATATTGTGGTATTAGGTTCATTTTCACTCCCTTATGGTGCAACAATTGTACAATTGAAGTTTCACACAAGGATTTGAGGGTTTTGAAATATACGGTAAGTGATTACATGTTTAATAATTTTATAATGAGTTATATTTCAGGATTTTGGTTTCTTTTATGATCCTCTCTTATTATTTGTAGTGCAGAAACTGTTTTTGGTAGCATTTGTTTAGCGGTTGATTTTTAAGTGCCAATTTTGTGTGAAAATGGGTTTTCTACTTGTTCGTTCCATGTTCTACGAATTGGTTTTATTTTATAATTAATGGAATGGATTTATAGAAAAGATTTTGTGCTGAAAATTATGGTTTGGTGTAATATTGGTATGAATTTTGTGTTAAAGGATTGATTTTAAATGGATTTTATGCGAAGTGTTTTGTTATAACTTGAATAATTGTTTTATAGAAAATTATATGAGTTTGATTGAGTTATACAAATGGTGAAAATATTTTTTATATACTATTTTCAGTTTTTATGACAAGAAATGTTATTTGTTTTGTTTAAATGGAATTCGGTATCATGTGGAACTTGTTTGAGCACAAATAGGGAAATCTATGTATCTAGGCGGGCAGACCTGTACTAGCATGCTATCGATCCCCAGTGGTTTTGTCCCTGTTTCACAAAGAAATTTTGACATTTAAAACACTAAAAAACTATGATGATGATTATGTTGGGTACCACTAGGTTATGGGAGATTCCCCTACTAGTGGCTCGTGCATGAGAACAGATATTGTTATTGTTACATTCACACTAAGATGTGAGGTACCTAGGCCACACAACTAACTAGTGCCTAGGGGTGTACCTATGTTGAGTGGTAAATGACTATTTGGAATTTATCATTGGATTATGGTGTTTTTGGAAGGAAAATTCAGTAGATTAAATGTTTTATTTAAATGTACCTATTCTTTAAAGTTACCATCTTTGAAAACTATTTTCATTTAAAATATGCACCTTTAGAAATTATTGCTACCATTATTTGTTTCTAAAAATTGAAATATTTTTATATTATAATGCTTATCAAATGGAATATTTGGGTGGGATAGTATTAGTATTAGTATCATACCCAAACATACACCTTTGGGTGTAAGTATACTTGGTTATGTTTGACATAGGTAAGGGTAGGGACTTTTGAGACATCGGTTCTGGTTTCCAGTTGCTTCCGTTGTGCGGTGTTGTAGAGACAGCTCGTGGGTGATGACCCCTTGTTGTGTAGGGGTCTTTGGGTTATATTTGATGCTGATTTTTTACTTTGGTACCCCTTGTTTCAATTTAAAATCCTTTTATTCCACTCTGAATTTTTAATTAAGTATCGTTTGGCATGAATTTTCATATTCTTTTTATTGGTTGTTTCTGGTTGTCTTATGTATCCTTGTTCAGGTAAATCATTCCCAAACCATTATTTATGATACCTAGGAACTTGTTCCAGTGCATGGGGATTGTTAATTCCATTCAGAACATTCCATGGGCCGGTTTTGGTGTTGGTAATGATGGAAACTAGATTTCAGTTCTTGAAAAAATGGTATCAGAGGAGGTTAATGTATTTGGGTTATATTATTATTTTGGGATGAGTCGGGCTAGACATGAGCAAGGATTTTTGGGGATAGAAGTTTTTGTCATGATTAGGGTGTCTAGCCCTCACCTCTCATGATAGAACTCGAGTCACCCAATGACGTTGGAATTGTTTGTTTCTCTTCACTTCCACATGAGGCGTGTGGGCTGCAGACAGCATGTGGACATTAGGTGGGGGTGAAGTAATTGTTTATTTTATTGTTGTAATGTGTTTGGATTATTTATACTTGATTTTATTGATGAAATTTTCAGAATTGTTGTAATTAATTTTCTTCTTATTACTATTGTCTTTTGTAGCAACATGCCTCCCCAGAAAGCTCCCATGCACCCATAGAAGGAAGCCGGAGAGAGTTCTACCTCACCGCTTGATCAGAGGCTAGTAGAGGATGTGGTTCGGTCTACAAAAGCTCTGGGATAGGTACTGAATCCTATGAGATCTTCATGTAGGGATGATGAGTCCATTCCTAGTAAGGGAAAAGCCCATGAGTTTCTGAAAAACAAGCCTCCTACTATCCTAGGTAGCACAGAACCCCAGGAAGTGGAGGAGTGGATTGATATTATCGATCACATGTTTAAGTTCTTGGAAACACCTGAGGAGGTCTAGGTGAAGTGTGCCTCTTTTCTGTTAGAGTATCCCAGCAGTAGGTGGTGGGAATCAGTGGTTCAAGATGGGAAGCACAAGCAGATTGGTTGGAAGGAATTCAAGGTTATCTTCAATGACCATTACTACCCTAAAGTTTTAAAATATGATCGATCAAGAGAGTTTATGGAACTTGTTTAGGGGGATATTTCAGTGATGAAGTATTCCAACCATTTTCTCGAGTTGTTCTAGTATGCTCTGGAAATGGTCTCCAATGAGCATATAAAGGCCTAGAAGTTTGAGAGGGGTTTGTAGCTAGAGATATATTCCCATGTATTCCTGTTAATGTTAAAAACCTATGCTGAAGTGGTTGATAGAGATTTCATAATGGAGATAGACCGTAAAGGGTGGGATGGTTTCTTTGGGAAGGTGTCAGTAATGGGTAGTGGCAGCACTTCTAAGAAGAAAATGAAGTGGGAGGAATAGGGGAATAAGGGAGGTTGAAGCTCATGAAAACCCTCCAGACATCTTTCTTCGATGGATTCTGATGTGAGGTTTATTGTGTGCCAACAGTGTGGGGGGAAAGGGAACATCCAAACAACCTGCACTTTTCCTCTGAATCCTTGTTATAAATGTGGTGGTATGGGACACTTGTAGTGATTTTGCAGGATGGCATGTCTACTCCAAAGTGGGGAAGGATCAATGGCTTTCAGGGGAGTACCAGATCAGTCAAAGCCATCGAGGATAGGGGGATCTTGGTTTGGTGGACATGGTGGAAGGTCCAGATCATCTTCTGGGCAGATCCAATTTAGAATAGAGCCACAGGTGATCAAGCATTCTTAGGTAGAGACTAGGCATCTTCATGTAGTGGATCAGGCACCAACGGGATCAGAGGCGGGACCATCTATAGTTTGAGGTACCATTTTGATTCCATCTTCTATAGATACTACCCTTTTTGATACCAGTGCCTTTGTTTCAATGATATCTACCCATTTTGTGAACATGCTGAATTTTCCAACTGAGCTATTGTCCTTTTCAATGGAGTTGGTGATGCCATTGGGAAAGAAGGAGCAGGGTCTCAGGTGCCTGTCCTGTGTGCCTTCCGTGTTAGTAGTTGAGATGGAGTGGGACCTACTTGTATTAGATATGGATCTATTTGATGTGATACCTAGAATGGATTGGCTGGTACACTTTCATGCACACATTTATTTATATAGGTGGTGGGTGAGTTTCACGACACATGATGGTAGTCTGCAGGTTTTTGTGGAGAAAAGGATCCTCGATCGGGTTGTGCAGGACCTCCACTCCCTGAGTTGGGGAATATTATCTTCTAGTTATCATCACTCATGCTATAGGATGATGGTCATGCTCTTAAGGGTGGGTTACCTCATGTAGTGGATGAGTTCCCAAAGGTATTCCCAGATGATTTTTCAGGCTTACCCCCATAGAGGGACGTGGAGTTATCAGTCGATTTGGTGCCGAGAACATAACCGATATATCTTCTCTTATATCGTATAACCCCCAATGAATTGATGGAATTAAAGAATCATATGGATGATTTAGAATACAAAAATATTCATTCAACCTCGCATCTATCCTTGGGCCGCTCCTGTTCTCTTTGGGAAGAAGCCCGATTGGTCCCTCTGGTTTTGTATTGATTACCTGAAGCCAAAAAAGGTATCCATCAAGAAACAATATCTTTTTCCCCAAATAGATGACTTGTTAGATTAGTTGAAGTGGAAAAAGTGGTTTTCTAAAATATATCCGCATTTACGATACCATCAACTCAGGGTAAAAGAGTTAGATATCCCGAAGATGGCCTTCCGAAGCAGGTACAACCACTTTGAGTACTTGGTGAAGCCCTTTGGATTGACCAATTCTCTAGCGGTCATTATAAAACTCATGAATAGGGTTTTCCACCAGTATTTTGACTGCTTAATTATGGTATTCATGGATGAAATCTTGTTTTACTCTGGATCTAAGGAAGAGCATGAGCATCATTTTTGGATCATATTGGGCACTTTGCGGGATCACCCCCTTTATGAAAAGTTGTCCAAGTGCACCTTCTAGATTAGGGTGGTGATGTTTATGGGGCATGTGATCTTGGATCAGGGGGTTTTAGTGGACCCCAACAAGATCAGTTCAGTTATGTCATAGGAGAAGCCAAATAATGTGTTCGAGATCAAGAGTTTCCTTGGCCTGGCTGGTTACTATAGGCAGTTTGTTTGGGATTTCTCTCGGCTAGCTTCTCCCACCACCGCGCACACCTGAAAAGGGGTGAACTTTGTATGGGGCCTAGAATGTTGGGCATCCTTCGAGGAGCTGAAGAGGTGGTTTTGTACCACCGCCATGCTTATTTATCCAAAGGCAGTAAAGGGGTATGAAGTTTATTGTGATGCTTCAGGTATGTGTCTCACGTGCATGCTTATGTAGGATGATCATGTGGTGGAATATGGCTCCCACTAACTTCAGCCACATGAAAATAATTACCCAACCCATGACTTGAAGATTGTAGCTGTGATGCATGCTTTAAAAACATGGTGTCACTACCTATTTGGGGAGAAGTTTGTGATCTATTATGATCACAAAATATTTTCTTACATCTTCTCTCAGAAGGATCTCAATATGAGACATCGCCACTAGATCAAGTACTTTTAGGGGTTATACATTAACATTGTCTATACCCCAAGAAAGGGAAATTTGGTGGGTAATTATTTGAGTAGAAAAGTAATAGTACAATCCTTGAGGAAGTACAGTGATGAGTAGACTCTAATGGGGCTCTTTTCTTCGACGAATGTGGAGAACAAAGAGCACAATGGAGGTGTATTTTTGATGAGGAATCAGTTAACTCCTTCTCTCTTAGAGTTGATTCTGCGAGAACAGCCCAGTGATGAGATTTTCAGTGGTCGATGATTTTTCTTCAAGGTGGGGAGGCGTCTTCTGATTGGTCATCATCTTCTAAGGGAATCTTGCGATTCAAGGGCCATTCAGTAGTGTCGTCATCTCTATAGAATGTGTTGATGCAGGATATCCACTTCTCTCAGTGGGCTATCTATCTGGGTTCCACAATGATATATTTTGATGTATAGCAATAGTTCTAGTGGCCAGGTATGAGATGAGACAAAGCTAACTTCATGTCAAGATTCTTCACATGTCAGCAGGTGAATGTGGAGCACCAAAGGCCCTTTTGTTTGCTCCATACATTACCCATTCCTTCCCGGAAGTGGGATGAGGTTACAATTGACTTCGTTTTTGGCCTACCTCAGACACCTCATGGTAAGAATTCCATTTGGGTGGTGATTGATCGTCTGACCAAATCACCCCACTTCATTCTGATCAAAGATACAAATAACGTGGATGAGTTGGGACAATTGTATCTTTAGGAGGTTGTAAGGCTTCATGGTGTGCCATATTCAGTTATCTCAAATAGAGACCCCCCATTTCACTTCTCATTTTTGAGAAGGAATTCAGAAGGCCTTGGGGTCTCATATTAAAATGAGCACCACATACTATCCTCAAACAGATGGTCAGGCAGAGTGGGTGAGTCAAATTTTGGAGGACATGATTTTTTCATGTGTTTTGGACTTTGTAGGTTCTTGGGATATTCATTTGGGATTGGTTTATTTATTTTATAATCATAGTTACCATTGCACAATCTGAATGGCTCACTTTGAGGTGCTCTATGGTCGACCTTGTTGGTCCCCCCGTGTTGGGTTGAGGTAGGTGACACCTCACAATTGGGGCTAAGTCTTGTGAAAGAGACTTCTTAGAAGCTCAAATTGATTTGGAAGTGTTTATTAACATCTCAGATTAACTAGAAATCATATTTTGTTTAGAGGTGTCAAGACCTAGTGTTTTCAGTGGGTGGTCTGGTGTTTTTGAAAGCAGACCCTCGTCTAGGTCATCGATGTTTGGGAAAGCAGGGCATGATAGAACCGAGATATGTTAGACCTTTTGAGATTAATAATAGTATTGTAAAGGTATCATACATGTTATCTTTTCCTTATTAATTGTCATTTATCCATGACGTCTTCTATGTCTCACAACTGAAGAACTAAAACCCAGATCTGTCCCATGTGCTGAATTGGGAAGAGTTGGATATAGAGCCTGATCTATCTGTGTTTGAGAGACAAGTGTGTATTTTGGACTCCTGAGAACAAGTTATTCTTGGGTATACTATTATTCTGGTTCATTTTCTATAGAAACATGGGACTGATGATCATGAAATATGGGAGTGGAAGTCTTAGGTCGAAGAACAGTTTCCGTTTCTCTTATATGATCAGGCTTCAAGGATACTTTTCGAGGGTGGAATGTTTTTATGGTGGGGATAATTGTCACATCCATGATTATTTTAATGTTATTTTTCATGTAATTTGTATTCTTTAATTGTTTTTTTGGATTCCCATTTTTTGTAGGAAATGGCGGGTTTTCATTATTTGGCCCAACTGTGAACCCATTTCCAAATTTAAAAAAAAAATTTGTTTTTATTGTAACTTCTTAATTTTTCACCATTTTTCATCCATTCTAATTCATATATGGCCTCCCATGACTTATTAAAACCACAATATCCATTTTTACCCCTTATGAACTCATTATCATATTATATTTGGGTGATTTAGTTTGGCATTGGGCCAACCTGTGATCCCATTTCCTACATTAAAAAACAAATTTAATTATTTAATATCTCACTTATTGTTTACTCTATTTCAGTTATTCCACCACCACTTAAATCCATAATACCTAGTCACGCCCCCCATGTTTGTGTCCACCTCTTTGAAGCTCATTTGCATCGTGAATTAGGGGAAAACCTCTCAAGATTTATCAAATCGTCCATATTTGAAGAGGTAATTTGTTTCCTTCACAACTACTTCATTTTCAATCCTTTCCCCCCATTTCAGTTCCTACATGACCTAATCTCTGTTATTTGAACCTTAATTTCATTTTTGGCTATTTCTAGATTCAAATACTGGTGTATTTTGGGAGATTTCTTCAATGTTTCTCAATTAAATGAGTTTCTGCTAATGTTCCTCCCACTTTCATAGGGTTTCTTCCATTTTCATAGGGTTTCTTATATTATTCTTGAATATAATAATGTACAACTTGTAGGTATTCAAACCTAGGGTTTTATTTTGAGTTAATTGGTCCAATATTGTGGTTTTAGGTTCATTTTCACTCTCTTGTGGTGCGACGGTGGTGCAGTTGAAGTTCTGCAACTATATTTGAGGTTATTGAAATATATGGTAGCTGATTACATGCGTAAGAATTTTACAATGAGTTATCTTTATATATTTATATTTATTTTATGTTCCTCTCTTATTATTCATAGTGTGAAAACTATTTTTGGTAGCATTTGTTAAGAGATTGATTTTTAAGTGCCAATTTTGTCTGAAAATGGGTGTTTTTACTTGTTCATTCCATGTTGTACCAATTGATGTTGTTTTATAATTCATGGAATGGATTTATAAAAATGTTTTAGTTCTAAAAAATATGGTTTGGTGTAATATTGGTTTGCATTTTTTTGTTAAAATAGGGGTTTTAAATGGATTTTACGCGCAGAGTTTTGTTATAACTTGTATAATTGTTTTATGAAAAATTATATGATTTTTTTGAGTTATAAAAATGGTGAAAAGCATGTTTAGATACTATTTTCAGTGTGTATGACTGGTATTTTTATGTATAAATGGAATTTGGTATCATGTGGAACCTGTTGTATCATAAAGAGGGAAACCTGGGTATGTAGGTGGGTAGACGTGTACTAGCATGCTAGTGATCCGGAGTGGTTTTGTCCCAGTTTCACTTAGAAAGTTTGATGTTGACAAAAATAAAAATATATGATTATTATTGTGTTGGGGGACACTAGGTTATGGGTTATTCCACTTCTTTTGGCTCATGCACAAGAATAGATTTTCTTACGGTTACTTTCACACCGTGATGCATGGTACCTAGGGCTCACAACTAACTAGTGCCTAGGGGTGTTCCCAAGTCGAGTGCTAAATGAATTTTGGGAATTTATCTTGGGATTATGGTGTGTTTTGATGGAAAATTTAGTAGATTACATGTTTTATATAAATGTACCCATTCTTTAAAGTCACCTCTTTGAAAACTACTTTTATTTAAAAGATGTACCTTAAGAAATTATTGCTACCATTCTTTGTTTATAATGATTGCACGTTTTTTACCTTATAATGATTGTCACGTGGAATATTTGGGGTGGGATCCAATTGGTATTAGTCCCACACCCTACTTACACCTTTGGGTTTAAGTATATATGATTATGTTTCACACAGGTAAGGGTAAGGCTTTAGGAGACGGCAGTTCGAGTTGCTTGTTGCTTTAATTGTGCGGTGTTGTGGAGACGACTCATGGGTGATGACCCGTTGTCATGTGGTGGTATTTGGGTTTTAGTTTTGGCTACTTTTTTAGTTTGGGACTCCTTGTGTCATGTTAAAAACCATGTATTTGGTTCTGAATTTTTAATTAAGGCTTGTTTGGCATGAATTTTCAGATTCATTTTATTGATTGTTTTTTTTGTTGTCTTATGTATCCTAATTCAGGTAAATCATTCCCAAACCATTATTTATGATGTAGAGGAACTTGTACCAGCCTGTGGGGATATGGAACGCCCTTTGGGACTTTCCATGGTCTTAGTTTGTTTCTATTAATGTTGGATACCATATTTTGGTTCGTGACAGATGCCATCTTCGCAACCGGAGAGAATGTATCGAAATAATCAACACCGTATGTTTGATGAAAGACTTTGGCCATAAGTCTAGATTTAAGGTGATGAGGAGTGTCATATGATTTTAGGTGTATCATATAAATAAATTTTCTACCAACCACCTATTTACTTGCTGGAAGGGGGACCAAATCCCAAGAATAATTTTCATCGAGAGCCTACAATTCATCCTGCATTCCTTAAATCCACATAGGGTGAGATTTAGCATTTCTAACCATGAAAGGAATTTAAATTATCTACAGAGTAGAAATACCTCTCCCAAATTCACAATTCATCAACCACTTCTGAAAAAATACACTAGATTATGTAAAAGTAGTATCACAATTAAAGCCTTTTGTGAGTTTATTTTTGGAGATAAGATTAAAAGAAATGTGAGTAACATGATCTACTGAGGCCAAGAGAATATACGGAGTCAATGAGCATGTTCCAAATCTTGTAATAGGGATTGTAGATCCATTAACAACAATAATTTCAGAGGCACCAGTATATGGATGATAGGTAATATGTATAACTGAATATCTTATGAGATGTTCAGATGTACTAGAGTCAAGCATCTAAGATTTTGGTCGATGAGAGATACATGCGGTAAGGCTAGAAGTATGTGAAATGGTGTCCGGAGAAGAGGAAGGTGGAAAATAAACCTGATAAGATTGTATAAATGAAATATACTCTTTTGTGAGTGTAATTTTTGGATGTATAATGAACGATGGCGAGAAGAAAGTCATTTTTGGTTATGTAGAGTGTTCCAATTAGGGAGGATACCTCAAGGGAGAACTATTGATAAAGCTTGGGATAGCCGAGCAAGCAGGTGCTCAGTCACAGTGATGGACTGCAGGGTTATCATGTGGGATGTTCTGTTATAGGGGCATGAGGGAGCCATAAAAGGGAATGATTTTCGATTACTGGATCTTTTTAGGACTATTAGTTGGTATGGGACAGTGACCAGGAGACCGTGCACATGTAGGATCATTGTTCATCAAGCAGGGATTCACGGTTGATGAAACGATAGGAATTTGCACGAGACAGGGGGTTCCAAAGGTGGTCAGCATGGCTGGATCCATCATGCAGAGCTCTGGAAAATAGTAGTTACTGAATATGGGAGGTTTTGGCATCTGGGCATAGCACATGAGGGCTGGTGGGTAGGCAGATAGTGGGGCTGATCATTTGGGGTTACTGGGAAAACCGTAGAGGAGTCGTGCATCACGTGCAGGGAAGGGAGGGGTCCTGGCATCACGTGCAGAGAGAGTTCTACCAGGAGGGTGCCTCTGGGAATGTAACAACAAGAGGGTTATTTAAGAGGAGGTGGTACTAGCATTGGTGAGGAACCACACGTGGAGGTTCACAGAGGGCAGAGTATAGGGATTTTTATGTGATGCATGGGAGTCGCCGACGTGTGTTGACAGGAGGTTGGTCGGTGGGAGGTCCTCTGATTTCAGGATGGATGCAATGTTGGGAAGATGTAGTGTGAGGTAGGCCCAAGAAGCCACTGAGGGAGGCAGTTTAGGAATCCACATAGGGAGGCGGTGGGAGGGTTCCACTGGGAGAAAGGAGTACGACAGATGAGAGAAGAAAAGGGATTATCGGGAGTTACCCTCTGATACCATGTAGGAATGTACAAGTCCCTACCTCAATGAGAGGTAGAGATATTCTTTTATATAAAGATGAAAATAATTAAAATCTAGATTAATCTTATGTGGGAGTCGGAAATACCCTTTAACCAGAAATACAATTAACTGGGTTCAACAAGAACAATCTTTACAATCCATCATACCCACTTAAAAGTAGAATTTATCTTCATAAATACTTAGAATTGAATTTCTACAATTCTGAAATCTTTTTTCACTCTATAAACCATTATGGTTCCAATTCATGTTTGGTATATCTATTTTTGGAATTCCTATTCTTTACATTTTCCAAAACTCTAGAAATAATTTCATGATTGTTTACTTGATCTTTTTTAGCTTTTTCAAGACAAGAAACTTGGACCTTCAATCCAATTTATTTAGTAACTATTATACTCATGATATCCTGATTTATATTTTTGTAATCCTTTATAATGTCTTTATATTTTTTGAGCATGCCTAGAACATGTTTAATACCTCTCTTAAATATTTGATCATCCTTTTTTTTCTTGATCAGATTATAGATAGTTATGTATTTGTTCCTAGAAATATTTGAAATACATTACAAATATTTCTATATTTGTTATTGATAATAGAATCTTTAAGAAAAGGTTATCTTTTCCTTTAGATAGACCTTATGTTTCCACCTTCTACCTTATGGTTCTTCCAAACCTTCATGTTTCATGGGTTTTCTGCAAATTGAGTGTTTTAATGACCATTCTATCCACATAAAAGAAATAAATATTAATTTTTTCTTTGGAATTACTGTCTAAAGATCTATTTCTAAATCTTACTATGTTTTTATTCTTCTTTCATGATGAACCAATGTTTTCTGATCTTTCATCCTTAATGGATGATGATCTTTTCTTATAAAGATGATTTTTTCTAGAAATCCTTCTATTTTATGGGTTTTTTCATTTATTGCCTTGATAACTGAGCATGATTCCATAGAATGACTAAAAATACAAACTATACATCACCTAGATCTATTAAATTCTACCATTACTACAATTTTCAATGTATAAAGTTAGTTCATCTAGAATGATATTATATTTTTCTTTAATATTTTCTATATTAAAGTTATAGTATTGAAATTCATTCCCCCACCATTCTAATCAAGTTAGAGAAAACCTTTTAAATTTTATTTTCAGGAAATTATTTATATATTAACTATATCTCTTTATATTGAAATGTTTTTCCAAGATAATACTGTTATCCCTAATTCATTTAAGAATGAAAATAATTTCTCATTCAAGGAAAGAATAATAATTATTTTTCCCATTAAAACATCCACTCCATTATCTAATGATAGTTTCATTATGGTTTTGAGACTGATACATATATTTCTAAGATAAGTTGATATTCAATCTCATCTAGGTACACCAATTTAGGAGGTTCAGAGATTTCTACTTCAGAACTCTAATCACTTCATAATCTTCTTATGTCCAATTATAGGGTATCTTACTAGATACTTTTTTTGGGATTAGAGATGAGATATTTTATAGATATTTGATGCATTCTATTGCATAACTTAACATGCCAAGTAACACTTGTATCTACTTACACTCTACATGATTATCTAAGAAAGAGTCTAGATTCTCGGTAATATGTGGTTGAAATTTTACTCTACTTCTTTGGATCTGCAATCCCTAAAATTCTATCTGAGGCTGCATCCAAATGATTTTTCTTTCTAAAAGTATCATCCCTTATTTTTCAAACACTTCTACTTCTTTTTGTAAGTGACCGATAAGCTCTTATGTATTCATATTGAATATGAGAACATCATAAATATAGACTACCATGAGTTTTGATGATCAAGTTAATGTTTTTTCTAACCTCTATAATATTATTGGGGCATTCTTGAGTTCAAATGGAATAACGAACCATTCAAACAAGCCTTATGGAATTGTAAATACCGTTAATGGATTTTATTATTTGATCTTAATCTTCCAATATCCTTAATTAATACCAATCTTAAAAATATCATTGGTATTTCATTCCTAATACTACTTCTGACTAAGATGATTGTAGTCATCATCCTTTGTGGCATTATTAAGATCATGCTAATAAATAACCATTATTTATATAAACATTTTTTTTCATAACATGATTCATTATCTTGAATGTCGCACTCATGCAAGGAATTCCACTATGTCTGATTAATCTAATGTTGATTAATTCAAAAACAATTTCCCGATACTCCTTAATCATTCCATCTAGATAGGAAATTATCTTCTCTTTTGATCACAATACTTGGATATTTCAAGGTAATTGTAACTTCTACCGTTGCCTTATGCCATAATTTTAAAGGGTTTTCTTACTAATTCTCTAATAAGTAATCTGTTATCTTGGTCAATGTCTCTTCTTCATTTATCTTCGGAACTTTTACTCCAACCAATTATTTCCATTGCTCAATCCTTCAGTGGTACTCTTTATCCTCATCTATATAATTGTCCATCCAAAATCATTCTCATTTTCCCAAAATTAGTTAGAATTAAGTAATTATCGAGGATAATTCCATTTGAAGATATCATTATGGTATGATATCTTCTAAAGAATTTGTTTCTAATCAAGAAGTCATATAAAAATTTAGGAATAAAGAAAAGAAACTACTCGAAAAATATTCACCCATTTAACTTAATCTGAACATCTTTTATCATTTCTTTAATCATATCTATAGAATTATTACCTATTGTAACTTTCAATTTCATGGATTCCAAAGCTACATATGGAAATCAAATTCTTGTGCAAAAGAAGTACATTCAGTATCCACAAGGAAAATAGATGTAATTCGACCACTGGGATCCACAATTATAGCTCACTCCTCTATATTTTCACTGAGTAATAAAGACCTTATATATCCTATTTTAGATTCTTCATCCTCATAAATTGGTATTCAAACTATCCTTCTTCCTACTACTCTTCTAGAAACTAATGTTCTAGATGTTTCTACTGAAGTACCATCTCTTCGATCTGTGATCCTTAAATTTTTGAAAGGACTCATTAGTATGTTTGATTTGAGATATTTTATCGACAAATATTGTTTATCAAAATGCACTATCACAGATGCGATCATGCCATCACAGAGCGGAGAATCACCCATTCATTTCATGAAGCTTGATCGCAGGCAGAACATGATTGCACTGCTTTACCTGCTATCATGGCTGTCACGCTTCTGCTGCGATCTCATCCTGCACGACCACGCCTTGTTCTAGCGCCAAATTATCTCTTTTATTTCCTCCTGTATGTGGTCCAACACACCTCTCTCTACTTAAACACTTCTTATTTCCTCTTCCTAGTGCATTGAAACTACTCCCCCTTATTGTACATCCCTTTTCTCTAGGCGTGGATCCTTCCTCCAGTCATTAATTCCCGAAGACACACCCTTTTTTCTCCAAGAACGACTCCTCTTTCTTCCTCCTGGTGCACTCACACACACCCATATCTTTTTTCCATACACTCATTATTATTACTTCTATATGCAATAAATTTATCCTTTCTTCCCTATACTGCCACCATTTGTGCTTATCATAACATATATTTCTGTGCTCTGCACTATTCTGATGATGCCAACAACCACTAAAAATAGCGACAAAGAGCCATCATCCTTTCATCAATATTTTTGTTTTTATATTCATAGATCAAAACATCTATCTTTTATCTATTATTTATGTCAAACAATTCCCTTAAACATTTATTTCTATTATTTCTTCCTTATCTATAGCTAGGGATTCTTTTTCTCAGCCGTCTATTACACCAATCGATGCTACGACCGTACAGTCTTTTCCACTATTGGTGAAGCCTAAAGTAATAAATTTATATATTTCTTAGAAATTAAATTATTTAAGATACATAAAAAATAAATATCATGTCACATGTGAATTTGTCATTATGATGACCAATGGTGGTATTACTCTTTCCAAATTACATCAAATGGGATTACCAATAAATGTTCAGCACTGTAGTAAGACTCCTCAAGAATTGAAATACAAGCTTCTTTCAGATCCAAAATGTAAAAAAGCTAACAAATCAGTATTTATGAATGATATTCATGATATTTATGTGAATATTGAGGAAGAGATTTAATAAATTCATGCGGTTGAGAGTGAAAATAATAAGTTATGCATCAATTGAAGCATCATGTCCTTTAAGTTAAAATAAAGTGAAAAATGTGAAAGGGACACTTGATGTGATATTCATGGAATATTTGAAAAGAGTAGTCAAGGATGAAAAGAAAAAAATAATTAAATATGATTTTTGCAAGCAATTAATAGATCTAATGGTGCAATACATAGAGTGATTTCTTTGTACAAATGGAAGTGCTTTTAATGTTGTTTAATTGAGAAGCTTTAAGATTATGGTGGAAGCAATTGGAAAATATGGACTACACATTAAATTTTAATAATATAATGATAATAGGGTTCTTCTTCTTAAAAAATAGTTAGAGTATACAAAATAATTTTTGAAGGGTCATGAAATTGAATGAGAAAAATATGGTTTCTCAATCATATCTGATGGTTGAATGGATAAGAAAGGAAGAACATTTATCAATTTCTTGGTAAATTTTACAACTGGTTTTATGTTTGTAAAAAGTGTTGATGCATCAAGTTATGTGAATATGAGAAAATTATCTTTTAAGTTATTGGATGATTTTGTGGAAGATATTAGTGAATCACAAGTTGTGCAAGTAGTCACTGACAATAGAAGCAATTTTAATTTAGATGGTAATAAAAAACTTTTGTTTTTTAAAATTTTTAAAGTTCTTCCATTTTATTTTAATATTTTAAATTTATTTAACAATTTAAGATTTTAATTGTTTCTTATTGATTTACTATTATTTTCGGAAAGTTGTTGATGTCTAAGAGGAAACACCTATTTTGGACTATATACACCGCTCATTATCTTGATTTGATCTCAGAAAACATTAGAAAGATTAGTAGGGTGAAGAGGGTTATAGAAATAGGAATTAATCTTGTGGACTTTATCTATAACCACTCATTGACATTGAACATTATGGGGAGGTTCACCAAAATAATTATTGGATGAGATATGGAGTTACTAGATTTGATACAACCATTTTAATTTTATAAAGTCTGTATTTTCAAAAAAAAATCATAGAAATATGTTCACTTATAAAGAGTGGTTGAGATCCAAAAATTAAAAATAAACAAAGGGAAATCCTGATTCCGATGCTATATTGATGTCTTTATTTTGGAATGATGTTGTTTTTATCCTCAAGGCTATGGGCCCTCTTGTAGAAGTTCATAGATTGGTTGAAAATGAGAAGAAATCCTCAATGGGTTTCATTTATAATGATATGTATAGGGAAGAAGAGACCATTCAGAATATTTTCAAGAATTATAAAACTAATTATAGGGATATATTTTATATAATTTATGAAATATGTAATTCCTAGTTGCATCATCCATTTCATGTTGCGGGTAATTATTTGAATGCTCAATTTTTCTATGTAAATCCATGTAATCAAAGAGATTTATAGGTAATGAAAGGATTATATGATGGTATAGAGATATTTTTCCCTAGACTTGAGGTGGAAGGCCAGGCTTGTTTAAAATTGGTGACATATAGAAGCACATAAGGCCTCGCTAGTGGGAAAGGTTGCATGCGGCAACAGAGTAAATTAGCTCCTGGTAAGTTTTTATTTTTGTCTTGATTATTTATTTACATGATCCATAATTATATATCATTAAAAAAATTCTAATAAATAATGATTTCAACTGAATTGTAGAATAAATATGGAGGAGGAACACCATATTTTATGAAAATTTCCATCAATGTTTTGAGCCTTACAAGTATCTCATCAAGATGTAAGAGGAATTGAATTGACTTTGAGCATAGAAGTAACTTATTATCAATAATCAACTCACTTTCATTTAATCTTAAACATCATTAGTGATACCAATGTTTTTTAATTTTTATAAAACTTGTTTATTCTAAAAAGAGTAGTCTGCTAGAGAATAAAAGATTGCAAGACTTGATTTTCATCAAATAAAACCAAACATTGAAGGACTAGTTTGAATCTTGAGATTTCACTGATCTCATTATCCAAAAGAAAGTTGATAATGATGGCAGTGAGTGTTTTTTAGGGAAAATTAATGGTGATGAAGGTGGTTATAAATATTAATTGGTGTTTTAGGATGAAAACACCATGAATTTGGGATTAGTTGAGGAGGCTACTGGGGCTGGTGAACCTTATCATTATACAAGGAGGAAAACAAAAGGAAGAGGAGATACCCATGCTTCAAGATCATGATCTAAAGGAAAAACAAGGATGGTTATTGTAGAATAATACAATGAACATGAATCGTATGATGATTATGTTGGGGAAACAAATGAAGAGGATATTTATAAAAGTTATGATAGTGAAATTAAAGGTGAATATGAAATGAAATATCTTGAGAATAAAGAAGATGATTTAATTGAACATTATATGTTCTCATGGTTTTTGTTTATGAATAATTGGATAGGACATGTGTTTTATGTATTGTGATAAATTTATGAATGTTTTTAATTATGAATTTGAACGTGTTTTGACTTTTTATGTTTTGTGTTTAATTTTTCATCATACATGTTGGTAAAATTCTATAAATTAACTACCCCGTAATTGGATAAAAAACCAGTTGTGAAGTGATCTGTGTCACCAATATCCCGGTATGGGACCCCACTACATCACATCGTGATCCGAGATTGAAAAATAGTCTTCAAATATAATCTCCCTGATCTTGAGTACTCTAACCTAAAATCATATTATACTCTAATGTTATAGTTGACAAGCCTATTCCCAAATTGTTTGATCATAAATGAAAGAAGTTTATTTTGGTTTTGTTCTTCTTCCAGATATGGTGAATTCCATTCCATATGCCATGTAAGAATTTTAATGTTTACCACTTATGGATTCATTTGTCTAATTGATATTCCATCATACTAGAAAATATGTGTAAACCTTTCCTCACCCTTCCTTAGAGCTGACCTCCCAATATTGTAAAACAATATATAAAAATGACACATATTATGTCAGATGGACAACCCAACATCTTCCACATGTTCCTCATGTTGATATTTACTTGAAGATATTTACTAATAATTATTTCCCTAAAAAATACATGTATATATGGGATTACCTTTACCCATGTTTCACCTATATAAAAATTTATCCATGCTCCTAATAACTCGTTAGATGAGTTGGATAAACTGTTATCTACGACTGTAATTTGGTTTAGTAGATCTTGTTTGTTTCTAACATGAGGGTCTACACTGATCCAGATTATTCCAAAATGAACATACTATGAATTCTTTTGAATATAATTATGAATGCTTTGTAGTTTTATAAAATGTGTTATAAATAATTCTCTATTTGTTTTATAGAATCATTTTGTCTCTTCGTCCTTGAAGATCTTGATCTTTTATCGATATGGAACCCAAGAATTTCAGTTTACAGAGTAATAAATAAAATCAAGGAATATTTCATTCATGAAAATATATTATTTATGAATGGATTTTAGTTTCTATATAATATAATAGATCACTTTTCTTCCCCTCTAGCCTTACTAGCTATGGAGAATTTTCTGGTGCACTGGACCATGCTTGAATAATTGTTATTCAAGCTGGATAAAAATTGTAATAGGGTTCTTCTCCCCATCTAAGTTTGATTCTTCCTCCTCATAGTATCATGAATATAAATAATATAAACTCTTATCATCTTAGTCTAAAACTTTTCTCCCCTTATAGGCTCAAATAATATATTTTATCTGTCTTCCATTAGTATTGTTTGAGGACTACATCTTATTCTATTTGCAAATGGGAAAGCGTTAGCTATATGACCTTTCTTCCTAATGAAAAAACAATAATCACAACTGGATAAATAATTTAATTTAGGGAATCAGGGACATTTTTCATATTTTCCTTAAAAAAAATTCTTACATCCTTTGAGATTCAATTTGGTCCATGATATCTTTTTATTTTTTTTGGATTTCGACTTGAAGACATGATGATCTTATTTTAACAAATTCATTACATAATTTCTTATTTTATTTTTTTATTTCAAACTTTACATCCTTTCAATATGTTTAGAATGTTTTTTGGTGTTTACTAAGCTCATATTTAGATAGAACACACTCATATCTTCCTGAAACACCCCTAACCTTCAGGCAACATGATGAGATTATATATGGAATATTCCATACATATTTAAAGACATTTATATGCATACAATTGAGTCTTATAACCTATCCTATTTTTTATAATATAAATCCTAAGGTATCATGTAAATTTTTTATGTAGAGAAAGATGAATCTTCAAGGCTTAGTGAACTACTTCAGGATGGCTACCTAGAGGATTCTAGATAAATACATATAAAACATATGTTTCATCTTCTGATCTAAGAAGATAATACCAATGTTGAAACTTGAAAACATATTCTTCACAATAGAACATGTCTCAAATCTATATTTTGGTTAAATTTGATCTAGATTTTTCTAAATATTTATTATCCCAATTGACTGGTGAATTTTAGTAACTTCCAATTTGAGGAAATTAACTACTACTATAACCTTGATTGGGAATGTTAAATATTTCTGGATAGTTATTCTCACTTATGAGCGTCTTAATAAAATTCCCAAAATCACCATGAATTAACCATCAAGGTATTTCTTGTGAAATTGAGTGCACTATCCATGGTTCATGACTGTAATCCAAATAATATAGTATAGTATCGAAGGTCTAGATCCAATTCATGTAAGGATGCTTTGGGGTCCTTTTTGAAATTTATCTTGAGGATCATACCATTTTGTGGAACCCCTTCGTGAAGTGTCTCCCATCATCTATAATCTTGCTAAATATAACTAGGGTATGTGGTATTTAATTCCTAATTGATCTTCTAAAACAACTCTTTGAATGGTCATGTATATCGTTCCTAGTGAGTTGGTTTATAAGAGATTGTTTGTTATAATATCTTAGCTTCCTACGGTTTTACAGTAATTAATTCAGTGGGAGATAAATGTTTATTTTTCCTCCTCTTCCTCTCTTAATGTATAAATTATAGGTCTACATTCTTTAGTTTTTATTCAAATCTTTGGATACAAGTTCAACAACTCCATGTTCACATTTTTTTCTAGTAATAGCATCAGGGATCTATTTATGGTACTCTTAGATACTTAGAGGAATACTCTAAACCTATATATAATATTTTTGTGCTTATACTAAAAAAGGTCATGTGTAATATTTGGATGTATATACCCTTGATATACTTTCTATTTCTATATCACGTTGTATCTATGGCTTTATTTCTGTGATAATGACTCCTAGCTAAATGGAAGCCCTATCTGAATCTTTCTGTTCAAGTTTCTTCCAAATATCTTGAATATTTGGTCTAACTCCATATCCTATTTCAATCATAATTTTACTTTTCTATGAAAATTATATTACCTTCTAGATCTCATAGAGTTTCTTAGGTTTTTGACTAGCCACCAGGCTTTCCAAAGTTGGGATTCAGTTCTCTTAATTTCTGCCTTCATGGATTCAAGCTTCTCGCGAGCCTGTTGGGCTTTGTTCCCAAACTCAATCACTTTGGGTTCATTTTCATAGGATAATACATGTTTTGGTATTTGAAAATACTTTCTAATCCAAATATAACTGGTTTTTTTCTCATAATACCTCAACCTACCTTTTAAATGTTTTTACTCATAGTTTCACTCTAATATACAATTTCATAATGATCGATTCATCACAAGTCCTTTAGTTTTCACTATATCATAACGTACGATATAATGTTTCATAGAGGACGATAACTCCATGTTCATGTTGAAAAATAGAGCATCATCTTTTTGTTATAATTGATATCATAAAATATGATTCCCCAACCGTTAAAGGCAATACCACAGGTCATGGTTATCTATCATAGAATATGATTGATTTTTCTCCACTATCAATCATAACCCGTGATGCCCAACCATAATATGTGATACTGTATCAGAGATTATGATATACTGTATATCATCAAATGTGATATACATGCAAATTTTGATTTTTTATACTTCAATCATGAATTTAATTATGTAATTTATAAAATGTTTATATATGATAGAAAAATGTATTTTGGGATATTTGTTTAATTTAGAAATGTGTTTATAAATAAATTAATTATAATGTGTTTATAATTAATTAATTAATTTTTTATGCAACATTTATTAAATAGATATCCATAATATTAATTTTTAATATTAAATGTCATTGAATTGATATGGAATTACTTATAAATTTCATATAAATTTTTTATATGAAAATTATAAGGAAAATTATAAAATGTTTATATATTTTGAAGTAAGCATAATATGTGGGAATTTATATTTAAAATAATATGTTGTTCATAATAATTAATTTGAAATGTTCAAATTGAAAAATTCCTTATCTGAGAAAGTTTTTTAAACCCTATCAAAATGAGTTTTGATAATTAATATGATAAATGTTTAAATAATATTAAATGTGAGATATTATGAATATTTACATAATATTTGAATATTTTTTATATATAATATTTATATTTAAGATGTCATATATTTATGTAAAATGAAATAAAAATTTTAATATAAAGTTCATGTTGAAAATGAATTTAAAGTGTTTATATTTATTTAATTATAGAATATTTGAAAATCATGGAAAAAAACATAAAGTGTTTATAACTTATTTATGAATTTTTTATAAATGTATATATCATGTCTAAATTTATGATCTATTAATTAATTAATTTTATTTATTGATTTATTCATGAATATACATGTTATATTATGAATTATGATGTCAATTTTAGTTTAAAAATATTCAATTTTTTTAAATTATCATACATGCATTTCAGGAGTTACATATAAGGTATGAAAGATGGTTTAGTGTAACTCTACTTTAACTTTGGCATGATCATGAGTTGTGTAAATATTTACACATCAATATGGTTTAAACATATTTATTTGGTAAAATAAATAGATATTCTAAACTAAAACATTAAAAGCATGTATACATGTTAAGATAATAACACGAGATAAGTTAGTGAGATTTAGACCCCTCTTATAAATACGAAGTGTCATATTCCTTTCATAATCAAACACTTTAAAGACCTCGATCCTCCAACCAACTAGTTTCATGCCAAATCAGGATACCCCTAGATTCTCTTGTATAGGAAGGAAAGTAATGAGGTGACCCTGAGAGTTAGATTCCTCATCATTTGTGTTTTTTGGGTCAAACATAGCTACTCTTGGAAAGGATACCATCAAAATAGTGTGAAATTCATCCATATTATGGATTAGGAAAATATTTTTCTGTTCAACCATCCAGAATTCATATATGATATGATTACATTGATTTCATACATAAATAGTGAATTTATGAGTCTGATTCTAAAGTAGGGTCATTAAATAGTGAAATATGAATCTTGTCCCACTTATAGATATGATGTATTTAAATGGGGTCATCATTTCAGTGGAAGAACATTTAATAAAATTCCTTGTCAAATTAAAGTAAAACATGATACTCATTTGATAAAAGATTTGGTGGTGAATAAATTGCATCATCATTACAAAAATTACATTGAGATAAATCCTAGAGAAAGGATAATCTTAATATAAGAAACTTCTTAGAAATGCATGAAAACATAAGAATTGTTTTTAAGGAAAAATTTTGCATGTTGGTGAAAAAACTTCTTACATTACCTAATATTTAAGTATTTTAACATGTGAATATAACAGATGATTACTATAAGAATATCCAGGTTCTCATGATATTTATAATGTATAATATAAAAAATGACCAAATAAATTTTTGCCTCCACACATATATTCAATATCATTATGTATATTAATATCTTAGAGATACTATAGGTTTTCTTTATGGAATTTTCTAGGTATGAAATTAATTTTGAACTCATTATTGTAAATTTTCTGATAATGTGAATAATATTAAATTTTTTTAACTAATTTCTAGTGTTGAGGATTAATTATTATGACATGGGATGTTGAGACTCTTGTGTTGTGTTGATAGTACAAGTGGGTAAAAGTTTACCAAAGAAAATTAGATAATCCAATAGTCAACCTTGTTCATTAAAACCCAAAGGAGACGTCAATGGAAATAGAAAATGTTTCTATATGACGAAATTGTTGAGGACACCTAAAGGGGTTTGAGAAACTTCATAGAGAGTCTATATCAGGTATCAATGTTATATGATACCAAATGTATGTTTTACAAATGTTGTAATTATACAAGAATTCAAGATCAAGGACATAATCGATGAATCTTGTAGTTTTCATTTAAATAATGGATAAAAGGGTTGTTGAATAATGGTTTTGAATAAAAATAAATATATCAAGATCAAATGGATCTAAATAAATCATGTGTACTTTCATCTTATTTATCTTATATGATAATATAAGTTTTTTGTAAATAAGGAGTTATTATGAACAATATGAGATGATGGATTTAATAAATGTGGTTCATGATTTATTGAATTATATAACATACTAGAAAAGAAGATAAGGATATAAGTAGTTCTTCATATGATAAAAAAGTTTATCAAAGAGATTTTTTGAAATGTGATTGAAATAGATCTTGCCACCATAAGTGGAATATTTTAAATAACTAATTATTATTTTTAGAATATATCTCCAGACATATAGAAGATCATATAAGATATGGTTGTTAATAGTTAGTTTCTAAATGTTTCCAATAAAATTAAATAACTATTATTTACTAAAAAGGAGTTTTTGTATCTTAGCATGATATTCTGAAGAGAATATAGTCTCTAAGAGGCTAGTGGGGGTATGTTTGGACTTTAGAGAAGTTCAAAGTTATCAAATAAAGGATTCTACCGATCTAAATACAAAGTTAATACCACTTTATGTCCTATATTATATTAGGATATATTGGTAAAGATTAAGGTTAATAGTTACATTTATTACCAAAATGGTCTCAAGGAATAGGTTTGATGGAAAAGTTCTAAAAATGATTATGATGATGAACCTAGAAAAATTTCAAAATAGACAATAGAAGTTATTAACATCGCCGTAAAATTAGATGTTGTGAAATGAAGGAGTTTAAATCCTATGTTAAAATAGTTGAACATTAAGAATATGATTCCTAAGTCACACCATTATTCAATACTACTTTCATCTTAGATGTTACTCCCTAAAGGGGTTTAGTGGGATATCATGTTAAGATGGTCACAAAGATATTTGGTGGTAATTACATGGAGATGTAATGAGATTAACAAAATTCAAAAAGTGAAACAAACATATGACCACTATGGTGGTATATCATAAGTAATATGATAATATGAGAAATTATTTATGATTTTTTTATTATTCTTAAGATTTTGATAATATAAATGTATCATGTTATACAAAAGGAAAACTCTTCTTCCCTTGTTTTCACATTAGCTGCATAAATTGTGTAAAGTAAAATGATAATTAAACTCTCAAAATTGGAATTTGAGTTACCTATATCCAATGTATGTAATGGTTTGTTACATGTTGTGAAGAAATGAGTATGATTTCAAATAAATATATAGACAACACTCGTGTGGCGTAGAAGGAGTATTCGGTCTTATATGACCTAACAAGTGCACCAAATAGTGTCATACACTATATTTAATATACTAAATGTATATGTTTCATATTGAATACTCATAGATGAGGTTGGAAAGATATCTAGCATGAGATAATTCATAATTTGATTCCATTATTAAATATACCTTGTGGTTTAGAAAAATGAGGGTTGTTGGGTATGTTGCTGATCTTGTCATCGGTAGAGGCTTAACAAAGATGATATTTGTCCTATCATATGATGAGTATGAAAATTGAACCCTCAATTGAGATAGATTTAGGAAGTGTATGGACATATGTAGATAAGGTGCATGTGATGTGGTTATCTATTTGGATGGGGTTATATGTCATGTTCATCTGTTTAGATGAATGACATGTGGTGTATTCATTGGATTGGTTGTATATATTTAGAGAATTGAGAAAATATGAGGATATGTGGGATTAAAATATTTCTTGGCCCATGTTCACTCTATGTCTTAGAAAAATGGTTTATATGACGATGCATACCTGTATATTATATAGCTGGTGGACATGGGTATAGAAATGAACAAGTTTGTGGGAGATCACGCCAGTTACCTTGTAGCAGGAGTAGTATTTATGCTTTACAAGAATTCTATAATTTCTAATATTTATGAATTTAGGAATTCATATTTGTTTTAAATTATATAAAGGTTGGTGGGGTCATATTTTATGATTGACTGAATGGTAATGGAGTTTTACAAAACTCAAAGAGAATTCCTAAAAGGGTTTTTTAGAGTTTATCCAAAATTAATTTTAGATTGATATTTACAATGTGTTGAATATGCATAGTTTTTAATCTCATATCCTGATGCAACATGATGGGGGTCCTATAACAGGATAGTGTAAATGAGGATCACATCATTGAAATTTTTTTATTAAATTTCAGTATATTTAATATAATTAAAATTATAAAATTTTACACACATATGTATGTTACTAAATTAAACAAAAAACATAAAAAGTAAAAACATATTCAAATTATTAATTAAAATCATTAATAAATTCATAATGAATCAAACACATGTCCTATCCAGTTATTCATAAACAATAACCATAAGAACAACCGAAGTTCAATCATCTTCTTCATTTTCAAGATATTCCCATAATTCTTCACCATCACTTCCACTATCATAACTTATATAAATATCATATTCATTTTTTTCTTCTTCATCATCATCATATAATTTATGTTTTTCACCTTATTATTCAATAATCATTCTCATTTTTTCTATAGATCTTCAATATAAAGCATGGGTAGCTCCTAATTTTGACTTCCTCCTTATATAATGAGAAGGTTCATCGGCCCTAGTAGCTTCCTCAACTATGCCCCAAGTAATGGCGTCTTCATCCTCAAACATCAATTCATATTCAATGTCATATTCATTACCATTAATTTTCCCTAATAACCACACACTACTATTATCATCATCATTATTTAGGAAAATGGGATCAATGAAACCTTTTAAATCAAACTAGTCCTTAAATGTTAGGTTGTATTTGATGAACACAAAGTCTTGAAACCTTTGATTCTCTAGATGACTTATATTTTTATAATGAATTTGTTTTATTAAATTTGAAAAAACCTTACAATCACTAATGAAGTTTAATATTGAATAAATATGAGTTGATTATTGATACTAAATTACTTACATTCTCAAAGAAACTCTAATTATTCTCACATCATGATGAGTTAAATGTTAATCTCAAAAGTTTGATGGAAATTGACATCAAAGATGGTGTTCATACTCCATAATTCTTCAACCATTCATATGATAATTACTATTTGTTATCATTATATCATAATGATCTATATTAAGGATCTTGTAATTAAATAATTAAGAAAAAAATAATCTCTTGCCATGAGCTATTATACTCTGTTATCTCATGAAACCTTTCCCACTAAAGTGACCTAGTGTGCTTATATATGTTGTTAATTATAAACAAGACATGTCTTCTTCATCTGAGCTAAGAGACAATATATCAATAAAATCATATAAGTCTTTCATCACCTCTTAATCACTTTCAGTACTTTTAGATCCATATAAAAATTGAGGATTCAAATAATAACCCACAGAATGAAATGGATGATGCAACTGACTATTCCATATTTAATCGATTATCCCAAATATATCCTTATACTTGGTTTCATCATTATTTAAAATATTTTAAATAGACTATTTTACCCTATTCATGGCCTCATAAATGAAACTTATTGCAGGTTTCATATCATTATCAACTAATCTAGGAACCTCTACAATAATTCTCATTGCCTTGAGTCCATAAAAACATCATTCTAAAATTATGGAATCAACAAGATGTCGATGGAACAATTTCATTTTGTTTCTTTTTCATTCTTGGATCTCAACCACTCTATAGAAGTGAATATATTTTAGAGAATATTTTTTTTCAAATACAACATTTGTAAAGTTAAAAAGGTTATAGAATACCGAGTAACTCCATATCACCAACTTAGTTTTTTTAAACCTCCTCATAATGTTCAATGTAAAATAGTTATTATATACGAAGGTCAAAATAATAATGCCTCTTTGTATAAATCTCTTCACCTTACTAAGATTACCAATGTTTTACAAGATCAAATTAAGACAATATGTGGCACCTAAAGTCCAAAGTAAATGTTTCCTCTTAGTCATCAAAGAAATTCCTAAAATCATAAAAAATAAATAATAATCAATTAAAATCTTATGTTTTAAACTGAATTGATAAATATTAAAATGAAATGCAAGAAATTTTAAAAAAAAGTTTTTTATTATTGGCTAATTTGAAATTTCATTTGTTTTCAATAACCACTTTTATAACTTTTGATTCTCCATTATCTTCCAAAAAATCATCCAATGGCTTAAAAACTATTTCTCCAGTTTTTACATAACTTGATGCATAAACACTTCTTATAAACATAGAACCAGTTTTAAAATTTATCAAGACATTGATCAAGGTTCTTCTTTTCTTATTTTTCCAACCATCATACATGATTGAGAAACCATAATTATCTCGTTCAATTTCACTACCCTTCAACAATTCCATTCTATACTCAAAATCCTTTTTAAAAAGAAGAACCCTATACTCATGATATCCTGGAACTTTCAATCTTCTTGACAGAACAACATTAAAATAAATTCCATTTGTGCAAAGTAATCACTTTTTTTATTTCACCATTACATCTCTTAATTTCTTGCTACAAGTATCTTTAAATATTTTTTTCTTTTCATACTTTATTACTCTTGTAGTGGTTTCCAGATATTCCATAAGCCCTTTCACAATTTTCACTCTCTTGCCAACATGATGCTTCACTTAATGAATGAATTGTTTTTTCCACTCTCAGTAGCATGAATTTCTTCATGATCTTCCTCTATATCAACATCATGATCATGAATCTCATTCATATATGCTAACTTTTTAGGTTTTTTATTTACTTTCACTATAATAATATTATATTTCAATTCTTGAGGAGTCTTCCTACACTTATGGAAATTTTTTGATAATTCCATTTTATATTCATTAGATCGATTAATACCACCATCCATCACTATCATGAAAAAATAGCATGTGACTTTCTTTTTATTTTTCACATCTGTTGAAGAATTCCACTTCCAAGCAATATCAAAATTTTGTCCCTAAATCTTCAACAATGGTGGAAAATAATATACTGTTGCAGAATCATTTGGCATAAACAATGGATGGGAAAATGAAGACTCGACTGTAGAGAGGGGAAAATAATATAAATGAGGGTTTAAGAGAATTTTTTGACACAAATAACAGGTAAAAGATTGATGTTTGGATCATAGGGAAAAAAATAAAAATATCGATAAAACTTTGTTTTCACTATGCTCCAGTTTTTATTGGTTAGAGCCATAATAATAGGGTGGAGATGAGAAGTATATGATAATCAAATATGGGTGGAAGTGGAGGGAAGATAGGAGAAGTACACTGAAGTTAGAGGAAGAAGGGGCGCCTGAAAAAAAAACAGGTGTAGGAACAGTGAAGGCGTCGTCACTGCAGATGGAGGAAAGGGATTATCTTAGGTAGGAGAGAGGGGGTTTAATGAAATTAAAGAAAGAAAGAGTATAAATTAGGGTTTAAGATACTTTTTTGAAACATATAATAGGTAAAAGTAAGATTTTTTTATCACCAAAAAAAGAAAAATACTGATAAAAGGTTGTTGGCACTATGTCATTGTTTTTAGTGGTCGACATTATCAGGATAGTGTAGAGAAAATAAGTAGATTCTAAGCATAGATGGGTGTCAGTGGATGGAATAAAATAGAAGTCTTCTATAGTGAGGAGGAAGAAGAGGTGCTTGAAAAAAAAGGTCTAGCAATAGTAATGGCGTCTTCGCTGTAGGATAAGGGGAAAATGGGGTGCATTAGCCAGGGGCTTGGGGATGTTTGACGACTTAAGGGAAAAAATAACCATTTTTTGTGCTAAAAAAGGGTGAAAATGATCCCATAGGAATCACAATGGAACTATGATAGTTGGTATCATGGTGGAGGTGGAATAATCATGATCTGCCCATGATCCAGCCACCAGAAGCGGCAAGGCACCACTCTGCACCCCGATGGAAAGATCGTGAGCAAGACGCCATGATTTCAAAACAATGTGCATATGATTTAAAATATAATATTTATGATTGACTTATAAAAGTTTTTAGAGTATATTCAGAACTATTTTTGGATACGATACCACAAGTAATTATATGTGATACAATATAAGGTGAAATTGCTCAAAATCTGCATGGTATTAGTGAAAGTGGGGGATTGATGGAGATATTCCTCCCTAAATCCTATACACAATTGATGCATTTAGGATGATATCATAATGTATGATATATATATATATATATATATTATGGTATGGCATAGATTAAACCAAGGAACAACATATTTCATCAGTTTGGGATATCGTAAGGTGTCGTATAAGAGATATTTCACTACTACCAAAGCCAGTTGTATGGTATGATTCATATTACACCCTACAATTTATCATTTTTGTTGAGTGTTAAGTGTAAATGTTCAGATATATATTCTATCTAAGTCTATCATTATGATAAACAATAAATTAAAGGATGAAACACATTTGATAATCAACAACTCATTTGTATAACAAATACATGAATGGTTGAAGCATTACTCATGCATTACATAAAGTATGAGAAAATTAATAGATACTTAAGGAGAATCCTATAGGGATATATAAGGAGGCCAGTTCCATTGAGATTATTATCCAAGCTTTCCCAAACCTCTTATAGATTATCCCAAATTAATCTTCTTCATCCTCTCCTCTTCTACTGAGATGTACTAGAAAGTCATGGGAGTTTTGGAGAATCTCACCCAAGTATTGAGTGATTCAGCCAACCCCAAGATACACCTCAAAGGGGAGATTTTTTCAGTTATTCCTTAGTGATCTTTATCATTCCATTCTGAATGAAGACAGGAGTAGTATCCATCTTTGGTGAAAGTGTACATGATATTCATTTTTTTATACATGGTTTCAATTTTTCATAGTATTTTGATATTGAGAGTTGTAGTTTATATTATCTTATGTTGGATTGAGTATGTGTTTTTTGATCCTTAGAAACCCAGCAGGGTTCAGCCAAATCCCAAATACAAATTCAACCTTCATTAACATTAGAAGAAATTAAATTAAGTGAAATGGAATTAAAATTCATGTAAACAAATGAATACATATAAAATATAAAATACATAAAAATAAATATTAATAACATTTAATTAAAAAATAATATTCATGTAGTTTGTATGAAATAAATATAGATTTTATATAAACATATAATATACATTATCTCTACTAATGCTTGTAAAATTTATTATACGTGTCATCACGACATCGATTCTCCATTATGTGTCTCCTCCACCTTAATTTAAACTCAACCTACCCGCATTACCGTTCACCTGATTTCCTACCCACAACCCGACTCTCATCCCTAAAATCCCATCTCCACATCACCTCCCTAACTCTCCTCAGCATCGGCTCCGCCTCTGCCTCCTCCTTCACATCGGCCTCCGCCTCCTCCACTTCTACTATGTTAGCCTCTGTCTCCTCATCCACCTCTGCATTGGTGTCCTCCACATTCTCTTCCTCTTCATCAGCCACCACCTCCTCCTCTTCCTCTGCATCGGGGTCCCCCTCCTCCTCTTCCTCTGCATCAGTGTCCACCTCCACCTCTTCCTCCACATTAGCACCCATCTTATCCTCTTCATTCGCATCGGGATCTGCCTCCTCCTCCGCACCAGCCTCCGCCACCACCTCTGTATCAGCCTCAACCTTCGGCTCTTACTCTACATCAGCCTCCGTATCCAACTTCACCTCGACCTCTGACTCCACCTCCACCATCAACATGGGTTTCATTTACATCCAATACTTTTCATTTCTACCCTATTATCAACTCATAGTATTCTTTTTAACTACTAAATTGAACATGTCTTCTCACATTGGCATATGATTTATCACGTTGGGTAGGATTTCCATGATTTTTTATCCATAATAACCATACCCTATTTCAGAGCCATAACCTATCCACCCGGTAGGGTTTCTTCGATCCCCATTTCTTCGACCATGTAGTTTTTATTTTCTCTTCCACATTCCATGTATCTCCCCAAGAACATAATTGTTTTTAAGATATTATAGATTCCTATTAGGTTTGTAGTTGTTTGTTATTTCACTACTCTATGTAGAACTTCATATTTATCCGTGTGAGTTTCATTGTTAAATGATACCCCATAGTTATACATAGAGTTATGTTATTGAATTTCACAGTTTTCTAGATTAGAATAAATTAAATGTTTTTTTCACTATTATTGTTTTGGCTAGCAGGTTGGTGATTTGTACATACTGAAATGGTCTTTATTTGTGTTATGGTATGTTCTCCTTGTTCCATTTAAGAATAGTTTAACATATCTTTAGAAGGTAGTTTTCTCAATTCAATATTTTTATGCCTGCATTTTATGAATAAAATGGAGGTAAGCTATCACTAGAATTGAAGTTCTTTTTAAAACTTATTTTAATATTTTATTACATGGGTTTCATTGTTTTTTCTAATATTTTATTATACTCTCTATTTTGAATTATGGTTTGTATACCTTTTTCACTTTTGAATCATTTATTACCTTTCTAATCTAGTTACCCAATATGAACAGCTTCATTAAAACATATATGTTTTGCACACACACGTATAGATATATCCATAGAATATGATCTGTGATATTAATAGGTGAATCTACTTCTATTTGGTTTTAGGTATGAAAAAATAACATCCCATGATAATTATAATTTCTAATTTTCATTATTTTTATTAAAAAAATCAAATTCATTTCATTCCATTTATATTATTTGAGATCATAGCGTATAATAATTTTTTTGTGCAATTTATTTGTGTAATTTTCTTTGTTCTTTTCATTTAATATTTTTATTCATTTCTTTAGAATACAGGTTTCTTAGTTGCATATTTATATTATTCCAGCATTTTATGAAAAAAATGTAGTTCACTTATCAGTTGTAATAAAATTATATTTAAAAAATAAGTTAATATTTTATTCTATGGTTTTCATTGTTGATTTCAATATTTTCTTATATTCTCTATTCTGATTTATTGTTTGTTTACCTTTTTCCTTTTCAAATCTTTTTTTATTTTTCTAATTTAGTTACCAAACAAGAATTGGTTCATTACGATGTATATGATTTTCACACAAACACATAGATATATCCATATAATATGATTTTTGATCTCAAGAATTGGATATACATCTATTTGGTTTTAGGTATGAAAGAACAACTTCCATTGAGAATTTTCTTTATAATTTTCATTATTTCTTTAAGAAAATTTAAAATCATTTTATTCTATTGATACTATTTGAGATCATAACTTATAATAATTTTTTTGTGATTTTTTTGTGTAATTTTTATTTCTTTCTATCATTTAATATATTTATTAATTTCTTTAGAATGCATGTTTCTCAATTATATATTGTTATGACAGTTTTTTATGACAAAAATAAAGGTCACCTAAAATATTCTATTTTTTTTTAATTCTAGTTTTTTTACCATTTATTTTTTTAAACTACAACTAAATGAGGGGTTTTATTTTATATAATCCGTAAATTATTTTCTCTAAATATGTTTTATTTTATGTGGTGATGTCTCACCATGTTATCACCACTCTAATGATCAGTGTATTATACATTTTGTTGTTCTTATTGATTAGGTCATTTGTTCATTACCTTTATGTCTCTCTCAGTGTGATATTATTACCCATATAAATATTTTAAGATCCACAACCTATGATATGTGGTATCAAGAATTGAATCTAATTCTATTTGGTTTTAGGTATCAAAAAAGTACTTCCCTTGATAAGTATTTTTTCTAATTTTCATTGCTAAAAACATTAAATTCATTTCATTCCATGGATATTTTCTGAGATCATAACATATAATAATTTTTTGGGAAATTTTCTTTTGTAGTTTTATTTGTTCTTATAATTTAATATTTTTATTCATTTCCTTATAATTCAGGCCTCTCAATTCTATGTTTCTTTTCCAGCGTTTTATGACAAAAATAGAGGTCCACTAAAATATTCTAATTTTATTGAAATTATAAATTTGTTTACCATTTATTTGTTTAAACTATAACTAAATAAGGGTTTTCTTTTAAATGAATCTTAAATTATTTTCTCTTAATATTTTTTCTTTTACATGGTGATGTCTCACCATGTTATCATCAATATAATGATGAGGGTATTCTACATATCGAGGTTCTAATGTATGGGTGCATTTTTTATTGTCATGCATGACTCTTAGTGTCTGATATTTTTACCCATTGAAATATTTTATGATTCCCAAGATATGATATTTGATCTCAAGAAGTGAATGTACTTATATTTGGTATCAGGTATAAAAAACCAACTTCCCTAGGTTATTTTTTTCTTCTAATTTTCATTATTTCTATTAGAAACATTAAATTCATTTCATTATATTAATATTATCTGAGATCATATTGTATAATAATTTTGGGAATATTTTTGTGTAATTTTATTTTTTATTTTAATTTAATATTTTTATTCATTTCTTTAGACTCCAGGTTTCTGAATTCTATATTGTTTTTATACTAGTTTTTTTAAATGAAAAATGGAGGTCATCTATTAGTTTAACTACCATTATTTTTAAAAAGTATGTTAATATTTTATTATGTGGTTTTCATTATTGATTTCAATCTTTTATTATATTCCCTATTTTGATTTATTATTTGTTTACCTTTATCACTTTTGAATCATTTATTCCTTTTCTAATTTAGTTACCCAACATGAACTAACTCATTATGATATATATGTTATTCACACACACACATAGATATATCCACCGATTATGATTTTTAATCTCAATAAGTGATTAAACTTCTATTTGGATTCAGGTAGGAAAACCCAACTTCTTTTGATTTTTTTAATGTGAATTATTTCTATTATAAAAATCAAATTCATTTCATTCCATTGAGTTTATATAAGATCATGGTATATAATAGTTATTTTGGGAATTATTTTTGTGTAATTTTATTTATTCTTGTATTTTAATATTTTTATTCATTAATTTAGAATAAAGGTTTCTCAATTACATATTATTATGTTAGTATCTTATAACAAAAATAGAGGTCAACTAAAATTATATATATTTTTTTAAATTAAAATTTTGTTTAGTATTTATTTGTCTAAAATAAAACTAAATAAGTGGTTTTATTTTATATAATCCTTAAATTAGTTTAGAAAAATATGTTTTCTTTTATGTGGTGATGTCTCACCATGTTTTCACAACTCTAATGATCAGGGTATTGTATATTTTGAGGTGTTTATGGATGGGTGCATTTGTTCTTTCCCTGCATGTCTCTCAATGTATGATATGTTTACCCATTTAAATAATTTAATATTTTCATTCTCTGATATGCAGTCTTAAGAATTGAGTTTACATCTATTTGGTTTTAGGCATGAAAATCCAACTTCCCTTGAATGACACTAAGGATGAGTGCAGTGAATAGTTCTATAAGGTGTCCTTGATCCTTTCTTCCTGAGAGCTGTGAGTTCTTTGTAACATTTCTATTTTAATATTATTTATATCATTATTTCTGTATCAATCATTACAGGAAGATGTTTATGGGGATTATATCATTCTTGTGTTTAATGATTGGATCCCTAACATCTCCTTGATCCTTTCCTCCCAAGAACTGTGAGTTATTTGTAACATTTATATTTTAATATTCCTTATATCACTATTTAGTATTTCATCACATATATATGCATACACTTTTCTAGGGGTACTATTACATCAAGTTCTCACCTCATCATAGGCGGGGTTTCCAATTCTCCTAATCAATCAGGATAGTGGGAAATCAAACTGCACAATATGTGGATCAATTGAAATTGTGAAAAGTATACCTTTTTTTAATATGTATTCTATAATTCTTACATGTAACTTTTTTAATAAAGTTTCATTTTTTAATTTGTGGGTTAATTTTAAATTAGGATTTTAGTTGTCATAATATTTTCAACTCATTTATCATTACAAATCCTTTATTACAGTGAAAATAGGATTTGAAAAAATTATAACTCCCACTCAATTTGTGTTAGTTAAAATATTATATATCATTTTTGTATTTAAAATATTTACATTATTAATTTTTTTAAAATTGACCACTATATACTTTTTAGTTTCATATTCACTCCCTAATAACTGTATTCAATTGAATTAATCAATGACAAGAGTACTACAATATTTACTATTTTAACTTATAAATTATTTCATGTAAGTTTTTTAATACGATTTTTTTTCAGGTGGACCCATTATGTATATGAGTGTAATAGTATTTTGTAATTTATCAACTGAGTTTCTGAAAAATAACTACATAGAAAATGACTATAGAGAATGGTGGTACAAGATAGTGGTTTTATATGAGTAGTTGAAAGTGGATGTATTTATTAATCATAGAGGTTATGGAAAGGGAAAGACAAAACCTTTTTTAGTTATTTAAAGGTGAATTCCAGGGTAAATTATTTATTTAAATATTGATTCCTTAAATCATTTTTGAATTTCTATAGAGTTTCTCATGAAATTAATGATGATGTTTTTTAAAACCAATCATCAAGGGGTTTTCATGATTTTAATGACATTATGTATAAGGATTCCCTTAGGGGAATTATAGTATGAAATCTATACATGTTTTAATATTCTTTTGTTTACATATTATGAAATCAATGATCACTTTCCAATACTATGAGGTTTATTTCTTACAAAACCTACAACTTATCTTTAATAAATATTAATCTATGATCAACAATTTATTTAAGTAAAAAAATTTATTGGGTATATTACCAGTATATTTAATTGAGATATTATACCAAATAGATTTTAAATTTTTTATCTTTATTATTCAATTTCAATTTAATTATTTTTTCAGGTTTTATTGTTTATAATCTCTTATCTATGACTGATATTTTTACTCGTTTAAATATTTTAAGATTCCCTAGAAATGATCTGTGACCTCAAGAAGTGAATCTACTTATAGTTGATTTCAGGTATGAAAAAACAACTTCACTTGATTATTATTTTTTCTAATTTTCATTGTTTATATTAGAAACCTAAAATTCATTTCATTCTGTTGATATTATCTGGGATCATAGCATATGATTATTTTGTATAATTTTCTTTGTGTATTTTTATTTCTTCTTTTCGTTTAATATTTTTATACATTTATTTATGATTATAGTTTCTCAATTATATACTGCTTTAATGCCAGCGTTTTATGAAAAAATGGATGTCATCTATCTGTTGAATTACAATTCTTTTTAAAAATTAAGTTAAACTTTTATTCTATGATTTTCATTCTTGATTTTAATATTTGATTATATTACCTATTATAATTTATTATTTATTTACCTTTTTTACTTTTGAATCATTTATTCCTTTTCTAATTTAGGTACCCAAGATGATCTACTTCATTACCATATATATGTTTTGCATACACATGCATAAATATATACATAGAATATGATCTATGATATCAAGAAGGGAATCTACTTCTATTTGGTTTCAGGTATAAAAAACAAACATCCTTTGATAATTATTCTTTCTAATTTTCATTGTTTCTATTATTAACATTAAATTCATTTCACTCCATTGATATCATATCATATCATATCATATAATAATTTTTTTGTGTAATTTTTTTGTGTAATTTTGTTTTTTATTACCATTTATTATTTTTATTCATTTATTTAGAATGCAGGTTTCTCAATTCCATATTGATATTCCAGCATCTTATGAAAAAATGGAGGTCATCTAAAAGCTTCTAATTTTTTGAAATTTTAAATTAATTTTCCATTTATTTTTTTAAACTACAACTAAATGTGGGGTTTTATTTTATATGATCCTTAAATTATTTTATCCAGATATATTTTATTTTATCTGGTGACGCCTCACCATGTTGTCACCACTTTAATGATCTAGATATTGTACATTATTAGGTTTTTATGGATTGGTGCATTTTTCCTTACCCTACACGTCTCTCAATGTCTGATATTTTTAACCATTTAAACATTTTAATATCTAAAAGCTATGATATGTGGACACAAGAAGTGAATCAACTTCTATTTTCTCTAAAGTATGAAAAACCAACTTCCCTTGAATGAAACCAGGTAAGAGTGCAGTGAATGATGGTTCCCTAAGGTCTCCTTAATCCTTTCATCCGAGGAGTTGTAAGTTCTTTTTAACATTTCTATTTTAATATTTTTGAATCACTTTTTTTTCAATAAATAATTACATGGACATGTTTATGGGGATTTTATCATTCTTGAGTGCAGTGAAGGGTTCCATTACATCTCTTTGATCCTTTCCTCCCAGGAGCCATGAGTTTTTTTGTAAAATTTCTATTTAAATATTATTTATATCACTGTTTAGTATGTCATCACATATATAAACATACTATTTTATAGGGGTAATATTATAACATGTTCTCACCCTAGAATAGGTGTATTTTCTAATTCTACTAATCAATCAGGATAGTGGGAAATCACAATACACAAGTCATGTTGATGTTATCAACTTTAAATTGTTCAATAAGTGGATCTACTGAAATTGTGAAAAGTGTAATATTTTTTTTAAAGGTAGTGTTCTGGTCAAAGACCAAAACAAAAAAATATTATATAAAAGAAAGGGGTTAAACAAGTCTAAAAGAAATAATTTTGTTTATATCCCACAAATATAGAGGAATAAGCTCAGGGGAAAGTTCATATCTACAGGTAGAGTCTTTATCAATGACCATGTTGGAAAGGGAATCAGCAACTCTGTTTGATTCCCGGTAAGAATGCGTAATAATAAAGTTGAGGGAATCGAGAGAGTGCAGACATTCAATCCAGCAAGAAGTGAGTTTTTAGGCCAGATGGATGGTTCCCTTCCAGATTGCCTGGACAGTACTGGAGGTGTCACTTTCAATCCATATGTTGTTCCAGTTGTGCAGCTTGGAAAACGAGATAGCATGAATGACGCTGAGCATCATGGCTTCTAGGGAGGTAGCAATACCACATGATCCATATAAGCATCCGAGAAATTTATCTAGATTATTAATGAAGATGGCTCCACAACCCACAAGGTCGAGGTTTCCTTTAGAGGCACCATCTACATTGATTTTGATCCATCCTCTAGGAGGGGGAGGCCACAAAACTTCAATCATGAATTTAGGGTGATGATATTTACCTACAATCCCAAGACGTTTGAGGATCACCAAATCTTTGACCGAGTTGTTACATTGATATTTCTGAATCGAGGCTGCCTCTCAGGTAGCGATAAGAATTCTCATTTTTCCTGCATTAAGATTTACTGAAATGTTGTGAAAGGTATATTCATTCCCGCCATACCAGATCACATGAAGAAGCTCTGTAATTGTGGCCACAAAGAGGTTCTTGATTTCTTGGGAGTCCAATTTCTCTATAAATTTCTGAATTTGAGAGATTAGAGAACTACAAAACAACCAGTTGCATTCAAAGATGTCAAAGATATAATGCCAAAGAGCAGTATCCATATCACAAGAAAGGAAAAGATGGTCAAGATCTTCATGATGTTGGTTACACATATGAAATTTAGAGCAGAGGTTGATTCCAAAATATTGTAAACATGAGTCAGTTCGAATTCAACAATGAGCAATACACCAAACAATAGTAAATCATGAAGGTTTAATCCAGGATTTATTGAAGTTGTTAAGCCAACTAAAGTTTCTCATATCATTGGTGTATAAATGATTGTAAAATCTCTTCGAGTCTAGAATCCCATTATGTAAAGGTTATTAGATCAGGAAATCCTCATTAACATAGAAATGGTAATTATCGACAATAGTTTTAATCTCTTCAGGTAAGGGAGTATTTTTCATGTTCATGATGTTTTTAATGGTGTAACTAGTATGAACAGGGAGATGTGAGGAAGAAATTAAGGAAATCAAGGGCTTGCCATTCCAGTTATCAAGCCAAAATTTCAAATTCGAGTCTCTTTTGGCCATCCATCTAGAATTGGACATAATGGAGTTGAATGTACATTTTATGGATGGCCATGTGAAAAGTATACTATTTATTGGATATGTATTATATAATTATTATGTGAAATTTTTACAATCGAATTTTATTTTTTAAGTGTGGGTTACTTTTAAACTATGATTTTAGCTATCATAAAATTTTCTCATTTCCCATTAAATCTCCTTTATTACAGTGAAAATATGGAATAGAAAAATTATAACTCCCACTCAATGTTTATTAGTTAAAATATTATATATCTTTGTTTTATTTAAAATATTTACATTATGACTTTTTTTTAAATTTTTGAACTATATGCGTTTTGGTTACATATTCACTCCCAAATTACTATAAGAAATTGCATTACTCGATGAATAGAGTACTACAACATTTACTATAGTAACTTATATATTATTTTATATAAGTTCTTTCATACTATTTTTTTCCAACGGACCTATTATGTATATGAGTGTAAAAGTATTTTGTAATTTATCTAGAGAGTTTCTGAAAAAAATTAAACATAGACAATGACTATAGAAAATTATTATACAAGATAGTGCTTCTATATGAGCAGTTTCAAGTGTATGTATGTATTAAGCATGGAGGTTATAGAAAGTGAAAGAAAAATCCTTTTACAATTATATAAAAGTATATTCTAGTGCAAATCCATTATCTATACTAAAGATTACTTGAAAAAATACACATTATCCTTACTTTTTAACCCTATTCCATTTTAACGACCTTCTTCTCACAAGACAATGGTTATAGGACCTCTGGTGATGAGCACTAGAGTAAGACCTTGATTGTTGTTCTTGATGGATTGTATCTTTCAGAATTACTCCATGAATCCTCCCTTTTTTCAGAAATCTATCCAAGGAATGCCTTTTGTGCAGTGCAAAAGGAGTTACTGATAGAAGACGTATATACTGGAAATGATTGTGATGCATGTTTGAAAATTAGTTTCCAAGTTGAACCCCTTGTATTACATATTTTGGGATACCTCTAAAAAGTTTCTCATATTTTTCATAAGATACATAGGCATCAAGATTAACCTAGAGAAAATATTTTAATAAGTAAAAACATTTTCATAATAATGTGATGAAATACCCTGATGAATGAAGGATTAATGACATTACATGAAACATTGACGGTTCTTCAAATATATGTTTATATTTTTCAAAAAATTGATTAAAATTAACATAATTAATTATTCATAATACAATTGAACTAATTTTAGTTTAAATTTATTTAAAAAAAATGAAACTAAAAACCATAAAAAATGATAAATACCCTAATAAATACTTGAAGTACTTTTTCTATCCATATTTCATGAACTAAAATCAGAATTAGAATAGCCTATTTCTAAAATCCATAAAAAATTAAAAACCATATATACCCTAAAAAATACCTCTGAGGTGCCAAACTGGTGCTTCTGGCACACAATATATTGGCATTGGGCTAAATAAATGTATTTTGAAGAATAAAATGTCTTTACTAAAAAATAAGTCGCACTATGAACTGGAAAAAGTCTTTAATGAACCATCGATAACAGCTCGCTAAACCCAGAAAAATCCGGACATCAGAAACATTTTGGGAGATGAGAGGGATATTATAAAAATTAATTTTTTCATGATACTTTAAGAGGTTTTATTATTTTCGTGGGTATTTAGGGTTTTTATGGATCTTTTTCACGGTATTTTTCTCAAATTCTATCACAAAATTAATTTTCCAGGTTTGAATTCTTGGTAAAATGTGTTATAGTCATTTTATTTTTATTTTAATGAACCTTTAAAACATTAAAAAATCTTGTTAGTTATAATAAAATTATATATATATATATATATATTTTAATTGTTTTAAATTAGGGATTCACTAACTACTATGGAAAAAAATTTATATGATTAGGTGCTCTATGAAAATGTTTAGGTTGAGATATCTCTCCCTTGAAACCTCATAATGTTCATTTCCTACATCACTCTCACCCACATCACCTCTCTATGTCTTACTAGATACTTCTTCCTCAAATAAATTGTCAACTCTGAAACAAATCTCCCATACATGTCTCTTTGTCCTTCAAATATGATCAAACTACCTGCATTTCCTCCCGAATTCCTCCCCCCAAACACCGACTATCGTCTACCTCCCCTCATGATTCTCCTCTCTCCCACTTCCTCCCAGACTCCCCTCTACATCTCAGAATCCCTTCTCTATATCCAACTACATGACTCCCCTCTCCGCCTCCACCTCCTCGACTCCCCTCTTCACATCTCCGCTCATTTTTTCTACTCCTCATCAGAAACCAACAATCCCGCCCCAAAATATTCCATCTCTACCTTTGAGAACTTATCAAGCATCAAAGACCATAAACATTACTACAAATTCCTAAACCTACATTGTCTCAAGCCATCGAATCTCGTCTCCCATCAGGATTTGGAAAATTTTCAAATATATTGTCTTCGCATCCACCTCCACAAATCTCTCATGGTTTCATCAGAATAGAAAATCTAGCCTCTGCCTCCTCCTCCTGACCTGGTCTCTGCCGTCATAGTTTGTATCTCTGATTTTATTCCTAGTCTTTCTATCTTTTTTGGATAAGTTTTCAATTGTATTTTTTAATAGGTAGATTTTATCGATTCGATTAATCTTTTGAAGAATCCTCTTTTGTTATTTATTCATTGACTATACGCATTTGATGGTCTTTATCTGGAACATTTGATGATGAATCAAGATCATATTATCGTTGAATCGGTATCTTCTTCTCTAATGATGTAGTATTTTCTTCTCTAATGTATCTAGATCTACTGAGTCATATCTAGTGTTTCCCATCTGGTGATTTGTACCTGGTGATTTTCACTTTTGTTTCATATCTGGTGGTTTTCATGTCATTATCTTTATCTTTGAATCATGATTCCCTTATTAATATTTTATTCTTCACATATATTGATTCACATTTGGTGAGATTTTATCATCATCACTATGGATCATTTTTTTGTTGAATCGTGTTTGTATTCTCTATAGATCATCTTCTCTATGAATCTAGCAGTTTGAAGACTGATTCTTCTATTATATTGGATTCTATTTATTTTGGTGGACCAACATCGAGTGAATTAGTATCTATAATTTGGAGGATCTACCTCTATTTCTTCTGGTTCAATGATATTTCGTGAGAGGTATCTTTTACTATTTTGGTTTACCTTTTGAAGAATATTATTATGTTATTTATTTATTGATTTACATGAATTTTGTGGTTCGTGTCTAGAAAATTTGGTGATGAATTGGGATCATCTTCTCGGGGAATCAAAATCATCTTCTCTGATTATTTTTTATTTTCTTCTCTGATGTATCTAGATCTAGTACTTCTACTATGATCATTTTGACCATTTTCTTCCCACGAAAATGTTATATCCAATGTGGTCATATATGTTAACAAAATAATTGATTTTTATTCTATATAATGATGCATATTTTGTACAGGTACATATTTAATTTGTACTTACAAGTCATCCACTACCTTCTTTAAACAATGCTGCTCAACAATAGGGGTTCTGATTGGGGTTGTTGAACCCATTAATTTTTTTTTTCAGAAATTCATTTTCATTTTTCTCATTTGAGAAAATTTTAACATAGATACGTTTTTAGGTTTATTATTATAATTATATGTATATATATATATAATTTACTCTACTTCAGTAGTGGTTTATTCATTTTCTAATTATTTTCATAATTGATTATCCATTTTCATTATCATTAATCCAATAATAGTTTATGAATTTATTTATTTTTATGTATCAAATTCCATTATGACTTTTTATTATTATGTTATTTTTTAATATGAATCTTTTTTATCTAGTACTTCTACTATGATCCTTTCAACCATTTTCTTCTCATGTAAATGTTTAATCTAATTTGTTCGTATATGTTAACAAAATAATTGATTCCACTTCTATATAATGGTTTATATTTTGTTCAGGTACATATTTCCAGTCATCCACTACATTCTTTAAAAAAAATTGGTCAGAAATTCGGGTTATGATTGGGTTTTTTTAACCCATTCAATTTTTCTTTCAAAATTTCATTCTCATGTTTCTACAGTGACATATTGTTCACACCGGTACATGTTTTTATGCTTAGTAGAATATTTATTTATATATTTTTTAAATTGATTCCTCTTTAGTAGAGCTTCATTCATTTTCTAGTTTGTTCATAATTGATTATCCATTTTTTCTTATCTTCAATCCAATAATAGTTCATTTGTGAGTTTTATATTTTTTTTATTTACCAAATTCTATTATGAATTTTTATTACTAAGTTTTTTTAATATGAATATTTTTCATTTTATAGTTCTATAGTGATATTTTAAACCATTTAATTCCCACCTAAACATCTTAATATTTTTCTATTTAAATTATATGAAAATTTGTTTAATTAATAGGTGTTAGTATAGAATTATATCATAAATTTTGGGTTGAATGCTCTAAATGTTTCATATTTAGTTTGTAACAGTCAAAATATTCATTGATTTGTTTGTAAAACATGAGAATGCCCTGAAAATAATCATAATGGAATGTTGAACTATCATAATAATACCAAACATCATTCTATAAGTATTATATAGTCATGCCTAATTTTAGTAACTTATGCTTCATCAAAAGAGTTAAAGAATATTTTTTTAAAATCATTTGTTCTCTATGAAATTTTTTATCTCATGTTTTATTTGTTATGGTGGTTTCTGATTTTTGTAGATCCTTTTGATTAGTGAAAAAAAATGTTACCCTCAAAAACACATATTTTCAATAAGAAGGTTATACTACATACCCACCATAATTAGAGAACTTTTAGGTAAGAGTGATAGCCTCTTATTGTGACATCCTGACTGTCAATGTTTCGTGTCATGAAACATTTAGAGAAGTTATTCATTCATTAGGATTAATTCAATATGAAATTAATATTATCGAATCTATAAATGAGGAATATTTTTGGGAAACATGATATTCATTACACATGTTTTTTTCTCATATGTTGTTTTCAAACACAATTTCTCATCCTCACTGTGTATAGAATACATCATGGTAACATTTTCAGAATATTTGTTATATGTACAATGAAGAAGGTTGCAAATATAAGTTACGTGTATGTTTACCCCTTATACATACATGAATGACACTAGAATATGCCATCCTTTTCTGTATTTTTTTAACATTGCTGATTTTTTGGGATATATTCATTCAATTTACATCCTTAATAACGTTTCCTTTTCCAAATTATGTGGTATGGAATTATTGAAGCATATCATTATATCTAATAATAACTCCTTGAAATGGTTCTAAATTATGTATTAATTTCTCTTTGATTATATCTTTTTTAGTAACCATTACAAATTTATACTTCATTATTCATCATTGACACACTTGATTTACAAACAATAGATAATTTTAATAGTAAGTATTTATGGGTTATCCCACACATTTTACATCAGTATATATACCTGGTCTTAAACCTTATTTCATGAAATCAAATATATAATGGTTCCAGAGGAATACCTATAGGGAAATTTTTATTGATGTTTCTAATTTTGACATGAATTGTTAAAAAAATGCATGCATCAATTTTTTAATATCACATTTATTTAAATTTTGATTATCATATGTTCACATTCCCCATATTCAGATAAAATGTTTGTATATCAATTTCTAATTACTTTAATCTTTTTATTCATAACTATTATTCTAGTCATACAAATCCCATAACAGCTTCATATGTCTCGATACTATTATTGTAGCTTTATAGAGATCTAACAACCCACCATTTACTGATTGAATTATTAATCCCATTTCTTTTACTCAGTTAATATGTATAGTTTTCAAATTTTTATGTATCTTAATTGAGCATCTCCCTATTGATTTTTTGTTCTAATTACTACCTGAGATTGGGAATATTTTTCTGGATAACAACCCTCACTAGATTGTCAGCTGAATATCTGAGCAAGGTAATAAATGTTGTTTTTGATAACAACCCTCAATTTGATGGTGTGGTAAGAGAAGTGAACCTTGACTTGGATGATTAGGGGGAGTCAATGTTGTGGAAGATGAAAGTGTTCTTGAAGGGTGTTCTGGAAACAAAAAGCAAATGAGAAGGTGATACGAATGTTATCAAAGCTTCCTAGAGCAGCCACTTCAACAAGAAAAGGGAGATTTACAATGATCTTTCCATGATGACAACAAAAATGATAAAATGGAAACCTTTTGTTATTAGGACGTTTTTTAGGTTAGTTTATACCCTAAAGTCATTCGTTGGTCACTTATCACATTGTTCATCTTCTTTATGTTGTTGATACATTTCTAAATTTCTATTTCTTCTTTAATTTATCTTCCTGTTTTATTTTCCTATTATCCATAGTCATGGAAGAGACTGTCAAACAAGTAACAATAGGAATGGGTTTTGATATTTCCATCTAAATTTCATCAACCATATCAAATTGATAATTGACCAGTTAAAATAAAATTAAGTGGGGATTTAGAAATATATCCAATCATATGGATCCTTTCATTAATTCAAATTGAATGAACAAATAATATCAGTTTAAACACCTAAGGGTGGTGGTGGGTTGAATACAATTAGGATTATTTTTTACAAATTTCCATATTATATTAGAATCTTTTAACCCCTATGAAATTTAACTCCAATTTGTGGTTATGTAATCTATATATATATATATATATATATATATATATATTTTAATGAATCCATATGCATGTGCATTCATCACCAATATATTCCTAAAAAAACATCTCATTATAATCATAGTTTTCCATCATGTTTTACATGCATTCCATTAGTCAAATAGGGTCCATAGTGTGACATAGAGTATATGAAAGGCCCATTTTTCTAGTTTATTATTGATGTATCTCTCGTTAATTACTTTTATAAAACAAAAACCATGAATATATCTCTATACACTCAATATATAATTATAAAATTCATTTATGTATTTAAGATAATCTTCATGATCTCAATCCCTATTTTATCCCAACATTAAAGAGTTCAATGAAACTATCACTGTGAATTACAACATATCAATATCTGAATACCTTATCAAAAAATATACTAGCACTTAAGGTATGCATTTTTTATGTTCAAACATCACTTCAGATATGCATTATTTATGTTCACAAATCACATCAACTAAGGATGTCATTATCAGGCATACAGTGAAGAGTTAAGGATGGATCAAAAATCACTTTATGTGTGCATTATTTATGTTCTTTATTCCTATTTTTTAAATTATGAAATCTTTTAGACACATCCATTTTGAATTTATAATTAAAATTTTCCAAAACTATTTTTGAAAATGCTGTTGATTCAATGTTTTATTTTTTATCTATATATATCAATTGATATTAAATTGAAGACATGTGATATGGATTCCAAAATGATGATATTGGGTTTTGGAGTTTCAGTTCGGTGAGGGATCTAGGGTTGTAAAGAATTTCCAAGTGTTAGTGGATATGTTCGTCTCTTCTTGGGGTTGTGGTGGCGTGACTTTGACTGACCTCCAATGATTTCATCCTCATCCCATTTGCGAGATTAATATTTTGTTTTCACAACAACATTGATTTAAGGTGAAACTTGATTTTTAATTTACAATATGTTGAATGAGAAACTCATGTTGAGTATACGACTATGGATATGTGGAAGTATAGGGGATCACGATCACATAATTGTATGTGAGGTGATCTTGTGTTAGGTTTGGACCACCCAGGCATGGTCACTTCAAACCATTTATATTTTTATATATGTTTTAATATTATAATTGATTCTTATAGACTTCTAGAGTTTATCAATCTTTATATTACAATATATAATTTTATATCATTTCAATCCTATATTCATCACTTTGTCAACCATATATTCATACATTATATACTGTATAAAATTATGGTATGCATTCCTTCTAATTGTAGTTTAGTATTCCTCTCATTCCTCTAATTCATTAAAAAATTCTATATAGTGTTATGAATATAGTATGAATACAATGTTTGAAATCAAATACACATATATGAATACTTTATTCATGCATTGATTTAATTTTTATACACATGTGCACATAAATGTACATATATAGTTTAATAGAATGATTCCACCAACATGTGTCACCACCAGTCTTCACTCTAATTCCATGTGTCATGAGAATCCCACTTACGCCATTTCTTCTTCCAATTTCCTGACTCTCTCCCAACGAGTGAAAGATATTTCATTTATCATCACCATAACTTTTTGATCTTGTGTATGAAAATTTGTAATTAAATGATCATGTCGTACAAATGAATAGGTTGGGTAATAGTTCTAATATATAGAAGATATAGTAAAAAACATATTAAAGTTATAAATAATATTAATACATATTCATAATAAATGAAAAACTGACTATAATAAAGGTGATTCCAAAATAATCCATTTTCTATAGAAAATAAAGTTGTATAATAGAATAAAATAAAAAATATAATGCAAAGAAGACTCAAAGTAGAACAAATCAGATTTATATAACAGTGAAAATAAATAAATTCTACCTAATTTATAGAAGTGAACATTAAACTAAATCATATATTAACAAAAATTAATAAATACCTCCATGAATTCACCTACCACCACATCCCCAAGCCATTTAAGGCAAAGAAGAGTCCAGGACCACCATTTCTAACCAGATTGATCCTCTAAAATTCATCATATATATGAGTAGGGTAGAATTCAAGCCTCTTATATATATATACAAATACATACATTAATATAAATACATGTAAATATATATACATGCATGAATACTTATTTTTATGTGTATGTACATATTTATTTATTTATTTTTCCCATGGGGTGTGGTCGAGTGGTTCTGTTCCCTTAGTCCTTTATAGTGGTGGAGGGAGGTATTGATTTTGAGCCTCTCCCTTCGCATGTTGCTATGAATAAAGGACTAAGAAGGTGTATAAATAGAGGATGGAAGGAATTACAATCATAATTAGAGGAAAACAGAGAAAATATTACAAGCTCCCTCTAGGGAAACTCCCAACCAAGCCTATTGTCGAGTACCTTTCTAACAGAAAAGGGAATATCCCCCCCCCCCAACAGCCCACATGGCTTTACAAATTGAGAATCCCCGCACTATCTCCCAACCCACATTTCCAACAAATGAACCCGCTGCCCCCCAGTTTTTTATTCGGTTTCTTTCTTAATATGTTTATCATGGACAAAGTGTCCTAAAAGCTTGTTCCCTTGCTAATTGGGTGGCTTTGCCTCTCCTAGAATAAACCTTCCACTCTCCAGGAATGTCCTGGATCCTCTCACTTCCCACCAACTGAGAATCAGTCTTGTCTTCAAGACTAAATGTGGTAAATTGATTTCAGAGTACAAATTCATCCTCCCAAGTTTCATAAAAAATGTTGGCCCTTCTAATGAATAAAAAATTGTGGTTGATAAATTTAATCCTGGAGGTGGTAGCGGCGGGATAGAGAGGTTATTGGATTTGGTTTGGAAGTGTCATCATTTGTGAAGTATGAGGGAAGGGAGGATGAGGTAGTATATAGGCTGATAGCGACATTGATATGGGAGTCATGAAAATCACTATGGATGTGGGCTATACTGGGAAACTCCAATTGGTAGGAAACCAGGCCAATCTGGTGGAGGATGTTGAAAGGTCCATAAAACCAGGGAGATAATTTTAAATAGATCCGATGAGCAAGGGAGTGTCGCTGGTGGCATCTGAGTTTTACATAGACCTTGTGCCCACTACAAAAGAAACAGAGCAACAGTGGATGTTTTCTTGAAGGCACATAATGTCCTGATCCCGATTAAGGTGGTCTTTGAGATTATGTAAGGCCTCATCCTAATCCGTCAAAGCCGAAGCTACTACATCCACATAGACCATAGAAGGAATGGAGCGGATGAGGGAGGGACTTTTATGCCCATAGAATACATCGAATGGTGTGGTTTTGATTGTCGAGTTCCCAGAGGTATTGTAGGATAATTTATCCCATGGAATCCAATAAGACCAATGTTTGGGATGCTTCCTAGCGAAACAACAAAGGTAAGACTTAAGGAAACGGTTGAGGACCTCAGTTTGGAAATTATTTTGTGGATGGTAGGAAGAGCTATACCACAACTTAGTGCCATGGAAGCCAAACAATTATTTAAAAAATTGACTAAGAAAAATTGGGTCCTAGTCACTAATTATTGAAGTTGGCAGCCCATGTAAACATACAATTTCCTTAAAAAAAATTCTGCTACATGGGTGACCGTATAGGGGTGTTTGAGTAAAAGAAAATGGGTGTAATTGGAGAGGCGATCCACCACCTAAAAAATAAAATTAAAAGTGCTGAATTTAGGTTGCCCAGTAATAAAATCCATAGAGATATCATCCAAAATAGAAGCCAGAGTGGCCAAAGGGTGGAGAAACCCAACTCGACATAAGGTGGAATGTTTTTTTCTTTGACATACCATACATTAGTAAAAAATTTCTGAAAATCATCCTTCATAACCTATCAGTAAAGGCTTGCAATGAGGCATCAATAGGTGTAATAAAATCTAGAATAGACCCATTCAATAGAAGAATGATATTCTACTAGGATAGTCTATATCCAAGGAGAGGATGCTGAATGAATGAGGTAGTTCTTGTAGAATAAAATTCCTTACTAAATATGGTAGACCATATAGGAGGAACTGTTGTCCTGTAGGGAATGGATTCTATTTTGGAGGTGGGGATTGGATGGAATGTCCTTGAGTAGGTCCCGAGCATCTATCCATTGGGGAAAAACTGGGTAAAATCCAAATCAGTAGATTCATGGCAGCGGGATAACGCCTCCACAACATAATTTGTCTGACCCAGTTTATATTTGATTTAAAGTGGTGCCCCAAAAGTTTATCAAGACAGAATTGTTAATCAATAGTTGTAATTCACTATTGTAGCTGAAATATGAGGCTATGTTGATCTGAATAAACCAAAAAAGGGTGGCCCAAGAGGTAGGGATGCTAGTGTTGGATGGAAAGTACTAGAGCCATTAATTCGTTCTCATAAGTGGATTTATCCAAAATTTTAAGGGATAAATCCCTTCTAAAATAGGAAATTGGTTGTTGATGCTGTATTTGGACAGCGCCAATTTTGCAGCAGTATGTATCACATTTTAGCTCAAAAATAGAGGAAAATCCAGAAGAACGATAAGAGGAGCCTAGGTGATGAGTCACTGCAAGTGGATGAATGCGTTTTTTATTGCAGGAGGCTAGTGAAATCTTTATTTATTGGTGAGGGATGCGAGTGGTTGAGAAATGGCACCATAATTCAAAATAAAACAATGATAATAGCATTTAAATCGAGAAAATCCCAGACTCATTAGATGGTAGCTAGATGAGGCAAGTCAAGAACAACCTAGATTTTGATCGGGTCCATAACTATATGTTGGATGGAGATAATATAACCCAAATACTAAATCTTCTATATGAAAATTGACATTTTTTTGGGGTTGAGGAAAAAAGTATTGTGCAGTAAAATTTAGAGGAAAACAATGAGTTGTTCTTGGTGGAACTCCCAGCTATGGCTATAGACCAAAATAGCATCATAAAATATTATCACAAAATTATGATGTAGGGTCTGAAATAAATCATTCATAGTCACCTAGAAATTCTAGGGAACACTAAAAAGGCCAAATGGATTTACTTGATACTCATAATGCTTGTGATGAGTTCAAAAAGCTATTTTGTGAATATCAGCCTCATGCATATAAATCTGATGATATCCCAAATTGAGGCCAGGTTTAGAGAGATACGTGGTATCATGGATCTTATCATATAATTCTTTATCTAGTGGTATAGAGAACTTTTTGGGGATGGAATCTTTGTTGAGGGAGTGATATTCAACGCACATGGGCTGGGAGCTGTCTTTTTTTTACTTGTAACACATGGCTCGAGTAGGTACTAAAGCTAGGCCAAATCAGGGTAGAAAGCAAAATATTATGACCATGCAGCTCGATTTCATTTTTTTTGAACATAGGGGTACCAGTAAGGACAAAAAACCACAAGACCATGGCTAGGTAGTAGCTGAATGACATGATCCCAAGGACATTTGGGCAAGAGCCAACACGAATTGAGAAGTTAAAATGTTGTAAATTGGTTGTAGTAGAGCAAGAATAACAGAGAGATGCCAAGCTATTTTTCCTTGTAGTAAACAATGATGACTGGATTCTGATGAGCACTTGGCCTGACACAATAAAGAGAATGCAGTTTGAGTGCGCTGGGGTGCTCTGTGCAAGCTTAAGGTGCGGTTGGACTAAAAATTTTATAATCATAGTGTGCTAATTTATCTATACCTCCCCCACAATATTGATCCAAGAAATTACTAAAGTAATATCCTACTTCCAATGTCACGAACATGGAAATCGATTTGATAATTGTAATTTTAGATAAGAAATGGTAATTGATGGTAGATTCCCAAGGACAATGTCTGATTGTCACCCCCCAATTTAATATGAAGTGTTGGAGTGGGTTGCACCTCAAAAGAAAGTAAACAAATTAAAAGTGGGGATATAAAATTATGTGAGGTCCCACTGTTGACCTAAAGTAAAATATGAGGACTCTTTAAAGAGGCTTCAATTTTCAGAGAAGTGGTGTTGTGCTGGGGACAATGTGGGATGAATCCCCCTGAATTCAGGTACTAGAATTCCAATAGTTGGCACTCAGTGTCGTCCACTATAGGGGAGTCAGTTAAAGCCTTAGAGGGAACCCCCGTGTCATCACTGTCTCTGCCACCCTCCCCCATAATGATAATATGTAATTTTGGGTCTGAGTAGTCGTGTGTGGGTGGGTAGGGTAACCCACAACGAAAATAGAGTCCATTTTTTAGCAGTTGTACTATTTTTGAGAAGTTAGGTGATGAAAACCATGGCAAGTAGGGTGGATGGTGTGGGGAACATCACCTGATAGCCCAGGAGTGGCATTCTATGGGAGAGGGATCGGCTGACCCGATGATGGAGGGGGATGTACAAAGAGATGAGGGGGAAACCAGGCATTGACATCACCATTGGCCAGAGGTGGATGGGAAACCAAGCGAGATTAGTTCCTTGTTTTCAAGGATAAAGATGGAAGGTTGGACCAAGTGTTGCGAACAGAGGACTTAGAAGGTGCATTAATGGAGGGAAGGAATTAAAATAGTAATAAAGAGAGTAAAATAGAGAAAATACTACAAGCTCTCTCCAGGGAAACTCTTTCCTAAGCCTGCAACCGAGTACCTTTCTAACTGAAAAGGGAATATTCCCCCCACTACATCCCATTTTCCCCTCTTTACAACTGCTTCATAACAGCCCACGTGGCTTAACAACATGAGATTCCCCCCACTATCTCCCAACCAATGTGTTGAGCAAGAAAACACACTTCCCCCACTAGTTTTTTATTATGTTTCTTTGTTATTTTATTTATCCTAGCCCAAGTGGCCCAACGGTTGGTTCCCTCTCTGATTTGCCATCTTTGCCTCTCTTAGAATAAACCTTCCACTCACCCAGATGGTCCTGGATCCTACCACATATGTGTCTAGGTTTTAATTTGTGTGTGTGTTGTAACCATTTAGTATATCAATTTAATTATTTATATTTGTATTTAGATATTAATTAGTTTATATTTTTAATATCTTTATTAATAATTAATAATCACTAGTTATTAATAGATATATCGATATATATTAATATATATATATATATATATATTATTTTATATTATATAAGGAAATTAATAAATAAATATATATATAAGTATATAAATACATACACATATATAAATATATACAAGTATATATAAATTTGGTTCCTTCATGATAAAAAAAGAAAAAAGAATATATAAATTTATATAATTATATAAAATTAATATTATATATATATAATTTTAAATAAATATATATAAATATATATAAATACATTTATATATATATGTATTATTTTTATATATTTTTATATATTTTTAATTAGTGAGTATTAATTATCAACTATTAATGAATATTTATAAACTATTTGTTAATTAATATTAACTACCAATTATACATTGCTTATATGTTTATATGTTTATATATTTATATTTATACACATGAAAATGTTAATATCTATCTATATATATATTTAATATACACACACACACACACACACACACACATATATATTTATACATATTTATACACATTTATACATACACACACATACACTTAATTAATATATAATATTTATTAATAATTTTATTGCTAATTTATAAAAAATATTATCAGTTGTTAAATGGTAATTTCTATTAATATATTTAAACATATGTGCATGTATATTCTAATACATAGTCATTATTTTTCTTGCGTTCAGACGAGTTTTAGTTTGTATGAAAATAAAATAAATAAATAGTATGCTGAAATAGAATTAGCATATGAATATCTATGATATATAATATGAAAGTAAAATACAAAATATAAATTTTAAGGATATTGATTCATGAAGCATTTAGATAATTATATTTATGCATGGAGCATTCACATTTTACATTTGAGGCTTGAAATTTATTTTTGAAGTGTATCAATACATGAATCATTCGTAGAATTATATAAAATATACATTTAATTTATAATGATGCATGAAGCATTCAAAAAATTAGATTAGAATAAAAAAAATACATTTCATATTTTAGAATTGAAATGAAACTCTAAAATCATAGAAACATTGAAAGATATAATGATCCAATAATCTACAGATCTAGCCATTTAATCTATTTAGGTCTTCATTTTTTTCATTATATGGAGCATTTTTTAAAATCAATAACTTATGTATTTAGTGTAAAATAAACCATCTTTTCCCAAGATTCCATTTTTATTATGTAAAACAAAAATATGATAGAAAATTTACATTGATCCTAATTGAGGGGTCTTATCATACAACTGAATGACTGTATAAAATAATTGCCATAACCCAAAAGTATGTTAACTAAAATACAAATTTTATAGTCATACATCACGATAAAATGGGTTTATTTCGATGGTTTTATTCTAGAATATATTTCTTATTATTTGTGGGAGGTCCTTCAATCACATGTCTCGTCCTCATGCCATGATTTCCCTCTTAAATTTTCACCCCATCCTAATTCTCCAACCCTCAGTATTCGAGTTTTTTTAATTAGGTTTTTTGAAAAAAAATAATGCAAATTGGTCGAAGTCAAAAATATTTTGAAAAATATGTCTCAAAGGAGGTAGGGGTCCTACTACCTTTGGGTATTTTTTGATTGGGAAAAAAGGTGGAAAGAACCTTGTATCCTTTCTCAAAAACATTTGGGCAAATATGGAAAGGCCCTCAGTGCCTTTTCCTGAATTAAAAAAACTAATTATATATGTTTGTATATGATTTTTTTGTTTTTATATATATATAAAAAAAAACTTTTTAAAATATAATTTAACTGATATTTAACATCCAACATTACCATCATTAAATCAGTCTAGAATTTTGATTGAAACCCTCACCCTGGGCTCCCTTTTATAAGAGGATCTGCCCTGAAAATCATTCTGCATTTCCGATGTGCGATTCAAGTTCTTACTTCCTACATAGAACATTCTGCATTTTCTATGTGGGATTTAGGTTCTCCTTTTCCTACACATAATTAATAATAATATGATATTAATAATTTATAATCAATTAATAATAAATATTGGTTACTGATAAATAATAATTAACTATTAATGTTTAATTCTAAATATTAACAATTTACCAATTTATATTAATAAAATTTTAAACAATATTAATTAATAATATTAATTACTAATAAAGATTACTAAATTATTAATAGTTAATAGTTATTAATTAGTTAGTAATTAAGTAATATTTAAATACTTATTAATATTACTAATTACCAGTTAACTAAATAACTATAAATAGTTAACTAGTTACCTATTAATTAATTAATTAATATTAATAATTGTTTATTACACCACTACTAATAAATATTAATATAATTATTAGTTATTAATTAATTAGTAATTAAACAATATTTACATACTTATTAAAAATAGTAATAACTAATTAACTAATGAATTATTAATGAACTATTAATGAATTATTAATTTATTTATAAATATTAATAATTATTATTATCAAATTACTAATAAATATTTAAAGATATCATTTAATTACTAAATATTAGTAATAATGATTAAATTATTAAATTACTTATTGGGAATTAATTATTATTATATTACTATTAATTAATTAACTAATAGTTGGTAATAAACAGTAATGATTAATAAATATTAATTTATAATAAATATTAATTAAATAATATATTTTAATATTTAATAATATTTATTTCTAACAAATAATAATAATAAATATTATTTTCTAAAAAATATTAATTAAATAAAATGATTTAATAATTAATAATATTAATTTCTAATAAATATTAATTAATCAATATAATTTAATATTTAATAACATTAATTCTTAATGAATATTTAAAATTATTCATCAGTTAATAATTAATTATTATACATTATATATTTATTTTTTATTATTTATTTATTATTAATATTATTTTTTTTAATTATAAATTATTTAATAAATTATTTAATTAAAACCTATTTTCTACTATTAACTATTTAGAAATTAATTAGATGTTTAATAATATTATTAAATACTAATAAATGATATTAATTACTATTGTTTAAAATACTATTAATATAATATATTATATTATTAATATTTAGTAATAAACATTAATAGTTAATTATTTTTTATTAGTAAATAATATTTATTATTAATTGATTAAAAATTATTGATCATAATATATTATTAATTCCGTGTAGGAAAGGGAGAACCTAAATCTTACATAGGAAATGCAGAATGTTTTGTGTAAGAAGGGAAAACCTGAATTTCTCATTAGAAATTTATAATGATTTTCAAGACAGAACCTCTTATAAAAGCGACCCTAATGTGAGAGCTTCTGTTAGAATTCCAGACCATTTTAATGGTTGTAATGCTTAATATTCAATAGTAGGTAAATTTTAATAAAAAATGTTGTTATATATATAACAAATAAAAATAAAAATATAAATAGAAAATTTAAATATACAAGCAGCCATGTATATATATTTTTGATTCTGAAAAAGGCTATAAGGACCCGACCTTATTACATTACATAATCTTGAATTTAGTCTTGAAATCACTTCCTTTAACATTGATTATCTTTTCAAGCTTATAACTTTAGAGAATTGGGACATAATACATTCATAACACTACACATTAATACAGAGTGGATACCATAAAAACATTATTTGTTTCTTCCAAAAAAATATAAAACATTTCAAATAAAACATGATTTCTTTGAAAATTATTCAAACCTTTAATTTTGGTTTCTTCTTTGTCTTAAACATCCTTATAACCTTTGAAAATCATTTAAAAACTTGGGATGAGCATAAAAATCTCATTAATGGATATAAAAAAAAGGAAATAACACATTAGTCCATAAATACTTGTAACGTATGAAATCATTTTCAAAAGACATACTTGTCACGCATATATACTTACTTTGTGAAACATAATATTTCCACAATATTACAATGAAAATAATAACATAAATAGAACCATAATGGTATATTGGTTCATTACTTACATAATCCTGTAACCCTCTCGACTACCTTATAATTTGAACCCTCACAACTACCTTACAATTTGTGTAACCATCATAGTTACACTGGGAGTAACCATACGAATGACCTCCAACATGCACAATACTAATGCATTGTAGGAAGATATAGGTCTCACCCTTCATCATAATCAATTCCCAAGAACCAAAACATAATCATACAACATGAATAATTACATAAAAACATTTCTTTTGAATTTGGAAAACAGAATTTTAATAGAGGATTTTAAAAGAAAATCCCCTTATAAATATCATATAATTGAAGAGATAACTAATAGAGTGGATGAAATATGTATATACAATATAAATACACATAATTAATCATCATTTAAACAAATTTCATCAAACCAAAAATTTCAATACCACATAAATAATGAAGTTGAAGGTTAACCCAAGGAATGGAAATCTGGTTAAGAATTACCTTACCTCAGGTTTGTATTACTTAAAACTTATTTAAACCTTCTGTATAATGGTTAAAAGAGATTTATTAATATCTGAAAGAAATATACCCATCTTTATAATACATTATATGTTCATTTCATTACATCATTTCACCCTTTAATTGATAGTATTTTGTTCCTTGCATTGTTTTGGGTGCGTTCTTTACATGATTTCCTTGATCGGTTTATGATGGAGATTCTTTTTGATTGGAAGTGTAACTGAATAAGTGGAATGTAATGGTATTTAAATATTTCTAGAACCATAAATTATACCTTTTATAATTTTTAATTCTATACTGAGGATTATTCATATGTTAGAACATTATTAATATTTGTTTAGGTCATTTTGGAGATTCTTCGATCATAAAGAAGTCATTTGTTTTATAAATTAATAACATGTGTATAAAATGATTTTAGAACCTTATATAATATATAATACATAAATTTTAATCTGATTCAACTATATAAATGGTTTCATGACCATTATTTAAGAAATTAAATGAAATTGATATCACATCGTCCACGATGTCAGTAAATCAACACAACACAGACGGTGTTTTAATTTCTTGAATGTGTAGGAGAGGAGAAAAAGATTGATGAGGAATTTTCCATGAAAATGATAGCATCCAGAATATAAAATATTATGGATCTTTCAATCTTCTTGGATAAGAGGAGGGAAAGAGAGTATAATATGATAAAATGAAATGAAACAAAAACACATGAAAATGAAATGAGATTTTTAGCCCTTGATCTCTTCTCCTTGAGATCCTCCTTAATGCCTTTGATTTTGGAATTTTGATGAGACCATAAGATCTGGGACGTGGAGAAGAACCTTTAATGGATTATTGGAAAAACATAGTTAATTCTCAAGGCTTGAGAGGTGTGGGAGGAAGTGGGGAATGAGGGTGGTTTTTATAGTGGAGGATTTCATTATTGTAATCATTATTATAATATTTTTGATCAAGTCAATGAATAATATTAATTAATGTGACCCCAAATTCTAATAATGGAATGTGATCTCGAACCAAGTGGCCTTATATCACTTATGATGTCATAAATAGTGTAGTTAACTGATAATTTGAATATACGTTATTTTACTATATTTCACTATTCATCGAAAATTCAAGAATTTCAGAAAAATCCCAAAAATTCACCCTAAATATTTTTCGAATTTTAGGATTCCAAGATGAGAAAAAAAATTGAAAATAATTTTCGGAATATTATTAATTTAATTTTCAAATAAAATCATACTTTATTAAAAAAATTAACAATTTTAATTCTAAAACTGATTTTATATCACATTGAAAAATTAACCAAGATGTCATTATCTTAAATCCTTAAGAAAATAAAATAATAATAAAATTTACTATTAATTAGGGTAATACTACTATTCAAATTATTGTTCATAAGGGTATGTTACTATTCACCAAAAATCAAGATGGTTCTATTAGACTCCAAATAACTTACTAAACATAATTGTAGATGACTATTTTTTGAAATTAAAAATATAGAAGAAGAAAATTATATTTAAAGGATAGTTATAAATATCAATTTAAAACAATGTTTCATTCATTTAAATTTATTTTTGGAAAACCTTGGTATGCTACATTATCCCCACCTTCCAGAAATTTCATCCTCACAATTTTATTTACTCATTAAACAAGTGGGGGTACATTTACCGCATAGAATTTTCAGACACCCATGTAGCTTCTTCAACCATGTGGTTTCTAAAAAAAATATTTACCCAGTGGATTAACTTATTGGGAAATACCTATTCCATTTGATCAAGAATCTGAAATGGTTTCTCTTCATAAGAAAGGTTCTCTTCCATCTGAACTACTTCTGAGTTCAAGACATGTGATGAATATGGAACATACTTCCTCAACATCAAAACATGACAAAAATTATGTACCAAAGATAAAATTGGAGGCAAAGATACTCAGTCTGCAACTGGTCCAAATTTCTCCAGGAATTCAAAAAGACCTATGAACCACAGACTTATGTTCCCTTTCTTACCAAAACACATCACACTTTTAGAAGGAGAGATTTTAAGGAAAACAAGGTCACCTGACTTGAGAGAGAATTCTTTCCTTCTATTATCTGCATATCCTTTCTGACTGCTCTGAGCTCTCCTCATTTGATTCTGGATCATTTTTACTTTCTCAGCCACTTCCTCTACTAATTCTGGCCCCATTAACTTTTTTTCACAAACTTCATCAAAAAAAGCCAGAGTTCGAAACCTCTTCCCATAAAATTCCTCAAAAGGTGACATCGGTATACTGTAATGTAAATCGTTATTATAATAAAACTCAAATAAATAGAGATGATGATCCCAACTTCCCTAGTAGTCCACTATATAAGCAGAAAGAATATCCTCCAAAGTTTGAATCGTTCATTCTAACAACCCATCTGATTGAGGATGAAAAGATGTACTGAAATATAAATCTGTTCCCAACGACTTCTGAAGTCCCTTTCAAAAGTTTTAAGTGGACTTGGGAATCCGATTAGATACAATGGAAAGAGGAACTCCATGTAACCTAACATTCTCTTTGCGGTATAGTCGAGAAAGATAATACAAAGATATTGTATCTCAAATAGAAATAAAATGTGTAGATTTAGTTAGCTAATCAAAAACAACCAAAATCATGTTGTTATCTCAATAATTCTTAGGTAGTCTCATCAAAAAGTTCATGGATACATTCTAACATATCTACTTTGGCACTGGAAAAGGTTGAAGAATTTCCTTCGGTAACTGCCGCTCTGCTTTAACCTATTGACATGTCAAACATTTCATGGTAAAATAAAAAATATCTATTTTCATTCTATCCCACCAATAATACCCCCAAAGGTCTCTTTACATCTTAATACTACCAGGATGAACTGAAAATGGAGAACTATGAGATGACACAACAAATATTTCTTCTACTGGGAAACACAAGGCAAACACAACCTTTTTTCAAATCTTAATACACAACCTTTATCAAGGTTAAATTCTTGAAGCTTATCTATTTTAACCAATTTTACCTTTTTCTTTAGCTCATGGTCTTCCTTTTTTGCTTACTTAATTCTATTTGACAACAATGGCTACACTAAAACCTGAAACAAAAAAGCGTTATTTCCTTCACCAACAACTTCTAAGAAAAATTTATCAATTCAGTAATCAAGGGATCATGTTCCAATAATAACATTGTTAATGATGCATGATGTTTCCTACTTAAGGAATCCTCTACTTTTTTTTGATTTTCCTAGATGGTAATTGATCATACTGTCATAATCCTTTATCATTTCAAGCCATGTTCTATGACTCATGTTTAATTCCTTTAGAGTGAATATATACTTCAAACTTTTATGGTCAGTATATATTTGACATTTATCTGCGTATAAATGATGCCTCCAAATTTTCAAAGAAAAAACCAAAAATACCAATTCTAAATCATGAGTGAGATAATTTAACTCAAGGGGTTTTAGTTTTTTGAAGCATAATCAATTACCTGATCATTAAATATCAAAACGAAACCAAGTACCTTCAAATAAGCATCACTGTAGATGATAAACTCACTATTTGGGGAAGGTAAGGGAAAAAATAGAGTATTCACCAATATCTTCTTCAGTTCATGAAAACAAACATCACATTCTTCTGTTTAAATAAATTTAACCCCTTTTCACATTGACTTGGTTAGCAGTCTAGATAACCATGCAAATTTTTAACAAACCATCAGTAATAACCTTCTAATTCAATAAAACTACAAATCTATGTAACATTTTTGGGTCATAGACATTCATCAACCACTCTTGTTTTGGAAGGATCAATTCTTATTCAATTCTTATTTATAATGTTCCCAAGAAAAGAAATATGTTGTAACCAAAAATCAAACTTTCTGAATTTTCCATATAGTTTTTTTGGTTTGTAAAACTACCCTTATATGTTTTTTATTCTTCACTTTATTCCTAGATAATAACAGAATGTCATCAATAAACACAACCAAAAAATTAACGAAGAACTCATGAAATATTCTATTTATAATATTCATGAATTCAGCAGGGGAATTATTTAATCCAAATGTCATAACAACAAATTCATAATTCCCATATCTAGTAAGAAAATCTGTTTTTGGGATGTCATCCTCCATCACCTTCATTTGATGGTATCCAGATCTCAATTCAATCTTGGAAAAGTAATGAGTTCCATGAATCTGATCAAACTAGTAATCGATATTGTAACACCCCAGGTAAATAAAGAATATGAAATTTTCATATCTATCCATATTTGTGAATAAAAAATATTAATATGACTTTAAAGGGGATGCTATGCTCGATGGCGTACCCAACACGCAACAACGAGTTTCTTGGGAATCACACGTTGCACTCTAATAATAAAATAATATTATTTTAAATGATAGTTAACATGTAGCCGTTGTATTGGAAATAATGGATATAAATAACTAAAATATGATTATATATGTTTTTAAATGTTTTTACATTTATCCAATAAAAGATAAAGGCTTAAAATATGGAAAGAATTCAATTTTAGGTGTATATGCCCTAGTTTTCACTAAAGGTTCACTTATCTCCTTTTGATGGCGAACCATCATTAAATATAGTTTTGTTCACTCTTATACATTCTATTGGAACAAATAAAACTCTTCTTAAGAATTGGGACATCAAAATTTACTTTGTGTAAATTTTTGGTATCTTTCCGATAAAAGTTCATTTTTTAATGAATAGTTAAAATGTTGTATTTTAATTCAAAACCACTTTTTAATCTAATTTATTTGTATGATTAGATTATCTTTTGAATTGGTTTTAAAGTAAAATTAGAATATATTTTTACCATTAAATCCAATAGTGGTCGTTGGAATTAATTTCACTTTGAAATCAGACTTAAACTAGTGTCAATCTTTTGATACTTATTGTTTCATAAAAACACGCTATTTGCTCTGACAGCGGGAATTAATTATTATATTAATTAATGTGACTTATATGTTTTGAATTTTTTAAAATAGACTTCATTTTGAATTCGGAATATCAAATATAGCTTAGGGTGAATTTTTGGGATTTTTGTGAAAAACCTCAATTTTTGATGAATAGCGAAACCACTAAGTAGTACTTATAAAAACTGATTTTTCTGTTTAAATGAAATTTTTCATCTTTGTGTTTTGAATTTCAAAAATCCAACATACATGGTTGTCATTAAGAGGTAAAATGTGGTTCAATGGGATAAAAATAATTTTTTGGTGAATAGTAACTTATTAAGTTTTTAATCACGATTAGAGGTAATTAGTGTAGTTTATGGTAAGAATAATGTTTTAATAAAATTAAATGACCTAGAAACATGTCCTACCCTCATTGGATGTGTCATGTCCGACAAAGACAATCCATGGGTCAACTTGGGGACCCCATGGAGCCACTTTGGTTGGAAAATGACATAAATATCTTTTTATTTAATGTTAAAGTAAAAATGACACAAACATGAAATGTTTTACTAAAACAATTTGTACGTGGGGTTATACAAGTCATATTTTTTACTACAAATAGTAATTGGAAAGCTAAAAAGATTTCCTACATCATAGTATTTTTTTTATAATTTTTAGACATTAAATAAATTAAATTATTTATGACATCATGATGATGCAGCGATGACCTCATTATTTAACAATTTAAATAAAATGGAAAGATAATTTAATATCTAAGACCTAAACATGTCCAAAACCTATTGGATGAGTGGATTTAGAACCCTTGTCACCTTATCCTAGAAATAAATCAATGTGGGTCCTTTAAAATCCGAAACGCTTTTGAAAATAAAGTAACATTTTGTAACTTTACAAGAGTGCCCCTCCTCTCCTCTTATAAAAGGCCCCCACCTCTACCTCCTTACCCACACTCCCAAAGCCTTTGGCTCGGCCAACCCCTGCCCATTTTGTCTCTCCAATTCCCTCTATTACTCCTTGAAGCCTCACTTTGGGCAGAAGTCTTCCCAAGGAATCCTTTGAGCTCAAACCAAAGGGAGTTACCCGATTTTAAGGTAATGTCTTCACTTGTGTCCTTTTGTTTTATTTTGCTTCTCCAACCCCCTAAACTCTTTTTATTCATTTATTTTGTAAAAAATCCAGTATCTTAAATATACTAGGATGTTGTTATAAGAAGGATTTGAGCTACACTGGATTTTTTAACAAATCCAGTATCTTAAATATACTAGGATGTTTTGAGTTTCGGCTTCCTCTACAAGCCATACCATCTTTTTAAAAGAAAAATAAATACCATGTTTTACTTTTCTTTTATTTTGGTATTGAAAATGGTTTTCATAATGTATTTATATCAATGTTTTGTATTGATATCTTGTTATTGAAAGGTGGAAATGTTATGTTTCCTTTATGCATGTTTTATGTGATAAGATTATGTTATGGTTCTTGGGCATTGTTATGAAGACGGGTGGTTCCATGATAAACTAAGGGCGGGTGAGCCCGATATAGCTCTCTAATGCATTGGGTAATGTGAAGGAGTGAAATGTTAAGGTTTCTCCAAAGATATTTAGGGAATATACTGTGATGGGTATTCCAAAACGTAACCAAGAGGGTTACTCCCTACGTAAGAATGTTATGAATGCCTCAAGTTACCTTTTATGTCATCTGATTTCTATGTTTTATTCACGATTGATGAGGTTTTTTAAAGTGCCTATGTTTTAAGGGTAAAGTATGATTTCATTCTTATGTATATATGAACTCATGTTTCCTTTACATATTTTTATAACCCTTACTGAGATTTTTATGCTCATCCCAAGTTTTTGAAATGTTTTTCACAGGTCAAGGGAAAGGTACATGATGTGATGATAGTGTCAAGGACGAGTCAAGAAAGAATCCATGTTTTATTTTAAATATGTTTCTGTTGATGGGAAGAATGAATAATGTCTTTTATGTAACTACTTTGTTTAAATTTGGAATGTAATGCAAGTTTCATGATCTAATTCTCTAAAACACTAATCCTGAAAAGACCCTCAATGTGTAATCTTGTAATAACTCAAGATTAAGTAAGGTTTAAGGCTGGGGACTTATAGTTGGTATCAAAGGTCGGTTTAGATAACTTTAGAGGTTAGGGTATTCTTTAAGCATAAGTGACATTACCATAATGGTTAGGATTTCAGAAAGAGTCCTAGTTTTAGATAAAGTGAATGAGTAAGTATATCTTAGTGTTTATCTTCCTCATTAGTACATTATGGTTTTGTTGATATACTCACACAGACCTTTTTGGTTTTAGTAAATGGCTGGATCTAGCAGGCACCAAAGTGACAATTGGTTTGAAGGAAACTGTGGTGGTTCTCTGATTAAGAGACTGGATGAAATGTGTTATTCAATGGAGAAACTCGTGGTTGTTATAAACCAACTATCAAGGAGTCATGATCAACCACTTGAACCTTAGTATGTTCTATAATTCATCATGTATGAGATGACCAATCGATGTGGAAGTTCAGGTAATAATTATAAAGGTAACCATTAGGGTTTATATGATCCTTACTTTTGAGTTAATTATGGGTTACTATATGTTACGATGGAAGTGAAAGGCATGAGATAAAATTGAGGTTAAATTATTTTATGGTTATTTTTGATGATTTTATCCCTTTTTGGGGAATAATTTGAGAATTATATAGTTTTTGAAAAAGGACAACACGCAGACCGTGTGATTACCTGTCGTGTCGGACAAAGCTGTGGGAATTGAACCCACAACCAAAGTGCGACTAGTATTTATCGCCTGCCACTGGACTACGTGAATTCCATGGTTAGTTTGACTGATTATTTTTAGTTATATGATTTTATGAATTAAGAGTAAGTTGATTTTGGGTTATTTATGAAAATTATTAACCTATCCTGGAGGATATGTGATTAGGTTAATTACTTTTCAATACGAGACTTTAGAAGCAACTGATGTTGTTTAGAGATAAATGTTACGATTTAACTTGAGAGACTATGTGACTAAATCCTTCAAATATTTGGGTTTCAATCTTAGTTTGGTTTACTTTGAAGAATTTTTTTTGGACAAATTTATTATATAATGGTCCTCGTTGAACTTTGGGTTTTGTTGGACAAATTTTGGAGATTAAGAATGGATTTTCTTTTTATAAAGGGTTATCCTTATCTGGATTATCTGATCTTGTACTAACCTTTTTGGTTTTGGTTTTGGTTAAAGTCTAAAGACATGGGAAGTATATAGTTCTCTTTTGTGGATTAGGTGACTCTCTAGAAGTTGATTATAGTACTCTTAATGCGAACAAGTCTCCCTAAATACTCGTCTTTTGGAAAAAAATATGAGTTTGATTAAGGAATCTAGTAAAAGTTGAAAGTCAACATGATAAGTGATTATGTTTCCTTATTAATAAATTCCTCAATAAAAATTAACTTAAAACAAAAATGTTGTCTATTAACTTTTCCTAGTGGGGAATCGAATACCGTTTAACCCATCAGAAGTTTGCGATTTTCTTATGGTTAACTTTCTCCTAGACATGTTTACTATCACTCTCCCTCAAGAACATGACCCTTTTCTTTTTCTTCCATGTCCATGTTTTTCTACATGGAATCCTAGTATGGGTTAACTCGGGTGACATCTATACTTATCTTCCTTTATTTTAAAGTGATTGTTTTACCGACTCTTGTTCTGATGTGGGACTTTCAAGGATGTTTCCAAGCTCAATTTTAAAAATTGCGAGTACGCAATTCCCAAAAGGGGGGAAGTATGTAACACCCCAGGTAAATAAATAATATAAAATTTTCATATATATCCATATTTGTGAATAAAAAATATTAATATGACTTTAAAGGTGATGCTATGCTCGATGGCGTACCCAACACGTAACAATGAGTTTCTTGGGAATCTTACGTTGCACTCTAATAATAAAATAATATTATTTTAAATGATAGTTAACATGTAGCCGTTGTATTAGTGGGAATGGATAAAAATAACTAAAATATGATTATATATGTTTTTAAATGTTTTTACATTTATCCAATAAAAGATAAAGGCTTAAAATACAGAAAGAATTCAATTTTAGGCGTATATGACCTAGTTTTCACTAAAGGTTCACTTATCGCCTTTTGATGGCGAACCATCATTAAATATAGTTTTTTTCACTCTTATACATTCTATTGGACCAAATAAAACTCTTATTAAGAATTGGGACATCAAAATTTACTTTGTGTAAATTTTTGGTATCTTTCCGATAAAAGTTCATTTTTTAATGATTAGTGTAAAATGTTGTATTCTAATTCAAAACCTCTTTTTAATCTAATTTATTTCTATGATTAGATTATCTTTTGAATTGGTTTTCAAGTGAAATTAGAATATATTTTTACCATTAAATCCAATAGTGGTCGTTGGAATTAATTTCACTTTGAAATCAGACTTAAACTAGTGTCAATCTTTTGATACTTATTGTTTCATAAAAACACGCTATTTGCTCTGACATCGGGAATTAATTATTAAATTAATTAATGCGACTTATATGTTTTGAATTTTGTAAAATAGACTTCATTTTTGAATTCGGAATATCAAATATATCTTAGGGTGAATTTTTTGTATTTTTGTGAAAAACTTCAATTTTTGATGAATAGTGAAACCACTAAGTGGTACTTATAAAAACAGATTTTTCCATTTAAATGAAATTTTTCCATCGTTGTGTTTTGAATTTAAAAAATCCAACATACATGGTTGTCATTTAGAAGTAAAATGTGGTTCAATGGGATAAAAACAATTTTTTGGTGAATAGTAACTTATTAAGTTTTTAATCGCGATTAGAGGTAATTAGTGTAGTTTATGGTAAGAATAATGTTTTAATAAAACGAAATGACCTAGAAACATGTCCTACCCTCATTGGATGTGTCATGGCCGACTAGGAAAATCCGTGGGTCAACTTGGGGACCCCATGGAGCCACTTTGGTTGGAAAATGACATAAATATCTTTTTATTTAATGTTAAAGTAAAAATGACACAAACATGAGATGTTTTACTAAAACAATTTTTACATGGGGTTATAAAAGTCATATTTTTAACTATAAGTATTCATTGGAAAGATAAAAAGATTTCCTAAATCATTGTATTTTTTTTTATAATTTTTAGAAATTATATAAATTAAAGTATTTATGACATCATGATGATGCAGTGATGACCTCATTATTTAACAATTTAAATAAAATGGAAAGATAATGTAATATCTAAGACCAACACATGTCCAAAACATAATTTTATGAGTGGTTTTCGAACCCTTATCACCTTATCCTTGAAATACCTCAATTTGGGACCTTTAAAATCCGAAACTCTCTTGAAAATAAAGTAACATTTTGTAACTTTACAAGAGTGCCCCTCCTCTCCTCTTATAAAAAGCCCCCACCTCTACCCCCTTACCCACACTCCCAAAGCCTTTTCCTCTGCCAAAACCTGCCCATTTTGTCTCTCCACTTCCCTCTATTACTTATTGAAGCCTCACTTTGGGCAGAAGTCTTCCCAAGGAAGCCTTTGAGCTCAAACCAAAGGGAGTTACCCGATTTTAAGGTAATGTCTTCACTTGTGTCCTTTTGTTTTATTTTGCTTCTACAACCCCCTATACTCTTTTTATTCATTTATTTTGTAACAAATACAGTATCTTAAATATACTAGGATGTTGTTATAAGAAGGATTCGAGCTACACTTACACACACCTACATCTAATGGTTAAAAAACATATTGTTTCCGTGGATGGCGAATTTCTGCCTCCCAAAACGATGATTGTTCAACATTCTTCTAACACCTTCAAAGGTGGCCATTAAGATGAAACAATATTTATATATGATATCTAATATGTTTATGTTTTAATTAAGCTTCTTTATTTTTCATTTATGGCGTACCTTTATGGTTTCCATTATGGGTAATCATGATATCTTCATTTAAGGAAGTGCGGACTACCGCCCCCTCAAAGTGATTTGATTCGTTAATACCATATGTGGTATGTATAAAGGATATATTTAATGATATTATATATATTTTACCATACTGGAATTAAAATAATATTATGTATCATTATGTTTTAATTCCATTAAATATGAAATAGAATTGGAAGTAGCGTTCATGCGTACGTACGACTTACCTTCTCCATGAACGGTACATTTCATTTCTTATCTCAAAATGTTATGTAATAATATAAGTACATATATATAATGTATATATATGTAATATATTACATCTAAATTATGGATATCATTCTGGAATTATAACATATATATTTATCTCTCATTTTTTTAATTACATTAATATGACAAAAAAATGAAAGTAGCGTTCATGCGTACGTACGGTCTACCGTCTCCATGAACGGTGATTTTCTTTTTTTTATCTCCAAATGATATGGAATAGTATAAAATGAATATTTACTGGATATATATGATATTTTAATCATTAATAATATTCTGGAAATTATTTACTTATAACTACATGGGAAATCTTTTTTCAAACAAGTTCATTTATGACTCATGTACCAAACATCGACAAAAACGTCTGATATGAACTAACATTATTAAACAATTATTATAACATTATAATATGTGATATGAACTGAATAATAATCTCTAAAGGAGGTACTTAGGAAATTATTAATTGACCAAAGTTTATTATTCAGGAATATAAGGAAATGAACAAGACAAGTTGGACTTGAGGTAAGGGATCCTACTCCTCTCTTTCTTTTTAAGTACACTCTTTTATGTCATTCCTTCTAAGCTCATCTTTCTTGTGATTGGGATGTTCTTTTATATTAATCTTACTGTAATTTTTATGTTCATATGATGATAGACCCTATTCTCTCTCATCAATCCATTTTGGAAGTTTTGAGTGGCGTCGTTAGGCTGCCGAATTTTCGTAAGAGCTCTAACCTCTCTCTTTCTCTTTATGTACTCTCCTTTATGTCACTTCTTTTAATCTCCTCTTTTTTATGATGGGGGATTTTCTTTTATATTCCTCTTGTTTTAAATTTTATTGTAATGTGATGAGATACCATATTTGATCTCATCATTCCATTTTTGGAAGTTTTAAGTGGCGTCGTTAGGCTGCCGAGTTTTCATAAGGGATTTTTCATCACTTTTAGTCCTGTGAGATTTATGCTACATTTGCCACAATTTCCATGAGTTGTGTATGTAATGACCATTATTTTACTCATTGTGTAATATAATTTCTTTTATGAGTATTTACATCAATATTGTATTTTCCTTGTTTCACGAGGTGTATGTTTCGAAAGATACCCATGTTGGTAAGGGAACCTTTCACCCTCCTATTTTTAAAGGACTTCTTTTGTTGGGTCTTTTAATTTACATATTTTTATGTGGGGATATGTTCTCATATATCCTTATTGATGTAAATTTTATGTCCAAGTGATGAGATACCCTTTTTTTGATGTGACGCCGTTAGGCTGTCAAGGGAACTTCTTAACCCAATTTTGATTTCTTTGGGTTCAACATGTAGTTATTGAATATGTCATCCTTTGAATATGTGTGAATGACCTTTGATTATTTTACACTTAATATCCACTTATATTTGGTGTATTCGTTTGTCACACATAATTATGTAATTGATTTATCCTTAAACCAATGATACCGTCTTTGTAAGGGACTTCATCTCAATCTCCTTTCATTGAGGCATATTATGTTTTATACACAACCTTCTTTTATACAGTGTATAAACCCCTTTGACTTTTACGTTTATTAAAAAGGAATCTTTTTTATACAAAGTGTTTATTAAACGACAAAAGGGAATTTTTTTGTCGTACGTATGCGGCGAGAATGAATTCTCCGCCGCCGTGACCATTATTTGAGCTTCGGCTTCCTCTACAAGCCATACCATCTTTTTAAAAGAAAAATAAATACCATGTTTTACTTTTCTTTTATTTTGGTATTGGAAATGGTTTTCATAATGTATTTATATCAATGTGTTGTATTGATATCTTGTTATTGAAATGTGGAAATGTTATGTTTCCTTTATGCATGTTTTATGTGATAAGATTATGTTATGGTTCTTGGGCATTGTTATGAAGACGGGTGGTTCCGTGATAAACTAAGGGTGGGTGAGCCCGATATAGCTCTCCAATGAATTGGGTAACGTGAAGGAGTGAAATGTTAAGGTTTCTCCGAAGAGATTTAGGGAATATACTGTGATGGGTATTCCAAAACGTAACCAAGAGGGTTACTCCCTATGTAAGAATGTTATGAATGCCTCAAGTTACCTTTTATGTCTTATGATTTCTATGTTTTATTCATGATTGATGAGGTATGTTAAAGTGCCTATGTTTTATGGGTAAATTATGATTTCATTCTTATGTATATATGAACTCATGTTTCCTTTAAATATTTTTTATAACCCTTACTGAGCTTTTTATGCTCATCCCAAGGTTTTGAAATGTTTTATACAGGTCAAGGGAAAGGTACATGATGTGATGATAGTGTCAAGGATGAGTCAAGAAAGAATCCATGTTTTATTTTAAATATGTTTCCGTTTATGGGAAGAATGAATAATGTCTTTTATGTAACCACTTTGTTTAAATGTGGAATGTAATGCAAGTTTCATGATCTAATTCTCTAAAACTCTAAACCTGAAAAGATCCTCAATGTGTAATCTTGTAATAACTCAAGATTAAGTAAGGTTTAAGGCTGGGGCCTTATAGATAAGAGTCAAACGATACTTATTTTTAATAGTGATGTTATTCAAAGCTCTATAATCAATAAAAAGTATCATGGAACCATCTTTCTTTTTAACGAACAAAATAGGAGCACCCCATGGTGAAGTGCTATGATGAATGAAGCATTTATCAAGAAAATTCTGCAACTGATTTTTCATTTCTATAAGTTCTATTTGTTCCATATGATATGGGGGTTTTGAAATTGGATTAGTATCAGGAAATAAGTCAATTGTGAATTCAACTTCTCAATCAGGTATGAAACTGGGTAACTCATCAGAAAAAACATCAAGGAATTCATTTACCACTGGAACATCATTAATATAAACAGTTCCCTTATTTTCAAAAATATGAGCAAGATAACTTTCATTTCCATATTTCAACATTTTTTCAGCTTCCTGATATGTTTTCAATTTTATGGGTTCAATATTATATGAAAACAGAAACTATTTTGGAAAAACAACTTATTTATCTCTACAATCAATCTCAACATGATAAACAGAAATCCAATCCATTCCCAAAAAACATCAAACTCAACTAAGGGAAAAATAAGAAGGTTTTTTGGTAAAGTCTTTCCATAGAACACAATATAAATATTCTTATAATTCCTCTTTTATATATTATTTCCCCATGTGTTTTAATAATAAGTTCTAGTGTTATTTTTTGAGGTGATATTTTTAATTGACCCGGAAATTTCTTAGAAATAGAAGAATGTGTAGACTCCATATCGAACAAAACATTAGAAAAATTTGAGTAAACAAACAAAGTACCTAATACGACTTCATTGGATAGCCAGCCATCTGCTGATGTAGTTTTAAAGGATCTCATTACACCTTTCTTCTTATAGTTTGGGTTCTTTTCATCATTTAGATATCTCTTTGGGAAAACATTTTCATAATGAACCATCTCAACAAATTTAAAACATTTAATAGTTTACTTATCAAGATTAGTATTAAGATCATTTTCATTACAATCTCAGGCCACATGTCCCAAATTTCCACATCTAAAACACTTCCCAGTTTTGGTAATACATTCCCCAGGGTTCTTCTTGCCACACTTGTCAAAATTTGGAAACTTGATTTTCTTACCATAATATTTATTTGGTTTATTATTACCCATCACTTTACATCGGGGCATCTTCTTATCCTTTTTTACAAAATTCACATGATTATCACAAAACTCTATCTCTACCCTCTTAGCACGTCGTACAAGTTTCTCATAACTTTTGAATTCACAGGAGCCCAATGCCCTTCAAAACCTTGTATTAAATCCTGTGTAAAAGTAGTTTCTTTAGCTATCAAGATCCAAAATAAGATTAGGAACATACCTCATCAGTTGGGTGAATTTCGCTTCATAAATAGCCATGAAATCATGTTCCTTTTGCTTCAATTCAATGAATTTCTTCTCCATCTTAAGTTGCACAACCTTAAGAAAATATTTTTTCAAGGAAAAAGCTTTTAAATTCATCCCACTCTAAACCATCAACGTCATCTCTATCCCTGGTATTCTTGACCATTGACCACCACTGATTGGATTCACCTTCAAAATGATAAATGGAAATACTTACCTTTTGATTATCTAAACATCCCATAACATCGAATATATTTTCAAGGGATTTAATCCATCCTTCAATCGCTACTGGGTAAGAAGATCCATTGAATGTAGGAGGGTGTTACCTTATAAAATGTTCCACTATTTTCATGTTCCATTGTGGTACCTTTGGTTTTTCTATTTATTGGATTCCCCCACCCTTTATTGTTTGCATTAGATGATCCATTACTATAAAAAACTGCTTGGTTCCAATCTGGACCATCCCAGGATACAGATTCGGAAGGATATCATTATGTCGGTGCCTCTCTTCTTCAGCTTCCATGTTCCTTCTGCAGAAAACAATTATAAAATCATATCTTAGTAAAAGAAACATGGTAATATTTAAATGATATAACATTTAAAATTAATCATAGAGTAAAAATCATTAATGGTATTCTTTTAACATTATCCTAACCTTTAAAGTTATCTAAATCATCCTTTGATTCCATCTATAAGGACCCAACCTTATTACATTAAATAATCTTGAATTTAGTCAAGAAATAACTTCCTTTCACATTGGGGATATGTTAATGTTTAGAGATTTAGTGAACTTGGAAATAATACATTCATAACATTAAAAATTAATACAGAGTGGATACCATAAAAACAATATTCGTTTCTTCCAAAAATATAATACTTTTCAAATAAAACATGGTTTCTTTGATAATTATTCTAACATTTAACTTGGCTTCGTTATTTGTCTTAGACATCCTTATAACTTGTTAAAATCATTTAAAAACTTGGGGTGATCATAAAAATCTCAGTAAGGGATATAAAAATAAGGAAAGAACACATTAGTCCATGAATACTTGTAACGTATGAAATCATTTTTCAAAGACATACTTGTCACCCATATATACTTACATTGTGAAAGATGATATTTCCACAAGATTCCCACAAAACATTATAACATAAATAGAACTGTAAATGTATCATGGGGAATTTCTTGCATAATCTTGTAACTCACTCGACTACCTAATAATTTATAACCCTCACGACTACCTTACAATTTGTGTAACCACCACAGTTACACTTGGAGTGACCATACGACCGAACTTCAACTGACACAAAACCAATGAATTTAAGGGAGATATAGATCACACCTTTCACAAAAAATAATTCCCAAGAACTAGAAAATAATCATACTAAATTAATAATTTTATAAAAACATTTCTTTTGAATTTTGTAAAATAGAATTTTAAAAGAGAATTTTAAAAGAAAAACCCCTTATAAATATCATATAATTGAAAAGTTACCAAATAGAGTTGATGGAATATGTATATACACTGTAAATACACATAATTAATCATAATATAAACAAATTTCATCACAAAAACAATTTTAATACCACATAATTAATGAATTAGAAGGTTAACCCAAAGAATGGAAATCGGGTTAAGAATTCACTTACCTTGGGTTTGTATTTCATCAAACTTGTTTAAAACTCTTGTATAACTATTTAAAAAGTGTTATTAATATCTTAAAGACACATATAAATCTTTATAATAACTTATATTATCATTTCATAACATCATTTCTCCCTTTAATTATTAGTATTTTGTTCCTTGCATTGTTTTGGGTGCGTTCTTTACTTGATTTCCATGACCGGTTTATGATGGATATTCTTGTTGATAGGAATTGAAACTACAGAAATGGAATGAAATGGTATTTAAATACTTCTATAACAATAAATTATACCTTTTATTATTTTTAATTCTGTTATGAGGATGACTCATAAGTTACAACATGATTGATATTTGTTTAGGTCATTTTGGTTATTCTTCAATCATAAAGAACTCATTTGTTTTATAAATTAATAACATATCTCTAAAATGATCCTAGAACCTTATATAAGATATAATACATAAATGTTAATCTGGTTCAACCATATAAATGGTTTGATGACCGGTCTTGAATAAATTAAATGAAATTGGAATCACATCGTTCATAATGTCGGTAAATCGACACATCACATATTGTGTTTTTTATTTCTTGAATGTGTGGGAGAGGAGAAGAAGATTGATGAGGAATTTTACATAAAAACGAGAACATCAATAATATACAGTATTTTAGAGCATTCATTCTTATTGTATAATATGAGGGGAAGAGAGTATAATAAAAGAAAAGAAAATTAAAGGAAAATACATGGAAATGAAAGGTGATTCTTACCCCTTGATCTATTCTCCTTTAGATCCTCCTTAAGGACTTTGGTTTTGGACTTTTGATGAGAGAAGAATCTCTAGGATGTGGGGAATATCATTGGGAGGAATTTTGGGAAGAACATAGGTAAGGCTCAGGGCATGAGAGGTTTGGGAGGAAGAGGGGAATGAGGGTGGTATTTGTAGTGGAGGAGAGGTGGTATTTTTCATTATTTTAATGATTATTAATATATTTTTGCTCAAGAATATGAATAATCTTAATTAATCTGACCCCAAATATGAATAATGACATGTGGGTTTAAAATAAGTGGTCTTACAACACTTTTTATGTCATAAATAGTGTTTTATCTTAAAATTTGAATTACGACATTTTACCGTATTTCACTATTAATCAAAAATTCAAAAATTTCTGTAAAATCCCAAAAATTCACCCTAACCATTTTTTGACAAGTATAATTAAAAAAGGAACTCCATTTTTTGAAAATAATTTTCTAAAAATTATTAATTTAAGTTTTTAATAATATCATACTTCATTAAAAAATTAACAATTTTAATTCCATTACTACATTTATATCTCAATGAAAAATTAGCCAAGATGTCATTATCTTTATGTTTTAAGAAAATAAAATAATAATAACATTTAATATTCATTAGGGTCATATTAATATTCATATTACTATTCATAAGAGTTTGTTACTATTCAAAAAAAGTCAAGCTGGATCTATTAGACTCTAAATAACTTACTGAACACAATTGTAGATGACTGTTTTTTTTGAAATTCAAAACATAGAAACAACAAAATTTTGTTTAAATAAATGTTATAAATATTTACTTAAAAAATGTTTCATTCATTTCAATTTATATATTTTTTAAAATCTTGTGATGTTAGAAAGGTGGAAAGGGTATTTTCAATTTTCTAAAAAAAAAGTCCAAACAAAAAATCCCCAAAAGCGACATGAACCGTGGACTTAGAGATATATTTTTCTCCCTATTCTCTCCTCACCAGGTATCCCAATCCTCTTCCTTAGCCTCCCACCCCCTCACTCCCAACTATTCCGCTCCGCCACATCCCAACCTCTGTCTCTGGTAATGGTTTCCCCCCTCCCAGCCTCTGAATCCGCCTTCCATTCTCATGCTTCATTTTCCGCTATTGGCACCCAATATAATTCCCCACCTTTGTCCCATGATCATTCTTCTGCTCCCTTCCACTGACCTCCGTTTTCTCTTCCCCTGTTCACTCTCCAAACCTTATCAACTTCCTCCATCACTCTCCTCCTATCGATGACAAAATGTCCCCCGATTAACCCTCCAGATGATCCTATCTCCTTCCTGTAGTAATTGCATCTCCCCACTTGCATTGCACTCCACTTTCGATTTTCTGTCCCTTCTGACGATTGCTCCTAAATATCGTCATATTTTTATAGTTGAAATTCTTTAATTTAAAGGTGAATCCTAATCTCCAAATAAAATATCATCCTCGGTATAAATGGTTGTATTTATTACATACCCATTTTACTTTGATGCTTTTTAAACCACAACTTCCTTGGATGCCATCTTTTCTTAACTAATGTATTCTTCCCAAGAATTTTGATTTTTCTCTTGAATCATCTCTGAGGTTTGTGTAATACTTCTACAATCTAGAGGGTATACTCTTTATTTATCTCTTCATCATTGTTCACCGACTCCGTTACACTCAGAATTATATAAATCATGTCAGTAGTGTTAATGTTAGTACTTTATATTTTTTTTTGCATTTATAGGTTATATTCATGTAATATGGACTTTTAGTTTTATAAAGTTTTAGTTTACTCGACATGAATTTCTTTTTAACTTTCAATTAACCCTAAATTTCCTTTCATTAAAAACCAATGTTTCAGATCTTATAGTTTCTTCATTTGGTTCTTCAATGGATTTTATGTTCTCCGAGTTCATTAAACAACTATATCTGTAGTTCATTATTATATATTTTATTTCAAGGTAAACCTGTAATAGTATTTAAATTTAAGGTCACCCCTTAATGGTATTTTATTTCAATGTTACTTCAAAATAATATTTCTATTCGTCAACTATATCTATTGTATAATCTATATTTATTCTCGGTATAGCCATGTTCTACAGACATCTATGATACTGTGGTAATATTTAGTTTCCATCACCTCTATGAATTTCAGGTAAAATTATTTTCAATTATTAGCCTATTAAATATTCTTTAATAAAGTTTTATTTATTCATTTTCACTTTAATACACTCGGTTTAACAGACTTAAAGTTTCTATACTTGTATAATACAATTTTACTTTTGTGGCTATTTCAAGTTTTCCAAAATGTACTAGTGTTTAAAGCTAGCAAAAAATACATTATCCTTCAGTTCATTGCACTTTCAATCATATTCTGTTCTAGTTCGATGCACTTTCTGTGTAATTCGTTGGCTTCTTAGTTTACAGTAGTATCAAGATAACCAAAATGCACTATTTTTTATATGCATTCTATATGGAATAGGCATATCATAAATATACAATTTCTATATAACTTGAATTAATTTGAAAGATATTACTCCAAATATATAATAATTGTTCCTTTTATTGTTTTCAAACATACATTAACAGTTCATTTATATTATAATTTATTTATCTCTCTTTGAATAATTTTTTGTTTGAGGTTTTCAACTATTCAGTTGCGGATCTCTCTTCCTCTATTTTGATGTAATTTTTGCAATTTATTATGACAATTGCAATGTATATGCTTGGTATTTGATATTTATGGTGGTTTACACTGGTGCTATCTATTTTGAATATATATTTTTAATATATACATATATTATGATATATATTTTAAAATTTGAGGAAGAAGCCTCAGTTTCTTCAGGAAAAGGGGGTACATTACCAAAAAATCCAGGCTCTATACAATGCAAGATATTCGCAGTGAGAATTGAAATAGAGGCCTTGTCGAGATCCACAAGGGCATCTACCTTTGAATACATTTATTCTGAATATATATTCAGATACATACACACACACACACACACACATATATGTATTCTAAATAAATATATACTTTTAGTTTTGATATTAATTTATGATACTACTTTAAATGAAATTTCCACATTTGTTCTTAAAAGTTGATATTTCTTGCACATATACCTAATGTTTTATCTATCTACATTTTTTTAATTCTTAGAAGCATATTGATTTAAACATAATAATTTCCTAAAATACTAATATTATTATTCCTTTTTTAATATATAGTTATTTATTTCATTTTTGGTAGCTACTGAAACATCAATTATGTACACACATACGTCCTTTTTCAATATTAATATATGATTAAACAATTTTTATACAATGATTTGTTGTCATGGAATGTTAAAATTATCACTAAATATACAATATAAAATGATGTTGATTGGGTTTTCTCGTTATCTTTGTTATTTTCTCATCATAGTTTTGAAATCACAGAGAGAAAACTCTGTTCTCTCTAGTGTGGTGCGGACCAGCGCCACACCACTTATAGTGGAAAGATCATGGGTGGAACACAATCGCTCCGCCTCCACCATGATCCTGACTGTTGTAGTTATGATGTGATCCGGACAGGAGTGACCATGCCCTGTTTTGGTTCCACAAAATGTTTTTCCCCCATAATTTGTCAAATCCCCCTCGCCTTAGCCTAACACACCCCCTTTCCCCGTTCTCTTATAGCCATGATGCCTTCAGTGATGCCACACTTTTTATTTTTAGGTTCCCCTTCTTCCTCCACACTATAGCAGACTTCTCCATTCTTCACTTCTCTTCCATCCATCTGTGCTTAGTATCTTTTTTACTATGCAACATTACAATGATGTCAACAACTAATAAAAACAGTGACATAATGTAAACAAATTGTTTGTAATATCTTGATTTTTACAATAACTGAAACCATCACTAAATACAATTAATTTAAAATGCATGTTTGATTCAGGATTCAATGTAAGGTAAATAGCAAAGTGTCTAAATTCATTCATAAATGGCATTGCATATTTTAAATTTTTTAAAACAGTGTAAATTGAATGTTTGAAAAACTTTGGGTGGAAATTATGGATTATTCACCATAAGGTTAAAGATGAGTGAAATTTATTATAAATAATTAAATAAAATTAAATATTTAGCACATAAATTAAATAATATCTAATTCCCATTTTTCATAGAACTTATATCATGTATAGGGTAAACCTCTCATTCTGGACCAAACAGTGGTCTTGGATTTCTCAAACGATGCAATATTTGAGGGATATTAATTATTTATTATTTAAAAAATAGATTAAATAATATATTTAAAATTAAAATCTTTTTATCGCTTGTGATGTTTCCAAAAAGCTGACGCCCATAAAATTTATACCCACTTAGGTTAAACTCCCAATTATGAACCTAACTGTGGTCTCAGATTTTTCACATGACACACCATTAGTGAGATATTTATTATTTAATAGTTAAAAAATGGATTAAAAATTAATTAAATATGAAAATGATACTTTTGTCAAGAGATACATCCAAACGTCCGATATTTACAAATATTGTACCCCATGTAGGGTAAACACCGCGTCCCGCACCTATCGGTGGTCTTAGATTTATCATATGATGCACCGTTTGATAGGTATTTAATAATTTTAAATAAAATAATATATTAAATGTTATCTAATAACCTTATCTCATGGGAGAGACATCCAAATGTTCGATGACTTCGAATGTTATACTCATAAGATAAAGACAACATTTCAAATGTAACTATGGTATCATATTTCTTATACAATGCACCATTTTAGAGTTACTCAATTATTTTGAATAAATAATGCGTGCTTAAAATAATATATTTAATATTCTTATTTAGTATTCATCGAGATTGTGTGGGCCTCAAAATTTTGCACGAACTCAATTTCTGACCCAAAAAATATTCTATTGAATATTTTAAAGTGTTTACCGGGATTTTTACCTTATGCAAACCTTTAACACATTAGTAAATTATTTCACCCATAATTCATTATTTCACACATAAGGTATTAATAATTTATCACAAGAGGGGTTTTATTATCACCATAAAAATCAGAATATTACAATTCTAACCCTCTATCGACTTCTCGTCCTAGAGAAGCCTCTCTAGCGGTCTTGATCAATCAACTTAGACGACCAATATCAAACTTCAAACTCACATTTTCACATCTCATCCTCGATCTGTCAACTAAAACGAGACTAAAAGTATCATTTTCCCTAGATTTGTTTCTCACTTCGATTTATAATCCACACAAGACACTCATTATAAAATTCAAGAGGTTCCAAATCAACGTATTTGGAATCTTTATATGAAAAAGATCAGGCATGTACCTCTGAAGCTGAGAAACTTGGCACCCATCATGCATTCCTCGATAACATATTGGGTGATCCAGATGATATATTACTGCCCATATCCTCCGAGGGAGTCTCTCATCAGTCACTCACTAAAATAATCACTAAACATCACTCTCTCATATATTAGGGTTTTATGTCATCGTTCAATGATGTATTAGAGAAAGGTATGCTAGGGAATCATAACTATTTCATTAAGTTAAATCCATACATGACTCAAAGATATAAGGAAAAAATCAGTATTAAAATAAGTCTGAAGATTAATGATGTGATCTAGTCCATACCTCGCACAATAAAAAGTTCTTTATCATAATTTTTTAGTGCTAGATCCATAGCATAGACATGGTTTTCCTTAGCTATATGATCATATTTGTGACATTCCTAAGTCATCGTCATTAGTGGAGTCTATATCCTTTGCTATGTTTCTCCACTCCCAGCCTTTCCTAACCTCCTAGAACTCCACTAGGAATCCTTTGATAAAAAAAATCAAAGATAGAAAAGCCTTTCCATATAGGAGGTTGTCCACTATTGGCTTCTTGTATGTGCTGCTATTATCCCCTCATAGCCCACAATTGTAGCACCTATCTAAAGAAGTTCTATTCTGACCTGATTGTCTATCTCTCTGCTACTCCTGGTCTGCATTTCTCTTCCTGCCATATAAAGGGAATTATATAGTAGTAAGGGATAACTCAATCTCCGACCTAATGTTAGTCAAAAGTTAGTATGTTTCCCTATCCTCTTCTAGCCCCTTCTCAATGGTCAGAGCCATGCAAATCACCTGAGAGTATTTCATGAGGTCAACCATAAATCTATGCTCCATTCGTATACCTATATCTAAATTTTAATATTTTTTTTCTTTATTTCAAGCTAACAAATGAGAAAAGTGAAGCAACTCCGTAAAATATGTGGAGTAAGCAGATACAATCATATAATCTTGTCCAAATTTCATGAACTCCTAGGAACAATCCATATTCATCATGTTAGGGAAGTAATGTTCTAGAAAAAACTCTTTGAAGGCCATCCAATTAAGACAATCACATCTCCCATATTTATTCATTACAGTCTACCATTTCATGCCGGGTCCATGGGACATAAAGGTTTACATAATTACTCACCTTTATCCATGGTCTAGACTGGCTTGAAAATACTCTTGATATAGTCAAGACAATCCTATGCATCATGTGGGCCACTAATACCCTGGAATTTCAGAGGATGTTGAAGATGGAAATCCAAATAATGGTTAATAATAGTCTTCTGAAAAGACCCACCCTAGATAGGAACCAATCAAAATATTCCCAATTGAATAGGATATGTGGCATGGATTACTTGCTGATACATGATCATGCTAGGGTATATCCCCCTGTGCTAAATGAGGTGACATAAGAGAATCCTAGGTTTCCACAACTGGTGGTTCCATCAATCTCTAGGGTGATATCTCTCCAAAAAAAGGAGAATTAGGAACACAGCATGTTCTAATACTCTATGGGATAAAATGAGGTTTTCCTAAGAGTCTACCCTTAACCCAAGGTATACCTCTCCTAACACTAACTCATGTTTCCATCCCCGTATGTATATATATACTAATAAAATAGCATTATTTTTTCATCTAATTAATGCAAAAAAAAAAGATATATCATGCAACATGAAAAAAAGATATATCATAGAGAGAAACTATCCCAAACATATATCATAAATCAAGGCATTTAATTAATGGACTACTATGCATCACAACAACATGTATATATAAGGCATGTGAAACTAGTCATAAAGAATCAATATATTCAAAATCTCATTAATCACATATAACATCATGTGCGTCACCCAAGGTGAATCAATAGTAACAATAAAACATAAATTTCCCACTTTATAGAAACTCAGAGGTCCACAATTCAATGATGTCCAGACACTATTATAGTTTCCCTGCCAGAGTCCAAATTTTTCTATCTCTTGTCTAATTTGTCACAACCCAACATATGAGAAGAAAAAAGTTAGTCGGTCCTGATGCTCTAATACCATTTTGTAACATCCTGACCCAAACCACAGGTTCTGAGTCGGAATGCTACATGACCTCATGCATGCCTCCCCATACGCAAGAGGTTTCTAACCAACAATGAGGGTCTCAGGTGAAACCTTGGGGAGACTGTACCCTCTGTATCATGTCGTAAAATCAATAATAATGAATAATACATATAATAAAAAATTAGAGTAAATGTGGAAACAAAATAATGACATACATATAAGATATCCCAAAGTGGTACGCCAGTCTCGAGTATAAATTAGTAGAAAAATACATGATAAAAGTAAATAAACAACTATCTGTGGGGTACTCTAGTGTCTATCCCAGTCCACTCTATCTTCATGATCCACTATGTGTCATAGAACCCTTTACCTTCATTGGATCTATTGTCATAAAAATCTACAATCGTACCGAAATCCCTGAGTAGGGTGTGATTATAAGACTCAGTAGGACACCACTAATGCATTCTAAACCTGATGCGATCAAAATATAAGTTTATTCCATAATAAATAATGAAAATTAAACACACATTACAAAATCAAGTGATTATTCATTAACCAACCTACCACAACCCCCGACTGTACCTATTTCAGCTCTATGTCGGATGGATAACCAAGGTGTCAGATAAATCAATAATTATGCACTAGGATAATTAATCATGTTTCTTAGCATCATCGTGTGACACAGTATCAATGCTCCGCAAAAAGATATGTATTATGTGTGTGAAAGGGAAATGAGAGTTAATCAACTTCCTTTAAATTTTGTGATGACATACTGAAGAATGAGATCAAATCAGCGTCCTTTAGTTATTGAATCACATTGTCGAGTAACATACCCGGGACCAAGAGCTGATCAAAATCCCCTCTTCGTTGAGTGAATATCAATTCATCATTATGTGACTTTATCATATATTATACTCTCATCTTCTATCATGCACATCCCTCCAAAGGATAACACAAGCCACAGTGGTCCACTACATTAAATTCACTAGGCATTGTCATTTGGAAACCTCATGCATCAGACCCTCACTATTCATGCGCATCCCTCTTCCAAAGGATAACAAAAGTTGACAGTTCATCTATCTTGGATCCAAGAAAAAAACCACAAGGTATACATGGCATGACATGATATATGTATATGCAATAATAACAGATCATCATGAGTAAAGTAACACACATTTTACACATAATCACACAGTAATGTAGAGTTTCTAGAGCTACACCCATATCACAATGCATTCACTATCTATCATGGTCATTAAGAATGTATGTGCATAATGATATTAATGAAAATCATTTTTATGAAAGGTCAATATGTTAAAGAACTCCCTACCTCACTATTTCTCAAGTCGATGCCTAGGTTTTCAAAGGTTGTCGTTACCCGAAGCACACTCGCACCTAACTGTAAGACGATTGAATCCCAACGTATCCTTAAACCATCCACGATTCAACATTATTTAGAGTTATCACTATCATTTATAATTAAAAATATTTAATTAAATATGAAAAAAATGCCTCACCATCTTTGAAAAGAATATTAGGAATAATATTTTACTCACCGAGATGAATCCAATGAAACCAATGGTGCGTCAATCCGATCAATATCAAAGATGATATTGAAGAGAAAAATTTAGAGTAATAAAATAAAATAGGAGAGAGAGATAGAGAGTAAGGGTGGGTAGTGGTGTAAAGAAAATAATGGGATTCCTACCCATGAAATGAGCACCACCCTAGATCCAATTTATAATACTTTTTTATCACTCAATTCAGTAACGTTTATTAATTGCATCGCCTATTTATTAATTTCTCATACTAATTTCATTCACCAACCCATAATAAAATTTGGAGTTTCGTGAACATGTACCAAAAGACCAAATTAAATATAAAAAGTGGTCTGGAAATAGCCGCCTCAATTTTAGGGTCATGCTGCCGCTGACGGTGTGTCAATCCGACACCGTACAAAGAAGTTACAGCCAAAAAGAGATTTTGACAATATCAAAAACAAAAATTATAATTTAATATTATTATTAATATACTAATATATATATATATATATATATATATATTAAAACACTATCCAAGCCAAAATTGACTCTCCTTATGCACTACACCCATTTACGGTGTCAGATTGACACGTCATCAGCAATAGAGTGACCCTAAAATTGAGGCGGTCATTTCAAGACCAGTGTTTAATATTTAATTCGGTCTCAGGGTTCAAGTCCAAGAAACACACAATTTGATTATGGTTGGTCTCTCCATGTTCACTACACCCATTTATAGTTTAATTTATGTATTATCATCACTTTTTATTTTTTATGATATTAAATAAATTAAATTTTAAATGGGTTTAGCACACAAGGAGAGCCCAATGTTGATTGGATATTGTTTTAAATGTATATATATATATATATTATTAAATTATTTTCATTATTATTATTATTTTGAAAATATTTTTTCCACTGTAAATTCTTTGTACGGTGTCAGATTAACACGTCATCTGCAACAACATGATCCTAAAATTGAGGCGGCCATTTCAAGGCTAGTGTTTAATATTTAATTCGGTATCATGGTATAAGTCCATGACATTACTAATGTGATGATGGTTTGACCTATGAAATTAATAGGAGAATGTAATAAATAGATGATGCAATTAATAAATGTTACTAAATTTATTGATCAAAAAGTATTTTAAATTGGATCAGGGGCAGTGCTCCTGGGTTGGAATCCCATTATTTTTTCTCATTCCACTTACCTCTCTATTACTCTCTCTTATTCTATTTTATTCTTATAAATTTCTCTCCTCAATATTTCTTTGATATTGATCAGATTGACACATTAATATCATCACTTTTCATTTATTATGATATTAAATAAATTAAATTGTAAATGTGTGTAGTGCACAAGGAGATCCCAATGTGTCTTGAAAAGTGTTTTAAAAGTATATATATATATATATTAATATATTATTAATATTATTAAATTATTATTATAATTATTATTATTTTCAACATATTTTTTCTGCTATAACTTATTTGTACGGTGTTGGATTGACACGTCATCAGCAACATCATGATCAAAAAATTATGGCGGTAAATTCAAGACTAGTATTTAATATTTAATTTGGTCACATGGTATAAGTCCTTGAAACATCTAATTTGATGATGGTTTTATGCATGAAATTAATTGGAGATATTATTATATAGGTGATGAAATTAATAAATGTTACAAAATTTATTGATCAAAAAGGTTTTTAAATTGGATCTGGGGTGGTGCTTGTGGTTAGAAATCCCATTATTTTTTTCACACCATTCCCCTATAGTACTCTCTCTCCTATTCTATTTTATTCTTAAAGATTTCTCTCCTAAATATCTATTGAAAGTGGGTGACCTAGACCCAAATTATTTGGTACATTAATTACCACTACATGTATGCAATTTATTTTATATGCATGTGTGTACCTTTCGATAATAGTGTAGATACTTAGGCATCCTTTTTTTATAGAAATTTGCTTATATTACATGTCGTATAAAAGGGTTATAGAAGATCCTAGGATATAATGAGAACCCATAGATTCCATGATAGTAATATTAATGTTACTTCTTATGGTCCAGTTACATCATTCTGAAAGGAAACAGATGATGTGTGACTATCAAGTGTTGGGCTTATACGCATTGGGAATTATTCTCACGAAGTTCACACTTGATGATCTCTATTTATTGGGATCATGAGGGAATAACCACATTATAGGAATACTACATGTTTTAGGTGTCATTGGTCAGTCCTATCTATAGAAATGAGTAATGGTCTCTAGACTTGATATCATTATCAATGTATGTTCTTTAATTGCGTATATTGATGCATGACAAAAACCATGGCGATAAAGTCACGGTGAGGTAGTTTGTGTTGGGTATGTTATTAGTGAAATGACATTGATTGGATGATCAAGATTGGAATTTTGGCTTTCGAGTTGAGGAAGATATATCTCAGGCCTGGTTGAATAGGATGGTTGCACATTCATTAAATCCATGTCCATGGTAGTTGAAGGTATGACCAACCGAACATATCCACAAATAAAAATAAAGAAAGATCAAGGATGATGACAACGGTGTTCATTATGATTTATTGAGATATCGATGATGAAGAGATTATATTACACAGACCATGTAATTAGTAACTTAGTTGTTACTTTGACTTTACCTTCTCTCTATAGGGGCCACGATGAGTTTCTTGACCCCGCTCTTGGTCGGTGGATATTATTCAATACTATTGAGATAAGGGCCTAGAAGGTCACACACTAGAGCGCTTTGAGAATCTTCCCTATTCCATGGAATAGGAATATAAAAATTGGTGGGGCTCACCAAGGGATCCGAGTATTAACCATGTTCTATGGATCACCAAGTAATAAATAAATTTTTGTAATTACTCATGTTTGGAATTTTTTTGAATTTATTCAAAACATGTATTTACAAGTGGTTAAGTAAATATAAAGATAAAATATTATTCAAACTAATTTAAATATCTAGGGTTCGTTTAATATTTTCTGGAGAAGTGAGTCGAGTTATAGACTCATGGTAGTCATGCAATATATATTTAATATGTATTGCAGTTAGTGATAAAATTATAAATATTATTTATGGTATAATATAATTTTACATAAATAAACATTTATAAAACTTATACTACGAATATCTATTACACGGGGGCTAGAAACACATATAGGGTATTCTAGATATTCTCTATATTAGTAAGAGAGAGTCTCCCCCCGTGTCACTATTCATGTCCTAGAATTGAGATCCTCTCTCTCCTAGAATCTAGAGAGATATTCTCTCATGAAAGGAAGAATATCAAGATCATCCTTATTGGATCGAAGTATCTTTCCTTGAGGTGATCATCGTTACATCGAAGAGCTCATTGGTGTACCAGGACAACACCCAGATTCCAACAAACGATGCGTGGGTAGATTCAAGAGGCGTGTGTGGACGATCTAGAGGACTTTGGCGTCAGAGACTTTGAGCAACCATCATCGGCATCCTATGACAGAATTTCAATCATCTGTTCCGAACAAGGTACATGTTCAATTTTATTTTGTTCTATGTCAAATCAACGCGTGGTCCTCAGACCGTATCAGGATAGTTCACTTGAGTCAACATTGTAACATCTCTCTGGTCATGCAAAAAATTTTAAACTCCTGGCTCATCGACTTCCACTGGCTATCCTGGTACCTAACAATATCTTCTTTGATATTGATCGGATTGACATGTTTTCGGTTCTGTTGGATTCGTCTCAATGAGTAGAAATTTATTTCTAAGATTGTTTTTGATGGCGGAGAGGTATATTGTTCATATTTAATTAAATATTTTTAATTACAAAAAATAATTATAATTCTAAATAATGTTGAAGTGGGGATGTTTTAAGGATTCATTGGCATGACATCGTCTTCCGGTTAAGTGCAAGCGTGGTTTGGGTGACGAAAACCATTGAAAACCTCGACATTGACTTGGACAACCGTGAGGTAGGAAGTCCATCAACCTTTTGGGATTGTTTATAAATTATTTCAATTAATATGATTATGCATACACATGTTTAATGACCATGTTAGATAGTTAATTCATTGGAGTATGTGTGTAGCCCCAAAAACTCTATATTACACTAGTTTCCATGAGTAATTTTAGTTATTTATTCAAAATACCATGTGATTAAGTGTACATTGTGTACTTCTTTACTCATGATAAGGTGTTATTATTGCATATATATATATATATATATATATATATATTCTTCCATGCCATGTATACCATGGGGTTTTGTTCTTTGAGCCAAGATAGGTGAACCGTCAACTTGCGTTATCCTTCGGAGGAGGGATGCACATGATTGAAGATGAGGGTCCGATGCAATGGGTAGGCACATGAAGATTCCTAGGGGATGACATGTAGTGGACCACCGTGACTTGTGTTATCCTTTGAAGGAGGTATGCACATGACTGATGACGGGATTTTAATACTTGAGGAAGGCACATGATAACGTCTTGGTTTTCCCTCAAAAAATATGGGATGCCGATTATCTCTCAGTCTCTAGTATGTCACTTGATGATGTGATTATATGACTAAAGGGCACTGATTAGCTCTCAGTCCTCGGTATGTCAACTCGACGATTATGGGAAGATGATTAGATCTCATTTTACTTACACAAATAGTGTACATATCTTCTTACAGAGCTTGGATACTGTGTCATATGATGAGGATGCGAAACATGATTCATTTTCCTAACGTCTAATCATTGATTCATTTGATAAGTTTATTATCCATCTGACATAGAGTCAAAGCAGGTATGACCAGGGGTTATGGAAGCTTGGTTAGCACAAAACCGCTCGGTTTTGGATTGTGTGTTTACTTCACATTTTTTATTATTGGATACACTTCTATTTTGAGCACATCAGGGTTAGAACGCATTGGTGGTGTCATACTGAGTCTTGTACTCACACCCTACTTGGGAATTTTGGTGTGCTTGTATATTTGTGTGACTAGAGATTCGAAGAAGGGAAAGGTCCCTATGATTGATGGTTGAGAGGTGGAGCATGGAGATGGAGCGGACGGGGATAGACACTAGAGTACCTCACAAATAGTTGTTTATTTACTTTTATCTTTTATTTGTCTACTTCTTTATATGCTAGACAGAATTACCACATTGCGAGCTCTTATATGTATGTCATTATTATATTTCCACATTTACTCTGATTGTTTATTATTTTGTTTATTTATTACTATCGATCCTATGACATGAAACAAATGGTACAATCTCCCCAATGTTTCACTTGAAACCCACGCTAATGGTCGAAAACCTCTTGCGTATGAGGAGGCGCACATGAGTTCAGGTAGAATTCTGGCTTGGACCTGGTGGATTGAGTCAGGATATTACACTTTCATCGATATATTTTTCAGTGATTCAAAAATCTGTATTTTACATGTTATTTTTGTCAAGAATGTCTATTAAACCCTTCTTTCTACTATTTATGCCCTCTCTACAACTATACCTTCATTTTCTCAGCCATCTATTACACTAACTGATGCTATGTTGGTACTGTCTTTTCCAACATTGGTGAAGCCTTAAGAAAAAAAATTAGATATTACATGATAGTGAAATTATTTAATAGTCATGAACAATAAAAAGAAAGTCACATGTAATTTTTTTCATGATAGATACCAATGGTGATATTACTCAATCCAAATGACATCAAATGGGGATATTAAAAAATGTTCATATGTATTGGGAAACTCCTCAAGAAGTGAAAGTCATGCTTCTTGCAGCATCAGCGAAGAAAAACATTGACAAATCATCCTATATGAATGAGATTCATGACCTTGATGATGATGTGGAGGATGAACATGAAGAAATTCATGCCGATGAGAGTGAAAAAAATAAGTTAGGCATCAAGTATACCATCATGTCCTTTATGTGGTAAAAGAGTGAAAATTTTGCAAGGGACACTTTATGTAATGTTCATGGAAGATCCGACAACCACTTCAATAGTAGTCAAGGATGAAAAGAAAAAAAGAATTAAAAATTCATGCATAGAACACATGTGGTGTTTCAAATTTCATAACATGGATGTATAATATTATAAATCTACACGAGGCATGTCTTTAATTTTTTTTCATTTGATAAAACTATAACAGTTGAAGAAAAAAGACTGAAGTGTGGTATGATATTACATATAGATAAAGTGATTGGGAAATAGAAGGTCAGATCAAGACAATCTAGTGAATCAATCAAGAAATCAAAATGACCTACCTAGAGTACCTTCTCCCCACCAGTTCCAGAGCAAGATTTATTATCATTACAAATTCATGCATAAAACACAATTAAATATGAAAATATGTCTAACATACCATATAAATAAGAAGTATATAGAACTTCCAGGACATACTTAGTTGGTCTCAAGAGTATAAATGAGATTCTAAATTATGAATGCCTAGGATCCTCAATTGTGAATACATATATAAGGTACATTTTGATAAAATGTATATCCAAATAGTGAGATAATATGTTTATTAAAGTTAATGAATATTCATATTTTCTACAGGCATTTTTATTAATACTATATAAAGGGAAAACCGTGAGAATCACGATTTGGATTTATTAATCCCTGTATCATTTATACAAAAAAACTTACTTCTCGATAAGGAAGAAATTTAGAATAAAAGAGATGACATACTTGATGAGTTTGGGAAAACAATTATAGACGATATACTCTTTTTTATGCCTTTAATATAGAAGTAAAAATCTACAATCTAATCACATAAAATATTTATTTATTTTTTGAGTTAATTATTTGTCTTTTTCTAGGCAGCATTGGATGTAGATCATAGTTAATATGGATAAAAAATATTTATGTTTTGGATCTAATGAATGAATATTGAACAAACCGACCACACAAGATGTGCATTGTAAAATTTTAATACACTGAAACCAATATTTTATAGATAAAATTTGAATTATATGTTTTAACAATAATTTTTTTATGATAGAGTGGTTGATAAATATAGTCTTAATCATGGCATAAAGTAAGTGTGTAAACATAAGAATCCCCTGGATTACTATTAATGGAAGGAAATTAACATATATATTGAAATATTTAACAATCCATACATATTTCAAAAAAAAATTACTTATTTTTTTCAATGTTTCCTTATTGTTAGAAGAAAGAAAATTACAATAATTGTGGATACTGTTATTGAAATTTATGAGAGAGATCATAAACCATCAAAAGCCTCGCATCCCCAAATAGGTAATTTTTTAAGTTAATTAAAATTTAATTAAAAATATTTCTTAATCATTTGTTTGTATTTATTTTCTCAGTACTACCAAGATTGCCGATAACCTTCATACTCAAGAGAAGAAGTAAATTTGTTAAGAGATTATTAGGATGTGTACATGGTTTAATAATATTTTTTAACAACAAATTTAGGTGATTACCTGCTATGTTTGTGAACTAGTTTGGGCTATGAATTTAGAAATATATTTTGGTTGTGAAACATTAGTGTCATTATGCTTATATATTATTTATGTTATGTTTCTCAAGGAGATTTATAATTAAAAAAAATCAATTTTTTAGAATTTCTGGCCTGAAAACAATAAAATTTTCGGGAAATGGATGAGGCGGAGGAATAGGTGGTGTATTAGTTAGAGATCGAGGTGGAGGAGGAGGAAGATGCGGAGACCGAGGTGGAGGAGGAGATGAAGCGCTGGTCTGAAAACAATAAAATTATTGGGAAATAGAGAAGAATGGGGACCATACCAAGGTTTTGTTTGAGATAAATTGTTGAAAAGTGCTCATAACAATTTTAAGTTAAGATAAAATCCATTGTATAAGTTTTTCATATTTCTTGTCGACAAAATGGTTTTCCCCACTTGTTTAAGTGATTTTGTATAGGAATTTAAGATGAGGAACTTTTTTCAGAAACAAAAAACAGCACTTTTTTTTAAAATGATTATCATAGGCTACAATTTTTATTATCACATTTCAAGTACTATAAAAAATATTACTGAAGTGTGAAAGAAACCCCTCACCGAGAACAAATCAAATAACAAAAAGATACAATTTCTTGCCCATGGATTCTCTAAAAATAAAAGAAAGGGTATTAGTAGTGGATTCAATTATCACTAGAGAGTAATAAAACACAAATTCAATCATCAAAATAAGTATTTAATCTAGCTAATTTTTTTGAATTAATATGTGAAAAATCAACCAAGAAATCCAGAAGGTGTATGATAAAACTATTGGAAGACAACCTGTGTTGAGAGATCATGGTAATCAAGGAGGGCTTGTGTTAATGGAAACATGGAATAAAATGAAAATAAACCACTTATTGAATAAATCCCTGAAAATTAAAAATCATCCTAAAATGAAATCATGAAGCACAAAAATTCCAAACGAATACCCCTTTGAAAAATATGCTTGTAGCCTGATCCAAAACCTCAAAAAATTAATGAAATACAAAATTTTATTGACCGAATCATGAATATCCAGAAAATAACAATACAATGGTTTCACTTTTATGGGTGGTGGAATTATTTAGGCTTTTTGACCATCAATTAGATCCATGTTATAATATCAAAAAATCTTGTGAAGTCCAAACAAGTAACATTCATTATGTATGTTTTCATTCATTATGTAAAATGATCCATGTTCACAAGATCTTAACAAAAAAGTAGTCATATTTCTTAATAAAAAATACCTGATAATAGGGATATCCCCATTTTCATGAAAAAATAATGATGATGTTATGTTAGAGTTTATCATCACCAAGAATATTTAAAGGATATACTAATATATATCACAATCCAAGAATACTAAATGGATGAACTAGATTTAAGTTTCATTTGGATGCTATAAAGAGTTATACTAAAGTTTAATACTCTAAAAAATGGGTAAAATTTTTGTAATGTAGTTTATTGTCTTCTAAAAATAAATAATGTGCCACACTGATTTTTTCCATAAAAGGAGGTAAATGGTTTATAATGAGGTTTGTACTTTCTATGATGGTTAAACAATAATATAGACATTAATATGAACCCCAAAAACTCATATGTAAATATTTATTTTAGTTCAATCAATGAACAATAATAGATTTAATCTAATGGTTAATGTGTTTTAGGAATAAATGACTTTATCATCTAGGATTATTCACTCTTGTACTATGATCATGCACTTAATAAGGATGATTCACTCATGATGATGTAAATTTCTTTTTATTCTACATTTAGTTCAACATTATGGGTTATCAAACTAAAATATTGTTAGATGAACCAGAGTATTTAATGAACTATATGATAAAAGTACATGATAGAATCATCCACAACTCAAAGTAATACACAGTGTACTCGGTAAGACCCAAATTGTGTGGTTTTAGTTTAAAATTGTCATTTTATTAATGTATTGTTTCATATTTATGTTTAATTTATTTCTTTATAGTATTACTGACATAATAATTGTTTTCATATACAAGTGATTTCTTTTTCTCGAGTTGCGGTGGTTTGGTCAAAGATTCCCATGCTTGTGAGAGATTAGACTTTGACGCTACAACTAAGATAACAACAATAAGGAAATGAGTCAAGAATCTATAAAACAATAATGAATAGGTGAATTCCTACTACTTATTTAGTTTATTTTTTCACCACTTTATCTATTATTTTTCTTTTAATTTCTTTATCATTTTATCTAATAATTATTTTTTACGTAGATCTTTTGATAAGTCATATTTTTTCTTTAATCGTCTACAATACGCCAGAAAAGAGAGAACATGTTTCTTTTGGATAAGGAATTTTAGGTTGCATGAGGTTTCTTCTTCCATCAAAATAAAACATTTATTTATTTTCTAGCATGGTGAATATGGTTGAATGAAAAACAAAGATCACATACTAAATCAGTTTCTCTTCAATTCGATGCATGTCATGATCGGTATGACTCGAATTGCATGTTTTTAGTTTATAATTTATATTTTAGTTGAAAACACACATCACATGATCAAAATAGAGAAAACACATTAATAATTTTTTAATACATTATTAAAAAAATCCATAAGTCATTTTTGTTGTGTAGGTTTCACTCACACCCCAATCTGATGTATGATATGACCGATATTACTCAAAGTGTATGTTATCAGTTTAAAATTGATATTTTAGTTAAAATAGTGTCACTCACTGAAAACATTGAAAAGAACTTGGATTTTATTGATAATTAAAGGAAACTATTCATATTTCATTTGTGACATATATGAATTAGTCTCATGCCAAATTGACACACGATGTGACTGATATGACTCTAAGTGCATGTTTCCATTTTAAAATGAAATTTTAGTAAAAAACATAAGTAGAATACTCAAAACTATGAAAATACTTTAATATTGTTTTGATACTTTATAAAAATGATCTATATGTCATTTTGAAGGTGTAAGAATATGAATCACCTCAATCCAATGCATGGTGTGATTGGTATGACTCCAAGTGAATCTTTTTATTAAAATTTGACATTCATTTTAATAAAAAATCCAAATAACATACTCCAAACCTATAAAATGAATTCCTATTATTTTAATAATTTAATAAAATTATTCATAAGTCATTTTCCACATGTAGGAATCATCTTCACCTCAATATGATGCATGGTGTGACCAATATGACTCAAAGTGAATCTTTTTATTTAAAATTTACATTAATTTTAGTAAAAAAGAAAAATAACATACTCAAACACAAAAAAGACATTAAAATTATTTTGATAAATTATTAAAAATATATGTAAGCCATTTATGAAATTTATGAATTAGTCACACCTCAATCTGATACAGAATGCGTCTAGTATGATTCAAAGTTTCTTTTATTAGTTTAAAATTGACATTTTAGCCCAAAAAGTGTCACTCAATAAAAACTAAGTAAATACAATCATATTTTCTTGATAATTTAGCATAAAAATTAATAAGACATTTTTGACGTGTAAGAACCAGTCTAACATCAAACCGAGACAAGATGCGACCCATATGACTCAAAGCGCGTCTTTCGATTTTAAAATGACATTTTAGTAAAAAATAAAAGTGACATAGTAAAACTAATAAAATGAATTTATATTATTATTATACTTTATAAATATGACCCATAAGTCATTTGGGATATGTAGGAATCAGTTTCACCTCAATTTGATGCATGTTGTGACCGGTATGACTTCAAATGAGTTTTTTATTTAAAATTGACATTAATTTTAGTAAAAAAGATATTTGACATACTCAAAACCAAGAAAAAACAATCATATTGTTTAAATAATTTATAAAAACGATGCATAGGTCATTTTTGACATGTAGGAATTAGACTCATCTCAATCGGATACACGATGTGATAGATATGACTCAAAGTGTATGTTATCAGTTTAAAATTGGTATTTTAGTTCTAAAGGTGTCACTTACTAAAAATCAATAAAACACACTCAGATTGTCTTGATAATTTAGGTAAACAAATCATAATTAATTTTTGATGTGAAAGAATCAGTGTCACATCAAACCGACACACGATGTGTCCATTGTGACACAAAGTGTGTGTTTCCATTTTAAAATGATATCTTAGTAAAAAGAATGAGTGATATAATCAAAATAGAGAAAATTCATTCATATTTTTTGGATACTTTAGAAAAATGATCCATAAGTCATTTGGGAAATGTAGGAATTAGTCTCACCTCAATTCGACACATAGTGTGACCTATATGACTCCAAGTGAATCTTTTGAATATATAAGTGTCATTTTATTTTGAAATGTGCATCTCATCACTAAAACTAAGAAAACAAACCTTGATTAATTTATTATAATTCTATATGATATTACTTAATTAATTTCCTTATTATTTTTATCTTTTATTTATTTATCTAATTTTCACAAAGATAATTCTTGAAGATGAACAAGAAATGGTGTGACGCGAAAGAATCAACTTCAAATCAATCTGATACATAGTGTTTTTGGTAGGACTCAAAGTTTAGTTTAAAATTAACACTTTATTTTTAATGTATTTATTTATATTATTATTGACATAATATTTTTTTTTCTTATACATGTGTGTTGTGTTTCTCGAGCAGGGGCAATTTGTTCTTTTATATAGGTGCGTTCTTTTTCTCTATAATAGTGCATTTTTCTTGTATTTGTGTTGTAAATTTTATTTCATTTAAATTTTTTATTTGTACCTAGTTTTTTTAATATATGGTTCATTTTTTAGTTTTATAGTGTGCTGTTATAACACACAGTAGTATGCACCTTTATCAGTGCTAAATAAAAACACTGATAAATGGGGTCGTTTATCAACACTTCTAAAAGTGATAATAAAGGGGTCCTTTATTAGTGTTTTTATAATTGATAAAGGACCCCTTTATCAGTACTTTTCTCATGCAGATAAAATCCTCAAATTTTCAAACTCACTCCGATAGTCAGTTATTTTTTAACATCGATAAAGGATAATTATAGATCTATTAATGGCATGTTTTGTAGTTGTTTCTAAGGTGTGTGGAGGTGGTTCAATATGAAATCAAGATGATTCCAAACCAAGTGAGAGACAAGTAGAAAGGTGGAATGTTGTAACTCATTCCAAAACCAACACAATCAGTTATTCCCTAGGTCATATGTTGATTTATTATCCACTCAATAAATAAAATCTTAAAAAGATCTTATGATTATGTCATTTATTTATTTCTATCTTATACATTATTTATTTTATGGCTTCAAGACTACAATCACATAAATAAATTAATAAATATGTAAACACTTAATTTAAATAAATTGATTATGAAAAAATGTTTTATTGAACATACTTAATCACTTAAGTAAAATCCACTTAATAATAATAAATCAAGTAAAAGATAAATCAATAAAATCTTATATATAATAAAACAAAATCCCTCAAGTAAATATTAAGTTATTATGATTCTATGATTTTAATTAAGTTTAAACCATATTTAAAGTTTCGGTTCGACAAATGCCATGGGCACATTTAATTAGCGGAAAATCTAAACTAGGATAGTAGGTTGACTTAACCAAATTTATATTAAGGGAAGATGTTTTCTCAATAAAAATTTTGAGGCAAGTGTTAAGGAAATACCAGTACGAATTTACAGATTTGGGAATCCACTAAATGGATCAAGGATCTTCAAGCTCACAGTTGGAAAGGCCACCTATCTAAATACCTTATCATGATTTTCATGTCCAATGTCTAGATCATAAGGAATAGAAATATGGGTCATTGCAACTATAATATATTGTACAACGTTACATTCTATGTTCAATGATGATAGATATATACACTTGATAAAATAGTGTGATACGTAATAAAATTTAAATAATTCTTATGTCACACATAATTTGTAATCATGAAAAGTACTAATAATCATCAAATTTATAATTTTAAAATAAATTGAAAATAATTTATCCACATTATTCACACGATCAATATTAGAGAAATACCATATCCACACTCATAGTAACTTCTAGGAATGGTTTATATGCCTTCGGGTTGTGTTACGCCATGAACAAAAATCATTTGTGCCAGAATCCTTATTCCCTGATATGCCCACTATAGAGGTGAATGATGAAAATTTAACTATCTATGAAAACAATTGTACGAAGCAGTCAATGTTCAATGTTTAATGCTATCATCATTTTCTAGTGAGCTCATTAAGTTACACAAAAACATGGATTCTTATAGAATAATTGAGCATCTCCATGGTATTTACTATGAGAGAGAAAGATAGGAATGTTTTAAGATTTACAAGGCTATTTTTTAGAGAAATATTGTAGAAGGTTCTTCAGATGGGCTTCACCTATTCAAACTCATTAGCTACATTGAGCTCCTAGAGGATCTAGGGTTTAAAATACCTAATGTTCGAACTGCACAATGATATCATTATTACATTACTCCATCACATATTCTCTAGCTTTGTTGTAAATTTTAATATGAATAAAATTGGTAAGTATCTTCCAAATCTACTCACTCTTATTTTCCAATTAGATAAGGAGACAAAACATAAAAAATATTATATCATTATTGTGAATAAACAAAAATTCCAAGAGAATTTATCTAAGCCCAAAGATTATTCAAAATTACTTTAAAATAAGAGGAAGAGCATGTGGAAATCAAGGGAGAAGGATGCTATATATTTCTTATTTCCAAAGAAGATCTATTAGAAGAAAAACTTTACCCATCCAAAGAAACAAGGTGAAGCTTTAGGTGCATTTGTTTTTGGCTTAAATTTATCTATTTCTACAAATTGGGTATTAGATATAACTTTTGGTACTCACATATGTATTCAAATATAAGAATGATCGTGGGTTTTAAAGTTTGTTATTATATGTCATCCATTTTAAAAAACATTATTTTTATATCTAGAGTTGATAAAAATGGATTTATTGTAATGTTATGAGTTTTAAAAAAGAAACACTATTTCTAATAGTATTCATGATATGGTACATCGAGCTTTAAAAAACTAAAAAATATTATTATTTAAATGTTACTGTTATAACCTAGTCATTGGAATGACGGTAATGAACAATATTAAACAATCTATGACAATATGGCCTACACATATTTATATAATTATTCATTTTTTTCCAAATTTATTAGAAATCCAAATAAAATACAATTAAATATAAAGGATGTGTTTTTATGAAAACCTATTTGAATGAAAATAATTTTGTCCGGAAAGGAATATCACTATTTTTGTATTATATTAATGAAATATAAACTCAATTTTATGTTTAAAATTCATATTATATGTTTTCTATACAAGATATATGAACAATATTAATTTTATGCATAAAATAATTATTTTTCAAAAATGGTATTTTTACAGCCTCTTGACGGCGAACACATTTTAAATATAGTTTTTGACACTTTATTAAGTTTTATTTAAAAATATAAAATTTTCCTTTGGAATAAGGAAATCAAAATTCACTTTTATTGAAATTTTGATGTTTTTCTGCTAAAATTCATATTTTAATGAATAGTGAAAAACATTGCATTTTAAATCAAAACATTCTTTTCATCTAATTTTTTTATATTGATATATTGTACTTTTAAATTATTTTAAAGTGTAATTGGATTATTTTATTATCATTTAATCCAATTTTGGTCATTTTGGGTAATTTCATATTGAAATTTGATATAAACATATGTCAATCTTTTGATGGTTTTTACTTTTAAAAAACCAGTTTTCTCATTTTGAAAACAATATTTAATTTTAAATTAATTACTGAAACATATATGTTTTTAATTTTGAAAAATAGATTCCATATTTATAATAATAAGGTCTAGTTTATCTAAATAGGTCCTTTTTATTTTTTGGACATGACGAATAGTAACATTAGTAATTATTTTTATTTACCACGGTTTAAAGGTAAATAAGGTAAATAAGGGTAAAATTAGTATTATAATAATATAAAACCACCCAAAAACTTGTCCTAATCCTATTGGATGAGATATTTTAGACCAATACAACACTTGGGATGAGGATTTTTCCTTTAAAAGTCACTTGGGTGGGATTATGATACTTATAACTTTTAATTTAAAGTAAAGGAAAATATGTTATAAGCATATATCTTTTCGCTAAAACAATTTTAATATTCGACTATAAATAGTCATTAGAAACTAAATTTATTTCTTACATCATAGTATTTTATTTATTATTTTTATACATTAAATAATTAAATTTAATTATGTCATAATGATGATGTTGTGATTACTTTATTAATGAAGGAATCCAATACAAGATATTATAAATAGCAAAAGAAAAGTTATTTGGCATAATTTATGTAATAAATTATTTTTATAGGTAAATATCACATGTTATAAGACTATTAAACTCTTTTTTGAAATTTTCTATCTGTTTGGATTTTATTTGAATTCAATAAAATGAATAGTGAAAACATTGACATAATTGATGTTTTATAAAAATAGTAAAATTTTAAATTATTTAAAAATACTAAAAATATGTTACAATCACAAAGTGACTATGAAAAGGTCTAAAATTTATTTATCCAATTATAAGTAAAATTAATGGCCTCTTAATAATTAAAATGTTGTTACCACAATTTAAATTAAAAGAGAATTATTAAGGGTAATGCTAAAAGATAAGGTTTAAATTAAAATGTAAACATGTATAAAAATTATTGGATTATATTATTTCGAAGTATCCCCATATTATATTATAAATATCTCATGTTGAATCCTTTTTAATTTAAAAATTAATTTATATTAATTTAATAATTTAAGTGTTTCCATGGGTTCCCCTTCCCTCTCCTATAAAAAGGTAACCTATCTTCTCTAACACTTACACTTAAATAACCCTTCAGTTCAGACAATCCCTACCCAAACATCTTCCTATAATACCTCCCCTCATCATAGAATCCTCCCATAGAGAAGAAATACTCCCAAATAAGCCTTTTGGTATAAATCAAAATAAGTTACCTGATTAAGAGGTAACACCTTCTCTCATGTTTTTCAGTTTCATTCCCATTATACACTCCTTAAATTATTCTTATTCTATGATTATATAAAAAAAATTATCCTTAAAATACTAGGATTTTTTTATAATATGTTTTCTATATGAACTTACACACACCTCCATTTAATGGGTAAGAAACAACTATTTCTATATACAATGAACTATTGCCTCACGAAATGATGATTGTTATATTTTCGCCTACCACCTCTCATCGTGGACATTATAATAGAAATTATTTACTAAATATGATATATATTATATTTTTATTTTCTCTATGATTTTTTAAGTTTTATTTAAAACAAACCTTTATTATTTCCATGTTATTTAAATATGATAATTTTGTTGGAGGAAGTGTGGACTACTTCCCCCTCAAAGCCATATGACTCATTCTCACAATACATGGAACATATAAATGATAGTTTAATTAAACATATTAGAAATATATGAAATTAATATAATACTGGTATTATAATATACATTTATATCATTTAATTGTTATTCCTTAAATATGAAAAACAAATGAAAGTAGTGTTCATGCGTACGTACAACTTATCATCTCAATGAACATTGAATTTCCTTTCTTATCTTCAAATAATATGGATTATTTTAAATACATATATAATGGATATATATGATATTTAAATCATGAATAATATTCCTTATATGATGGACTTTTGACCACATGGTCAATTTACCTCAAAACAAGTTCATTTTTGACTCACGTACCGAATATCGACAAAATGTCCGATATGAACTCAAATAGTTTTGTAATTTTTATAACATCGTAATAAGTGATATAAAAGGAATAAAAAAAATTTAAAAAGGTTCTAAAGAAATTATAAATTAACCTAAGTTTATTATTCATAAAAATAAATTAGATATGAGACAATTCAGACTCATGGTAAGAGAAATCTTTACTCAATCTCCATTCATTGAGATAAATATCCACGTCATTGGTTTTCTTTTTCCATGAATATGTGTGAATGAACTATGATTTTTTTACACTGAATATCCACTTATATTGAGTGTATTTATATTTTTCCCACATAATTATATCATTGAGTTATCCTTAATCCAATGATACAATAATTCTTGGTACTTTATCTCAATCTCCTTTTATTGAGGCATATTTTGATGATTTCACCCTTATTATCCGATAAGGTGTATATAAAACCCTTTATGACACGTTAAATCATGAATTAATATATAATTATGATATTTAATGTTTTATTTTATCTTATTCCCTATTGATTTTTATTCAAGAGTTTCTCTAGTGGTAAGGGACTCTTTTAATAAAACAATAGCTTAAATGTTTTTAATATTTTTTCTTCTAAAACCTTCTATTTCATGTCCATTTTTTCAAAATGGTTTTCTAATGGAATATTTTTCTATGAAGAATTTTAATAAATGACAAAAGAAATTTTTATCAACATATTCGGTGGAAATGACTTCTCCGCCAATGTAACCGTTATTTGATTTTTGACTTCTTCTAAAAGCCTTAATGATTTAAAAGGAAGAGAAACCCCTTATTCCCTTTTTGGTGTTTTGGTATTGAATGTAACGTCTAGAATCCGGAAGCCACTCAACAGGTGCCCTGAACCCAGTTGGTCACATGTCATTAACTGTATTTCCCCAAATTCCAGAGGCTAACGACTAGAAGCAAGGGCCCATGTCTGATAGTGGGGAAACTATGCCCTCATTTGTCAAAGAGTAGTTCAACGGAAAATAAATATAACATACAACAACATAAGTAGTAACAATATACAACTGAAATGGAAAACTGAAGTAAAGAGAACCAACATTCATATACATAAAGATGCAAAATTTCACTAACTCTATGAAAATAGCCAGAACAGGATACACTGCAATACAATACAATACAACTCAAAATACAAGGTACAACCAAACAAAACAAAGCAGAGTGAATAGAACACAGCAGAATCACAAGCCTAAGCTTGGTCCCATGCTCTCCTACTCCTCTACTACAATCATGTACCTCTATAGAGACCCTTTCCTCTGTCGACACCTCCAGAAATATAGTCTGTTTGGGCCAAAGACATGACCCAAACAAGGTGTGAGAAATAAATCCCAGTAGGCACCCACCAAAGGCCCATTCCCCACTGTCAGTGAAAATGTGCAACATCAATGTGCAGTAGTAAATGCAATAAACATAGCAGTACTCAAAAGTAACTAACTCTACCAGTTATATTTTCATTTTAATATTAATTTATCCATACCAAGCCCATGCTTTAACTTGGAAAGTATAACATATGAAAATCACCATGGTGAATGAAAAAAGTAAACGTTGTCCGTTGACATGCAAAATCATTACCCTCAGGGCATTATAATCGAAACCCATAGGTGATTTCCCGCATGAAAAATGAATATTTCCCACAGGAATATGAGGTGTCTCCCACGGACATAGAGTCTTCTGCCCACGGGCATAAGAAGAGTTTCCCATAGGATAAACTAACACTGCCCTCATGATATACAAGTAACCGGGCCAAGCCCAACATATAAGAAAGAAATTATATATAATTCTTCTCAATTCAATTCAAATCATGATAAAATTCATGGTATACCCACATGTATCCTGGAAAAATGAAAAAACAGAGGAACGCACCCCTGAGGTGGTCCTGGATCAAAGCAGCGATCCCAAACAACATTTTTAATTTATCAAAATCCAATCTATGAAATTCTAGATAACTTTCAGCAAAGGACACATCCATACATCACCCCAGGCATGGGTTCATAGCACAACGGTACACAAATTCAACTCAGTAGTTGGAAATAAACACCAGACCACCTACCTCGATCATCTATGATCGGTATACGTGAACGACGCCTCTTGAATCATCCAAGAACAATGTAGATCTGGGATAAAGGTTAACTCATTCAAACTCAAATAACATTCCCTCAAGAATGTATTAGTAAGAAACACACAAAGAGAGGGAAGAAATCACCCACGTGGTTCAATCGATACCATTAGAGAAGGATTCATATTCTTGGTGTGCGGTTGGGAGATCTCCGAAGCTCCGAGCTCCTCTCTCGGCTCCAAAATGAACTCAAAGACTCCTCTGCCGAATGAGGACGTTACTTCCTGTTTTAATCAAAAAAAAAACAAACTCCATGGAGTGTACTCTCAAGTACACAGTGATTACTTTTCATTTTTTTTAAACTGTACCTCTGGTGGCTTCTTTCCACCGTTGCACTATTCATTCGTCGACATGAGTACACGACGTGTATTCCTGATTACATGGAATGTACTGTTTCTCTGCTAGTGACTGCCTACACCACCTTACTATTCACCTGCCGACTGATTACACGATGTGTAAATACCTAGTACACGATATGTAGTCTGTTTTTACACTCTTCTTCACCGAAAGGCCTACACGCCCTGTGTACTCATCTCACACGGCCAAATTACACGGCGTGTGGAAAAGTACACGGCGTGTACTCAAAAAATTTGGATTTTTTTTCCCATTTTCCTTATTCTCTCAAAAACACTTAAGGAAAAGGGAAAAGAAGAAAATCGTACCTCAAAAATAAGAACTGGATTCTTACAAACTTTCCCCTTTAAAAGAATCCATCCCCGAATTGCCCTTCCAAGGGTGGTGAAGATACAACTGTGAACAACTCTGGCCACTGAGCATGTACGTCGGTCTCCCGCTCCCATGTTTCATCCTTTACTCAGCCATGCTGCCATAGAACCCAAATGAGAGGAACTGACTATCCTTGAAGAAACTTCATGCTCTTATCAACAATACAAATTAGATGCTCCTCAAAGGATGCATTGACCTGAAGCTCAACCTCCTTGGGTTGAAAAACGTGAGACGAGTCTGAATGATAGTGACACAGCTGAGATACATGGAAGACATCATGCATGGCCCGATACCACTGTGGTAACTACAACTGGTAGGAAACCGACCCAAATCTCTCCAAAATCTCCAATGGACCCATATACCTCTGCGAAAGTTTACCCTGTCTCCTGATCTTCCTATGTACCAACCTCGATGAACCATGAAAGAAAACCTAATCCCCGACCACGAACTCCAAGGGTCATATGCGGCGATCATCAAAATATTTCTTACGAGACTGTACAGTATCCATCCGCTTCTGAATCAACTGGACCTGCTCAAAAGTCTCCTGCATGAGATGTGGTCCCATTAAAGTTGCCTCACCTGCCTCCATCTAGAACAAAGGTGATCGGCATGACCTACCATATAAAGTCTCATGAGGTGACATCTCAATATTTTCCTAAAAATTGTTATTGTTGGAAAACTCGACCAGGGGTATTTTCTTCTCCCAAGAGCCCCCAAAGTCTAGTATGCATACACGCAGCATGTCCTCGAGCACTTGTATCATACACTCTGACTGACCATCAGTCTGAGGGTGGTAAGCTTTGCTCAGAAGCACCTATATACCCAGTGCCCTCTGCAAAATCATCCAAAAACAAGACATAAATTGGGCATCCCTATCGGAAATGATAGAATGAGGGACCCCATGAAGACGTACTATCTCTCAGATATACAACTTTTTGAGCTCGTCAATAGATAAGGTCTCCTTGATTGGAAAAAAGTGAGCTACCTTCATAACTCTGTCAACAACAACCCACGCAACATCACTACCTCGAGGTGACCTCACAACCCATTCACGAATTCCATCGCAACATCATCCCATTTCCACTCTGGAATGGGTAACTGTTGTAACAGTCCGGTTGGCCTCTAATGCTCCGCCTTCACTTGATGACAAGTTGAAAATCTCGTAACAAAACCAGCTACTTCTCATTTCATACCTGGCCACCAATATTGACGTCTCAAGTCACATTACATTTTGGTAACTCTGAGATGCACTACCCAAGATGAAGAATAAAACTCTCGCATCAGCTCCTCATGTATATCCCTTGGAACCCACACTCGTCCATGGACACGCAGTACCTCATCATCACCTATCGTCCATCTAGGAAGAGGGTCCTCACTTGACACCGACTCCTGTAGAACTAGGCCTTTCGAATCTGATAGATGCCTCATCCTCACTCTATCTAGGAGGCTAGAAGTCATAGCTAAGGAAGAAAGATAGGTTTTCCCTTGACTATCGTGCACCTCCAAATGCATCTTCAAGAACAAAGCCATAAGTTTCCACTCACCATTGGTCTCCTGCACTGCCTGTGTCTGAGTCTTCCTACTCAATGCATTAGCTACTGCATTACCCTTACCAGGTGTAGGGAAAAGCTCAAAGTCAAAATACTGAAGGTATTCAACCCACCTTCACAGTCTTAGGTTGAAGTCACACTAAGTAAAGATGTATTTGAGACTTTTGTGGTCGATGAAAACCACAAAATTCTCTCCCAAGAGATAATGTCTCCAAAAGCGCAATGCATGAACAACTGCGGCCAACTTGAGGTCATGTGTCAGGTAATTACTCTCATGTGGCCTCAACTGCCGAGACCTGTACACAACAACTCGATCACCCGGTATCAACAATGCACCCAGCCCAACACTCGATGCATCACAGTAAACTATATGTCTCTTCCCTTTCTCTGGAAGTATTAGGATTGGTGCTGATGTCAACCTACCCTTCATCTCTTGAAAGGCTGTCTCACATACTTCTGCTCAAATGAACTTCACACTCTTCTTATTCAAACCCGTAAACGACGCTGCTAAGTGGGGGAAGTCCTGTATAAAACGCCTGTAGTAACCAGCCAGCCCCAAGAAACTTTTTATCTCAAACACGTTCTTTGGATGCTCCTAGGAAACTACTACTCTCACCTTTTCTAGGTTTGATGCAACTCCTAGCTCTGAGATAATATGACCCAGGAAGTGAATCTGGTCCATCCAAAAGTGGCACTTTGAGAGCTTATCAAATAACTGACGCTCTATTAGTGTACTCAATACGATCTCAAGAAGGGTAGCATGGTCGTGTCGAAGGTGTGATTATAATAAGATGTCATCCACGAAGACTACCACAAAAGAATCTAGATAAGGATAGAACACATGATTCATCAGAGCCATGAAAACTGCTCACGCATTCGTGAGTCCAAACGGCATAACCAAGTACTCGTATAGACAATATTTGCTGTGAAAAGCTGTAAGCGGTATGTCCAATGGTATAACGCATACCTATTGATATCCTGATCTCAAGTAAATCTTCGAGAACTCTCGTTCTCCCTGAAGTTGATAAAAAGATCATCAATCCTTGGTAAGTGATACCGGTTCTTGACCGTCAGCTGGTTCAACATCCGATAATCCACATAGAGTCTGAGGGTACATTCTGCCTTCTTCACAAAAAGGACCAGTGAACCCCAAGGAGAAGTACTAGGTCAGATGAAACCCTTTGCCTGTAACTCCTCTAACTACCTCTTAAGCTCCTGCAACTCAAGTGTATCCATCCTATAAGGAGGAATGGACATCAGTGCTACTACTGGCACAAGCTCAATAGAGAAATATACCCATTTCTCTAGAGGAAGACCTGAAATGTCATCTGGGAAGACTTACCTGAAATGATCAACTACTAGAGGAAAATACTTCCGACAAGTTCCTTGATCATCTAGATATAAGCTCGCAATCTGGGATGTCACACCACCTCACCCACGATGCTCGGGTCCACCTCGACTTGCCTGTACATCCAATTCGCCCTTGTATAGAAACTCTTCGCCCTCTGTTGATGTGAAACTCACCCTGTGGTTGTAGAAATCTACAATGGCTCGAAAAGGTACCAACCATTCCATCCAGAGAATGACATCATAGCTCATCATCTCTAAGACATAGAGGTCCCATAGAAAGTGATAGCCACCAACCTCTAGGGGGCACTCCCTACACTAACATACACCTTCCGTTCTAGTCCCCAACAGAGTTTCTAGCGCCATAACATCAGAAGAAGAAAAAATATCCCACAACTCTCCACAACAGCCACAGATATAAAACTATGTGTATAACCCATATAAAAAAGTATAGAAGAGAAAATAGAAGCTACTAGAAAAGTACTTATGACAGTAGAAGGTCTGGGATCCTGCCCCTACTGGGTCTGTTTCACTGCATATGCCTGGCCAGTGCCGCGACCCTACGACACAGCCTGGCTACCCTGAGCTGAATTGCCCTACTGCCTCTGAGATCCTGGTGTCTGGCTACCCTGTCTACAACCACCATCTCTGCCTACACACCCTGACGTATTCCAGTTTCCTGACTAGTAAGAAGCTACTGGTCCTTCTCCTGCATGTGGAGTCTGCACAGAACCCCTCTCACTAGTCACTGGTGGGAATTCCCTACAAAAACGTTGTAGATGACCCATCCTGCCACAAACTCGGTACTCCACTGGGTCATGTGGACATTGTGGTCTCTTGTTCCCATCTTTACCACACTGGTACCACAGGACATGGCCACCTGAGGTATTATTCTGGCTAGTACTGTCACCGTGAGAGAAGTCCATTTGCCTCTTCCTCTTACCGGTAGAAATAGTACCAAAAACTGGTGTCGAACCGCCCTGGACCACACCACTAGCTTTCCACAGGTTCCGCATAGTAATCAGTGCCTAGTTCACAATCACATGAATGGTAGGAAACCTGAAAAAATTAACTAGCACTCAGATGTAATATCAAAGACCATCCTCAAAGCATCTAGCCCTCAAAATCTCATCACCCACCAGAACATGTGAAAAAAACTGAAGATCGATGAAGTGAGCAGAATAATCCATCACTAACATGGCGCCTTGCTAGAGATTCATGAACTCTCGAGCTCGATCTGTCCTCAGCATATCTGGGAAGAAGAAGTCATAAAAGGCTGTCTGAAAATCTTCCCATGCCATGTCATTGTGATTCTCAGATTGGGTGGTAACATCCCACCACCTCTTGGTGGAATCACGCAACATGTATGTAACGAGCTTGAACATCCTTCTAGGAGGCATATCTAGATGATCGAATATCTTCTGCATCAAATCCATACATGACTCCGCAGCCTATGGTGTGCCATCCCTTGAAAACATAGGCGGATGCTGCTGCTGGAAAATACGCGTCAGCTCTGCCATAGATGTGGCAGCCTGCAGTGCTCCCTGGAAGGTCTGCATGAACTGCATTAAGCTTTCACGGAAGTGCACATCCGAGCCTGTGTCCGGTATAATGGCTGGCGTGACATCTGGAACTACTAGAGGTTCTACTGGTAGCCTATGGCCTTCCACCTCTGGAGTAAAATCGTCACCTCTCTCACGGAGAACAACTAGTGGTCTTCTCGGTGGCATGAATCTACAAGGTCAAATTCACACCTTATATCAAGATTATCCAAGACTGAAAACAAGGAGACCAATAAGGGAGCAGCAGAAAGAAAGCATTCAAGATTCACAAAACTTGATTACATGGCGTGTTCTCATAGGCCATCCACATGGGCGTGTACTCTAGTGAAAACTGGTCGTGTAACACCCCAAACACACGATGTGTCTTTTGAATACTCGGTGTGTACTTGAATCCCCCTTCCCTGCCCAATTCCTTCTACACAGCAAAGCCACATGGATCTTATAAAATAAAACTACACGGCCTGTCCCAGAGGCACATGGCATGAACTTGACAGGCTTTTACCGGCCCCTTTTGTTCATCACATGGCATGTGTACTAAGGTCTCACTACTCTACATGTTCCAAAAAGACATAGCATGTTCAAAGAAGTCCAAAATCGACACGTATTGCTCGCTACACGGTCGGGTACATGGCTGACACTACATGGTGTGTTCTAGGCGGACACGGAATGTACTTGGAAAGATAAAACCGAACCGTGTTGTTCGTGATACAGCCGGGTAACTTGGTCAGACTACACGACATGTTCAAGGTAGAAACGATGTGTATGTCTTAAGGTTTCCTCTGTCCATGTTGTTAGTTACATGGCTGGACACTAGGTCAACACTATACGATGTATACAACCGGTACACGACTTGTTCCCCCAAGCCATTCCCTACTCTATGTCCTCGCCCACATGGCCTATGACACGGGAAGAGACTACACAGCGTGTACTGAAGGTACACGACGTGTACTTAAAAAGTTTTCATTTCTTCCCAAACAGAATAACACACGGCGTGTGTCCATAAAACCACACGACATGTATGCTAGGTTTTCTGGACAGTAAGCCTCAGAAACTACTTCGAAACCCTGAAAAACATGGAACAAACACCTAAGTTCCAAATTCTGATTCGTGAGGGTGCATACTCCCCACAAATCAATGCATGGAATCTTATACATGTTATAACTAGGAAAAATACGTTAACGATTCACCAAATTCCGGTCATTGAGGGCCCATAATCCTCAAGAACCAATGTTTGACATTCATTATTTCAAAATATGACACAACAATAACCTATAAAATAGCAGGTATTTATCAAAGTAGCTACCACAACAACATGATTTTCTAGCACATCCACTATCACAACAACATGAAATTTCTAATGCACCTACATGGCATGGGAGGAATGCATGAAATGTGATTACTAGCATTTTCCTAAATGATAAATGAGGTGAAATACACTCATTTCATCTGGTTGGAACTAAATAGAACCCATATATAATATATAAACAACTCAATCACAAGTGTATCTCCCAATGGTGAAAATTAAATCAACCGTAAAATTGTAAAACCAGTAATAATTGCAATAATGTGGTAGATTGGATTTTCCCTGTACATGGGTTTGTTACTCCTGAGCACAACTTATTACCAACTACCATCTCTGTACTATCCCTGAATAAGGCTTCAAACAGTATGTCAAAGAAAAGAACTCCTTTGATACCACTTTGTAACGCCCTGAATCCGGAATCCACTCAAGGGGTTCCCCGAACCCGGTTGGTCACATGTCCTCAAGCACATTTACCCAAACGCCAGAGGCTGCCTACTAGCAGCCATGGCCAAGGCCTCATAGTGGGGAAACTATGCCCTCATTTTTCAAAGTGTAGCATAGTGGAAAATATATATAACATACAACAGCGGAAGTTGTAACAATATACAACTGAAGTAATGAGAACCAGCAGTCGTATATATAAAGATACCACATGTCACTAAATCTATGAAAACAGCCAGAACATGATACACTGCAATAAAATACAATACTACTCAAAATAAAAGGTACAACCAAACAAAAAAAAGTAGAGTGAACAGAACACAACATCATCACAAGCCTTAGCTCGGTCCCATGCTCTCTTACTTCTCTACTACAATCTCGTACCTGTATATGGACCCTTTCCCCTGTCAAATCCTGCAGAAATATGGACTTTTTGGGATGAGGACATGACCCAATCATGGTGTGAGAAATAAATCCTAGTAGGCACCCACCAAAGGCCCGTGCCCAACTGTAAGTGAAAATGTACAACAATAGTGTATAGTAGTAAATGCAATAAACAAATAAGTACTCAAAAGTAACTTACTCTACCAGTTATATTGCCATTTAAATATTTATTTATCCATACCAAGTCCGTACTTTAACTTAGAAAGTATAACATATGAAAATCACCACGATGAAGGCACAAAGTAAACTTTGTTCGCAGACATGCAAAATCCTTACCCTCAGGGCATCAGAATCGAAACTCGTAGGTGATTTCCCACAGGAAAAATGAATATTGCCCATAGGCGTTCCGAGGTGTCGCCCATAGGCACGGAGTCTACTGCCCAAGTGCATAAGAAGAGTTGCCCATAGGCTGAACGAACACTGCCCTCAGGCTATAAGAGTAACCGGGTCGAGCCCAACATTTTAGCAAGAAATTATATACAATTCCTCTCAAGGAAATTCAAAGAATGCTAAAATTCCTAGTATCCCCATAGGTATCCAGGCCAAACGGCTAAATAGAGGAACACACCCCAGGGGTGGTCTTGGATCCAAGCAGTGATCCCAAAAAATAGTTTTAACTTATCAAGAGTTTATCTATGCAATTCTAGATAAACTTTAGCAAAGGCCACAACCATCTGACACCCCATCCATGAGTTCATATCACAATGGTACACAAATTCAACTCAATAGTTGGAAATAAACACCAGACCACCTACCTCAATTGTCTCGGATCATTATATGTGAACGACACCTCCCAAATCATCCAAGAATGACATAGATCTGGGATAAATGTTCACTCATTCAAACTCAACTAACTTTCCCTCATGAAATAATTGGTAAGAAACACACAAGGATATGGAAGAACTCACCCACACAGTTCAATCGAGACCTTCAGAGAAGGATTCGGATTCCCGGTGTGCGTTCGGGAGATCTCCGAAGCTCTGACCTCCTCTCCCAGCTCCAAAACGAAATCAAAGCCTCCTCTTCCAAATAAGGAGGCTACTGCATGTTTTAAGAAAAAAACAAATTACACGGCATCTACTCTCAAGTACATGGTGTGTACTTTTCATTTTTTAAACTGTTCCTCTGGAGGCTTCTTTACACCGCGACACTATTCATCAGTCTACATGAGTACATGGCGTGTATTCTTGATTACACGGCGTGTACTGTCACTCCACTAGCAGCTGCCTCCACTACCTTACTGTTCCCCTGTCGACTGATTACACGGTGTGTAAATACCTAGTACACGGCGTGTAGTCTGTTTTTATGCTCTTCTTCGCTGACATGCCTACATGCCCTGTGTGCTCATCTCACATGCCCAAAGTACACTATGTGTGGAAAAGTACATGGCGTATACCCACAAAATTTGGGATATTTTCCCCATTTTCCTTATTTTCTAAAAAACACTTAAGGAAAAGGGAAAAGAAGAAACTCATACCTCAAAAATATGAACCGGGTTCTTACATTGAAAATTGTTTTGAAAGTGGATTTGCTATTTCTATATCTTGAAATGATTTCTTATGACTGAAAATGAAATGTTATGAGTGAAATTTCGATAATTTAAGTATTTTAAGTGTTATGATTATGTAATGGTACTTGGTCATTTTAAGGGTAGTTATGTGATAAACCAAAGACGGGTGGTTCTGTGATAAACCAAGGATGTGTGGTTCCATGATAAACCATGGATGGGTGATTACGTTATAACCTCCAATACATTGGGTATGGGAGTCAGCCATACGACTATACCATTTAGAGACATGTGTTAAAGTCCACCATATGGTTATTTCATTAAGTATGATTAGGTCTCAAGTTACCTTTATATGTTATATTACTTTCTATTGGTTTTAAGGTGATATTTTGATTAAAAAAAGGTAATAAATGAGATTATATTTAGTGATGTTTAATTACTACTTATTAATGTTAATGAGTATTACTTTATGATAAAGTACTCATGGTTTACATGTTTTCACAAGGATAACGGTTTTACTTCTTTTTGTATCCCTTACTGTGTTTTTATACTCATCCCATGTTTTGAAATGTTTTCCATGGGATTTAAAGAATAATAGATTCGAGGGCAAGATCTAGGAAAAGTTATTTTGTTTAAACATGAATCTAAAGCATGTGTATTTTGAAATGTTTTTTATTTTATGAAAAAAATTGATAGTGAGTAGAAGTGTATAATTTTAATATTTATGTTGTTATGTATGAGTTATGACCTAATTCTATAAATATTTAAACCTTATAAGATCCTCGATGTGAGTTAATGTCAAATTATTGACTTATCTCAAGATTATGTAATGTTTAAGGATGGAGCCTTATAGTTGGTGTAAGAGGATGGTTTAGAAAACTTTAGAGATTAAGATGTTTTCTTGAGAGTTGGGGATATCATGATGAGTTTTTTATTTTAAGTTTGATCATAAGTTCAATGTCTTAGAAACCCCTTTTGAGGATTTATGACATGAAATATTAAGGTGACTAATGGTATTTTTGGAGACATTCACCTTTGAGAAAATTATATGTTAAAATTGTTTGGGATGAAAAATGTGTGGTATGAAACAACCCTTGGGGTTAAAACATTTTATTGTTATTTTTAAGGTATTTATATTATTTTATAAATATTATAATAATTATATAGTTTTAGAAAAAGGAAAACATGTAGGATGGGGACAACCTATTTTTTCTAGTAAGGCTTTGGAAATCAAACCCACAACTGAAGGGCGATAAGGGTGCATCACCTACCACTAGCCTACATGAAGTAACTAGTTAGTAAGAATTATTCTATTTAGTTAAACTAGTTTATGAAATAAGATGAAATTGATGTTGGTAACTTATTTTTTATAAAATGGATATCCTTGGTATTGGAAAATGTTATGTGGATTGAGTGATACATGTTATTTTGGAAGACATTAAATATTTTGGGAATTCTATATGACTAAGTAAAATAGAATACTATGGGATTTTATTTGAGGAGTAATGGTTGAATTTTATTTTGGAAGAATCTATGTTTTTATAGAGTACTTATGGAGATTCAAGTTATTTATGGAAATGATTAACCTATCATGGAGAAAATGTGATTAGGTTAATTAATTTTTAGTATGAAACATTAATAGTGTTTGATGTTATTTTTATATAGGTTAATCTTAAAACACATCCCATATATGTAATGCATGAAAAATTCAATGCCTAATATTGTCTCATGGGAAGTTGAAAACATAAATATATTTGAGGCATCAACCCATCCTAGGGAATAAGGGATGAGGTATACATAGTCAAGGTATTGTGAGCCTATCTCATTACCATTATCTATAGAAATATATACCTATGTAAAACATAAAAAGTATCCAAATAACCTACTCTAATAAAATTAAATATTACTACATAGATCTTGGAGAACATATAAGAACTAGATTAAATCACAGGCATGGTTATACTCTTAACACTTTCAATTCGATAACTATCATTCTTAACTTTCAATAATTTTTTGGTAGTGACATAACAATAAAATATATGAAAATATATAATGCGAGCACGATGGAAAGTAAATATGAAAACCACCAAAAGTATTATCATAAATAAATATGAACTCAAAGTGAACTCAAATAACCCCAAAACATCATAAAAGGTAAGGTAAAAGTTCATTTATTATCAAAATTCCCATTTTTTATTAATTCCACTTAGCCCCATGTCGACACCAACCCACACCTTAAGGAGTATGAGAGAGAAGAGGGGTATGGATACCAAATAAAAATGCAATGGCTTCATCAAAGCTTAAGGGGGTGGATTAAACCACCATTTGATGCTAATAAATAACCTAAAAACAAAAATATAATTAGGTCTTGAGACCTTCTTAACAAGGGGGTTGAAATTTGAAAAATTAATCAAGGTATTACATTGATATCAACAAGGAGAACCTTCCACCATTATCAAACCAGATAAAATCAGAAAGAATTGATTAATTTCAAGAGGATTAGAATTTTAGAAAAGAGGTATCATCTAGAACACCTTGATATTTTAAATTATATTTTCTTTTGAAACCTAATGTGTTCGATCACTTACTTAACATGAAACACTGAACCATTACAAACCGTAGAAAAATATATAACCATTAAAATGTAGTTTTAGAATTAGAGATTAAAAATAGAGGTAACCTAATTATGAAATATATATATAAATAAAAATAAATCTCATTATTAATACAAAGAAATTGATAAAAATCAATTAGTGTAGCTAAGTAACTAATAAGGCTGACTTATGCTTTTAAATACAACCCATATAAAATTGGATTTTATGCGCTTTATTTAAAGATAATAAATATATTATAGATAAAATATATCATTGATAAATATATCATTGATATGAATAATATGTTTACACTAAATTTGAATAGTAATTTATAGGAAATAACAATGAGAATAGTTAATATTTTAAAAAGTTATTTTTCAATGCTATCATTTTTCATTATGTATATATGTTTTTATTTAAAAGTTAAATTCTCAAATTTTAGAATTTTATTTTAAACAAATTAAATTAATTTTTTTATTTATAATGAAAATATTATATTTATATGATTTTTTGTATTTCTTCAGAAATAATTTATTTTTATATGAATAGTAAAAAAATATAGTTTTTTAATAAAGATGAAACTTTTATGGATATATTAAGAAGTAAATATAACTTAAATAATGATACAAACATTTCCATTATAGAATATGTATTGAAGGATTAAAGATATTAACTTAAAAAATACTATTATGATTTAGAAAATATGTTTTTAACATTTTATAACCTTAAGTAAAATTTTACAATAAAAGAAACTGTTTCTGGTATTTTCTTTTAATTAAATATTATTATGGTAAAATTATATTTTCCTGTTATTTTAGAGAAAAATTAATTTTATTTAATTTTTTATAAACCTTTTTATATTATGAAAACCTAAAGCATTGATAATTTTATCCCACAAATAAAGTTTAAGTTTAAATATACAATCTTTTTAAAAAAAAATTTTACATGTGAAATTTGATAATGTTAAAATTAATTTTACTTAAAAATATAAATGTTATTTGATAAAATATATATAATATTTATAATTATGAGGTAAAAATTATTTAATAAGTGACATTTTATTTTATCATCTTTAATCATAAATTACTTCGGTAAAAATTAATTACCACGGTAGGAAAAAGGTAATGGTGAAAAGTATAAAAGTAAAAAGGATTGATAAATGTTTAAAAAAAATTTTAAAATTAATTTTAGAGAATTTTTAGATTTTATAAAACACTAAATATCATTTTTTGCAAAATTTTGAGCCTTTGACCTTGAATAACAACATACAATTATTGAAAGCTAATGAGTACTTCTACAATCTCTATTCTATTCTCTTATGAAAGGGGATCACTTACACCACTTCATCCTACACCTATATCTTATAATTTCATCCTTAAACTATTTTGTTTTTCTCCTCATATAATCCAATCGCAGGTACATAGTACTACAATCTAAATTATTTATCTGATGTCCTCTATTTCCAAGGATATTTTGAAGAGAAATACTATGTTGTCAACCTGAGTATTTCTCACTCCTTGGTATTTTTTTTATTAATATTCTCCTTAAAAAAATTAGACAACTTAATATATTTTTATCATAATTGTTTGTATTTTGAATTTTATTATACTAATTTAAATATAATTAACCACCATTACCCTTTTCCATTAAAGAAATGAAAACACCATTTTTGTGTCTCTGCGAACTACTACCACCACAAAGCAACATATCTCATTTTCATCTAGTTTCATTCACATTTATTAAAATATATTGAAATATTATTCAAATATATAAAATATCTCAATAATAAAATTATTATTCTATAATAATGATATTATTCTAAAGGAATCTTTTTTCATAATCATACTCATCCATTAATTAAGGTATTTCCATGTTCGGGTCGATCCAACCATGTACCTAAAAAATGATATAAAGTAATATCATATATGACTATAATAACTTAATTAATGATGATATATAATATAAATAATGAAACAATTATTTTATTTTGGTTCTAGAATTTTGACATATATAGTAAACTCATTAATTAAGATACTAATGTCAGTTTGTTAAAAATCCCTGAAACATGCTCATCATAAATTTCATATTTTCGAATCATAACCAAAAATTAAATTTAATGAAATTATAAAATAATAAATGTTTATAAATATTGTATTCTAGTACCCTTTATTATTTATTAATGATGAATTTTTTGAGAAGAACAATGACGGACACCACTATTACAAGACTTGTTCAAAACGATTAAGATTACTCACACCCAAGATTGAAAATAGACAATAATTAACTAATATATATATAGAGAATATTTATAAATGAATTTTAAAGAATGTAATATATATGAATAATGTTCTGAAACAGGTGATTAAGATATTTATTTTTATTGTACAAAACAATTAAGCACTTTAATGGAAGTCATCAATTAAGGTAAGGGGTTCATTATCTTAATTTTAATTTTATAAAAAATATTTCATTTTTTCAATAAGATATATTTGATATGGTGATATTACTACCAATGTAACATCTTGGACTGATTGAATATGGAAACTATTGCCAGACCAGTCACCACATGGCCTCATGCATGCATCTTCGTACACTAGAGGCTTCCAACTAGTAGTGAGGGTCTAACGGTGGTATGAGGGGGATACTACACCCTAATTGATAGATTAGCATAGTGGTATATCAAATTAAATGAATACATAAGGACCTGGCCTTAAAACAATACATAATCTTGAATTAAATGATTAGTTCACATTGAGGATCTTTTTAGCATTAGAGTTTTAGAGAATTAGGATATAACTATTACATCTCAAAAGATTACAAAGTAGACACTTCTACTCAGTTTCTTTTTTTAATAAAATAAAAACTCTTAAAACGAAACCTGTCTAGTTCCATGTTTTAGATAGCATGTCTTTCCATGATCCCATCCTTGACCCTACTCACCTTTAAGTCCTATGGAATACATTTCAAAAACATGGGATGAGAATAAAAAGGCTCAGTAAGGGTTATAAAACAAGTAAAGAAAATATTAGATCATCAATATATTCATAACATAATATTTTTAACAAACCTCATGAAATCATAAGTTTTGTGAAATACATATAGAAATCATAAATCATAATGATAACTTGAGGAATTCATAACATTATTACGTAGGGAGTAACTGTCATGGTAACATGTGGAATACCCATCACAATATATTCCCTAAATCTCCTCGGAGAAACCGTAGCATTTAACTCCTTTGCGTTACCTAATGCATTGGAGAGCTATCTCGGGCTCACCCTCCCTTAGTTTATCACGAAACCGCATGATTTCATAAACATTGCCCAAGAACCATAACATAATCATAACACTTAAAACATGCATTAAAGAAACACAAAATTTCCACATTTCATTCACAAGAGATCACATCATGATATTAACATAAATAAAAATATCTAATAAAATCATTAAAACTCTATGAGATAAATATCCCATTATACTTTGAAAATATTAAAAGAATACATTTAAAAGAGATTTTAGAATCAAAGTGTCCCATACCAATTTGAAACATTTGAATGTGTTTTAAAATATTCATGTCCATATAAATAAATCCTTAAAACCATTTTTAAAACATGGAAATGGATGATAAATGTTTAAAATAATAAATCTTTAAAACCATTTAAAACAATGTTTTAATAAGAGTCCTTTTCCATTTTGAACATTTAAGTTATAAGCCACATAAAAGAAGACCATTTTTAAAACATTTAAATGACTTGAGTGTCGACATAATATGGATATTTAATGTCAAAGGGGCTTTATATACACTTTATATAAGAATAAAAGTTCATATCATCAAGAAATGTCTCAATGAGAATAAATTGAGATGTAATCTCAATCAAAGATCATGCCATTAGAGAAAGGATAATGAAATGACATAATTATGTGTGACAAATATAAATACACCAAATATATGTGGATATTAAGTGTAAAACAATCAGAGGTCATTCACACTTATTCTTGGAAAAAACAAAATCAATGATATGGATATTTAACTCAATTAAATGAGATTGAGTTATGATTTCCCATACAAGTTCGTATAAATGATGTAATAATTTACCAATGATATGATTATGTGTAGAAATAGTATATCCAAAAAATGGGAAGTGGAAATTAAAACATAGATATTCCACACATAATCTTGTCATAATAAAATCAATGAAGTATAATATTAACCCAAAGAATGGAAATCAGGTTAAAAAGTTCCCTTACCACTTTGAACATTTTAATCATAAATCTAGAAAGGTATGACATTAAAAAAAACATATAATATCATGATAATAAGGGGATTTATTATATAATATAAAATAGGCAGTATAAAAACTAAATAAAATTGAATTGGTTCATAATGATAAATAAGTCTCAATAGAATGTAAATTGAGACGAGATTCCCTTGCAAAATTTCGGTGTGGTAACGGCTTTGGTAATGGCCCAAATGAAAGAGGATAAATGATACCTCATTGAAATAACATATAATGGACAGTAATTCATTGATTATAAAATAATGACATTATGACCATTTGAAAATACAAGAACTTATTTCAAATAAGATGCTTGAATTTGAAAGGAGGAGTGAAAAGTGAAGGCCCCTTACGGAAATTTGGCACCCTAACGATGCCACTTAAAACTTCCAAAAATGGATTGATGAGATCAAATAGGGTCTCTCATCATATGAAAATAAAATTATAGTATGATTAATATAAAAGAACATCCCCCAAAATAAGAAATAGGATCTTACAAGAAATGACATAAAAGAGAGTACTTAAAAAGAAATAGAGAGGTAGGATCCCTTTATCTCGAGTCCGACTTGTCTTGTTCGTTTCATTATATTCCTGAATAATAAACTTTGGTCAATTTATAATTTCTTAAGAACATCCATTAAAGTTTATTATTCAATTCATATCACATATTATCATTTTATAATAATTATATTATTATGTTAGTTCATATTAGACATTTTTGTCGATGTTCGGTACATGAGTAAAAAATGAACTTGTTTGAAAAGAATTGTCCATGTAGTTATAAGTAAATCATATAAATAATAGTATTAATGATATAAATATCATATATATCCAGTATATATTAATTTCATACTATTCCATCACATTTGGAAATAAAAAATGAAATGCACCATTCCTAGAGACGATAGGCCGTATGTACGCATGAACGCTACTTTCATTTCTTTGTCATATTAAAGAAATTAAAAATAAATGAGACATATATATATTATCATTAAAGAATAATATATATGTTATATAGGTCACATAATTTCATTAATTTTACTATTTATACATTTTATGTATTGCATGAACGAGTCACATCACTTGAGGGGGCGGTAGTCCACACTTCCTCAGATGAAATTATCACAATTACACGACATGAAAAGCATAATGATATGATTTAAACAGAAAATATAGAAGCATACAGAAAACATAAATACCATATATATCATATATAAATATAGGGACATCACAATGGCCACCATGAAATGTGTTAAGAGAAGATTGAATAATCATCGTTTCGTGAGGCAGTAATTGGCCACCCACAGAAACAGTATGTTCTTTAACCATTAGACGAAAGTGTGTGTAAGTGTAAATAAAATCCTTCTAATAAAAAAATAATAGTATATTTATGATACCGGTGTTTTTATGTAATAAAATAAAAATAATGTTAGGGGGATTGAAGAAGGAAAAATACAACAAAGTATTTTGAGAGAAGGAATTACCTCTAAATCGGGTATCTTCTTTTGATTTGAGGAAAAGGCTCTCTTGAAAAGATTTATGCCCAAATTTAGGCTTATAGGAGTAATAGAGGGATGTGGAGAGATAATATGAGCAGTGTTTGGATGATCCAAGGGCTTAAATGGTGTTGGTAAGGGGGTAGAGGTGGGGTCCTTTTATAAGAGGGAGGAGCGGCACTCTTGGAAAGTCATAAAATATTAATTTATTATAAAATGTTTTTCAAATTATAATGGTTTAAAAATAATATATTTAGAGTATAATAGGATAATGGGTATAAATAAAATCAACCAATATGATTTATACAAATGGAGGTCATAGAATTCACCTTATCGTTTCTTTTTAACCCTTAGTTAAAATTAATAATTCTTACCACGTCTTTTTTTATTTTAAAACTATTAGGTCATAATAAATACATTAAATTACCAATAGTCACATAATTGTAATAATAATGATATTAGTAATATATTATATTTAATTTAGAAGAATATTAGATATTTTGGACTTTTATACCATTTAATAAAATAACATTTGTTTTAAAAACTAATTTATGCCAATTTCGACACAATTTGGTAGTTGACTTTTGATAAAGGCATAAAAGCTTTATTACTTCAAATTAAAAGAATTAGAATATATTTTACATGTCATAATTTTCTATAAAATTCGTGGATAGCATCCCATGTTGCAAAAGAAAATTATTTTAACACTTATAATATCATATATTTAAATCTTTCATAAATGAGGTAATAACGTCATCATGATTGTGTCATAAATAAATTAATTTATTTGATTTATAAAAATTATAAATAAAATACCATGATGTAGGAAATATATTTAGCTTTAAAATTAACATTTATAGTTAAAAATATCATTTAAATAAACAAAATTAAAATTGTTTTACTTAGGTATTACATACTCTTATTATATTTCCCTTTCTTTAAAAATAAAATGATAAAAGGTCACTATCACACAAAATTGATTCCATAGGGTCCCAAAGTTGGAACAAGGCATCCCATGGTTGGAAATGACTCAAAAAATAGCATTAATACACAAGGATGGGTAATTTTATATTATTATAACATTATTTTGTTTACCCCTTGTTACCCGATTCACTAATTAATAACTGTAATTAAAAATAATTACTGTAATTACTATTCATCATTTCAAAAACAAAAGAGTCTTAATTAAATAATTTGTACCTTATGATTCCAAATATTGTATCCATTTTACCAAATTACAAACACATAAATTTCAGTATTTAATTTATAAATAATTCTCGTTGTCAAAACCAAAGACGGGTTTTTAAGAAGTAGAATTTATCAAAAGATTGATTCGTTTTTACATCAAATTTGGAAGTGAAATCACTTCCAATGAACAAAATTGTATCAAGTGATAAAAAAATAATTCAATTAAACTTTAAAACCAATTAAATTGACAATCTAAATATATAAATAAATTAGATGAAGAAGCAGTTTTGAAGTAAAATGCAGTATTTTCACTATTCCTTAAAAATGAACATTTTTTAGAAAAATACCAAATATTTATCCAAAGTAAATTTAATATTCTAAATTAAAAAATTATTTCTATTATACCAAATTAAACAAATAAAAGTTTCATTAATTAATTTTATAATTAATTCCTGCTTTCAAAACAAATAGCGTGTTTTTAAGAAACAATATCTATCAAAAGATTGACACTTGTTTATGTCCAATTTCAAAGTGAAATTAATTACAATGACCACCATTAAATTAAATGGTAAAAATATATTGTAATTAAACTTTAAACCCAATTATAAAGATAATATAACCATATAAATAAATTATATTAAAAGGAGGTTTTGAATTAAAATACATCATTTTTCACTATTCACTAAAAAAATGAACTTTATCGGAAAAATAACAAAAGTTTACACAAAGAAAATTTTGATGTCTTGATTCTAAAGAAGGATTTTATTTTGTCAAATATAAGATATAAAAATTTTAAAATGTATATTTCAAAAGGTTTTTCCATCAAAAGGCGGTAACACAATCTTTTGAAAATATTATAGTATTATATGCTTAAGATTGGATTTATTCTGATTTAAGCCTCTAAAACACTATCTAATTCGTAAATATTCATAGATATGAAAATATATTATTCTTTACTTAATTAGGATGGTACATCCTTCTCACATTTGGGAATTCCTTCCTCACAATTTTAAAATTGGGCTTGGAAACACCATTGAAAGGTCCACATGGGAAAAGGAGTCAATAAAACTATCACTTTAAAAGAAAGAAGGAGAAGTAAAAAAGGTTACCCGAGATAAAAAATACTAGGATTACATGAAAACATGGATATGGGGGAGAAAACAAACCATTAAGTTCTGATGGAGAGTGATAACAATTATTTATAGGAGAAAGTTAACCACCAGAAAATCACAAACTTGTGATGGGTTAAACGGTATTTGATTCCCCAGTAGGAAAAGTTAACAAATAACATTTTTGTTTTTAGTTACATTTCATTGAGTAATTTATTTATGATCTTAACTAAACCATAAATAAATATACTTAATTTTCATGTATACTTTCATCTCTTACTAGATTTCTTACACAAACTCATGTTTACTCCAAAAGATGAGTATTTAGGATGACTTGTTCACATTAAGAGGGCTATAATCAACTTCTTGATAATCAACTAATCAAAAAAAGATGAACTATATATTTTCCATGTATTTAGACCTTAACCCAAACCAAAATCGTTAGTACAATATCAGATAATCCCCAAAGAGGATAATCATTTACAAAAAGAAAAACTACTCTTAATCTCCCAAATTTGTCCAATAAACCCAAAGTTCATCAAAGACCATTCAATAAAAAGATATCCATGAAATTCTTCAAAGTAATCCAAACTAAGATTGAAACCCAAATATCCAAAGGATTTAATCTCATAGTCATCCAATGTAAATCTTAACATTTATCTCCAAATAACATCTATTACTCTTAAAGTCTCATACTGAAAAGTAATTAACCTAATCACATATCATCCATGATAGGATAATAATTTCCATAGATAACCCAAAATCAACTTATTCCTGATTCAAAATATCATATAACTAAAAAGAATTAGTCATACTAACCAGGGACTTCACGTAGTCCAATGGTTGGCGATAAATACCAGTCACACCTTGGTTTTGTGTTTGATTCCTGCAGCTTCGTATGACGCGACGGGTTGTCACACGGTTTGCATGTTGTCCCTTTTCAGAAACTACATAATTTTATAACATTCCCAAAAAGAGATAAATTCATCAAAAATAACCATAACATATTTTAATCATAAAGGTTATCTAATAACTTTCGTTTTGCATCCCATAATGTATTAACTGATAATTTCCTCAAATTAAAGGATCATATAAACCCAAATGGTTCTTTATAACTATATCTAAAAAAGAAAAGATAATTATTTCTTAAATAAAATTTTCATATATCAAACATTAGGGTTACACATATGATAAAAGGTCTCCTAATGTAATCCCATCATCAAAAGAGCCTTAATACTTTTAATCATTTCACCATCCTAAAATCTACCATAACTCTTGAATCCCTTGACTTCTTACTCATTCAACATTTTTCTTGATCCATTAACCATTCATTTCCAACTTATTCTGAAATAATTATTTCCTACAAACAAAATCACGAATCATATCCTAAGACTCAATAATAGGAAAACATATGTTAAGAAATAATCCATACCTTTCATTGGCCATTTTCAGTTTCTTCATCCTCAGTAGAAATGGAATTAGTTATTGGTAAACGAGTATTTTTACGATCCTGGTGATCCTATTACTGAAACTTCTTCGTAGGAAATGTGTTTTCATAATGACCATGCACACAAAATTTAAAACATTCAATATATTTTTCAGAATGAACTTCTTTCCCTTTCCTAGAGTCAACTAGATGCTTCCTTTTTCCACAGCAGGCTCTTGATTTATGACCTTCATTTCCACATCTATAGAATCTTTTTGTCGCTTTGAAACATTTTCCTATGTGTTTCTTTCCACATGTTTGACACATAGGTTTTTGAACATACTTACCTTTATGATTATTACCTGAACTTCTGTAGGGATTTGTTTCTCACATATATGATTCCTTATAAAAATCACTAAGGCTTAGGTGGTCAATATTGACTCAAGATAGTTGGTTGGGAATAACCACAAGAGTTTACATTGCAGCTCCCATATCATTCAGTTTCTCATTCAGAAAACCGTCACATTTTTCTTCACATCCACTGTTACTTTGGTGCCTGCTAGATCCATCCATTTACTAAAACCAAAAAGGTCAGTGTGAGTATATCAGTAAAATAAACATATAATACTAAGATATAATTATTCATGTTACCTTAAACTCATTCACTTTATCTCAAAAAATCAGGACTCTTTCTAAAATCCTAACCATTATGGTAATGTCACTTAAGCTTAAAGAATACCCTATCCTCTAAAGTTATCTAAACCTACCTTTGATACCTACTATAAGGACCTGGCCATAAAACACTACATAATCTTGAATTAAATGAATAATTCACATTGAGGATCTTTTCAGGTTTAGAGTTTTATAGAATTAGGACATAAATATTACATCACAAAAGATTAAAAAGTAGAAATTTTTACTCAGTTTTCTTTTTTTCATAAAATATAAACTCTTAAAAAGAAACATGTCTAGTTCCATGTTTTAGATAGCATGTCTTTCCATGATCCCATCCTTGACCCTATTCACCTTTAAGTCCTGTGGAAAACAATTCAAAAACCATGGATGAGCATAAAAAGGTCAGTAAAGGGTATAAAGCAAGGAAAGAAAACATTATATCATCAATATATACATAACATACGCCTTTTAACATACCTCATGAAATCATAAGTTTTGTGAAATACACATAGAAATCATAAATCATAAAGGTCACTTGATTCATTCATAACATTTTTACATATGGAGTAACCCTCATGGTCACGTTTGGAATACCCATCACAGTATATTCCGTAAATCTCTTTGGAGAAACCTTAGCGTTTAACTCCTTCACATTACCCAATTCATTAGAGAGCTATCTCGGGCTCACCCGCCCTTAGTTTATCACGGAACCACCCGATTTCATAAACATTCCCAAGAACCATTACATAATCATAACACTTAAAACATGCATAAAATAAACATAAAATTTCCACATTTCATTCACAAGATATCATTTCATGATATTAACATAAATAAAAACATCTAATAACATCATTAAAACTCTATGAGAGAAATATCCCTTTATACTTTTAAAATATCAAAAGAATACATTTAAAAGAGATTTTAGAATCAAAGAATCCCATACCACTTTGAAACTTTTGAAAGGGTTTTAAAACATTCATGTCTATATAAATAAGTCCGTAAAACCATTTTTAAAACATGGACATGGATGATAAATGTTTATAAGAATAAATATTTAAAACCATTTAAAACAATGTTTTAATAAAAGAGTCCTTTTCCATTTTTAACATTAAAATTATAAGCCACATGAAAGCAGACCATTTTCAAAACATTTAAATGACTTTAGTATAGACATAATATGGATATGGAATTTCAAAGCGGATGTATATACACTTTATAAAAGAAAAAAAGTTCATATCATCAAGAAATGTCTCAATGAGAAGAAATTGAGATGTAATCCCAATCAAAGATCATGCCATTAGAGAAAGGGTAAAGAAATGAAATAATTATGTGTGAAAAATATAAAAAAACCAAATATAAGTGGATATTCAGCATAAAATAATCAGAGGTCATTCACACTTATTTTTTGAGAAAACAAAATCAACGACATGGATATTTAACTCAATGAAATCAGATTGAGTTATGATTTCACATACAAGTTCGTATAGATGATGTAAGAATTTACCAATGAGATGATTATGTGTAGAAATAGTATATACACACAAAGGGAAGTTTAAATTACAACATAGATATTCCACACATAATATTGGCATAATCAAATCAATGAAGTTTATGATTAACCCAATGAATGGATAACGGGTTAAGAAGTTCCCTTACCACATTGAACATTTTAATCATAAATCTAGAAAAGTATGACATTAAACAAAACTTATAATATAATGATAATAAGGGGATTTATGATATAATATAAAATAGGCAGTATACACACCATATAAAATTTAATTTGTGCATAATGATAAATAAGTCTCAATGGAATGTAAATTGAGGTGAGATTCCCTTACAAAATTTTGGTGTGGTAACGGCTTAGGTAATGGCCCAAATGAGGGAGGATAAATGATCCCTCATTGAAATAACATATAATGGAAAATAATTCTTTGATTATAAAATAATAACATTATGATCATTTGAAAATACAAGAACTTCTTTCAAATAAGATGCTTGAATTTGAAAGGAGGAGTGAAAAGTGAGGATCCCTTATGAAAATTAGGCAGCCTAATCGCGCCACTTAAAAGTTCCAAAAATGGATTGATGAGATCAAATAGGGTCTCTCATAATATGAACACAAAAATATAGTAAGAGTAATATAAAATAACATCCCCCAATATAAGAAATAGGAGTTTAAAATAAATGACATAAAAGAGAGTACTTAAAAAGAAAGAGAGAGGTATGATCCCTTACCTTGAGTCTGACTTGTCTTGTTCGTTTCATTATATTCCTGAATAATAATCTTTTTTATATTTATAATTTCATAAGAACATCCTTTAAAGTTTATTATTCAATTAATATCACATATTATCATATTATAGTAATTAGATTATTATGTTAGTTCCCGTCAGACGTTTTTTTCGATGTTCAGTACATGAGTCAAAAATTAACTTGTTTGAAAAGAATTGTCCATGTAGTTATAAGTAAATCATCTCCGTAATATTATTATTGATTTAAATATCATATATATCCAGTTTATATTCATTTTATACTATTCCATAACATTTGGAGATAAAAAATGAAATTCACTGTTCATGGAGACGGTAGGTCGTACGTACGCCTGAACGCTACTTTCATTTCTTTGTCATATTAAAGGAATTAAAAATAAATGTTACATATATATATATTATAATTACTGTATAATATATATGTTATATAAGTCACATAAGTTCATTAATATCACTCTTTATACATTTCATGTATTGCATGAACGTGTCACATCACTTGAGGGGGCGGTAGTCCACACTTTCTCAGATGAAATTATCACAATTACATGACATGAAAAGCATAATGATATGATATAAAAATAAAATAAAGAAGAATATAGAAAACATAAATACCATATATATCATATATAAATACATTTAAATCATAATGGAACCCATGAAAGATGTTAATAGAAGAATGAACAATCATCGTTTCACGAGGCAGTAATTCGCCACCCAGAGAAACAGTATGTTCTTTAACCATTAGATGAAGGTGTGTGTAAGTGTAAATAAAATCCTTATAATAAAAACATACTAGTATATTGATTATACTGGTGTTGTTATGGAATAAAATAATAATAATGTTAGGGGTAGTGAAGAAGGAAAAATACAACAAAGGATTTTGAGAGAAGGCATTACCTCTAAATCGGGTATCTTCTTTCAATTTGAGGCAACGACTCTCTTGAAAATAGTTATGAAAAAAATTGATTCTTCTAGGAGGAAGAGATGGATGTGGAGAGATAATATAATCAGAGTTCGGATGAGCCAAGGGCTTGGGAGGTGTGCGTAAGGGGGTAGAGGTGGGAGCCTTTTATAAGAGGGAGGAGGGGCACTCTTGGAAAGTCAAGGAATATTAATTTATTATAAAATGTTTTCCAAATTATAATGGTTCCAAAATGATATATTTCTAGTATAATAGGATAGGGGTATAAATACACTCAAACAATAGGATTTAGACAAGTGGAGGTCATAGAATTCACCTTATCTTGTAATTTTATCCCTCAGTTGAAATTAATAATTCTTACCACGTCTTTTTTTATTTTCAAACTATAAGGTCATAATAATTACTTTCAAATACCAATAGTCCCATAATTGTATCAATAATGATATTAGTAATATATTATATGTAATTTGGAAGAATGTTATATTTTTTTTAACTTTTATACCATTTAATAAAATAACATTTGTTTTAAAAACTCATTTATACCAATTTCGACACTATTTGGTAGTTGACTTTTGATAAAGGCATAAAAGCTTTATTCCTTAGAAATAAAATCATTACCACATATTTTAAATTTCATAACTATCTATAAAATTCGTTTATAGAATCCCAATTTTCAAAACAAATTATTTTAACACTTATAATATCATATATTTAAATCTTTCCTAAATGAGGTAATAACTACATCATTATTGTGTCATAAATAAATTTATTTATTTAATGTCTAAAAATTCTAAATAAAACACCATGATTTAGGAAATATTTTTTGATTTAAAATTATTATTTATAGACAAATAGATCATTTATATAAACAAAATTAAAATTATTTTACCTAGGTATTACATACTTTTATTATATTTCCCTTTCTTTAAAAATAAAACGATAAAATGTCACTATCACACAAAAGTGATTCCATGGGGTCCCAAAGTTTGAATTAGGAATCACATGGTCGGCCATGAATCAAAAAATAGCATTAAGACACATGTATGGGTAATTTTATACTATTATAACATTATTATTTTTACCCCTTTTTACCCGATTTACTAATTAATCACTCTAATTAAAAATAATTACTATAATTACTATTCATCATGTCAAAAATGAAAGAGTCTTTATTACATAATCTGGACCTTATGATTAAAAATATGGAATCCATTTTACCAAATTTCAAACACATAAATTGCAGTAATTAATTTAAAAATAATTCATGTTTTCAAAACCAAAGACTCGTTTTTAAGAAGTAAACTTTATCAAAAGATTGACTCGTTTTTACATCCAATTTGAAAGTTAAATGACTTCCAATGAAGAAAACTGTATCAAGTGATACAAAAATAATTCAATTACACTTTAAAAACAATTAAATTGACAATCTAAATATATAAATAAATTTTATGAAAAATCAGTTTTGAAGTAAAATGCAGCATTTTTCACTATTCCTTAAAAATGAACATTTGTTCGAAAAATACCAAAAATTTATGCAAATTAAATTTGATATTCAAAATTAAAAAATTATTCCCATTTTACAAAATTCAAAACATATAAGTTTCATTAATTAATTTAATAATTAATTCCCGTTGTCAAAACAAATAGACTGTTTTTAAGAAACAATATCTATCAAAAGATTGACACTTGTTTATGTCCAGTTTCAAAGTGAAATTAATTCCAATGACCACCATTAGATTAAACGGTAAAAGTATAATTTAATTATACTTTAAACCCAATTAAAGAGATAATATAACCATATAAATAAATTATATTAAAAGGACGTTCTGAATTAAAATATATCATTTTTCACTATTCACTAAAAAAATGAAAATTATCGGAAAAATAACAAAAATTTACACAAAGTAAATTTTGATGTCTTGATTCTAAAGAAGGATTTTATTTTTTCAAATATAACATATAAAATTGTCAAAAAGTAGATTTAAAAAGGGTTCTCCCTCAAAAGGCGGTAAAACAATCTTTTGAAAATATTAGAGTAGTCTATTCTTAAGATTGGATTTATTCTCATTTTAAGTCTATAAAACACTATCTAATTTATAAATATACATATATATGAAAATATGTTATTCTTTACTTACATGGGATGTTACAGAATATATCAACCAAAAATTAAAGTACTGTAAATAAGGAATAGAACAATGGAAATAAAATATAATAACTGAATAAAAATGATAAGAAATGGACAACACTAAATATACATATAACCATGAATGAATGTCCATATGAACTACATATTGACAGTAGTAAGGTAAAATAGACAATACAAAACAATTTAATGCATGGATAATATAAGAATAAAAATAGAAAAGTCTAACTCCATGAGCATCCTGAGTACTAGTTCAGTCATATTCTATTTATTCCCCAATACTAGCAGAATGACACAATCATCATCAAATAATCTTTGAACTAAGAACAAGAGGATCATCTTGGGAACCCCGGTGTAATGGAGGCCCGAGTATGGTGTGAGATATATGTAGTCTTCCACCACCAATGGTGTCTAAATCATAATCCAGAGGAAAATAAAATAAGTATCATGTATGTGCATTAAAAATAAATCAGAAATGCGAAATAAATAAATAAACAAGTGAATCTAAGGTTCCTCAAGGAAATATAGCCTGACCATACATTCTTCGACCAAATACAAATATTTCTACACCATAGGAAACTGGTACAAATTAGATATGAGGGAAAATATAACAAAACTTCATCAAATATGTATCATAAGATGGACCAAACCCAGGTATGTGATTTTTCTTAGAAGATGCATCCCTTGGATAAAAAAATACATCACCAGACCTTACTACAAAAGTAACTAACAAAATTAATTAATCCATATACCAATTATTTTTTATTTAAAACTTAAAAAGGAACCCATGTATCACACCAGGAGCACCATAAATGCTCCCTGTCATTGGATTTCATCCAATGAAATCCTTGAATGGCCTCAAAATGATCACTCCCTACTTAAGGCGATACAATGAACTCAAATCCCATACCTGGTATCTCACATTGGGGACCAAGTCTCATTCCTGGTTTGGTGTAATCGCCTATCGACCAGTCCCATCCACGGTGTCTCCCCTATGGAATCGATATCTCTCATACATAGGTGAGAAAAATCCCATGGTGAGCCCATAATGGCATACTAGTATCACCCCTGACATATACACAATCTATCAATAAATTTGATCAAAAGCACGATGAGACTATCCTCAGAATTCTGTGGAAGGAAACCCAAGTATCGATTATAGAATTCATAATTCCTTCAATCAATTAAATTAAACAATAAAAAGACCATGATAGTGAACATTCCATAATAAGAAACAAGGATTCATTAAGAGGTCTATGCCCACTTTCCATTACATTTTTGAATAAAAAGGTCCACATATATAAGTATTCCATGACAAGAATCAAGAAAACAATAGAAGTCCAAGGAAACAACAACAACATAAATACAAGAAAGGCATATCACATATATAACTTTTTCCAATTTGAAGACAGTACACCACCTTAAGGGGTTTTATTATAAAACATGATATTGTTATTCAAAAAATTTATTTAGTTTACTTTATTAAATCCAATTCCATAACAAGGTTTAAAGAAACCCACCTCAAAGGTAGTTTAAAAATAAGTGAGCATCATAATTCAAATCATATATAAAAACACCCATGGGTTGGATCTAACGAAGTAAGAAAACCTTTTTGAAAGTTAGAACAAACAAACCCACCCAAAATGGGTTATTCTAGTTGAGTTTCTAACCTCCAACCACACCAAGAAGGGTTTAAACACATCACAAGCTAATCTAGGAAAAATAATTCAAGAAAAATTGTTATTTTGAAGAAATATTGGGTAATTACTGTGTAAGAAACAATGATAATATTTTATAAAGTAATAAAATTGAGGTAAAATCTATATACCACCTACCATATACCATGGATGATCCACACATTAAATATTAAGGCTATATTAGGTCCATTTTGAGATAAATCAATGAAACGGACGTACACCCTGAAAATGGGGCGAATTAAGTCTCACTAAAATAGTGAAATATAAAAGATGTGATATGAATAAAATAGGAAGGAGGACTCATAGAATTACCAAGGTCTATCCAACTTGTATGGAATTACTTGAAATAGAGTCTGTTTGAGGGAGATATTCTCATACCTATGGGATGAAGGGAGGAGCTCCATGAGGGAGGATCTGTGCACGGGTGAGAGGAAAATAATAGGAGGGGAAAATATTGTTATAGGATAATTTTAGAAATTTTCATCCCCTTTAATGAGGAACATGGTTTGGCCACATGTTTGAACACACCATGCACCAACTATACTCATTCCACTACTTAGGAAGATGGGTCGCAAGACTCATGCACATGGTTTGGGAAACCATGCAAAAAACCATGCATTTAACACTATCGAAGATCTAAAATTTAGGTGAAATTTCACGAGGGCTGGTGAAAATGGTTTTTAAAAAATCATGAAACAACCTCATCCCTACTGAACAGAATGTGAAGTTCCATTGGAGGGTTGCACAATTTCATAAAAACCATGTGCCCTGACCATATTTCCCCAGTTTTTTATGTTTTAGAACCTGACGCTCCCAAAAATTTATGAAACACTCAAGGAACTCCTTGATACTTTAGAAGTGTCTAAAAACACTTTAATGTGTTCCCACTTTCATAATTCCATTCTGAATCTTGGTTTTCAATTTAGATCATCCACCAAACTAAAAATATAATTTCTTTTAGGAATTTTCACTCGGACCAAAATGTGGGATGCTATAATCTCCCCACCTTAAAATTTATCTTCCTCAAGAAGCCTGGAGATAAATACAAAGACAACACCAGACCTTCTTAGGTCATGAAGTCTCGTTGAAATAGTGGAGTTTCTTGTCTAAATACCCTACACACCTCTTAGAATCACTATATGTATACGGTAAATGAGACATGAGATTCGAGCCAATGATATTTTTACAAAATAAAACACCAAGGAGAAGATTACCTAATCCTTTATAACTAAATAAAGAATCCCATTGGCATCTCTTTAACCATCCTACCTATGGCTATTTCCACTATATGTTCTACATTTTGAAAGAGAAAAATTTTGGTTCATGGAATCTCCATTATCAAAATTATTGATTTAAGCACATCCTTAACATTCCAATAATCCCCTTAGAATGATTCTTAACTGTAAAAAATGGTCAAGATATATTTTCATGAAAATACTTTTCCAACTATACTACACTCTCCCTAAGACAACATAATTTTAGAAATGGTTCCCCATTGACCGCATACAATAAGTGTGAGATATCAAGTTGAACTATCTCTGGTCAACTACCCTCAAAACACTTAGCTTAGATGGCTAGTGAATTTCAAAAACTAGAGTCGGTGCCCTTTAGTTGAAGTCCCCTTGAGATCTTCCCTATGAATTCTCATATAATCCCACAACCAGATTTTAGAGACTCCAATAGCCGAAACATCCTTTACTTTGTCAGGACCCATAACACATATAGGAATATACTCGATCTGACACACCTGGATTGTTACCCTTTAGACATCTCATTTGAGTCTAAATGAAGTTTGGGGTAACATCATAATAAATAACTGGAGTCCAAGCATCTCATTCAATAAAAACCATATTTATCATTTATAAGTGAGATTCTGGTACAAGGGTGAACATCCACGTACCAAGAACACTGACTGACCCCAAAATGACATTCTCATGATGATCAAGTCAAAGGGGAATATATGGTGTCTGTGATTCCATCTAAAGTGTTCCTATTTAGAACCCAAGTATAAATTAGGAATAACCATTCATATAATAACATCCATGATTCTGGAGTATACTCTGATAGAGTTTACTCCCCAATCCCAATGATGTTTAAATTTATCTTGGCTTATAACTGACACTTTCTCAGTGCACCTAGATGACTTCAAGATAGAAACATGATCGTCTCAAAGGATGATAACACTAAGAGGATATTAATAATTACCAAGAAGATCATAGAAACTCTCATCATAAACAAGATGAAGTTCTTGGTATTATTTTAGAACAATAGTACCCAACCACTAAGGGGAGGAATAGTTGAACCACCAGTGGTCAACTTTTCTAGAAAAAGCATTGATTCACCTACCGACGCATCACTAACCAAAACATGATGCCTTAACCTATTGAGTGAAATCAAAATTAACCAATATGAACCACTAGAGTATATAATTGACTAATGGTGATTACAAAGGTTGTATACATCCAACCACAACATCATCGTGCTATCTTTCAAGGACTGACCTAATTCGATAGGTTACAAGTCAAAAGGTAATTCTAAGTAAGGATGACCATTTAGAAAAGATCATTCATGAATGTGTTCCTTCTACATGGAAGGATACATATTACCTAGATTGGCATGAGGCTTTCCAACATAAGAGTGTCCTTATCATTTTTTATACTAATAAAGGAAGCTCATCCCACGGTACATGTTCCATCAACCACTAACAACATATCCTAGAAGAGGGAAACACACTTTTATCATGCATTAAACAGGAAGGAGACACATACTAGCCTCTCAAATGAATTCTAGGACATATTTAATTTAGATGTATGTGTGACACTCTTCCTGAGTTATGTCCACATATTGCATAGCTGTAGATGTAAAGGACACAAAAACTAACTTTCATGTCAAGCACCTGACCCTCTAAAACATCATCACAAGCATTGGGATGAATTGATTATTTTAATTCCCAGGCCACTCTACTTTAGGGATGACCCATTAATCAAGAGTAAGGTCTCACAATTCAAATGATTACCACCAAAACCATCTAGTTTGCTGCACTATCTCATCAATTGGATGAGTATCATGTGCATCAACACATACTACCTTGGGGTTTCATGATAAAAACAACACATCCTTGATACTATTCATAAGATCACCAAACCTATGAATCCTAGAATCTTATGGAACATAAAATAAATATCCCATAGGAATACTATCCCATAAGACTTGAAAAGAAGGCTGGATACATACCGAGTTATCCGTCATTGAAGTGGAAGAATGCAAGGGCCACATAACCCACTAAGTAGTTGGCCATACCCATGGAATGTATAAACCACTAAACTAAATCATTAATCAATTATCATGCCCCTAACAAGGGTCGAATCAACAAGAGACCACTGATATATATTGGGGTTTCATTTTTAAAATCCTAGAGTTTTATGAGAAAAAAATGTCACCTAACACTAGAAACAGCTCATAATAAACTATAAAGGGATTTAAAGATCTGAGGGTGCTACCTACAACAGTCTAGCCCCTTACCGAAGCATAAATCTTCGATCCTACAAAGAGTTAATTCATGAAAAGGTCACTACGCTTAAAGTATTATCATTTAGGTTAATGATAAAGAAGAAAACTAATATGGTAACGCTCACGTTTATGCTTCAAGGATACCACTAAAGAATGATTTAAACAACACTTAATTGAGTGTCACAGCTAAGAACACCAATTAAGGTTTTAATCGAGCTAATTAATTTATTTACACATGATATTAAAACATATTAAAATCTAGGTTTTGAAATATCAAGCATCAGTCAAAGGGAAACATTATTTAGAACATTAATTAGCTAAGGCCACAAGAAAAAATAGGTATGTTATATTTAACTTCCCGTTAAAAATTTATTATTTAATTGAAATCCCATCATATTCATGTCATTTATCTTACAAAATAAATTTTTAATCATAATTTATTTATTTAATAAGATTCCCACTACTAGATTAGTTAAGTAAAATTTCAATTCCAATCTATAGAGGAAGATACCCTTTAGATTGCAATTGGAATTTTAATTAACTAATGCCTCATAAGGTAATAAATCTCAAAGTAGAGAAATTTACCTTATTAATTAAAGAGGGATATGGTCATGTATGATTACACCAAGCTTCTAGATGTGAAACCATATAGGCAGTTGCATAAAAATTAAATAACCACCACTATATAACATAAACATACCCCCATGGGGTTAAGTACTATAGAATAACATAACAAAGGAGACCTATAAGAGTCCCAATGAGGGAACCATGGGTTCATCAAAATGAAACATAAAAATTTTATTTAAAACATTATTATTTTAAAAATAACCTTAATGGGATTATCTCATAAGAAATATACCCCAACAGACTTACTTAGGTCTAGTTATGCATTTAATATTTTTCCATACAGTTTATCGTCCACAAGTTATAGAGTTACAAGCCTTTTTATAGGAAACCAATTTATTTTTAAAGGTAAAAATTTATCAAAATTTATATTTAAAATGGTTTTAAGTCATATCATGCTTTTTATATAATGGTTAGATTTTGTGGGTCACCAAGTCCCAATTTATAATGTGCCCATAAACTCTACAAATTTCAATTTGGATCCCATTTAATTGCAACCAATAATGACGCATCCCATGCAATCAATGGTTCATGGCTCAAACATGTCATGATTGGTTTTTCAAATAGAACGTCTCCATTAATATATGCAGGAAAAAACCACATAGATTGATGTTGGTATTTTATTTGACCCGCATTTGTATCACAATTATATCAGGTCATGTTATCAGGAGTAGTACAGTATCCATACACTCTATAAATTGAAAACATTCCCCCATTTAATCGCAACCAATAATGAATCATCCCATAAAACTAATGGTTCATGGCTCAGACATGTCATTATTGGTTTTTCAAATAGAACATCACCATAAACTTATGCATGAAAACACCACTTAGATTGATGCTGGAATTTTATTTGACCCACCTTTGTATCGCAATTGTATCAGGGCATGTGATCACGAGTTTTAAATAGAAATAAAAATGATAAATAAGAACTAAATAATAAATAAATTACATGGAAGACTACTATGTAAGTAGCAAAAACACTCAAGGATATGAAACAATCAAATCATGGTAATTAAATCACAGAAGCATTTTGTACATGCCAACGTACTAGATAAATCACATGTTAAGATATATAAATGGGTAGGATAATAAATGCCTAGGTAGTAATAGAACAAATAAATCTACTAAAAATACCAAATAAGGAATAAGAAAGATAGGGAATTAACACACAAGTCACATCGATAATTTTCAATTACCTTACAATGAAATCTACAGGGAATGACATGTGCATGGCATGTGAATTTCAATGTTTACATAACGATGCATATGATTATACCTCCTTTCCAAAAGATGACAAAGGTAAAATACCACAAATAATTAAGCAATATAAAAATACACCAATAATTCAAGGTGAAATAAAAATCAATTGTTACAAAAAACATCTTGAACAAAAAATCCCATCCCTAACACTTGGACCTTTTCCAATATGTGGGTTGATCACTCCTAGGAATTAATATTTACCATTAGCCAACACATCCTTGTCTCTAGTACACGAGACCAAAATATTAATAAAAAGGAAAGAAACATTTGATACAACTTTTTAATGTCCCAGCCTGGCTGACTATGGAAACTATATCCAGACTGGTTTCCACATAACATCAAGCAGGTCTCTCTGTATGCCAGTGGATGCTAACTAACATTGAGGGTTTATGGTGGTATGGTGGGGAGACTATAAATTTGTGATCAGAGTAGTATATCAATATGTTAAATTTTATTAATAGATCAACAAACAATGGAATCATTTTAAATAATGAATGAAGTAGTGGAAACTAAATATAAAAACTAAACAAAAATGATAAGAAATTTCCAAAGTCAAATATAAATCTAACCATGCATGAATTTCCAGATGAACTAGATATTGATAGTAGTAAGGTACAAAAAAAATAAAAAACAGTTCAATGCATGGATAATAAAATAATAAAAATCCCAATGGCTAACTCCACAGTCATCCTGAGTACCAGCTTAATCATGTGCTCTTTATTCCCCACTATTAACAAAACAATATAATCATCATCCAATAATCTTAGACCTGTGAACAAGATAATCTGCATGAAATGGTTTCCCCAGATGGTTTTGAGATATACATAGTAGTCCACCACCAACAGTTTTTAAGGAATAATCTTGTTCATGCATACAAAATAAGTACTGTTAATGTGTATCAAAAGTAAAGTAGCAATTTGAAATAAATAAATAACAAATTTATGTTTAGGTTCCTCAAGGAGACTTGGCCCAACCATACCTGCTTTAGTCTGAGAATAAAATATTTAAACCATAGGAAAACTGTACAAATGAGATCTAGGGGAGAAGATAACAAAACATCATAAAAAAGGTATCATGAGATGGACCAAACCCAAGCATGAGATTCAGATTGGTAGGAATATAACTTGGATTAAAAAATGCACCATTATCCCTTACTATTAAACTAACTACCAAAATTAATAAAGCTTCATCCTAGGCCCATTCGAGGAGAACCTTAATAAGGAACCCATGTACCACACCCAGAGCATCATAAATGATCACTATTATCATAGTCTGTCCATTTTGATCCATGAATGGCCTCACAAGTATCACTCATATCTTATGATGAGATAACGACCTCTATGACCATACCAGGTATCTCACATAGGGGATCGAGTCCCACTCATGGACTCGTGTAACCATCTAGCCACAAATCCTGTCTGAGTTGTCTCCTTTAGAGAACTGATATTTTTCTTACAGAGGTAAGAAAAATACATTGTGATCTCATCTAGGCATACCAGTATCTCCTGCAACATATACACAATCCACTGGAAAATTTGATCACAAGCCTGATGAGCCCGTACTTGGTGTTACATGGAATGAAACCTGAGTATCTCTCATGACGTTCATAATTTTCTTAATCAATTACATTAAATAGTACAGAAGGCTATGATAATGAAGATTCCATAATAAGAAACAAGGATACCTTAATGGGTCCAAACAAATTGTCCATTTCATTTTAGAATAAAAAGGTCCACATATATAAGTAGGGCACACAAATAATCAAGAACATAATATAAGGACAAGAAAACACCAAAACCATAAATCCAAATAAGGATTAACACATATATCACATTTTCCAATTTGAAGATAACACACCTCATTGAAGTGTTTTATTATAAACCCTAATTATTTTATTCAAACAATTAATTCATTTATCTATATAAAATTAAATTCCATCATAAGGTTTAAATACACCCACCTCAAAGGTGGATTAAAAATAGGCAAGCATCACAATTCAATGAATATATAAAAATTAAACCCAAAGGGTGGATCTAACAATGGAAGACAACATTTTTGAAAGGGTGACTAAATAAAACCACCCTAAAGGGGTGGTTTTGGTTGAGTTCATAACCTCCAACCACACTACTAAGGGTCTAAACACATCAAAAGGAAAGGTAGGAAAAATAATTCAAGACAAATTGTTATTTTGAAGTGACATCGGGTAAGTCTTGTGTATGGAACAATGGAAATATTTTGTGAAGTGGAAAACATGATGGAAAATATATAAACCACCTATAATATACCATGGAGAATCCACACATCTAATATCAAGGCTTGATTTTTTCTAGTTTTAGAGAAATCAATGAAACAAATGTATGCCCTGAAAATGGGGGAAATTAATTCACCACAAAATAGTACAATAAAGAATATTATAAATGAATAAAAGAATAAGGAGGATATGTAGACATATTGAGGGCTATACAATGCATCTGGAAGTGCTTAAAACGAAGAGTGTTTGAGGGATATCTCCTCATACCTAGAAGAGGAAGGTAGGAGATACCTGAGGGAGGTATTGTGTGAGGGTAATAAAAAAAGAAGAGGAAAAAAATAAACAAAGATGGAGGAGAGTTTGGTTAATTTCCAGCTCCTTCAATAAGGCACATGGTCTAGCCACATGGTTGGACAAACTATGCTCCAACCATTCTCATGCCACTGATTAGAAAGGGGGGTTTCACGATTTATGTTCACGATTTGTGAAACCATTCATTTCCTAGTATCTAAGATATAAAATTTAGGCACATAACCATGTATCCTAGTGAGAATAGTTTTAAAAAAGCATTAGACACCCGTAGAACTACTGAATAGGCCACACCGTTCTTGTTGGAGGGTCGCACGGTTTTAGAAAAACCGGACATCCTAGCAAGCTTTCCAGTATATTCTGAATCTCATTTTTCAACTTGAATCGTCCACTAAATTGAAAATTCAATTTTCTTTAGGAATTTTCATCCGGTCCAAAATGTGGGATACTACAACCTAATGGACATATTTTACCATATTCATGTAATTCATGTGGCCTGAATATCAATATCATGTTTCTCTTTAAATAGAATTTAATTCAAATCATATTGAAGTTGTAATGGTTATTTCTCTCAATTTTCAATTCCATGAGACATGTTTGATATTGTACACCATAAATTATCTTATATTGTGTATTATATAAGGACCCATGATTTCATACAAAAATATTACATCTTAATAGATGAATAATCAAAACATTTTACAATAAACACACTCGAGGATGGTAAATTTAGTGTATTTGGATATTAGATATCAATATTCTTATTTTATGAAATATCTTCAACATTTACCATAAATATCTCCCACATGGTACTCTTCATAGTCATACCCCACTAAAAACGTTTTTATAACTTAGGTAAGGGATACATAAGAAAAGGGTGATATCAGAAGATCTGTAAGTGTAAACATAAGATATATCAATCGATGATCATATTCAATAATAACATAAGCATAATGGAATGAGATCTTGACCAAAAACTACAATTTTCATACCCAATATGAAAAATCTCATAAACAAGAGTTATGTCATTAAAAAATAACATTTCAGAAGGCATGCATCATAAGAATGAGAAATCATCATAACTCATACATGAACCATAAGTTTGTGTCATAAATGTGTGTGGAATCATCATAAGTATATATATCATTTAATATGTTAAGGTTAAATAATAATACCATCAGATCAATTATCCACACCTGTTTCCCATAATGGATCAAGCATATTGACTTTTTTCACATAACGGATCAAGCACCTTGACTTTTTTCCCATATCAGATCAAGAACTTCAAATTATTTCCAATAATTGATCAAGAACTTTGACTTGTTTTCCATAAGTATCTCATGTGATATAATACATTACCCAATTCATTGAAGGGGAATGTAAGTTCCACCTATCATATAATGAATACTATACATATGTGTGCCCCAAGATCATAAAACATTCATCATATCTGAACCCATAAAAAGAAATGAGTTTCCTAAGCATTTAATATTTTCATTATAAACATAAACTATCAAGAGAATGAATAAAGATAATATCCTTGAATCATTACCCTAGTAAAGTATAATTAACATCAAAGTATGTAATCTTAGATTGAAAATTAATTTAAAAGATCACTTGGAAAAAATTGTTGAAGAATATTTTAAACATTTTAAAAAATACAAAAATTTAAATGAAAAAATTTTATTTGAGAATAAACCTATAAAACTTTAAAGATTAATGTTATTAAGGGACCATGATAGTGGGAAAATACACTCATTCCATATAAGATAAGAAAACATTCCTTTGGTATTTTTATTGTAAGGGTCACAAAGAACCATGTTTAGATTATAAAAAATTATTCCTTTCCAACCGTTTTGTAAATAGTCAATCATCAATACAAATGAATTTAATAAATTATAATAGAAAAGTAAAAAACATTTGGATTTTCTTATAAAAAGTGGATATGGAAGTTAAATACCACTTCACAGGAGACGTAAATATAAACAATCTTGAATAATAATGAGATTATAAATTAAACCCCTACTACTCTGGTAACTTTTGAATCCTAATCATCACGAAGTAAATAAACATATATGGATATTTAAATTCCAATAAAATTAACAATATGTATCATAAAAAGAATTAATGTGAAGAATATACACCACAAAAAAATAACTATTGGTATATAAGGTATGTGTCCCATAAAAATAATAGTGAGACATAAATACATTGCCTCAAGTCCCACATTTCCTTATTCATGTTAAAATATCATTTATAATAAATAAGGAATTATTACACATGTATTACATAAAAATATATGTATAATAAAATTTATGATTTATTTATAACATCTTATCACCTGTTTATTAATAATTTGTTATTAAAATCACTGTTCTGGGTGATAACTGCTTCATTTTCCAAGCATGTTTCAGTTTGACATTCCCATAACTTATACTATGATCATTGAACCATCATTTATAAAATTTTAATAATTTTATAAAAATATATATATATTAATTATATACATATTTATAATAATTCATAAAAATTATAGATTGAAAAATGAATTACACCATTCATGGAGATGGTAGGCCGTACGTACACAAGAACGTTGCATTCAATTTTCAAGGATGAAATGAATGAAAGATAAATAATAATTAACCTTTTCAGAATAATTATTATATCATTTATATCATAGATATTCATAATATCCATCATCCTTACCATCCAAGTAAAATATAAATGAAAAATGAATCACATTTCTTCGTGAAGGTTGTAGTCCACACATACTCACGAGCAACATTATCATTTTCCAACAGTTTTGAAGGTACAAAGGTAGATATGATATTATCATTTAGGAAGTATAATTATGTTATAAATATCATATATAAACATTAAAACCATCATAAAACTAACCCATAGAATTTTATGATGAAAAATTAATTGTATCATTACATGGAGATGTTAAAATATATGTACGCACTAGTGAAACTTTAACTTCTTTCTTGATGGGAAAGAGGATGTATAATGGAATTTTAATAATCATAATAATATTTAGAAATATTTATGATACTAAATTTATTATTTTATTTTTAATATCATTGATTTATTGGTTGTAAATATAAGCATAGAAAATAAATTGATTGATTTGTGTGATTTACTCTTTTTCAAAACGACTCCTTTAGATCTCCTCTAAAGGGCTTCAGGGTTGGTATTTTAGAGAGACCGACACCTATATAATGTGACTAAGTAAGTTGATAAGATAAATTTCAAGGGAATGGTCAATCCATAACACTCATAATGGTGAAAATAAGTGAGGGAGGAGGTGTTCTTTTATAATTAAGGTGAGGGGAACTATTGGAATTTCTCAACAGATGGAAATATAATAAGACTATTGTAGAGGAAAATGTTTTGAAATGTAATATAAATTTACATGGTATGAAATTTTAGACAATATATTATCCCCATTATATTTATTTAATATTTTTATCTTTTTTTTAAATAATTTAATAAAATATTATTTTAATAAAGTATTATTATTTTCAATTTCTACACTATTCATTTCATTGAATTTAATAACATCAAGAAAATAATATAAATTAGAAAAAACCCAATAATTCATCTCTCAATGGTAATTGTAATATATAATATCCATGTATCACCTTAATCATCTCAAATTATAATCCTCTTAATATTTTTCTTATATCATTCATTTGAATTTTGCATTAATAGAATAATTAGTGCATCAATGTTGTGTATGTATTTAAAGTAATTATTTAATTCCGAAAAATTATAAATAAATTACCATAATTAATATAATTTCATTATTCAAAAAAGTACTATTAATATTCATTCATAATTAATTTTTGTCTCTATGTTAATACACAAATAATATTTAAAACTAAGAGAGGGACATTTTGTCACTACCTTTAGTTTAAATAATATATAAGTCATTTTCATGGACAAGTATCCATAAAATAACTCAGTTTAGAACATTATGTGTTAAGGTTATAATTTAATTCATCCAATAATAAATTTTATGAATACTTATGGCCTTATAACTTAGTTTTATCCTAGATTAACCTGATTTACCCTTTACTGAGGTGATAAATTTTATCATGGTTACTATTCATATTGACAAAAAATTAAAGGGGTTTAATTACAAAATTTTTTACTACTGATAATAAATATTTAATCCATTTTCAAGATTCAATTTATTTAATTTTTAGTAATTAATTTTAATATAAATGTGTGGAACACAATGAAAAATAGTTTTTAGTTAAATGTGTTTTTAAGACCAAAAATGCACTTATACCAAAATAATGTATAATGATGATTAAAATGATGTTAATTAGATAATATAAAATTAAATAATAATTAATTTTATTTGAGATAAAATTAAAATGATAATGATACATTGTATTAAAATAAAATTATAGTTTTTATAAAAATTGGTATTTTTCAATCTTCACTGAAAAATCAATCTCTTTAGAAAAATACAAAAATTTAACCCAAAGATAATTTTAATATTTTGATTTAAAAAATTAAAATAATTTTATAAAATATATTTTATAAATGTTCCAACTACTAATTATAATATTTTCTCATAAAAATAAATAAAAATTTATTTTTGAAGAAAACATATTTTTGAAGAATAAAATAATATTACTAAAAATTGTGTGATTAATTACTAAGTATTTATATTAAGTAGTTAGTTTTAATATAATTAATAAATTATTTCATCATATTAATACCCATCAAATTAATGGCTCATTTATAAGTCATCTTAAATAATAATATTTTAATACTATACAGTTGTTCATTTAAACTCAGTGTTGCATGTAATGCAAGCCATCAAATAAATTAAATTATTTAAAGAAAAATATTTTATAAAATCTCAAGGTGTTAAATTATATCTCGTTTAATAAACTATACACTCACAATTTTAGCTTTTTCTCAGAAATCGAATGTTTGACATTTGAAAATTCCTTTGTGGAAACCCACATCGTAAAACGGGTTAATAAAACTTTCTCTTGAAAGAGAGAAATTGAAGTAAAAAGGTCATCTGAGATTAGACATAATAGGTTTCCAAATATAATAACATTAGTGGAAAGTGAAGATATGGAAATTGAAGAAAATTAATATCCATAGATCATTGAACAGAACAAATTGAATGATCATGATAAAGTTAACAATCACAAAGCTGTAAACCATATATGTGGAAAAATACCATCAATTCATCAGAATTGAAGGTTATCATACAAATTTTATTTTTTTATTTTCGTCTTAATATCCTTTTCCTAGAGTTTAGTAATTAAACTAATATCTATATTAAGAGCATAAGGAAACATACTTACTTGATAAGTATAATATCATCCTTTAATAAATTTCCACAACAGTCTCATGTTTTTCTCCAAACAATGAATATTGAAGATGAATATTTCATACCTCAAGAACTAAGATTAAATTATAATGGATGAAATTATCCACAAAAGTGTAACAAGATACTTCTCCTTTATTTAGATATTAACCAAAACCAAAATGTTTAGAATAAGTTATCTAATATAGATAAATATATTAATTTCTAAAAAATCAACAATAATTCCCAAGGTTGATCTTAATCCAATCCATAAGTTGTAGATCCTAAAACTTGTCCCAAATTTGTATGACTAAATTTAAGATCGAAAAATTTACAAATAAAGTCACTACAATTCAAAAACTTAACTTATCATTAATCCCCAAAAGTATCTTTTAATGTTATGTACCTAAAATTTAAACACCTTCAAAGATGAAATAAATCAAATTACCATCAAATCACTAACCAATTTCAAGGTAACCAATATTATCCCATCAGTTTCAATAGTATATTTATCCCAAATAAACATTATTATCTCCAAATTGGACACATATTAAGGGTTATATTTTCCTCAATCATGTGTTTTCTAAAAATATCATCCTACCACTAAATCGATTTTCTTGGTTATTGGAACCATTCAGCATATTATTTCAATTATTTAAATAAAAAATTTTAGGGATAATCCATAGATATTTCATGATTCCTATAATCCAAAATATTATTCATAAAAAACTTTTACAACATAATTCTTAAATCCTAATATGAAATCATTTTAATCATTTCACTTCCTCTTGAATCCATTAATCAAGATTCGTCATATTATTCCTTAACACTTATTTCCTTTCATATATCACTCATAGTATCATTATCATCAATGTAAAAACAATTAATAATATAACTTTTACGATTCTTTTCTTGATCTTTCCCCCTAGGACACCAATTTTCATAATTCCCATACTTTCCACATTTAAAACATTCAATCATCAACGATGCCTTATTGAAACAATTATACCCATCTGTTGTGTTTACCAGACCATTCAATTTTCCCCAAAAATTTCTTCTCTATGTCCTTATTTTCCTCACCCAAAAAATCTTCCCATTCCTTTTAGGAATTCTCCACCATGCTTCTTCCCACATTCAACCATTCCATTGTCCATCATATTCACCATTAACTTGAATCCTCATAGTTGAAACCACTGTCTAAAACAAAAATTATATATGGGAAACAATAATCATATTGGGAAATCAAAAACTCATTAATAAGACATATAAATCATGACACCTTGTTTTCAATTTACGACTCCTTAGGTTTAAAATAGGTCATCCATGATTATCATATATTTAAATTCATCGTAATGATTCATAAAGAAAGTATGGATTAACCCATATAAAATCTCCTCAGAGTGTCAAATTTGGTGTTCCACAAGGATCATTGTTAGGTACCAAGGGATGATTAAGTATAGATCACTGTGCCCTTTTGGGATTATTACCTGTAGGAACAATTGGTCCAGATCCACATGCAATTGTAGTATACAGACATGAATGTAATTTCATAGAAAATAAAATAATATATTTCTTAAAAGACATGATATTAAAAAATTGGGTACAACTGCGAAAGCGACACACACGCAAAGAATAAAATTACATTAAATCGCAAGCCCGGAGACTTGACACCGCGACCTACCCCTCACCCCCCCAAACCCTTACCACCCCACCACCAACGGTGGGGAAAACGTGTTGTCAGTTTAGAGGGTATTGTGGTGGCCTTACCCCACCCCCTGTCACACGTCCCCAGCTATGCCCAAGGTGGCTATCCTTGGGCTTGGGCCAGTTCCCATGGAGTCGAGGGGACGAGAGGATCGCTGGAATATGGTGCACGTTGCCTTTGCGAGGACTCAAACCTGAAACCTCAACGACGGGACGCCACCGCCTTGAACCAACTCACTCAGCCCCCGCAGGCGAAAGGTGTTGTTGGTTTATAGGGTATTGAGGTGGCCTTACCCCACCCCCTGTCGGACGTCCCCAGCTAAGCCCAAGGTGGCCAACATTGGGCTTCGTCCAGTTCCCACGGAGTCGAGGGGATGAGAGGATTGCTGGCGTATGGTGCATGTTGCCTTTGCGAGGACTCGAACCTGGAACCTCAAAGATGGGACACCACCGCCTTGAACCAACTCACCGAGCCCCCATGGGCTAAACGTGTTGTCGGTTTAGAGGCTATTGAGGAGGCCTTACCCCAACCCCTGTCGCACGTCCCTATCTAGGCCCAAGGTGGCTAACCTTGGGCTTGGGCCAGTTCCCACAGAGTCGAGGGGACGAGAGGATCGCTGGCATATGGTGCACCTTGCTTTTGCGAGGACTCAAACCTGGAACCTCAACGACGGGACTCCACCGCCTTGAACCAACTCACGCAGACCTCGCGGGTGAAACGTGTTGTCAGTTTAGAGGGTATTGGGGAGGCCTTACCCCACCCCCTGTCACACATCCCCAGCTAGGCCCAAGGTGGACAACCTTGGGCTTGGGCCAGTTCCCGTAGAGTCGAGGAGACGGGAGGATCGCTGGAATATGGTGCACGTTGCCTTTGTAAGGACTCGAACCCGGAACCTCAACGACGGGATGCCATCGCCATGAACCAACTCACCCAGCCCCCGCGGGCCAAACGTGTTGATGGTTTAGAGGGTATTGAGGCGGCCTTACCCCACCCTCTGTCGCATGTCCCTAGCTAGGCCCAAGGTGGCCAACCTTGGGCTTAGGCCAGTTCCCATGGAGTCGAGGGGATGAGAGGATCGCTGGCGTATGGTGCACGTTTCCTTTGTGAGGACTCGAACCCGGAACCTCAACAACGGGACGCCACCGCCTTGAACCAACTCACCCGTCCCCCATGGGCAAAACGTGTTGTCGTTTTAGAGGGTATTGAGGCGGCCTTACCCCACCCGCTATCACACATCCCCAGATAGGCCAAAGGTGGCGAACCTGGGGCCTGAGCCAGTTCCCACGGAGTCGAGGGGATGGGAGGATCACTGGCATATGGTGCACATTACCTTTGCGAGGTAAACGTGTTGTCGGTTTAGAGGGTATTGAGGCGGACTTACCCCACCCCTATCACACTCCCCCAGATAGGCCCAAGGTGGCCAAACTTGGGCTTGGGCCAGCTCCCACGGAGTCGATGGGACGATAGGATCGCTGGCGTATGGTGCACATTTCCTTTTCTAGGACTCGAACCCGGAACCGCAACGACGGGACGCCACCGCCTTCAACCAACTCACCCAGCCCCCGTGGGAAAATGTGTTGTCGATTTAGAGGGTATTGAGGCTTCCTTACCCCACCCCATGTCGCACATCCCCAGCTAGGCCCAAGGTGGCCAACTTTGGGCCTGGTCTAGTTCCAAAAGAGTTGAGGGGACAAGAGGATCACTGGCGTATGGTGCACGTTGCCTTTGCGAGGACTCGAACCCGGAACCTCAACGACGGGACGCCACCGCCTTAAACCAACTCACCCAGCCCCAGCTGGAAAACGTGTTGTCAGTTTAGAGGGTATTGAGGCGGCCTTACCCCACCCCCTATCACACATCCCTAGCTAGGCCCAAGGTGGCCAACCATGGGATTGGGCCAGTTCCCACGGAGTCGAGGGGATGAGAGGATCGCTGGCGTATGGTGCACGTTGCCTTTGCAAGGACTCAAACCCGGAACCACAACGACGGGATGCCACTGCCTTGAACCAACTCACCCATCCCCCGCAGAAAAACATGTTATCAGTTTAGAGGGTATTGAGGCGACCTTACCCCATCCCCTGTCGCACGTCCCCAGCTAGGCCCAAGGTGGCCAGCCTTTGGCTTGGGCCACTTCCAACGGAGTTGAGGGGACGAGAGGATTGCTGGTGTATGGTGCAGGTTTTCTTTGTGAGGACTCGAACCCGGAACCTCAACAACGGGATGTCACCACCTTGAACTAACTCACCCAGCCCCCGCGGGCAAACGTGTTGTCAGTTTAGAGGGTATTGAGGTGGCCTTATCCCACCCCCTATGTCACGTCCCCAGTTAGGCCCAAGGTGGCCAACCCTAGGCTTGGGCCAGTTCCCACAGAGTTGAGGGGATGAGAGGATCACTGGCGTATGGTGTGTGTTTCCTTTGTGAGGACTCGAACCCGGAACCTCAACGACGAGATGCCACCGCCGTGAACCAACTCACCCAGCCCCCGCGGGCAAACATGTTTTCGATTTAGAGGGTATTGAGGCGGCCTTATCCCACCTTCTGTCGCACGTCCCCAGATAGGCCCAAGGTGGCCAACCTTGGGCTTGGTCCAGTTCCCACGGAGTCGAGGGGATGAGAGGATCGCTGTCATATGGTGCACGTTGCCTTTTCGAGGACTTGAACCCGGAACCTCAACGACGGGACGCCACCGCCTTGAACAAACTCACCCAGCCCCCGCGGGAAAACGTTTTTTCGGTTTAGATGTTATTGAGGCGGCCTTACCCCACCCCCTGTCACATGTCCCCATATAGGCCCAAGGTGTCCAACCTTGGGCTTGGGCCAGTTCCCACGGAGTCGAGGGGACGAGAGGATCGATGGCGTATGGTGCACGTTGCCTTTGTGAGGACTCAAACCCAGAACCTCAACGACAGGACGCCACCACCTTGAACCAACTCACCCAGCCACCGCGGGAAAATGTGTTGTCGGTTTATATGGTATTGAGGTGGCCTTATCTCAAAATGTTGATAAACATTTATCTAATACTAACTATAATTATCCACAATTTTCATATATAAATATTATATATTAATAGATGAATATTCAATATATTGTATTATAAACAAACCTGAGGACCGTATAAGTTTAGTCTCCATGGAGATTATATATAAATATTCTTATTTTATTAAATATCTTCAAAACATCCCATAAATTTATTCCCTCATGATACACTTCATTGGAATAACCTACTATAAATTTTCTTCATAACCTGAGGAAATGAAACATAAGAAAAGGGTGAACTCAAATACTCAGTAAGGGTAAGAATTAGATATATTAATCGATGATCATTTGAAAGTATAATATAAGAATAATGTAATTAGATCTTGATCATAGCATACAAAGTTCATACTAAATGTGAAAAATATCATAAAAATGAGTTATGTCATAAAACATTAACATTTCAAAAGACATGAATCATACGAATAAGACTTCATCATAACCCAATAATGAATCATAATTATATTTCATAAATGTGCGTGAAATAATCATTTGTATAGAAATCATTTAATATGTCAAGTATAACTAATAAGATTTTTTGATTAGACATCAAAATATATTTCACATAATGAATCAAGCACATTGACTTATTTCCCAAAACAGATCAAGCACATCAACTTGTTTTCCATAATAGATGAAGCACTTAAACTTGTTTCCCATAATAGATCAAGCAATTGGACTTGTTTCACATAACTATATCATGAGATAAAATATTTTACTAAATGAATTGGATGAAGATATAGGTAAAACCCATCACATAATGAAAACCATATATATGTGTGCCATAGGATCACAAATCATTCGTTATATCAGAACCCATAAGAAGAAATGAGTTTCATAAACATTTCATCTTTTCATTATAAATATAAACCATCCAGATTAAGAATAAGTATAGTATCATTGAATCATAACCCCAATAAATTATAATTAACATAAAACTATGTTATATTATATGGAAAATAATTTTAAAATATCACTTGGAAAAAATTGTTGAATAATATTTTAAAATAACTTCTCTTTAAAAAAATCCACTGCTCACTTTTATATAATAACATTTTATTTGAACATAAACTTGTAAACATGTAAAGTAAGATTCAAATAATAATGTCATCATGAATTTCGGAAAATAATCTCATTCAATATAAGTAAAAAACATTCCTTTCATATTTGTGACCAAAAATTCCTAATGAACCTCATTTATAAAATGACAACAAGATTCAATTCAAACAATTTTGTAAAAATTAAAACATGTGTAAAAATTAATTTAAAAAATTATATGATAATATTAAAAATCATTTTATAGTAAAATATTCCCCAGTAGATACTTAAACAAAAACAATCTCAAAAAATAATGAGATTTTGAAATAAAACCTCACCAGTTTGGTAACTTTTGAATCATAAACCCCATGAAGAAAATAAAAATATATGCATATTTAAATCCATATAAATTTCATAATATGTATCATAAAATTAATTCATTTTAATTATATAAACCACCCAAAAGAAACAAGTGATATATAAGTCATGTGTCCCACAGAAATAAATGTGAGATTAATATACCTTACCTAGTGTCTTGCCTTTCCTTGTTCTCATTAAAACATCCTATATAATAAATATTGATTTTGTTACAGATGAATTAGATAAACACATATATATATATAATACCATGTATTATTTATTTATAACATCTTATTATCCATTTATTAATAATTTTTAATTAAAATCATTGTTCTGAGTGATAACTGCTTCATTTACCAAGCATGTTTCAGTTCAGAAGTCTTGGTCCTTATAATTTGATCATTGTCCCATCATTTCTAGAATTTTAATAATGGTATAAAAATTATTTATATTTATAATATAAATATTTATTTTCATTTATAAAAAGTAGATATGGAAAAATTAATTACACCATTTATGGAGATGGTATGTCATACTACGCGTGAATGTTATATTAACTATTTAAAGGATGGAATGAAAGAAAGTTAAATAATAATTTACCTTTATAGAATAGTTACTATATCATGTATATCATATATATTAATCATATCAGTATTTCTTACCATACAAGTAAAATATAAATGAAAAATGAATCACATCTCTGCGTGGAGGGGGTAGTCCCACGTACACACAAGCGACAATATTGTGTTCCAATGTTTTAAAAGGTAAGAAGGTGGATATGATATTATCATTTTAGAAGTATAATTATGTTATAAATAAAATATATAAATATTAAAACCATAATAATACTCATCCATAAAATATGGTGATGAAAAATTAATTTTATCATTATGTGGATATAGTAAGCTATATGTATGAATAAGAAACACTTTCACTTTTTTTTACGAGAAAGAGGGTGTATAATGTTTTTTTAAAAATAATAATAACATTTAAGAATATTTAGGATACTTAATTTATTATTTTTTGATAAATATAATTTATTTAGAGGTGGTAAATATGTGTAGAAAAAATAGAGTGATCGGTTAGGGTGATTACCTCTTCTTAGAAACGACTCCTTTATATCTCCTCAAAAGGGATCTAGAGTTGATATTGTGGAAAGAACATAACCTATAAAATGTGAAAACTTGTTATGAAATGATAATTCTCAGGGTATGTTCAATCTATAATACTCATATTGGGGTAAATAAGTGAGGTTGGAGGTGTCACGACCCGTCCTCGCGGCCCGTGCTGTGACTACCCCAAGCCCGCCTTCCATAGCCCAGGGGCTGGCGACTAGCACCAAGGCGTAAATACCGGAAAAAGGGAAGGCATTTCCTTTTTAAAGTAAACAACAAACACCATAGAGTAAGCAGGAAGAAGTAAACACTACGTAAAAACTGGTACAATAGTAAGTGCGGAAAGTAAGTGGGCCAGAATAAAAACCCAAACTGAAAGTAAAGTACAACTAGAAAGGGAAAACAACAACTGAAAAGTAAAGCCGCGACGTTGAGCTGTCCACTAGGAATCCCACATGAAGGGTGGGTACAGATAGCCTCCACTGATCCTTGGGTCCAACCGACCGCTCCGAGTACGTCCCGCCCAGTGGTCCACCTCCAGGTACGGTCCTGCTCCGCAAGCCTCAACCACGATCAGCGTTGTCCGTCGTCTGCAACCACCACAACGTAGTGCGGGCATAGCCCATGCAGGGGTGAGTATAATATACTCAGTAGGGACTCCGAGACCCCCGAAGGTCTCCCAAAATCCACAAAGGATAAACCACAAAGGAAAGATACAATCACAAAGTAACATCCGACACTACTTAGGTATATGCCCATACATATACCTAAGTCATCAATTCTCGTTCGGCTCCAACATCCGAACCCAAGTACAATCCAGTCCACACAGGAAAAGCAAAACATAAATCCACACATGATAGCACAACACAATCCACATAGGAAAGAAAAACGTAAATCCACACAGGATAGCACAACAAAATTCACATAGGAAAGCAAAACAGGATTCAGCTCACATAGGAATACTTCTTGAATGACGATAGAGATGATCAGATGTAGCCACTGATTCATCTAAGCCGTCGGACCCACAAAGGATCGGTAGGTACTACCCCCTGCAATGACCCACATAGGATCGACCATGAAGTTGAAACCATAGCTATTGGGAAACTCCTTCTCCATCAAGTATAGTGGTTATGCCGCTGCAACCAAGCGCTCCCCTCTAACCTTGGACTGCTGTAGTACTCCACCTATCGAGTACTGTGGGCTTGTTGCTATAGCCAAGCACTTCCCACCATGGGTCTGCCGCTACAACCAAGCGCTCCCCCTCATAGCCTCTAGAGGTACTCATTCTGTTGAGTACCACGGGTCAGCCGCTACAACCAAGTGCTCCTCCGTCGTGGTTCTGCCGCTACAACAAAGCGCTCCCCCTCATAGCCTCCAGAGGTACTCCTTCTGTTGAGTACCGCGGGTCTGCCGCTACAACCAAGCGCTCCTCTGCCGTGGGTCTGCTGCTACAACCAAGCGCTTCCCACTGGGCTATCCGTAAAACACCGAGTCGTTCGATCAGCAGTCGTCAAGTCTCAACCGGCTCTAGGGTTTCCGCACACAGCAAGCTCGTTCCGGGAGGGTCCACTCCACGAGCTAAGAAGTCGATGCATCAACTAATAGGTAGTTTGGAGTTGACGTATCCCAAGATGTACCGTAGTGGTCACTACCGAAAACACAGAGGATTCTCGTACTGTTTTCATCATTGTCGCAGTCGAATCCACTGAGGATTTCTGTACAGTCGTCGTCGTCAAAGTAGCAGTCGCAGCCACCTCTAGGGTTCCCGCACACAGCAAGCTCGTTCGGGAGGGTCCGCTCCATGAGCCAAAAGGCTGATACATCAACTGACACATAGTCCAGAGTTGATGTATCCAAAAGTTTCGAATCGTCAACAGGAACTCAACGACGCAGACGGCGCGTCAACCGGACGCCCGGTCTGAGAGTTATTGGCCTTTTCGTCCCAGGGGCCCGGTTGGTTTTTAAGTCAAAACCAACCCGACCGTACTCCACCTGCATCCAAACCTCAGGAGGATTAAGCCGAAAGAGCTTTCTCACTTATAGGAAACCAAAAAAGTCGACGACACGTCAATCGGATGTCTGAAGCTCAAGATATGAGCGTTTCCGCTCCGAGGGCCCGGTTGGTTTCGTGTACGAACCAACCCGGCCGAACCCAAAGTATTTCGAAACTTTGAGTGCGATATACCGAAACAAACGTCTTGATCCAAGGATCGCATCGCCGCTGACGGAACGTTGTTCGGAGGCCCGTAGCTCATGTTATGAGCAAAAGACCGAAAAGGTCCGGATACGGGGGGTCTGGGCCCGGACCGACCCGGCCCAACCCACCCCCCCGGGTCGGCCCGAACCGGGTTTACCCGACACGGGTCCGGGTCCGACCCTGTTGGGAATGACCCGGCCCAGCCTGGGCGCGACCCGGCCGGCGGGTCGGCTCGGCTCGGCTGAGCGGCCGAGCAAAGGAGGCCGCGGGGCGTGCTATCCCCACGGGAAGAGGAGCCGCTGCCCCGCGTGGGGCCGCGCTTGGTCAGCGGACGCGGTAGAGCCGTGTCCCGTGTCTCGCCGGACCCGCGTGGTCGCAGGTCTGGTCGGCCGCCGCCGCCGCGACGGCTCCCTCTGGCGGCGCGCTGGGGCGCCGAAGACCCGCGCCGCCGGTGGAGTCCGCAGGCCACTGGAGTTGCTCAGGTGGTCCGATTTCATTTCTGACTGCGCCGTGGCTCATCCCGGGTCCCTTTCTTCACTGCGGAATCAAAAAATCGTCTCTGCGGCCCGTTTTGTCGTCGTCCGCCATTCTGCACACCAAGAACAAAAGGGCGGTGGGGTCGGACTTGTTCGTTGGTCCGCACCCACCGCGTTAGCGGTTTGAAACAAGACCATAAATCCCAGCAATTCATAAACCACGTCCCGCAATAATAATCTTCAGACCAACTTGTTAATTGGTTGGTCCACGTTCTTTCCTTGGAGGAAAACAAGCATAGGTAAAATCATTTTCAAAACGACCCCTACCTCGTCGTAGTCGTCGGACGAGTTTTTCGCGGAATTGACCATCACGGTAGAAGATGATCGTCACGACGCGGGAGGGTGTCACGTCGTCGTGGAAGGGTGTCGCGTCGTCGCGGAAGGGCGTCGCGTCGACGATCTCCGAGGTATAAAGAAAACACACGGATTTAATTTCATGAATTAAATCCATGTTAAAGATAAAATCCACAAAGGAATTTAAAAGATTTGAAAACTCCTACCTCAAGCAGTTGATCGAAGTTTTGTCGTGGGGAAAGAATGTCGCGGAAGAAGCGTCGGCGTCGTGGTACTCGGCGTCGCGTTGTCGATCTCTGGGGTTCTGGCGTTCTTCGTCGGAGGCTGGCATTCTTCGCGTTCTTCGTGTTCTTCGCGTTCTTTACGAAGGAGGATGAAGATCTTTAGAGATTCTCCAAAGGTTTAACACAACATCCAAGAAAAAGGTGTGTTGGTCTTATTTTATTAACATGCCAACAAACGAAAAAAAGATATGTAACGAACGAATTAATTCATAGAATTAATTGCAACGAAACTAACTGCCCAATTAATAGGGGTGTTAAGAATTTATAAAATGCGTCAGTTGACTTTCATTTAATAGGGGTTTTCACGGGTGCGTTACTTAGCGGAAAAGAAACGGTGGGGCTCGTGCGGGCCCCACCTCACAAATATCCTACCAAGAGGGTAGGATATTTTTAATTGCACCCTATCCACTTCAACTCAGCTTAAGCAGCTTTAAGTGGCTTTAAGTAAAATAAAAATAAAGTTGTCGCACACTTTATTTTATTTTTTAACTTAACCCCAAAAATTTAAAAACCACACCCGAGCAAACAAAACTCTAGAAGAGGCGTTTCTAAGAAAATACCGGCACTGCGATTCCATCGGTGCCCTCGGAATTTGATTCCGAGCACCGGTTCAAAAGTTAGAAAAAACCAGCTCGTTCATTCACTGAACATACCCGAGCCAAACTTCGGAAAATGATTCCAGGCACACCGGGCCTCAGAATCAGATGCTGTCAGAAACTGCGTTCTTGTAAAATTCCAAAGAAAATTAAGAAAAAAATTTCCTTGAAATTTACGGGTCTTTACATCCCTCCCACCTCAGGGCTTTACGTCCCCGTAAAGATACATCATAAACTAGGAAAACAAATGTGGGTAATGAGCATGCATCTAAGACTCCCGCTCCCAAGTGCTCTCCTGGAGGTTCCCATGCTTCCATATGATGCGCACAAGAGGAATCGATCGTCCACGTAGGACCTGCTCTTGTCGATCCTCTATCTTCACCAGGACTTCTGCAAAAGTCGCCCCATCATCCACATTTAGCTCCGCATGGTCAATGATGTGCGTCGGGTCGTGCACGTATCTCCTCAGGTGGGATACGTGGAAGACGTCGTGCACCCGGTGCAACTGAGGTGGTAGAGCCAGGCGATAAGCCACCTCGCCAACCTACTGAGGACCTGGAATGGTCCGATGAAGCGTGAAGACAACTTTCCGCCTCGGCCAAATCTCCGTAACTCACGTCAAGGTGTGACCCGTAAGGAAACGTGGTCACCATCCTCGAACTCTAGTGGTCTCCGCCTCCTGTCAGCACAAGACTTTTGCCGGCTCTGAGCTGTCCTCATCCGCTCTTGGATGACTTGGACCTTTCTGGTCCTGCTTGAGTTGCTGAGATTCCTTCTTTGCCGAGAAGAGAAATCTGGTCTCATCCCCTGGATGAACTACATTCTTCGCCTAATACAGTCAATCCCGTCATGGATGATACAAACCCATAGAAAAGATGATGTCATAAGTCCTCGACGCTACTACCAAGAGATCCAACCATTACTCTCGCCTCTAAGAGTTGAGTCACACTATCGGCATCAGTGTGTGGTCACTAGGTCTCCTCCAGTAGGTATCTCAAAGTGAGGGTCAAGTCAATGGTTTTTAAACCGGAACCACTTAGTGACAACTAAAAGAGAGGACAGGATGGTAAATGCCACAAGAAAAGTGTCTTTTGTTACTGCAGCTCAAAGTACAAAGACACAAACATCTACAAACAAACATCAACAACGCTAGAAGCAGCATAAACAAAAGTCTCCAGGTCTGGAGCTAGTCCCGCTCCTGTCCATCTGCTCTCAGAGCTCCATGATCGTAGGCCTCAGCTGCTTGAAGCTGAGCTCTCCCATGTCCACCAGCTCCCTGTGGTCGGGGTGGACCTCCTGGTGGTGGTGGTGGCAACACCTCGAAGCGTCGTCCACCTCCAGCTGCATGGCCAGCTCCCCTGCCACGGTCTCCTGATCCATGCGATCCGCCTCGATCGAACCTCTGCCTCTTCCTGTAAGGTCCTTAGTTCATCTGCTGGTCATCCACATGGAAGGTAGGATAGTCACGAGCCATGTGACCAACCCCACCACAGGAGTAACAGTGTCGGCTCATGGTAAGTCGTTGTCCACCCCGGGTGCCTCGCACAAACGATCCCGTGTCATGCGGTCGACCACCGGTAGGTCTAGTCCTCTTGGACCCCTGCGTCATCTGTCTACTGCCCACTGCAGAAGACTCTGCTGCATGACGGCTGGTGGTGGGTCCTACTGCTGGAGACTGCTCAGCAAGGAAACTCTCCACTAAGAGGGCTCGCTCCAACACCCATGTCTATGTCGGAATGCTGTCAGAAACAACTAAAGCTCTGATATCTCGCTTGAGCCCCTGCTCGAAGGTTCGGGCCCTGAAGAATGGGTCCCGTACCTTGTCTGTGGAATAGCGTGAGAGATCGGTAAACCTCGCCGCGTACTGGGCTACTGTCAAGCTGCCCTGCCGCAGCTGTAGTAGCTCCTGGATTCATACCGCTCGGAGGGTGGCTGGGACGAACTTTGAGCGAAAAAGGCTCTCAAAGTCCATCCAAAGGAGTGATGCCTCGTCGTGCACCTAGAGCATCAAGCTCCACCATCTGCCTGCAACTGCATGTAGGAGGCTCGCTGCAAGGACTACCATAAGGTCTGTTGGTGTCCTCACTAACCGGAAAACTCAGACCACTACCTCCAGCCAGTCCTCGGCTGCCTGGGGGTTCGTCTCCCCACGGAACCTGGGCGGTCGCTGGCGCTGGAACTCATGCAGTGCACTGAGGCGATGTGCATCGTCAGCGTCTGGTGCTGGAAGCATCTGTGGCTCAGCGGGTAAAGGTACCGCCGGTGCCTCAGCTATCAAAGGGCCCTGTACCGAGGCCTCGTCGCTCAGTGGGTTGTCGTCACGTACAAATCTCGGAACCCTAGCTAGCTTCCGTCATGGGGCCATCCTGAAAAAAAAAACAGGTGCGTCATGGTCAGAACAGTATGCCTGGTGAACTGATATAAGTAATCAAAAAAGAAAACTTGAAACACACATGCAATCAATGTTTTCGTGCATTAAGTCGGAAATAAGAAGTCAGGGTCCTGGTGTACAGATACGTCGGCCGCCACACCAACACTGGACTCCTTGGACTGATAACCACACCCAATACACAAAACACTATTGCTTCACATAGAAAATATCAGAGTCTGCAGTAGAACTGAACTCCTCTGATACCAATTTGTCACGACCCGTCCTCGGGGCCCGTGTCGTGACTACCCCAAGCCCGCCGTCCATAGGCCAGGAGCTGGCGACTAGCACCAAGGCGTAAATCCCGGAAAAAGGGAAGGCATTGCCTTTGTAAAGTAAACAACAAACACCACAGAGTTAGCAGGCAGAAGTAAACACTAAGTAAAAATGGGTACAACAGTAAGTGTGGAAAGTAAGTGGGCCAGAATACAAACCGAAACTGAAAGTAAAGTACAACTGGAAAGGGAAAACAACAACTGAAAAGTAAATCCGCGACGTCGAGCTTTGGGAATCCCACCTGAAGGGTGGGTACAGATAGCCTCCACTGCTCCTTGGGTCCAGCCGACCGCTCCGAGTACATACCGCCCAGTAGTCCACCTCCAGGTACCGTCCTCCTCCGCAAGCCTCAACCACGATCAGCGATGTTCTTCGTCTGCAACCAACACAATGTAGTGCGGGCATATCCCGTGCAGGGGTGAGTATATGATACTCAGTAGGGACCCCGAGACCCCCGAAGGTCTCCCAAAATCCACAAAGGATAAATCACCAAGGAAAGATACAATCACGAAGTAACATCTGACACTGCTTAGGTATATGCCTATACATATACCTAAGTCATCAATTCTTGTTCGACTCCAACATCCGAACCCAAGTACAATCCAGTCCACACAGGAAAGCAAAACGTAAATCCACACAGGATAGCACAACACAATCCACATAGGAAAGCAAAACGTAAATCCACACAGGATAGCACAAAACAATCCACATAGGAAAGCAAAACAGGATTCAGCTGACACAGGAATACTTCTTGAATGACGATAGAGATGATCAGATGTAGCCACTGATTCATCTAAGCCGTCGGACCCACAAAGGATTGGTAGGTACTACCCCCTGCAATGACCCACATAGGATCGATCATGAAGTTGAAACCATAGCTATTGGGAAACTCCTTCTCCATCAAGTATAGTGGTTATGCCGCTACAACCAAGTGCTCCCCTCTAACCTTGGACTACTGTAGTACTCCACCTATCGAGTACTGTGGGCCTGCTGCTACAGCCAAGCGCTTCCCACCATGGGTCTGCCGCTACAACCAAGCGCTCCCCCTAATAGCCTCTAGAGGTACTCCTTCTGTTCAGTACCACGGGTCAGCCGCTACAACCAAGCGCTCCTCTGTCATGGGTCTGTCGCTACAACCAAGTGCTCCCCCATGCTGCTACAACCAAGCGCTCTTCATCGTGGGTCTACCTCTACAACCAAGCGCTCCCCCTCATAGCCTCTAGAGGTACTCCTTCTATTGAGTACCGCGGGTCTTCCGCTACAACCAAGCGCTCCTCCGCCGTGGGTCTGCTGCTACAACCAAGCGCTTCCCACTGGGCTATCCGTAACACACCGAGTCGTTCGATCAGCAGTCGTCAAGTCTCAACCGGCTCTAGGGTTTCCGCACACAACATGCTCATTCTGGGAGGGTCCACTCCACGAGCTAAGAGGTCGATGCATCAACTGACAGGTATTCCGTAGTTAACGTATCCCAAGATGTACCGTAGTGTTTACTTACAAAAACACGGAGGATTCCCATACTGTTTTCATCATCGTCGCAGTCGAATCCACTGAGGATCTCTGTACAGTCGTCGTTGTCACAGTAGCAGTCGTAGCCAACTCTAGGGTTCCCGCACACAGCAAGCTCGTTCGAGAGGGTCCGCTCCACGAGCCGAGAGGCTGGTACATCAACTGACACATAGTCCAGAGTTGATGTATCAAAAAGTTCCATATCGTCAACAAGAACTCAACGACGCAGACGGCGCCTCAATCGGACGCCCGGTCTGAGAGTTATTGGCTTTTTCATCCCAGGGGCCTTGTTGGTTTTTTAGTCAAAACCAACCCGAACGTACTCCACCTACGTCCAAACCTCGGGCGGAGTAAGCCAAAAGATCCTTCTCACTTAGAGGAAACCAACAAAGTTGATGGCACGTCAATCGGACATCCGAAGCTCAAGATATGAGCGTTTCCGCTCCGAGGGCCCGGTTGGTTTCGTGTACGAACCAACCCGGCTGAACCCAAAGTATTACTAAACTTTGAGTGTGATATACCGAAACTACCGCCTCGATCCAAGGATCGCATCGCCACTGACGGAGCATCTTTCGGAGGCTCGTAGCTCAAGTTATGAGCAAAAGACCGAAAAGGTCCGGATACGGGGGCTCTGGGCCCGGACCGACCCCCCCTGGGTCGGCCCGAACCAGGTTGACCTGACCTGGGTCCGGGTCCAACCTCGTTTGGCGCGACCCGGCCCGGCCTGGGCGCGACCCGGCCGGTGGGTCGGCTCGGCTCGGCCAAGCGGCCGAGCAAGGGAGGCCGCAAGGCGTGCTGTCCCCGCGGGAAGAGGAGCTGCGGCCCCCGCGTGGGGCCGAGCTTGGTCAGCGGACGCGGCTGAGCCACTTCCCGTGTCTCGCCGGACCCACACAGTCGCGGGTCTGGTCGGCCACCGCCGCCGCGGATTCAGCGGCGACGGCTCCATCCGGCGGCGCGCCGCCGCCTCCGGCTGCCAGCACCGCCGCGCCGGCGACCCGCGCTGCCGGTGGAGTCTGTGGGCCACCGGAGTTGCTTCAGTGGTCCGATTCCATTTCCGACTACGCCGTGGCTCATCCTGGGTCCCGTTCTTCACTTCGGAATCAAAAAATCATCTCTGCGGCCCGTTTTGTCATCGTCCTCCGTTCCGCACACCAAGAACAAAAGGGCGGTGTGTTCAGACGTGTTCGTTGGTCCACACCCACCGCGTTAGCGGTTTGAAACAAGACCATAAATCCCAAAAATTGATAAACCATGTCCCACAATAATAATCCGCGGACCAACTTGTTAATTGGTTGGTCCGCGTTCTTGCCTTGGAAGAAAACAAGAATAGGTAAAATCATTTTCAAAACGACCCCTACCTCGTCGTAGTCGTCGGACGAGTTCTTCACGTCATTGAACGTCGCGGTAGAAGATGATCGTCGCGTCGCGGGAGGGCGTCGCATCGTCGCGGAAGGGCGTCGCGTCGTCGCAGAAGGGCGTCCCGTCGAAAATCTCCGAGGTTTAAAGAAAACACACAGATTTAATTTCATGAATTAAATCCATGTTAAAGATAAAATCCACAAAGGAATTTAAAGGATTTGAAAACTCCTACCTCAAGCAGTTGATCGAAGTTTTGTCGTGGGGAAAGAACGTCGCGGAAGAAGCGTCGGCGTCGCGGTACTCGGCGTCGCGTCGTCGATCTCCGGGGGTCTGGCGTTCTTCGTCGCCCTTCGTCGGAGGCTGGTGTTCTTCGCGTTCTTCACGTTCTTCGCGAAGGAGGACGAAGATCTTTAGAGATTCTCCAATGGTTTAACACAACATCCAAGAAAAAGGTGTGTTGGTCTTATTTTATTAACATGCCAACAAATGAAAAAAAGATAAGTAACGAATGAATTAATTCATAGAATTAATTGCAAAGAAACTAATCCCCCAATTAATAGGGGTGTTAAGAATTTAGAAAATGCGTCCGTTGACATTCATTTAATAGGGGTTTTCACTGGTGCGTTACTTAGCGGAAAAGAAACGGTGGGGCTCGTGCGGGCCCCACCTCACAAATATCCTACCAAGAGGGTAAGATATTTTGAATTGCACCCTATCCACTTCAACTCAGCTTAAGCAGCTTTAAGTGGCTTTTAAGTGGCTTTAAGTGAAATAAAAATAAAGTTGTCGCACACTTTATTTTATTTCTTAACTTAACCCCAAAAATTTAAATACCACACCCGAGAAAACGCAACTCCAGAAGAGGCGTTTCTAAGAAAATACCGACGATGTGATTCCATTGGTGCCCTCAGGATTTAATTCCGAGCACCGGTTCAAAAGTTATAAAAAACCCACTCGTTCGTTCACTGAACGTACCCGAGCCAAACTTCGGAAAATGATTTCGGGCACACCGGGCCTTAGAATCAGATTCCGCCAGAAACTGCGTTCTTGTAAAATTCCAAATAAAATTAAGAAAAAAATTTCCTTGAAATTTACGGGTCTTTACAGGAGGTGTCATTTTATAATTGAGGTGAGGTACACTATATGAATTTCTCAAAATATTAAAATATAATAAGACTATTCTAGAGAAAAATGAATAAAAATGGACTATAAATGCATATGGGATGACATTTTTGGACCAAATATAATTTAATTTTTCCTTATTTAGTATTTCAATGTTTTTAAATCATTTAATAAAATATTATCTTTATAAAATATCATTATTGTTAATTTTAACACCATTCATTACTTTGAATTTAATAACATTAAGAAAATAATTTAAATTTGAAATAAATACTTTAATACAACCCTAACAGGTAATATTAACCTATAAATATCTTATATCACATTAATTATCTCAAATTATAATAATTTAAATATTTTTAATATCATTTATTAGATTTTTTCATTAATAGAATAATTACTGAATCAACATTGTGTAAGTATTTAAGGTAATTATTTAACTCCTAAAAAATAAAAATAAAATTACCACCATTAATATAATTTTATTATACACAAAATTAATATTAATATTCATTCATAACTAATTTATGTTTCTATGTGAACACATAAATGATATTTAAAACTAAGAGAGTGACATTTTGTTACTTCCTTTTCTTTAAATAATATATATGTCATTTTCATAGAGAGGTATCCATTAAATAAGTCAATTTTAATCCTTAGTTTTTTTAGGATAAAATTTAATTCATCCAATAATAGTTATGAATAATAATTATGGTCTTATAACTTAGTCTAATCCTAGATAAACCCAATTTAACCTTTACTAAGGGGATAAATGTCACCATGGTTACTATTCATATTGTCCAAAAAATATAAGGTGATTAATTAAAAAATTTGAAACTAATAATTATAAATATTTAATAAAATATTCAAGATTAAATTTCTATAATTGGAATAAATTAATTTTAATATAAATGTGTAAAACAAAACGAAAAACCGTTTTTAGAAAGATGCAATTTAAATCTAAAAATGTACTTATACCAAAATCATGTATAATGATGATTTAAATTAATTTGATTAGATTAAAACAAATTGAATAATAATTTTTATAATTTTAATTCAAATTAAAATAATAATGATAAATTTTATGAAAATAATAAGATAGTTTTTATAAAAATTAAAATTTTTCACCATTCACTGAAAAATCAATCATTTAAAAAAATACCAAAATTTGACCCAAATATAATCTTGATATTTTTATATAGAAAATGAAATTGAATTTATAAAATATATTTTATAAAAGTTCCAATTATTAATTATAATATTTTCTAAAAAAAGAAAAGAAATTCATTTTTGAGGAAAATATATTTTAGAAGAATAAAATGACATTACTAAAAATTGTGTGATTAATTACTAAGTATTTATATTAAGTATGGAATTTGTAAATAATTAATAAATTATTTAATCATATTTATACGAATTAAATTAATAACTAGTTTATAACTGTGATATTGAATAATAATATTTTAATAGTGTATCACAGTTCGTTTAAACTCTATGTTGCGTGTAACACAACCCATCAATGAAATAAATTTATTTAAACAGAAATATTCTCTAAATTCTCATTGTGTGACATATTAACTTCATTAATTTCCACTAAATATAATTAATATCCTTTATTTTATTATACTTTAATGACTATTTCATGGTTACACTCTTATGTTCTCTTGATTTAGGTGTTATCATTACCGTAAGAGTTTTTTGTCTCAAATTCCACTCTTTGAGATATGATTTGTCTTATACCCCTAATTTAATTTAAATACCATTTATAGTGATGATTTTTTATATTAAATCTAAATTATCGTTCATATTGAAGTTCAATTTCAATCTCTCTGTGTTAGAGGGTTTTTTATTAAAATGTTACCCAAGTTGTAATGGTTTCTTCTCTAATTCAATTTCAAAATCATGATTACCTTTTAATGATAATGAATAAGGTGAATTTTAATTTTCTTTATTTCAAATATATCTGTAACTTTATTCTACTATGGTTATATTTGGGGTTTTATATGTCTTTTTCACTATTTTATTATCCCCCTTGACACATTATTTACCCATTGTAAGGAAACCAACCCTACCTCTTCTTTTTAGTTAAGAATCTTCCTCTTACATGATCATATTTGTTGGATTATTTTATGGATGTACTTATTTATGCCTCAATAATTGATTATTTTTATTTCATACTACTTTTTACCCATTTAAAAATATTTTAATCAAATCTCTATAAGATAAATGATCCATCACTTTTCATTGTCATTACAAATCATCCTCTGTTATAGTCATGATATTTCTTCCAATGTCTCTACTATATGAATAATCTATTTTTAATTAAATTGTATGAATGTAATTAAAATAAATACCCATATATCAATGAACTTGAAAAAATTATTGACTTAACTATATACTATTATTTCATATGGTTTTAGTTTGGGGATACTTACATAGAAATCTATTCCACATATTGATTTGTGAAATATTTACAATCTATATAATTGTTATTATAATATAGATGTTTATTGAATACTTAAGAAAGTTGATTATTTATTTTTTAATCATTCACGTTCATTATCTAGATGGTTCATATTTATTTATTAAATATAAAAGTATTGGAATTCTATGTGTTTGTATCTCAATACAAATGATTATGGATTAATAACACGACAAGAAAATGAACCTATTCACATTTTTAAAAATCATGGTAGTAGGATTCAAAAGCATATATGTATAAGCCATTGGAATATGGGCCATAATATTCCCATGATTTTACACTATAGTCACAAGATTCCTACCTTCAACCACAATTTAACACCATGTCCATAGGCCCCTACCCCCATGATTTAAAAACTACAGAAGTGGGTCAAATGTTATGACCACAATTTTAATCTATGGACATGACATTACAAGAATAAAAATGATCCCTATCACCATGTTTTTAAAAACATATATGTACGTAAAAAATATACGTCCATGGTTTCAAATATTGTCCATAAGTTTCCAAAAATAAAAAAGTTCATAATATTTCTATCCTAGGATCGATGCCTAATTTCATATAGCACTATACCACTAACCCATGGCTCTCTATGTGTATTTATATATGTATATATATATATTTGTAAATATTATTATTAAAAATTAAACAAGTGAAAAAAATACATCATGGTCTAGGATCTATAGCCACGATTTTAGGAAACCATGGTCGTAGGTGTTCGACCAAAGACCTATAGACACAAATCATGTTAATTGTTGACATAATTGTTTGTCCAATGGTGTATAGCCACGATTTTATAAAACCATGCATATAGGTCCTATATATCACCGTGATCTATATAAAACATGTATATAACTCAGAATATAACCATGGTTAATTTTGACTACAGAGGTAGTCCTTTCCCATATTTTTCATTCTTATTTCCTTTCAAATTTTAGTGTTTCCCGCATCCACCTAACACCATAGTGTCATATAACCATGTTGGTAGGCTATCATAGAGCCATGTAATCTTTGAATTATGGCTATAAGATTACATAGTCGTCCCTAAAACCACATTTTAAGTCTAATCATTTTTTTATACTACCCTACGACCATAATTCCATAAACAATGGCTATAAAACTGTTATTATAGATCAATTTTCTCTAAGTGTCTGTAACAACCCAAAATTTTATTAATGAAAATTTATATTGATCTAATTAAATGTATTATTATGTAAAAGTTTTATATAAACATATGCACTTACTTAATTTTATGATTTTGGATTTTAAAATACAGTTAATAATTGTTATCATTGCTAATATAGCCATTGAATAGTGATCACATGATTAGTGTAAATATAGGGCTTTAAAAATCCAATTTACTTAGACAAAGGAATTTATGGGATCATCCAGTAGAATTTCTCCATATGAAGCTCATTTTTTGGAGCTCTAGAAGGAGGTGGTGTCATTGGGCTTCGCTCTTGACCAATCCCAAGATGAGTTTCAACAAATTAAGCATGAACAGAACTACCTACAAAAGAAGTGGAAGTTAATAGAGATTACCACCTGAGTGATGTTATCTGAGCCTCCCCAAGATTCTATCACCATCACACACCTTACCCTTAGGTCTTATGTGGGTGTTATAAGGGGTTATGTAACAATACCCTAGAACTTTGATTATGTGATTATTTTTTTATAGAATAAAGAATATACAATCATTTTATTATTGTTACTTTGTAAATAGTTTATAAACAAAAGTAATATTGTTAGCTAATATTCAATAGAAAAAAACTATTTTGATGAATTAATGGATTTTTGAATTAAATAATATTTTAATAAAATATTATTATTAAATTACCTTTTATTAAATATAAATGATCGTATAATTTTTTTTGAACACAATTGTAATTTTTATTAAGGTTTGAAAGCAAATTTTATCAAAACCCATGAATTTTTGATAATGCCAGTTTTTATTTTAAAAGTAAAAATTCACATATTTATTAAATTATTTAGATAAAATTAATATTATTTTTGGAATTAGGACGTTGAAATTATACAATGGTGAGTTTTTCATAATTTTCTGAGACAGTCGAATATTTGGGTAAAAATTAAATACTGTTTAAATACATAATGTGTTTTATGACTTCATAATGACCCAATAGTGATGTAATAAAATACTATAAATGTGATTTTCGGCCAATATATGTTTTATATTTTAAAAAATGTGATTTTGGGTTTGTTTTATTTATTTTACATAGCCATGGTGGACCCTCCAAGACTTAGACAACAATTTGACATTTTTAAATTATTTCCTTGAGAGTGTGATTAACCTCCACATAAGAAAGCCTAATATTTTAATAAGTTATCCCATTGAACATATAAAATAATGTTTTCCACTTCACTTTTGAAAACACCATGGGAAAAACCATGGTATGGCATGTGGTTTTGATTAGTTTAATGTGTGGGGTCTAAAACCTAAATAATAAATAATTCCTCTCCTTTTCTATATAAACCCACTCAATCTCCCATTAATATTCACTCAAAAAATTTGGATTTTGACCAAAACCCACCCTCATCTCTCTATAATCCTCCCAAGGTGCCTCACATTCCCAAGATTCCTCTCTCAAGCCTCTCCCAAGCCTTTGGTATCACACTTCCAAGTAAAATATTTCCTCCTTTCTCATTTTTGTCCAAATTTCATTAAATTTTTATACATTTTTTCAATTAAAAATGTTGAGGTATGATTTCTAACCTCCATAATAATTTACTACAAATGATTTAATCATGAGATACCTATTTATATATCATTAATTCGTTCCATTTATACTTGTTACCATCCCAAAATTCCGTAAGGAATTTCTCTCTTTTCATTTACATTCAAGAAACTCTTTTGTATTATGAATAAATTACATTACATATGGTGGGAAATGTATCTATATGACCCCATTACTTTCCATTTCATGTAAATATAATTATAAACCTCTTTCTTTCTCATTAACCATTTTTATGAATTCTTATGTCATGACATTTGGCTGCCGAAATTGTACCATTATTTTCCAAGCCAAAGTCAGTGTGCAATGAATACCATGACCATTCCTCTATCAATGGTATTCACCATTATGAACATTTATATATTGATTTTAGAGTTTCATTTATGAATTAAATATTTATTTATATGATAATAAATTATGTTGTTTAATGAATCCATGTTATATGATCCATGTGGCACACTTATGCATGAAAGAAATGATTAAAAATGGTGTTCCCTGATACCACTCCAATGCATTAGGTAAAGACTGGAATCATGAAACTTCAAGTTCAATGAGGGTTTAATCATGATAATTTAGGTGAAATGAGGTTTTAATCATTCTCCATGTTCAATGAGACTTGGCTCATGCTAATATCATGTTAAATGTTGTTGCCATATTTCCCAGTTATGAAATTCATGCTATATCATACCTTAATGTTCATGTTTCTTTAGAGCTACATTGATTTGCCTAATATCTAACATATACTATATTCTTCATGTTCTAATTTTCTTACTCCATTAGTGGGATTTATAGATCACCCTTTTCTTATGAATGTCCTCAGGTAATACCGTTCCATGCTAAGTATGAAGGAATGTTGTGGCCATGTAAAAAAAGTTTTCAATAATGTTCTTGTGTTTTATGTTATGAGTTGTTATGTAATGTTCCTAATTTACCAATACACTAGACCTCTCAATCCTCAAAGATGGATTAATTTCAATTTTATGTAATAAATCCTATTTAAGTCTGTAATAAAGATCAGGGTTGTTATACTTGGTATCAGAGGACAGGTTTAGTTATTTTTTGGATTAGGATTATAAAACCCTAGTGAAAACCATAGGGATAATAATAAGTATAATAAAAACATACCTAAATTTTTGTGAGTATTGAGTAAGTGGTTTATCAATAAAATATGTCCTTGTCTGGATACGAGCAGGTAGAGGTGGCTCAAGTATAATTGTATCTAGGTGTAAAACCCGAAAACCCCGATTTGAGTTAGACTTGAATGAGAACTCAAGAACGACAACATGTCTTGCTGCTCTCATGGTTACGAAACTCCTAGGGGATATTCTTTGGTAAATTCATAATCATAGTACAAACCATTATTAAGGGAATAAAAAAATTCCCCTAATAATATATGCTGGGAAGTAGATTATGGATAACATAGATTAGTTAAGGAAATAAATTTAATTTATAAGTTATCCATTTTTGTCATTAGATTCCCCTTTATGTGTTACCCCTAACATTCCTTTTATTCTAGCCAATGGCTAGTAATAGGAGGAATAAGGCTAAAAACTGATGCAAAGATCAATGTGATGATTGTTCTAATGGGATACCCAATCCGATGGGAGTTATAATCATAAAAATTGTCATGATAATCTCTCAGTTAACTCATGTTTTGAATAGAAAAATGGGCCAAGAGGAATTTTCAACCCCTCTAAGAAAGAAGAGCTTCATAAAAAAATTTCTCTTACTTTTAATGGATCATTTGATCCCTCAATCGCTAAACAATGGATCAACTCAATTAAGAAGATCTTCTACATCATTCAATGTTACGAACAAGAGAAGGTTCTTCAAGATGCTTATCATATGGAGGGTGAAGCTGATCAGTGGTGTACATTGATTAAAAAAATTTGAAGCCTGAAGAGGAGATCAAGGTGTTGGAATGGAAGGATTTTTGGAAAAAAAATTCAATAAAAATTTTCCTCACACCCTCTGACTTAAGATTGAAAGGGACTTCCTTTCCCTAAAGAAAAATATGATGAATCTATCAGAGAGTGCGAATAAAACATCACAAGGCTTGCAGTATAAGCCTCTGTATTTTTCATTACCCCTGAATTCCAGGTTGACCAATTCTTTGGTGGGATAAAACATATCCTACAGGAAGCCCTGAAAATCCACAAATTTGATAGCTATGAGGAAATTTTACAATGTTCTCTCAAAGAAGAAATATAGATTAGATAATCTCAAGGGTATCATGGGGATAAGAAGTAGAAAGTGGAATTTAATTATGGTAGTCTGATGGATAAATCCAATTGTGCTAAGAAATTCCAGCACCCCACTTGAAAATGATGTGGAAAAAAGCACACTGGATATTTCTTGAAGGGGATGAGGAAATGGTTTATGTGTGGAAAAGAAGGGCACTTGGCCATTAATTACAGACAAGAAAAACCCTTTGTTGCGATAGAGGAGAAAAACGAACTGTTTGACCCTTAATGCATTATTCATTGATTCAACTACTAATAACCAGGGGACTTTGCAAACTAGTTCCCAAAGATAAGGGTTTTCGATGGCAACCAACAACCTCCAAGCCAGCAAGAGAGAGTGTTTTCCATCACTACCACCGAAGTGAACCCCGAAAGAAAAGTGGTGAAAGGAACGCCAGTAATTCATTCAATAATAGAGAACATACGTTTTGTTTCTGGTTCTATTCCTTCTTTTATATCCCAAAGTATTAGTAGAACAGTCATAACATCTCCGCAAATAATGGAAGTAGAGATGTTAGTGAGAATGAAAAATGGGGGAAATCAGTGCAACCCATAAATATAAATCCTCCCCTGTAATTTTTTTTGGATTAAAATTCCCGAAGAACCTATTCATACTCACTCTAGTGAAATTTTATGCAATTATTGCCATGGAATGTATTTTCTTATATAGATACAACACAAATTTTTTGTAAGAGGGAAATCACTCTCCATATAGAAAATCGACCCCTAATTCTATACAAGTGAAAGTAGGAGGATGAATCTTATTTAGCACCATCATCTCAATTGTGGATGTTACTTCCCTATGAGTATGTGTATATTTCTTAGTTTATTGAGTATAAAAAAGCAACCATCCTTGATTACATGCCTATTTTGAGGGAATACTCTAAAGTGTTTCCTGAGTAATTGTCCGGTCTTCCCCCTAGAAGAGATGTTGAATTGTTGATTGATCTTATACCTAGGGTGTTTCCAATATCCAAGACTCCATATATAATGGTTTTTGTGGATCTTTAGGACCTAAAGAATCAATTAAAGGATAATATGGAAAAATGGTTTATATGACCAAGTGATTCACCATGGGGAGTACTAGTCCTTTTTGTCAAGAAGATGGATGGGTCAACTTGAATTTTCATTGATTATTGCGATCTCAAAAAATTCATAATAAAGAATAAGAATCCTCTTCCACCAAATGATGAATTGTTTGATCAGCTAAGTGGAGAACAATAATTCTCCAATGTGTATTTGCAGTCGGGATATTACCAAGTAAGGATGAAGAAGGAGGACATCCCCAAGACTACTTTTCATACAAGGTTCGAGCACTATTAATTTATAGTAATTCCTTTCAGACACACTAATGCTCCATAAATCTTCATAGACATAATTAATAGAGTATTTAGAGATTATCTCATCAAATTGGAGGTAGTCTTTGTAAAAGATACTCTAATATACTCTAAATCCAAGGAGGAGCATGAGGAGCATCTAAGAACTATATTAGAGACCTTGTAAAATGAGAAGATCTATGAAAAGTACAAAAAGTGTGAGTTCTGGTTGAAAGAAGTCTTGTTTTTTGGTCACATCATCATATCAAATGAGATATCTTTGGATCCATTCAAGATAGATGAAATTGAGGGCTGAACAGGGCCAGCATTGGTGACAGATATCCATATCTTCTTAGCATTAGTGAATATTATCGCCGATTTGTGATTAATTTCTCATGATTTTTGAACCCTCTTACCAAGCTAACTCATAGGGGAGTAAAGTTTTCTGGGAGTGATGAATGTGAAGAGATATTCTAATAGTTAAAAACGAGGCTTATCATTATGCCAATGCTCACATTATCCACAAGTGGAGAAATTTTTTTGGTATTCAGTGATGCTTCGAAGAAAGGAATACGCTATGTGTTGATGGAGAATAACAAATTCATTATTTGTGATTCAAGGAAATGGAAAGTTCGTGAGAAAAAAATATCCTACACATGATCTAGAGTTGTCTGTAGTTATCTTCACTTTAAAAATTTGGTAACACTACCTCTTTGGGGAGAAGTGTGAAATATATATGGATCACAAAATACTCAAGTATATATTCACATTGAAAGAGTTGAGCATGCGCCAATGAAGATAGTTAGAGATGATCAAAGACTATGATTTCTCAGTCCATTACCACCCTGGGAAAGCAAAAAAGGTGGCAGATTCACTAGGTATAAAGTACCCAGTGATTCCATCATCGATGATAATTGAAAAGGATTCAATATTATTTGATTTTATGAATATGGAAATGGGAATCATAAATAAAGGAACATCACCAATCATTTCACAAATGATTTCTCAAAAATCTATTTTGTAAAGGTTAAATGAAGCCCAAAAGGATGATGTGGGAATTCAAAAGATATTGGGAACTATCTAAAAAGGTAAATTCTTGAAGTTCAATGTTAATTAAGAAGGAATTGTGAGATTTAGGACAAGACTATGTGTTCTGTAAAATCCTTAGTTATAGAATGAAATTTTGGATGATGGAAATAGTTTGAATTTCTCCATTCCATTAGGAAACATAAAGATGTATCATGATATCTGAGAACATTTTTTTGGGATAAAATGAAGGGCGAGATCAATGAGAATACATAAAAGATTATGGTATGTCAGTAAGTGATGGATGAGAGGAAGATGTATAAGGATATGATGCAACCATTAACCATACCAATGTGGAAATGAGAGAACATCACCATGGACTTTGTCACCAGACTTCTGAAGACATAAAAAGGAAACAATGCTATCTGGGTTGTTATGGATCATCTTACAAAGATTTCACACTTCATTCCAATTCGGGATAATTTCTAATTGGATCAACTAGAACAGATATACATCAGAGAAGTGGTATGGCTGCATGGAGTACAACTATCGATTGTATCCGATTGAGATCCAAGATTCACCTATACGTTCTGGAAGAATCTCCAACATGATCTGAATACTGAGATGAACTTTAGTAAGACTTATCATCCTCAAACTAATGACCAATCTAAGCGGACTATCTAAACACTTGAGGACACGTTGATAGAATTCTCAATGGACTTCAAAGGAGGATGAGATTAACATATTCATCTGTTTGAGTTATATTACAATAACATTTTCAACTAAATCATCCAAATGGATCCTTATGAAGCCTTTTATAGGAAGAGGTGTAGAACACTGGCATGTTGGGATGATTTTGGGGAGCAAAAACTCCTAGGTTCATAAATAGACGAAGGAATGGAGGAGAAGGTTAAGACCATCCAGCAGCACATTAAAGATGATCAGAGTCGACAAAAGAGCTATGCTGATAGCCATTGATGAGACCTAGAATTTGACGTGGGATACATTGTATTCCTACGAATATCACCGTAGAAGAGAGTTATGAGATTTGGGAAGAACAAAAAGCTTAGTCCAAGTTACATTGACCTTTTTGAGATCCTTGATCACATTGGAGCAGTGGCCTATCGACTAGAACTCCCATAGAATCTATCTCATGTACATTATGTATTTCATGTATCACTCCTAAAGAAGTATATACCTAACCCATCACATATACTCAATCTAGAGGTGGTACTATTGGAGAATAGACTCTCATATGAAGAGAAGCTAGTGATGATCTTAGATCGTAGGGAAAAAGTTATATGAAATAAGACAATTCCCCTCGTCGTAATGTTGTGAAGAAACCAAAATTTTGAAGAAGAATGTGTGAATCAGAGGAAGTGATGAAGAAGAGTTATCCTAATCTATTTTAGTGTGGGAAAAGGAAATTTATAAGGCTAAGTTTCTTAATGGGGTAAGATCGTAACAACTGAAACTTTTATTAATGAAAATTACTCTTTATCTAATTAAATGTCTTATTATGTAAAATGGTTATATAAACCTATGAAATTTCTTTAGTTTTATGTTTTTGGATTTTAAAATACTGTTAAAAATTGTTACTATTGATAATATAGCCATTGAACAGTGATCACATGATTTGTATAAATATATGGTTTTAACAAATCCAATTTACACAGACAAAGGAAGTGATGACCTTATCCAATAGAATTTCTCCATATGAAGCCCATTTTTCAGAGCTCGGAAAGGAGGTGGCATCACCAGGATTCACTCTTTACTAATGCCAAGCCGAGATTCTACATGTTAAGCTTGAATGGAACCTGCTATGAGAGAATTGGAAGGTAATAGAGATTACCACATGAGCGATGTAATCTGAGCCTCCACAAGAGTTTGTCACCGTCACACACCTTAACCTTTGGTCTTATGTGGGTGTTATAAGGGGTTATGTTAAAATACCGTAGTAATATGATTATGTGCATTATTATTGTATAGAAAAAAAAATATACATTCACTTTTTTACAATTACATTGTAAATAGTTTTTAAAGAACCAATAATATTTTTAGATAATATTCAATTAAGAAATCTATTTTGATGAATTAATAGATTTTTTATGTAAATAATATTTTAATAAAATATTATTACTAAATTAATTTTTATTAAATATAAATGATCGTATAATTTTTATGAATACAAATTTAATTTTTATTAAGGTTTGAAAGTTGTGTTTGTCAAACCCCATGAATTGTCGATAAATGCCAGTTTTTATTATAAGAGTAAAAATTCCAAAATTTATAAAATTATTTAGATAAAATGAATATTATTTTTGGAATCCGGATGTTGAAATTACCCAACGGTGAATTTTTTATAATTTTTAAATATAGTTGATTTTTTGGGTAAAAATTAAATAACTTTTAAATACGTAATGTGTTTTATGACATCGTAATAACCCAATAGTTATGTAATAAAAAATGTAAATGGTATTTTAGGACAATATATGTTTTAACTTTAAAATAATGTGATTTTAGGTTTGTTTGACTTATTTTACAAAGACTTGGTGGATCCTGCAAGACTTATAAAATATTTTATCATTTTAAAATGATTTCCTTGAGAGTGTGACTCACCTCCACAAAAGCAAGCCTAATATTTTAATAATTTAGTCCATTTTCCTTATAACATAATGTTTTCCACTCCACGTTGGAAAAAAATGAGTTAAAACCATGATATTTTTTATAGTTTTGATTAGTTTAATGTGTGGTGTCTAAAACCTAAATAATAAATAATTCCCTCTCCTTTCATATATAAACCCACACAATCTCCCATTACACTTCACTCAAACATTTGGAGCTCGACCAACCCCTACCTTCCTCTCTCTATAATCCTCCCAAGGTGCCCATGTCTCTCAGTAAACCTCTCTCAAGCTTCTCTAAATCCTTTGGTATCACACTTCCATGTAAAAGATTTCTTCCTTTATCATTTTTTTCCAAAATTAATTATATTATTATACCATTTTTTCAATTAAAAATGATGGGGTATGATTTTTCACCTCCCCAATTCGCCCCTCATTATGTTTTAATGATGGGAGATCTATTTCTACCTCATTAATGCCTCCCATTTACACCTTTTACCATGCCAAAATTCCATAAGGAATTTCTCTTTTCTAATTTACATTTAAGAAATTCTTTTATATTATTAATCTAAATTCCATTACATATGTTGGGAAATGTATTTATATGACCCTGTAACTTTCAATTTCATGTACATATGATGAGACACCCCTTTCATTCACATAAACTATTTTTAGGAATTCTTATGTCATGTCATTATGCTTCCGAAATTGCCCCATGATTTTCCAAGCCAAAGTCATTATATAGTGAATACCATGCCCATTTATCTATCAAAGGTATTCAACTTCATGCACATTTAATTATTGATTGTAGATTTTGATATATGAATTTCACATTACTTTATTGTGGAATAAATTATGATGTTTAATGAATTCATGTTATTTGATCCATATGACAGACTTATGCATGAAATGGAATGATTAATAAGGATGCGCCCTGATAGCGCTCCAATGCATTGGGTAAAGACTAGTATCATGATACATCAAGTTAAATGAGGGTTTACTCATGAAAATTCAAGTTCAATGAGATTTTACTCATGCTCCATGTGCAATGAGCCTTGTCTCATGCTAATATCATGTTAAATGTCGTTTCCACATTTCCAAGTAATGATAATCATGCTATATCATGCCATTATATTCATGTTTATTTTGTGATCCATTGATATGCCTAATGCCTAAAATGTACTATATTCATCATGTACTTCTTTTATTACTCCCTTACTAGGATTTATAGCGAACCCTTTTCTTGTGCATGTCCTCAGGTTATCCCATTCCCTACTAAGTATGAAAGAATGTTGTAATCATGTAAAAGATGTTTAAAATAATGTTGGTGTGTTTTATGTTCTAAGTTGTTATGTAATGTTTATAATTTTATAAGAAACTAGACCTCTTAATCCTCAGTGTTGTCTTAAGTGCAATTTTATGTAATAAATAATGTTTAAGTGTGTGATAAAGAGCATGGTTTTTATAGTGTCCAATTTATTATGCAAGGTGTTATTATTTATATATTTCATACGGTGAATTAATTCAACGTACCGATGAGACATGTTAGGACTGGTATTATATATCCCCTTAATGAATCAGGTGGCCTCATAAGAAAAATAGTTTGGGTATATTGTTTATGACTCCCAAATTCAAGAATGATGACTTGGTTGTGAACTTGATAAAAATAACAGTATTTTGTTTAAGGACATGATGGAAAAGATCAATATTTATGGAATTATTAATTCCAACACCATGAATTCAGTTATTGTTATCCATTTTATTGTTAATATAGTTATGTCATCCATGGATTGTTTTTTCAAGATAATGTGACTAGTTATATGAAATTATTTGATTATAATTTATTTCCAACCATATTATTCCTACCTTATTTATTCTCTGATAAATTAGAGTATACATTTCCTTTACTAATAATTTGAGATCATCCTTATTATGTTTCAGTTTACCATGGTTATAAATAAAATTATTAAACATGATATGTATAAAAAAATATATTGAATGAGAATTTATTAGAGAGTTTGAAAACATATTAGGGATTGAGTAGTTCCTAATGTAGTAGAAAAAATTTCCATTCTTTGAGAAATAAAAAAGCCATATGAGTTAATGTTTTTCCCAATTATCTAAAATTACAAACATAAAAGAACATGGGAATGTATGTAATGTGATATTTTATATAATTAATCCAATTATGTGATAGTTACATATTATTTGTCGCCATTGGCATCAGAGTGGGGTTTAGATAACTTTATAGATTAGGATACTTTTAGTTAAAGATAATTCAGGAGTTATAATATCATCATGGGTTGATAAGTTATGGTTAATGATAATTTTAATGGTATATAAAACCCTTTATGTCAGTTGAGGTAATATTGAATATTTTTGGGATAGGGATAAGAGAAAATTCATGAAACCCACTGGGGATAATTCCAAGGGATATGTCTAAGTATAGGATGAAACACTAGAGTTTTGGTAAAGTATATATTTTTTGGTTCTAGTATCAATTTAATATCTATCTAAATAGTATCAAGTGGATGCAGCTGAGGCATAGATTCACCTATGAGTAATTACCCTAAAAATGATGGTTGGGTATCCACTCAATCTTCCCTCTAGATCATGATTAGTGGGCATATGAATGTAAACCTACCTATACAATCAAAGGGGATATTATTTGGTTAATAACATTTACTTTCCAATCCATTATCAAGGATTTATTATATTGAGGAATTAGGCTAATGATTATAATATAACACAACTAACAATATCTATATTGAACTAAGTGTTATTTTGGTTGAATTGAACGCTAATGTAAAAACACAAAGAGTATGAAATTTTGAGGTTGATTTTTTTCAAAAAATAACACCCTTGTGGTGTTAATTATTCATCACTCACAATTAAATACTTTTGGTTTATTTAATTAATTAATCCATAAAGAACCATTTTAATAATAGATTCCATGGAAAATGTAAAGATTATCCCTATGAGAAAACTAATGGGAAAATAATTTCATTGATAAATATTATGTTTATGTTTAATAATATATCTGAGATTATGATTAACAATGTAAACTTAGTCCAGTTTCCAAACATACTAAATAAGATATGGATGGAGTCTCATGGAAGTTTAGGTGATGAAGATGATGAAGGAAATAAGATTATATTTTTTTGTGTCAAAAATTATGGTAAGAATATACAAGGGGACTGCCTCAAAGGAATTTTAAGTTGATTCATGTATGGAAAAGGATGTTATAAAGAAACAAATTCAAAGGAAATATGAATCAATTTATTCACACGATGATGGGAAAAATGTGTTCCCTAGTCATACCTAAGATGTTAAGGCTGATAACTCATTTGATATTATATAACAAGTTGTGACTATATTTTTGATACACATAACTAATTTTATTAGTATGTGATAATTAATATTATGAGGATGTAATTTATTTTTTTAGAGGGGGGACCTAACACCCCAAGATTTTAAATTATATTTTCCTTTGAAACCTAATGTGTTCAATAACTTTCTTCACATGAAACACTGAACCACAATGAATTGGTAAATAATGTATAACCATTAATATGTATCCATATAATTGGTGAGTAAAAATAGAGGCAACAAAATTCTAAAATATATGTGTAAATAAAAATATATTCCATTATTAATACCATGGAATTTATAAAATTCAAATAGTGTATCTACGTAACTGATCAGAATGATTATTGATTTAAAATGTAACCCTTCTAAAATTGGATTTTATGAACTTTATTTTAAGATATTAAATATATTAAGTACAAAATATATTATTTATATTAATAATAAATTGACAAAAAATTTAGTAGTAATTTAAACTAAATAATATTAATAATAGTTAATATTTTAAAATGTTATTTTCCTACAAAAATAATTTTCATTATAAATTTATGTTTTTATTTAAAAGATAAATTCCAAAATATTTGAAGTTGAATTTGGAAAAATTAACTTATTTTTTGTATTTATATTAAAAATATTATCTTCCATTAAAATTTTGGATTTTTTGAAAAATTTGTGTTTTAGGTGAATTGTGAGAAATACAATTTTTTCTAAAACCACGATATTTAAAGATATATCAAAAAGAAATTATAACATAAATAAAATTAAAATAGTTTCCATGATGAAATATATATTTAATAAGTAAAAATATTCATTTCAAAATACTATTATGATTTAGAAAATCTTTTTTTATCATTTTATAATCATAAGTAATATTTCCCAATAAACGAAAATGTTTTTGGTTGTTTCTTTTAATTAAATATTATTATGGAAAAACTTCATTTAGAGTTATTTTATTTACAAATAAATTTTATTCATTATATTATTAAATTATTTATATTATGAAAATCTAAAACATTGTTAAATTTATTCTACACATAATGTTTAAGCTTAATATACTATTTTTCTAAAAATGGGATTTCACACGTGAAATGTGCTAATGATAAAATTAATTTTTATTATACATATAAATATTATTTTATAAAATGGATCTAATAATTATAATTAGTAGGTTTAAAATATTTAATAATTCCTAATTTATTTTTATTCATTAATAGTAAATTACTTATGTAAAAATTAATCGCCATGATAAAAACAAAAAATGGTAAAAGTGAAAAATCTAGGAGTAAAAGGCTTGATACATGTTTAATACACATGTTAAAATTAATTATATAGGATTTATTGAAACTATCTCATCACTAATATCATTATTTAACACTTTTGTGTCCTTTTACCCTGGAATAGTTACATACCATTGTTGAAATGTAATGAGCATGTCTAAAATTACCATTCTCTTCATTTATGGAGGGGGATCACTTCCACAAATTCATGATACACTGATCACTAAATATTTCATCCTAAAACTATACTATATTTATCATTATAGAATAATATATTAATTTCATAATCCTATGATCTTAATTAGTTATCCCATGGTCTCCATTTCTAGGGATATTTCCAAGAGAAATCCTATGTTCTCAAAGTGAGTATGTCTTACTCCATAGTATTTTTCTATTAATCTTCCACTTAAAAACTTTTTATAGACCCCATAATAAAATTATACAAATATTTTTTTGTATAATTAATGTTATTTTTCTAAGGTATAAGTTATTAACCACCTTTTCCATTTTTTGATTAAGAAAAACAAAAATGTCATTCATGCGTTTGTGTGGACTAGTACCTCCACTTAGTAAAATATCTCATTTTTCATCTAGTTTATTTAATATTTATTAAAATATCATAAAATATAATCAAATAACTTAAAAATATATAAATAATATCAATATTGTTCAATAATAATGATATTATTCAAAAAGGAGCCACTTTCATATGGTTGGTCTAACCACTTACTAGAACAATACTATCAAATAATTTCATGGATGATTATGATCTCTTAATTACTATTAATATATTATTTAAATAAGCAAATAATTATTTTATTTTTGTTTTTGGAGTGGTAAATTTAATATTAAACTCATTAATTAAAACACCATTGTCTGTTTCTTAAAAATCACCATGACATGCTCATCATCTATTCCATCTTTAATGATCAGAATAAAAAATCTCACAGAGTAGAATTATAAAATTATAAATAATTATAAAAAATATATTATAGTATCTTTTATGATATAAAAATTATGAAATTTTAGATAATAATGAATAACAACACAACTATTACGAAATTAGTTAAAAATGATCTTGATTACTTACACCCGATGTTGAAAATAGACAATAACCTAACAATATACATGTCGAGAATAATTATAAATGGAGTTTATAAAAGTCTATATATATGAATACAGTTCCAAAATAGGTGATTAATATATTTATTTTTTATATAATATTCATGAACTTTAATGGAATTATGTAATTAAAGTAAGGGGTTATTTGTCTTAAATTAAACTTCTTGAGGCATATTTCAGATTATAAACCATGATATATTTGATATGGTGAGATTACTATATAATATATTTTTTTACCATATTTATTTATTTAATAGTTTATTTAGATCTATGGAATGTTAGTTTTGCAATGGGTTTTGATTCAAAGTAAACAAAGGTTGTAAGTGTTATTTGTCTCTATTTTCAATTCCATGAGACATATTTGATATTACACACCAAAATTTCTTTTATACAGTGCAAGAACTACCCTAATTTCCTCCATGTATAATGAATATATTCCATTTAAAGATATTTTAATGTCCACCTCATGGAAAACCTCTTATTGTATCTTAATTCTCATGTTACCATTACTTTATGAATTTTTCATCTCAAATTCATCAATTTGAGACATGTTTTTTCCCAATGCTCCTAATTTCATTTAAATGCACTGTACACTACCAATTTTTAATAATATATCATGTATTATCTTTCATTCATGAATTTTAATGATACATTTCAATCTCTATCTCTTAGAGGGGTTTTTATTAAAAAATTTATCAATCCGTAATAGTTTCTTCTCCAATCTCAATTTCAAAATTGGTATTTCATTTGAGAGACAATCCAAATATGGAATTTGAAAGCTATTTATTTCTAAAAACCCCATAATTTTGATATACTAAAGTTATTTTTGGGGCTTTACATGTCTTTTCACTTTTTTATTTCCCCCTTGACTCATTATTTACCTATTGTAAGGAAACCAACCCTACCTTTTATTTTCAGTCGAGAATTCTCTTCTTCTATGACCATATTCATTGGATGATTTTGTGAATGTTTTTATCTAGGCCTAAATAATTTATTAAGGTCATTTATTATTACTTTGGACTCATTTAAAAACATTTTAAATTATTTATCACTTATTTTTTCTTTCCAAATAATTATTTGTTATATGCATTATATTTATTATAATGTCACTCCTTTTTGAATACCCTATTTTTCTTTATTTTTTTGAATGGAATTTACCTAAATATGAATGAATCAATATATTTGGGAAAATTATTGACATAATCATGCACCATTACACTATATGGTGTTATTTTGAGGATTATTACATATAAATATATTCCACTTAATGATTGGGGAAATTTTAACAATCAATATTCTTTTTATTCTGATACAGATGTTTATATATTATTAAGGAAATATGATTATGTATTGTTTTACCATCCATATTCTTTATTTGGATGTATTATTTTCATTTATTGAATGGAAAATTATTGAAATTCAATATTTTTTAAATTATAAATTCTTTTATGATGCTCTCGTACGCATTATTAAATTCAATTAGGCTGTGGTCAAATTAGGTTATTGTTCCCAAACTACACATGCTACTAAGGATTAGTATAGTGATAGTGTGGGGTCGATCCCATGAGGATTGAAATGGCTATCAGGAACCAAGAATTTTAACCCTATGTGTAGGAGTCCTCACAAATTGGTATAGTTTAGGGGTAAACTAAAATTATGGAATTTAGGATTAATATCAAAGAGAGAAAAGGGATTGGGATCAATTTCATGGTTTAGGTAGAAAGATAATCTTGATATTAAATTGGAATAGACTTATGTTTTAGGCTATAAATCATGAAAATTTCACTAGTTGATTATGGGAAAACCAATTAGATCCATCTAAAAGGAAAATATTCATTGGTCTTGAGATAATTGACAACCTATATGTATTAATCATAACTTCTATGGAAGAAAATATCCTAGGATAATGATAATAGCCTACTCTATACCAATCAGGATATGTTCATTCCTTCAAACTCTCCATGGCCATGGATTTCTAAGATGATTAGAAAAACAATTGATGTATGACATGATCCCTAACCTTATAATTAAAAAGTTGTGAATTATAGATTCATTATGTTTAGACACACATACTCCCGACCCTTACCCTAAGTGGTTTAGCCACGAATGATATAAATTATCAAAATAAAGTTAGGAATTGAACACATATTTAACATACCGATATCAATTGAAATAAATCAGTTAAGGATCATGAATTCAATAAAAAAACATAGAAAAAAAATCAAATATAACTTCAACCAAACACTTAATTGGAATAATAAACAGGTAATAAAGTAGAAAGGTTTCTTCATCGAACAATGACTGAAACAACGAACACATTTAACTTGGTATTAGTGATGTAAGAGGAAGAATAATTCTTGAAATTTGGTCAATAGTGCTTGAAAATATGTAAAAAAATGAATTATAGAAAGTTGATCTGAGGGAGAAGGTATATGAGAGGGAGAAGAATGAATGGGATGGAAAATTAAAATCAAAGAGTCTATCGAAAATCTGTCACTATTATTCATGATTGAGATGTAAATAATCAAGGTTTTACATGATATGTAAACATGTAACATCATAAAAGTTTGATCCAATATTTTCCACCTAAAATTTGTATCCAGTTTGAATATCATCCTAAATATTCAATATTTAGAAGTTGGACTCCTCTGACTATGTGTAACTACTCTTCAGGACATGTTTATTATTTCAAATGGATCTTTAAAGTGAGAATTTAATTTTGAACATTACAAAATGTGTATTGAATATTCACATCATATAATCATTCCATGGATTTTAATTCCTTCATGTCTTACTTCATGACTTGTGATACAATGTGAATGATGTCTACACATCATGTTAGTTAATTTAACGACGTGTAATAAACATTTTTGGCTAGTTTCCTCATATTTTTCTTTAGCGTCTTGAAAAAATATTCCATGTAATAATCAACACATTCCAGGTGAATTATCATGTAAAAAATGAATAATAATAACTAAAAATGAATCTAGAATTTATATATGATTTCAACTTATCAAACTCCCCCACACTTGAACAATTGATTATCCTCAAGAAAAAGGAATCTCAACATGATGGGCAAAGGTAAGAAAATTATAATACATGAAACATTAATTATGAATAGTCAAATAAAACTATGTGAAAGTAGAAAAATTCAGTCTCCAAAATCAATCATGCATAGAAAACCGGGCACCCCACATTGTTTAGTCGTTTATACAAATTCTTAATCATTTAGTTACAATTTATTAATGGTTCCTTAAATTCTATAACCATCTTACAATTTATCTCATAATGACTTTTCTCTCATCGCTCAGGGTAAAATAAAAATGGAGTTATGCTTATACCCTAAATACATGTTCCCAATTATGAGAATTCATTTGTTCTAACATCTCCAATTTGAAAATACAAACACAAAATTAATCCCGAGGTCTTGAACAAAAAGTTTCAAATGAATCTAAGGTTGTGGGAAAGTTGATAGAAAGTAAAAAACATGATCAAAAGGATTATAATATCTGAATTATAAAGTATTTATGTCATGAATAGTGTAATGAAGTTACTCCTCCCATAACAAATGAATTCCATACTCATAGAAGATCAGGTTGGATCTATGAATATATCAAGTGAGTCTAGAAGGTACCCTATTCCTTTATTTTTCTTTTCTTATTATTTATTTTTGGAAAGTCAATTTTAGTCTAGATATCACATCCTTTCACTAAACACATATGATCTTTCATGGGATTCATCAGTCTGGAAATGGTGATTTTTGAACTTCCTAATACACAAACCAATCATCGTTTTCACTTTATTTTTATATTTTAAAAATGACTAGGATATGATTAAAATGTTAAGAGTTACACATGGATCATAATAAATGAGTTTGGTAAGAACAAAAATACATCTCGTCAATCAAAACATCCTTCGTATGTTGGATGAAAATTTCCCCCATACCTATTCAAAGTAAAGTCATATATAATAGAAAGAGAAGGGTAATGAATGATAATAATCATGGAATAGTTGCAACCTAGTAAGGTAATTCATGGAAACTATGCATGAAATTAAGGAAAATGTATGGTGGGTCTCAGGAAAAAGTGAATCAACAAATATTTCCTCAATCATATTAAAATTGTATTTGTCTAGTCATATACCCTATCATGACCTAACCGAGAGGGGGCCATTACATAACTACTCCAATCCCATCTCCAATATGATAGGGGCTAGTGATTACCACCAAGTTGGCATATCCCACATATATGTGGCATTTTCCCAAGTCCTATAAAAATGCACACATCACCAGGCCCAAAATGATGAAATGTAAAAAAAACTAACTAAACCAGCATTTATACCACTAAGATACCAACATCATAGAATGACAGTAGAAAACCTGAAAGTAAATAGGGTTACAATGAAATCCCACCCAAAAAAAGTGTCTATAAAAGTGAATGCACAAGTTCTTGAAACTCATTTGAAGAAAACCCTACCTAAATGGAAAGGTACTAGACAACTGTTTAATGCTGTATGAGCACACATAGATTGTCTAGTCTCCCTAATAAACACATAGTATTGATCCACCTAGGACTATATCAATGTTTCGATCATCTTCATAAGAAACAACATGTGACGGTGAAGCCAGTATATGGGTGAGTAAAAAAATACTCCGTAGGAAAACCCGAAACCATAAAAGAATACCACTAAGAAATACATGAAGAATGCCACAAAGAGATGCATGAAGCATACCATGAATAAATACATAAATTATACCACGTAGAAGTACAATATGTATACCAAAAAAAAATACATAATCAGATCACATAGGTACAGGTATATAGTACGCAAAACATGATTATCTAATGTAATTGTCAAAACAACCAGTCCTTCTAAGACACATAGTTCCGACAAGACACTCAGTCCCGATAAGACATGTAGTCTCAGTAAAACAAGTATTCCTAGTAAAACACATATCCTTGTTAATATATGTAGTCTCAATAAGTCATATAGTCTCAGAAAGTCACATAGTCTCAAAGTCATGTCGCCTCAAAGTCACAGTAAGCCACAAGATTTCACTCATAGCGTGATCGTTCTGGGAGAACCTACTCCTCAAGACATTATTTCATATGAAAACTTCTAAAAAACTCTCATAGAGTTTCTTAAAAGGATTGTATCATAATAAGGGTATTAACATTGCAAACAACCCATCAAAAAAACACACAGTTTAAAAGTTATATATCTTTTCGTTAAAAGGTCTGACTTGAGTTCGATCCGACCCATCAGCCGACCTGACCTGATACATCTAACACATCCTAGCCCTGTCAGGTCCGACCCAAACTAACCCACCCAGCCCATTCGGCCTGAAATTATCTGATTCATCAGGTCCAGTCCACATGCATGTGGGCATGTTCTTCCACCACACACGGTCCTCCCTGACCACATACCCCTCTGCTCCATGCTATGTCGCACCGTATCCACATGGTCAGCTGCCATCTCCATCTTCCAAATGGCCTTGCCCCTAACATGGGATCCATGTGGCCCCTACACCACATAAACGACCATCTCATAGCTTACGCAGCCGCCTCACCATGTACGCGGCCGCCTCACCACGCCCCTTTGCTGCCTCGCTGCGTCCCCCAGTCGATGTCTCCCCATCTATGGGCCCCATGAAATCTGCCTACCGACAACCTCATTGTTACCAATAACTCCCACACACCTCTTCCCTCTGCTCACTATTTCACACTTAGCCTATGGCATCCACAACTCCAGCCACCACATGCCGCTTTGACCGCTGCCACCTCGCCTCGTCAGCATCATTGGAATGCCTCTCTAGACCGTCGTGCCAGTGGTCCCTTCCATAGACCACCAGGGATCCTCTGATGCTAAAATTTTGGCATTATCATAGATCCAGGTTCCTTGTGACCTAATCTACCCAGTTTCAGACTCTTCTGTTGTTTCGCCTTGAATCTAGTGGTCCGATCATGCTCAAAACCACCTGACGACATTGAGTCGAGAACCACAAGGTTCCAATGGTGAATAATGTGTATAAGAGAGATATATATTCACATATATAAGGTTTAACATCATTGGAAAATTGTTATTCAACAATATTCAAGATCTAGGGGATTTGGGATAGAAAAAAGATTAAATCAAATCCCGCTAAGCTCCAACAAATCCCTCCTGCAACATACGATTGATCCACATGCTAATCTATTTGTGGATAATTCTGTATTCATCATATAAATCATGAATGGGAAAATCACAAATAAACAACCACCATACCTGGATTTTGGATCCTTTGTAGAAAAATAATGGAGGGAATGTCATTATCGATCCCTGATCCGTCGATGTTCATTGGTGACAGATCATTCTCCACATTTGAAAGGAATTATAGGGTTATAACGATAACTATGAATTCTTGGACAAAGTATATTAAAAATAAATCTGTTGTTTTCTCATCACATAACAATAAATAAAATAAAACTTTATTTATTATATTTCTTTTAACGTCCAAAAATTACATTTCACAGTTGACCCGTGTCGGTCGATGGTAGGCCCAACCTAAGGTAAAGTCACTAATTTGAACACAATGGTGCCCCCAAATTTCTGATTCGGGAACCCATTTAGATGTTTTTCCACTTTTTTCAGAAAAACTACACATGCATGCTATTTAATATTATAACCTTTTTCAATCAATGGATTCAGGCACTCTGGGCCTCAGAATCATATTCCGTCTTAGCTCCTAGTCTGATAATAATTTCATATAATATTTCAAAATAATACATGTAAATTACATGATGTTATAGCCACAATAATATATCAATGAATGTTCTGATAGGTTTATATATCCAAGGTTTCAATCAATAAATATGCGCAGAAAATAATATGTAACCGTAGTCTCAGAATCCTCTCAGGAATATGAGTAAATAAGAAAAACTGGTAATCACTTAGTTCCACTAACCAAACCAGGTTAACCCTGAGCCGGTCACCTGATCCAGTCTGCGGCATGGCCCAAGGGGAATTCCCAATCCCCACAGTTTGGAAACTAGTACCGGGCATCAAAATTTAATCGTTGGGAATGATTTTCCCCATGAAAAAAAAGATAAAAAGATAAAAAGTAACTCACGATAAAAAAATAAAACTAGGAGTATAAAGAAAGTAAAACTGCACATACCTCCACGTGACCTTCCAGGTCACCACCCAACAAAAGGATGACCTACCACTAATAATGAGCAACTTAATAAAGAAAACCTTAGCAAAGGAAACCTACAACTGAAACGATAAAATAGGCGTGAGAATTAAAAATTCTCTTTAGGATTGCCAAAATAAACCATAGAATCCAATGTCTCCTTTCCCGAAACAATCTTGTGACACATGTTTGAAACACAAATAAAAAATTAGGGTTCTCACATTATAAAAAAAGCAAGATGTTTTTCCCGTCATAAAAATCCAACACACGCTACATACGATTACAAAAGTCTTTTTTCATTTTGTAAACAAAAACCAAAACAAACATATCATTAAGCTAGGCTAAAGTAGAACAAGTAAATAGTGAAAGATGAAAATAAACTAGTATGGAAGAAAGTGAACAAGTAATGAAAATAATCACGTAACCATGGGTGATCCTAAATATCCCTAAAAGACCCCTGAACGTACTCGGTTCAAAACCACCTACCTGTGTATGGTGAATCTCTTATGTCTATAACCAAATGGAATCCCTAAAACTAACCAAATCCTGTGGTAATGCCCACTTGGACTGACAACCCATACATGGGGTACCAACCCCTCTAATCGGGGTTGGTCAACAACAGTCACTCGATCATCTAAAAGACACCTAGGAACCCATGGTGTTAATTATAATAATATGTAAGTAGGAGGCCCTCGCAAGCATGACTCATCTCACCGTACTTGCCTACCCTAAACATGGACGCTTCTTATGCATTCACCCATAAAGGGTTACCCTAGATATAAGTGTCCCATATTAAAATTTAGTCATTACACATTAAACAAAGTTCCAACTGAGCTGTCACGTCATGTCCATATTGAAACCATTTTCTAAAAACATTTAAAAAATATGACTAGAAACACACAACTTCCAAACAAAAACCATTCTAAAAGTTAACACAACTTCTCCCATGAGTTGGAAGAGCCAAATAGGCCTTCCAGTCCAAAGTCTCCAAAAGCATTACCCAAACATCACCTTTGAATTGAAAGTGAAAAAAGAGGCTTTGAGTCGATATGTCTAAATAAATTCACCCAAAACATCTTTCCAATACCGCTTTTAAATTTATAAATCCAAATGAACATTGTTCATTCCAAACTTACTCAAAAATATTCCCATAAATATACTTCAGAACAAACCAAAGAATTTATAATAAATTTTATAAATAGACTAACAAATTTACAAATAATTGTATGAACACTATTTTAAATTAGTAAAAAAAATTATACACTCTTTTATAAATAGACCAAACAATTTATTGGTATCCCCCAATCCCACTTTGAAGAATAACAACATTTAAAATAAACATCCTTTGAATATTAACCTTGAAAATTCACACAATCCCCGAGAAAAAATTATTTTTTGTAAATTATAACAAAATGAAAACACTAATAGCATAAAACAATATATATAATAGAGGTGAAATTAACTTTTAATATGTAATTGATAAAAATAAAAGTCCCAATAAATCATTTCGGAAAGGAAATATTGGGGACGCTAGCATCAAAGAGGAACTGGGTCATGATGAACACTTTGGCACCCTGCGAAAGTGGTAGTGCCCACTCATAACCAGCCAGCACTCGCATGCACATACCTATACTTATATATGAAAATAAATACTCCAATGCACGTATTCCTTGTTCCATGAGGGAATACATACTTAGAGGACATATACATATTATATATATATACCTTAAGTGTATATGTGTGTGCCCTCTTTCGTTGACCAATAATTCACTATAGCAACTAAAGATACCCAAATTTAAGGCGGCAAAGACCAACATACAACCAAAAAGTACCAGGGTCTCACATAAACCAAATTCACAAGACATAAAACACAACCAAACCCTATTAAAATGATTTATATCCAAAACACACCCCAATCCATTTTAGAACCCAAGAAACCATTTGTAAAAAGAGAGAGGACAAATGGAAATAAGAGATATTTTTAGAAAACCATTGTTCATGGGAAGAACCACTCCAAATTTCATTTTCATTTGAAGTCCACCCCATGGGTGCACTCCGTACATCCATAGATTCGCCCACATCCAATTGCATGACTAGAGGTCTTCTCCCAACCATTTTTAAGAAACCACACATACACCATTAATTGACATAATAAACCATTTCATCAAGAGTACCATGTTGTATAAAACCAACCCCACATAATCCAAAAAACTTTCATAAAATTCTTCCATAGACAAATCCAATCCAAAACATTCCACAAGACCATTTAAAAGAGAGACACATTTGATTAAAATCCATTATCTAGGCACAACCATTGTGTATATAGAAAGACAACCATAAACATTTTTTAATCAAATATTTCAACATAAATCACTACCATAAATAAAATAAGATTATAATAATGGTACAAAACTTGATTTAAGAATCAACTCAAAAAACGTAAGAATCATATAGATTCAAATTAGAATAAATGACATGGAAACACCTACCAGTCTGTTTGAGAACATGACCCATCACTCAGAGAAGGGGGAAAATTTTTTGAGGACCAATTTTCATTATCTTGACACTGAGAAAAACAATACAATCACAAATAGAGGAAAATAGAGTTTGTTTGATTTGAGAAAAAAAACAGAAAAAATAAAGATAACTAATGGTGGCGGAAATGATTTTTGGCAAGGAGAAATGTAACCACGCTTGAGAAAGAAAGAGGCCAGAGTGGTAGGAGGCCTAATTGGGAGGCTATAGCACAAGAGGATGGCCTGGTCGGGTGCACGATGCAAAGGAGGTGGAGGCCAGGTGCAGCGAGGCTGGATCACGAGAATTCGATACGGCTAATCGAGGGGCATAGGGTGGGAGGTCGGCGTTCGAAAAGGCCTAACCAGTGATGGAGAGAGGCAGAGGAGGGCCTAGGAAGAAGGTTCATATCACATAATGGGGGTGGAGGTTGGTGTCGCGGGTCGCACCAGATAAGGGTAAAATGGGGGTCGGGGTACAGCGTCACTGCGTATGGGAGAAAGAGAAGGGAAATGGGGGGGGGGAGCGATAGGGTTTTTCATTTTTTTCATTCTATTATAATGTAATAATAATAATATAGAATAATAATAATAATAAAAATAATAATAATAATAGTATAATAAATAATAAGAATACAAAAATAATAGCAATAATAATAAGAAGTAGAATAATGAGAAATTGCACGTCTCCTGGGATGATTGTGAAGCTACCGCCAACTGCGCGGTGACCATGCATGGGTCCAAAACCTAGAAAATGGTTAGATGAAAAAAATATTAAACTAGGACCCATCATAGACCATTGTGTGAGAAATCGGATCCAGTAATGAAAATTAATTTAAAAGTCAAGTGTGACAATTCTCCCACCACATACACTTTATGCCCCCAGAAGGTCAGCTAGCCGAAAAATAGAAAAAATAACAATTCATGCCCAATTGAAACTGAAATAAAAAATAATAAAAGAGAATGGGAGAAAATTATAGAGTTATCCACACCACTAGAACTCAACTAGTGCAGAAAATTAACACCCAAACATATCATCCCGGGAATTAGGGGACAGGGGAAATCCCAATTGATCCAAACTAACTTCTATAGCATGAGAGAAACAACACCTCTTCTAGAACATGGAACCCTCAACCCAGACCAAAAACTCTTAACACTGGGTAAAATACTCTGAGCAAAACATATCCTGAGTAGTGAACTCGAGCATAACCACAAACATAGATTCTTTTGCAGGAACTTACATCTCCAAACAAGTACAACTAAATTGGGATCAACCCATACAAGGGCCAAACACACTTTAAGAAAGATACATGATTCCAAAAACTATAATCACAAAAACGGTACTGTCTGGATTACAATATAACATGTCCATTATAACTTCCTAACAAACAATGAACCTACAAAAACGTCAAAACATTAACATCCCAAAAACAAGAAAAAAAAGTCTTTGAATGTTCTACTGACAACCCAGAACACAAAACCCAAACCAAGGGTTCACACCCTCAGAAACTCTTGACTACGCTCAAGCTTCACCCCACGACCTGTGGCTAGGGATTTGATGGTTGAAGCATCTCCTACCTCATAGTCAGGCACTATAATCCTCCTATCACAACATATTCTTCAGGCGATGCTTCCTGCAAAGCATCTCTAAGTGATCCAGACCATCATAACAATGACATGTCTTTGGAGGGATGTGACATGACAAATTCACGTGCCCTAATCATCCACACTTGTGGTACACCACTGAACGGTCTGACGAACTAGAATCCAGGACCACTACAAGGGACTCTTTAAGAATAGGCCCCTTTGGTACATCCTTCTCTCCAAATGGAGAACCTTCTTGAGTAACTGGATACGCTAGATTTTCAACAACCTAAGCTCTAAAGACCAACTCATCTAATAACACCTCATCCACCAGCTTCTCAAAATGATGGTCCCTAGATGGGAGGACCCATTCCTTGATCTCTGTATGAAGACCCCCGATGAGGAGAGAATTCTTTATCAAATCTTGTGATTCTATCTCTGGAGAAAAGGACACAAGTTCCTTAAAATGGTCAACATATATTTTCACCATCTATTGGCCTTGTTTAATGCGTATGAGATCTTCCTTTTTCATCTTCTTCACCTATTTAGGTATGAACCATCATATGAGGATATATTTAAAGACATCCCACATCATCCCAACTTGTAGTGATGGTGTAGCGAGTAACTCCCATTTTTTTAGAGATAGACATTCAAACAGACCCAAAACATCACACACTATGACCGCTTTAGGAGTTATGAATACCCTGAAGACGCGCTCGGCCTCTTCAAGAAACTATGTTTCCTATAACGGACCCTGATCACCCTGAAGGATATGCAATGTCCGAGAAGGACCAAAGACTGGGCATGGCTTATTTGAAACCTTGGTGGCCTTTCTTGGTGGAATTTTATAAACAACATATAAAACACAAATCCAAAACAAATATCAAACCTAAGAAACACTAATGAAAGTGCCTTCATCCAAAAACAACCATCTCAAAAGACAAAACAATACAAACACAACCAAAAATTACTTTTTCAAAATCCCCTTTTTTAAAATCAATTTAAAAAAACAATGTCAAGCATTTAATTCCAAGTACACACCTTAGTAATCTCATGAACCATTGCACATGTCTTCATCTATTTTATCCATATTCACCAACATACACTTCCCATGAATTCCCTCACATGTGAAAATATTCATAAAGAGTACCCGAGGTTGTACCAAAACCATTTATCTACCAATTCCAAGAAAACACCAAATTTTTAAACAAAGAGATTTCTGTTTTAAAACCCATTTCATAAAGTTAAATCCATTTAAATGAAATAATTTTCATTTCAAAACCCCTTTTTCATTTTCAAAATATCTCTTACACCAACCGAAAACAAGATTACACTCAACTTTCATCAAAATACTAGAGTGAGGGACTAGTAGTGATGCTTAACCAAGAGACATGGTAGTGGTACATTCCCCAAGTAAGTTTCAATAATAAAGAGGAACTTATACTGTGAACTCTGAATCCACATGGTTCAATACTCCTTGTAAAATCACAATGTTACATCGGCTTGCCTCCGTTATCATCCCTTAATCTAAAACAAACTAGAACGAAACAGGGACTCAATTCTCAGACTACCCCTAGGGAATAAGGGTTCGGATTGGGCGAGGGTTCATGACTCCCTTCCTGTACCTACCTCCTAAGTACCAACAGTCCTAATCTGCATCTGATGGACACCCCAAATTACAATGGTATTCCCCTGATACCATTTTTTCATGAACCAGCTCGGGTCAACCACGATTCGGTCTGCGACATGGCATGAGGGGAATTACCGATCCTCACAGGCTAGAAAATTGTGGCAGGGATCAAAATTTAATCATTGGGAACAATTTGGCCCCTGAAAAAAAGATAAATAGAAACTGACAGAAAAATAAAACTAGCAGTAGAAAGAAAGTAAAACCACACATACCTCCACGTGAACTTTGAGGTCCCCACCCAACCAAAGGTTGACATTGCTCCAATAATTAGAAACTCAGCAAAAAAACCTGAGCAAAGGAAACCTTTAACTGAAATGATAAAATAGGCGTGAACATTAAAAATTCCCAATAGGGATTCAATGATAAACCACAGAATACAATGTCTCCTTTCTCGAAACAATCCAATGACACAAGTTTGAAATACTAATATAAAATTAGGGTTCCCATATTTTAAAATAAGAAACATTTTCTTCCTATTTTAAAAATCCAACACAAGCTAAAAACCATTATATAAGTCATTTTTCATTTTATAAAAAAAAAACCCAAACAAAAATATCCCAAAACTGGGTTAAAGTAGAATAGTTAAGCAGTGAAAGATGAAAATATACTAGTATAATGGGAAGTGAATAAGTAGTAAAATAATAAAGTAACCAAGGGTGATCCTAAACATCCTTAGAATACCCCTGAATGTACTCTGTTCAGAACCACCAATCGGCATACGCTGAAGCTCCTAAGTATATAACCAAGTGGCCACCCTAAAACTAACCAAATTCAGTGGCAATTCTCGGCTGGCCTAAAAACCAATCCTTGGGGTACCAACCCATCTAATCGGGTTTGGTCAACAATCGTCACTTGATCATCTAAAAGATTCCTAGGAACCCATGGTTGTTATAATAATACTTTGTAAGTAGGAGGCCCTTGCATGCATGACTCTTCTCACCGCACTTGCCTACCCCAAACACAGACACTTCCTTTGAATTCATCCATAAAGGGTTACCCTAGACCAGAGAGCCCCATATGCAAATTTATTCATTACACGTTAAACAAATTTTCAACTGGGTCGTCATGTCATGTCCATATCAAAACCATTTTCTAAAAACACTTAAAAACTCCGACCGGGCACACACAACATCCAAACGCAAACCATTCTAAAAGTTAACACAGCTTCACCCATGATTTGGAAGAGTCAAACGAGCCATTAAGTCCAATGTCTCCAAAAGAATTAACCAAAAATAACCTTTGAATTGAAAGTTAAAAATGGACCTTTTAGTTGACATTTCTAATACGATTACACAAAACATCTTACCAATACTGATTTTAAATTTATAAAGCCAGACAGTCATTGTTATTTTAAAACATTCTCAAAAATAGTCTTATAAAACTACTTCAGAACAAATCAAACAAATTACAAACAAGTTTATAAGTAGACTAAAAAATTTATAAATAATTTTAAAAACACTTTTATAAATGAATAAAACAATTTATAGTCAATTTTATAAATAGACCAAACAATTTAGTGGAAACCCTCAATCCCAATTTGAAGAACCACAACAATTAAAATAAAAATCCTAGGCATATTAACCTAGTAAATTCACACAATCTCATGGAAAAACTTATTTTAGTAAATTCTTTCAAAACAAAAACACTAATCGCATCAAACCATAGGTATAATAGAGGTGTAATTAACCATTATTATGTAATTGAAAACAATTAAAGTGCTAATAAATAATTTTGGAAAGGAAATTTTGGGAATTCCTACCTCAAATAGGAACCGGGTCATGTCGAACACTTTGACACATGGAGAAAAATAAAACTCCCACTCGTAACCATCCCACACGTGCACACACATAGCTATACATATACACATATATCCATAATTCAATGCACATATTACCCATTCCATGAGGGAATATGTACATAGAGGATATATATATATTATATATACATACTTTAAGTATATGTGTGTGCCCCCTCTATTATTGACCATGAATTAACTATAACAACAAAATATACCCAAAATTAAGGCGGCAAAGACTAACACACAACCAAAAAGTACCAGGGACTCACATAAACCAAATGCACAAGTTATAAAACACAACCAAACTCTACCAAAAAGATTTATATCCAATACACACCCCGATCCATTTTAGAAACAATGACACCATTTATCAAAAGAGAGGAAAAATGGAAATGGGTGTTCTTTTTATAAAACCATGGTTCAAGGGAAGAACTACTCCAAATGTCACATTAATTTGAAGGACCATCCATGGGTGAACTCTATGCATCCATGGATGTTCCCACATCCCATGGAATAACAAGAGGTCATCTTCTAACCATTTTGGATAAACCAAAAATACACCATTCATTGACATAATAAACAATTTCATCAAGAGTACTGTGTTTTATAAAACCAACCCAACACAATCCGAACAACATTCACAACATTCTTATATAGATAGAAACCATCCAAAACATTTAACAAGACCATTTAAAAGAGAGAAACATTTGATTAAATTGAATTATCTAGGAACAACCATTGCATATATAGGAAAACAACCATATACTTTTTTAAACAAATATTTAAACAATAAATCCCTACCATAAATTAACTAAGATTATAATAACGGTGTGAAAATTGATTTAAGAACCAACTCAAAAAATGCAAGCATCATATGGATTCAAATCAGAATAAATGGAATGGAAAAACATACTAGTCGGTGTTCGAACATGACCCATCACTATAAGAAGGGTGAAAATGTCCCGAAGGCCAATCATCATACTCTTGACATAGAAAAAAAATACTCAAATCACAAATAGAGGAAAATGAGGTTTGATCGATTTTAGAAAAACACCAACAATAAAGATAAATGCCAGAGGAGGAAATGGTGTCTGGTAAGGGGAAACACACCCATACTAGAGCGAGGAAGTGGACGGAGCGGGAGAGGCAGAAGTGGTAGGAGGACGACCTGGTTGAGTGCATGGTGTGAAATAGGTGGAGTCCGGGTGTGGCGAGGCTATATCGCGGGAAGCTGATGCAGCTGGATGAGGGGCATAGCATGGGAGGCCGGTGTTGTGGATGCCTGGAGAAGAAATAGAGAGAGGTATAAGAGGGCATGTGAATGGGGCATGCAATGTAGAACAAGGTTAGAGGACGAGGTTGTGGATCGTGCAGGAAAAGGCGAAAATGGTGGTTTGGGTGCAGCACGGCTGTGTAGGGGAGAAAGAGAAGGGAAATGGGGGTAGCTCTAGGGTTTTGATTTTTTTCCTTCTATTATATTGTACTAATAATTATAATAATAGTAATAATAACAATAATATAAATAATAATAATAATAATAATGAAAATAAAAATAATAATAATATATAGAATAATAATAATAATAATAATATAAAGAATAATAGTAACATAATAATAACAATAAAAATAGAAATAAGAATATTGATCAATTGCACGGCTCCTAGGATGACTGTGCGTCTACCTCCAACCATGCGGTGACCGCGTACGGGTCCAAAACGTATTAAAATTGTTAAATGAAAAAACTTTTAAACCTGGACATAGCCCGGACCTTGGTGAAAGAACCCATTTCCAGGAAATAAAATAAATTCAAAAGTAGGGTGTTCCACTGACGGTATAAAATCAAGTAATAAATAAATCAATATCAATTTCAAAAATGTTGAATTTTAATTAGATTACTAAACTCAACAATCCTTTGAAAAATATAAATAAGAGAAAAACATGGATTTCAAACAACTACCAACATAAATTTTAATTTTATCTAAATGGGTGAAATGAATTTTAGGATTAAATAATTCTTCCAATGAAAAATTTATCCTAGATAAATGATAACAAGCGATAGTACATGTGTAAGGATATTGAAAATCAAGAAAGATGTCCCCACACTTAAATTCCAATAGTGTCTAAACTCTCTATGAATGTACTACGGGAGAGGTAAGACAAATAAAATAGAGGGAATTGAAATGATAATGTTGAAAAGTATTGATATGGAATTTAGAGCTCTCTGTAATGAGTGTAATGACATGGGAGAACGTAGTTAATCTCAATTTTTGAATTGGTATACCTTTATAATTCGTTAGGAAGACAAATCATATGCTAGATAAAACATTAGTCCATAGGGTTTAAAATTTTTGAAAGCAATAACATGGATATGTGCACATAGTAAATAGTAAATAATAGAGGATCATATATATGTAGAAATATGAGTATAATATATTCCCATCTAACTGATGAATAAAAATTAAATTGAAAAAAAAACAAATACACTAGCACATGACTGAGAATTATGAAAAAAATGGGTTGCGTCCCATAAAGTGATAACAATGATGTCACCAACAAGATAAATGGACTAGTGTATCAGTCAGAAGCAGTTCATATGATTACAATTCCTCAATCTCCTACAATAATTGGTGGCCAATTCATCAAGCTCTCATGGTTGCTTGGTGGTATTAACCACCTCAGGAGCGAACCAAACATGAACCTGACGCGGAAGAAAATGTATACATGATCATCATGGTGGTGATGTATGTTGATCATGAATATCTAGTGATAGCTCCACAGGATGACACTCGGCATCAGCCAGATGTTGAGTCACCCGTAGAACAAGGGTATATAGTGATGGAATAGGTGCATCGAGGACCATAAAAGAGGCAGAATATCTAGACATGGCTACTATAACAGTATAAAAATTTCAGAAATATGTCAAGTAAAATAATGAAAAAACAATATACCATATATTTTATAAGTTCAATGATACAACAATAAAAAGGAAATTTAGACAATGCAAAAAATGAGCACCCAAGCGGCATAGAAAAATGGGGGAGTGAACTGGGGTATACTAAGAGTAATCAAAATCATCAAGTATCTCATAAATAGTCTGCTCCAGAACAAAGGGTGGCTGCACCTGACCTACCCCATCAATATATGAAATGGAATATGGGCCTAGCATATCAAATATTGAATTTGGTGCTATATGGATGAAAACTACCACAGCGGAAGGTGGTGGGGAGGTACTGATCTATAGTGTGGTCTTGGATCTGGATGCTAGATCAATGAAGAGAACCTTAGTGGATGGGGTTGATGATGGTCTATTTCCCCCATGGGTCTACTCTATGAAAAACTCCTACTGGGTAGTTGGGTATATCATCTTATATGGAATGTAAGTCAGGTTGGTGGTGGGGTAAGAGTGGTGGATAATGAAGGGCCAAAATATGCAAGTGGAGGCTGAGAGGCTGCAGAAAATGATTGTGGTGGAGGGGTAGTGAAATGAGAGAGCTCTGAAAATAGGATGTGAATGTGTTGGGAATGATAATATAGATTCTACAGGATGAAAAGGTGCATATCCTAGATATCTGTTGGATATGATGTGGTGGGTGGAGCATTAAGGAATGTGGTGGTGGTAGAGGAAGGAATATGGGTGGGGTCATGGGTGGGTGTGGAAGCTACAAGGGTTGGGTCCTAGGTTGTGGATGGAGCTGATGTGGCAGGAGCTAGTGAAGGGTTGATAGCCTGATCTCTTGGTACCTCATTACTAGCATCAAAGTGTCCTGAAACCCATCGGTAGATGTCACCATCCTTGGTTAGCAACTGCATCTTACGGTGCAATATGAAGTCGATGGATTCCATGGGACTGAGGGAGGTGATTGGTAGGGCAGCATTAGAAACACCTAGATGATGGGATAAATAGTGTTTGAAATATCCACCCATAAGCGTACCTCACCTCCATTGTGAATATGATATATAATATAAGGAAAAATGTGATTCCATCTTAATGGAAGGGCCGCCCATTGTAGAAATAAGTTTGAGGGTGTCCATCCATCTAACTCTATCATGAGACTTGGATTGAGCACACCAGGAATGCGTCAATTCCCTATAAACAATCTAGAGCGATTCACCTCTGAGATGTGTAGAATTTGTAATCCTAGGATCATACTCAGTGTGAGCATCCTGAGGATTAAGAACTAGATCTATTTTGAATCTCGCATGAATGGATCAAGATGCAATGTGGGGAATACCATTGATGTGTCAAAGTCATTAGTATAAATCCTATGTCCTCTACCAAACTCTGTGAAAGATATCTCGTGTGGTTTTCCACCTAATTGGAAGAGAAGGCTTCCATGAGTGACCTAAAAAGTGGAAAGTAAATTGATGAAAAAATCTCGGTAGGTATCCCCATGTACATAGATAATTGAGGAGATAGGCAGGTGGTTGAAGAGTTTGAGGACCTACAGGATGATGTACAGACACGAAAGGATGGAAATGTCAAGAGTTTTTTTATCTTTGGTTTTTCTTGTAGAAGGCTGAGTGAAATATGGTACCAGGGGTTTAAAAAAACTAGGATGGGGTTTCGGTGGGGGAAAGCAGCCTCATAAGACCCATTTTAGGTCGAATGAGAGTCCTCAGTGATATTTGGTGCCATAGAGACTAGAGAAAATGTTGAGGAGTACTATCCATGAGGCGTGGGAGGTGCGACAGCTCTGCGGTGGTTGATCCGAGGTGGATCAGAATGCCCAGGAATATGATTAGTAGGAAGAGTTCACAATATCTTCATGTGCGCCATTATAGGAATGGGTTTAGCTATAGAGAGGTGTAGATGAGGGAGGATGAGTGAGGGGGAGCCATGAGGTAGAGACTATATGTGCGGGCGATGAGCGACATGAGAGGGGGGTTGGGAGGGGTGTGCATCATGAACCCTTGGTTCACAACCTAAAAATATCATAATTTACCTGACATATAATCAGATTAATTTTGTTTAACTTAGGAATGAAATGAATCCAGGTAGTGAAAATTACACTCTGTGAATCTGATTACACAACGTGTATTTGGTGATTTTTGCACAATTTGGAATCATATCATGGTCTTTTGCTCCTAGAAGCCTCAAGAGATTCTAAATATTATTCTAACCTAATCTTCCCTAAGGTGACATAACCTGGGTATCCTCTGTGTCATTTCTTCGTTTAACATTGAGATATCGACTCTTTAGTGCTTAGATGAATTTAAAGGTTATGAAACACCCCTCGTAGAAGGGTTATCGATATATTTTAAACCTATGACCATTGACTTTGAATAGAGGTTTTCTTTCTATATAAATCATGATGGTCCTATAAGGGAATACTTTTATGAAAAAAAGGGTCCTAACCATCAAGATTTGAGCTTCCAAAAGAACATATTTAAATGGGAGTTGAATAACAAAACCGTACTTCCTGAAAAAAATGTGTTTCAAGATGTGTTGATCATGCCATTTCATGGTTTTATCTTCACAGATCTTGGAATTTTCATAATAATTATTTCTTATTTCTACCAATTCATCCAATTCTAGTATCCTACCTTCCCCACATTTTTTAAAATCTAGACTGAGCTTCTTAATTTCCTAAAATAAATAATTCTCTAGTTCTATTAGAAAATGACATGGATTACAATATATAAATCGGAAGGTTGCGGTGTTCATGGATGTTTTTTATAGAGTGTTTTATGACAAAATAATATCATCTAATTTTAGGCTATAGTCATTCATACTCATGTTCATGGTCTTTTCCATGATTTTTTGGATTTCCCGGTTTGACCATTGTACTTTACTTATTGTTTATGGGTGGTAGGGAGTTCTTGTTTTATACATGATACCATATTTTTAGTAATCCTTTAACATCATTATTGGTGAAATGTTCTACCCAATCACTATTGAGTAGTTTGGGAAATACAAATCTTTAAAATATGTTTTTCTTTAAGAAATTCATGACCACTTTCTCCATTTCATGAGCTATAGTTTCAACTTCTACTCATTTGGAAATATAGTCAACTCCAAAAAGTATATATAAATTTCAATGTCAATTAGGAAATGGTCCCATGAAATTCATGCCCCATACATCCAATATTTCTACTTCCATGATCTGGTAATAGATAATTTTATTTATATTTCCAGTGGTTCCAATTCTTTGGCATCAATCAGAGATTTGATAAAAATTCCTTACATCTTAGTAGAGTATGGGCCAGAAAAGTCCACTTTTACTATGCATTATATTCCATGATTCCCTCCAGTTGGTGACATGTGACACATGTCTAACACACTTTGGATCTCATCCTCTGGAATTAAATCTCGAAATAATCCATCATCACATCACTTGAAAAGTATTAGTTCATCCAAGTAGTAGTGTCAAACTTCGACTAGAAATATCCTATGTTGTTAATAAGTAAGTTATGGTAAGATGGATCTCATGGTGTGATAATATTAAATTTTTGAAAACTATGGGAATTACCTTGTATTTATACAGAAGGGAGTTTTATCTGGGAAGTCGGCATTGATGTCTTGATCATCATCATCCTTTATAAGGGGTAATAGAAGTCGAGATAGATGATAAATGAAAAAAATTATCCGTTCCTTTTGTATCCTTGGTAATTATTTTGAATTGTTGTAGTAATACGATCCACCATATCCGTCTTGGTTTCAAATAATTTTTATTCATCAAATGTCACTGGGAATCATGGTCAGTGTGCATAATTAATTTTGACCAAACTACATAAGAGTGAAATTTCTCTAAAGCAAAGAAAACTGCAAAGAGATCAATCTATGTATTTGTATAGTTAACCTAAGATTCATTCATTTGGTGACTTGTATAGTAGATGGGGTAGAATGTGTTACCAAAATTTTGTCCAAAAATAGCACCAACAGTGAAGTTGTTGGTGTCACACATCAACTCAAACTCATTTTCCCAATCTGTTGAAATGATAACAAGAGTGGATACTAGGATTATCTTTTAAATGTTGAATTCCCACAGACATTATTCAGTGAATTCAAATGGAGTTTCTTTTAAAACAAAAGTGTGTCAAAGGGAAGTAAAATTTCAAAAAATCCTTTATAATGCAATGATAAAAACCTACATGACTCGGAAAGCTCCGTATTCCGTTAATCGTAGAGGTATCAGGTAAATCATTGATTGCCTAGATCCTAGTGGGATCAACTATATGACTTATTTGGAGATTTTGTGTCCAATGAATATGACTCATTGGACCGTAAAATGGAATTTTTCCTAATTTATTCTCAGAAACATCTCTTCACATCATTACAGGACTAACCCCATATTACTTAGGCAGACCTCAAAAGATCTTCCATAAACTAAAAAAATTTCTATAAAATTTTCAAGAATTACTCTTCCATACCATGAAATATATGTGTCATTTACCATTGAAAGGTCACCGGTGCATTACACATACGAAATGAAATACTAATTTATGAGTAGTTACCAAATGGACAAGTGAATGTTGTTTTAGAGTAATTGTATGTGTTGAATAAAATTTTATTGTATCCTTAATATCCATAAATGAAATAGTAGAATCCATGTCCTACGAGTCTCTCCAGCATTTTATTCATAAATGGTATGGGTAAATGATCTTTTTGGGTTGTTGTATTTAGGTTTTTTAGTCTACACATACTCTCCATCCAATGATGGTGAAAGTTGAGGTAATTTCATCTTCATCATTTTTTTCAATTATGATGCCACCTTTCTTTGAAACGACCTATAATGGGCTCACTCACATGAAATCAAATATTGAAAAAATTATTCCAGTGTCCATAAGTGTCAGTAATTCCTTCTTTACTACCTCTTACATTAGTGGGTTGATTCACCACTGGGGTTGGCATTTTGGTTATTTCACCTTCTAGTGAAATCTTATGGGTTAAAAAAGTAGTATTGATCCCCTTGATGTCTGCCACCCCTAGAGAATTGACTGCTTATATCTTTTTAAGAATTCAATCAGTTCATCCTCTTGTGATTTGTTAGTTATGAGTTAATGATGACTGGTAGTGCATCATTAGTCTCTATAAAATAATACTTCAGTATATTTGGGAGTGGTTTCAGTTCTAGTTTCATTGGATGAATAATAGAGGTTATTAATGGTGTGATATTATCCCAAGTAAGAGGTTTTATATAGTTTAATTCCTCAAATTCACATTCCTCCTCCTCATCATGGGGAATCTCATCATTTTCATCTCCAATGTTTAAGTAGTCATCTATTTCTTCTATGAGAAATATAGCTTTGCAGTCAAAATAATCATATATTTGTTTTTCTTCTTTTTACAGGTCAAACACAACTTGTTTGTCACCTAATTAGAATATCAGTCTCCCTTGATTCACATTAATCATTACCATCCTATTGGATCCAAATGGTAGGCCTTAGATGATGGAAATGTCTCCTTCCTTTTCCATTTTTAAAATTAGGAAGTCCACTAGAAAAATGAACTTTTCGACTTTGAATAAGTCATAATCAAGAAGACCTTGAGGATAATTTACTGATCAGTGGAATAATTGGAGTGCCACTATAGTCGGTTTGAGTTCCTTTATTCCCAGCTTTCTGAATAAAATCATCGACATGAGTTTAATGCAGGCTCGTAAATCACACAGGTCTCTTCTGAAGTAATATCCTCCCATTGTTCAAGGGATTTAGAAACTTCTAAAATCTCTCATTTTTTGTGTAATTTTATGTTGAAAAGCTTAATATCATTCTAAATTTAGTGATATGATTCATAGGTCATCCTTTTTTATTTTTTTCAAAATAATTTATTTGATAAATTTTGTGTAGGTAGGAATTTGGGTGATTACCTTAACAAATGAAATGCTGATGTGAAATTGTTTGAACATATCTAAAAACATTATTGTATTTACCTTGGATCCTTCCTTGCCTCATTCTTTTTTCAAAAGGGATAGGTGGTTTATTAGCTAGTGGTGCAATGTATATTTTTTCATTAGTTTGCTCTTTTTTCAGGGCTTTCATAGAAGGTGGTACTTCTTGAGGTATCTCTTGAGAAATTTAATTTGGTTTTTCATTATCATCTTCTTATATGACTATTTATTTATTTTTGGGTTCCTCATCTCGTATTTCCTCTCCTCTAAAAGGTTTCTTAAAGTCCATCACATTCTCAATTCTTAGAACCACTGCCTTTGACTCTTTCCTTGGGAATGTCTCCAAATTACCAAGTAGAGTACCTAGTGATCTCTTTGAAAAAGTATTAGAGATCTAAACCCTTTTATGCAATTGGTTATTCAGATATTCCCTTTGATTCTACATTTTTGTATATTGGGTGTTCATCCTCTGATCTGCCTTTTGAACGAATGATGATGGTAGATTTTCCAATTTTTTTAAAGAGGAACAGTTGGTTGTGAAGGCCTTGGTGGAGGTAGTTAAATTTTTTGTTGTGTTATAGTAGGGAAGGGTTGTTTCATTACGTGTTGTGGTGGTATTGGAATAGGATTCATTGCATGATTTCTCGGTGGTCCTGGGTCCCTGAATTGTTCCAGACAACTTCTTTATTGGAAGTACCCTTGATTTTTTTCTGCAGCTATTGAACCAAAATCTATTGATAGCACTGTTATGGTTGCTGAAACTATTGATTTTAATGATTTTAATTAATGTAATTATTATCTTGGATTTTTTTTTCCTCAACATCTATCATATAGTATTGATATAGGCATGGGCTACCATGCATTTGACAAGATTGGATCTCTATTATAGGAGCATGAGGGGGTGATGGTGCATCAGGTATCTTAATGGATTCTGAATTCTTAGTTAAGGCCATTACTTGTTTAGATAGTCAAGTATTTTCTTCAACTTTTTGGATTCCAAGAATGGACATTCCATTATAATTCTTCTATAGATTATAATTATGAGATACCACACCCAAACTTTCTTGGCCAACCTTGGGTGTTTTGAACATGAACACTCCATCAACGTTGACATCAAAAACTGTGCAAGATGTTGATTGGAGGCCTTGATAGAATGTTTGGAGTTGTATCCATATATCAAACCCATGATGTGGGAACTTCTGAGTGGGCTTCTTAAAGCTATCCCATTCTTCCCATGCTGACTCTCCATCACTTTGAGTGAAATTATGGATTTCATTCTGATGTTTCCAATTCCATATAGGAGGGAAGTACTTGTCTAGGAATTTCTTGTCTAAATCACCCCATGTCATGAAGGACTTGGGATATTGAATTTTGAACCAATACTTGGCTCGGTCTCACATTAATAAGGGAAAGACTCTGATTCTTATAGAATCATAAGATACACCTTGGTTATGAAAGGTATCACAGACTTCTAGGAAGTTTGATATATCTTCATAGGGTTATTCACTCTTAATTTCACTAAACTAAACCATATTATGGATCATATGAATGAATCCAGTCTTAATTTCAAAGGTTTGGGCCTAAAAAGGAGGGAATAAAATATCGTGAATTGTACCATTAATTAATGGAAAGTCATAATCCATAATGATGTGTTCATGTTTCAGTAGTTTTTCTCCATGTTTTATGGGTTATATATTTTTCATGTTGGATTGATCGATACCTATAGGATTGTTGTTGTCATCCATTTTTGAATGATAGAACACTATTAGGTACCTTTCTTATTTTAGGATATAAGGTTTGCAGTTCTTGAGCATCAAGGTTACTTGAATGAGTCAATGGGACCTGACACATGCACTATATTGAAAGGGTTAATAGTGAGGTAATATCTGGTTCATACAGTAGGTTTCCATTCCATAACATAGTTTTCATCTCCAAAAATGGTTCCTAAATTTGATTCACCCACATGTATCATTTAATTCACATGGTCAATGGTTAGATTATATTATTTTTCCCTAAATATACTTTCTACAAAGGCTTAACATAGTTATAGTGTGAGATAGATCCCATGAGTATTAAACTAGATGACATGAACCAACCCTTTTAACCCTATGTGTAGGATTACTCACAAATTGGTTGAGTTTGGGAGTAAAATAAGGTTAAGGAAATTGGGATTAATATAAAAAAGATAAAAAGGATCAAGATCAATTTTAGGGTTCAGGTAGAATAATAATATTGGTCTTAACTGTGAATAGTCCTAAGGTTTAGATAATGAAGAAAGAAAATGTCACTAGTTGACTATGGTCAAACCAACTAGATCTATTCAAGAGACAAATATTCCTTAGTTTTAAGATAGATAAAAATCTAGATGCATTAAGTATGGAATCTATGGGATAAAATATCCGAGGATAATGATTATAGCCAGCTCTATTCCAATCAATCCAGGTTCGTTAATTTAGTCTCCCCATGGATAGGGTTTCCAAAAATAATTTGATAATTTTTTTTATAACCTACTTACTAACCTCAGAATTACCAAGATGAGAATTAAATATTGATTAAGTTCAGACACCCCTACTCTCTACCCCTACCCAATGTGGTTTATCCAATCATGGTTAAAATGATCAAAAGTAGGTCAAGAATTAAAAACATATTTAGCTTACCAATATATATTTAACTTAATCAGTTAAGGATGTTGAATTCAAGAACAAGAAACATAAAAATTGAATCAATCAAAGATTCAACCAAACACTAACTTGAAATATGAAACATGAAAGAACGATGCAAGGGTCCGTCGTCAAATATTGATTTCAATGAGGAACAAACATAACATAGTATTGGTGATGTAAAAGGATGGATAATTCTTGAAAGGTGATCAATGGTTCATGAAATAATGTAAAAAAAAATAAGATGAATTGATGAATGTTTGGTTTATAGATAAGGTAGATGAGGGGGAGAAGAAAGAATGAGAGAGAAATTGAAAATAAAATACTATTTAAACCTGTCACTATTGTGTGCGACTGTGATGTAAATACTCAAGGTTTTACATGATGTGTAAACATGTCATGCCTTGTAATTATGATCAAACATTTTCTCCATGATATTTGGATTTGGAAAAAATATCAACCTAAATCTTTGAGATTTGGAAGTTTGACTCTTATGAATACGTGTAACTAGTCTTCACGATGTGTCTCTTCCTTCGTCTAGATCTTTAAAGTGGGAATTGAATTTCAAATGTTACACGATGTGTATTGTATATTCTCATCATGTAATAATTTCATGGCTTGTAATTAATACATGAATTTCTTCATGAGTTGTGATATGATGTGAATGATGCCTACACATCGTGTAAGTGAATTTCATGATGTGTAATAATCATTTTGGCTAGTTTTCTCAGATTTTTCTTTTTCATCTTGAAAACCTATTCAATGAAATAATAAAAACATACCTAGTTTATTTTTTAGTAAAACAAAGATAATCGTAACAAAAAATGAATCCATAATGTATATATGATTTTAGATTATCATGTTTTTATTTATATCATTCATATGGTGAATACATTAGACTTAAAGAATTGATGGGTGGATCCTGATATTATATATCCCATCAATGCATCTTTTGGTCTCATAATACATAAGGTTTAGGTATTTGGTTTGTTCCTACCAAATTCAAGATTTTTATCTTGTTTGTGACCATGATAATAGGAATAGTGTCTTGGATGAATCCTTAATAGTAAAGATAAATATGTATAGAATTATGAATTCCATTATTATAAATTCATTTATTTTTATCCATGTGATTATTTATATTGTTATATCATCCATGGATTTGTTTCAAACCCATGTGACAAGTTATATAACAAGATTTTATTATCATTTATTTCTTTCCATATTATTCCTGCCATAATTATTCTATGACAACATCTAGTATATGTTATAAATTAATGAGAATTTGAGCTCACCCTTCATATATTTCTATTTCCACAGGCTGTGAACAAAATTATTACACATTATATGTCTAGAATAGAATATAATTTTTGGAGAATTTATGGAATATTTTTATGACTTATTATATATTAATCCATTCCTAATGTACTAGAAAAAATTTCTATTAGTTGAGAAATACATGTGTTTTATTAGTTAATATTTTGTCAAAATTCTATAAAAATAAAAAACTAAAATGTCATGGAAATATATGTAATACAATATTTTCTATAATCCATGAAATTATGGGATTATTACATTTTATATATCACATCATCCACTATTGTTAAGAAATATAAAAAGAGAGAGTGATTAAAGGTAAACTTAGGTAATGCCTGGTCGAAGAAGCACTTATGTGACTGATCTAAGACTTTAAAATCAAGATAAAGGATGGATTACAATTTGATAATAAAGAATTATAAATAAATAGAGTGGGGACCTTTAGAGGTGTTTTAGGGTATAAATACTTATTTTTGTGATTTAATTGGGAAATTTTAAGTTTTAAAAGTAGAAATTACAAAATATTCCACATAAATAAGTATACAAAAATTCCTAAAAAACTCTAATGGATACCGATCAGAGTTACACTATAAAGTTCAGTAGCCTCTACCATCACCCACTATAACTCTGGTGGAATTCCATTGGAATTTCAGTGGATGTTTTCTTTCTAGGAATAACTCCCCTTTCCAAGCTCATTCCTCTGAAATGGTATCTATTTCACCTCCTATCTCATAAACCATATAAACATGTCCTAAATAAATGACAAAATGAATTATGAAGATCAAATTAAATATAAAACTAATTGTATTCTAGGTTGAGGAATTTACATCCTCCCAACCTCTAGACTTTTCATCCCCTAGAATCATCAATTAGATTAAGGGGGAAATATATCTATCCATTGGATATTTATCTTATCTTCTGACTCACAATTATCATATTAGAGCTTTCCATGTCTCTATATGACATAAACTATACAAATCTATTTTCCTCAAAGATCTTAACGAATATGATTTACAAAAAAAATAGGATTCTCCAGATAAGATGCATTGGATTCTATCTCAACATTGTTTTATCATATCACATGTTATGGGTCATGTACATACATTATCAATTGTGAAATAAGATAAATATTGTTCATATCATCAGTTCTATGAGGTAAGCCTACTAATTAGACATTTATCCAATTCAGATAAGAATATAAAAAGTTCCAATATATCTTGAGGCTAACTTATGTTACATATCCATATTATGATGACTCAACTTCAGTGAAACATGAACACATAAAAACCAAATATAAATTCCAATGTAATCTATGACAATTGAAATATGGATTTTTCTAACCTTGAGTAGTTTTGAGATAATTTTGGATTAGTTTTACCTACATAGTTTTATACTGAACAAGATTAGAACCAATAATAGATTATTTTCTTAGCTTTTTTCTAACATAGAGGAGAGAGATATGGTTTTCCATATAATTCCTCAAATGGGGAAATCTAAATAGATGGATGGTAACTATTGTTATAGGATAATTAAACTTAAGAAATGTGAACCAACAATGATCCACCAAAGGTGTGGGTACAAAACTATAACATATTATCAAAGATCTAGATATTATTCTTGGTCTGTCCATTGGTTTTAGGATAAAAGGTGGCTATTAATTTTACTTGAGTACTTAATGCTCACTGAAGTCCTTACTAGGACATAGACTGGGACTGTGGGGCCCTATTAGTGTGTTTTGGTCAAAGTGAGTAACTTAAGAGAGGGTTGAATTCAGTTCTCAATAAACAAATTTTATTAAACAATTTAAAACAAAATCCCCCATGTTAATTAAAAATTTCCAGTTAATCAAGAAATTATAATTATATAAGTTTTAAAAACAAGATTAAGGCTTAGTTATAAATGATATTTTAAATCACTTTAACTTTTAAAGCTAAATTACATAATCAAACACTTTATATAAACACATTTTAAGACTAACAATTATTGTAAGGTTTTATTTACATGTTAATATAATAAATATATTTTTAGATTTGAAATATAAAAAAACTAGAAAACAAAGAAAAATAAAACAAGGGTTCGGTATCAAGCTGAGAATTAATCCCCTCCACTAAGAAATCACCTTCTTCCATGAATATTATTTTAACAATAGTAGTATTCACAACCTTGCAATGGTTTTTACAAATAATGGAACATAAGTAATCTGGGATCAAAGCCTCTTCCCCAGTTATAATTGGGACGAAAAATAGTAAACATGTCACACAAGAATTATAAATAGAGAAAGAAAAAGAGTAGAGATAGAAAAAGACGACGTTACTCAATCTATGATGCTTTAGCTTTTCACATGTCCTTTAACATGTCTTGTAAATGAGGTAAAATAATTTCTTCCAAAAATGTAGGAAAATAGAGTATTATAGAGTGCAGAAAAATATTCTATTTTTTATTTTGTTGATGTTTTGAAAAATCTCCACTCAATTCTCATGGTTTAGTGCATGAAAGGTTATATTTCATTGGGGTATTCAATACCTTTCACCCCCCCCCCCCCGCATTTATTAAGCATGTAAGAAGTAATGAAAACGATGGATATCTTCAGAATATATAGATCTCCAGGTGAAATTATCCAATGGATAATTATAATAAAGATATCTTGGATCCTCGTACTAGTCACTAAATCAGGTAACCACCGACTTTTCTTCAATGCATCCATGGAGTGGTTTTGGAATAATGATTAACAAATCCATGTGATTTTGTCTGTATTTAATTCCTTAAACTATCCCTTGTAGTAATTAAATCCAAATTAAGGATATTAAAACAATGGTAACATACTGGTGGTATATAATCTCTAATGGTAGCATAAACCAATGGTATATTAGACTAATCATATAATGGTCTATTGGGTGACATGTCAACGGTAGATCATTTGAACTAGCGATGGATATGATCAATGGTAGAATTGTTCTAGATTGGATGGAAGTAGATCTATCTAGAGGTAGATCGTTATATAGCTAGATTTGGATGGAGGTAGATCTGTATGGTGGTAGATCTAGATGGGAGTAGATCTAGCTAGCAGTAGCCCAACTCTGGTGGTTGTATAACTCTACCAGTAGAAGAACATTGGAGGTAGCAAAAGCTCTTTGGTATATATAGTTGGAACTAACTATGGATTTGATAAACTGATGGTGGATGTACTAAATGGTATATCCATCATTGGTAGAGTCTGTCGGTACATGTAATCCACCGACAGATATAATTGAACTAACAATACATCATAATAGCCAATGTTAGATCTTCATAGCTAATGGTTGATATGTACTTAACCAATTTTATTTAAAAAAAATATATACTATAAAAAAATATTTATCTCATTAGAAACATGATAATCATGATTTGTGATTATTAAAATAAATAGGTTCCAGCAATATCTCCTTTTTGATGACCTAAAATCATGGAAATTTATAAACCATGTATAAAAAACTATATACATAATTAGATGAATTAGGAAATAATGTTCTCCTTAACATTTATAATTACTAATGTGAGACACCAAGGTTAAATTTTGGAAACAATTTACTAACTTAAATGCTTAAATATCTTCCAAACAATTTCTCCCCATTTAGGGATTATCAAAAATATAATACTATAAAATAAAATATAAATTAAATAACTAAACAAGAATAATATACAAGATTCAATAAAATACACAAGTCATTTGGTTACTTCTTAAAAATAAATACAAGGGAATAATATAATCCCCATCAAAGACTAATCCTTGTTAGAATCACTCTCATCTCTATAAGATTTAGGATTAACTAGATATTTTCAATTTCCTAATATAAGAGGCAAAAATATAGAGTTTGTGGGTATGGATATATAAGTACAAAGCTTATAGATCACCATTTACCTGAGATACCGAACAACTTCAACTGGTGACATGCTAAAAGGATGATATTTATGAGGTAAGGTCACAAAAATGGTGTAATAGTAAGAGAAGACATAGGAATGTATTCTAGTACCACTATTGGAATCCCAAAAACATACAAAAATAGTTTCATCAGATTCAAAAAATCCATGATGATGTTCCAACCTCTCCCCATCATAGTGAATAATTCATTATTCTCTTCCATAAATAGTTTGAGCTGAGGGACCATGAACATAATATGGTTCACCTATTCCTTGAAAGACCTCGTCACAAGATGAGTCCTTAAGTTCTCACTAAGAAATTTAAAATGTTAATTTAGCTAATGATTGGTATAAAGTCAAGAAAGGTAGCATTTTATTACATTAGTGATAGTCTCCTAATCACTTAGAGCTTCATTAAAACACCCCTAACCTGTTTATAAATATCCTCACTATATTACCTGATCCGTTTAAGGTCCTCCTAATTAGATAGAGTGATATTGACCATGATTTCATGAAAATACTCTCTCAAAATGTCTCTAATCATCTCACCATCAATAGAAGATGTATGTGGAAGAGAAATGGATGTAGAAATAACAGTTTTGGGTAATATCTCCAACCATTCCAAAAGAGATTCCTACCTTTTAACAAAACTAGCAATCATCTCCTATATGATTGAATTCACAGCTTCCTTTTCATTTTACAATCTTCTATTCTCAATATCAACTTCTTGAATCTTTAAAATAATCTTATTATGGCTATGAAACATGACTATATCAAAGATGTTACTCATATCAATTTTACTAATCTGGGTAACTCTAAGAGCATAGGTTATAATAAATCCATTTAAATATAAAATAAAAATTTATATGAAAGCTTATTAATAAGCTCTAGACACATAGTCTGAGGTAAAAAGGATAAATAGGTAGAGGAGAAATAAAACATTTAGTACTAGGAATGAAAACCTTCACATTCTTAGATCCAGCAGTTAGAGAATCAGAAGGAAATGCATGCAATAAACTAGATTAATAAATTATCTCAACCTGAAATCCATTTGGATATGTTTAAAAAATATATATAGTATGTCCTCAATACTCTTGTGTACTGTTATGATCATTATCACTATTATACCAATCATTTCAATCAGGATAATAAATTCCAAGCAACATGGAACCATGAGATGGATTCCCCTTGGATGGTGCAGCTTTCTCAGCAGAGGTAGCCAGTTCATCTCTATGAAGTGAATTCTCAATGGATAAACCTGGGGATTCCTCCCCCTCAACAGATGCTCTCAGCTCACCTCTAATAGAGACATCATCATCAATAGGTTGAAAAGAACCGGGTCTCTCCACATACATATAAGAAATAACAACAATAGGACATGGATGTGATTGATCACTCTCAACACCACCACCATCATTATCATGAGCTTATGGGCCATGAGGTCCATCAATAGTCCCATCCTTGAAACCATCATACACATTCACTACATCCCTTGATGTTTCAAAATAACTCTAAATTTGTTCTTCTCTTGAGACTTTTCTCTCATCTTCTTCACCTTCACTCAACATGATCTCTCTAGAAGGGAGATAAATAGAATGCATAGAATCCCTAGAGGATACATATGGAATATTGAACTCATCTGGGTCACTTCCTTATTTAACGGAAATAGTAACCTCTTTTTCAGTTTCATCATCAAAATATACCAAGACTTCTTCTAGCTCCAAGACAAGGTCAACTATATTCTTAGGCCTTTTATGATTTTCCACAGGATTAAAATCCCTATAGATCTTATTATAATATTCCACCCATTTCTTCATCCATGTATTCCATTTGACTTCCATTCTTTTATTGGTTAATTGGATTATAAAAAATTCACCACATTTTACATATGCTTCCTCATCCTCATAAACTAATCCCTTTTCTTAAAAAATAACTGAGATCATATTAGGATAGATCAAAGAGTTCATTTCGGATAAAGTCTTACTCATATCCATAATATACACCATAATATATCTACGTGGGTTAATTTTATCCCCTCTTTTTATAAGGAATAAAAGAAAGAAATATTGATACCTCATCATACTAAAATCCCATTTCTTCGGACATAACATATGCTAGTTTAATTTGATAATATGTCTACACTCACCATCGAGTTCTGCAGTAGAAGGTATTCTCACTGTACAATTTCTAGTTAGTTACAATAATGCATACTCATATAGAAACATCTCAAAATCACTTGTTAAAAACCTTGATAGTAATTAGAGACACATACATGAGTTACATTGATACATATACCCCATTACTTTGATTAAAATCTATTTTTAAAAAAATCAACCACACTATGAATAACATATTTATTCATACCCAAACATTACTTAACATATTGGTAAAAATTGTGAACCAAATTTGGATAAAATGGTCTATAATTATTTGAAAAACACAAATTACATCCTTGGTCCCAAATAACCTTGATCACTAATGAAGTTCTTGACATCAACCATTCTACATCTATTTTTTCTCTATAAAAACAATTCAAGACACAAGCTGGGGATTTTTTATTTGATTACACCATGACTCGATTCTCCATTAGAATTATTTATAGGTCATGATCCTTCAGAATAAGTCACTGAAGGGAGATTTAATCTCACTATTTTACTGAATTGGTTATTGAAGTGAGATCATGATGATGTTTAAAGGTTAGAAGATAAGGTAAGTCGAAATGGTTCAAAGGGTAGTTGTGACAGAGAGTGTTCTGAATTGGATTTATGTTAGATTTTATCACATAGGGATTTGAGATTTTGAAAAATAATAAAATATAAATAGATAAATCAAATAAAAATATTAACATCGAAAACAGTATCGGTATAAAAATAGAAACAGAGACTCAACCAATAGATTTCAAATAGTGGATCTCTCCAATAATGGATCACCCAGCAGTGTATCACCCAGTGCTGGATCACCCAGCAGTGGATCACCCAATAGTTGTATTACCAATAGTGGATAAATAATGGTGGATCTTCTAATAATGGATCACCAATAGTGTATCTTCCAATGGTGGATCAACCAATGGTGAATTTTCTAATATTGGATCTTCCAACGGTGGATTTCCAACACTAAATATTCAAACAGTGGAAATTTGAATATTATGGATCGACCAAAATTTATCTTTCCTAGTTCATGTTTGATGTATTTTAATCTATTAGAATTCAAAGTCTTTGTAAAAGTTTTATAAAACTGATGTCCAATTCATATAAATTCAAAAGTTATATCACCTTTTTCAAAATGATCTCTCAAAAAGTGATGTCTTATATTAATATGTGATTTCCAATAACAAGATGAAATATTGTTAGAAATATTTATCACAATTGTGTTCTCACAATTTATGGGCACATGTCTAAATTGATATCCATAGAGTAGAAAATTGTGTTTCATCCACAACATCTATGCGAAAAAGTTCCTGCAGTTATATACTTATCTTCAGTAGTGGATAGTGATTTTTTTTATTTTTTACTACACTAAGATACTAGTGAATTTCCTAAAAGTTGACATGTTATAGAGGTATTTTTTAATCTTAAATCCACCAAAATCTGCATATAAATAACCCAATAAGTCAAATTCTTTTTCTCAAGGTTAAAATAATCATAAATTTGTTGTATACTTGAGGTATTTTTATTTTTTTAACAAACAATAAATGTGATTCTTTAGTATTTTCTTGAAAATGAGCACACATACACACACTAAACATAACATCTGGTCAACTATCAGTTATGTATATAAATCTTCCAAATATTCCTCTATAATTCATTTTTTGTAATAACTTTATAGTTTCATTAAGATCCAACTTATAATTTTAACTCATGGTAGTACCACTACTTTTAGTGGCATCCAAACCAAAACATTTTATAAGGAATGTATTTTAATTACTTTGGTTTAAAATAATTCAATTTTTATTTTGAAAAAATTAAAAACTAAGAAAGAATTTTAACTTACCCATTAAAATCATTTCAAATTAACTTTGCATCATTTATGAAAAATCAGTACACAAATAATTTTTAGAAGACCCAAAAATAATATCATCAATACAAATTTGAACTAATAAAACATCCTTTGAAATTAGTTTTACAAATAATATTGGATCTTCTATCCCTTTTGAAAAACCTTTAGAAATTATAAAAGAGCTAAGACTATCATACCATGCTCGAGGAGATTGCTTTAAACCATATAAAGATTTTGTTAATTTAAAAACATGATTTGGAAATTGAGGATCTTTAAATATAGGGGGTTTTTCAACAACAAAAATACTCAACTATATTAAAATTTAAGAATGCACTCATGACATCCATTTGATATAGTCTGAAATAAAAATGTGATGCATAGGTAAGTGGTATTCTAATGGATTCATGTATAGCCACTAGTGCAAAGGTTTCCTCATAGTCAATACCCTCTTCCTGATTATATCCTTGTTCTATGTATCTATCATTATTTCTAACTATGGTTCCCAACTTATTATGTTTATTTCTAAACAACCACTTGGTACCAATGTTTAGAATTTCTTTAGTTCTATATACAAATTCTCAAAATCTATTCCTTTGAAAATGATTAAGTTATTAAATTATTTACATCACATAGAATTTATCATTGATTACATCATTGATGTTATTAGGTTCAGATTGTGAAAAGAATTATTAATGCTCAACCTGATTTCTCAGAAAAGGTTTAGTTTGTGTTATTATACCCTAGTCTTTAGCTACAATATTTAATGTATGGTATATATGAGTCCTATGGGTAATAGGAAAATAAGGTATATAAATCTCAATTTATTCTATAAGTTTATGTTCAGGTTATAGTTTTTTCATAGAACTGGATGATTTTCAGGCTTATTTTACATAGTTTTGGGAAGGTTTAACATTTATGTTCATATTTTATAGATCATATTCAAGGTTTTCTAAAGAAGTTTTAGGTTCATGTGGATCTATTTCATCAAATTTGATATATATAAATTCTTCCACAAACATTGATATTTTATTAAACACTCTATATGATTTTCTAGATGTTTAATATATATGAAAAATCCCATCATCACTCTTGGAAGAAAATTTGTTAAGATTATCTTTAGTTTTAAAAATAAATACATTAAAACCCAAAAATATAAAGTAATTACCCTTTGGTCTTCTATCATTCCATAATTTATATGGGTTTTTCGTTAAAAGAGGTCTAATTAAAACTTGATTGATTATGCAACAAGATATACTAATAATGTAAGCCCAAAAATAAATAAGTCATACTCATTGAGTATGATCTAAACAATTTATTAAGGGTTTCTATTTATCCTTTCCGCTACACCATTATATTATGGGGTCCTAGGAGAATAAAATTTATGATTATAACCATTTTGTAAGAAATATGATTCAAAATATTTATTTTCATACTCATGGTCATGATCAATTATTATGGTTTTAATTCTAACTCCACATAGGTTTTCTATAGATTTAATATTATTGATAAAATAGGAAAAAACTTCACTTTTGTGATCTAGAAATAATACCCATGTATATCTCGAAAATTAATCTACTAGAACATAAACATATTAATTCCCATTTATGATAGAAAATATAAAAGGCACAAAAAGTACATGTGAACCAACTATAGGGGTTGACGTGTAGAACCTTCATTATATGATTAGAAATATATTTTGTGCTATTTTCATTTTTGACATGGGTTACAGAATTTATCATTTGATATTTCTACTTTAGGAAGATCCTTGAATAACCCTTTCCTATATAATTTTCTAAGTGAATGTATATTACATTGGCCTAGTATCCTATGCCAAATCCAAGATTCTTTGTGAATGGCACTTATATAGGAAATATTTTGAGAAATCAATGAATTTAAACTAACACCATTTACATTTTCATTTCTTAAATTAGTAAAAACTAAATCATTTTTAGAATTAAAAACATTGCATACATTACATTAAAACATAAAATGAAAACCACCATCACATAGTTGTGATATTCTAAGAATATTACACTTTAATCCATCTATAAATAAAACTTTATAAATTAAAAAAGTGTTAGAGTTACTTATTAGAACAAGTCAAATAATTTTTCCTTTGGCATTGTCACAAATAGTGACATATCCACCATCAATGTTGATAAGGTTCTTGAAACTGGAATAATATCTATTCATGTTTCTACAACAACCAATATATATGTACCGTAAGTTCTTACTATATATTTTCGTTTGGGTTTCCTAAAAAACAAATTATAAAACAAAAATGACTTTGGTACCCAAATCATTTTGGGTATAGAAATGTTAGTAATCAAAGATTTAGGATCCCATTATTAATTGATAGATTTATTATAATAATATTGTTGACTTTTAAAAATAAAAACATTTCTAGGCTCAGACGTATAAAAACTAGCAACATAATTTACAAATCTAGAACTAAAAATAAAATTATTTTTAATGATCCTACATTATCAAGTCTAATAGCCTATCCCAATAGTATATTTAGGTGAAATCTACTTTCTAAGAATATGGGTAAGTGTATTTATACAATTTTAAAATATTTCTAAATCCTTAATTAATTTCTTATTATATAATTTTAACTCATTGTTCTCTTTTAGCAGTTAAGAATTTTTATCCTTTTCAATAGTAAGATCATTCTTAAAACTAGCAGTCAAGGCATGGTGCTTCTTTAAAATATTATATTTATCATTGAGTTAATTAAAATTATCTTCTAATATATTATAATATTAAAACATTTTTTAATTTTACATGTTTTCATCACTATTTTCATCTATAGAATTATTAGAAATAAAAATAGGAGATGTAGGTAAAATATTAGATAACTCAGATCCGCTTTCCATAAAACACATGTTGTATATATTATTTTTGTATTCCCTAATTGATTCAGATTCACTTGAAATATTCTATAAAGAACGTGAAGTTTCTTCCATATATTTCTTTTACATCTTATCCTTATCATCATATTTATTGTTTCATTTTATCTTAGGATATTTAGCTTTTACATAACCTCTTATTTTTCACTCATAACAGACTATTTCATTAATAATATTATCCTTCTTCCAATAATTTCAATACATTACTCTTTTATCATATTTAAATTTAAAATTTGGTTTCATAAAGAAATTATTCCTCTTTTATAGCTTCTTGAATCTTTTGGCCAAGTGGTTGATTTATTTATCACTGTTAATAGGAGACTCTTCATTGATTGAGCTTTCTGCATTGATTTTGTCCTTTTATTTTGAAGTATTAGTTTTGAAGGCTATAAATTTAATCTTTTGTTTATCTTCCTCTTATTAGTTTAATTTAATTTCCTAATAATACATTATAAACATTCTTATTATCTCCTTAATAGGAAACTTTCTAACATCACGCGACTCTTTGATTAAGACTAGGGTCCCTCCCCATATGTCTGGTAAACACCTCAATAGGTGCATCACTTGATCATTATTATAAATAGGTTTACTTGGTGAATTCATTATATTAAAAAGTTAATTAATATTATTATACATATCATAATCTATTTTATCATGTTTCATTATAAAATAAACGTATTTAATAATATAAGTATTTAAGAGCATTTCTTGGACATTAGATATTCCTTCATGAGAAATAACAAAAGTATATCTAAATTCAAAAGCAGCAGTACATAAAGAAATTAAATTAAATTCATCATCACCAAAACCAAAATATAAATCATTCATGCATTTATAGTTATTATTATAAGCTTCTTTATTAGGATCACTCCATGTAGTTCTAGAAGTTAATGGTACTTCATGTTTGTCTTTGATGATAGTCCATATTTCAAAACCCATGATTTCAAGATGCATTTTAATTTTAATTTTATACTGAGCATAGTTTGTAACATTAAAATAATGAGTCATATTCTTAGAAGATCCCTCTTGTCTATTATCCATAATGAATTAAATTCAGAAATAACAAAAATTGAATATTTTTAAAAGAAAACTTAATCATAGTTGAAAAGATATTTGAAAATCCTATGATACCAAAAGTTGTTGAGAGTGAGTAACTCAGGTGGGGGTTGAATTGTGTTACCAATAAAAAATTTCTACTCAAAATAATTTAAACCAAAATCCCCCAAGTTAATTAAAAATTCCAAGTTAATCAAAACAATATAATTATATAAGTTTGATCTTTCAAAAAATTTCTCAAAGCGGGATTAGGGCTCAGTTAAAAATGATATTTCAAATCACATTAACTTTTGAAACTAAATTTCTTAAAAAAACCATTTATATCAACATAGGTTAATACTAAATATCAAAGTAAGGTTTTATTTATACGTTAAAACAATAAATGTAGTTTTATCTTTTAAATACAAAAACAAAACCAAAACACACAAAAAATAGAAAAGGGGTTTAGTATCAAGATGAGACTTAATCCCCTCAACTAGGAAATCACCTGTTACCAAGAAAATTATTATAAAAATAATTAGATCCAAAACCTAGATCAAGTTTTTCCAAACTACAAAACATAATATGTCCAGACTCAAATCCTCTTCCATAGTTATACATAGGAATAAAAAATTAAAAAGGACACAAGTGGCCTCTTTAATAGTTTTCATGGGTATAAAAATATTGAATGTTGAGAGAGTGTCAAGAACACTCTAGTTTAAGTGTAACAGATAGTGTGTACAAATAAAAAAATTAACATAACAAACTTCTCATAAGTAATGTTGAAACAGATAATGAAAAATATTAGATACGGAAAAATATAATTTTGCTTGATCTGTGATGCTTCAATTCTTCACAATCACTTGAATGAGTATTTGAAAGGAGCTCAAATAGGATCATAAAAATAATGTAGGAAAAGTGAGTATCATAGAGTCTAGAAAAAAATTCTATTTTTTAGTTTGTGGATGTTCTGAAAAACATCCACATAGTAGTCTTGATTCATTGTATGAAAGGATTTTTTTATTCAATATATTATACACTTTTCACTCCCACATATATTCAGCACATAACCATTAATTCAAACGAGGGATTTATTCGTAATATATATATCTCCGGGTCTAATTATCCATTGAAGAATAATAGTAAAGATATAATGGATCCTTGTAATGAGTACTAAATTAGTAAACCTACGAATTGTATCCAATGAATCTATGGAGTGGTTTATGAATAATGATTAAAAATTCCATCTGAGGCTATATTCATTTAATTTCATAAATTATCCATTGTGGGAATAAAATTTTATTTAAGGAAAGAACAGAAATGGCAGCATATTAGTAGTAGATGATATTTAATGGTAGCATAGAACAATGAGAGATTATACTAACAGAATAATGGACAAGTGGTATAGATTTCAATGGAAGATAAATTGAACTACCAGGGGATCTGATCAATGGAAGATCTAGTCTATCGGTAGATTTGGGTGGCGGTAGTACAACTCTAGTGGTAGCTGAACTTTGGTGGTAGCAGAAATCTAGTTGTAGAAGGAGTTCACAGGTAGATCTATTATAAACTAATGGTGGATCTAATAAAATAATGGTGGATATCCTCAACAGTGTATCTATCACTAAAAGAGTCTAGTGGTAGTCTTAATCCACTGGTAGGACTAATTAAACTAATAGTATATTATCACAACTAATGATGGATCATCAAAACTAACGGTAGATCTATACTTATACAATTTTATTTACAAAAAGATATACAATCATAAAATAGTAATCTCATTAAAAAAATAATAATCATGTTTTTTGATCATTAAATAAGGAGGTGGAAACAGAGACAATATTAGCTAGTACTTCATGATGTTTCATTATAACCCTGAAAAATAGATTCCCATGTTAATCCATCAATAGAGATTCTTTAATAAGAAGAAATTTCTTCATCATGTTTCAATGATCGATGATATCCAAAACTAAATCTCTCAATTTTTAAGATGTTTTAAATATATTCATGAAATCCATCATGATTTCATCTTATTTATATACAAGAATAATAAGTGATTTAAGAGTACCTAATGACTTCTAATGTTCCACTTTTACATGCTAGAAGGTGTAATGATAATCGATGAATCCCAGAGTGCCTTTCTTCATAAGAAACCTCTACAATTGTAAGAGGATGTCACAATACATCATCATGATACCAAGGTGAATCAACCATTTTGAATAATGGTATTATTTCATTACATTTTCCCACATACTCATGGGAAATTTTTGTCTCCCATTGATATATTGAAATGAATGAAAATTTCAAAACCAACTATCTAGGATTTCCCCACCACCAATTCATTATTGAATAATGATGCAATTTGAATTTAAAATCTAGAAATATACGAATCTCTCTAAGATTTATGATAATATATTGATGTGATGTAGAAATATTCCTCATATATATTTTACCAAATTTAAATGAATCTCAAACATTAACAATTTCTATTTCTATTCTTTCATATAATCATATACCATCTGAGGGTGAATTTAATATATAAGGGAATATTTAATGACATTCCCTTTACTAGGTGTATATCAATTATAATATTTTAATGGCTAAAGGTATGCTGACCAATTTTTTCAGGATATTCATCTCTAATTGTGAAAATATGTACTTTAGATTCTTGTGATCTGTAAATACCGAAAAAGAGCTCACCAAAAAAAATAATGCCTCAAACATTTTGGAGCATGCACAATGGAAACCAATTCTTGGTCTTGGGTAGGAAATTTTATTCCTGAGGACAAATATTCCTACATTAATTTTCCACTAATTTATGGTCATTCATGAGAACAAAACCAAGGCTAATATTATAGGAATCATATTATACTTTGAACCCCCTTCCTGTTCAAAGTAGAATAATAATATTGGCTGAAGATAAACTCTTCATCAAATATTGGGAATCTATTTCACATGATTTTAACTATATAATTATAACCCCTTTCTCCATTATAGTGGTCATAGGAGCTACTACATACAAAAAAATATTTATTGAAATGGAATTAATATCTTGCAAGCCCGAGGAAGCTCTAAATTTCATATATATAAAACATGACTTTCTAAGACATGAATGAATCCACTTTATCAAGATCAACTAATATTCCTTCTTCTAAAGTAAAATTACTAAGTAATTTAACTGGTATGGTCCATAATGATCATTTTGAAAACATGGAATATAACTAATGGTCCAGTGGATTCCCTAGAACAATACAAAAGGGTTGAGCATGCTCATATCTAGACTTAGAATAGACTATGATGTCATCCCAAAATAATATAAAAATAGGTCCAAGGATGAATGGATTATCCTATTCATAAAATACATGAAAATTCATAGAGCATTAGTTAATACAAAAGGAATAAAGGTACACCGCCAGGGGGATAATCCTATTCTAATCGTATGAATAATGGTATTGATTCATTTTGGAATTCTTGGAAAAAAGGGTATGTGCAGCCTAAGGAAAAATTGCTCAATTAGATAAAACCATTCACCCAAGCTCCTCCAGATGTATTTTTAATTACCTCATCTCATTTGGATCTATATGATATAAATGGGTTGAAATATGTTTTTTTCCAGGTAGAATTTTAATAGTTAAATCTACCTATCTCTACAAAGAAAAATCTAAAACATCTTCTAGAAACAAGTAGGGGTAATGATACACCACCATCCCTATATATTTCACTACATATGGGAAAAGGATATATATATCCGCACTGATCATCCAAATATATATTTTATTAGATTATTATTAGTTTTGTTCTAATTTCCAATCACTTTTATGTGTATACTAGAAACCTGTTAGATATGAAAACAATACGTTCCTGAAGTTAAACCTAATATAAGATCATCGATTAGTCAACCAATCCATTCCTAGAATGACATGGAAGGTGTTCATAATTAAAACCGTTAGATCCCATAGTTTCTCAAATAAATCTACTGCCCAATCACATGATGAACATTTCATCACTGGATTTATTCTCTTCCCTATAGGTATGTAAAGGCTTATATAGTATAGTGGCACATCTACTTTCAATCCTATATGAGAAACCAATTATTCTAAAATTAAGGATTTTGAAGAACCAATATAAAATAAATCACAATCCAATATAGAATATACTAGAATCAATCCTATTATTGTAGAAGTTCCCACTTTATTCTCAGTGTAAGACTACTCTATAATGTATGCCCCACATGAACCTCTATACAGAATTTGAGATAAAAAAACCTACACAACTACCAACTATCCTTGATTTTAGTGTGATCCCCAACTCGACCTCCTATACGGTGCTTATCTTCCACTAGTAGATTGATTATATGACTGAACTTACATTTCATTGGAAATATGGGGTTACTGTCTGATACTCCATAATACTCTATGGTAGTAGAAACTCTATATGTGACCATATTATTTGTGGGAGTGGAATTAATTGACCTCAAAGGCATAGTTCATATTTGTATTCCATGTAATCCCACATGAGTAACACTACAATATAGTTCTCCCTAATCTAAGTGATGAAGCTACCCTACTTTCTTGGCTCCCTAGATGGGAGGCACCCATGTTTTCCTAGTAATGTAATTAATTCTGACCACTATGGGAATATTTTTATGTAGTATATTCTAATTAATAGCTACCCACTCCTATACCTACCTTAGGCATTATCACAACATGAATGACCTTCATGACAAATTTAGATTTAGTAGGATGATTTATGAGCATCACCTGAGTCCATAATGAAAATTTTATGCCCATATCAAATCACATGGACTTAGACTCCTAATATATTCTTACATATAAAATGAAGCATATATGGTCAGTGATCTTGTCTGTATACTCTATAACAATCATATATTCCTACTAAATATTCAAAACCCCCTTCACTATCACAAAGTGTTGGGTATCTAGATAGAATCAGTCGAATAAGCGCTCTTGTAAATTTTATAATGTGAGTAACTAATCCTTCTCTACTTCAAGAATAACATCACCCCACCAACATGTGTCCCCTTCCAGTATGAAGGTGGATAACCACAACTGATGCTGCTTCAGGGACACAATACTATAAATATGTGGTGGATAAGAATAACCCACTCTTCAGCACTCTATGAAGAGTCTTCACTCCGAAATATAGGTTGAAGGTGGAACTAAAAGTCCTTCATGATATTTGACTCCATTGGTTCCTTTTGAGGAATCCATTGAATAAAAACCTATAATAATTGAGCGTTCCCCTTGAGGACTTGTGGTTATACTATAGGAGGGGTGGGTAGATAATTTTCTTCTTATCCTTCGTATTTAGTAGGTGATGGTAATCTTAATGAAATAATCTATAATAATGTAGATTGATATATAAATTTCCTCCCATTTAATAGTATTTCAAAATTTAAAACTACACTAACCACACTAGGACTAACCCCCATTATCTCACTCCCTTTCATTATATATTTTTTTTTATCAAAACACATTTATTTTTTTTAAACAATTTTCATTAACCAGTTAATTAATCTCACATTCTTTCATCATATCCCCAAGCCATATAAGATAAATTTTATACATAATACAAAGGGGTATATATGTGATTCAAATAAATTTATATGAATAAAAATCCTATTGAGATCATAGTTATAATGGAATAATAATCAAGGTATCATATAAGGGACCTACTTTTCTAACTTGGTTCAATAGTTGGTCCATATCAACCTACTATTTAACAATATATATTATTTATCTATTTTTAATGTTTGTTTAATAAAATCCTTTGTTTTATCATAATTATATCATAAAAATGAACATACAAGAATGATTAATGACATTTGGTCTTACCAATGTGTACCAAAAAATGTCTGATATGATGTATGAGACTCATATGCCTATGGTAGTCTCATGGGAATGAAATAAAAGGAATTCAGGGACTAACAATAGTAACTCATGGTTTCACTAAATTATTTTGGCTATACATATTTATGGGTTAAAACTGGAGCTCGTCAATCCTATCATCTGGATACTCCGAAGTCCAATACCCAAGATCCCTAAAGGAGGTCTTTCTTACCATTTTGTAATGTCCTTGACCCAATCTCCGGAATGATATTGGGTCGGGTCACCACAACACCTCAGGAATGCCTTATAACTACCATAGGGTGACATGGATACTATGTGGGTAAGATAATAACTATGTAGAAGGAATATTTACCCATTAGATAACTAAAATTTCAAAGGGTGAATCAAATCAGAATTTTAACACAATCCTTATGGTTGAGGTATTACCAAACTCGAATGGTGACATGTTTCCCCATGAGTATATGTGATACAATTCACAAGAATATTTATAAATTCCAACTACTATATTAATCATAAACACATGTTTACCAATCCAAAAGATCATATGCTGACCACTAAGTGTGTGTGAGAGTTCAAAACATTATATACAACAAAAATTAAAACCAAATGTGTCCTAACTGAGTCATGGGTTCAACTCTTTGTTTTTATAAAGAAGGATATATACCCTAAAGTCATTTTGAAAATGATGAAATATGACATTCCATATTATATGGATATAGTATATCATAAGGAATGGAATGGTATTTCATGGAACTACCATACTCTATCATATTTTATGATTGATGGATATCATACGGAATGATTATACCACTACCTTTCCCAATCATACTATATGATTGGGTGATATTGTATGGAGGAATTTTAATAATCATAAGGTACAATTGAGCCATATCATATGGACACATCCCATAAAAGTCATAGTAAAATATTGGACATATTTCAAGGAATGGAATTTGATACAATGACTTTGATTGATTATGATATCCAAATGTTAAGTGTAAATTTTTGATTGATCTTCCATGTCAGATATTATTAAGTGAGTAATTTCAAAAGATAAAATGCATGGGAGACTAATTCATGTAATGAGTTCATGAACTGGATGAGGAATTTACTCATTTATTATAACATATGAGTAAATTCAAATTCACACAAGGATCATCCTCGAGGGATTTATAAAGATCACACTTCCATGCAATGGTAGTATGATTTCATGTTCATTATCAGTTGAAGCTCTCCTCCAAAAATCAATATTCATCCTTCATATTTTTCCTATAGAGGCACTAGAATAACATAGATGAAAGGAAGACTATACATGTGTGATGAGTGATTCAATTTCAACCAATGGATACCTCAGGAGGAGGGATTTTATTTAGTTAACTCTACTACGATCTTCATCAATCAGGGATGGAGATTCCTTCTATAACGATCAATGATGTGAGGTACACAACACCATTTATTTATTTTATGTATATGAATGATTTCATTTATCGATCATGATCAATCTTGGAATTTGGATTTCTTAATTTCTTCCATAGTAATTAACAAGCGTTGTTTGATCCTTCAAAACCCAACAATGGTTTCAGAGCCTTATCGTGCATTTCAATTCATTAAATCATGATAAGAAATGAAGATTTTAAATGTTATTCCCTATCATATACCAGATCGAAAAATAAAATTTAGATCTTAGATTTGAATGGTCTTGTCAAGGATTACAATATACGATGTTGCAAACAATGATTCAATACAAATGTAATAGATTTGTACTATTCATAGTGTACAAATCCCAAATATCACATCCCATGATATTGAAATGCCATGGTTTCATTAGTAGAGTGTCATATAAATTTGATGAAATTGATCTGTATCATTAAATATGATAGAAATTTCATAGGTGATTATTAGACTTTCAATCATAAAATACAACTGATAGTGCTCACTGTTAATCCACAAATCATATCCCATGATTCACTCAGAATCATTAAATATGATGAATAAAATTTTATTTTCCATATAATTCAAGTATGAATTGAATTATATAATTTATAAATTATTTATAAATTATAATAAAACGTCTTTTGGTGTATTTATTAATTTATAAAGTGTTTATAAATTAACTAATTATAAATTGTTTATAATTAAATAAATAAACGTTTATGAAAAATTTATTAATAAATATTCTATAATATTAATTTTTAATATTGAAATACATTTTTCAAAATTATATAGCACACCTCATGAATTAGAAATAATATTTTTATTTATAAATTAGAAGTGTGATTTATAAAGTGTTTATAAATTACAAAATCAGGATAAATATAAAGAGTTTATATTTTAGGATCATGAATTGTTCAAAATACTTAATTTGAAATGTTCAAATTAAAGGTAATATTTGGGATATTATTATTACTAAATTAATAGGTTTTTGATGATTCATTTGATTAATGTTTAAATAATGTTATGTATATGATATTTAGATTATGTAAATAGTTTTAAAAATAAAATTGAAGTATAAAATTCATATATTCCATTTAATACCATATATTTAAAAAAAATATCATATAATGAATAATATAAATATGTTAATATTATGAAATGAATATAACATATTTATATTCAAGACTATATAATTTTTATAATAAATAGTTGAAATTATAAAGATTTTAGGATTATCTTGGATTTATGAGTTGTTCATAAATGTTTATCCCATTTTTAAATATTTGAATTTTCAATTTATTTAAAATTAATTATATTAATTATTATTCATGGATATAAAATTTTATATTATGAATATGTTTATTTTATAGTTAAAATTTCAATCTTATCCTAGTGATAATCATACTTGCATATAAGAAGTTACATGCTAGGAATGAAAATGTATTTAGTTTCTATTTACCATCAATTAGATTTATAATCAAAGTTATTAGCTTTAATAGAGTTGTTGGATATAGTTTATACATATTTTTAATAGAGTTATAATGAATTGGGATCTTTTTTGAGTAAAATATCCTTAGGTTGAGGGACTTTAGGTCATAATATTCCTTGTACTTGAGGCTTATGCCTTATTCTAGAAAGGTTGGGGTGGGCTATCTATGGACCATGGATTACTCATTATGGGATTATCAAATTCATTTAATTATAAACCTTTACATGAATGTTATTTTACCTTATGCATGTGATTTATATTTATGTTTTTAAATATTTTTGGATTCTATTTTTTATAGGGTTACACAAACATTGAGTTGTGTAAAGAGTTACACATCAATATAGTTTTAACATATTGGTTTGGTGGAAATAATTGGATTCCAAAATAAATCATCTCGAAACATACTTACATAAAGTGAATAAAATGCGATAATTTGGAGAGAATTAAATCCCATTCTAAACACCAAATGTTAGATTCCTTCAAAAGTGGAACTTCTCAAGACGCATATCATATAACCGGGAAGGTTCATGCTGAAGTGGGATACCCTTGGATTATCTTGTATAGGGAAAGAAATTAATGTAGTGACCCTATGAGTTAGGTTCATCATTTTTTGAATTTTCATTGGGCTACACTTATCTTTTAAACCCTAAGAGTTAGGATACCCAAGGTATAGAGTAGGGTTTTTATATATTTTTTATTGGATAAATATTTCTCCACTAAATTATCCAAGAGTTATATAATATATAAATGAGATGATTCCCTACCTCTGTAGCCATGTGGTGAGTGTAATTCCAAAACTGACTCGTTTCTTTATAAAATATAGATCTTAATCTATGAATGAATATTATGAGTTTTTAAGGGGTCATCATTTTAATGGGATCCAATTTAATAAAATTCCATAATAAAAGACTCGATATTATTCATCCAATAAAATATTTTGTGGTAAATAATGGCATCATTATAAATATAAATAATTTCAAGATTAACCCTGGATAAAGGAGAAACTTAATATAAGAAATTCAAAAGATAGATAACATAAGAAATAATTTAAGTAAAAATATAATTTCAATGTGTTAGAGTAACACCTTCCCGAGTAACCAAGTGTTGAAGTTGTTCAACACGAGAATATAGATGCTAATAAAAACATAAAATTATTCATTAGATGATTTAGGGAAATTAGATGTAAAATGATCTAAGAAATTTTAGTCTCCACTCATATACTCAATATGATTGGGTTTATAAATAACTAAGTGAGAATAGAGGTTTCATTAAGGATTATTTTAGTTAAAGAGTTCATATTTTTATTATCTAATTAAATGATACTAAAATTTGAATGAGTTCTAGAAATATTTACCCTATTTTATAAAATTATTTAGAATAGATGAAATTGACATATGATGTCGTGGTTCTAGAGCTATGTTGGAAGTACGAGTGGGAAAACGTTTAGGGAAGAAGAAAATTTAGTTGGAATATCCGATGATATTTTCTCAAGTATCATGTTATTCTCATTTAAACCTAATTTTCAAATCAATAAGGAATGAGTAATGATTCCATATTGATGTTCCCCGGGATGGATGAATCATAGAGATGGGTAGGGGTGAATTAGTGATTTTATTTTTATATTTATGAGATATTCCCTTTTATACCAACCTCTTGAACTTATAAAAGTTCTTGATCCACTCAATTATATCTCACATCCTCACCTCATGTGTAGTAATAGTAAAATAGAAAGAATCACGCAATGTTTAAAAGGTTTGGATATAAATCTATTTCCTTTCCATCTTATCCAGTCCCTTTAACATGGACAATATACTATATCCATAAGTAAATACAATTTTTTAGATGCCCCAACTACAATAACTTATGAATCGGTTTGACACCCCAACTGATCCTATTTTATGATTGGTTAGACACCCCAATCACAAGACTCCATTAGATAGTTAGACATCCTAACCACAAGATTCTTCTTCAATGTTGACCTAAAGAAATAAATTTCTTCTTCTTCATATGGTCTTTCTATATAAGAAATATGGATTCCCTTTACTTATGCACACCTGGAATACCTTAAACAGTAACTAAAAAATATCAGCACCACTGGTCCCAAAACTCACCTTCATGTTCTTAAAATACTGAAGAACATCTTATCTTCATATTGTATAATTTATTAACATTAACTCATTTATTTTATACAAAGATGTATTAGGCTTCTCAAAATTATCTTTCAAAAATGGATGGAAAATATCTCATAATTTTATACATAAATATTAATCACCTTTAGGCACACATTTATCCATAAAAAAAATATTGTTCATATCATATCTCATTTATTTCCTGATTTAAATGTGTTATAAATAACACATTTATTTTTCTCAACTTAAATACCGAGGAAGGACTGGGTATTTTTATTTCATCTCAAACCCATTTAAAAATACCCTTTGAATATAATTTAATTGTATCTCCTTTATTTTAAATAGTCATAGCTTGAGTGATATTCATTTTCAGTATGGTAATACCACACTTCATGAATCTCATAATAATCATGACTTTAGAATCTCAAACATGCAAGTCTTGGGTATATTTTTTTTTAAAATTTTATGAAATACTTGTGATACACTTATTCATGCATCTCATTTAAAATGACCATAGAACTCAGGATTATCCATTTTAATATAGATTATTTATAAGGACACAATGATTCAATCCAAACTACTTATTTCTATAAAAATAAAACACCAAAGTATGCATGAATTAGGTTCTTTAATTTCACATGCATGAATATCACAGGAACTATATTTGCAGATGTGACTTTATATAGATGCAAAATTCTTCATTTTCTCATTTAATGTATATATATACAAGTGAAAATTCATGTATGTCAACTTATTTCAATCATACCAGTGCATTAATCTATGATTTTAAAACATAAGAAGGTCTGAGTTTGATTTAGGAGTTGTTTCAGATCTATTTAATCATAATAGTATGCATGCATGAACATCACATGCATGAATATTATATGTAGAGTCATCCTTGAGAACAGTTTTCATCTGGGGAAAATAGCTCTATAATATACTCTTGATCTATCAATTCTCACATCTTGGCATGATATTCAAAGATCATAAATGGAGAATAATTTCACATAGATGAACCCTGAAATGAGTGATGAAGACAATAATGATCAAATTCAATCAAATGATGCAGATTGACTGGATCAGATGGCCCATGTTATATGTTTATGTTTTTAACAAGGGTTAATTGTGAAGTACACCCTTCATCCCACATCATACTTCTTAGTAGGTTCCCTTTTCTATATAATAAATCACATTCCTTCAACTAACCAGAAGAGAGTACCGAGGTCTGATCCCTCTTCCCACTTGAACTAACCAGTGCTAGCACCCCTCTATCGTCGTACTGTCCCACATGGTGGTTCCAACTCTTTTAACCTTTATGTGAACACCTTCCTACCCATGTTGGACTCTTTCCTCAATGTGATATATATGAGTTGTCTCTCCCATGTGGTTGATTCCTCCTCTTCCATGTATAAGATTGATCTAGTCCCTAATTTCAAATTGCACTCAATTTTTTTAACACTTAAAAAATAAATCTCTATGTGAAATATCTCATATATATATTCTAATCCCAAAAAACAACATTAGTTCCCATTTTTAATTTGAGAGATCACTTTTCAAATATTATTAAAAATTATTCATCAATTACTTCCTCTAAATTCATCTTCAATAAATGTCATCTCTTCATGAAATTAATTTATTTTTGTATGATCTTCAAATAATTTCATATAAACTCAAATAAATATTCAACACATATTTCTCTTCATATAGATAAAAATGATTTTCATGGTATTATAAAAACTAATCATTCAAAAATAGGTATATTGTGTGGACTTAGAAAAATAGAAAGCCTCATGAAATAATATAACATTTCATGGCCTCTAGAAATTTTTTCATTAACTCACATCTACTTAAACTTGTGGTAGAAAAAGTTTCACCCTTAGAATAATTGTAACATGTCCGTAGAATTAAATATTGGTAAAATAATCATCATAATTGTAAAGGAAAATTTCTCAATCATGATATCCAATTCTAGTAAATGAATCTATAACAATACTAAAAGACTCACCACCTCTTATCAAACTCACAAAACTCATATTGAATCATTAATAATAAATGAAACACTTACTTAGGATAAAAAATATCCCACATTTTATATTTTATTCAATATTAAAACACATACTAAAAGTCAATATATGGGTAAAAATTCTTTTCCCCCTTATTGAAAAATATATGAAAAGGATAAGTGGGGGTATTCTAATCTCATAAATTTTACCACAACATGTTCTCCTCACTTATATGATTATTTATTGAACACTTCAAAGAGAGGGATGATATCATATGTTTCTATTAGTAAATAGAATTTAGTTAACAACTCTATGTCTATGTGGTATAAACTAGTGTAGAAAATAATAGAGATGTAACCAAGATTGTTTAGGTTTTCCATAAGCTACCATGCATGAGAAATCCTGATAAGAAATTATTAATTGTAATTTTATGTATTTTAAATAATTATCAATGAAATACAGAATCATGTACACACATTAATAAACACATCAGAATATTCAGGCGTAAAAAAAGTATATCCCCCTTTATCTCAAATTTTTATCAATCAAACACTCATTAATAAATGTGATTAGTACAATTAAGAATTAGGGATGATAGTGTCATTGGAAAACCAAAAAAACATGTTATTTCAAACCTATATAGAATTTACAAACTCGCTATAAGTCACAAAAAGAAATTTGTTTCTCAAAGTTTCCCCCTCAAGGGATACACTCCACTTTTCTATTACATGGTAGTTAGAAGAATCCATGAAATACAAAAATCTTCTTGCTATCTAATAGTGATAGCATCAAACATATCCTTTAATCCCCCATAACATAGTTTCAAACAAATAAAATAATAGGAAATAAGGTGGTACCTATTAGGTTCTTAGAAATAGAATTTAGAATGAGAGTTTATTCTTTACCTAGGACATTATTTTTTTTCCAATATCAGCATGGGAATATTTCTTTGTACTCTTATTTTTCTATTTTGAGTCTTATTTTCTTGATTATTTTCTTTCTTACCTTGAACTTTTTCTTTGCATGTAATACCTTTTTATATCTCATTAATATGTATCTTCATGTTTCTAGTTGTGGACAACTTTGTAACAACTTTCACCTCACCTTATAAATCCACTTGATTTCCATTATCTTGAATATGTTTATCAGTTTCCTCCAATTATTTATCTAATTCCAATTGATTTGAGTAGAAAACATTGAACTCTTTCTTGAAATTATCAGCCTTCTCAGAATATTTACATGACACACCATTGGTTTTATTTTGAAACCCATTCCCTTTCACATCATGTGAAACCTCTCATTCTATCCATTTCATGCATATGTCAATATTATGACTTTATATATTGCATCTTCCATAGAATTCTTCCCAGATATGAAATTTGTTTTGTGTAGATAGATGTAGAGAATATCTAGTCATTGGTTTTTTCCTCTCTATTTTTTTCCTCATATGATTACTAAATCATCCCCTTGACTATTTTATGGTAAAGATATATTGAATTAAAAGTAATAGGATTTTTTCCATGATTACTACAAAAACTAGTATAACCATGGAAATTTTTTTCTTCTATATTGGTTCCAGATCTATCTAAATTTTTTATTTCTAATATTTAGTGAAAATTGAGCCTCATTTTTCATAAGGGGTTGTAGCCTACTTGTCATAATCTTCACTTACTATGATGTAGAATATTGTCTATTGGTCACCTTTGGTCAAGCCTCTATATTTTCTTATAATCTCTGAAATATGAGAAATAATGGATTTATTTCAAATTGATTATGTATATATTTACCTTAATCACTATCTCTAGAATATTATCCTTTATATTCAGTATATTTGGCATAACCTTATAATTTTTCTTCAAATCATTTTGAGTATCATGAAATCATGATTGTGTTTTGGTCAACTCTTCTTCATTTTGAACTAAACTTATTTCAAGAAAACTCAAAATCTTTTGTAGTAATGTCACCATAAACTATTATATTTTTTACCAACAAGATTTGTTTATCATTTATAATAATCCTTCTTCTCATCATCCAACTTAATTTTTTTTCTTTTTCTAGATTCTTTATCTCCTTCTTGAGTTGAGTATTATTCTCAAGAGTTGATTTCATTTTTTTAGAATCCATTAAAATTATGGTATTTCCTCACCATTATAACTTGATGAATCAAATATAGTTTCTATATTCTTCACACCTAGGATGTTCATAGGGTACCCGTGCTCTGATACAAATTTAAGTTCCCCAGGATGGATGAATCACAAAGAGGGGAATGTGTGAATGAATCATTTATTTTCATTTTTATGTGATATTATATTTTATCCCAAAATTGCTTACTTGTTTAAGTTATAGATCCAATCACTATTATCTTACATCCTCACCTTGTTTATAGTAGTAGAAAATTAGAAAACCGTACAATCTTTTTACAATTTTTGGTCTGAAATACTATAACTTTACTTATTGGTTAGTCCCCCCCCAATATGGATTCTCATCTATATCTAAAAGTGAATAAAATTGGTAATATTCCCCAGTTATAATATCTCAGTAGTAGGTTAGGCACCTCAACTTCTCATCCTCTATGAATACAACCCAATCATAAACCTCCAGTATCTAGTTAGACACATCAACTACATGATTCTGCATTAATTATGATCTAGAGATAGAAATATATTCTTCATCAGATAGTATTCTTCCACAAGAAAGATGGAGGCCCTTTACTTTTGTACACCTTCATAATATTCAGAAGAAACCAATAAATATTAGCACTACTATTCTTGAAACTCAACTTCATGTTCTTCAAATAATCGAGAACATGTCACCACCTTTGAGTAGAATATTTTGACTTTGACACATTTTTTCTTTGATAAAAAGTTATATTGGGCTTCACAAAATTTTCTTTCCCAAATGGATGTAAGATATATCAAAATTTTCTAAAATAAATCTTTATCACCTACATGTACACATTTATCCATAAGAAAAAGCATTATTGTGCATATCCCATCTAATTTACCATATGATTTAAATGTGTTATAAATAACACATTTTTTCAATTTAATTGACTATAAAAGACCAAACACTTTTACTTCTTCTCAAAGTCATATTAAATTCCCTTTGAATATACCTGATGGGTATCTCCTTTATTTGAAAAAATCATGGCTTCAGTATTCTTTATTTTCTATATAATAATACCAAACTTAATGCATATCATAATACACATGGATTCTTCATTTTAAATACCCAATATAGATGGGTATTTTTTTCAAATAGTATTCAATACCCACAACTCATCTATGCATGCATCTCATTTAAAATTACTACACAACTAAAGCTTCTACATTTTAATTTAGCACATTTATAATTCTATAAATATTCAAGACAATCAATTTCTTTATGTGACAATGATACACCACAACATGTGTGACTCAGGATCTTTAATTTCATGTGCATGGATATCAAATTCACTAGATTTTCAGATGTTGCTTGACCTAGATGCGACATTATTCATTTTATCATTCAATGTATATACACGCAAGTGAAACTACATGTATATCACATTATTATGATCATACCAATGCATTAATATAGGATTTTAAAATATCCGAAGACCTGGATTTTATTTAGGTGTTGTTTCAGTTCTACATCTTTAAAAAATACGCATATATGAATATCACATGCATGAATCTCGTATGTAGTCTCAACCTTAATCTTAGTTTTTCATCAGGGGAAAATGGCCCAATGATGGATGCATAATTTATCAATGATCATGGCTTGGAATGATATTTGTGTCTAATAAATGGTAGAAAACTAAACATAGATAAACCATCAAACAAGATGTAAAGTCACTGATGATCAAATTCAATCAGAAGATGCTGATAGACTATATCAGATGAATTGTTCTATATGTATATGTTTTTAACACAAGTGAATAGTGAAACTCACCCATCATATCACATTAGAATTATAATTGGGTTCCCTTTACTATATAAGAAAATATGCTCCATCGATTGTCCAAAAGTCAGTTCAGGGGTCCTCTCCCAATTCTCGCTAGCTCCAACCCATGCTGAAAACCATCCTCCACCATGATACCCCACATGGTATCACCAACTCAATGTGCCTTCGTGCACATGCCTACATGCCTATGGAGGCCTCTTACCACCATGCGAGATCTATGAGCCAGCTCTCCCATGTGGTTGAGGCCACCTCCCACACATGGGGATCAATCTGGTTCTTTATTTCAAATGGTTGGATTTTTTTTCTAAAACATAGAAAAAGAATCTCTAAGTGAAATATATCAAATATAAATTCCAATCCATAAACATAAATTTAATTCAATTTTTTAATTTCAAATATCATTTCTAAAATATAATTCTAAAATTCTTCATCAATTCCATCCTCTCAATTTATCATCAATAAATCTTAGATCCTCATGAAATTAATTTATTTTTTCTTAGTCTGTAAATATTTACATGGAAACTCTAATTAATATTTAACATAAATTTCTGTTCCTGGAAATATAAAATACTTTAATGATCTTCATAAAAAATATCATTAAATAATAAGGATATTCCATATCCTTCAAACAAATAGAACTTCTCATTCAATAATAAAATATTTCATGGCCTCCAAAATATTTTTTCAGGAACTCACCTCTTCTTCAACATGTTGTAAACAATGTTCCATACTTAGAAAAATTGATAGATGTATTTGCAATTAAAGACTGTCTAAAAAAATATCACAATTATCAAGGATTATTTATCAATCATGACATATAATTCCATTAAATGATTCTATAAAAATCCTCCAAACATCTCCACCTTATCACAAAGTCGCCAAGAACATATTGAATCATTTACAAAAAATAAAATAATTGGGATAAAGACATATGATGGGATTTTTTGAGATATGTGAAGGGGTTTGTGAGACTCCCTAGAATTTCCATGTCAGGTGTAAGTGTTATAAAATTTTATTATTTGGTTTTGAAGGGTATATGATAAAAAATTTATATTTTTCAAATTTTGTCAATAAATTTGAGTTTAAAATCAAGGGATGAATTTTTAATGCCAATAGTTTTCATTAAAAAAGTGAATAAAAGTGTTTTTACATAAAACAAATTGAATGTAAATGAGTATATAAAGCATATATGGATATTAATAAAATATGTGTATCTTTATTTCAGTTTTCTTATGTTATATGAGACATTATTTACTAAAAAATATTTTTTATAAATAGTATGAGGTAATATATGACACATGGTTTATGATTCATGAGATTATATACAAATATTTAAAACGAAGATATGGATAAACATGTTTTATCATGTATAAAGTATTCATTTATATTAATGTTAAAATATGAGATAATATGTTTATTCCACCCATAAGTGGTATATTCTAAAGAATGAAGTATTCTTTCCAGAGAAAAATGCTCCAAACACATAGAAAACTATATATGTTTTGGAAAAAATGGTCTTTTTAAATATTTTTAGTAATGGTAAATAAGAGTTATTTATTAAACACAATATAGTTTATATATCATAGAATGATATTATAAAGAGAATATAGTGTATAATTGGATAGTGAGAGTATGTTTATAAATAAATAAGTTAAATTTTAATAAATAAAATATTATACAAGACATAATTGAATGTGAATTTCTCAAAATATACTAAATATTTTAGGATATGTGACGATAAAGGGAAATGAAAAGAGTTATATTTAGTTACCATGTGAAAGGTTATATCAATATTTCCTAAAGTATTATGATTTCCAAAAATAAAAATTGAATTTAAATTTATATTATAAAATATATTTAGGGTATGGGGGCAAAGAGAAATGTATATATTTACAATTAATCACCATAAAAAAATGAATGACTCTTTATCCTAAATAAGTTAATGATAATTGGTAAGTGATGATGTAAATATTTATCATTATTTATCAAAATATATCAATTTAAAGTTTCTTATAATAGTTTCTAAGAATTTTGATGATATTCTTAGTAGACAACATTAATTTAGATCGTAACATTTGATATTGTGGAGTTAATGATTTTGAATATGATCAAGTAGTTGGACATTATGAATATGATTCCGAAATATCACCATTATTCAATCCTTATTTCTTTATAGATGTTACTCACTAAATAGTTTAGTGGAAGGGTTTTATCAGGTAGTCTCATAGTGATGTGGAAGGAATTATATATTGATTTAATGATTTAAGCCCCCTATAAAGGGTAGTAAATATAAGGTCGGTATGATAGTCTATCATGTATGATATGATAGATAGGTACTTGTGTAAGGATTTTTTTAGGAATTATTAAATGTGTTTAATAATATATAATGTATCACGTAAAATAATATATTAACTTTATATTTTTTTTTATTTTGGTAGTATATATGTATATATTGATACAAATTTCATAATGTGTAATGAAAATTGTCCTTTCAAAGTACGAATTTCTGTTATCCAATAACTGATGTTCATCATGAAGTATTATATCTTCTGATGAAATTTAATTGTTATCATGATTATAATTATTGTATGGATATATATAATGTGTTCTTGAGGAACAAAAAATGGATTTTATGCCGGATGGACCACATAGTATACTAAACAGAGTGTCATACACTATTCATTTCATATACAAAGGGTGTATGAATCATATCTTGAGTCCAAACTAACTATGGTTGGTGTGATAATTGCAACAAAACCTATATACTTTTATTCATTTATTATGAAATACCAGAGGCTTAGCTAATTAGGGGATGTTTGGATATGATTCTGATCATGTCATTGGCTGGAGCTCATCCAAGATTGGATTTTTCCACTCATATTATGAGTATGAAATCAGAGCCCTCAATTGAGATAGACCAAAGAGTTTTTTTCCACAACTAGATAGTATATATTATTTAATTATCGATTCTGGTGAAGGACATGTGAAATGATAATCCTTAATAGATAATGTCATGTGATTTATTCATCAACCTCATTAGTATATACTAGAAAATCAATAATATATGAGTTGGTTATATGAGATTTTAATACTCTATGTCCCATAGTCACTTGATGACTTAGACAAAGGGAATGTATGATAATTCATGAAAGTATGCAATGTAACCAGTGGAAACAATTATATGGGCCCATGTATTTGAAGGAGATCATGAATGAACTATTTTTACCATAAGTAGAACTGATGATTTTCTTGAGGCTGCTCTTTTCTTAGAATTATATATCTAGAGATTGATATTTAGTTCCAACTCTATAAAGGCATATGAGGTTACACTTTTTGAATTTGTATTTAGTTTTACTCAAATTAATGATAAAAAATTATTTAAAAGTTAATCCAAAAGTTTTTGAATTGATATTCACAAGTTATTTTATATGATATGATATAGGTGAAGTTGATGAAAAATTTCAAATAGTTTTTGGAAGATATCTTGAAGAAACCTAAATATAACATATTTAAATATTGCATTATTTTATATGAATATCTAATATATTTTAAAAATACATGCCTAAAGACCATGAAGGATTAGTGTATTAGGAGAATTGATATGAAATATTCTTATTTCCTGAAAGATCTTAAAAATATCCCAAAAATATCTTTCCACATATTACTGTTCTTAGATACACCATATATAAAACCATTCCACATAACTTGGAGAAATTAATCATAATAAAGTATGAGATTAGATGATCAATAATGATAAATAAGGGAGATATCAATGATCTCTTGAGCATAACATGAGCATAAAATTATAATCAAATTAGTTTCAAATTTTAAAATCATACTCTGTATATCAAAGATCATAATCCAAAGTCATGGCATAAAGCTTGTCTATTTATATGAAATGAATCATAAAAGAATAAAATTATATGATCCATGAGATAATAACATAGAAATAGGATTTTGAAAAAATAAAAATATTATAATATTTTGAACATGTATAAATAGAAATAGGTTCACTCATAGTGCTGAGACATTAAATCAGACCCTCACATAAACTTATGGACATGAAACTAGGTTATCACATAAAATTATAGAGATCAACAGAAATGGAATCGACTACAGCTACTGGAGAAGATGAATCCTTCATGGGATGTAGAGATGAGTATGGTTTTTATGATGTGTAATTCTATATGGGTAGACTTGTTGTATTGTGTATTGAGTTTGTGTTTGTATGTTTTGGCGTCGGTATCCCATAAATCGGCTTTTAAAAATCGAAAGAAAAAAATGATTTTGCCACATAGAATTATGGACATGAAACCAGGTATATGCATAGACTTATAAACATGAAATCCTAGTATATGAATAAACTTATGTACATGAAACTAGGTCTATACATAAACTTATGAACATAAAATCAAGGTCCATTCACACACTTATGGGCATGAATGTCTGGTCCATACATAAAATTGTAAACATGAAATTAGCTTCATGCATAAAATATTTATATCATGGGTTATCCATATTTACGCAATATACTGGAGGGATATATAATTCTAGATCCACCTTTCACATAATCATAATCCATTAATATGGGTTCCACAAGATCACAAATCATGCATCATATATCATAACCAGTGGAACATAATCAAGTTTCATAAACATCTCATCATCATAATCATAAACAATATAGAGAAATAATTAGGATAATATCATTAGATAATATATAATGTAAATAATAAGTAACATCATAGGATTCCATCTTAGATGAAAATTTATTAAAATCTCACTTGTAATATTTCTTGAGGAAAATACCCTTTTCACTTTTAAATCAATTATTTAAAATAAAAAAATTTATAAAATATTATGAAAAACATTTTTTTGAAAAGAAAATCAGAAGATTGTAAAGGAAGATTTAAAGCATTGAAAATTCATGATGGTAGGAAATTTTTTTTCATGCCATGTACATTAAAATAAATATTCCTCTTACATTTTAGGTAAAATGTTTGAAAGTATCTTATTGGGAAAAGGATAATATGGTTCCTTTGAGATAAATTTTTAAAAATTAAAACATGGGTAAAAATTAATTTAAATAATCATTTGATAATATTAAAAACATTATTTAAAACATATTTAGAAAATATGGACATGTAAAAAAATTCAACTAAAGAGAGAAATGAATTCTTTTCTACTTAAAAATATTCTTTGAGTCGCTTGAGTACTTCAAGAGATGAAAGTGAAAGGAGAATATGTAATCTCAAGAAATAACCATATTAGAAGGAAAATCATGATATTATTAAGAGATAGAACATAATATTTCATCAAAATAACATAATCATAATCATGTATAATAAATAATGATATTATAACATAATACCCTTACTACTTTGGTAACTTTTGAATCATAAGCCCCATGAAAGAATAACATCAAACGATACTTAAATATCATGAATATAAAAAAATTAATGATATAAAATTTCAAATCATAGTAATTAAATCTAATAAAATAATATAGGTTCATAACAAAACATATTTGTAAAATAAAACAATTTATGATGATAACTCGTACCTCAAGTGTCATCTTTCTTCATAGGCATTCCAGACTCCTCTTTATTAATAAAACTCTTTTGGATTACACATTATGCCTTGATGGAATGACAATTTGGTAATACTATAAGCTCTAGGATGTGGTAAATGAATATATTAAGGTATTATTGTAGGGTTTGGTACAGATAAAATGCTCAAAATTTGTGAGGAAGAGAGGACAAGAGGTGCCCTTTTTATAAGTGAGGGGAGAGACACTCATAGAATTACTAAAAACATTAAAATATAATTAATCCATTCTCAAGGAAAATGATTTAAAATTGAAAAATATTTGAATAAAAAGAGGGTAAGGTCGAAATATTTTCAACCAATTAAATTTATATAGGCTTTGTGGTCATTTTTATCTTTATCTTTTTTTATTAGCCCCTCGTTAACCAATTTTATCCTTAACTGTGGTAACAACTTTTTAAATATTAAATGGGTATAATTTTACTTATAAGGAAAATATTATCTCATATATGGATAAGGTATGACATTATAGACTATATATTATCCCCATTTTACTCTTTATAGATTTTTTATTTTCATAAATAATTTAATGAAATAATATGTTTATAAAATATCATAAATGTCATTTTTGATATTATTAATTTAATTTAACATTAAAGACAACAATATCAAGATGGAATTAGAATATAATACTTTAACACATCCTTAATATCTCGTATATATCTAAATAATTTATGAAACTCAATAATTCCTCCAAATTGTATTATTTTTTACATTTTAAAAATAATTTATTTTATTTTTATATTAATTGAATTAACATTGTATTGGCGTTGGATATGTATTTAAGGTAATTATTAAATAAATAAAAATTAAAAATAAATTACAATGAAAATTTTAATTAATTTATATTTCCAAAAAAAAATTATAACTAATCCAACCCTCTTTTTACCCATATGATAAATTATTAGAAATATTAAACTCAAGAGTGTGACATTTTGTATTTATTTTTTTTTCTTAAATTAATATAAAAGTCATAATCAAAGAAATATTGAACCAAGTGGCCATATATTTGTAATTTTTATATAAATATATGAACATAACCAGTAAAATAGGATAAAGTCAAGTTGTATAAAAATTTTAATGCCTTGTACCAATGTTGTAACACTATTTTACCTATTTTACCCTTACCTGGGGAACAAAAATTTACTATGGTTACAACTCATATTGACAAAAAAAGGTAAAAAATTACCAAATTTTAATCCTATGACTGAAAATATGAATTCCATTTTTCAAGATTAAACTCATGGATGTTTAAGAAATTAATTTAAGGCTAAAACAACAAAACACAATGAAAAACATTTTTTTAGAAAAATGAATTCTTAAGTATAAACTTGTTTTTATGAAAAATTCAATTATAAAATTTGTTATAATAATGTTTATTGGATTATTAATAATATAATAAGAAATAATTTTACTTTAAAACCATTTTAAAATAAAATGCGACTTCTAAAATTCTTGAAACAAAAATATAGTTTTCAATAAAATTCATTATTTTTTTAATATTTATCGAAATATAAATGTTATCAGAAAATTATTAAAAATTAACTCTACAAAAAATTTAACATATTGATTTTAAAATTGAATTTAATTTTATAAAATACTTTCTCTAAAAGTTTGAAAAATTAAATATAATATTTTCTCACAAAAAGAAATAAAAATAATTTTCAAAGGAAACACATTTTTAAGCTACTATGAATTTACTAACAAAAATTCAATGACAATTTCCTAATTATTAATAAAAAAATTGTATTGAGTAAGAACTTTATGTATCTTTTATAATATGGTTATTCCTATTTATACCAACCACTTCAATGGCTATGTTTTAATGGTCATATTTAAATAATAATATTTCATGGTTCATTTAAGTTCAGTGTTGTGTGTTGTATATGGTATTGAACATAATGTTATTATTTTAATATTTTAGGATGTTACATTCTCCCAGTTTAATAAATTACATCTTTGAAATTTGAAATTATTCTTGTTAATCAATGGATTGACATATTAAAATTCATTTGTGGGAAACCCACATCCTAAAAAGGGTTAATAAAATGTCAAATTAAAAAAATGGAAATGGAAATATGAAGGTCACCTGGAATAAAAAAAATTAGCTTTTCAAATAAGATAACATTAATGGGAAGTGAAAATATGGACATGAAGGAGAAAACTAACACCCAAGTAATAATAAATAGTTATATATAATATGTTCAAGAGAATGTTAATGACCAAAAAACCGTAATTATTTTATGGGTGAAAAGAACATCGATTCATCATAAATGAAATTAGAGGTACAACATTTTATTTCTATATTATTTTACTAATGTTTAGTTATTATTTTACTATCAATATAAACTGTAAAGACCCGTAAATTCCAAGGAAATTTTTTTCTTAATTTTCTTTGAAATTTTAAAAGAACGCAGTTTCTGACGGCACCTGATTCCGAACCCCAGTGTGCCCGAAATCATTTTCCGAAGTTTGGCTCGGGTACGTTGAGTGAATGGACGAGCGGGTTTTTCTAACTTTTGAACTGGTGCTCGGAATCGAATTATGAGGGCACTGATGGAATCCTAGCGCCGGTAATTGCTTAGAAACGCCTCTTCCGGAGTTGCGTTTTCTCGGGTGTGGTTTTTAATTTTCGGGCTTAAAGTTAAGAAATAAAATAATTGTACGACAAACTTTATTTTATTTCACTTAAGCCACTTGGAAGCCACCTGAAAGCCACTTAAAGCTGCTTAAGTGGAGTTGTTACGAATAGGGTGCTATCCAAAAATATCCTACCCTCTTGGTAGGATATTTGTGAGGTGGGACCCGCACGAGCCCCACCGTTTCTTTTCCGCTAAGTAACGCACCCACGAAAACCCATCATTATGAAAGTCAACTAACGCGTTTTCTTAAATTATTAACGCACCATTTAATTGGGCGGTTTTATTCGTGAAGTAAATGGGCAGTTTCTTTCATTAAATTAATTCTACGAATTGATGGGTCGTTACTTACCTTTTTTTGTTTGTTGGCGTGATAATAAAATAAGACCAACACGAATTCTGGGAGGATTACACCTTGAGATGTTTTTGACAGAAGTTCTTGTTCCTTCACCCTTCTTCGTGAAGAACACGAAGAATGCGAAGAACGCGAAGAACGCCGGCCTCCGACGAAGAACGCCAAACCCGCGAAAATCGACGACGCGACGCCGTGTGCCGTGACGCCGATGTTTCCTCTCCCACAACGTTCTTCGGCGACGTTCTTTCCTCCACGACAAAAACCTTAGATCATCTGTTGAGGTGAGTGTTTACGATTCTTTTAATTCCTTTTTGGTTTTTGACTCAAGAAGGATTTAATTATTATTAATTAAATCTTTTTGTTCTTGAACCTCATAGTTAGACGACGCGATTCCCTTCCGTGAAGACGTGACGCCCTTCCGCGACGACGCGACGCCTTCCGCGATGCGACGATCGCCTCCTTCCGCGGCGATCAAATCCGTGAAGAACTCGCGTGCGACGACTTGACGAGGTAGGGGATTTTTGTTAATTTATTTATTTTCTGTTCATGATTCTAGTTTGTCGATCATCATGGATTTTTTCGACTATATGTTATCATTTAACGAGAGGGGGGTCCGGACCGCACAAACACGGCCGAACCCCCCTCCTATGTTCATGCTTGATTATTGTGGATGGAACGGATTGACATGGTGTCGTCGCACCACGCGAGAATCACACGGCAAGTATTACGCGACGCCGTCGCGCCGCGCCGTGAAAAGAAAGAACAAGGAAGCGACACCGTCGCGCTGTGTCGGAGAAACCGAAGACATCCTCGGACGGAATCGGGCCAGGGCGAAGGGGTGCGGCGCCTGCGCGCCGCGCCGCACCGGAGAACCACGAAGACAGCGCATTTCATTTTTTTGACGTGCGGATTGATGAGCGATGACGAAGCAGGCCGTTTGGGCGTTTGAATCCCTTCGTAGTGAAGGTGGGGTCCTGGGGGGACCATAGGCGAAGACGGCAGAAGGAACGGACCACCGGAGCGCGTTCGGTGGTCCACGGAAGGCGGCGGCGGAGCGCCGCTGGAAAAAGGGGCGGTCGGCGAACCGCCAGCCTCAATTAGTGGCGAAGGGCGGGGGATCCACGCGCCCCGCCGATGTGTCCACTCGGCCGCGCTGGCCGAGCCGCGGCCGGCCGGTCGGGCCAGACCGAACCGGGCCGGGCCCAGCCGGGTCGGACCCGGGTCGGGTCGCCCCGGGCCCAGACCCCCGTTTTCGGGCCACTTTCGGTCAAATGCTCGTAACTTGAGCTACGGGCCTACAAACGACTCGCCGTCAGCGGAAACGCGATCCTTGGATCGAGGCGATCGTTTTAGTATATCTCACTCAAGGTTTCGGAGAACTTTGGGTTCGGTCGGGTTGGTTCGTACACGGAACCAACCGGGCCCTCGGAGCGGAAATGCTTGTAACTTGAGTTCTGGATGTCTGAATGACGTGTCGTCAACTTTGTTGTTTTCCTCTAAGTGAGACGGATCTTTTGGCTTACTCTGCTTGAGGTTTGGATGTCGTCGGAGTGCAGTCGGGTTGGTTTTCTCATGAAACCAACCTGGCCCCTCGAACGAAAAAAGCCAATAACTCACAGACCGGGCGTCCGATTGACGCGCCGTCTATCTCGTTGCGTTCCTATTGATGATACGGAACTTTTGGAATCCTCCGCTTGATTTTTGGATGCAGTTGGGTTATTTCCGGGTTGGATTGTACCCGAAATCCAACCGGGCCCCTGGAACGGAAAAAGATGATATCTTTCAGACAGGGCGTCCGTTGACGAACCATCAGCGGCGTTGTTGATCTCGTCGAGAAATGGTCCCTATGAGTATACCCTATGAGAGTTCGGGGTACAGTTGAGATACGGCCGGGTTGGTTCGCTTACGAAACTAACCGGGCCCCTGGGACAAAAAGGCTAATAACTCACAGACCGGGCGTCCGATTGACACGTCGTCTGTTGCGTTGAGACCCCTATGACGTGGCGGTCCTTTGAGATACTTCTTCGTGGGACTTTGAGATACTTGTAGTATCGACTTGTAGCTCGTGGAGCAGACCCTCCCAGAGACGAGCGTACGGAGTACGGAGACTGTGTAGCCGGCAGAGACCTGAAGACTGCTTGTCCGATTCGATTTCGAAGTGACTTACGTAGCCCAGTGGGGAGCACTACTTTGTGAGGTGGCAGACCCACAGCGGAGGAGCACTACTATGTGAGGTGGAAAACCCACGGTACTCGACAGGAGGAGTACCTATGTAGGCTATGAGGGGGGAGCACTACTGTGTTTGGGTGGCAGACCCCGGCGGGAAGCACTTCTGTGTGAGGTGGCAGGCCCGCGGTACTCGATAGGAGTAGTACTTCAGCAGTCTTAGGTTAGTGATCAGTACCTCGGAGTCGTGATAGGACCACTGTACACTCCAGAGACGGAGCTCTTCAGCAGTTACGGTTTCGATAATGAAAATCCTGGTTTGAGCTGAGACTTTTGACCTTTGTGTTTACCTCATGATTGAGATGGGTCACTTGATAACTTAGGTATATGTATAGGCATATACCTGGGTATTGGTTATTCTTTGATTTCACAATCCTTGTGTTTCCTCATGATTGAGATGGGTTACTTGATAACTTAGGTATATGTATGGGCATATATCTAAGTAGAGGTTATCTGTTGAGAACTTCTTGTGGTTATCCTTGTTGGTTATTGAGACCTTGAGGGTCTCGGGGTCCCTATTGAGTATCGTTATACTCACCCCTGCACGGGCTATGCCCGCACCTCATTGTGTTGGTTGCAGACGATGGGCAGTGCTAACGGAGGCCGAGTGTTCAAGGACTGGTCGGTACCTGGAGGTGGACTACACGACGAGTCAGTACCCGGAGGTGGAATACACGACGTGACGACTCACAGAGGAGGTTGACGGACGAGAGAGTGGAGGAGGCTATCTGTACCTACCCTTCAGGTAGGATCCATGGTGGACGACCAGGAGCTGCGCTATCTGTGCCTACCCTTCAGGTAGGATCCGTGGTGGACGACCAAGAGCTGCGCTATCTGTACCTACCATTCAGGTAGGATCCGAGGAAGACGACCCAGGAGCTGCTTCCTTCTTCTAGCTGTTGTCTTTTTGCTGTTTTACCTTGTTCAGTTGTAGTTGTACTTTCTTTTAGGTTTATATTCTAGCCCATTTACTTTTCGGCATTTTTTTGTACTTAGTTTTTTGCTTCCGCTTGTACTCTGTGGTGCTTGTTTTCTTTTATAAAGGAAATGTCTTCCCAGTTATCGGGATTTACGCCTTTGGTGCTAGTCGCCAGCCCCTGGCCTATGGAAGGCGGGCTTGGGGTAGTCACGGCACGGGCCCCGAGGACGGGTCGTGACAAATTGGTATCAGAGGAGTTCGGTTCTACCGTAGAACTTATAACTCTGATATTTCTTTCTGTGAAGCAATAGTGTTAAGAGTATCGAGTGTGGTTTTTAGTATAGGGAGTCCAGTGTTGGTGCGGGCGGCCGACGTATCCATACACCAGTACCCTGACAACTGATTTCCAACTTTGTGCACGAAAACACTAATTGCGTGGGTGTTTTCCAGAAGTTTTATTTAAATGTCAGCTCAAACCAGGTCAGCTCACTAGGGATAATCTTTTGACCGTGTCACATTGTTTCTTTCAGGATGCCTCCCTGTGGATGACCAGCTAGAGCCCCGAGAGTGGTACGTACTGAAAGCCCGCCGAGCGACGAGGCCTCAGTACATGGCCCTATCCCAGCGGAGGCACCAGCGGTACTACTACCCATTGGGCCACTGATGACACCAACCCTAGCAACAGAGGATGCATGTCACTTGAGCACACTGCATGAGTTCCAGCGCCAGAGGCCACCCAGGTTCCAGGGAGGGACGGACCCGCAGGCGGCTGAGGATTGGCTAGAGGCTGTGGTGAGAGTCTTTAGGCTAGTGGGGACGCCGACAGATTCCATGGTGATCTAAGCTTCTAGCCTTCTTCAGGAAGCAGCAGGCAGATGGTGCAGCCTGATGCTTCAGATGCATGACGAGTGGGAAGACTTCGAGAGCCTGTTCCGGGCAGAGTTTGTACCAGCCACCCTTCGAGCGGTGCGTATACAGGAGCTACTTCAGCTGCGGCAGGGCAGCATGTCAGTGGCACAGTACTCAGCGAGATTCACAGACCTCTCACGCTACTCCACAGATATGGTACGGTACCCGTTCTTCAGGGCCCGAACCTTCGAGCAGGGGCTCAGGCGGGAGATCATAGCTTCGGTTGTATCACACAACATTCTGACACAGACAGGAGTGTTCGAGCGATCCCTCTTAGTGGATAGTTTCCTTACTGAGCAGTCTCCAGCAGCAGGACCCACCACTAGCCGGCATGCGCCAGAGTCTTCTGTAGCGGGCAGTAGACAGATGACGCAGGGGTCCAAGAGAACAAGACCTACAGGTGGTCGACCGCGTGACTCAGGGTCGGTAGTGCGAGGCACCAAGGGAAGTGATAGAGCCAGACCTGCCATGAAGTGTTACTCTTGAGGCGGAATTGGTCACATAGCACGTGACTGTCCAACCCGCCATGCAGATGACCAGCAGTTAAATGAAGAACCTCCGAGGCAGAGGCAGAGGTTCGATCAGGGCGGACCGCAAGGAGCAGGCGGCCATGGCAGAGAAGCTGGCCATGCAGCTGGAGGTGGACGATGCTTCGAGGTGTAACCACCCCCACCACAAGGTGGCCCACCCCGACCGCAGGGGACAGGAGGACATGGGAGAGCTCAACTTCAGGCAGCTGAGGCCTATGGTCATGGAGCTCCGGAAGCAGATGGACAGGAGCGGGACTAGCTTCCGACCTGGAGGCTATTGATCCTGTTGCTTCTGGTTTTGTTGATGTTTGTCTTTAGTTGCTTTGTGTCTTGTACTATGAGCTGCAATAATAAAAAGACACATATCTTTGTTTTCTTTCCTGTCCTTTTGTTTGGTTGATACTGAGTGGTCCCGGTTAAGACTGTTGACTTGACCCTCACTTTCGAGTTTTCTACTGAAGGAGACCTAGTGACCACACACTGATGCCGACTGTGTGACTCGGCCCTTGGAGGCGAGAGTGATAGTTGGATCTCTTGGTAGTTACGTCGAGGCCTTACGACGTCATCCATGGCATGAATGCATCATTCATGTCAGGATTGATTGTATTAGGAAACTAATGTGGTTCATCCAGGGGATGAGACTGGATTTCTCTTATCGGAAAAGAAGAAATCATAGCAACTCTTGTGAGACTAGAGAAGGTCCAGGTCATCCAAGAGCGGATGAGGACGGCAAAGGGCCGACAGTAGCCTTATGCTAACAGGACTTGGAGGCCTCTAGAGTTCGAGGATGACCATCACGTCCTTATACAAGTCTCACCTCGACAAGGTTTACAGAGATGTGGCCAGGGAGGCAAGTTATCTCCGAGGTTCAACAGACCTTTCTAGGTCCTCAGATGGGTAGGCGAGGTGGTTTACCGGTTGACCCATCCACTTCAGTTGCACTAGGTTCACGACCTTTTCCACGTATCCCAACCGAGGAGATACGTGCTCGACCCTCCGCATATCATCGACCATGAGGATCTAGATGGTGGCGATGAGGTGACTTCTACGGAGGTTCCTATGGGGATCGAGGATCGACAGGAGCGGATCCTGGGAGGGCGGTCGATTCCTCTTGTGCACTTTATTTGGAAGCATGGGAACCTCCATGTGAGCACATGGGAGCGGGAAGGCTTAGATGTGTGCTCAGTACCGCCTTTGTTTCCCTAAGTTTGTGTTGAAGCTTTACGGAGACGTAAAGCCCTGTGGTGAGAGTAATGTAAAGACCCGTAAATTCCAAGGAAATTTTTTTCTTAATTTTCTTTGGAATTTTACAAGAACGCAGTTTCTGACGGCACCTGATTCCGAGGCCCGGAGTTCCCGGAATCATTTTCCGAAGTTTGGCTCAGGTACGTTTAGTGAACGGACGAGTGGGTTTTTCTAACTTTTGAACCGGTGCTCGGAATTGAATTCTGAGGGCACCGATGGAATCACAGCGCCGGTAATTGGTTAGAAACGCCTCTTCCGGAGTTGAGTTTGCTCAGGTGTGGTTTTTAATTTTTGAGCTTAAAGTTAAGAAATAAAATAATTGTACGACAAACTTTATTTTATTTCACATAAGCCACTTGGAAGCCACCTGAAAGCCACTTAAAGCTGCTTAAGTGGACTTGTTACGGATAGGGTGCTATCCAAAAATATCCTACCCTCTTGGTAGGATATTTGTGAGGTGGGACCCGCATGAGCCCCACCGTTTCTTTTCCGCTAAGTAACGCACCCGCGAAAACCCGTCATTATGAAAGTCAACTGACGCGTTTTCTTAAATTATTAACGCACCATTTAATTGGGTGGTTTTATTCGTGAATTAAATGGGCAGTTTCTTTCGTAAAATTAATTCTACGAATTGATGGGTCGTTACTTACCTTTTTTCGTTTGTTGGCGTGATAATAAAATAAGACCAACACGACTTCTGGGAGGATTAAACCTTGAGAGGTTTTTGAAAGAAGTTCTTGTGCCTTCACCCTTCTTCACGAAGAACACGAAGAACATGACGAACGCGAAGAACGCGAAGAACGCTGGCCTCCGACAAAGAACGCCAAACCCGCGAAAATCGACGATGTGACGTCGTGTGCCGCGACGCCGACGTTTCCTCTCCCACAACGTTCTTTGGCGACGTTCCTTCCTCCACGACAAAAACCTTCGATCATCCGTTGAGGTGATTGTTTGCGATTCTTTTAATTACTTTTTGGTTTTTGACTCAAGAAGGATTTAATTATTATTAATTAAATCTTTTTGTTCTTGAACCTCAAAGTTAGACCACGCGACGCCCTTCCGCGACGACGCGACGCCCTTCCGCGACGACGCGACGCCTTCCGCGACGCGACGATCGCCTCCTTCCGCGGCGATCAAATCCGTGAAGAACCGGCGTGCGACGACTTGACGAGGTAGGGGATTTTTGTTAATTTATTTATTTTCCGTTCATGATTCTAGTTTATCGATCATCGTTGATTTTTTCGACTATATGTTATCATTTAACGAGAGGGGGGGCCCGACCGCACAAACACGGCTGAACCCCCCTCCTATGTTCATGTTTGATTCTTGTGGATGGAACGGAATGACGTGGTGATGTCGCACCACGCGAGAATCACACGGCAAGTATTACACGACGCCGTCGCGCCGCGCCGTGAAAAGAAAGAACAAGGACGCGACGCCGTCGCGCCGCGTCGGAGAAACCGAAGACATCCGCGAACGGAGTCGGGCCACGGTGAAGGGGTACAGCGCCTGCGCGCCACACCGGAGAACCACGAAGATGGCGCGTTTCATTTTTTTGACGTGCGGATTGACGGGAGATGACGAAGCAGGCCGTTTGGGCATTTGAATCCCTTCGCAGTGAAGGTGGGGTCACGGGGGGACCATAGGCGAAGACGACAGAAGGAACGGACCACCAGAGCGCGTCCGATGGTCCGCGGAAGGCGGCGGCGGCGCGCCACACCGGCGCGGCGGCGCCGGCGATCGGCGGCGGTGGCGCGCCGCCGAAAAAAGGGGTGGTCGGCGAACCGCCGACCTCAATTAGCGGCGAAAGGCGGGGGATCCGCGTGCCCCGCCCGGGTTTCCGCTCGGCCGCGCTGGTCGAGCCGCGGCCGGCCGGTCGGGTCGGGCCGGGTTGGGCCCAGCCGGGTCGGACCCTGGTCGGGTCGACCCGGTTCTGGCCGACCCAGGGGAGGGGGTCGGGCCATGACGCCTCGGGGCCAGACCCCCGTTTTCGGGCCACTTTCGGTCAAATGCCCGTAACTTGAGGTACGGGCCTCCAAACGACTCGTCGTCAGTGGAAACACGATACTTGGATCGAGACGGTCGTTTCGATATATCACACTCAAGGTTTTGGAGAACTTTGCATTCGGCTGAGTTGGTATGTACACGAAATCAAGCGGGCCCTCGGAGCAGAAACGCTCGTAACTTGAGTTTCGGATGTCCGAATGACGTGTCGTCGACTTTGTTGTTTTCCTCTAAGTGAGACGGATCATTTGGCTTACTCCGCTCGAGGTTTGGATGTCGTCGGAGTGTGGTCGGGTTGGATCGCTCATGAAACCAACCGGGCCCCTAGAACGAAAAAGCCAATAACTCACAGACCGGGCGTCCGATTTACGCGCCGCCTGTCTCGTTGCGTTCCTGTTGACGATACAGAACTTTTGGCATCCTCTGCTCGTGTTTTGGATGCAGTTGGGTTATAGCCGGGTTGGATTGTACCCGAAATCCAATCGGGCCCCTGGAATGGAAAAAGATGATATCTTTCAGACAGGACGTCCATTGACGAACCGTCAGCGGCGTTGTTGATCTCGTCGAGAAACGGTCCCAATGACTATACCCTATGAGAGTTCAGGGTACAGTTGAGATACGGCCAGGTTGGTTCACTTACGAAACCAATCGGGCCCCTGGGACGAAAAAGCTAATAACTCACAGACCGGGCGTCCGACTGACGCGCCGTCTGTTGCGTTGAGACCCCTATGACGAGGCGGTCCTTTGAGATACTTATTCGTGGGACTTTGAGATACTTGGAGTATCGACTTGTAGCTCGTGGAGCGGACCCTCCCAGAGACGAGCGTACGAAGTATGGAGACCGTGTAGCCGGTAGAGACCTGAAGACTGCTTGTCCGATTTGATTTCGGAGTGACTTACATAGCCCAGTGGGGAGCACTACTTTGTGAGGTGGCAGACCCACAGCAGAGGAGCACTACTATGTGAGGTGGTAGACCCGCGGTACTTGATAGGAGGAGTACCTCTGTAGGCTATGAGGGGGGAGCAATACTGTGTTTGGGTGGCAGACCCCGGTGGGAAGCACTACTGTATGAGGTGGTAGGCCCGCGGTACTCGACAAGAGGAGTACTTCAGCAATCTTAGGTTAGTGAGCAGTACCTCGGAGTCGTGACAGGACCACTATACACTCCAGAGATGGATCTCTTCAGTAGTTACGGTTTCGATAATGAAAATCCTGGTTTGAGCTGAGACTTTTGACCTTTGTGTTTACCTCATGATTGAGATGGCTCACGTGATAACATAGGTATATGTATGGGCATATAACTGGTTAGTGGTTATCCGTTGATTTTACAATCCTTGTGTTTCCTCATGATTGAGATGGGTTACTTGATAACTTAGGTATATATATGGGAATATATCTAAGAAGAGGTTATCTGTTGAGATCTTCTTGTGGTTATCCTTGTTGGTTTAGTGAGACCTTGAGGGTCTTGGGGTCCCTATTGAGTATCGTTATACTCACCCCTACACGGGTTATGCCCGCACCTCATTGTGTTGGTTGCAGACGACGGGCAGTGCTGACGGAGGCCGAGTGTTCGAGAACTGGTCGGTACCCGGAGGTGGACTACACGACGAGTCCGTACCCGGAGGTGGACTACACGACGTGACAACTCACAGAGGTGGTTGACGGATGAGAGCTTGGAGGGGGCTATCTATACCTACCCTTCAGGTAGGATCCGTGGTGGACGACCAGGAGCTGCGCTATCTGTGCCTACCCTTCAGGTAGGATCCGTGGTGGACGACCAGGTGTTGTGCTATCTGTACCTACCCTTTAGGTAGGATCCGAGGAGGATGACCCAAGAGCTGCTTCCTTCTTCCAGCTGTTGTCTTTTTGCTGTTGTACCTTGTTCAGTTTTAGTTGTAATTTCTTTTGGGTTTGTATTCTGGCCCATTTACTTTTCGGCATTTCTTTTGTACTTAGTGTCTTTCTTCCTCTTGTACTCTATGGTGCTTGTTTTCTTTTATAAAGGCAATGCCTTCCCAGTTATCGAGATTTACGCCTTTGGTGCTAGTCGCCAGCCCCTGACCTATGGAAGGCGGGCTTGGGGTAGTCATGGCACGAGCCCTGAGGACGGGTCGTGACATAAACAACATGATAAAATATTTTTACTTGATTTATTTCCATATTCTAAGAACAATTTAATCCTTTGGTTATGCTTTGATCAATTCATACTTCATCTCTTACTCCAAGAAATGAATATTCAAGATGATTTTTTCATGTCTAAAGCACTAAAATTTTCTTTTAATGGATCATAATATCGATAAATGAGTATTAATAATTCCATATATCTATATTTATCATGAAAACCCAAAAATGGTTAGAATAAGTTTTCCAACATGGATAAATTCAATACTTTAATTTATATAACCTAAAAAACCCAAAGTTCAACTTAATATAATCCTTAAAAAATAGTTAAACTTATGTATTCTCTAAAATATGTCTGACCAAGATTGTAACCCAAAGATTAGAATAATTTGATATCATATACTTCTATGATAAACTTGAAAATTATTTTTAAATAAATTTAATCACTCATAAAGTCTCATAACAAAATTTATACACCTTGGTCATATATTATTTAAAATATACAAATAATTTCATAGAATAAAATCATATATTCTTGAAAAACATAACTCACCATTTATTTTTTACATAATCTATTATATTTTCCAAAAATATTTCTATTTGGTTAATCCTTTCACCAATAGGTGATCATAGGTTGATTTTCAATAAATATGATTTCATTATTCTAGAAATTTATTTGGAATCTATGGATTGAGATAATAATTTCTCAAAATCACATTAAATTTTACAAAAGTATGAACAATAATATTTTCATAGGGATCATTCATACAAAAATTAGCATGGAATCCACAACTCTGGAGTTGAGGATAAAGATTCCCTTATTATCATGATACACTTTAGCTGTTGTGAATGCATAAGGTTTCAATTTTTTCCTTTTAATTCAGAGGTTAATGTGACTTATTATCCTCATTATACCTTATATTAAGAAATTTATTCCTATAATTCCAAAACTCCTTGCATATATAGCACTAATGTGTGTGTAGTGTATTCTATTGACCTCTCTCTTTATTCATTTCATTTACTGGCCTCCTTACATCACTTGGAAAATGTTTTTCTCAATGTTCACGCTTCCCATACATGAAACATATTCTTATAACTTTTTGGTATTCAACTGAGAGATTATTTCCAAATTTTTGGAAAGTAACTGGTTGGATTTTTTTCTTCCCTCCACATGAATTACAAATAATGCTTCAATAAGTCTCAAACTTCCTTTTATTATCATCATAACCATAAGGGTTTCAAGCTTCTATTTACACTTTGAGTTCACATTGAATGATTCTTTTGAATGTTACAAATTCCATTATGTATATTTCCTTTCACTGAATTAGTTTCAAAACACTAAAAAATTGATCAATATTACTTTCTAGGTCGATGATAAAACCAGAATAATACCTCATGAGTTTTGAAAAGTTTTCTTCATAGGAATCGTTGTATTCAACATCCTTCTATTTAGATCTAGAAATAATCTCTCTATTTTATTTAAAAGTGTTCATTGGATATACTTATTGAGAAATACCATCTTAAACTACTCCCATTACATGGATTTTATTTCTTCTTCTTGCCTCATATTCTTTACAAGAGTCCACTATTGATTTTATTTGTTTTCCATTTGATAAACAGTTAAGTAAAACTTATCATGTCTAGAGCACTATAGAATGGAAAATATATTTTCCATCACATTGACGCATTTATCATTAACCATTGGATCATAATAACTATAAAATGATGGTGGATGTTGTCACATAAAAGATTCAATGACACGTTTCTCTCTCAATAGAGAATTTATAAGTTCAATATTATACATGTTACTTATCAAATCTTGAGATAGTTGAGTGTGCAACGTCATGAGATATTGCATCCTATATATTATTATACTTTTTTTCTCATGAGGATGGTCATTGTATTGGTCATCACATTCATTGTTTTCATGATTCTTTCAGGTTCTAACAATTTACTAAAACCTAAAACTTGTTGTAAGAATCAAGCTACCAAAATTAGAGTGAACAATCATCTATTCATTAAAATAATTATTGATATTCAATAAATTTTAACACTTATGTATTTCATGGTCATAATATATTCATATACTTTATAATGGTTCATAAATAAAATATGAATTAACCCAATAATATCCCCCAGGAGTTTCAAACAAGGTGAACAGTAAGGGAACACTCACTGTGCACCCGAAAGATGATCAATATATACTCAACATACTCTTTTTAGGGTTGTTTCCCATAGATTAATCTTGTCCAAAACTATTTCAACTTGTAGTATCCAGATAGGGATGCATTTATATGAATATCACATAATCTGTTCCTTTCCAAAACTTTTCGGATTTTATCATATTCATAAACTTATACCCAGGGTTTTTACTAAATTTATCTAATCCTAATATCCAAATATTGACCAAACCCTTCCTATGATACCAACTAATGTGATCTAAACACAATATAAACAAATATGGAATCACTAGAGATTAATATCCAATATATTTTACAAATACACACCTAAGGACTGTAATGGTTTAGTTTCCTTAGAGACTAGATATAAAATCTTATTATTTCCTAAAATACATTCAATGTATCCATTAAAGATATTCCCACATATTATTCTTCTCAAACATACCCTACATGAAACCTTTCTTCATAACCTGGGGAAAATTATCCTAAGAAATGGTGATATTAGGTTCTTATTAAGGGTAAAAAAATGGACATATCAATGATCAATTAAGTATAACAAGAGAATAAGTGTATGAGAACATGAGATTAAATTTTGAAAACCATACCCTACATATAATAGAACATAATCCTAAGTCATGGAATAAATCTTGGTAGTTTATAAGGCATTAATCATAAGGGAATCAAATAACATTCACCATGATAGGATAACATAGACCTACGAATGTATAAAAACACAAATTTATAATATTTTGAACATGTATAAATAGAAACAGGTTCACTCATAAGGATTAATACATGAAATCAGGCCCCTTCATAAACTTATGCACATGAAACCAGGTCCATTTATAAACTTATGGACATGAAACCAGGTTCACACATAAACTCGCGTACATGAAATATAGTTCCATGCATAAACTTATGTACATGAAACCCGGTACACGTTTAAGCTCATGGACATGAAGCTAGATCTATGAATAAACTTATGGACATGAAATCTAGGTCCACACATAAAATTGTGAACATGAAATCTGGTTCATGTATAACATATTTATCTCATGAGTTATCCACCTTTAACCAATACATTATAGAGATATATAATTTTGAGTTCACCTGTCACATAATCATAATCCATTCATATGTGTGGCACAAGATCATAAATCATCTATTATATATCAAAACCCATGGAATAGAAATAGTTTTTATAAATATCTCGTCATTATAATCATAAAACATCCAGATAAAGAATTAGTATATTATCATTGGTTAATATCAATAGTAAAACATAATTAACATCAAAGGATGGCATCTAAGATTATTTTTTTAAAGGACCACTTAGAATATTTCTTGAAGAAAATACCCTTTTCATATTGAAATAACTTCTTAAAAAATAAAAATTTCCAAAATATTATAGAAACAATTAATTGAAAAAGAACCTTGGAAACTTATAAAGTAATAATTAAATCATTTTTTAGACATCATGTTATAAAATTCCATTCATTCCGTATATGTTTAAACAAATATTGCTTTCACATTTTCTATAAAAAGATCAAAAGTATCTTTTTTGGAAAATAAAAAAAGGACTCCTTTTAAACTATTTTTTAAAAATTAAAAATGGGTGAAAAGTCTTTAAAAAATCATTGGACAATTATAATGACCCGGATTTCCCCGGTCCTTTCATTTGTGAAAATCAAGTGGTTGTATTGTTCGTAGGGATCAATCTGGCTTGCTTCGAGAGTTTAAAAAAAACTTGGTTTTACCAAATGGTTCCACGAAAATGGTGGCACCATTATGGTGTCTCACCAAACGGTGTCACACCCCCTACCACATTTTCCATGTTTTCCCAGTTTCACCCCTGTTATGTGTTTTTATCCATTAACAGTTAATATATCAACTCCTAGTTTGTTGGCTAGTCTATTCCCACTATTTCGAAGGGGAATTTTTAAATCTCAGTTAATTCCAACATGTGAAACTTCCATTCCATGTGTTAAAACCACGATCCGACTTATGAGTACTTCAAAATGGTCTCCTTGATTTTAGGATCTGGCCACTTCTTAAGCTGGGATCCTATTTTCCTTATTACTTTTCATTTTCCATGGTGTGTATAGAGACTCCCTTCCAAGATGATTCATGTTCCTATATTGGAGCCCTTCCCGCTCATCCTTGGAGTTCTTCTTTCAAGCCGAGTCATCCTCTATTCTTGGCAGAAGAAGGAACTTCGATCTTTGCTCATCCAAGTAGGGATTTTATTTTAATTATCATTAATTGTGCATCATTAGGGGTGGGTATATTAATGGTTCCTTGTAAGTAATGACAAAATAATATTCTCAAAAAATAATTAGACAATGTTTAAATATAATTAAAAGACAACTCATGTAAATGAAATAATGGTTAGGGTGTGGTTTGATGTTTGATTTCTTGTTTTATTTTTTATCTTTGATTATTTTATGGATTTTTGTGGTTGTATGACTTCTGAAAATCACAACTATTGGTGGTATTTTCTTTTACACCGGTGATACTCTATCTTTATTCTAGTGATTTGAAATATGGTTGTAACATGAAAATCGTTTAATCATGTACACTCATTTAAATAAAGATATTCCCTAGGATCAAACCTATTTCGTGATCATCCTAGTTATATTAATGCAGAAATTAATGAACCCTTGTCAGTTAAATTTGAACATGCTTGGTTTGATGGTTGTGGTTATATATTGTGTTTTTTGGTCTGGGTTGTGTAGTTTTGGTATGTGGGGTGGTACATGTGGGTGTGTTGGAGTCTCAGTCTGAGAGATTGATTGATTGAAGACTGGGTAAACTTTTAGGCAGTGGGACTGTCCTTTTTGTGTTGGTGTCTCAGTCTGAGCGTTTGATTTATTGTGAAATAAATGAACTCGTAGGTAGTTGAACTCCCTTTATGTTGTGTTTTGGTTGTGAAGCGATGTCAAGTAGTGGGACTGTGGTGTGGTTATGGACCCATTATAAAGTGGGACTAAAATGGGGATTGTTTGGGAAGTGGGGCTCTAGGGTTTGGTTGTGAGCGAAATAATGGGCGGTTTTACTTTAAAAAATGATAGATGGCATTAGATTAATGAGTATGTGAAGTGGGAGTGAAATTCTAGTTTTTTGTTATTGTGGAGTGGGACTGCACTTCGGTTTTGTTCGTTGTTCATTATGGTTATAGTTGTTAGTTTCCGGGGACTGTTGGATTAATTTAAGGATAACCCCCCTAAATAAATAAATATAAATTGTGAAAAAGGTGGTTTATTACATGCTTAGTAGTGGTAGTTATATGGATGTGCATGTAGGGGTAGCATAAAAATTAGTACTACTGTTGAATTTTTTTTTTGTCTGTGTGAAAATCATAGGCCAGGGATGAGTGTTTGATTACCTATATATATATATATTAGTTCCTTGTGTTTTCTATATTAACCCCCCTTTTTTAGAACTATGTGATGAACACCTCCATTTCATGGGGGAATGTATCTTTACCAAAATCTAGGTGGGGGATGGATGGATGGTTATTGATTTTCTTCCTCCCATCCTATTTAGGATCTTACCGCTTGAGTGTATCTTGGCAGGCTGTAATGGATTGAGGCTTACCAAATTCAGATATCCTTTGGGATAGGGTTTTTTTTTGACTAGGGGATCATGTGTTTTCATTGAAGGTATGTTTTCCCATGTAACTTCAAGATGAGGCCCAGGTGTCTTCATGCATGGATGTGGTTGTTCTAGCCCAGGTGTCTTCAGGTGTAGCGGTGGTTGTTATGGACCATGTGTCTTCAGGCATGGTGGTGCTTTTTTTGCCGAGGTGTCCTCAGGTCTGACGGTGGATGTTCTGGACCAAGTGTATATGGGCCTTGTTTTGTGCGGTTTGAGGCCTAGGTGTGTGCAGGTAGGTTGCGGTATTGGGACTATGTGTCTGTTGAGTGGAAGCGTCAAGACATCAGATCATTAGGAATGAGTAGTTAACTAGTGGGAAAGTGTTGTGCGGGTACCCAAATATCATTGTGCTTGTATTATTACTTTACCTGACTTGCGTTACATGGGTGACCATGCCTTGGAGAGTTGGGATGGTTAGTATTCCTTGGTAGGTGCTTGAAGTTCAATTGTTTTCTCATAGGGGCATTAGTATGTTCCCTAACTTGTGCAAGAGTAGATTTATTTTCCCTACTAAGTATACTTGTATGCTCACCGTATGTATGTAAAAAAGAAATTTCAGGTTTCTAGGAGGACTTGGAGGACCACACTAGACTTTACTAGCTTGAGAATTGATAAATTAGTTTTTTCAATTTTGTTTATTTTTTACCTTGGTTCAAAATTTTGAGTTATTTCTATCTTTGTATCAGTTTTACTTTTGAACATGCATTTTGGAATAGATTCTTGGCTTTGCTTTTACCTTTAGTATTTGGTGTTGCTGGGATTTAGCATCTTATCTTCCGATCTTGTTCTATAAAATGGCTAATGACTTCCATTTACATGAGATTCTATACCCTTGGTTCTAGTTTCCACTCTGGGGCCTACTGAAGGCAGGACTCAACAATTCTTATCTCTCCTTCACCTTGAGGAATAATGGGCATGGCGCTTTCTCATCCCTTCCCTCATTTTGGAGAATTATGGTTGTGATAGAATGGTATCAAAGGCTGATGGTTTAGAGATATGATGGAGATCGGGGTTTGGAACCGTGAGGATTGCATGGGATGGTATGGAAATAGTGTTGTAAAATCTTGGTTCATGAAGTAAGATAAGGAAGACCGGCTAGGACATGGGATTTTATCCCCCCCACGTGATCTAATGAAAGGGCTCTGGACCTACTGAATGACCTAGTGAGGCTACACTGATTGTAGGGTAGAGACCCCAAGAAAGTTAATTTCAACATAATGGCTTGTTTTATTGTGTATCTTGGTTTTTCTTGAGAATTCAAAATAAATAATGAGTTCAAAAAAATTAAAAAGGAATTTTCCACCCTACTCGGGCTTTGGAGTTTCTTGTTTTCTTTTTCACCTATGGAACCCAGGCATCGTCCATGAGTGGTATGTGCAATTGAGGCCCAACAGGTTGATCTGGTTGATCAGTGGGGGGATGATGGAGAGGATGAGGATGACCAGGGGCATAATATGTTTTGTGCCTTCCAGCGGTAGACCCTGGGAATGTATGAGGGTATCATCTCGGACATGGATACAGAGAGCTAGATCGAGGAGCTGGATATTTCTATCAACATGATCATGGATCTGACAAATTACTAGGTCCCTCTCGAAGTGAGATAGATGTGAGGGGAAATGCTTCATTTGTGGAAGCTTTACCTCAGGGATAAGAAGGAAACATAGGTATAATGGGCCGATTTTGAGAGTGATTTTTGGGCGGAATTCATTTCCTCCACGATGAAGGATGAGAAGAGGCAGGAGCTGCTCTCCTTTTAGCAATGGAGTATGACAGTGGGAGAATTGGGAATCAAGTTCAAGTATCTCCTTCATTTTTCTTCGAACCTATTTATGGATGATGAATTGTGGGAAAGGCTCTTGGAAGAGTAACTGCGACCTTCCCTTCAATATGTGGTAACTACCTTTACTCTACCTATGCACATGGAGGTTCAGAAAAAGGATGAAGTAGTAGAGAGGATGCATATGCTGGGAGGTGTGCCGCAAGAAGGGAGCCAACTGAGTTCATTAAAGGGGAAGGCTATCAACTGTAGGTCTCCAGCGTCAGGGTCTTCCAGGTTTCAGCTAGTAGGGAATAGGACTCAATAGTTCTAGTTTTGATCTCCCAGTTATTTACATTTCTATACATGACTAAAACTGAGTTGAATTATCTATAGTAGTTGTGGGAATCTTTAGAATCAGTTCCCTATTCGAGTGCATTACGGTGGGGGTGGGAAGGTTCAGCTCCCACCTCATCAGCTATAGTTTTTAGATATTCCCTTCCAGTAGTAGGGGCATTGATCTCCCACTCCACAAAGGGAGGATGGTGCCAGAGGAGTTCGGCCTAAGGGCACTCCTCAGGGACCTCGACCATGGCATGATCAGGGAGGCATTCAACAATCGATGGGTAGAGGGGTTGGGCATGGGAAGTTATACACCATAGAGGTAGCAGTCCTAATGGGGTTAAAAGTTTTTCAAGGATTGAAAATACTATTTAGTACTCTTTTTGGTTCCTTGTTTGATTCAGATGCTTTTCACTCCTTTGTTTCACCTAGTCTAGCCCATGCCATGGGTCAAGATGTAGAGAGACCTTCCATTCCACTAGTGTTGAGTATGCCAGTTGGAGGTCAGAACAGATTTTTTGATGTTTTTCAAGGATGTAGACTGATGTTGGGGTTGCATCAGTCTAGGGGAGATCACATTATGTTGCAGATATAGCTATACAATGTCATCCTAGGAATTGACTGGCTGTTTTCTATGCAAATTGTCATTGACTGCTTCCGGAGAAGGGTCATTTTCTCATATATGGGCAGTTAGTGTGTATCCATCCTTGGAAAGTAGAGTTTTTAGGAGGTCAACTGATGTGTGGAGGCCCTTATTTATTTTTTATCTGAGATATTAGTGGAATAATCAGACTTAGATATGGTGGAACTTCCAGGTATTGTCCGTGAGTTCTTAGACATCTTCTCCAAAGAGATTATGATGCTACCCCCTCAACGTGATGTTGATTTTGGGATAGACATACAACCTGGTGCCCATCTAATTTTGATGTATCCCTATCATATGGCACCATTTATGTTTTGGGAGTTGCAGATTAACGTTTATTACCTTATGAAGACGGGTTTTATCTGACCAATTGTGTCGCCATGAGGTGCCCTAGCCCAATTTGCAAAGAAGGAAAGCAGTGGTCTCAGGTCATGCATAGACTACCAGAGACTGAATCAGGTAACGGTAAAGAACTGTTACCCAATCCCAAGGATTGATGACCTTTTTGGCCAGTTTAAGGGATGCGTTTTGTTCTCTAAGATCAACTTGTGGTCTGGATATCACCAGTAGAGGGTGAAGCACATGAAATCACGAATACTTCTTTCAGGTACAGGTATGGGAACTATGAGTTCAGATTCATGTCGTTTGGATTTACGAACACACCGATTGTGTTCATCAGACTCATGAACTCTATCTTCCATGAGTATATGGACCAGTTCTTGGCCGTTTTAGTCAACAAAATCCTGATCTAATTAAGATCAGAGGAGGATCACACCGAGTATCTAAGGAATGTTTTGGAGGTCCTCTCACACCAACATCTCTACGGGAAGTTTTCTAAGTGCATGTTCTGGATGCGAGAGGTTCACTTCCTTGGAAATGTGGTGTCCCAGTAGGGAATAGTAGGTTACCCTTCGAGGGTCAAATCGGTTGTTTCTTGGTTAGCACCCAAGAACACGGTAGAGGTTCGTAGTTTCTCGGGTTTGGAAGGTTTCTTCTGGATATTTATACATGACTTCTCTCGTGTTACGACTCCATTTACAACTTTAACTTGAAAAGACCAATATTTTTTATGGAGTGAGAAGTGTCAATTAGATTCCAATTATCTGAAAGGCAAGAAGGTCAGTGCCCTAGTGTTGAGGTTTCCATTGGAGCGGGTGATGTTCGAGGTGTTCTGTGATTATTTCGGGCTAGGCTTGGGATGTGTTCTGTTGTAGAAGTGAGGATCAAAATCTTATGGGTCTAGGAAGTTATATACTCATGAACATAACAATTCAACCCATTACCTAGAGATTGCAGTGGTCATGTTCGTACTGAAGTTGTGGCATCATTACCTCATCGAGGAATGCTTCATTAACTTAGCAGATCACAAGAGCTTGAGGTTTATCTTCTCCTAGTGAGACGTAATCTTGCAACAGAGGTGGTGGATGGAGTTTCATTGGGACTATGACTTCGAGATATCCTAAACCTTAGGAAAGGGGAACATGGTGGCTAATTCCTTGAGTAGGAATTCATAAAAGGATGAGGTTCGAGAGTCCGCAGACACTTGGAATGTATACGAGGAGTTGGATACTTTACACCTGGGCATGAGAGTGGAGGATGGTAGATGATGTCTCTTTTAGATGATAGTGTAATATTCCGTGGTATAGAAGGCGGAGGGGTCTCAGTGGGGAGACTGAGAGATTGAAGTGATGCGTGATAATGTTAACCATAGTGATGCACCAGAGGGATGGTCAGAGGATAGTCCGAATCAGATGCTATTTCGTGGGAAGCTATTTTTCTTGGTGGAGATGCACAAGGCTGTTCTGGGTGAGTTCAATAAATCACCCATGGCAGTACATCTAAGAGTCTCCAAGATGAACCAGGGAATGAGAGGATAGTTTTGGTGGCCCGGGGTGAAGCGGGGAGTGGTGGAGTCTTTGGTAAGGTGCCCAGCATGTCAGTAGGTGAAGGTTAAACACCATGTTCATGGGGGACAGCTACAACCCTTAGACATTACTGAGTGGAAGTGGGATAACTCATTAATGGATTTCATTATAGGAAAACCCAATGATGAGCGAGGATGTGATTCCATCTAGACAGTGGTGGACCTATTGTCAAAATCAAATCACTTATTGGCAATTAAGGAGTTGATCGTAGTGGATGCCTTAGCAGAAAGGTACATAGCTGAAGTGGTGCGGCTGCACGGAGTTCCAAGATCCATCATTTAATATTGGGATAAAATCTTTACTTCAAAAGTCTAGAAGGGATTAAAACTTTCTTTTGGCACCCAAATATTCTTTAGCACCACAATCCACCCTCAGACAGATTGGCAGATAGAGAGGACCATCCAGACATTGGAGTTTATGTTGCGAGCGTGTGTTATAGACTTCGAATGATTACGGGTAAGACAATTTACCTCGGTGGAGTTTGCGTAAAATAATAGATATCACTAAACCATTGACATGAAACCATTTGAAGCCTGGTATGGAAGACCGTGTTGTTCACCTATGTGATGGACAGAGGTTGAGAGGTAGGTGTTCTTGGACCAGAGGTAGTGCAAAACATGACAGAGAAGGTTCATCTTGGGCGTGAAAGGATGAAGGCATCTCAGGACTGACAGAATTTGTATGTCGATCGTTGTAGGAGACCCTTATATTTTGAGGTTTGTGGAAAAAGTTTTCTTAAAGGTCTCCCCTCGATGTGGACAGAGGAGGTTTGGAAGGGGGGGTAGACTTTCTCCTAGGTTCATCGGACCTTTCTAGGTTTTTGGATGAGTTGGAGAGGTGGCGTATCAGCTATAGTTATGTAGTTTCAGAGGATCCACAACGTCTTTAATGTATCTCAGCTTCATCAGTATCTACATGATGAATCCCACATATTTAACTGGGGAGAGATGGATGTCGGGGACGATGCGACATTCATGGAGTGACTAGTGTGAATTGATGACCATGAGAAGAAGGTGTTGTGTGGACGGACCATTCCCTAGGTTTCTGTGCTCTAGAGGTATGGTGGCCTTGAGGAGAGTACCTTTGAATGGGAAGCACAGATGTGTGTCTAGTACCGAGAGCTATTTTGAGTTTTTTCCTTATGTTTTTCTTTTGTGCCTTGCTTATGAGGTAATGTTGGACCATGCTTGTTGTATGATGAGTTGTTTCCCTATTCTCTATTTTTTATGAAATTTCCTGACTATGGGGAGGGGAGAACCTGATCCCTAATCAAGATTCAATACTGTGGATTTGATTAAACCCATGTGGGGGATTTAATACCACCCAAAGTGGATAGTATCTTGATAAGGGGAAGTAGATCCCTGGTCCATGTGTCTGGACAGTGTGACCTTGGTGTTCATGTGTTTTCTTGGGGGTAGTAGAGCCTTAGTGTCTCCCCAATTGTTTAGAAGATAGATGTTAAAGATGTGTTCCCAGATGTTGAGGTTTCCCCCTAGTTTTTATTACAGGGTAGTTTATCCCTGAGAGGTATCTTCAGATGTGGTTGTTCAGAATCTCTCTCTTCTGGTTTGGTTTTGGATTCTCAGGGATGAGAATAGTTTGAGATGAATATGATGTAATGACCCAGATTTCCCCATGCCTTTCCTCTGTGAAATTTCAATGGTCTTATTGTTCATAGGGATCAAAGTGTCCTGCTCCGATAGTTTTACAAAAACTCGGTTAAACCAAACGGTTCCACCGATAAGGTAGCACCATCACGGTCGCCCCATTTACGGTTTCACTATTTCATGGGAACTTATAGAGTGGCACCTTCATGGTCGCTCCATCATGATCAGACCAATTATAGTGGAACTATTATGGTGTCTCACAAAACGATGTCACATCCCCTTCCCAGTTTTCTGAGTTTTCCCCGTTTCTCCCCTGTTACGTGTTTTTCTCTATTTAAAGTTAATCTATCAACTCATAGCCATCTGCTGGTGTATCCACACTATTTCTAGGGGTAATTATTAAATCCTAATTAATTAAAACATGTAAAACCAGAAATCCATGTGGTCAAACCACTATCTGACTTTTCTGTACATTATAATTTTCTCCCTGATTTTAGGATATAGCCTCTTCTTAAGGCGAGATCCTCTCTTCCTTATTCCTTTTTGTTTCTTTTGGTGTGCCTAGATACTTCCTTGTAAGATGATTCATGCACCCATGCTGGATCCCTTTCCCCTCATCCTTGGACTTCTTCCTATAGGTCGTTTCATCCACCATTCTTAGCGTAAGAAGGAACTTCGATCATTGATGACCCAAGTAGGAATTTTCTCTTGATTCTATTTAATTATGCATCATGTAGGGTGGGTATATTAATGGATACGTGTAATGAACAATTGTGTACTCTTATTGAAAATAGAATTAAATAAGGATTTAATATGATTAGAATATAACTCTTGTAAATGAAATAATGGGTAGTGTGTGGTTTGATGCTTGATCACATTCTTTATTTGTTATATTTGATTATTTTATGGATTTTTGTGGTTGTATTGCTTCTAAAAATTGTGACCATCGGTGGTCTTTTCTTGAGAAATGATGATTCTATATCTTTCTTGTAGTGATTTGAAAAATGACAGTAACATGAAAACTATTTAATCACATACACTTGGTTAAATAAAGAGATCACCCAGGATCAAATATATTCTATGATGACCCCAGGTATATTAAAGTGGAAATTAAAGAACCCTTGTCAGTAAAATTTGAACATTCTTGGTTTTGTGGTTGTGGTTACGTACTATGTGGTCTAGTCTAGGGTGTGTGGGCTTGGTATGTGGGGTGGTACTGGGGGTGTGTTGGTGTCTCAGTCAAATATATTGATGGATTTTGGAATGGGTAAACTTATAAGAAGTGGGAATTTCTTTTTTTTATTGGTGTCTTAGTCTGATAGTTTTATTGATTTTGGAACGGATGAAAATGTTGGAAGTTGAACTTCCTTTGTGTTCTGTTGTGGTTGTGAAGAAACGTCGTGTAGTGGGACTGTCATTTGGTTATAGACTCGTTATGAAGTGGAACGACAATGACGAAATTTTTGGGTAGTGGGGCTACAGGGCTGGGTTGTGAGTTAAGGAATGGGAAGTATTACTTTGTGTAATGATAGTTGGTAGTAGTTGAATGGGGATGTGTAGTGGGACTAAAAGTCTTGTTTTGTGCTATTGGGCAGTAGGGATACAGTTTGGTTTTGTTCATTGTTTGATATGGATACTGTTTTTAGTTTTCTAGGAGTATTGGAGAAAGTTAAAGAGAACCCCATTTATTTAATAAATGGAAATTGAGGGAAAATGGGGTTGATTTCATGCTTCTTAGTGTTTGTTATATAGTTTTGCATGTAGGGGTAGCAGTAAAATCGGTGCTTGTGTGGACATGTTTTTTGTGTGTGTGAATACCATAGGTTCGGGCTGGTTGATTTATTACAAAAACACACACACACAGATATATATATATATATATATTAGTTCCTTTTGTTTTCTATAAGCACCCCATCCTTACTGCCTACTATGTTCTGAACCCCTCCATTTCATGGGGGAGGGTATCTTTCTCAACATCCTGGTGGGAGGATGAATGATTTGTTACTAATTTTATTCTTCTCACCCTCTTCAGGATCATACCGCTCAGGCGTATCCAGGCATGTTGTAATGTCTTGAGTCTTACCAGTGTCTGGTATCCTTTGGGAAAGGGTTTGTTTTGGACTAAGGGATTAGGTGTTTTTGGTACAGGTATGTTTTCCCTTGTATCTTCGAGATGTGGCCCGGGTTCCTTCGGGTGTGGCAGTGGTTGTTCTGGCCTAGGTGTCTTTGGTCAGGGCGATGGTTGTTTTGGCCCAGGTGACTTTGGGCATGGCGGTGGTTGTTTTGGACGAGGTGTCTTCGGGTGTGGCTGTGGATGTTCTGGACCAAGTGTCTACATGTTTGGTTGTGTGCACTTTTAGGCCCCAGTGTGTGTGGGAAGGTTACGATAGTGGAACTGTCTGAGAGAAGAGTGGCAGTGTCAAGACGTCAGATCATTAGTAATGATCAGTTAACCAATGTTAAAGTGGTGTGTAGGGTAACCAAATTTCATTAGGCTTGTATTATTACTTTACTTGACTTGCATTACTTGGGATAGTGTGCCTTGGTGATGTTTGTCTGATTAGTATTCCATGGTAGGTGCTTGAGGTTCTACTGTTTTCTCACAGGGGCATTAGGATGTTCCATCACTTGTGAACGAGTAGCTTTAGTTTCCCTATTGAGTATACTTTTACGCACACACTGCATATGTAAAAACCATTTGTAGGTATCCAATAGGACTTAGAGGACCACACTGGACTTTAGACGCTCAGGTGTCGGGATAGTTGTAGTTTCTATTTAGTTTCTTTTTTCTATGTACATCATTTTAGAGTTTTTCCTTGCTTTCTATCAATTTAAATTTTGAACATTCATGTGGGAATGGATTCTTGGCATTAATTTTAGCTTCAGTCTTTGGTGTTGCTGGTATTTACCATATTATCTCGTGATCTTGTTCTATAAAAGGGTAATTACTTCCATTTATGTGAGATTATATACCCTTAGTGTTAGTCGCCACTCCAGGGCCTACTGAAGGCAGGACTCGGGGGCCATTATCTCTCCTTCACCTTATATAAGGAAGGGCACAGAACTTTTCCATTCTTTCCATCATCTTGGAGAAGGCAGTTCCTGGCAAGACAATAGTAAAAACATTATTGATTTTTTTAGAAAACATGGACATAAATGAAAAAGGATTTTCCACTGAAGAGAGAAATAAAGTCATTTTCCCTTAAGAATGTTCTTTTAGTCTCCCGAGTACTTAAAGAGAATAAAATGAAAGAAAAACATATAAACTATAGAAATAACCATAGAAGAATAAAAATCATGATATTATTGAGAGGTAGAAAAAAATATTTCATCATAAAAACCTAATCATAAATAATTTTGATAAATAATTAGGTTGTAACATAAAGCCCTTTATAGCTTTGGTAACTTATTAATTGTAAGCCCCTTGAAAGGATAATTTAAAATGAAACATTAAATATAATAAATATATATAAATTCATGATACAACATGTGAAAGAGAAATACTTAATCCTTATAAAAAAAGAAAGGTTCATAAAATAACATATATATCAGATAAAACAATTTGAGATGATAAACCCTACATCAAGTCTAATCTTTCTTCATACACATATGAAAGTCATCTTGGTTGAGAACCTGATTTTGGATTACACCTTAATCATAGAAGGAATAGTCTTTTGAAAAAAATAATCTTGAGTATGTGGTTAAGGAATTTAGGAAGGTATTATGGTAGGACTTGGATAAGATATAAATCTCAAAATGTGTGAGGAAGAGGGGATTAGAGGTGACCTTTTTATAAGTGAGGGGAGGATCACTCTTATAATTACAAAAATATTAAAATAGAATTGAGTCACTCCCAAGAAAAATGATTCAAAATGGACAAATATTCAAATAAAAATAGTCTATAGTTGAAATATCATCAACAAATTAAATTTGTATAGGATTCTATGTCCTTTTAAACCTCATCATTTTTAATTACCCCTTAACCAATTTTAAATTTAACCATGGTAATGTCATTTTCAATATTAAATGTTTATAATTATACTTATAAGGTAAAAATAGGATCATAAATGGAATGTGGGTTTTATTTTAGACCATAAATTATCCAAATTTTTCCTTTTCACGTTTTTATTATTATTTTTATTAAATTTAATAAAAAATCATTTTCATAAAATGTCATTAATTTCATTTCTAATACTATTCATTTAATTTGAGATTAAAAAAACCAAGAGAAATATGGAATTTTAATAAAAGCCTATAAAATATACCTAATAATTTTATATTTACATATAAAATTCATGGAACTTGATAATTCATCCAAATTGTATTACTTTTAACATTTTTAAAATCATATATTTTATTTTTCTTTTAATTGAATAAATACTATTTAACTGTTGTGTAAGAATTTAGGGTAATTATTCAATCACTCAACATTAAAAATAATTTAAAATGATAAATAAAATTAATTTATCTTTTAAAAAAACATTTATGACTAAACACAACCTCCTTTTACCATTATGATAAAATATTAGAGATGTTAAAGTCAAAAGTGTGACTTTTTGTATTAATTATTTTATTAAATATATATAAAGGTCATAATCAAAGAAATATGGAACTAAGTGGCCATATATTTGATACTTTTATGTAAATTTATTAACTCTACCATATAACAAGATAAAGGAAAGTGTTATTTAAATTTGAAAGCCTTATCGAAAAGTTTTAACCATATTTTACCAGTTTTACCCTTACCGAGGTGACAAGAATTTACTATGGTTATTAATAGTATTGAAAAAAAATAATGGGTTAAATTCACTAAATTTTAACCTCGTAATTTAAAATATATACCTAATTTTCCACATTCAATTCACATAAGTGGTAGAAATTATTTCAAGATAAAACTGAATAAGGCAATGAAAAAACTGTTTTAAAAAAATGAATTTTTAATTATAAGAATGTTTTCATAAAAAAATAAACCAAAAAATTGATTTTAATAAACCTAATTTGTTTATTAAAAAATAATATAACTAATTTTACTTTTAAATCATTTTTAAAAAGTGTAACTATGTAATCTTGTGAAATAAAAATATAGTTTTCAATAAAAATCCGTATTTTTATAACATTGATCAAAAAATCAATCTCTTAAAAAAATTCATAAAAATTCACTATAATATAATTTTTAAATGTTGATATAAAATATTAATTTGTGTATAAAATATATTTTTACAAAATTTTTAGAATGTAAATATTATATTTTCTCAGAAAAAGGAGAAAAAATCATGTTCGAAGGACATGTATTTTTTAAGGATAATATGAATTTAACAAAACAATTGAATTGTTATTTGGTAAGTTTAATTAAATACATTTTTATTGTTCATGAACTTTATATATATTTTTTTAATGTGCTTATTAATATTCATAACCATCAATTTAATGAAGATGTTTTTATGATCATATATAAATGATAATATTTCATGGTTCATTTAAGCTCAGTTTTGTATATCATATACACTATCGAACATAATATTTTTCTTTTAATATATTAGGGTGATAAATATTGAAAATATTCTTGGTTATGATTTAGTATATATATTTTTATTGGTTTCTGAATGTGTTTCCATGGGATATTAATTAATTTTATATGAGATGAATGCCTAATTTAATTTTTTGATATGTTCTTATGGTATAACAAACATTTGGAAAAATAAGGAAGAAATCATTAAATTTTGGGAAGATACAAACACTCTGCACTATAACATGAAGCATCATGATGCTATAACATAAAATGAAAATGAAGTTGAGATTGGGGATTGATACCAAAGGGATAAATATTTACATTGAAATAATTTTTCTCGTGATTTAGGATGCCTATGGGACACTTTCAGAGATTGAAAATAAAGACCCATGGTAAAATAATGATTTTGATGATAGAAAATAATAATTCATATTGTGAATATGGTTTAGTACATGAACTAAATTCAGGATGCGAAGGAAAAACCTTTAAAAATAAATTTGAACATGTACCCACAAAATTCATGGAAATACTCTATATATCACACCATAAATCATTTTGGGAATACCCAGATTCAAATGTTTTGATGTATCTCTACATGAGACATTTCCTTGATGAAAAAAATTTGTATTAATTGCAGTTTCGACCTGAGGAAACCCTAGGATGACTTCAACGATTATAAATAAGTTTTATAAACAAAGTAAATTGGACATTTTTATGAGGTGTAGATATTATACCACTGGGAGGTTGCTACTAGGTTTTCAACCCATAAAATATTCACTCTAGTAAGATTTTTATTCTACTTTCTGTTCTTCTACTATAATATAAGGTCTAATTTCATTAGTTTTATTCAAGTTTCTTTTAATCTGTTTCCTTTTCTTTATCTTATATTCATGCTACTATGGCTTTGGGTTTATTCTTAATTGGATATCACCCAATGATGGTTGAATAAATCCATAGGTTAAAGGGATTCTAGTTAAAGGGGGTGCATAACCATATGTCATAGTTTCTATTTAGTTTAAGAATAATTTTATTCTTTAGTATTATGTTGTAATTTAATTAATTATTGTATCTATCATTGGATCACTAACCTAGAATGTCCAATGGTGAATGAACACCAGCATGGTAATGATTATTATTTCATGATCATTGGGTTGGATTATTCCTCCACATTTTTGATAAGGTAAAATCATATCTACTTTTTTCTATCATTTAGTTAAGTATTTTTACAGATTTATTTGATAATGTGCTTGGTAGGTGTTGAATTTTTTATAAATGAGGATTATAAGGTTTAAAAGGATAAAAGTTTACAAAAAGATTGGAATTCACCTATTACATGTCATAAAACCTTATTACATGATCTATATTAGAGTTTCACACATGAACCAAGTCGTGAATCTAGTTCAGATGATTTCATGCAGAGGATCCATTCACGTCATGAGTGGCCAATACACGCCGTGAACCCTTTGAATGAGAAATATTCTTAGAAGATATGACTGGAAATAAGATACACATTATTATTATTAAATACATGAAATGAGATAAGTCAGATATTCAAAACATATATGAGGTATGTGTGAGATACGCTTAGATTCAAAATTCATGGAGAAGTAAATGGATCAAAATTACATGACGTGAACCCCCTTACACATGTAATTTATTTCCATATAAATTAACCAGCTAGGATGTGGATTTGGAGAGCATCCAAAGATGATAAATTCTATGTTTTTCATCCCTTTCCCATTTCCTTCGATTCCGTCTCCTCTAAACTCATATTTCTTAGTCACATTTCATTATATTCTTTTAATAAAAGCATTATGGATTGTGTTTCAACATTTCTTTATCCCCCCTTTTTCTTCACCATATTAATTTATCATCAATATTTGATGAACTTGTGTTGAATTCATTTCTTCTCTCATTTCAAGTAATAATTTAATTAAATTCTTATTTACATTTCATAATCATGGTTTCATGATCGTCTCATATAGTGAATCTATATCGTTGTATATTTTTTGACCATTTAATATTAAATCATTCTTATATTATTGATAATAATGTTTATTTTCCATTTTCTTGCATTCATTCCTACCATGATAGGATAAAACACCCAGGGTAGGGATCAAGTGTAGGGGTATCTGAATTTAATAAATCTTTAATTCTAAATTTGGGAACCTTAAGGATTTGTAATTCGGATAAATTATCTTTATCTATCCAATTCATTTGAACATCCCTAACCATGGGAAATTAAGGTGAAGGACCCTATACTAGTTAGAGTAGAATAGGTTATGACCAATAGCCTAAAATATTTTCTACCTTAGAATCCAAGAATAATGCTTCTATGTTGTCACTATTTCCCAATCAAGAAATAGTTACCTATTAGGAAGAACTACGTGATTTGACCAAAATCAACTACCAACCTCCACTTACTTCACAGCCTAAACCATTGGATTCTACCAAGTTATAATTAATATTACCCTTTTAAAAGATACTCTAAATTGATCCCAATCCCTCTATCATTCTTGAATCAATCCATCAACTCTATAGATTTATCATTCCAAAAATGAACCATTTATAAAGGAATCAAACATAAAAAGGTTCTAAGCCATAGGTTGTCAGTGCCAACTTACGTTCCCTAGGGAATTAACTCCGGACATTCTCTATATTACACCCTTATAGAAAGTGAAGTTTGGGAAACAAATACAATTATAATCTAACCAAAGCCTATGTGGATTTCAATGATGTGTGAAAGAAAATCAAATTTTGGTGATGTTGTTGTGGAATGTATATCTTTTCAACACATAGTGAAACCATCAGTTAAGACTTGAGATTACCTTTCCTTGGACCCCTTTTCTTTGTTTCTCTTTTTCAAACACACCACTGCGTCTCTACTCTAGTATCATAATGCATGTAATTTGGACCTTTGACTCATTCAAGGATCTTTGAGACAAAATAAGAATTATTCTTCGATCATGAGATTGAATATTACCACTTTGCATGATGCCGGTCAACCATAAATAATCTGGATACTCAAGCAGGACCCAACCTACCGAACCCTTCGAACATTCAACAATTAATTCCTAGAGAGCACCTGATGCACAAGTGAGAACCATCATGGATTATGTATTTCCATCAATCCTTTGTGATACACCATGAATAGTGTGTCCTTCTATACATGAAAATACTTTTGAAATCAAGCTTGGACTCATTCAAATGATCTAGAACATGGAAAAATTTAGCAGACTATAAGGTGAATACCTACATGAGAACATATCCAACTTCATGGAAGATTTTGATACCTTTGAAAACTACAGAGAATCATTAGGCACTACCTAACATCATGTCTTCCCATTCTCTATGTGATATATAGACATGTATGGGATTAATAATCAAGATTCTAAGTCAATCACAACATGGGATGATCTATCCAAGATGTTCCTAGATAAATATTTCTCACCAATCCAAACATGGAAGCATCAGAATGACATTCAGAACTTCTCTCAGACTGATGGAGGGTACACATGTGAAGCATGGGATAGATTTAAGGAATTGATGATGAATTTCCTACACCATGGACTAGACACATGAATTTAGATCCATACAATTTACCAAGGCCTCCAACCAACCACCCAAATAATCATCGATGTTGCCACGGATGGAGGACTGGTGTTTAAGACACCTAAAGCCGAAAGAGCTATCATAGATGAAGTCTCACATAATGAAAAACTGTGGAAAAGTTATCATGGGACACCATATCATATAATTATCCAATTTGATGAAAAATACAATAATATAAGTGAAAGTCAAAGAGCTCACAAAGAAGTCAGAATCATTCCAGCTTCACGTTACACCACCCCCTCCTACTCTTGTAATGGAAATACAGTCATCTGTAATGTGTGATGGACCACACATATTACAAGAATTAAAGGATGGAGTTTGGGAACCACAAGCTCAAGATTGTAACTACATCAATTAAAATAAGAAAAATCGTCCATTTCAACAGCAGCAACAATATTTTCAACAGAGATCGGCTCATCAGAAACCTAAAAAAACAAGGATTTTATCAACAATAAAGTGGTCATGTACTGTTTCATAATCAATAACCACCAAGTTATCCTCAAATGAACCATATGCCAAGAACTTAACAAAAAATTTAATAACAACATTTCCCTCAAAGATCATAATAGTAATTTCAACTAGCACCACTAAGGCCTTAATAGAAACCTCCCCCTCTCCAAAGTAACATATAAAACCTCCTAGATAATTTTTTTAAAAAAGTAGACCAATGAATGAAAACTCAAGAGACAGAGATACAGAACCAATGATCTACCTTACACAATATCGATGATAAAATGGGTTAGATCTCAAAGACTTGGTCTGACAGATTTCCAAGTAACCAACCTGCTAATATAGATACATACCCAAGGGAAGCAGCTAAAGTTGTAGTACTGAGAAGTGGAAAGATTTTTAAATTTCAACAACCAGGTGGAAGTGATTAAATAAAACCTTAGGAACCTAAGAATAAACCACAAATAGAAGAAGAAAAAATTGATGGGACCATTCCAGTAACACCTCAGGAGGTATCACCTGTTGTAGACACCATAACACCCGATCAACAAGAACAACCATTTTATATTTCCCCACAACCACACAAGCCACCTATTCCTTTTCATGAAATATCAATACAAGTAAGATATTAGGCACAGTACATGACTTTCATGGAAATTTTCAAACAACTACATTTCAACAAACCCTTTTAGAATCCATTGTTCAAATGTAAAAGTATGCCAAATTCCTTAAGGATCAGCTATCCAAAAAAATAAAAACGTAAGATCTTCACATCATATCACTAAATGAATAATTCTATACTATTGTTAAACATTAAATCCCACCCAAGCTAAGATACCCCGAATGTTTTTCAATTCCATGTGCTATTAGAGAGTGAAAATTTAGAAGAGCTCTGTGTGATATTGGAGAAAGCGTCAAATTAATTCCAATTATCATATTTCACAAACTGGTAATTCAAGAGAAAAAAATAAATTTGAGTAGAAATAAAACTTGTGGACCAATCATTGAAGCACATAATAGGAATTATTGAGGATGTGTTAGTTAAATTCAAAAAATTCATCTTTCAAGAAGACTTACTAATCATGGATAAGGAATAATAAGGTGACATCCCTATTATTCTCGAAAGACCATTATTAGCCATAAGAAAGGCCCTAATTTATGTTAATCAATGCCATTTAATATTTTGTGTTTGAGAAGAATATGTTTTCTTTAACCGTGTAAAAGCATCTAAAAATCAGATGATTCCATTGACTGTAACACCATCTCTTTAGCCAAATAAGAAAATGAGTTCATGTCCATAGAAGAAGATAGTGTCAAGTCACTCTCAGATGTGGAATATGAGTATGATTTTGAAGAAGTTGTCTTCAATAAACCTCTCATAAGGGATACATTCTTGCCCTTCACCCCCTTAGTTATTCAACCACCAACACTAGAGTTGAAGCCTTTACCCAGTACCCTTATGTATTCAAATGTAAGTGCTTTAACATCGCTTCCAGTAATCATAAAATCTGAACTATCTTAGTTATAATAAGAAAAATTGGGTGATTTTTTGAAGAGACACAAGAAGTATATTTCTTGTGAAGTGGAAAACATCCAAATAATCATTCCTACTATATGCACTCACAAGATTCTACGTGAGGAAGTTGCAAAACCAAAATTACAACCTCAAAGCTAGATCACACCACCAATGAAATATGTTGTTAAAAAAGAATTACTAAAACTTCTAGATTATGGAATATTTTTTTCCATATCCAATAGTGAATGGGTGGGCCCCCTACAAGTAGTTCCCAAGAACGGTGGACTTATAGTGTAAAAGACTGATGAAAATTAATTGATCTCAATGTAGATCATCAGTGGATTGAGGTTTTGTGTGGATTACAAAAGTTTGAATGAATTAACTAGAAAAGATCATTTTCATTTAAACTTCATGGATCAAATGTTATAAAGACTTGAAGGACATGAATTCTACTATTTCCAAGGTGGATATTCAGGATACAATCAGATTGTAGTTGACCCAGCTAATTACTTGAAGACCACATTCACCTATCCATTTGGAACCTTTTCCTACAGGCACATGTAATTCAGAAATTGTAATTATCCAAAAACATTTCAAAGATGAATGAAACATATTTTACATGATATGGAAGAGTAATTCATAGAAATATTTATGGATGATTTCTCAATTTATGAAAGATATTTTGAAGTCCGCCTAAGCAACCTAGAGTTGGTCCTACAACACTGTGAAGAAAAAATCATAGTCCTGAATTGGGAAAAGATTCATTTTATGGTTTAAGGAGGAATATTCCTTAGGCATAAAATTTCCATATAAGGAATATAAGTCGATCCATTCAAAATAAAGGTCATCAAGTATTTACTCGAAACTTTTATAGTTAAGGGAAAGATAAGATTTCTGGGACATGATAGATTCAATAGGAGATTTGTAAAAGAATATTAAAAAATTTCCTACCAAATGATACACATATTTTCATAGTAATTTAATTTTTATTTTACTAAGAAATTTTGGAAATCATTTAAAACTTTAAAGAAGAGCCTGATAGCAGCCTCTATAATCATTTTAGCGAATTGGGAGAGGGAATTGGAATTAATGTGTGATGCCAGTGAATTTTTTTCTGGTGATCTTTTAGGTCACTAAGTTGGTCACATCTTCTATCCTATCTACTAAACCATCCATAAACTGAATGAATCACAAGTAAACTACAAAACTATATGGAATTAACTCTTAGTTTTTGTGTACACCTATGAAAAATTTCGTTCCTATTTGGTCTTATCCTAGGTGATTGTGCATACCAATCCCATGGCCCTATGGTATCTAATGAACAAGAAGGATTACAATATAAGGCTGATAAGGTGGATTCTACTACTGTAATAATTTTATATTGTGATAAAATGCACCAAATGCATGAAAAATATTATCGTTGATCATTTATCCAGACTTACTCTTTCCACTAATCAAGGATGATGATGATACTAACATTGAAGTCGATTTCCCTGATGGAACCCTTTTCAGAATTAAAGTGATGTAATGGTCATCCAATATTTCCAATTATCATTACACTGTATCCTTGCACCAAGACCACTCATATCAACAAAAGAAAAGATTTTTAGTTGAATCAAGCCATTACTACTGGGTTTAAACCATTCTTGTTCAAGAATTGAGCTGATAGATTATCACGACATTGCATCCCTATGAATGAAATCAGAAATGTGATAGAAATGTGTAATACTTCGCCAAACAGAGGAAATCATGGACCTAAGTGGACTATAGAAAAAATTATGCAAAGTAGACACTTCTGGCCCCTGATGCACTAAGACACAAGGTAATTCTGTCAAAGCATTGATAGGTGACAACAAACTAAGAACATTGATAAAAGTAATGAAATGCCTCAAAACCCAATTATGGAAGTCAGGATCTTCAATGTATGGGAATATACTTCAAGAGAATAGTTACAACATCAAATGGAAATTCCTACATTCTGGTTGGCATTGACTGTGTCTCAAAATGGGTAGAAGTTGAAGCAACATTACATGAAACTAAAAAAGTGGTCATGAACTCTCTAAAAATTAATATGTTTACAAGATTTGGATATAGAATATTACTCATTAGTGATCTAGAAAAACATTTTACCAACCAAGATGTGAAATTATTTCCTGAAAAGTATGGAATCAAAAATAATTCAAGAACTCCCTACCGTCCACAAATAAGTGGGCAAGTGGAATTGTCAAATATAGAGATCAAGAAAACATTGGAAAATATGATTAAAAGAAGATATATATATATTGGAGTATAAAACTATATGATGCACTATGGGAGTACCACACTGTATACAAAGCACCTATAGGGACAACACCGTTCAGACTAGTTAATGAGAAATGGTGTCATCTCCCAATTGAACTGGATCATTGCTCATATTGGGAAATGAAGAAGCTAAATTTGGATTCTAAGAAAGAGAGAGATGATCAGATTCTATAGTTGATTGAATTAAAATAAATTAGGAAGGATGCCTATGGAAATTCCAGGATCTACAAAGAAGGAACAATGAAATGGCATGATCAATGCATTCCAAGGCGTATCTTTGTTCCAGAGAAAAAGGTCATCTTATTCAACTCCCGACTGAAATTATTACCTAGTGATATAAAATATCAATGGAATTTCCCCTTTTAAGTCCTTTATTTTTTCCTTATGGGACCACTAATATTTAGAGATAGGGTTTACCACTATTCAAGGTGAATTGTCAAATATTGAAAATCATTCAAGAACCATTCCGTGAAGGTTCTGTAATTAACCTCAAGTTAAATTGAACTATAATACACTAAATTTTTGATACATAACCATTTATTTATGATTTTCATGAATAAAAGTTTAAGGGTGAAGATTGGGAGAGTTTGGAGAATGTTTGTAGTGTTTTGGGGCTGAAGGGTAGGTGTATGGGATGTGCACGATTTGTCTAAATAGTGCGAAATCCTAGGAGAAACTGTAAAGAGTTTTAGATGTTGGATAATAGCTTCATCACATTTCTCAAACTATTATGGAGTCCGTTTGAGGAAGTTGTGTGAGGCTCTTCCTAGGTAATATCTAACACATGGTTTTTCTAACCGTGTGACTAAAGCGTGCGCGGGGTTTAAGTGATATCCTTAAAAAGTGGATGTCACAAATTTTGGAATATTACTGCATAAGTTTTGCTCTGTTGTAGTCCTAAATTGATATTCTTCACTATTGATGTTTTAAGAACCTCACCCAAGTGATTTGGAATCAATCTTAAGCCTTTACATGGCATTTAGAAGCTCGATTCTTGAGGTATGTCATCGTACTTCTTCATTTTTGTCACATTTTCTTAGATATATATCGATCTACATCTCTTATCCTATTAGTTTCAGATATTTACACATGTTATGGGTAGATATAATATTGTGGATTCCAAATATGTTGATATTTTGTCTCTTTGTTGATATGAGAAGAGATCTAAGGTGGTTTTATGTAATTCATACCTAGTTTCGTGAACGTTCTTCATCCATTTTATGGTTTTTCCAAAATCGTCAAGGTACGTGGATTCAATCTTGACTCATGTTAGTATAAATTATTAGAATGATTTCAAATTGTATATCTTGTGTTTATTTGATTGTGAATAAGATTTTTAGAAATTTTTGGAAACCCTCTTTAGTGATGGTTTGGTAAATAATGGAAATCTAGAAAATTGGTGTCCTTGAATAAAGTGATTTGATTCTTTATTTTAAAATGAAGATTTTAGAAGGGTATTTTTCTGGATTTTTTGTAATTGGATTTGATTAAATTGTTTTCAACAAAAGGAATGGTTTTATTGAAATGAAATTGTTGAAAATAATTGGTTTATTTAATGGGTTTCAATTAAAGAACGGTGTTATTCAAATGGTTTTAATTGGTTTATTTGGATGGTTTTGGAATACATGGGTTGTGTGAGTTCATGTTTGATGTGACCATGAATAAAGTATGTGTAACATTGGGGTACAAGGTGCATAACTCGAGATCAGTGGCATGAGTCATTGTGACACAAGGTAATTGGACGAGAGACCACTAACGAGTATGGAACTGTCAAAACGAAGCATGCAAGTGTGGGTGTGTTGTGGACTATTTATTGGTTATATTAAAATGATATTGAGAATTGGGTTTTGAAGCCTTGTTTGGTTATTTTCCAAGAAATTTTACTTTTTTTGATATTGGTTGAAAATATCAATTATTTACTCTTGGTTATAATTGGTTTTGGAATGAACTTATATTTAGCTATAAACATTTTTTGCAGAATGGTTTTATATAGATGTAGCTAACTTTTCATTCCTGGGGGCATGAGTAGGGAATTAATTAGGCAATGTCTACTATGTTTTATACTTATCTTTGCTTTGGAAATTTGGTTATTCTGTAGATGTTATCTTATGGGACATGGTAAAAGGTAAAGTATCACATGTATTTAGCACCACCTCATGATACTTGGGTTTTTTGGTGATGTTGGAGAATAGAGCATATAGAGCATGGAGTCCTATGGTTTTACTAGAGTTTCTTGTAGTTATCTTCCACTATTTACTTTTATAGTTACTTTTCTTCCACTATAGTACACTTTGGAGTTGTTTTAATATAATTGAAGTGGTTGAGTTGTCTTTCATTTATTCATGCATCATATAGTGAGTTGTTTGGTTATGGTTGTTGGGTAAATAGTTTTAGTTCTTAAAGGGTAAATTGTACCCCACTAGTATTTGAAATCGTTCGACATTTATTTATAGCCTTTGTCATCTTGGGGATGTCTCTTAAGACCAAGTAATGATTCATTGTATTCTCAAGACAATGATAATATGTTGGTCATTAAAAATGGTATCAATTTTTTTAATCCAAATGTTGTTTGAGATAAGTGGTATCAGCTTGTTACTTTCCTTATGGAATAAGTAGTCATCAATTTTCTTGGCCTTGGAGTTGAAATTCATTATTTTCTATTACCTAGGTTTTGATCTTAGAAAGGAGTATGATTTTTGGGACTTGAAATGTATATAATAAAAATAGATAACTATAATTTTTATGCTGAACATCAAGTCACCAGGGATTTGGGTACATAAGTGTTTTGGATACACTTATAGGATATGGAAATATCATTATCATGGGTTTATCTAATGAGATGAGCCTGACATGAATTATAGAGGAATTTAATCCCACTAGGATTTAATTTTTCATTTTTATTAATTACTTATGATTTTGTGGAAAGGTAATTTTTTTTTAAAATGATGAAATTTTTTCAAATTAAATATTTTAAAAAAAGAATGGTTAAGGAATTTTGAAAATAGTTTAATTTTCAAAATAAGAAATGGATTTTTCAAAAAAAATTAGTCATGTAAAAGATTGTTTTTTTGGAAAACAATGTCTGATAGTTAGTGTGATATACTTTGAAATTATAATCCTTTATTTTCTAGAGATTGAGACTTACAGATTTAGTTATCTATTTAGAAAATAACAACCAGTAGATGTCATAGAACCCAACCGGACGAAGCTATGGAGAATGTGGTTTCACCTGAACCACAAGTGGACCCAGAGGAGGTTTGGAGTATCGTTTAAGAGTTTAATGCTATAGAAATAGGGCACCAGAGGTATGATCCAAGACATGTGGATCATTCCATCCATTTCATGAAGCAAAACTCACCCATCTTTCAAGTTGATTATGAACCTGAAAAGGTGAATGTGTGTCTGAATAGGATGAATCATATATTTGATTTCATCAACACACCAATAGAGTCTAAAACAAAAATGGAAATATTTATGCTTGAGTATCTTTCTCACCCATGGTGGGATGTAGCGGTGAAGGATAAACTAGATCACAGTCTTAGTTAGGAGGATTTTGAAGAATTTTTTAATAAAAAATTATATCCTCACACATTCAGGATCTAGATAATGAAAACTATTTTGATCTTGAATTAAGAAAAATCTATCTGTCACAGAGTATGTGGCTAAATTCTTGAATTGAGTGTGCTTTTCACTCGAAGTTGTAGCAAGTGCAGCCTTGAAGACATGAATCTATGAATCAGGGCTAAGGTAGAAGAGTCAATCAAAGATTACAATGCTTTTTTAGTAAGTATTATACATAGATGGTGAACATAGTGACGATGGATAAACGTGATATCTCAGGAAATATGGGAGGAGGAAGTATGATGATACCGATTAGAAAGGGGGGGACTCAAATTCCTAGAGCAAGAGGAAGAGTGACACCTATTTCCAAGGAGGTATCCAGAATAAGAATCAAACGGCTGGATTAGTGAACCATACTCCATGATCCAAGAGAAAAGTGGGTTGTTTCTAGTGTGGTTCAGTTGACCTCCTGAAGCAAGAGTGTATGAAAAAACCTAGAGCATGCCAGAACAACAAGAAGATGGGGCATCTTCAGCACTATTTTTCATGTGCTTTGAGGTCTGGTGCTTGATTCACTTCTCAAGAGTCACAAGAATGATATGATTCAATGGGGATAGGGCAACCAAATTAGGCTCATTGGTATGATCTAGGTAGCCATGTTTATTCTAGGAACACCATGATTCCTCAGTAAGGGAAATCTCAAAAATGCTATAAGGAGAAGAGTGGAATAATGAAGTAATTTTATGAAGCTAAGAACGTGATTATGGATAATTAGGTTGGAACATTTATGTTGAGAGGTATGGTTCTATTTAATTTTACCCTTATGAAAGTGATATTTGATATGGGTGCATCACATTACTTTATTGATTCTTGCACTATCGATTCAAAATGTTTAAAACTACAGATGATTCCATTCATGTTAAAACATAAAAATCTTATTGGTAAAATATAATGTTCAGCCTTTATGTGTGGATAGTGTTCTATAACCATTGATGGAGTAGAGATGAAGTGGGAATACTCAGTGTTGGTGATGGATGTCTCTAATATAATCTTGGGTATTAATTGGTTGACAATTTTGAAGGATCACATATACTATTATAGTAGAACTATTAGTTCTACAACTGAGGATGGAATTGACCATCTCTTCAAAGGAAAAAGGGTTGTAAAGACACGTGCAATGAAATTTTTATTAATAGAAGTGGGAACGAATTGTTACCAATTGGTGGAGTTGACTCTGTCATCAATATAATAGATCGAGGATATCAGTTTTCCACTAGATGTGGGTCAATTTCAATATGTGTTTCCCAAGAACATCTCATGGTTACCATATATAAGGTAAGTGAATTTTACGATTGATCTCCTCTTAGGGACCAGTCCTATTTCCTTTCCATATTATGGGATGGTACCTGTATATTTAAGGGAATTGAAAGTGTAGTTGGAAGAGAGGGAAAGAAAATGATTCATTTGGAAGAGCACATCATTGTGGGAATCACCTGTCTTTTTCATAAAGAAATCATCTGGAACACTAAGGCAGTGTGAGGATTATCGTAATCTTAACCAATTTATGATAAATAATTTGTATCCACTTCCAAGTATTAATGATCTATTTGAACAATTTAAGGGACCCAATGGTTCTCTAAAATTGACTTGTAATTAGCATATCACCAATTTCAATTTCAAAAGGAAGATATTCCAAAGACATCTTAGCGAAGCAGATATGACCACTATGAATACTTATTCATGCCTTTAGGTCTTATGAATTCCCCAACAGTCTTCATTGAATTGATGAATTGAATATTTTAAAGACATCTGGATTCATTTTTGTGGTGTTTGTGGATGAAATCTTAGTATATTAAAGGACATGTATTTATCCTGAGAAACACTTGATGATAGTGTTGAAAATCTTTGGTGATCATATTTTTTATGCCAAATTGTCAAAGTGTGATTTTTTGATACAAGAGGAATGCATTCTCATCCATTTAATTTCTAAAAATGGTGTTTCTGTGGATCTAGAGAAGATATAAGTTGTTATCTCATGGAAACCATTGTTAAATGTATTTGAGATATGAATTTTTCTTGGTATTTCTAGTTATTACCAATTATTTTTTGGTGAATTATCATGACTAGACTTGATAATAAAATCTTTGACAAAGAATAATGATCCATTACAATTGAATGTGGAATGCCAGAAGTCTTTCCAATAGCTGGAATTTCATATTACATTAGCACTTATCTAGATTTTTCCAAAATTTGGACAGGGGTATGTGGTGTACTGTGATGATTTGGAATCTTGGTTTGTATGTGTTCTATTAAAATGAGACCATATGGTTGCTTACAGTTAAAGGTAGTTGAGAATGAATGAGAATAATTACACAACATATGATTTTGAGTTAGTTGCGGTCATCCATGCTCTGAAGACCTTACATCACCATCTCTTTGGTGAGAAATTTACTCTGTTCACAGATCATAAGATCTTGAAACCTATTTTATCACAGCGAGATTTGAATCTGAGGAAAATAATATGGATTGAGTATCTCTAAATGTTTGACTTTGACTTGATGTATACACTGGGAAAGGGTAATTTGGTGGCTGATGCATTAAGAAGAAATTCATATGCTCAGTTGTCAAAATAATCTTAAGATGAATGGTAGTTGATCTCATTTCTAGTCGACATGCATGACAAATATGAAGAACTAAGTGATGTTGTGGTTTTCTATTCAGTTTCCATGATTCCTGATTTGGTAAAATTGATTAAAGAAGCACAAACATCTGATGAAGAATTCCCAGTTGGGAGTTCAAAAATCAATGGTTGGGAGACCATTGAGGGATGGAAACTTGGTAGGAGTTTAGTTTTATGGTTTATAGATTGGATGGTTGTGCTTATGGATTGTTAGGAACAACTTCTTCATGATTATCACCATTCCAGATGTGATGTACATCCAAGTATATAGAAGATGTATAAGGCCATGAATTTGTAGTTTTGGTGGATTGGTATAAAACAGAATGTGGATGAGTTCATTTCAAGGTACATAACTTGTTATCAAGTTAAGGAAGAACATCAATGACCATCAAGTATATTGCATTCATGAACTATTCTAGTGTGGAAATGGTAACATATTTCCATGGATTTTATTACAGGTCTCCCAAGAACAGTTCAGAAATGTGATTCCAAATGGGTAATAGTGGATCGGCTCACTAAGACAGCTCATTTCATCCCTATCCCTGAAACTCACATTGTAAAAGATCTATCCAAAATCTATATACAATTATTGGTAAAGTGACATGGTGTACCAATTTCAATAGTATTAGACAAATATATGAGGTTTAGGTCTCATTTATGGAAATCCTTATAGAAATTAATTGGCACTCATTTGATATGAGTATGGAGTATCATCCTCAGATGGATGGGAAATCCGAAAGCATGATACAGACGTTGGAAGACATGTTGTGGGATTGCGTAATAGATTTTAGTGGATCATAGGAAGATCATATAACCTTAGTGGAGTTCTCATATAACACTATCTATCAAGCCTTGATACATATGGATCTTTTTGAAGCATTGTATGGGCACCCTTATTGTTCTCCAATTTGTTAGGTGGAAACAGGTGAAACATCACTAGTTGGAACGATCCTAGTCCAAGAAACAGTGGAGAAGATTAATTTGATTAAGAAACATATAGATACAGTTCAGAGTCATTAGAACCCATATGTGGATCATCATGGAATATCATTATTTTTTGTGGTGAGTGATCATGTCTTCTTGTGGATTTCTCCAAGGCTTGGAAATCCTAATTTTGGGAATAAGGGAGAGTTATCTCCTCAATACATTGGCCCTTTTGAGATACTTTAATGCTTTGTAGAGGTGGAATATCTATTGGTATTAGCACCATAGTTCAGTTTGTTTCATATTGTGTTCCATGTATCTCAGTTGAAAAAGTACTAGCCCGATCCTGAACATGCGATCATATGGGATCATGTTGACCTAGAGCCGGATTCTTCATTGTTACATATCCTGGTATGTATTTTAGATAGGCAGGATAAATTCTTTTATGAAAAAACCATAGTTCTAGTGCAGGTTTTTTGGAAACTTGGCCAAATTCAGGAAGAACTTGGGAACATGAGAAGGAAATGAAAGAGAAATGGCCAGAACTCTTTCAGGGAAAGGATGGTTTTTACATTTCAAGGATGGATAGAAAAATTGTGTGGACAATTTAGTACCCCCCCCAGTTTCTGGTACGTAACCCTTTATTTATGATTTTCATGAATGTAAATTTTATGGGTGAAGTTTGTGAGTGTTTGGAGAACTTTTGGAGTGTTTTGGAGCTAAAGGGAAGGTGCACAAGATGCAAACAGTTTTTCTAAACCGTGCAGAATCCAAGGATAAACCATGGAGAGTATCAAATGTTGGAAAGTACCTTTGGCATAGTGGGTTCATGGTTAAGGAGTTTGTTCGAGGGTCTTCCTAGGCAGTAGCTAACTCATGGTTATCTTACTGTTTGTCTAACCGTGCGACTAAACTGTGCGCTGGGCTTAAGTGAGATTCTAAAAAAGTAGATCTCATACATTTTTTAATCTAACTCCCTCATTTTTGCTCATTTGTGGCCCCAACTCTGTATTCTTCACTATTTATGTTTTTATAACCTCTCTTATGTGAATCATAATCAATCAAATCCTTTTCTTGGTATTTAGAAGCTCAATTCTCGAGGTATGTCATCGTTCTTCTTCGTTCTTGCCACGTTTTCTTGGATGAAATTAGATCTACATGTCATATCCTATAGTTTTCTTATATATATACCCATTATGGATATATGAAATATTTTCGACTACAAATATGTTGATATTTTTTCTTTTTGTTGATAGGATAAGAGATCTAAGGTGGTTTCATGGAATTCTTACCTGGTTTTGTGAGTGTTCTTCGTTCGTTTTTTATTTTTTCCAAAACTATCAAGGTAGGTGGATTCACTCTCAACTCCTCTAATTAGAACTTATTAAAATGATTTCAAATTGAATATCTTGTATGGATTATATTGTTAATTGGTTGTTTAAGAATTTTTGGAAACCCTTTTTAATTATAATTTGGTAAATTGTGGAAAATTGGAAAATTGGCGTCCTTTAATAAAGTGCTTTAATTCTTGATTTTTAAATGAAGAGTTTAAATGGGTATTTTCTGTAATTTTTTTAATTGGATTTAATTATTTTTTTCTTTAAAATGAATGGATTTATTTAAATGGAATGGTTGTTTGGAATTGTTTTGTTTAATGGTTTTCAATAAAATAATGGTTTTATTGAAATGGTTTGAATTGGTTTATAGGAATGGTTTTGGAATACATGGGATTTGCGAGTTCATGTTTAATGTTCCCATAAATAAGGGACATATACCATTGGGGCACAAGGTTCATTACCCTATAATGAGGGAATGTATTAGTGGGACACAAGGTTATTTGACGAGAGACCACTCATGAGTATGGAGATGTCGAAATGAAGCACTCATGTGTGCATGTGTTGTGACCCAAGGTATGGTTATGCAAAAATGATATTGAGAAATGGTTTTTGAAGACTTCTCGGGTTATTTTTCAAGAAGTGTGACTGGATGGAAAATTGGTTGAAAATCGACCTTGTTTACTCTTGGTTATAATGGTTTTTGGAACCAATTTATATTTAGTTATAAACTATTTTTTAGAAATTTTTATATAAATGGTTATATATAAATGTTTCTAACTTTTCTATCCTAGTGGCATGAGTAGGAAAGACATTGGGGAAATACTTTTGAGTTTAATACTCACCCCTGCTTTGGAACTTTGGTTATTTTGCAGATTCAATCTTCTGGGAAATTAGAAATGGTAAAGTGTCACATGTATATAGTACCACCTCATGATACTTGGGCTATTTGATGATGTTGGAGCATACAGATTGTGGAGCATGGAGTGTTCTGGTTGTCTTTGAGTTTTTGTTATCTTCTGCTATTTACTTTGACAGTTACTTGTATTCAACTGTAGTACACTATTGTGGGGTTTTGATATAAATGAAGTGGTTGAGTTATCTTTCCTTTATTCAGGAATCATATAGTGAGTTGTTTGGTTATGGTTGTTGGGTTAATGATTTTAGTTCTTAAAGGGTTAATCAAATCCCACATTCATTTTAAATCCATCGGTATTTATTACCAGCCTATTGCATCTTAGGGATGTTTCTTAATTCCAAGTAATGATTCATTGTATTCTCAATCCAATGAGAATAAGTGGGTCATTACATGAGCCTTAATAGATTCAAGCTCTCAATGTTAAATGAAGTGTTGACTGAGAGGAAACTCAGGGTAGGTCATCTTAGCCTAGATAAGATTAGGATATCATTAGGAAGGTTTTGAATAATCTAAGAGCTGAAGGATAGGGTTTGAACATGTTTTGAGCTAAAAATGTCAATTATGCATCGTGAAACCCAACTACATGATGTGTACCTTTCCTATAAAAAATACTATAAAATGAAACATTAAATTATGTTAAACATTGTTAAACATTTTGTAACAACCCAGATCAGTTTTTCAAAAATAATTCATGATCCCTAGGTTCATGACTCACTACCTGAACCCCCCTGAACACTCAAATCCCCTGTCTTCATCTATCCCATATATAAAACCATGAGCCCCTCCCTTACCCTCATTCTCCCTCCCTCTTGGTTGCACCCTCCGCCTCTCTCGTCCGCATGCACCCGTACCCACCTTCTATGACCAAAAACCACAAACCCAAAGCTCCTCGACCTCATACATCCTAAACCGAACCCCAACCTCTCTTTGTTTCACACTGATAGCCTCCTTCAGAAATAGAGAGAACCAAGAAATTATGACTAGAACCTTTAGAGTCGTCATCGAACTATGATGAGCAGCCACCAACCAAGTGACCGTGCGACACTACACCTTCTTCCCATCCTACAACAGCTCTTGCTACTCTAGATTCTCAAGACGACTCCTCATCCATCTCTAAGGATTCATCTAGTGATGATAACCTCCATATGCACCCTATCCTGTGCTTCTCCAACTCTCATGATCGTTTAATCCTCTCCAGGATGCAAGCTAATCCTATGCATACAAACAGGACCTTAGACATTCCTATTCTTTCCCACCTGAACATTAGTGATTCCATCCTCTACTAACTATAAAAACTACATTTGGACTGCATTCTTTTAGGTATGTGAGGAGATGTTAAGGGATCTATTTCTTGAGTTCATGTCATCTTTTGAGGTGGCCATAGACAACCATCGATTCCATCTGGGTGGCCGAACCCATGAGCTCCCTTTCACTGAGTTTGTTATTTTCCTAGGAATTTATACAGATGAGTTTGTCACATTATAGGTCTTTCCAACACTTCAATTGGAGCCACTACGATCTAATTTGTAGTGTCTTTGGTAGATGATTGCATGAGACCCTCAAATACCCCATGACCCATGGATCACCATGTCTACCCAGTTGAGAAGAACATATTTTCAAATACTTCACATGTATTTGACATACGCATTGTTTTCTATGGATGAGTCACATGGTATCATGATCCAGATAGATGTAATCATCTTGGAAGTATTCATGGGAGGCACATCCAATAACATGGTTGCACAGTTCACCCACTACTAGAAGGCTCATGCACAGTAGACATGAGGTAATTTTATGGGAGGATAATTCATTACCCACCTAGCTAGAAAACTTAGTGTTTTTGATGTATAACTTCTTCTTACCTCCGTGAGACCCATTGAGATTATTTATTTTGTGATTTTTCACAATATGAAACTATTGGTGATGGAGGATGATATCTATCGTTGGTCACTGAGCGTGCACAAAACATCCCCAATAACAGAACCTAAAACTAATCCACCCACCACTTCCACAGCAGCATGTTACCACCATATCCCTATCCCTACACCTATATAATCTCTAGATACACCATCCACTCACCCCACCCTATCATATCTTTGGATTATACAACTTTTCATCATGGAGAATCTGTGCCACATCTCTACTCATTTCCATCTTCCCTTCACAAATATTTTCGATTTCACCACCCCTCTCCCACCCCTTTATTAATCAAACCCTCATCCACCACCATTACCTACTAGATCCTCCTCTTACATAGTTCTCACATCACCCATAGCACACCCTGACCTACCCCCATTAATTACTGAACCTGCTTCCCAACAATAGTACATAGATAATCGGCCCAACATGGCAAGGGTCTGACCACTTCTACATCCACAGAGGTTCCCTTCGTTGATCCAGATTCTAGACCCATAACACCAATTTATATCAACACCTCTCTTCCATCTACTTAAGACCATCTATCCAGCTCCACGACTCCACCCTCTGTCACTGATCCACCTGATCCTACTGCAACTAGGACCACTGATCTCGCTGAACAACCAACATCACCACCAAATCGAAGGTTGAAGATGGAGCAGATATATGGTTCTAATGACTAACCTTAGTCAGACATTTCTCTAATTTTTTATGTAATTTAATACCATGAATGGATGCTTTCATATTTTCTTATGTATATGCCCACAAATGTTATTGCTCCACTCATTTATTTATATGGGAATTAATTTTTACATCACATTTACTTGGATTGATTTTCATATCTTTAAAAATTTTAAATATCCATGTCTAGATCCTCCATATCATATGTGGTTATAGATAAACCAGCACCACCATCATCTCTAGTGTAATGAGTAACTCAGTCTATGACCGAAAAAGAACATCAACTTTAGGAACTCTCATTGGAGATCCATGAACTGCAACAACCACCTCGAGCTATGATATCATTCTTCCAAATCTGATTCATGATCATACTAATCCAGAAGTCATCGATCCTATAAAGTTACCCCATGATATGAAGAACACTACCCCCAATAGCTGTAGATTCTAGATGAGAAATTGAGTTGATGGAACACACTGCCAGATATTTTGATCCATCCATCTGGATGGTGATGTTGATGTTCGTGCTTTATGGGAGGCCACCCATAGTTCATTTATTTTATAGATTGAATAATCATGATAGTATTATTTTTCTGTTCATTTTGAGTCTATTTGAAATCTTTATTGTAAAAATTTACCACATTTAAATAAAATCGATTCCCATGATCATCATACAATGCACCTACCTATTATTATACTTATAAATGTTTTTAACATGTAGACCAACGTGTCATCTAGTGAAGGAATTTTATTCTAACCCTTTTTATAGGTGACCAAGATTAAACATAAAGACATCCAAATTTCCTCATGACATGAAAATTCCTACAAGGATCTATCGATTCCCTCATTTTTAAAATTTTCATCTACCATATAATTTTTTAAAGAGCTTTATTTTCAATAACACTCCCACAAGAATTCCATGGCATATTGGACATTATCTCCTTCTAAATGGGGATATGTTTTTTTTGTGATTTTCATGTTTGATACATCAGAATTATTACCTGTTCTTATCTATATAGGAGACATTTTTCAAAATTGGAAGCATGATTTATACCAGAAAAAACATCATTCCCATTTAAATAAAAGAAAAAGTTGTGTTGGGAATTGTTAGAATCCATGTTTTGTCTCTGTTTAGATTTTTAGAAAGATTTCTAATCATATAGATTTATTTAAAATTTAATATTTTTGATATTATGGTTAATTTGATTAGAACTTAGTCTTATACCCATTTTAATTTCTACTTTATTATGTTATTCTCATTACCCAAGAGGATTCTAAGCCCAAAATTTCATATTCTTTTCTGAGCATATTTCTTGATTGATACATGGGACATGTAAACCTATCATAAATTGCATTTGGGGTCTTATTGAGGTTATGAATAAACAAGTACAATTTTAAAATGATTGAGGAAATAGTTTTTAGCCAATTTTTTCTAAGAACTACCTTTCATATTTCCTTCATGAAGCCTATAGTTTCCATTAGTGACCTTTTTAGTATGAATCTATTCTAAGACTATTATCCCTTCCTACCCTGATCTTTAGTCAATGCATGAATTTACTATTGAACAAGTATGTGGGAGTCTTTCAGATATCATGGTATGATTATACTATAGAGATTTATGGTGTTACTCGTCATACTATTTGGTTGTGATCCATTTATAATTTTTACCATCTAATTTTTATTCTTTTCCATTGTAAAATACAAAAATAAAATAAAAAACACACATGGTTTGTGGATTAGGAAGGTCAAAAATAACCATTTATAGACCAATAAACCCCTTGAAGGATCATATTTGGTTATGGTATGGATGTGAGATCTAGCATAAACATGAATTCCAAAAAATAAAAATACCAGAGAAAAAGTTAAGGAATAAGATAACCTTTTTTCCCTTACTTGACATATACATGGATCCAACCTAAGATTCTTGGAGTGTAGACTTGATTAACATGGGGTATTCATTTTATTTCACTTGTCATGATATTTATGCATTATACTTAAAATCCAACCCAACCTTTTTATCTTGATTTTCACTATTTAACCATCTACCTTCTGCCTTATATTCATTATAACCCAATTGCTGAAGCCATCATGATCAATTTTGTACATTCCTTAACAATGTGGAGATGATAGAACCAATACAAGACTGTGGTGAGGATAATGTACTCAGGGTATGAGCATAACACCAATTTCATTTTACCCTGAGTGATGAGAGAAAACACATTGTGAGGTAAATAAAAAATGGTTATAGAATTAAAGGAATAGTTAAGATATTATAATGAAAAGATTATAAATTTATTAAATATCTAAGACATCAGGAATGAATAATTTTTATATAGGGATCATTCTAGAGACTAACCTTTTCTTCATACACTTAGTTTCACTTTCCTAGACATAATGACTATTTCCTCTTTAAAAAATTTATTGTCTTTTTTATATCACTTTTGAGACCATTTTTCTTGAGGATAAGAAATTGTTCATGTGTGGGTAAATTTGATAAACTAAAATCATATCTACTTTTTTTCAATCATTTAGTTATGTATTTTTAATGATTTATTCGATAATGAGATTAGTATGTGCTGAAATGTTCCAAAATGAGGCTTCCAAGGTTTCAAAGGGGAAAAATTCAGAAAAATAGTACAATTAGACTATTAAAAATCATCAAGCCTCATTACATGATGTGTAGTATGGTTTCATAACATGAACGAAGTAATGAAGCAAGTCGTTACTCCAGTCGTGAATATTTCAATCAGAGGATCCATTACATGTCGTGAGTGGCCAATACAAATCATGAACCCTTTGAAGGAGAAATACAATTCAAAGATATGGTTGAAAAGAGGATAAATGTTTTGCTTCTCATATATATGATTTGAGATTAGTCTAATCTTCCAATCTTGGATAAGATACGCATGAGATACATTTAGAATTAAAATTCATAGAGAAGCACAAAGATCGACATTACATGATGTGTAATTTTTCTCATATAAATAAACTAGTCATGTAGTGTATTCAGAGAGCTTCCATAATAACGAAATTATTTGTTTTTCATTCCTTTCTAATTCCCATCAATTACATCAAATCTAAAATCAAATTTAGTAGTATCTTTTCATTATTTTATTTTAATAAAATCAGCATGGATTGTGTTTCAACTTCACCTTTACCCCCTTTTTGCATTGCTACCTTCATTCATCATCAATCATCAATGAATTCATATTGTGTTCATATCCACTCTGTTTCTTCTGGAAATGGGTATGACCTTTTTTGTTTAAGGTTCAAACATTCGAATCGATTTCTAACGGGTTTATTTGTAGAACTGGAAACATCCAATGATTCTATATCCATTTGGACCTACCTTTCAAAGGTAGGTCTCATTAGTTGTGGACCGATGAGGCTTAATAATTTTCATTGGTCGAGAGGATGGGAGGTTAGGCTCATCGCACCTTTTTTGGGGGGAATTATTGCCTACTCTGGGACTCTCTTATAGATTTAAGTTATGTTCACGAATCCTTATTAAGTCACCAAGCATAAAAATGAGTTTTCCTTTAGATTTGGAAATCGATAATTGATTTGTATGGGATTTAAGTAATCTTATATATGTATTTGATGTTCTTTATTGATAGAGAATCATCCATATGTATTGGAGATTCTTAGTCAATGGTATCCTTCAATATATTATATAGAAAACTCTTGGTCAGTACGATAACCATACTGGTTTTAAAGTCACTCAGTGGGGCACTTAAAGTTTATTGTCATTCAGAAAGACCGGGATTATTTCAGAGTTGGTATTATACCCAAAGATGGTCTACCTATGTATCCTTGTTAAAAAGGAATCAGAACCCATGTAGTTCGATAAAAAGGATATAGTTTAACATCATATGGGATGGAAACTAACCAATGAAAGATGGTCTTGAACCTTATAAAGGATTCCTACGTACTCTACTTTTAAGGCACAGGTCAAAGTCCACGTAGTTCAGGCAATGAAATATGGGGTTTATACATAGTTAATTCCCCAAAAAGATATTTCGTGAATAATTTTACACTCTAAGCCCATGTGAGTCATGCTCGGTGTGAGAAACAAGAGGTATCAATAAACTTGACAATGGTGACACAACATATGCAGTCATGAGAAATGATGTGGGGATTACGTATCAATGACATCCCAAGTAAATGAAGACCATGACATAGGAATGAAGCCCAAGATCATGGTCCAAAAATGTATTTTTACATTATGAAGATTTGGAATTTTAACATGTGATTTACTCCAGAAAAGGAATCCCAAATTAAGAGGGACCTATGATTGGGTTTTATTCCTGAGAAGGAAGCCCAAATCAAAAAGAAATTAATATTGGGGCTTACTTCTGAGGAGGATGCCCAATGATAAAGAACATTATGACTGGGTCTTACTCATGAGAAATAGGGCTAGTGATAAAAAAAATTAACTTGGGGATTAGTCCTGAGAAGGAGGCCCAGGATAAAGGGACATGAGACTTGGGGCTTACTCCAGAGAAGGAGGCCCAAACCAAGAGATCTTCTTATCTCAAAGGATGGGGTTATAGAAGAAACCCCTAACCTTGGTGACATAAATATTGTAAATCACGAGGTTTTGGGATAGGTTCTCACAGAATTCCATTTAGATAAGGAAACCCACAAAGGAACCATTCCATAAATGGATTTGAATATGGTTTTGAAGGCTATATCTTGAAGAGGAGAGGTGGATTTGAGGAAAGGAGGTGACTAGGAAGGAGGTGCGCAAGTATTGTTCTAGCGCAGAAGTCCTGGTCGTGCAAGTATACTCGCGTGACATGAGTCACCTTGGGTGATTACTAATCTATAGGGTAATACTTGGGTGACTTTGAACACAATCCCATAGTATCATCCTTAGAGACTTTCAGAAGGGTGGAGTGCAAGTTCCCTTGAGAGGGAAAGGCGGCGCACAAGTGTCTTCATTTAACTTAAGGGATGGACACTTAAGCGCGTAAGTATTGGTGCTTTCTAACACTTAGGGCTTATTATTCCTCTTTAGAGCTTCCCTTCTAGGTAAATAATTACCTTAGAAGTGTTCGGGAGACGTCCGACAAATACTTGGGCGACCAGAGCTTGAATCTGAGTTTTGGAAAATTCATACATCAAATGGGGGGGCACAGGGGCTATTTATAGGCCACTGTGCACCTTGGGAGAAAAAATTAATAGGGATCACAGGTGACTTGCGTGACCCATATGTGGCGCACAAGTGACTTGGGCGGTGAGAAGAAAACTTGCGCAACTCCTTCTTAATGGGTTCCTTGTTCACGCCTTTGTCAATTTCTTATGTTCTTTAAAGGATGACTCTCTTCATGCTTAAGGTATTACCCTTTTCCTTTAGTTGGACTCTGTGATGGAAAGGAGCGTCAAAAAATTCCCCCCTCAGAGTTGGACATGAAAAAAGGAAAGAGGATTTGACTCTGAGGAAAACGAGAAACAAGGGTTTAGTGGTGCGCAAGTTTTAGGCACGTAGGTTCAGGCACGTAGGATTGTGGGATCGTCTATATATATGGGTGTCACTGTACACAAACCATCCAAGCTTCAATTCTTTTGAGATCTCCTCGCACAAATGTGTTTCTTTTCTCGGTCGACCGCTCTTCTTTGTGTCGCGCTTCTCCAGTAAGGATTTTTACTTGCGCGGAAATACTTGTGCGGAAATACCTGCGTGCCAACACTTGTGTGACAAAACTTTCATGACAACACTTCTGAAAGCCTATAGGGATGATACTAAGGGCTTCAGTTCAAAGTCGACCAAGTATTACTCTATGGATTCTTCATCGCCAAAGAGGACTCATATCGTGCAAGTATACTTCCGTGACCAGGACTTGCACGCCAGAACAATACTTGCATGCCTCCTTCCTAGTCACCTCCGTTCCCCATATATACCTCTCCTCTTCAAGATATATCCTTCAAAACCCTCTTTAAATCCATTTATGTCATGGTTCCTTTGTTGGTTTCTTTATCTGAAAGGAATTCTGTGAGAACCTCTCCCAAAACCTCATGATTTACAAGAATTATGTCACCACTGTTAGGGGTTTCTTATATAACCTCATCCTTTGCAATAAGAATATCTCTTGGTTTGGGCCTCCTTCTCAGGATTAATCCCCCAGTCTCAAGTCCCTTTAACCTGGGCCTCCTTCTCAAGTGTAAGCCCCAAGTTAATTTCCTTTCACAATGGGCCTCCTTCTCAGGAGTAATCCCCAGTCATAATTTCTTTAAAATTGGGAATCCTCCTTAGGAGTAAGCCCTGATCTTAATTTCATTCTGATTTGTGATTCCTTATTAGGAATAAAACCCAGTCATAAGTTTCTCTTAATTTGGGATTTCTTTTCAGGAGTAAGTCTCGGGTTAAAATTCCAAATCTCTATAAAGTACAAATACCTTTATGGACCCTGCTCTTGGGCTTATTTCCTAACTCATGGGATTCATTTACTTGGGTTTTCATATATACGTAAGCCCCACATCATTTCTTATGACTGTATATTTTGTGGCACCATTGTCAAGTTTACTGATACCTCTTGTTTCTCACACTGAGAATGACTCATGTGGGCTTAGAGTGTAAAAGTAATCACGACATCTCTTTTTGGGCCATAAACTATGCATAAACTCCATATTTCTTTTCCCGAACTACGTGGACTTTGATCTCTTCCTTAAAAGTAGAGTACGTATCAACCCTTTATATGGTTCAATCCCATCTTTCATTGATTATTTTCCATCCCATATGATGTTAAACTATATCCTTTTTATCGAACTACGTGGGTTCAGATTCCTTTTTAACAAGGATACGTTGGTAGCCCATCTGCGGGTATGATCCCAACTCTGAAATAATCATTGTCTTTTTAAACAACAATAAACTTCAAGTGCCCCACTAAGTGGATTTAAAACTAGTATGGTCATCATAGTGACCAAGATATTTCTATATAACATATTAAAGGATACCATTGACTAAGAATTTCCAATACATATGGATGATTCTCTATCGATGAAGAACCTCAAATACATAAATAAGATTCTCAAAATACTATACATATCAATCATCTATTTCCAAATCTAAAGGAAAAATAATTTTTATGCTTGGTGAATTAATAAGGATTCGTGAACATAACTTAAATCTATAAGAGAGTCCCAGAGTAGGCAATAATTCCCCCCAAAAAAGGTGTGATGAGCCTGACCTCCCATCCTCTCGACCAATGAAAATTATTAAGCCTCATCAGTCCACAACTAATGAGAACCTACCTTTGGAAAGTAGGTCCAAATAGATATATAACCATTAGATGTTTCTGGTTCTATGAATAAACCCGTTATAAATCGATTGGAATGTTTGAACCTTAAACAAACAAGGTAATACCCATTTACAGTAGAAACAAAAATGGTCAACCCGACATGAAGATATTGGTTTTGGGCTTGAACCTTGGGAGGTTGCCTACATACCCATCATAGAAGGCAAGGATCAAAGTCCTCATAGTTCGTTTGAGAATGAATTAGTGGTCATGTTGTACTTGAAAACAATGACCTGAAGATGGTGTTGGCACTTACGCGTGGTTAGCGGGCTAGAGAGGGTGTTATGGTTGAAGTTAACTCTAAGATCACGTGATTCATGCTATTTGTGAGAAAAAAAAGGTAGAAATAACCCTAACAATGCACGGTTTAACTTCATGTGGGACAAAGGGTGTTGTACAGTTTAGTGTCATGTATCTAAGACATATTATTGTGCAGTTTAATGTCTTGTAAGACATGTGCACAGTTTAACGTCATGTAGTATGTATTAAGGGACTTTTTCACAGTTTTAAACATCATTTAGGATGAACATGAACAGTTTAATGTCATGTAGGAAGTATAAGGGACTATTTACAATTTAAAGTCATGCAGGATGAAAAGGGGGACAAAGTTTAACGTCATGTTGGACGATAGAGGGAGTTATGCAGTTTAATGTCCTGTAGCAAGGACAAGGAGTATATTTGTGTTACACAAAATAATTCTTCAAGAATCCTGCATTGGTTGGAGTTGTATTGATTTCACTATCCATTTAGATTAAGGAATAAGCTCCATTGGAGTAGACCTTATGTATTGAGTAAGGTCCTTCCCACTTTGGTTCAAGCTTTGGAGGATACATTCCTTGTAAAATTGGAGTTCTGAGGTCCAATACCAATTCCCCTTGAATGAATGAAATAAAATGAAATTTTTTATTGAAATCTCATGCTTTTAGATTATGATAGACTTCCATGTGATGCAGGGTACATAATATTTTTTCATCTAATCATTCCAATTCATCAAATCTCTTCTGATATTGTTCATCTATAGATGACTAATCACAAATGGCTACTCTATTCGAAGGTAATTGAACCTCAATGGGCCATACTTCTTCTGTTCCATATACTAGTGAATATGTAGTTGACCGCATAGCAGTGCGGTTGGGGGTCCGATAAGCCCATAAAGCATGAAAAAGTTTATTAGGCCCTGATTTCTTATCTTTATCAACCATATTTTGCAGTATGTTTGAAAGAGTCTTATTGAAGGCCTCTATTTGGCCATTGGCCCCTGCATGATATCAAGATGAATGGATGGATTTGATGTTGTATTCTTGATACAACTTTCTCACCTCAGATGAACAAAAGTTCGTGCCATTGCCCATCAATATGGTATGAGGGACACTAAATCTGGTAAAAATGTTAGACCTGACAAATATAACAATGCTTTTAGAATGAAATTCTTTGAGAGGTATTGCCTCTTCCCATTTGAAAAAGAAGTCAGTGGTAGTATGAATAGACATAAACAACTTAGATGTAGCCAGAGGATAATATCCTACTACATCCATTCCCTATGTGGAAAATGGCCATGATTATTTAGTTATATGAAGAAACTCTAGGGGTTGATGAATGACGTTTTCACATACTTGGCAGGAATGACACTTCTTAGTAAAATCAACACAATCTTGCATCATTGAAGGCCATAAGTATCCAAGCCTTTGAATTTGACCAGAAAGTCTTTGTAGAGACTGGTGGGAACCATAAACTCCTCCATGAACTTCACTCAGGACAGCGACTGTCTCTTCACCATCAATACATCTGAAGAGAATTCCATCAAAACCTTGCTTGAAGATAATTTTTTGGTGATCTGGGCTATCATAAAGATAAAATTGACCACATGTTGCCAGAATTGTTCTGTCCTGGCTCTATTAGGTGGGAGTGTTCCATTTTGAATGTATTCCTTGATTGGTGTCATCCATCCTGTAGTATGACCATATGGTTCAGAAATGGGACTAATTTCATTGATTTCTTCTGTTCTGATTTGAACAAAAGGTGAAACTACACGACGGTGGGAAATACTGATGATTGTTTTGTCCTGGTTTGGATCTGCCAGGGTTGTGGCTACATTAGCCAGTGCATCAGTTTGGCCATTTTGTGATCGTGGGACATAAGAAAATGTTGGTTTCGAAGGAAATTATTCCATTAGCTCTCTGAAGTAATCATACAAAGGAATTAACTCTTCCTTTCTGATGGCATGATCCCCCTTGATTTGTATGATTACCAAATATGAATCCCCTTTTACTTTCAAGTGATTCACCTTTCCCTAAAGTGCCAATTCCAAGCCTGTGATGAGAGCTTGATATTCTCCTTCATTGTTTGTACCACCTTCCAATAATAAGAAGGAATAGGGTAGAACTTCCTTTTCTGGGGAAACATGCACAATTACTAACCCAACTTTGTTGAATTTAGGATCTTCCATTTTCTTCCCTGTTGGACTTCTGGAGGCCCCATCAAAGTATATTTACCATGTTTGATGATTATCTTGAATAGAGAAGACTTCCTCATCATGAAGTTCAATATTTAAAGATGTATCCTCTACAGATGGGTTTTCAGCAAGGAAATCAGCTAGAGAATGGCCCTTTATTGCCTTTTGAGACATGTACTGGATATCAAACTACTGAAAAATAATGGCCCACCTTGCCAGACATCCTATAATCATTGGACGACTAAGGATAAAATTGAGCGGGTTATTGCGAGATACTAATTGGACTTCATGATGTTGCAGGTAGTGTCTCAATTTTTGAATTTCAATGATTAATCCTAGGAAGCACTTTTCAATACTTGAATATCGAGTTTCTACCTCAATCATTGTCTGACTGAGATAGTAAAGGCTATTTTCATTCCCAACATCATTCTTTTGGGAAATAAAGGCACCCAATAATCACTCTAAATATGTCACATAGATAATAAGTGGTCTTCCTTCAACAGGTGGAATTAATACCGGTGGACTCAAGAGATATTTCTTGAGAATATCAAATGCTTCTTGAAATTATTCAGTCCACTGGTAGGTGACTCCCTTCTTCATTAATTTGGTGAAGAGTAAACCCTTTCCTGCTAAATTGGAAATGAAACACTGAATATAGGCCAAGTTTCCTTGAATTCCTCTTAATTCTTTCAAATTTCGAGGAGGTGACATACCAAGGATTGATTTTGTTTTCTCAGGATGAACATCGATACCATGATGGCATACAAAAAATCTGATATATTTTCCTGAGGTTACACCGAAATAACATTTCAAGGGGTTCATCTTCAAATTGTGTTGTCGGAGTTTGTTGAATATGATTTCCAGATCGGCCAAGTGATCAGGATGTTGTCTAGATTTAACCACCAAATCATCCACATAATATTCAACAAATTTCCCTAAAAATGGTTTTAATATATGGTGCATGGCACCTTGATACATTTCACCTGCATTCTTCAGGCCAAAGGGAATTACCTGATAGCAAAACACACCTTGAGGAGCTCTAAAGGCTGTAGAATCTTCATCTTCTGGGGCTATTCGTATTTGATTGTACCCAGAATAACTATCCATGAATGAAATTGATTCATAACTAGTCGTTTCATCAATTTGAAGTTCTGTAATTGGAATCGGAAAATAGTCCTTGGGATAATTCCGATTAAGATCTCCGAAGTAAATGAAAACTCTAATTTTTCCATTATTCTTCTTCACAGGGACAATATTAGCCAGCCACTTGGGATATTGAACTTCTCTGAAAAAGTTAGCCTTGATAAGCTTATCAACTTCAGCTTCAATTTTGGAAGCATAAGTTGAGTGTGCTCTTCTTGATGCTTGCTTGAATCCTTGATGTTCTTCGAGCAAACCCAAATGATGAGTGGAAACATTGGGATCAAGACCTGGAATTTCTGAATAATTACAAGCAAATACATCACGATTTTTCTTTAAAAATGAAGTATAATTTCTTTCTATTTAAGAGTCATGGCCACACTAATTAAAGTGGGGCGTGGATCTTCTTTTGTTCACAGATTTATTTCTCTGAGTTCGTCCACAGTGGTAGATATACCTTCTTCAAATACTAGAGGATCATCCGTTAGATCCTCCTCCTCTTCTTCTTCAATATGTGTTACTTATTCTTTTTCTACTTGCATAATGGATGACGAAGCATAATTTCCATGTTGGAGAAAAAGTTAAAATTTGAACATCTTGGAGAAGAGGCTTCCATATCTGACCCTATTGATAATGAGGAGTCTTCCTTGGGTAATAAATAGGAGATGATGGATTGGTAATCGACATCGTTGTTTTCCTCTGACATTTTTATAACTTCTTCTGGCCTAGTTGATGATGTAAAGAATTGATGTATTTTAGTATATGAAATTAAGACATCTCTATTTAAGATTTCATCATTGCTTTTTGAATCAACAATGTCTCCCATGCTGTCTAACTTGATTACTGTAATTGACATTATAGAAGTTTCCATAAGAGTGTTTGGATTTAGGTCTATCCTATCAATTTGATTGATAGGAAACACATAATCTGTACTCACATATATGAATGGGTTTACTGGAATCTTTTCCAAACCACTTGGAGAATTAATTTTGTTGACCTTTTCATAGTGGATTTTTCCTTTCCTTTTATGTGATAGAATTCTACCTCAAGGTATTGAGATTCACATGTTTTGAATGGGGGTTTGTCACTATAAAATGTCCCAATTTGACCATTGAAACAATATTTGAGACATTGATGGTATGACGAAGGTACGACCACATGTTGATACAGCCAAGGTATTCCAAGAAAAATGTTGAAACCTGTGTCCTGACGAACAACCATGACATCTGAATTAGAAACAAGGTCTCCAAAATTAATTCTGAGTCTAATTTCTCCCAGAGGTTCTTGTTCATTCTTATCATATCCTTGCAACATCAAAGTAGAAGGAACTTGCACGCCAACACTTCTGAATGCCTCTAGGGGTCATACTAAGGTCTTGAGTTCAATGTCGCCCATGTATTACCCTATGGATTCTTCGTCACCCAAGGTGACTTATGTCGCGCAAGTATACTTGTGTGACCAGGACTTGCACACCAGAACAATACATGCACACCTCCTTCCTAGTCAACTCCTTTCCTCAAATCCACCTATCCTCTTCATGATATAGCCTTCAAAACCCTCTTCAAATCCATTTATGGCATGGTTCCTTTGTTGGTTTCCTTATCTAAAAGGAATTCTGTGAGAACCTCTCCCAAAACCTCATGATTTACAAGCTTTCTGTCACCACGGTTAGGGGTTTCCAATATAAACTCATCCTTTGAGAAAATAATATCTCTTGGTTTGGGCTTCCTTATCAGAAGTAAGACCTAAGTCTCAAGTCCCTTTAACCTGGGCCTCCTTCTCATAAGTATGCCCCAAGTTAATTTCCTTTAACACTGGGCCTCCTTCTCAGGAGTATGTCCCAGTCATAATTTCCTTTAACATTGGGAATCCTTCTCAGGAGTAAGCCCCAATCTTAATTTCTTTTTTATTCGGGCTTCCTTCTCAGGAATAAAACCCAATCATAAGTACCTCTTAATTTGGGCTTCCTTTTCAGGAGTAAGTCCCGGGTTAAAATTCCAAATCTCTATAATGTACAAATACCTCTATGGACCCTGCTCTTGGGCTTCTTTCCTAAGTTGTGGTCTTCATTTACTTGGGTCATCATACATACGTAATCCCCATATCATTTATCATTACTGCATATTTTTTGGCACGATTGTCATGTTTTCTGATACCTCTTTTTTCTCACATCGAGCATGACTCACATGGGATTTGAGTGTAAAAGTAATCATGACATCTCTTTTTGGGCCATTAACTATGTATAAACCCCAAATTTCTTTCCCTGAAATAAATGTACTTTGATCTCTGCCTTAAAAGTGGAGTACATAGGAAGCCTTTATATGGTTCAAGCCTATATTTAAATAATTATTTTCCATCCCATATGATGTTAAACTATGTCTTTTTTATCGAACTACATGGGTTCTGATTCCTTCTTATCAAGGATAGTTAGGTTTCCCATCTGCGGGTACGATCCCAACTCTGAAATAATCCTTGTATTTCTGAATGGCTATAAAATTCAAGTGCCCCACTGAGTGGATTTAAAATCTGTATGGTCATCATAGTGACCAAGAGATTTCTATATAATATATTAAAGGATACCATTGACAAAGAATATACAAACATATGGATGATTCTCTATCGATGAAGAACCTCGAATACATATATAAGATTCTCTAAATCCCATACATATCAATCATAGATTGCCAAATATAATGGAAAACTCATTTTTATGATTGGTGAATTAATAAGGATTCGTGTACATAACTTAAATCTATAAGAGAGTCCCAGAGTAGGCAATAATTCCCCCAAAAAAAGGTGTGATGACAATGACCTCCCATCCTCTCGACCAATGCAAATTCTTAAGCCTCAACGGTTCACAACTAATGAAAACCTTCCTTTGGAAAGTAGGTCCAAATGGATATAGAATCATTGGATGTTTCCAAATCTATGAATAAACTCATTAGAAATAAATTGGAATGTTTTAACATTAAACAAAAAAGGTCATCCCCATTTCTAGAAGAAACACACTCTTATTTCAAGTAAGTAGTTAATTAAATTGTGATTTACATTTCATAATCATGGTTGCATTCTCATCCCATTTATTTAATCTAAATCATTTCATGTGTGTAAACCATGTAAAATTTTATAATTCATAGAATGTTGAGAATAATGTTTATTTTCCATTATCTTGCATTCATTCCTGCTATGAGTGGATAAAACACCCAGTGTAAGGATTAAGAATAACAATATCTGAATTTAATATACCATTAATTCTAAATTTGGTAACATTAATGATTAGTAATTAGGATAAATAATCTTTCTCTATCCAATTATTTTGAGCATCCTGAACCACATGATATTAAAGTGAAGGACCCTATCCTGATTAGAGTGTATTAGGTTTTGTCCAATTGCCTAAAATACTTTCTGCCTTAGAATCAATGATTAATGCATCTAGGTTGTCACTATTTCCCAATCAAGAAATAGTTACCTTTTAGGTAGAACTAAGTTGTTTGACCAAAACCAACAAGCGACCTCTGATTTATTTGGAGCCTAAACCTTAGGATTCTACCAAGTTATAATTAAGATTACCCTTTCTACAGATACCCAAAATTGATCTCGATCCCACTCTATTTTTTGAATCAAACCATTAACTCTCAAGATTTATCATTATCATATTGAACTATTTTAAAGGACTCCTACTTCAAAAGGACACAAGCCATAGGTTTTCAGATCCAACTTAACTTTCCCATGCGACAGACACTAGACTTTCACTATATAACACCCTAGTAGCATGTGAAGTTTGGGAAAACAATACAATTATAATCTGATCACAGCCTGCAAGAATTTCAACAATGTGTGTGGGTGCATCAATTTTTAATTAGGTATTAATTCATTCTAGTAATTTTACACTACTGGAAAAATGACATATACCCATGGTTTAAAACCGCGGGTATAACCCCCAAAACCATGGGTATAGCATATACCCACAGTTTTGGGAACGATGGGCTGGAAAGGTGTCAGTATAGGGGTCTCAGCCTATACCCACGGTTTTAGAGAACCATGGGTATAGGGGCTTCAAAGTGTGGTACATCGATGTTCCAGCATGGCACACAACAGACCCCAAGGTTTTCAAACCGTGGGGTATTTAAATTCAAAAATCAAGCACATGGGGGAATCGAACCCGCACCTAACGCTACGCCTCACAGGCGCACCCCACCAAGGGACCAACCAAGCTTTTATTTTTAATTTTTATATATACATACATCTGTGTATATATATTAATATGATCCATGTGGGGTATTTAAATTCAAAAAACGTGGGTATGAGGATTTGAACCCACGTCTCACAAAGTGCCTCACAGTCACGCCTCCCCAAGGGACCAACCGAGTTATGATTTTTAATTGTTATATATACATACATCTATGTATATATATTAATATGATCCATGTGGGGTATTTAAATTCAAAAAATGCAGATTGGGGGATTCGAACCCGCATCTCACATAGCACCTCATGGCCACACCTCCCCAAGGGACTAACTGACGTATCATTTTCATTTGATTTATATATATACATCTACGTATATATATTAATATGATCCATGTTTCGAAAAATTTTAACTACGGAATTTGAACCCGCGACCTACAACACCCGCGGAGAAGGGTTTACCAACCGAGCTAAAGAATTTTTGAAAATATATATTTATATTAAAGTAAATATATTAATCTAAACCATGAAAAAATGTTTTCCCGCCATTTTTTTTGTGTCCCGCCTAATTTTCTTTCCCCTCCATAACGCGGGAAATCTATACCCATGGTTCTGGAGAACTGTGGGTATAGGTGTTAAAAAAACCCCAATACCCATGGTTTTGAAGAACCGTCGGTATAGGTCTTCGGAAAATACCCCATACCCATGGTTTTCTCAAAAACCGTGGGTATAGGTCTTAAAATAAATATACTTACTATTTTTGGCACAACCGTGGGTATTGGTGGCCTATACCCACGGTTTTGGAAAATTGTGGGTATAGGTTTACATACTATCCCTATACCCATAGTTTTTGAAAACCTTGGGTATAGGGGTACCCTATACCCACTGTTTTTTGCAAAACCGTGGGTATAGACCTATTTTATAGTAGTGTTAATTCATCTGGTCATGAGGATCGAGATGCTAGGATAGTTTTTATGGAACTGAACATGTTGATTTCTAATATACCTATTATTGCATAGTTATTTGATGTAATTTCCCTATGAATAATGTTTAATTAATTTAAATAGTAAATCCACCCATGTAAACTAGTTACACTCTCTTCTTCTTTTCCATTTGAACTCATTTATTTTATTTAATCCATTAAATTAGATTGAATAAAATCAAATTGAATTTAGGATGACCTAACCTTTAGTCAATTTTTTTTACTACATTCCCTACTATTTATTGGATAAACCCATCACTATTTCTATAATACACTAAATTAATTTTTTCATGTTCTTTATTAACATCCTATGTTTGATTTAATTTATTGACACTATATTTCAGTCCATGAATCATGATAGACATGACTAAATTTGAATGTTTTATCTTATATTTCCAAGGGACTTCTCCTTGATGACCCAAAACACCATTTTGCGTCGGTTTTGACATGATGAAACCCTATGATGACCTCAAGGATTATAAATAAGGTATTAAGCATAATGAAATTGACTATTAATGTGAGGTGTATGGATTTTACCATCAAGAGGATTCCACTGGGGTTCCAACCTTGAAACAGTTCACTGTAGTTAGATTTTTCTTCCGCCTTCATTTCTTATGCTTTAATGTAATTTTGAATTTCATTAGTCTAATTCTAGTTACCTTTCATTGACCTATTTCCCATTATTTATCTTATATTATATATCCTATGTTTTTGGGTTTATTTTTCATTGGTGATCACCCGATGATGGTTGGATAAATCCATAGGAGAGAGCGATCCCGGTTAATGGGGGTGTGTAACCATATGTCTTGATTTCTCTTCACATGGATAATAATTTAATTCATTAGTATAATTATGTGATGTAATTAATTATTACATTCTCCATTTAATCGATGACCAGGCATGTCTAGTGGTGAATGAACACTAGATTTTTAAAGACAATTAATTCAAGTTAATTGGGTTTGATTATTCTTCTGAGTTTTCAATCAGGTCTTAATTTATCATAGTTTTTTTAATTAGTATAACCATGAGGATTGGGATCCTAAGAAAGTTTTTATGGGACATACCATGTTGATTTAAAATATACTTATGATTTCATAACTATAAAATGTAATTTCCTTATGAGTGAAGCTAAATTAATTTATTTAGTAAAATTTCCATTGGAAACCAGTTCCCCTATATTATACGTAACTATTTGATTTTTTTTTATTTTAATTCCATTATTAAATTAGTTTAAATAAAATAAAATTAATATTGGGAAAACTCGACCTTAAATCAAAAGTTTTTTATTGTGTTCCCCATTCATTGTTATATCACCTCCGTACTAACTTTATGTTATAAAATATTTATTTTTCACATTTTTTATTTACACCCTGAGTTTGGTTCAACACCATGACAGAATATTTCATTCTGTGGATCATGGTGGATGGTCCTAAATTTGAATGTTTTGATGTATCTTTCCATGGGAATTTTTCTTGATGATTTAAAACACCATTTATTTCTGGTTTTGACCTGAGGAAAACCTCGGTTCACTTCAAGGATTCTAAATAAGGGTTACAACCAAAGGAAATCAGACATTCATGCAATGCATAGGGATTCAACCACTAAGAGGATGCTGCTAGGGTTTTAAAATTGAAACTATTCTCTATAGTTAGTTTTTTTTCTTCTTATTTTCTTTTCTTCATATTTATTATAATGTTGAGGTTTATAATTTTAATTATTGTTTTTTCTTGAATCACTTTCCCATTATTTATATTCTATTATTTATCTTATAGTTTTGTGTTTATTCGTTATTATTGATCACCCAACTATTGTTAGATAAATCCATAGGAGAGAGAAAATCTAGTTTAAGGGGGTGTATACCCATATGTCATGATTTATATTCAACTGAAAAATAAATTTATTATTTAGTGTAGTGCTATGATTTAATTAGTTATTTTATTATCCATTGAATTTCTAACCAAGCATGTCCAGTGGTGAATAAACACCAGCATGGTAAAGATAATTAATTCATGATCAATGGGTTAGAATATTATTCTATATTTGAAATCAGGACTTAATTATTCTAGTTATTTTAATTCATATGACAATGAGGTTTTAGATTCTAGGATAATTTTTATGTAAATGGTCAAGTTGATTTCAAATATACTTATGAATCCATAACTATTAAATGTGATTTCCCTATAAGTGTAGTTTATTTAATTTATTTAGTTAACCCACCCCTAGAAACTGGTTTCCCTCTATGTTTATTTTCAATTTCAGTTTTTTTATTTAATTTCCATCATTAAATTAGTTTAAATAAAATAAAATTGAATTTGGAATGACCCAGCCTTTTGTCAAAAGTTTGCTACACTATTGTCCACTCTCCGTGGGATCATCCCCTTACTGCTACTATGATACACCTTTGTAGCTAGTATAGTTTGGGACATTATAAATTTATAATTTAGTTATTTTGGATGATTTAATGAAATAATTCAAACATATCAAATTTTTTCACCATTTTCGGGGGGTAATGAAGCATAGAAGATGACTCCGGACTGATTTATTAGTTTAAATAATGTTCTTATCACATTTTTATTTATTTCTATTAGTTTTTAGATTTTATTATTAATTATTTTTTCTATTTTATCAGGAAGGTAGTTTTTGGTGTTTTTTAGGATAAAATACACATCATTTTAGTGTCACATTGTAACACTATTAGAATACATCTAATATTAGGAGTACTCAACCACATGGGCATAGTAAGAATATGACTGGAATGATTTTTATTATTCTAGATAAGTAATTTATCATTTATTCTTTATTTAGTCTCTCCTATATAAAGATATATTTATCCGTCATCTATTACATATAGAGGTACTGACAAACCACAAATTAAAGGATTACCCCACTAGTCTAATAAGTGATTCAGTTTCCTACTATAGATACCTCTTGGAGAAGGATGTCATTTTAATTAATTTATTATGATATTTATCAAGAATTAATAATGATCATTTCTGATGTAATAAATACTATAAGGTACACAACAAATTTTATTCATTTCAAATTTATATATGATTTTATTTATATGAGTTAGTCAATCATGGAATTTCAGTTTCTTAATTGCTTTCGTTGTATTTAACAACTGTTTTTATATTCTTTGAAACCTAGTAAATACCACCCTAGAACATATTTGAAAAAAATCACCATCTTCAATCCCGTCACCCTCTAAAATTTCTAAAATATATTAATGATAGAATTGAATCTATAAGAGAAAATCTCCGATGATTTTGGGTCTCCCCTTACCTTGATCATGTAAAATGATGTTTGTATGCATCCCTCAATGGTACTTTATTATCATGTGTATAGAAACTAACTAGGGAGTTTCCACATAATACCAACTTCTCTCTCATAAATATAAGTGCATAAAGTCAATATTATAGAAATAATATGACATTAAAGAAAATAAGAACTAAGAAAAATAGGTCAAAATGATTATCAAATTTCAAAGTAGATAATTTATAATTGAAGAGAGTATGTTCCACTACTATGAGGATAATTTAATTTATATATCATATTTAGGAGATCCATGTATTGATGTTAGGATATGGGTATGGAAATATTGTAGACCATAACATCCAGGTAATGTGAAAATGAATTCAAGTCCTAAGCTCATTCTGTGGGAAAGTTATAGTGTGTTCATAGTCAAGGGAAACCTAGACCCACACTCCTAGTTTTCGGGGTAAAAACACATAATTTACACCTAGATTTTGATACCGAGTAAGATGTTCTAGGATAAGCATAACTTTATTTTACATCATTTTCACAAGTTAAACATTTCATCTCAAACAAAACACAAAACCCCAAGAACCAAAGATTTAGTGTCTTTGAGGATCAAATACATAATAAACTTATTTTAGGACACTTTTGAACATTTATTCATAATCGAACCATAATAGACTCCCTTATATAATTTTCATAAATTACACTCATCAATATAACATGGGGAATGAAAAAATAAAAAAAGTTATGAGCTTAAATTATTATAAGAGAAAACATATCAACATGTTATCAAGGGGTATATCATAAGTATATAATAAAACATGAACATGGAAGAATTATATTATTAAAAAAACATAGAACAATAAGATCAACCCATAATACATGATAAAAATATGTGTAATCTAAAATTAAAAAACATATTACATGGAATAAAATTATGGAAACATGAGATAAATAAACATGATCCATGGAGTATAATCATAGGCATAAAGATATGGCACGTCATGGAAAATTAGAATAACAATAAACTAAGGCATAACAATACACAATGCATAATTACATGCTATATTAGGCATCACAAAACAACATACCATTAGTTACTTAGGTTTTAAAAACTCTTTCCCATTAGTGACCTAGGTTTTACAAACCAATGTTCTATTATAAATTTAGGTTTCATAACCCTAGGGACCATTAGGAACTTATGTTTCACAAAAATATGACCTATTCGCTTCTCATGAAATGTAAACCTTTAAAAAAGGCACTAAAGAAAAATAGAGGACCTCACCGATAAATATCCATACATTTTTTTTATTTAAAACCAATCATTCATCACATCATAACGAACCCAAGTAATGAAAAATATATTTCAAAATATTAATAGATGGTATCACTAAAATGTAACTTAATAATGTTAATGGTTGATACCCAAAATTAAATCAAACCAAATGAGTTTTTTATTCGAATAACTAGAGGGTGATTCATGAAAACTAATTTCCTAGTAAATAATGCCTTTATAGATAAGGGGGAAAATGGAAGAAAAATAATAAATTAGATTATAGAAAATGCTTTAATAATTGGTGTAAAAGTTGTAGTCATGATAACTTTTGATAAATCATTATGAAAAATATAAAGTAAAACATTCGAAATCATTTAATTTTAAAAATAAATTTCAGTAGTGTAACCCTTAATAATACATAAATACTACCTTAAGACAAATTGGAGTGGAAGATAAAAAATGAACATGAAATGAAAACCTTTTTAATATATTAAAATGAATTTATTGAAATCACACATCATAAAAAGGGTGATGAAATTTATTTTTAAAAAGAGAAAAGTGGGATTGTGAATATCATAATAGATAAAACCTAATTTGTTTTCCAAATATATGGTAGAAAATTAGAGGGAATATAAAACATGGATATGGGTGATGAAGAGTTTACATGGGAAGAATTTGAATTGTTCTTAACATCACCAAATTTTATGAAGAAAGAAATCCATCAATTTAATTCCCTATAAAATAAATAGTAATGGAATTTTAATTTCAATATATAATATAAGAATACAATCATTTAAAACCATTTTCAATGAATAATCATCATGACTCAAGAAATGAAGTCAAGTCAATAAAAAACACCTTACATCTGTAGAACGTTTTAATAGAAACCCTTAAAAAATATAGCTATAGGTTGAACATAAATTACAAATAAATAAAATATAATTCATGATATTATATATCAAATTTTAATTATACATACAACTTAAATTAAATTAGGTTTATAAAATAAAACATGCTTCAAAGAAATGAAAATGAGATGAAACACTCTTACATCTTGGTTATCTTTTAAATTGAAAATTATGACAGGTATAACATGAGATTGATTATAAATACATTTTATTTCAGAAAAAATCATGATAAAATTAATCAATTTCCAAAAAATACACCACAAAAATGAAAATAAGTGTTGAATACACATCATATCTCAATAAAGTGAAATTGGGATGCAAAAACCATTATACTTTACTCCCAAATTTCATGAAAGATATTTAATCAACTTTATGATGAAAATAAAAAAATTAATCACAAATTTAATAAACTAATTCACAATTATTCCCATTTATAATAGTTAATTATATTAATTTATTGTACATTTATTTGTAAATTTCCTTTTATTTTCATCATTGGATGTTAGCGATTTTGATTATTTCATGAATTCTGTAAATTTTCGATGTTGATTACCATTCATTTATCAAAAGTTAATAATTAAAAGATTATATAATTTAATGAAATATATTATTTCTAATTATTTAAGAATATTTAATTTAATTCCTTGATAATTTTATTCATGATTCAAAATGACAGTATCAACGACGGGCTTATATAAGTAAATTTTATTGATAAAAGTTAGAATAATAGTAATGAATTAAATATTAATATAACATTTTTAAAACCTTCAACCAAATATTATTTTATAATATATATATAATAATACTATTATTTTAGTTTTTATAGTCATCCATGATATAAATTTATAGCATTATTCACGCAGGTGGTTAAACGGACCCAAACAAGAACATGTTATATTCGATGGGTGGGTATGGATAATAAAGTGATCACTTTGGAATAATATCATTATTATAGAATTATAATTATTTTATTTATATATTTTTAAAGTTTTTAATTATACATTAATAGGTTTTTATAATGAATAATTTTCTATATGAAAAACAAAATATGTTTCTTTCAAGGAGGTGGTAGTCAACATGCACAGACATTCAACCTGTTCATTTCCATAGAACAGAAGAATGATAAGGAATTTTTTTTATAATTTCATAATATTAATAATTTTATAAATATTACATTAATATATTAAATAAATTTTTAATACTATCCGTGTAAGGAAATGATGAAAAATAAAGAACGTCGTTCATAGAGGTGGTGGTACGCACATATGCATGGTGACGTTTTCATTTTTCGAATGGTTTTGTAGTAAGGTAAGAAAATTATTTTTCATTAGTATAATAACAGATAATAATAATACTGTTCTATTAAAACAATAATATAGAAAATATATTTTAGATGGCATCAAAAGAAAATTATTAAGAGAGCTCGGCTGTGAACATTACCTCTACCTTTGGATGTTCTCTCTTGGGTAACACCTCAAGGATCCTTAGATTATTCTTCTTTTAGTTAAAAGGATTATAATAAATAGGGATATAGTTTATGGAATACAAGGGTATAGTTTTTGATGATATAATGATTTTAAATGGGTGGATAAATGTGGTGGAAGTGCTTTCATTTTATAAGAGAAGAAAATGTCATTTTCAAAATTAGTCATTACTTTACAATAATGTTATGACATTATTCCAAGGTAAAAGTCTCAAACATAGATAATAATTGATTTTTATATGAGTTATTTTTTATAATACTTCAAAAATTAATTTACTTACATGTTTTAAAAACTTTTTTTATCTTTTAACATTAGGTTTTAAAATTTTCCCATTTTGGTTTTTACCTTGGTAACTAGTTTTAACATAATTAATTAAATTTTAACTAAAAATATAAGATAAAACATATTACCAAATTTTTATTTTATGAATTATGATTTATAATTCATTTAATCTAATCCAATTCCTAAATATGTAAAAATTAACTTTTAAATTAAATCATATAACAAATAGTAAAACTTTTATTGTTGAAAAATGATTTTCTAAACCACATGTGTTATTAATCTTAAATATCATCAATTATGAATTAAATAAGTGATAATATATTTTTTCAAATTTTTAAACATTTTAAAAAATTAATTATATAAAATATTTCAATTTAATTTATTAAATAAAAATTACACAATATTAATATAACAGTTCTTTGAAAATAACCCTTCCTCAATTATTATGGTTATTAAAGTTAATATTTTTAATAATACTTTTATACATAAAAATGAAATTGAAAATATTATATAATATTAATATGATGATATAAAACATAATATATATATATTTTGATTTAGTTTCTATAAGTGAATATAAACAGTTTCTAGGGTAAAATATTATTTCAGTTTCCAAAATGCTAAAATGGGTATTATAAATTCAATTTAGTATTTTAAATGATTTCTTTTACTTTATATATATATACAATTTTTATAAAAAAAAGTTATTTCCAAACAATTCAATTTATTCTTTTATTATGATAATTTCATAAAAGTGACAGAAACAGTAAAATCATTATTTTTTCACTACTCACCTAAAAATGAATTTTCTTCTAAAAATATCAAAAAAATATCCTAATATTACTTTCATATAAAAAATTCAAAAAATGAAGTTCATTTTACAAAATTGTAATTCTAAAATTTATAAATTTATCTTTTAAAAAATAAAATATATAGAAAAAATTAATTTTAATGAAAAAAAAACTTTTAAAACTTTTAATGTTATTAATCCTATTTTTTATACATTTATAATTTATTACAATATTTGTATTTAATATTGGTTTTATTATTATAAAATTTTGTTAATAATATTGATTTAATATTTCACAAATTGTTTTAGTTTGGGGATATGTGTAGTTAAAGATGCCAAGTATAATATTAATTTATAGAAATATATATTCCAAAATATCAGGGAGTTAAATTATCCCCCCTTAAAAAATTACTCCCTCAGAATTTTAATTATTATCAATTAATAAATTATATAAGGGTATCTAAAATTTGAATGCGACTCAAGATATAATTTCTAATGGGATATAAATTTTACTATCTTAGGTATGATTGGGAAACATTTTTTCCAAAATATACTTCTTTAGGAGTTTCTCTAGACAAAACATTCACAACTTCATTTACAAGATAAAGTTCCCTTCCATATAATAAAAAATGGTTATGATACCATCCTATAAAATAATAATAAATGACCTTAAGAATATGAAAAATCCATCCTAAGATGTCTTCTAAAATGACACCTTAATTTCAACCTATGATACTTTCTATTCAACTATGTCAGAATTTAATCAACATATATATCCTTTCTTAAACATGTTTTTCCATAGTCATATTCCTTTTAGGATCTCTAACCTAACTAGTTAAATATTACATAATAAAGTTCCTTTTAAATCCCTTGTAATTATTCTCAAAGAGAATGTTGATTAACCAAATCATATACCCTGCGAGTGGCTATCTAGGTGCGAAATCTATATCCCACTGATCATGTACCAAGTGAAGATTGAGTTGATACTCAAAAAACCTTTTTCATGGTGATTATCCCTAGGTACATCCATTCTACAACCACATCTACTTTCTATTGTCCAGACAAGGATATAATTTCTTAGAAAACCACATACTCATAATGTTTACAGGATTTTATCATATACTTTGACTTATCTATAAGATTTTAACTTAATTTCTCTAATCAAAAAACCCAAAATTACTAAAACAATCCTAAAAAATAACAAATCCTTTATCATATATCATGTTTGGACTCCTTACTTTCACTTTTAGGTCTGGTACTAAAAACGCATAATTTATATATAGGTTTTGATTCCAAGTGATATGGTCTAATTAAAATATAAATTTATTTTACATCATTTACATATGTTAAATATTACATCTCAAAATAATCATGCAATCAAATGAACTAAAGTTTTAGTTTCTTTGAGGATTAGCCACATAAGAAACTTATTTTATGATACATATGAGTATTTATCTATAATCAAAACCTTCTAGACTCCCCTCTAAAATTATCATAAGTTACACTCATCTTCATAATCATGGGAATGGAAACATAAGAAGGGGTGATATAAAAATAACAACAAGGAGGATCTTATCAACATTTCATCAAGGTATAGATCATAAGCATATGATAAAACAAAACCAGTTAGAAATATATAATTAAAAATAATATGGAATAATAAGATTTATCCATAAGCTATTTTAAAAAGATTTGTAATCTTAAATTTAAAAACATATTCCATGTTTTAATAGTGTGAAAACATGAGATAATTAACATGATCCATGAATTATAATCATAGTAATACTGATATGAAATATTATAGAAATGTAGCATAACAATAAACTATGGCACAAAAATAACCATGAAGAACCTTTACATGGTGGATTAGTTATCAAAAACTGATGAACCTTTAGTGACATAGATTTCTCAAACATACTATCTATTAGTGACTTAGGTTTTGTAAAACTATAATATATTTTTGACTAAGATTTTGTAAACCTATAGTATATTAGTGAATTAGGGTTCTCAAACATATGGACCTTTTTATCACACGAAATGTAAAACCATAACCATTGTTTTAAAGGGATATATAGGACCCCACCCATCAATATATATATGTGTGTGTTTGTGTGTTTGTGTGTGTGTGTGTTCCATTTGAAACCAATCATTCATCATATCATAAAGAACACATGAAAGAAAAATAGGTTTCATAACACTTCCAGATGGTATCACCAAATACAGAAAATTAAATCACCCAAAAATATTATTTTAAAATTACATTTATAGGATTATTAATAAAAAATAATTTCCAAGTAAATCCTTTATATATGAAGAGAAAAAATTCTAGTGAAATTGTAAAAGAGTTTATCGAAAATATTTTTTTATCTTTGGGGTAAAAGATAAAGTTACAGTCACATTGAAAAGTCATTTTCAAAAAGTTGAAGTGAATTTTTTTTGAAATAATTTACATTGAAAAATAACATTCAATAGTAGATAATTGAAAAAGAAAAAAAATATTATCTTAAGTAAATGTTCAGTGGAATATAAAAGAACATAACATGGAAGGAAAATCATTTAATATATATTAAAATAATTTTTTAAATATAAAATCATAAAAATGGATATGAAACTTCATTAAAAAATAAAGAAAACTAATATTATAAGATAATAAGAGATAAAACATAATTTGGTTTCCAAATATAAAGGATAACATTTGATGGAATAGAAAAAATGAAGATGGAAGACAAAGTGATTACTTGGGAAAGATGGGAATAATTCTTAATGTCACTATGTTTTTTGATGAAAGAAATACATTAATGTAATTCCCTATTAAAGATGTATAAAAATAATTATAATTTAAATATAGAATACAATAATACAATATTTTAATTCTATAGTCAAATAGGAATCATTATGACTCTACAAAAGTAGTTTGGTTAAGAAAAAACCCCTTACACCATAAAAACATTTTAATAGAACCCCATTGAAAGAGAGAGTTTGAAATTGAAATTAAATTACCATAAATAAAATATAAATCAAGATACTATATATAAAATATCAGGTATACACATCACTTAAATAAAATTAGGTGAATAGAACAAAAAATCTCTTAAATAAAAGAAATCAAGATGAAACACCCTTACATCATTTTTATCTTAACAATTGAAAACCCATGAAAGGTATAACATGAGATGGATTTTCAAATACATTTATTATAATTAAAAAATAATTATAAATTAAATCCATGTCTAATAAATACATCATAAAAATAAATAAGTGGTGAATACACATCATATCCCAATGAAGAAAAATTGAGATTCACAGACTGTTACCTTTTAATCCCAACTTCCTTGAAATCTATTTAATATCATAAATTGTAAAAAAAATTAATCACCTATTTAAGAATATTATTCATATATATTACCATTTATTCTATTTCATTAAAAAAAATTATTAAACATTTATCTTATAGTTATAATTCATTTTCATCATCAGATGCTAGCGATTTCGAGTGCTTCACGCATGCCTTAAAGTGTAGATGTTGATTTCCATTGATTGATACAAATTTAATCATTTATATATTATATTAGTTACTATAATATGATTTTTAATTATTTATAAATCTATAATTTCATTCCATGACAATCTTAGTCATGATTCACAAGGATAAAATCGACGACGAGTTTGTTTCAATATTTTTTTATGATCAAAAGTTGGAATGTTAATAATTAATTAATTATTAATATAACCATTACATAACCATAAAAAATATTATTTTATCATTTATGTCTAATTATACAATTATTTATGTTTACATAGTCACCCATGGTATAAATTTAAAGTATTTTTCACGTATGTGGTTAAACCGAAACAAACAAAAAAACACTATAATCGAGGGGTGACTATGGTTAAAAAAGTGATTAATTTGGAATAATATAATTATTGTAGATATATAATGATATTTTGGATGTTTTATTAAGGTGTTTAAATATATTTTAAGATATTTTTATAGATAATAAATGTCTATATGAAAAATTACATTGCTTCTGTGGAGGCGGTAGTTCGCATGTACGCACGAGTGACACATTCGTTTCCGTAGAAACTGTAAGATCATATATTTTTCTAGGTACATCCCTATTTAAGTTTTTCATTTGAGAATCAGTGTTAATGTATTTTTCAGATATAGAGATCCTTTTTTGGAGAACATTATTTAATTCTGGGGAGGTCTGTTTGTTTTAATTAAAGGAGTTTGTGTATAAATGGGCCGAGTGTTTCCCTGAGTTCTTGGTATGTTGAGAATATTTAAAAGGGGTTAAGGTTTTTATATGAAAAATGGGATTAAGAAATATATGTAGAACACTTACATGTCATGTAACTATAATACAAATCATTTAATTTTTTCGACACGCATGTCATGAATGGTTCCAGGTCATGAACTAATTCATGACATGAAAAGTGTACAAATTCTGCAATTATATCACCCATCATGTAATTTTCAATTGATATAAAAATATTCCAAGTTGATGGGTTTTTCATCATATCCCTCTAAAAATAATTTTAAATTGTGTAACTATATTACATGTTAGGTAATTCCCCAACCTTCTGTTGTAAAGTATACCATGTGGTTGAGTTTTATTTCCAACTAACATAAAACATTCCCCTCTCAACCCTAAGGAACCTTCATAAAATTTTTAGAGAACCTATCTCAATTTTGGACATCCCGTTTGTGCAATTGATCCCCAGTGGAGTGGTTCTTCTTTGGTTACCTATTCTCTTCCATCATTCTTTGACCGTTATGGTGTAATATTTTGACCGTGTGTGTTTCTATTTTTGATCTTGATTGGGTTTGAACAAGGATCCTTTTTGAGATTATATTCACCTTCTTTATCACGGTATTTTTTCCATTATAAGTGTTGTTTGATTGTTGGTTAAAGTTAGAGAGTCTAAACCTTAACCCCATGGGTTGATAATGGTTAAGTATATGCAATAATACAATTTCACTAACACGTCATATGTTAAATAAATTGAAATAGTGAATTGGAATATTCCTTAGAGTCCCTATGGAACTAATTTTTTTTACTTGGATTATGGATACTGTTTGGGTGAGAAATCCCTTGAATATAAATTAATTGTTAAATTGATTAAATCATGATTATCATGACATTGATTGTGGGTGTATTATTGATATATATTCTCCTTGTCTTGTATTGTTTTTTGGGATAAATAACATGTTATTTGTTATGACCAATTTATATATGAAAGGTGTAATTTAAAGTATAATTGTAATCTTCTTAAATAATCATTGAGTTATATGATGTGATATTATAATATCCATATTTCTATGACTTTTCTTGTGATTAAAACATGTAATTCTTATATAGGTTGTTTATAGAATCTCGCCTTTTGATAACATAACTTTTCATTACATTTTACATACATATGATCTTTAAATTCCAGTGTCTAAGAAGTTAGGGACACAAAACATGAAAACAACATAAAAAATTATTCTAATACACTTTTAGGGCTTCATAATATGTTTATCCTATGTACAATTACTGCATCTCATAACCTGGAGACATATATTCAAAGGAAAGGGTGAGTAGAAGGCCCAGTAAGGGTAAACAAGGGAATCAGTTTACTTGTGATATCAATACGAACTTGATAAAAACATAAAGAAAAGAGAAATGAAAGAATATGAATATCATAATGAAAAGAACTTGAAACATAACTTGAATATGTGTCTTCAACATTTTATTTAGAGATTCATGAACATATCACCAAGGTCCATCCCCAAGGTTTCATAAAAATTACCAAGGTTATTCATCAAGGTGTCGTAAAAATTGTCATCTCTAGAGATTAATTCTTTAACCAATGCATTCAAGTGCTATCAAGATTCACCCTTAATATGTATTTTTCATGTGATCCACATATATCATAAATAAAAATTTCATAAATAATCCAAATAAAATCAAAGAAATGGGTTTCATGTCAAAATCATGACGTTTAAAGAAGTACTTAAAAACTTGATAACTATGTCACTTATAACCCATGGAAAGAGAGTGATGGATATATATATGTCAATTCCAGAATAAAATAGATAAATTATTTTTATTGATGAATACCCATAGAAACTAAAATAAGTGTGGCTATTATCAGAAATAATACAAAATAATTTCTTGAGAAAAAGAGAGAGATTTTGAGACGAAAATTCTGCAGCATAACGACTATATAACATAGTTTTAGAAAACATTAAAAAGAGAGGGTACAAGGGTAAAACAATCATAAATAACTTATAATACAGTATAAAGACATAATAACATGGAAATAACAACATGGTATGGAAATTTTAATGACATACCACATGAAAAGGAAACTTGAGAGGAAAGAGAAGATGCGATTTCTTTTACAAAAATTTTGGCTGCCTAAAGGCGTCACTTAAAAATTTAGAAAACAAATTGATGAGAGAGAAAAGGGTTTCTCAACAATTATACATGAAATGAAAAATAATTAGAAAATATTAGAACCTACCCTCAACATAAAGATATGGAAACTAGTAGACACAACATAAAACAAGTTATGGATTAAAAAGGAGGGTGAAAGATTCCCTTACCTTGAAGAGTAACTTTGAAAGCATGAAGGTCGGGACCATGGGAGGATTGAGGGAACCTAGGGAGGCCTCCTTGGAAATTAAAGAGACCATAACTTCGTTGTGGAGGATTTGGGAATGAAATGAATGAGGAAATGTCTTGGTATTTATGTGAGAAGTGAGGGAACAAATCATTAATTTCCAAGGGACACCTCATAAGTGGTATTGGAAAAACCATGGGATTTCCAATGGTATTTTCCCATAGTATTGGCCACATGGGACACCTCTGAGCATATAATACTATTAATAAGTCTACCATAAATATTACATAATTATTACATCCTTAATGATGTCATTAAACAACTGAAACTCAAAAATGTTTGTTTATTATTCACCAAAAATTATACTTTTTCTGAAATATCCAAAAAATTCAACTCTACCTAATATCAATGCTCTGAATTCAAAAATAGACTCTATTTTATAAAAAATAATTTTCTAAATATTTTTAATTTAATTTTTGAATAAAAAAACTATTCACCTAAAAAAACTAATTTTTAACTAATTATTTCTGAAACAGTTATTTACTTATTTTATTGAATCTCATTACCTAATCAAGGTGCCTAAATTATATTAATACTTTCTTAAGTGAGGTTAATAATCCATTTGGTCACATTATTATTCATAAGTTTAAAATTACTATTTATAATTTATTATTCTCCAAAAATTAAGTTGATCTTATTAGACTCCAAAATTCTTACTGAACACAACTATAGAAGACCATTTTTTGAAAATCATTACAAATTATTAATTAATTAATCTTTACATAAATATTTTAAAATGTCCCCTTTCCATTCAAAATTCATCAATAATATGCATCCTATATTTATCCAGACATTTGAAAATTCACAACCTTCCCTATGAGAAGAAATTACAATTTTTTATTTATATCAAAGGATTACATAAAGTAGCTAAGGACTCGTTACATAGCCCCTTATAACACCAGCATAGGACCTAAGGGTAAGGTATGATAAAGTGAAAGAATCTGGGGGCGGCTCGGCCAACATTGCCCGATGGGTGATTTCTATTAGCTTGAACTTCTCCCGTAGACGCTTCCATTTCAAATTAATATGATGAAGTGCGACTTGGGTTTGGTCTAGAGAAAAGCCTAGTGGTGCTACCTCCATCCCAAGTTCCGACAGATGGGCTTCGAACGACTCGAGACTACTGGATGAGGCCATAAAATATTTTTTCTATATTAATTAATCAATATCACAGGTATTTATAGACAATAATTGCGACATTAAGAGTTTAGTTTCCGATAGACATATTGACCAATGGTCATATAACAGCCGAAACCCAATGGTCTCATTTTATTTATACTCATTTAATTAAATTAAATAGTTTTTTGGGTATAAAATAATAGAACAGACAAAAATAGGAATCAAGAATTATTAAATTGTTCTAGTCGTTACATTCTTCCCCCCTTAAGAATTTTTGTCCCTGAAAATTTTAAGTGTTACCCTAAGAAGAGAAAAGTTGTGGGTACTTCTACCTCATAGAATCCTCTAGTTCCCATGTGGCTTCTTCATATTTTTGGTTCCTCTACAGCAACTTAACAAGGTGGGTAGTCTTGTTGCATAGAACCTTGTCTCTACGATCCAATACCTCTATTAGCTGCTCCTCATAAGAGAGGTCATGTTCCATTTGTACCACATCTGGGTTTAGTACATGTAAAGGGTCAGGTATGTACTTCCTCAAGAGGGATACGTGGAAGACATCATGAAGTTGTTCTAGATTTGTAGGAAGTGAAAGCGGATAGGTCACTGCTCCCATGCGATCAAGGATTTCATAGAGGCCAATATACCCAGGGCTTAGATTCCCTTTATTCCCAAACCACATGACTCTCTTCCAAGGTAAAATTCAATGAAAGACATTATCACGGACATCAAACTCCAAGTCCCTTCGACGGTTGTCGGTATAGCTCTTTTGCCGACTCTATGCAACCTTAATGTGTTGTTGGATAGAATGTACTTATTATATCATATCTTGCACAAGATCAGGCCCAAGAATCTTTCTCTCACTAGCTTATTTTCAACAAGTTGGAGTTCTACATCCTTTCCCACATATACCTACATAGGGTGGAATTTTAATGTTCGAGTAGAAAATGTTGTTGTAAGAGAACTCAACTAAAGGGAGATGTTGACCCCATCCACCGTTAAATTCCATTGAGCATGTTCTCATCAATTCCTTGAGTGTTTTAATAGTACTTTCAAATTTTCCATCAGTTTGGGGGTGACAGGCCATACCAAAATTCAATTCAGTGCTCAGATATTATTAAAGAATTCTCCAGAATTTTGATGTGAACCTTGGATCATGATCAGATACGATAGAAAGTGGAACTCCATTCAGCCTTACCAATTCCTTCACGTAAATCATGATAAGTTGATCAAGAGAGAAATCTTCCCTGATAGAGATAAAATGGACAGGCTTGTTGAGATGTTCCACAATAACACATATCACATTATTTCATTTGGAAGTTATCAGGATACCAGTGATGAACTCCATAGTGATATATTCCCACTTCCATGCTTGTATGGGTAGTGGTTGTAATGCCCCTTTAAGAATTTGTCATTCTGCCTTCACTTTCTGACATACCAGGCAAGTGGATGTATTTTCCGCAATATCCTTTTTCATATTATCCCACCAATAATGATCACTAAGGTCCCTATACATTTTTGTTCTTCCAAGATGTATAGAGAATGTAGATATAAGGCCCCAGCCTTAAACCTTACATAATCATGAGTTATCACAAGATTACACATTGAGGATCTTTTCAGGTTTAGAGTTTTAGAGTATTAGATCATAAAGCTTGCATTACATTCCACATTTAAACAAAGTGTTTACAATAAAAGATAGTATTCTTTTTCCCATAAATGGAAACATATTGAAAACATGGATTCTTTCTTGACACTTCCTTGACACTATCATCTTATCATGTACCTTTCCCTTGACCTGTGAAAAACATTTCAAAAACTTGGGATGAGCATAAAAAGCTCAGTATGGGTTAAAAAAACATGGAAAGGAAACATGAGTTCATATATACATAAGAATGAAATCATACATTACCCATAAAACATAGGCACTTTAACATACCCCATAAAATCATGAATAAATCATAGAAATCATAAAACATAAAGGTAACTTGAGGCATTCATAACATTCTTACATAGGGAGTAACCCTCTTGGTTACGTTTGGAATACCCATCACAGTATATTCCCTAAATCTCTTCGGGTAAACCTTAACATTTCACTCCTTCACGTTACCCAATGCATTGGAGATCTATATCGGGCTCACCTGCCCTTAGTTTATCACGGAACCACCCGTCTTCATAATAATGCCCAAGAACCTCAACATAATCGTATCTCATAAAACATGCATAAAGGAAACATAACATTTCCACCTTTCAATCACAAGATATCAATACAACACATTGATATAAAAACATTATGAAAACAATTATCAATACCAAAATAAAAGAAAATTAAAACATGGTATTTATTTTTCTTTTAAAAAGAAGTTATGGCTTTTAGAGGAAGCCGAAACTCAAATAACGGTCACGGCGGCGGAGAAGTCGTTGTCACCGCATACGTACGACAAAAACATTCCCTTTTGTCTTTTAGTAAAACGCTTCGTATAAAAAAGATTCCTTTTGGATAAACGTAAAATTTAAAGGGGTTTATACATCGTATAAAAGAAGGTTGTGTATAAAACAAAATATGCCTCAATGAAAGGAGATTGAGACGAAGTCCCATACCTCGTATCTGACTTGACCCGACCGTTATTTAATCTCCTGAATAATAAACTTGAGTTAATCTCTACTTGCTTAAGAACCTTTTTCAAGTTCATTATTCCTTTTATACCATGTTATGAACACTATGTAATCATTTAAGTTAATAATGTTCATTTTGTCGGTATTTGGTTCTTAAGTCAAAAATAGACTTCTTACACTTACATGTTGTTAATTTGGTCAAAGGTTCGTTATATCCAGAATGATATTAATGATTTGTATAACATATATATCATATATATTCAGAATATACATGTATTTATAATATTACATCACATTTAGAGGTAAGAAATGAAATGCACCGTTCATGGAGACGGTAATCCGTACGTACGCATGAACGCTACTTCCATTTCTATTTCGTATTTTATGGAATGGAATCATAATGATATAAGAGTATATAATAATTCCAGTATAATAACATATATAATATCATTAACTTTATCCTTTACACATCCCACATATGGTATTAACGAATCAAATCACTTTCAGGGGGCGGTAGTCCGCACTTCCTAAAATGAAGATATCCTGTTTACCCATAATGGAAACAATAATGTTATGCCATAAATGAAAAATAAAGAAGCTTAAGGGAAGAATAAAAATATTATATATCATATATAAAAATAGTGACATCATAATGGCCACCTTTGAAGGTGTTAAAAGAGTTTTGAACAATCATCGTTTCGGGAGGCAGAATTTCGCCATCCACAGAAACCATATGTTCTTTAACCATTTGATGTAGTTGTGTGAGAGTGTAGCTCGAATAAATATTATAACAAAATCCTAGTATATTAAAGATACTGGTGTTGATACAAAAGAAGTAAATAAAAAGATTTTAGGGGGTTGGAGAAGCAAAATAAAACAAATGAACATGAGAGAATGAATCACCTTTAAAAGTGTAACTCCTTGTGATTTGAGCCTAAAGGCTTCTTTTGAAAGGATTCTGCCCAAAGGGAATCCTCTAGGATGAGGAGAAAGATGTGGAGAGAGTAAATGGGCAGGGGATGGCCGAGCCAAACGCTTGAGGAGTGTGACAAATGATGTAGAGGTGGGGGCCTTTTATAAGAGGAGAGGAGGGGCACTTTTGGAAATCATGAAACTATTATTTTATTTTCAAAAGTGTTTCGAATTTCTAAGGACCCACATTGATATATTTCGAAGTTAAGATGATAAGTCTTCGAAATATTCCCATCCAATATTTTTTGTACATGTGTAGGTCTTAGATATTACATTATCTTTCCATTTTATTTAAATCGTTAAATAATGAGGTCATCGCTGCATCATCATGATGTCATAAATAATTTAATTTATTTAAAGTCTAAAAATTATAAACAAAATACTATGATGTATGAAATCTTTTTATCTTTCCAATGATAATTTATAATCAAAAATATGATCTTTATAACCCCATGTAAAAATTGTTTTCGTAAAACATATTATGTTTGTGTCATTTTTACTTTTACATTAAATAAAAAGTTATTTATGTCATTTCCCAACCAAAGTGGCTCCATGGGGTCCCCAAGTTGACCCATGGCTTGTCTTGGTCGGCCATGTTACATCCAATGAGGTTAGGACATGTTTCAATCTCATCTCATTTTATTAAAGCATTATTTTTACCTTAAACTACAGTAATTACCTCTAATCGCGATTAAAAACATAATAAGTTACTATTAACCAAAAAAATTATTTTAATCTCATTGAACCACATTTTACTTCTTAATGACAACCATGTATGTCGGATTTTTGAAATTCAAAACACAATTATGGAAAAATTTCATTTAAATGGAAAATCAATTTTTATAAGTACCACTTAGTGGTTTCACTATTCATCAAAAATTGAAGTTTTTCAGAAAATTACCAAAAATTCACCCTAAGCTATATTTGATATTCTGAATTCAAAAATGAATTCTATTTTACAAAATTCAAAACATATAAGTCATATTAATTAATTTAATAATTAATTCCCGTTGTCAGAGCAAATAGCGTGTTTTTATGAAACAATAAGTATCAAAAGATTGACACCAGTTTAAGTCCAATTTCAAAGTGAAATTGATTCCAATGACCACCATTGGATTAAATGGTAAAAATATATTCTAATTTCACTTCAAAACCAATTCAAAAGATAATCTAATCATATAAATAAATTAGATTAAAAAGCATTTTTGATGTAAAATGCAGTATTTTTCACTATTCATTAAAAAATGAACATTGTACGAAAAATACCAAAAATTCACACAAATTAAATTTTGATGTCCCAATCATAAAGAATAAGTTTATTTTGACAGAAATAGTTTATAAAATTGTCAAAATATAGATTCAAAAATGTTTTTCCATCAAAAGGCAGTAAAACATTATTTTAAAAATATTAGTCCATGCTTAAGATTGGATTTATTTTCATTTTAAGCCTCTAAAACACTATTTAATTCATTAATAGACATAGATAAAAAATTATCTATTATTCATTACTTACTTGGGATGTTACATCCTTCCCCCCTTTTGAAAATTGCATCCCTGCAATTTATTTACTTATCAAATAAATGGGGGTACTTATCCCTCATTGCATTTTCAGATTCCCATGTTGCCTCTTCCAGCATGTGGTTTTTCCACAAAACCTTTACCTGGTGAATCACCTTATATCGTAACACTTGCTCCCTGTGGTCAAGAATCTGGACCGGTTGTTCCTCATAAGATAGGTTCTCTTCCAGCTGAACTACCTCTGGACTCAAAACATGAGATGGATCTGGCATGTACTTTCTCAACATCGAAACGTGAAAAACATTGTGTACCTGAGATAAACATGGAGGTAAAGCCACCCGATATGCAACTGATCCAACTCTCTCCAAAATTTCATATGTTCCAATGAACCTTGGACTCAGCTTTCCTTTCTTACCAAATTGCATCACACTTTTCCATGGTGATACTTTGAGAAAAAAATGATCACTTACCTCAAAAGAGAGATCCTTCCTCCTGTTGTCCGCATAACTCTTCTGCCTGCTCTAAGATGTTCTCATGTGCTTCTGAATCAGCTGAACTTGTTCTGCCATCTCTTCTACCAATTCTGGTCCCATCAACTTCCTTTCACCCACTTCATCCCAGAAAGCTGGAGTTCAACACCGCTTCCCATATAATGCCTGAAATGGTGCCATCTGTATACTGGAATGAAAACTGTTATTATATGAAAATTCAACCAAAGAAAGATGTTGGTCCTAACTTCCCTGATAATCCATAGAGCAAGAACGTATCATATCCTCCAAGGTCTGAATTGTTCGTTTTGACTGCCCATCTGATTGAGGATGAAAAGCTGTACTAAAATTTAATTCAGTACCCAACGACTTCTGAAGGCCTTTGCAAAAGTTAGAAGTGAACCTGGGATCACGATCAGATACAATGGAGAGAGGAACTCCATGTAACCTGACTACCTCTTTAAGATACAAACGGGAAAGTTGATCAAGAGAGAAAGTATCTCGTATAGTAAGGAAATGAGCAGACTTGGTCAAGCGATCAACAATAACCCAGATTGCATTATTACCTCGGGATGTCTTCGGTAATCCCACAACAAAGTCCATGGATATATTCTCCCATTTCCACTCTGGCACTGGTAAAGGCTGAAGCATCCCTTTCGGTAACTGCCGCTCTGCTTTAACCTGTTGAAATCTCAAACACTTCACAGTAAAATCAGCAATATCTCTTTTCATTCCATCCCACCAGTAATACTCCCGCAGATCTCTATACATCTTAGTACTGCCTGGATGAACTGAAAATGGAGAACTATGAGCTTCACATAACAACTGTCTCTTCAAATGTGAATCACAAGGCACACACAATCTCTTCCCAAATCTCAAAACTCAATCATTATCAATGTTGAATTCAAGCAACTTACCTTTCTGAACCAGCTCTACCTTTTTTCTGCAACTCACTGTCTTGCTTCTGTGCTTGATTGATTCTATCTGATAGAGATGATCTCACTGATACCTGAAACAAAACATAAGAACTTCTTGCACCAACAACTTCAATGCCAAAGTTCAACAAATCCTTAACCAAAGTATCACGTTCCAAACGCAACATTGCTAATGAAGCATTACTTTTTCAACTCAAAGCATCAGCCACTTTATTTGCTTTTCCCGGATGGTAATGAATTGTACAATCATAATCCTTGATTAATTCTAGCCATCTCCTTTGTCTCATGTTCAATTATTTCTGATTGAATATATAATTTAAACTTTTTTTGATCGGTATATATTTCACACTTTACTCCATTAAAATGATGCCTCCAAATTTTTAAAGCAAACACAACAACAGCTAATTCCAGATCATGTGTATGGGTAATTTACCTCATGAGTCTTCAAATGTCGTGAAGCATAAGCAATTACCTGATCATTCTGCATTAGGACGCAACCAAGTCCTTTTAATGAAGCATCACTATATATAACAAACTCACCATTCCGGGAATGTAGTGCCAAAACTAGAGCATTCCCCAATCTTCTTTTCAATTCCTGCAAACAATCATCACATTATTTTGTCCAGATAAACTTAACACCCTTTCGAGTTAGCTTAGTCATTGAACTAGATAACCGTGAAAAATTCTTAACAAACCTTCGGTAATAGCCTGCCAAACCAAGGAAGCTACGAATCTCAGTTACATTTGTGGGTCTTGGCCAGTCTTCCATAACTTTTGTTTTTGCAGGATCAACAGTTATCCCATCTTTAGAAACAATGTGACCAAGTAAAGAAATTTGTTGCAACCAAAACTCACACTTGCTGAATTTCCCATACAATTTCTTTTCTTTTAAGGTTTGCAAGATAACCCATAAATGTCTTTCATGCTCCTCTTTACTTTTAGAAAACACTAAAATATCATCAATAAAAACAACCAACATTTTTCACCTGAGTCAACTGAGCCATCACTACAACAAACTGTTTAGTTCTGATTCTGACCATCTCATGATACTGATTTGAAAGGTCATTTCCCTCTGTATGCCTTCCCAGAAATGTTGTTCAGTTTCCTCTATGAAAAACTATTCTTATCATATAAATATCTTTGGCGAAGCAACATGGTAATCCGTAAATGCTATATCATTTTAATCGTACCATAAATTAACTTATAATTTTACACTTTTCTAACTCCTAAAGTTGTCTAAACCGACCTTTGATACCAACTATAAGGCCCCAGCCTTAAACCTTACATAATCTTGAGTTATCACAAGATTACACGTTGAGGATCTTTTCAGGTTTAGAGTTTTAGAGAATTAGATCATAAAGCTTTCATTACATTCCACATTTAAACAGTGTTTACAATAAAAGATAGTATTATTTTCCCATCAATGGAAACATATTGAAAACATGGATTCTTTCTTGACACTTCCTTGACACTATCATCTTATCATGTACCTTTCCCTTGACCTGTGAAAAACATTTCAAAAACTTGGGATGAGCATAAAAAGCTCAGTATGGGTTAAAAAAACATGGAAAGGAAACATGAGTTCATATATACATAAGAATTAAATCATACATTACCCATAAAACATAGGCACTTTAACATACCCCATAAAATCATGAATAAATCATATAAATCATAAAACATAAAGGTAACTTGAGGAATTCATAACATTCTTACGTAGGGAGTAACCCTCTTGGTTACGTTTGTAATACCCATCACAGTATATTCCCTAAATCTCTTCGGAGAAACCTTAACGTTTCACTCCTTCGCATTACCCAATGTATTGGAGAGCTATATCGGGCTCACCCTCCCTTAGTTTATCACGGAACCACCCGTCTTCATAATAATGCCCAAGAACCTCAACATAATCGTATCTCATAAAACATGCATAATGGAAACATAACATTTCCACCTTTCAATCACAAGATATCAATACAACACATTGATATAAAAACATTATGAAAACAATTTTCAAAACCAAAATAAAAGAAAATTAAAACATGGTATTTATTTTTCTTTTAAAAAGAAGGTATGGCTTTTAGAGGAAGCTGAAACTCAAATAATGGTCACGGCAGCGGAGAAGTCGTTGTCGCCGCATACGTACGACAAAAACATTCCCTTTTGTCGTTTAGTAAAACGCTTCGTATAAAAAATATTTCTTTTGGATAAACGTAAAATTCAAAGGGGTTTATACACCATATAAAATAAGGTTGTGTATAAAACAAAATATGCCTCAATGAAAGGAGATTGAGACGAATTCCCATACCTCGTATCCGACTTGACCCGACCGTTCTTTAATCTCCTGAATAATAAACTTGAGTTAATCTCTACTTGCTTAAGAACCTTTTTCAAGTTCATTATTACTTTTATACCATGTTATGAACATCATGTAATCTTTTATGTTAATAATGTTCATTTTGTCGGTATTTGGTTCTTAAGTCAAAAATAGACTTCTTACACTTACATGTTGTTAATTTGGTCAAAGGTTCGTTATATCCAGAATGATATTAATGATTTTTATAACATATATATCATATATATTCAGCATATACATGTATTTATAATATTACATCACATTTAGAGGTAAGAAGTGAAATGCACCGTTCATGGAGACGGTAAGCCGTACGTACGCATGAACGCTACTTCCATTTCTATTTCGTATTTTCTGGAATGGAATCATAATGATATAAGAGTATATTATAATTCCAGTATAATAACATATATAATATCATTAACTTTATCCTTTACACATCCCACATATGGTATTAACGAATCAAATCACTTTCAGGGGGCGGTAGTCCGCACTTCCTAAAATGAAGATATCGTGTTTACCCATAATGGAAACAATAATGGTATGCCATAAATGAAAAATACAGAAGCTTAAGGAAAGAATAAACATATTATATATCATATATAAAAATAGTGACATCATAATGGCCTCCTTTGAAGGTGTTACAAGCGTGTTGAACAATCATCGTTTCGGGAGGCAGAATTTCGCCATCCACAGAAACTGTATGTTCTTTAACCATTTGATGTAGTTGTGTGAGAGTGTAGCTCGAATAAATCTTATAACAACATCCTAGTATATTGAAGATACTGGTGTTGTTACAAAAGAAGTGAATAAAAAGAGTTTAGGGGGTTGGAGAAGCAAAATAAAACAAATGAACATGAGAGAATGAATCACCTTTAAAAGTGTAACTCCTTTTGATTTGAGCCTAAAGGCTTCTTTTGAAAGGATTCTGCCCAAAGGGAAACCTCTTGGATGAGGATAGGGATTTGGAGAGAGTAAATGGGCAGGGGATGGCCGAGCCAAAGGCTTTAGGAGTGTGTGAAATGAGGTAGAGGTGGGGGCCTTTTATAAGAGGAGAGGAAGGACACTTTTGGAAATCATGAAACTATTATTTTATTTTCAAAAGTGTTTCGAATTTATAAGGTCCCACATTGATATATTTTGAAGATAAGATGATAAGTCTTCGAAATATTCCCATCCAATAGTTTTTGGACATGTTTAGGTCTTAGATATTACATTATCTTTCTATTTTATTTAAATCGTTAAAAAATGAGGTCATCGCTGCATCATCATAATGTCATAAATAATTTAATTTATTTAAACTCTAAAAATTATAAAAAAAACTACTATGATGTTGGAAATCGTTTTAGATTTTCAATGACTATTTATAATCAAAAATCTGATCTTTATAACCCCATGTAAAAATTGTTTTCGTAAAACATATTATGTTTGTGTCATTTTTACTTTTACACTAAATAAAAAGTTATTTATGTCATTTCCCAACCAAAGTGGCTCCATGGGGTCCCCAAGTTGACCCATGGCTTGTCTTGGTCGGCCATGTCACAACAAATGAGGGTAGGACATGTTTCAATCTCATATCATTTTATTAAAGCATTATTTTTACCTTAAACTACACTAATTACCTCTAATCGCGATTAAAAACTTAATAAGTTACTATTCACCAAAAAAATTATTTTAATCTCATTGAACCAAATTTTACTTCTTAATGACAACCATGTATGTAAGATTTTTGAAATTCAAAACACAATGATGGAAAAATTTCATTTAAACGAAAAATCAGTTTTTATAAGTACCACTTAGTGGTTTCACTATTCATCAAAAATTGAAGTTTTTCAGAAAATTACCAAAAATTCACCCTAAGCTATGTTTGATATTCTGAATTCAAAAATTAAGTCTATTTTACAAAATTAAAAACATATAAGTCACATTAATTAATTTAATAATTAATTCCCGCTGTCAGAGCAAATAGCATGTTTTTATGAAGCAATAAGTATCAAAAGATTGACACCAGTTTAAGTCCAACTTCAAAGTGAAATTGATTCCAATGACCACCATTGGATTAAATGGTAAAAAGATATTCTAATTTCACTTCAAAACCAATTCAAAAGATAATATAATCATATAAATAAATTAGATTAAAAAGCAGTTTTGATGTAAAATGCAGTATTTTTCACTATTCATTAAAAAATGAACATTGTACGAAAAATACCAAAAATTCACAAAAAGTAAATTTTGATGTCCCAATAATAAATAATAAGTTTATTTTGACAAACATAGTTTATAAAATTGTCAAAATATAGATTCAAAAATGGTTTTCCATCAAAAGGCAGTAAAACAATCTTTTAAAAATATTAGTGTATTTCATGCTTAAGATTAGATTTATTTTCATTTTAAGCCTCTAAAACACTATCTAATTCATTAATAGACATAGATAAAAAAATATCTATTATTCATTACTTACTTGGGATGTTACAGTAGAGCTATGAGCTTCATCCATTAGCTCCTTCTTTATTTCTAGAATAGACGGAACACATAGTCTTATACAAAATTCTAGTACACCTTCTTGATCAATATTGTACTCTGTAAACATTCCATCCTTCACAGCCTCAAACTTCTTCTATAACAAAGGATCTCCTTTCTATTCTTTCTTGATCTTCTCTAGTAATGACGGTTGAGAAATCATTTGGGTTAGGGTTGATGATGTCCCTTTCCTTATAATTCCCAAGTCCAACTTTACTAGGTCATTGATCAAAGGATATGTTTGAATTCTCATCACGGAAAGGACAACTGGTTATTTCCTACTTAATGCATCGGCAACTTTGTTTTCTCTTCCGGGATGATAATGAATTGAATAATCATAGTCTTTGAGAAGTTCCAACCATATCCTTTGTCTCATGTTCAATTACATTTGTGTGAAAATATACTTCAAACTTTGACGGTCTACGTATATATCACATTTCTCCCCAAAAAGATAGTGCCTCCATATCTTCAGAACAAAAATGACCACAGCCAGCTCCAGATCATGCATGGGATATTTCTGCTCATGATTCTTCAACTATCAAGATGCATAAGCAGTGAATTCATCATTTTTCATGAGGATGCATCCAAGACCTTTTAGATATGCATTGCTAAAAATAACGAATCCTTCTCTACTTGAGGGAAGAGTTATAACCGGTGCAGTAACCAATCTCTTCTTGAACACTTGGAAACATTCCTCACACTCCTTTGTCTAGATAAACATGACCCCTTTTCGAGTTAACTTGGTTAATGGATTAGAAAATCATGATTTTTTTTTCAAAAACCTCTTATAATATACCCCTAATCCATGAAAACTATGAATCTTAGTTATTGTTGTAGGTTGAGGCCACACCTCTAAAACTTTTGTCTTTGTAGGTTAAACTATGATTCCTTCATTGGTTACAATGTGCCCTAAGAAAGCAACTTGTTTTAACCAAAATTCACATTTTTTGAACATCCCAAAAATCCTCTCCTTCCATAGAGTTTGCAAAATATACCTTAGATGATCCTCATGCTTCTTGCGAATTTTGGAATATATCAGAATATCATTAATAAAAACTGACAAAATGTTATCATGGTAGTCCTTAAAGAAACTATTCATCAAATCCATAAAAATAGAAGGTGCATTAGTCAGTCTAAAGTGCATAACAACAAACTCGTAATGCCCATATCTTTATCAGAAGGCATTTTTTGGAATATCTTCTTTCTTCACCCTCAAGTGATGATAACCAGATCGAAGATCACTCTTAGAGAAAAATTTAGCCCCACTAAGTTGGTCAAATAACTCATTAATTCATGGAATAGGGTATTTTTTCTTTACTGTGATCCCATTCAGTTCTCTATAATCAATGCATATCGGCATCGATCCATCCTTCTTCTTCCCAAAGAGAACTGGCGCTCCCCAAGGAGACACACTCGGTGAATAAACCCTTTCTCAAAAAGATCTTGGAGTTGTTTAATTAATTTTTCTAGCTCCACATTTTCCATCCTATATAGGGTCTTTGATATCAGATGAGATCCATGTATGAGTTCAATGTTGAACTCTACCTCTCTTTCTGGGGGAGGTCTGGGTAACTCCTCAGGAAATACATCAACGTATTCCTGGATGATGGGGACATTTTAAATCCTTAAACCCTCATCTCCTTCTTCTACTTCACTGATCAACTCCATAAATAAGGACATAGGAGGTTCTTCTAAACAAATACCATGCTGAGATATCTCTCCTTGGAAGATCACTATTGGTTTTCCATTCAAGAGTACTAAGATATCCATTCTTCGACATTTGACCTTAGCATTATACTTTCATACCCAGTCCATCCCTATTATAATGTTGAATTATATCATGGGAATGACTACTATATTTGTCATAAGATTGTGCTCACTAAAGTAAATACTAGAGTTTCTATACACTAATGATTATTGGATAATCCCACCTGGAGTCTTGACTGATAACTCTATTTTTAGCCAATCGGAGGTATATTCAAAATCCTTTGCAATCTTGGGGGAAATAAAGGAATGCGTAGAACCATAATCAAACGAAGTACTGGACAGCTTTGAGAGAACAACAAGAGTACTTTCAACCTTATCATTTGGATCTTCAAAGTCAACTGCCGTGATAGAAAAAGCATGACCTTGATCCCTCGGCCTTCGCTAAGGCTGATGGTGGATCCCCTCCACTACCCTTAGATTTGTACAGTGATTGGAAAAGTTCCCATGTTGTCTACACTTAAAGCACTAGACATCAGGTAGGTCATGTACCATCTTCCCCTTTTCATTAGTGTTTGGAAGTTGAGGTTTCACCTCACTATGACAATTCCTCTCAATATGGCCATCTCTTCCACACTTGTATTATTTCCTGCTCCCGATCAGGCAGTTCCCCAAATGCTTCTTCCCATATTTATTACACGTGAGATATTGCACTTACTTGACTCCTCTTCCCTAGTCAAATTTCCTATATAAGCTAGGATCCACCGATCTCTTCTTGTCATTTGATTTATGAGACCACTATCTCTTACCAAAATCCAACTCAACTTTCATCGCACTCCATACAATCTCCTCATATCTATCATAGTCTCAGTTGGATAGATTCTTCCCAGGATGAGGTCTCAGTCCACCGAAGAATCTATCAACCTTCCCATTTGAATCCATGATAGAGCTAGAGGTGTAACATGAAAGCCTTGTGAAGCTCATCCCATAGCTTCCCACAGATTCATTCTCCTTCTGATTCACCTTGAGAAACTCCTTCTTGATTCTCGTTATCATGGAACGTGGGAAATACTTTCTGAAAATTATACCTCTAACCTCTTCCCACTCTATATATTAAACTCTCACTCTTTGCCTCATTTTTTTGATCAGTTCCTACCACTAATCAGTTTCTCCTTCTAAGTGATATACAGCCAAGGTGACCTTCTCTTGCTCGGAATAGTGGAGCACAGAAAAGATCTTCTCGATGGAGCTGATCCACTGCTTATCAATTGATGGTTCAGTTGATCCACTGAACTTTGGTGGTCATTTATGCATAAAGGATTCAATAGAATTTTGTTACCATCATGGTGAGATCAGTATCCTAGCTTGATTCACGTTATTTCCCATAACTTGAGTCAGTTGTTTTGTTATTCGCATGAATGTTTACATTCTAGATTCTATCAGAGGGCCATCAGTGCATGGTCCATTCTGTTCACCATTTGCACGGTTCCTCCTATTTCCCTCCATTTTCTAAAATAATAAAACCTTAGTGAGAAGCTTATTTCATTTATGAATCTTTTAACTTTAAAGGATTTTATGTCTTAAAACTTCATGATTAAACAATTAAATTTCCCTATAATTATTTTATAATGATTCAAAAAAAGCTAATGATAAACCAAACATATCCACCGGGAGTGTCGTAACCAAGAGTGCAGCAAGGCCTATTTTCATGCACCAGTTCCCAATAGCGTCTATCTCACAGTGGTGTTTTCAGGTTATACCCCTATGTACATCTATGCCAAAGCTGCCTCTACCAGCTCGTATCCAGATAGGGATGTATTTTTTTGATAAACCACTTACTCGACACTCACCAAAATACCAAGAAGTTTTCCTATATTAAAAAATATCTATAGGATTATTCCTAAAGTTTTCATATCCTATTTTCCATAAGTAACTAAATGATCCATTGATACAAACTATAGCATCCTGCCTTTTTATAACATAACTTTTCATTACATTTTACAAATAGAGGATCTTTGAAGTGTAGTGTTTTGGAAATCAGGGACATAAAACATGAAAAAAACCTAAGCCATTATTCTAATCCACTAGTAAGGCTTAATAATAAGTTAATCCTAAGTAAAATTACTTCATCTCATAACCTGGATACATATATTCAATGGAAAGGGTGAGTAGAAGGCCCAATAAGGGTAAACAAGGGAATCATTTTACTTATGATATCAATACGAATGTGATAAAAACATAAAGACAAGAGAAATGAAAGAATAGTAATATCATAATGAAAATAACGTGAAACAAAACTTTAATTTGTTCCTTAAACATTTCATTTAGAAATTCATGAACATATCACCAAGCTCCATCCCCAAGGTGCCATAAAAATTACCCAGGTTATTCACTAAGGTATCGTGAAACTTCTCATCTATAGAGATTAATTTTTTACCCAATGCATTGGAGTGCTATCAGGGTTCACACTTAATATGTATTTTTCATGTGAGCCACATATATCATAATAAAACATTCTATAAATAACCCAAATAGAATCAAAGAAATGGGTTTCATGTCAAAATCGTGACGTTTAAAAAAGTACATAAAAACTTGATCGCTATGTCATTTATAACACATGGAAAGAGAGTGAGGGTTATATGTATGTCAATTATAGAATCAAATAGATAAATTCTATGTATTGATGAATGTTCCAAGAAATGAAATATTTTTGTGTATTCTCATAAATAATAAAAGATAATTTCTTGAGAAAAAGAGAGATATTTTGACACGAAAACTCTACAGCATAATGGCTATATAACATAGTTTTAAAAAACAATAAAAGGAGAGGGTAAAAAGGTAACCCACTCATAAATCACTTATAATATAGTATAGATAAATAATAACAAGGAAATAAGAACATTGTATGGATATTTTAATGACATACCACATGAAAAGGAAACTTGAGATGAAAGAGAAGATGTGATTTCTTTTACAAAAAATTCGGCAGCCTAACAATGTCACTTAAAAATTCAGAAAACAAATTGATGAGAGAGAAAAGGGTCTCCAAACAATTAGACATGAAATGTAAAGTAATTAGAACATATAATAACATACCCTCAACATAAAGATATGGAAACTAGAAGTCACAACATAAAGGATGTCATGGCTTAAAAGAGGAGGATGAAAGATTCCCTTACCTTGAAAAGTAACTTCAAAAGCATGAATTTCAAGACCTTGGGAGGATTGATGGAAATTTGGGAGGACTCCTTGGAAAGTAAATAGTCCATAACTTCTTTAGGGAGGATTTTGGAATGAAATGAATGAAATAGGGCTTTGTATTTATAGGAGAAGTGAGGGAACAAATCATTAATTTCCAAGGGAAACCTCATCGATGATATTGGAAAAACCATGAGCTTGCCCATGGTATTTGCTCATGGTATTGGAAACTTGGGACACCTAATAGCATATATTAATATTCATAAGTAGAACAGAAATATTACATAATTATTACATCCTTAATGATGTCACTAAACACCTGAAACTCAAAACTATATTTCTACTATTCACTGAAAATTCAATTTTTTCAAAAAAATCCCAAAAATTCACCTCCACCTAATATTGATGCTATGATTTCAAAAATGAACTCCATTTTATAAAAATAATTTGCTAAATATTTTTAATTTAATTTATAAATAAAAACATTATTCCCCCGAAAAAACTAATACTTAACTAATAATTTCTGAAACAATTATTTACGTATTTTATTGAATCACATTACCTAATCAAGGTGCCTAAATTATATTAATACATTCTTAAGTGAGTTTACTAGTCCATTTGGTCACATTTCTATTTATAAGCCTAAAATTTCTATTCATAATTTACTATTCACCAAAAATTAAGTTGATCTTATTAGACTCCAAATTTCTTACTGAACATAACTCTATAAGACCATTTTTTGAAAATCATTAGACATTATTAATTATTTAAGGTTTAAATAAATATTTTAAAATATCCTTTTTTATAAAATCATCAATAATATACATCCTATATTTATCTGGACATTTGAAAAATCACAACCTTCACCATGAGAAGAAATAATAGTTTTTTATTTATATCAAAGGATTATATAATGCAGCTAAGGTCTCATTACACAACACCTTATAACACCAGCATAGGACCTAAGTGTAAGGTGTTTTAAGGTGATAGAATTTGAGGTTGGCTCAGCCAACATTGCCCGAGTGGTGATTTCTATCTTCTTGAACTTCTCTCGTAGGTGATTCTGTTCCAGCATGACATGATTAAGTTCAGCTTGGGTTTGGTCCAGAGCAAATCCCAGTGGTGCTACCTCCTTCTCATGTTCTGTCAGATGGACTTCGAACAGATCAAGACTACTAGATGAGGCCATCAAATCTTCTTTTTGTATTAATTAACCAAGATCACTTGTATTTATGGATAATAATCTCAACATTAAGAGTTTAGTTTCTAATGTTCATATTGACCAACGGTAATATAACAGTCGACACCCAACGGTTTCATTTTAATTATACTCATTTCATTTAATTAAATAGTTTTGTTGAGTATAAAATAAAATAACACACAAAATTAAGAAACAAGAATTATTAAAAAGTTCATGTTGTTACAGTTTTTTCCCCGTGATACATGCTGAACTGCTTATATAGAGACCCATGCCCAGTGATATATGCTGAAATTTTTATATAGTGGGATATGCCTAGTGACACATGCTAGAATGCTTATATGGAGGGTTTGGCCTAGTGACACATGCTGAAATTCTTATATAGAAATATTTCCTAGTTAACATGCTGAAACGATTATATAGTAGGATTGGCCTAGGGAAACATGATGATATTCTTATATAGCTAGATCGACCCTAATTAAGTGCTGAAATTCTTATATAGAGGGTTTGATCTAGATTTGTGTTATTTATACCTTGGTTATAAGGTTATGGTTGCCATGGTCATGATATCATCTCAGAGACATTCTGACATGGAAATGAGGAAGGATATGTTTTACCATGTTTATATGGTTATTGTGGGTATGGGTTTGAGAAATGCTCATATGAATTCTAGCAAGGTTCCAAAGTTGGTTAATGTGGTATTAATTTAATTGTTTAATTAATTAATACATATTTTTATTTCATTATTTCATGCACTTGTTATTAGAATGGTTATGTTTAGACATGGTAGTTTCGACCTACTGATTTATACTCACACCCTATTTGGGATGTTGAATGGTACTCGAGAAGATTATATGGAAGTAGGTTTGGAAATGGAAAAAGGACCATGTTGTTGATTGTTTTCTTACTGAATATGATAGAATTTAGATATGGGACCGACATGGGGTTCAAGACTTAGGAATTTTGATTCTTTTATTGAGTCTTCTATTATTTTATTTCTTATTACTTCTATCATTAAATTTAGTTACATTTGAGCACATCATTACAATAATCCTTTATTATTTATTGGATTATTCAGTTGACTTTTGCAGTTGGGTTTTTACTATATTGTATTGTTTCCATTATTTCCAAAATATAATTTCTATTTATTAATACTATTATTGAATTATTATTTGTTATTATAAATCTATAAAAATAGATTATAGTCTCCCTGCTATTCATAACACACCCCCTCTACTAGTTGTTGGCCTATGATGTACAGGGAGGCATGTTTGAGGTCTCATAATCGACCCTTTCTGGTCATGTGAGAGAGTAAAATATTAGGGGAAGTTACAAAGTGGTATGAAAGGACATGTCTCATTTTAATTTATTACTATCTGGGAAAGGTAGAAAGGAGACTAGTATGCTTTGGGGATTGGTACTGAGATTGTTCATGGGAGTAGCTAACCCATGTACTGGGAAAATCTGAGTGACTAGGGGTGGATGATGTTCATAATTTTTTTTATTACACTTCATATTATTTCACCCTGAGTGATTCACATGTTTTATGAGGTTATGGTTTTATGATGTTATTGGTTCTTTAGATTTATAATCATGGCCCTGAATGGAATGATATGAGTATGCATACATAATAATATGCATAGAGGAATATATTGAAATGCATTGTTATAGTGACATATTTACTTCTTGTGATATATAATTTTATGTTGAACTGTGATATGAGATAGTTGTTATATTTGATAAAGGAAATAAATGAATTGATTTGTCATGATGAAACGTTTGTAATAAATGTTTAGAGAGACCAAGTGTTAGTGGTTCTCTGTTTTTATCCCCAGTTTAGGTTGACCCTGTTTTTCTTGCCAGTGTTCTAAGGACTGTGTTTCTATTGTAGATAAAATGTCTCATCATCGTCTCTGAGTTGATTTTCAAGAGAGTGGAAATTAGCACACTCATAACATAGCTAAACCAGATCTTTCTGTAGTCCCTGAGGATCATATAGATTTTCAACTTTGTGATATCTTATTGAGGGTCATGATATCAATAGAAAGATAGAATGTTCACATTGTGCATTGGATGTTTGAGCTGAAGAGAGTGTTTTAGCTACATCACCCACCTATATTTACTTGGGGGGAGTCCCCTTAGAATCTGAGTTCTATATTGAGTCCATCTAAATGATCTATAATAATCTTGATTCATCTATAAATAGGAGGGTGAATCTTTTTTCTTATATGCTTCATGGACCAGCTAAGATTTAGTGGGACATTATGGAGAAAAAATGGAAGCATGATGAGTTATATTGGAAGGACTTAGAGTTTAAATTCATAATCCATTTCTATCCTACAATGTTGAGGGATGAGAATTACAATGAGTTCAATCAACTGACATAGGATTGAATGTCAGTGGTGGACTATGCTGAACATTTCACCGACCTATATTGCTTTTCACCATCTTTGGAAGGTGACGAGATCTCTGGGGTGACATGTTTTTAGGATCGCCTTCAATATAGGATTAGGTCATATGTGAACATGTTCCATATGAATATTTTTGTGGATGTGATGAATCAAGAACTCATCATAGAATGGAATCTAAGAGAGGCTCTGGTCAGTAGCCAAGCAGTTTCAGCAGGGAAAACTGTTAAATCTTTTTCCAGTGGAAAGAAGCGTTGATATGATTGTTTTGTCCAAGGAAGAGGTGTCCAGGGAAGTGGGAATATATATTAGGATCATGTTCTATTAGAGTTATATCAGTGTGGTGATATGGGAAACAAAAGGAATCACTATCCATACCCTACTTTTCAGTGTCATGCTTATGACATATTGAGCCACATAAAGAGGTTTTGTAGGGTCATAAAATAGTAGAGCAGTGATAAGGGAATATAAAAGGTACCAAGGTATGGGAAATACTCTTCTAATACATAGAAGCTAATAGCTAGAATTCCATATGATTTTATGGTCAAGGAAAGGGATGTGGTACCCCAATGTTGGAATGATAGTACCAAGAAAAGGGTATAACTTTAGAGATTCGTGATGGATCTTATGGAAGAGAGTCTGGTCAACTTAATATTATTCATACTAGTCTAACTATTATTGATGGAGGATCATCTACTATCATAGGTATGGTTCTTATATCATATACCATTTCTTGTTTTTAGTTTAATACATGAGCATCACATTCTTTTTATCTTCTCGTTTTGTGAACGATTTAGGCTTGGATGTGAAAATCTTGGATGATTTTTGGAATATCAACACACCATTGGGTGTGTGTTCAAAAAATATCAATCATTGTAGGACATGTACTCTAGAAACAGGTGGTTACTGTTTATTATGGGATCCGTTTGTGTATGAAATGAAAGACTTAAATTTGATTCTTGGTATCGATTGGATAGTTCTATAAAAGTATCATATTGACTACTACTAGAGGAGAGTTAGATTTTTATCTCTAGAAGGAGTCATCTATTCACACCAAAGAGAGTGAGATATTCAGGCTATTCATGTAGTATTAATTTTGTGAAGGTTGGATTGTCTCATGGATTAGATAACTGATCTTCATCTAAATTATGGTGGAATGTAGTAGGATTATTTTAATCCATTGGTAGACCATTTTCATGATATTTTTATAACAATTTATACATCTTAAAATCTGAGTGAGATATTGAGTTTATAATCAAGTTAATGATGGGAGTAGATCTAGATTATTTCCTTCCTTATATAATGACACCAGCATAAGTTCTAGAGTAGAAGTTTTAGTTGGAAGATCAACAATATAATAGCTTCATACATCCCAGAAAAACTCCTTGGGGTTCTCTAATTCACCTTCCCAAGATGGTTGATTGGACTTAGTTCTTGTTTGTGGATTATCATATGTTTAACCAAATGGCGGTCAAGAACCGGTATCCTCTTCCACACATCTATTATCTCTTCGATCAACTAAGTGTTTCAAATATCTTTAGAAATATAGATTTGAGATTAGGATACTATCAGTTGAGGGTGAGACCATCCGAGATACCACATACTACTTTTAGGAGAAGGTATAGCTTTTATGATTTCATTGTGATGACTTTTGGTTTAACCAATGCACCAACAGTATTAATGGACTTGATTAATAAGATATACTATCCTTTTCTGAACCCATTTATGGTGGTTTTTTACTACATATTAGTGTACTTCTAGTTATCAGAGAATCATTTTAAACATCTTAACATCATTCTGAGTACATTGAGAGAGCATCAAATTTCCACCAATCTAAGCAAATGATGATTCTAGATTGATAAAGTGAACTTATTGTTCCTTTTCATCTCAAAGGTAGAAGAATAAATAGACCTGGAGAAAATTACATCCATGATATCTTAGGAGAAGCCTAATAATTTCATCGAGATTCAAAGATTTCTTATTTTAGCATATTATTATCGAAGCCTTATCCATGACTTCTCCCATTCAGGAACACCAATTTCAGGGTTGACCAAGAATGGAGTAATTTTTGTTTGGTCTAATGCTTGAAAGATGTATTTTTAAGAAATTAAAGGATGGATAACCTCAAGACCTATATTTACATTACCTATTCTGAGTAAAGTATATACTGTGTATAGTGATGCATCCAGAGTTAGAATCAGAGTAATTCTGTTGTAGAAGGATCAATTGGTTACTTATGGCTACAGATAGCTAATATTTTATGAGATAAATTACCCTACTCGCAATCTTGAGTTATTAGAAATGATACATTCCCTAATATTCTAGAGACATAATCTCATCGATTGGAGGTTTATGGTATACATGGACTATAAAATCCTCAGGTACATCTTTTCTCAGCAGGACCTGAACCTTTAATATATGAAGTGGGTCGAGTATCTTCTATATTTAAAATTTGAGTTGTCTTATTCACTGGGAAAGGGAAATTTATTCATTGATTCTTGGATATGAAATAAGTAGGAAGGGGTTGTGCATGAGTTTTTTGATGAGTAGTGGGTGACTGACCTCTTTTCATACATGAATCTAGATGTTCAGGAGTCTCATAGATAAGTAGCTATGTCTTTGACATGTGTTATACCTGTGATTTTGGACTAGATTAATATCAAGAATATGTCTAATTTAGAGGGATTAGTTCTGACATACAACTTATATAGTGGGAAGAAACCATTGGTATGGTCTCTTGGTAGTGAAAATTGTCTTCTTTTACATGGATGAGTATGGGTTACTATGGGATTATGCAAGGAGTTGATGAGAGAGTTTCGTGGTTCTAAATTGGAAGTTCATACTATTTTTAAAAATATGTATCATGATATATATAGATGGTATTGGTGGTCAAGAATGTAGAAGGAGGAATCGAGACGTTCTGTGAGATTTTTTACTTGTTAATAGGTGAAATCTGAGTATCATAGGCTATCTGGGATTTTACAGCCTTTTCCATTCTTGAGTTGAAATGGGATGATGTCACTATATATTTTTTGATAGGATTACCCAGGAAAACTGATAATAATGATGTTATATGGGTGATTATGTATCGATTTATGATGTTAGAACACATATTTCCTATCAAGGAGACCATCACAGTTGATGATCTAGGTATTATTTACATGTGTGAGGTAGTTCAACTGCATGGTGTTTTGAAGAGTATCATTGATGATAGAGATTCTCATTTCACATCACATTTCTAGAAGGTTCTTTATAAGGATCCTATATTGAAGGTTATTTTGAATATGAATTATAATCCTTAGACTAATGGTCAATCTAAAAAGTGTATTTAGGTTGTAAAGGATATGTTATGGGTCTGTGTTTTGGATTTTTGTGGTTCTTGGGTGTATCATATTGATATCATGGAGTTTATATATAATAATGACTTCTAGGAATCAATACAGATGTCACCATCATGGATTTCTGTTGAATGCCACACCACTATCCCCCTTACTAGTTAGAGGTAGGTTAGTTAGTTCTTGTTGGGATTATTCTCATGTAGGATACATCTGAGTAGGTTTAGTTGATCAGACAGTGGTTAGTGACCATGAAAAGCATAAAGAAATCATGTGATGACCATCCGGGATCAATTATGGCACTCGAGGTTGGTCATTGTTTTTATCCTTTTGGTGTCGCCTAGGTTGGGGAAACACCATATTAGAAAATAGGGAAATCTAGTGCCTATGTTTTATAGGTTTTTTGAGATAGTGGATATGTTTGGTTTATTGTCATACTGATTAGCCCTTCCACATCACTACAGTTCCATGCATGATGTGTTCCTGGAATTGCAGCTTTAGAGATATTGTTCATACCCTTATCACATGATAGACATATTATACATCAATATTAGTGGTGATGCTTCCTTTGAGGAGTATCATATACAGATTGTGGACCATAGTGAGATGTATCTCTGAGGAAAGACTATATTATTGGTTTGATTTCAATGGAAGCATGGGAATGTTTAGGAGGAGACCAAAGGGAGGGAGTCTGATATGCAAGTATCATGGCTATAATTATTCATCGAGACCCCACAATGATTCTTGGAGAAGATCAAGGATAAGATATTGTATGGTGGGGTGGTTTTAAGATCCTATATTTTTCTAGGTACATCACTCTTTGTGTTTTTCGTTTGATCCTTATTTTTTGTGTCTTATTCTGAGATGGAGAGAATTTGTTGGGGAAAATGAAATAAATCACGGGGATGTGTATTTTTTTGAATTAATGGAGTCTATGTATAAATGGTTTTTGTCTTACCATGGGTTCTTGGTAAGTCGACAAGCCTTGGATTCATGTTTTTATAAGAAAACCAGGCTGAAAACTGTCTGTAGAACAGTTACATGTTGCGTAATGATAATACATTCCATGTAATTTTTTTGAGACACATGTCATGAATGGTTACATGTCATGGACTAATTGATGACATGAAAAGGGTACAAATCATGTAATTATATTAAACATCATGGAATCATCAATCAAAATAATTAATTAATCCATGGTGATAAGTATTTTGGTGTATACCTCTAAAATAATTTCATGACATGTAACTATATTACATGTCGTGTAATTACCCAACCTACTGTTTTAATGTATGTTGTGTTGATTAGTTTTATTTCTCAAACATATATCTTTCACCTCTCCACCCTAGGAATCCTTCCAAGAATTTTTTGAGTGACTTAATCAATTTTTAATACCCAGATTGTGAAATCGACCCTTTGGGGATTGGTTCTTCTTTGGTTCCCTCTTCTCTTCCATCATTCTCTGACCGTTATGATGTAATATTTTTATTGTGTATGTTTTTGGTTATTTTCTTGATCGGTTTTGATCTAGGATATTTCTTTCAATCATCTACACTATCTTCCTTATGGGTGTTTTTCCTTTGGAAGAATTTTTTGATTATCAGTTAATGGTAGTGGGTTTAAACCTTAACCCTATGGTTTGATAATTGTAAGGCATATGAAATATTGAAATTTTACCAACAAATATTGTGATTAATGAACTGAAATAATTAATTTAAATATTACTTAGAGTCTCTTTGATCCAATTTGTTTTTAAATTATCCCATGGCTACCATTTGTGTGAGTGAACCTTTGAATATAAATGAATTGTTTAATTGATTAAAGTGTGTTTAGAATGACATGGATGGTGGTTGTTTTCATGATATAGATTCACCATGGATTGAATTATTGATTGAGATAACAAGAATGTTATTGGTTATGACCAATTGATATATGAAATGTGTAATTGAAATTTAAATGTTAATTATCTTAATTAACCATTGATACATATGATGTGATGTTGTGATATCCTTATTGATATGACTTGTGTTGTGATTAAATGCTATAAATATTTTATAGGGAATTGGCCCAATGATACATGCTATAATTCTTATATAGCAGGATATTCATATTGATACATGATGAAATTATTATATTGTTTTCTATGACAAATGACATATACTGAAATGTTTATATAGAGGGATTGGCCCAATGACAGAAGATGAAATTCTTATATAGAGGGCTTGGCCTATTTAACATGATCAAATTATTACATTTCGAGCTAGGACTAGTGACACATGATGAAATTATTATATAGTGGGATCATCCCTAATTATATTCTAAAATTCTTATATACCAAGTTTCACCTAGACTAGTTTGATTTATATCTTGGTAATAAGGTTATTGTTTCCATGGTTGTGAGACATCCTTAGAGATATTTTGGAATGGAAATGAGGAAGGTTATGTTTTATCATGGTTATATGTTTATGATTGGAATGGTTATGAGATATGATTATATTGATTCTGGTATGGTGATGAAATAGGTTGATGTGGTATTGATTTAATTGTTTAATTAATTAATACATTTATTTATTGCATTATTTCATGCACTTGTTATCAAGATGATTATGTTTAGAAATGGTTCTATCAACCAACTGAGTTATAATCACACCCTATTTGGGACTTCGTATGGTAACCAAGTTTATTATATGTATGTTGGTTTGGATAAGGTAAAAGTACCTCATTGTTAATCGTTTTCTTGCTGGATGATCTAGAGTTTGGTGATAGCACAAACATGGGGTTTGAGACTAAGGAACATTGAGTCTTTTTTTGAGTATTGTAGTATTTTATTTTGTATTACGTATACAATTAAATTTAATTACATTCCATAAAATCATTATATTATTCCTATATTATTTATTGGATTATTAATTCGGCTTCTATTATTGGTTTTTGGCTACACTGTATTGTTTCTATTATTTTTCCATTGTGTCATTTATTTATTATTATTATTTTTATTGGAATATTCTTATATTTTTAACTATTTAAGTAGGGGGTATAGTCTACCCAATATACATAACAGACCCCCATTTCTAGTCGGTAGCCTCTGGCATATATGGAGTCATACTTGGGGTCTCGTACCCAACCCTTTATGGTCATGTGATAGAAAGACCAATCAAGGGATGATATAGAAAGGGAGATATATTGGGAATAATTTATAATTTATAAATAACAATAATTTTATAAATATATTATTATTTGATTAATTATACTTTTAGAACCATATTTTTATGTTGGGGATAAAAAAATTAAGTGCACCTTTCATGGAGGCGGTAGTCGACACCCATGCAAGATGAAATCATTATTTTTTGAATGGTTTTGGAGGAAGGTAGAAAAGTAATATTAAATTATTATAATGAAATTTATGAATATTAATAATTCTTATTTTATCATATTTTTGTATATATAATAGATTTTATAGGGTATATTAAGAAAAGAATTAAGATAGCTCGATTGAGAACATTACCTATCCCATTAGATGTTCTCCCTTGTATAATGCATTAATGATACCTATATTAGCCTTTTGGAAAGGAAAAGGATTCTAAGATATAGAAATATGGGTCGGGGGAGAACATGTAATATTTTTTGTTGAGATAAGGCTTTGGAATGGGTGGAGAAATGTTTTTTCTATGATCTCATTTTATAAGAAAAGAAAATGGAATTTTTATAATTACTAATTACATTTCAATAAGTTTATGACACTATTTCAAGATAAAAGGAGTAAAAATATAAAATAATTGATTGTGGGACGAGGTGAGGTCAAAAATCCCACCAAAATTCATTTTCTTGTGTTTTAAACATATTTTGTGTTTTGTACCATTAGGTTTTTAGCTTTTACCATTTTGTTTTTTTACCTTGGTAACTAATCATTACCTAAGTAATTAAATTTCTACTAAAATATAAGATAAACACTATTACCAAATTTTTATATTATGAACAAAAATTTATAACCAATTTAATATAATTCAATTTCTAAATATGTGAAAATTAATTTTTAAATTAAAAAATACAATTTATAAAAAACATGTTTTTGTAGAAAAACAAATTTTAATCTTTAATTGTTATCAATCATATATAACACAAATTAACAATTAAATGAGTTATAATATATTTTTATATATGTTTAAAAATAATATAAGATTAATTATATAAAATATATAAATTTAATTTATTAGATAAAAACTTCATAACATTACAGAAATAATTATTGAAAATAACTCTTTCACCATTATCATGGTCAATAAATTTAATCTTTGTAATCATACTTCAATGAGTAAATTTGAAATTGAAATTATTAAATAATATAAACATGCTTATAAAAATATTAAATCCATTTTATTATATTTAATTTTTATATGAAATGAAAATTAAATTTTAATATAAGTAAATTGAAACTATTTTTAGATTAAAATATTGCCCAAGATTCTAAAATGGTAAACATGGGTTTTATAAATTCAAAATAGAATTTTTTTTATATGATTTATTTAAAAATATAAATGAAAAAATTTTATATAAAAAATATTTAATAACATCTAATTCATTATTTTATAATGATAATGTCATAAAATTGGTGGTAATAGAAAAATCATTATTATTATAACTATTCACCTAAAAACAATTTTTTTAGAACAATATAAAAATATCACCCTAAGATAATTTTAACAAGATGAATTAAAAAATGATGTTAATTTAAAAAAAATTAAATTATAAATTTATAAATTTTTTCTTTTAAATGGAAATATAATATATAAAAACATCTTTTATTGAGAAATGACCTTTTAAAACTTTAAGTGTTCTTAATCCTATTTTATATGTATTCATAATTGATTAAAATGATTTTATTTACAAGAGGTTTTATTATTCACAAATACTCTTAATAATATTCATCTAATATTCCATGACTCATTTTTGTTCTAGGTAGTGTGTGGATAAAGCTATCAGACATAGTAATAACTTAGTGAAAAATATATTCCAAAATATCGGGGTGTTACATAGTTGGGGCCTCAACCCATCTCGGGGAAATTGGGAAGTTATATACAAAGTTAAGCCATTGTGATCCTATATAATCACTAGTATCCATAGAAATATGTTTCTACTTAACAATATAAATAGTCTCCAAATAACCCACTAGTATGAAATTATGAATTTGCATCAGAGTTCTAACATCAGTATTTTATTAACCGATGTTAAAATTGATAGGAGAATATTTTAGCATTGGCTTTAGAAAAAATACATTAAAAATTAAACATAATGACTTTTAACACTGTTTAAAAAATTGATATTAATTTTTTTTAAAATTTTTAATTTTAATGACGTACTCCTAATTTTTTAAGGAAATATTTCTAAAACCATCATCCTCTAGACTCAAGACTAAATCCAAACCACACTTTATTTTCTACATTTATTCAATTTTCATAGTTATTTTTTAATTTTTTATCGACAATATTCTATCATATTCCCTTATTCCATGGCCCTCAAAATTATTCAGTCTACAGAAAACCTAATCCATTCGACTCGTTAATGGAATCCAATGTTTTTGTTCGATCGATTTTCTACTTTGTTCTTGAAAACATTTATCCTAAATCATCCATCATTATCATGTCCTTCTATCACCCTCAATTAAATTCTTTAAAATTCAATAACTATTTCCATCATTAGCCTCCATATTTTGTAAGTTATTTTTTTGGAAGACAATTTTATTATTTTATAGTTATAAATTAAATTCATCCAATCGTTTATTTATCTTTATGAAATTTTCAATTATAATTGTTTTTGTCAGATTAGTTTATGGTTATAAGTTTTTTAGGATTCTAAATTATCTTTTATTTCAATATATATTTTTTTTAAATTTTTGTATTTATAATAATTTATACTTATAAATTCTTTTCATTATAATTTATTTATGGTTAACATCATTTTTTATTAAAACATTTAAGCTATTTTTTTGTATTTATAATTAATTTTGGTTATAAAATGTTTTCTAGTTGTAAATTTTGTTTAGTTATAATTTTTTTAATGGATTAATTGTTTGTTAAAAGTTTATTAATGTTTATATATTTATATGATTATATTTTTTAATTTTATCTATTTATATATATGTTTAAATTTATTAATATAATTATATTTTGTATTGTGAATTTTGGTAATTATTTAATCATAATTGGATAAATTCATAGAGAAATTATGATGAATATGGGTTGATAATTTATTGGAATTTTTAAGGAAAAAATTAAAACTAATATATTTTATTTTTAGTCTATGTGTGAAGTATCTGAATCTGTGAATATTCTAGCATAGGGAAATCAAATACCATATTATTTTTTGGGGTCTTACTCATAATTACACAAACTAGATCTATTCTGTTGAGATAACAAACAAGTCAAGATCCAATGATGATGAATATATTCAGTATTGTATATAGAATCATCTTTAAGAATTAATTCTTGATTTAGGTGTTGAAACCATTGAAAAAAACAAGTGTAGAATGATTATATAGAGATGCTAATAAATACCTATTCTCTGGTTGCACTAAATTTATAGTGTTATAAACAGTGCAGGTATTAGTGAATTTGAAATACATAAATGTTTAGATTGATAAAAGTTTCATTTAATTACATGATATTCTAAAAGGGATACCTCCATAAATAATGAGTTTCCAAATTCAAATAATGTGGTAAAAATATTATATATAATGGGATTGAGGTCTAAAAAGATAGATTATCTACACAGTGAATGTGTGTTTTATATGAGTAAATAAGAACGTTTATTAAAATATCCTAAATAATGGACATCGTGATATAAAATGAATGAAAAATTCAACCATGATTCATTCTAAAGAACATGCACTAAACCTCCCATTAAAGTAATATGGTTTCTTCCAATAATTCCTCATTTGAAGTTTCCCTTTACAAACTAAAACAAAAAAAAGTGGTTAAGAAGGAATATATATGATCACATAATTGTTGGAAGCCTATTTAAACATACCAATTCATCACAGTGGTAGCTTTTTTATCATAAATTTTCTGATTTTGGAAATAAAGTTAGAAATCTCATAATGGGACTATGCATTAGTGGAATGATTCCATATCAGAGCCTCAATATCAAACATATTTCATCACCTTTTATATTTATTATTTATAGATTATCCCCACATATATGTTTAAAGAGGAAATATGTGATAATTTTGGCACCTCGGATCAACACTCTTCAGATTTGGTTCCATAAACACATACTTTACAAATTGGCTTCAAAACTAAATATATATTCCTAGACACAAGAATTTTTTATTTACATGACTTAAATAAAATATTTCATTTAATATATTCCCAATACCATTTTAGGTTTAAAGTATTAGATAATTAAAATAGAAAATAAATAATAAATCCCATGTTGTTTTTATCAAGAAGATATCTTCCCACTATATATGAAACTATATAATCCATAATGGGTATTCAATATCTCTCAAAAATTATTTAATAGGTGTTATCCTTATAAATATATCACATGTAATACTTTTATTTATAACCTAAGTAATAGAAATAAAATAAAGGGGTGATATCAAATACCCAATAAAGGTAACATATAACTAAATATGTAAAAAACAAAAACATGGTATACATAATATAGAAGGAATAAATAATCATAATAATGACATAATCATCTGAAAATAATATAAATATATATTCATGATTATTAATAAAAACAAGGATATCATTAATTAATATCTAATAATGATGGAATTCATAATTTTATACCTAAAAAACATATTGTCAAGGACTAGTACCAAAACATTATACTAATATGGGGAGAGGTATACACCAAATATGAATATGTTTTATCTCATGATACCTACTGATTAATAAAGGGTATATATAACTCTAGTCCCCATCCATCACATGGTTAAGTCCACTGCATTCACCAAAAGAGTAAACAAGGCATTTCACACTATTTTGTAAAGAACCTCTGGCAGAATAAAAATATGGATATCCATATAATGAAAAATATGGAATGTTAATACATAATAAACCTAATTTATTAGTTAATAGTCATCAATAATTTCAATACTTACCTGTTAATAAAAAACCTTTCTTTCTACGTGAATATCCACCAATTTAAATTTTATAAATTGATATGTTCACGCTGTATAAGGTAATGAGTATACGGTTAAGTCTATTCTAGAAAAACATGATCATAAACCATCTAGATAAAGAAGTTGGATGTATGGAAAGGAACATTTCACAAATGTTTTAAAGTAATATTATAATGATGTTGATATAAATGAAAACCACCTTCATAAAAAGAATTCATTGAATGGTAACATTAAATATGGGATCAAGAATTGAATTGTTTGATATCATGAGTCCAATAACCTAAGTGATAAATATATATATTAGAGTATAAATCATGAAACAAAAATCCTATTAGGGTAAATCCTTTTTATAACGATAAGGGAAATAGATTAGAAAACTTATAAGATATTTTGGAAAACAATTTTAACATTGGCTTAAAATAAAAAATTCACATATAACTTTAAAAGGTAACATTTGAAAAGGTGAGGAAAAATATTTTTAAAAATTTTACTCGCAAAAATAATCTATAGAAATTGATCCTTTAAAATAAAAAACATTTATCTTGGATAAATGAGGATAGGAAGACAAAACAAATGAATTTGAATGGAAGAACCCTTTTTTATTATTTTCAAAATACCATTATTCAAAACTCACATTTTAAGAATAGTAAAAAACATTCATTTATATAAAATATATTCATTAAACATATATAAATTTATATATAATACAATATTGGGGTGGAATAACCATATCATGGAAGAAACACGTTCATGATGAAACGATATAACTCAATGAAAGGATACTAAGGATATAAATATCCCATATGCGGAACATACTCCTTGAAGTAATAAATATTTTAAAAATGGGTTTTATTTGGTATCCATGTGAATAAGTAAAAACCCAAAAAATATAATCAAATGATATAATTTACCCAACTTATATGAAATAAGTACAATATAAATTATCATACCTTAATGAATGAAACAAGATTGACCAAGAAACTTTACAACTCGTGTAACAACCGAGTAAAAATCTATTTGACGAAAAATAAATAAATTGGATTAGAATTTCCCATAAATAATAGAAATATATGATAAAGATACATCCATGGGTAGTGAATACACTATTAAAATGAATACATGGATCATAACATAAACATGTCTTGATGAATTATAATTTTTGTCAAAGAACCCTTGTAGCTAAGAAACATTTTTATCAAAACATATTGAAAGAGAGTGATTGAAATTAAACATAAAATATCATGAATAAAATATTATTCATTATATGATACCTCATATAGGTATTATACACACCACATAAATTTAATTAGGTGTATAATACAAAACATGTCTTAGAGAGACGAATTTGAGGCAAAAAACCCTTACCTCGATCAAAATTTGTTCTACACTCACACCAAATAGCCTGAATAATTAAACTAAGTTCATTAAATAAATACCCAATAACCTTATTCAAACCTATAACAATTTATACTCATCATTTATAATCATTCCATACAAACACACACATATACATATTAGTTTGTTTCTAACTATTTTCATCACTTTTAACTAGTTTCATAAAAGTGGTGTTGGTATATTTTATTTTCCCAAAGTACATTATTATTAGATGATATATGGTATAATAATAGATGTAAAAATTCATTTTATAGAGATATTATATAATTTCATGGTAGTTTTGGTTATGATCCATGAGGTTTAAATCAATGATGCACATGTTTTATAAATTCTTAATAAAATAATGATAATTTCCTGATTATGAGTTAAATATTCATATAAAATTACCAAAAACAAAATAAAATAATTATATACTTATTTATATCCTGTTATAAAAGTAATTAATTTATCATATTCATCTATGATATAAATTTATAACATTTTCCAAGTATGTGGTTAAACCAGCCCAAATAAGAATATGTTATAATAAATGTATGATTATGAGGGTGCACATGTTTTAGAAATTCTTAATAAAATAATGATAATTTCTTAATTAATGAGTTAAATATTCATATAAAATTACCAAAAACAAAACAAAATAAATATATACTTATTTACATCCTGTTATAAAAGTAATTAATTTATCACATTCATCTATGATATAAATTTATAACATTGTCCAAGTAGGTGGTTAAACCAAACCAAATTAGAATATTTAATAATAAATGTATGATTATGAGGGTATTTAGTTGTAATATTATTAAAAAAATTCAAAATGGTTTAATTTTTTTATTAGTGTTATATATAAATATTTTAAATAATTATGAGAATAATATAACCTATAAATAGGTTTTTTTATAATATAATGATATCATTGTTTCTTAGAACACTCTTTTGGATGGTTGGATTTACCATGATTGTTTATTCCATAGATTTTTAATAGGTTGTCCAGATTTTATTTACATAACCGTAATAATTTCTTAAAATTATTATTTATATATTAAATAAATTATAATTACCATACAGATAAGGTGGAGATGAAAAGAAAAATGGAAATAAATCATTCCATAGAAGCGATAGTCCACACGTATGAAAGGGTGATGAATTCATTTTATATAGAATTGGGAAAATGTGTAATATGGTTTACCATTTTAGAACAAAAAATATGACATAAAAATACTTATATATTAAATTTCTTATTATGAATATTAATTTATGGAAGCGAAGGAAAACATAATGTGTTGCGTCATGGATATGATAGTCATTACAACACACGAATGACAGTTTCATTTTTATCAACATAAAATGGAAACATGGTTAATGATTATACCATCATTAGAATAATATATGAGTATATTAATTATAATAATGTTTTAATTTTAATATGGTGTTATTTAATTTGAGGAATAATAATTTCACATAATTAAATAGAAATGAGGATGTGTTGGTTTGAAAGTTATAGCCCACTTCTTGGATCATCTCCTTTGAAAAGTGGGTTAAGTCTTTTAGGTGGTATTTTGAGAAGCCCAGAACATCTCAAAGGTGTATAATTTTGTTAAGTAGTGGTTTGGGTATAGTTTTAGTAGAACTAAGTGGGTTTAAATGTGCAGGATTTTAGGAGAGTTGATCCCCTATTATAAGTGAAAAGGGATGTAATTTTTGTCAATACCCCCAAAACTTCCAATAATGGGAAGTCACTCTCAAGAAAAGTGGATCCAAAATTGAGAGATAATGGAGTGGTTAAGATATAAGGTTGATCCAAACCTCATAAATTAAATTATATACATGTTTTTATCATATTAAATACCTTTATCCCTTGAGTTATTACTTTCAGCATTTTACCTTTTACTGTGGTAACAAGTTTTTACCTAAGGTAACTTATCATTTATGACAAAAAAAAGTATCCCATACTACATATTTCTGACCTAGTAAATAAAATTTTCAAATATGTATTATTTTATTCAATTTATAAAAATTTGGAAAAATAATTTTATAATACTAAATGTATAATATATTTTAAATATTTTCTAAAAAATATAACTTTAGTTATAAAATGTAAAATATTGGTTTTTATATTAAAATTAATTTTTATTTAAATTATCAAATCACTTATAAACACATATTTTTTCTTATAAATATGATTCATGAATTTTAAATTCAGACTTGTATACTAATAATGTCATAAAATTAATATTATTTTTCAAAATGGTATTTTTCACTACTCACCTAAAAAAAAAAATTTAGAAAAAAACACAAAATTAATCATAATATTATATTATCATGAGGAATCCAAAAATAATTTTCATTTTTTCAAATTAAAATTCTAAAATTTAGAAATCTAATTTTTTTTAAAAAAATTGTGATATAATGAAAGAATTTCTAGGAAAATTGTATCTTTTTTAGAATATTCCCATTCTCATTCATATTTACTATCGTTTAATAATTAAATTAGTTTTAAACAAATATTAATAACACATATATTTTAACTTCATTAATCACATGTTCCATGAAATACAAATTCCTATTGAATAAAAAGTAAATATTTAGAAATATACCTTTATTAAGTCCCAAAGGATCAGATAACAACTGAGAAGGAAGGTCGAATCAGTTTTTCAATTAGTATATGTTTCAATACTTTTATAAACATAACCCCTAAAACCTATTAATATTTATTTCCATGTAAAATTTTTATTAATACTCGAGAATGAAAAAGTAGGAAAGCAAATAAAGCTACAATGTCTCAGAATTTTTGTGTATTTTTTTTAATTATTTAGAATTATTTTGAGACTACACACTCTAACGGCATGTGATTCCTAGGCCCGGTGAGACCAGAATGGAATTTTGAACTTTTTTAGTTCACTTAAGTAAACATGAAAAATGGATTTTTTAACATTTGAACCAGTGCTCGGATCAAAAATTCAAGGGCGCTATTGAACTCAGAATGCTTGGATTCTACTAGAAAGGACTCATCTTCGACCATCTAGGGCCAAACAGAAAATTTAAATTTCGGACCTTTTAGAAAAAAATAAAATAACTTTAAAATGATATTTTATTTCCTTTTCTTAGCCTACAAGTGATGAAACATCGACGCTAAAATTCAACGATGAGGATAATTAGTAGAAATATTTAATGGATCAAAAACCTACAGCGTAACGACCCATTAAATGACGCATAACAACTACGTTTGTTTCATAAATGAAATAGCATAATGATGAGATGTTGCAACGTAACTAATATGATGTAACATATTTTCTTTTTTATTTATTTGACACATTAGAGAGACAGTAATTAATCGGAAGATGATTCTCTGATGAACCACCGGTGGATTTCATCTCCAACAAAGAAAGATGAATGCCATCAATGAACTACGATGAATGCCATCGACAAACATGGACAAATGGTAACAGACTGAGGATCAAAAATGGCTCAGATCTTTGCCTCTTATTAGTGGAATATCCTCAATCTAGGTAGGGGTTGTGTTTAAGTCTATTTTTCCCATTCATAAATTCAATGATGAATATAGATCAACCCACAAACAAGTTAATCTGCGGATCAGGTGTTCTTACAGGAGGGTGGATTTTGGGGATTTCTTTTTCTTGGTTAAACTATCACTTGTTGATTCAATTGAAATCTCCAAACCAACCCTTTCTTTAAACCTCTAATGAAAATGGTGCGGGCTGACATGGACAAGGCCCGACCACCTCCTACTAGTGTGTTACTCTTGGCTCTATCCTCAAGTGGCGGAAAGAAGAATTTGGGGCCATGGTTGTGATGGAGGCAACCCGAGAGGCCCGAAGGCACAGAAAGATCGGAGATCGGACCACCATAGTGGACCCGATGGCTTGTGGAAGGTGTTGTTGGCATGGAACCACAAGTGTGGTGGGTGGACCACCCTTTGGAGGTGGCGGCCCATGTCCAGGATGCCCTGGTGATTCGTGGTTGCTCGACTGAGGAAGAAAAAAGCCTCGCGGATGAGCTGTGGGACGAGGAGGGGATATGGAAGTGACTTCCACCTCTCGGGTGCATGCCACTGATCCGACCTTGACGGACCAGGATTCTGCTCGCAAACCATGCCCCCAGCTAGCGGGATAGGCCAGAACCATGGCCCAAAGGTCTGGGCGCACACCCAATAGTTTGGACCAGCACCAGTGAATTGGATATGTGCCTAGTTGGCCGAACCCATGCCGGCATGCCAGAATCGCACCCTTCAGGCCGGGATGGATGAGATGAGGTTTCCAATGACCCAGTGGTTTAGTCCCTCATCCAAACTAGGTCGGGTCCAATGAGGCCCATTAGGCCTAGCCCACTGGCCAGGCCAGACTGGACCGAACCTAACTCGAACCATGTCAGGTAGATTCAGTTGAATTAAACAGAGGTATGTGGGACCCCTAGGCAGGGTTGGTCAGTTTGGTCTGACTGGGTCGGATCGGGAATGGAAACAACTGGACCATGTTTACTAAAATACTAATAACATGTAAACTGGGCATTTGATTGATGATTCATTTGTAGCATTGGGACCATCTCGATTAGGAGGATCTTTTCGTGTGCTATAAGGAGACTTTCAGGGAAATTAAGATGTGACGAATGGCTTGAGGAGCAGTTTTCCCAATAGCGCAATGTATAGAACCTTGTATTTCATTGAGACCTGAAGACTGATAACATGATATTCTGTGTGACTCGAATATGGCCTAGTGCGAAGAACCTCTATGGGAATTTGTAGGACCATGGTGGGAGTGAGATTGTGTGACTCAGAAGACCCATAGAATGTGATGGGGAGGAGTATCTTAGTTAGAAAATGTGGGAAGCACATCTGTGTGACTCGGTAGGCCCACAGTGGGAGCGAGACTATGTGACTCAGCACACCCATGTTACTCATTAGGGGTGAGTACCAAAACAGTCCAAGGTTAGTGGGAACCGGCTTCTGTGTGACCTGAAAGGCCAACTGTACTCATAGTGGAGGATTTCTCCACCAGCCTAGGTGTTCGATAATGTGACTGATGATTCTTCTATCACTTCCCTAGATGTATACCGGGTGTGATCTTTCGTGTTCTTTTTTATTTTTCTTCATTCGTGTGATTCGTGCTTATGATTCATGATTTTCTTTGAGGATTGCTTTGTGTTCTTTCCTTCTTGTTTCAGGGTCCCCTACTGTTTATTTTGTTACTAACCCATGCACAGGATTCACCCGCACATGTTGCGTCTGGTCCATATGATCAATGTTTCGATGGAGGACTTGGTTCCCTATGACCAGGTGGGGCCTAGTAGGCTCAAGAATACATGACAAACTACTTCATCTTCTAGTACCTACAATACTCTTGCCATCAGGTGGGATTTTCAGCGGATAGATACCCGAGTCCCTTTGTACTTTCATGTTTACAATTCTTTTTGTTGGGTTTGTATTCTAGACCACATGTTTTCAGTTGTATATTTACTCAGCACATGTTTTAGTATATTTATTTCTTTTTTCAGTTTGTGTGATGTGGTTGGGCATGTGTGTTCATATAGGTACTCAGTAAAATGCATCACACTTGCAGGTTGACGCCTTCAGCGCTAGTCTCCAACCACTGGCCTTCGGGAGGCGGGCGTGGGGTAGTCACAACACGGTCCCCGAGGGAAGGGTTGTGAAAAATTGGTATCAGATGGAGGTTGGTACCACCTCTATGACCTGGAGTCTATTTTTTTTGTTTTTGGGGAAATAGTGGTAAGTGTTTCGAGTCTGACATTCGGATTTGGGGTGTCCAGTGTTGGTGTGTTGGTTGACGTATCCATACACCAGGACCTTGGATTCTTCTTTTCACCTCTAAACATGAAAACACTCATTGGATAAGCATCTCCTTAGGTTTTTTTAATAAGATTCATATCACTAGGTATAATATTCATATTGTGGTACATCCTGATCTGTTTCAGGATGCCTCCATGCAGACAGCCAACTAGGATCCCGATACTTGATCGTGTGGATAGCCTACCTATCGATGATGCATCAGTTCACGACCAGTGATAGAGATGGCCCCGATGGGTGTTGTACCAGTGTTTCCACCACCTGTTTATCACCAGTTACTATCAGCGTTACCAGTAGAGGACACGCGCAGGCTCAACACCTTGTACGAGTTCCAAAGGTAGTGACCTCCTAGGTTTAAGGGAGAGACAGATACATAGGTTGCTGAGGACTAGCAGGAGGTAGTGACGCAAGTCTTTTGCTTAGTGGGGACACCACTTGACCAGATGTTGATATTGCTGGCGAGCCTTCTATAGGGAAAACAAAGATATGGTATAGTTTGACCATCCAGACACATGACGAGGTCACCCTCACCTAGTCAGACTTTGAAAAACTTTTCTAGGAGGAGTTATTCTCCGCGACCTTGCACTCTGTGCCCATTTTAGAGCTGCTTAACCTTTGGAAGGGCGACATGATGGTGGATGAGTACACATCAATGTTCATCGATCTTTCGAGCTACTACTCATACATTTTTTGATACCCTTTCTTCAGGGATCAAGCCTTTGAGAAGAGACTCAGGTAGGAGATCAAGGAATCAATGGAGTATCTCAACATCCCTACCCTGGCCGGGGTGCTGAAGAAAGCCCTTATTATGGAGAGATTCATGGCAGAGTAGGCACCGACAGCCAGAGCCACAAGCAGACCGAAGGTAGTAGAGTCTTTGGTAAGCCTCAGATAGCTGAAACGAGAGCCCAAGTGGGATAGGTCTTTCAAGATCTGACCCCAAGACTCTGGGTCGGCATTGTGGGGCTCCTAGACCAGGGGGAGTCATTCAGGAGCTAGAAATTGCTTCGCGTGTGGTGGGAAGGGACACATTGCACGTGACTACCCGAACCGACATAAAAATGACCAGAAGATGGTTGAAGGACTATTGAGACAGAGGCATAGGTTTGAGTGAGGAAGTCCTCAAGGTGGAGGACATGGCAATGGAGCAGGCTGAGCAGTAGGAGTTGGGAAACGGTTTGAGGTACTACCTCCTCCACCCCCAAGTGCTCCACCCTGACCTCAAGAGTAAGAAGACAGGGGTGAGATCAGCTTCGTGAAGGCTTTTTACCGCAGTGCTTCGGAGATGATACGAGGTATGATCTATGTCTTCTCCACCATATTTGAAGTTATTATAGATGTAGGTGCTAGTCACTCTTTCCTTTCCACGGATCTCATTTAGAGCTCTGAGATTATGGTGTAACTGTTGTCTCAATCTTTACGGCTAGAGACTTCTATGAGAGGGGATTTGACGATTACAAACTGGTGTTGGGAGTGTGAGCTTACTCTAGGATATGAGAACATTTCTTGGTATCTCCTAGTAGTTTCATCAAGGCCTTACGATTTCATATTGGGTATAGACTCGTTATCCATAGTCTATGCTCCGATCGACTATTTTAGGCATACAATGCAGTGTTTCTATGTAGATGGAACCAGGTTTTACTTCACTGGTAAGAAGGAAACCCTTGCAGAATAGGATTGACTTTCTGAGAGGAGGGTGTAATTGATCACTCACCAATTGTCTAGCCTCACCCTTAGAGTAGTGGGTGAGAGGAGTCCAAAATTTCCTATAATAGTGAATAGTATGAGGATCTTTTTCTTAAGGATGTTCCGAGACTACCTCCTCACAGAGAGGTAGTCTTTTTCATCGACCTATACCCCAGGATGACACCGATATCCACGCAAGAATATCAGATAGCTCTAATAGAGCTTAGCGAGCTGAGGGTACAACTAGAGGACATGAAAAAGAAGGGGTTTATAAGGACCAGTGTTTCCCCATGGGCAACCCTGGTGATGTTTTCCACGAAGGAAGATGAAAATTTGATGTTTCTCGTGGACTTTGGGTGCCTAAACCATGTAACCTTGAATAATAGGTATCCACTACCTAAAATTGATGTCCTCTTAGATTAGATAATGGTAGAAAGGTGGTTCTCAAAGATAGACCTCAAATCAGGATATCACTAACTTCAGGTACGAGATGAGGAAGTACCAAAGACAGACTTTAGGTTCCAGTATTGCCACTATGAGTTCTTGGTAATTCCTTTCAGCGTGAAAATTTCCCCAGAAGTTTCCATGGGACTCGTGAACATTATTTTCCATCCTTACCTAGACCGGTTTTCATGGTCTTGATTGACGATATCTTGGTGTACTCGGCGTTTGAGGAGGAGCATGTTACACACCTGCGAATAGTCCAGGATGCACTCTGAGAGCACCAGCCTTATTGTAAACTCTCAAAGTGCTAGTTCTAGATTCACGAGGTCCACTTCTTGGGACACTCCATCTTGGAGGATAGAGTAGCAGTGGATCCAGTGAAAATAAAAATAGTGCTCACCTGGGAGACACCCAAGAGCATGAATAAGGTGTGAAACTTCTTTGGGTTGGCTGGTTACTATCTTTGGTTAATGCTCGAATTTTCCATAGTGGAAACACCCATATCATCTTTGACATGAAGAGGATAACCCTTTGTGTGGATAGAGAAATGTCAACAGAGTTTCCAGGCACTAAGAAGAAGGCTGACTAGTGCCCCCCATCTTGAGACTACTAGAGAAGGGATTTGAGTATGTAGTATACTGCAATGCATTATGGACCCGACTGTGTTGTGTCCTGAAGAAGGAGTGAGTGATGATTGCCTATGGATTACTCTAGTTGAGGAAACATGAGAATAACTACGCGACCCATGACCTGGAGTTATCAGAAGTAGTCTTTTCCTTAAAGATGTGGCATAAATACATGATGGGTGAGTAGTTTACAGTTTACTCCGACCACATGAGTCTTAGGTATATTATCTCTTAGAAAGACCTGAACCTAAGACAACCGAGATGTCTAGAGTTCCTCCAGGACTATGAATTTGAGATAGTTGATACTTTTGGGAAGGGGACCATGGTAGCAGATGTTCTTAGTAGGAGGACCGGTTTGTAGCTGCTGAGTGAGGTAAAAAAGCATCTAGCTGCGATGATGATATCCTTCATGGATGATGATGGAAAACCATACCTTCATTTGATGACTATTACTCACCCACTCTTATAGTGATTCTTGGAGGCACAACTAGTGGATGTTGACTACGTGACCTGGCATTCTCAATTATCCTCAAGGTATGCTCCGAATGGATTTTTGATAGGTGGGGAGCATGTCATCCTTTTCATAGGGTGCACCATAGTACTTGTGGAATTTTAGGAGGATGTGTTGAGGGAGTTCCATACATCCATTTTGGCAGTACATACTATAGTGGCCAAGATTTACTAGGACCTCTGACATCAGTACTGGTGTCTATGAAGGAAGAGACCAGTTGCCAAGTTCATCTCCTGATGTCTTACTTGTTAGTAAGTAAAGGTTGAGTATCAGGTTTTAGCAGAATTGGCTCAGCCACTTGAGGTACCAGAGTGGAAATGGGATGGTATCTCAATGGACTTCTTGACGGGGTTACAACATAGATCCAGAAACCATGATTCTATCTGGGTGATCGTTGAACGACTCCCCAAGTTAGCTCACCTCCTACCCATCCGGGAGCAAGGATCGGTAGAGGGATTGAGACACATCTATGACTAAGAGATAGTACAACTTCACTGGGTGCCTTTGACGATTATCTCAGATCGTGATTGAAGATTTACATCCCGGTTGTGGAAGGGGTGTTAGGAGGCATTCGGGATGCAGCTGCACTTGAGAACAACCTTTCATCCTCGGATGGATGATCAGATGGAGTGGACTATACCGACCCTAGAGGACATACTTCATGCCTGCATCTTGGATTTTTTTCATAGTTAGGGGGACCACCTACCACTGGTAGAGTTTTCTTTCAACAATATTTATCACTCCACCTTTGTCATGGCGCTATTTGAGTCCTTGTACGGGCCTTGAAAATCAGCCATATGCTGGAAAGACCCATGGGAGTCAGCACTCAGGGGTCTAGAGTTGGTACGGGCTACCAATGAGAATGTGAAGATCATCCAGAATCAGATGAGGACTTCACAGAGCATACATAATTCATATGATGGTAGGAGGTGAAGACCCTTGGAGTTTGAGGAGGGATACCATGTGTTACTTCAGGTATCACCCCGATGAGCATTGCAAAGATTTGGCCAGGGTGGAAAGCTATCTCTGAGGTTCATCAGATATTTTTAGATCCTGACCAGAGATCGTGAGGTGGAATACTACCTAGATCTTCTCCCACATATGCACCGGGTGCATGATGTGTTCCACATGTCACAGATGAGGAGATACATACATGATCCAGCACACATCATCAACTGGGGCAAGCTGGACGTTGATGATGGGCCGACATTTGTAGAGTTCATGGTGGAGATAGAGTATCAATAGGAGTGGGTCCTATATGGGAGGTTGATTCCTCTGTTGTGGGTCTAGTGGTATCACGAGAATCTATAGTAGATCACATGGGAGCGGGAGGCTCAAATTCATGCTCAGTACCCCCATTTGTTTGATTAGCACTTGTTTTGGATTTCAAGGATGGGAATCCCTATGGTGGGGGAAATAAAATGTCTCGGAATTTTCATGTAATTTTTTTAGATTATATGGAATTATTTCGAGACTACATTCTCTAAATACACATGATTTTGAGGCTTGGTTTGCCTATAATTAAATTTTGAAATTATTTTTAGTTCACTTAAGTATATGTGCCAGTGGGTTTTTAAAATTTTTGAATTGATGCTCAGATCAAAAATCTGAGGGAACCATTGAAATTAAAACACCCAAATTCACCTAGAAAGGACTTATCGTTGGCCATCAAGGACAGAATGGAAAAGTTAAATTTTGGACCTTTTAGGAAAAAACATAACTTTAAAAAGATATTTTATATATTTTCCTCAACCAATGAGCAGCGACAAGACGACAGTGGAATGTGATGATGAGGTGCATTAATGGAACTCATTGATGGCTCAAAAACCCATAGCATAATGACGCATTAAATGATGTGTAACAACTAAGCTATTTCATAAATGAAATAGTGTAGTGACATGGGATCAAAACATAACTAAAACCCTACGACGTGTTTTCTTGTTATTTGTTTGATGTGTTGGAGAGATAGCAATTAATCGGCATATGATTCTAGGAAGAACCACCAGTGGATTTCATCTACATTGAATAATAATTAATTCCATATATGAATGTCAATGAACACCATCAACGAACGATGGATAATGATAATGGATCAAGGATCAATGACAGCTTAGATCTTTTCCCCTCATTAGTGACAGATCGCCAATGTAGGTAGGGTTATTGTTTAAGTTTGTTTTTTCCATTGTAAAATTCATCTATGAATGAGGATCAACCCATAAGAAGGTTGATCCACATATCATGTGTTCTTGTGGGTGGGTGTCTATTTGGTATTTCCATATCCAGGTTTAAACTATCACTTGTTGATTGAACTGAAATCCTCGGACCTTCCCCTTATTTAAACCTCTAACGCGTAGGGCGAAGGCCAACACGAACAAGGCCCATGCACCTTAGACTTGTTCATTCTTTGTGTCCATATCCTAAAGTGTCTTAAATAGGAATCTAGGGACAAGGAAGTGATGGTGACGACCTGAGAGGCCCGAAGGCACGGATAGATTAGAGATCGGACCACTAGAGAAGACCTAGTGGCCCACAGAAGGTGCCACTGGTGCGGCATCACCAACGCAGTGGCGGTCCTCCCTTACTAGTAGAATTGAGGTTGCGGTGCCTCCCCAAACACCACATTCCAGAAAATGTAGTCTGCCCTCATTGGTCATGCTGGAGGAGGCGGCGCGCCCGTGCACAATTCGGTGGAGGAGGTCGCGGCCCATCGGTCTCGGTAGAGGTAGTTCCATCCTGGCATACATGGAAGCGGTGGCCCACATTCACGCCTCCCTGGCAAGCCATGATTGATTTTCCATGGAATATGGGAGGCTCTATAGAAGAATTGTGGGGTAGGGAGGGGACACGGCAGCGGCTACTGCATCGCAGGTGCAGACCACTGGTCCTCTCATGGCAGACCCGGATTCTACTAGCGCTCCAGTATAAACCCGCGTCTGTGGGATTAATCTATGCCTAGTAGGACGGACCCATTCTGGTGGGCCATACCCTCTTTTGTAGGCTTGAACCATTCCCTTTAGGCTGATCCGGATGAGATCGAGTCACCGGGTGACCCAGTAGCCTAGACCTTGGGCTAAACTATGTCGGGTCCACTGACGCCCATTGGGCTTGTCCCACTAGCCAGCCTAGACCGGACTAAAATGGACTCAAATGGGTCAGTTCGAGTCAGTCAAATTAAATTAGGGTATGTGGGACCTTCATTCCAGGTTGGTCGGGTTGGTCTGAGTGCGTCGGATCGGGCCCAGACATAACTGTCCCCTGTTTACTAAAACACAAATAAATTTTATATTGGGCATTTGATTAACATGACGTCTGTAGAGTTAGGGCCCTATCAACGAAACATATTTTCCGTATGTTATGAGTAGACTTTAGTGAAATTTGAGATGTGAATAATGGATTGAGGAGTGGTTCTCTCAATTGCGCTTTGTACGAAACCCTACTATTGGTTGAGACCTGAAGACTACTGACAAGAGATATTGTGTGACTCGAATATGGCCTAGTTGGAAGAAACTCTATGTAAATTTGCAGGCCCAAGGTTGGATCAAGACTTTGGGACTCGGCAGACCCACAGTACGCGTTGTGGAGTAGTACTTCAGTTGGCCAAGGTGAGAAGTGCCTATGTGTGGCTCGACAGACCCACGATGGGAGAAAGACTATGTGACTCATCTTAACCACGATATTCATCATGGATGAGTACCACATCAGTTTAAGGTTAGTGGGAACTGAATTCTATGTGTCCCGACAGACCCAATGTACTCATAGTGGAGGTATTATTTAGTAGTCGAGGTGTTCGATGATTCTTCTATCACTAACCTAGATTATACTTGGTGTGATATGTCTTTTGCTTCGTGCTTTTCCATCGTGGTTATTCTTGATGTTTTTCTTTGAAGATTTCTCTGTGGTATTTCCTTTGTTACTCAAGGTCTGCTAATGAGTATTTTGTTGCTCACCCCTACACAGGCTTTTCCAATATGTGTTGTGTCTAGTGCATATGATCAACACTTCAATGGAGGATTTGGTGGCCTAGGACAAGGCAGGGCTTAGTAGGATTAGTTGTGAAAATCATAATTCTTTGGTTTCTGGTAGTTACACAAATCTTACCATCAAGTGGGTTTTTTAGCCGATGGCCACACGAGTCCCTTTTTACATTCCTATTTTCAGTTCTTTCAGTTCTTTCAGTTGTGTTTGTATTCTGGACCACTTGTTTTCAGTTTTACTTGTACTCCACACTTGTTTTAGTATAGTTGTTTTCCACTTTAAGTTTGTGGGATGTAGTTTGGTGTGTGTGTGCCTATAGGTACTCAGGAAAAATCCTCCCACTTGTAAGTTGGCGCCTTCATCACTACTCGCCATCCCTCGTCCTTCAAGAGGGGGGCTTGGGGTAGTCATGACATAGTCCCCGGGGGACGGCTAATGAAAAAAGAACATAAGATTTAAAAGTTTTTCCCCTGTGTAAGAACCTACAGCATTTCCATAGCCACTTACATGGGTCGATGGAAATTCATTATTATGAAGAAGTGAATTCAACATGTTCCAACTCCCATTAGAAAACTTTTATCTCCCAGTAGGAAAGATTATTCTGAATATCATTATTTTACAACATTTTATTATAAAAATTTGATCCAAAAAAAGAAGATTATTTTTTTGAAAATTCTCCATAATTGGTTTGTCTGAATCCTCAGTACGATTTGGCTGGATTCAATTTTCTCAATCAGATGAGTCTAGATCTGATTATCTCAATACAATGAATCTGGATTTGATTCTCTCAGTGTGATGATTATGGATCTTATTCACTGAACATGATGGACTCAATACGATGAACCCATTCCCAATTTGTAAAACTCAAACTTTATTCAAGTGCTCAAAACGGTCTTCTTCAGTTCGATCAACTCAATATAATTGACTCAATCCGAATGACCCTATCCAATTGAATAAATACGATCAAATCAATAAGATCTTCCTAATACAATATTTCTCATTTTGGTAAGAAAACATTCATTTGTCTGATCCTCCTCATAATCTCTCTGGCCGGAAATGACTTTCACTTAATTTCTTCAGTGCTTCGTCTTTTCACTTTTGTGTATATAACTAATGAATAAATGATCTATGAATGTATTTATTTGAAAATCATAAAACAAAGAGCATGAAACTTGAAAAAATTAGCCAGTTCCTCAAATTTTAAATCTCTCACATTTAAAATTCAACTTTGACTACATAAATCCTCCTTATATTTCTCCTATATTTACAAAAATTATAATTTCAAGTGTGACCACTTTAACTCTTAATTAAAACTTCTAGAATCTTCTTTATTAGTCTTCTTTGTAATCAGGTCCTTACAATCTACATTTCTTTATCAGTTAATTATTAATATGTTTCCTTCTTAGGGAATACGAATTATATATCCCTCTTAGTGAATATGAATTTTTTTATCCTTCTAGGTGATTATGAATTCAATTTCTACCACAGATTATTATGATTTCTATATCATTCTCATCTCATTAAGAAATTTTGTTCCTTTTCATCTCATTACAAATTCTATTTCCTTTTCATCTCATTTTGATTTCTGTTTCTTTTTCATCTCATTATGAATTCTTTTTCCTTCTCATATCATTTCTGAATTATATTTCCTTCTCATATCATTATGATTTCTATTTTCTTTAGCTTTATCCCAATGGAATCATCATAATGATGGAATGCTTATTATGATGTAATTCTCATTATGATGAAATTCCCATTATGATGGAATTCCCATTATAATGGGATCTCCATACGTAAACTTTGAAATTATTCAAGCCTCTCCACCATTTATTTAAAATCATTTATTATGATAGATTTCATGATTTTTTAGAACTTCAAAATCATAAAATCATTGTATGACTTTGTTTATAATTTTTGAAAACTTTCTAACTCAATAAATTATTTCTTTCTCTAATTATGGGAGAGGAAAAATTCTAGAAATCAATAATTTCAACATCCAATTCTTCTAGATATGATGATATGAATCCAATTCTGATGGATATAATAATCATAATCTAATATTGGTCAGTCTGATTATAAATCTCATTATGATGAACTATGACTGATTACTGAATAAAAAAATATTCTTATACAAAAAGTTTAGTTTTCAACAAATACATAATAATTTTTAAAAAAATTCATCACAAAGGTTCTTCAATATCCCCCTTTAGATTTGTTTAAAACCCTCGTTAATAACTTTTCCAACTCTCATAAAATTTTCAACAACAAAAATTTTATAAACAACTATTAGTTTTGACTTTTATCAAAACATACCCTTTCTCAAAAAAGTGTGTCCTCGCACTAATGTTTTTGAAGTAATTACATATTTTGTTGACAAGAAAATTTTGTGGCCATGTAAGGATAACCCCCCCTGACTTGTATCTTTTCCACCCTCTTTTATTTTTCTATCACCCATTTTATGATAACTACACCTTTAGATTCATTTAATAATATAATTAAAAACATCATACAATATAAAAGTTGTTACTTTATCTCCCCCCATTTCAAAATAATCCAAATAAAAATGGGGGTACATCCTAAAAAGTATTATGAAGACATGGGAGAAGGCTGGATATGATGTTCCAGGCTCAATTACACAAACCTTTCTTTCAGAATTGCATTTGTAATGATATTAGAAATCTGATAATTTTTTGGAATCTATTCTAGTAAAACATATCTAGCATAAAATATCACTTTTATAAAGTGAAACTTTATATAAATGTGTTTGATATGAAATGTTGGATAGGTTTTTTAGTAAAATAAATTAAACTTTGATTATCACAAAGTATATTAAATGTTTAAAAAACTTTTACATTCAAATCTACTAGCTGAACATTCATCCATAACATTTGAGTACAAGTCTGAGTAGCTTTAACATACTGAGATTCAAATTTTCTCAATGTTACTGAAATTTGTTTCTTACTATTCCAATTCACACAAAATTCACCTAATAAAAATGTTTCTTGTGAGGTTGATTTTTTCTCATTATATTATATATCCCAATCAGCATTAGTATAACCATGAAACTTTATCTCACTATTTCTTTTGTATAACAACCCATGTGATGTTTTTTCCGTTGACATATTAAAGAATCCTATTTTCTTCCAACATATGTGATTCTTTCAAATTAATTTGATACCTAGAACATAGATTCACACCATTAATAATATCAAGACACAAGGACTTATGCTAAAGTATATAACCTATCAGTTTTTGAAATTGTTTCTGATTCAAACTTTTCCAGATTCATCTTTACTCAACTTTGTGCTCATTGAAATAGAGTTATAAAATTATTTGTATTTTTCCATGCCAAACATCTTAAACAATTTCCCTACATACTTTTCATGATATTTAAAAATTTATTTTTTAATCTTGTAAGAAAAGGAATAAATTTATTTCTCTCATAATTTACATCTCAATATTCTTCATTATTTCCTTAGAAAACTCTTTGAAAACGTTTTCTTCTGGACTATAAAAAATTATGTCATCCACATAAACAATTACAATTAGAGTTCCAAATTCAAAAAATTTCACATATATGTTTCTATCTAATATTCCTTTAGAAAATTTCAACATTCTTCAATAATTTTTATTTTTAGAATACTAAGAACATGGAGCTTATTTCATCCCATAAAAATCTTTCTTCAATTTATAAAATTTTATCCATCCTCATCAAGTAGAAACCCAAAAGGTTGTTCAATGTAAACTTCTTCCTCATTATCACCATCTTGAAAATGTGATTTTACATACATCTGATAAAATTCCTAATTTTGATGTTCGACCACTGAAAGAAACATTTCAATAGATTCTAATATTGAAATCGGGGAAAATGTTTCATCAAAATACACATCATCCACCTATGTATATCCTTTACAAACAAGCTTGCCTTTGTATCTTGAAACATATCCATTTCATTTATTTTTTTATATGAAACCACGTGGTACAACAAAATTTTTAGTTTCTAGCCATCAAATAACTTCCCATGTTTCATTTCTATCAATATGATTCAACCTTTCATTCCAAACATCCACACATTCTTTATGTTGAATAGCTTCTAAAATATATTAAGGTTCATCTTTGGAGATAAGTGAAGTCTAATTATTAAATCTCAAATTTCTTATTGTCTCAACTGGAGCCTTCTAATTTCCAATAATTTTCTCAAAAACAAACTTTTTTTTAAAATTAGTGAATTTCAAAGTTTTATTCCCAAATGAACTTTCCTCATCGTATGATTCTTATGAATCTTGAAATGGATGTATTCACTTACTTTCACTATTGTTGTAAATCAACAATTTATCCTCCTTGATATTATCAATAACTTATGATAAGGAATTTTTAGTTTCAATTAATTTCACATCATATGAGTCCAGATAATTTTGTAAATGTTTTTTCATCATTTGTATCTTCTTCCATTTGGTGAATAACCCATAAAACTTCATTCCTCATCTTTCTCATCAAACATTCCCAAATCCAGATTTTTTTATTTTGAGAAAAGATGGACTTCCAAAAACATTGAAGTATTTTAATGAAGGTTTTTTGTACAAAAATTCATAGTGAGTAATGTTGGTTTTCATTATTAACAAACTTATATTTTGAACATTTACAACAGTACTAACATGTTCTCTCTAATAGTACTTTGAAATTTTGTATTCTACTAAAATACATCTTCCAATTTCCACTAAGAATCTATTGTTTATTTATTCTACCCCATTTCATCATAGAGAATGGGGATCACTATACTGATGTTTGATACCATGTTTTCTCAGATATGCTTCAAAAACATTGCTTTTGAATTCAGTACCATTTTTTGTTCTCAACTTATTTATATAAGATCCATTTATTTCTCAACTTATTTCCTAAAGAACATAAACATTTCCACAACCTCTGAATTATGTTTAATAAGCATGATTTTTCTTATCTGAGTAATATCATAAATAAAAGTAATAAAGTATAAATCTACATTTGTTGATTGATATCTCATTGGCCCATATAAATCATAATGAATAAGTTCAAGAGGTCTAGTATATTGAATCTCAATTCTATTATGACTTTTTTTAGTCATATTTACATTCTAGAAATTAATACAAAAATCTTTATCTCTTCTTTTCAATTCAAGAAAATTCAAGACAACATAAATTTTAGATATTTTATTCATTTTTTCCCCAAGGTAGCCAAGTATTCGGTGCCACAATATGTTTTCATCTCCAACACTCAAGTAACATGAGTTGTTGAATTCTTCAATTCAAAATAAATTCCCACTGGTTCTTTCTCTTTTTAATATAACTTTTCCATATTTCACACTATTGATGATACAAAAATATTTGCAAAAAAAACTTCTTTTCCATCATCTAAAAGTTGACTTACACTAATTAAATTTTGTTTTATCCAATCAAAAAATAAGAAAAATCCATTCATTTCAACGTTTCAATTTCAATAACAGCAATTTTAATTCCTCTAATTGTTAAGGAAATATCATTAACAAAGGTAACTAATCCACCATAATGATTGTAAAAATGTTTAAAAAAATTATATCACTTTTCATATGTGAAGAATAACTACTACCAAGTAGCCATGGTTTTTTTAAATTTACTTTTGTCAAATATTTCTCAACAACAAAATCTATTTCATCAACTTTTTTTATCTTTATTATATTTTCTATCATAAGAAACTTATTATGGAAGGAGTGTCATACATCTTTCAGCATTATGACCATCCTGATCACATATTCCATAAACTTATTCCAAATACTCAAATTTATTTTTCTTGTAATATTTCTCACATATTGATAATTCACTTTTTCAAAAAAAAATATAGGAAAGTCCCTCATTATAGTTTCACTATTTTTGTAACTTTGGTCAAATATTTTTATAGGTAGAGATAATTTGTTCTAGTAATTATATTCCTTATACTAATTCATTCCACAACACTATAAATAGACATAAAATATTTGGTTTCTATTTAGGAAAGAACTTTCTTTGTAGAATCCATGTTGAGGTTGGTAACTCATTTCATCTCTAACATACTCTGGATGTGGAAAATATTTTCTTAGGAGTGAGTTTTATAGTTTTTTAGATTTTATAGGTTTTACACATCCTTTCTCCACCCAATATTTTCCAAAAATTTTTATAGAACCAGAAATGTTAAAATAATCAAATGAAAAATAAATTATCCGGAGAAGATTTTGCTTTATTCTTGTATTGATCATTCTCAGCAACATTATAAGTTTCATCTATTACTTCCAAATCTTTGTTGAAATTTTAATTCATCATCCTCAAGGTAATTTTGGATTGATTGAAACCTGTTAACTTCTTCGTCCTTGGATTCCAACATTGTATTGAGATCTTCAATAATTTTTACCTATTAAAAACTTCAAAGTTTGTAAGTTATGATCTCTAGAATATATTCTTCCTCTAACTTGATGACATCTTTTCTTCCATAAAAAAACATCTTTACAATATTTATTAATTAATCTAATTTATTTCATGAGAATTTTGTTTTTATCAATATATGAAACAAGTTCTATTATAAGTTGATACTCTATATAAGATTCTTCACCACCTTCTTCACTCTCTGAGAAATATTTTATTTTATCAACTATTTAAATAAAGGATCATAATTTTTATGAACATTCATCTTCCAAAGAATTGTTGTCATCGAAGTTCAATTCTTCTTTCTTACTCAACAAAATTCTTTTTTTCAGTATAATTATTCTTGTGATTTTTGGATTACTTTTCTTCTTTATCATTCTTATTCAACTTCTTCCATAGAGGATTTTCAGCAAAATCATCTTGATATTCTCCAAATTTATTCTTGGGGAAATTCATAGAAATTTTTTGATTCCACCACACTCAAATCATTTGATTGTAATTTTACCTCCATAATTTCTTATTCCTATTGTATTGTTCTTATATATAATTGACAAGATTTTTTCATTCAACTCATCATTCTCTTTATCTTCAAACTCACAAGGATAATCTTTTTCAATAGCTTTAATTTTCATATTTCTCGTAGATTCAGAATCCAATTCATATTTAATCTTCTTTTTAATCATTGGAGATTTCCTCATTTCATAATCAACAAGAGAGTTATGAAATTCATCAACAGATAAATTATCCTTATCTTTAAAGAATAAATTTTACAATCAAACCATTCCAGAATGTTTCTCATAATTTTCTTTTCAATTACAGAATCTTCCAAGACATCTCCAAATCTTCTAATGTTGCAAAAAATTTCATTAACTTTTGTGAAGTATTCTTTATTTTTTTATTCATATCTCATTCTGATGTCTTCATACACACTATGCCAGATTTATAGCTTTTCTTCCATTCCTTTATTATAACCTCCAAAGACACTTTCTAGCTTATCCCGCATACTTTTTTAAGTATTGAGACTCATCACCTTCTAATATATTTTTTTGATAAGGATATAAAGATTGAATTTCTAGACTTTACATCAACTTCTATATTTATCTCATTAGAAATTTTCATAGGATCATATTTCTCAATAAGTGTAAAACCAATAATAGCATCATCAACAACTTCCAGGCCAAGAGATTGGAGATAAGGAATAATCCTATTTCTTCATCCATTATAATTTTTTCATTAAATTTGGGAATTCATATACTATTGAAATAATTGATATTATCCATGATAAGGATTCTACAGGATACCTGCATTCTGATACTAATTGATGTTCAAAAGGAATGAATAAAAACTGAGAATGGGGTTGAATCAGTTGTTCAGTTTTTATAAGTTTCAATAATTTTAAAAGATTAACACCAGCAGCCAGTTAATATTTATTTCCTTATCAAATTTTAGTATATACTCATGCCTGAAAAAGTAGGAAATAAAGTAAATCAGGCAGGATTTAAAAGGATTGTCTTCAGTGTGATAACTGACATCCTTTCCATAGCCACTTCTATGGGTCTATGAAAATCCACTATTATGAAGAAGTGAATAAAACTTGTTCCAACTCTTTTTAGAAACCTTCTATCTTAATATAGGAAATATTATACTAATTCCTTTCATTTTACAATGTTTTCTTATGCAAAACCGATCAAAAAAATAAATACTTTGTTGAAACTTGTCCACAATTTCTTATTTCGAATCCTCATTCTGATTTTGTTGGATCCGATTTTTTCAATCATATGAGTTTTAATATAATTCTCTCAATAAGTTGAGTATGGATATGATTCTCTCAATATGATGAGTCTGGATCCGATTATCTCAATATGATGGACTCAATAAAATGGACTCGTTCTCAATTTTAAAAACTCAGACTATGATCAAATTATCAAACCAGTCCTCTTCAGTCTAATTGACTCAATATAATTGACTCAATCCGATTGAATCAATATAGTTGAATAAATATAATCTTATGAATAGGATCTTTCTCAATATAGTAAGAAAACATTCAGCTGTTTGATCCTCCTCACAATATCTTTGACAAGAATTTTCTTTCGCGGGATTTCATAAGCTTCCTTTATTTTCTTCTTGTGTGTAAATCAATAATGAATTATTTCTCTGAGCAAGTATTTATATGATACTCAGAAAAGAAATTATGTGAAACTTGAAATATTTCCCACCTCCTCAAATTTTCAAATTCGAAAATCCATCGCATTTAAACTTTAACTTTAACTACTTCAATACTCCTTAGATTTATATGATATTTCCACAAAATTTAATTTCAAGGTTTACCTCTTAAAATATTAATTAAATCTTCGAGAATATTTTTATTATTATTCTTCATAATCATCTCATTAAGATATTCCATTCTTTCTCAGTTCATTAGGAATATGTTTTCTTCTTAGTGAATAATAATTATTTATCATTCTTAGTGAATACAAATTCTATATCCTTATTAGTGATTATGAATTCTATTTTTTTGTTATCTTATTTTGATTTTTACTTCCTTATCATATCATTACAAATTATGTTTCCTTATCATCTCATTATGAATTTTATTTGCTTCCCACCTCATTATGATTTTTGTTTCCTTTTCAGCTCATTACAGATTTTTTTTCTTATCATCTTATTTATGAATTCTATTTCCTTCTAATCTCAATAAAATTTCAATTTCCTTTATCTTCATATCAATGTAATCCTCATAAATATTGAATTGTCTTTATGATGTAATTACCATTATGATGAAATTCCCATTATGATGGAATCTTCATACTTTAACCTTTGAATTATTCAAACCTCTTCAACATTTCTTAAAAATATTTTTTCATGATCGTTTTCATGATTTATTAGATCATTATTGTAAAAAAATAATCTTATGACTTCTTTTATAATGATTTAAAAATTTCTAACTCTACAACTTATTTTATTCTCAGATTACGTCAAAAATAAAAATTTTGCAATCAACAATTTCTAACTCCAATTATTCTAGATCCACTTATTTAAATCTGATTCTGATGGATATTATAATAATATTATTATATTGTTTAGTATAATTATCATTCCAATTACAATGAACTCAGTCCAATTCCTCAATAACAAAAACATTCTAATATAATAAGTTTAGTTGTCAACAAATAAAAAAACTTTGTTAAAAAAATTCATCATAAATGTTCTTCAATCCCTAAGAATAAAATTATTGCATTAGTCATTTTAGATATACCAATTGAATTTCATTCATATTCAAATTGGATTTTATTTTCATTATAAAAATATTTCATATATATGTTACTCTTATACATTCATACTAATTCAATAACTTGGTTTTAATGATCATACTTATATATTTATATTTTATCAAAATATATTAATGTTTCATTTAGGTTCATTGTTCCATGTGGAGAAGGATATAAAACACATTAAAATTTTATAGGTAATCATATATTAATATATTTAGGTGTAACATTCTCCCCCTAAATAAATTACATACTCACAATTTTTATTATCCCTTACTAATAAAACTAGGTGAGGTATTATTAATATATTCATCAATTGGGATATAACATCTAATATGAAATCTACCTTACAATATTATTCTACGTTAGGTTACTTATCTTTCAAAAAAATATTAATATTTTATAAAATCATATACAAAGGTATGTAGATACCATAACCATACATTAACCAAAATATAAATTTTGAAAAACCATCTGAATTTAAAAGACATTAAATCAATGTGAAACCATATATTCTTCCATAAATTAAAACTATATTTAAAACATAATTGATATTATACAATCTTTCATAAGGTCATACACTAGTCAAAATATATAATAATACAAAAAATGAGATAAAATTGACAAAAAAATATCATGGTTCACTTTATTGCCTCAATAACAAAAATATTTTAAACCTAAGAGTTATCTATCCCTCAATATTGTGTTATCCAATAGTTATCCCCAAAAATATAACACTTTTATAAAATTAGTTTTCAAGGTTTTTTTAAAACATTTAATATATGTTTATTCACTTTTAAATTTGAACCATTGAAGAATAATATTGATACATTTCACATAATTCACATAACTTTTAGAATATACCAAAATGTCATTGATAATTATCACTAAATACTAAAAATAGCTAAGAGTTTTAAGATTTAATTTATAGAAAATAAATCTCACATCCATATTTTAGACTAAGAAACTTTATTTTTTCCATATTAGTATGAATATACTAAAATTATCAACCATTTAAGTGTGTTCCCTTATTCGGATACAAGACATAGTGGAATATAGATAAATACATATCATAAATTCAACCTTTTGATCTTGTTTCAACCAAAAAAAATAAAATGGTTATTATAATATAAAAATTTTGATTATGAAAACATCATTTTGAAAATGTCTTCCCCTACACCATATTCATTTTCTACATATAATAATTTTGGTTCAACAACCTATGACTATCTTTGCTCAATTATTGGTTATCTATGGTCATTTTTTATTAGGTTCTCTAACCAAATTTGTTAACATCATACTTAAATCCTTTATAACGGTTCATAAATAGAATGAGATTAACTATATAATATCTCCATTTACTGTCAAACCATGTGCGCAATTAGGTATCATTGTCATGCACCAGGTAAAAATATATTTAATACCCAAATCACCCTTTTTTACGCTTATTAACCCATGGTAAATCTACGCTAGAGCCTGTATCCACATATATTATCTAGATAGAGATGTAATTGATTGGAAAAACAAATACTTAATACTTTACCTAAACATCATGATGATATCTTAAAATTAGAATTATTCCTAGGAATTTCATTAAAGTTATCTAATCCTTATCCCAAATAAAGTGTGCATTTTTAGCTTAATATTAAATCTTATACAAATATCTAAAGTAACCTAAACCCTTATCTAATACCAACTATGATGTCCTTGACAAACACTCCTAGATATGGTTCCATAAACACATCCATTACATACTATTTTCAAAACAATCTATATATTCTATAACCCAACCATCTAGTAATTACATAACTTAAATAAAATATTACATTGCATACATTCCTAATAACTTTTAGTTTTATATATTTTCAAAATTAGGAATTTTTTAATAAATCCCATTTTAGTTGTATCAAATATATTTTTTTCCAATTATATATGAAGCAACTTAATCAATAGAAATTCTTCAACATCTCCAAAAAATTCTCTCACATGGTCTATCCTTCTAAAAATTTTATGTGTTTTAATTTTCTTCATAACTTAGTGATTCAAAACACAAGAATGTGGTGATCTCAAACATAGTGTATGGGAAATATATAAGTGAAATGGTAAAAAAATCATGGTATACTTAATATGACAGGAATATATAATCATAATAACTGCACAATCAATATAAAATAAGACCATACTAAATCCGAAAGTTAATGAAAACATGGAAATCAATAATATTGATCTCATACTGATGGAATGCATGCTTTAGGACATCAAAAAAAAGTTTTTAAGGCCATTTTCAAAGAAATTATACTGATATAGGGAAAGGTATAAAACCAAAAATGAATCTTTTTTATCTCATGAGAACCATTGATGCATAAAGGGGCTATATAATTCTATACCCCACCCCCACTTGATTAATTTTGATGCATTCACCATAAGAGTCTAGAAGAAATTTCACACTATTTCTTAAGAAAAATAAAGATGAATAAAAACATGAATGTACATATAATTAAAAATACATAATTTCAATACATAATTAAGTTTTACTATAGTCAATAATCATCAATAATTTCAATACTTATCCAGCTAGTAAGAAAAAATCTTTCTAGGTGAGCATCCTCCAATGAAAATTTTGTAAAATAATATGACACATCATATAGGTTAATGAGAATATAGTTAAGTCAATACTGTAATAACAAGATCATAATACATCCATATAAGGAAGATATATGTTTGAAAAAGAATATATAACTAATGTAATAAATGAAACTTATTAGGATATTGACACAAATGAAAACCACCCATGCAAAAAAAATTGTTTCGAATGGTATCATAAAATAAGGGATTAAAAATTGAATTCTTTGATATTGTGAGTTAAATACTAGAAGTGATATATATATATATATATATATTAGAGTATAAATCACAAATCATAAACCCATAAATGTACATCCTTTTAAAAATTATAAGGTAAATTAAAACAAAAACTAAAAATAGATTTTAGATTACATTTTTAACATTGATGTAGAATAAAAATTCACAAGTCACATTAAAAGGTAACTTTTGAAAAATTGAAATGAAATATTTTTAAAACCTTTATTTTTAATAATAATCTCCAATAGTGGATACTTGAAAATATGTAAAAATTTTCTATGAGAATTCCGGATAGGAATAAATACTATATAATGTGAAAGGAAAACCCATTTTTATTATTTTTAAAATACCTTTGTTCAAAACTCATGTTATATGAATGGTAAAAAACCTTAATTTTTATCAAAATATATTTTTTACCTATATATAAATTACTGAATCATAAAATATTATTGTGGAATATCCCATTAATAGAAGAAATAACTTCATCATGAAACAATATAACTAAAGGAAATGAGACTTGATTTATCAATATTCTTTATGAGAAACTTTATCCATGAGAGAAGAAATATTTAAATAAGGAGTATTATAAAATAGAAATTTTAATTAAGAAAATACCACATAATATAATAAAATGGTATAATGTACCCAACTTATATGAAAAAAGTACTAGAGAAACAATCATAATGCAGTGAGTGAAAACCGAGTTACAAAAAATCTTTACAACTAGGGTAACACCTAAGTGAAAATACATTTGATGAAAATGAACTATATTAGATTAGTATTTACAATAAATAATAGAATTATATAATAAGAATAAATCCATGGAAAGTGGATAAACTATTCAAATGAAAATATGGTGCATCACATAAACATGTCTCGTGGAATTACAGTTTGAGAAAAAGAACACTTTCAACATGAGTAACATTTTAATCAAAACATATTGAAAGTGAGGTGTTGAAATTGAAAATAAAATTCCATGAATAATATATAATTCATTATATTATTCCTCAATTAGTTAGTATATACACTAAATATATGATTATGAGCATAATACTAAACATGACTTAGAGAGAGGAATTTATGACGAAAACACTCACCTCTGTCATTATTCCTTATGAACTTGCACAAAAACTAATTAGTAATTCAATAAATTTATTTAAATAAATATAAAATAAAATATTACTAAATATATACATTTATTATCCTCATTTATAATCATTATTTACATGCATATATTAGTTAGTTTTTACTTATTTTCAACACCGGGTGTTAGTAATCACTATCACTTTGAATTAGTTTCATAAAAGCTAAGTGGGTATCTATTATTTTATAAATTTACATAATAATTAGATAAAATATTTTTATATAATATATGATTAATTATATTTTTTAAATCTAGAATCTCATTTCATGGTAGTTTTTGTTATGATACATATTGTTGAAATCAACGACGGGCATGTTTCGGTGATTCATAATAAACGAAAGGTGGTTTATTAATTAATGAGTAAAATATTCACATAACCTTAAAAAAAACAAATAAAACCATTTTATACAAATTTATATCAAATTATACATATAATTAAGTTCTCATAGTCATCCATGATATAAATTCAAAATATTTTTCAAGTAGGTGGTTAAGCTATCTTAAAAAAACATGCCAAAAATAATGGAATATTGTGAAATGACTTACTTGTAATATAATTATAATAGAAAAATAATGACCTTATTTAGAATTTATTAGCGTGATATATCATAAAATTAAATAATTGTGAAATAATACAACCTATACATATTTACTACATAATACAAAGAAATCATTTTTTTCTCTATGAACTATCTTTTAGATTGTTGAATTTACCATGATTGTTTATTTCTTAGATTGTTTATAGGTTTTAAAATTTTTATTAAGATAAACATTATAATTTCAAAAAAAAATATTAATCCATTAAACTAATTATATTTACCATTTATATAAGGTGATGATTAAAATAAAAATATAAATTAATCATTTTATATGGTAGTCCATACGTACGCATGGATGCTGATTTTATTTTCAATAGAATGGAGAAAAGAGTAAAATGATTTATATTTTAATAATATAAAATATTTCATAAATATCATACTTATATATAAAATTGTGTACTATTACCATCCTTGTAATGTGATGAAGTAGAATGAGACACATTTCATCATGGAGGTGGTAGTTCACACAACACACAAATGACATTTTCATTTTTCTTAATAGAAAAGAGAAATTTCTTTAATGATTATACCATAATTATAATAACATATCAGAATATTATTGATATTTATGCTCTAATTTTGTGGTATTTTAATGTAATTTTGGTAATAATAACTTTATATAATTAAATTGAAATTATAATTTAGAAATTTGTACCTAACTTCATGGATTGATTCCTTTGAAAAGTGGGTTAAGCCTATAAGAGATGGTATTTTTGAAGAAAAAAACTTATTGAATTTGGATATTAATTTTAAATAGTTTTTAAATAATATTTTTGAATAAATAATTTGTGTAGGTGAGGGGATGTGAGGAGAGGATATCCCCTTTTATAAGTGAAAAGGGATGACATTTTTGTAAATACCAAAAACATTTCAATAATTTGAAGTTAATATGATGGAACGGGGTTCCAAAATTGAGAAATAATGGAGTGAGGAATAGATAAGGTTAATAAACACATAATACATTAAATTATAGAAATTTTTATCTTGCATCCTGCCATTTACCCCATTAATTATTACTTTAACCCTTTTATCTTTTACGGTGTTAGCTAATATTTACACAAGGAAACTTATCCATTATGAACATAAATAAAATGGATATTGTTAAACAATTTATAAATAATAGTTATAAATGTTAAATACATTTTATTTTATTCAACTTATAAAAGTGATAAAAATTAATTTTATAATACTAAATGTTTAATTTATTACAATTTTTTTTTGAAAAATATAACTTCAGTTCTAAAATGTCAAAAAATAGGTTTTTATATTAAAACTAAATTTTTTAAAATTATAAATTTATGCATAAAATAAATATTTTTTCTTATAAAGAGTTTTGAATAAATTTCAAATTCATATTCATATACTAATAATGTCATAAATGATGCGGTATTTTTTAAAACCATATTTGTCACTATTCACCTAAAAAGAAATATTTTTATAAATATCCCAAAAATTCATCTTAAGGAAATATTACTATTATTAATCCTAAAAAAATGTTCATTTTTTCTAATTCAAATTATGAAATTTAGAAATTGTTTTCTAAATAAAAGGATGAGATATATTGAAAAGCTATATTTGTAAGAAAATTATTTCTTATTTATAATATTACCATTCTCATTCACATTTCCTATTGTTTACTAAATCAATTAGCATTAAATAATTATTCATATAAAAAATATTTTATCATCATTAATCACAATTATTATGAAATATAATTTCATTTATGGTAAAAATTAAATATTTAGGAATATATATTTCTAAGCATGAAATGATCGTATCAGTCATTTTAGGTATACCAATTGAATTTCATTCAAATTAAAAGTATCCTTTTTTTATTTCTATAAATATTTCATAAATTTGTTACACCTAATCATTCATACTAGTTAAATTACATTTTTGGACACTAATACTTATATATTTGTATTTTATTTAAATATATCAGGGTTTCATTTAAGTTCAGTTCTACGTGTAGAGAAAGATATCAAACACATTGACTTATTTAAAGGAAATCATATATTAAAATCTATGAGTGTTTCATTCAACCCCCCTATAGAAATATAATCATCTTAAATTTAATTATCACTCATAGTTGAAAGTATGTATGGGAATTATTAACAGAATTATCATTTCATAGACAATATTAATCTTTCACATGATCATATACTCAGGTATGAATATACCATAGTCATACATTCTCTAAAATATACCTTTACCAAAACCATATGAATCACTAAGGCATTAAAATATAGTGAAACCATATATTCTTAATGAAATTAACATTATTTTTAAACACTAAAATGATATTAACTTGTTGTTTATAAGGTCACACACTTGTAAAAATATAAAAAATTAAAAAAATGAGTTAAAATTCACCAAATATTTCATGGATCAATATTTCATTAAATAAATATTGAATTAAAAGGATATAAATATTTTATAACATAGTTTTCTCAAAATTAATAAACCCTTTATTACTTCAATAACAAGAATATTTTAAACCTAATATTTTTACAAACCTCAATAATTTATTCTCTAATACGTATCCCAAAAAAATATAAAATTGTTATAGAATCACTTTGTAAGGTTATTTATACCATTTAATACATGTTTCCAAAATTTTAAAGTAGAACAACTGAAGAACAGTCCATATATGTTTTACATAAACTACATAATTTTTGAAACATACAAAAATATCATCAATAAATATCGATGATTAAGGAAAATATCTAAGAGTTTAAAGATTTAATTTCTTCTAAAATATTTTTCTCACTATTATAGGTCATAATAGAAAACTCACCTTTTCCATCATAATAGGTATAAACTAAAATTCAAAACCATTTAATTATGCTCCCTTATTTAGTTATAAGATGTAGTGGTTTCTAGATGCATTCCTTTCTCAACATTATTTTCATGATCCAGTTTAAAAAAACACTAAAACTAAAATTTTTATGATAATATCCAATATATGAATATGAAAACATTATTTCAAATATGTATTCCCCCATGGAACCATTATTTCTAACATAATATTATTTTGGTTAAACCCATGACTCTATTTGCTTAAACCATGATTATACATGGAAATTTTTCTATTCAATTCTTTAAACTAATCCATTAAAATTAAAATAAAATCATACATTATTAATGATATTTTGATTATCCAAATAATACCCCCGAGAGTGTCAAAATAGTTGTATGGTTATGCCACTTTGTCGTGCACTAGGTGATGAACGAGTTAATACCTAATCTACCATTTTCAGGGTTATTACCCCTAGGTACATCTATGTATGAGACAACATCCAATTGTTGTATCTAGATACATATATAATTTATAGGAAAACCATATACTCAAGACAATACAAAAATTATTGGATGTCATATTATACATAGAATTATTTCTAGTATTTTTACTAATGATCTATTTTCTTAATCCCTAAATAACATATATATTATTACCTTAAAAATAAATATTAACTATACAAAAGGGTTATCTATAGATTTTAAATTGATATCAACGATAACTTATTAATCCATAAATTATCCTAAAAACATTCCAATATCCAAAATTATCTAAACCCTTCCCTAATACCAATTGTGATTCTCCTAACCCACACTTCAGAATTCAGTTCCACAAACAAATACATTACATATTGGCTTGGATACAAACTATAGATTCCCAAACACAACCATTAAATAATTATATGAGTTAAATAAAATATTTAATTTAATATAATCCCAATAACTTTTAGGTTTAGTGATTTAGTGAATTAAGAAAAAACAATAACTAAAAGAGCCTATGTTTTTTATATAAAATTTATATTTATTACATTATATATAAAATATAATAACTTATGACGAGTATTAAACATATCCCAAAATTCATTCACATGTTATATCCATATAAACATGTCACATGTAATAATTTTCTTCATAACCTAGTGAATAGAAACATAAGAAAGGGGTGAGATCAAATGATCAGTAAGGGAAATATATAACTGAATTTATAGAAAATATAAGCATGGTATACATAATATGGTAGAAAAAAATGAACTGAATAATTAAAAAATCAAATTAAACTGAGATAATATTAAATACATTAAAATTAAATAAAACAAGTATATGAATAATACTAATATCATTCTCGTGGAATGACTAATTTTGGACATCAAAAATACGATGTCAAGACCTTATTCCAAGACATTATACTGATATGGGGATAGGTATACATAGAAAACCAACATTTTTTGTCTCATGAGACCCATAATTTCATTTAGAGGCTATATAATTCTGATCACCACCCATCACTTGATTAAGTATAATGCATTCACCATAAGAGTCAACAAGACATTTCACAACATTCCCTATGGAAACTCAGGTTGAATAAAAACATGGATATCTATATAATGAAATATATAAAATGTCCATACATAATAAACCTATATTAATAGACAATAATCATCAAGAATTTATATAATTCCCTAGTCAATAAAAAGTCTTTCTTTCTAGGTTAATATCCTCAAATCTGAATTTTTTAGAATGGGGTGTTCACATCATAGAGGGTAATGAATATACGGTTAATCCAATACTATAATAGCATGGTCCTAAGTCATCCAGAGAAATAAATTGTATGGTTTCAAATTAAAATTGCCTATGTTTGAAAATGTTAACATATATGGATGTTTATATGAATGAAAACCACCCTCAAGAAAAGAATGTTTAAGATGATATGAAAAAAATAAGGGACCAAGAATCAAATTTTTTGATATATTGAGTTAAATCCACAAAATGATATATATATATATATATATATATATTAGATGATAAATCATGAAAAATAAACCCCATTAGGGTAATTACTTTGGATAATTATAAGGTAAATGGAAGTGAAAACTTAAAACAGCTTTTAGAAAACATTTTTAATATTGATATAAAGTACAAATTTACATATTTCTTTCAATGGTAACTTTTGAAAAGGTGAAATGAAATATTTTGAAAGAATTTAATTTTAAAAAAAAGTTCTAATAATTAATCCTTTAAAATAAATATATTTTATATTGGATAATTGAGGAGATGAAGGAAAAGCACATGAAAGTTAATGGAAACACCATTTTTTATTATTTTTAAAATAAATTTGTTCAAAAATTGCACTGTAAGAAGAGTAAAAACATTAATTTTTTTTGAAATATATTATTTACCCATTGAAAAATTATTATATAATAAAATATTAGTGTAATAACCCAATCATGTAAGAAATGATTTAATGATGAAATAATATAACTCACGGAAATGATACTCGAGTCATCAATATCCCTTATAAGCAACATACTCCTTATGCTAAGAAATATTTAAAGAAGGGGTTTTATGTGGTAAAAATGAGAATAATTAAAATACCACATAATATAATAAAATATTATAATATACCTAATTTTTATGAAATTAGTACAAGAGGAATGCTCAAAAATTAATACATAAAAATTGATTTACCAAAAAGCCTTATAACCAGGGTAACAACTGAATCAAATTCCATTTGATGAAAAGGAATTGATTTAGATCAGTATTTAACATTAATAACAAAAATATATGATGAATATAAATCAATGTATATTAAATACACTATTCAAATTAAAATGACGTGTGTAATATAAACATGTCTCAAAGAATTAAGGTTTGAGACAATGAACCCTTGTCACTTGAGTAACATTTTAATCAAAAAACCTTGAAAGAGAGGGATTGTAATTAAATATAATATAAAATTAATAAAATATAATTCAATATATAACACTTAATATAGGTATTATATTCACCACATAAATGAAATTTGGAGCATAATACCAAATATGTCTCAGAGAGAGGAATTTGAGACGAAAAACCCTTAACTAGCTCTTGATTCATTCTTTATTTGCACAAAAAATCATGAATAATTAAATTAAGTTCATTAAAATAATACCTAAGAATATTATTTATAACTATAGTAATTTATACTCAATATTTATAAAAACCCAAAATATATTTATATATATTATTTAGTATTTATCTATTTTCAACATTGGGTGTGAGTAATCTTTATCACTTTGAACTAGTTTCATAAAAGCGTTTTGGTATATATTATTTTCTAAATGTACATATTTATAATATCATATAATCCACTATAATATATGTTTCAAGATAGTTTTTAACTCTATAATTTCATTTAATGGTATTTTTAGTTTTGATCCATGGGATTGAAATTAGGGATGAGCTTGTTTTGGTGATTCCTATTAAATAAAGGGTGATTTTTTAATTGATGAGTTAAATATTCATATAAACATAATATAACCAAAATAAAAAAAAATATATACATATTTATATCATCTTATACTATTAATTAAGTCTTATAGTCATCCATGGTATAAATTTATAACATTTCTCAAGTAGGTGGATAAGTCGACCAAAATAAGAACATGCCAAAATTAATGGATGATTATGAAGTGATTTAGATGTAATATAATTTTAACATAAACATAATTTAATTAGTTATTGTTCATTAGTGTTATATATCATAATTAAAAATAATTATTAAAATAATATAAATATATGAATTTATCACATAATATAAAGAAACTATTTTTTTCTCATAGAATGCTTTATTGGACAGTTGAATTTACAATGATTTTTTATTGCATAGATTGTTGATAGGCTTTCTGTAATGGCCCGGACCTCCCTGGTCCATTACTTTGTGAAAATGTGGTGTTGGAGGTGTTCTGGGAGGTCAAGGTGACTTATCCCCCAGCTACAACCTACCGGTAGCTCGGTCTACCGATAGCTGCTGCCTACCGGTAGCTCGGTCTACCTGTAGCTGCTGCCTACCGGTAGCTGGTCTACCGGTAGCTGCTGCCTACCGGTAGCTCGGTCTACCAGTAGCTGCTGCCTACTGGTAGCCGCAGTCTAGCAGTAGCTCGGCTAATACTTTGCCAAATTTCACGAATGAACAGTGTTTCCAGACTTCATGAGAGCTACCGATTCCATACTTTGCCAAATTTTGAGTATGTGAACAGTGTTTCCAGCTTCGTAAATTTGACGTTTTCTTTGACGTAAAATATTTTTTAAAACCTTATTTTTAAGGACTTTAAGGCCGATTCAAAGGCCATAAATTCTATATTAATTATTCCTAAGGCCGGGATGTTTTTACTTGGTCAAACCGCGTGGGTTAATGTGATCCGTTTTTAATAGAGAATAAATCGGATCTTAAACCGTCGCCTCTCTAATTTCTTTTTTTAAAGGAACGAGATATCATTCTTCGTTTTTCTTCCTCCTGGTTCTCATCTACGAGACGCTAGAACCTTGCAATCATTCCCGTAGGAGTTTCACAATCAAACGTTACTCGGATCAGTTCCGCTCTGTTTGATGCAACCAAGTTGTGTCGATCGTTCTTCCATATAAGGTATGTATTATCATCGTTCCTTCAGGGATCACCTTCTCTTGTTCTCCCTTCCATATAACCATGTAATCTCCATGGTTCTAATGGGTTTTGGTTGGTTGGGACTTACCGTGGCATCCTTGGGTGGATGCAGCTATCATGAGGAGAAGAGGACTGTGACCCGTTGTGTGGATAAAGGACGTCAAGAAGTCTCCGAGGTAGGGGATTCATGGCTTCTCTAATTGTTTATGTGCAACTGTAGAATTAGCATGATTTAACCCATTGGATCACAATGAAATTGACCTAACTAAATACTTGAACTGGATTAAAAGAATCGGTTGATCGCATGTTGTTTCTTTGTACCGTGATAACGGTTTGCCTCATGTTTTCCTAGATAGAGTGATATCTATGATTTTCTTTAATTAGTTGCTCATTCATGATGGAAATTGATAAAGAACGTAAAGCCGGAATTATTTGTTAAATAATTGGATAAAGATAAAGAGGCATGTTAATGAATATGTTAATTCAAGATGGATTAAAGAACTATTAGTTCGATAATTTCAAAAGGGTTCTGAGTTACCCGCTTGCTTGTAAGGCTAAATGCCTTGTGGTTTGGAGCTCTGAGTGCTCCTTTTTTATGAAGGATGAATGCCTTGTTAAAGGGCCGAGAGCCCATTTTGTGATCTTTGATTTCCTGCTGCTTGTGATTTGATGTGAGCCTGGATGGATGTTGTGATATGTGGAGGCATGGGGACTTGTGGTTGTGGCAGCGGATGACGCCTAGTGCGGCAAGATGCATCGGTTTATGCATGTGGGTGTCGGGGAGGACACCAAGGATGATGGTATGAGATGAATGTGATGGTTTAAAGTTGGTGGTTTGGTTTGGTTGTTTATCTTCTTTACTTTTCCCCACTGCTCAAGGCAGCTGGTCTTGCTTACCCTCTTTCCGAAGGAGGCGAAGACACGCGGGGTATGCCACGTGCTTTCCGTGTTTAGCCTCTCGATGGAGGATGGGTCTATGCTCTTGCAATAGGCGGTAAAGACTAGACAGGTAGTATATCTACTCGCCATGTTGATCCCCTTTGTGTTTAGTATCATAGGATGTTTTTCTAGAATGCCTGGGATTATGGAAAATTAATTCTAAAATGAAAGTTTGTTTCAATGGTGATAATCCACGGGGATGGAGAAATTGGAATTTAATAGTGATGTGAATCCTAAAAAGGAGCAGTTTTGAATGTGATGCCAATTTAGTTTAATGTGGTAAATTGTTCATGGTTAATTAATGTTTAAAGAATTAATTAACGTACAGTGGAACTGATAAAATGAGAATGGAGTAATCTAATAAAGCTCTTCAAATGGTTGTGTGCTTATAGGATACCTAGTCTTGGAAGTAGCAGCCTGGAGTCTGAGAGACGTTAGATACAGTTGTGCCTATGACTAGGTAATGCCCATAGTGTGGTTGTGAGTTATATATATTCTGTACTTTTTGTGTTTCTATACGCTAATCCACCCTGTCGGTAAGGGAAACTAAAACCCCTGGGATTCTGAGCCCTAGGGGGGGTGGTGTTTTCCCCAACATTTAGATGGGAGGTTGAATGGATGACTACCCCCTTTGGCCCCGCTCTCTTCTCTTGGTAGATATTTGTGCTGGTAGGCACAGTGGTTAGTTTTACCCATATATGTGTTTAGAGGGCTGTAATGGCTTGTGGTTATTTTACACACACATATTCTGGATATAGTATCCTATGGACTACTATAGGTGTAACGTGTATAGGCTGTGATGGCTTGAGGATCCTTACTCGGCGTATGGGATGTGATGGCTTGAGGTATAGTACTCGACGTATGATACACGTTATACGAGCTATGGTGGCTCCCGGAAACTACCAGGTTACTTTGGTTGTCAGGATGGTGTGGTGCTTAGCCCAGGTGTCTGCGGGCAAGCCTTTGTGGTGCACGTGGTGCAGGTTGTGGAGCTTAGCCCAGGTGTCTGCGGGCAAGCCTTTGGAGAGAGATGCACAGGATGTATGTCGTTGGGGCAAAGTGGAAAACCAGTGGGGAAGTAGTAGCGGGGTACCCTTAATATTCTTTACTATATTCTATATTCTTGTATGCGTTACTTGGTGAGAGTAGCCATGGTGAGGTTGGGAACATAGTATACCTGTTTAGGTGATGAGTTAGTTTCACTTTTTGTTCACTGAGCTTTAGCATGCTTTCGTTACTTTTGCACGAGAGGCTTGGGGAGGATCCTACTGAGTATACTGTTATACTCACCCTATGTATATATAAAATGTTTTTTAGGTCACTTGGAGCAGGTTGGAGATCAAGCTGGTTACTACTAGCTTGCAGTTGGAGGAGGAGCTGTTCGGGCTTCTGGTCGCTGTCGTTTTACATTCTTTTGGGTACTTTTAGTTTCCCCTTTCAGTTGTAGCACTTTTTCATGACATTTCATATATGTACTTGGTTTCCTTTTATATCTCAGTTCTAAGATGGAGTTGATTGGAGTTTATTCTATCTCTCTTTTCTTCTAATGTGTTCTCTTAGAGGGTAATGCCTCCCATTTGTGTGTGTATTATACCCTCAGTGCTAGTCGCCAACCTGGGGCCTACTGGAGGCGGGACTCGGGGGTCATTATCTCCCTTCTCACATTGCCTACCCAAGAGGGGTACACACTGTGGGGAGGGGGTCGTGACAGAGTGGTATCAGAGGTCTGGTTGAGGGATAGGATGGAGTTTGGAGTTAGGCACAGGTGAGGATGCATGGGATGGTAGGGAAACAGTGTCATTCATGTTTAGAAAGTGGGGTAAACACTAGAGACCGGCAGAGGCATAGGCGTTTAGGGACCCCTATGATATGTTGCACGAACCTTTAATTTTTACTATGGCTACTATACAAAGTGATGTCGGTTGCAGGGTAGAGACCTAGGAAAGGATCATGCATCATTATTCTTTGCGCTTGTGTTTGAATGGGTAGACCTTGGGATAGGTAACCTAAAATAAATAAAACAAAAAAATTAATTAATTAATGTTGAGTCTTCCATATTCCAGGCTTAGGAGCTCTAACAGTTGTTATTTTACAGGTATGGCTCCAGGTCGACGTCCTCGTCAGGTTTGCGTAGAAGATGCCCATCAGGATGTTCCAGCTGATCGCCACCGAGTAGAGGTTAACGACGATGACAATTGGAGGAAGACACTTCGAGAGTTTCAGCGCCAGAGTCTACAGAAGTACGAGGGATCCGTTTCAGATGCAGTCACAGAAGACTGGTTGGAGGAGATCGAGATAGGCTTCAGTTCGATTCGTGCTCGGAAGGAACACTGGGTGTCCTTGGTTGTGACGATGCTGCATGGAGCAGCGAGGCAGTGGTGGTTCTTGTTCCTCGGTGATCGTGAGGAGTCAACAATCTCATGGGAGGAGTTTCGAGACAGGTTTAGAGTCGAGTTTCTTTCTTCGACTGCGAAGGCGTCTAGTCGCCAGGAGCTTCTTACCCTTCGACAGGGGAGCTCCAGTGTTCGAGAGTATGGAATCCCTTTCAGGAACCTTCAACGATATGCTTCAGACCTGTTACCAGATGATGAGTCCAGGGCGAGGCATTTCCAGTAGGCTTTGCATCCAGAGATCCAGTGCCAGGTCACCCCATTTATGATAAAAACATATCTTGAGGTGCTGGTGAGGGAAGAGGTTGTTGAGAGGACTTTGGCCAGGACTGGATCATCATGAGAGGGGAATCGTCATGATTCCTCACGAAGCAGAGCTGTGGTCCTGGGTTCCCAGTTTTGAGGACAGAAGAGTTTCCGTTCACCTGGGGGTAGGTCCCAGCCCTTCCCATCTCGTTTCTCCGGAGGCAGCAACTCTCAGGCCTATGCCAAGGGATCAGGCGGTTGTTTTTCTTGTGGTGGTTATGGTCATCAGCAGCGGGAGTGCCCGAATTTTCAGAGCAGTCATCGTGCACCAGGCGCTTCACTCCAGGTTCCTCCATTGAGGCAGTTCCAGCCGAGGCAGCAGCAGCAGGTTGCACCAGCTTTAGATCACCAGAGGCTAGATGGAGCAGGCAGAGGACAGCCCCATGACGCTCCCCGTCCTCAGAGAGCAGAGCGCGGCTGTGGTGGTGGTCTTCATCAGGGTCAGAGAGGCCGTGGAGGAGGTCTTGGTCAGCTTCATGCTCTAGCATTACTAGCCCCAGGCGAGCCAGATGTCATTCGAGGTACCCTTTGCTTGTTTTCTACCTTGGTGTATGCCTTGTTTGATTCAGGAGAAACACACTCCTTCATATCACCTACCCTTTTCCATGCTTTGGGACTTGAGGTAGAGAGGCTTCCAGTTCCCTTGGCGTTGACTACGCCAGTAGGAGGTCGAGCTGACTTGTTTGAAGTATGTAGAGACTGTGATCTAGTGTTGGGGCAACACCGCTCTTGGGGAGATTTCCTATGTTTGCGAATACAACCATATGATGTCATACTTGGCATGGACTGGTTGTATTCGGTGCAGGCTGTTGTGGATTGCTACAGGAAGAAGGTCATTTTCTTTGATGAAGATAGAGAGAAAGTGGTGTTTGTTGGTGAGAGAGATCCTCGGATGAGTCATAGACGAGTTCCATACTTATCATCCATGATGGCTGGGATGACACTGAGTTCTTCAGAGGTTCAACAGTTGGCGTTTCCTAGGGTCGTAGAGGAGTACCCTGACGTCTTTCCAGAAGAGGTTGTATCCTTACCCCCTCGACGAGAGATCGAGTTTGGGATAGAGCTATAGCCAGGAGCGTCTCCTATCTCTATGTCTCCGTATAGGATGGCCCCTTCTGAGTTACGAGAGCTACGTATTCAGCTCAACGGTCTGTTACAGTGTGGTTTTTTTCGGCCAAGTGTGTCACCATGGGGTGCACCAGTTTTGTTTGTGAAAAAGGCTGATGGCAGTTTGCGGTTGTGCGTCGATTATCGTCGGTTAAACAAAGTGACAGTAAAGAACCGCTATCCTCTCCCGCAGATTGATGACCTATTCGATCAACTTAAGGGTGCAAGTTTGTTCTCAAAGATAGACTTGCGGTCAGGATATCATCAGATGCGTGTAATAGATGAGGATATTCTGAAGACTTCCTTCCGCTGTCGTCACGGGCATTATGAGTTTGTTGTAATGCCATTCGACATGACGAATGCTCCAGCTGTTTTCATGGGGTTGATGAATGCTCTGTTCCGTGAATTCTTGGACAAGTTTGTTGTGGTTATCATCGATGACATCCTTGTGTACTCCACATCTGAAGAGGAGCATGCAGAGCATCTATGAGCCGTTTTGGGAGTTCTTCGCCAACATCAGTTGTTTGGGAAGTTGTCCAAGTGTGAGTTCTGGGCTCGAGAAGTTCGTTTCTTGGGACATGTTGTTTCCCAACAGGGAGTATTTGTGGATCCTTTGAAGATAGAAGCAGTGGTGTCTTGGCCAGCCCCCAAGACCATGTCAGAGGTGCGAAGTTTCCTTGGTCTCGCAGGCTATTATAGGAGGTTTGTAGCTAATTTCTCCCGAGTTGCGACTCCTCTGATAGCTTTGACCAGGAAGGATCAAGCGTTCATATGGACTGATCAGTGTCAGAAAGCTTTCGAGTTTCTAAAGGAGAAGTTTGTAAGTGCTCCAGTCCTTTGTCTTCCAGTGGAGGGAGTCCAGTTTTATGTTTTCTGTGATGCTTCACATCTGGGGCTAGGTTGTGTTCTCAGGCAGCAGAGGTCAGTTGTTTCTTATGGGTCTCGGCAGTTGCTTCCCCATGAATGCAACTATTCCACCCATGATCTTGAGTTGGCCGCCGTGGTGTTTTCTCTGAAGTTGTGGAGACATTACCTCATTGGTGAGCACTTTGTGGTTTTCACCAATCATAAGAGTTTGAGGTATGTTTTCTCCCAACGTGACTTGAACTTGAGGCAGCGTCGGTGGATGGAGTTCTTGCAGGAATACGACTTTGAAATATCGTATACACCTGGAAAAGGGAATGTTGTAGCTGACGCACTAAGCCGAAAGATACGTAATGATGTTGTGCATGAATCTGGTGATTCTTGGAGAGTGATGGAAGAGCTATCAGCTTTGCATCTTGATATGGGAGAAGTTGGGGGTAGAGGTTGTCTTTTCCAGATGACGGTGTAGTCATCTCTGATGCAGAAGGTGGAAGAGTCTCAGTTGGGTGATCTAGAGGTGGAAGTCTGGAGAGACAGAGTTGTTTGTGGTGAGGACCCTGATGGTTGGTCGGAGGATGAACAACACCGAGTGTTGTATCATGGCAGGCTTTTTGTTCCCTTGGCGATGTGCGAGACGGTTGTCCGAGAGTTCCATATCTCACCCTTAGCAGTACATCCTGGTGTGACAAAGATGTACCGATCCTTGAGGAGTCAGTTTTGGTGGCCCGGGATGAAGCGTGCAGTGGTAGAGTATTGTCTCGATGTTTAGTCTGTCAGAGGGTGAAGGCCGAACACCGTGTTCCTGGTGGTCTTCTCCAGCCATTAAAGATTCCTCAGTGGAAGTGGGAGGAAATCTCAATGGACTTTGTTACAGGTTTACCTCGAGCTCCGGGAGGACATGATGCTATATGGGTGGTAGTGGATCGTTTAACTAAATCGCCCACTTCATAGCAATCAAGGAGTCGAGCTCAGTGGAGGTTTTTTCGAGGCAGTATCTGGAGGAGGTGGTGAGGCTTCACGGAGTTCCTAAGACGATCATTTCTGATTGAGATCCTTGTTTTACCTCTAGGGTGTGGAGAGGTCTCCAGCATGCTTTTGGCTCTCAACTGTGCCTTAGCACTGCTTTTCATCCTCAAACGGATGGTCAGACAGAGCGAACCATCCAGACTCTTGAAGACATGCTGCGCTCTTGTGTTCTTGATTTTGGAGGTTCATGGGTGAAGCACTTACCCTTGGTAGAGTTCACTTACAATAATAGTTTTCACTCTACCATCGGCATGGCGCCGTTTGAAGCCTTGTATGGCCGGACATGCCATTCTCCGTTGTGCTAGACTGGGGTCGGAGAGTCAGCAATTCTCGGACCAGAACTAGTGAAGAATACAATAGAGATGGTATAGGTGATTCGTGAGAGGATGAAGACAGCACATGATCGTCAGAAATCATATGCTGATCAAAGAAGGAGACCGTTAGAGTTTAATGTTGGGGATCATGTGTTTTTGAAGGTGACTCCCCGTTGTGGGCAGCGAAGGTTTGGTCGTGGAAGTAAGCTTTCTCCCCGGTTTTTTTGGGCCTTTTGAGGTGTTAGCTCGTGTTGGAGCTATGGAATATTGAGTAGCACTTCCACCTCAGATGAGTCGGATACATGATGTTTTCCATGTATCACAGCTCCGCCATTATCTTCATGATGAATCTCATGTTATCGATTGGGGAGAGATCGATATTGACAATGATGCAACCTTCGAGGAGCGACCTGTGGAGATCCAAGACCACAAGGATAAGGTGTTGCGTGGGCGTTCTATCCCCTTAGTTCGTGTCTTGTGGTGACACGGTGGCATGGAGGAGAGTACCTGGGAGCATGAGTCACAGATACGTGCTTAGTACCCATACTTGTTTAATGTTTAACTCATTTCATGTAATGATGTTTTCTTTGTGGTTGGACCTTTCATGTTTTATTTATGTACCTTTGATGTGATGTTATGTTTGAATTGTTTGGTTATGGATTGTTTTTTTCCATACTCTCGGATGTCGTAGTTTTGTTCCAGCTTTTGAACAACTCATGGTGGTTTTCCCCTGAGAGGTATCTTATGGGGTGGTTGTTCAGACCCCTCTTTTCTTCTGGGTTGGTTTTTAATTCTCGAGGACGAGAATGTTTTGAGAGGTATCTAATGTAATGGCCCGGACCTCCCTGGTCCATTACTTTGTGAAAATGTGGTGTTGGAGGTGTTCCGGGAGGTCAAGGTGACTTATCCCCCAGCTGCTGCCTACCGGTAGCTCGGTCTACCGGTAGTTGCTGCCTACCGGTAGCTCGGTCTACCGGTAGCTGCTGCCTACCGATAGCTCGGTCAACCGGTAGCTGCTGCCTACCGATAGCTGGTCTACTGGTAGCTTCTGCCTACCGGTAGCTCGGTCTACCAGTAGCTGCTGCATACTGGTAGTCGCAGTCTAGCACTAGCTCGGCTAATACTTTTCCAAATTTCACGAATGAACAATGTTTCCAGACTTCATGAGAGATACCGATTCCATACTTTGCCAAATTTTGAGTATGTGAACAGTGTTTCTAGCTTCGTAAATTTGACGTTTTCTTTGACATAAAATATTTTTTAAAACCTTATTTTTAAGGACTTTAAGGCCGATTCAAAGGCCTTAAATTCTATATTAATTATTCCTAAGGCCAGGATGTTTTTACTTGGTCAACCCGCGTGGGTTAATGCGATCCGTTTTTAATGGAGAATAAATCGGATCTTAAACTGTCGCCTCTCTAATTTCCTTTTTTAAAGGAATGAGATATCATTCTTCATTGTTCTTCCTCCTGGTTCTCATCTACGAGATGCTAGAACCTTGCAACCATTCCCGTAGGAGTTTCACAATCAAACGTTACTCGGATCAGTTCCGCTCTGTTTGATGCAACCAAGTTGTGTCGATCGTTCTTCCATATAAGGTATGTTTTATCATCGTTCCTTCAGGGATCACCTTCTCTTGTTCTCCCTTCCATATTACCATGTAATCTCCATGGTTCTAATGGGTTTTGGTTGGTTGGGACTTACCGTGGCATCCTTGGGTGGATGCAGCTGTCGTGAGGAGAAGAGGACTGTGACCCGTTGTGTGGATAAAGGACGTCAAGAACTCTTCGAGGTAGGGGATTCATGGCTTCTCTAATTTTTTATGTGCAACTGTAGAATTAGCATGATTTAACACTTTGGATCACAATGAAATTGACCAAATTAAATACTTGAACCGGATTAAAAGAATTAGTTGATCGCATGTTGTTGCTTTATACCGTGATAACGGTTTGCCTCATGTTTTCCTAGATAGAGTGATATCTATGATTTTCTTTAATTAGTTGCTCGTTCATGATGGAAATCGATAAAGAACGTAAAGCTGGAATTATTTGTTAAATAATTGGCTAAAGATAAAGAGGCATGTTAATGAATATGTTAATTCAAGATGGATTAAAGAACTATTAGTTCGATAATTTCAAAAGGGTTCTGAGTTACTCGCTTGCTTGTAAGGCTGAATGCCTTGTGGTTTGGAGCTCTGAGTGCTCATTTTGTATGAAGGCTGAATTCCTTGTTAAAGGTCCGAGAGCCCATTTTGTGATCTTTGATTTCCTGCTGCTTGTGATTTGATGTGAGCCTGGATGGCTGTTGTGATATGTGGAGGCATGGGGACTTGTGGTTGTGGCAGCGGATGACGCCTAGTGTGGCAAGATGCATCGGTTTATGCATGTGGGTGTCGGGGAGGACACCAAGGATGATGGTATGAGATGAATGTGATGGTTTGATGTTGGTGGTTTGGTTTGGTTTTTTATCTGCTTTCCCTTTCCCCACTGCTAAAGGCAGATCATCTTGCTTACCCTCTTTCCGAAGGAGGCGAAGACACGCGGGGTATGCCACGTGCTTTCCGTGTTTAGCCTCTCGATGGAGGATGGGTCTATGCTCTTGCTATAGGCGGAAAGACTCGACGTGTAGTATATCTACTCGTCGTGTTGAGCCCCTTTGTGTTTAGTAGCATAGGATGTTTTTCTTGAATGCCTGGGATTATGGAAAAGTAATTGTAAAATGAAAGTTTGTTTAAATGGTGATAATCCACGGGGATGGAGAAATTGGAATTTAATAGTGATGTGAATCCTAAAAAGGAGCAGTTTTGAATGTGATGCCAATTTAGTTTAATGTGGTAAATTGTTCATGGTTAATTAATGTTTAAAGAATTAATTAATGTACAGTGGAACTGATAAAATGAGAATGGAGTAATCTAATAAAGCTCTTCAAATGGTTGTGTGCTTATAGGATACCTAGTCTTAGAAGTAGCAGCCTGGAGTCTGAGAGACGTTAGCTGCAGTTGTGCCTATGACTAGGTAATGCCCATAGTGTGGTTGTGAGTTATATATATTCTGTACTTTTTGTGTTTCTATACGCTACTCCACCCTGTCGGTAAGGGAAACTGACACCCCTGGGATTCTGAGCCCTGGGGGGGTGTTTTCCCCAACATTCTGATGGGAGGTTGAATGGCTGACTACCCCCTTTAGCCCCGCTCTCTTCTCTTGGTAGATCTTTGTGCTGGTAGGCACAGTGGTTAGTTTTACCCATATATGTGTGTAGAGGGTTGTAATGGCTTGTGGTTATTTCACACACATATATTCTGGATATAGTATCCTATGGACTACTATAGGTGTAACGTGTATAGGCTGTGATGGCTTGAGGATCCTTACTCGGCGTATGGGCTGTGATGGCTTGAGGTATAATACTCGACGTATGATACACGTTATACGAGCTATGGTAGCTCCCGGAAACTACCTGGTTACTTTGGTTGTGAGGATGGTGTGGTGCTTAGCCCAGGTGTCTGCGGGCATGCCTTTGTGGTGCACATGGTGCAGGTTGTGGAGCTTAGCCCAGGTGTCTATGGGTAAGCCTTTGGAGAGAGATGCACAGGACGTATGTCGTTGGGGAAAAGCGGCAAACCAGTGGGGAAGTAGTAGCGGGGTACCCTTAATATTCTTTACTATATGCTATATTCTTGTATGCATTACTTGGTGAGAGTAGCCATGGTGAGGTTGGGAATATAGTATACCTGTTTAGGTGACGAGTTAGTTTCACTTGTTGTTCACTGGGCTTTAGCATGCTTTCTTTGCTTTTGCACGAGAGGCTTGGGGAGGATCCTACTGAGTATACTGTTATACTCACCCTATGTATATATAAACTATTTTTCAGGTCACTTGGAGCATGTTAGAGATCAATCTGGTTACTACTAGCTTGTAGATGGAGGAGGAGCTGTTCAGGCTTGTGGTCGCTGTCATTTTACTTTCTTTTGGGTACTTTTAGTTTCCCCTTTCAGTTGTAGCACTTTTGCATGACATTTCATATATGTACTTGGTTTCCTTTTATATCTCAGTTCTAAGTTGGAGTTGATTGGAGTTTATTCTATCTCTCTTTTCTTCTAATGTGTTCTCTTAGAGGGTAATGCCTCCCATTTGTGTGTGTATTATACCCTCGGTGCTAGTCGCCAACCTGGGGCCTACTGGAGGCGGGACTCGGGGGTCATTATCTCCCTTCTCACATTGCCTCCCCAGGAGGGGTACACTTTGTGGGGAGGGGGTCGTGACACTTTCCAATTTTAATTTATAATAACATAATAAGTTCATAAAATAAATATTTATCCATTAAAATATTTTTCATGACCATTCATGTAAGGCGGCGATGGAAAGAAAAATGGAAGTCATTTATTCCATAGATGTAGTAGTCCACATGTACGCATGGATGAAGATTTCTTTTTCTATAGAACATGGAAAAAGAGTAATTTGATTTATCATTTAAAAGTGTAAAATATGTCAAAAATATAATACTTATATATTAAATTACTCATTATTACCATCATTGTAATGCATTTAATAAAAATGAAACGTATTGCATTGTGGGGGTGGTAGTCTGCACAATGTACAAATGACGGTTTTATTTTTCTCAATTAAAAAGCTGATGGTGATTAATTATTATACCATAATTATAATAAAATATTATTATAGTAATGATACTTATTTATTAATTTTAGGATGGTGTAATATAATTTCTAGATTAAGAAATTCATATAATGAAATCGAAATGAGAAAGAAGTGGTTAGAAAGGTATACAACACATCTTAAATTATCTCCTTTGTAAAGTTGTTTAAACCTTTTGAATATGGTACTTTGATAATGAAAGGACTCTTTATTTATTATAATAATTTTTAGGAGAGTTTTTTGTAGCATTTTTGTAGAAATAAGTGGGCTTTGGTGTGAGGGGATGTGAAATACACAACAGTTTCCAATAATGGGAAGTCACTCTCAAGTAATGTGGATCCAAAATTGAGAAATAATCGAGTTGGAAAGAGATAAGGTCAATAAAAAATAATAAAATCAATTATAAAAATGTTTTTATCATGTTTAAAGTCCTTTAACCCTTGAATTATTACTTTTACATTTTTTTTACTATGGTAACTATTTTTTACCGAGGGTAAATTTTCCTTTATGCCCCAAAATAAAATGGACCTTATTACATAATTTAAACCTAATAATTAAAAATTAGAAATAAATTTTATTTTATTAAATTTATATAAGTGTTAAAATTTATTTTTATTGTATTAAATGTGTAATATATTAAAACATATTTTTGAAAAATATAACTTAAGTTCTGGAATGTCAAGTATGGGTTGTAAATTAAAAACAATTTTTTAAATTATTATTTGACTTATAAAATATATATTTGGTATTATAATTTATTTCATTAAATTTATAATTCATTCTTATATACTCATAATGTCATAAATGTCATGTTATTTGTAAAAATGTTATTTTTCACTATTCACCAAAAAAACAATCATTTTAGAAAAATAAAAAAAAAGATCATAAAAAATATTAATATGAATAATCACAAAATAGTTTTAGTTTTCTAAAATAAAAATTATGAAATTTATAAATTTAACATTTAAATAAAAATATGAGATTTAATGAAAAACTATTCTTATAGGAAAATTGTTTCTTTTTTAGAATATTACCATTCTCCTTCATATTTCCCATCATTTACTAATTAAATTAACAATAACCAATTATTCATAGAAATTAGATTTTATAAACAATAATAAGATGTTTCCAAAAATATAAATTCATATCATATTAAAAGAAAATATTTAAAAAACATTTCTAAGCATAAAATAATCAAATTAGTCATTTCATCTATACCAATTGAATTTCATTATTATTAAAAGAAGTATTTATTTTATTTTTATAAATATTTCATAAAAAAATTACCCCTATTCATTATTGTTAATTAAATGGATAGGTTCTAAGATTTATACTTATATATTTATATTTTATCTAAATATATCACAGTTTCATTTAAGTTTGATGTTGCATGTGGAGAAAGCTATAAAACAAATTAAATTATTTAAAGGAAATCTTATATTAAAATATTAGGGTGTTATAATGATGATATTGATGATTTATGGACCAAAAAACTTATTAATATATTGATTCCTATCTATCACTAAAGATTGATAGTTTTAAATTTCTATGGGTGACATGTGTTACAATATTTTATGCATACAAGAAATAGAACTTTTATTTTCATGATATGTAAATATTTTCTATAAAACATTTTCACTTTTATGGAAAATAATATAGATACAATTTTAACAGATATAGATCTTTTCTAATTTGTTAATAGAGGACTTCATATCAACAATTGCATAATAGATGAAAAATAGTGTACATGGTAAATCAAATATTTTTTCAATTGGATCAATGCGTATGAAAAAAATATTTCTTATAATACAATGATGTAACCTTTAGAAATAAAAGAAGCCTATGTCAATATAAAAATACATGGAATAAATGATTCATTTTATTTAAGATGCCTTATTTGAAAATTTTAGAGGTAAAATAAAACATTGATGTTATGCCCATTAAGGAAAACATATTAAGTATCCATATTGGAATATTATTAAACATAAAAGGAAAGATAAAATATGGAATGTATAAAAGACTAAAATTAATTAAAATGGAAATATTTTTGGAGATATCTTCCACAATGAAAGTATATAGAGTATATTTTCCTATGTATTGTCACGCATTAAGAAAATGTGAGGAGAATTGTTTTTCCAATGTATTCATGGTATTAAATTATATAGTGGGTATTCATTAAATGGGAAAATTTTCGTTTTATTTAATGATTTATAGTTAATTGGTTTTAAATGACATGAATGTTGTGTGTTTATGCAATAGTTTCTACCGATTGAATTGCATGACATATTTCCAATACCTTTGAGAAAGTTTGTCATCAGGCCATGTTACATTTTCAATTCCATTTACAAAAAATTCATAGATCCATATTTTTTATATGTGTTAGAGAATGAAGATTTCCTTATAAATTTTCAATAAGAAATATATTATTCACCATCATTTTTTAATGCAATGGTTCATCTGTTGATTAATTTGGTGTGAATGATAAGAATATATGGGCCTATTTATTTACATTTTATGTATCGTATTGAATGATATATGAAAATTTTATAGGGATATGTTTCGAATATATACCGAATATAGGCCTCCAATTTTAAAAAATGTATATTAAAAGAGATGATTGAGTTCTAATCTGGTAATATTTTTTATGTATAGCAAGTTGGCCCCCTTATATCTTGAAATTTTATAGTTGATAATGGTTTGAAGGGGTATATGTATTAAAGGTAAAATTAACTCCACAAGATAAAGTGATGCATATACATTTATACATTTATAGAAAAATTAGGTGGGTTAAAACATATATATAATCACATATTTATAGATTTAAGGTATGATATTTAAGAATAAATGAAAATTGGTTGATGAATGAATGTAAAAACACAGTTTTTTTAATGTTTAAGGAGAAATTAAACACTAATTTTTCGGCATCAGAAACATTGAAATAGTTTATAGGGGAAAATTTGTTAATGTGATCACATGGATATTATTGATATTAATGAAGTAAGATAAGAGTATAGATCAAAATAGTAGGGAAATTTTCATCACATAAGCACAAATTTTTTTCAATTTCCAAATATAAAATTTTTTCAACATTAACAATATATTTTATAATTTTTTAGGATATATGGATGATTGATTATACTAAATTTTAGGTACCAACATTTAAGTGTAAATGTGTTGAATGTAATCGTGGTGTGAAACATGATGATTATAAATCTATAAAATTTATTTTAAAATATTTAGTTTCAAGGAATAATCATTTATCATGGGGAAACCAAAAAAAATATTCATATTGTTAACCCATCAAATGATTAGTGGTCTGTTGTTCTGTAAAGGAAAAGAATTATTTTGGGGATGATAAGGTTGATTATTTTGAAGACTTATATGAAATTTCTTCAACTATTAATTATTACACAATGATAATAATGATTGTGATGGGGAAATAGTCTATGAAAAATGAAATGACCATGTAGAAGCAATATGGAAAACACTCCATTACTTTCCGAACTAGTTAGGTAAATATAAGTTTTTTATGAAACTAACACAGCTAAAACTATTATTTTTTAATTTATATATATATATATATATTCACACTTCCTAAATTTTTTGTAATCTATTTTATATTAATTATATTTATTTATATATATTTTGTTTAAAAAATATTGAATTCATCATTTTGTTGTGAAAATTTAATTTATATTCTTCTTTTTCACGTATACACTTTTATTTAAAAAATATTTATAGTTTTATTTCTATTATGAACATTCATGTTTTTACTGATAAATTGATTTTACTTATAATAAAATATAAGTACACAAGGTTACTCATTTTTATATGATAATCATATATGTTATTTTTCTTGTTAATTTTTATATTCATTAGTTTTTAGTTATACTATTTGTTTGCTGAAAATTACAACAGTCGATGTTTTGTTTTATATTTTGAACAATAAATTTTTTATTTTTTTATAATTATTTATTTTTAATCATATATTGGTACACAAACATTCATTATAGTAGTATAAATTTTTATAAATGACTCACACAAAGGAAGGGGAATCTTGGTATGCACATTTGTTCATATAAATATATTTGTATAATTAAATTATTTAATAAAATTAAAATTATATTTCTCGAAATTATATGTATCTATTCTTCTTCTGTTGAAAGGATCATTCATAAATATAGTTGGCATGATATTAAATGTTTATAAAATATTTCAATTTAACATGGTGATTAGAGGATAATAATTAAGTTTTGTGATAATGAACACTAAACTGGCCCACTTTCCATGAAATTTAGGACTTAACTAGAAATTAAAAATCATTATAGGATAAGTATATTATTCTTTGATTGAAGGATAGTTGAGTACTCAATTAATGATCTTTGATTGGATTCTATAAATAGAATATATATAAACTTATTTATTTAGTTTTCCAATGGTTTAAATATTATAAATATCATGTGTCTAATATTTAATCTATACAATTATAATTGACATTTAAACTTATAGAGATGAAATAAATTAAGAAAAAGTAATTATCAATGAGACAACTAGATGGAGATATTTTAAGATAAATTTAACTTCATTTTACATCATTGGGAGTAAAAAAATCAAAATCCATTCCATATGTACAAGTTTATAGATACAGAGACATGAATTTTTTCTCTCATGTTAGTGGGAGGAAGCTATTATATTATTTATTTTTATGTTTTTAAAATTTATCTGACAAATTAATTTTAATTACTTGACAAACTATTTATTTTTTCTTATGTAATAGGCCTCCAGGAAAATTCACCAATAGATACATTCCATGAATTTATACCCTCATACATTTTCATGCTGAGGTTATCCTTTATTAGTAGAGAAAATGATTGGTGAAAAATTTAATGTTTTAAAAGACAAGTAAAGTAGAAGCTCCCAAGAGGTTCAATACAACCCTCCATATCCCCCCATGTCATGAAAAATGGAAATTTATGTGAATGAAATAATAAAATATATAATCGATCCAAAATAGGAGTAGATCATAGTATTATAAGTAAATAATTATCTATTTTCGTCAATATTAATAATTTTTAGATTTATATGAAAAAATATAATTTTAAAATATAATTTTTGGAAACCCTTTAAAAGAAAATGACATAGGGTACCTTTATCCCTATGGGTATGATGGATTTAGTTAAAACTAATTTAAAAAATCTAGAACACCCATGCAGCATCAATGGGTATTAGGAGGGTATTAGTTTTAGAAAAGTTTTTGGATATTCCCCTAGTGCATTATCGATGATGGAAAAATACAAGGTAGAAATATATTTCTTGAAGGATAATTTGAAATAATTGAATGAGATAATGTATGATTAAATTAAATGATATGTAACAGATATAGTTGCAAAATAAATGAGACTGATGTGTCCTGACTACCTAGATCTTCTACCTCATTATTATGACCGGACCGTATATTATGAGTTTCATGCTAGGGTTTTCTATATATTTATATATATATATATATATATATATATTATAGCATGTGGTATTATACAGAATATAAGGGACTATGTATATCATCTTCTTATGTAGTCATGTTAGATAAGAGTAGTGAAATATTATATTATTTATCCAACTACAACAGTATCACCACCTTATGGGGAAATTGACATAGTTGGGCAGAGTATTAGTCTTTTTTTTAACATTTTTCAGAAAATATCTTCCATCAAATAACATATGAGGTATGATTTTTTCACTTTTTATTTATTGTTAAATTCATAATTACTTAAAATTTTTTCTTATACATGCTTTATATAGGATTATCTAAAATTAAAGGAATACTTACAAAGAAAAAGAAAATTTCAGGAACTTGAACATTTAGATAATTCATACGATATTAATTGGATCACAAAGTTAACACAATTTTCTACTATATTAGATAATATTTATAATATTTTTATAGGAGGTGATATTTATAAAAGTGATTATATATTAAATAAATTTAAAAAAAATATCATTGATGATGTAAAAGTTGAGGAGATCACTTTACCCACGTTGAAGTTGTTTTACAAATAATTAAATATCAATTATAAATTTTATTTCTTTAAGTAAACATATTTTTTATTTAATTAATTTAAAGATTTTCTAATCAGTTATATTCAAATTATTTTTATAAAATATGAATTTACCTTTTTTTAGTTTTATTGATCTAGAATACATTTCAATTGCTATGAAATAATTGAAACAAGATGCCAAAATGTAATATCTATTTGAAATATTAAAAAAAAGACATGTTTGTTTTTCAATTTCAAGACTAGTAAGTACAAATATATAATTATTATCCACTATTCATTATACTATTTTTAATGATTAATTTTTTATATATTAGTGGAGATTGGATGATATGCATATTTTTCAAAAATTAATCTAAAACAAATTGGTTATTCTCTTTATTGGGTGGTGTTCGAAGAAGATTGAACAAGTTGTTAAGTAATTAAGTCTTATTCAATTTTTTTAGTTATTTAATCGTAATATTTATATTTTATGTATTTTTTGATCATTAATATTTTAAATTACAATAGGTCATGAATTATGTTCAACATGACTTAGTTTTCAAAAATAGAACCAGATAAAATTGAATATGTGAAAGTACATGCAGCTGACTTTTATATTATTGAATACTTATTTTTTTTACATATCTAGTTATTCTATCTTAAATATATTTTTTCATAAATATAGTTTAATAATAAATTTGGGAATTTTGTATTCAGGTATTATGTTTTAAAATTCATGTATGAGATAACGACACAAGAATAAAAAAAGATTTTGAAATAGATAGTTTCATTATAACACTTTTAATTTAAAATACACATTTTATTTAAAATTTATAACAATTTATGTTGTAGGTTTTTGGGGATGTTTCAAAATATAATACAAAATACTTGAAACCACTTAAAAAAATATTTTAAGACTATTTTTAGAGTATAAAAAATCTGTAGATGTAGTTTCATTTAGATGAATATTTGTAAAAAATGTTGTGCAAATTTTAAATGGTTTTTTGGTACTATTTTTTATATTTTTTGGTGATTTATTTTGTGTTTATAGGTCTAGAATCATGAATTTTACAAAAAAAATAATAAAATTTTCTTTAAACATTATTTTTTGGAAAACGGACATTGAAAGGTCTTTTTGCGTCATTTTTACTAAAAATAGATATAGAAAATTGAGTATGAAGGCTTTAAACATCAGTTTTATAAAAAAATGTCGAAATCCATCTATATGTCATATTTTAGAAGTTATTTCAATTTTGTTTTATAAAAACTATTATTATAAGAACTACTTTTTACATCATCTATATTTAAATCACTTTTTATTTGAAATTAGAAGGAATTAAATCCGACATTAAAGGTGTTTTTTAATGTTTCCCCAGTTTAAAACAATTAAAAGTCACTATTTAGAAACAGATTATCATATAATAACCAGAGTAAATCATATGCAATGGAAATCCCTTTCAACTTTTCAGTTCAATATCTATCACTATTAACTTTTATAAAATTAATGATGGTGATGTAGAACTGAAAAACACGAACATGTATAATTAGACCAACAAAGAAATGTAACATAAAAACCATAAAAATAATACATAAAAACAATTATAAACTCAAATTGAACTCAAATATCGACAAAAAATCATAAAAGATCAGTTAAAATTTCATTTAATATCCAAATAACCATTTTTTTTAAATTTAATTTAGATCTATACCAATTCCAACCTATCCCTTGATGCGTATGAGAGGGAATATGGGTTTTCCAACAAAATCTTTGTAAAATTACTTCCTTGAAGTAAATGGTATATGATTTAATAAACACCTAATGGTAAAATCTAATATATAAGGAATAATATAATTCGGGATTTAGAACTTCTTGACAAGGAGGATGAAATTGAGGGAAAGTAATAAATCAGTTATCTTGATATCATCCCATATAACATTATACCATAATAAAATTGTATAAAATTAGAATTAAAGGTTGAATTCTATAATCCCTAGAATTTAAGGATATTAACATCAAACACTTTTATGAAAAAACATGAAATGAGAGAGGGTGAGAGATATTTGAGGAAATATTGGGTCTTACCATGATAAAGAAGCGCTCTTTTGTACGATTAGAGACTTAGAAATCAATAGGTTGATTAGAATCTATTTAGAGAGGTGTATATGAGAGGGTAATCATAAGGGTGGGACTTTAGAGTTATTTTAGGGTATACATCCTGAGTTGGAAAAATTAATAAGTAAATTTAGATTTTAGAAATAAAAAATTAAAAATACACCACTTAAAAAAGTGCAATATAATTCCAATTTTAATATGGTGGATACCCATAAGAGTTCCACTGGGAAGGGAAATAGCCTTTGTTATACCCCATTAGATCTTTGATAGGCTTCAACTAGAGTCCCTAAGGATGTTCTTCTACTTAGAATAACATTAATTTCCTAGATAATTTCTATGCAATATACTGTGTTCCTCCTCCCACCTCTTCAACCACCTAAAAATATCCTATGTACATCTAGAAATGAATTAGAAGTCTCAAATTAAAGTGAATACTGACCTTATTTAATGTTAGGGTATTTTAAAAAATCCTTAGCATAATATATTAATGTAACGAAGTAGTCCAAGTAGTTTCATTGAAACACATTAGAAATAATATAAAATGGAAATAATTATTATTCCATGAGAATATTTAATAGAAAATAAATAGTATTCCATGATTCTATTAAAAAAATTTATTATTGTTTCAAGAATATTATTTTCTAAAAATTTCATCATTTTTAACCTTTGACCTAATTCAATATTAATTTTTTCCCAAAAATTAAATTAAAAAAACGAGAACAAATGAAGCCAAAATCGTAAGTATAAACATAAATTCAAGGACAATAACTACTAATTTACATATTTTTTGTTGTAATTTGAGTTAATTACTCAAATTTGTAATGTCCTGGATTCGGGTTCCACACAGCGAGTGCCCAGAACCTGGTTGGTCACACGACCTCAAGCACATTTTCCCAAATGCCAGAGGCTGCCAACTAGCAGTGAGGGCCTAGGATAGATATTGGGGAATCTATGCCCTCATTTGTTAAAGTGTAGAAAAGTGGAAACAATATAAAAATACAAAAGCGGAAGCAATAAAAAATATAAACCTAAAATGGACAATGGAACTGAAGTAAAAGATATCCAACAGTCATATATATGATGATGAAACATGTATCTAATCTAAGAAAGTAGCTAAAACAGGATACACTACAATCCAATATAGTACAACACTAGGTACAAAGTACAACAAAAAAAACCAAGGCAGTGCAATAGAAACTCAACAGCATCACAATCCTAAGCTCAGTCCCATGGTCTCCTACTCCTCTGCAACAATCATGTACCTGTGTAGGGACCCTTTCCCTTGTCAAATCCTACAACAATATAATATTTTTGGGCCCAAGACATTACCCAAATAGGGTGTGAGAAATAAATCCTAGTAGGCAACCCCCAAAGGCATGTTCCCAACTATTAGTAAAAATGTGCAATAGCAGTGTGCAATAATAAAATGCAATAAACTTGGAAATACTCAAAAGTAACCATTCTTACCAGTTATATTTCCATTTTAATAATTATTTATCAATTCAATATAATTGAATTATGAGTTTTCCCGAGACTCAGCCAGAGCCAACAATCTCTAATACAGTGCCACAACAGAAACCAAGACAGGCTATCTAACAGGTTAAAGATAATAATAATACCAAGCCTATGCTTTATCTTATCAGGTACAACATAAGAAATCACCATAGTGAATATTCAAAGTAAACATTTTCCACAGTCATGCAAATCCTTACCCTTAGGAAAACAGAAATTAAACCCTCAGATGATTTCCCTCAGGGATAATGAATATTTCCCTTAGGCATTAAAGATATTTCCCTCAGGCATGGAAGATACTTCCCTCAGGCATAAGAAATGTTTCCCTCAGGCTAAAAAAACCTTGACCTCAGGCTAAACAAACACTGCCCTCATGCATAAGAAATGTTTCCCTCAGGAAAATCAAACCCTTTCCCTTAGGCTAAATAGAACCTTGCCCTCAGTCTAAATAGAATAAAATAAATTAACTGGGCTGAGCCCAATGCATACGCAAGTAATTTATATATGTTTCCTCTCAAGAAAACTCAAAATATGATGTAATCATGGAGTACCCACGAGTATCCTGGCCAAATGGCTAAACTGGGGAACTGCACCCTTGGGGTGGCCCTGGATCAAAGCAATGATCCTAAACAGCAGTTTATACTTATTCATTAGATTACCTATTAAATTCTAGGTATCAAAACAGGAAATTCCTCATCCATACGACACCCCGAACATGGATGTGTGGCACAACGGTACACAAAATCAACTCGACAATAAGAATTAAACACAAGACCACCTACCTTGATCTCCTCTGATCGATATACATGAAATGTGCCTCCCGAAACAACCAAGAATGACGTAGATCTGAGATTAATTATTACCCATTCAAACCTAAATAATTTCCCTTAGGGAAAGAATTGGAAGGAAATATTCAAGAAGAGGTAAGGTCTTACCTGTGCGGTTCAAATGAGATCGACGACGGAAGAATCGGAGTCTCGAAGTGCGATCGGGAGCTCCTCCAAGTCCTAGCCTCCACTCTCACAGCTCCTGTCGATTTCTCTTCCTCCTCTGCCGAATGATGAGGCTAATACCGGTTTTTAATGAAAAAACATAACTACACAACATGTACCCTCAAGTACACAACATGTACTTTTCATATTTTAATTGTTCCTTTAGTGGCCACTTTCCACCATTTCACTATTCATATGCTGACTTGGTTACACGGTATGTATTACTAAGTACATGGCATGCACTATCATTCTACTGGTGGCTACTCTCACTGCCTTACTATTCACCTGATGACTGATTACACGACATGTATTACTAAGTACACGGCGGGTATTGGTTTTTACACCCTTAATCTCTGACAAGACTACATGCCCGGTATTCTCATCCCACATGGCCAATGTACATGGAGTGTGTACAAAAGTACACAGCGTGTACCCATAAATTTTTGGGATTTTTCCCAATTTTCCCTTGTTTTCTCAAAAAAACTTAAGGAAAAAGGAAAATAAGAAACCCATGCCTCAAAAATAAGAATCGGGTTCTTAAAAACTTCCCCCCTTAAAGCAATTTGTCCCCAAATTGCCCTTCCAAGGGTGGTGAAGATAAAGCTGAGAACAAATTTGGCCACTGAGCATGTACGTCAGTCTCCCACTCCTATGTTTCATCATGCACTCAGTCATGCTGCCATAACACCAGTATAAGAGTAATCGACTGGCCTCAGAGAACCTTTGTTCTCCTATCAACAACATGAATCAGATGCTCCTCAAAGGGTGCATCGACCTGAAGTTCAACCTCCTCAGGCTGAAAAACATGAGACTGGTCAAAGTGATAATGGAACAGCTGAGATACATTGAAGATGTCATGCATGTCCCGGTACCTCTGTGGTAACTGCAATTGATAGGACACCAGCCCGAATCTCTCCGGAATCTCAAACGGCCCCACATACCTCAGTGAAATTTTACCCTGTCTCATGATCTGTTTGTGTCCCAACCTCAGTGAAAAATGTAAGAAAACCTGATCCCTAGCCACGAACTCTAAGGGTCATCTACGGTAATCAACATAAGATTTATGATGAGACTATGCAGTAGTCATCCACTTCTAAATCAACTGGACCTGCTCTAAAGTCTCATGTGCGAGATGTGGTCCTAGTAAAGCTTCCTCACCTGCCTCCAAACAGCACAGTGGTGATCGGAATGACCTACCATATTAAGCCTCGTATGGTTCCATCTCAATAGTTTCCTGAAAACTATTATTGTAGGAAAAATCAACCCGAGATATGTGCTTCTCCCAAGAGCCCCCAAAGTCCAAGACGCATGCACGCAGCATGTCCTCTAGCACCTGTATTGTACGCTCTGACAGGTCATCAGTCGGATGGTGGTAACCTCTGCTCAGAAGCACCTATGTACCTAGTGCCCTCTGAAAACTCTTCCAGAAATGAGATGTAAAATGGGAATCCCTATCTGAAATGATTGAACGAGGTACACCATGAAGAAATAATACCTCTCAGATATACAACTCCTTGATCTCTTCAACACCGAAGGTCTCCTTGATTGAAAAAATGTGAGCTACCTTTGTATGTCTGTCCACAACAACCCATACGGCATCCCTGCCTCCAGGTGATCTCGACAACCTGGTCATGAATTCCATCATGACATCATCCAATTTCCACTCTGGAATGGGTAACTATTGTAACAGTCCGGCTGTCCTCTAATGCTCCGCCTTCACCAGCTGACAGGTGGAACATCTCGTAACAAACCCATCTACCTCTCTTCTCATACCCGGCCACCAATACTAACATATCAAGTCATGGTACATTTTGGTAACTCCAGGATGAACTTCCCAAGATAAAGCATGAAATTCCTGTATCAACTCCTCATGTATATCCTCTGGAACCCACAATCATCCATGGATACATAGTACCTCATCATCGCTTATTGTCCAACCAGGAAGAGGGTCCTCACTTGACACTGACTCCCATATAACTACACCTTTTAAATCTGATAGTTTTCTCATCCTCACTCTATCCAGCAGGGTAGAAGTCACAACTAATGATGAATGATAGGTTCGCCCCTGACTATCGTGCACCTCCAACTGCATCTCGGAGAACAAATCCATAAGCTACCACTCAACACTGACCTCCTGCATGGCTTGTAACTGAGTCCTCCTACTCAGTGCATCAGCTTCTACTTTTCCCTTACCAGGTGTATAGGTAAGCTCAAAGTCGAAGGACTGACGGTATTAAACCAACCTTCACTGCCTAAAATTTATGTCACGTTGGGTAAAGATGTATTTAAAATTTTTGTGGTCTGTAAACACCACAAAATGTTCTCCCAAGAGATAATCTCTCCCACAGCGTAAGGCATGAACAACTTCAGCCAACTCAAGATCATGCGTCGGCTAATTCATCTCATGTGGCCTCAACTTTCGAGACCTTTATGCAACTACTCGATCACCCTGCACCAACACTGATCCCATCCCAATACCTAATGCATCACAGTACACTATATATATCTTCCCTTGCTCTGAAAGTATCTAGACTGGTGCTAATATCAACCTTCCCTTCAGCTTCTGAATGGATTTCTCACAAGATTCTGACCAAATAAACTTCGTAGCCTTCTTAGTCAAACATGTCAATGGTGCTGCTAAGTAGGAGAAGTCTTTTATAAAGCACCTGTAGTAACCATCCATCCTGAAAAAACTCTGTATTTCCAACACGTTCTTAAGCTGCTCCCAGGAAACTACCTCTCTCACTTTCTCTGGGTCTACCGCAACTATAGCCTCTGAAATAACATGACCTAGGAAGTGAATCTGGTCCATCCAAAAGTGGCACTTTGAGAGCTTAGCATATAATTTATTCTCTCTTAGTGTACTCAAAACTATCTCAAGATGTGTGGCATGGTCATGTAGAGTGTGAGAGTACACTAAGATATTGTCTAGAAAGACTACTACGATGGAATCCAGATATGGGTGGAACACACGATTCATCAGATCCATGAAAACAGTCAGCGTGTTCATGAGTCCGAACGGCATGACCAAGCACTCGTATAGACCATATCTGCTCTGAAAGGCTGTAAGTGTTATGTTTGATGGTCTAATTTGTAATTAATGATATTTTAATCTCAATTAAATCTTCGAGAACACTCATGCTCCTTGAAGTTGATCAAAAATATAGTCAATCCTTTCCAAGGAATATCGTTTCTTGATTGTCAACTGGTTCAACTTCCGATAATCCACACAGAGTTTGAGGGTACCATTCACCTTCTTCGCAAACAGGATAGAAAAACCCAAAGGAGAAGTACTGGGTCGGTATAAACCCTTTGCCTGAAACTCCTCCAACTGCCTCTTGAGCTCCTGCAATTCTGGTTTAGCCATCCTGTAAGGAGGAATGGACAACGGTACCGCTCCTAGAATGAGCTCAACAGAGAAATACACCTATCGCTCCAGAGGTAGACTTGAAAATTCATCTAGGAAGACATCCCTGGAATGATTAACTATCGGAGTGAAATCCTTTTGACAAGTTCGATGGTCATCCAGATATAAACTCACAATCTAGGCTATCACTCCATCGCGCCCACGATGCTTAGGTCCAACTCAGCTCACCTGGACATCTCATTCACCCTTGTATAGAAACTCTCTACCCTCTGGTGATTTGAAACTCACCCTATGATGATAGCAATCCACAAAGTCTTGAAAGGATACCAAACAGTCCATCCTAAGAATGAAATCATAGGCTATCATCTCTAAGACATAGAGGTACCATAGAAAGTGACACCCACCAACCTCTATAGGCACTCCCTACACTGATGCACACCCACCATTCTAGTTCCCAAAGGAGTGTATAGCATCATGATATCAGAAGAAGAAGAAACATAGAGCCCAAGGCTCTCCACAATGTGCACAGATATAAATCTATGTGTACCACCGGTATTGAAAATACCGAAGATAGAATAGAAGCAACTAGAATAGTACCTCTGACAGTGGAAGGTTCAGGATCCTTCTCTTGTTGGGTCTTTTTCACTGCATATGCCTACCCAGTGCCACGACCCTATGACACAGCCTGAAAACCCTGAGTTGACCCGCCCTACTGTCTCTTAGACCCCGGTGTCTAGATACCACGACCACGACCACCACCTCGGCCTGAACATCCTGACGTATTCCAATTCCCTGACAGGTAAGAAGCTTCTGGCCCTGCTCCTGTATTTGGAGTCTGCACAAAACCCCTCTCACTAGTCACTGGTGGAAACACCATGAAAAAACGCTAAAGATCACCCATGTTTCTACAAGCTCTACACTCTGCTGGGTCATGTGGACAATGAGGTCTCTTGTTCCCCTCTTTACCGCACTAGTAGCACATTACCGGGCCACCTAAAGATTTCTTCTGGATTGTACTACCACTATGAGAGAAATCCATCTACCTCTTCCTCCGGCCTGTAGAAATAGTACCAGAGACCGGTGTTGAACCACCCTAGTCCGCACCACTAGATTCCCGTAGGTTCTGCTCATTAATCAACACCTGGTTCACAATATCATACATTGTAGGCAACCTAAAAATGTTCACCAACACGCAGATTTCATATTAAATACCATCCTTGAAGAATCTATCCCTCAACATCTCATCACCCACCAGAATAGGTGAAAAATGTTGTAGCTCGGTGAAGTGGGCAGAATAGTCCATCACTAACATGGCGCCCTACTGTAGATTCAGGAACTCTTGAGCTCGATCTGCCCTTAGCATCTCTAGAAATAAAAATTCATAGAAGAATGTTGGAAAATCTTCTCACGCCAAGTCTCGGTGATGCTCAGTATGAGTGGTAACATCCCACCACCTATTGGCGGAACCACGCAGCATGTAAGTATCGAGTTTGACCCTCCTCCCAGGAGGCGTCTCCAGATGCTCGAATATCATCTGAATAGAACCCATCCATGACTCTGTAGCATGTGGTCCGTTATCCCCTGAAAATGTAGGATGATGCTTCCACTGGAATATACATGCCAGCTCTACCATAGATGTGGCAACCGGTGGTGCTCCCTGGAATGTCTACATGAACCACAAGAAGTCTTCACGAAACTGTGCATCCACACCTGCATCCGGTATAACGGTTGGCGCTGCATCTGGCACTGCTGGAGGATCCATTGGTAACCCATGGCATACCATCTCTGGAGTATAATCATCACCACTCTCTTGAAGAACAACTCACGATTGTCTCAGCGGCATGACTCTACAAGTTCAACCACATGCCTTAAATCAAGATCATCAAGGACTAAGAACTAGAAGTGTAATAATGGAATAGGAGAATGAAAACATTCAAGTTTTACAAAAAAAAGACTACATGGCATGTATAATAACTACACGGCATGTTCCCATAAGTCATTCACATGGGCATGTACTACTTTCAAGAACTGGCCGTGTAACACCCCAAACACTTGGCGTGTTGTCCTTACACATGGCATGTAATTCAATTTTCTTACCCTACCCAAGTCCTTCTACACGGCTAATCCACACAGTCCTTGTTAGAACGAGACTACATGGTGTGTTTGTTCTAGACAAGGTGTGTACCAGAATGAGCTTCACCGACCCATGTTGTTCGTGACACAGCCAGATACACGGCTCACACTACACGACGGGTTCCAGAAGGACATGGTGTGTACTTGAAGAGATAACATTGACCCGTGTTTTGAGCCACATAGTCGGATCCAAAGATTACACTCCACTGCGAGTTCATAATTCACACGGCGTGTATAAGCTAAGATTTCTCTGTCCATGTTATTAGTCACACGGGCAGACAAGGAGTCAATACAACACGACGTGTACAAACGGTACACGACGTGTTCCCACAAGAGTTTCCCCATCCCGTGTTTCTGCCCTAGGTACACAACGTGTTACACCCACACACGGTGTGTACACCACCCTATTTCCCCAGCCACACAGCCAAGTCCACACGGTCTCTCACCGGTCAAGACTACAAGGCTGTCCCACAGGTATGCGGTGTGTCCTTAGTTAAAACTGGAAGACCCGTGTTCTCTCACGCACGGTGGGTTACATGGCCTTATACTACATGGTGTGTACATATAAGTACAAGAAGTGTACTTAAAAAAATCCATTTTATCTTGCACAAAACATAACAGAGCGTGTGTTCAACGATACACGGCGTGTATTCTAGGTTTTTCCAGACAGTAATCCTCAAAAACTACTCAGGAGTCAGTTTTTCCTTAATTTCATGCATCTGTATGCCAAATTATGATTCGTGGGGACCCATACTCCCCGCGAACCAAATTTTAGCACCCGATATTTCACATTATAGTAAGAAATTCCACAAAAGTATGGATCCTGATCCACTAAATTCCGGTCCAAGAGAGCCCATACTTCTCAGGAACCAAAGTTTTGCGTCCATAAACCTAACCATAATATGTACCAATACCCAATCAACAGTAGGCATATCTATGGAGTTACCTATCACAATAGCATGCATTTTCTATCAAAACATCTATCACAACAACATGGAATTTATAATGCACCTACATGGCATTGAAACTATGCATGGCATGTGATTCTAATATGTTCCTAAATTATGCATGAGATAGCATACCCTCATCTCATCGGGTTGCAACTAAATGGAACCCAAGTATAAAAATATATCAATAGCACACCACAAGTGCATCACCCAGCGGGGATAATCAAATCAAATGTAATAATCATAAACTGAAAATCACAATGTAACTCAGGGAAATCTGGCCTTTATCGGTACATGGGGAAGCTACTCACAGGCACAGTTTATTACTGAATCCCTTAACAATATACCTTTTCCCCATTGTCTCCAAATAATAAAATAACTCAAAGAAAAGAAAACCCTCTAATACCACTTTGTAACATCCCGAATCTGGGTGCCACACAACGAGTGCCCCGAACCCGGTTGGTCACATGACCTCAAGCGCATTTACCCAAATTCGAGAGGATGCCGACTAGTAGCGAGGGATTAAGACTGATAGTGGGGAAACTATGCCCTCATTTGTCAAATTTTAGCATAGTGGAAACAATATAAACATAAAAAAGTGGAAGAAATAAACAATATAAACCTAAAATGGACAACGAAACCGAAGTAAAAGATAACTAAAAGTAATATATATGATGATGCAACATGTCTCTAATCTAAGAAATCAGTCAAAATAGGATACACTGTAATCAAATATAGTACAACACAAGGTAAAAAGTACAGCAAAACAAAACCAAGGCAGTGCAATAGGAACTCAGCAGCATTGCAAGACTAAGCTCGGTCTCATCCTATCCTACTCCTCTGCAACAATCATGTACCTGTGTAGGGACTCATGCCCTTATCAACTCATGCAGCAATATAATATGTTTGTGCCCAAGACATGACCCAAACATGGTGTGAGAAATTGATCCCAATAGGCCACCACCAAAGTCTCTTTCCCAACTGTCATTGAAAATGTGCAACAACAGTGTGCAATAATGAAATGAAGTAAACTAGGAAGTACTCAAACCTAACAATTCCTACCAGTTATATTGCCATTTTAATAATTATTTATCAATTCAATATAATTGAATTATGAGTTTTCTCGAGACTCAGCCTCAGCCGAAAATCTCTTATATAGTGCCACAGCAGAAACCACAACATGCTATCTAACATGTAAAAGATAATAATAATACCAAGCTTGAGCTTTTTCTTGGAAGGTACAACATAAGAAATCATCACATTGAATATTCAAAGTAAATATTGTCCTCAGACATGCAAATCCTTACTCTCAAGAAAACAGAAATGAAACCCTCAGGTGATTGCCCTCAGGAATAACGAATATTGCCCTAAGGCATATGAGATATTTCCCTCAAGCATGGATGCCACTTCCCTCAAGCATAAGAAATGTTTCCCTCAGGCTAAACAAACACTGCCCTCAGGCATAAAAAGGGTTTCCCTAAGGATAATCAAACCCTTGACCCCAGGCTAAACATAACCTTACCCTCAAGCTAAACAGAAGAAAGAAAAGTAATCGAGTCGAGACCAACGCATAAGCAAGCAATTTATATATGTTTCCTCTCATGAAAACTCAAAATATTCTATATTCAGGGCATACCCACGGGTATCCTGGACAAACGGCTAAATAAGGGAAATGCACCCTTAGGGTGGCCCTGGATCAAAGAAACGATCCCAAACATTAGATTATAATTTTTCATTAGATTACCTATCAAATTATAGGTATCTAAATAGTCAAGGCCTCAGCCATATGACACCTGAAACTTTGGAGCGTGGAACAACAATACACAAAATCAACTCGATAGTTGTAATTAAACACAAGACCACCTACCTCGATCTCCTCTGATCAATATACGTGAAAGGTGCCTCCCCAAAAAACCAGGAACGACGAATATCTGAGATAATAGATTACCCATAAAATCCCAAATAACTTCCCTCAGGGAAATAATTGGAAGAAAATATTCAAGAAGAGGGAACGTCTTACGCGCACGGTTCAAATGAGATCGACAGTGGAAGAATCGGTGTCCCGGTGTGCGATTGAGAGATCCTCCAAGTCCTAGCCTCCTCTCTCGTGGCTCCAGTCGAGTTCTCTACCTCCTCTTCCAAATGAGGACTATATTTATTATTTTTAACGGAAAAAACATAACTAAACGGCAGGTACTCTCAAGTACATGGTGCGTATTTTACAATTTTTAATTTTTCCTCTGGCGGACACTTTCCACCGCCCCACTGTTCATCTGCCAACTTGGTTACACGGCGTGTATTACTAAGTACACGGCGTGTACTATCGTTTCACTGGCAGCTAATCCCACCACCTTAATGTTCACCTTCCGATACATTAAACGGAGTATAATACTAAATACACGGTGGGTAGTTAATTTTTACACCCTTAATCACCGGAAAGCCTACAGGCCCTGTATTCTCATCTCACACAGCCAATGTACATGGCGTGTGTACAAAATTATACAGCGTGTACCCATAAATTTTGGGATTGTTCCCAAATTTCCCTTGTTTTATCAAAAACGCTTAAGGAAAAAGGAAAAAAAGCCATACCTTAAGAATAAGAACAAGTTTCTTACAAAAGTTATCCAAATTTTCAGAATCAATCTTCCTATTTTTTAGTTGTACACTTGAATTGTTCAATTTTATTTTGAAGATTTATCAATAACTACATATTATGCAATATACTCAAATAGTATAGTAATTAATTGATTTTAAGTAGTTCCAAACTGTATAATAATATATCGATAAAATATAATATCTTTAATTAACATGATTTTTAGGAACACAAATATAGAATTTTAGTGTACCAAAGGATAAATATTTTAAAATATATTTTGAAAAATAATATAAATCTGTACAGAAAATAAATTATAGAATATATTCATGAAATTAAAATCTTCCAAACTCAAATTCTAAATAAAATAGAACAATTATAATTTAAATCTTAATATATTTAGTTTCAGAAAAAAGAATAGAATGGAAAAAATTGATATGAAACAAAAACATAAAATGCATAATGTATTTTAATTCGTTTGAACGGATGTTCAAATCTATGACATGAAATGAGGTATAACATACACTATATAAAATAATATAATAAAAATATTTAAATAATTATGTAATGAATATTTAAAACTAACAAAATCATATTCACATATATCTTATGAATATTGAAAAAAATATGTTTAAACTAACCGAACTTAGTAAATAAAAATATATAGTAAATAATGAAATAAACTATATTGTGATTGAAAACTTTCCAATATTTTTCTTTTAGATCCCTCCATCAAATAAATTTTAAACCCTTCATTTATATATCCTATTTCATTCTATGTTTTATTTATCTATATTTTAATTTTTACACTAAATTTCGTTATCCTATATTTCAAAAAACATGTCTTTTCATTAAAGTTTTATTATAATTTCATTAAAATGATCTCCTCAACTCACATTAAATACGAGATAAATCATTATTTTTACATTTTAGTGTTTTTTCTATAGAAATATAATTAATATTTAATTTATAGATTTAGTAGTTGAAAAACACATGAAGCTTGTTTGATTAAATTTTAAATATATTTTATCATATCGAATTCTTATAAATGCATGAAAAAATACACTTTATTTACTTAGAATTATATTTTATTTTATTTATTTATTTTCTATAAAATATACATGCCAATATGAAACATAGATATAGTTATATTTTGGAACATATAGTTGAGAATTTATTTTTTGTGATCAGCCAAAATAGAATGTTTTTTATTGATTTTTTTTGTTGTACCAACATTGATTTTTCACAAATTTTTATTCTTATGAATTGTAGGTGATGTGTGGGGGATATATAAGAATATAATCGAGTATTTAAAAGGATATTTAGAAAAAAAAACTTTTAATACCTTAACCTATATTATTAGGTAAATACCGTTTAATTTCAAATTTTTTAATCTTTTTTAGCTATATAATTTTTCGAAGATGAGTTGGGAGAAAAACTGGGGATGTTGGAGTAAGGGGAAGTGGAATGGGAAGTAATAATTAGTTTTGAGGACCAATAGGTACCTGGTAACCATGGACTGTGTACCTAATGTCCAGCTATAGGTTTTGAGTGGTTATATTTTAACCCACTAGGTACTAGAGGCATTCTAGTGGGTATCCGATAGGATTATGAGAAAACCCCCTTAATTAAGGGGAATAGTGGTATTTTAAATCATAATATTAAACATAATTATGTGTGGGATTTGGAATTAATTCCAGTTTCTCCCATTTACAACCTATTTTAGGTTCTCCATTCCCACTCAACCTTACTTTTTTATTTTATCCTTCCTCTTTTTTTTGGTGGTTCTGATTGGTTGTTAAGTCTAGATTATGGAATGGCGATGTCATCTCCTCCATAATCTATGATTTTTTTCTTATTCATGTAATATAATATGTAATATCAATTATACCTAATTTAGGTATTCATAAAGACTTTAAACCCCTCTATTTCATCCTGATCTAGTAACCACATAGGATTTTCTAGGCGAACACAAGATAAATCCATGATACTTTTTTCATAGATGAACTCTTCCCTAATTTTAGTAGTGGCTCCCTAACTATAATTTTTCATTAGGTTGTATTTTCAGAATGAGTTATAATAATATTCTCACTTAGATCCCAAGGGAGCTGCTATATCTATTCCTAGTAGGCATAACTTTTTTCACCCTTATACTCACTAAGGGTTAGGTTGACATTGATATAAGGCAGAGTGGAATTGGTTAAAAACAATATTTTAATGATAAATTAATTTCGTAAATTGGTTTTCATATTATACAACGGTTATATGGTATTTAATTTTCTTTTATATTTTTCATGTTCATTCCTTGATTAAATTCATTTTACACTTTCCAAGTTCATGTTTTGTATTGATTAAAAATTAAACAAGTTAATTGTCATTATTTTTTTCAATAAAAAGGAGACATAAGGAATGGTTTATATATTTTTTTCATTTTTATGGAAATGTCATTTGTATTTTTTGATCTAGTTGCTAAATAGTTTCCCATATTCCATAACAAAAAAAACATTCTAATTAATAATGTTTTAAAATAATGGAAATTCATTTAACAATGTTTCCAAAAAATGTCGATAAATGAGGTATCCATAAATTACCAACATTTATATATGGTGATATGTTCATGATTTTTATAAAAATTACTAATTTAGTGACATTTATGAATGACTATATTTAGAGATATGTCATTTATTAATGTTTTTTAGAAACATAGATAAATAAATATCACTAAATTAGAAACATTTATAAACATAATTATTTATTGGAACCTTATTTACCGATGTTTTTAAAAAATGTTGTTAAATGATAATTATTTTTACACAATTTCTAAGCAATGTTGATAATTTTTTTATTTTCATTTAATTTTTTGAAATTTATAATTTTAATTTGACGATGTTTTTTTCAAATATATATGTGTGTGTGTGAGAGAGAGATAGAGAGAGTAATTTATCAATGTTTCTTAGAAATTTCGGTTAATGAAATTCACTAAATTGGCGACATTTATAAACATCATTATTTAGTGGAAACTTATATACCAAATTTTTTTAGAAACGTCAGTAAATGATACTTCAATTTAATATATTTCTAAAAATCATAGATATTTTTTTTTCTTATATTTTATTTTTTTGGGAATTTGTAATTTTAATTTTTCAATATTTTTTAAATATATATATATATATTATATTTTTAATTTAAAATTATAAAACTGAAATTTATAATTTTTTTACCCCATGTATTCACCCCCACCCCCACCCCCATATCCATATGAACCCCTGCCCTACCCCACATCTTCAGAACAACTTAGGGTGGAAATCAAACTCAATACCTCTACAACATGATAATAAAGAATCAGACCAACTAACTTATGAGGGTTTTGATTAAATAAATATAGTAGGTTATATATATATATTAGTATTTAAAAAATTACTATATATATATATATATACATATATTAATATATATCTATTTATATTATATATAGGTCTGTGTGTTTGTATTTTTAATATATGTGTTTGTATTTTTAATATATGTGTTTGTATTATTTATATATGTCTATATTTAATATAATATATGAATGTTTGTCTATATTTTACATATATATATATATATATTTGTATATTTTTTTATTATAAATATATTATATTTTATTATTTTTATATGTTTATTATATATATATATATTATGTTTATATGTTTATATATATATATATCTGTGTGTGTGTGTGTATTTATATTATATATATAGGTTATCTTTATATATATTTATGTGTGTGTGTGTGTAAATTTTTAATTGTATTATTTTATATTTATATATATAAATACATTTTAGTATTTAAAAATTAATAATATATATATATATATATATATATATTTATATTTTTTAAATTTTAAGTTTAATGTTTATATATATTTATATATGTTTATATTATATATATATATATATATATATATATATATGTTATATTTTTCATTTATGTTTATATAATATATATATAGATGTCTACAATTTATGTTTATATTATATATATATATATTATATATATATATATATATTATGTTTATATTGATATATATATATATATAATTTTTATATATATATATTTCTAAATATATATTAACATTGATGCGAGGAAATGGGATATATAAATATATATTTTTTAGTGAGTATTCTAAAAAGCATCACTAATTTAGCCATGTTTTTAAAGAAACGTGACTAATTTAGCTACGTTTCTGAAAAAACATCGCTAAATTAGTGATTTTTCATTAAAAATGTGGCTAAATTAGCAATTTTTTAAGTAAACTTCACTAAATTAGTTATGTTTCTTAAAAATGTTGCAAAATTTAAAATTAGTGACATTTTTAAAAAACATTTCTAAAAAATGTCACAAAATTCCATTTTTTTGTAGTATGATGGTTCATATTTTTTAAGAGAACTAGGAGATGTATTGATTTTCCAAATATTTTTATTAGTTAGGTTTGAATTTAAATGTGTTAAAAATGATGGGACGTGCTCAAAATTCCCTAAATTTTTATACCCCCTTCCCCTATTCCATGGGATGGGTAAGGCCTCAACTTTCTATAATCCTTCAATTTCCCATGGTTAAAGCTTATGAATTGAATTTATTTGTGATATACCTAGATGATATTGGTGGAAATATTAACCTACCTCCAACCTAACATTGATACTAGGATCTCCTGATATTATTAAATGAAATTAAAGACTCTTCGAATAAAGAAAGTTAGTTTCTTTACATATAAATTCTATTTTAGTAATATGGTAAAGAATATTGGCCACTTGTTTTTCATTACTTTTTTTTATAATATCCATATATTTTCACCTACATGCACTTGATTTTATGATAGGTACATAAGGGTGGGGTCTAAAAAATCTATCGAGTTTTCATACCCACACCGTATAGGTGCCCAATTGGGATACATGAAAGTCTCATTTTATGTGATCATGGTAAGGTAAAGGCGTCAAAGCATAGAGTATAGTTCCTTATAAACCATGGGTAATGAGATCTACTTTTTGAAACTTATTGGATGGTGTATGGAGTCTATGCATGAGGGTTCTCCTTATATTACATTTGAGAGTATACACATGATAGATTCCCAACTTTTCCTTTTTAGGCTATGTTTAGTTGGTTTATTATCAGCACAGTGTGTTCATGTTTCTTTTGGCACATCTAGTTTATTTTTTAGACTCTTTATACCTTAACATAGTATTTATGAATGTTCATGTGGATTATGCTTCCATTGTTTTTTATTTTCTTATATTTATTAGTAGTAATGGAGAAACCCAATACTATTGGTCTCATATTTCTATCGACCCAAAAAGTCTTGTCATATTTTTGGTGTAAATTATCCATACTTATTTTTCTTTCTCTGGGGGGAAACTGCCTCCCATGAAAACATTATCTAAACATTAGCATTTATACTAGCCTCTATAATTTGTGAGGTTCACTTATGGTGTTGTAGTGTCCCAATCCATTTTCATTTAAGTGATGAGGTCATAGTAACTATAAAATGGTATTAAAGTCCATTTCAAGGGCTCCTAGTTATTAGACTTGAGAGAGGTTTGGATATAGAACCATCAAGAGTTTATAAGTAACCCATAAATATTACTATTTAGTATAATTAGGGTGGAATCCTGAGTTTCCAGGTGTAGTTTGAAAATTATTTTTTTATTCTTTTTCATCAAGTCTTCCATAGTGACTCGTGTCACATGCATCATACTAGGCATTGATAAGTTGCAATTGATAGGATATATGTTATTTTTCATTCCTGCATGTGCTTATTTGGGATTTAGTTATGATAAACTAGTGTTTTTTGTTATCAAAAAACATTAACAACAAATAAATAGTTTTTCCTTATATATTAATTTTGGACAATTTGGTTAATATAAACCAAAAGTTGAATGCTTGTTAGAAACATTTATCTGTTACATGGATAGCATGATTTATTATACCATTATGACTATGTTTTTTGTATATTTTCTATACTTTACTGATTATTTAAACCATCTATTATATTCCATTTTGATTTTTTTTAATGATTATTTATATGTTCTTATAGTATGTTAAATTATATATATTTTTCCTTTATAATTATATTAAAGGAATGTTTCATAGATTCAATGTTTTGATACATTTTTTAAAATAAATGAGTTTAGAAAATAAATAATAAAATAGAGTGAGAGAATGAAGGTTATACAATGAATTTTCAATGATGTTTTGAACAATGAGTTGATATCAAAGGGGTGTAATGATATTGTTCTCTAATTTATTATAGATTATGCTAATAATATGAACTCCTCCTGTCAAGAAGGAAGGTGTGTATGTACATGTTCCACTTAATTAACCTGTAGTGTACCCTCTAGTATCTAAGGGGATCAATCAACTATTATAGGTTTTTGATGAAGGGGTTACTCGAAAGGAACTACATAATTTTGATGTCATGAAATACTTTCAATTTCACCATTCTCTGATATTTTAGGAAAAGACCTCTCTATAGGAAGTTAGAGAGTGGGTTATTCAAATCCTCTATATATTATAGACCACTGAGAACCTGTAGTAGTAATAGTTCATCTAACAACCTTAATTATAGAAGGGGAATCATGTGAGTGGTGGGAAATGTTTCTTGAGGTGAATAAGGATTAAGGGCTTTCATATAAGAACTTTCAAGAGATTTTCTTTTGGAAACGTTTTCATAATTCCCTCCATTAGGTGAAGGTGAATGAATTTATGAATCTTATATGGGGATTTATTACTATAATTTAGTACATGTATAAATTATATATTCTACAAAACTTTTCTCCCTACATAAGTATAGATAAATAATTGAAAGTAATGTTTTTCTAATATGGGATTAAAAAAGACATTACAGAACTAGGTGATGATTTTCAACTTTACCACCTTCTCTAAAATGGCCATAAAAGTTATAATTTCCAATATACGATCCAAGAGAGGAACCTGAGTGGGTATACCACAACCAATCTCAGCTTCAGGTGACTCCTCCTCTAGTGGTTGGAAGTGATGGCAGGAAGAGGCGAGTGTGGGTGAGTCTCGCCAAGGGATTCAAGGAAGCAGACCACCCTCATTGCATAGTTCTTGGAGACCTTTGTTAGAATTTTTATTAGTGTGGGAATATGGAATCTAAAATGTTGAACATTAATATTATGTTAAACTCGTTTCACTCCTATGGACATAATTATCACCTCTAGTGGATTTTCTATTGCAACATATCTTAGAGTTTTGGACAACATCCTTAACCATATCAAGCATCACAGTCTTATTCCGTAACATAGTTGGTAGGTGGTAATAATAAACCATCTAGAATATTAGTTCAAGGATGTCATTGTATAGTCTTATATATAATGATATTGACCTAATTTTCAGTAGGAGGTTTTTGGTGGGATCTATTTTATAGAGTAGTCCACTGCTAAGAATAAAGTGAGGTATTTTAATATTAGAGTTATAATTCTAATATCTTATATGATATCATGTGACCTGTTTAATGCAGGTGACTTAAATCCCTTCAATTAGGATAAATGGGTTTCCATTGTTGGTCTAAAAGTAGAGGTTTCAACATCTTGTATGAGTCTTGACACCCCTATAGAAAAAATAATATAACTAGTAAAGAAGGAATCATTACGTGCCTAGGTGGTGACTTCATTTAAGCATATTTTGATTCATATTGTGATTCCCCATACCTACACTCCTCAATATGGTGACATAAACACATAATTTACTATTTTAATTGGAACCATCTATAAAATCCTAGATATAACTATCCTTAACTACAAAATCAATAACAATTATTAAATATCTTACATCTAAAGGATCTTTTTAGGTTTATTGATTTAGAAAATTAGGGTACATCATAAACTAATACATCTCACGTATTTATCAACTAATTGAAATTTTTATTTCACATTTTATATAATAAACTACTTAATTGATGATAAGTCTTCAACACCCTGAATAAATTCTTCCACACGTACTATCCTTCTAAACATGTCACATGTTTATTTTTATTCATAACTTGAATAATGGAATCATAAGAAAGGGATGGTCTCAAATGGTCTATAATGGAAAAAAATAATTTAATCAATAATGAAATAAACATGGAATAAATATTATGGCAAGAATATGTAAATGAAATGAACCCATAATCAAATTGAAACAAAGAGCATACTATATCCATGATAAAAAATGAAAACATGGATATCAATTATACAGATATAATACTGATGGAATTAATATATAAGGACATAAATATTATTATTATATTCCTTGTTACAAGACAATTACTTTGTTTAAGACCACAATTAATACATCTTTCGGAATAGGGTAGGCATACCCCAAATACCCAAACTTGATTTGCCTTATGAGACCTATCGATACGTCGAGAGGCTATATAATTCTTTCCCATGCTTGTCACCGGATTATTAATTCCCCATAAGAGTCATCAAGACCATTCATACCATTACCAATGTAAACTTTTACTAAATATAAACATGGATATCAATATAATGAAATATACAAAATGTAAATAAAAAATCAACCGGTGTTAGTAGTCAATAATCATTAAGAACGTCAATAAGTTTCTCTATGAAAATAAAAGAGATTATAAGATTCCCCAGACCCACACTTCTGGATATAGTGCTAAACATACTAAATTTTTATTAGAGCATATTAATTAAAACAGAATTACAAGATCTAAAATTCATTATATTTGGGAACTAGGTACATTTTCAACTAAAAGCATTGTAAAATACACATTTTTTCTATAAGGATTCTCCACACATGTAATTTCATTATACATATCCCCTTCCTTGAAATTCATAATAAAATGTGAAAACATAATAAAAGGGTTATATATAAATCCCAGTAAAGGATTAATAATGAAAATGAAGCATAAAATAACATCATGTGTAAGACATGATACATGATATAAGAACATGAACATGATGACAAGAGGCATAACATGGTCATGGGTATAGGAGGCAGAACATGATCATAATTACATAAGATATAACATGACCCTAAGTACATGAGGCATAAAATGATAATAATTATATGAGACATAACATAATCATAATAACATGAGGCATTACATGATTATGTGGCTAAAACATAACATGATACAACCACAAGAATATTTCCAAGGTTCATCACCATGGTGTCTATAAGAACTCGGTCCTTCTTTTCCGGTATGTTTTTCCTTTTCTAGTCATTTTTTGGAAAAAGAGGAGAATCTGGAAATTTTCTAAGTACACACCGTGTACTTTGATGTCACTCGAGGCCATGTGATAGCCGTGTCATGGACACACACACGGCCATGTAGGGGTGAGGTGGAGTCCTCTTAATGCGGAGTACAGAAAATCCTAGAACACGCCGTGTACTCCAAAAGTACACGCAGTTTACTTTCTTTTTTTCGTTAAACAGATCGGGGTCGCATCTTAACCCAAAAAACGTCTTCTTCTCCACCTTCTTCAACTGAGAGCGAGGTATGACAATGGATCTTCTCTGAGCCACCGATCCTTCAACGGTTATCCAAATCGAACATCATCTGTTGAAATAGAATCGCAGTGGTGAGTTCTTGGTTCTCCTTTGTCCATGTTTCTTGATTCTTACTCTTATGAGAGTTATTTTAGGTTGAACGTTTTAAGATGTTTTTGCAGATCTACTCTATTCTAGGCGGATTCAGAGGCCGACGTTCAAGTATATGGATCTCCTTGGATTGAGGTAGGTGTTTTGTTGCCTTATGTTGAATTTATTTGAGTTTTTTTGTATGCAAAAGTGTCAGATACCCATGTATCGGGTATCTCGAGTTAGGGTTTTCATCTTGCATTATTATCAGCCTTAGATTTCTTGTATTCTTGTGGATATTAGATGAATAATGATTTCTTATAAGCATGTTTGAGGATTACCCCATGGGTGTTTCCCTTGTTTGGGCTATTTATCTCTTTTTGGATTAGGTTGCCTGTGAGGCAGACCTTGTTGCATTGATTGCCTACCTTGATATAATTGATTGCATGTGTTGCCTACTATTTATATGCTTTTGATGCATTGTAGCTATTATCCTATTGTTTGATGAACTTACTCAGGGCTGCTGACAGTCGATTACGCATGACTGGACTGCTCAGGGCTATGTAAACCCGGTGCATCAGACTAAAGAGGGAATTGACGATTAAGGGTTTCCCTAGAGAGTCAGTTATAAATTAGTATCGTCCATAGGACCTATGGGAATTGGGCTTTTTTTATTAATTATAGTGTCCTCAGTTACGTATCGAGACTATATGGGGATTTAGACGTAAGTTAGTCCTCATAGAGTCTATAACTATCGTTGCAAGACCGCAGGGGAATGGATGGTGAGAGTTTCCCAGAGTGTTTGTGCCTTTGTATGATTACATGACTAGCGGGTTCTGCCAGTGTGAGCCACCCATAGAGTCTGTGTGAATATTGTTTGTCAGGTTGTGATGAGTCCACCAAACCAAAGAACAAGCTTGGGTTTTGTACTGCTTGTTGTTTAGGTATTCTGATGAGATACCTGTTGTGTTACTTATTATGCCTTGGGAATATAGAGCTGTTTTCTAGATTATTTGGTTGATAATTTAAGGATTGGATTAAATTAATAAATTAATGTGAATGGATATTTTTAGGATTGTTTACTTTAGTGTACTCATGTTTCCCTACAACATTTATTTCCATTACTTTTTCCATATTTCTCACTAGCAGTAGGGCACAGATCTTGTGGTGGTTATCTACTGAGATTAGTCTCACACACTATTTAGGTCCTTCATTTCATCCCAAACAGGTTATATGGTTGCAGGTGTGGATAGGGATTGTGGCCCTTCTACTTCAGGTACATGATTGTTGGTTGGAGCCGGAGAGCATAGGACTGAGCTTAGGATTGCGATGATGCTAGAGTTATTGTTTACTTTTAGTACTTTTATTCTCAGTTGTATTTCAGCACGTTGTTGTGTTTTCTTCTTTCCTTAGATACTTGTACCTACTTCATCATTATCATCATTACTATATATTAATTTCTTTCACTATTTAGATTAAGTTATTGTATGTTGTTTGCTGCTTCCGCTATTGACTGTTATTTCCTTTCCCTTGTATACCTTACCAAATGAGGGCATAGTTTCCCCATGGACTCACTAAGGCCCTCGGTACTAGTTGGAAACCTCCGGAGTTTGGGGAAATGCGCTTGAGGTCATGTAGCGAACCGGGTATGGGGCACCAGTTGAGTGCCTCCAGATTTGGGCTGTTACAAAGTGGTATCCGAGGGGTTATTTTCCTTTATTTTCTATTGACTTACTATTTAGTGACATTAGACAGGGATAGGACAAAATAGGAAAATGGTAAATAGTTGTGACTGGGAGTTCTAGAACCCGTGTACAGGGAAAAATCCAGGTTACCTCAAATATTGCAATTTTTGAGTTTTGCAAATGTTACAGTTTAATTGACTTCAATGTTGGGTGGTGAACTTGTTTTGTAATGTCACTGTTTATATGATTGTGGTTCTATTTTATTTCAACCTGATGAGATGAGGGTATTCCACCTCAGGCATCATATAGGAACTGGTTATAAAATCACATGACATGAATTTTTCCATGTCATCTAAATTGCATTATAATTTTCATGCTATTGTGATAGAATTGGTGATAGATTATGCATGTTGTTCCGATATTTGTTGTGATAGAATACCTGCTATATTGATAGGGTATCATTTTTTAGAGCATTTTTATCATGGACGCCATACTTTGGTCTTAGAGGTGTTATGGGCCCTTATTGACTGGAATTTGGTGGACCATTGACCTATTTACTTGTTATATGTATTGTTTTGATGCCAAGATTTGATTTGCAGGTAGTATGGGGCCTCATGGATCGAAATTTGGAACCTTAGCACTGGATTTCTGTGTTTTTTGGGCTCTGGAGCAGTTTCTGAGTCTAATGTTTGGAAAAACCTAGAATACACGGCGTGTACTTTATTATTACACGTCGTGTAGTCTATAGCTGTGTCACTGAACGTGCGAGAAAGGACATAGGTTTGTGAAAAATCTTTTAGGAACACACCGTGTATTAGTTTAGCACGCTCTGTAGTATGAGTTAGGTACCCGGCCCTGTCACGAACAACACGGGTCGGTGTCATCCTTTCTCTTACACACCGTGTACTCTTGAAACACGTCGTGTAGTGTCAGCCGTGTAGCCAGCCGGGTAGCTAACCAACACGATCTTTCAGGACTTCTCAGTACATGATGTGTCCTTCTAGAACATGTCCTGTAGTGTGACCTAGGTACACAGGTTGTGTCATTAACAACACGGGCCAGGTTAAGCTTGTTAAGTACACAACATGTATGCCCTGAACACGCCATGTAGCATTGTCTTCAGAGAGCCGTGTGGCTTAACAGTGTAAAAGGACTCAGGAAGGGAAGAGGATTCAAGTACACGCCATGTATTTGGTGTGTTACATGACCATTTTAGGTAGGAGTACATGCCCATGTCGATGACTTAAGGAAACATGTCGTGTAGGGAAAGAACGCATCATGTAGTCATGTTTTTCATAACTTGAATTCCTTATTTCCCTTGTTCCTTCTTGTGACTTTAGTTTTCCAATCATGGTTAATCCTGAATCAAAGGTGTTCTTTTAAAATTTCAGAGATATGGAACTGAGACGTCCTCCCGTTGTTCGTCAAGAACTAGGTAGCGACTGTACGCCTGATACGGAAGATCAAGGACTACCTGTAGTTCCGCATATCGTTCCGGACATGGCACCTGCAGTGATTCCAGACACTGGTGTCGATGCTCAGTTCAGAGAGGGTTTCATGAGATTCATGCAGACCTTCCAGGGAGTTTAGCATTATTCCCTATCTATGGAAGAGATGAGGTGGGTTTTTCAGCAGCAACATCCTTCCACATTCATAGGGGATGGAGGACCGTAGGCTATTGAGTCAATGATAGAAGTCATGTTATCCATCTTCGAGCATCTAGAGACGCCTCCGTAGAGGAGAGTGAATATCGCGACTTATATGTTGCAAGACTCTGCCAAGAGATGGTGGGATGTGGTTTCGCAGGCAGGGCGCCAATAGGTTGTGGCTTGGGATGAGTTTCAGTGTCTGTTCTATGACTACTTCTACCTGGCGACGCTGAGGGATGACAGAGCCAGAGAGTTCATGAACCTGCAGTAGAGTAGTCTCACAGTTATGGAGTATTCCTCTCACTTCACAGAGTTACGGTGTTTCACTCCTGTTCTGGGGAATGATGAGCTGTTTTTAGCGAGGAAGTTTGATGAAGGCCTCAGACCGGACATCAGATCACTGGTGAACATCTTCCAGTTGACTTATATTACACTTATAGTCAACTAGGCACTTATCACGGAGAGAAATATGAGGGAGACTAGAGCTGTAGACCCAGGTGGTTCAACATCTAGGGCTAATTCATTTTAGATAGACAGCAGGAAGTGCCACCAAGAGTCTACATGAGGTGACCCAGGGAAGCGAGGTATTCCTTCTGGTAGATGGGATCTTCCTTCTGGCAACCAAGTGGTGTACTATAAGTGTCGAAAAAGTAGGCACAAGAAACCTTAGCAGCCGAGAGACCCATTGGAGTGCCGATCTTTCTGTAAAATGGGTCATTTGTAGCATTTCTGCAAGGTTCTTCTTCCAGCGGATAGTGAAGGAGGATCAGTTTTGACTCTGCATACAAGAGTAGTATTACCAGTTCCGCAGCAGACTGGGGGATGGAGTTCATCAGGTTGTTCAGGCCAGTGTAGAGGTTGTGGATGCAGTGGTCAGGCTTAGGGAGGGTCAGCTTAGGGATCTCGGGCTGCTACATGGTTACAGTGCATGGAAGACTTTTTCGGTTGAGAAGATTCATCAAGATCAGAATCTTGGACCCTCTACAGTTAGAGGTACGATTTTAGTAGCCTCAGTTTTATCGTCTACACTTTTTGATACAAGAGCTTCTCATATATTTATTTCTGTGTATACTATGCAAATCCTTAGACTTACTGTTTATACTTCTGAGGATATGATGATGCTAGACACACCGTTGGGGATTAGAACTGCTAGCATGCGTTAGTTCTTAGACTTCCCCCTTGAGGTTGGTGGGTGTTGTTTTTCGTGGAAACTCTATGCCCTAGAGATGATAGGATATGATGTCATTCTCAAGACGGACTGGTTAGTTCCCTTCCAGGCCTTTGTCGATTGCTATCACCGTAGGGTGAGTTTCACATTACCGGAGGGAGGATCTTTTCTTCACAAGGGCAAATAGGATGTCCCGACGAGCAGAGTTGGACCAGAGCATCCTGGGTCGGGTGGATTTATAGCTCATATTTCCTGTTTGTAACTGCATGACTAGGGGACTTCACAGATAGACTTTCCTCCAATGGTGGATCGTTTCAGGGATGTCTTTCTAGAGGACTTTTCGGGTTTGCCTCCGGAGAGTGAGGTATACTTTTCTATTGAGCTTGTTCTAAGAGCGGAACCAGTGTCCATTCCACCTTATAGGATGGATACACTTGAGTTTCAGGAGCTCAAGAAGCAGTTGGAGGAGTTGTAGGCCAAGGGTTTCATCCAACCCATTAATTCTCCTTGGGGTTCTCCAGTCCTATTTGTGAAGAAGGTAGACGACACCCTTAGGCTTTGTGTGGATTATCCGAAGCTGAACTAGTTGACGATCAAAAACTGATATCCATTTTCGTGGACAGATGATCTCTTAGATCAGCTTCGAGTAGCCAGAGTGTTCACAAAGATCGACTTGATATCTGGCTATCATCAGTTGCACGTCAGGCCATCTGATATACCTCTTACAGCCTTCCGGAACAGGTACGGTCTCTATGAGTATTTGGTTATTTCATTTGGTCTCATGAACGCGCCTAAAATTTTCATGGCACTAGTGAACAATGTTTTCCATCCTTACTTGGATTCTTTCATGGTTGTTTTCATGGACAATATCTTAGTGTACTCTCACACTCGACATGACCATGATACCCATCTTGAGATCATTTTGAGTACACTAAGCGAGCATCAGTTATATACTAAGATCTCAAAGTGCCACTTTTGGATGGATGAGATTCACTTCTTGGGTTATGTCATCTCAGAGACAAGAGTATCAATAGACCCAGAGAAAGTGAGAGCAGAAGTTACCAGGGAGCAGTTGAAGAATGTCTTCGAGGTATGAAGTTTCTTAGGGGTGGCTGGTTACTTCAGGCAGATTATACAGGACTTCTCATTCTTAGGAGAATCATTAATGGGAATTACTCAGAAGGGGGTGAAGGTATGTTCGGTCAGAAGCCTACGATTCAGCCTTCAGGAGATGAAGGGGAGATTGACTTCTGCACCGATTCTATTTTTGCTAGAGCCGAGAAAGACTTATACCGTTTTCTGTGATGCATCTGGAATTGGGGTTAGAGTAGTGATTATGTAGGAGGATCGTGTTGTTACATATGGATCTCGGCATTTGAGGCCATATGAGAGGAATTTTCCTACGCATGACCTGGAGTTGGCTGTAGTTGTTCATGCTTTGTGTTGTTGGAGACAATATCTTCTGGGAGAGAATTTTGTGGTATATACTGACCACAAGATCCTCAAGTGTATCTTCATGCAGCATGACATGAATCTGAGATAGTGGAGGTGGGTTGTGTACCTACAGTATTTCAATTTCGAGCTTGCTTATATGCTTGGGAAAGGCAACGCTGTGGAAGACACACCGAGCAGGAGGACACAGATACAAGCAATTCAGAAGGCCAGTAGTGAGTGGAAGCTTATGGCTCTGTTCTCTGAAATACAATTGGAGGTGCATGATAGACAGGGCCAGACATTTCTTTCTTTTGTAGATGTTACCTCTACCCTTCTTGAACGACTTCAAATGAGGTAGCTATCAGATTCTTAAGGCCTAGTCTTATGGAAAAGTGTGTCAGTAGAGGACCCTCTTCCCAGATGGACCGTAGGTGAGGGTGAGATCTTGTGTTTCCAGGGATGCGTATGGGTGCCAGCAGATATACGCGAGGAGCTGATGTGGGACCTTCATTCCTCATCTTGGGCAGTTCATCCTGGCGTCACCAAGATGTATCGTGATCTACATCGTCAGTATTGGTGGCCAGGAATGAAGAGAGATGTTGCCTATTTTGTCATGATGTGTTCCACCTTTGAGCAGGTAAAGGCGAAGTACCAGCGACCAGCAGGGCTTTTATAGTATCTACCCATTCCCAAGTGGAAGTGGAATGATGTTGCGATGGACTTCGTGACTGGGTTACCGAGATCACCTCGAGGGAATGATGCGGTATGGGTTTTCATTGACAGGCTCACGAAGGTTTTTCACTTCTTGCCGATTAAGGAGACTTTCAGTGTTGATGAGCTTGGACGGTTGTACATCTGTGAGATTATACGCTTGCATGGGGTTACAAGTACTATCATTTCAGATAGGTATTCCCGCTTCACATCGCATTTCTGGAAAGGGCTACAGAGGTATTTTGGTACACAGGTACTTTTGAGTACAGCTTACCATCCCCTGACAGATGGTCAGTCAGAGTGCACAATTCAGGTGCTAGAGGACATGCTACGAGAATGTGTCCTTGATTTTGGAGGTTCATGGGAGAGACATATACCTCTAGTGGAGATTTCCTACAAAAATTGTTTTCAAGAAACTATTCAGATGGCACCTTATGAGGCTTTGTATGGTAGGTCGTGTCGATCACCCTTGTGTTGGCCGAAGGTAGGAGAGGCAGCTTTGTTGGGACCTCATCTTGTTCAGAAGACTAAAAAACAAGTAGAGTTGATTCAGAAGAGGATGGATACTGCACAGTCTTAGCAGAAATAGTATGCTGATCAGTGGAGATGACCTTTGGAGTTCAAGGTCGGAGATTAGGTTTTTCTACGTGTTGCCCCGAGGTTGGGAGACCAGATGATCAGGAGATAGGGAAAGCATTCACCAAGATACGTCGGACCATTTTAGGTTCTTGAGAGAGTCGGGTTGGTTGCTTATAGGTTTCAGTTACCTCATAGGTACCAGGCTATGCATGATGACTTACATGTTTCTCAGCTTCGACGCTATTTCTCAGACCCATCTCATGTTTTTCAACCCGAGGAGGTTGAGCTGGAGCAGGATGCATCATTAGAGGAGCAACCTATAAGGATTTTTGATCATAGTGAAAAGGTACTCTATGGCCGGTCTGTTCCTCTGGTATAGGTGTTATGGTAGCACGACCGTGTACAGGACGAGACTTGGGAGAGGGAGGCCGATATATGATCACAATGGCTAGAGTTGTTCGAGGTTTCTTCTTCGCCACCTTGTTCTGGAAATTCGTGGACAATTTTCTTTAATGGGGAAAGTTATTAAGAACCCAGACCTTCTTTTCAGGTATGTTTTTCCTTTTTTGGTAGTTTTTGGGAAAAAGAGAAGAATATGGAAATTTTTTAAGTACACGCCTTATACATTGATGCCGCTTGAGGCCGTGTGCTGGCCTGTTATGGCCACACACACGACCATATAGGGGTGAGGTGGAGGCCGCTTAATGCGAAGTACGGAAAAGCCTAGTACACTCCTTGTAATTCAAAAGTACACGCCGTGTACTTTCTTTATTTTTCGTTAAACGGACAAGGGTCGCGTATTAACCCCAAATATGTCTTCTTCTCTGGGTTCTTCGACCGAGAGTGAGGTACGACCATAGATCTTCTTTGAGCCACCAATATTTCACCGATTATCCATATCGAACACTGTCGGTTGCAATAGAATTGCAACAGTGAGTTCTTGGTTCTCCTTTGGCCACATTTCTTGATTCTTTCACTTATTTGAGTTATCTGAGGTTGACATTTTTAGATGTTTTTGCAGATCTACTCCATTCTAGGCGGATTCAAAGGTATAGGTTCAAGTATATCTATCTCCTAGGATCTAGGTAGGTGGTTTGTTTCCTTACGTTGAATGCCTTTGAGTTTTTTTGTGCAAAAGTGTCGGATACCCATGTATCAGGTATCTCGAGTTAGGGTTTTGATCCTACATTATTATCTGCCTTAGATTCCTTGTATGATTGTGGATATTAGATGAATAATTATTTCTTGTTAGCATGTTTGAGGATTACCCCATGGGTGTTTCCCTTTTTTGGCTATTTATCACTGTTTGGCTTAGGTTGCATATGAGGCAGACCTTGTTGAATTGATTGCCTGCCTCGATATAATTGATTGCATGTATTGCCTGCTGTTTATATTTTTTTGATGAATTGTATCTATTAGCCAAGTAGTTTCTGAACTTACTTAGAGTTACTGATATTCGATTACGCGCGACTATAATACTCAAGGCAGTGTGAACCTGGTGCGGTAGACTAAAGAGGGAATTGATGATTAAGGGATTCCCTAGAGAGTCAGTTATAAATTAGTATCATCTTTAGGACCTACGATAATTGAACTTTTTTGCTTCCTCAGAGTTTCCTTAGTTACGTATCAAGACTACAGGGGGAATTAGATGTAAGTTCTTCCTCAGAGAGTCTATAGCTATCGTTGCAAGCCCGCAGGGGAATGGACTGTGAGAGCTTCCCAAAGTGTCTGTGCCTTTGTATTATTACTTGACTAGAGGGGTATACCAGTGTGATCCACCTAGAGAGTCAGTGTGAATATTGTTTGGTTGGTGGTGACGAGTCCACCAAGCTAAAGAAAAAGCTTGGGTTTTGTACTACTTGCTGTTTAGGTAGTCTGCTGAGATACATGTTGTGTTACTTACTATGCCTTGGGAATATAGAGTTGTTTGCTAGATTCCTTGGTTGATAATTTAATGATTTGATTAAGTTAATAAATGAATGTGAATGGATATTTGTAGGATTGTTTACTTTATTATACTCCTATTTCCCAGCTGCATTTATTTCCATTATTTTTATTATATTGCTCACTGACAGTTGGGCAGAGATCTTGTGGTGGTTTCCTACTGGGATTAGTCTCACATCCTATTTGGTTCTTCTTGTTGGGCCAAATAGGTTATATGGTTGTAGGTGTGGATAGGGATTGTGGCCCTTATACTTCAGGTACATGATTGATGGTTGGAGTTGGAGAGTATAGGACCGAGCTTAGGCTTGCGATGCTACTGGAGTTGCTGTTTACTTTTAGTACTTTGATTCTCAGTTGTGTTTCAGCACGTTGTTGTGTTTGCTGCTTTCCTTAGATACTTGTACCTGCTGCATCATTATCATCATTACTAAATATTCATTGCATCGGTTGTTAAGTTTCAGTTGTTGTATGTTGTTTACTACTTCTGCTATTCACTGTTATTTCCTTTCCCTTGTATACCTTACCAAATGAGGGCATAGTTTCCCCAATGGCTCAGGAAGGCCCTCGCTATTAGTCGGCTGCCTTTGGCATTTGGGGAAATGCTCTTGAGGTAATGTGGAAAATCGGGTACAGGGCACCAGTTGAGTGGCTCCGGATTCGGGTCATTACAGTGTCATAAAACATTTCCAAGGAATACTTCGAAGGTTTTATGAATATGTAATATCTAGATATTAATTATTTACCCAATGCATTGGAGTGAAATTAGAGAACACCTATCATATTTCTTAATTCATGTGATCCGGATAAGGAAATAGTGCATAAATCCATCAATAATCATTGAATGATAAACCTTTTTTAAAATAAAAAATGTGTCCAATGAAATTTAGAAACTTTCTAGGTAAATACCCATCAATAAACATTATCAATTCTAAGGTATTTACATCACATACATAAAAGGGTATAATATCTTGTTAATTATCTCCTAAGTCAGTTAATTTATGGGTATCTAGGTCAAATCCCTTAAATCAGAAGAATCGTGGAAGGGTATTCACATGGAAAGGAATTCAAATAAAATATTTTATTATGCATTGTTGATTATGAGGAAAGAAAAGGGCAGTGATAGATTATTCACTATAGATATAATAATTACACCATACATAAGAACATGGAAATGTTTAAGTAAGGTTAGAGGAATATAGAGAGTGAAATATAACATGTTCATTGGTTATTAGTCGAGTAGTAAAGAAACCATTTCAAGGGACTGATTCTATTATCTTGGTGAATATCCAATAATTAACTTTGGAACAATAGGAAGTTCACATTGAAAAAGGAAGTACTCTCCTTGAATGAATGATAATTTTATGTATTTGAGGATAAATTCATGTAATATGGATTAAACATTTATTATAAATATCAATATATGTATTTTTATCCTTTAATATGGATCATAAACTGAAAGTGAATTATCCAGAGAAAATCCCTTGGGAGTGTCAAACTAGGTGCACAGTAAGGTCCCAATCACCATGCACCAGAATGATGGTTGGGATATAATGAAACAAATCTTTCTGAGTCTTTAATCCCTATATGAATTTGATCCAAAACCACATCCACTTTTAGTATTTAGATAAGGATTCAATTTATAGGAAAACCATACACACTTTTCTTTACCAAATTTAACACGGTTTTATGGATATGGGAAACCATGGTAATTACAGTAGATTATAAAGGTATTATAATTACAGGTGATGTTGATACCTCATTGATAATATCATATGGAAATTATAATAATGAAACATAATAATATTTTATATGGAAACGAGAAATAATTTAAAATGTCTTGTAAAGGTAGTCATAAATGAGAGGTGAGGAACCCATATTTCAATAGAGTAATGACTTTTGAAAAATATGTAATGAGAAGGAAATTTAGTCTCTCATTAAAAAGACATATCATTAATAGTAATAGGGTTATATTAAAATCATTTTAAAAAATAATAAATTTGAAATCATAGGCTTATACAAAATATGAACTTGAGTCAAATGAAGTGGATGAAAATATCACTTACATTGTGAGGATGCTTTGTTAAAGCTGGAGAGGGAATCCTTAGAATCTTGGAAATACATTGTAGGGACTATTTATAGTGATAATGAGAGATAAATCATGCCAAAAGTATTTGGTATGTAAATTTATGAGAGAAATGGGGTATTTATACATGATGAGAGGTGGTTTTAAGGGTTAAAATATAGGCTACTTTATTATATAACCATGCCAATTGTGGGTGAAATCAATTAAATTTTTTAGGATTATTAATTAGTGAGAGTGAGAGGTTGGATGTTTAAATTGTCTCTAATTCTAAACTTACCTTCCAATCAACCTAATTAATGCACACTAACTAAAAATAATTTTAATCTACAAAATACATTTTTTGGTTCCCATATGCAAAGTATAAATTTATAAATTTAAATTAATTTTTATAAATTAATTTTCATAGTTATTAAATGATATTTTGATAATTTAATATATTTCATAATTTTTTAGTCATGATGAAATAATAGTGATGTCATAAAATCGGAGTGCTCTGTAAATCATCAATTTTTACATTTTCACACAAAAAAATAAACTTTGTCAGAAAATTCCAAAAAAAACACCCTAAGATAATTTTGATGTGTTGATTAAAAAAATAGTTTATTATATAAAAATAATTATCTAAATATTATAATTTTAACTTTTAAACAAATATCCTTATTTATTTAAATTTATTAATTTCATAGAAAAATAATCATTTTGACCATTATAAAAATAACATAGGGCTTTGTTAAAAAAAATTATTATTTAAAACTTGTTTTTAAGAATATACCATGAAAATAATGTTTATATAAAACTTGTACATTTATTGTAAAACATATTTTTTACAAAATATGTTTGTAGTCTCCAAAAAAATATTATGATTTTGATTATATCATTAAATAATCCCTTTATTATTATGAAATGCAAATGTATTTCTATGTGTTCATAATAAAAATTAATTATTAAATAATAGTTATATTAATAACAGAAAGAAATTTTTGGGGTGTTACATTCTTCCACCTTTATAGAAATTACATCCTCACAATTTTACTCATTGAATAACACTTACTATACCCAAATATTCAGATAAATGTTATATATAGAAAGAAATCATTATAAATACCTAGAAGATTTCAATACTATGTGTCAAACTAATAGTACATAACCTAGTCCAATAGAAAAAACCATTATCTATTAAATGATCTATATCAAAATATTTTGAATATTAATTCCAAAAAATAGCTAAACTATTATCTGATACCAAATGAGACACCCCTGACCCAAAATTTTGGATCTTATGTTAAACATACATAATTTGTACTACCTAATATAAATTAAAAACTACCATGATATAAAGTACAATGTCTTTGGGAACTAGGTAAATTTACTACCAAACACATTATACAATACACATTTATTCCATAAGGATTTTCCACACAAGTAATTACATTATATGTATCCCTTTCATTTCAATTCATGGGGAAATAGGGAAACATAAGAAATGTATGATCTATAAAGCCCATTAAGGGATAAATAATGAAACTGATCATAAAATAAGATCATGTGTAAGACATGAGGCATGATATAAGAATATGAACATGAAGATAGTAGGAATAACATGATCATGTGTATAGAAGGCCTAAAATGATCATAAGTACATAAGTTATACCGTGCTCGTAAGTACATGAGGCATAACATAATCATAAGTATAGAAGGAATAACATTGTAATGTGGATACAATATAAAATGATACATTAATAAAAAAATCAACAAGGTTCATCACCAAGTTTCACCACCAATATGTCATAAAACATTAACAAGTCATACTTATTAGGTATTATGAACATTTTATCTCTAGAGATTAATTATTTACCCAATTAATTGAATTACTATCAAGGGGAACCCTTCATATGTATAAATTTATGTGATAAAGATAATGAAAAAATATATAATCCCATCAATAATAATATAATTATTAACTCATTGAAAATTAAATGAGAATTCAATGAAATTAGTTAACAATCTATGTAAATAGACATCAATCAAAATTATTAAGTATAAGGTATTTACACCATATATATAAATGGGTATATATTTTAGTCAATAATATCAATTTTAAATCAATGTATGGTTATTTAGGATAATACCCTTATATCATAAAAAGCATGCAAGGGTTTTCACATAGAAAGGTATTGTAAAAAAAGATTCAATTACACATTTCTAATGATGAAGAAAGACAAAGGTAGTGATGGATAATTATCTATATAGATCATAATTATACCATAAATAGGGAAAAAACATAGAAGGAAGGTATGAGAAATATTGAGAGTGAAATAGAATGTGTTAATTGGTTGCAAATTGGGCGGTAAATAAACTCTTTCAATGGATTAATGTGGTCATCTTGGTTAATACAAAACAATCAACTTAGGGACAATAGGGAATTCACATGGAAAATTTTAGTACTAAAATTGAAGTTATGATTAAAAGAATTATTTAAGGATATATTAATTTAATTGGGATATCAATTGAATATAAATATCAATATTTATGTTCTAATCCTTTAATATGGATCCTAAAGTTTATGTGAATTATCCACATAAAAACACCAGGGAGTGTCAATCCAAATGCACAGTAAGGGACCACTCAAATTTATCTAGAATTATGGATGGGATACATAAAAATAATTAGGGTTTTAATACCTAGATTCATCCAATCCAAAAACCACATCCACGTGTATTATCTAGACATGGATGTCATTGCTAGAGAAACCGTACACACTTTTCTTTACCAAATTTAGGATGGTTTTATGACTATGGAAAACCATGAGAATTAAAGTTGATTATGAAGGTAGTATAATTTGAGGTAATGGTGAAATATTATTGATAAAATATAATTTAAATTATTAAAATTATATATAATAATATTTTATATTGAAACAAGAAGGAACTTAAAATCTCTTAGAAAGGTAGTTGTAAAAGAGGGTTGAGGAACCCTTATTTTCGCAGAGTAAGGACTTAAGAAAAAACTAGAATGAGTGGAAAATGAAGTCTATAGTTGACAATAAATTATATTAAAATTAATAGGGGTATTTAAAATCACTTTAAAACTTAATAAATTAATAATCATAGGATCATACAAAATAATAACTTGAATCAGATTAAGTGTAGGAAAATATCCCTTACCTTGGGGGATGCTTATTAAAGCTAGAGAGGGACTCCTTAGAACCATAGAAACAGATTGGAGGAAATATTGAGATGGATAATGAGATATAAATCATTATCAAAGGATTTACTTTGTAAAGTGGGTAGGGAAATGGGGGTATTTATATTTGAGGAGGGTGGTTTTAAGGGATAAAATATAGGTTATTTTATTAAATAATCCAACCACTTGTGGGTGAAATAAATTACAAAAAATTTTATGGATTATTATTAAGTGTGAGAGAGATTTATAATGTTAAAATTATCCCTAATTTTAAACTCACCTTCCAGAAAACCCAATTTCTACACACAAACCCTAAATTATTATTATCCAAAAAATACAATTTTTGGTTAACAAAAGTAAAGATTAAATTTATAAACTAAAATTAATGTTTTTAGATTAATTGTTATAATTATTAAATTATATTTGGATTATGTAAAATATTTTATAAATTTTTAGTTATGATAAAATAATAATGATTTCATAAAATCATAGTGCTTTGTAAAGTAGCAATTTTCACCGTTTCACCAAAAAATATAATTTATCATAAAATTACCAAAAATTAACTATAAGATAATTCTGATGTTATGGATCCAAAATTTAATTTTATTTTAGTTAAAAAATTATCTGAAAAATAAAATATTTACTTTTAAAAAAATATCCTTATTTATTAAAATTTAGTAATTTTGTAGAAAAATAAACACTCGGACTATTATAAAAATTCATGAAGGCTTAATTAAAATATATTATCATTTATTTTTTTAATATTATTTCATGAAAATAAATTTTATCAAAAAAAATTATATTTATCATAAAACAATTTAATAGAATATGTTTACAGTCTTGAAAAATTATATAATTTTGATTATATCCTTAAATAATCCCTTTATTGTTCCTAGTTGTAGTTTTCCATAATATGTAAAGTTAATATGGTATGTGAAAGTTTTTCTTTATATTAATAATAAAACATTCATTATAAAATAAGTGTTTTATTAATAACATAAAGAAATTTTTGTGGTGTTAAAGATAAAATGATCAAAACCCTCAATAGAAAGAAATTGGATAGTCAAACAACACATAGTCAACTTTGTAATAATAATTTGTGCTGGAATAACAACATATGTAATGGTAATACTTTCCCCCATATAAATAAATAAACTTTATTTCCAGGTGAACATCCTCCAATCTTAATTTATAAAATGATATTTTCACACTGTATAGGGTAATGAGTATATGGTTAATTCAATACTAGAAAATCATGAGAAAAATACATAATTACAAAGAAATTGTATGGTTATAAAAGAACATGTCTTCAGTGAAAAAAAATTAAACATAGGAGGGTGTTGATATAAATGAATAACACCTATGTAAAAAGAATTATTCGAATGGTATCACAAAAATTGAATTATTTTATACCGTGGGTTTAATCCCTTATATGATAACACACACACACACACACATATATATAATATGATAATTCATGAAATATAAACACCATTATGTTTATTAAGATTGACATGGACAAGGTGTATGAAATAATTGAAGGGAGATTCATTCTCAGAGTGGTGAACTGCATGGGTTTTTAAAATTGGGCGTGATATTTATTTTTTCAAATGATTTAGATCACCTTGTTTGTTAGTGTCTGTATTGGGTAAAAGAAGTGGTTTATTCAATGTGGCTTGGGGAATCAAACAAGGAGATCCCCTATCATCATGTATTTTCATCATGGTCCATGACTCCATGAGTAGACTCCTGATGAAGAACTTTAATAATGGAAACATTCACCCTTAAAAAAGTAGGAATCACTTTATTGAAATATCTCACCTTCTTTATCAAGACGAGGTGGTTTTATTCATTAACAAAGGGAGAGGATCCATTAGGGTCTTGAATGATGTTCTAGATGAATATTATTGATGGAGTGGGGAAAAAATCATTCCAGATAAAAATATCATCTATATGTCGAGAGTATTTTTAGATAGAATAATACAAAATGGAAGAGTTGGTGATAATTATTATGAAACAATTCACTTTGGATTATTTTGGATCTCCGTTATCATTAGGTAGGTTTTGAATCCATAAATTTGAGGGGATAATCAATAAAATCACTTTTCCTGTCAATATTTGGAATAATTTTTTCCTTTCATTATTTGAAAGAATAACTCTAGTGAATTGTGTCCTCACCTCCATCCCTTTGTATGTATTGTCGGTCTTTAGGGATCCTAAAGCACTTTTTATGAATATTGATTAGGTCCTATAAACCTTCATCTAGGACTCCCATGGAGAGGGCATATGTCACTGGGCATCATGGAAGAGTATTTCTAGACCAATGGATGATTGGGGCATCAACATACACAGTTTGGAGATTTCACTGCAATTTTTGCATGAAAATTTGGTGTGTGAGGCCCTTGAAGGCTAGTCATTATGGAGTAAGTTAATTATTAGAAAATATGGGAATGATTTTGAGGCTCTATGGGGTAATATATCTTGACTATGGAAGTCACTCCACATGCACATTATGATACTTAAAGATCACTCTCAGTGGATAGTGGAATGTGGTAACATCAACTTTTGGTTCTCCAACTGGGAGGGATCTCCTCTCGAATTTCAAAGCTACCCTACTCCAAACATCACCTTTTCCTGAGTGATCTAGTGCCCCTCATTTATCCAAACCATTCTCAATCAGTAGCAGTGTCACACCATTGATAGTATTTATGTCTCTACTAAAAGGGATTTTATAATCTTCAATCATCCCCTTTTGGGTTTTTTCTCATCTAAAATATATAGGTACATGCGTAGAAAATACATTGGTGATGCTGGTGGAATGAATTTATTTTCGCTCAAAGATATTCTTGCAAAAATTTAACATCCTACTTTGGAGGATCTATAATCATTGTATTCATATGGATTAAGAGATCTAGAAAAAGTGATTTATCTCCATTCAAAGTGTTGGTGAAATAGTAAATCTTATGAGGATTCGACAAATAAACTTTTTGGAAATGAATGGGATTCATTGGTTTGGGGTGACTTTGACAACCTTTTTTACTTTGAAGGTCAGATCATTTCAAGCATTGATTACCTCCAGAATTGGATTCAAGGTGAAAACATGAAAAATATTCAAAAGTAATAATAGGACAGTTGTGATAGAGTTGTGTTTCTAGACTATCTAGGGCAGTAGAAATAATGAAAATAGTTTTGGACTTTTCAATTATTTTTTAGAAATATTGGTCTGGTTCATGTGTCTTGCGGTGGAACTGGGTTTTCTAGTTAAACAGTTGGATTCTATCTTGGCCGATGCTAATGCTCCTATCAAGGGTCTGGAGGTTTTTTGTGCTCATAACTTATTGATTTCAGATATCTATATTTAATCTATAGTGATCCATAATTATATCCAAGGTAAAGAGAGAAACCCTGGTCCATTTATGATCACATTCTGATGTGTAAAAGTTGTATTTCCAATCATTCTATCTTAATTCATTCAGGGAGGGAAGGAAATAAAGTCTTGGATTTTTTTGGAAATAGGGAAACTGGTCTATTCCATTCATGGTTTACTCTATCATGGGTCTCCTTCCACCCAAATGTGTTATTCTCATTTGTGTGGATGCCCTTGGTTTGCATTATTTTAGAACCCCTTGGTCCCCATTTTTCCCGTTTTTACTTTATGTTTCTTCAGGTATATTTGAGACCTATTTTATGATTTAGTTAAATATTTATGATTTAGTATAAATCCCATTAGGGTCAATACTTTTGAAGATGATAATTGAAATGTAAAAAACATGGAAATATATTTCATAATTTTCATAAAATTTTCATAAAATCCAAATTTTCATTCCACATTCAAAGTTAACATTTGAAAACGTGATGTGAAATCTTTTAAAAATATTTACTTTAAAAATAATATATAATAATGGATACTTGAAAATACATAATTTTTATCTTGGATAAATGAGGCGAGGAAGATAAAACATGTGAAAGTGAAAGGAAACCCCATTTTGTTTTCATCCAAAATACCTTTGTTTAAAAAACACATTGTATGAAGAGTAAACAAATATTATTTTTTATTAAAACATCATTTTACAAAAGTGGGTTATAAAATACTATATAATGAAATTTTAGGGTGGGATTACCCTATCATGTAATGAAAGAAGTTTGTGGAGAAACAATATAACTCAAGGAAAGGAGGCTTGAGTAATCAATATCCCTTATGTGCAATATAGTTCATAAATCATGAATCATTTGAAAATTGGTTTTGTGGTAAACATTTAAACAATGAGAGAATATCAAAAAATACTAAAAAAGGAATAATGTACCCAAATTATATAAAATAAGTTCAAGTGAAGAATAATATCTCAATGAATAGAAATTTAGTTACCAAAAACCTTTACTAATGGGGTACAACTTCAGTCAAAATATATTGAAATAAAATAATATTATTTAGAATAGTGTATCCAATTAATTACATGGAATTAATTAATAGAACATTAATGAGGTAGTAAATAAATAGAACACCATACAAAGGAAACATGGGGCATAACATATATTATGTCTCAACTAATCAGAATTGAGTCCACGAAATCTCTGTGGCCTGAGTAAAATTTTAATCAAACCCATTGAAAGAAAGGGAATGTAATTGAACATTAAATATCATAGTTAAAATATAATTCACAACATTATAACTCAAATAGGCAGTATATACACCACATAAATTAAATTAGGTACAAAACAAAAAACACGACTCAAAGAGAGGAATTTAAGATGAAAACCCTTACCTCATTCCTGATTCATTATTAACTTTAAAATAACATTATGAAAAAATAAACCAAGTTCATTGAAAATACCTAAGAACATTATTTATAATTATAACCATTTATAATCTTAATTTACAATCATTTTATACATATAAATATTAGTTTTTTTTATCTATTTTAAACATCGGGTGTATGTAATATTTATCACTTTGAACTAGTTTCATAAAAATGGTGTTAGTACGTATTATTTTTCCAAATTAAATAATCATTATAACATCAAAGGTAATTGAATATATTTTAATTGATAATCATTAAAGATATAATTTCATTACATGATATTTTTGTTTACAAACCATAAATATTAAATCGGTGATGATCATGTTTTGGTAATTATTAATGAACAAAATGTGTTTAATTAATTGATGAGTTAAATGTTTATATAATAATATCCAAACAATTTTTTAAAAAAAATATTTATAAAATAATATACTAGTAAATAAGTTCTCATATTCATTCAAGATAGAAATGCATAGTAATATTCAAGTATATAGTTAAACCAACCGAAACATGAACCTTCCATGTTTAATGGATGATTATGAGGCGGTTTAGATATAGTATTATTATAACAAAAGAATAATGATCTTATTTAGTCCTTATTAGTGTCATATATAAAAAATTTTAAATAAATATAAATAGAAGATAATTAATATAAGGTAATTACTTAGAAAGAGGAGATCATTATACTCTTAGTATGTCTATTTTAAATGATTGAAATAAAAATAATCATTTTTGATCATATAATTAATAGGTACTATAATTTATTATAAAAAAACATTATGGATATCATAAAAATAATATGTATCCTTTACTACCATCCATAAGACCATCCATGCAAAGTGGCGTTTAAAAGAAAAATGGAAATCAATCGTTTAATGGAGGTGGTGGTCCACACATATGCATGGTTAACTTTGAAAACCCTTGTTTTTATTACAAATTAATTCATTAGATATTACATATGAATACACATAATACAGCTCAAAAGATTGAGAAGTCTAGTATCTTTTGTAACTAGGTACATTACATAGAAACTTAAAATAGGGGACACATCGTCATTATTAAAAACTTTCTTAACATCATCATGTTATTCCATCATTATTAAAACTGCAAGGGATAACCATGGGTTGTACTTAAGAATGGGGTGATTTATAAATACTAATAATGGAATTTTAAAAACATAACATGATGAATTTATTACATGTTATTCAATAGGCATATCAACGAGTCATAAAAGGGGGTGAGAATCATAAACATGAACAATGAGTCATGATATAGTATGATATCATAAAAGAAACATGGTAAAGTAGAAACAAATTTAAACATGACATACTAAGCATAATTCATGGTTAACTACCAATAAAAATTAACATAATGTTATTAGGATAACTTCCCACACACTATACATGACATCCCGTGAGACTAAAACATTACCCAATGCATTGGAGTGCTATCTAGTGGAACCCATCATAATTATATCATGTACATGCATAATTGAACCACATAGATTATATACAGAAGAAAATATTTCATTAAAGTTAATACAATTGTAACATCCCAACCCAGGTTCCACACATGGGTACACTGAGATGGTTCAAAACATAACCTCAAGTGTGCCTCCCCATATGCTAGAGGATTCCACTAACAGTGAGGGTATAATATCAATCATGGAGATACTATACCCTCTTTATTATAGTAATGCCTCAATGGACATAAATAAACAATAACAACCAAATGATATATCCACAACCATAATAACCAGTATCAAAATTGTAATGGTTCATGCGTTTTGGGTTTGTTATATTGTTAGTTTTGGTTGTTGGAGGTGTTTTGAATAGGCTCAGAGGGATTCTAGAGAATTTTAGTTGCTAAATGCCAGAAGAATAGAAATTACACTTCATGTACACGATGTGAAATTCTATTTCACAGCATTTCTAGAAATTTTCATGGTGTGTAAATATTTTAAATGGCATGAAGAAGAGTTTCACAGAGTTTAACATTTCAAGGTTATAAAATTATAATAAAATGAATTACCGATGCATTTTTTAGTGGAAAGAAAACCCTAGGTATTATATGATGTAGAAGGGGATTAGACATCATGTAATACCCTGATCATATGCAGTTTTAAGAATTATTTTTGGAATAAATTGTATTCATTCGACCATTCTCTCTTCTTCCTCCCATTTTGGGTGAACTCTAGGTTCTCTGAGGCGTTCTTCATGCCCTTCTTCATCCCTCCTTGATCTGTTGATCCCAGTGGGTGTTCGTTGGTTATCTATGGTTTATTTGTGGTGATTTATCTTCTCATTCTCACCCATTTTCTTCCATTCTACTCATTTGGATCCACTAAGGTGGTCTTTCTTTGTTTTGGGGTATCAATTAGGTTTTTTATGGATCGTTGGTGGGCTATAGGTTGATCTGTAGTTTTCATGGTGTAGTTGTGGTTCACGAGAGTTCTTCTTCACCCGGTAGTGTGTAGTAATTAGAAGGCTTCCTTGAGTTAGGATTTTCCCTCATTTATCCTTTTAATATATCATCAGTAGTGGATTAATTTTGTTATCTATAGATTATGGTTTTTTCAGATTAATCTAGGATAAAGAAATTGGTTAATTGAAATTTAAGGGTAAAGGGGTGTTCTTAGCATGTTTTTACAGCCTTGATATGATTTTGATATTGTGAATTGTATGGGATTGATGCCATACTAAAAATTTCATCCATTGGTGGTTTTGTTTTCACTATTTGAGATGAGTTGTAGAACCATTGTTTTTTTACGGTTGTGATTGTTGTGATATCACCTTGATTAGAAATTTGTTAATTACTTACACTTGGATAATGAAATGGTTACCCCTGGATGTTGTTTGTGTGATAACAGCACTAAAACAAAATGGAATGTGATAAAATCAACTTTTGTAAATATGTAAAAATGATCTTAATATGTTGTGATGTTTGGTCATGCTTGTGGGATGGCGATGGGTGATTGAAATGGGGTATCGGGTAATACGGGATAGTTTTTGGGTAGTTCTTTTTGGGTGGTGAGGTGATAGTTTGTGGGCCATGATTTTTGGGCATTGAGGTAACGATATGTTGAGATATTTTGTGGTATTTAATTACCTTGTTATAGATACCCAATTAGTGGTTGGGTGAATAAATTAATGTTTAAAAATAGTTGAAATGGAATGGGTTAGTTTGGTTAATGGAATAGAAATGGTTAATGAATGACTAAATGATGGGTTGTGTGGTTAAATGTTTTTTATGATAAATAATTAAATTAATGTGTGTTAAACATAGAGGAAATGTGAATTTATTTAAATTTATCAGGCCTCTTCAACTTCTGAAATGACTATTGTAGATATTAATAAATGTATTTAGAGGTGGCAAAAAAAGTGATTGTGTTTTGAGGTGATTTTTTTTTGTTTTCCACCCCATAGGTTGCGACTGAGTGTTTGATACTATATATATTTTTATATTCTTTTAATTTATATAGGCATCCCCCACCCATGTGGAGATCCATGTGTGGAACACCCACATTGTCACGCTGGGGGTGTTTTTCACAACATTCGGTGAGAAGTACGGATGGTTGGGTATCATCTCTTTTCCACTCTTTCTTCTAGGAGAAGTAGGTTTGAAATATTCTGTGATGTTCAGAGGTTTTTTAGTACATCATATGGTGGTTTTAATAGCCTAGGTGTCTTCTGGTGAGATGTGATAACCAAGGCATCCACAGGCGAGGTGGTTTGTGTTGTCCCAGGTGTCTTCGTCATGAGATGTGATGTGATTTCCCAAGTGTCTTTGAGATGAGATGTGAAGTAATCTATTAGGTGCCTTCATTATGAGATACGATGTGATGTGTTGTGATTCCTAAGTGTGTGTGAGTGGGATGTGATGTGGTATACGAAAGGGATGAGAGCTCTAGGATATATGACGTTGGGTGAGAGTGGAATACCAGTGGGAAATTGGTTCGGGGTACCCTATCATAGATATGCTTTATATTATATTATATTGATTGGCGTACATAACTTATTGTGAATTCCTTGGTGAGGTTGGGATGGTTGGTATAACTTTTTCATTGCGGTTTGGTTTTTTTGGTTTCTCACAATAGCATTAGAATTCTTCCATCACATGTGGACAAGAGACTTTGGTTTTCCTATAGTGTATAGTTTTATGATCACCCTATGTATATAAAACTACATTCAGGATTCTAGGAGTATTTCATGGACCATGATGGGAATTACTATCTCAGACCTTTCGATAGCTGTTGTATCACTAACTTAAAGTTTCTTTAGGGTATTTACTTTGTTGAGTTTATTGTATTTGTATTAGTTATACTTTTTTCATGCATGTGGGGTGGTTTTGGTATTTTTATTTTATAGTATGGATTTTATTTTTTGTGTATAATTAATTCTATCTCCCAATATTCTTAACTATAAAGGGAAATTCCTCCCATATTGTGTGATCTATACAGCCTTGGTGTTAGTCTCCAACCCGAGGCCTACTGGAGACAGGACTCAGGGGCTATTATCTCTCTCCCCTCATTGCGAAAAATTTGGAAGGAGGGGGTCATAATAGAGTGCTATTAGAGGGATGGTTCAGAGATAAGATGGATTTGGATTAATGCACAGTGAGGATTGCATGGGATGGTATGGAAATAGCTCTAGTTGACTTTAGTACGTGACATAGGATAAAGATAACAGATAGGACATAGGATTTTAGGGCCCCTCTTGATCGAGTGAATGAGATCTGAGCTTATTGAATGACCAAGTGAGGTGGAACTCCTTGCATGGTAGAAACCTAGAAGAGGTACATGCATCATAATGACTTGTGTTTTTTTTAATTGGGTTTTTTTGGGAATGTTAAAATGGATAAAATAAATAAAATGAATTACAATAAATCCTAATGAAAATATACACAACCGAGCGTAGGAAATATTTTTCTACCTTCCAGATATGAATCCTAGTCATCATCCACATGTGGATCAGGCAGTGGCAGTTATACAGGCTGATCTGATTGATTATTGTAGGGTTGATCTAGTTGAGGAGGAAGGCCAATTGTAGAGGAAATTATGTTCTTTCCAATGGAAATATTTGGGGATGTACGAGGGTAGTGTTTTATAAATGGAGATAGATAGTTGCCTAGAGGATCTAGAGACCGATTTTAGTTTGATCTAGGTCCTAAAATAGTACTGGGTCTCTTTGGAAGTTATCCATATACAAGAAGATTTTTGTAAGTGGTGGATGATGTATCTGGGAAAGTAGAAGGAGGAAGATGTTTTTTATATTGACTTCTAGAAGGAGTTCTGGGAAGAGTTCCTTTCTTCAACCATGAAGGAAGTAAAGAGGTAGGAGCTTTTTTCTATTCAGTAGGGGAGCGTGTTAGTGTTGGATATGGGAATCAAGTTCGAGGATCCTCTTAATTTTCGCCAAACCATTTTTCATATGAGGAGTCTCATGCGAGACATATTGAGGAGACACTATATCCTTCTATCCAATTTCTAGTTACTCCTTTTACATTGCCAATGTATTCAGAGGTTCAAAATAAGGTAGAAGTAATCAAGTGAATGAACTCACGAGGAGTTATTCCATGAGAGGGGAGATAGAAGAGTTATTTAATATTCATATTTGTTAGTCAGATAACTCTAAGGCAAGGACCTTTGTGGTTTTTATTTCTAGGGAGTCGACCACAAGAACTTTTTTTCCAGCCTTCTGGTGCTAGTGTGTTCCATTCCTTTTTTGGTTGCTTTACACCAGTGTGTTTTGTTTGTGGGGTTCATGGTCATTTCTATTGCTAGTGCCCATCAGTTTCCCATGCTCAGTTTGGTAGTGGATGATTGGTTCAATGCATGCATTAGCAGTAGTTGTGAACAAGACCATTCTAGCAACTGGGGAAGTAGGCTTTTGCTATGCCGAGGGGAGATGGAGTGAGTAGTGTCCGACCTCAATATGATCCTTCTGTTCAGGAACCAAGACCTTGGAATGGTCATGGAGGTGGTTTTCATCAGAGAGATAGAGGAGCTAGGTGTGGTTAGTTTCACATAGTATAGGCACAATTACTGAGGGGCCAGAGATTGTCAGACGTACGATCAATTTTTTTAGAATCCTTGTTTGTGCCTTGTTCAATTCAGAAGCTTCACACTCCTTTGTTTCACTCGTTCTAGAATATTCTCTGGGACTATTTTAAGATAGGATTCCCATTCCCTTGGTGTAGAGTACACCAGTCAGAGGCTATACCAGCTAGTTTGATGTGTGCCAGGGTGTAGACTAATGATGGGACCACATTAGTTCCATGGGAATTTATTCTTACTAAAGATACAGCCATGTGATTTCATTATCAACATCAAATTGTTGTATTCAATAAATGATTTTATCGATTACTACTGTAGGAGATTTGTGTTTTCAGATGTAGATGTCCAACATGAGGTTTTTGTTGGTGAGTGGGGTTGTGAGGTGGGAATTTGGTGTGTTGAGACCCTTCCTTCCTTGTTAGATGGGATGTTAGTGTAATTTGTGGGTAATGATATGGTAGAGGTTCCTAGAATATTTTAGGAGTTCCGGGATGTTTTCCCTGAGGATTTTGTGATTCTACCCCCTCGATGTCATGTCGAGTTCAGGATAAAATTTCAGCACAATGCTTCTCCAATTCTGATGTATTCTTATTGGATGAAACCTTCTATGTTGCAGAAGTTGAGGACATAGATATATGATTTGATGTATAATAGTTTTATCCGACCTAGTGTGTTGTTGTGGGGTGATCTACTGTTATTCTAAAAGAAGAAAAATGGTATTCTATGGTTGTGTATAGACTACTAGAGGTTGAATTAGGTGATGGTCAAAAACAGTTACCCACTTCCATGGATAGATAATATTTTTGACCAAATGAGAGGCGAGAGTTGGTTTTCTAAGATTGATCTGCAGTCTGGATATCACCAGTTGAGGGTGAAGAAGGGTGATATTCTGAAAACTGCCTTTAGATATAGGTATAGGAACTTCGAGTTTGTAGTCATGTCATTAGGTGTTACAAATGCACCAGCTGTATTCATGGGTATTATAGACTCCATCTGTTGTGAGTTCCTATACCAAATCTTCATTGTATTAATCGATGAGATCTCAATCAGCATGAAGTTAGAGGAATATCACGCTGATAATCTCATAACTATCGTGAAGGTTATTTGATTCAAACAACTCTATTTAAAGTCATCTAAGTGTAATTTTTTGACATGGTGGGTGCATTTCCTCAAGCATGTGGTGTCTCAACAAGGTGTGTTAGTAGACCTCTTAAAGGTAGAACTCGTTTTTTCTTGGGAAGTACCTAATAACATGAAATAAGTTCATAGTTTTCTTTGTCTTATAGGGTATTATTAGAGTGTTTTGCCATATTTGTCTTATGTTTCAGCCATGTTTATCGCTTTGACTAAGAAATATAGGGATTTTGTGTACAGTGATTGGTGTCATGTAGAGTTCGATTACATGAAGGGGAATTTGGTTTGTGCTCCAATGATCCATTTTCCTAGGGAAGGGATAATGTTTGAGGTGTTTTGTGACACTTCCCATCTGGTTTGGGATGTGCGTTGAGGCAACAGAAGGCAATGATCTCTTATGGGTCTAGGAAGTTATGTCCCTATGAGTGTAACAATGCCACCGATGATCTGGAGCTAGAAGAAGTTGTTTTGCGCTAAAGTTTTGGAGGCATTAACTAATTGGGGAACGCTTTACGGTGTTTACATATCATAAGAGTTTGAGGTATATATTTTTCCCATGGGACATGAATCTAAAATAGTGGATGTTGATGGAGTTTCTTTAGTACTAGGATTTTGAGATCATCTATACCTCATGAAAAGGAAATTTTGTGGTTGATGCTTTGAAAAGATAGTTAGAGAAGGAGGTTGTTTAGGAATCTACAAATTCATGGAGAGTGATGGAGTACTTGGCATCGTTGCACTTAGAAGATAGAGTGGATGGTGGTAAAGGTTGTTTTTTTAGATGATGGTTCTGTATTCTCTAATGTCGTAGGTGGAGGATTCTCAGTGGAGAGATTTAGAGGATTAGGTGTTGCCTGATCATGTAGACCATGGTGATGCTCTGGAGGGATAGTTGGAGGATGGTAAAAACTAGATGTTGTTTCGTAGATGGTTGTTCATTCCAGTATCTATGTGTAATTTACGATAAAATCCATGTAATGTTTTTTAATTATATGGAATTATTTCAAGACCAAGTTTGGAGATGGCATGCAATTCTGAGACCTGGAATACTAGGAATGATCCCTAAAAAATTTTAACATTTAAATAGAGCATGTGAGAGGTTTTCATAAAAAAAGTGGAATAACTCTTAAAAGGCTTCCCAACTCAGAAATACTAGGGTACCTTTGCATTCAGGATGACAGGTTTAACCTAGGCATGACTTAAGTTTAGTCGACGCAGGCCACCAGTAGGAAAACATGAAAATGGAATAATCATAAATAAAATAATTAAATAGAATTATTCTATTTTTTCCAAATGCTTACAACTCAAAAACAGTGACTCAGATTGAAAATCTGAGACAACCTTTGAGTTCACGAGGGTATGATATCCTTAGGGAAAGCCTAATGTTGGTCGGTGCGGGCTAATAATGGGAGTTAATTTTTGGCCGTAAATAAAACAATTAAGTAACAATTATTTTATTTTTAAATCCTTATAACTCTAAAAAGGTAACATGGACTGAAAAATCCGATACTATCATTGAGCTCGTTAGGTCTTGTTTCCCTTAGGAGGATCTCAACCTCGACCGGCACGGGTCGAGGGTGAGTGATAGTTTTTGGATATTTTATTAATCGAATTAAAATGGCACGCGTGCGTGGTTTTGGAAACATCTAAATGGGCGTGCATATTGAAAATACAAGGGAACTATTGCGTTTGGAATGTTGTCATTACCTAATAATGGACCTAACATTGACCGGAATAGGTCGAGGGAATATATTAAATTTTAGACCTTTTGGAAGAGAAATAAAATAAATTAAAAAAATATTTTTATTTTTTATTCCTCACCGTTGTGCAGTGGCATGTCATCACTATGGTATGCTGACAAGGTGATGATGTAACTCATTAAATTAACCCCATTAATGAGGATCTTAATTGAGCAGTGTAACAACTCATTAATCGAAGTGTAATAGATACATTGTTTTACTATTGAAACAAAATAATGATGCAATGACGCAACGTTACATAAACACTATGATGCATTTCTATTTTAATGAGATAACAGGTTGGAAAATAAAAGTTGGAATTTCATTAATGAAGGATTAAGTATTTTCTCTCCAATGAAGAACGTTGGTGGATTGGAATGCGATAGTGATTCCTTGGGGGAAGGATTCAAGATCAAAGATTAACGAACACCAATTTCTTTGAACGGATCGACATGAACGATGAATTATCTCGAGGTATGGGTTACTTTTCATTTTTTATTTCCCTGTTCTTCTTTCAAAAATAAATAACGTGGATCAATCCACGAACAGGTTGATCTGTGAGTCTCTTGTTCTTGTGGGAGGGTGATTTTCATTGGGGTTTTCCATTAGGATAGGACTTTGATAAAGCCTTAAATCTTCCCTATGTTTGTAAAACTCTAACACAGAGGGTGTTGGCTAACACAAATAAGGCCTGAGCCCCTATGCCTATGTGCATTCTTGCATGTTCTTTGTGGCCACAACTCCGAATTGACAGAAATCCAAAACGAAGATCGTAGTAGGGAAGGCGGTGACCTGAGAAGACCTCCTGCGCTAACGTTTCACGGAACGGACCACAGGATCGGACCCGGTGACCCGTAGCTGCAGCCACGGGTAGGTGGAAACATGCCATGCTAGTGCACAGAGGTAGCAGATGTGGTCAGCTCAGACCACAATGGATTAGAAGGAGACACCAGCACTCGGGCCATCAGTTGGAGGAGGCGGGATATGGTGCTCTAGTATGTAGTCTAGTGGGGACCACATATGGGAGGAAGGCCAGACGGCTCCTACCGGCCGCGTACAGCAAAACCAGATGCCCAATAGGAATCTCAGATAGAGGAAAACTGGCAAGCCAGTTTCAGGCTGAGCTATATTAAACTGGGTAACTGGGTGACCCGGCGGACTGGTCTCTTTATCAAATAGGGCCAGGTCCAGCAAGGCCCAATGGGCCTGGCTGACCAAGACCCAATCTGGTTGGGTCGGGTCGGCTGAACTGGGTTGAGTCTTGTGGGACCCTCGGGCTGTGTTATTCTAACTAGGTCGGACTAGGCCTAGACAAAACTGGCCTCTGTTTACTAATACGCCAATATCTTTCAGACCAGGAGTCTTATTGACAAATCATTGGTGGCATTGGAACCCTTGTGACTAGGAAGTTCATTTGGAATATTCTAAAGAGGTTTTCATGGGAATTTAAATGCTAATAATATCTTTAAAAGTGGTTTCTCCTTGAATCAAGTGCACTATGTGCATAAATCCTATGGCTGACTGAGACTCGAAGACTACTGACAAGAAACCCTATGTGGATAAGTTACAATGGCCTAGTGGGAAGCGGATCTGTGTGACCTGGTAGGCCCATGGTGGGGAGTAGCTCTCTGTGACCTTGAATACCCATGGCACTCATCAGGGATGAGTACCTCAGTATGATGGATAAGTTGGAAAGTAGATATGTGTGACTCGAAAGTACCATTATGGGGAGTGGCTCTGTGTGACCCAACATACCCATAGTACTCATCAGGGATGAGTGCCCCAACAGTCCAAGGTGTTCAGTGTTGCGACTGATGGTCTTTATTTATATACATTAGATTATACATCTACGAACTAATAATACCTTGTGTTTGCTTTCCTTTTCAATCTTTTCTTTGTGATTCGGGGTCCCTAATGAGTATTGTGTTACTCACCCCTACACGGGATTCACCCGCACATTTCTTGTCACATTCAGGTGATCGACGCTTCGATGAAGACCTTGCTGGTCCGAGACCAATTGGGGCTCAGTGAGGCGGGATGCATAGATTCTTCGATAGAGACCTTGGTTGTCTGATACTAGGTCGTTCTCAGTGAGAAAGGACAGACGTGCATACTTATATGTATAAAGGTATCTACCCTTCACCTACACTTCTTGTGGGGTCTTGAGTGGATGTATTGTGGTAGTTTAACATTCCTTTGTGGTTTTCATCTTGTATTCCGGCCCCTTTTTACTTTCAGTTTCAAATGTAATCACTGCATTTATCTCAGTGAAAGTTTTGGTTTTCTTTGTGTTTACAATCCATTGTTTGAGATATGTACATGTGTAAAGGTTTAAAAGAAAAATGGCTTCCCTTTTTTTGATATGCCTATTCAGTGCTAGTCACCATCCCCTGGCCTATAGAAGGTGGTCATGGGGTAGTCACGACATGACCCCTAGGGGGTGGGTCAGGACAAAGTGGTATCAAAGGTAGTCGATTCTACTAGAAGAACTAATATTATATAAATTTTTATGGGGAAGAAATGCTAAAAGTTTAGAGTTCGGAATTCAGGACAGGGAATCTTGTGTTGGTGTGGAGGCCAACGTATCCATACACTGGGGCCCAATATTCTTATTTCCAACTTTGTATATGAAAACACTAGTTGCATGTATATTCAAATGTTTTACCATGATATTTATGAGTCAGAGTCATCCCACCAGGTATATTCTATTAATCGTGATTCATCTTGATCTCCTTCCAAATGCCTCCATGTAGGCATCCACCCAGGATTCCAGTGGGTGACCATGAGGGTGGTCCACAAAGTGATGAGGCTTAGATATAGGAATTTTTACCTGAGATATCACCTTGAGGTGGTTTCCTAACTTTTCCACCACCTTTTGGTCAGCAGTTACTACCAGCAATTCTGGTAGAGGACACATATATGCTGAGTACCTTACACGGTTTTCAAAAAAAAATCCCCCTTAGGTTCCAAGGAAAGCCCGACTCACAGGCATATAAGAAATATCTTGAGGTGGTGACCGAGTTTTAAATCTATTCAGGTCACCCTTAGATCAGATGTTAGTCCTGGTAGTGATCCTTCTACGTGGCTCACTGGGGCAATGATGGGGTTTAGATTACCCGATCTTATGATGAGGTGACTTTTCTATGGATAGAGATTAAGAAATTCTCTCTGAGAAGGGGCTCTTACCATAAAATATAAGGGCTATTCATGACCAAGATCTTCTACATCTTCAGTGGGATGACATGTCGGTAGCTGAGTATTCATCGAGGCATACCGAACCTTCTAGGTACTCGATGAATACGATGCGAGCAGTGCTCAAGGCTCGGACATCTGAGAGAGATGTGTTTAGGGACATCCAAGATAGAATTATTCCTTTTTGCATTCTTAATTATTATAGGGTTCTAGAGAGTACCATTGTGGTTGAAAGAACTTTGGTTGAGCAGATATAGCCAGTGGATGTTAGCAGTGGGAAAGCAGGAAACTGACATCAGTCTTAGAGACTTGGACGAGAATGAGGACATCTTTCTAAAGGATTTTCCAAGGCTACATCCTCGTAGAGAGGTAGATTTATGCATGTATTTGTACCCTGAAATAAAACTGGTATCTACACATTCACACCAAATGGATTTCTCAACGCTCTAGGAGCTAAGGGTACAGTACAAAGACTTGTATATGGAGTGGTTCATAAGGCCCACCATTTCTCCATAAGGCATCCCCAATGTTGTTTTCCAAGAAAGAAAATGGAAGATTTAGGTTATGTGTGGACTATCGGGGCCTAAACTAGGTGACCATAAAGAACATGTATTCTCTACCAAGGATGGATGACCTCTTGAATCAGCTGAATGGTGCAAGATGGTTCTTGAAGATAGACCTCAGATCAGGCTATCACAAGCTTCGAGTATGAAATGAGTACATCTCATAGATGTATTTCATATATCACTATGACCACTAAATGTACTTAGTGAGGTCGTTTTTCATGAGTAATTCTCTATTAATGTTCTTTGGACTCATGAACAGGATATTCTAGCCATACTTATGCAATTTTGTAGTGGTATTCATTGAGGACATCATAGTGTATTTAGTGTCTGAGGAGGAGCATGTGATACACTTTAGGATGGTTCTGGACACACTCCAAGAGCACCAACATTATGGAAGGCTCTCAAATTGTGAGTTCTAGATACAAAAGGTCCACTTTCTGGAACATGTCATCATAGAGGCTCGAGTTGTGGTGGATCTATTAAAGTTCAAGGCAACAGTTGCTTGGGAGCCACCCAATAGAATTACCAAGGTGTTGAGTTTTCTTGGGTTATATGGGTGCTATTAGAGGTTTTTACCCAACTTCTCAATAGGTGTATCACCCAATACATCATTGAAAAAAGAAGGGAAAACCCTTCATGTTGACAGAAGGATTCCATTAGAGCTTTCACCAACTGAGGAAGGGCTTGACGAGTGCTCCTATCTTGAGGTTTCCAGAGGAGGTCATTGACCACTAGTGTACTATGAAACATAATAAATTGGGCTTGGTTGTGTCCTAATGTGGGGGAAAGAATTTATTTCTTATGGATCACGATAGTTGAGACTGCATGAGGAGAACAATACAACTCACGACCTTGATACAGCAGCCATAGTCTTTTCACTTAAGATGTGGGGACACTACCTTTTGAGGGAACGATTCATTATCTACTCTGAACACAAGAGTCTCGAGTATAACTTTTCTCAGAGTGATCTAAATCTAATACTGAGACGTTGGCTAGAGATCCTCTAGGAGTATGACTTCTATAGAATCTATACTTCTGGGAAGTTTAATGTGGTGTTCGATGCTCCCAGTAGGATATCGAGTTCATAGCTACTAAATGTGGCCTCAGAATAGTTGGTCTAACTTCAGATATACCTTGTGGATAGAGATGAGGTAGCATATCTTTAGTTGATGGTATTTTTCCCTCCACTATTATAATGAGTTAGGGAGGAATGACTCGAAGATTCCAGTTGTAAGGCTATACGTGTCCAGATTTCCATAGGACATTTCCCTGTTGGATATTCGAAAGTTGGGGATCATTTCATCCTTTTTAGATGACGCACAGTACTACCAGTGGCATTTTAGGAGGATTTATTGAGATATTTCCATACATACCCTTTGGCGGTACATCTAGGTGTGGTGAAGATATACCAGGACCTCCACTGTCAGTACTAGTGGTCGGGGATGAAGAAGGAAGTGGTAGAGTTTGTATCGAGATGCCTCAGTTTTCTGCAAGTGAAGGATGAGCACCAAGTTCTAGTTGGTTTTACACAACCCTCGAGGTATCGGAGTGGAGGTGGCATAGAATATCGATAGACTTCATGATGGGATTACCATGTACATATAGGGGGCACGATACCATCTGGACAATCATAGACTGACCCACCAAGTCATCTCACTTCCTACCGATTCAAGAGTAGGGATCAGTAGAGAGCTTGGGAAGCCTATACATGCAAGAGATGGTTCGACTCCATACAGGGCCATCTATGATAGTCCCAGATATTGATGCACACTTTACATCCCAGTTGTGGAAGGGAATACAAGTGGCTTTTGGAACTCATATACACTTGAGTACAACCTTTCATCCACGAACGGATGGCCAGACAGAGTTGACTATACAGACCTTGGAGGATATTATTCATGCTTGTGTCACTGATTTTGGTCCCAGTTGGGAGGACCACCGACCAATGGCATATTTTTCAAACAATAATAGCTACCACTCCACCATCGGTATGGTACCATTCGAGGTGTTGTACGGACGACCATGCAAGTCATTGTTATGTTGGATGGACCTTGGGGAGTTAGTACTCATGGGTTCAGAGATGGTAGATGCTACCACTAAGAAGGTGCATGTCATCCAATAGCATATCAAGACTACACTGATCCAACATAAGTCCTATACTAATAGGCGACGGAGACCCTTGGAGTTCTTAGAGGGGGACCACGTATTCTTATGAGTCTCTCCTTGATGAGGGATACTGAAATTTGGACAGGGAGACAAGTTATCTATAAGGTTCATCAGACCATTCTGGATACTGCATAGACTGGGTGAGGTAGCATACCACTTGGCTCTACCACCACAGTTAGAGAGGGTGTGTGACGTATTCCACATATCCTAGCTGAGAAGATACATGCATGACGCTTCTCACTGCATCAACCATGGAGAGTTGGAGATTGATGATGGGGTGACATTCATGGATTACCTGGTGGAGAAGCGGATCGACAGGAGCAGGTCCTTCATGGATGTTCGATTCCTATGGTGTGTGTTTGGTGGAATAATGAGAATCTCTTGGAGAGCACATGGGAGTGGGGGATCATATTCATGCTCAGTACTCCCATTTGTTTGTTTAACCTTGTTTTGTCTTACAAGGACGTGAATCCCTAAAATTTTATGTAATGTAATGTACTATAAATTCCATGTATTTTTTTATTTATATGGAATTATTTTGAGACCATGCACTGAGACAGTGTGCAATTCTGATTCCCAGAGTGCTGATAATGATCCATCAAGAAATGTTATGTTTTAAATAGACCATGTGAGCAGTTTTCCAGAAAAGGTGGAATAAATATTAAATGGGTGACTGGATTAGAAATCTGAGGGCACCATTGTGTTCAGGATGACGGATTTACCCGATGCGTGACTTAAGTTTAGTTAGCACAAACCTCCGATCAGAAAACAAGAAAATGTCATAACCATAAATAAAATTATTATATAAAGTTATTATATTTTTTTTAAATTCTTATAACTCATGAATGGTGAGTCAGATTCAAAATACGAGACCACCATTGATCTCATTAAGGGATGCTTTCCTTAAGCAGTGCCAAACATTGGTCGGCACAGGCCAACAGTGGATGTTAATTTTCAACTGTAAATAAAATAATTATGTAACAATTATTTCATTGTCAAGTACTTATAACTCCTAAAAGGTAAGATGGACTGAAAATCTGAGAGTATTGTTGATCTCATGAGGGTGTGTTTCTCTTAGACGGATCTTAATCTCAACTTGTGTGGGTCAAGGGTGAAATATAGTTTTGGAACATTTTTTAAGCGAATTAAAATGGTGTGCATGTGCGGTTTTGGAAACTTCTAAACATGTGAAAAGATTGAAAATATGAGGGAACCCTTGCATTCGGAACGACAAAATTACCTAAGAATGGACCTAACCTCAACCATTGCGGGTCAAGGGAATTTTTTTAATTTTCATAACTTTCTGAATAGAAATAAAATAAATTAAGATGTCAATTTATTTGTTTTTCCTCGCCGTTGAGAGATGACACATCGGCACTGTGGTGTGGCGACGAGGCAATGATGAATCTTATTAAATGAACCCCATTAATGAGGATCTTAAATGAGAAGTGTAATGACTCATTAATAAAATCATAATAGATATGATTTTTCCCTAAGGAAATAGCATAACGAAGTGACGAAACAAAATAACAGAAACGCTACGATGCATTTCTATTTTAATGATATAATGGGTCGAAGAATCAATGTTGGTATTTCTATGAATAATGATGAAGGATTTTCTCTCCAAAGAAGAACAATGGCAGATCAGAATGAAAAAAATGACACCTTTGAGGAAGGATCTCGGATTGGAGATTGATTAATGCCAATGGCTTCAAACGGATTGACACCAATGACAAACCTTTTCCAGGTAGGGGTTACATTATATTTTTGATTTCTCCATTCTTATTTCTAAAACAAAGAACGCGGATCAACCCATTAATGGGTTGATCCGTGGGTCGCATGTTCTGGCGGGAGGTTGATTTTCATCGGGATAGTACTTTGATAAGGCCTTAAATATTCTCTATGTTTCAAAACCTCTAATTCAGAGGGTGTGGGATGACACGAACAAGGCTCAAGCCCCTCCACCTTTTTTAGTTCATTCTTTTTCATTGTTTCCGCAACTTCTAACTAACGAAAACCCAGTCCCAAGACCATAGTAGGGAATTCAGGGACCCAAGAAGACCACCATAGCAGACCGTTCACGGAATAGACCATTGGAGCGGATTCGGTGGCCCACATAAGAGTGTCGAGGTGGCAACCACGGCCAGCTCGGACCACAATGGAGGAGCAGGAGCCACCGTCGCTCGAGTCGGTGGCTGTAAAAGGTAGGATGTGCCCATTTGGCCATGTCGAAAGGGTGGTCGGCTCTTGCCATCCACGTTCAGTCATACCGAACTCCCAGCGAGCATCCGGACTATAGACGAACCAGCCCTCCGGTTGCGGGCTGACCCGAATGGAAATAGGTCGCTGGGCAACCCGACGGACTAGACCCCCAGCCAAACCGGGCCATGTCCAGCAAGGCCCAATGGGATTGGGCTAGTAGCAAGGCTGGACTGGGGTGACCTAGACACAATTGGGTCGGGTTGGATCCACCGAACCTAGTCGAGTCATGCGGGATATTTTGGCCAGGTTGGTTTGTTTGGTTCGACTGGGTCAGACTAGGACCAGACATAACTAGTCAATGTTTACAAAAACGCTAATATCTTTCAAACTAGGAGTCCAATTAATGATCCGTTTTCAGATTTAGAACCCTTATGATGAGGAAGTTATTTTAGAATACTCTAAGATGGTTTTCATGGGAGTTGAAATGCGTCGAATGGATAGAGGATCGGTTTCTCCCAGAATCAAGCGTATGATGTGAGGGAATCCTATGGCTGACTGTGACCTAAAGTCTACTGATAGGAAACCTTATGTGAATTAGATAAAAGATAACCTATGTGTATCAGCTATGATGGACTAGTAGGAATCAACTCTATGTGTCCCGGCAGGCCCATAGTGGGAAGCGACTCTGTGTGACCCAGCATACCCACAGTACTCATCAGGGATGAGTACCTCAGTACGATGGCCAAGGTGTGAAGCGACTCTGTGTGACTCGATAGGCCCACATGGGGGAGAATCTCTGTGTGACCCACCATACCCATGCTACTCATCAGGGATGAGTACCCCAATAGTCTAAGGTGTATAGTGTTGCTATTGATGGTATTGTTTTTTATACTTTAGATTATATCTGTGTGAGATGATAGTAACATGTGTATACAGAGACCTTGGTAGTCCAGGACCAGGTGGTGCTCAGTGATATGGGACGGACAGACGCTTCAACAGATACCTTGGTGTTCTGGGAAGAGGTCATTCTCAATGATACAGGATGGACAGGCGTACTTCTATGGCTACAAGTAGCTACCCTTCACCTACCATTTAGGTGGGGTCTCGTGCAGATGGATCATGGTAGTTGAACTTTCTTTTATGGTTTTGGTCTTGTATTCGATCCCATTTTTACATTCACTTTTTATTGTACTCACTATAGTTGTCACAGTGAAAGTTGAGGTTTTCTTCGTGTTTACTTTTCTCAATTTGTGATATGTGGGTGTTTGTGTACATGTTTAAAGGAAAATACCTTCCCTTTTTGTTATATTACTATTTTTTTCTAGTCACCTACCCTTTTCCTATGTAAGATGGGCTTGGGGTAGTCACAACACGGGCCCTAGGGGGTGGTTCGTGACACTATGCATGAGGGATACCTTTGTGAGTTTCATAACTCACCATTGGTGGTACACTTGGGAATTTTCAAGATGTACCATGTATTGAAGATGTTTTTTGATGGCCTAGTATGAAATGGACTGTGGAAGAGTTTGTAGTGATGTTCTTAGTTTTCCGATAGATAACGGTCGAGCATCATGTTCCTGGTAGTTTTTTGTATACCTTAGATGTTCTCGAGTGGAAAGGGGATGATATATTGGTGGATTTCACCATAGGATGACCCAAAGCTCAGGGAGGTTGTGATGTTATATGGGTGATAGTGTATTGGTTGACTAAATCATCCTACTTATTCATGATCAAGGAGTCAGGTGAAATGGATGCTTTGGATTAGAGGTATATGGATTATGTGGTGAGGTTGTATAGAGTTATGCGGTACAATTTCCAGGATCAGGGAACACATTTAACCTCATGAGTCTATAGGGAATTACAGCATACTTTTAGAACCTAGTAATGCCTCAAAATTTCTTTCCACCCACAGAAAGATGGGTAGATGTAATAGACAATCAAGATGTTGCTGGATATATTTTGGGTGTTCATCCTAGACTTTGGTGGATCTTGGGTATGACACATGAATTTGGTAGAGTTTTCTTATAATAATATTTATCACACCTCCATTGGAATTACCCTTTTCAGGTTTTGTATGGAATACCATTTTGTTCACCATTCTGTTAGAAAATGGTTTTGGAAATAGCTATTCTTGGTCCCAATTCGATGTAGAGCACAATAGGGAAATTTTGGCTCACTTGTGAGAGGATGAATGTAGTGCATGAGCTATAGAAGACATATTCCAATATCAGAAAGAGGACCTTGGAGTTTGATACTGGGGATCATGTCTTATTGAATGTTTCTTCTCGATGTGGGGAGCTGAGGTTTGGCAGGGGGTACGCTTTCTCCCAAGTCTGTTGGACCCTTTGAGGTGTTAGGGAGAGTTGCTTAAGTGGCATATCTGTTGGCATTTCCACCATGGTTAGAGAGGATCCACAATGACTTCCAAGTCTCTCAGCTTCATTAGAATCTTCACTATGACACCCAAGTCATTGAACATGGAAAGTTGAATATCGAGGATGAAGCGATGTTCATGGAACGACTAATAGAAATAATGGATCGTTGGGAGCAGGTGTTGTGTGGATTGACATTCCTTTGGTTCATGTTTTGTGGAGGCATGATTTCCAGGAGAAGAGTACTTAGGAGTAATAAATAGAGATATTTTCCATGTACTGGGTATTTTTTGAATTTTTATTTGCTTTGTTTTACTTTTTAATTCGATGTTTGAACCTTGTTTTATAAGATGAGTTGTTTTGGTGTGTGGTGCAATGTGTGATAAATTCCAATCCTATAAAAATGGGAAGACCATATCCCTAATTGAGATTCATTAACTATGATTCAATTAAACCCATGTGGGAAAGTCATTTCCACATAGATAGGATATTATCTTGACATGGAAGACAAAATTCTATAATTTAGGTGTTCAGGATGGTGCGGTTTGTTGGTTTTAGTGGTTGTTGTTGTGGGTTGTGTGGAGGTTGAGATGGTTGTGTGGTGGTTGTGTGGAAGTGTGTTTGTGTGAGAGGAAGTATTTTTTAGTTGTGTTTTTTTCTTGATGAGTTTGAGAGATATTTTTGTGGTCATTTGTTTTTTAATGTTTTTTTGGTGGTATCATTTGAGGTATGGTGATATTCTTGAGAGGTATCTCATGTGGTCGTTGTTTGGACACCTTTCCTTATGAATTTGTTTTTGGATTATCGGGGGTAAGAATCATTTGACAGTTATATAATGTAATGGTCCATGACTTCGTAGTCCATTCCTTTTCTAGTTTTCATTGTTTCAGGTGTTCTAAGGAGTCTTTGAGGGAGTCTAGAGAATTTTGGTTGCTAAAAGATGGAAGAATGGAAATTAAACATCGTGAAACTAGATTACATGAAGGGAAATTATGTTTCAAGACTTTTCACGGAACTTTCAAGGTGTGTAAATATTTTATACAACATGAAGAAGACTTTCACATTGTGTATTATTTTGGGGTTAAAAAAGTAAAATATAATGAAGAGGGAACACATTATTCAGTGGAAATTGAACCCTGAGTATTACACAACGTCAAATGGGACTGCACATCGTGTAATACCCCGATCATGTGAAGTTTTAAAAATTGTTTTTGGATTAAATTTTATTTCATAGACCATGTTCTCTTCTTCCTATAATTTTGGAAAAAACCTACATTCCCAAAGTTGTTCTTAGAGCCCTTCTTTATCCCTCTTCGATCTGTTGATACAAGTGGGTGTTCATTGCAAATTCTTGGTTGATCTATGGTGAGTTCTCTTCCTATTCTCACCCATTTCTTCCATTATTATCACATATATCCTCTATTTTATAGTTTATTTGGTTTAGGGTATGCTTTGGTTTTCATTTTGATGGATCATTGTTTCCATATAGGTTGACTCTTAGTTTTCATGGTGCGGTTGTAGTTCAAGAGCGTTCTTCTTCACCCAGCAGTGCACAGTAATTGGAAAGCCTCCTTGAGGTAGGATTTTCCCTTGTTTCTCCTTTTTATGAATTATGCGGGAGGGGTTTTCGTTTTTTATCTATGGGTTATGGGTTTTTTTTCAATTATATTATAAAGAAATTGGATAATTGAAATTCAAGGGAAGATGGGTGTGTTTTTCTTGTTTTTGCAACCTTGATATGATTGTAAAATTGTGAATTATATGGGATTGATTCCCCATTGAAAATTGTGGATGTTGGTGGTTTTGATTGTCATATTTGAAATGAGCTATCAAGTTTTTATTTGTTGATATGGTTTTTATTGTTGCACTATTTCCTTAAATAGAAATTGGTTAATTACTTATACTTGGATAATGAAACGGTTTTCCCATGATGTTGGTTGTGTGACAACACCCCTAAAAAAGTGTAATTTGATAAAAGACTTTTTGGTAAATCTATGAAAATGATCTTGATATGTTGTGATTTTTGACCATACTTGTGGGACGATGATGGGTGATTGCAATGGGGTATGGGTAGATACATGATTATTTATGGGTCGTGCTTTTGGGGTGGGGAGGTGATAGTTTGTGGTACGTTATTTTGAGGTGGATAGATGATAGTTTGTGTCCTGTAAATTTATGGAGGTGAGGTGATAGTATGTTAAGATATTTGTGGTATGTGGTAGCATTATGCTAGATGACCGAGTACACTAGTACAAAAATTATTTACCACATCGTAATTTTTAATGTCAATTATAAATATCTTATTTGTATAGCCAAAAACATTGATTTATCAGGTCGGTTATATTATAACTGACAAAAAAATGAATTAGATTGATTTATCACATCAGTTATTTTATAACCGACATGATAAATAAAGTATCTAGCTTTATCACATCAGTTATAAAAAAATCTACATGATAAAGCCAATTTATTTTGTTGGTTCTAACATAACTGACGTGATAAAGAAAGGGTCATTGCATTATCACATCAGTTATTATATAACTGATGTTATGAATCATTTTATCGCATTGGTTATAAAATAACTGATGTGATAAATGTAATTAAAACTATTTATCACATCAGTTATTAAATAACTGATGTGATAAATATTTTATAATTTTTATAAAGTCCCATTTCATGTTATTCCATTGTTTTTCTTTCAGGTGAAAGTCACTTGGTCTCTCTTGCACAAAAACCCTGCAATTGATTCTTTGATCCCATAGCCTCCAAACATTTTTTAAAATATTCTTTCATCATGTTTTTCATCATCGCATCTATCTTATGGACTTGAAAATCTAAATTAAGCTTCACATGCTTTGATTTTATCCATTTAACGATTCCCTAAATCTCATTTTCCGATTCCATCATGTATTTAACTATTTCATTTTGAAAGTGGTTTTTTATCCTGGTATTGTTTTATCATTAGACATTCAAAGATTCCCTAAATATAGGGATACCTTAAACCTCATTTTACAATTTCATTTCCACTATTTTTTACTGATTAGATTAACATATATATAGAAATGATTTTTTTCTTTATTAATTTTTTCGTGTTGTAATCCACTAAATAATATATCATGTATTTACACTATTCCCGGTCATTAGGGTGGTGTATCTTTTTTGGGTGGATATGGAGATGTTTGAGGTGAATGTAGGGGTTAATGCTGACTCATTTGGGGGAAAATAGTGAATTTTATTTTATTTAATAATAAATTTTATTAGGGTTTTTATAAGATTTACAAGTATGTATTAATGGTGATATTCAGTATAGTTTATATCTAGATCTAATAGGTTTCTTTAGTTAAGAATACTTTACTATTTAAACATATTAAGGTAATTCATATATTACCCCCAACCCAGTGCTCCATAATGTGACCAAGTTGGTTGACTATGTGACCTCAGGTATGCCTATAAATATGAAAAAGGTTTTTGAATAATATTTAGGGTTCAATGAATATAGTGTAGAGGAAATAAAGTATTGTAAAGTGTTGCAATGAGAGAGAAAATATAATAAAATATCTTAGTGAATGATAAAAATAATATGAATAATTTAATAATAATCCAATGATGAGATAGGAAAAAGGAAACAAATACAAATAAAAATCATATAATGGTATGAAAATATGAATGTAACTAAATGACGTACTGAAATTAATATTGGTAAAAGGAAATTAGACTCAAATAAAGATTCCAAAGACCATATTTTTAACCCCATGTTGGTTCCATGTCCAAGATCCAACCTATCCATCAAGTTATAAATCATTAGTTGTTCTCGGATTCCCTAAATATATGTTTTGTGATTTCATTCATCGTGCATTTCAATATTAATTGTTGAAGGTGGTTTAGTATCCTAATATTGTTTTATCATTGGTATCCTAGAATTTTTATCCAATGATGTTTTACCTTTAGTTACTTACCCTACTTCTAATGAGTTTTTTTAAGCTAATATTAAATATTGATTTTCACTTAGATATGCATACCATGTCACCTAATATACTTTTTTGATATATCCTGATGTGTTATAAATGGATGAGCTGATCACTGGGATACAAAATAACACTTGTACATATTGATAATGAAATAATTAGTACTTTTTATGCTTAAGGGATATTTTCACCACCTTGCCAATATTATCTAGGTTCTTTTCATGGTCTGCACACAAGACCTTTTTCCACAATACCATTTTCCACAAAAAATTAAATAAGAATGTTAAAACCCATAAATGTGGCCATATAAATTGTAACACCCCGAGATTTTATGAAAAATATTCTTTTTAATTTCATTAATGTCTTGTGTTGTATGTTACACCAAAAGAATCTTGCAGAACACGCATCATTGACTTGCCTTACATTACACGCAATCGTGACCTTCCTCGATAGCATGTGTAGTACGCAATATCGAGTTTCACTAAACAACGATATGCTATTAAAATATTATTAAAACTAGCTGTTATGAATAGTAATAACCACTTTTTGAAATTTTGTAAATTTTATTTTCAAAATGGACTTCATTTTTGGATTCAGAATATCGAAATTATCTTAGTGTGAAATTTTGGTACTTTTTGGATAACTTTCATTTTCTGATGAATAGTGAAAATTACTAAATTTTAATTAAAAACAACCTTTTTAATAGAAATAATTAATAGTGATAAATTATTAATTTTAGTGGTTTTAAAGTATATTTAGAATATATTTTTACAATTTAATACAATGTTGGTTATTGGATGTAATTTCACATTTAGACCAGACATAAACAACTGTGAATCTTTTGATAGTTATTATCTCTTAAGAACACGCTATTTGTTTTGACGATGGGAATTAATTTTTAAATTAATTAATTCAATTGATAAGTTTTGAATTTGGTAAAATAGACATCATTTTTCAATTCATAATATCAAATATAGCTTAGGCCTAATTTTTGGTATTTTTTTGGAAACTTTCATTTTTTGATGAATAGTGAAACCACCAAGTGGTAGTTAAAAAATGAATTTTTCATAAAACTTAATTTTACCACTTCTGTGAGTGGAATATCAAAAATCCGAGAGACAAGTTTGATGTCAGTAAGTAAAATTTGGTTCAATGAGATGAAAATATTTTTTGGTGAATAGTAACTTTTTTGTTTTTTTTTACCACGGTTAAAAGTAAATAGGGTAATTAAGGGTAAAAATGATATTATTTTTACCCTAACACATGTTCTAATTCTATTGGATAAGTTTAATTCGACCAAAAACAACCTTATGAATAAAATATGACCATTTAGGCCCACTTGGATTAGATTAGGACATTTATTATTAATTTATTTAAAGAAGGGTTAAAATAGTTAAAATCAAAGTTTAATAAGAAAATAATTTTTAATATAGGGTTATACATAAGATAAATTCGACTATGAATATTCATTAGAAAGATACAAATATTTCCTACATAATGGTATTTTATTTGTAATTTTTAGACATTAAATAATGTAATTTATTTATGACACAAAGATGATGCAGTAATTATCTTATTAATGAAATATTGACATAATTGATGTTATAAATACCCAACTAAATGTAATTTGAGACTTTTTATGAATTCCACTAATTTTAGAGGTTAATATGAAATGGGAATATTGATTTAATTAACTTTTTTAGAACTAATCATTCTGTTATGATTTTTACAAAAAAATCAATTACTAAATAGTGTCAAAATTGACATAAAATAGTTTTTTAAAAAAATATTATATTATTAATTGTTGTTTTATTTATAAAAATCTAAGGTTCGGCCAAATTACTTAGATAAGGTTTTATATATTAATAATAAACAACTTGAGGTTCTTTTGGCTTGTTATAGTAGGTTTATTAACCTTATAGTGTAAGAACACAAAAAGACACGGTAAAAGTAAAATTATCTAACTTAAAGTTAAATATAAATGATAAGGTTAAAATATGAACCTAAACTTGTATAAATTCTATTGGATGAGATTATTTCGACCCCTCCCCACCTTTTCTTCAAAATAAATCAAATTGGAGCTATTTAAAACCGAATTTGGCTTTATAATAAAATAATATTTTTAGTTATTCCAAAGGTGCCCCTCTCCTCCCTTATAAAAGGGCACATCCTCCCTCTCTTCCTCACACCACTTTGAGACTTCATGCCCGGACAACCCCTGAAAAATTCTCTTCTCCACTTCCCTAGAAACATCCTAGAGGTTCTGGTCTTCCTCAAAGACCAATTTTAGTGCCCTAAAAGGAGATCTCAAAGAGGTGCTTCAAAGAAGAGGTAATGTCCGTTACCGATTCTTTCAACTTTATTTCTTCTTCCACTTCTTCTTATTAGGTTGTTTCATTATTAAGTAATAACATAAGTATCACTCATATACTGATATGTTATTATAAGTATGAAACAACCCTATTTAACCATCTATCCATCCTACGGAAAATGAAATCACCGCGCATGCGTACGTACGGAATATCGTCTCCACGCCGTGGTGTAAACTATTTTCCACCACCACCTTACTTGGATGGGTATAATGGTGTACATAATAACTATGTATGATTATTTTAAAGTGATATTGATTCTGAAAGAGTATACATACACTCAAATACAATTCCACGATCTTGAGAACGATATCATCGCTCGTGCGTACGTCCGGACTACCGTCTCCATGACGCGATGAGATTCATTCTCCACGTTAACCATTAATGAATGATTATAAAGTATATATAATAAGTAATAATGAAATATATGACATAATAATGATACTAGATTTATGTGTATATATATGTATGTCATCTACTTAATTCCATTCAACTCAATAAGGAAACGAAAACAGCGTTCATGTGTACGTACGACCTACCGTCTCTATGAACGGTGTATTTCTTTCCATTTACTGATCTATTATATATATGTATATTCTAAATATATATTATATATAAATCATATTTTATATTCTATAATTAAGTAATCATGATCTAAGTAATCATATGAATAATTACAAGTCAAAACACGAACGACAAATGAAAAGATTTTACCCAAAACGCTCTTTAACATGGAATTTACAAAAGAACGGTTAAAATAAAGTCATAAGTGAACCATATATGATATAATAACAATGAGTATGATTCTGGAATAAGTCAATGAAATTATTTAAATCATTATACAGGAGTTCCGGACACTTACGAAGCAAATCGGACCTAAGGTAAGGGAAAATATCACAATCTCATTTTTATCCGAGATTGTTTATACTTTGGTATTTACTGGGGTGTATTTTATCATCCACATTCATGTTTCCTCAATATGTAATATTATTTGCATCCAAATACAATTTTTTAAATCCAATTTTACCCTTCGGTTAGTTTTTAGTAAAAAATATGAAAGGAAACTTTTGTCATTTTTCGTACGAGGTAATTTTTGACTTTTCCAACAAAAGTATGAGAAGAATATTTTTTTAACTTATACGGCATGAATGGATTTAAAAAAAATTATTTCCAAGAATCTTCCTTTACAAGTTTTCAAGTTTATTTTTAATCAACTTCTTCTAGTTTTAAATTGTATGACATGATAATAAAGGAAAAATGTTTTTCAAGTAGAAAGGATATTTTCCTCAAGAATGAAGTTCAAGTGTTTTATCAAAATTATTTTCCATCTAAGATAATAAAGGGTTCTTTTTTTATCCCTATTATTACATTGATTTTATTATGTTGTGATGGAATTATTTTTATGAATTCCTTTGTCTTATATGAATTGTTTTATGATGTCACTATGTTTAAGAATCCCATTTTTATTACATAGGTTATGCTATGATGTATGGTTTATGATTTTGTGGCACACATAAGAATGGTATCATTATCAGATGGGTGGGACCTATATATCCCTCCAATGCATTAGGTAAAGATTTTATATCTCATGAGATAGACATGGCTAGAACGGCAGGTTAAACCGGTTCAGTGAAACAGGACTGAAACGAGGAGTGAACTCGGTTCAGAAATGGACTTTGTCCACTAAGATTGTCTTGGCAATGAGTCTTGACTAATAAGAAATGATTCTCTATGATTATGTGTGTATTCCAAACAGTTTTATGTTTTATTTTATGATTATTGGGATTACATTTCACTACTATGATTTATCCCATGTTATGAAATTATGATTTCTTTTACAGGTTAAGATTTACAAAATTTATGTTCTTATGTATATGATGTGATTGATATTTCTTTTGTTTACCCTTACTGAGAATTTGAGCTCACCCTTTTATGTTTTCTTTTCTCTAGGATATAAAGAAAGGTTTTAGGTAAATACAAGGAAGATCTTTATGGGAGATGTTGAAGATCTTTCACCACGATTAGAAGATTATATTCCGAGTTTCCAAAGACACTAAACTATTACGGTCCTTGTGTGTGTGTGTTTTTGTTATGTAATAAGTATTCCACAAAAGTAATGTAATGTCCATGTACGTTAAGCTTAGGGTCTCTACATAAATTACATGAAAAAAATAAAATATTCCAATTTAATAATATCTTAATACCTGTTAGGTTAATATTTTTGGTAATTAGGATAAAAAATTAAGTAAAAAACTCATGATTTGAAAGGTTAATAATACTTCACAATAGTGGATGGTGTTTTTATTGATTTAGTTGTTTCTATCTTATTTCTCAAAAATATATAACTATAATTTTTAAATAATAATATATCTAGTTTATATTTCAAAATTGTGTTACTTTAAAATTATAGAATATTTCATATATATATAAAACTGGTTTATCTAACTATATTTTATTTTTAAAATTATTTCGATGCATATATTTTTTTATTTATCATTTATATTAAACTTATCTTACATTATTGTGTAGAATTTTTAATTATATCTTTCAAATATGTATATATATTTTTTATTTCAAAAGTGTGTTACTTTCAAATTATGACATATTTCATAGAAATATAAAATTGGATTATCTTAACAAGTTGTATAATTTTGAAATTTTTGGTAGGTAATAATGAGTAGATGTTGGATTATATCACATCTAATGAATGATGAATGTGAGGAAGGTGTTGATGATTTTTTGGAATTTTCTAAATGAAATTTTCCAAACAATGACATGTTTTTTGTCCATGACTGAAATGTTTGAATATGAATAATTTGAAAATTATAGTGATCAAATATCATTTAATTTTTCATATTTTTAATCCAAGTTAGAACCCTTGTATTTAACATGGTGAAACTGCGTATAATTTCAAATCTATTGATGATGATTATTTACAAGATGGAAACTCTAATGAAAATGAAGAAATGATTTATGATATTTAAGTAGAAAAAATTGATAAATAATCAATAATTGAGCATCTGTATGGTGATTCTAAAAAACCATTGAATCTTGCTTGTATAGATTTTATAGATTTATCATCTTTGTTTACATTGATTAACCTAAAGGCGAAGCATGAATGGACTGGCAAGATTTTTATAAAGCTGCTACAATTATTGAAAGAAAATATTCCTAAAGACAATGATCTTCCAAATTCCCATTATAAGTACAAGAAAATATTATGACTGGTGGGATTGGGATACAATAAAAGGCATCATGTTCGAATGACTATGTAATATTTAGGAAGAAATATGATTTTTTTTCAAAGTTTCCTAAATGTGGGAAATCTCGGTATAAGTTGAAAGAAAAACCACAAGCTAATATAGAGAATACAGATATCCATACCATGGTATTTTGGTATCTTACTATAACTCCTCATTTGAAAAATTTATTTTCTAATTCACATGGTGAAAAAAGGTTAATATGTCATGATGATGAGCTGATATGTGGTGAAAAAATACATCATCCATCAAATTGTATGCAGTGTAAGAAAATTGATGAGTAGTATCCTACATTCAGAAATGAAGTTAGAAATCTCATACTAGGGTTGTGTACATATGGAATGAATCCATATCAAAGCCTCAGTATCACACATAGTTCATTTCCTGTTTTATCAAAAATTTAAAACCTATATCCTGAATTTTTTATGAAGTGTAAATATTCCATGTGGAATATAATGATCTCTGGACCAAAGAAAACCAAAAACAATATTGATTTTTCTTGTCACCAGTAATCGATGATTTGAAGCTCTTATGGGAGGATGGTGTTAGGGTGTATGGTTCTTATAAAATGGAATATTTTCAAATACATGCAGTGATTATATTTACTATAAATGACTTCCAAGCATATGGAAATTTGTTTGGGTATAGAGTTAAGGGGTATAATGCGTGTCCAATTTGAAAAAAAACAAGCTTCATATTTTCAATTTCATCCTGGGAGAAAAATAGTATACATGGGTAATCTAAAGGTTTTTTCCTATGGATTACTCTTATATAAGATTAAAAGGGGCATTAAATGGATCAAAATAATTTTATATTGCTCCAAAAAACACTATCCCTTGATGAGTATTTTGGGAAGGTACAAAACATTGATGTGACATTGGGAGAGGCACATAAATCTGGTAGTGATGGACATATTTGGAAGAAATATTCAATATCTTTTGATCTACCATATTGGAGATATCATAAAGTGAAACATAAAATTGATGTAATGCATGTAGAGGATAATATATGTGATAGTTTGATAGGAACATTGTTATATATTAAATGAAATACTAAAGATGGGTTGAATTCAATATTAGACTTACTATCAATGGGAATATGATTCGAGTTAGCTCTCACTCCTGGTGGAAGACAAACAATTCTTCCCCGTATTGTCATATATTATCTAAGAGGGAGAAAATTATCTTTTGTTAGTGTCTTCATGATATCAAAGTACCACATGGTTATTCTTCAAATGTAAATTTCTTTGTCTCTTTGAAATATTTCAATTTGATAGCTATGAAATACTGTGATTGTCACATCATGATGCAACAAATTCTACCAGTTTCACTTTTTGGAATATTATGTTAGAAATACTATCATAAAGGTGTCTTATTTTTTCAATTCAATCTATCATAAGGTGATTGATCTAGATGCTTTGAACATTTTGTAAAATGAAGTAATTTATATACATTTTCAATTGTAAATTTATTTTCTTATATCCTTTTATGATATGATGGTACATTTAATGGTTTATCTGGTTTGTTAAATAATGCTTTGTGGACTTTTATATTAATGTTGGATGTATCCTTTTGAAAGGTATATGCACATATTGAATTGGTTTGTTAAGAATCCATTTCGACTTAAATTTTCCATTTTTGAAAAGTATATTTCTGAGGAGGTTGTAGATTTTTGTATGAGATACTTGTCTGTAGCAGAGCACATTTGTTTTCCTTCAACTCACCATGAACAAGTTAATAATGAGGGAAAGGGTATTCTTGGTTTGAAAGTAAAATAATTATCATGTGAACAGATGAATAAGATACATTTATACATATTAAATAACATGGTTGATGCTCAACCATCTATAACATTGAATATAAACGAGTCGAACTAATTTCATCCAAAGAATAATGGAATGTGGATTTGTAATGAACATAAAAAAACTTTTTTTCATGTTTTCAAAATACCATTCTTGGTAGATCAAATGAATCAGAGACATTAAGATGGTTAGTGGGTGGTCCAATTTTAAATGTGATAACATGGTTCAGGCAAGACATTATGTTCTATATATTTCATACAAAATCTCATGATAAAATAAGTATAGTTTAGAATAGCGGTGTATTGGTGTTGGTAGAAGAAATTCATTTTTTGAGTTTTAAATACAAAAACTCAATTTCTGTACCAAGTGCATATTATAGAGTAATTAATGAAATATGGGAGGTTTATTATATTAAAATTAATGTTTCTATGATTCAATAAAAATGGTTTATCAGTAATAATAGTATCAGACATAATGAATTTGGAAATACACTTGTTAATATGAATAGATTGGAAGACACAAGTGATTATTTTATAAAGGAAACACATGAAAAACAAATTTTCTATGTTCTTGATTAATTTGATATATAATGGTTTATTATTTTACAAGGATAAAAACAATATTTTGGTGACGATCAACTTGGTGAAGATGATGATTTTTATGAGGTCCCTAAGTCCATGGAAAGATTAATAGATAAGAATGATAAGAATGTTTTAGAAATGATTTCTTCCATAATGAACAATGATGAGGATGAAATTCATGAAAAAAATCCATTAGTACATTCCAAATATTAAAGGAAACATATGTTTATTTCTCAATTAATTTTATTAATTTTATAAAATTATATATATATATTTTTCTTTATGAAAAATGTAATAAAATTAATAAGTAGAAATATTTTTTTATTTTAGTAAATTTTTGTTTAGTTTTCAGTGTTTATCGTTACATTACTCGTATATTTATTGATATTGTTGAATGATAATTATTTTAAATATAAATATTAAAAAATATTATCTTTTGTGTAAAAATTGATTTATTAGGTTATACCATTTTTAGTATTCCTACACTAATTTTGGATTTGTTTTCATTCATTTACATAAAATTTCATATATCATTACTTATTTTATCATTTTAGTTAACTATAAAAAATTTGAATAAATATATGTTAAGTTATAGTTTACTTTTTTGTTTCATAACTTTTCTATTTTTGTTTACATTAGTTTGGAAATATGTGAATTTATATATTTTTTGAACTAAATGTTTGTTTCTTTGATATTAGGTATAATGATAGGTCAATCATTTGATCAACCAAAAACTTCTGAAGATGATCTTAATGATCATACCTTTAGGAGGAACATCGACGTGCTTCTCTTGATGTTCCCCAGTCTTCTTCTTGTGATCCCAAAATCTAAAAGAAGAGTTTGAGGGTTGATAATCATGGCAACACACATTTACAAAAATTATCACTTGCACATAGCCAGAACCAGATGATAGTTTTAGACTTTCATGAGAATTATATTTCAAGAGGTACTAATGAAAAATAGTTCAGGATTTTTGTATCAACATAGGGTAAAAGAAAAGTCTACATTTTGTTTAATAATTTGATAAGTGTTGAAAAAACAAGACTATATCAGTTGTGGGAGACTATTTTGGTAATCTCTTTTTCTATTTTTTTGACTAATCCTGAAATTTTTATAGGATAAAATGCTTTCTATCTTCTTTATCAGATGAAATTTGATATACCTGACACTGGAGGAGTCTAGAGGAAATGTTTATCGATGGATTCTAGGAGATGGGTAGATTTCAATTCAACCCTCAAATATGATTTCATTTTTGTGGATAGGCAACATGATAGTCCATGTCATATGTATCCTTTTATAGATAAAGACACGTGGAAGCAATTTTTCAAAAGTAAAAGAGAAGAATCATTTTTGGTAAGTGAAATGTAAAATTTTAGAATTTTTCTTATATTAATGATCTTATTAATGACTTCTTAATTATTTATTATTCTTAATTTACAGTAATCAAGGAGAGATCATCAAGAGATCTAATACAAAAACACATACCCTCATAGTTTATCTTGGGGAGGGTATACGTTATTGGTAGAACAAATGATAGATGATAAATTACAAAAACTTAGAGCTGAGTCTTCCAACTATGGATAGGTTTCCCCTCCACACCCTCTGTCTGGACATAAAAAATTGAAGCGAAGACATATGAGAAAAATGGGCCAACATATTAAATAAGAATCGAGGGTTGTAGACAAGATGATTGTAATTTTTTTTATTTTTTTTATTTAAGTTAATTAAATTATTTATATACATTGAATCATTGCATGATTTTTCAAATAATTCATATAAGATTATCTTGAGGAGAAGAGCACACATGCGGGTATTTAAAGCTGATGGGAGGCCCAATATTTTATCTGTTACATTGGGAAATCCCAAACACCTAGGTCTTGTACGAGGATACTCGGCAGGTGTATCGATAAGAAACATGTTACCACGTTCTTCAGCTTCATCCATGGAGGGTTTATATCAAAAAATAGAATCTTTGGAGGCAAAAGTTTATAATATTAATTCGATGATGGATGAAAAGATCATAGCATCGGTATAGTCTATTTTTGAAGACATGAAAAGAAAATTTCAGACTACAGCTCCCGCTCCTCCTCTATCAGCAGCTCTCACTCCCCCACCTCCACCCACTGACCCCATTATTTATCCTCCACCTCCACCTACTGACCCCATTATTTATCCTACACATCTTCCTCCATACCAAATTTTTTATCTTACTGTTTCACCCCCTCCTCCAAATCATCCTTGTTTTTGTGAGTTGTATAGTTATTATCCTTACTATCATATAGTTTCATATGGTATGATATAATATATAATAGATACAATTAATCATCAACAGTTAGAGGTAGAGCGGAATAGGGTCACTGTACAAGATGTTATAGATATATCATCTAGAGTACTTTTACCTATAGATGAGGTGATGATAGTTGGAAAATGTATTGGCCACTTTTTAGTTTGTCTATCTAGACTTCTGTGACACATTACCAAAGAGGTATGTGTCTGTTGTATCTTTTATTTTATTTTTTTATTAATTTTTTTTAACATTTTAAAGTTAATATATTTAACTATATATTTACAGGAATACTTAAAAGGTAAAGAAATATTTTATATCCAACAACAAATACAAAGGGCTATGATATCATATTCAAATTCTAGTACTCTAGATAGATTTTAAAGATATTCAAATTTTTGGGTTGGTCATTATACATTTAAAATGGAATATCATGTTTGTCTATGTTCAATAGATGTGGGGATTTTGAAAAATGATATCATGGAGCTTGTTACAGGATATAAGTTGTGAATCAATGTGGTGCATATTTTTATCATGTAAGTCTTAACAAAAATCATTCCCTATGTTAAATTTATTAAAAATTTATACGTATGTATGTTTTGTATTAGGTATCTTTATAAAATTTGTGAGAAGAATGAGTAGATATATGTATATGGGTTTATGGACTTGCAAGTGATTTTACCTGAAGGGCATAAATTGGATGAGGAACAAAAAGCAGTTTATATTGCTGAAATATTTCAGCAGAATATAATTACACAGTGTTGGAAGTTTCCTTATGTTGAAAGGTATGAAACATATATCACAAAAAAATTTATTTATATTTCAACATGATAACCACTAACATTAAATTTTCTTTTATATTAGTGTCCATTGGATGTTAGGAGTTTTTATTTCAAGGGAGAAAACACTTTATTAGATATGCTCTGTCCATAGTGATGTGCGTGGAAATTTTAAGAACATGTGGGAATAATAATTTTTATTTCTTAATATTTTTTCATATTATAGTGAATTTTAAATTTATTTCATTCATATTATTTTCTAATAGTGGATGGGCTATCTTTCAAAAAACTACAAAGAAAAAGAGTGCCAAGATCAAATATGTTAAAGTAAATTTGAATATCTATTTATAATTAGTAAATTTTGGATGTATTACATAAAAATGATATTTTTAATTGAAAACCTCATTTAAACATAAATTTAATAAACAATATGGTGTCATAAAATGTGGATATTATATGTTAAGATTTATGTATGAAATAATTACAACTAGAATAGTTACGAAGTTCGAATATGTCATATTTCCTTATAAATCATTCCTTAATATTTTATTTTTTCAATTCATTATACATATGAACTACTTTATTTTCAATTTTTAGCTATTTGATGACCCTCAACCTTATAATGCACAAGATTTCAAATAGTTAAAAGTGGAATAGTCAAATTATTTTACAGGTTTAATGGATTTTAGATTGTTTTTAGTGAATATTGTAATTTTTAATTTTTTAATTGTAAATGTGCATTTGGTAGTTTTTTGGTTGGATTTAGGTTTTATTTTAGTTAATATTGTAATTTTTTAATGTTATAAATGTGAAAGTGTAATTTTTCTGTTGGTTTTGCTTATTTTTGGTCTACTTCTTGTTTCTAGTCTGGTTTTGGTTGTTTTAGGTCTGGTTCTATATCGAATAAGAAGGATTTAGTAAATTATTTTAAAAATATTATCTTTTACATAAGTTATTTTATAATCGACATTAAAAATACATTTAGGTGGGTTTTTTTATGTTGGTTATTTTATTACGTAAGTAAAAAAGTATTAGGATCATGGTTTTCTGTGTCGACATTTTTATAACTGATGTGGTATACAATTTTTTACATTGATTATTTAATAATTTATGTAAAAAAACATTCATCCCAAATAATTTTTCACATCGATTATTAAATAACGAACATAAAAAAATCATTGGGGATGGGGTTTTCCATGTCGGTTATATAAAAACCAACATGATAGACTATTTTTGACCTTAGTTATTTAATAACTGATGTGAAAAACCTTTATCCTGAAGCATATTTAATGTTGATTATTAAATACCCGAAGTAAAAAACCTTCAAAATAATATTTTTTACATCAGTTATATTAAACGATGTTAAAAAATATGATTTTTTACTTCACTTGCAACCACGTCACCATAAAAACAACATGAAAAACCTAAAAAACATACATTAAAATGTTTTTTCACTAGTGGTAGTGGTGGAATGAATAAATGAATGTTTAATAATAGTTGAAATGGGATGGGTTGGTTTGGTTAATTGAATGTAAATGGTTAATAAAATATTAAATAAAGGGTTGTATGATTAAACATGGTTGATGTTGAATAACAGATTCAATATGTTTTAAATGTAGAGAAAATGTGAAGCGGATTAAATTTATCCAGGCTCTTCACCTTCTGAAATGTCTATTGTAGATATTAATAAATACATTTAGAGGTGTCAAAAAAGTGACAGTGTTGTGAGGTGGTTTGTTTGTTTGTGAACCCATAGGTTGGTTCTGATTGTTTGATATTATATATATATATATATATATATATATATTCTTTTTATTTTCATATGTACTCCACCCATGTTGATCACCATGTGCATAACACCCACATTTTCATGGTGTGGTGTTTTTTCCAACATCCGATGAGGAGTATAGATGGCCAGGTAACCAATCTTTTCCACACTATCTTTTAGGATATGTAAGTATGGCACATGTTATGATGGAAAGAGGTTTTTTTATGCCTTATATGGTGTTTTTGATAGCCCTGGTGTCTTCGGGTGAAATGTGATAGCCATGGTGTTTTCAGGTGAGGTGGTTTTTTCTATATGAGGTGTCTTTGGGATGAGATGTGATGTTCTTTCCTATGTGTCTTTGAGATAATATATGAGGTTGTGTGTTTTGAGGCCTAGGTGTTTGCATCCGATTTTTGATGTTGTATATGGAAGGGATGAGGTACCCAAGACATATTACATTGGGAGAGAGCATCATACCAGTGGGAAAGTTGTGCAGGGTACCCTATCATTGATGTTGTTTACTTTATATTATATTACTTAGCTTTTGTTACTTAGTGAGTGTGACTTAGAGTGGTTGGGATGCTTAGTATACCTATTTTGGTGTTGTATGGTTTTGATATTTTATAACAAGATCATTAATATACTTATTTTAGATGTTCATGAGATACTTAAGTTTTCCTATAGAGTATACTTCTATACTCACCCTACAAGTATAAAACTGCTTCAGGTTTCAAAGAGGATTTTGTTGATCGTGATGGGTGTTACTATCTAAGACCTTTGTACAGCTTTTTTGTTACTTCCTTTGGCTTTTCATGGGTATTTACTTCGGAGAATTTATTATATTTGTATCAGTTCTACTTTTTTTTATGCATGTGGGGTGGTTTTTTTGTTTCCCTTTTATATCATGCTTTGGAGTTGTTTTGTATTATTCATTCTATCTCCCAATATTGTTTCTTATAAAGGGTAATTCCTCCCATATTGTGATATTTTTACACCCTTGGTGCCTGTATCCAACTCAAGGCCTACTATAGGCGAGACTTGGTGGGTCATTATCTCTCTCCTCTAATTTCGATGACTTTAGAGGGAGGGGGTATTGACAAAAAATGACCCAAAATAGAAAATAAAATATCCAAAACTAAAAAAAAAATCATACCAAATATGTTCCATGTTTCAATATGAAAAACCAATATAAATAAAAACACTGAAAACTACCTAGTGGGTCCCGAACCATTTTTGGTTTCTTCATCCATGCTCTATCCCAACTCATCAATCTAACACGTGTCCTTTGCCATTATCCTATCCTACAACCAATTAGGCAACCTGAGTAGGGCATGAGTAAAACTTTGTAGGCCACCACCAACTTTGTCTAAGACAATATCCAGTCAATAACAGTTTATGTCGTTTTATAAAGTATAAAGTAAATACAATAAAGTAAAAAAAATACATTTATCCAATTACTCTTTATTTAACCATATAACTCCTGGGTTCCCGAGGACACCTGAACTCTGAATACCTGATTCGCCTCATGCTAGAGTCTAAACCCTATTGAAATTAAATTATAATATCATTATAAAAAATGGTATTTTGTTATCCATATCATCTCAATTTATATTATAGTAAATTGGAACCGTGGTCCAATGAAAACCCATGGCTATAGATTGTTGGGTATAACACCCCATGGGTATCTGGAGCCTCAGTCCGTATCCCACACATCATTAATCACTATTGACTTTTGAAGAAATTTTCTTTATCCCACACTCATTTATCAATATTCATCACTATGGTATTTTTATGTAGCAGACCATTTCCCACACATCAATATCAGTATTTATCACTATGGGATTTTGATGCAGTAGACCATATCCCACACAAAATTATCACATATATTACAACTTCACATGTATCACAATTTAAAATATACCATAAAAACCTATTAATTAATTCACCACTTAATTAATCCAATTCAAAAAAAATATTATTCACATCATTCAATTAATTAATTCAACAACTAATTAATCACTTCACTTACATTAATTAATTCAATAGTTAATTAATCACATCAACCTCATTAATCAATTCACTAATTAATTAATCACATCAATTCCATTAATTAATTAAATAGTTAATTAATCACATCAATTCCATTAATCAATTCAATAATTAATTAATAACATCAATCCTATTAATTAATTCATTAAGTAATTAATCACATCAATTCAGTTAATTAATTCAATAGTTAATTAATCCAATTCAATCAATTTCATAATTAAAACAATATCCATTAATTAATTAAAAAATTAATTAATCTAACTCAACATTCCCAATATCCCCATAATTAATTCAATAATTAATTATTTCAATTCAATCAATTTATTAGTCAAAAAAACCTCCATTAATTAATTCAACAATTAATTAATCTAGATAAAAAATCCCAATATCCCTAATTTCATAATCCCTTAAGAAATTAATTCTAAAAATTAATTAAGTAAATTTAAGAAACTCAATTTATAATAATCTAATATCAATTCTATAATTACATACACATAACTGAAATCATGACATTGGTATTTTAATAATAGTCCACCTACCTAAAGATCGTTGAAAAATTCTTGCCAATAAAAATTCCCAATTTATGTGGAACAATGAAGAACATGGTGAAGAACGGGATATAGATATGAACCCTAGATCCTAGATCAAAATAATCATGATCCAAAAACCTAGATCTAACTCTAATAACAATAGGAAAAACATCCCCTCTAAGTATGGGAGAAGAATGGGAGAGACATTGGAAACAAATCATAATGAGATTCACCTAACGAAAGAGGTGCAGATCTTCAATCAAGACTTTGAATTGGGAATTACAGAAGTTGGGAGACCTAGAAATTGATTTGGGAGACCCCAACAAAGAGAGAGGCCAATTATGGTCGAGTTAGGGGGTTTAGGGTTAAAATATGGGGTTCAAGAATATTTAAAACAAATTTTCATGTTAATTAAAAACACGTACATGGTTTCTTGGGTTGGGGCACATGGTTTTCCAAACCGTGAACCTTATCCATGCACATCTTTTAGGGGGGGGGTCACAGTTTCTCCTAAGAGGGAACACAATTTGAAAACCCATGATCCAGCCATGTAAATCCCAAATTTTTTGGTCCACATTGTTTGCTGGGCTAGGTGCACGGTTTGGGAAAATTGTGCGCCATCCGTGTACAACCCCCACTTCTTCCAATTTTCTCTAATTTTCACCCAAACAAACCCAAGGTAAAACCCAAAAAAAATATACTTAAAATAAGGGAAACTAATACTTTAAATCAAGCCTAAAAATGTCTATAAAAGGTTGGGGTCACAAAATATCCCCACCTTATAACAAATCATTCTCAAGATGTACCCCAAAGTATATCTAAGATTCCAAGTCAAAAAGATTGGTACACGAAGCCTACATATCCACTTATCTCTCCCATGTTTCCTTTTATACACACCCATGTTTCAATAACACCGGAACTATTGGCATGGTCTTTCCCTACAACACTTTCTCACTAAGGTCGAACAAACGTACCAGATGCTTCTCAAAGGAATCATCAGTCTCAAACTCAACATCATCCACATTGATCACATGAGAAGGCATAGGAAGTTTCCACCAAAGTTGCGACACATGGAAAATTTTATGAATATCATTGTACCTCAATGGAAGATCCAATCAGTACGCAATTAGCCCAATTCTCTACACAACCTCAAATGGTCCAACAAACCTGGGCACAAACATTCCTTGTATCTATATCTTGTAGTGACCCAATCTAGGAGACACCTGAAAGAATATACGATCACCCTATGAAAACTCATGGTGTCATCATCATCTATAAACACATGGATTTTTCTACACTAATATGTATTCAATACTAAAAATATGACTTATACCAATGGTTTTTGCCAAACGGTTGGTATAGTTCATTAATTTGGACCTATACCAATGGTTTGGCCAAAACCGTTGGTATACATCACTTATATGGACCTATACCAACGGTTTTGGCCAAACCGTTGGTATAGGTACATTATAGAGATCCTATACCAATGGTTTGTTCAAAACGTTAATATAGGTCCCCCCTATACCCCAAAATCAATGGACCTCTACCAATGGTTCTCAAAACCGTTGGTATAGGTCTATACCAACGGTTTTGAGAACCTTTGGAACAGGTTATTTGATTTTTTATCGAATCTTATTACCGAGAACATTATATAAATAAAAATTTAAAATAATTATGATAATACATATATATGTATTTATGAAATTATGTTCACAAAATTCATGTTAGGTTAGTGGTTAGTTCATTCAATTATAAACTAGAGGTCTTGGGATCCAATCCCATTGAATGATTTTTTTGAAATACATATACCAACGGTTTTATGGAACCGTTGGTATATATTTTCATATTACTTATACCAACGGTTTTGAAAACCATTGGTATAGGTCTATACCAATGGTTTTTCTCGAACCGTTGGTATAGACCTATCTTCATGGCTTACTTGGCCACGGTCCTCCAAACCGTTGGTATAAGCTATACCGACGGTTTGGAGACCAATACCAATGGTTCCAAACCGTTGGTATAGGTTATTTTTTCAGTAATGATTCATACACATCCAAATCAGTTGAACCTTATATGGCATCTCTTGAATGAGACTTGGTAAAAATAACTTTGACTCACCTGTCTCCATCCAGTATAGAGGTGATCTGTATGTCCTACCATTAAGAGCATTGTATGGTTCCATCTATATAGTTTCTTGATAACTATTATTATCAGAAAACTCTAACAAATATAAGGGCTTTTCCCAATATCCACCAAAGTCTTGGACACACACCTGAAGTATATCCTCAAGTACCGATATATTATATTCTGACATTCCATCTATCTATGGTTGGAAAGATATACTCAGTAAAAAATATGTACCAAGTTTCTTCTGTAATCCCTTACATGAGCATGAAGTATAGCATGATTCATGGTATAAAACTTTTGTCAATGGAACCACATATAGAAAAACAATCTTTCGAACATAGATAACTCCCAACTGCTCCATTGAGAAAGTCTCTCATATAGGAAAGAAATGAACTATCTTTTTCAAATGGTGCACAATTACCCAAATAGCATCATTATTTTGAGTCATCTTCTGGATACCCACCACAAAGTCTATAATAACATTATTCCACTTCCATTTCAGAATGGATAAGAGTTTTATTAACTATCTGGTCATTGATGCTTAGCCTTCACTAGTTTATAGTTGTAGCATCATTTCATGAACCCTAATATATCCCTTTTCATTCGCAGACACCAAAACTATTGATGAAGTCCATAGTATATTTGGTCAAACATGCATGAACCACCCACTTCGAGGTGTAAAATTCATGCATCAACTCCTCTCGCATACTCGTAGGCATAACAACCCAATTCTTGAAATAGATGATATCATCTTTATTTATGTTTCAATATGAAGGTGACTTCCCACCTTCATAGATTTCCCTCAAGTCCAAAAATTCCATATCCTCATAATGACTATGCCTAATCTGCCTTAAAAGTAATGACATCACTGAAACTGAAATAAGAGTTATATGGTCCTGACTCTCCTTGACTACAACAAGCATCTTAGCCGATAATTTCATCATCTTCCACTCATAACTAGGCACCTGAACTGCATGAGTATGATTTTTCCTTTTTAGAGTGTCAGAAACACTATTTCCTTTCCCAAGTGTATATGCTAGCTCAAATTCGAATGATTGTGTATACTCAACCCATCTCTTCTGATGAAGACTCAAATCTTGTTGTGAAAAGATATAATTTGAGATCTTGTGATTTGTATACACAGAAAAAATTCCCACATAACAGATAATGCCAACAACACTTCAAATCATAAACCATAGTTTCCAAATCATGGTCATGCCTAGGGTAGTTCCATTCATGTGGCATCAACTACTAAGACCCATACACCACAACTCAATATCCCAATCATCAACACTACTCCAGGACCTATCCATGAAGAGTCAAAATGCACCGTATACTCCCCACAAGGCTCAAGTAGGATCAAGATTGGTGCTGATGTAAATAACTTCTTTAACTCCCATAAGGAAATATCACATGATTTGACCATTCAAAATTTAATACATTTTTGGTCAATCCCGAAAGTGGTGATTCCAAATGGTAAAAGTCCTAGATAAAACTCAAGTAATATCCTACTAACCCCATAAAGATTCATATATAAAACATGTTCTTGAGCATCTTCCAAGAAAAAACTACCGAAACATTCTCTAGGTCCACTGACACACCTTCCTCTAAGATTACTTCCCCCAAGAAGTGTACTTGATCAATCCAAAACCGACACTTAGATAGCTGGTAATGTAGACAATTCTCTCTCTTTGTAATCAGGGCAATGTCAAGGTGTTGGGAATGATGATCATGAGTCTTGGAGTACACCAAGATTTCATCCAAAAAATACTACCAAAAAAATATCCAAGTATGAGTGGAAGATTATGTTCATCGAGGCCATAAACATTACTGGTGTATTCGTTAACCCAAATGGATTTACGATGAACTCATTGAGGCCATACCTTCTTCTAAAAGTATACTAAGGTACATGAGAAGGTTTAAATATCAACTGATGATACCCTAATCTCAAGTAAATCTTCAAGAAGACACAAGATCCCCTCAACTTGTCATATAAGTCATCAATATAAGGAAGAGGATACTAGTTATTCATAGTCATCTATTTCAACTTTCTGTAATTAAAACATACTCAAAAATTTCCATAATACTTCTTTGAAAACATGATAGGTGAACTGAAATGTGACATAATCATACTGATAAAACCTTTATCCTTCAACTCCTTTAACTGTGTCTTGATCTCCTAAAGATCTATCGACGCCATTTTTATAGCAAAATAGAAACTGGATTAGCCCCCAACATGAGATCAATTGTAAATTACACATCTCTGTTAGGTGGAATCCTTGAGAATTATTCAGTAAACACATCCTGAAACCTATCTACTATAGGTGGAAATACATCATTATTTACACCTCCTTCATCAAAAAATAGACTAGAAACATGGATGGTGGGATCCCCTTGTTGCTGGTTAATTGGCCCTTCACGTCCCTCCTGGATATCCAACTCTCTATAGTGAATATAATTTTCACCCATAGGAGATGTAAAAGTCACTCTCATGTAGTAAAAATCTATGCGGGATGGGTATTCTACTAACAAATGCAAACCCAAAGCCAGAGAAACTCCTAAAATTTCAAGTATGTAAAGATCTCATATAAAATGATACTCCACAAACTCAAGAGAACATCCCTTGAATAAATAGTTGTCTCTCAACCGTACTCTCAAAGGTGCATTTATCTTCATCTCCCTAACTCAAAAACTCTACTGCCAGGCTCAAACCATTCAAAAGTTGGGTTGATATAAAAGAATGAGAGCAACTGGTATCAAATAAGGCTCTAGATAGTGTAGAATCTAGAAGAATAATACCTCTAACTATATATGGGATGAAATATCTATCCACCAGTGTAGGATGAACAACATATAGCTATCTAACACCACTTCCCTATAATGTAGCTTGAGTCCCCTGAGTTGCACCACTTTGATGATAATGGTGATCTTTCCTAGAAGAACCTCATCCACTACCTTTACCTCCATGACCATTAGAACACCAACTGTCAGTCTGATATAGTGTAGAAGATCCCCTTACCACACTTAGATTCAGCCTAGTTACTCCATCCTTACCCATATATTGTGGGTTTCTACAAAATCATTATAGATTCCCCATCTGTATACATCCTTGACACTCTACCGGTGTTTAGGGGAACTATCTTCTGAATTATATCGACCTACCACACTAGTCACAGATCACCTGAGTAAGATCCTATGTAATTGAACCGTTCCATTGGCTAATATTATTTCTATAACTGTAGTTAACACTATCAAAAGTGTGTTTACTTCTCCCAGAAGTTATACCTCCTAGAAGTCCAGAAGAAACAACTTATCCTCCACTGGAATCCTCCTTCAAGTTCACCTCAGATATGAGATCCTAATACATCATGTCTAAAAACTTATTCAGTATGAAGATATTCACATGGGGCTTAATTTCACATTTAAGCTTGTCATGACACCTATTTATTGTCATTGCATTATCTCCTACCAACACTAGAGAAAAGAACTAAAAATCAATAAAGCATCCAGCATAGTTCATCATGGACATACTCCCCTGATTCAACCTTATAAACTCAACTTCTCTCTATAAACTACATGAATCGAAAAAATTTCTCTCAAAACTGCTCTCTGACTCCTTCATCCAACACTATCAGTGCCTCAGGTTCCACTATTAGAGGATAATATCCAAAAATGTCCTCCTAAAGTTCTCTCAAAAGCTTCATCTCGGAGTAATATCTCAAAAATTCCAAACACACGTCTCAGAACAAATTACACCAGTTTATCACATTAACGTAAGAGTAAATCACAATAATGCACAACAAGTATTTTCCCCAAAACCTGACACATGGTCAAAACTAAGGTGCTATCACTACCCTTAACCATATTATATCTAGTTCTTGGTAAAAAAATGTAAAGAACATTATCTAATTCAATTTTATCATTAGAAACTCACTTATTTACATTTTTCATCATTTTAAAATTTTCATTTTCATATTACGTACCTTTTCTAGTTTAATTTCATTAGAAAGGGAAAATAGTTTAATTTTAGTATCTTACCCAAGGCAAGTTTTCCCGTGCATGCCTAAAATGATGCATTTCAAAATAACAATACTAATTTCCTAGAATGATGCATACATACTCAACTCTCATGCCTTACGGTTCCATGAGTCTATTATCAAAAAATCTCAAAAATTATAATCACATCACACCACAGTTGAATCTCCCTAGGTGAAATAACATTCAAATTGATCAAAAAACAACAATAACAAAAATCCCACCTGAGGAACTTGGGTTTTCCCCTATACATGGGTTAGCTACACCCATAACCAAGCTTATAAACAAGTCCATACTATTCTCAGTCTCATGTCTACCTCTTCCAAATAGTACGACAAAATAAAAGGAAAGAAAACTAGGCTCTAATACCACTTTGTAACATCCCTGCCTAAGTTCCACACATTGGTGCCTCAATCTGATATGCTACATAAACTCAATCGCACCTCCCCATATGCCAGAGGATAAATACTAGTAGAGAAGGTTTAATATAGATCATGGGGATACTATACCCTCTTTATCAGAGCAATAACTCAGTATAAATAAAAATAATAATAACCAAATTATATAACTACATCCAAAATAACTATTATCACAAATGATCAAAAATAGAAAATACAATATCAAAAAATAAATACATGACATGTCATGGAAAATAAATTCCATGTTTCAATACGAAAAACCAAAATAAATAAATAAAAATACTACTCCCAAGTGGGTCTCAAACCAAATCTGGTTCCCTCATCCATGCTCCATCCCAACTCATCCATATAACATAGGTCTTTTTCCCTTATCATGTCCTTCAACTATGAAATATATTTGAGTGTCGATCATTCAACCCGAGTAGGGTGTCAGTACAAATCAATTGGCCACCACCATCAGTATCAAAAACAATATAAAATAAATTAAAATGTATGAACTTTAATAAATAATATTGTAAAATAAATAAAGTAAATAGTTTGAATTTATCCAATTACTATTTATTTAAACATATAACACTCGGGTTGTTGAGGAAACGCGAAATCTCAACACTTTCTTTATCCCTTACTAGAGTCTAAACTATGTCATAATTGAATTCAAATTTTATTATAACATGTGGGATTTTATTATCAATGTCGTCTCAATTTATATTACGACCAATTGGAACCATGGTCTAATTCCAACTCATGGGCGTAGATAGTCATGTCTAACGCCCTGTGGGTATTTGGAGCCGCAATCCTTACCCCAATCCTCAAAAATCACTATGATATTTTGAATCTACAGTTCCTATCCCATAATCATTTATCAATATTTGTCACTACAGGATATTGAAGTAAGAGACCATCTCCCAAAAAAATATCAATATTTATCACTACGGGGTTTTGATGCAGGAGACAATGTTCCACACATTATTATCACAAAAATCAAAATATAACAATTTCACATTAATAACAATATCACATGTACAATAACAACCCATTAATTAATTCACTACTTAATTAATCCAATTCAAAAATTTCATATTCAAATAATTCCATTAATTATTTTTATAATTAATTAATCACATTAATTCCATTAATTAATTCAACAATTAATTAATCACATCAATCACATTAATTAATTCACCAATTAATTAATCACACCATTTTCAGTAATTAATTAATTAGTTAGTTAGTTAATTAATCACATCAATCCCGTTAATTAATTGAACAATTAATTAATCACATCAATCCCATTAATTAATCAACCAATTAATTCATCATATCAATATCCATTAATTAATTCAACAATTAATTAATACAATTAAATCAATTTCATAGTCACAACAACATCGATTAATTAATTCAATAATTAACTAATCGAATTCAACAATGCCAATATCCACATAATTAATTATTTGAATTCAATTAATTTCATAGTCACAAAAATATCTATTAATTAATTCAATAATTAATTAATCTAGTTCAACGATCCCAATATCCTCAATTTCACAATCTCTTCATTAATTAATTTACCAAATTAATTATTTCAATTTAATAAAATCAATTGCCAATAATCCAATAAAAATTATACAATTACATAACCATTTGGTATTTAATAATAAACTACCTACCTCAAAATCGTTGAAAAACTATCGCCAATAAAAATACCCAATTTAAGTTGAATGATCATGAATGTTGTGAAGAACGAGATCCAGATCTAAAACCAAGATCCAAGATCAAACAAATAAATATACAAAAAACCTAGGTCTATATATAATAACTATAAGGAAACTTCCCTTTAAGGATGGGTGAATAATGGGAGAGAGGATTGAAACCAATCATAATGAGAATCACTTACTAGAAGAGGTGCAGATATTCAATTGAGACTTTAAATCATGAAGAACTGAGGTCGAGAGCCCTAGGAATTCGTCTATAAGACTAAAAAAATGTTTTAGACTGATTATGGTCGATTTAAGGGGTTTAGTAATATAGTATGGTGGTTTGGTAATTTTAAAAACAAAATTTATTGTTAATTAAAACCCCACGTACGGTTTCCTAGGTAGGGAAAAATCCCTCTATTTGAGTTTGCATGGTTTAGTGGAATAGGTGCATAGTTTAGTAAAAACATGTTCCATCCATGCACAACCCCTCCTCCTTCCAATTTTCTCTAATTTTGTCATATTTTCAACTAAAATCACCCATGGTAAAACCCAAACTAAATATACTCAAAACAAGGAAAATGAATAACTGAAACCAAGCCCAAGACATCTAAAAAAGGTTAGGATCATAAATTATCGATGATGGAGTGTGAATTAAATACATTTAAGTCTACATTAAAATAAATACAATTTCATAAAGTTTAACACCCTTTATTTTAATTGGGTATGATTATTCACTACACAATTGTTTGGCATGGAAAATCGAATCGAAATGTTGACAGCGTGATGGGGTAACATAAATCTTTGTGGGAGGGATTAATGAGAGTGAAAAGGATCTATAATAATTTAAAAATCATAAGGTAAGTAACTGTTATATGTAATAAGATATCCAAACCTTATTAATTGGATATAAAATTCCATAAGATAATGAATATTCTTGAGTAAAGAGGAGAGGATACCTTACCTTGAGAGAGTGATTCTAAAAACTTGAGAGGACATTCTTGAGGGTTTGGGGGAACCTTGGGAAGACTCTAAATAGGGGAGGGAATATTAATTATGTAATCCAAGATTTTTTAGTAAATAGGAATGTAATATTGGTTGGGTTTATATAAGAAAATATAGGGGAGTTATTTATTATTTCCAAAACATTGGTTTTGAACTCTATATAATAAAGTAATCAAAACTAAAAACCTTTCCATGGTTTTTGCCCATGTTTTCTTCCAAAGAGTATTGGTTTTCATTATTTTATAATTCCAAGGGACTAAATTATTAAAATAATACCCTGGTGATGTGGAAGTGATTCATGTTTCTAAAGAAATTATTTTAAACCCTTAAAATATTACACAGGTTTTGGGGTATTCCTTATGATGACATAATATGCACCATATATTTATATCATCTTTAATTTTTACCCAAAAATTTGAATGTCCCAAAAACTTATGAAAAATTCACCATTGGATAATTTCGACATGATGATTCCAAAAAAATAATTATTTTAGAGAAATAATTTTTAAATATATGAATTTTTACTTTTAAAATATTATAAACAAGTATTAAAAAATGATGGGTTTTTTAACTATAATAGTTTTCAAACCCTTTTAAAAATTACATTTTGAATTTATAAAAAAAATATACGATCATTTATATTTAATAAAAATTATTTAATAATAATATTTTATTAAAATATTATTTATCTATAAAATCCATTATTTCATCAAAATAAATGTCTTAAATTAAATAGAATATTATCCTAAGATACAATTTGTGTTTTATTGTATCAAAATAAAAAAATTATAAAGTATCAATAATAAAAATAAAATATATTCATTATTCTTTTTATTATACGTATTTATCTTATTAGGGTCTTGATACATAATAATTTATTAATCCAACAAAATCACTAAAGGTAAGGTGCACAACGGTGATATTTTAATGGGGTGGTTCGATGTACATTGTTTGGGTCGTGATCTCAATGAGCTTGAACTTTTCTGATAAATGGCTCAGCTTATGAATCAGTTGTTGGATCTCAACTTGGTATTGGTCAAGAGAAAATCCCAGTAATGATATATCCCTTGTAATATCTAATAAATGATCTTCATAGGGTATGATCCTACTGGTGTATTCCATTCCTTCATTTGTCTATGTCAATTGAATTTGTCTAAACCCGATATTTATACTAAGCATACGATCAATATTAAATAGATATATTATCAATGGTTATGATGATTAATGGTATTTAAAATATGATATTATATAATAAAACAAAATAATTTCACATGTTTTCTCTAACCATAATACATAATAGGACATTTAATTAAATTACAAAGGTAATTTTATTTATAAAATTTCACGTTGTTAAATTAAAAATTTCATTTTCCATAGAAAATATGAAAGGATTAATATGGTTTATTGTTTCTTAAGCATAAAAAAGATATAAATATCATAATTTTTTATTAAATTACCCTTTTATATTATCATTTTAAGGAGGTGAAGTAAAACAGAACATGTTGTGTCATGGTGGTGGTAGTCCTCACAATGCACGGGTTACAATTTCATTTTTCTTAAAAGAAAAGGGAAAATGTGATTAATTATTATTATCATATCATAATAAAATTAATTATATTAACAAATATAATTTAATTATATATTTATTTGAAAAATAAAATTTAAAATAGAAATATAAATGAAAGAATTTATGTAAAAATAATTACTCATGTTGAGCACTTTGAGATTTCCTTATAAGATCCCTTGAAAATGGATGACATAGGATAATAACTTGTGAAAAAATATCAAGGATCATTTTTTATTATAGGGGAATAAAAAATGGTAGGGTTTTATAAGGAAACCTTAATTTTTAAGTATCTTTAAGAGTTGGTGAGAGGACCCTTTTATAAGTGGTGAGAATAAAATTTATGTAAATGTTATAACATTATATAAAGGAGCCACATGTTAAACATGTAAAGTGGATCTAAAATTGAGATATAATTGGGTGTAGAATATATAAGGATGATTCACACCTCATACACTAAATTATATACATGTTTTTATCATGTTTTATGCCCTTTACCCCTTGAATTATTACTTTTTCAATTTTAGCTTTTACCAAGGTAACTAGTTTGGAAAAAAATAAAGTTGTTCTTATTTGTTAATTTGGGCCCGAATATTATAAAATTTAAATATATTTCATTTGATTCAATTTATAAAAGTGATAAAAATTAATTTTAAACTAAAAATTTATAATATATTAAAAACAATTCTTTAGAAAATATTACTTATATTATAAAATATAAAATATGGGATTGAACATTGAAAATAAAAAATTATAAATTATAAATTCACATATAAAAGACATATTTGGTCTTATAAAAAGGGGTCAAGATTTTATAATTCATAATTTTATAATAATAAGGAGATATATGGCATGTTATTTGTAAAAAAGGTATTCTTCACTATTTTCCTAAAATCATTCTTTTTTAAAAAAATCCCAAAAATTAAATTTAATAATATATTATTATGAATAATAAAAAAAATGATGTTAATTTTTTCAAATTAAATTTCAAAAATTGGATAATTAAATATTTGAATAAAATCCCAAAATATAGTGGAAAACTAGTCATATAGGAAATTATCACTTTAAAATGTTAACTATTATTTATTCATATTTCTTATAATTTACTAATTATTTTGTTGGTTATATATTAATCATATTTTTGATATTTTTTATTATTATATAACCATAATATACTTATTTTCTTTAAATAAAACATCATTTTTTGAAAATTATATTTTTATGCATAAAATGATTTTATTAGTTGTTTTAGTTATACTAATTGAATTTGATTCATATTAAAAGTATCCATTATTTTCATTTTATAAATATTTCGTAAATAATTTAATCCTATTCATTCCTTATAATTAAAGGATTATGTTTTATCATTTTAAACATATCATGATTTCATTTTAGTTCAATGTTGCATGTGGATCAAGTTATCAAACACATTTGGACTATTTAAAGGTAATCATATATTAAGATCTTGGGGTGTTATATTCCACCCTTTAAATTGCATACTCAAAATTTTAATTCTTACACATGAAATAGAGTATGTATGGGTAGTCTTAACATATTCATCATTCGAGGTATAACCTCTAATACGAAATCTACAATACTCTCTTAGACAATATGAAGTTACTTATCTTCCTTTAGAAAATTTTATCCATTAATAAAATATTATACTTGAGAACATATGTACACTAATCGAATATTCTACAAAAGATACATTTCCTAAAAATATGTGATTATCTATGTCAATAAATGAAAATAATGTTATATATTTCATTAATAATTAAATGTATGTTTAACCCTCAAATTGTATTAAATACTAGTTTTTAAGGTCACACACTATTCAATTTATATCATAATCCCAAAAATTTAATGAACATCACCAAAAGAATCATGAATTAATTATCAATCTGAATGTTACTAATACTATCTGACTTAAATATCCAAAATCAAATGACCCTTTAATATCAACAAATGAAGAATATATTAAACCTAATATTTATCCATACCTCAATCATGTTTTCTCTAGAAGTTTTCTCAAAAAAATATAACATTGTCAAAAAATCAATTTTCATTGAAATTAATGCCATTTAATATATGTTTCCTTGAAATTAATGTAAAAATACTGAATAAAAATCCTTATATGTTTCACATAATCCTCATAATTTTAGAATATACCAAAATTTCATTGATATATAACATCCATTAATAAAAAAGATAAGAGTGTCAATATTTATCTTCTATTAAGATATCAACGTCACTACCATAGGTATGACTAAGAAACCCACCCTTTCAATCATAATATGCATATACCAAAATTCATAACAATTTAAATATACTCCCATATTCAGTTATAAGAAATCGTGGATTCTAGATACATACCTTTCTCAAGTTCATCTCCATTTTCTTGTTTTGAACAAATGCTAAAACCAAAATGGTTATGATAATATCCAAAATTTTAATATGAAAACATCAATCTAAACATGTATTCCCTTATGATGCCTTTTTTTTAAAATATGAAACTTTTTGAACAACATATGACTCTTTTTGTCTAATCCTTTATTATCCATTTTCATTTTTCTATTAGGATCTATAACCTAATTAATTAACATCATTCTTTAATCCTTCATAATGGTTTGAAAAGATAATGCAATTGCCTAAATCATATCCCCTTAGAGTGTCTTTCTAGGTGAGTATTCTTATACCCACTCATTGTGTATCGGAGTGATGAATAATTCAATAATAAACCAACCCTTTTCATGGTGGTTACCCCTAGGTGCACTTGTGTTATAGCCACATCCACTATCTAGTATCTAGATAGGGATGTATTGCTCAGAAAACCACCAAATCAAGACTTTACCAATATTTTTAGATATCATTTTATACTTAGACTCATATATAGGGTTTTAATAAGACTCTTTAACCCTAATCCCAAAATAAAATGTGAAATATTTCCTTAACATTAAATCATATACTATCCCAAAGGGTCATATATACCATTTAAATTATAATCAATCAGAACTTATCAACCCTTAAATTTTCCTCAACTATACCCTAATATACAAAGTTTTAAAAACCTTTCCTCTAATACCAAGTATGACGCCCCAAACTCGCACTCATGAATTCAATTCCATAAATAAATACTTTAGATATTTTCTTTGATACCAACTATAAAATATTAGATATAACTATCCTTATATAAAAAATAAATTACAATTTCTTAATATCTTACATTTGAAGGCTCTTTTTAGGTTAAGATCTTTAGATAATTTTGAGACATAATAAACTAATAAATCCCATGTTTTTTCAACTAATATGTATTTTTTCCATTATATATAATAAACTACTTAATTAATGATAAATATTCAAAATATCCCATAAATTTTTCCACACATTTTATCCTTCTATACATCTCACCTCTATAAATTTTCTCTATAACCCGAGGAATTGAATCCTAATAAAGGGTTGAGCTCAAATTCTTTACTTTGGAAACATAAAACATAATATGTTCATAAAAATTTCATGAATATTATGTAAGTAATAGGTAAATGAAATAAACTATAATCAACTTGAAACTAATGGAATGATATATCCATGAAAATAAATGAACACATGTACATCAATAATATTAATCTCATAAAAATGGAATTCTTATTGTCAGACATCAAAAACCTACAATCAAGGCCTTGTTCCAAGACATTTTCTTATCGTTGAGATCACAGTCAAGATATATTACTGAATTAGTATTCATATAAAAAATACCCAAACATGTTTTTTCATATGAGACGTATCAATGCATTGGGGGGATATATAATTTTTTGTGTAAGATTCCATTTTTTCCTGGTATGTCTCTCTTTAAAATTTTGTTTAACTAGATTTTAATTGCATTGTCTTTCATTAAAATTGGTTTTTTGAGCCTAGTTATGAGATGGGTTAAGTGTTATAGGGGTGTAGTAGGAATAAGAGGTAAGTTATGGCTGTAGAAAAAATTCATATCATGAACTAAATTCATTATGTAAATTGTTTTCTATGGACCCCATGAATTTAATTCATGACCTAAATTAATTCACACCCTATAAACTTTACACACCATATAAATTTTACACACCCTATAAATAATACACACCCTCTAAATGTTATACACCCAATAATAATTACACACCTATAAGCATCCCATTTAAAGTAACTCAATACATGAATATTTTACACAACATGAAATGATAGTTTATATTTTTTAACCACAATATGATGGTTTTAAGAAAAAATAAATGGAATGATAATTTCATGACTTGAAAGTAATTAATGTTGTGAAAAATTCATTCCCGAGATTTTTAAATCCCTCCAACAAAATATTTTTCTAAACATGTCTATCCTTATTGTATACAGACCTTCTGTGGATAAAATATGGGAGTCGTATCCAGGCCTAGATTTTTAAGGTAGTTCTTCTGGGTCATCTCCATCTTATTTATTTTTTGCTAATGAAAATTTATGGTTCTTGTTGAATGGAAGGAAGAAGTAGAACAATACTATAGATGTGAGTGTTTGTCAACACCTTCTCTACTTTCAAGGTGGGTGGTATAAATCTTATCCCTTATGCCTGATTTAATTATCCATAGTATGTGTGACATGTGTGATCATGTCGGCATGCCACACGTGTGACCAAATTAATTGGATAAAACATACTAAATAATAATCCTTTTATTTAGACTTCCAATTAGATACCATTGGGTCCATAGGCTTCGATATTAAGACCTAACTCCATCTGATAGGTGTGAAATCTATGGATCTTATTGAGACTTGGTCAGTTTTACATTACAGACCTATGATAAAATGTGAATAAATTTTATGATTGTTTTATTAATCTTATGAATTTTAATAACATTCAATATTTTTGATTTATTAAGTTGGAATGACTTTGGATAAATTTGGTGAGCTAATGTGCTAACTATCCTATGGAAAAAATCATTGTGAAATAGGTTTTACATAATTATGATGATAATTTAGAACCTAAATTAATGAAATATATTCGGTTAGACAAATGATAATTTTATTAATAGATCATTGTGTCTTATGATGATATATTTGGTATGTGTGTTATTGGACATTTGATTATTCTTGTTTAGATTTTGAGCTTATGAGAAATCAATGTGATTAATACCAAAGGGTGGGATGCTTATTGGTATGTTGATTTTCTATATATAACTAATGATATATGTTTACACCAATAGGTTAGGTGCATTTTATCATAAAACATGTGTGATAAGTGCATTAATACTAATGATTGGGGGTAGATTATATGATTATATTGGACATATGAGGACCAGATGCACAGTCCTTGGAAGCATAAGGGTGAGATTCTAGATATCTTATGGGAAAAATCTTTTTGTAAAATTTGATGTTTTGTAAAATTAATCCTCCTTATGAGAATCATCCACTAGTTGGGTAATCCATATTGATATTGGAGGATACTTCCCTAGACATAGATATCTAGTAGGGAACTGAATCAAGTTTCTGGCTAGACCTGAGTGTCACCCTATAATTTCAGGGTCAAATTGTTTATTTCATGTGCAGTATTAATTTTTTTAATTAATACCCTGTTATTCACATTATTGCATGCACTCCATTTCTCAAACTATATTTGTTTAGACATGGTGATGTCGACCTACTGACTTGTACTCACACTCTATAGGTTCAGAAATTTAGTACCTAGAATGATTTTATGAACACTAGTTTGGAAAAGGGAAAGGGACACTATTGTTGATCTGTGGCTTGATGGACAGTTTAAAGCTCAGATATGGTACTAACATGGAGTTTGGGACCATGGTTTTGGGAGTTTTGATTTGATTCTGCTTAGCCTTTTATCTGTACTACTTCTATATTCTCATTTAGATACATTCAAACTGTCATTTAGATACATTTAGGTAATCATTAAATTATTATTTTATTATCTGGATTTCTTTAGTTGGTCCTTTCTCAACTTTTTTTGTTAGATTATTATCCATAATGTTTCCACTATTTATTGTAATCTTTTATTATTTTCTCCTTTCATTGTTACTCTTTATCAGAGGGTATAATATCCCCACAATATTAGTTATACCCTCATTACTATTTGGTAGCCTCTAGTATATGGGGAGGCATTCCTGAAGTCATATAGAAAACCATCTTAGTCACTTGAGGGATAAATAGTTTGAGGACATGGAAAAGATATATCAGATTTATTAGGTTTCTTTTCTATTGCTTTACTATTTGGGAAAGTTGGAAAGGATACTATTATGTTTTCAGACTTGGTAACGAGCTTGTACATGGGAGTATCTAACCCATGTATGGGGGGGAATCTAAGTACATTGGGATGGGATTATTATTTATGATGTTCACTTGTAATGTTTTGATGCTATTTCACCTTGGGTGATTCACAAGTTGTGAGATGTTATTGTTTCTTGAGATGTATAATCATGGATTTGTATTCTATTAGATAGGTATTCATGCATCATTATAGGAACACAATAATATATATTGACATGAATTTTTCATGATAGGAACATATTTATTAAAACTGATATATTTTTCTGTATGAAATGTGAAATGAGAAACCAGTTATATATGATGAAAAGGTAATAAATGCACTATTATGTCAAGCTAATTCACTTGTTAAGATATTCTTAGAGAGACCACGAGCTGTTGTTTCTCTATTTTTATCACCTGTTGAGGTTGATGTTTTTTTACCATGTGTTCTAAGGAGATTGTTTTTCTTGTAGAGAAAATTACTCCTCGTTGTCTTCAAATTGAGTTTCAGGAGAGAGGAAATTAGCATGCTCATAGAGAATCTGATTTAGAGCTTCTTGTAGATCTTGAGAATCAAATGGATTTTCATCTTTTTATTGATTTCGGAGGGTCATGCGATCCATGGAAAGTGATATTTATCGCACTTTACCTTTGATGTATTAAAGGAATAGATATTTTCAACTATATCATATGACTACATTCACTAGAGAGGTAGGTTCCTACGTACCTAATTTATAGATAAAGTTAGTCCAGATGATTTTAAGTACCTCAATACACCAATAAATAGGAGGGTGAAGCTTACTTCATAAATGCTTCATATACCTACCATGTGTTGGTGGGAAATTCTAGAGGAAGCTGGGGAGCAATAGGATTTATCCTATAAGGACTTCAAGGAAACGTTTTTGAAACACTTTTATCCTAATACATTGAGGGATGAGAAGGATCACGAGTTCTTGCAATAGATGCACTGGGAATGGGAATCATCACTACTGATTCCTTGAGATGAAAGATGCATATAGATGTAATATAGAAATATTATGATGATTGGATGCTGATGACACTCTTTACTAATATACATCTTTATGTTTAGGAGTTTGATGGATGAGTACCTCTAATTACTATATCTTTTATACCAGTGCTTCTTGGCCGGATCAATATGTAGTAGTTATATGGTCTATAGGTCTTAGATCTGATGGAAATCATATATGGTGAGGAGCTACCAGTAGGATTATCTATAGGTGGAGTCATGTTATTAAATATCATGGCCATTTATAGATTCCTATGGTTTTGTGAGAGGACTTGATGAGAGATTTTGAATATTTTAGATGGGATGTATATCCTAGTTTGAAAAAGATTTATCATTATCTCTGTAGATATTACTTGTGTCCAGTGATAAAGAAGAAGATATCAGGCTTTGTGGTGAGATGTTTCACCTTCAAGTAGGTCAAGGCCCAACATCGAAGGCATGTTGGGACGTTGTATCCTCTTCCCATTCCGGAGTAGAAGTGGGATGATGACACTATGGATTTTTGTGATATTATTACACATGAAATATTAAAAGAATGATTATTTTTGGGTGATTTTGGATATAATGATGAATGTATCCCACTTAATTTCTATCAAGGAGACCTTCACTATTGATGATCTGGGTAGTATTTATGTGTGTGAGATATTTTTTTTTCACAGTGTTTTGAGAATCATTGATTCTGATTGAGATCCTTGTTTAACTTCTTGATTTTGGAAAGGTATTAATAAGTACTTGGGATCACATGTTCTTCTAAATACAACATACCATCAATAGACTGACAACCAATCTAAGTGGACTATTCAAATTATGGAGGATATTTGATGAGCCTATGCTTTCTATTTCTATAGTTCATGGAGTTATCCTATAATATAATATTCTTATAATCAATTAAAATGGATCTTTTAGAGACCCTTTGGGTTAGACCGTGTCGTTACCCTCTATGATGCTTAGAGGTAGTCGAGTCTGCACTTTTTTGGCCTAGTCTCAAAAGGGAGATGATGGAGAAGGTTCATTTGATTAGAATGTGGTTGGTGACCATGCATAGATGGAAAAAGTCACACATTGACCATAATAGATGAATGATGGAGATTGAGGTTGTTCACTATTTTTTTGCGGGTTTCACCTTGGCAATGGAAACACCATATTAGAAGGAAATGTAAGTTAGAGACCAATTTTTTCAAGATGTTAGAGATAGTGGAGAGGGTCGGTAAACTGACAACTATTTTTAAATTTCAAAACAAGACAACAAAATTAATGATGTGTTTAACATGTCAAATATTTAGTGATATCATTCTAACCCATATCACATGATAGATATTAATAACATCGAGTTGGATGTTGATACATCCTCAGTGATGCATGGAGAAGCTAGGGTATTATCTATTATATGAAGTTGAGGTTGTAAGATCCCATCCTTTTTAAGGTATATCTCTATTTAGATTTTTTGTTAACTCTCTTTTATATGGGTTGTATTTAATTTATACTTGGTTTTTCAAGACTAATTCTAGGATGGGTTAGTGTTGTAGGGTTGAATTAGGATTAAGAGGTGAGTTATGGATATGAAAAAAATTCACAGACATGAATTGTTTTGGGTAGACCTCATGAATTTTATTAACACCAAAAAAAATTTACACACCTTGTTAATTTTACAAAAAATATAAATTTTAAAAACCTTGTAAATTCTACACACCCTATAAGCATCCCAAAAAAATTAATCCATTCTATGGATATTTTGCACAACATGAAATATTGATTTAACTTTTTTTAATGTATGTATGACAGTTTTAAGAAAAAATAATGGGAACAATACTTTCACAATGTGAAAGTAATTCATGTTCTGTAAAAGACATGCCTAGCCTTTTTAAATCCCTCTAGTGTCGTGTTTTTCTAAACTCATTCCTCCTTCTAAAATATAAACCTTTCGTAGAAAATTTATGAGAGTATTCTTTGATCCAAAAGCGATCCCACATTGGATCCAAGATATCTAGAACTAGTTTTTTAAGGTATGAATTTTGATTCTTCTCCCTCTTCTCAATTCATTGCTATTATAATTTATGGTTCTCGTTTAAAAGAATGAATAATTCGATCACTACCGTAGAAACGAGTTTTTTTCATCTCCTTCTTTTCTTTTAAGGTGGGTGGTCTAAATCTTCCTTTTCTCTAATTTAATTATCCAAAGTATGTGTGATATGTGTGATCGCATCGACATTCCATACACATGACCAAATTTATTAAATAAAACCTATTAAATGATAACCCTTTTCTTTAGACAGTCCACTAGATCCCATTGGGTCAATAAGCATTGATATTGAGACTTGCGGCCGCCCGATAATTGTTTTATCCCTGGACCTTTGTTATACTTGGTCAGTTTGACATAAGAGACCTAGGATAAATTGGGAATAATTTTTTAAATTTTTGATCAATATTATGATTTGGAATAACATGTACTTTTTATGATTGATTAAGGTAGAATCACCTCAGCTAAATTTGGTTAACAGGTGTGCTAATAAACATATGGCCAAAATCATAGTGAAACAATTCTAAAACAATTATGATGATAATTTGGAACCTAAATTAATTAAATTTATTTATTTATAAAAATCATAATTTGATATATTGATCATCGTGTATTGTGATGATATATCTAGTATGTTTTTTCTTTGCCCTGTGATTTTTTTGTTTATATTTTGAGCTTTTTCTGACATCGATGTGATTGATACCTAAGGGTGGGTAGTTTATTGGCATGTTCAGTTCATCTAGATATAAATCATGATCTATATTGATGCATGTGGGATAGGTGAATTTTTTTCATACATCCTATGGGCTCGGAGCACTAGTACTAGATTATTAAGGGTTTATTATATGAATATATGGATTTTTGAGGACTATATGTATAGTATATAGATTCCCAAGGGTAAAATTCTGAGTAGCCTATGGGTAGAGGCCTTTTTGGAAATTTTGATGTCTTGTGTGATTAATCCTTGGTAAGAGAATGTAGAACTAATTGGGTGATTCTTCATAATGCAGGAGGATACTTATATAGAAAGAGATATCTAGAAGGGTTCCAAAGAAGGTTTTGGGCTGGCCCCAAGTGTCACCACGAAACTTGAGGGTCAACATGTTTAATTCATTTTAAGTATTAATTTATCAAATTAATATCCTATTATTCATTTATTACATGAACTATAATTCTTTGACTGTATTTTTTTAAAAGAGGTGGTGTCTACCTATTAAGCTATACTCACACCATAAAATGGACACTATTTGGTACGTGGAAAAATTTCATGGATGTAGATTTGGAAAAGGGAAAGGGACCCTATTGTCGATTTCTAGATTTCTAGATGGGTTGGAGCTTGGATATGGCACCAACATGGGGTTTGATAATATGGTTTTTTTAGTTTTTAATTGAGTTTACATAGTTTTTTTATCCATATAACTTTCATATTTTGGTCACATTATTCTTTTACTATTTGTATTTATTAAGTTGGTCCTTTCATAGTTTTGGTTGTCTGATTATTATTCATATTATTTATGTAATTTCTGATACTCTACTATTATTTTATTCTTTAATTTCAAGTCTTTACCAGTGTGTATAGTCTCCCCAATATATTCTTTAAACCCTCACTTATATATGGAAGCCTCTCATTTATAGGGAGGCACACTTGAAGTCATGTAGTTAATAAGATCAGTCATCTGAGGGAGAACTAGGTCATGAACATTACATCAAGCCCCACCCATCACCTGATTATGTCCAATTAATTCGGTATAAGAGTCATCAATACCTTTTATACCATTCCCAAAAAAACCTATTATTGAATAAAAACATGGATATCCATACAATCAAAGATATAGAATGCCAATATATAATCAACCTATGTAAGCAGTAATAATCATCAAGAATATCAATACTTATCTCCATGTCAATAAAAGGTATATCATGATATAACCCATCAAAAGAAATAATGTGGATAGTAAATTAATACATAATTAAATTTCCAATAATAAACCATATTGTAATAAAAAAATACGGAATTCCAATACTTTCCCCATGTAAATAAATAAATGATATTTATTGATGAGCATCCTCTAATTTGAATTTGTAAAATGGGATGTTCGAACACTTTTGGGTAATGAGTATAAGGTTAAGTAAATACTATAATAACATGATTATAATACATATATAGAAAGAAATTTTATTTTTTCAATAGAATATATCCCTGGTGTAACAAAATAAATATAATAAGATATTGACATAAATGAAGAACACAGTGATAAAAAGAATGGTTTAAATGGTATCATAATAATCAAATTGTTTGATACCATGATTTCAATCCCCCAAATGATAACATATATATATATTAGAAGATATTTCATGAAACATAAACACCATTATTGTTAATCCTTTTAAAAATTATAATGGAAATGGAATAAAAAACTTAAAAGATATTTCAGAAAACATTTTTAATATTGATGTAAAATACAAATTTACATGTCACTTTCAAAGGTAACTTTTGAAAAAGTGATGTGAAATAATTTTAATCCCTTTAACTTTAAAAATAATATAAAATAATGCATCCTTGAAAAAATATAAATTTTATCATGGATAATTGAGGAGTGGAATACATAACACGTGGAATTGAAAGGGAAAAACCTTTTATTACTTTCAAATTACCTTTTTTAAAACTAATATTGTAATAAGAAGAAAATAAAATTAATTTGAATTAAAAATTAATTTCTATACATATGATTATAAAATATAATATAATAAAATATTAGTCATGGATAGCCCAATCATAGAAGGATTAATTTCATGGTAAAATAATATAACTCAAGGAAAGGGGACTTGAGTTATTGATATCCCTTATGAGCAATATACTCCCTAAAGCATGAATCATTTGAAAAGGTGTATATGTTCTAAAAAAGTAAAAAATTATAGAATACAGAAAATAAAATAAAGTGAAATAACATAACCAACTTATATAACATAAGTTCAAGTTAATGATTATATCTCAATGAATGGAAATTGAGTTACTAAAAACTCTTACTACTGGGGTAATAAGTGAGTCAAAATAAATATAAAAAAATAAATTTTTTTAGATTAGTTTATCCCATAAATTACAAGTAAAAAAATTATATAACATTCATGGGTTAGTATATCAATGAAAGACCATACAATGGGAACATAGTTCATACATGTATCATATCTCAAAGAATCATATTTGAGAGCAATAAAATCCTTATAGCTTGAGTAACATTTTAATAAAACTCCATGAAATAAAAGTAATTTAATTGATATTCTAACTACCATGATTAAAATATAATTCATGATATGATAACTCAAATAGGTATTATATACACCTCATAAATTAAATTAGGTGAAAAATACAAAACATGTCTCCAAGAGAATAATTTGAGATGAAAACCCTTACCTCAATCCTGATTCATTCTGAACTTATACCAAATTTACTAAATAATTAAAATAATTTCATTAAATAAATACCCAATAAAATTATTCATAACTAAAACCATTTATACTCATTTACAATAATTCCATACATCTAAATATTAGTTTTTTTTACCTATTTTCAAGACTAGTTTTAATTAAGCATTATCGCTTTGAAATAGTTTCATAAAAATGGTGTTGGTACCTATTTTTTCAACTCATTTACTATTAGAAAATATATTGTACTATAATATGTGTTCATTGATATTTTATAAAACTATAATTTCATTACAAGGTAGTTTTAGTCACAAAACTGTGAAGATGAAATCAACGATGATCATGTTTCAGCGATTCTTAAATAACTGAAGCTGTTTTCTTAGATAATGAGTTAAATGTTGATATAATCTTTATAGAAAACAAATATATACATATTTATATCTTATTAAAAAAATAAATATGTTATGAAAGTCATTCATGATATAAATTCAAAGTATTGTTCAAGTGGATGGTTAAACCATCCAAGACATGAACATACTGTGATTAATGGATGATTATGTGGTGGTTTAGTTATAGAATTACTATAAAATAAGAATATGTAAGAGTTGGTTTCCTAGAACCAAATTGTTTTACTTTGATTACATGGATATTTAATGTATTATTCCATATTGATCATTGTTCTAAATGGCTATGATGTAATAATTTCTTAGGGTATTTGCTGCATTGATAAGGTCATGGCAGTTCCCCACAATGATCAGAACCATGAAATGATATAATAATATTCTTAAATATAGTTCTGCGGTTGGATGACATGATATGATGGGACACATAGCATGCAGACCATCAGGTGTGAGTACTCGTAATAAGATAAGACTTCCTCTCATGATGTTTGCACTTGATAATCTCCAAGATATGAGATTATAAGAATAGACCCGCTAGTAGGAATTCCACATGTTTTGGTGTCATCAGATATTTCTATCTATGAGAATTGGTAATGATCCTTAGACTTTAAGATTATCATTAATATGTGTCATGACTTACGCACATTTATTTACTGAAAAAAAAAACATCATTCAGACAGTTGGCGGGAAGTAGGGTACATTGGGTGTGTCACAAGTGGCATGTTATTAATGGATAAGTCGAGGAAGCATTTGTTACTTCCATTTATGGAAGTTGATATCTCATCCCATTGATTGAAATATAAGCGTCGTATGAAATTCCATGGCCATGGTGTAACGATGAGTTTATTTCAGGTAGCCAAAGAATGACGTATCATGCATAAAAGTTGATGACACAATCATGAAACCTGCTTGATGAGATATTTTGACAAAAGGATTATATTAAACATTGAGAATTCGTATGTGGATGTCATTGTTTCTACATTACGTTGTTTCCTTTGGGTTCCTTGACCCGTTTCTAGATAGTTCTCTTGGACTTTAGGCAAGCCCGCCTAATGCCCATGAGAAAGAATCCTAGAAGGTCACACACTAAGTGTTTTTGGTGGTCTCAGTAAAATTCTATTTGAATTTAATTAATGAAATAAATATTATTCTTAGGATTGTGGAATAAATTTATTCAAGTTAAAATGAATGCATAAATTAAATAAAATTTATTTATTTATTTTATTGAACATTTAATAAATATTTATTTGCTAGTTTGTAAATAAAATAATTACTTAAGAATAAATTATTTATTTATTTATTCGAGTGTTCAATAAATGGAAGTGGAGTTTGAGCATACCAAGGTCGGTCTGGTAGTAAAATAATTATTTTCAAGACGGTAAATAATTATTTAACTAGTTGGCACAAATTAAAATAACGCTACTATTATTTGATGATGGGGAATTTTATTTATAATTCTGTTTTGTAAAATTTGGCACACCATAAATAATAACGCGGTATTATTATTAAATTCATGGGTTTTCTCTAAGTTCATGAATGTATTTAATTGTTGCTATTCAATTAAATATTGTAATTGAAATTCCAGGTATATAAATAGGCATGTACGCCTATTGTGTCAGACACCACACCACACACCTGGTGGATTTAGAGTTTTTGAGCCAAACAATTTCTCCCTTGAATCCCCTTCTCTACCCTCTCAAGAATGAGAGACGTTCTTCAAGTCTGAAGAACAATGGATCAAGATTGACCGACATAAGACACTCTCTACACTGTGCTAGCACCCTGAGAATGAGCAGTGTCGATCGGAGGCCATCAGATCACGTGTGGATCATCGCAAGAGGGTTTCTTGTTTTTATCCTTACAAGAGAAACGAGATAATCTAGAAGGGTCATTCCGGACAATCAACATCATCAACGAAGAAAAATACCAAAGATATAGGTATTATTTTTCTTTATTAAATTAATTAAATTAATTATAAACATGATGTGCAAGATCCTCTATAAGGTTTCAAGCCTCTTTCTTCTTTATCTAAATCTTTGATTATATTCTGTGGATACTGGAATTCATCGTCGTATTGATCCCAGAATAATCATTGATCATGGTAAGAGTCAAAGTTGGGTCACATCCAAACCACGCATCCACTGCGCCCGTAACCTTCAAGTGGTATCAGAGGGAGGTAACATCATAGTTTATAAGTATTTAAATATTTCTTTGATGAATTACGCATTTAATAATTTAGTTGTTTCAATTCAAGTTAATCGTTCTGCAAATTTGAATCTCTAGATTTATTCCTCCTCTTTCGTTTCTCGTTCACCTTACAGAAATGATATTTTCTTTTAATTTTGATTAAAATAAAATAGAGGATGTCATCCGTAGGTTCCAAGGCTTCCTGGTCGTACAACACCAGAACACACGGTGTGTATTCGGTAGTACACGTTGTATAGTCAAGATTCAATGCATCGGACCATTCCACCAAACCAAGCCGTGTGTTGGAGTCTTTCTAAGTCTTAAATGACTTCATGTGTTGACCAGGAACAGGTGGCATGTGGTTTCCAGATTACAGGCCATGTGGCCCAATGGAAACGACATGTAGTCCCTTTGGGTTAGGGTTTGACTGTTACCCTGTACACGGCTTTCCCAGATAGAGACCGTCTAATGAGGAACTATAGGGCGTGTGGCCCACTAGACACGACGTCTACTCCAAAGATTTCCGAAGTACACACACACGTAATTTCCCCATGCGTGTACTTCGGATAGACGGTGAAAAATACTACACCATGTGTATTTGGAACTACACGTCATGTGCTCATCCAAATTACACAGATTTATTAAAATTTATTATTATATTATACAAACCCTTGAGACGTGTACCATTGTGCAGGCATAAAGCGGAGGCACAACACATGATAGGTGTCTTATATATATGTGTTTAATTTAACATCTGTGTAATGTTCTTTTCTACTCATTGGGTAGTTATGAATATGAGTTAATCAGGTTTCCTCAAAGGTACAAGTTACATTCAAAGATAATTTTAAATGAATTTATTTGTTTAAAATTATGATGGATGAGAATATCAATAAAATTCAGAAAATGATTTAAGATAAAAGGATTGATTATTTAAATATGATAATTAATTGATTCGAGCATGATTTATCATAAACGAGAACGATTAATGAATTTAATGCTAGATTTATTTATGCGTAAACATTGTTTCATGTATGGATGATCATGAGGTGGACCAAGACCTTTATATGTGGATGGTTTCTTTTAAATTATTTATTTAAATTAATTTTGTTGGCCTGCAAGACTTATCCTCATTAATATGATGGGCATGTGTGCCCAAAGTTTCTTTTATGTAAAAACCCTTTTTACCCATCACCTATATGTGAGTTAAAAAAGGAATATGTAATGTATAGAACTCCCAAGCTAGTGGAGGCGGTTCAAGCTGGAGCCAAGATAGAACCAATCATAGGAGATGCAGTGGTGGATAGGTGGAAGCTGTAAACATGAACTCAAAAGGTTCCAGGTGATTCTCCCCTAGGTCAGGGTTATTTTGTCAACCTCTAGATAAAATAACCATTAGAAAATCTCATGATCATGCCATTTACTTTATTTCTGTTAGTTTCATGGTTTATCATTATGGATGTGTGTTCACAATCACATAATTAATGAATTAAACAAGCAGGAAAGATGGAACTAAATTAAACCACATTTTTGCATAAATATTTTCATGAAATGGTTAATCACTTAAGTAAGTTCCACTTAATATTAACAAGCATGTGTTAATGATAATAATCAATTCATGCATAAGAGATAAAAATAAATAAAATAAAATATTAAGTCCGAACAAGCCTTCTATTGCTAGATTAAGGGAAAAACTCAATAAAACTATGTGTTTGACCAACCCTTGTTGGGACACTTACTTTTATACAGGAATACCTTATGAAAGGTTTCGGGTTGACTTAACCATATTACATAAAGAGGAGTATTCCTTACTAGAACTTGTGTAATATTGGAGGCAAGAGTTGAGGAAATCCAAACTCATTATTTCAGGATTTGGGAGTCCACTCAATAGATCATGGAGTTGCAAGCCCGCAGTTAGAAAAGAGATTTATACCTGAATACCTTCTAATATCTTGATCAACCATTGTTGGGGTTTTGAAAAGGGGAATACATATCCTTGCCACTAGAATGTCATGGAAACTAGACATTCCGAGTTCAATGGTGAGGGATATTGGGACTTGATAAAACAATGCAAGACTTAATAAAATTTATTATTTTTTATAAAATGTAATCACGAAAGTACTAATGATCTGATCTTTTAATTATAGAATAAAAATGACAAACTCATCAATCAGACTATCCCTACGATCAATTATGGATAAAGACAACATCCTCACTGGCAGTAACTTCTAGGAATGGTTTACATGCCTTCGGGTTAGCCTACGCCATGAATGGGAGTCTTACTTTCTGGAGTCAGCATTACCTAATCCACCTACCAAAGAGGCAAGTGATGAGGATTTCCTGGTCTATGAGAAACATATGAACGACATGGTCTAAGTTCAATGTTTGATGTTATCATCAATGTCAAGTGAGATTATGATGTCCCATGAAAACAAGGATTCTTATAGCATGCTTGAGTACTTCCATGGTCTTTACTAGGAGAGAGAAAGACATGAATGGTTTGATATATCTAAGGCACTCTTTCAGAGTAAGCTTAGAGAAGGTTCCCCAGCTCGGCCTCATGTAGTCAAGTTCATTGGCTACATTGAGCACCTGGAGGTTCTAGGGTTTAAACTCCCCAATGAACTGGGCACCGATCTCATTCTCATATCACTCCCTCTGAGATTCTCTAACTTTGTTATCAATTTCAATATGAACAACATTGAGAAGTCTCTATCTGATCTTCTTATCCTCATTCGCCATGTGGACAAAGATATTAAGCGCAAAAAGCCTTCTATCCTTATAGTGAATAATAGGAAACAGAAAGCAAAGTTCTTTAATCCAAAAGCTTCTTCACAACCTTCCAAGAAAAGGAAGATCAAAGGGGAGGAAAGGGAAAAGGATGCCATTTGTTTCGTATGTGGTTAGAAGGGCCACTGGAAGAAGAATTGCAGGTAGAGTAAGAAGTAAGGGGAAGCTTCAAGTGTGTTTGTTATCGAATTCAATCTATATATTTATACAAATTGGTTATTAGATACAGCTTTTGGTGCTCACATATGTATCTGAATATAGGAACTAAGTATATTCAAGAAGATTGATCGAGGGGAGGTAGATCTATGAGAAGCCAACGGAGCGAGACTTGCTGCTGTAGCTGTCAGGGACTACCACCTAACGTTGCCAACTGGGATGATCTTTGTATTAAAGGGTTGTTATTATGTTCCATCTGTTACTAAAAAAATTATTTATATATCTTGATTAGATACAAATGGATTTGTTTTCAAGTTTTGAAATGAATGTTTCTTCTTTTAAAAATATAGTATTTGTTATGGTAGGGTACATTTATACAATAGACTTTTCGTGTAGGATTACACAAACCAAGTAATGGAAATAGATAACAACGATACTTCACAATACTCATACCACACCCAACTTTGGAATCACCGACTAGGTCATGTAAATGAGAAACGCTTGACAAAGTTACATCAAGATGGATATTTAGATTCTTTCGAACTAAAACCACTTGGCGTATTTCATGCATGTTTACAAGGAAAAATGACCAAATCCTCATTTAGTCAGAAAGGCGAAAGGGCTAAAGAACTTATTGAATTGGTTCATACCAATGTGTGTGAACCATTTCGAGTTGAAGCAAGGGGAGGGTACTTATATTTAATAACTTTTACTAATGATTTTAGTAGATATGGATATATCTACTTAATGATGTATAAGTCAGATTCTTTTGATATGTTTAAAGAATACAAGAATGAAGTTGAGAACCAGCTTGGTAAGAAGATTATGAAACTCCGCTCAGACCGAGGTGGAGAATATCTTAATCAAGGCTTAATTGATTACTTACTGGAGTTTGGGATCCTATCCCAAATCACACCTGCAAACACGCCCCAGTTGAATGATGTGAGAGAAAGGAGGAACCTCACCCTGTTGGACATGGTGAGATCAATGATGAGTCATCTGAGTATTCCATTATCATTTTGGGGATATGCGTTACAAACAGCAGCACACATACTAAACCAAGTACCAACTAAATATATAAATGGTATTCCATACAAGTTCTATAGTGGAAGAAAAGCCAGGTTATTGAATTTACATGTGTGGGGTAGCGAAGAATTTGTTAAAGCCTCTTCAGGTAACAAACTCGCACTCCGAGGCACAAAGTGTACCTTTATAGGATACCCCACGGAAACAAGGGGATATTACCTATACCACACCTTAGACAGAAAGGTTATAGTGTAAAGACATTCCATATTCCTTGAGAGGAAGAATATCTCCAAAAGAGATAGTGGGAGTGAGATAGAATTCAAAGAAGTTGAGGCTCAAGGTATACTAGAGTTGGAATAGGAACAGATTCCCTAAATCCCCGTGGAAGAAGAATTTTTTCCAGAGACACATGTACTACATAAGAGTACAAGAGAGGTTAGAGAACCGGAATGGTACAGTTTTCTAGTTATTGAGGATGGTGACTCCTTATTAGTTGATAATAATGGTCCTCCAACCTATAAGGAAACAGTAAGTGGCACATATATTCCCAAGTGGAAAGAAGCCCGGAATTCTGAAATGGATTCCATGTACCAAAACCAAGTCTGGATTTTGGTAGATCCTCTAGTTGATGTAAATCATGTTGGTTGAAAATGGTTATTCAAGAAGAAACTGTACATGGAAGGATATGTCAGAACCTATAAGGCATGACTGGTTGTAAAATGTTTTAAACAGCGTCAAGGAATTGACTCCGATAAAACCTTCTCACCAGATGTAGTGCTAAAATCCATCAGAATTCTACTTTATATTGCGTCTTACCATGACTATGATATTTGTAAAATGGATTTCAAAATAGTATAACTTAATGAGAACCTTTATTAAGATGTCTACATGACACAACCGAAAGGGTTTGTGACTCCAAAGGATGCCAATAAGGTTTGAAAATTGCAGAAATCCATTTATGGATTAATGTAAGCATCCATGTCATGGAACATTCATTTTGATGAAGCCATAAAAGAATTTGGTTTTATCAAAAATGAATGTGAGCCTTGGATCTACAAATGGTTTAGTGGGAGTTTAGTTATTTTTCTAATAGTATATGTTGATGACATATTACTCATTGGAAACGAGTTACCAGTCTTGCAGTCTGTTAAGGCGTGGTTGAATAAATTATTATCAAGGAAAGACTTGGTCTTGGTAGCGTAAATTCTTAGAATCAAGATACATCATGATAGATCCAAGAGATTTCTAGGCCTAAGTCAAAGTACATACATTGATAAGATACTGAAGAGATTCAGTATGGAACAATCAAAGAGGGGATTGTTGCCAACATCACATGGTAATTATCTTTCCAAGAAAATGTGTCCTTAGATACGTGAGGAAAGAAATATAATTCCAAGGACTCCATACACATTAGAGATTGGTTCAGTCATATATGCCATGCCATGTACTAGGCTGGATGTCGCCAACACATTGAGTGTGGTAGGCAGATGTCAAACTGACCCAGCTGACCACCATTGGATGGAAGTCAAGACTATTCTAAACTATCTTAGGCATACTGAGGATATGTTCCTAGTTTATGGAGGAGATGGGGAACTAGTCATCAGATGATATGGAGATGCTAGTTTCCAGATTGATCAAGATTACATGAAGTCTCAAATGGGATACGTCTTCACTTTGAATAGAGGAGCAGTGAGCTGGAAGATCTCAAAGCGGAGTGTGGTCACAGATTCTATAGCAGATTATGAGTATATAGCAGCTTTTGAGGAATCTAAATAATAATTTTGAATGTGAAAATTCATCCAGGAGCTAGATGTGATACCTAGCAGTAATGATCCCATCACACTGTACTGTGATAATACTATAGTAGTGGCTCTCACAAAAGAGCCAAGGTCACATCAGTGAACGAAGAACATATTTCAGAAGTATCATCTCTTGATGGATTTTTCTTAGAGAGGTGAAGTTGCAGTGAGTAGTATTTCCATAGAATACAACATGGAAGACACCTTGACTAAAGCCTTGACTCAACAGAAACAAGATCATCATGTGAGGTCTAGTGGAATGAATGTTGTAGGAAGTTAGCTCTAGTTCAAGTGGGAGTTTGTAAGAGTTGGTTTCCTAGAACCAACTAGTTTTAATTTGATTACATGGATATTTAATGTATTATTACATATTGTTCATTGTTTTTCATTACTATGATGTAATAATGTCCTATATTATTTGTTGCATTGATAAGGTCATGGGAATTCCTCGCTATGATGAGAACCTTGAAATTCTATAACTATATTCTTAAATATTTTTCTATAGTTGAATGACATGCTATGATGGGACACATAGCATGTAAATCGTCAGGTGTGAGTACTCGTAAGAAGATGAGACTTCTTCTCATGAAGTTCGCACTTGGTAATCTCCAAGATAAGAGATTATGAGATTAGACCCACTTGTAGGAATTCGGCATGTTTTTGTGTCATCGTATATTTAGATCTACGAGAGTGTGTAATGATCCTTAGACTTTAATATTATCTTTAATATGTGTCACGACTTACGCACTTTCATTAACTGACAAAAACCATCACGCAGACAGTTGGTGGGAAGTAGGGTACATTGGATGCGTCATGAGTGGCATGTTATTAATGGATAAGTCGAGGAAGTATTTGTCCCTTCCATTTATGGAAGTTGATATCTCTACCCTTTGATTGAAATAGAACCGTCACACAAAATTCTATGGCCATGGTGTAACGACGAGTTTATTTCAGGCAGTCAAAGAACGATGTATCAAGAAAAAAAAGTTGATGACACAAACATGAAACCTTATTGATGAGAGATTGGGACAAAAGGATTATATTACACAGTGAGCATTCGTATGTGGATGTCTTTTTTGCAACATTACATTCCTTTTCTTGGGTGCCCTAACTCATTTCTAGACAGTACTCTTGGACTTTAGGCCAACTCTCCTAAATCCAATAAGAAAAAAATCCTAGAGGGTCACACTCTAAGTGTTTTTGGTGGTCTCGGTTAAATTCTATTTGATTTTAATTAATGAAATTAATATTATTCCCAAGACTGTGGAATAATATTATTCAAGTTAAAATGATCGCATAAATTAAATTAAATTTATTTATTTATTTTATTGAACATTTAATAAATTTTTATTTAATAATTTGTAAATAAAATATTTATTTAATAATAATTAATTTATTTATTTATTGGGGTGTTCAATAAATGGATGTGGAGTTCCAGTGGACCAAGGTTGTTCTGGTAGTAAAATATTTATTTTCAAGATGGTAAATAATTATATAACTTGTTGGCACAAATTAAAATAATTATTCTATTTTTTATGACGTGGAATTTTATTTATAATTCTGTTTTTCACAAAATGGCGCACCATAAATAATAAAGCTGTATTGTTATTAAATTCACGGTTTTTCTTTAAGATCATTAATGTATTTAATTTTTTCTATGCAATTAAATATTGTAACTGTAATTCCATGTATATAAATAGGAAAGTAAGCCTATTGTGCTAGACATCACACCACACGCCTGGTGAATTTAGAGTTATTGAGCCAAAAAATTTCTCTCTCGAATCCTCTTCTCTCCCCTCTAAAAAATGAGAGATGTCCTTCAAGGATGAAGAACAAGCATTCAACAACGACTGACACAAGAAACTCGCTTCATCGTGCTAGAAATATAAGAACGAGAAGTGTCGATCGGAGGCCATCAGAGCACGTGTGGATCACTGCTAGAGGGATTTTAGTTTGGATCTGTACAAGGGAAATGATATAATCTAGAAGGGTCATTCCAGATGATCAACATCATCAACCAAAAAAATACCAAAGATACAGGTATTATTTGTCTTTATGAAATTAATTAAATTAATTATAAACATGATGTGCAAGATACTATCTAAGGTTTCAGGCCTCATTGTTATTTATCTAAATCTTTGATTATATTCCATGGATACTGGTGTTCATCATCATATTGATCCCAAAATAATCATTGATCATTGTAAAAATCAAATTTGGGTCCCATCCCAACCACACTTCCACTGCACCTGGAACCTTCAGAATAAATATCTTAATTATTTATTATTATTTTTATATTTCACAATTTAAAATAATTATAATGATAATATAATTTATATATGTCCATTACTTATAAATAATATATCATTTTCCTCTTAGTATGATTATTTTAAAAAAATGAATTAACGATAATCGTTTGTTGATCATATCATTAATATGTTATATATATTTTTCATAACAAAACCTTTATGATGATATAAAATCATATTTATCCTTTAATATCATCCTCATTACCATCCATGTAAATATATGATAAAAATAAAAATAGAAATCAATTGTTCCATGGAGGTGGTAGTCTACATGTACGCATGGTTGATGATTTCATTTTCTATAGAACATAAGAAAATAATAATATAGTTTATTGTTTAAGAATTATAAAAATGATATAAATATCATAATTTTTGTTAAATTACTATTTTATATAATTATTTTACGTTGGTGTAGAAAAACAAAACACGTTGCATTATGGTGGTTGTAGTTCGCACAATGCACAAGTTACGGTATAGTTTTTCTTAATATAAAAGGAAAAAGTTAATTAATGGTTATTATAATAGCATAATAACATTAGTTTTATAACCAATAATTATTTAATTAAATATTTATTTGAAAATAATAATTGTAAAAGAGGAATTGAAAATAAATAAATTAAGTAAAAAATAATTACCCACATTGAGCGCTTTGAAATTTCCTTTGATAATACCTTTGAAATGGGTAGCATATGATAATATATTATCACTAGAATATAAATACAGTAAAATTTTATTCTAGGGGAAGGAAAAATGGTGTATTTTTAGGAGTAAACCTATTTTTATGAGTTCTTTGATGGGGTGGTGAGAGACCCCTTTTATACGTGGTGAGAATGACATTTCTTTAAATATTTCAACTTTATATAAAGGTAGAACATGTAAAACATGTCATGTGGATCAAAAATTGAGAAATAATTGATTATAAAAGATAAAAAATTTATCCAAATCTCATACACTCAATTATATACCTTATTTTATCATTTTTTAATCCTATTACCCATTTAATTATTATTTTGACCCTTTTAGCTTTTACAGGGGTAACTAGTTTTTACCTAAGGTAACATAATATTTATGCCTAAAAATAAAGTGGAATTAATTAATTAATTTAGAACCACTAATTATATATTTTAAATTATTTTTATTTTATTAAATTTATAAAAGTGATTAAAATTATTTTAAAAATAAAAAATATAATGTATTAAAAACAATTTTTGAGAAAATATTACTTTTCTTCTAAAATATAAAATATGGGTTTGTAAATTAAAAACAACATATTTTAAATTATAATTTCACATATAAAATAAATGTTTGGTTTTATTAAATGGTTTTATTATTTTCCAATTCATACATATATACAAATAATGACACAAATTTCATGTTATTTTGAAAAACAATATTCTGCATTGTTCTCCTAAAAATCATTTTTTTTAGAAAAAGACTGAAAATTAATATTAATACTATTTTATTATTAATAAAAAATTGATTTTAATTTTTAAATTTTAAATTTAAAAAATTTTGTAATTTATTTTTTAAAATAGAATCCCAAAATATACTGTAAATTTGTTCATATTAAAAAATACCTTTTAAAAATGTTTAATGTTCTTTATTTTTATTTCCTATAAATTAATTACTAATTTGTTGGTAATATAATATTAATATTACCAATATTTTTTATCATTATAAAACCATTATATACATAGTTTTTTGAAATAAAACATCAATTTCAGAAATTTATTTTTAATCATATAATAATTTTTTTATTTTTTATAGATATACTAATTGGATTTTATTAATATTAAAAAAATCCATTATTTTCATTCTATAAATATTTTATATAGAATTTACTCGTATTCATTCCTTTTAATTAAATGGATTGGTTTTAATGATATGAATATATCATGATTTTATTTTTGTCTTGTGTTGCATGTGGATCAAGCTATTAAACACATTTGGCTTATTTAAAGGTAATAATATATTAAGATATCAGAGTGTTAGACATATGATTCCCAAAAATGAACCCATTAGATTGAATTTTTGAAATGGAATGGTTTATCCAATTTTTATCATGCATTTATTATTATTCAATAAAGGTATCATTCTCATCTCTAGAAAGACTTCAGTGTACAATCCAACGAAAGTAGGGGATAGATGATATCCAAGTAGGGCCTTGTTAAAGACATGATGGGATGATCACTAATAAAATGTAAATTCTTCCCATTGGAGTAGTGGAAATTAAAGGGTGTTAGATTTTAACTCTTGTGGTGGATTTATAACCTAATGTGTTTTCAGAAGACTTTATAGGATTGCCTTTGGAATGAGATTCAATGTTCATTATTGATCTCTTACCTAGTACTAAACCTATTTAAATCCCTTCATATTCTATGGATCCAACAGAGTTGAGGGACTTGAATATATGGATAAAATATCTAAATGATAAGGTATTTATCTAGCCAAAAAGTTTTACATGGTGAACCTAGGTTCTCTTCACCAAGAAAGATATAAGAAGTCTATTCCTCTGTGTATACAATTAAAAACTAAACTAGGTATGGATTAAGAATCACTATCTATTTCTTAGGATTAATTACATATCCTGATATATTAAATGGGAAATATTGTTTTCATAAAATTTTCTACATTCTTGCTATCATCATCTTTAGGTAATATTATAATTCATACCCAAAGCTAATTTTCTGAGTCAATATTGAAACATTATTTTTTTTTGTATTCCTTTTGAGCTAAAAAATTCTCTATTGGTGTTGATGGACCTAATGAAATTGATATTACATCATTTTTTGGACCCTTTTATCATAGTCTTTGTGGATGAGATTATGGTCTTTTTTAATCCCAAGGATGAGCATGCACTTTATCTTCACATTATCCTAGAAACATTGAGGTATCATTAGTTATAATAAAATATATCTAAATGTTCATTCTGTATCAAGGATGTAAAAGTCCCCAAGCATATGATTTTATAAGAAATAATATTAGTTGATCTTAAGAAGGTGGAATCGATTACATCTTGGAATGTTACAACTACTATATTTGAGATCTAATACCATATTGAACTAATAAGGTATTACAACCACTTTATTCAGGAATTTTCAATGAAAACTAATCCTATGATTACTTTAACAAAGAAAGGGTTCAGGTTCATGTGGTATCATTTTGAAGAATCATTCCAAGATTTAAATTATAGGTTAATTCCCCCTTCAATTCTTATCTTTCTGAAAAAATTGAGGTGTTTGAAATATACTATAATGCCTCTTTTATTGGCCTCGATTTTATTCTCATATAGGATCATCATATAAGGGAATATGATTTTAGGGAACATTATCTTCATGAATGGAATTATCGTACCCATGACCTAGAAATGTCCACCATTGTGCATTCTCTAAAGTGCTAGAAAAATTACATATTTTGTGAGTGATTTCTGGTGTTTGGAAAACACAATAGTTTTAAATTTTTATTTTTATAATTGGAGCTAAATATGAGGTAGAATCATTGGTTGAAATACCAATTTTTACTTTATTTTCATATATGGTATGATCTTAGGAAGTGAAACATTGTCTTTTATTCCCTATTATATAAGTTTTAAAGTCAAAATGTATATGAAGCTAAAGATGAATGGATATTGATGTCACTTATGGATGAGATTAATTTGGGTGTGGTAGAGGATTGAATGAGTATGCTTCTAACTTACATCAATTTTTTATTATCTATGTTGGTGTTGATCAAATATTCCCATGTTTTTTATCTAGATTGTGTCATTATTAGAGAGAGGCTCGATTGTGGGATGATCCATAATGAATGATTCCAAGTTCCTCATTATTTCTTATAGATACATGGAAGGATCATGGTTCCCTAAAACATAAATGTGGAGGTAAAATAATAATATTATTCATTTATAAGTTCGATTAATCATAGTTTCATGAAGATTTATCATGTCATCTGCCACTAATTTTGGCAGCCTGAAGCAAAGAAAGATTTGATATGTGTCGTCATCAAGTGATTCATGTATCAGTAGGTGAAGGGTAATCACAAAAATCATATCAATTACCTCCATTAACTTCATTTACCTATAGGTAAATGAGATAAAATCATTATAAATTTCATGTCTAGTCTACTGAAATCCTTTAAAAGAAAAGATATGGTTTGGCTTATACCTAACCATTTAACTAATATGGTTCACTTTTTCCTATCATGGAGGAATTATAATTTTCTAAATATAGGAAGTTATATTCTAGAGAGACCATAAATACTTATGTTTTACCAAATATTATCATCTATCATAGAGATCCATGTTTTTTATCTTGATTTTATACAAGGATTTGGTAAGAATAAGGGTCTCAAGTGAAACTGATTATTTCCTTTCATCCTTCGACTGGTAGCCAGTCTAAGAAGACTATATGAATATTATAAGATATTATTTAGCCTTGTATTATTAAATTTGGTAGATCATGGGAGGATCACATTTCCTTGGTGGAATTATATTTCAACAACAGTTACTAATTTTCTTTCTATAAGGCCCCATGTGTGGAATTATATGGCAGAAAATGTCACTCCCCTCTCTACTACACAGAGATACGAGTCTTCTATAATTGGGCCTAGTCTTATCTAGGATATGATGGATCGAGTCAACTGATTGGGAAAAATTTTGAGACTGTTTAAAGATGACAAAAAACTATAATAAAAATATTTATTAATGACAATTTTTTTGAATAAATTGTGGTTTTAATTTCTACCCATTAATTCATTGTGTTACTATAAACTTCAATGTTTTTATGAGTAACCTATTAACTAGTGTTAGTTTTTTATTATTTTTAGACCTATAAAACCATTTTGAATCTATAATTGTTGGAAATATGAAACCACATCTAAAATGAATGTAACAGTTTTATAAATGGTAATTTCCTACAATACAGTGGTTGTTACAACCACCACTAATAAATTAGTGGTGGTTTATTTATATATTTTTTTTTCCTAAACTAACATTGTTTATAACCACTGCTAAAAAATAAGTTGTGGTTTAGAAGTATATAGTGATGTTTAGTAATGAAGTAATGATAATTAAAACTACTGCTAATTATATATTGGTATTTTTTAATTATATTTTATTTAAAACGACACTAATTTAAAAAAATAAAAAACACGGTTCAAAATATTCCAATACTTGAAATATAAAATAAAAATATATCTATTTGGTATAAAATTCAGTAATTTCATTACTCAAACAAACATAATATAAAAAAATTAACTATTACATACATTATAACATAATATTTTCTAAATATAAAACATATTTGTTTAAGTAATATTCTACAAAAGTAACATATATATGTTTTTATTACAAATAAAACACATTAAAAAGGGATTCCAACATCAATTTTACTTCCCTAAGTTAGACTGGTTACCACCACTTGATCTATGCTTCTAATTTTCCAATCGTCTATCAACCACCAGTGCATCCTCCACCCACATTTAGTTGAATTTAGAATATTATTCAGTTTTAATTAGATATTTCATCCAAAATATATTTATAAAAATTATCATAATAATATAAATACAATTAAATCAATGTTACAGATTCATTACTGTTATAGTTTTTCATATCAAGGTTTCAATGTCTACAGGAATGATCATATTCATGCCTTGAAATAGAGTATCTACTGCACTATACATCAAAGTGTTGCATAGTGGAAGTAATATAAACATACAAAAGTGGAAGCAGTAAATAATATAAACCTGAAATGGACAACATAACCTAAGTAAAAGATAACCAAAATTAATATATATGATGATGCAACATGTCTCTAATTTAAAAAATCAGCCAAAACAGGATACACTGCAATCAAATATAGTACAACACAAGGTACAAAGTACAGCAAAACAAAACCAAGGTAGTGCAATAGGAACTCAGCAGCATCGCAAGCCTAATCTCAGTCCCATGACCTCCAACTCCTCTGTAACAATCATATACCTGGGTAGGGATCCATGCCCTTATTAACTCATGCAACAATATAATCTGTTTGGGCCCAAAACATGACCCAAATGGGGTGTGAGAAATTAATCCCAGTAGGCAACCACCAAAGTCCCGTGCCCAACTGTCAATGAAAATGTTCAACAACAGTGTGCAATAATGAAATGCAGTAAACTAGGAAGTACTCAAATGTAACCATTCCTACAAGTTATATTGCCATTTTAATAATTATTTATCAATTCAATATAATTGAATTATGAGTTTTCTCGATACTCAACCTCGGCCGAAAATCTCTTATATAGTGCCACAGCAGAAACCACAACATGTTATCTAACATGTAAAAGATAATAATAATACCAAGCATGTGATTTTTTGTGGAAGGTACAACATAAGAAATCAGCATAGTGAATATTTAAAGTAAACATTGTCCTCAGACAAGAAAATCCTTGCTCTCAGGCAATCAAAAACGAAACCCTAAGGTGATTTCCCTTATCCATAAAAAATATTTCCCTCAGGCATATGAGATATTTCCCTCAAGCATGGATGGTACTTCCCTCAAGAATAAAAAATTTTTCCCTCAGGCTAAACAAACATTGCCCTCAGGAATAAGAAAGGTTTCCCTCAGGCTAATCAAACCCTTGACCTCCGGCTAAACAGAACCATGCCCTCGGGCTAAATAGAATAAAGGAAATTAATCGAGTCAAGACCAATGCATAAGAAAGAAATTTATATATTTTTTCTCTCATGAAAACTCAAAATATGATATAATCACGGTGTACCCACAGGTATCCTGGACAAACGGCTAAATAAGGTAAATGCACCCTTGGGGTGGCCCTGGATCAAAGAAACTATCCCAAACATTTGTTTATACTTATTCATTAGATTACCTATGCAATTATAGGTATCTAAACAGTCAAGGCCTCAGCCATACGACACCACAAACATGACAGCATGGCAAAACGATACACAAAATCAACTCGATAGTTGGAATTAAACACAAGACCACCTACCTCGATCTCCTCTGATCGATATACGTGAAAGATGCCTCCCCAAACAACTAAGAACGACGTAGATATAAGATAAAATATTACCCATTAAAACCCAAATAACTTCCATTAGGGAAATAAATGGGAGTAAATATTCAATAAGAGGGAACGTTTTACCCGCACGGTTCAAATGAGATCTACATCGGAAGAATCGGAGTCCCAGTGTGCGATCGGGAGCTCCTCCAAGTCCTGGACTCCTCTCTCGTGGCTCCTGTCGAGTTCTCTACTTCCTCTACCGAATGAGGACTCTATTGACTATATTTAACAGAAAAAACCTAACTACACGGAGTGTACTCTCAAGTACATGGCGGGTATTTTCCATTTTTTAATTTTTCCTCTGGCGGCCACTTTCCACCGCCCCACTATTCATCTGCCTACATGGTTACACGACGTGTATTACTAAGTACACGTCATGTACTATCGTTTCGATGGCGGCTACTCCCACCACCTTACTATTCACCTTCCGACATATTACACGGATTATAATACTAAGTACACAAAGTGTAGTTAATTTTTACACCCTTAATCACCAACAAGCCTACACGCCCTGTATTCTCATCCCACACAGCCAATGTACACGGAATGTGTAAAACATTACATGGAGTATACCCATAAATTTTGGGATTTTTCGCAGATTTCCCTTGTTTTCTCAAAAACACTTATTGAAAAAGGAAAAGAAGCAATACCTCAAGAATAAGAACCGTTTTCTTAAAAAAGTTGTCCGAATTTTCAGAATCAATCTTATTATTTTTTAGTTGTACACTTGAAATGTTGAATTTTATTTTGAATATTTATCAATAATAACATTTTATGCAATATACTCAAATAGTATAGTAATTCATCGATTTGAAGTAGTTCCAAACTGTATAATAATATATTGATAAAAAATAAGATATTTAATTAAAAATATTTTTAGGAACACAAATATAGAATTTTAGAGTACCAAAGGAAAAATATTTTACAATATATTTTGAAAACCAATATAAATCTATACATAAAATAAATTATAGAATATATTCATGAAATTAAAATCTTTCAAACTCAAATTTTAAATAAAATAGAACAGTTAGAATTTAAATATTAATATATTTAGTGTCACAAAAAAGAATTTAATGGAAAAAATTGATATGAAACAAAAACATAAAATGCATATTGTATTTTAATTCGTTTGAATGGATGTTCTAATCTATGACATGAAATGAGGTATAACATCCACTATATAAGAGAATATAATAAAAATATTTAAATAATGATGTAATGATTATTGTAAACTAACAAAATCATATTCACATCTATCTTATGAATATTGAAACACATGTGTTTAAAGTAACCAAACTAAGTAAATAAAAATATATAGTAAATAATTAAATAAACTAGATTGTGATTGAAAACATTCCAATATTTTTCTTTTATATCCCTCCATAAAATAAATTTTAAACCCTTCATTTATATATCCTCTTTCCTTCTATGTTTTATTTATCTTTATTTTATTTTTTACACTAAATTTCGTTATCCTATATTTCAAAAAACATGCGTTTTCATTAAAGTTTTATTATCATTTCACTAAAAATGATCTCCTCAACTCACATTAAATACTGGATAAATCTATATTTTTACATTTTATTGTTTTTTCCTATAGAAATATATTTATTATTTAATTTATAGATTTAGTAGCTGAAAAACACATGAAGCTTGTTTGATTTAATTTTAAATATATTTTTTCATATCAAATTCTTATAAATCCATGAAAAAATACACTTTATTTACATAGAATTCTATTTTATTTGATTTTTTTTCTATAAAATATACATGCCAATCTGAAACATAGATATAGTTATATTTTTTAACATATAGTTGAGAATTTAATTTTTGTGATCGGCCAAAATAGAATGATTTGTATTGATTTTTTGTGTTGTACCAACATTGATTTTTGCCAAAGTTTTACTCCTATGAATTGTAGGTGATGTGTGGGTGATATATAAGAATATAATCTAGTATTTAAAAGGATATAGAGAAAAAATACTTTCAATACCTTAACCTATATTATTAGGTAAATACCGTTTAATTTCAAATTTTTTAATCATTTTTAGCTATTTTATTTGTCGAAGATGAGTTGGGAGAAAAACTAGGGATATTGGAGTAAGGGGAAGTGGAATGGGAAGTAATATTTAGTTTTGGGGACTACTAGGTACCTGGTGGCCATGGACTGTGTACCTAATGTCCACCTACAGGTTCTGAGTGGTTATATTTTAACCCACTAGGTACTAGAGGCATTCTAGTTGGTATCCGATAGGATTTTGGGAAAACCCCCCTTAATTAAGGGGAATATTGGTATTTTAAATCATAATATTAAACATAATTATGTGTGGGATTTGGAATTAATTCCGATTTCTCGCATTTACACCCTATTTTAGGTTCTCCATTCCTACTCAATCTTACTTTGTTATTTTATCCTTCCTCTTTGGTTTGGTGGTTCTGATTGGTTGTTAAGTCTAGGTTATGGAATGGTGATGTCATCTCCTCCATAATCTATGATTTTTTACTTATTCATGTAATATAATATGTAATATCAATTATACCTAATTTATGTATTCATATATACTTTAAACCCCTCTATTGCATCCTGATCTAGTAACCACATTGGATTTTCTAGGCGAACACAAGATAAATCAGTGATACTTTTTTCATAGATGAACTCTTCCCTAATTTTAGTAGTGGGTCCCTAACTATAATTTTTCAATAGGTTTTATTTTGAGAATGAGTTAGAATATAATTCTCACTTAGATACCAAGGGAGCTACTATATCTATTCCTAGTAGTCATACCTTTCTTCCCCCTTATACTCACTAAGGGTTAGGTTGACATTGATATAAGGTTGAGTGTAATTTGTTAAAAGGAATATTTTAATGAAAAATTAATTTCTTAAATTGGTTTTCATATTATACAATGGTTATTATGTATTTAATTTTCATTTATATTTTTCATGATCATTCCTTGATTAAATTCATTTTACACTTTCCAAGTTCATGTTTTGTATTGATTAAAAATTAAACAAGTTAATTGTCATTATTTTTCTCAAAAAAATGGAGACTTGAAGAATGATTTATATATTTTTTTTCATTTTTATGGACATTTCATATGTATTTATTGATCTAGTTGTTAAATAGTTTCCCATATTCGATAACAAAAAAAATTCTAAACAATAATGTTTTAAAATACTGATAATTCATTTAATAATGTTTCTAAAAAAATGCCAATAAATGAGGTGTCCCTAAATTACCAACGTTTATATACGTCGATATGCTCATGATGTTTATAAACATTACTAATTTAGAGACATTTATGAATGTCTCTATTTAGCGATATGTCATTTATTAATGTTTTTTAGAAACATAGATAAATAAATATCGCTAAATTAGAAACATTTATAAAAATAATTATTTAGTGGAACCTTATTTACTGATGTTTTTTAAAAATATTGTTAAATGATACTTATTTTTCCACAATTTCTAAGCAATGTTGATATTTTTCTTTCTTTTCATTTATTTTTTTGAAATTTATAATTTTAATTTGATGATTTATTTCCAAATATATATATATATATATGTGTGTGTGTGTGTGTGTGTGTAATTTATCAATGTTTCTTAGAAATGTCAGTTAATGAAATTCACTAAATTGGCGACATTTATAAACATCATTATTTAGTGGAAACTTATATACCAACATTTTTTAGAAACGTCAGTAAATGATACTTCAATTTCAAATATTTCTAAAAATCATAGATATTTTTTTTCTTATATTTTATTTTTTGGGGAATTTGTAATTTTAATTATTCAATATTTATATATATAAATATATATATATTTGTAATTTAAAATTACAAAACTGCAATTTATAATTTTTTTACCCCATGTATTCACCCCCACCCCACCCCCGTACCCATATGAACCCCTGCCCTACCCCACATCTTAAGAACAACTTAGGGTAGAAATCAAACCCGGCACCTCTACAACAGGATAATAAAGAATCAGACCAACTAACATATGAGGGTTTTGATTAAATAAATATTATATATATATATATATATTAGTATTTAAAAAATTACTATATATAAATATATTTATATACATATATTAATATATATCTGTTTATATTATATATAGGTGTGTGTGTTTGTATTTTTAATATATGTGTTTGTATTTTTAATATATGTGTTAGTATTATATATATATATATGTCTATATTTAATATAATATATGTGTGTGGGTCTATATTTTACATATATATATATATATATATTTGTATATTTTATGTTTATAAATATTTTATATTGTATTATTTTAATATGTTTATTATATATATATATATTATGTATGTATGTTTATATATATATATATATGTGTGTTTATATTATATATATAGGTTATCTTTATATATATTTATGTGTGTGTGTAAATGTTTAATTGTATTATTTTATATTTATATATATAAATACATTTTAGTATTTAAAAACTAATAATATATATATATATATATTTGTTTATATTTTTGAAATTTTACATTTTATTTTTATATATATTTATATATGTTTATATTATATATATATATATGTTATATTTTTCATTTATGTTTATATAATATATATATAGATGTTTATAATTTATGTTTATATACATTTTTATATTATATATATATATATATATTTATATTATATATATATATTATGTTTATATTGATATATATATATATATATAATATGTGTATATATATATATTTCTAAATATATATTAACATTTATGTGGGGAAATGGGATATATATATATATATATTTATATATTTATTTAGTGAGTATCCTAAAAAACATCACTAATTTACCCATGTTTTTTAAGAAACATCACTAATTTAGCTACGTTTCCAAAAAAACATCGCTAAATTAGTGATGTTTCCTACAAATGTTGCAAAATTTAAAATTAGTGACATTTTAAAAAAACATTTCTAAAAAATGTCGCAAAATTCTAATTTTTTGTAGTATAATGCTTCATATTTTTTAGGAGAACTAGGAGATGTATTGAGTTTCAAAATATTATATCAGTTAGGTATGAATTGAAATGTGTTAAGAAGGATGGGGCGTTCTCAAAATGCCCTAACTTTTTATACCCCCTTCCTCTATTCCATGGGATGGGTAAGGCCTCAAATTTCTATAATACATCAATTTCCCATGGGTAAAGCTTATGAATTGAATTTATTTGTTATATAACTAGATGATATTGGTGAAAATATTAACCTACCTCAAACCTAAGATTTATAATAGGATCTCCTGATATTATTAAATGAAATTAAAGACTCTTCGAATACACAAAGTTATTTTCTTTAGATATAAATGCTATTTTAGTAATATGATAAAGAATATTGGCCACTTGTTTTTCATTACTTAGTTTTATAATATCCATATATTTTCACATACATGAACTTGATTTTATGATAGGTACGTAATGGTGGGGTTGAAAAAATCTATCGAGTTTTCATACCCACACTGTATAGGTGCCCATTTGGGATACATGAAAGTCTCATTTTATGTGATCATGGTAAGGTAAAGGCGTCAAAGCATAGAGTATAGTACCTTATAGAACATGGGGAATGAGATATACTTTTTGAAAATTATTGGATTGTGTATGGAGTCTATGCATGAGGGTTCTCCTTATATTACATGTGAGAGTATACACATGAGATATTCCCAAATTTTCCTTTCTAGGCTATGTTTAGTTGGTTTATTATCAGCACAATGTGTTCATGTTTCTTTTGGCACATCTGGTTTATTTTTTCGACTCTCTACACCTTAACTTAGTATTTATTAATTTTCATGTGGATTATGCTTCCATTTTTTTATTTTCCTATATTTATTGGTAGTAATGGAGAAACCCAATACTATTGGTCTCATATGTCTATCGACACAAAAAGTCATGTCATATTTTTGGTGTAAATTATCCATACATATTTTGGTTTCTCTGGGGGAAAACTACCTCCCATAAAAACATTATCTAAACATTAGAATTTATACTAGCCTCTATAATTTTTAAGGTTCACTTATGGTGTTGTAGTGTCCCAGCCCATTTTCATTTATGTGATGAGGTCATAGTAACTATAAAATGGTATTAAAGTCCATTTCAAGGGCTCCTGGTTATTAGACTTGAGAGAGGTTTGGATATAGAACCATCAAGAGTTAGGAAGTAACCCATAAATATTACTATTTAGTATAATTGGGGTGGAATCCTATGTTACCAGGGGTAGTTTGAAAATTATTATTTTTATTATTTTTCATCAAGTCTTTCATAGTGAATCGGGTCACATGCATCATACTAGGCATTTATAAGTTGAAACAGATAGGATACATGTTATTTTTCATTCCTGCATGTGCTTATTTGGGATTTAGTTATGATAAACTAGTGTTTTTTGTTATCAAACCCATTAACAATAAATAAATAGTGTTTCCTTATATATTTATTTTTAGAAATTTGGTTAATATAAACCAAAAGTTGAATGATTGTTAGAAACATTTGTATGTTACATGGATAACCTGATTTATTATACCATTATGACTATTTTTTTGTATATTTTCTATACTTTACATCATATTTAAACCATGTATTATATTCAATTTTGATTTTGTTTTAATGATTATTTATATGTTTTTTATAGTATGCTAAATTATATTTATTTTTCCTTTAGAATTATATTAAAGGAATGTTTCATAGATTCAATTTTTCGATAAATTTTTTAAAATAAATGAGTTTGGAAAATAAATAATAAAATTGAGTGAGGAAATGAATGTTAGAAAATGAATTTCCAATGATTTTTTGAACAATGAGTTGATATCAAAGTGGGGGAATGATATTGTTATCTAATTTATTATAGATTATGCTAATAATATGAACACCTCCAGTCAGGAAGGAAGGTGTGTATGAACATGCTCCACTTAACTAACCTGTAGTGTATCCTCTAGTATCTAAGGGGATCACTCAACTATTATAGGTTTTTGGTCAAGGGTTTACTCAAAAGGAACTACTGAATTTGGATGTCATGAAATGCTATCAATTTCATCATTCTCTGATATTTTAGGAAAAGGCCTCTCTAAAGGATGTTGGAGAGTGGTTTATTCAAATCCTCTATATATTATAGACCATTGAGAACCTGTAGTAGTAATAGGTCATCTTACCACCTTATTTATAGAAGGGGAAGCATGTGAGTGGTGGGAAATTTTTCTTGAGGTTAATAAGGATTAAGGGCTTTCATATATGAACTTACAAGAGATTTTCTTTTGGAAACTTTTTCATAATTTCCTACATTAGGTGAAGGTGAATGAATTTATGAATCTTATATGGGGATTTATTACTATAATTGAGTACATGTTTAAATTATCTATTCTACTAAAATTATCTCCCTACATAAGTATAGATGAAGAATTGAAAGTAATTTTTTTCTATGATGGGATTAAAAAAGACATTACAGAACTAGGGGATGATTTTCAACCTTACCACTTTCTCTAAAATGGCCATGAAAGTTACAATTTCCAATATATGATCAAAGAGAGGTACATGAGTGGGTATACCACAACCAATCTAGTCTTCAGGTGACTCCTCCTGTAGTGGTTGGAAGTGATGGAAGGAAGAGGCGAGTGCGGGTGAGTCTCGCCAAGGGATTCATGGAAGCAGACTACCCTCATTGCATAGTTCTCAAAGACCTATGTTAGAGTTTTTATTAGTGTGGTAATATGGAATCTAAAATGTTGAACATTAATATTATGTTAAACTGGTTCCACTCATATGGACATAATTATCTCCTCTAGTGGATTTTCTATTGCAACATATCTAGGAGTGTTGGAAAACATCCTTAACCATATTGAGAATCACAGTCTTAGTTCATAACATAGTTGGTAGGTGGTAATAATAAACCATCTAGAATATCAGTTCAAGGAGGTCATTGTATAGTCTTTTATATAATGATATTGACCTAATTGTTAGTAGGAGGTTTTTGGTGGGATCTATTTTATAGAGTAGTCCACTGCTAAGAATGAAGTGAGGTATTTTACTATTAGAGTTATAATTATAATATCTTATATGATATCATGTGTCCTGTTTAATGTAGGTGCCTTACATTCCTTCATTTAGGATAAATGGGTTTCCCTTGTTGGTCTAAAACTAGAGGTTTCAACATCTTGTATGAGTCTTGACACCCCTATAGAAAAAATAATATAACTAGTAAGGAAGTAATCATTACGTGCCTAGGTGGTGGCTTCATTCAAGCATATTTTGATTCATATTGTGATTCCCCATACCTACACTCCTGAATATGGTGACATAAACACATACTCTACTGTTTTCATTAAAACCAACTATAAAATCCTAGATATAACTATCCTTAGTTACAAAATAAATAACAATTATTAAATCTCTTACATCTAAAGGATATTTTTAGGTTTAATGATTTAGAAAATTATGGTACATCATAAACTATTACATCTCATGTATTTCTCAACTAATTGAAATTTTAATTTCACATTTTATATAATAAACCACTTAATTAATGATAAGTCTTCAACACCCTGAATAAATTCTTCCACACGTACTATCCTTCTAAATATGTCACATGTATATTTTTATTCAGAACTTGGATAATGGAATCATAAAAAAGGGATGATCTCAAATGGTCTATAATGGAAACAGATAATTTAATCAATAATGAAATAAACATGGAATAAATATTATGGAAAGAATATGTAAATGACATGACCCAATAATCAACTTGAAACAGATAGCATACTATATCCATGATAAAAAATGAAAACATGGATATCAATTATACAAATATAATACTGATGGAATTAATATATAAGGACATAAAAACATTATTAAATTCCTTGTTCCAAGACAATTACTTTGTTTAAGACAACAATTAATACATCTTTCGGAATAGGGTAGGCATACACCAAATACCCAAACTTTTTTGGCCTCATGAGACCTGTCGATACATCGAGGGGCTATATAATTCTTTCCCATGCTTGTCACCGGATTATTAATTCACCATAAGAGTCATCAAGACCTTTCAAACCATTACCAAAGTAACCTTTTACTAAATATAAACATGGATATCAATATAATGAAATATACAAAATGTAAATAAAAAAATCAACATGTGTTAGTAGTCAATAACCATTAAGAACGTCAATAAATTTCCCTATGAAAATAAAAGAGATTATGAGATTCCCTAGACCCACACTTCTAGATCTAGTGTTAAACATACAAAATTTTTATTATAGCATATTAATTAAAACAACATTACAAGATCTAAAGTTCATTATATTTGGGAACTATGTACATTTTCAACTAAACATATTGTACAATACACATTTTTTCCATAAGGATTCTCCAAACATGTAATTTCATTATACATATCCCCTTCCTTGAAATTCATAATGAAATGTGAAAACATAATAAAAGGGTTATATATAAATCCCAGTAAAGGATTAATAATGAAAATAAAGCATAAAATAACATCATGGGTAAGACATGATACATGATATAAGAAAATGAACATGATGACAATAGGCATGACAAGGTCTTGGGTATAGGAGGCAGAACATGATCATAAGTACATGAGCTATAACATGACCCTAATTACATGAGTCATAAAATTATAATAATTATATGAGGCATAAAATAATAATAATATCATGAGGGATAACATGATTATGTGGCTAAAACATAACATTATACATTCACAAGAATATTACCAAGGCTCATCACCATGGTGTCTGTAAGAACTCGGACCTTCTTTTTAGGCATGTTTTTCCTTTTCTGGTCATTTTTGGGAAAAAGAGGAGAATCTTGAAATTTTACAAGTACACGCCATGTACTTTGATGTCACTCGAGGCTATGTGTTGGTCGTGCCATGGCCACACACACGGCAATATAGGGGTGAGGTGGAGGCCGCTTAATTTGGAGTATGGAAAATCCTAGTACACACCATGTACTCCAAAAGTAAACGCCATGTACTTTCTTTCTATTTCGTTAAACGGACTAGGGTCACGTCTTAACCCCAAAAACGTCTTCTTCTCTAACTTCTTCAACCAAGAGCGAGGTACAACAATGGATCTTCTCCGAGCCACCGATCCATCAACGGTTATCCGAATCGAACATTATTGGTTGCAATAGAATCACAGTGGTGAGTTCTTGGTTCTCCTTTGGACATGTTTCCTGATTCTTTCTCTTATTAGAGTTATCTGAGGTTGAACTTTTTAGATTTTTTTCCATATATACTCTATTCTAGGCTGATTCACGGGCCGAGGTTCAAGTATATCGATCTCCTGGGATCAAGGTAGGTGGTTTGTTGCCTTATGTTGAATTTCTTTGAGTTTTTTGTGTGCAAAAGTATAGGATACCCATGTATCGGGTATCTCGAGTTAGGGTTTTGATCTTTCATTATTATCTACCTTATATTTCTTGTATTCTTGTGGCTATTAGATGAATAATTATTTCTTGTTAGCATGTTTGAGGATTACCCCATCGGTGTTTCCCTTGTTTTGGTTGTTTATCTCTATTTGGCTTAGGTTTTCTGTGAGGCAGACCTTGTTGCATTGATTGCCTACCTTGATATAATTGATTTCATGTATTGCCTACTTTTTATGCTTTTGATGAATTATAGATATTAGCCTAGTTTTTTGTGAACTTACTTAGGGTTGCTGACAAACGATTACACATGATTGGACTGCTCAGGGCTATGTAAACCTGGTGCTGCAGACTAAAGAGGGAATTAACAATTAAGGGCTTCCCTAGAGAGTCAGTTATAAATTATTATCTTCCATAGGACCTACGGGAATTAGACTTTGTGCTTCCTTAGAGTGTCCTTAGTTACGTATCGAGACGATAGGGGGAATTAGATGTAAGTGCTTCCTCAGAGAGTCTATAGCTATCGTTGCAAGACCGTAGGGGAATGGATGGTGAGAGCTTCCTAGAGTGTTTGTGCCTTTGTATGATTACTTGACTAGAGGGGTCTACCAGTTTCAGCCACCCAAAGAGTCAGTGTGAATATTGTTTGGATGGTTGTGATGAGTCCACCGAACCAAAGAACAAGCTTGCGTTTTGAACTGCTTTTTGATTAGGTAGTCTGCTGAGATACATGTTGTGTTACTTGTTATGCCATGGGAATATAGATTTGTTTTCTAGATTCCTTGGTTGATAATTTAATGATTTTATTAAGTTAATAAATTAATGTGAATTGAGATTTTCAGTATTCTTTACTTTAGTTTACTCCTATTTCCCTGCTTCATTTATTTCCATTACTTTTTCTATATTGCTCACTGACAGTAGGGAACAGATCTTGTGGTGCTTGCCTACTGGGATTAGTCTCACACCCTGTTTGGGTCCTGAATTTCGCCCCAAATATGTTATATGGTTTCAGGTGTGAATAGGGATTGTGGCCCTTCTACTTTAGGTACATGATTGTTGGTTGGAGATGGAGAGCATAGGACTGAGCTTAGGCTTGCGATGCTTCTGGAGTTGTTGTTTAATTTTAGTACTTTGATTCTCAGTTGTATTTCATAACGTTGTTGTGTTTTCTTCTTTCCTTAGATACTTGTACCAGCTGCATCATTATCATCATTACTATATATTCATTACTTCTGATGTTTAGTATCAGTTATTGTATGTTGTTTACTGCTTCTTCTATTGACTGTTATTTCATTTCCCGTGTATACCTTACCAAATGAGGGCATAGTTTCCCCAATGACACACCAAGGCCCTCGCTGTTAGTCAGCATCATATGGGATTTGGTGAAAGGCGCTTGAGGTCATTTGGCGAACCGGGTACGGGGCACCAGTTGAGTGGCTCCAGATTCGGATCGTTACAAAGTGGTATCAGAGGGGTTATTTTCCTTTATTTTCTATTGACTTACTATTTAGCGACATTAGACAGGGATAGGATGAAATAGGTAAATGGTAAATAGTTGTGCCTGGGAGTTCTAGAACCTATGTATAGGGAAAAAGCCAGGTTACCTCGAATATTTCAATTTTTGTGTTTTGCAAATGTTGCAGTTTAATTGACTTCATCGTTGGGTGGTGCACTTGTTTTCTGATTTCACTGTTTATATGATTGTGGTTCTATTTTATTTCAAACCGATGAGATTAGGGTATGCCACCTCATGCATCATATAGGCACTGGTTAGAAAATCACTTGACATGCATTTTTCCATGCCATCTAAATTGCATAAGAATTTTCATACTGCTGTGATAGAATTGGTGATAGACTATGCATGCTGTTGTGATAGTTATTATGATAGAATACCTGCTATGTTGATAGGGTATCTTTTGTTTAGAGAATTTTTATCATGGACTCCATACTTTGGTCTTAGAGGTGTTATGGGCCCTTATTTACTGAAATTTGTTGGACCATTGACCTATTTACTTGTTATATGTATTTTTATGATGCCAAGATTTGATTCGCAGGGAGTATGGGCCCTCACGGATTAGAATTTGGCACCTTAACACTGGCTTTCTGTGTTTTCTGGGCTCCGGAGCAGTTTCTGAGTCTACTGTCTGGAAAAACCCAGAATACACGGCATGTACTTTATGGTTACATGCCGTGTAGTCTATATCTGTGTCCCTGACCATGCGAGCAAGGACAAAAGGTCGTGAAAAATCTTGTAGGAACACACCGTGTACTAATTTAGCATGCTATGTAGTATGAGTTAGGAACTCGTCTGTGTCTTGAACAACACGGATCGGTGTCATACTTTCTATTACACGTCGTGTCCTCTTGAAACATGTCGTGTAGTGTCAGCCATGTAGTCGGCCATGTAGTTAACCAACACGGTCTATTATAACTTCTTAGTAGACGTTGTGTCTTTCTGGAACATGTCGTGTAGTGTGACCTGGGTACACAGGCTGTGTCGTTAACAACACGGGCCAGGTGAAACTTGTTAAGTAAACACCATGTATGTCTTTAACATGCAATATAGCATTGTCTTAGGAGAGCCGTGTGGCTTAACCGTGTAGAAGGATTCAGGAGGGGAAGATGATTCAAGTACACTCCATGTGTTGGGACAACACGCTGTGTATTTGGGGTGTTACACGACCAGTTTAGGTAGGAGTACACGCCCATGTCAATGACTTAAGGGAACATGCTATGTAGGGAAAGAACACACCGTGTAGTGATGTTTTGCATAACTTGAATGTCTTCTTTCCCCTATTCCTTCTTTTGCCTTCAGTTTTCCTATTTTGGTTAATCCTGAATATAAGGTGTGCTTTTGAGCTTTCAGAGCTATGGCACTGAGACATCCTCCAGTTGTCTGTCAGAAACAAGGGAGCGACCGTACGCCTGATACGACATATTAGGGACTACCTGTAGTTCCACCTATCATTCCGAACATGGCACCTACAGTGATTCCAGACAGTATTTTTGATGCTTAGTCCAGAGAGGGTTTCATGAGATTCATGCAGACCTTCTAGGGAGCTCAGTATCCTACCTTATCTATGGCAGAGCTGACGCAGGTTTTTCAGCAGAAACATCCTTCCAGATTCACAGGGGATGGAGGACTGCAGGATGTGGCGTCAAGGCTAGAATCCATGCTATCCCTCTTCAAGAATCTGGAGACGCCTCCAGAGAGAAGAGTGAAGCTCTCAACTTATATGCTGCGAGACTCCGCCAATAGATGGTGGGATGTGGTTTCGTAGGCAGGGCGCTAACAGGTTGTGGTTTGGGATGAGTTTCAACGTCTGTTCTATGACTACTTCTACCCGGCGATGCTGAGGGATGATAGAGCCAGAGAGTTCATAAACCTACAGCAGGTTAATCTCACAGTTATGGAGTATTCCTCTCGCTTCATAGAGTTATGATGTTTCACTCCCGTTTTGGGGAATGACGAGCTGTTTTTAGCGAGGAAGTTTGAGGAAGGCCTCAGACCGGACATCATATCACAGGTGAACATATTTCAGCTGACTTATATTACTCTGATAGTCAACTACGTGCTTATCATTGAGAGAAATATGAGGGAGACTGGAGCTATAGACTATGGCAGTTCAGCATCTAGGGTTGATTCGTTTCAGATAGACAGTAGGAAGCACCATTGAGATTCTACATGAGGTGACCTAAGGAAGCGAGGTATTCCTTCTGGTAGAAGGGATCTTCCTTCTAGAAACCAAGTGTTGTGCTATCATTGTGGAAAAATCAAGTAGAAGAATCCTCAGTGCCTGAGAGACCCTGTGGAGTGTCGATCTTTCGGCAAAATGGGTCATCTGCAGTGTTTCTGCAAGGTTCTTCTTCTAGCGGCTTGTGAAGGAGGATCGGTTTCGACTCTACATACAGGAGTAGAATTACCAGTTCCGCAGAAGACTGGGGGATGGAGTTCTTTAGGTCGTTATGGCTAGTGTAGAGGTCGTAGACGCAGTGGTCAAGCTTAGGGAGGGTCATCTCAAGGATCTTAGGCTGCAACACAGGGCCGCAGTGCATGCCAGACTTTTGCGGTAGTGCAGATTCATCAGAAGCAGGATCCTAGACCTTCTACAGCTCGAGGTACAATTTTAGTAGCCTCAGTTTTATCCTCTACACTTTTCGATATGGGATCTTGTCAAAGCTTTATTTTTGTGCATACTATGGAAATCTTTAGACTTACTATTTATACATCTGAGTATATGATGACGCTAGACACACCGTTGGAGATTAGAACTGCTAGCATGTGTCTGTGCTTAGACTACCCCCTTGAGGTTGGTGGGTGTCGTTTTTCATGGAACCTCTATGTCCTAGAGATGACAGGCTATGATTTCATTCTCAGTATGGAATGGTTAGTTTCCTTCCAAGAATTTTTTGATTTCTATCGCCGTAGGTTGAGTTTTACATCACCGGAGGGTGAATCTTTTCTTCACATGGGTGAATGGGATGTCCAGGCGAGCATAGCTAGACCAGAGCATCATGGGTCAGGTGCAGTTACAGATCAAATTTTCAGTCTATATCTGGATGACTAGGGGACTTCACAGATAGATTTTCCTCCAGTGGTAGATCGTTTCAGGGATATCTTTCCAGAGAACTTTTCATGTTTTCCTCTGGAGTGTGAGGTAGAATTTTATATTCAGCTTGTTCCAGGAGCGGCACTGGTGTCCATTCCTCCATATAGGATGGCTACACCTGAGTTACAGGAGTTCAAGAAGCATTTGGAGGAGTTGTAGGCAAAGGGTTTCATCCGACCCAGTACTTCTCCTTGGGGTTCGCCTGTCCTATTTGTGAAAAAGGCAGACGACACCCTTAGGCTTTGAGTGGATTATTGAAAGCGGAACCAGTTCATGATCAAAAACTGATATCCATTGCCATGGATAGATGATATCTTTGATTAGCTTTGAGGATCCAGATTGTTCACGAAGACCAAATTGAGATTCGGCTATCATCAGTTGCGTGTCAGGAAATCTGATATACCTTTTACAGCCTTCCAGAGTAGGTATGGTCTATATGAGTATTTGGTTATGCCATTTGTTCTCATGAATGCACCTGTAGTTTTCATGGTGTTGGTGAACATAGTTTTCCATCCTTACTTGGATTCTTTCATGGTTGTTTTTTTGGATGATAACTTGGTGTACTCTCATACTCAAAACGACCATGCTACCCATATTGAGATTGTTTTAAGTACACTGATGGATCATCAGTTATATACTAAGCTCTCAAAGTGCCACTTTTGGATGGATGATATTCACTTCCTGGGTCATTTCATCTCATAGAAAAGAGTATCAATAGACCTAGAGAAGGTGAGAGCAGTATTTATCAGGGAGCAGTCGAAGAATGTCTTCGAGGTACAAAGATTCTTAGGGCTGGCTGGTAACTTCAAGCAGATTATACAGGACTTCCCACTCTTAGGATCACCGTTAACGGGCTTCACTAAGAAGGGGGTAAAGTATGTTTGGTCAAAAGCCTGTGATTCAACCATTCGGGAGATGAAGGGGAGATTGACTTCTGCACCAATTCTAGTTTTGCTAGAGCCGGGAAAGAGTTATACAGTTTTCTGTGATGAATCTTGAATCGGGCTTGGAGTAGTGCTTATGTAGGAGGATCGTGTTGTTAGATATGGATCTCGGCAGTTGAAGCCACAAGAGAGGAACTATCCTACGCATGACCTGTAGTTGGATGCAGTTGTCTATGCTTTGCGTTTTTGGAGACATTATCTTCTAGGAAAGCATTTTGTGGTATATACTAACCACAAGAGCCTCAAATATATCTTTACGCAGCGTGACTTGAATCTGAGATAGCAGACGTGGGTTGAGTACCTACAGTATTTAAATTTCGAACTTGCTTATACGCCTGGGAAATGCAACGCTGTGGAAGACGCACTGAGCAGGAGGACAAAAATACAAGCAGTTCAAAAGGCCAAAAGTGAGTTGCAGCTTATGGCTCTATTCTCTAAAATAAATTTTGAGGTGCACGACAGACAGGTTCAGGCATTTCTTTCTTATGTAGTTGTAACCTCCACCCTTCTTGACCGAGTTTGAATGAGGAAGCTGTCAGATTATGAAGGCCTAGTCTTACAGGAAAGCGTGTCAGGAGAGGACCTTCTCCCTGGATGGACCATAGGCGAGGGTGAGATCTTGTGTTTCTAGGGACGTGTATGGGTTCCAGCAGATAAATGCGAGGAGATGATGTGGGACTTTCATTCCTCATCTTGGACAGTTCATCCTAGCGTCACCAAGATGTATCGTGATCTACACCATCAGTATTGGTGGCTAGGTATGAAGAGAGATGTTTCCTATTTTTTCATGAGGTGTTCCACCTGTCAGTAGGTGAAGGCAAAGAACCAGCGACCAACAGGGCTTTTACAGAAGCTACCCATTCCCGAGTGGAAGTATAATGATGTCGTGATGGACTTTATGACAGGGTTACCAAGATTTCCTTGAAGGAATGACGTGGTATGGGTTGTCATTGACAGGCTCATGAAGGTTTCTCACTTCTTGATGATTAAGGAGACCTTCGGTGTTGATGAGCTTGGATGGTTCTACATCCATGAGATTGTACTCTTGCATGGGGTTATGAGTACTATCATTTCAGATAGGGATGCCCGCTTCAAGTCACATTTCTGGAAAGGGATACAGAGGTATTTGGGTACACAGGTACTTCTGAGTACAGCTTACCATCCCCAGAAAGGTGGTCAGTCAGAGTACATAATTCAATTTCTAGAGGACATGCTACATGCATGAATCCTTGATTTTGGAGGTTCTTGGTAGAGAAATATACCTCTAGTGGAGTTTTCCTACAATAATAGTTTTCAAGCAACTATTTAGATGGCACCTTATGAGGCTTTGTACGGTAGGTCGTGCCGATCACCCTTGTGTTGGCCGGAGGAAGGAGAGGCAGTTATGCTGGGACCTCGTCTTGTTCAGGAGACTAAAAAATAGGTGGAGTTGATTTGGAAGGGGATAGCTACTGCACAGTCTCAGCAGAAATCTTATGCTAATCAGCGGAGACGACATTTGGAGTTCAAGGTCGGAGATCAGGTCTTCCTACGTGTTACCCCAAGGTTGGGACACAAGAGGATCAAAAGACAGGGAAAACATTCACCAAGATACATCGGACCATTTGAGGTTCTGGAGAGAGTCGTGATGGTTGCTTACAGGTTGCAGTTACCTCATAGGTTCCGGGCTATGCATGACGTCTTCCATGTTTCTCAGCTTTGACGCTATTTCTCAGACCCATCTCAGGTTTTTCAACCCAAGGAGGTTGAGCTAGATCAGGATGCATCATTCGAGGATCATCCTATATGGATTGTTGATCGTAGTGCAAAGGTACTCTGTGTCCAGTCTGTTCCTCTGGTACGGGTGTTATAGCAGCACGTCCATGTATAGGATGAGACTTGGGAGAGGGAGACCGATATGCGATCACAGTGGCCAGAGTTGTCCGAGGTTTCTTCTTCGCCACCTTGTTAGGGAAATTCAGGGATGAATTTCTTTAAGGGGGAAAGTTTGTAAGAACCCATACCTTCTTTTCAGGTATGTTTTTCAATTTTTGGTCGTTTTTGGGAAAAAGAGGAGAATCTGAAAATTTTCTAAGTACATGTTGTGTACTTTATAAGTACACGCCTTGTACTTTGATGCCACTTGAGGCCGTGTGATGGTCGTGTTATGGCCACACACACGGCCATGTAGGGGTGAGGTGGAGGCCTCTTAATACGAAGTACGGAAATGCCTAGTACACGTCGTGTACTCAAAAAGTGCACGTCGTGTACTTTTTTTTGTTAAATGGGTCGGGGTTGCGTATTAACCCCAAAAATGTCTTCTTCTCTAGCTTCTTCGACCGAGAGTGCGGTACGACCGTAGAGCTTCTCTGAGCCACTGATCTGTCACCGGTTATCTAAATCGAACACCGTCGGTTGCAATAGAATCGCAACGGTGAGTTCTTAGTTATCCTTTGGCCACATTTCTTGATTCTTTCCCTTATTAGAGTTATATGAGGTTGAAAGTTTTAGATGTTTTTGCATATCTACTCTGTTCTATGCCAATTCATGAGCCGAGGTTCAAGTATATCGATCTCCTAGGATCGAGGTAGGTGGTCTGTTTCCTTACGTTGAATGTCTTTGAGTTTTTTTTGTTCAAAAGCGTCGAATACCCTTTTATCGGTATCTCGAGTTAGGGTTTTGATCCTACATTATTATCTTCCATATATTGCTTGTATGATTATGGCTATCAGATGAATAATGATTTCTTGTTAGAAGGTTTGAGGATTACCCCATAGGTGTTTCCCTTGTTTTGGATGTTTATCGTCATTTGGATTAGGTTGCCTGTGAGGCAGACCTTGTTACATTGATTTCCTGACTTAATATAATTGATTGCATGTATTGGCTACTGTTTATATGCTTTTGATGCATTTTATCTATTAGCCAAGTAGTTTCTGAACTTACTTAGGGCTGATGACAGTCGATTATGCATGGCTGGACTACTCAGGGCTGTGTGAACCTGGTTTGGTAGACTAAAGAGGGAATTGATGATTAAGGGATTCCCTAGAGAGTCAGTTATAAAATAGTATCATCTACAAGACCTACAAGAATTGAACTCTGTGCTTCCACAGAGTGTCCTTACTTACGTATCGAGACTACAGGGGGAATTAGACATAAGTTCATCCTCAAAGAGTCTATAGCTATCGTTGCAAGACTGTAGGGGAATGAATAGTGAGAGCTTCCCAGAGTATCTGTGCATTTTCATGATTACTTGACTAGAGGGGTCTACCAGTGTGAGCCAGCCAGAGATTCAGTGTGAATATTGTTTGGTTGGTGGTGACGAGTCCACCAAGCCAAAGAACAAGCTTGGGTTTTGTACTGCTTGTTGTTTAGGTAGTCTGCCGAGATACCTGTTGGGTTACTTGCTATGCCTTGGGAATATAGATTTGTTTACTAGATTATTTGGTTGATAATTTAATGATTTGATTAAGTTAATAAATGAATGTGAATGGATATTTGTAGTATTTTTTACTTTAGTGTACTCATATTTCCCTACTGCATTTATTTCCATTACTTTTTCTATATTTCTCACTGATAGTTGGGCATAGATCTTGTGGTGGTTGCCTACTGGGATTACTCTCACACATAATTTGGGTCCTGATTTTTGGCCCAAATGGTTATATGGTTACAGGTGTGGATAGGGATTGGGTCCCTTCTACTTCAGGTACATGATTTCTGGTTGGAGCTGGAGAGTATTGGACTAAGATTAGGCTTGCGATGCTACTGGATATGTTGTTTACTTTATTTAATTTTATTCCTAGTTGTATTTCAGCACGTTTTTGTGTTTTCTACTTTCCTTAGATACTTGTACCTGCTGCATCATTATCATCATTACTATATATTCATTGCTTCCGCTATTTAGTTTCAGTTATTGTATATTTTTTACTGCTTCCACTATTGATTGTTATTTACTTTCCCTTGTATACCATACCAAATGAGGGAATAGATCCCCCAATGACTCACAAAGGCCCTCGCTGTTAGTCGGCAGCCTCCGTTGTTTAGGGAAATGTTCTTGAGTTCATGTGGCGAATCGGGTACAGGGCACCAGTTGAGTGGCTCCAGATTCGGGTCATTACAGTGTCATAAAACATTTCCAAGGAATACTTCCAAGGTATTATGAATATGTAATATCTAGATATTAATTATTTACACAATGAATTGGAGTGAAATTAGAGAAGACCCTTAATATTTCTTAATTAATGTGATCCAGATAAGGAAAAAGTGCATAAATCCATCAATAATCATTGAATGACAAACATTTTTTAAAATAACAAATGTATCCAATGAAATTAAGAAACTTTCTAGGTAAATACCCATCAATAAACATTATCAAGTCTAAGGTATTTACATCACATACATAAAAGGGTATAATGTTTAGTTAATTATCTCCCGAGTCAATTAATTTATGGGTATCAATGTCAAATACCTTAAATCAGAAGAATCGTGGAAGGGTATTCACATGGAAAGGAATTGGAATAAAATATTTTATTACGCATTGTTGATTATGAGGAAAGACAATGTCATTGATGGATTATTCACTATAGATATAATAATTACACCATACATAGGAACATGGAAATTTTTAAGTATGTTTAGAGGAATATAAAGAGTGAAATATAATATATTCATTGGTTATTAATCGAGTAGTAAAGAAACCCTTTCAAGGGACTAATTCTATTATCTTGGTGAATATCCAATAATTAACTTTGGAACAATAGGATGTTCACATTGAAAAAGGTATTAATCCCCTTGAATGAATGATAATTTTTTGTATTTGGGGATAAATTCATGTAATATGGATTAAAAATTTATTATAAATATCAATATATATACATTGATCCTTTCATATGGCTCATAAACTGCAAGTGAATTATCTAGAGAAAATCCCCTGGGAGTGTCAAATTAGGTGCGCAGTAAGGTCCCAATCACCATGCACCAGAATGATGGTTGGGATATAAGCAAACAAACCTTTCTGAGGCTTTAATCCCTATATGAATTTGATCCAAAACCACAACCACTTGTTGTATTTAGATAAGGATTCAATTTCTAGGAAAACCATACACACTTTTCTTTACCAAATTTAGGATGGTTTTATGGATATGGAAAAACATGGTAATTAAAGTAGATTATAAAGGTAGTATAATTAAAGGTGATGTTGATACCTCATTGATAAAATCATATGGAAACTATAATAATGAAACATAATAATATTTCATATAGAAACAAGAAATAATTTAAAATGTCTTATAAAGTTAGTCGTAAATGAGAGGTGATGAACCCATATTTCAATAGAGTAATGACTTTTGAAAAAGATATAATGAGAAGGAAATGTAGTCTCTCATTAAAAATACATATCATTAATAGTAATAGGGTTATTTTAAAATCACTTTAAAAAATAATAAATTTAAAATCACTTTAAAAAATAATAAATTTAAAATCATAGGCTTATACAAAATATGAACTTGAGTCGAATGAAGTGGATGAAAATATCACTTACATTGTGAGGATGCTTGTTAAAGCTAGAGAGGGGATCCTTAAAATCATGTAAACACCTTGGAGGGACTATTTATAGTGATAATGAGAGATAGATCATTCCAAAATGATTTTTTATATAAATTTATGAGAGAAAGAGGGTATTTATACTTGATGAGAGTTGGTTTTAAGGGTTAAAATATAGGCTACTTTATTATATAAGCATGCCAATTGTGGGTGAAATCAATTAAATTTTTTTAGGATTATTAATTAGTGAGAGTGAGAGGTTGGATGTTTAAATGCTCCCTAATTCTAATCATACCTTCCAATCAACCTAATTAATGCACACTAACTAAAAATGATTTTTATCTAAAAAATACATTTTTTGGTTCCCATATACAAAGTATAAATTTATATATTAAAATTAATTTTTATAAATTAATTTCCATAGTTGTTAAATGATATTTTGATAATTTAATATATTTCATAATTTTTTAGTCATGATGAACTAATAGTGATGGCAGAAAATCACAATGCTTTCTAAATCATTAATTTTCACATTTTCACCAAAAAAATAAACTTTGTCAGAAAATTCCAAAAAAATTACCCTAAGATAATTTTGATGTGTTGATTAGAAAAAATTGGTTTTTTTATAAAAATAATTATCTAAATATTATAAATTTAACTTTTAAACAAATATCCAAATTTATTTAAATTTAGTAATTTCATAAAAAAATAAACATTTTGACCATTATAAAAATAACATAGGGCTTTGTTAAAAAATATTATTATTTAAAAGGTGTTTCTAAGAATATACCATGAAAATAATGTTTATATAAAACTTGTACATTTATTTTAAACCATATTTTTAACAAGATATGTTTGTAGTCTCCAAAAAAATATTACGATTTTGATTATATCATTAAATAATCCTTTCATTATTATGAAATGAAAATGTATTTCTATGTGTTCATAATAAAATTAATTATCAAATAAGTGTTATATTAATAACATAAATAAAATTTTGGGGTGTTACATTCTTCCACATTTATAGAAATTACATCCTCACAATTTTACTCATTGAATAACACCTACTATACCCAAATATTCAAATAAATATTATATATAGAAAGAAATAATTATAAATACCTAGAATATTTCAATACTATGTGTAAAACTAATAGTACATAACCTAGTCCATTATAAAAAACCATTATCTATTAACTGATCTATATCTAAATATTTTGAATATTAATTCCAAAAAATAACTAAACTATTATCTGATACCAAATGAGACACCCCTAACCAAAACTTTTGGATCTTATGTTAAACATGCATAATTTGTACTACCTAATATAAATTAAAAACTACCATGATATAAAGTACAATTTCTTTGGGAACTAGGTAAATTTACTACCAAACACATTATACAATACACGTTTATTCCATAAGGATTTTCCATACACATAATTACATTATATGTATCCCTTTCATTTTAATTCATGGGGAAATAGGGAATCATAATAAAATTATGATCTATAAAGCCGAGTAAGGGATAAATAACGAAACTGATCATAAAAGAACATCATGGGTAAGACATGAGGCATGATATAAGAACATGAACATGAAGACAATAGGAATAACATGATCATGTGTACAGAAGGCTTAAAATGATCATAAGTACATAAGGCATTCCATGATCATAGGTACATGAGGCATAACATAATCATAAGTATAGAAGGCATAACATTGAAATGTGGATACAATATAAAATGATACATTAATAAGAACATCAACAAGGTTCATCACCAAGTTTCACCACCAATATGTCATAAAACATTAACAAGGCATACTTATTAGGTATTATGAACATTTTATCTCTAGAGATTAATTCTTTACCCAATTAATTGAATTAATATCAAGGGGAACCCCTCATATGTATAAATTTATGTGATAAAGTTAATGAAAACATATATAATCCAATCAATAATCATATCATTGTAAACTCATTGAAAATTAAATGAGAATCCAATGAAATTAATTAACATTCTATGTAAATACCCATCAATCAACATTATTAAGTATAAGGTATTTACACCATATATATAAATGGGTATGTATTTTAGTCAATAATATCAATTTTAAACAAATTTATGGTTATTTAGGATAATTCCCTTATATCAGAAAAAACATGCAAGGGTTTTTACATAGAAAGGTATTGGAATAAAAGATTCAATTACACATTTCTAATGATGAATAAAGACAAATGTATTGATGGATCATTATCTATATAGATCATAATTCTACCATAAATAAGAAAAAGAAAATATAGAAGGAGGTATGAGGAATATTGAGAGTGAAATAGAACATGTTAATTGGTTGCAAATTGGGAGGTAAATAAACTATTTCAATGGATTAATGTGGTCATCTTGGTTAATACAAAACAATCAACTTAGGGACAATAGGTCATTCACATGGAAAAATGTAGTACTAAACTTGAAGTAATGATAATAATAATAATTTAAGGATATATTCGTTTAATTGGGATATAAATTGAATATAAATATCAATATTTATGTTCTAATCCTTTAATATGGCTCATAAAGTGCATGTGAATTATCCAAACAAAATCACCAGGGAGTTTCAATCCATATGCACAGTAAGGGACCACTCACAGTTATCTAGAATGATGGATGGGATATATCAAAAAAAATATTTTTCGGGTTTTAATACCTAGATTCATCCAATCCAAAAACCACATCCACATGTATTATCTAGACATGGATTTCATTACTAGGGAAACTGTACACACTTTTCTTTACCAAATTTAGGATGGTTTTACGAGTATGTAAAACCATGAGAATTAAAATTGATTATGAAGGTAGTATTGTAACACCCCAATCTTTCACGATACGGCTCTTTTTCAATAATGCAATAGCTTGCATTTTACACAAGTTCGAGTTCTAACACACTGCGACTAATCAAAGTAGCCATTATGAATAGTAATACCCACTTTTTAAAATTATAGAAATTTTATATTTCAAAATGGACTTCATTTTTGTATTCGTAATATCAAAATTATCCTAAGTTGAATTTTTTGTAATTTTCTGAGAACTTTAAATTTTTCATGAATAGTGAAAAATACTTAAAAACAACTTTTTTAATCAAAATAATTTATAGTGATAAATAATACTATTGAGTGGTTTTAAAGTATAATTATAATATATTTTTACCGTTATATCCAATGGTGGTCATTATAATTAATTTCACTTTGAAATTGGACATAAACAATTGTCAATCTTTTGATATATATTGTTTCTAAAAACACGCTATTTGTTGTGACAGCGGGAATTAATTATAAAATTAATGAAACTTATATGTTTGGAATTTTTTAAAATAGACATCATTTTTGGATTTGGAATATCAATTATAGGTTGGGGTAAAATTTTCGCATTGTTCTGAAAAACTTTAATTTTTGATGAATAGTGAAACCACTAAGTGATAGTTAAAAAACTGATTTTTCGTTTAAATGAAACATTACCACTTCTGTGATTTGATTTTAAAAAATTCGACATACATGGTTGTCATTAGGAAGTAAAATTTGGTTCAATGGGATTATAATAATTTTTTGGTGAATAGTAACTTTTAAGTTTAATTAATCACGATTAAAGGTAATTAATGAAATATACGGTAAAAATAGTATTATAAAAATATGGAAATACCTTTACACTTGTCTTTCCCCTATTTGATGTGTCATGGACAACCAAGACAATACATGGGTCAACTTGGGGACCCCATGGAGCCACTTTGGTAGGAAAATGACATAAATAACCTTTTATTTAATGTTAAAATAAAAAGGTCACAAACAAGAGTTGTTTTACTAAAACAATTTACAAATGGGGTTATACAAGTCGTATTTTTGACTATAAATATTAATTAGAAATATAAAAAGATTTCATACGACATGATATTTGTTTTATAATTTTTAGACATTAAATAAATTAAATTATTTATGACACCATGATGATGCAGTGATTACCTCATTAATTAACGATTTAAATAAAATGAAAGGATAATGTAAAATCTAAGGCTTACACTTGTCAAAAACCTATTGGATGAGAAGATTTAGAATCCTTATCACCTTAGCCTCGAATTATATAAGTTTGGGACCTTTAGAATCTGAAAATCATTGTATAATAAAGTAACATTTCATTACTTTCCAAGAGTGCCCCTCCTCTCCACTTATAAAAGGCCCCCACCACTACCACTTTATTCACACCTTCAAGCCATTTGGATCGGCCAAACTCTGCCCAAATAATCTCCCAACTTCCCTCCCTTACTCCTAGAAGCCTCACCTTGGGCAGAAGTCTTCCCAAGGAAGCCTTTGGCTCAAATCAAAAAGAGTTACCCGATTTTAAGTTAATGTCTTCTCTAATGTTGTTTTGTTTTATTTTGCTTCTCCAACCCCCAAAACTCTTTTTATTCATTTAATTTGTAACAAAACCAGTATCCTCAATTTACTAGGATGTTGTTATAAGAATGATTCTAGCTACACTTACACACACTTACATATAATGGTTAAAGAACATACTGTTTCTGTGGATGGCGAATTTCTGCCTCACGAAACGATGATTGTTCAATATTCTTTTAACAACTCTAATGGTGGCCATTTTGATGACACTATTTTCATATATGATATATATATTATGTTTATGTTTTCCTTATGCTTCTGTATATCTCATTTGTGGCATACTTTATGATTTCCATTATGGGTAAACGCGATAATTTCATTTTAGGAAGTGCGGACTACCGCCCCCTCAAAGTGATTTGAATCGTTAATGCCATATGTGGGATGTATAAAGGATGGAGTAAATGGTATTATACATTATATTATACTGGAATTATATTATACCTTTATATAATTATAACTTCATTCCATTAAATACGAAATATAAATGAAAGTATCGTTCATGCGTACGTACGGCTTACCGTCTCCATGAACGGTGCATTTCATTTCTTACCTTTAAATGTTATGTAATATTATAAATGAATGTATATACTGGATATATATGATGTGTATGATATATACATCATGAATATAATTATGGATATAATGGATATATTACCACATGAACAAAGTGTAATTATAAGAAGTTTATTTTTGACTCAAGTACCTAAGATCGTCAAAACGACCGTTATTAACATAAATAATTACATAATGTTCATAACATGGTAATAAGTGATATAAAATGAATAATAGACATGAAAAGGGTTCTTAAGAAATTATAAATTAACTCTAGTTTATTATTCAGGAGATCAAAGAACGGTCGAGTGAATTCGGACACGAGGTAAGGGAACTTCTTAACCCAATTTCCATTCTTTGGGTTAATCTCCTACTTTCAAATTATTCCATGATATTATTATATCCTATCTTGTATTTATACTTTATTTATGTGTAAATATAGTGAATACACATAATAGATCTATTTTATTTTAAAAAATGATCTTTGTAAGGACTTCGTCTCAATCTCCATTCATTGAGGCATATTTTGTTTTATACACAACTTTATTTTATACGGTGTATAAACCCCTTTGACTTTTACATTTATTCAAAAGGAATCTTTTTATTTGAAACGTTTTACTAGATGACAAAAAGGAATGTTTTTCTTATCATACGTATGCGGTGACAATGACTTCTTCGCTGCCGTGACCATTATTTGAGTTTCGGCTTCCCCTACAAGCCATAACATTTTTTTAAATGAAAAATAAAAACCAAGTTTTAAATTTCATGTATTTTGGTATCAAAAATGGTTTTGATAATGTTTTAATATTTCAATGTGTTGATCTCTTGTGATTGAAATTTGGAAATGTTATGTTTCCTTTATGCATGTTTTATGTGATACAATTATGTTATGGTTTATGATATGTTTAAACCTGTTCATATGAGGAATTCATTGGACTTAATAAGTGATGGGTAGAGCCCGCTATAGCTCCTCGATGCATCGGTAGGTCTCATGAGACAAACTAGTGTCTTGGCACGAGGCCTTGACAAAATCTTATTTGTGGTCTTGGCACGAGGCCTTCGCTACGTGATTATGATAGTCTGGCATTATGCATTCCATCATTATGAAAGTGGTTATTGATATTTCATGTGATTATTCGACTAGTAGAATATCCATGTGAGTAAGTAAATGACATTATTTCATTTTACTTTTTCCATATTCTGCTAAAGTTCAAGTTTAAAAGGCTTTTGTTTTAGTTATACATTGCCTTAAATGTTAATGTTTATTTATGAAAGCTTCCGCTATTTTTTTATCCTTACTGAGCATCTGAGCTCACCCCTTTCAATGTTTTAATATTTACCAGGATGTGAAGAAGTATTTTATGAATGACCTGCAGGGATAGTCAGAAGAGGATATGAGTGTGGACTATGGAGACTTTGTTATTGTAGTTTTTCACATTATGATGTAATGTAACATTTATGAATGTATCTAGTGTTTCCAAGGCTACTTAACTAATCGGTCTTTCGAGACATGATCTTTTATGATCATGCCAATGTTACGCAATAATGCACCGACTCTGGGTAACTGGGGTCAGGGTGTTATAGTTGGTATCAGAGGCAGTTTAGTACTAATCTTGGAAGCTAGATTTAGATAAACTCTGATTAGAGCACATAGCCCGAAGATATACTTTAACGATTAGTATAGAAGAACTTCCTAGAATTTTGGTATTATTGAAATTTTGTGAGTTTTCCGAGCAATACATCCCTGTCTGGATATGAGCAGGTAGAGGCGGCTCTGGCAAAGATGTACCTAGGGGTAAAACTCGAAAACACCGCTTTGAGCTAGACTCGAACGAGAACTGGTGCACGACAACGGGCCTTGCTGCAGTCTTGGTTACGACACTCCCAGGGGATATGCTAAGGATAATTCTCATTTTTTATACAAACCACTATGAAGGGTTATGAGTATATACTTCCTCAAAGAATTTTTTTTTATGATTATGGATTATATCCATAAATAGTTCAATTAGTTTTAAGTGTTTTACAAGTATGGAATTATGTATTTTGATTCATAAACTAATCTAGTTTATGCCATTTTTTAGAAATTGCGCCAAGTGGAAGGAATGGAAACTGTATCAATGCACACACTCCGTGTAGGGATTTCCCTCCTGCTCAAGATAATTATTGTGGATCTGGAGATACAACTGGTGATGATCAACTTATTACCATACTGGGAAAACTCACTCAAGTTATGAATAATAACCTTACTCGTATGGAGCACCATGATCCACAACGTGGAGGATCAATGTTAGACCGCTTCATGAGGCAACAACCACCAACATTTAATGGGGGTACAAATCCATTAGTAGCTGAGCAATGGATAAACTCCTTAGAGAAAATATTCCACGCCTTCGGGAGTAGCGAAAGAGAGAAGGTTGTCATGGCAGTCTACAGCCTCACTGGAGATGCCAATCAATGGTGGTCATTGATTCAAAATAAAAAGGAAGATGAATAAGTATCAAGTATGGAATGGAGAGAGTTCAAAGATCTTTTCTTAGAAAAATACTTTCCACATGACCATCAAGTAGATATGGAAAGGCAATTTCTGAGTATGAGACAAAAGGAGGATGAGAATGTCGCAAAGTATGAGGCCAACTTTACAAGGTTAGCGAGACATGATGCAGATTATATACGTAACCCAAGAAGTAAGATTGATCATTTCTTTTATGGGTTAAAACCATTTCTCCATCGAGCATTAGTCTCACAAACCTTTTCGACATATGAAGATATTGTCTCATGTTCTATCAAGACAGAAAAGGAATTCTCTAAATCTTATGACAATAAAGTAAAGAAAGAGAAGAAGAGAACTGTGGAACAAGAGACATATAAAGGGAAAAAGGGAAAGAAGGATTTTCCATTATGTGCTAATTATGGGAAGAATCACCCTGGTACTTGCCTAAAAGGAATGAGAGTTTGTTATAAATGTGGAGAAAAAGGTCACCAGACACGTGATTGCAAGGGAAAGAAAGAGGCTATCAATGTTGAATGCTACAATTGTAGAGAGATGGGGCATTATGCAAATGAATGTCCTAAGCGTCTGGGAAACATACCTCAGAAAAGGACAGGGGATCAAGGAAAATCTTATGTTGTTACTACAGTTGAAGCAGAATAATTAATGTATTGGTGCTTTTGGACTCATGGATTATATTCTGGTTATTAGAATAATGTGATATATATATAAGGATTGTCCTGAATTACTTGTTGATTTCATTAAGGTTTTAATATGATGAAGGTAATTATATTTCTAGTATGTGACAATAAGAGAAACTTTACTTTGTTTGGGGAATCTGATAAATTGATTTTGGAATTAAGAGACCTTTTAGAGAAAGTTTGAACAGAGGTATTTTGGATAACTATAAAGGTTGGGATGGATTAAGTTGAACTTTGAATAGTATTGTTTAAGGTGAAAATAATTCTGAAGATTATTTTTGGAATATTATAATACTATAGTTTTAGGAAAAGGACAACCTGTAGGGTGGGGCATAACCCGTCGCGTCAGACAAAGCTGCAGGAATCGAACCCACAACCATAGTGCGACAGGCCTTTATTACCTACCACTAGCCTACAGGAAGTCCCTGGTTATTACAAAATAGTTTTACTAATCTAAATGGTATGTGTTAATATTTGGAACCTTATACGATTAGGATAAATATAATATTTTTGAGTTCTATTATCTTTTTGAGTGAAAGATGAGTTTGTGGTAGAAATTAGTTGAAGGTTGAAACTCTACTTGTCAAGAATAAATATATATACCTATCTCTTATTCTATGAATAAATTAATTCTTATACATTAGTAAAGGGATATTAAAACAAAAAATGTGTTATCCTAATACCTTATGTCTTGTTGAACTGATAATATTATAAATCATCAATGATAGAAGGCTTTGAGGCCCTCAATTTTACAATTCTTTGTGATTGATGACCTCAATCACTCCCTAAAAATATTTACGTTTTCCCTCCAATTATATGTCTCTAATTTCCACCAATGTTCTCCTTATTGAGATCATAATTTGGTGGTGACATTTTCATTTCCCTTTCCCTCTTATTAAGGGTAAATTTTATTAACCTTATTTCTGATGTGGGTTTTCCACAAAGGTATTTTCTATTTTCAACCATTTATTTTCAAAGAAAAATTTCAAATTGCGAGGACGCAATTTATTGAAGGTGGGGAGAATGTAACACCCCGAGCTTTCACGATACGGCTCTCTTTCAATAATGCAATAGCTTACATTTTACGCAAGTTCGAGTTCTAACACACCGCGACTAATCAAAGTAGCCGTTATGAATTGTAATACCCACTTTTTAAAATTATAGAAATTTTATATTTCAAAATGGACTTCATTTCTGTATTCGTAATATCAAAATTATCCTAAGTTGAATTTTTTGTAATTTTCTGAGAAATTTCAATTTTTTATGAATAGTGAAAAATACTTAAAAACAACTTTTTTAATCAAAATAATTTATAGTGATAAATTATACTATTGAGTGGTTTTAAAGTATAATTAGAATATATTTTTACCGTTATATCCAATGGTGGTCATTAGAATTAATTTCACTTTGAAATTGGACATAAACAATTGTCAATCTTTTGATATATATTGTTTCTAAAAACACGCTATTTGTTGTGACAGCGGGAATTAATTATAAAATTAATTAATGCAACTTATATGTTTGGAATTTTCTAAAATAGACATCATTTTTGGATTCGGAATATCAATTATAGCTTAGGGTGAAATTTTGGCATTGTTCTGAAAAACTTCAATTTTTGATGAATAGTGAAACCACTAAGTGGTAGTTAAAAAACTGATTTTTCGTTTAAATGAAACATTACCACTTATATGATTTTATTTTCAGAAATCTTACATACATGGTTTTCATTAGGAAGTAAAATGTGGTTCAATGTGATTAAAATAATTTTTTGGTGAATAGTAACTTTTAAGTTTAATTAATCGCGATTAAAGGTAATTAGTGAAATTTAAGGTAAAAATAGTATTATAAAAATATGGAAATACCTTTACACTTGTCCTACCCCTATTGGATGTGTCATGGAAGACCAATACAATCCATGGGTCAATTTGGGGACCCCATGGAGCCACTTTGGTAGGAAAAGGACATAAATAACTTTTTATTTAAGGTTAAAATAAAAAGGTCACAAACAAGAGTTGTTTTACTAAAACAATTTTTAAATGGGGTTATACAAGTCATATTTTTGACTATAAATATTCATTATAAATCTAAAACTATTTCCTACATCATGATATTTTTTTTAAAATTTTTAGACATTAAATAAATTAAATTATTTATGACACCATGATGATGCAGTGATTACCTCATTAATTAACGATTTAAACAAAATGAAAGGATATTGTAAAATCTAAGGCTTAAACTTGTCAAAAACCTATTGGATGAGGAGATTTATAACCCTTATCACCTTAGACTCTAATTATATAATTGTGGGACCTTTAGAATCCTAAAATCATTGTATAATAAAGTAACATTTCATTACTTTCCAAGAGTGCCCCTCCTCTCCACTTATAAAAGGCCCCCACCACTACCACATTATTTAAACCTTCAAGACATTTGGCTCAGCCAAAATCTGCCCAAATACTCTCCCAAATTCCCCCCTTACTCCTAGAAGCCTCACCTTGGGCATAATTCTTCCCAAGGAAGCCTTTGGCTCAAATCAAAAAGAGTTACCCGATTTTAAGGTAATGTCTTCTCTAATGTTGTTTTGTTTTATTTTGCTTCTCCAACCCCCAAAACTCTTTTTATTCATTTCTTTTGTAACAACACCAGTATATTCAATATACTAAGATGTTTTTATAAGAATTATTCGAGCTACACTTACACACACTTACATCTAATGGTTAAAGAACATACTGTTTCTATGGATGGCAAATTTCTGCCTCACGAAACGATGATTGTTCAATATTCTTTTAACACCTCTAATGGTGGCCATTTTGATGACACTATTTTCATATATGATATATATATATTATTTTTATGTTTTCCTTATGCTTCTGTATTTCTCATTTGTGGCATACTTTATAATTTCCATTATGGGTAAACGCGATAATTTCATTTTAGGAAGTGCGGACTACCGCCCCCTCAAAGTGATTTGAATCGTTAATTCCATATGTGGGATGTATAAAGGATGGAGTAAATGGTATTATACATTATATTATACTGGAATTATATTATACCTTTATATAATTATAACTTAATTCAATTAAATACGAAATAGAAATGAATGTAGCGTTCATGCATACGTACGGCTTACCGTCTCCAGGAACGGTGCATTTCATTTCTTACCTTTAAATGTTATGTAATATTATAACTGAATGTATATACTGGATATATATGATGTATATGATATATACATAATGAATATAATTATGGATATCATGTATATATTACCACATGAACAAAGTGTAATTATAAGAAGTTTATTTTTGAGTCAAGTACCTAAGATCGTCAAAACGACCGTTATTAACATAAATAATTACATAATGTTCATAAAATGGTAATAAGTGATATAAAATGAATAATAAACATGAAAAGGGTTCTTAAGAAATTATAAATTAACTCTATTTTATTATTCAGGAGATCAAAGAATGGTCGAGTGAATTCGGACACGAGGTAAGGGAACTTCTTAACCCAATTTCCATTCTTTGGGTTAATCTTCTACTTTCAAATTATATCATGATATTATTATGTCATATCTTGTATTTATACTTTATTTATGTGTAAATATAGTGAATACACATAATAGATCTATTTTATTTTAAAAAAATGATCTTTGTAAGGACTTCGTCTCAATCTCCATTCATTGAGGCATATTTTGTTTTATACACAACTTTCTTTTATACGGTGTATAAACCCCTTTGACTTTTACATTTATTCAAAAGGAATCTTTTTATTTGAATAATTTTACTAAATGACAAAAAAGAATGTTTTTATTTTCGTACGTATGCGGCGACAATGACTTCTCCGTCGCCGTGACCATTATTTGAGTTTCGACTTCCCCTACAAGCCATAACTTTTTTTTAAATGAAAAATAAAAACTAAGTTTTAACTTTCATTTATTTTGGTATCAAAAATGGTTTTGATAATGTTTTAATATATCAATGTGTTGATCTATTGTGATTGAAATGTGGAAATGTTATGTTTCCTTTATGCATGTTTTATGTGACACAATTATGTTATGGTTTATGATATGTTTAAACCTATTCATATGAGGAATGCATTGGACTTAATAAGTGACGGGTGGAGCCCGCTATAGCTCCCCGATGCATCGGTAGGTCTCATGAGACAAACTAGTGTCTTGGAATGAGGCCTTGACAAAATCTTATTTGTGGTCTTGGCATTAGGCCTTGGCTACGTGGTTATGATAGTCTGGCATTATGCATTCCATCATTATGAAAGTGGTTATTTATATTTCATGTGATTATTCGACTAGTAGAATATCCATGTGAGTAAGTAAATGGCATTATTTCATTTTACTTTTTCCATATTATGATAAAGTTCAAGTTTAAATGGCTTTTGTTTTAGTTATACATTGCCTTAAATGTTAATGTTTATTTATGAAAGCTTCCGCTATTTTGTTATCCTTACTGAGCATCTGAGCTCACCCCTTTCAATGTTTTAATATTTTCCAGGATGTGAAGAAGTATTTTATGAATGACCTGCAGGGATAGTCAGAAGAGGATATGAGTGTGGACTATGGAGACTTTGTTATTGTAGTTTTTTACTTTATGATGTAGTGTAACATTTATGAATGTATCTAGTGTTTCCAAGGCTACTAAACTAATCGGTCTTTCGAGACTTGATCTTTTATGATCATGCCAATGTTACGCAATAATGCACCGACTCTGGGTAACTGGGGTCGGGGCGTTACAAGTATAATTAGAGTTAATGGTGACATATTATTGATAAAATATAATTTAAATTATTAAAATTACATATAATGATATTTCATATTGAAACAAGAAGGAACTTAAAGTCTCTTAGAAAGGTAGTTGTAAAATAGGGTTGAAGAACCATTATTTTGGCAGAGTATGGACTTAAGAAAAAACTAGAATTAGTGGAAAATGAAGCCTATAATTGAAAAGAAATTATATTAAAATTAATAGGGGTATTTAAAATCACTTTAAAACATAATGAATTGATAATCATAGGATTATACAAAATACGAACTTGAATCAGATTAAGTGTAGGAAAAAATACCTTACCTTGGAGATGCTAGTTAAATCTATATAGGGACTCTTTAGAATCATAGAACCAAATTGGAGGAAATATTGAGATGGATAATGAGATATAAATCATTATAAAATGATTTATTGTTTAAAGTGATGAAGGAAATGGGGGTATTTATATTTGAGGAGGGGTGGTTTTAAAGTGTAAAATATAGGTTATTTTATTATATAATCCAACCACTTGTGGGTGAAATCAATTAAAAACCATTTTATGGATTATTAATAAGTGGGAGAGAGTTTTAGAATGTTAAAATTATCCCTAATTTTAAACTCACCTTCCAGACAACCCAATTTCTACACACAAACCCTAAATTATTATTATTCAAAAAAAAACAATTTTTGGTTAACAAATGTAAAGATTAAATTTATAAACTAAAATTAATGTTTTTAGATTAATTTTTATAATTATTAAATTATATTTTGATTAAGTAAAATATTTTATAAATTTTTAGTCATGATGATATAATAATGATGTCATAAAATCAGAGTGCTTTGTAAAGTAGCAATTTTCACCATTTCACCAATAAATCAAATTTGTCATAAAATTACCAAAAATTAACTCTAAGATAATTCTAATGTTATGGATCAAAAATTTAATTTTATTTTAGTTAAATAATTATCTAAAATATAAAATTTTAAAAAAATATCCTTATTTATTACAATTTAGTAATTTTGTAGACAAATAAACACTCTGACTATTATAAAAATTTATTAAGACTTAATTAAAATATATTATCAGTAATTATTTTAATATTATTTCATGAAAATATATTTTATCAAAAAGATTACATTTATAATAAAACAATTTAATAGAATATGTTTACAGTCTCTAGAAATTTTATAATTTTGATTATATCCTTAAATAATCCCTTTAGTGTTCCTAGTTGTAGTTTTCCATAATGTGTAAAGTTGTTATGGTATGTAAATTTTTTCTTTATGTTAATAATTAAACATTCATTATAAAATAATTGTTTTATTAATAACATGAAGGAATTTTTGTGGTGTTACAGATTACATGATCAAAAACCATCAATAGAATGAAATTGGATAGTCAAACAATACATAGTCAACTTCATAATAATCATTTGTGTTGGAATAACAACATATGGAATGGTAATACTTTCCCCCATATAAATAAATAAATTTTATTTCCAGATGAACATCCTCCAATCTGAATTTATAAAATAAGATGTTCACACCGTATAGGGTAATGAGTATATGGTTAATTTAATACTAGAATATCATGAGAAAAATATATAATTACAAATAAATTGGATGGTTATAAAAGAAAATGTCTTCAGTGAAAAAAAATTAAACATGGGATGGTGTTGATATAAATGAATAACACCTTTGTAAAAAATAATTATTCTAATGGTATCAAAAAAATTGAATTATTTTATACTGTGGGTTTAATCCCTCATATGATAACATATATATATATAATATAATAATTCATGAAACATAAACCCCATTATGATTATTAAGATTGACATGGACAAGGTGTATGAAATAATGGAATGGAGATTCAATCTCAGAGTGGTGAACTGCATGGGTTTTTCTAATTGGGCGTGATATTTATTTTTTCAGATGATTTAGATCCCCTTGTTTGTTAGTGTCTGTGTTGGGTAAAAGAAGTGTTTTATTCAATGTGGCTTGGGGAATCAAATAAGGAGACCCCCTATCATTAAGTATTTTCATCATGGTCCATGACTCCATGAGTAGACTCCTGATGAAGAACTTTCATAATGGAAACATTCACCCTTAAAAAAGTATGAATCACTTTATTGAAATATCTCGCCTTCTCTATCTAGATGAGGTGATTTTATTCATTAAAGGAGGGAGAGGATCCATTAGGGTTCCGAATGATGTTCTAGATGAATATTTTTGATGGAGTGGGGAACAACCATTCAAGATAAAAATATCATCTACATGTCAAGAGGATTTTCAGATAGATGAATAAAAAATGGAAGAGTTGGTGATAATTATTATGAAACAATTCACTTTGGATTATTTTGGATCTCATTTATCTTTAGGTATGTTTTGAATCCATCAATTTGAGGGGATAATAAATAAAATAACTAGTCCTATCAATAATTGGAAGAATTTTTTTGTTTCATTTTTTGGAAGAATAACTCTAATGAATTGTGTCCTCACCTTCATCCCTATGTATGTATTGTCAGTATTTTGGGATCCTAAATCACTTTTTAAGAATATTGATTAGGTCCTGTCAACCTTCATCTAGGACTCCTATGGAGAGGGCATATGTCACTGGGCATCATGGAAGAGTACTTATAGACCAATGGATGATTGGGGCATCAACATACACAGTTTGGAGATTTCACTACAATTTCTTCAAGAAAATTTGGTCTGTGAGGTCCTTGAAGGCTAGTCATTATGGAGTAAGTTAATTATTAGAAAATATGGGAATGATATAGAGGATCTAAGGGGGAATCTCTCTTGACTATGGAATTCACTCCGCATGCACATTATGATCCTTAAGGAGCACTCTCAGTGGATAGTGGAATGTGGTAACATCAACTTTTGGTTCTCCAACTGGGAGGGATCTCCTCTTGAATTTCCGGGCTACCCTACTCCAAACATCACCTTTTCCAGAGTGATCCAATGTCCCTCATTTATCCAAACCATTCTCAATCAGAAGCAGTGTGACACCTTTGATAGTATTTATCTCTCTAATAAAATATATTTTATAATCTTCACTCCTCCCCTGTTGGGTTTTTTCTCATCCAAAATATATAGGTACATGCATACAAAATCCATTGGTGACGCTGGTGGAATGAATTTATTTTCGCTCAAATACATTCCTGTAAAAAATTATCATCCTACTTTGTAGGATCTATAATCATTGTATTCCTATGGATTAAAATATCTAGAAAAAAGTAATTTATCTACATTCAAAGTGTTGGTGCTATAGTAAATCTTTTGAGGATTCTACAAATAACCTTTTTGGAAATGAATGGGATTCATCGGTTTGGGGTTACTTTGACAACCTTTTTGACTTGGAAGGTCATCTCATTTCATACATTGATTACCTCCAAAATCAGATTCAAGGTGAAAACGTGAACAATATTTAAACGTAATAATAGGAAAGTTGTGATATATTTGTGTTGCTGTACTATCTAGGGCAGTAGAAATAAGAAAAATACTTATGGACTTTTCAATTATTCTTTAGAAATATAGGTTTGGTCCATGTGTCTTGCGATGGAACTGGGTTCACTAGTTAAACAGTTGGATTCTATCTTGGCTGAGGCTAATGCACTTATCATGGTTCTGGAGGTGTTTTGTTCTCATAACTTATTAGTTTCAGATATCGATATTGAATCTATAGTGATCCATAATTATATCCAAAGTAAAGAGAGAAACCTTGGTCCCTTGGTTATCACATTCAGATGTGTAAAAGTTGTATTTCTAATCATTATATCTTAATTCATTCATGGAGGTAAGGAAATAAAATCTTGGATTTTTTAGGCAATAGGGAAACTGGTCTGTTCCTTCCATGGTTTACTCTATCATGGGTCTCCTTCCACCCAAATGTGTTATCCTAATTTGTGTGGATTCCCTAGGTTTGCATTATTTTGGAACCCCTTGATCCCTATTTTTCCCTTTTGTACTTCATGTTTCTTCATGTAGATTTGAGACCTATTTTATGATTTAGTTAAATATTTATGATTTAGTATAAATCCCATTAGGGTCAATACTTTTGAAGATGATAAGTGAAATGTAAAAAACATGAGAATATATTTCATAATTTTATTAAAATTTTCATAAAATCCAAATTTTTATTTCACTTTCAGAGTTAACATTTGAAAACGTGATGGGAAATCATTTAAAAATATTTACTTTAAAAATAATCTATAATAACGGATCCTTGAAAACACATAATTTTTATCTTGGATAAATGAGGCGAGGAAGACAAAACATGTGAAAGTGAATGGAAACCCCCTTTTGTTTTCTTCCAAAATACCTTTGATTAAAAAAACACATTTCAATAAGAGTAAACAAATATTCTTTTGTATTAAAACATAATTTTACAAAAGTGGGTTATAAAATAAAATATAATAAAATTTTAGGGTGGGATTACCCTATCATGGAATGAAGAAGTTTGTGGAGAAACAATATAACTCATGGAAAGGAGACTTGAGTAATCAATATCCCTTATGTACAATATAGTTCATAAATCATGAATCATTTGAAAAGGGGTTTTGTGGTAAAAATTTAAACAATGAGAGAATACCAAAAAAATATAAAAAAAGTCAGAATGTACCCGAATTATATAAAATAATTTCAAGTTAACAATAATATCTCAATGAATAGAAATTTAGTTACAAAAACCCTTTACTAATGGGGTACAACTTCAGTAAAAATAAATTGGAAGAAAATAAAATTATTTAGAATAGTGTATCCATTTAATTACATGGAATTAATTAATAGAACATTAATGAGGTAGTAAATAAATAGAACACCATACAAAGGAAACATGGGCATAACATATATTATGTCTCAACGAATCAGAATTGAGTCCACGAAATCTCTGTGGCTTGAGTAAAATTTTAATCAAACCCATTGAAAGAAAGGGCATGTAATTAAACATTAAATATCATAATTAAAATATAATTCACAATATTATAACTCAAATAGGCAGTATGTACACACATAAATTAAATTTTGTACAAAACAACAAACATGTCTCAAAGAGAGGAATTTAAGACGAAAACCCTTACCTCATTCCCGATTCATTATTAACTTCAAAATAACATTATGAAAAAATAAATCACGTTTATTAAAAATACCTAAGAACCTTATTTATAATTATAACCATTTATAATCTTAATTTACAATCATTTTATACATATAAATATTAGTTTGTTTTTATATATTTTAAACATCAGGTGTATGTAATATTTATCACTTTGAACTAGTTTAATAAAAATGGTGTTAGTACATATTATTTTTCAAAATTACATCATTATTATAACATCTAAGGTAATTGAATATATTCTAATTGATAATCATTAAAGATATAACTTCATTACATGATATTTTTGTTTACAAACCCTAAATATTAAATCGGTGATGACCATGTTTTGGTAATTATTAATGAACAAAATGTGTTTAATTAATTGATGAGTTAAATGTTTATATAAAACTATCCAAATTTTTTTTTAAAATATTTAAAAAATATTATACTAGTAAATAAGTTCTCATATTCATTCAAGATATAAATGCATAGTATTGTTCAAGTATGTGGTTAAACCAACCGAAACATGAACCTTCCATGTTTAATGGATGATTATGAGGCGGTTTAGCTATAGTATTATTATAAAAAAAAGAAGAATGATCTTATTTAGTCCTTATTTGTGTGATATTTATTAATTTTAAGTAAATATAAATAGATGATAATTTATGTAAGGTAATTACTTAGAAAGAGGAGATCATTATACTCTTAGTATGTCTATTTTAAATGATTGAAATAAAAATAATCATTTTTTATCATATAATTAATAGGTAATATAATTTATTATACCAAAACATTACTGATATCATAAAAATAATATTTATCCATTAATACCATCCACAAGACCATCCATGTAAAGCGGTGTTTAAAAGAAAAATGGAAATCAATCGTTTCATGTAGGCGGTGGTCCACACATACGCATGGTTAACTATGAAAACCCTTGTTTTATTACAAATTAATTCATTATCTATTACATAGGAATACACATAATACAACTCGAAAGATTAATAAGTCTAGTATCTTTTGTAACTAGGTACATTACATAAAAACTTAAAATAGGGGACACATCGTCATTATTTAAAACTTTCTTAACATGATCATGTTATTCCATCATTATTAAAATTGCAAGGGATAACCAGGGGTGGTACTTAAGAATGGGGTGATTTATAAATCCTAATATTGTAATTATAAAAACATAACATGAAGAATGTATTACATGTTATTTAATAGGCATATCAACGAGTCATAAAAGGGGGTGAGAATCATAAACATGAACAATGAGTTATGATATAGTATGATATCATAAAGGAAACGTGGAAACGTGGAAACAACTTTAAACATGACATCATAAGCATAATTCATGGTTAACTACCAATAAAAATTAACATAATGTGATTAGGATAACCTCCCACACACTATACCTGACATCCCATGAGACTAAAACATTACCCAATGCATTGGAGTGCTATCTGGTGCACCCATCATAATTATATCATGTACATGCATAATTGAACCACATAGATCATATACAGAAGAACATATTTCATCAAATTTAATAGCATTGTAACATCCCAACCCAGGTTCCACACATGGGTACCCTGAGTTGGTCCAAAACATAACCTCAAGTGTTCCTCCCCATATGCTAGAGTATGCCACTATCAGTGAGGGTATAATATCGATCATGGAGAGACTATACCCTCTTTATTATAGTAATTACTCAACGAACATAAATAAACAATAAAAACCAAATGATATATCCACAACCAGAATAACCAGTATCAAAAATGTAATGGTTCATGCATTTTGTGTTGGTTATATTAATCGTTTTTGTTGTTGGAGGTGTTCAGAATAGGATCAGTGGGATTATAGAGAATTTTAGTTGCTAAATGCCAGAAGAAGAGAAATTACACTTCATGTACACGATGTGAAATTCTATTTCACAGTATTTCTAGAAAGTTTCACAGTGTTTAAATATTTTACAAGTCATGAAGAAGAGTTTCACAGAGTTTAACATTTCAAGGTTACAAAATTATAATAAAATGAATTACTGATGCATTTTTTAGTGGAAAGAAACCCCTATGTATTATATGATGTAAATGAGGATTAGACATCATGTAATGCCCTGATCATGTGCAGTTTTAATCATTATTTTTGGAAGAAATTGTATTCATTCGACCATTATCTCTTCTTCCACCCATTTTGGGTGAACCCTAGGTTCTCTGAGGCATTCTTCATGCCCTTCTTCACCCCTCCTTGATATGTTGATCCCAGTGGGTGTTCGTTGGTTATCTATGGTTGATTTGTGGTGATTTATCTTCTCATTCTCACCCATTTTCTTCCATTATTCTCATGTGGATCCACTAAGGTGGTCTTTATTTGGTTTATGCTTTCAATTAGGTTTTTTATGGATCCTTGATGTGGTATAGGTTGATCTATGGTTTTCGTGGTGCAGTTGTGGTTCACGAGCGTTCTTCTTCACCCTACGGGTTGTAGTGATTATAAGGCTTCCTTGAGTTAGGATTTTCACTCATTTATCCTTTTATCATATCATCAGTAGGGGATTACTTTTTTTATCTATAGATTATGTTTTTTCAGATTAATCTAGGATATAAAATTGGTAAATTGAAATTTAAGGGTAGAGGGGTGTTCTTAGAATGTTTTTACAGCTTTGATATGATTTTGATATTGTGAATTTTATGGGCTTGATGCCATACTAAAAATTGAGTCCATTGGTGGTTTTGTTTGCACTATTTGAGATGAGTTGTAGAACCCTTGTTTTTTTTATGGTTGTGATTGTTGTGATATCACCTTGATTAGAAATTGGTTAATTACTTACACTTGGATAATGAAATGGTTACCCCCGGATGTTGTTTGTGTGATAAAACCCCTAAAACAAAATGGAATGGGATAAAATCCACTTTTTTAAATAAGCGAAAATGATCTTGATATGTTGTGATGTTTGGTCATGCTTGTGGGATAGTGATGTGTGATTGAAATGGGGTATCGGGTAATACGTGATAGTTTTTGTGTAGTTATTTTGGGGTGGTGAGGTGATAGTTTGTGGGCCATGATTTTTGGGTAGTGAGGTGACGATATTTTGAGCTATTTGTGGTATCTAATTACCTTGTTATATATACCTAATTAGTGGTGGGTGAATAAATTAATGTTTAACAATAGTTAAAATGGAATGGGTTAGTTTGGTTAATGGAATGGAAATGGTTAATGAATGTCAAAATGATGGGTTGTGTGGTTAAATGTTTTTATGATAAATAATTAAATTAAGGAGTGTTAAACATAGAGGAAATGTGAATTCATTTAAATTTATCAGGCCTCTTCACCTTCTGAAATGACTATTGCAGATATTAATAAATGTATTTAGAGGTGGCAGAAAAAGTTATTATGTTGTGAGGTGATTTTTTTGTTTGTGACCCCATAGGTTTCAATTGAGTGTTTGATACTATATATATTTTTATATTCTTTTAATTTATATATGCACCCCACCCATGTTGAGATCCATGTGTGGAACACCCACATTGTCACGCTGGGGTGTTTTTCACAACATTCGGTGAGGAGTGCGGATGGTTGGGTATCATCTCTTTTCCACTCTCTCTTCTAGGAGAGGTACGTATGGAATATTCTATGATGTTCCGAGGTTTTTTAGTACTTAATATGGTGGTTTTAATAGCCTAGGTGTCTTCTAGTGAGATGTGATAGCCCAGAAATTCACAGGCGAGGTGGTTTGTGTTCTCCCAGGTGTCTTCGTCATGAGATGTGATGTGATTTCCCAGGTGTCTTTGGGATGAGATGTGATGTAATCTATTAGGTTACTTCAGTATGAGATACGATGTGATGTGTTGTGAGGCCTAAGTGTGTACGAGTGGGATGTGATGTGGTATACGAAAGGGATGAGAGCTCCATGATGTATGACGTTGGGTGAGAGTGTAATACCAGTGGGAAATTGGTTCAGTGTACCCTATCATGGATATGCTTTATATTATATTATATTAATTGGATTACGTAACTTATTGAGCCTGCCTTGGTGAGGTTGGTATGGTTAGTATACCTTTTTCATCGTGGTTTGGTTTTTTTGGTTTCTCACAATAGCATTAGAATTCTTCCATCACATGTGGACAAGAGACTTTGGTTTTCCTACAGTTTATAGTTGTATGATCACCCTATGTACATAAAACTACATTCAAGTTTCTAAGAGTATTTCATGGACCATGATGGGAATTACTATCTCAGACCTTTGGATTGATGTTGTATCACTACCTTAAATTTTCTTTAGGGTATTTACTATGGAGAGTTTATTGTATTTGTATTAGTTATACTTTTTTCATGCATGTGGTGTGGTTTTGGGATATTTATTTTATAGTATGGATTTTATTTTTTTTGTATAACTAATTCTATCTCCCAATCTTCCTAATTATAAAGGGAAATGCCTCCAATATTGTGTGATCTATACAGCCTTGGTGCTAGTTGCCAACCCAAGGCCTACTAGAGGCGGGACTCAGGGGTTATTATCTCTCTGCCCTTATTTCTATAAATTTAGAAGGAGGGGTCATGATAGATTGGTATTAGAGGGATGGTTGAGTGATAATATGGATTTGGATTTAGGCAGAGTGAGGATTTCATGGGATGGTATGGAAATAGCTCTAGTTGACTTTAGTATGTGACATAGGCTAAAGAGACCAGATAGAACATAGGATTTTAGGGCCCCCCATGATCAAGTGAATGAGCTGTGAGCTTATTGAATGACCAAGTGAGGTGGAACTGCTTGCAGGGTAGAGACCTAGAAAAGGTACATGCATCATAATGACTTGTGTTTTTTTAATTGGGTTTTTTTAAGGTTAAAATGGATAAATTAAGTAAAATGAATTACAATAAATCATAATGAAAATATACACTACCGAGCTTCGTAAATATTTTTTTACCTTCCAGATATGAATTCTGGTCATCATCCACATGTGGATCAGGCAGTGGCAGTTATACTAGATGATTCGATTAATTGTTGTAGGGTTGATCGAGTTGTGGAGGATGGCCAATTGTATAGGACCTTACGTTCTTTCCAATAGAAATATTTGGGGAAGTACGAGGGTATTGTTTTAGATGTGGAGACAGAGAGTTGTCTAGAGGAGATAAAGACCATTTTTAGTTTGATCTAGGTCCTAAAATAGTACTGGGTCTCTTTGGAAGTTATCCATATGCAAGGAGATTTGTGTAAGTGGTGGATGATGTATCTAGGAAAGAAGAAGGAGGAAGATGTTTTTTGTATCGACTTCTAGAAGGAGTTCTGGGAAGAGTTCCTTTCGTCGACCATGAAGGAAGTAAAGAGGTAGAAGCTTCTTTCTCTTTAGTAGGGAAGCGTGTTAGTGTTGGATATGGGAATCAAGTTCAAGGATCTTCTTAATTTTCCCCAAACCATTTTCCATATGAGGAGTCTCATGCGAGACATATTGAGGAGACACTACATCCTTCTATCCAGTTTCCAGTTACTCCTTTTACATTTCCAATGTATGCAGAGGTTCAAAAGAAGGTAGAGGTAATTGAGTGAATGAACTCATGAGGAGTTATTCCATGATGGGGGAGATAGAAGAGTTATTTAATAGTTATATTTGTTAGTCGGATAACTCTAAGTCTAGGACCTTCGTGGTTTTTACTGGTAGGGATTCGACCACAAGAACTATTTTTATAGACTTCTGGTGCTAGTGGCTTCCATTCCTTTTCTGGTGGATTTACCCCAGCGTGTTTTGGTTGTGGGGTTCATGGTCATTTCTATAGCTAGTTCCCATTAGTTTCCCAAGCTCAGTTTGGTGGTGGAGGATAGTTTCAATGCATGCATCATCAGTAGTTGTGAACAAGACCGTTCTAGAAAATGGGGCAGTAGGCTTTTGCTATGCCGAGGGGAGATGAAGTGAGTAGAGTCTGACCTCAATATGTTCCTTGTGTTCAGAAACCAAGACCTGGGAATGGTCATGGAGGTGGTTGTCATCAGAGAGATAGAGGAGCTATGTGTGGTCAGTTTCACATACTAGAGGCACAGTTTTCGAGGGGCCAGAGATCGTCAGAGGTACGATCAATTTTTTTAGAAGCCTTGTTTGTGCCTTGTTCAATTCAGAAGATTCACACTCCTTTGTTTAACTCATTCTATAATATTCTCTAGGACTATTTGTAGATATTATTATCATTCCCTTGGTGTTGAGTACACCAGTCAGAGGCTAGACCAGCTAGTTTGATGTGTTCCAGGGTGTAGACTGATGATGGGACCACATTAGTTCATGGGAATTTCTTCTTACTTAATATTCAGCCATATGATTTCATTATCAACATCAAATAGTTGTATTCGATAAATGATTTTATCTATTGCTTCTATAGTAGATTTGTTTTTTCAGATGTATATGTCCAACATGAGGTTTTTGTTGGTGAGTGGGGTTGTGAGGTTGGAATTCAGTGTGTTGAGACCCTTATTTCTGTGTTGGATGAGATGTTAGTGTAATTAGTGGATAATGATATGGTAGAGGTTCGTAGAATATTTTAGGAGTTCCTAGATGTTTTCCATGAGGATTTTGTGATGCTACCCCCTCGATGTCATGTCGAGTTCGGGATAGACTTTCATCCCAATGCTTCTCCAATTCTGATAGATTATTATTGTATGAAACCTTCTATATTGCAGGAGTTGAGGATTTAGATATATGATTTGATGTATAAGGGTTTTATCTGGCCTAGTGTGTTATTTTGAGGTGATCTAGTGTTATTCTAAAAGAAGAAGAATGGAAGTCTAAGGTTGTGTATATACTACTGAAGGTTGAATTAGGTGATGGTCAAAAACTGTTACCCGCTTCAATGGATAGATAATCTTTTTGACCAAATGAGAGGTGAGAGTTGGTTTTCTAAGATTGATCTGTAGTCTGGATATCACCAGTTGAGGGTGAAGAAGGGTGATATTCTGAAAACTACCTTTATATGTAGGTATAGGAACTTCGAGTTTGTAGTCATGTCATTCGGTGTTACGAATGCACTAGTTGTATTCATGGGGATTATAAACTCCATATTCTGTGAGTTCTTATACCAATTATTCATTGTATTAATCGATGAGATCATAATCAGCATGAATTTAGATTAAGATCACGTCTAGAATCTCATATCTATCTTGAAGGTTATTTGATTTAACCATATCTATTTAAAGTCATCTAAGTGTAGTTTTTGGACATGGTGGGTGCATTTCCTCAAGCATGTGTTGTCTCAACAAGTTGTGGCAGTAGACCTGTTAAAGGTAGAAGTAGTTGTTTCTTGGGAATTACCCAATAACATGACATAAGTTCATAGCTTTCTTTGTCATATAGGCTATTATTAGAGTTTTGTGCCATATTTTTTTTAAGATGCAGCCATGTTGATAGCTTTGACTAAGAAATAAGGGGATTTTTTTGTAGATTGATTGGTGTCATGTAGAGTTCGGTTACCTAAAGGGGAAGTTGGTTTGTGCTCCAATGATCCATTTTCCTAGGGAAAGGCTAATGTTTGAGGTGTTTTGTGACACTCCCCATCTGGTTTCGGATGTGCGTTGAGGCAACAGAAGGCAATGATCTCTTACGGGTCTAGGAAGTTATATCCCTATGAGCGTAACTATGCCACTGATGATCTATAGCTAGAAGAGGTTGTGTTTGTGCTAAAGTTTTGGAGGCATTACCTAATTGGGGAATGCTTTGTAGTGTTCATATATCATAAGAGTTTGAGGTATATATTTTCCCCATGTGACATGAATCTACAATAGTGGATGTGGATGGAGTTTCTTTAGTACAAGGATTTTGAGATCATCTATACCTCATAAAAGGGAAATTTTGTGGTTAATGCTTTGAAAAGAAAGTTAGAGAAGGAGGTTGTTTAGGAATCTATGAATTCTTGGAGAGTGATGGAGTAGTTGGAATCATTGCACTTATATAACAGAGTGGATGGTGGTAAAGGTAGTTTTTTTAGATGATTGTTCTGTTTTCTCTAATGCTGTAGGTGGAGGATTCTCAGTGGGGAGATTTAGAGGCTTAGGTGTTGCGTGATCATGTTGACCATGGTGATGCTTTGGAGGCATGGTCATAGGATGGTTAAAACTAGATGTTGTTTCATAGACGTTTGTTCATTTCGGTATGTATGTGTAATTTACTAGAAATTCCATGTAATTTTTTTTAATTATATGGAATTATTTTGTGACCAAGTGCGGAGATGGCATGAAATTTTGAGGCCTGGAATACCAGGAATGATCCCTAAAAAATGTTAACCTTTAAACAGATCTTGTGAGAGGTTTCCATAAAAAAAATGTGGAATAAATCTTAAAGGGTTTTCCAAATAATAAATTCTAGGGTACCTTTGCGTTCAAGATGGCGGGTTTAACCTAGGCGTGACTTAAGTTTAGTCGGTGCAGGCCACCAGTGGGAAAACATGAAAATGGAATAATCATAAATAAAATAATTAAATAGAATTATTTTATTTTTTCCAAATGCTTACAACTCACAAACGGTGACTCAGATTGAAAATCTGAGACAACCTTTGTGTTCATGAGGGTATGATATCCTTAGGCATAGCCTAATGTTGGTCGATGCGGGCCAATAATGGAAGTTAATTTTTGGCCGTAAATAAAACAATTAAGTAACAATTATTTTATTTTGAAATACTTATAACTCTTAAAAGGTAACATGGATTGAAAATCTGATACTATCGTTGAGCTCGTGAGGGCTTGTTTCTCTTAGAAGGATCTCAACATCGACCGGCACGGGTCGAGGGTGAGTGATAGTTTTTGGATCTTTTATTAAGAGAATTAAAATGGAACGAGTGCGTGGTTTTAGAAACATCTAAACGGGTTCTCATATTGAAAATACAAGGGAATTGTTGCATTTGGAATGGTGTTGTTACCAAAGAATGGACCTAACCTCGACCGGAATAGGTTGAGGGAATATGTTAATTTTCAGACCTTTTGGTAGAGAAATAAAATTAATTTAAAAAGTTATTTTTATTTTTTATTCCTCACCATTGTGTCGGGGCCCGTCATCACTATGGGACGGTGACAAGGTGACGATGAAACTCATTAAATGAACCCCATTAAGGAGGATATTAATTGATCCGTGTAACAACTCGTTAATCGAAGCATAATAGATACATTTTTTTACTATTGAAACAACATAATGATGTCATGACGCAACGTTACATAAACTCTATGACGCATTTCTATTTTAATGAGATAACAAGTTCGAAAATTAGAGTTGGAATTTCATTAATAAGTGATTAAGGATTTTCTCTCCAATAAAGAATGTTGGCATATTGGAATGCGACGACGATGCCTTGGGGAAAGGATTCAGGATCGGAGATTGAAGAACACCAATTGCTTTGAATGGATCGACATGAATGAAGAATTGTCTCCAGGTACGGGTTACTTTTGATTTTTGATTTCCCTGTTCTTCTTTCAAAAATAACGAACGTGGATCAATCCACGAACAGGTTGATCTGTGGGTCTCTTTTTCTTGTGGGAGGGTGATTTTCATTGGGGTTTTCCATTGGGATAGGACTTTGATAAAGACTTAAATCTTCCCTATGTTTGTAAACCTCTAACACAGGAATTGACAGAAATCTAAAACAAAGACCGTAGTAGGGAAGGCGGCGACCTGAGAAGACCTCTAGCGCTGACGGTTGGCAGAACGGACCACCGGATCGGACCCGGCAACCCGTAGCTGCAACCACGAGTAGGTGGCAACAGGCCATGCTAGCGCGCAGAGGTAGCAGATTTGGCCAGCTCGGACCACGGTGGAGTAGAAGGAGCCACCTGCACTCGGTCCATCTACTGGAGGAGGCGGGATGTGGTTCTCTAGTAAGTAGTCCAGTGGGGACTGCATATGGGAGGAAGGGCAGCCGACTCCTATCGGTCGTGTACAGCCAAACCAGATGCACAGCGGCATATCAGATAGAGAGAAACTCGCAAGACGGTTTCAGGCTGAGCTATATTGAACTGGGTAACTAGGAAACCCGGCGAACTTGTCTCCTGATCAAATAGGGCCAGGTCCAGAAAGGCCCAATGGGCCTGTCTAACCAAGACCCAATCGGGTTGGGTCGGGTCGGCTGAACTGGGTCGAGTCTTGTGGGACCCTCAGGATGTGTTATTCTAACCAGGTCAGACTAGGCCCAGACACAACTGGCCCCTGTTTAATAAAATGCCAACTCTTTCAAACCGTGAGTTTGATTAACAAATCATTTGTGTCATTGGAACCCTTGTGACTAGGAAGTTCTTTTGGAATAATCTAAAAAGGTTTTCATGGGAATTTAAATTCTAAGAATATCTTCAAAAGTGGTATCTCCGAGAATCAAGTGCACTACGTGCAGAAATCCTACGGCTGACTAAGACTCGAAGACTACTGACAAGAAACCCTAAGTGGATAAGTTACAATGGCCTAGTGGGAAGCGTATCTGTGTGACCCAGTAGGCCCATGGTGGGGAGTGTCTCTCTGTGACCTATAAGACATAGGGTACTCATCAGGGATGAGTACCTCAGTACAATGGCCATGTTGGGAAGTAGATATCTGTGACCCAAAAGTCCCATTGTGGAGAGTGGCTCTGTGTGACCCAACATACCCATAGTACTCATCAGGGATTAGTTCCCCAATAGTCCAAGGTGTTCAGTGTTGCGACTGATGGTCTTTCTTTATATACATTAGATTATACCTCCATGATATGATAATAACTTGTGTATGCTTTCCTTTGCGATCTTTCCTTTGTGATTCGGGGTCCCTAATGAGTATTGTGTTACTCACCCCTGCAAGGGATTCGCCCACACATTTAGTGTCTTGATCAGGTGATCGACGCTTCGACGAAGACCTTGCTGGTCCGAGACCAAGTGGTGCTCAGTGAGACGGGATGCATAGATTCTTCAACAGAGACCTTGGTGGTATTGGACCAGGTCATTCTCAGTGAGACAGGATAGAAGTGCATACTTCTATGGATAAAGTTATCTACCCTTCACCTACCCTTCTTGTGGGGTCTCGAGCAGATGTACTGTGGTAGTTTTACTTTCCTTTGTGGTTTTCATCTTGTATTCTTGCCCCTTTGTACTTTCAGTTTCAACTGTACTCACTATAGTTATCTCAGTGAAAGTTGTGGTTTGCTTTGTGTTTACATTCCACAGTTTGAGATATGTACATGTGTACAGGTTTAAAAGAAAAATTCCTTCATTTTTTTGATATGCCTATTCAGTTCTAGTAGACAGCCCCTGGCTAATAGAAGGTGGGCTTGGGGTAATCACGACACGACCCCTAGGGGGCGGGTCAGGACAAAGTGGTATCAAAGGTAGTCGATTCTACCAGAAGAACTAATATTATATCAATTTTTATGGGGAAACAATGTTATAAGTTTAGAGATCTGAATTCAGTACAGGGAGTCTTGTGTTGGTGTGGAGGCCGACATATCCATACACCGGGGCCCAATATTCTTATTTCCAACTTAGTATATGAAAATAATAGTTGCATGCATATTAAATGTTTTACCATGATATTTATGAGTCAGATTCATCTCACCAGGTATAATCTATTAATCATGATTCATCTTGATCTCTTTCCAGATTCCTCCATGTAGGCAGGCATCCAGGATTCCAGTGGGTGACCATGAGTCTAGTCCACAAAGTCATGAGGCTTCGATATAGGGATTGTTACCCGAGATAGCACCTTCGGGTGGTGTCCCAGATTTTCCACCACCTTTTGGTCAGTAGTTACTACCAGCAATGTCGGTAGAGGAAACATATATGCTGAGTACGTTACACAATTTTCAAAAATACCCCCCTTAGATTCCGAGGCTAGTCGGACTCACAGGTGGCTAAGTAATAGCTTGAAGTGGTGACTGAGTTTTACATCTAGTCAGGGCACCCTTAGATCAGATGTTAGTCCTGGTAGTGATCCTTCTACGTGGCTCAGCAGGGCAATGACGGGGTTTAAATTACCTGATCATATGATGAGGGGATTTTTCTATGGATAGAGCTTGAGAACCTCTCTCTGAGAAGGGGATCTTACCATAAAATATAGGGGTTTTTCATGAACAAGATCTTATACATCTTCAGTGGGATGACATGTTGGTAGCTGAGTATTCATCGAGGCGTACCGACCCTTCTAGGTCCTCGATGAAAATGATGCGAGAAGTGCTCAATGATCAGACATATGAGAGAGATGTGTTTAGGGAAATCCAACAAGGAATTATTCCTTTGTGAATTCCTAATTATTATAGGGTGCTAGAGAGTACCATTTTGGTTGAAAGAACTTTGGCTGAGTAGATATAGCCAGTGGATGTTAGCAGTGGGAAAGCAGGAAACTGACGTCAGTCTTAGAGACTTGGACGAGTACGAGGACATCTTTCCAAAAGATATTCCAAGACTACATCCTCGTAGAGAGGTATATTTATTCATGGATCTGTACCCTGAAATGGAACTGATATCTACACAATCATACCAAATGGATTTCTCAAGGCTCTAGGATCTAAGGGTACAGTAGAAAGACTTTCATAGGAAGGGGTTCATAAGGCCCACCATTTCCTTATAGGGAATCCCCAGTGTTGTTTTCCAAGAAGGAAAATGGAAGCTTGAGGTTATGCATGGACTATCGGGGCCTAAACCTAGTGACCCTAAAAAACATGTATCCCATACCAAGTATGGATGACCTCTTCAATCATCTGAATGGTGCAAGATGGTTCTTGAAGATAGACCTCGGATCAGGCTATCACCAGCTTCGAGTATGAAATGAGGACATCTCGAAGATGGATTTCATATGTTTCTACGACCACTAAATGTACTTATTGATGTCGTTTGGCATGAGGAATTATTTAGTAGTGTTCTTTGGACTCATGAACAGGATATTCCATCCATTCTTATGCAAGTTTGTAGAGGTCTTCATTGAGGACATCCTAGTGTATTTAGTGTCCGAGGAGGAGCATGTGATACAATTTAGGATGGTTCTGGACACACTCTGAGAGCACCAACATTATGGAAGTCTCTCAAAGTGTGAGTTATAGATACAAAATGTCCACTTTCTGGAACATGTCATCATAGAGGCTCGAGTTGCGGTGGATCCATTAGAGTTCAAGGCAACACTTGCTTGGGAGCCACCCAAGAGCGTTACCAAGGTGTGGAGTCTCCTTGGGTTATATGGGTGCTATTAGAGGTTTGTACCCAACTTCTCCATAGATGTATCACCCATTACATCATTGAAAAAATAAGGGAAAACCCTTCATGTTGATAGAAGGATGCCATTAGAGCTTTCAGTAGCTGAGGAAGAGCTTGACGAGTGCTCCTATCTTGAGGTTTCCAGAGGAGGTCACCGACCACATAGTGTACTATGAAACGTTATAAATTGGGATTGGTTGTGTCCTAATGTAGGGGAAAGAAGTGATTTCTTATGGCTCATGATAGTTGAGACAGCATGAGGAGAACAATACAACTCACGACCTTGAGTCGGCAGCCATAGTTTTTAACTAAAGATGTGGTGACACTACCTTTTGAGCGAATGATTCATCATCTACTCTGACCACAAGAGTCTCGAGTATATCTTTTCTCAAAGTTATCTAAATCTGATACTAAGATATTGGCTAGAGATCCTCTAGTACTATGACTTCTATAGACTCTATACTTCTGGGAAGCTGAATGTGGTGGTTGATGCTCCCAGTAGAATATTGAGTTCATAGATACTAAATGAGGCCTCAGAACAGTTGGCCTCACTTCAGATATCCCTTGTGGATAGAGATGAGGTGACATATATTTAGTTGATGGTATTTTCCCCTCCACTATTATAATGAGTCGGGGAGGAACGACTCAGAGATTCTAGTTGTAAGTCTACACATGTCCAGATGTCCATAGGACGTGTCCCTGTTGGATATTCGAAAGTTGTGGAACATTTCATCATTTTTAGATGACGCACAGCACTACCAGTGGAATTTTAGGAGGATTTATTGAGATATTTCCATACATAACCTTTGGCAGTACATATGGGTGTGGTGAAGATATACCAGGACCTCCGCTGTCAGTACTAGTGGTCGGGGATGAAGAAGGAAGTGGTAGAGTTTGTATCGAGATGCCTCATTTTTCTACAAGTGAAGGATGAGTACCAAGTTATAGTTGGTTTGACACAACCCTCGAGGTACTAGAGTGGAGGTGGCATAGAATATCGATGGACTTCATGATACGCTTACCACGTACATCCAGGGGGCACGATACCATCTGGCTGATCAAAGACCGACCCACCAAGTCATCTCACTTACTACCCATTCAAGAGTAGGGATCAGTAGAGAGCTTGGGATGCCTATACATGCAAGAGATAGTTTGACTCTATACAGGCCCATCTATGATAGTCTCATATCATGATGCACACTTTACATCCCGGTTGTGGAAGGGATTACAAGAGGCTTTTGGGGCTCATCTACACTTGAGTACAACCTTTCACTCACGGACGGATGGTCAGAAGGAGTTGACTATACAGACCTTAGAGGATATTCTTCATGCTTGTGTCCTTGATTTTGGTCCCAGTTGGTAGGACCACCTAACAATGGCAGATTTTTCAAACAATAATAGCTACCACTCCACCATCAGTATGGTACCGTTCGAGGTGTTTTATGGATGATCATGCAGGTTATTATCATGCTAGACAGACCTTGGGGAGTTAGTACTCATGGGATCAGAGATGGTACATGCTACCACTAAGAAGGTGTGTGTCATCCAATAGCGGATAAAGACTACACTGAGCCAACAGAAGTCCTATACTAATAGGCGATGAAGACCCTTGGAGTTCTGGGGAGGGCACCACGTATTCCTATGAGTCTCTCCTCGACGAGGGATACTGAAATTTGGATAGGTAGACAAGCTATCTATGTGGTTAATCAGACCATTCCGGATACTGCATAGAGTGGGAGAGGTAGCATACCACTTAGCTCTACCACCACATTTAGAGAGGGTGTATGACGTATTCCACGTATCCTAGCTGAGAAGATACATGCATGACCCTTCTCACTGCATCAACCACGGAGAGCTGGAGATTGATGATGGGGTGACATTCTTGGAGTACCTGGTGGAGAAGCAGATCGACAGGAGCAGGTCCTTCATGGACGTTCAATTCCTCTGGTGTGTGTTCGGTGGAATAATGAGAATCTCTAGGAGAGAATGTGGGAGTGGGGGATAATATTAGTGTTCAGTACTCCCATTTGTTTGTTTAACCTTGTTTTTTCTTACAAGGACATGAAGCCCTAAAGGATTATGTAATGTAATGTACTAAAAATTACATATAATTTTTTTATTTATATGGAATTATTTTGAGACCATGCACTAAGACAGTGTTCAATTCCGATGCCCGGAGTGCTGCTAATGATCCATAAAAAACATTTAAGTTTTAAATAGACCATGTGAGCAGTTTCCCTAAAAAGGTGGAATTAATATTAAATGGGTGACTCGATTAGAAATCTGAGGGCACCATTGTGTTCAGGATGACGGTTTTACCCTATGAATGACTTAAGTTTAGTTAGTGTAGGCCTCCAATGAGAAAACAAGAAAATTGCATAACCGTAAATAAAATTATTATATAAAATTATTATATTTTTTTAAAAATTATTATAACTCATGAATGGTGACTCATTTTGAAAATACGAGACCACCATTGATCTCATGAGGGTATTATTTCCTTAAGCACTACCTAATATTGCTCGGAACAGGCCAATAGTGGATGTTAATTTTCAACCATAAATAAAATAATTATGTAACAATTATTTCATTGTAAAGTAATTATAACTACTAAAAGGTAAGATGGATTGGAAATCTGAGAGTACTGTTGAGCTCGTGAGGGAGTGTTTCCCTTAGATGGAGCTTAACCTCAACTTGCGTGGGTCAAGGGTGGAATATAGTTTTGGAACGTTTTTTAAGAGAATTAAAATGGTGCGCATGTGTGGTTTTGGAAACTTCTAAACACATGAAAAGATTGAAAATATGAGGGAACCCATGCGTTTGGAACGGAGACATTACCTAAGAATGGACCTAACCTCAACCAGTGCGGGTCAAGGGAAAATTTTAATTTTCATAACATTATGAATAGATATAAAATAATTTTAGATGTTAATTTATTTTTTTTCCTCACCATTGAGAGATGACACCTCAACACTATGGTGTGGCGACGAGGAAATGATGAAACTCGTTAAATGAACCCCATTAATGAGGATCTTAAATGAGATGTGTAATGACTCATTAATAAAATCGTAACAGATACGATGTTTCCCTGATGAAATAGCATAACGACACGACGAAATAGCATAATATAAATTCTACGATGCATTTCTATTTTAATGAGATAATGGGTCGAAGAATCAAAGTTATTATTTCTATAAAGAATCACGAAGGGTTTTCTCTCCAAATAAGAATGATGGTAGATCAGAAAGAAAAAATGACACCTTTGAGAAAGGATCTGGGATCGGAGATTGACGAATGCCAATGGCTTTAAATGGATCGACACCAATGACAAACCTTCTCCAGGTCGGGGTTACTTTAGATTTTTTATTTCCCCATTCTTATTTTTAAACCAACGGATGTGGATCAACCCATGAACGGTTTGATCCGGGGGGCACTTATTCTGGAGGGAGGGTGATTTTCATCGGGATAGTACTTTGATAAAGCCTTAAATATTCACTATGTTTCGAAACCTCTAATTCAGAGGGTGTGGGATGACATGAACAAGGCTCAAGACCCTCCATATTTTTTATTTCATTTGTTTTCATTGTTTCTGCAACTTCTAATTGATGGAAACCGAGTTCCAAGACTGTAGTAGGGAAGGCAGTGACCTGAGAAGACCACCATAGAAGACCGTTCATGGAATGGACCACTGGAGCGGATCAAGTGACCCGCATTGGAGTGCCGAGGTGGCAATAGCATCCAGCTCAGACCGCATTGGAGCAACAGGAGCCACCGTCGCTCAGGCCGGTGGCTGGAAAAGGTAGGATGTGCCCATTTGGCTGCATTGAAACGGTGGTCGGCTCTTGCCATCCACCTGTAGCCGTACCGAACTCCCAGTGGGCATCCAGACTGGAGACGAACCAGCCCACCGGTTGTGGGCTGACCCGAATGGAAATAGGTCATTGGCCGACCCGACGGACTAGACCCTGATCCAAACAGGGCCAGGTCCAGCAAGGCCCAATGGGCCTGGCCTAGTAGCCAGGCTGGCCCGGGGTGACCCAGACACAACTAAGTCGGGTTGGGTCCACCAAACCTAGTCGAGTCATGTGGGACCCTTAGGCCAGGTTGGTCGGTTCGGTTCGACTGGGTCGGACTAGGACCAGACATAACCGGTCCATTTTTACTAAAATGATAATATCTTTCAAACTAGGAGTCCAATTAATGAGACGTTTGCAGCATTATAACCCTTGTGATGAGGAAGTTCTTTTGGTATACTGTAAGATGGTTTTCATGGGAGTTGAAATGTGATGAATGGCTTGAGGATCGGTTTCTCCCGGAATCAAGCGCATGATGTGACGGAATCTTATGGCTGACTGTGACCTAAAGTCTTATGACAAGAAACCTTATGTGAATTAGATACAATATAACCTATGTGTATCAGCTATGATGGAATAGTAGGAATCATCTCTATGTGACCCGGAAAGCCCATAGTGGGAAGCAACTCTGTGTGACCCAGAAAACCCACGGTACTCATCAGGGATGAGTACCTCATTACGATGGCCAAGGTGCGAAGCGACTCTGTGTGACTCGATAGGACCACAGGGGGTAGAATCTCTGTGTGACCCACCGTACCCATGGTACTCATCAGGGATGAGTACCCCAGTAGTCTAAGGTGTTCAGTGTTGCTATTAATGGTCTTTCTTTCTATACTTTAGATTATATCTGTGTGAGCTAATAGTAACATGTGTATACATTTGTTTTTGGTATTTCTATTGTGTTTTGGGTTTCCTATTGAGTATTGTGTTAGTCACCCGTGCATGAGATTCTCCCACACGTGTCATGTCCCATGCAGGTGATCGAAGCTTTGACAGAGACCTTGGTGGTCTAGGACCAGGTGGTGCTCAGTGAGATGGGACGGACAGACACTTCGATGGAGACCTTGGTGGTCTGGGAACAGGTCATGATCAGTGATACGGGATGGACGGGTGTACTTCTATGGCTCTAGGCGGCTACCCTTCACTTACCATTCATGTGGGGTCTCGTGTAGATGGATCGTGGTAGTTGGACTTTCTTTTATGGTTTTGGTCTTGTATTCTGGCCCATTTTTACTTTAACTTTTTATTGTACTAAATATAGTTGTCACAGTGAAAGTTGAGGTTTTCTTCGTGTTTAATTTCTCAATTTGTGATTTGTGTGTGTGTACATGTTTAAAGGAAAATTCCTTCCCTTTTTGGTATATTCCTATTTTGTTCTAGTCACCTGCCCTTGGCATATGTAAGGCGGGCTTGGGGTAGTCACGACACGGGCCCTAGGGGGTGGTTCATGACACTATGCATGAGGGATACATTTGTGAGTTTCATAACTCACCATTGTGTGACAACACCCCTAAAACAAAGTGTAATTTGAAAAAATACTTTTTGGTAAATCTATGAAAATGATCTTGATATGTTGTGATTTTTGACCATGCTTATGAGACGATGATGGGTGGTTTCAATGGGGTGTGGGGAGATACATGATTATTTATGGGTCGGGCTTTTGGGGCGGTGAGGTGATAGTTTGTGGGACGTTCTTTTGATGCGGATAGATGATAGTTTGTGGGATGTAAATTTATGGAGGTGAGGTGATAGTATGTTGAGATATTTGTGGTATGTGGTAGCGTTATGCTAGATGACCGAGTACACTAGAATAAAAAGTATTTACCACATCATAATTTTTTATGTAAATTATAAATAACTTATTTGTATAGCCAAAAAAATGGATTTATCATGTCAGTTATATTATAACCGATGTAAAAAATGAATTAGATTGATTTATCACATAAGTTATTTTATAACCGACATGATAAATCAAGTATCTAGCTTCATCACATCAGTTATAAAATAATCTACATGATAAAGCCAATTTATTTTGTTGGTTCTAACATAACTGATGTGATAAAGCAAAGGTCATTGCATTATCACATCAGTTATTATATAGCTGATGTTATGAATCATTTTATCACATTGGTTACAAAATAACTGATGTGATAAATGTAATTAAAACTCATTATCACATCAGTTATTAAATTACTGAGGTGATAAATATTTTATAATTTTTATGAAGTCCCATTTCATGTTATTCCGTTGTTTTTATTTCCAGTGAAAGTGACTTGGTATCTCTTGCACAAAAACCCTACAATCGATTCTTTGATCTCAGGGCCTCCAAACATTTTTTAAAATATTATTTCATCATGTTTTTCATCATCGCAACTATCTTCTCAACTTGAAAATCTCAAGTAAGCTTCACACGCTTTGATTTCATCCATTTAACGATGACCTAAATCTCATTTTGCGATTCCCTCATGTATTTCACTAAATATTGTTGAAAGTGGTTTTTTATCTTGGTATTGTTTTATCATTAGTCATACAAAGATTCCCTAAATCTAGGGATACCTTAAACCTCATTTTACAATTTCATTTCTGCTATTTTTTACTGATTAGATTAACATATAGATAGAAATGATTTTTTTATTAATTTTTTCCTGTTGTAATCCACTAAATAATATATTATGGATTTACAATATTCCTGATCATTATGGTGGTGTATCTTTTTTGGGTGGATATGGAGATGTTTGAGGTGAATCTAGGGGTTAATTCTGCCACATTTGGGGGGAAATTGTGAATTTTATTTCATTTAATAATAAATTTTATTAGGGTTTCTTATAATATTTACAAGTATGTATTAATGGTGGTATTCAGTATAGATTATATATAGATCTAATAGGTTATTTAGTTGAGAATATTTTACTTTTTAAACATATTAAGGTAATTCATATATTTCCCCCAACCCAGTGCTCCATCATGTGACCAAGTTGGTTGACTATGTGACCCCGGGTATGCCTCTAAATATGAAAAAGGTTTTTGAATAAAATTTAGGGTGCAAGGAATATAGTGTAGAGGAAATAAATTATTGTAAAGTGTAGAAATGAGAGAGAAAATGTAATAAAAGATTCTTAGTGAATGATAAAAATAATATGAATAATTTAATAAGAATCCAATGATGAGATAGGAAAAAGGGAATAAACACAAATAAAAATCATATAATGGTATGAAAGTATGAATGTAACTAAATGAAATACTGAAATTAATATTGGTAAAAGGAAATTAGACACAAATAAATACTCCAAAGACCATAGTTTTAACCCCATGTTGGTCCCATGTCCAAGATCCAACCTATCCATCAAGTTATAAATCATTAGTTGTTCTCAGATGCCCTAAATCTATGTTTTGTGATTTTGTTCATCATGCATTTCAATATTAATTTTTGAAGGTGGTTTAGTATCCTAATATTGTTTTATCATTGGTATCCTAGAATTTTTATTCAATGATGTTTTACCTTTAGTTACTTACCCTAATTCTAATGAGTTTTTTTAAGGTAAAATTAAATATGGATTTTCAATTAGATATCCATACCATGTCACCCAATATACATTTTTGATGTATCCTGATGTGTTATAAATGGATGAGATGATCACTGGGATACAAAATAACACTTGTACATATTGATAATGAATTAATCAGTACTTCTTATGCTTAAGGGATATTTTCCCCACCTTTCCAAGATAATCTAGGTATTTCACAAGGTCTGCACATAAGACCTTTTTCAATAATATCATTTTCCACAACAAAATAAATAAGAATGTTAAAACCCATAAATGTGGCCATCTAAATTACATAAAAAAATAAAATATTTCAATTTAATAAAATATTAATACCTATTAGGTTAATATTTTAGGTAATTAGGATAAAAAATTAAGTAAAAAACTCATGATTTGATGGGTTAATAATACTTCACAATAGTGTATGGTGTTTTTCTTAATTTAGTTGTTTCTATCTTATTGCTCAAAAAAATATCATTATAATTTCTAAATAATAATATATCTGGTTTATATTTCAAAATTGTGTTACTTTCAAATTATAGAATATTTCATATACATATAAAACTAGTTTATCTAGCTATATTTTATTTTTAAAATTATTTCCATGCATATATATTTTTTATTTATCATTTATATTAAACTTATCTTACATTATTGTATAGAATTTTTAATTATGTCTTTCAAATATGTATATATATTTTTTATATTTCAAAAGTGTGTTACTTTCAAATTATGACATATTTCATAGAAATATAAAACTGGATTATCTTAACAAGTTGTATAATTTTTATATTTTTGGTAGGTAATAATGAGTAGATGTTGGATTATATCACATCGAATAAATGATGAATGTGAGGAAGGTGTTGATGATTTTTTGGAATTTTCTAAAGGAAATTTTCCAAACAATGACATGTTTTTTTGTCCATGACTGAAATGTTTAAATATGAATAATTTGAAAAGTATAGTGATCAAATTTCATTTAATTTTTCTGGGTTTTAATCCAAGTTATAGCCCTTGTATTTAACTTGGTGATACTGCGTAGAATTTCAAATCTACTGATGATGATGCTTTACAAGATGGTAAATATGATGAAAATGAAGAAATGATTTGTGATATTGAAGCATAACAAATTGAGAAAGAATCAATAATTTAGCATCTCTATGGTGATTCTGAAAAACCATTGAATCTTGGTTGTATAGATTTTATGGATTTATCATCTGTGTTAACATTGATTGACCTAAAGTCGAAGCATGTATGGACTGAAAAGAGTTTTACAAAGATGCTACAATTAATGAAAGAAAATATTCCTAAAGGCAATGATCTTCCAAATTCCCATTATAAGTCCAAGAAAATATTATGCCTAATGGGATTTGGATATGAGATAATACATCATGTTTGAATGACTGTGTAATATTTAGGAAGAAATGTGAATTTTTTTCAAAGTTTCATAAATGTGGGAAATCGCGGTATAAGTTGAAAGAAAAACCACAGGCTAATGTAGAGATTCCAGAGATCTCGACCATGGTATTTTGGTATCTTAATATAACCCCTCATTTGAAAATTTTATTTTCTAATTCCCATGATGAAAAAATGTTAATATGTCATGATGATGAGCGGATATGTGTTGAAAAAATACATCATCCAGCAGATTGTATGCAGTGGAATAAAATTGATGAGCAGTATCCTACATTCGGAAATGAATTTAGAAATCTCATAATAGGGTTGTGTACATATGGAATGAATCCATATCGAAGCCTCAGTACCACACATAGTTCATGTCCTATTTTATCAGAAATTTAAAACCTATCACCTAAATTTTTTATGAAGCATAAATTTTCCATGTTGAATATAATGATCTCTGGACCAAAGAAAACCAAAAATAATATTGATTTTTCTTGTCACCAGAAATCGATGATTTCAAACTCTAATGAGAGGATGGTGTTAGGGTGTATGGTTCTTATAAAATGGAATGTTTTCAAATACATTCAGTGATTATATTTACTGTAAATGACTTCCCAGCATATGGAAATTTTTTTGGATATAGAGTTAAGGAGTATAAAGCGTGTCCAATTTGAAAAAAAAACAAGCTTTATATTTTCAATTTCATCCTGGGAGGAAAATAGTATACATGGGTCACCTAAAGGTTTTTTCCTATGGATTATTCTTATATAAGATTAAAAGAGGCATTAAATGTATCAAAAGAATTTGATATTGCTCCCTAAAACACTATCCCTTGATGAGTATTTTGGGAAGGTATAAAACATTGATGTGACATTGGGAGAGGCACATAAATCTGGTAGTGATGGACATATTTGGAAGAAACATTCAATATTTTTTGATCTACCATATTGGAGATATCATAAAGTGAAACATAAAATTGATGTCATGCATGTGGAGGATAATATATGTGATATTTTGATTGGAACATTGTTAGATATTAAATGAAATACTAAATATGGGTTGAATTCAATATTAGACTTACTATAATTGGGAATATGTTTGGAGTTAGCTCCCACTCCTGGTGGAAGACAAACATTTCTTCCCCGTATTTCCATACATTATCTAAGAGGGAGAAAATTATCTTTTGTTAGTGTCTTCACGATATCAAAGTACCACATAGTTATTCTTCAAATGTAAATTTCTTTATCTCTTTGAAGGATTTGAAGTTGATAGCTATGAAATACTATGATTATCACATCATGATGCAACAAATTCTACCAGTTTCACTTTGTGAAATATTACTCATCCATGTTAGAAAGACTATCATAAAGGTTTCTTATTTTTTCAATTCAATCTGTCATAAGGTGATTGATCTAGATACTTTGAAAATTTTGGAAAATGAAGTAATTTATATGCATTTTCAATTGTAAATTTATTTTCTTCTATCCTTTTATGATATGATGGTGCATTTAATGGTTTATCTAGTTTGTTAAATAATTCTTTGTGGACTTTTATATCTATGTTGGATCTATCCTTTTGAAAGGTATATGAATATATTGAATTGGTGTGTTAAGAATTCATTTCAACTTAAAGTATCCATTTTTTGAATGTATATTTATGAGGAGGTTGTAGATTTTTGAATGAGCTAATTTTCGGTAGAAGAGAACATTTGTTTGCATTCAACTCACCATGAACAAGTTAATAATGAGGGAAAGGGTATTCTTGGTTTGAAAGTAAAATAATTATCAGGTGAACAGATGATGAAGATACATTTATACATATTGAATAACATGGTTGATGCTCAACCATCTATAACATTGAATATAAATGAGTCGAACTAATTTCATACAAATAAGAAAGGAATATGGATTTAGAATGAACGTAACAAAAAAATTCATGTTTTTAAAATACTATTCTTGGTAGATCAATTGAATCAGAGACATTAAGATGGTTAGTGGGTCGTCTAATTTTAAATGTGATAACATGGTTCAGGCATGACATTAAGTTCTATACATTTCATACAAAATATCATGATAACAGAAGTATATTCAGAATAGTGGTGCATTAGTGTTCATAGAAGAAATGAATTTTTTGAGTTTTCAATACAAAAAACCCAATTTCTATATCAAGTATATATTATGGAGTAATTAAAGAAATATGGGAGGTTTATTACATTAAAATTAATGTTCCTGTGATTGAATAAAAATGGTTTATCGGTAATAACAGTATCAGACATGATGAATTTGGAAACACACTTGTTAATATGAATATATTGGAATACACAAGTGATTATTTAATAATGGAAACACATGAAAAACAAATTTTCTATGTTCTTGATCAATCCGATATGCAGTGGTTTATTATTTTACAAGGATGAAAACAATTTTTTGGTGATGATCAACTTGGTGAAGATGATGATTTATGTGAGATCCCTAATTCCATGGAAATATTAATAGATAATAATGATAATCATGTTTTAGAAATGGTTTGTGACATAATGAACAATGATGAGGATGAAATTTGGGAAAACAATCCAATAGTACATTCCAAATATTAAAGGAAACATATGTTTAATTCTCATTAAATTTATTAATTTCATAAAATTTTATATATTTTATTTTTTTCTTGATGAAAAAATGTTATAAAACTAATAAGTCGAAATATTTTTTTATTTTAGTAAAGTTTTTTTTTAGTTTTCAATGTTTACTGTTACGTGACTTATATATTTATTGATATTGTTGAATGATAATTATTTTAAATATATATGTTAAAAAATATTCTTTTTTGTGTAAAAATTGATTTATTAGGTTAGACCATTTTTAATATTCCTACAGTAATTTGGGATTTGTTTTCATTCATTTACATAAAATTTTATATATCATTACTTATTTTATCATTTTAGTTAACTATAAAAAAATATGAATAAAAATATGTAAATTTATAGTTTAATTTTTTGTTTCAGGACTTTTCTATTTTTGTTTACATTAGTTTTGAAATATGTGAATTTATATATTTTTTGTACTAACTATTTGTTTCTCTGATTTTATGTATAGTGATAGATCAATTAGTTGATCAACCAAAAACTTCTGGAGATGATTGTAATGATCATACCTTTAAGATGAACATCGACATGCTTCTCTTGATGTTCTCCAATCTTCTTCTTGTGATCCCACAATGGAAAAGAAGAGTTTGAGGGTTGGTAAACATGGAAGCACACATTTACCAGAATTATCACTTGCACATAGCCCGAAGAAGATGATAGTTGTAGACTTTGATGAGATTTATATTTCAATAGGTACTAATGCAAAATAGTTTAGGATTTTTGTATCAACTCAGGGTAAAAGAAAAGTCTACATTTTGTTTAATAATTTGAGAAGTGTTGAAAAAACAAGACTAGCTCAATTGTGGGAGACCATTTTGGTAAGCTCTTTTGATATTGTTTGACTAATCCTAATATTTTTATAGTATAAAATTCTTTCTATCTTCTTTATCAGATGAAATTTGATATACCTGATGCTGGAGGAGTCTAGAGGAAATGTTTATCGATGGATTCTAAAAGATGGATGGATTTCAATTCAACCCTCACATATGATTTCATTTTTGTAGATAGGAAACATGATAGTCCATGTTATATATATCCTTTTATAGATGAAGACACATGGAAGCAATTTTTTAAAAGTAAAAGACAAGAATCATTTTCAGTAAGTGAAATGTAAAATTTTAGAATTTTTCTTATATTAATGGTCTTATTAATGACTTCTTAATTATTTCTTATTCTTATTTTACAGTAATCAAGGAGAGCTCATCAGGATATCTAATACAAAAACATATACCCTCATAGTTTATCTTGGGGAGGGTATATGTTATTGGTATAACAAATGATAGCTGAGAAATTACAAAAACATAGAGCTGAGTCTTCCAACTATGGATAGGTTTCCCCTCTGCGCCCTCTGTCTGGACATGAAAAATGGAAGCGGGGACATATGAGAAAAATGGGGAAACATATGAAAGAAGAATCAAGGGTTGTAGACAAGATGATGGTAAGTTTTTTATTTCATTTATTTAATTCAATTAAATTATTTTCATACTTTAAATCATTGCATGATTTTTCAAATAATTCATACAGGATTATCTTGGGGAGCAGAGCACACATGGGGGTATTTAATGTTGATGGGAGGCCCAATATTTTATCTGCTACATTGGGAAAGACTGAACACCCAGGTCGTGTATGAGGATACTCGACAGGTGTATCAATAAGAAACGTGTCACCACGTTCTTCAGCTTCATCCATGGAGGTTTTATATCAAAAAATAGAATCTTTGGAGGCCAAAGTTCATAATATTAATGCGATGATGGATGAAAAGATCATAACATCGGTATATTCTATGTTTTAAGACATGCAAAGACAATTTCAGACTGCATCTCCCACTCCACCTCTATCAGCAGCTCTCACTCCCCCACCTCCACCCAATGACCCCATTATTTATCCTCCACCTCCACCTACTGACCCCATTATTTATCCTCCACATATGCCTCCATACCCCATTTTTTATCCTACTGCTGCACCCCCTCATCCAAATATTCCTAGTTATTGTGAGTTGTATATTGATTATCCTCACTATCATATAGTTTCATATGGTATGATATAGTATATAATAGATACAATTCATCATCAATGGTTAGAGGTAGAGAGAAATAAGGTCATTGTACAAGATGTTATAGATATATCAGTTGGAGTACTATTACCTATAGATGAGGTGATGATAGTTGGACAAAGTATTGGTCACTTTTTTGTTTTTCCATCTAGACTTCTGTGACCCATTACCAAAGAGGTATGTGTATGTTGTATCTTTTATTTTATTTTTCTATTAATTTTGTTTTAACATTTTAAAGTTAATATATTTAACTATATATTTATAGGAATACTTTAAAGGTAAAGAAATATTGTATAGCCAATAACAAATACAAAGGGCTATGACATCATATTCAAATTCTAGTACTCTTGACAGATTTTCAAGATATTCAAATTTTTGGGTGGGTAATTATACATTTAAAATGGAATATCATGTTTGTGTATGATCAATAGATGTGGGGATTTTGAAAAATGATATCATGGAGCTTGTTACTGGATATAAGTTGGGCATTAATGTGGTTCATATTTTTGTCATGTAAGTCTTAACACAAATCATTCCCTGCATTAAATTTATTGAAAATTTATACGTATGTATGTTTTGTATTAGGTATCTTTATAAAATGTGTGAGAAGAATGATTAGATATATGTATATGGGTTGATGGACTCACAAGTGATTTTACCTAAAGGGAATAAATTGGATGAGGAACAAAAAGCAGTTGATATTGCTGAAAGATTTCAGCAGAATATAATTACACAGTGTTGGATGTTTCCTTATGTTGAGAGGTATGAAACATATATCACAAAAATTGTTATTTATCTTTGAACATGATAACCACTAACATTAAATTTTATTTTATATTAGTGACCATTGGATGTTAGGTGTTTTTATTTCAAGGGAGAAAACACTATATTGGATATTCTTTGTCTATGGTGATGTGCGTGGAAATTTTAAGAACATGTGGGAATAGTAATTTTTATTTCTTAATAGTTGTTCATATTATAGTGAATTTTAATTTTATTTCATTCATATAATTTTCTAATAGGGGATGGGCTATCTTTCAAAAAAACACAATGAAAAAGAGTTCCAAGATCAAATATGTTAAATTAAATTTGAATGTCTATTTATAATTACTAAATTTTGGATGTATTACATAAAAATGATATCTTGAATTGAAAAAACTCATTTAAACATAAATTTAATAAACAATATGGTTCCATAAAATGTGGATATTATATGTTAAGAATTATGTATGAAATAATTAAAACTATAATAGTTATGAAGTTCGACTAGGTCATATTTCCTTATAAATTATTCCTTAATATTTTATTTGTTTAATTCATTATACATGTGAACTACTTTATTTTCAATTTTTAGCTATTTGATGACCCTCAACCTTATAGTGCACAATATTTCAAACACTTACAAGTGTAATAGTCAAATTATTTTACAGGTTTAATGGATTTTAGTTTGTTTTTAGTGAATATTTTAATTTGTAATTTTGTAATTGTAAATGTGTATTTGGTAGTTTTTTGGTTGGATTTAGGTTTTATTTTAGTTAATATTGTAATTTTTGAATGTTATAAATGTGAATGTGTAATTTTTCTTCTATTTTTGTTTGTTTTTGGTCTACTTATTCTTGTTTCTGGTCTGGTTTTGGTTGTTTCGGGTCTATTTCTATATCTAAGAGGAAGGATTTAGTAAATTATTTTTAAAATATTAGCTTTTACGTCAGTTATTTTATAATCAACATTAAAAATACATTTCGGTGGGTTTTTTTTATGTCGGTTATTTTATTACGTAAGTAAAAAATTATTAGGATCATGGTTTTCTGTGTCGAATTTTTTATAAATGACGTGGTATATAGTTTTTTACATTGATTATTTAATAATTGATGTGAAAAAAAATTCATCCCAAATAATTTTTCACATCAGTTATTGAATAACCAACGTAAAAAAAATTCATTGGGGTCAGGGTTTTCCATGTCGGTTATATAAAAACCGACATGATAGACTATTTTTGACATTAGTTATTTAATAACCAATGTAAAAAAACCTTTATCATGAAGAATATTTATTGTTGGTTATTAAATAACCGAAGTAAAAAACCTTAAAAATAATATTTTTTACATGAGTTATATTAACTGATGTTAAAAAATCTGATTTTTTACGTCACCTGCAACAACGTAACCATAAAAACAACATGAAAAACCTAAAAAACATACCTAAAAATGTTTCTTTCACTAGTGGTAGTGGTGGAAGTAATAAATGAATGTTTAATAATAGTCGAAATGGGATGGGTTGGTTTGGTTAATTGAATGTAAATGGTTAATAAAATATTAAATGAATGGTTGTATGATTAAACGCGGTTGATGCTGAATAACGAATTTAATATGTTTTAAATGTAGAGAAAATGTGAAGCGGGTTAAATTTATCCAGGATATTCACCTTCTGAAATGTCTATTGTAGATATTAATAAATGCATTTAGAGGTGTCAAAAAAGTGATAGTGTTGTGAGGTGGTTTGTCTGTTTTTGAACCCATAGGTTGTCCCTGAGTGTTTGATATTATATATATATATATTCTTTTGATTTTCATACGTACCCCACCCATGTTGATCACCATGTGCATAACACCCACATTTTCATGGTGGGGTGTTTTTTCCAACATTCGATGATGAGTATAGATAACCAGGTAACCACTCTTTTCCACACTATCTTCCAAGATATTTAAGTATGGAACATGTTATGATGGAAAGTGGTTTTTTTTCCTTAGATGGTGTTTTTGATAGCCCTGGTTTCTTCGGGTGAGATGTGATAGCCCAGGTGTTTTTAGGTGAGGTGGTTTTTTCTATTTGAAGTGTCTTCGGGATGAGATGTGATGTTCTTTCCTATGTGTCTTTGGGATAAGATATGAGGTTGTGTGTTTTGAGACCCAGGTGTGTGAAGCCGAGATGTGATGTGGTATATAGAAGGGATGAGGTCCCTAAGACATATGACATTGGGAGAGAGCATCATACCAGTGGGAAAGTGGTGCAGGGTACCCTATCCTTGATGTTGTCTACTTTATATTATATTATATGTCTTGTGTTACTTGGTGAGTGTGCCTTAGCGAAGTTGGGACGGTTAGTATACCTATTTTGGTGTTTTATGGTTCTGTTATTTTCTCATAAGATCATTAATATACTTCTTTCACATGTTCATGAGATACTTAAGTTTTCTTATAGAGTATACTTCTATACTCACCCTACATGTATAAAACTGCTTCAGGTTTCCCAGAGAATTTTGTTGACCATGATGGGTGTTACTAGCTAAGACCTTTGGATAGTTTTTATATTGCTACCTTTGGATTTTTTTGGGTATTTACTTCGGAGACTTAATTATATTTTTATCAGTTCTACTTTTTCTTATGCATGTGGGGTGGTTTTTTGGTTTCCCTTTTATATCATGCTTTGGAGTTGTTTTGGATTATTCATTATATCTCCCAATCTTGTTTCTTATAAAGGGTATTGCATCCCATATTGTGATATTTTTACACCCTTAGTGTTTGTAGCTAACATGGGGCCTACTATAGGCGAGACTTGGGGGGTCAGTATCTCTCTCCCCTAATTTTGATAACTTTAGAGGGAGGGGGTCATGACAAAAAATGACCCAAAATAGAAAATAAAATATCCAAAACTCAAAAAAAGATATTTTATCACAAATATGTTCCATGTTTCAATATGAAAAACCAATATAAATAAAAAAACTGAAAACTACCAAGTGGTTCCCAAACCATTTGTGGTTTCCTCATCCATTCTCTATCCCAAATCATCCATCAAACACATGTCCTTTGCCATTATCCTATCCTACGACCGATTCGACATCCTGAGTAGGGGATGAGTAAAACTCTGTATGCCACCACCAACTTTGTCTAAGACAATATCCCGTCAATAATAGTGTATGTAGTTTTATAAAGTATAAAGTAAATGTAATAAAGTAAAAAAAATTCATTTATCCAATTACTCTTTATTTAACCATATAACTCCTGGGTTCCCGAGGACACCTGAACTCTGAATACCTGATTCGCCTCATGCTAGAGTCTGAACCCTATTTAAATTAAATTATAATATCATTATAAAACATGGGATTTTATTATCCATATCATCTCAATTTATATTATAGTAAATTGGAACTGTGGTCCAATGAAAATCCATGGCCATAGAACGTTGGGTATAACACCCCATGGGGGTTTGGAGCCTCAGTCCTTATCCCACAACTCATTAATCACTATAGACTTTTGAATAAATTTTCTTTATCCCACACTCATTTATCAATATTCATCACTATGGTATTTTTATGTAGCAGACCATTACCCACACACGAATATCAATATTTATCACTATGTGATTTTGATACAGTAGACCATGTCACACACACAATTATCACATACATTAAAACTTTACATGTACCACAATTTAACATATATCATAAAAACCCATTAATTAATTCGCCACTTAATTAATCCAATTAAAAAAAATTATTTACATCATTCCATTAATTAATTCAACAACTAATTAATCACTTCACTTACATTAATTAATTCAATAGTTAATTAATCACATCAATCTCATTAATTAATTCACTAATTAATTAATCACATCAGTTCCATTAATTAATTAAACAGTTAATTAATCACATCAATTCCATTAATAAATTCAACAGTTAATTAATCACATCAATCACATTAATTAATTAACTAATTAATTAATCACATCAATTCAGTTAATTAATTAAATAATTAATTAATCCAATTCAATCAATTTCATAATTAAAACAATATCCATTAATTAATTAAACAATTAATTAATCCAATTCAACATTCCCAATATCCCCATAATTAATTAAATAATTAATTATTACAATTCAATCAAATTCATAGTCAAAAAAATCTCCATTAATTAATTCAGCAATTAATTAATCTAGATAAACAATCCCAATATCCCCAATTTCATAATCCCTTAAGAAATTAATTTTAAAAATTCATTAATTAAATTTGAGAAACTCAATTTATAATCATCTAATATAAATTCTATAATTAAATACACATAAAAAAATCATGACTTTGGTATTTTAATAATAGTCCACCTACCTAAAGGTCGTTGACAAATTCTTGCCAATAAAAATTCCCAATTTATGTAGAACGATGAAGAACACGGTGAAGAATGAGATATAGATATGAACACTAGATCCTATATCAAAATAATCATGATCCAAAAACCTAGATCTAGATATTATAACAATAGGAAAAACATCCCCTCTAAGTATGGGAGAATAATGGGAGAGAGATTGGAAACAAATCAGAATGAGATTCACCTAACGAAAGAGGTGCAGATCTTCAATCAAGACTTTGAATTGGGAATTACAGAAGTTGGGAGACCTAGAAATTGATTTGGGAGACCCCAACAATGTGAGAGACCAATTATGGTCGAGTTAGGGGGATTATGGTTAAAATATGGGGTTCTGGAATATTTGAAACAAATTTTCATGTTTATTAAAAACACGTACATGGTTTCTTGGGTTGGGGCACATGGTTTTCCAAACCGTGAACCTTATCCATGCACATATTTGTGGGGGTCACAGTTTCTCCTAAGAGGGAACACAGTTTGAAAACCCATGATCCAGCCATGAAAATCCCCAATTTTTGGGTCCACACAGTTTCCTGGGCTAGGTGCATGGTTTGGGAAAATTGTGCGCCATTTGTGTACAACCCGTACTTCTTCCAATTTTCTCCAATTTTCACCCAAACACACCCAAGGTAAAACCCAAAAAAATATACTAAAAATAAGGGAAACTAATACTTGAAATCAAGCATAAAAATTTTCTAGAAGCAGTTGGGGTCCCATAATCTCCCCACCTTATAACAAATCATTCTCAAGATATACCCCCAAGTAAATATAATATTACAAGTCAAAAATATTGGTACAAGAAGCCTACATATCCATTAATCTCTCCCATGTTTCCTTCTATACACACCCATGTTTCAATAACACTGGAACTATTGGCATGGTCTTTCCCTACAACACTTTCTCACTAAGATCCAACAAACGTATCAGATGCTTCTCAAAGGAATCATTGGTCTCAAACTCAACATCATCCACATAGATCACATGAGGAGGCACGGGAAGTTTCCAACAAAGTTGCGACACATGGAAATTTTTATGAATATCATTGTACCTCAATGGAAGATCTAATCAGTATGCAATTAGCCTGATTCTCTACACAACCTCAAATGGTCCAACAAACCTGGGCACAAACATTCCTTGTATATGTATCTTGTGGTGACCCAATCTAGGAGACACCTGAAAGAATATATGATCACCCTATGAAAACTCATGGTGTCATCATCATCTATAAACATATGAATTTTTCCTACCCTAATATGTATTCACTACTGTAAATACGACTTATACCAACGGTTTTGGCCAAAACGTTGGTATAGTTCATTAATTTGGACCTATACCAACAGTTTGGCCAAAACTGTTGGTATAGATCACTTATATGGACCTATACCAACGGTTTTCTCCAAACCGTTGGTATAGGTCCATTATAGAGATCCTATACCAACAGTTTGGCCAAACTGTTGGTATAGGTCCCCCCTATACCCCAAAATCAATGGACCTATACCAATGGTTTTGAGAACCGTTGGTATAGGTCTATACCAATGGTTTTGAGAACCTTTGGTATAGGTTCTTTGATTTTTTATCAAATCTTCTTACCGAGAACATTATATAAATAAAATTTTAAAATAATTATGATAACACACATATATATATATATATATTAAATTATGTTCACAAAAGTCATGTTAGGTTAGTGGTTAGGTCATTCAATTTTAAACTAGGGGTCTTGGGATCAAATCCCACCGATTGATTTTTTTTTGAAATACATATACCAACGGTTTTATGGAACTGTTGGTATATATTTTCATATTAGTTATACCAAAAGTTTTGAAAACCATTGGTATAGTTCTATACCAATGGTTTTCCTAGAACCGTTGGTATAGACCTATCCTCACAGCTTACTTGGCCACGGTCCACCAAACCATTGGTATAAGCTATACCAATAGTTTGGAGACCTATACCAATGGTTCCAAACCATTCGTATAGGTTATTTTTCCAGTAGTGATTCATACACATCTGAATCAGTTGAACATTCTATGTAATCTCTTGAATGAGACTTCGTACCAATAACTTTGACTCACCTACCTCCATCCAGTATAGAGGTGTTCTGTATGTCCTACCATTAAGAGCATTGTATGGTTCCATCTATATAGTTTCTTGATAACTGTTGTTATCATAAAACTCTAACAAAGATAATGGCTTTTCCCAATATCCACCAAAGTCTTGGACACACACCTGAAGCATATCCTCAAGCACCTATATATTATATTCTTACTTCCCATCTATCTATGGTTGGAAAGATATACTTAGTAAAAAATATGTACCAAGTTCCTTCTGTAATACCTTACATAAGTGTGAAGTAAAGCATGATTCATGGTCCAAAACTATTGTCAATGGCACCACATACAGAAAAACTATCTTCCGAACATAGATAACTCCCAACTGCTCCATTGAGAAAGTCTCCCATACAGGAAAGAAATGAAATAACTTTTTCAAATGGTGCACAATTACCCAAATAGCATCATTATTTCGAGTCATCTTCAGGATACCCACCACAAAGTCTATAATAACATTATTCCACTTCCATTTCAGAATGGATAACAGTTTTAGTAAACTATCTGGTCATTGATTCTTAGCCTTAACTAGTTTATAGTTGTAGCATCATTTCATGAACCCTAATATATCCCTTTTCATTCCCAGACACCAAAACCATTAACGTATTCCATAGTATATTTTGGTCAAACATGCATGCACCACCCACTTCGAGGTGTAAAATTCATGCATCAACTCCTCTCGCATACTCGTAGGCACAACAACCCAATTCCTAAAATAGATGATATCGTCCTTATTTATGTTTCAATATGAAGGTGACTCCCCACCTTCATGGATTTCCCTCAAGTCCAAACATTCCATATCCTCATAATGACTATTATTAATCTGCGTTAAAAGTAAAAACTTCATTGAAACTGATAAGAGAGTTATATGGTCCTGACTCTTCTTAACTACAACAAGCATCTTAGCCAGGAATTTCATCATCTTCCACTCATAACTAAACAACTGAACTGCATGAGTATGATTTTTTATTTTTAGAGTGTCAGCAACATTGTTTCCCTTCCCATGTGTATATGATAGCTCAAATTCGAATGATTGTGTGTACTCAACCCATCTCTTCTGATGAAGACTCAAATCTTGTTGTGAAAAGATATAATTCAAGATCTTGTGATTTGTATACACAGAAAATTCCCACATAACTAATAATTCCAGAAACACTTCAAATCATAAACCATAGCTTCCAACTCATGGTCATGCCTAGGGTAGTTGCATTCATGTGGCATCAACTACTAAGACCCATACACCACAACTCAATATCCCAATCATCAACACTACTTCAGGACCTATCCATGAAGAGTCAATATGCACCGTATACTCCTAACAAGGCTCAAGTAGGATCAAGATTGGTGCTGATGTAAATCACTTCTTCAACCCCCATAAAGAAATATCACATGATTTGGCCATTCAAAATTTAATCCATTTTTGGTCAATCTTGAAAGTGGTGATTCCAAATGGGAAAATTCCTAGATCAACCTCCAGTAATATCCTAATAACCCCATAAATATTCATATATCAAACATGTTCTTGAGCATCTCCCAAGAAAAAACTACCTAAGCTTTCTATGGGTCCATTGACACACCTTCCTCTAAGAAGACTTCCCCCAAGAAGTGTACTTGATCAATCCAAAACCAACACTTAGATAGCTGGTAATAAAGAAAATTCTCTCTCTATGTAATTAGGAAAATTTCAAGGTGTTGGGAATGATGATTACGAGTCTTGGAGTACACCAAGATTTCATACAAAAAATACTACCAAAAAAATATCCAAGTACGGGTGGAAGATTCTGTTCACCGAGGCCATAAACATTACTGCTGAATTCGTTAACCCAAATGGCTTTACGATGTACTCATTGAGGCCATACCTTATTCTAAAAGTATAATAAGGTATATGATAAGGTTTAAATATCAACTGATGATACCCTGATCTCAAGTAAATCTTTAAGAAGACACAAGATCCCCTCAACTTGTCATACAAGTCATCAATACATGGAAGAGGATACTAGTTATTCATAGCCATCCAGTTTAACTTTCAGTAATCAACACATACTCAAAAATTTCAATAATACTTCTTTGAAAACATGACTGGTGAACCGCAATGTGAAATAATCATACTGATAAACCCTTTATCCTTCAACACCTTTAACTGTGTCTTGATCTCTTGAAGATCTATCGACACCATTTTTATAGCGGAATAGAAACTGGATTAGCCCCCAACATGAGATCAATTGTAAATTACACATCTCTATTAGGTGGAATCCTTGAGAATTATTCAGTAAACACATCCTGAAACCTATCCAATATAGGTGTAAATACATCATTATTTACATCTCCTTAATCGAAAAATAGACTAGAAACATGGACGGTGGGATCCCCTAGTTTCTGGTTAATTGGCCCTACACGTCCCTCCTAGATATCCAACTCTCTATAGTGAATATAATTTTCACCCATATGAGATGTAAAAGTCACTCTAGTGTGGTAACAATCTATGTGGGATGGGTATTCTACTAACAAATGCATACCCAAAACCAGGGCAACTCCTAAAATTTCAAGTATGTAAAGATCCCATATAAAATGATACTGCACAAACTCAAGAGAACACCCCTTGCACAAATAGATGTCTCTCAACCGTACTCCCAAAGGTGCATCTATCTTCATCACCCTCACTCAAAAACTCTACTACCAGGCTCAAACCATTCACAAGTTGGGTTGATATAAAAGGATGAGAGGAACCGATATCAAATAAGGATCTAGATAGTGTATAAGCTACAAGAATAGTACCTCTAACAATCTATGGGATGAAATCTCTATCCACCAGTGTAGGATGAACAACATATAGTTATCTAACACCACTTCCCTATGATGTAGCCTGAGTCCCCTGAGTTGCACCACTTTGATGATAAGGGTGATCTTTCCCAGAAGAACCTCATCCACTACCTTTACCTCCATGACCATTAGAACACAAACTGTCAGTCCGATATAGTATAGAAGATCCCCTTACCACAGTCAGATTCTGCCTAGTTACTCTATCCTTACCCATCTATTGTGGGTTTCTACAAAATATTTATAGATGTCCCATCCGTATACATCCTTGAAACTCTACCGGTGTTTAGGGGAACTATCTTCTCAATTATATCGACCTACCACACTGGTGACAGATCACCTGAGTAATATCATATGTAATTGACCCTACCCATTGGCTAATATTATTTCTATAACCATAGTTAACACTTTAAAAAGGGTGATTACTTCTCTCAGAAGTCATACCACATAGAAGTTCAGAATAAACCACCTATCCTCCACTGGAATCCTCCTTCAAGTTCACCTCAGATATGAGATCCTAATAAAGCATGTCTGAAAACTTATTCAGTATGAAGATATTCACATGGGTCTTAATTTCACATTTAAGATCGTCATGACACCTATTTATCATCATTGCATCATCTCCTACCAACACTGGAGAAAAGAACTGAAAATAAATAAAGCATCCAGCATAGTTCATCATGTACATACTCCCCTGATTCAACCTTATAAACTCATATTCTCTCCATAAACTACATGAATCAAAAAAAATTCTCTCAAAAATGCTCTCTAACTCCTTCATCCAACACTATCAGTGCCTCAGGTTCCACTATTAGAGGATCATCTCCAAAAATATCCTCCTAAAGTTCTCTCAAAATCTTCATCTCAGAGGAATATCTCAACAATTCCAAACACAAGTCTCAGAAACAATTACACTAGTTTATCACATTAACATAAGATTAAATCACAATAATGCACAACAAGTCTTTTCTCCAAACCCTGACACACGGTCAAAACTAAGGCGCTATCACTACTATTAACCATATTATATCTAGGTCGTGGTTAAAAAATGGAAAGAACATTATCTAATTCAATATTATCATTAGAAACTCACTTATTCACATTTTTCATCATTTTAAAATTCTCATTTTCATATTACGCACCTTTTCTAGTTCAATTTCACAAGAAAGGTAAAATAGTTCAATTTTAGTAGCTTACCCAAGACAAGTGTTCCTGTTCATGCCTAAAAATGATGCATTTAAAAATAACAATATTAATTTATTAGAATGATGCATACATACTCAAATCTCATGCCTTATGGGTCCATGATTCTATTATCAAAAAATCTAAAAAATTATAATCACATCACACCACAATTGAATCACCCTAGGTGAAATAACATTCAAATTGAACAAAAAACATCAATAACAGAAATCCCACCTGAGGAACTTGGGTTTTCCCCTATACATGGGTCAGCTACACCCATTCACAAGCTTATAAACAAGTCCAGACTCTTCTTAGTATCATGTCTACCTTTTCCAAATAGTATGAAAAAAGAAAAAAAAGAAAAATGTGCTCTAATACCTCTTTGTAACATCCCGGCCTAGGTTCCACACATTGGTTCCTCAATCTGATATGCTACATAAACTCAAGTGCACCTCCCCATACGCCAGAGGCTTCCAACTAGTAGAGAGGGTTTAATATAGATCATGGGGATACTATTCCCTCTTTATCAGAGAAATACCTTAGTATAAATTAAAAAAATAATAACCAAATTATGTAACTATATCCAGAATAACTAGTATCACAAATGATCAAAAATAGGAAATAAAATATCAAAAAATAAATATAAGACAAGTCATGGAAAATACATTCCAAGTTTCAATATGGAAAAAAAAGTAAATAAAGACATAGACTACTCCCAAGTGGGTCTCAAACCAAATCTGGTTCCCTCATCCATGCTCCATCCTAACTCATCCATATAACACAGCTTTTTTTCCCTTATCATGTCCTTGAACTATGAAATATATTTGAGTGCCGATCCTTCAACCCGAGTAGGGTGTGAGTACAAATCAATTGGACACCACCATTAGTGTCAAAAACAATATACAATCAATTAAAATGTATGAACTTTTATAAAGAATATTAGAAAATAAATAATATAAATAGTTTTCATTTATCCAATTACTATTTACTAAAACATATAACTCGCGGGTTCTTGAGGACACGCGAACTCTCAACACATTATTTAGCCCGTACTAGAGTCTAAACCATGTCATGATTCAATTCACATTTTATTATAACATGTGGGATTTCATTATCAATGTCGCCTCAATTTATATTATGACCAATTGGAACCATGGTCTAATTCCAACTCATGGGCGTAGATAATCATGTCTAACGCCCTGTGGGTATTTGTAGCCTTAATCCTTGTCCCATTCCTCAAAAATAACTATGAGATTTTGAATCCATAGTTCCTATCCCATAATCATTTATCAATATTTATCACAACAGGATTTTGATGCAAGAGACCATCTCCCAAAAAAATATCAACATTTATCACTACGGGGTTTTGATGCAGGATACAATGTTCCACACATTATTATCACAAAAATCACAATATCACAATTTCACATGATTCACAATATCACATGTATAATAACAACCCATTAATTAATTAACTACTTAATTAATCCAATTCAACAATTTCATATTCACATAATTCCATTAATTATTTTAATAATTAATTAATCACATCAATTACATTAATTAATTCAACAATTAATTAATCACATCAATCACATTAATTAATTTACCAATTAATTAATCACATCAACTTTAGTAATTAATTAATTAATTGGTTAATTAATTAATCACATCAATCCCATTAATTAATTGAACAATTAATTAATCACATCAATCCCATTAATTAATCAACCAATTAATTCATCACATCAATATCCATTAATTAATTCAACAATGAATTAATAAAATTCAATCTATTTCATAATCACAACAACATCCATTAATTAATTCAACAATTAACTAATCTAATTCAACAATTCCAATATCCACATAATTAATTAATTAATTAATTATTCGAATTCAATTAATTTAGTAGTCACAAAAATATCTATTAATTAATTCAATAATTAATTAATCTATTTCAACGATCCCAATATCCCCAATTTCACAATCTCTTAATTAATTAATTTACCAAATTAATTAATTCAATTTAATAAAATCAATTGCTAATCATCCAATAAAAATTATACAATTACATACCCATAATTGAAATCAATACTTTGGTATTTGAATAATAAACTACCTACCTCAAGATTGTTGACAAACTATCGCCAACGAAAATGCCCAATTTAAGTGTAATGATCAAGAATGTTGTGAAGAACGAGATCTAGATCTGAAACAAATATCCAAGATCAAACAAATAAATATACAAAAAACCTAGGTCTATATATAATAACAATAAGGAAACATCCCTCTAAGGATGGGATAATAATGGGAGAGAGGAGTGAAACCAATAATAATGAGATTCACTTACTAGAAGAGGTGTAGATCTTCAATTGAGACTTTAAATCATAAAGAACTGAGGTCGAGAGCCCTAGGAATTCGTCTACAAGACTAAAAAAATGTTGTAGACTGATTATGGTCGATTTAGGGGGTTTAGTAATATAGTATGGTGGTTTGATAATTTTAAAAACAAAATTTATTATTAATTAAAACCCCATGCACGGTTTCCTAGGTAGGAAAAAATCCCTCAATTTGGGTTTTCACGGTTTAGTGGACTAGGTGAATAGTTTAGTAAAAACATGTTCTAACCATGCACAACCCCTCCTCCTTTCAATTTTCTCTAATTTTGTCAGATTTTCAACTAAAATCGCCCATGGTAAAACCCAAACTATACATACTCAAAACAAGGAAAATGAATACCTGAAACCAAGCCGAAGACATATACAAAAAGGTTAGGATCATAAATTCTTGATGATGGAGTGTGAATTAAATACATTTAAGTCTACATGAAAATAAATACAAGTTCATAAATTTGAACACCCTTTATTGTAAATGGGTATGATTATTCACTACACAATTTTTTGGCATGGAAAATCAAAGCGAAATTTTGACAGCGTAATGGGGTAACATAAATCTTTGTGGGAGGGATTAATGAGAGTGAAAAGGATCTATAATAATTTATAAATCATAAGGTAAGTAACTGTTATATGCAATAATATATCCCAACCTTATGAATTGGATATAAAATTCCATAAGATAATGAATATTCTTGAATAAAGAGGAGAGGATCCCTTACCCTGAGAGGGTGATTCTAAAAACTTGAGAGGAGATTCTTGAGGGTTTGGGGGAATCTTGGGAGGAATCTAAATAGGGGAGGGAATGTTAATTCTGTAATACAAGATTTTTTAGTAAATAGGAATGGAATATTGGGTGGGTTTATATAAGAAAATATAGGGGAGTTATTTATTATTTCCCAAACATAGGTTTTGAACTCTATATAATAAAGTAGTCAAAACTAAAAACCTTTCCATGGTTTTTTCCCATGTTTTCTTCCAAAGAGTAGTTCTTTTCATTATTTTATAAGCCCAAGGGACTAAATTATTAAAATAATACCCTGGTGATGTGGAAGTGAGTCATGTTTCTAAAGAAATTATTTTAAACCCTTAAAATATAACATTGGTTTCGGGGTATTCATTATGATGAAATAATACACACCATATATTTATATCATCTTTAATTTTTACCCAAAAATTTGAATGTCCAAAAAACTTATGAAAAATTCACCATTGGATAATTTCGACATGATGATTCCAAAAAAAATATTATTTTACACAAATAATTTTATAAATATATGAATTTTTACTTTTAAAATATTATAAACAAGTACTAAAAAAATTTGGGTTTGTTTACTATAACAGTTTTCAAAATCTTTTAAAAATTACATTTTGAATTTATAAAAAAAATATACGATCATTTATATATAATAAAAATTATTTAATAATAATATTTTATTAAAATATTATTTATCTATAAAATCCATTATTTCATCAAAATAAATGTCTCAAATGAAATAAATATTAGCCAAAAATAAAATTTGTGTTTTATTGTATCAAAATAAAAATATATAAATTAACAATAATAAGAATAAAATATATTCATTATTCTATTTATTATACATATTCATATTATTAGGGTCTTGATACATAATACTTTATTAAACCAACAAAATAACTAATGGTAAGGTGCACAACAGTGATATTTTAATGGGCTGGTTCGATGTACATTGTTTGGGACGTGATCTCAATGAGCTTGAACTTTTCCCATAAATGGCTTATCTTATGCAACATTTGTTGGATCTCGACTTGGTATCGGTCAAGAGAAAATCTCAGTAATTATATATCCCTTGGAATCTCTAATAAATGAGCTTCATAGGGTATGATCCTACTGGTGTAGTCCATTACTTCATTTGTCTATGTCAATTGAATTTGTCTAAACCCGATATTTATACTAAGCATATGATCATTATTAAATAGCAATATTATCAATGTTTATGATGATTATTGGTATTTAAAATATGATATGATATAATAAAACTAAATAATTTCACATGGTTTCTATAACCATAATACATAATAGGACATTTAATTAAATTACAAAGGTAATTTTATTTATAAAATTTCACGTTGTTACATTAACGATTTCATTTTCTATAGAAAATATGAACGGATTAATATGGTTTATTGTTTCTTATCATAAACAAGATATAAATATCATAATTTTTTATTAAATTACTCTTTTATATTATCATTTTAAGGAGGTCAATTAAAACAAAACATGTTGTGTCATGGTGGTGGTAGTCCTCACAACGCACGAGTTACAATTTCATTTTTCTTAACAGAAAAGGGAAAATGTGATTAATTATTATTATCAAATCATAATAAAATTCATTATATTAACAAAGAAAATTTAATTATATATTTATTTGAAAAATAAAATTTTAAAATATAAATAAAAATGAAAGAAGTTATGTAAAAATAATTACTCATGTCGAGCACTTTGAGATTTCATTATAAGATCCCTTGAAAATTGGTGACATGGGATAATAACTTGTGAAAAAAATATCAAGATTGATTTTTTATTATAAGAGAATAAAAAATGGTAGGGTTTTTTAATGAAACCTTAATTTTTAAGTATCTTTAAGAGGTGGTGAGAGGACCCTTTTATAAGTGGTGAGAATAAAATTTATGTAAATGTTGTAACTTTATATAAAGGGGACACATGTTTAACATGTCAAGTGGATCCAAAATTGTGATATAATTGAGTGTAGAATATATAAGGATGATCCACACCTCATACACTGAATTATATACATGTTTTTATCATGTTTTAATCCCTTTACCCCTTGAATTATTACTTTTACCCTTTTAGCTTTTACCAAGGTAACTAGTTTGAAAAAAAAATAAAATGGATCTTATTTGTTAATTTGGGCCCAAATATTATGAAATTTAAATATATTTCATTTGATTCAATTTATAAAATTGATGAAAATTAATTTTGAACTAAAAATTTAAAATATATTAAAAACAATTCTTTAGAATATTACTTATATTATGAAATATCAAATATGGGATTGAACATTAAAAAAAATTATAAATTATAAATTCACATATAATAGACATATTTGGTCTTATAAAAAGGGTTCAGGATTTTATAATTCATAATTTTATACTAATAAGGTGATAGATGGCATGTTATTTGTAAAAATGGTATTCTGCACTATTTTTCGAAAATCATTATTTTTAGAAAAATCCCAAGAATTAAAATTAATAATATATTATTATGAATAATAAAAAAATAAAGTTAATTTTTTCAACTTAAATTTCAAAAATTGGATAATTAAATTTTAGAATAAAATCCCAAAATATAGTGAAAAACTAGTCATAAAAAATTATTAGTTTAAAATGTTAACTATTATTTATTCCTATTTCTTATAATTTACTAATTAATTTATTGGTAATATATTATTCATATTTTTGATATTTTTTATTGTTATATAACCATAATATACTATTTTTATTTAAATAAAACATCATTTTTTGAAAAATATATTTTTAAGCATAAAATGATTTTATTATTTGTTTTAGTTATACTAATTGAATTTCATTCATATTAATAGTATCCATTATTTTAATTTTATAAAAATTTCATAAATAATTTAATCCTATTCATTCCTTCTAATTCAAGGATTATGTTTTAACAATTTAAACATATCAGGATTTCATTTTAGTTCAATTTTTCATGTGGATCAAGTTATCAAACACATTTGGATTATTTAAAGGTAATCATATATTAAGATCTTGGGGTGTCATATTCCACCCTTTAAATTGCATACTCAAAATTTTAATTCTTACACATGAAATAAAGTATGTATGGGTAGTCTTAACATATTCATCATTCGAGGTATAACCTCTAATATGACATCTATAATACTCTCTTAGACAATATGAAGTTACTTATCTTCCTTCAGAGATTTTTATATATTAATAAAATATTATACTTGAGAACATATGTACACTAATTGTATATTCTTCATAAGATAACTTTCCTAAAAATATTTTATTATCTATGTCAATAAATGAAGACAATGATATATATTTCTTTAATAATTAAATGTATGTTTAACCCTCAAAATTGTATTAAATACTAGTTTATAAGGACACACACAATTCAATTTATATAATAATCACAAAAATTGAATGAACATCACCAAAAGAATCATGAATTAATTATCAATCTGAATGTTACTAATATTATCTGACTTAAATATCCAAAATCAAATGACCCTTTAATATCAACAAATGAAGAATATATTAAACCTAATAGTTATCCATACCTCAATCATGAGTTCTCTAGTAGTTGTAGCAAAAAATATAACATTGTCATAAAATCAATTTTCAAGGAAATTAATGCCATTTAATATATTTTTCCTTGCCTTTAATGTAAAAATAATGAATAAAAATCTTTATATGTTTCACATAATCCTCATAATTTTATAATATACCAAAATTTCATTGATATATATCATCCATTAATAAAAAAATCTAAGAGTATCAATATTTATCTTCTATTAAGATATCAACCTCACTACCATAGGTATGACTAAGAAACCCACCCTTTCAATAATAATATACATATACCAAAATTCATAACAATTTAAATACACTCCCTTATTCGGTTATAAGAAATAGTGGATTATAGATACATAACCTTCTCAAGTTCGTCTTCATTTTATTGTTTTGAACAAATGTTAAAACAAAAATGGTTATGATAATATCCAAAATTTTAATATGAAAATATCAATCTAAACATGCATTCCCTTATGATGCCTTTTTTTTAAAATATGATACTTTTTGAACAACATATGACTCTTTTTGTCTAATCCTTTATTATCCATTTTCATTTTTATATTAGGATCTATAACCTAATTAGTTAACATCATTATTTAATCCTTCATAATGGTTTGAAAAGAGAATGTGATTACCCAAATCATATCCCCTTAGAGTGTCTTTCTAGGTGTGTATTCTTATACCCACTCATTGTGTATCATAGTGATGACTAATTCAATAATCAACCAACCCTTTTCATGGTGGTTACCCCTAGGTGAACTTGTTTCATAGCCCTATCCACTATCCAGTATCCAGATAGGAATGTATTGCTCAGTTAACCACCAAATCAATACTTTACCAATATTTTCAGATATCATTTTATACTTAGACTCATATATAATGTTTTAATAAGACTATTTAACCCTAATCCCCAAATAAAATGTGAAATATTTCCTTAAAATTAAATCATATTCTATCCCAAAGGGTTATATATACCATTTAAATTATAATCAATCAGAACCTATCAACCCTTAAATTTTCCTCAACTATATCCTTATATAAAAAGTCGTCAAAACCTTTCCTCTAATACCAAGTATGACGCCCCAAAATCACACTAATGAATTCAATTCCACAAATAAATACTTTAAATATTTTTTTTGATACCAACTATAAAATATTATATATAACTATCCTTATATAAAAAATCAATAACAATTTATTAAAATCTTACATTTGAAGGTTCTTTTAGGTTTAGATCTTTAGATAATTTTGAGATATAATAAACTAATAAATCCCATGTTTTTTCAACTAATAGATATTTTTTCCATTATATATAATAAACTACTTAATTAATGATAAATCTTAAAAATATCCCATAAAATTTTCCACACATGTTATACTTCTATACATCTCACCAGTATAAATTTTCTCTATAACCCGAGGAATTGAAACATAAGAAAGGGTTGAGCTAAAATTCATAACTTTGGAAACATAAAACTTAAGTAATCATGTCATAAAAAATTCATGAATTTTATGGATGTAATAGGTAAATGAAATAATCTATAATCAACTTGAAACTAATGGAATGATATATCCATCAAAATAAATGAACACATGTATATCAATAATATTAATCTCATAAAAATGGAATTCTCATTGTCAGACATCAAAAACCTACCATCAAGGCCTTGTTCCAAGAAATTTTCTTATCGTTGAGATCACAATCAAGATATCTTACTGAATTAGTATTCATATACCAAATACCCAAAAATGTTTGATCATATGAGACCTATCAATGCATTGGGGGGATATATAATTTCTGGTGTAAGATCCCATTTTTTCCAGGTACATCTCTCTTTAAATTTTTGGTTAACTGGATTTTAATTGCATTTTATTTCATTAAAATTGGTTTTTTGAACCTCATTCCGAAATGGGTTAAGTGTAATAGGGGTGTAGTAGGAATAAGAGGTAAGTTATGGATGCAGAAAAAAATTCATGTTGTGAACTAAATTCATTATGTAAATTGTTTTCTATGGACCCCATGAATTTAATTCATGACCTAAATTAATTCACACCCTCTAAACTTTACACACCCAATAAATTTTCCACACCCTATAAATATTACACACCCTCTAAATGTTATACACCCAGTAATAATTACACACCTATAAACATTCCATGAAAAGTAACTCAATAATTGATTATTTTACACAACATAATATGGTAGTTTATATTTTTTAACCCCAATATGATGGTTTTAAGGAAAAATAAATGGAACATTAATTTCATGACTTGAAAGTAATTAATGTTGTGAAAAAGTCATTCTGGGACTTTTTAAATCCCTCCAAGACAATATTTTTCTAAACATGTCTATCTTTCTTGTATACAAACCTTCTGTGGATAAATTATGGGAGTCGTATCCAAGCCTATATTTTTAAGGTTGTTCTTCTGGGTCATCTCCATCTTATCTATTTTTTGCTAATGAAATTTATGGTTCTTGTTGAAAGGTAAGAAGAAGTCGAACAATATTATGAATGTGAGTGTTTGTCAACACCTTCTCTGCTTTTGACGTGGGTGGTATAAATCTTATCCCTTATTCCTGATTTAATTATCCATAGTATGTGTGACATGTGTGATCATGTCGGCATGCCACATGTGTGACCAAAGTAATTGGATAAACCATAATAAATAATAATACTTTTATTTAGACTTACCATTAGATCCCATTGGGTCTATAGGCATGGACACTGAGACCTAAGTCTATCTGATAGGTGTGAAATCTCTGGATCTTATTGAGACATGGTCAGTTTGACACTATAGACCTATGATAAATTGTGAATAAATTTTTTGATTGTTTTATTAATCTTATGAATTTTAATAACATTTAATATTTGTGATTTCTTAAGGTAAAATCACCTTGGATAAATTTGGTTGACTAATGTACTAACTATCCTACAGAAAAATTCATGGTGAAATAGGTTTGACATAACTATGATGTTAATTTGGAACCTAAATTAATGAAATATATTAGGTTAGACAAATGATAATTTTATTAATAGATCATTGTGTCTTATGATGATATATTTGGTATGTGTGTTATTATCCATTTGATTATTCTTGTTTAGATTTTGAGCTTATGAGAAATCAATGTGATTAATACCAGAGGGTGGGATGCTTATTGGTATGTTTATTTTTTATATATAAATCATGATATATGTTTACACCAATAGGTTATGTGCATTTTATCATACAACATGTGCGATAAGTGCATTAATACTAATTTTTGAGGGTAGATTATATGATTATATTGGACATATGAGGACCAGATGCACAGTCCTTGGATGCATAAGGGTGAGATTCTAGATATCTTATGGGAAAAATCTTTTTGTAAAATTTGATGTTTTGTGAAATTAATCCTCCTTAGGAGAATCATCCACTGGTTGGGTAAACCACATTGATATTGGAGGATACTTCCCTAGACATAGATATCTAGTAGGTCACTGAAGCAAGTTTCTGGCTGGACCTGAGTGTCACCCCAGAATTTCAGGGTCAAATTGTTTATTTCATGTGCAGTATTAATTTTTTTAATTAATACCCTATTATTCACTTTATTGCATGCCCTCCATTTCTCAGACTATATTTGTTTAGACATGGTGGTTTCGACCTACTAAATTGTACTCACACTCTAGAGGTTCCAACATTTAGTACCTGGAAGGATTTTATGAATGCTGGTTTGGAAAAGGGAAAGGGACCCTATTGTTGATTTGTGGCTTGATGGACAGTTTAAATCTCAGATATGGGACCAACATGGAGTTTGGGACCATGGTTTTGGGAGTTTTGATTTGATTCTGCTTGGTCTTTTATCTGTACGACTTCTAGATTATCATTTAAATACATTCAAATTATCATTGAGATACATTTAGTTAATCATTGAATTATTATTTTATTATTTGGATTCATTTAGTTGGTCTTTCTCAACTTTGGTTGTTAGATTATTATCCATAATGTTTCCACTATTTATTGTAATCTTTTATTATTTTCTCCTTTCATTGTTACTCTTTATCAGAGGTTATAATATCCCCACAGTATTATTTATACCCTCACTACTATTTGGTAGCCTCTAGAATATGGGGAGGCATGCCTGAGGTCATATAGAAAACCGTCTTACTCACTTGAGGGATAAATAGTTTGAGGACATGGGAAAGTTATATTATATTTATTAGGTTTCTTTTCTATTGCTTTACTATTTTGGAAAGGTGGAAAGGATACTATTATGTTTTCAGACTTGGTAATGAGCTTGTACATGGGAGTATCTAACCCATGTATGGGGGGGAATCCAAGTACATGGGGATGGGATTATTATTTTTGATGTTCACTTGTAATGTTTTGATGCTATTTCACCTTGGGTGATTCACAAGTTGTGAGATGTTATTGTTTCTTGAGATGTATAATCATGAATTTGTATTATATTAGACGGGTATTCGTGCATCATTAGAGGAACACAATAATATATATTGACATGAATTTTTCATGATAGAAACATATTTATTACAACTGATATATTTTTCTGTATGAAATGTGAAATGAGAAACCTGTTATATATAATAAAAAGGGAATAAATGCACTATTATGTCAAGTTAATTCACTTGTTAAGATAGTCTTAGAGAGACCACGAGCTGTTGTTTCTCTATTTTTATCACCTGTTGAGGTTGATGATTTTTTTACCCTATGTTCTTAGGATACTGTTTTTCTTGTAGAGAAAATTACTCCTCATTGTCTTCAAATTGATTTTTAAATGAGAGGTAATTAGCATTCTCATAGAGAATCTGATTTATAGCATCTTGTAGATATTGAGAATCAAATGGATTTTCATCTTGTTATAGATTTCGGAGGGTCATGTGATCCATGGAAAGTGATATTGTTCGCACTTTACCTTTGATGTATTAAAGGAAGAGAGGTTTTCAACTATATCATATGCCTAAATTCACTAGAGAGGTAGGTTACTAGGTAGATAATTTATGGATAAAGTTAGTCCAGATGATTTTAAGTACCTCAATACACCAATAAATAAGAGGGTGAAGCTTACTTCATAAATGCTTTATATACCTACCAAGAGTTGGTGGGAAATTCTGGAGGAAGCTGGGGAGCAAGAGGATTTATCCTATAAGGACTTCAAGGAAACGTTTTTGAAGACACTTTTATCCTAAGACGTTGAGGGATGAGAAGGATCATGAGTGGGTGAACCAAACATAAGAAAGTTTGTTAGCCAAGGACTATGTTTGACACTTCATCAAGCTACATTTCTCTTCTCTATCCTTAGCAGCTGATGAGATATATGGGGTGAGACATTTTTAGTATGTTATTAGCTATGAAATCATATTGTAGGTGAAATTATTTCACTTAAGAAGCATTGCAGATATGATAAATTAGGATCTCATCATAGAATGGAATCTATGAGAGGCCCCGAGTGGAAGACATATAATTTCAGAGGGGTTATCTAGGGAATCTTATTCTAGTGTTAAGAAGGACCACTAAGATAGTTATCATTATAGTAGTAGTGGGAAGATAATTCAAGGGAGTGAAATTCCACCTCAGGACCATGGTTCCATGAAATTTCTTTAGTGTGGAAAGTTGGTCCAAAATCCATCGCAGTGTCCTCAAACCATAGAGGATTTCCTTATCTATGGAAGGTTAAGTTATATTTTGAATTTTTAGGAACTATTCATAGTAGAGTAGTGGAAGGGGATAAGGATAGGAACATGGGTCAAGGAGGGACTGAGATAACCCTTAGAAGACTGGTAGTTGGAGTTCCATTGGTCATTCAAGTCAAGCTAAGGGCATGTTACCCTATTACATGAGCATTAGTACCACTCATATGAAATAAAATAGTGGATTCGAACTAGAGATAATGTTAGATGGGTGAGCCAAATGCATTATATATTGTCTTCTCTGACCAGTTTGGATGTAGTACCTTCAACCATCAGAGGTATAATTCTTGTATCATCTACCTTGTCTTGCATTTTTTGATACAAGTGCATCAAATTCATTTCTATCTACTCTTCTCACAAAAGGTTTAGGCCTAGATATGGATAGAATATATGGGGTCATGCACATTGTCACACCATTGGGAGTGTGATAAAAGGGTGTCAGGTGCTGCAAAGAGTGTTCTCTTGATATTGGTGGCTATTATTTCCTTTGGAAAATTTTTATTCTAGAAATGATAGGATTTGATTTGATTCTAGAATGTATTCTCTAGTTATATACCAATATCATATCAAATATTATCATAGGAGATTTACCTTTATATTACCAAAAGGGGGCATAAATACTCACTAGGGTGAGTGGGATCTTCAGAATGGTCGTGAAGGAAAAATTCAATTCAGATTAGATTATCTCATGGATCATATGCAAAGCCTTGACGTGGATGATGGAGAAATGTACTAGGATAATTTTCCGCTGGTGTTGGACCATTTTCATTACTTTTTTCCTAGAGAGTACTACAGCTTACCAACCAAGTGGGAGATCAGGTTCATTATCAAGTTAATGTTGGGATTAGAGTCAGTTTATATCCCATCTTATAAAATGACACCAACAAGAAAACATGACTTGAAAGTATATTATATGATATATATATAAGCCAATGGTTTCATATGAACCAGTACATATCCATGTGGTTCTCTATTTATTTTATCCAATAAGTTTGATGGGAAATTATGCTTATGTGTGAATTATCAGAGAATGTACTAGATAATGGTCAAGAACCAATTTCCCCTTCCTTGTATTGATGATCTCTTAAATCAGCTGAGAGTTTTCAAGAATTTATCTAAGATCAAATTGATTTCAGGGTACTACCATTTGAGGGTGAGATCATCGGACATACCCCAAAATGATTTTAGGAGCAGGAATGGCTTATATGAGTTTGTAGTGATGTCATTCAATTTGACGAGTTCATTGGTAATATTCATGGACTAAATTATTTAGATCATTTATCCATTCCTAGATTGTTTTTTGGAAGGTTTTTAATACATCTTAATTTAATCCTAGTCTATAGACGATCATGCCAAATATCATGGCATCATCCAAAGTACACTGAGGGAGAATCATATTTTTACCATATTATCCGAATGTGGTTTTTGGATTGATAACATGCACTTCTTAGGTCGTGTTATCTTAGAGGATAGAGTGTCAATGGACCAAGAGAATGTTTCAACAATTGTATCTTAGTAGTGCCCCAAGAATTTCTTAGAAATTTTGAGTATTTTTGTTCTAGTATGTTATTAATAATGCTTTATCCAAGACTTATCCTCTCTGGAAGCACCAATGTTTGGGATGAACATAGAAACGATAATCACCTTACCTAATATTGATAAAGAGTATATACTATAATATGATCTATCAGGAGTCACACATGGATCATTTACGATATAATATATGTTGTCACTTATGGCTCCAGATAGTTGAGACAACATGAGTGGAATTATCATACTCATGATCTAGATTTAGTTTTAGTGGTACATGTCCTAAGATGCTAGATACACTGCCTTTTTATTATAGTTTTTTGCTTACTCATACCACAATATCCTCAAGTACATATTTTCTTAGTGACACTTAAACCTTTGGCAGAGTAGGTGGCTTGAGTATTTGTAGTCTTTCAACTTTGAGCCGACAAACACACTGGGAATGGGAATCATTGCTACTGATTCCTTGAGATGGAAGATGCAGATAGATGCAATATAGAAATATTACGATGATAGGATGCTGATGACACTATTTACTGATATACATCTTTATGTTTAAGAGTTTGAGGGATGAGTATCTCTAATTTCTATATCTTTTATACCAGTGCTTCTTGACCAGATCAATATGTAGTAGTTATCTGGTCTATAGGCCTTAGATCTGATGTAAATCATATATGGTGAGGAGATACTAGTAGAATTATCTATAGTTGGGAGTCATGTTATTAAATATCATTTCCATTTATAGATTCTTATGGTTTTGTGAGAGGTTTTGATGAGAGAGTTTGAATATTTTAGATGGGATGTACATCCTAGTTTGAAAAATATTTATCATTATCTTTGTAGATATTACTTGTGTCCAGTGATGAAGAAGAAGATAGCAGGATTTGTGGTGAAATGTTTCACCTTCCAGTACGTGAAGGCCCAACATCAAAGGCCTGCTGGGAATTTGTAGCCTCTTCCCATTCTGGAGTAGAAGTGGGATGATGTCACAATGGATTTTGTGATAGTATTACATATGAAATATTAAAAGAATGATTATTTTTGGGTGATTGTGGATATAATGATGAAGGTATCCCACTTAATTTCTATCAAGGATACCTTCACTATTTATGATCTGGGTAGTATTTATGTGTGTGAGACATTTTGTTTTCACAGTGTTTTGAGAATCATTGATTCTGATTGAGATCATTGTTTAACTTCTTGATTTTGGAAAGGTATTAAGAAGGATTTGGGATCACATGTTCTTCTAAATACAACATACCATCAATAGACTCACAACCAATCTAAGTGGACTATTCAAATTCTGGAGGATATTTTATGAGCCTATGTTTTCGATTTCTGTGGTTCATGGAGTTATCCTATAATAAAATATTCTAATAATCAATTAAAATGGATCTTTTAGAGACCATTTGGGTTAGACCGTGTCATTACCCTCTATGATGCATAGCGGTAGTCGAGTCTTCACTTTTTTGGCCTAGTCTCATAAAGGAGATGATGGAGAAGGTTCATTTGATTAGAATGTGGTTGCTGACCATGCATAGCTTGAAAAAGTCACACATTGAAAATAATATATGACTGATGGAGATTGAGGTTGTTCACTAATTTTTTCTGCGGGTGTCACCTTGGCTATAGAAACACCATATTAGAAGGAAATGTAAGTTAGTGACCAAGTTTTTCAAGATGTTAGAGATAGTGGAGAGGGTCAGTAAACTGAAATACTATTTTTCCATTTCAAAACACTACAACAACATTCGTGATGTGTTTAACATGTCAAAGCTTCAGTGATATCATTCTAACCCTTATCACATGATAGATATTGATAACATCTAGTTGATATTGATACATCCTCGATGATTCATGGAGAAGCTTGGGTATTATCTGTTATATAGAGTTGAGGTTGTAAGATTCCGTCCTTTTTAAGGTATATCTCTATTTATATTTTTGGTTAAATCTCTTTGATATGGGTTGTATTTAATTTATAATTTGTTTTTCAAGACTAGTTCTAGGATGGGTTGGTGTTGTAGGGGTGAATTAGGATTAAGAGGTGAGTTCTAGATATGAAAAAAATTCACAGACATGAATTGTTTTGGGAAGACCTCATGAATTTTATTCACACCCAAAAAAAATTACACACCTTGTAAATTTTACAAATCAATTATAAATTTCACAAACCTTGTAAATTCTACACACCCTATAAACATCCCAAAAAAATAATCCATTCTATGGATATTTTACACAATAGGAAATATTGATTTAACTTTTTTTAATGTATGTATGATAGTTTTAAGAAAAAATAATGGGAACAATACTTCCACTATGTGAAAGTAATTCATGTTTTGTAAAAGACATGCCTAGCCTTTCTAAATCCCTCTAGTGTCGTTTTTTTCTAAACGCATTCCTCCTTCTCAAATATAAACCTTTCGTAAAAAATGTATGATAGTATTCTTTGATCCAAAAGCGATCCCACATTGGATCCTAGATATCTAGAACTAGTTTTTTAAGGTATGAATTTTGATTCTTCTCTATCTTCTCAATTCATTTCTATTAGAATTTATGGTTCTTGTTTAAAAGAAATTATAAGTCAACCACTACCGCAGACACGAGTTTTTTCATCTCCTTCTTTGCTTTTAAGGTGGGTGGTCTAAATTTTCCTTTTCTCTTATTTAATTACCCATAGTATGTGTGATATGTGTGATCACATCGACATTCCATTCACATGAAAAAATTTATTAGATAAAACCTATTAAATGATAACCCTTTTCTTTAGATAGTCCACTAGATCCCATTGGGTCCATAGGTGTGGATATTGAGACTTGCAACCACTCGATAATTGTTTTATCTCCGGACCTTTTTGATACTTGGTCAGTTTGACGTAAGAGACCGGTGATAAATTGGGAATAATTTTTTAAATTTGGATTAATCTTATGATTTAGAATAACATGTACTTTTTCTGATTGATTAAGGTATAATCACCTCAGCTAAATCTGGTTAATAGTTGTGCTAATAAACATAGGTCCAAAATCACAGTGAAACAATTCCTAAAAAATTATTATGATAATTTAGAACCTAAATTAATTAAATATAATTAGTTATAAAAATGACAATTTGATATATTGATCATCATGTATTGTGATGATATATCTACTATGTTTTTTATTAGCCATGTGATTTTTTTGTTTATATTTTGAACTTTTTGTGACATCGATGTGATTGATACCTAAGGGTGGGTTGCTTATTGGCATGTTCAGTTCATCTGGATATAAATCATGATCTATATTGATGCATGTGGGCTAGGTGAATTTTTTCATACTGCCTATGGGCTAGTAGAAATAGTACTAGATTCCTAAGGGTAGATTATATGAATATATTGGATGTTCGAGGAATAGATGTGTAGTCTATAGATTTCTAAGGGTAAGATTCTGAGTAGCCTATGGGTAGAGGTCTTTTTGGAAATTTTGATGTTTTGTGTGATTCATCCTTGGTAAGAGAATGTAGAACTGATTGGGTGATTCTTCATAATGCAGGAGGATACTTCTCTAGAAAGAGATATCTAGAAGGGTGCCAAAGCAGGTTTTGGGCTGGCCCCAAGTGTCACCACGAAACTTGAGGGTCAACATGTTTATTTCATTTGAAGTATTAATTTATCAAATTAATATCCTATTATTCATTTATTACATGAACTATAATTCTTAGACTATATTTTTTTTAAAAGAGGTGGTGTATACCTATTAAGCTATAGTGACACCCTAAAAGGGACACTATTTGGTACGTGGAAAAATTTCATGCATGCAGATTTGGAAAAGTGAAAGGGACCCTATTGTTGATTTCTATATTTCTATATGGGTTGGAGCTTGGATATGGCACAAACATGGGGTTTTAGAATATGGTTTTTTTTTGAGTTTTTACTTGTGTTTACATAGTTTTTTATCCATATATCTTTCATATTTTTTGTTACATTATTCTTTGACTATTTGTATTTATTAATTTGGTTCTTTCATAGTTTTGGTTGTCAGATTATTATTCATATTATTAATGTTATTTCTGATACTCTGATATTATTTTATTCTTCAATTTCAATTCTTTACCAGTGGGTATAGTCTCCCCAATATATTCTTTGAACCCACACTTCTATATGGAAGCCTCTCATATATAGGGAGGCACACTTGAAGTCATGTAGCCAATACGATCGGTCGTCTAAGGGAGAACTAGGTCAGGGACATTACATCAAGCCCCACCCATCACCTGATTATGTCTAATGAATTCAGAATAAGAGTCATCAATACCTTTCATACCATTCCCAAAATAACCTATTATTTAATAAAAACATGGATATCCATACAATCAGAGATATAGAATGACAATACATAATCAACCTGTGTAAGCAGTAATAATCATCAAGAATATCAATACTTTTCTACATGTCAATAAAAGGTATATCATGATATAACCCATCCAAAGAAATAAGGTGGATTGTAAAATAATACATAATTAAATTTCCAATAATCATCCATATTGTAATAACAAAATATAGAATTCCAATACTTTCCCCATGTAAATAAATAAATGATCTTTATAGATGAGCATCCTCTAATTTGAATTTGTAAAATGGGATGTTCAAACACTGTTGGGTAATGAGTATAAGGTTAAGTAAATACTAGAATAACAAGATTATAATACATATATAGAGAGAAATTTCATTTTTTCAATATAATATATCCCTGGTGCAACAAAATAAATATAAGAAGATATTGACATAAATGAAGAACACATTCATAAAAGGAATGGTTTAAATGGTATCATAATAATGAAATTGTTTGATAGCATGATTTCAATCCCACAAATGATAATATATATATATATTAGAAGATATTTCATGAAACATAAACACCATTATGGTTAATCCTTTTAAAAATTATAATGTAAATGGAATTAAAAATTTAAAAGATCTTTTAGAAAACATTTTTAATATTAATGTAAAATACAAAATTACATGTCACTTTCAAAGGTAACTTTTGAAAAAGTGACGTGAAATAATTTGAAACCCTTTAACTTTAAAAATAATATAAAATAATGTATCATTGAAAAAATATAAATTTTATCATGGATAATTGAGGAGAGGAATACATAACACGTGGAAGTGAAAGGGAAAAACCTTTTATTACTTTCAAATTACCATTGTTTAAAACTAATATTGTAATAAGAAAAAAAAATTAATTTGAATTAAAAATTAATTGTCTACATATGATTATAAAATAGAATATAATGAAATATTAGACATGGATAACCCAATCATGGAAGGATTAATTTCATGGTAAAATAATATAACTCAAGGAAAGGGGACTTGAGTTAGTGATATCCCTTATGAGAAATATACTCCCTAAAGCATGAATCATTTGAAAAGGTGTTTATGTTCTAAAAAAGTAAAAAATTATAGAATAATAAATAATAAAATAAAGTTAAATAATGTAACCAACTTATATAAAATAAGTTCAAGTTAATGATTATATCTCAATGAACGTAAATTGAGTTACTAAAAACTCTTACTACTGGGGTAATAAGTGAGTCAAAATAAATATAAAAAAATAATTTTTTTTAGATTAGTTTATCCTGTAAATTACAAGTAAAAAATTTATATAACATTCATGGGTTAGTATACCAATGAAATACCATACAATGGGAACATAGTTCATACATGTTTCATATCTCAAAGAATCATATTTGATAGCAATAAAATCCTTATGGCTTGAGTAACATTTTAATAAAACTCCATGAAATAAAAAGAATTTAATTGAAATTAAAAAACCATGATTAAAATATAATTCATGATATGATACCTCAAATAGGTATTATATATACCTCATAAATTAAATTAGGTGAAAAATACCAAACATGTCTCCAAGAGAATAATTTGAGATGAAACCCCTTACCTCAATCCTGATTCATTCTGAACTTGTACCAAATTTACTGAATAATTAAAATAATTTCTTTAAATAAATACCCAATAAAATTATTCATAACTAAAACCATTTATACTCATTTACAATCATTAAATACATATAAATATTTGTTTTTTACCTATTTTAAAGACTAGTGTTAAGTAAGAATTATTTCTTTGAAGTAGATTCATAAAAATGGTGTCGGTACCTATTTTTTGCAACTCATTTATTCTTAGAAAATATATGGTACTATAATATATGTTCATTGGTATTTAATAAAACTATAATTTCATTCCAAGTTAGTTTTAGTCACAAAACTATGAAGATGAAATCAACGATGATCATGTTTCAGCGATTCTTAAATAACTAATACTGTTTTCTTAGATAATGAGTTAAATGTTGATATATTCTTTATAGAAAAAAAATTACATAATAATATCATATTAAAAAAATAAATATGTTATAAAAGTCATTCATGATATAAATTCATAGTATTGTTCAAGTGGATGGTTAAACCATCCTAGACATGAACATACCGTGATTAATGGATGATTATGTGGTGGTTAGTTGTAGAATTATTATAAAAGAATAATATATAAGAGTTGGTGTCCTAGAACCAAATTCTTTTACTTTTATTACATGGATATTTAATGTATTATTACATATTGCTCATTGTTCTACATGACTACGATGTAATAATATCCTAGGGTATTTGTTGCATTGATAAGGTCATAGCAGTTCCCCGCTATGCTGAGAACCTTGAAATGATATAATAATATTCTTAAATACAGTTTTGCAGTTGGATGACATGATATGATGGGACACATAGCATACAGACCATTAGGTGTGAGTACTCGTAATAAGATAAGACTTCCTCTCAAGAATTTTTCACTTGATAATCTCCAAGATAGGAGATTATGAGAACACACCCGCTAGTAGGAATTCTGCATGTTTTGGTGTCATCGTATATTTATATCTATGAGAGTTTGTAAATATCCTTAGACATTAATATTATCATTAATATGTGTCATGACTTACGCACATTGATTTACTGAAAAAAACCATCATGTAGACAGTTGGCATGAAGTAGGGTATGTTGGGTGTGTCACGAGTGGCATGTTATTAATAGATAAGTCGAGGAAGGATTTGTTACTTCCATTTATGGAAGTTGATTTCTCATCCCTTTGATTGAAATAAAACCGTCACACGAAATTACATGGCCATGGTGTAACGATGAGTTTATTTCAGGTAGTCAAAGAATCACCTATCAACCATAAAAGTTGATCACACAATCATGAAACCTGCTTGATGAGATATTGTGACAAAGGGATTATATTACACAGTGAGAATTCATATGTGGATGACATTTTTGCTACATTAAGTTCTTTCTCTTGGGTTCCTTGACCCATTTCTAGACAGTTCTCTTGGACATTAGGCAAGCCCGCCTAATGCCCATGAGAAATAATCCTAGAGGGTCACACACTAAGTGTTTTTGGTGGTCTTAGTTAAATTCTATTTGAATTTAATTAATGAAATAAATATTATTCTCAAGATTGTGGAATAAATTTATTCATGTTAAAATGAACGCATAAATTAAATAAAATATATTTATTTATTTTATGGAACATTTAATAAATATTTGTTTACTAGTTTTTAAATAAAATAATTTTTTAAGAATAAATTATTGATTTATTTATTCGGGTGTTCAATAAATGGAAGTGGAGTTTGAGCGGACCAAGGTCAGTCCAGTAGTAAAATAAATATTTGCAAGACGGTAAATAAATATTTAACTAGTTGGCACAAATTAAAATAATGCTACTATTATTTGATGACGTGGAATTTTATTTATAATTCTGTTTTTTGCAAGTTGGATCACCATAAATAATAACGTGGTATTATTATTAAATGCATGGGTTTTCTCTAAGTTCATGAATGTATTTAATTGTTTCTATTCAATTAAATAGTGTAACTATAATTCTAGGTATATAAATAGGAAAGTACGCCTATTATATCAGACACCACACCACACACCTGGTGAATTTAGAGTTTTTGAGCCAAACAATTTCTCCCTTGAATCCCCTTCTCTCCCCTCTCAAGAATGAGAGACATTCTTCAAGGCTAAAGAACAAGGGATCAAGAACGACCGACACAAGACACTCTCTTCACTATGCTAGCACCCTGAGAATGAGTAGTGTCTATTGGAGGCCATCAGATCACGTGTGGATCACCGCTAGAGGGATTCTAGTTTTTATCCTTACAAGCGCAACGAGATGATCTGGAAGGGTCATTCTAGACAATCAACATCATCAAGGAAGAAAAATACCAAATATATAGCTATTATTTTTCTTTATTAAATTAATTAAATTAATTATAAACATGATTTGAAAGATCCTCTATAAGGTTTCGAGCCTCTTTATTCTTTATCTAAATATTGGATTATATTCCATGGATACTGGCATTCATCGTCGTATTGATCCCAAAATAATCATTGATCATGGTAAGAGTCAAAGTTGGGTCCCATCCCAACCACGCATCCGCTACACCTGGAACCTTTAAGTGGTATCAGAGGGAGGTAACATCATAGTTTATAATTATTTAAATATTTCGTTGATGAATTGCGTATTTAATAATTTAGTTTTTTCAATTCAAGTTAATCATTCTGCAAATTTGAATCTCAAAATTTATTCCTCCTCTTTAGTTTCTCGTTCACCTAATAGAAACGATGTTTTCTTTTAATTTTGATTAAAATAAAATAATGGATCTCAATCGTAGGTGCCAAATATTCCTGGTCGTACAACACCAGAACACACGACGTATCTTCGGTAGTAAACGTCGTATAGTCAAGATTCAATGCATCGGACCAGTCCACCAAACCAAGCTGCATGTTGGAGTCTTTCTATGTCTTAAATGACTTCATGTGTTGAACAGGAGCAGGTGGCATGTGGTTTCTGGATTACAGGCCATGTGGCCCATTGGAAACGACATGTAGTCCCTTTGGGTTAGGGTTGGACTGTTACCCTGTACACAACTTGCCCCGATAGAGACCGTGTAACGAGGAACTATATGGTGTGTGGCCCACTAGACACGACGTGTACTCCAAAGATTTCTAAAGTACACACACACGTCATTTCCCCAGGTGCGTACTTTGGATAGATAGTGAAAAATACTACACGCTGTGTAGTTGCAACTACACGTCGTGTTCTCATCCAAATTATGCAGATTTATTAAAATTTATTATTATATTATACAAACTCTTGAGACGTGTACCATTGTGCCTGAATAAAGTGGAGGCACAACACATGATAGGTGTTTTATATATATGTGTTTAATTTAACATCTGTGTAATGTTCATTTCTACTCATTGGGTAGTGATGAATAGGAATTCACTGGGTTTCCTCCAAGGTACAAGTTACATACAAAGATAATTTTAAATGAATTTATTTGTTTAAAATTACGATGGATGAGAATCTCAAGGAATTTCAGAAAAGGGTTTAAGATAAAAGTATTGATTAATTAAAAATGATAATTAATTGATTTGAGCGTGATTTATCATAAACTAGAATTATTAATGAATTGAATTATATATTTATTTATGTGTAAACATTGTTTCATGTATGGATGATCCTGAGCTAGACCAAGACCTTTTTATGTGGATGGTTTCTTTTAATTTATTTATTTAAATTAAATTTGTTTCCCTGCAATCCTTCTCCTCATTAATATGTTGGGACTGTGTGCCCAAAGTTTCTTTTATGTAAAACCCCTTTTTACCCCTCACCTATATGTGAGTTAAAAAAGGCATATGTAATGTATGGAACTCCCAAGCTAGTGGAGGCGGTTCAAGCTGGAGCCAAGATGAAACCAATCCCAGGAGATGCAGTGGTGGATAGGTGGAAGCTATAAACATGAACCCAAAAGGTTCAAGGTGTTTCTCCCCTAGGTCAGGGTTAGTTTATCAACTGCTAGATACAATAACCATTATAAAATCCCATAATCATTCCATTTACTTTATTTCTGTCAGTTTCATGGTTTATCATTATGGATGTGTGTTCACAATCAGATAATTAATGAATTAAACAAGCAGGAAAGATGGAACTAAATTAAACCAGACTTATGAATAAATATTATCAAGACATGGTTAATCACTTAAGTAAGTTCCACTTAATATTAACAAGTGTGTGATAATGATAATAATCAATTCATGCATAAGAGATAAAAATCAATCAAATAAAATATTAAGTCAGAACAAGCCTTATATTACTAGATTATGGGAAAAACTCAATAAAACTATGTGTTTGACCAACCCATGTTGGGACACTTACTTTTATATAGGAATCCTTTATGAAAGGTTTCGGGTTGACTTAACCATATTACATAAGGAGGTGTAGCCCTTACTAGAATTTGTGTAATATTGGAGGCAATAGTTGAGGAAATCCAAACTCATGATTACAGGATTTGGGATTCCACTCAATAGATCATGGAGCTGCAAGACCGCAGTTGGCAAAGACCTTTATACCTAAATACATTCTAATAGCTTGATCAACCCTTGTTGGGGATTTAAAAAGGGTAATATGTATCCTTGCCACTAGAATTTCATGGAAACTGGACATTCCGAGTTCAATGGTGAGGGCTATTGGGACTTGATAAAACAGTGGAAAACCTAATAAAATTTATTATTTTTTATAAAATGTAATCAAGAAAGTACTAATCATCTGATCTTTTAATTTTAGAATAAAAATGACAAACTCATCAATCACACTATCCCTACGATCAATTGTGGATAAAGACGACATCCTCACTGGGAGTAACTTCCAAGAATGGTTTAGACACATTTGGGTTATCCTACGCCATGAACGGGAGTCTTATGTTCTCGAGTCATCATTACCTGATCCACCTACCAAAGAGGCAAGTGATGAGGATTTCTTGGTCTATGATAAACATATGAATGACATGGTCGAAGTTTAATTTTTGATGTAATCATCAATGTCTAGTGAGATAATGATGTCTCATGAAAACAAGGATTCTTAGATCATGATCGAGCACCTTCGTGGTCTTTACCAGGAGAGAGCAAGACATGAAAGGTTTGAGATCTAAGGAACTATTTTAGAGTAATATTAGAGAAGGTTCCCCAGATGGGACTCATTTAGTCAAGCTCATTGGCTACATTGAGCGCCTGGAGGTTCTAGGATTTAAACTTCCCAATGAACTGGGCACTGATCTCATTCTCGCATCAGTCCCTCAGAGATTCTCTAACTTTGTTGTCAATTTCAATATGAACAAAATTGAGAAGTCTCTATCTGATTTTCTTATCCTCATTTTCCAAGTGGAAAAAGTTATGAAGCATTAAAAGCCTTCTATCCTTATGGTGAATAAGAGGAAATAGAAGGTAAAGAGCTTTAATCCCAAAGCTTCTTCACAGCCTTCCAAGAAAAGAAAGATCAAAGGGGAGGCAAGGGAAAAGGTGGATATTTTTTTTCGCATGTGGTAAGAAGGGCCACTAGAAGAATAACTGCAGCTAGCATAAGATGTAAAGACCCGTAAAATTCAAGGGAAATTTTTTCTTAATTTTCTTTAGAATTTTACAAGAGCGCGGTTTCAGACGGCACCTGATTCCGAGGCCCGGAGTGCCCGGAATTAATTTCCGAAGTTTGGCTCGGGTACGTTCAGTGAACGAACGAGCGGGATTTCCTAACTTTTGATCCGGTGCTCGGAATTGAAATCCGAGGGCACCGATGAACTCGCAGCGCCGATATTCGCTTAAAGAGACCTTTTCGGGAGTTGCGTTTTTGCGGGATGAGAAGTTAAATTTTGTAGATTAAATTAGAAGTGAATAAAAATTGGGGAACAATTTTTATTTATATCTAAGTGGTTATATCCTAAGTGAGGGAGTTGGGGTGGGACCCACTAGTTACTAACTACCCATGTGTGGATAAATGTGAGGTGGGGCCCACACGAGCCCCAACCTTTCACATTCCCATAACTCTCATAAACTCTCCCTTTAAACTTGTTAACTCCCTTAAATTAAGTAACTCTTCCACTTCCTTATTTAATTTGCCAACCCACCTCTTAATTAATTAAACAACTCATGGTTTAATTAATTAAGTGAATTGGATTTGAATTTTGTAAATTTGAATGCATGGCATGGGTAAATAAAATAAGGTGGAGCCTTATTTTATTTTGGTTGGAATTGATGTGTTAAGTGAAAGAGAAGAGAGCTCTTGAGTTTTGAAGAACGTTCTTGACGAAGAACAACGCCTCCGACGAAGAACGCCTCCGACGGAGAACGCGAAGTTACCGACGACATGACTTCTCTTCTTCTTCCTTCGCGTCAAGGGAGGAGACACCACCGCAGGGAACGTCGCCATAGACGACGACTCTTCCTCCGATGACAACGGAACTTCACCCCGCGACGCCGCTTTCCGCAACGCTCTTCGAACTTCATCTCGTTATCAAGGTAGGGGAATATTGGTATGAATATTTTTATTTAAGAGGTTGAAGGGAATTATTTTGAGTGATATCTTTTTCCATGGATGTTCCCTTTTGAAAACAAAGAATGCGAATCAACTCAATATTAAGTTGATCCGCGAAGAATATGTTTGCGGGTTGGGAATTCTTGTTTGCGGGGAAAACTGTAGGGGTTGTCAAATTTCTTTTGGATTCCTCATTTTATTCTTGATCGTGCTTTTAGCAAGATTAACGTGTGACATGATTTTCTTTAAGTTGCGTTATTATTATTAACGCGAGGGGGGCCGGACCGCACGAACACGGCCGAACCCCCCTCCAACGTTCTTGTTTAAATTCTTGCGATGGAAGCAAAGTGGCGTGGTGCCGTCGCACCACGCGGTTTGCCGTGCGATTAATTTACGCAACGCCGTCGCGCTTCGCCGAGGAGAGACTTCAAGAACGCGACGCCGTCGCGCCGCGTTGGGAGGATTCATGGCACGGCGAAAGGGGCGCGGTGCCGTCGCACCGCGCCGGACGACGAAGACCGCGGCCGGTTCCGGGCCGCGGCGGGACGAGGAGACCGCGGCCGGTTCCGGGCCGCGGCGGAAGGAAAGACCGGCGGCCGGGCCGCCGGCGTCGGAAGTCGAGGGCGGGACCGGAAATTCCGATCCCGTTGGTAAAAACCGGCCGGCCAGCTGGCCGGCCGGATGTCATAAAACCGGGGGATTAAACCCCCGGCCGGTTCTTCAAACCCCCCTCTTAACGAGGGGGGCGGTTCAATTAAAGGAGGGGGGGGCAAAGCCCCCCCGGTTCGTCCAGCCGGCCCCCACTTGCGGGGGCCGTTTTTTTGGCAAAGGCACGGCTCAAAGCCGTGCCGCCTTGTTCAATCAGCGGGGGCAATCAAGCCCCCCGCGTGCTGCCACCCCGTGCGGCGCCCGCCGCCGCCAGCGCGGCCCGCCGCCGCCGCCCCCGCGGCCCGCCGTTGCCGCCGGCGCGGCCCGCCGCTGCCGCCACCGCGGCCCGCCGCCGCCGCCGCCCGCCGCCGCCGTCCGCCGCGCCACCCGGGGGGGGTCGGGCCGGGTCGGCCCGGACCCGGACCCCCCGTTTCGAACCTGATTTGGTTTTTGGCTCATAACTTGAGCCTCGGACCTCCGAATGACGAACCGTCTGCGGCAACGCGATCCTTGGATCGAGACGGTCGTTTCGATATATCGCACTCAAGGTTTCGGGTTACTTTGAGTTCGGCCAGGTTGGTTCGTTCACGAAACCAACCGGGCCTTCGGAGCGGAAACGCTCATATCTTGAGCCACGAACGTCCGATTGACGCGCTGTCAGTCGCGTTGTGTTCCTCTTAGTGAATCGGATCTTTTGGCATACTCCGCCCGAGGTTTGGACGCAGGTGGAGTACGGTCGGGTTGGTTTTTCCTTAAAAACCAACCGGGCCCCGGAGACGAAAATGCCAATAACTCACAGACCGGGCGTCCGATTGACGCGCCGTCTGTTTCGTTGACTTCCTCTTGATGAAACGGAACTTTTGACATACTCCGCCCGAGTTTTGGATGCAGTCGGAGTATGGCCGGGTTGGATTGTACCCGAAATCCAACCGGGCCCCTGGAACGGGAAAGCTGTTATCTTACAGACAGGACGACCGCTTGACGAGCCGTCAGCGGCGTTGGTGGTTACGTTGAGTAACGGTCCCTTTGAGTTTACCCTATGGGAGTTCGGGGTACAGTTGAGATACGGCCGGGATTGGTTCGCTCTCGAAACCAACCGGGCCCCTGGGACGAAAAGGCTAATAACTCACAGACCGGGCGTCCGATTGACGCGCCGTCTGTTGCGTTGAGACCCCTGTGGCGAGACGGACTTTTGAGATACTTCTTTGCGGGACTTTGTGATACTTGGAGTATCGACCAGTAGCTCGTGGAGCGGACCCTCCCGGAGACGAGCGTGCAGAGTACGGAGACCGTGTAGCCGGCTGAGACCTGACGACTGCTTGACCGACTCGATTTGGAGTGAGTCGACTAGCCCAGTGGACGGAGCGCCCGGTACTTGGCGGAAGACCCACGACGGACGGAGCGCCTGGTAGTTGGCAGCAGACCCGCGGTACACGACAGGAGGAGTACCTCAGTAGGCTATCTGGGTAGCGCCCGGTATTTGGCGACAGACCCTCAGCGGACGGAGCGCCAGGTAGTTGGCCGCAAACCCGCAGTACTCGACAGGAGGAGTACTTCAGCAGTCCTAGGTTAGTGAGCGGCAGCCTCGGAGTCGTGACAGGACCACTGTACACTCTAGAGACGGAGCTCTTCAGCAGTTACGGTTTCGATAATGAAAATCCTGGTTTGAGCTGAGACTTTTGACCTTTGTGTTTCCTCATGATTGAGATGGGTTACTTGATAACTTAGGTATATGTATGGGCATATACCTGGGTAGTGGTTATCCGTTGATCTCATGATTCTTGTGTTTCCTCATGACTGAGATGAGTTACTTGATAACTTAGGTATATGTATGGGCATATACCTAAGTAGAGTTTATCTGTTGTGATCTTCTTGTGGTTATCCTTGTTGGTTTTAGTGAGAACTTGAGGGTCTCGGGGTCCCTACTGAGTATCGTTATACTCACCCCTGCACGGGCTATGCCCGCCCCTCGTTGTGTTGGTTGCAGACGACGGCCAGTACTGGCAGAGGCCGAGTGTTCGAGGACTGGACGGTACCTGGAGGTGGACTATACGACGAGGCGGTACCCAGAGGCAGACCACTGGGCGGGACATACTCGGAGCGGATGGCGGGACCCGAGGAGCAGAGGAGCTATCTGTACCCACCCTTCAGGTGGGATTTCCAGTGGACATCTCAGCGTAGCAGCTTTACTTTTCAGTCGCTGTTTTCCCTTTCGAGTTGTACTTTACAGCTGGGCTTGTATTTCCGGCCCTTTTTACTTTTCAGCTCTTCTTTTGTACTTAGTGCTTTACTTCCGCTTGTACTCTGTGGTGCTTGTTTTCTTTATAAAGGCAATGCCTTCCCAGTTATCGGGAATTTACGCCTTTGGTGCTAGTCGCCAGCCCCTGGCCTATGGAAGGCGGGCTTGGGGTAGTCACGGCACGGGTCCCGAGGACGGGTCGTGACAAATTGGTATCAGAGGAGTTCGGTTCTACCGCAGAACTTATAACTCTGATCTTTCTTTCTGTGAAGCAATAGTGTTGAGAGTACCGAGTGTGGTTTTCAGTTCAGGGAGTCCAGTGTTGGTGCGGGCGGCCGACGTATCCATACACCAGGACCCTGACAACTGATTTCCGACTTTGTGCACGAAAACACTGATTGCGTGTGTGTTTTTAAAGGTTTTTCCCCTTAAAACAGCTCAAACCAGGTCAGCTCACCAGGTATAATCGTTTGATCGCGTTACGTTGTTTCTTTCAGGATGGCCCCACGACGGCAACCAGCTAGGGTTCCGAGAAAACGAACGTGACGACAGCCCACCGAGCGACGAGGCCTCGGTGCAGGGCCCTTTGTCAGCAGTGGCATCGGCGGTAGCTCTACCGCCGAGCCCCCGATGCTTCCAGCAGCAGCCGCTGACGATGCACGTCGCCTCAGCGCACTGCATGAGTTTCAGCGCCAGCGACCGCCCAGGTTTCGCGGGGAGACGGATCCCCAGGCTGCAGAGGACTGGCTAGAGGCAGTGGTACGAGTGTTTAGGCTAGTGAGGACACCAGCAGACCTCATGGTGATCCTCGCTGCGAGCCTACTACACGCAGCAGCAGGTAGGTGGTGGAGCCACTTGTTTCAGTTTTGCGATGAGATGAACTTCGCATGGGAAGACTTCGAGACCTTCTTCAGGGTGGAGTTTGTGCCAGTATCTCTACACCCCGAGCGTGTACAGGAGATTCTGCCTTTGCCGCGTGTTTTTCGATCAGAAGCCGAGTCATCTGTGGGCAGTAGACAGATGATGCAGAGGTCCAGGAGGACCAGACCAGCAGTTGGGCGATCTCGGGTTTTAGGACCGGTGGTGCAGGGAACCCGGAGTGGGAACAGAGCTAGCCGTGCAAGGAGCAGGTTGTGTTACTCATGCCGGGGAAAGGGTCACCTGGCACGTGACTGTCCGACTCCTCGATCCGTAGGCTTAGAGGGAGCCACCGAGGTTGAGGCAGCGACAAATGCTGGAGCTCTGGGAGCAGGTGGACAGGGGAGGAACTAGTGGTTACGTCTCTTGTACTTCTAGTTCCATGTTGATGTTGCTTTTGTGTAGCGTCTTGTATTATGAGCTGCAATAATAAAGACGCATCCTTTGTGATGTTTTCATTCCTGTCCTCTTTTGTGATGTTACTAAGAGGTTCCAGTTGACTGTTGACTTGACCCTCACTTGTGAGACATCTACTGGAGGAGACCCAGTTACCACACACTGATGCCGACAGTGTGACTCAACCCTTGGAGGCGAGAGTAACAGTTGGATCTCTTAGTAGTAGCGTCGAGGCCTTACGACGTCATCCTTGGTATGGAATAGTATCATCCATGTCAGGATTGACTGTTTTAGGAAAAGAATGTGGTTCATCCAGGGGATGAGACCAGGTTTCTCTTATCGGCAAAGAAGAAATCTTGCAGCTCTTGTGGGACCATAAATGGTCCGGGCCACGTCGGAGGAGGTCCATGTCATCCAGGAGCGGATGAGGACAGCACAGAGCCGGCAGAAGTCATACGCTGACAGGAGGCGGAGGCCACTAGAGTTCGAGGATGGTGACCACGTCTTCTTGCGGGTCTCACCTCAACGTGGTATTCGGAGATTTGGCCGAGGCGGCAAGTTATCTCCGCGCTTCATCGGACCCTTCCAGATTCTCAGCAGGATTGGCGAGGTGGCTTATCGCCTGGCTCTACCACCTCAGATACACCGGGTGCACGACGTCTTCCACGTGTCTCAGCTGAGGAGATACGTGCACGACCCGACGCACATCATTGACCATGGGGAGCTTGACGTTGACAATGGGGCGACTTTTACGGAGGTCCCGGTGGAGATAGAGGATCGACAGGAGCGGGTCCTACATGGGCAATCGATTCCTCTTGTGCGCAACAGATGGCGGCACGAGAATCTCCAGGAGAGCACATGGGAGCGGGAGGCTCAGATGCGTGCTCAGTACCCTCTTTGTTTCCCTAGTTTTTGTTGTATCTTTACGGGGACGTAAAGCCCTGAGGTGGGAGTAATGTAAAGACCCGTAAAATTCAAGGGAAATTTTTTCTTAATTTTCTTTAGAATTTTACAAGAGCGCGGTTTCAGACGGCACCTGATTCCGAGGCCCGGAGTGCCCGGAATTAATTTCCGAAGTTTGGCTCGGGTACGTTCAGTGAACGAACGAGCGGGATTTCCTAACTTTTGATCCGGTGCTCGGAATTGAAATCCGAGGGCACCGATGAACTCGCAGCGCCGATATTCGCTTAAAGAGACCTTTTCGGGAGTTGCGTTTTTGCGGGATGAGAAGTTAAATTTTGTAGATTAAATTAGAAGTGAATAAAAATTGGGGAACAATTTTTATTTATATCTAAGTGGTTATATCCTAAGTGAGGGAGTTGGGGTGGGACCCACTAGTTCCTAACTACCCATGTGTGGATAAATGTGAGGTGGGGCCCACACGATCCCCAACCTTTCACATTCCCATAACTCTCATAAACTCTCCCTTTAAACTTGTTAACTCCCTTAAATTAAGTAACTCTTCCACTTCCTTATTTAATTTGCCAACCCACCTCTTAATTAATTAAACAACTCATGGTTTAATTAATTAAGTGAATTGGATTTGAATTTTGTAAATTTGAATGCATGGCATGGGTAAATAAAATAAGGTGGAGCCTTATTTTATTTTGGTTGGAATTGATGTGTTAAGTGAAAGAGAAGAGAGCTCTTGATTTTTGAAGAACGTTCTTGACGAAGAACAACGCCTCCGACGAAGAACGCCTCCGACGGAGAACGCGAAGTTACCGACGACATGCCTTCTCTTCTTCTTCCTTCGCGTCAAGGGAGGAGACACCACCGCAGGGAACGTCGCCATAGACGACGACTCTTCCTCCGATGACAACGGAACTTCACCCCGCGACGCCGCTTTCCGCAACGCTCTTCGAACTTCATCTCGTTATCAAGGTAGGGGAATATTGGTATGAATCTTTTTATTTAAGAGGTTGAAGGGAATTATTTTGAGTGATATCTTTTTCCATGGATGTTCCCTTTTGAAAACAAAGAATGCGGATCAACTCAATATTAAGTTGATCCGCGAAGAATATGTTTGCGGGTTGGGAATTCTTGTTTGCGGGGAAAACTGTAGGGGTTGTCAAATTTCTTTTGGATTCCTCATTTTATTCTTGATCGTGCTTTTAGCAAGATTAACGTGTGACATGATTTTCTTTAAGTTGCGTTATTATTATTAACGCGAGGGGGGCCGGACCGCACGAACACGGCCGAACCCCCCTCCAACGTTCTTGTTTAAATTCTTGCGATGGAAGCAAAGTGGCGTGGTGCCGTCGCACCACGCGGTTTGCCGTGCGATTAATTTACGCAACGCCGTCGCGCTTCGCCGAGGAGAGACTTCAAGAACGCGACGCCGTCGCGCCGCGTTGGGAGGATTCATGGCATGGCGAAAGGGGCGCGGTGCCGTCGCACCGCGCCGGACGACGAAGACCGCGGCCGGTTCCGGGCCGCGGCGGGACGAGGAGACCGCGGCCGGTTCCGGGCCGCGGCGGAAGGAAAGACCGGCGGCCGGGCCGCCGGCGTCGGAAGTCGAGGGCGGGACCGGAAATTCCGGTCCCGTTGGTAAAAACCGGCCGGCCAGCGGGCCGGCCGGATGTCATAAAACCGGGGGATTAAACCCCCGGCCGGTTCTTCAAACCCCCCTCTTAACGAGGGGGGCAGTTCAATTAAAGGAGGGGGGGGGGGCAAAGCCCCCCCGGTTCGTCCAGCCGGCCCCCACTTGCGGGGGCCGTTTTTTTGGCAAAGGCACGGCTCAAAGCCGTGCCGCCTTGTTCAATCAGCGGGGGCAATCAAGCCCCCCGCGTGCTGCCACCCCGTGCGGCGCCCGCCGCCGCCAGCGCGGCCCGCCGCCGCCGCCACCGCGGCCCGCCGCCGCCGCGCCACCCGCCGCCGCCGTCCGCCGCCGCCGGCCACCGCGCCACCCGGGGGGGGTCGGGCCGGGTCGGCCCGGACCCGGACCCCCCGTTTCGAACCTGATTTGGTTTTTGGCTCATAACTTGAGCCTCGGACCTCCGAATGACGAACCGTCTGCGGCAACGCGATCCTTGGATCGAGACGGTCGTTTCGATATATCTCACTCAAGGTTTCGGGTTACTTTGAGTTCGGCCGGGTTGGTTCGTTCACGAAACCAACCGGGCCTTCGGAGCGGAAACGCTCATATCTTGAGCCACGAACGTCCGATTGATGCACCGTCAGTCGCGTTGTGTTCCTCTTAGTGAATCGGATCTTTTGGCATACTCCGCCCGAGGTTTGGACGTAGGTGGAGTACGGTCGGGTTGGTTTTTCCTTAAAAACCAACCGGGCCCCGGAGACGAAAATGCCAATAACTCACAGACCGGGCGTCCGATTGACGCGCCGTCTGTTTCGTTGACTTCCTCTTGATGAAACGGAACTTTTGACATACTCCGCCCGAGTTTTGGATGCAGTCGGAGTATGGCCGGGTTGGATTGTACCCGAAATCCAACCGGGCCCCTGGAACGGGAAAGCTGTTATCTTACAGACAGGACGACCGCTTGACGAGCCGTCAGCGGCGTTGGTGGTTACGTTGAGTAACGGTCCCTTTGAGTTTACCCTATGGGAGTTCGGGGTACAGTTGAGATACGGCCGGGATTGGTTCGCTCTCGAAACCAACCGGGCCCCTGGGACGAAAAGGCTAATAACTCACAGACCGGGCGTCCGATTGACGCGCCGTCTGTTGCGTTGAGACCCCTGTGGCGAGACGGACTTTTGAGATACTTCTTTGCGGGACTTTGTGATACTTGGAGTATCGACCAGTAGCTCGTGGAGCGGACCCTCCCGGAGACGAGCGTGCAGAGTACGGAGACCGTGTAGCCGGCTGAGACCTGACGACTTCTTGACCGACTCGACTTGGAGTGAGTCGACTAGCCCAGTGGACGGAGCGCCCGGTACTTGGCGGCAGACCCACGGCGGACGGAGCGCCTGGTAGTTGGCAGCAGACCCGCGGTACACGACAGGAGGAGTACCTCAGTAGGCTATCTGGGTAGCGCCCGGTATTTGGCGACAGACCCTCAGCGGACGGAGCGCCAGGTAGTTGGCCGCAAACCCGCAGTACTCGACAGGAGGAGTACTTCAGCAGTCCTAGGTTAGTGAGCGGCAGCCTCGGAGTCGTGACAGGACCACTGTACACTCTAGAGACGGAGCTCTTCAGCAGTTACGGTTTCGATAATGAAAATCCTGGTTTGAGCTGAGACTTTTGACCTTTGTGTTTCCTCATGATTGAGATGGGTTACTTGATAACTTAGGTATATGTATGGGCATATACCTGGGTAGTGGTTATCCGTTGATCTCATGATTCTTGTGTTTCCTCATGACTGAGATGAGTTACTTGATAACTTAGGTATATGTATGGGCATATACCTAAGTAGAGTTTATCTGTTGTGATCTTCTTGTGGTTATCCTTGTTGGTTTTAGTGAGACCTTGAGGGTCTCGGGGTCCCTACTGAGTATCGTTATACTCACCCCTGCACGGGCTATGCCCGCACCTCGTTGTGTTGGTTGCAGACGACGGCCAGTACTGGCAGAGGCCGAGTGTTCGAGGACTGGACGGTACCTGGAGGTGGACTATACGACGAGGCGGTACCCAGAGGCAGACCACTGGGCGGGACATACTCGGAGCGGATGGCGGGACCCGAGGAGCAGAGGAGCTATCTGTACCCACCCTTCAGGTGGGATTTCCAGTGGACATCTCAGCGTAGCAGCTTTACTTTTCAGTCGCTGTTTTCCCTTTCGAGTTGTACTTTACAGTTGGGCTTGTATTTCTGGCCCTTTTTACTTTTCAGCTCTTCTTTTGTACTTAGTGCTTTACTTCCGCTTGTACTCTGTGGTGCTTGTTTTCTTTATAAAGGCAATGCCTTCCCAGTTATCGGGAATTTACGCCTTTGGTGCTAGTCGCCAGCCCCTGGCCTATGGAAGGCGGGCTTGGGGTAGTCACGACACGGGTCCCGAGGACGGGTCGTGACATAAGAAGTAATGAGAAGCTTCAAGTGTGTTTGTTATCGAATTCAATCTATCTGTTTCTACAAATTAGTTATTATATACAACTTGTGGTGCTCACATATTTATCTCAATATAAGAACCAAGTAGATTCAGGAAGATTGATCGAGGGGAGGTAGATCTATGAGCAGCCAAGAGAGCCAGACTTGTTGTTGTAGCTGTTAGGGACTACCACCTCACATTGCCAAATAGGATGATCTTGGTGTTAAAGGGTTGTTATTAGGTGCCTTATGTTACTAAAAACATTATTTATATATCTAGATTAGATATATATGGATTTGTTTTCAAGTTTATAAATGAATGTTGCTTCTTTTACAAAGATAGTATTTGTTATGGTACGGCACATTTATACAGCGGACTTTATGTGTAGGATTACACAAACCAAGTAATGGAAATCGATAATAATGATACTTCACAAGACTCATACCACACCCAACTTTGGCATCACCAACTAGGTCATGTAAACGAGAAACACTTGACAAAGTTACATCAAGATGGATATTTAGATTCTTTCTAACTAAAACCACTTGGTGTATTTCATGCATGTTTACAAGGAAAAATGACCAAATCCCCATTTAGTGGGAAAGGTGAAAGGGCTAAATAACTTCTTGAATTGGTTCATACCAATGTTTGTGGACCATTTCTAGTTTAAGCAAGGGGAGGGTACTCATATTTCATAACTTTTACTGATGATTTTAGTATATATGGATATATCTACTTAATGAGGTATAAGTCATATTGTTTTGATAAGTTTAAAGAATACAAGAATGAAGTTGAGAACCAACATAGTAAGAATATTAAGAAACTCCGCTCAGACCGAGGTGGAGAATATCTTAATAAAGACTTCATTGATTACTTACAAGGGTTTGGGATCCTATACCAACTCACTCCTCCAAACATGCCCCAGTGGAATGGTGTGAGAAAAAGGAGGAACCTCACCCTGTTGGACATGGTGAGATCAATTATGAGTCATGTGAGTATTCCATTATCATTTTGGGGATATGCATTACAAACAGCAGCACACATACTAAACCAAGTACTAACTAAATATATAAATGGTATTCCATATGATTTCTAGAGTGGAAGAAAAGCCAGGTTATCGAATTTACATGTGTGTGGTAGCGAAGAATTTGTTAAAGCCTCTTTAGGTAACAAACTCATACGCTGAGGCACAAAGTGTACCTTTATAGGATACCCCAAGGAAACAAAGGGATATTACATATACAACCCCTTAGAAAAAAAAAGGTTATAGTGGAAAGGCATGCCATATTATTTGAGAGGAAGCATATCTCCAAAAGAGATAGTGGGATTGAGATAGACTTTGAAGAAGTCAAGGCTCAAGGTACACAAGAGTTGGTACAGGAATAGATTCTACAAAGCCCCGTGGAACAAGAATCTGTTCCAGAGACACAAGTACTGCATAAGAGTACAAGATAGGTTAGAGAACCGGAACTGTACAGTTTTCTAGTTATTGAGGATGGTGTCTCCTTATTAGTTGATAATAATGATCCTCCAACCTATAAGGAAGTATTAAGTGGAATAGACATTCCAAAGTGGAAAGAATACATGAATTCTAAAATGGATTCCATGTACAAAAACCAAGTCCATATTTTGGTAGATCCTCTAGTTGAAGTAAAGAATGTTGGTTGAAAATGGATATTCAAGAAGAAACTGGACATAGAAGGACATGTTAGAACCTATAAGGCACGACTAGTTGTAAAATGTTTTAAACTGCGTCAAGGAATTGACTACGATGAAACCTTCTCACCAGCTGCAGTGCTGAAATCCATCAGAATTCTAATTTCTATTGCGTCTTACCATGACTATGTGATTTTGAAAATGGATGTCAAAATAGAATACCTTAAGGAGAACCTTTATTAATATGTCTACATGACACAACCGGAAGGGTTTGTGACACCAAAGGATGCCAATAAGGTTTTCAAGTTGCAGAAATCCATTTATGGGTTAATGTAAGAATCCAAGTCATGGAACATTCATTTTTATGAATCCATAAAAGAATTTGGTTTTATCAAAAATGAATGTGAGCCTTGTGTCTACAAATGGTTTAGTGGGAGTGCAGTCGTTTTTCTAATAGTATATGTTGATGACATATTACTCATTGGAAACAAGTTACCATTCTTGCAGTCTGTTAAATCATGGTTGAATCAATTCTTATCTAGGAAAGAATTGGTCATGGTAGCGTATATTATTAGAATCTAGATACATCATGATAGATCCAAGAGATTGCTGGCCCTAATTCAAAGTACATACATTGATAAGATACTGAAGAGATTCAGTATGGAACAATCCAAGAGGGGATTGTTGCCAACGTCACATGGAATTTATCTTTCCAAGAAAATGTGTCCTCAGACACATGAGGAAAGAAATATAATTGCAAGGAGTCCATACGCATTAGCGATTGGGTCAGTTATGTATTCCATGCCATGTACTAGGCTGGATGTCGCCTATGCATTGAGTGTGGTAGGCAGATATCAAGCTGACCCAGTTGACCACCATTGGATGGCAGTCAAGACTATCCTAAAGTATCTTAGGCATACTAAGGATATGTTCCTAGTTTATGGAGGAGATGAGGAACTAGTCATCAGAGGATATGAAGATGCTAGTTTCCATACTGATCAAGATTACATGAAGTCTCAAATGGGATACGTCTTCACTTTGAATGGAGGAGCAGTGAGCTGGAAGAGCTCAAAGCAGAGTGTGGTCGTAGATTCTACAGCAGAGTCCGAGTATATCGCAACTTCTGAGGAAGCTAAAGAAGTAGTTTGGAAGTGAAAATTCATCCAGGAGCTAGATGTGATACCTAGCAGTAAGGATCCCATCACACTGTACTGTGATAATACTACAGTGGTGGATCTCGCAAAAGAGACAAGGTCACATCAGCGAACGAAGCACATACTTCGGAAGTATCATTTCTTGAGGGATTTTTCTCAGAGAGGTGAAGTTGCAGTGAGTAGTATTTCCATAGAATACAACATGATAGACCCCTTTACTAAAGCCTTGACTCAGTAGAAACACGATCATTATGTGAGGTCAAGTGGACTGAAAGTCGTAGGTAGTTGGCTCTAGTTCAACTGGGAGTTTGTAAGAGTTGGTTTCCTAGAACCAACTTGTTTTACTTTGATTACATGGATATTTAATGTATTATTACATATTTTTCATTGTTTTTCATGACTATGATGTAATAATGTCCTAGAGTATTTGTTGCATTGATATGGTCATGGCAGTTCCCCACTATGATGAGAACCTTGAAATGCTATAACTATATTCTTAAATATTTTTCTACAGTTGAATGACATGCTATGATGGGACACATAGCATGTAGACCTTCAGGTGCGAGTACTTGTAAGAAGATGAGACTTCCTCTCATGAAGTTCTCACTTGGTAATATCCAAGATAGGAGATTATGAGAACAGACCCACTTGTAGGAATTCAGTATGTTTTGGTGTCATAGGATATTTCAATCTATGAGAGTGTGTAATGATCCTTAGACTTTAAGATTATCTTTAATATGTGTCATGACTTACGCACTTTGATTTACTGACGAAAACTATCACGCAGACAGTTGGTGGGAATTAGGGTACATTGGGTGCGTCATGAGTGGCATGTTATTAATGGATAAGTCATGGAAGAATTTGTCCCTTCCATTTATGGAAGTTGATATCTCGACCCTTTGATTGAAATAGAACTGTCACACAAAATTCTATGGCCATGGTGTAACGACGAGTTTATTTCAGGTAGTCAAAGAACGATGTATCAAGAAAACAAAGTTGATGAAACAAACATGAAACTTTCTTGATGAGATATTGTGACAAAGGGATTATATTATATAGTGAGCGTTCGTATGTGGATGTCTTTGTTCTGACATTACATTCTTTTTCATGGGTTCCTTGACCCATTGCTAGACAATACTCTTGGACTTTAGGCAAACTCACCTAATTCCAATAATAAAGAATCCTAGAGGGTCACACTCTAAGTGTTTTTGGTGGTCTTGGTTAAATTCTATTTGAATTTAATTAATGAAATAAATATTATTCCCAAGACTGTGGAATAATTTTATTCAAGTTAAAATGATCTCATAAATTAAATTAAATATTTTTATTTATTTTATTGAATATTTAATAATTTTTTATTTACTAGTTCGTAAATAAAATATTTATTTAAGAATAAATTATTTATTTATTTATTCGGGTGTTCAATAAATGGAAGGGGAGTTCCAGTGGACCAAGGTCGGTCTGGTAGTAAAATAATTATTTTCAAGATGTTAAATAATTATTTATCTAGTTGGCACAAATTAAATTAATGCTTTTCTTTATGACGTGGAATTTTATTTATAATTATATTTTTCACAAGTTAGCGCACCATAAATAATGATGCGGTATTATTATTAAATGCATGGTTTTTATCTAAGTTCATTAATGTGTTTTATTGTTGTTATGCAATTAAATATTGTAACTGAAATTCCATGTATATAAATAGGAAAGTAAGCCTATTGTGCTAGACATCACACCACACGCCTGGTGAATTTAGAGTTATTGAGCCAAAAAATTTCTCTCTCGAATCCTTTTCTCTCCCCTCTCAAAAATGAGAGACGTCCTTCAAGACCGAAGAACAAGAATTCAACAATGACCGACACAAGACACTCACTTCACCATGATAGCAACAGAAGAATGAGCGATGTTGATAGGAGGCCATCAGAGCACGTTTGGATCACTATGACAACCCTTATTTTTATTACAACTTAAACATTATTTATTACATAAAAAATCACTTGATACAACAAAGAAGATCGAGAGGTTTAGTGTCTTTGGGGCTTAGGATCATTACATAAAAACATAAAACATGAAATACAACATCTCTATTGAAAACTTCCTTTTCATTACCACTACATTCCTTCGTACTTAGCATTGCATGGGATAACCTGAAAACATGCATAAGAAAAGGGTGAGCTATAAAGCCCAGTAAGGGATTACACATGGAATAACATGAGGAGTAAAATACATGTTAGACAATAGGCATATCAATAGAGCATAAAAAACGTGAACATAAAGGCATGATAAAGCATGATAATCATAACATGGAAATGTCGCAACAACACTTAACATGGAATTAGCATGAGCCAAAGCCCATTACACATGGAGCATGAGTAAATCCTCATTGCACATAAAGCACGAGTAAACCCTCATTTTACTTGAATTAGCATGGGTCAAAAATCATTTCACATGACGTATCATGATACTATACTTTACCCATTGCATTGGAGCGCTATAAGGGCCCACCCTTCTTAAACATTTCATTTCATGCATAAGTGTGCCACATGGATCATAAAACATGGATTCATAAAAATAATCATTTATTCCACGATAAAGGATTGTGGAATTAATACATGAAACTTTGTAATCAATACGTAAATGTGCATAAAGGTGAATACCCTTGATGGAGAAATGGGCATGGTATCCACTACACAATGGCATTGGCTTAGAAAATCGGTGTGATTTCGGCAGCGTAACTGCGTGACATAAGAATTCATAAAAATGGATGATGAGAGAGAAAGGGGTTCCTAATCATATTTACATGTAATGGAAAGTAAGGAGGCCATATAGATACATGTCCCAACAATCGTAATGGAATTTAGATTCATGATACAAAATTATTGCTTGAATGTAAAACTAGAGAGAGAAGTTTCTTTCGGAATTTCAGCATAGTAACGGGTATACATGGGAGCCATTTAATGATAGATAAAGGAGTCTCCCGTCATTCAAAACATAAGAGGGAAGTATGGGGGAGGTGAGAAACCATACCCCAACATTCATAATTGAAATTAAAAGGGCAATACAACTTAAAGAAAATTGACAAAAATGGGAATGGAAGAAAAAACCCTTACTTGGAAGTGTGCTTCCAAAGGCTAGAGAGAGGCTTCTGAGAGGCTTCTTGGGAGTTTGGGGCACCTTGGGAGGATTATAGAGAGAGTAGGGAAGAGGTTGGACGAACTCCAATGGATTTTAGTGAGGAGGAAGTGGGAGCTTGGGTGCGTTTATATAGGAAAGGTGAGGGAATTCTTTATTATTTAGGTTTGGGTCCCCTTACATTAAATTAATCCAAACCACAAACCATCCCATGGTTTTTGCCCATGGTTTTTGGAAAAGGAAAGAGTAAAACAAATATTTATAAGTCCAAAGTCCGAAATTCTAAAAATATTAGGGTTTCTTATGTGGAGGTGAGTCACACCCCCATGGAAATTAATTTAAAAAGGCAAGGTGTTGAATAAGTCTTGAGGGGTCCATTAATGCTTTGAAAAGTAAGTCGAACAAAACCAAAATCATATTATTTTAATGTTAAAACATATATTGGCCGAACATAAAGATTATAGTATTTTATTACATCACTATTGGGTCATTATGATGTCATAAAACACATTATATATTTAAACGGTATTTAATTTTTACCCAAAAATTTGACTGTCTCAGAAAATTATGAAAAATTCACCGTTGCATAATTTTGATGTACTGATTCCAAAAATAACATTTATTTTATCTAAATAATTTTATAAATATGTGACTTTTCACTTTTAAAATAAAAACTGACATTTATCTAAAATTCACGGGTTTTGACAAAAATGGATTTCAAACCTTAATAAAAAATTTAATTGCATTCATAAAATTATAAGATAATTTATATTTAAAAAAAATTAATTTCCTAATAATAATATTATTTTATTAAAATATTATTTTATTCAAAAATACCTTAATTTAATAAACTATATTTCTTAATTAAATAATAATTAAAAACACCATTTGTACTTTTAAAAACTATTTACAATGTATCAAAAATGACGAGAAATTATATTCATTATTATATAAAAAAATAATGTACATGAACATAGTACTAATTATTTGTTACATAACCCCTTAAAACAGCCGCATAAGACCTAAGGGTAAGGTGTGCGATGGTGACAGACTCTTGGGGTGGCTCGGATAACATCTCTCGAGTGGTAATTTCAATCAACTTCCACATTTCCCGTAGACGGTCACGTTCGAGCTTCACAAGATGAAGCTCAGCTTGGGTTTGGTCAAGGGCGAAGCCCAAAGACACCACCTCTTTTCCGAGCTCCAACAAATGGGCTTCATATGGTGCAATTCTACTGGATGAGGCCATCGCTTCCTTCTGAGTAAATTGGATTTTTTAAAGTCCTATATTTATACTTATCATGTGATTACTATTCAACGGCTATATTAGAAATGGTCAAAATTCTTAACCTAAAACCAAATAAGGTGAAATTTTATAAAAACATTTTATATAAAGAGACATTTAATAAGATCAAGAGGGATTTTCCATTAATGAAACTTTGGGTCGTTACAATATTCCCCCCTTAAGAAATTTCGCCCTCGAAATTTTCCTTTTCCCACACTAAAACAAATGTGGGTAACTCAGCTTCATCATATCCTCTGATTCCCAAGTCGCTTCTTCAAACTTGTGGTTTCTCCACAACACCTTGACGAGGGGCATTGTCTTATTTCGTAGAACTTTTTCTCTACGATCTAAGATCTTCACTGGTTGCTCCTTATAAGAAAGATCATCTTCCAATTGTACCACCTCAGAAGAGAGTACATGTGAAGGGTCCGATATGTACTTTCTTAAGAGGGATACATGAAAGACATCATGTACTTTGGCCATAGTAGGTGGAAGTTCTAGTCGATAGGCCACAGCCCCGACATGATGAAGAATCTCTAAGGGGCCGATGTACCTTGGACTTAACTTCCCTTTCTTTCCAAACCTCATGACCTTCTTCCACAGAGATATGCGTAGAAAAACCATGTCTCCAAATTTAAACTCAAGGTCTCGTTGACGATTATTCGCATAACTCTTATGTCGACTCTGAGCTGCCTTAATATGCTGCTAAATGGTTTTTACCTTCTCCACCATTTCCTCAACCATTTCTGGTCCAAACAGCTTACGTTCACTGACCTCATCCCAACATCTGGTGTTCTGCACCTTTTCCCATACAGGGCTTCATATGGTGCCATTTGGATGCTCGAGTGGAAACTGTTATTATAAGAAAACTCAACCAGGGGAAGATGTTGATCCCATCCTCCCTTAAATTCCATTGAGCATGCTCTCAACATTTCCTCAAGTGTTTGGATAGTCCGCTCAGATTGGCCATCAGTTTGAGGATGATAGGCCGTACTGAAGTTCAGTTCAGTATTCAGAGCATGTTGAAGACTCTTCCAAAACTTAGAGGTGAATCTTGGATCTCGGTCAGACACAAGAGATAGTGGTACTCCATGCAACCTTACCACTTCCCTGATATATATCTGTGCCAGTTGATCCAAAGAGAAATCCTCCTGAATAGCAATGAAGTGTGCAGTCTTTGTAAGACGATCCACAACAACCCAGATTGCATTGTTGCCTTTGGATGTCCTCAGAAGTCCGGTGACAAAGTCCATGGTGTTGTTCTCCCATTTCCATTCTATTATGGGAAATGGTTGCATCATCCCCTTAGACTTCTACCTCTCTGCCTTCACTTGCTGAAAAACCAGGCACTTTGATGTATATTCAGTGACCTCCTTCTCCATATTATCCCACCAAAGGTTTTCTCGGAGATCTCAATACATCTTTGTGCTCCCTGGGTGAATAGAGAAATTTGAACTATGTGAATCATCCAAAAGTTCCTTCTTTAGCTCCGGACTTGATGGAACACACAGTCTTTTCCCAAACCGCACAATTCCTTATTCATTAACATTAAACTCTGAGGATTTCCCTTGTTTGATAGCTTCCACTTTTTCCTAAATTCCCACATCATCCTTTTGAGCATCCTTTAACGTTTCCAAAATAGATGGTTGAGCAATCATTTGTGAAAGGATTGATGGTGTTCCCTTCTCTATGATTCCCATGTCCATCTTCATCAAGTCTAAGAAGATTGGATCCTTCTCAATTATCATCATTGATAGAATCGCTGGATCCTTTCTGCTTTGGGCATCTTCCACCTTGTTCGCTTTCCCAGGGTGGTAATGTATTGAACAGTCATAATCCTTAATGCGCTCTATCCATATTCTCTGGTGCATATTAAGCTCTTTCTGTGTGAATATATATTTAAGACTCTTGTGGTCAGTATATATCTCACATTTCTCTCCATAGAGATAATGCCGCTAGATTTCAAGGAAAAGATCACCGCCGCCAACTCCAGATCATGTGTTGGATAGTTTCTCTCATGGATTTTCAACTGCCTTGAGGCATATGATATCACATTATCATTCTGCATCAGCACACATCCTAAGCCCTTCTTTGAAGCATCACTGAATACCACAAAAAGTTCCCCACTTGTGGGTAAAGTGAGCATGGGCGCAGTGATAAGACTCCTTTTCAACTCCTTGAAACTTCCTTCGCATTCATCACTCCAAGAAAACTTTATTCCCTTTAGAGTTATCTTGGTAAGAGGGTTAGACAATCGTGAGAAATTTCTCACAAATCGTTGATAATATCCAGCTAACCCCAAGAAGCTACAGATATCCATTACCGATGTTGGCCTCGGCCATCCCTCAATTGCATCTGTTTTGGAGGGGTCCATAGATATCCCATTTCTTGTGATGATATGACCCAATAATGAGACCTCCTTCAACCAGAACTCACACTTATTGTACTTTTCATAGAGCTTCTCCTTGCGCAAAGTCTCTAGTATAGTTTTTAAATTCTCCTCATGATCCTCCTTGGTTTTTCAGTATATTAGAATATCATCTATAAAGACTACCACTAATTTGTCAAGGTAATCTCTAAAGACTCTATTCATCAAGTCCATGAATATTGTTGGAGCATTGGTGAGTCCGAAAGGCATTACTATGAATTCATAGTGCCCGTATCTTGTACGAAAAGAAGTCTTGGGGACATCTTCCTTCTTCACCCTTACTTGATAATATTATGACCGCAAATCCACCTTGGAGAAGTATTGTGCTCCACGCAGCTGATCAAACAAGTCATCGATTCTTGGGAGAGGATACTTGTTCTTTATCGTGATTTTGTTAAGTTCACGATAATCGATGCAAAGTCGCATTGTCCCATCCTTATTTTTGACGAAGAGGACTGGTGCACCCCATGGTGAAGCACTTGGGAGTATAAACCCTTTATCCAGATTCTCCTGTAGTTGTTTCTTCAACTCTTCAAGATCAACAGTAGCCATTCTATATGGAGTCTTGGATATTGGTAGCACCCCAGGTATAAGTTCAATTGAGAACTCAACATCTCTTCTTGGAGGGAGACCAGGCAGTTCCTCGGGAAACACTTCAGCAAATTCCCTCACAATAGGCATTTCTTCAAGGATGGTTTCTTCCTTGGACTCAATCATCTGAGCCAGATACGCGTGCTCATAAGGAAATAATATCCATGCTTGAGATGATGGAGCTAAAGGAGATTCATCTTCCTCCTGACACTTGTAAAGAATCGAGGTTCGATTCTCCATATGGAGTGTGATTTCCCTCTCCTGACAATTTATGTTGGCTCTATATAAAGAAAGTCAATCCATGCCAAGAATTTCATCAAATTCCACCAGAGGGAGTATGACGAGGTTCGCCGGGAAATTAAATCCACAGACTATAATAGGGTAGGACTTATATTCATTGGATTCAATGATTGTCCCATTTTCCGTACTCACCGACATCTTTACTTCCATGATTTGTGGTGGTGTTGGGATTGTTCTACTAAACTTTTGAGATATAAAAGAATGTTTAGAACCTACATAAAAAAGTATGTTCTCTATTATTGAATGAATAACTAGCGTACTTGTCACCACTTCGTTGTTGTGGTTCACTTCGGCAGAAGTGATGGAAAAAGCTCTTCCTTGCTGTCTTGGAGGTTTTTGGTTGTCTCCAAAAACCGTTGGATTAGGGCACTGATTTGAAAAATAACCTGGTTCTTTGCATTTGTAGCATTGAACAATGCGTTGAGGTTCGAAAAGAGCGTTCCTCTCCTCTATCGCAGCCGTGGGTCTTTCTTGCCGACAGTTAACAGCTAGGTGCCCTTCTCTTCCACACCTGAAGCATTTTCTCATCCCCTTAAGGCAATTTCCAGGGTGCTTCTTTCCACACTTTTGGAAGGTGGGGTGCTGGATCTTCTTAGCACCGTTGGATTTATCCATCGGACCACCAGCATTGAAGTCCACCTTATTCTTCTTGTCCCCATGATACCCATGTGATTCCCTGATCTCCATTTCGACCTTGAGGGCACATCGGACAATTTTCTCATAGCTGTCGAAGTCACGGATCGCTAATGGTTTCCGCGAGCTAGGTTTCAGCCCACCAAAGAAGCGGTCAACCTTGCATTCGGGGGTAACGACAAATCCGGAAGCGTATCATTCAAGCCTGGTGAAGTTTTCCTCGTATGATCCAACAGATTCTTCATCTTTTTTTCTTGAGGGAAAGGAATTCCCTCTCCATATTAAGACGGAGGGTGCGCGGAAAATATTTATCGAAAAACATCTTATGTAAATCCTTCCATTCCAATGCCTCGATCTCCTCCTCAGGCTTTGTATTTTTGATCAACGTCCACCATTGATCAGCTTCACCCTCCATACAATTAGCATCCAGGAGAACCTTCTCTTGTTCAGAACATTGAAGGATGTAGAAGATCTTTTCAATGGAGTTGATCCATTATTCAGCGATTGTGGGATCGTATGATCCCATAAAATTAGGAGGCCTTTGTCTCATGAAGATCTCGATAGCGACTTGTTCTTTCTTAGGGGGTTGAACATTCCTCTTGACCCATGTTTCTATTCAAAACTTGAGTTATCTGAGAGAGAATCATGACAAAGTTCGCGATTCCTACTCCCATTGGATTGGGCATCTCATTAGTACAGTCATCACACTGATCTTCACAACGGTTGTTAGCCCGAGTCCTCCTATTACCGGACATTGGCTGGAATAAAAGAAAATTTAGGGGTAACACATAAAGGGTAATCCAAAGAAAAATGTTGATGACTTATAAATAAACTTTATTTCCTTACTCATGAGTCTATAGGCTTCAATCTAGGATTTTCATGATCTACATTCTAACATATATTCTTAGGGGCATTTTTTTAATTCCCTTAATAAGGGTTCATACTAAGCTTGTGAATTTATCAAAACATATCCCCCAGGAGTGTCGTAACCAAGAGTGCAGCAATCCCCGTTATCGTGCACCAGTTCTCGTTCGAGTCTTGCTCAAATCGGTGTTTTCAGGTTTTATCCCTAGGATATATCTATGCCAGAGCTTCCTCTACCTGCTCGTATCCAGATAGGGATGTATTTTTTCGATAAACCACTTACTCAGTACTTACCAAAACTTAGGAATGTTTTTATTATACATAGTCTTGTATCTAAGGCTTTACTAGGGTTTCTTAATCCCAAAAAATAACTAAACCTCCCTCTGATACCAACTATGACAACCCTTCTTTTTATTACAACTTAAACATGATTTATTACATAAAACTTCACTTGATACAACAAAGAATATCGAGAGGTTTAGTGTATTTGGGGCTTAGGATCATTACATAAAAACTTAAAACATGAAATACAACATCTTTATTGAAAACTTCCTTTTCATGACCACTACATTCCTTCGTACTTAGCATTGCATGGGATAACCTAAGGACATGCATAAGAAAAGGGTATGCTATAAAGCCCAGTAAAGGATTACACATGGAATAACATGAGGAGTAAAATACATGTTAGACAATAGGCATATCAATATATCATAAAAAAACGTGGACATAAAGGCATGATAAATCATGATAATCATAACATGGAAATGTGGCAACAACACTTAACATGGAATTAGCATGAGCCAAAGCTCATTGCACATGGAGCATGAGTAAATCCTCTTTGCACATAAATCATGAGTAAATCCTCGTTAAACTTGAATTATAATGATTCAACACTCATTACACATGACATATCATGATACTATAATTTACCCAATGCATTGGAGCGCTATAAGGGCTCACCCTTCTTAAACATTTCATTTCATGCATAAGTGTGCCCCATGGATCATAAAACATGGATTCATAAAACATAATAATTTATTCCACGATAAAGGAATGTGGAATTCATACATGAAACTTTTTAATCAATAAGTAAATGTGCATAAAGGTGAATACCCTTGATGGAGAAATGGGCATGGTATCCACTACACAATGGTATTGGCTTAGAAAATCGGTGTGATTTCAGCAGCATAACGGCGTGACATAAGAATTCATAAAAATGGATGATGAGAGAAAAAGTGGTTTCTCGTCATATTTACATGTAATGGACAGTAAGGAAGCCATATAGATACATGTCCCAAAAATTGTAATGGAATTTAGATTCATGATACAAAATTATTGCTTGAATGTAAAAGAAGAGAGAGAAGTTTCTTTCGGAATTTCAACATAGTAACGGGTATACATGGGAGGCATTTAATGAGAGAGAAAGGGGTATCCCATAATTCAAACAATATGAGGGAAGTATGAGGGAGTTAAAAACCATACCCCAACATTCATAATTGAAATTAAAAGGGCAATACAACTTAAAGAAAATAGACAAAAATGGGAAAGGAAGAAAAAAACCCTTACTTGGAAGTGTGCTTCCAAAGGCTAGAGAGAGGCTTGTGAGAGGCTTCTTGGGAGATTGGGGCCCCTTGGGAGGATTCTAGAGAGAGTAGGGAAGAGTTTAGAAGAACTCCAAGGGATTTTAGTGAGGAGGAAGTGGGAGCTTGGGTGGGTTTATATAGGTAAGGTGAGTTAATTATTTATTATTTAGGTTTGGATCCCCTTACATTAAATTAATCCAAAACACAAACCATCCCATGGTTTTTGGAAAAGGGAAGAGGGAAACAATATTTTATAAGGCCAAAGTCCGAACTTCTTAAAATATTAGGGTTTCTTATGTGGAGGTGAGTCACACTCCCATGGAAATTAATTTAAAAGGGAAAGGTGTTGAATAAGTCTTGAGGGGTCCATTAATGCTCTGAAAAGTAAGTCAAACAAACCCAAAATCACATTATTTTAAAGGTAAAACATATATTGGCCGAACATAAAAATTACATTATTTTATTTCATCACTATTGGGTCATTATTATGTCATAAAACACATTATATATTTAAACGGTATTTAATTTTTATCGAAGAATATGATTGTCTCAGAAAATTATGAAAAATTCACCGTTGGATAATTTCGACGTCCTGATTCCAAAAATAACATTTATTTTATCTAAATAATTTTCTAAATATGTGAATTTTCACTTTTAAAATAAAAACCGACATTTATCGAAAATTCACGGGTTTTGAAAAAAATGGATTTCAAACCTTAATAAAAATTTTAACTACATTCATAAAATTATAAGATCATTTATAATTAATAAAAATTAATTTCATAATAATAATATTATTTTATTAAAATATTATTTAATTAAAAAATCCCTTAATTTAATAAAATAGATTTCTTAATTAAATAATAATTAAAAACACCATTTGTACTTTTAAAAACTATTTACAATTTATCAATAATGTTGAGAAATTACATTCATTATTATATAAAAAAATAATGTACATGAACATAGTACTACTTCTTTGTTACATAACCCCTTAAAATAGCCGCATAAGACCTAAGGGTAAGGTGTGCGATGGTGACAGACTCTTGGGGTGGCTCAGATAACATCGCTCGAGTGGTAATTTCAATCAACTTCCACTTTTCCCGTAGACGGTCACGTTCGAGCTTCACAAGATGAAGCTCAGCTTGGGTTTGGTCAAGGGCGAAGCCCAAAGACACCACCTCTTTTCCGAGCTCCGACAAATGGGCTTCGTATGGTGCAATTATACTGGATGAGGCCATCACTTCCTTCTGAGTAAATTGGATTTGTTAAAGTCCTATATGTATACTAATCATGTGATTACTGTTCAACGGCTATATTAGCAACGGTCAAAATTCTTAACATAAAACCAAAGAATTTGACATTTTATAAAAACATTTTATATAAAGAGACATTTAATAAGATCAAGAAGGATTTTTCATTAATGAAACTTTGGGTTGTTACAATCACCGCTAGAGGGATTCTAGTTTGGATCCTTACAAGGGAAACGAGATAATCCAGAAGGGTCATTCTGGATGATCAAAATCATCAAACAAGAAAAATACCAAAGATACAAGTATTATTTTTCTTTATGAAATTAATTAAATTAATTATAAACATGATGTGCAAGATTCTCTCTAAGGTTTCATGCCTCTTTCTTATTTATCTAAATATTTTATTATATTCCATGGAGACTGGTGTTCATCATCATATTGATCTCGAAATAATCATTGATCATGGTAAAAATCAAAGTTGGGTCCCATCCCAACCACACTCCCACTGCACCCGAAACCGTCAGAATAATGATCTTGTTTATTTATTATTATTGTTATATTTCTTTATTTTAAATAATTATAATGATAATATATTTTATTTATGTCCATTACTTATAAATAATATATCATTTTCCACATAGTATGATTGTTTTAAAAAATTGAATTAACGATAATTGTTTATTGATCATATCATTAATATGTTATTTAATTTTTCATAATATAACCTTTATGATGATATAAAAATCATATTTATCCTTTAATATCATCCTCATTACCATCCATGTAAATCATTAATGAAAATAAAAATATAAATCAATCGTTCCATGGAGGTGGTAGTCTACATGTACGCATGGTTAATGATTTCATTTTCTATAGAACATAAGAAAATAATAATATGGTTTATTGTTTAAGAATTATAAAAATGATATAAATATCATAATTTTTTGTTAAATTACTATTTTATATAATTATTTTAAGTTAGTGGAGCAAAACAAAACACATTACATCATGGTGGTTGTAGTCCCGACAATGCACAAGTTACGGTATGGTATTTCTTAATATAAAAGGGAAAAGTTTAGTAATGATTATTATAATAGAATAATAACATTGATTATATAACCAATAATTATTTAATTACATATTTATTTGAAAACAATAATTGTAAAATAGGAATTGAAAATAAATAAATTAAGTAATAATAATTACCCACATTGAGCGCTTTGAAATTTCCTTTGATAATCCCTTTGAAATGGGTAACATATGATAATATATTGTCACTATAATATAAATACAGTAAAATTTTATTCTAGGGGAAGGAAAATGGAGTATTTTTAGGAGGAAACCTATTTTTTATGAGTTCCTTGATGTGGTGGTGAGAGACCCCTTTTATAAGTGGTGAGAATGACATTTCTTTAAATATTTCAACTTTATATAAAGGGAGAACATGTAAAACATGTCATGTGGATCAAAAATTGAGAAATAATTGATTATAAAATATAAAAATTTCATGCATATCTCATACACTAAATTATATACATGATCTTATCATTTTTCAATCCTATTACCCGTTTTATTATTACTTTGACTCTTTTAGCTTTTACAGTGGTAACTAGTTTTTACCATATGTAACATAATCTTTATGCCTAAAAATAAAGTGGTATTTATTAATTAATTTAGAACCACTGATTATATATTTTAAATTATTTTCATTTTATTAAATTTATAAAATTGATTAAAATTATTTTAAAAATAAAAAATATAATGTATTAAAAACAATTTTTGAGAAAATATTACTTTTCTTCTAAAATATCAAATATGGGTTTGTAAATTAAAAACAACATCTTTTAAATTATAATTTTACATATAAAATAAATATTTGTTTGTATGAAATGGTTTTATGATTTTCCAATTCATAAATATATACAAATAGTGACATAAATTTCGTGTTATTTTGAAAAACGATATTCTGCATTGTTCGCCTAAAAATCATTATTTTTAGAAAAATCCAAAAAATTAATCTTAATACTATTTTATTATTAATAATAAAAAAATGATATTAATTTTTAAAAATTAAATTTGAAAAATTTTGTAATTTATTTTTTAAAATAGAATCCCAAAATATAGTGTAAATTTGTTCATATTAAAAAATACCTTTTAAAAACGTTAAATGTTCTTTATTTTTATTTCCTATCAATTAATTGTTAATTTATTGGTAATATAATATTCATATTACAAATATTTTTTATCATTATAAAACCATTATATACATATTTTCTTGAAATAAAACATCGATTTCAGAAATTTATTTTTAATCATAAAATAATTTTTTTTATTTTTTATAGTTATACTAATTGGATTTTATTAATATTAAAAAAATCCATTATTTTCATTCTATAAATATTTCATTTAGAAGTTACTCATATTCATTCCTTATAATTAAATGGATAGTTTTTAATGATATTAATATATCCTGATTTTATTTTAGTTTGGTTTTGCATGTGGATCAAGCTATTAAACACATTTGGCTTATTTAAAGGTAATAATATATTAAGATATGAGAGTGTTACAGATTTGATTCCCAAAATCAACACATTAGATTTAATTTTTGAAATGGAATGGTTTATCCAATTTTAATCATGAATTTATTATTATTCAATAAAGGTATCATTCTCATCGCTAGAAAGCCTTTAGCGTACAATCCAAGGAAAGTGGGGGATAGATGATATCCAAGTAGGGCCTTATTGAAGACATGTTGGGATGATCACTACAAAAATGGAAATTTCTTCCACTGGAGTAGTGGAAATTAAAGGGTGTTATATTTTACATCTAGTGGTGGATTTATAACCTAATGTGTTTTTAGAAGACTTTATAGGATTGCCTTTGGAATGATACTTGGAGTTCATTATTGATCTCTTACCTAGTACTGAACATATTTCAATCCCTCCATATTCTATGGATCCAACAGAGTTGAGGGAATTGAATATATGGATAAAATATCTAAACTATAAAGTATATATCAATCCAAAAACTTTTACATGGTGAACCTAGGTTCTCCTCACCAAGAAAGATAGAAGAAGTCTATTCCTCTGTGGATACAACTAAAAACTAAACTAGGTAAATATTAAGAATCACTATCTATTTCTAAGGATTAATTACCTATCCAGATATATTAAATAGGAAATATGGTTTTCATAACATTTTCTACATTCATGCTATCATCAAATTTAGATCATATTAGAATTCATACCCAAAGATACTTTTCTGAGTCAATATTGAAACATTATTTTTCGTTTATTTCTTTTGAGCTAACAAATTATCTATTGGTGTTCATGGACCTAATGAAATTTATCTTACATCCTTTTTTGGACCATTTTATTATAGTCTTTGTGGATGAGATTATGGTCTTTTTTATGTCCAAGGATGAGCATGCACTTTATCTTCACATTATCCTAAAAACATTGAGGGATCATTAGTTATAATAAAATATATCTAAATGTTCATTCTGTATCAAGGAAGTAAAAGTACTCAAGCATATAATTTTATAAGAAATAATATTAGTTGATCTTAGGAAGGTGGAATCGATTACGTCTTGGAATGTTCCTACTACTATATTTGAGATCTAATACAATCTGGAACTTATAAGGTATTACGACCAATTTATTCAGGAATTTTCAATAAAAACTACTCCTATGATTACATTAACAAAGAAAGGGGTCAGGTTCATGTGGCATCATTTTGAAGAATCATTCCAAGATTTGAATTATAGGTTACTTCCCCCTTCAATTATTATCTTTCTGAAAAAATTGAGGTGTTTGAAATATACTATAATGCCTCTTTTATTGGCCTCGGTTTTATTCTCATATAGGATCATCATATAATGGAATATGATTTTATGGAACATTATCTTCATGAATGGAATTATTGTACCCATGACCTAGAAATGGACACCATTGTGCATGCTCTAAAGTGATAAAGAAATTACATATTTTGTGAGGGATTTATGGTGGTTGGAGAACACAATAGTTTTAAATTTTTATTTTTATAATTGGAGATAAATATGAGGTAGAATAATTGGTTTAAATACCAATTTTTATTTTATTTTTATATATGGTATGATCTTAGGAAGTGAAACATTATCTTTGATTCCCTATTCTAGAAATTTTAAACTCAAAATTTATATGAATCTAAAGATGAATGGATATTGATGTCACTTATGGATGAGATTAATTTGGGTGTGGTATAGGATTGAATGAGTATGCTTCTACCCTACATCAATTTTGTATTATCTATGTTGGTGTTTGTCAAATATTCCCATATTTTTTATCCATATTGTGTTATTATTAGAGAGAGTCTCGATTGTGGGATGATACTTAATGAATGAGTCCAAGTTTCTCATTATTTCTTATAGATTTATAGAAGATCATGGTTCCCTAAAACATAAAAGTGCAGGTAACAAAATAATATTAGTCATTTATAAGTTTTATTAATCATAGTTTCATGAATATTTATCATGTCATCTGCCACCAATTTTGGAAGCCTGGATCAAAGAAAGATATGATATGTTCTATCATCAAGTGATTCATGTATCAGTAGGTGAAGGGTAATCACAAAAATCCTATAAATTACCTCCATTAACTTCATTTACCTGTATGTAAATGAGATAAAATCATCATGAATTTCATGTCTAGTCTACTAAAATCCTCTAAAAGAAAAGATATGGTTTGGGTTATAGTTAACCATTTAACTAATATGGTTCACTTTTCTCTATCATGTAGGCATTCTAATTGTATAAATATAGGAAGTTCTATTCTAGAGAGACCATAAATACTTATGTTTTACCAAATATTATAAACTATCATATAGATCCATGTTTTTTATCATGATTCTATACAGGGATTTAGTAAGCATAGGGGTCTCAAGTGAAACTGAGTATTTCCTTTCATCCTTCGACTGGTAGCCAGTCTAAGAAGACTATCTGAATATTATAATATATTATTTAGCCATGAATTCTTGAATTTTTTAGATCATGGGAGGATCACATTTCCTTGGTGGAATTATATTTCAACAACAGTTACTAATTTTCTATCTATAAGGCCCTATATGTGGAATTATATGGCAGAAAATGGAACTCCCCTCTCTACTACACAGAGATATGAGTCTTCTATAATTGGGCCTAGTATTATCTAGGATATGATGTTTCAAGTAAACTGATTGGGAAAAATTTTGAGATTGTTTAAAGATGACAAAAAACTATAATGAAAATATTTATTAATGACAATTTTTTTGAATAAATTGTGGTCTTAATTTCTACCCATTAATTAAATGTGTTACTATAAAGTTCCATGTTTTTATGTGTAACCTATTAACTGGTGTTAGTTTTTTATTATTTTTATAAATATAAAACCAATTTGAATCTATAATTAGTGTAAATATGAAACCACATCTAAAATGAATGTAACAATTTTATAAATGGTAATTTCCTACAATACAGTGGCAGTTACAACTTGTAACAACCTGATAATTTAAGAGAAATATATATATTTTATTTCTTATGTTATATGAAACATCAAAGGAATCTTTCACTATAGAGAAAACTAGCTTGTCTTGCTTTACACGCAATCGCGACCTTCCATGATGGCGCGTGTTGTACACAATACCGAGTTTCACTAAGAAACGATATGCTATTAAAATATTATATAAACTAGCAGTTATGAAAAGTAATACCCACTTTTTGAAATTTTATAAATTTTATCTTTCAAAATGGACTTCATTTTTGGATTCGGAATATCAAAATTAGCCTAGGGTGAAATTTTGGTATTTTTCTAAAAACTTTCAATTTTTGATGAATAGTGAAAAAAACTATGTTACTATTTAAAAACCGACTTTTTATTTAAATAATTATTTATTTTATTTAAATTTATTTTAGGTAAAAATTGATACATAATACCTATATAAGTTCAATGTAATTCACTGGAGTCATTTTATAATAATTTTATATATATACAAATTTTATTGAACTTTTCACCGTCTTTTACCCACCTCCTAGGAGAATTTGCAAATTTACATAAAACTTAATTTTACTGCTTCTGTGAGTGGAATTTCAAAAATCCAAGATACAGGGTTAATATCAAGGAGTAAAATTTGGTTCAATAAGTTAAAAATAATTTTTGGTGAATAGTAAATTTTTACTTTTATTTACCATGGTTAAAAGTAAATAGGGTAATTAAGGGTAAAAATGATATTATTAGTACCCTAACACATGTCCTAATTCTATTGGATAAGTGTAATTCGACCAAAAACAATCTTAGGAGTAAAATATTACCCTTTTGGTCCACTGGGATTAGATTAGGACACTTATTATTATTTTATTTAAAGAAGAGTTAAAAGAGTTAAAATCAAAGTTTAATAATTAAAAACATTTTTAATACAGGGTTATACATAAAATAAATTAGACTATAAATATTCATTAGAAAGATAAAAATATTTCCTACATAATGGTATTTTATTTATAATTTTTATAAAATAAATATTTTAATTTATTTATGACATAATGATGATGCAGTAATTACCTTATTAATGAAATCTTAACATAATTAATGTTATAAATACCCAAATAAAATGTAATTTGAGACTTTTTATGAATTCCACTATTTTTTGGGTTAATATGACATGTTATTATTTATTTAATTAACTTTTTTCGAACTAATCATGCTGTAATGATTTTCACAAAAATCAATTACCAAATAGTTTCAAAATTGACATAAAATAATTTTTAAAACAAATATTATATTATTAATTATAATTCTATTCCTAAAAATCTAATGTTCGGCCAAATGAATTAGATAATATTATTTATATTAATAATTAATGACTTGGGGTTCTTTTGGCTTGTTATAGTAAGTTTATTAACCATATAGTGAAAGAAAACAAGAAGACACGGTAAAAGTTAAATTATTTAACTTAGAGATAAATCTAAATTATAAATTTAAATTAGTAAACTAACATGTATAAAACCTATTGGTTGAGAGTATTTCGACCCATCCCCACTTTATCTTCGAAATAAATCAATTCGGAGCTATTATAAACCGAATATAACTTTACTATATAATAATATTTTATGTTTTTTCGAAGGTGACCCTCTCCTCCCTTATAAAAGGGTACCTCCTCCCTCTCATCCTAAAACAATTTTGAGCCTTAAATCTCAGCCAAACCCGGCCCATTTCCCTTATAAACATCCCTAGAAACATACTAGAGGTTTTGGTATTCTTCAAAGACCAATTTTTAGTGCCCTAAGAGGAGGTTTCAAAGAGGCATGTTGAAGAAGAGGTAATATCTGTTACCAATTCTTTCAAATTTATTTGTTCTTCTACTTCCTCTTAATTAGTTGTTTCATTATGAAGTAATAAAATCTGTATCACTCACATACTGATATGTTATTATAAATATGAAACAACCCTATTTCACATTCTATCCATCCTACGGAAAACGAAATCACCGCGTGTGCGTACGTACGGAATACCGTCTCCACGCCGTGGTGTAATCTGTTTTCCACCACCACCGTACTTGGATGAGTATAATGGTGTAAAGAATAACTATATATGATTACTGTAAAGTGATATTGATTCTTAAATAGTATACATACACTTCAATACAATTCCATGATCATGGGAAGGATATCATCGCTCGTGCGTACGTACGGCCTACCGTCTCCACGATGTGATGCGACTCATTTTACATGATCTTCATTGAATAATGATTATATAAATTTAATGAATAAATACGATATATATTACACTAATACCATTCTGTAAATGATTTATCTATAACCTAAAATGAATAATAAGAATTTATTCGACAAAACATGCATAAGAACATAAAGCAATGAACACCCGAATAACAAGTAGAAATGACATATTACTAATAAGAAGATAATAATATGACCATATATGATATCATAACAATGAATATGATTCTGTAATAAGTAAATGAAATTATTTAAATCATTATACAGGAGGTTCAGATACGTACGAAGCAAATCGGACCTAAGGTAAGGGAAAATCTCTCAATCTCATTTTTATCCAAGATTGTTTATATTCAAAATTTACTGGGGAATATTTATCATCCACATCCATGTTTCCTCAATATTTAATATTATTTATATCCTCCTAAAATTTTTCAAATCCAATTTTACCCATTGGTGAGATTTTATTAAAAGATATCAAACGAATCTTTTGTCGTTTTTAGTACGAGGTACTTTTTTGACTATTCCAACCAAAGTATGAGAAGAATGTTTTTTTAACTTATACGGTATGAATGGATTTTTATGATTTCACATAACATTATTTCAATGAAGCTTCCTTTTCAAGTTTTCAAGTTTATTTTTACTCAACTTCATTTAGTTTAAAATTTTATGACATGTTACGAAAGGAAAAATATTTCTCAAGTATAAAGGACATTTTCCTCAAGAATGGAGTTCAAGTGTTTTATCAAAATTATTTTCCATCTAAGATAATATAGGGTTCTATTTATATCCCTATTTTTACAATTATTTGATGATGTTATGATTGAATTAATTTTATGATTTCCTTTTATCTTATATGGATTATGTTATGAGGGCATGATGTTTAAGAATGCCATTTTTATTACATGGGTTATGCTATGATATATGATTTATAATTTTGTGGCACACATAAGAATGGTTTCATTATGAGATGGGTGGGACCTATATGTCCCTCCAATTCATTGGGTAAATATTTATATCTCATGAGATATACATGGATGGAACAGCAAGTTAATCTAGTTCAGTGACAGAGGACTGGAATGAGGAGTGAACTCGGTTCAGTAATGGACTTTGTCCGCTATGATAGTCTTAGAAATGAGTCTTGACTAACATGAAATGATTTTATATTATTATTTGTGTATTCCACAATGTTTCATGTTTCAATTTATGATTATTGGGATTACATTTCACTACTATGATTTATCCCATGTTATGATATTATGATCTCTTTTGCAGGTTATGATTTTCAAAATGTTATGTTCTTATGAATATTATATGATTGATATTTATTTTGTTTACCCTTACTGAGCATTTGAGCTCACCCTTTTTTATGTTTTCTTTTCCCCAGGTCATGAAGAAGGGTACTAAGTAGGATATTCCAAAAGGGACTATAGATATGATGAAATAAATGGCAGACAATGTAGATGATTTATGAACCACTTGTTTATGTTTCCTAGTTTCTAAAGACACTATACCTATATAGTATTATCATGGTTTTGTTATATGTTGTAATAAGTATGATTCAATTCTGAAGTAATTACCATGTATGTAAAGTATGGGTCATTATAGTTGGTATCAGAGGAAAGTTATAGTCAACCTTTGGAAACTAGGATGTGAAATCCTTAGTAAGAACTCTAAGGATATGTCTAAACATAGAACAAAATATTAGTGTTTTAGAAATGGCCATGAAAATCCTATGATAAGACCTAAAGTGTGAAATTGTATTCTTGATTATGTGGTTTTCCTATTATGATTAGTTTTTCTCACACTATGCTTCTTGGTTTTAGTCAATGGCTGGAATGTGAAGGAACCGTGTTAATGCTGAATACGTAGGGAAATGCAATGATTGTCCCCCTGAGAAACCAAATGTTATGGGATCTAGAATGAAAAATCTTATAGCCATGATCACACAACTTTCTCAAGATATGAATCATGCAGGACTTCCAAACGAGAAAAGTAAGGAGCAACATTCTATTGAATCCTTCAGGAGGCAGTGTCCACCTTCATTCAGCGGGTCTTCTGATCCATTAGTGGCTGAACAATGGATTAGTACCACTGAAAAGACATTTTTAGTCCTGCAATGTTCTGAACATGATGAAGTCATCTTAGCGGTATATTGTTTAGAAGGTGAAGCAGATAAATTGTGGAATCTTATTAAGAATACAAGGAAAAGGGATGAAATTGAGTCCGTGGAATGTGATGAGTTCAAGAACTTATTTTTCAATAAGTAATTCCCTCGTATTCTTCGAAGAAAGATGGATAAGGAGTTTCTTGAACTGAAGTAAAAGGATGATGAATCTCTTGGTACCTACGAAGCAAATTTTACAAGACTTGCAAGGTATGATTTGGGAATTATTATCCAACCTTAGAGTAAAATCGATCGATTCTTTAGTGGATTAAAACCAAGTCTTCGAAGGGCGTTATCCATAAGGGACTTCAATAGCTACAAGGAAATTGTTCGATGTGCTCTCAAGGTTGAGATGGATATTGGAGTAACCCATCAATCATATGGGTTTGATAAGAAGAGGGAAATGGAATTAAAAGTAAAATCTAAAGACCACACTAGAAAAAAAATATGAGTTTTACCTTATTCTCAAAGTTTGGAAAGAAGCATGGAGGGAATTGTCTTAAAGGGACAATTAAATGTTTTAAGTGTGGAAAATAAGTTCATCGGGCAGTTGAAGGTTGAAATAATGGGAAGAAGATGTCTAATGATGCAAATAAAGAAAGGGATACACAGAATGAACCTCCAACACTTCAATGTTTCAAGTTCAAGGAAATGGGGCATTATGTCAATCAATTCCCTAATCCAAGGGTTGTTGATGATGATTGACGTCAACAAACTCTTAAGTCCAAAGACAAATGAAAGTCACCTGCAATTTCTATCGGCAATGTGGAGTACGATAACAAAGTGGTGAAAGGTACACTTACCATCCACTCTAAAGTAGAAAATGTTTTTATTTGATTCTGGATCCACCCACTCTTTTATTTCTGAAGAATTTTCTATGGGTATTGTCCTACTACCTCAACAATTAGATGTTGAGTTAGTTGTGACAACTCCTAATGGCATAACAGTCGCATCAAAAGTTTACAATTCTTCTCCGATTAAAGTTTGTGGGAAAGTGCTTCCTACAAATCTTGTGATCCTCCATATAGTGGAATTTGATGTGATTCTTGGCATGGATTGGATTTCTTTATACAGAGATCATATCAATTTCCAAAGAAGGGAAATTACATTTAATATTCCCTATCAATCTACTATCATCTATCATGCAAGGATGAATATAACCTTCTAGTGGAAATTTCTTCCATCTTATGGGTCTTGATTCCAATAATGATAGTTATTTATCTCAAATGGTTGGAGAGGAACTCACGATTAAGAATATTCCCATTGTACGGGAGTTTGATGATGTATTTCTGGAGGAATTTCCAGGACTTCCACCAAATCGTGAAGTTGAGTTTTCAATAGAACTCATACCGGGTGCTATGCCTATTTCAAAGACACCATATAGAATGGCCCCAATTGAGTTGCATGAATTGAAGAAGCAACTCCAAGACAATCTTGATAAAGGATTCATACTCCCTAGTTCGTCACCTTGGGAATCACCTGTTCTCTTTGTTAAGAAAAAAGATGGATAAATGAGACTCTGCATTGACTATCGAGAACATAACAAGATCACTATCAAGAACAAATATCATCTCCTATGCATTGATGACTTATTTGACCAACTACGTAGAGCTCAATAATTTTCCAAGATTGATCTTCATTCAGGGTATCATCAATTAAGGGTCAAAAAGGAGGATATACCAAAGATGGATTTCCGTACAAGGTATAGACACTCTGAATTTATAGTGATTCCATTTGGTCTTACTAATTCTCCTGTTATCTTCATGGATCTAATGAATAGAGTCTTTAGAAACTATCTTGATCAGTTTTTGGTAGTCATAATAGATGATATTCTTGTCTATTCAAATAGCAAGGAAGAACATGAAGATCAGTTGAGAATTGTATTAAAGACCCTAAGAAAGGAGATGATTTATGAAAAATTTTCCAAGTGTGAATTTTGGCTTAAAAAAGTTTCATTTTTGGGTCACATAATCTAAAAAAGGGGGATATCTATGGATCTAGAAAAAACAGAGGTTATAGAAAGATGGTCAAGACCAACAATAGTAACTTAGATCCGAAGTTTTCTTGGTTTGGATGGATATTATCAAAATTTTGTGAAAGATTTTTCATGATTATCTAATCCACTCACCAGGTTGACTCGAAAAAGATTTAAGTTCATTTGGACGGAGGATTGTGAAGAGAATTTCAAGGAGTTAAAAAGAAGGTTATCTAGTGCACCGGTACTCACACTGCCTTGTAGTGGAGAATGGTTTGTGATCTATAGTGATACATCCAAGAAGGGACTGGGGTGTGTTCTCATGAAAAATGATATGTTGATACCTTATTCTTCACGACAGTTGAAAATCCATGAGCAAAATTACCCAACTCATGATTTGGAGTTAGCCATGGTAATCTCTGCATTAAAAATATGGAGGCATTATCTTTATGGTGAAATGTGTGATATTTATACTGATCATAAAAGTTTAAAGTATATTTTCTCACAAAAGGAGTTGAATATGCGCCAAAGAAGATGGTTGGAGTTGATTTAGGACTATGACTGCGCAATTTATTATCACCATGGGAAAGCAAACAGGGTGGAAGATGCATTAAGACGACAAGAACATGCTAGCTTATCCATGATGAGGATCACAAATAAACAATATTTATGGATTTACAAAGGATGGATCTTGGAATTATAATGGAAGGGGGGAAAGCTTATCTTTCTCAAATGAATGTTCAACCATCTATACATGTGAAGATTAGATTGGCACAAAAAGAAGATGTAGAGTTACAAAAGAAGGTGAGAAATGTTCCTGAATTCAACCTTGATTGTGATGAGATAATAAGGTTCAAGAATCGGGTTTGTGTTCCTCTCATCCCATAATTAAAGAAGGAGCTGCTGGATGAGGCTCATAGTTCTTCATTCTCTATTCATCCTGGATGCACGAAAATGTATAGGGACCTGAAAGAGTACTTCTGGTGGGATGGAATGAAAATAGATGTTGTTGAATATGTCTCTCGATGCTTGGTTTGTCAGCAAGTTAAAGTTGAGAGACATAAGTCTAAGGGGTTGTTACAACCATTACCCATACCTGAATGGAAATGGGAAAACATCACTATGGACTTTGTCACCGGACTTCCTAAAACATCCAAAGGTAATAATGTTATCTGGGTCATAGTTGATCGTCTTACAAATTCGGCACACTTCATTTCTATTAGAGAAGATTTATTTCTGGATCAGCTTGCCAGGATATATGTAAAGGAAGTGGTAAGATTGCATCGAGTACCACTTTCCATTATATCTGATCAGGATCTGAGGTTTACCTCGAAGTTCTGGCGAAGTCTTCAGCATACTTTAGATACAGAGTTGAGTTTTAGCACTTCTTATCATCCTTAGACAGACGGTCAGTCTGAGAGAACAATTCAAACTCTAGAAGACCTGTTGAGAGCTTGCTCTATGGATTTCAAAGCTGGTTGGGATAAACACCTACATTTGGTGGAATTTTCTTATAGTAATAGCTTTTACTCTAGTATTCAGATGTCTCCTTGTGAATATCCTTATGGAAATAAATGCAGGACTCCAACTTTCTGGGATGAAGTTGGGGAAAGAAAGCTATTAGGACCTGATCTTGTTGATGAGATGGCAGAAAAGGTCAGATCTATTCAACAACACATAAGAGCAGATCAGAGTCGACAAAAAGGTTATGCCGACAACCAAAGAAAATACCTAGAGTTTGAAGTGGGTGAAAAAGTGTTCTTAAGAATATCTCCTTGGAAGAGAGTAGTGAGATTTGGAAAGAAGGGAAAATTGAGCACTAGGTATATCGGTCCTTTCGAAATACTGGATCGTGTTGGGAAGGTAGCTTACCGATTGGTGATTCCACCGAATCTCTCTCAAGTTCACAATGTGTTCCATGTATCTCTCTTGAGAAAGTACATACCCGATCCTTCATATGTACTAAGCTCAGAAGTTGTACCGCTGAAGCAAGATCTTTCTTATGAAGAACAGCCGATAAGGATTCTGGATCGTAGTGAAAAAGTTCTACGGAACAAGACCACTCGCTTGGTGAAAGTTTTATGGAGGAACCACCAATTAGAATAAACTACATGGGAGCTTGAGGATATTATTAGAAAGAGGTATCCTCATCTGTTTGTTACGAAGTGACGAATTTCGAGGGAGAAATTCATTTTAAGGGGGGTAGAATGTAACACCCTGATAGTTTATGAGAAGTATATATATTTTTTATGTCTTATGTTATACTCAACATCAAATGAATCTTTCACTACACACAACACTAGCTTGCATTTCTTTACACGCAATCACAACCTTCCATGATAGCATGTGTTGTACGCAATACCGAGCATCACTAAACAACGATCTGCTATTAAAATATTATATAAACTAGCCATTATGAATAGTAATACCCACTTTTTTAAATTTTATAAATTTTATCTTTCAAAATGGACTTCGTTTTTGGATTTGGAATATTGAAATTAGCCTACGGTGAAATTTTGATATTTTTCTGAAAACTTTTAATTTTTGATGAATAGTGAAAACACTAGGTTACTGTTTAAAAACGGACTTTTTATTTAAATAATTATTTATTTTATTTAAATTTATTTTAGGTCAAAATTGATACATAATACCTATATAAGTTCAATGTAATTCATTGGAGTCATTTTATAATAATTTTAGATATATAAAAAATTTATTGAACTTTTCACCGTCTTTTACCCACCTCCTTGGATAATTTGCAAATTTACATAAAACTTAATTTTACCGCTTTTGTGAGTGGAATTTCTAAAATCCGAGAGACACTGTTAATATCAAGGATTAAAATGTGGTTCAATAAGATAAAAATAATTTTTGGTGAATAGTAACTTTTTACTTTTATTTACCACGGTTAAAAGTAAATAGGGTAATTAAGGGTAAAAATGATATTATTATTAACCTAACACATGTACTAATTATATTGGATAAGTTTAATTTGACCAAAAACAATCTTATGAATAAAATATTACCTTTTAGGCCCACTTGGATTAGATTAGGACAGTTATTATTATTTTATTTAAAGAAGAGTTAAAAGAGTTAAAATCAGAGTTTAATAACTAAAAACATTTTTAATGTAGGGTTATAAGATAAATTAGACTATAAATATTCATTGGAAAGATAAAAATATTTCCTACATAATGGTATTTTATTTATAATTTTTGGACATTAAATAATATAATTTATTTATGACACAATGATGATGCATTAATTACCTTATTAATGAAATATTAACATGATTGATGTTATAAATACCAAAATAAATGTAATTTTAGAATTTTTATGAATTACACTAATTTTATAGATTAATATTACATGTTAGTATTGATTTAATTAACTTTTTTCGAACTAATAATGCTGTTATAAGTTTCACAAAAATCAATTACCAAATAGGTTCAAAATTGACATAAAATAGTTTTTAAAAAAAATATTTAATTATTAATTTTTATTATATTTCTAAAAATCTAAGGTTCAGCCAAATGACTTAGATAAGGTTATATATATTAATATTGAACCACTTAGGGTTCGTTTGGCCTGTTATAGTAAGTTTATTAACCATATAGTGTAAGAAAACAAGAAGACACTGTAAAAGTTAAATTATTTAACTTAGAGTTAAATCTAAATGATAAGGTTAAAATATTAACCTAAGATTGTCTAAAACCTATTGGTTGAGAGTATGTCGACCCATCCTCACTTTATCTTCTAAATAAATAAATTTTGAGCAATTATAAACCGAATATGACTTTATTTTAAAATAATATTTTAAGTTTTTTCTAAGGTGCCCCTCTCCTCCCTTATAAAAGGGAACCTCCTCCCACTCCTCCTCAGACAATTTTGAGCCTTAAAGCTCAGCCAACCCCTACCCATTTACCTTATAAAATTCCCTAGAAACAAACTAGAGGTCATGGTCTTCTTCAAAGACCAATTTTTAGTGCCCTAAGAGGAGGTTTTAAAGAGGCGTGTCGAAGAAGAGGTAATATCTGTTACCGATTCTTTCAAATTTATTTGTTCTTCTACTTCCTATTATTTAGTTGTTTCATTATGAAGTAATAACATAAGTATCACTAACATACTAATATGTTATTATAAATATGAAACAGCCCTATTTCACCTTCTATCCATCCCATGGAAAACGAAATCATTGTGTGTCCGTACGTACGGAATACCATCTCCACGTCGTGGTGTAATCTTTTTTCCACCACCACGTTACTTGGATGGGTATAATGGTTTAAAGAAAAACTATATATGATTCTTGTAAAGTGATATTGATTCTGAAATAGTATACATACAATTCAATACAATTCCACGATCATGGGAACAATATCATCGCTCGTGCGTACGTACGGCCTACCGTCTCCATGATGTGATGCGACTCATTTTACATGATCTTCATTGAATAATGATAATATAAATTGAATGAATAAATATGATATATATTACACTAATACCATTCTGTAAATGAGGTATCTATAACCTAAAAAGAATAATAAGAATTTATTCAACAAAACATGCATAAGAACATAAAGCAATGAACACCAGAATAACAAGTAGCAATGAAATATTACTAATAAGAAGATAATAATATGACCATATATGATATAATAACAATGAATATGATTCTGTAATAAGTCAATGAAATTATTTAAATCATTATACAGGAGGTTCAGATATGTACGAATCAAATCAGACCTAAGGTAAGGGCAAATCTCGCAATCTCATTTTTATCCGAGATTGTTTATACTTCAGAATTTACTGGGGAATATTTATCATCAACATCTATGTTTCCTCAATATATAATATTATTTCTATCCTCATACAATTTTTTAAATCCAATTTTACCCATTGGTGAGTTTTCAGTAAAAGATATGAAAGGAATCTTTTGTCGTTTTTAGTACGAGGTACTTTTTGACTTTTCCGGCCAAAGTATGAGAAGAATGTTTTTTTAACTTATACATCTTGAATGGATTTTTATGATTTCATAGAACATTGTTTCCATGAAGCATACTTTACAAGTTTTCAAGTTTATTTTTAATCAACTTCTTTTAGTTTAAAATTGTATGACATGTTAAGAAAGGAAAAATATTTTTGAATTAGAAAGGATATATTCCTCAAGAATGGAGTTCAAGTGTTTTATCAAAATTATTTTCCATATAAGATAATATAGGCTTATGTTTCTATCACTATTATTACATTGATTTTATTATGTTATGATGGAATTAATTTTAGGATGTCCTTTTATCTTATAGGTATTATGTTATGATGGAAAGATGTTTACGAATCCCATTTTTATTACATGGGTTATGCTATGATATATGATTATGATTTTGTGGCACACATAATAATGGTTTAATTATGAGATGGTTGGAACATATATATCCCTCCAATCCTTCGGGTAAAGATTTATATCTCATGAGATAGACATGGCTGGGATGGAAAGTTAATCTGGTTCAGTGACATAGGACTGTAACGAGGAGTGAACTCGGTTCAGTAATGGACTTTTTCCGCTATGATATTCTGGGAAATGAGTCTTGACTAATATGAAATGATTTTATCTTATTATGTGTGTATGCCACAATGTTTCATGTTTCAATTTATGATTATTGGTATTACATTTCACTACTATGGTTTATACCATGTTATGATATTATGATCTATTTTGCAGGTTAAGATTTTCAAAATTTTATGTTCTTATGAATATGATATGATTGATATTTCTATTGTTTACCCTTACTGAGCATTTGAGCTCACCCTTTTGTATGTTTTCTTTTCCCCGGGTCAGGAAGAAGGGTACTAAGTATGATATTCCAAAAGGGACTCTAGATATGATGAAATAAACGGGAGATAATGTAGATGATTTATATACCAGTTGCTTATGTTTCCCAGTTTCTAAAGACACTATACCTATACAATCCTATCATGGTTTTGTTATATGTTGTAATAAGTATGCTTTAATTCTGAAGTAATAACCATGTATGTAAATTATGGGTCATTATAGTTGGTATCAGAGGAAAGGTATAGTCAACCTTTGGAAACTAGGATGTGAAAGCCTTAGTAAGAACTCTAAGGATATGTATAAACATAGAACACAATATTAGTGTTTTAGAAATGTCCATGAACAACCTATGATAAGACCTAAATTGTGAAATTTTATTCTTGATTATGTGGTTTTCCTGTTATGATTAGTGTTTCTCAAACTATGATTCTTGGTTTTAGTCAATGGCTGGAACCCGAAGGAATCGTGTTAATGCTGAATGTGACGGGAAATGCAATGGTTTTCCCCCTGAGCAACCAAACTTTATGGGAGCTGGAATGAAAAATCTTGTTTCCATGCTCACACAACTTTCTCAAGCTATAAATCATGCAGGAATTCCAAACTAACAAAGAATGAACAACATTCTGTTGAATACTTCATGAGGTAGCGTCCACCTTCATTCAGCGGGTCTTCTGATCCATTAGTGGCTGAACAATGGATTAGTACCACTGAAAAACATATTTTCAGTCCTGCAATGTTCTGAACATGATAAAATCATCTTAGCAGTATATCGTTTGGAAGTTGAAGCTGTTCAATGGTGGAATCTTATTAAGAATACGAGGCAAAGGGATTAAATTGAGTCTATGGAATGGGACGAGTTCAATAACTTATTTTCCAATAAGTACTTCCCTTGTATTCTTCGAACAAAGATGGAGAAGGAGTTTCTTGAGCTAAATCAAAAGGACAATGAATCTGTTGGTACCTACGAAGCAAATTTTACAAGACTTGCAAGGTACGCTTCCAGAATTATTATCCAACCTGAGATTAAAATAGATCGATTATTTAGTGGATGAAAACCAAGTCTTCGAAGGGAGTTATCCATAAGGGGCTTCAATAGCTATGAGGAAATTGTTCGATGTGCTCTCAAGGTTGAGATGGAGATTGGAGTAACCCATCAATAATATGGGTTTGATAAGAAGAGGAAAATAGAATTCAAAGTAAAATCTAAAGACCACACTGAAAAGAAGATGAGTTTTCTCTTATGCTCAAAGTGTGGAAAGAAACATGGAGTTAATTGCCGTAAAGGGACAAGTAAATGTTTTAAGTGTGGAAAGGAAGGTCATCAGGAAGTTTAATGTCGAAATAATGGGAAGAAGATGTATAATGATGTGAACAAAGAAAGGGATGCACAGAATGCACCTCCAACACTTCAATGTTTCAAGTGCAAGGAAATGGGGAATTATGCCAATCAATACCCTAATCCAAGGGTTTTTGATGATGATCGACGTCAACAAACTCTTAAGGCCAAAGAAAAAGGAAAGTCACATGCAATATCTATCGGCGATGTGGAGTATGATAACGAAGTGGTGAAAGGTACACTTACCATCCACTCTAAAGTAGAAAATGTTTTATTTGATTCTGGATCCACCCACTCTTATATTTCTGAAGAAGTTTCTAAGGGTATCATCGTACTACCTCAACAATTAGATGTTGAGTTAGCTGTGGCAAATCCTAATGGCACAACAGACACATCAAAAGTTTAAAATTATTCTCTGATTGTTGTTTGTGGGAAAGTGCTTCCTGAAAATCTTGTGATCCTTCCTATAGTGTAATTTGATGTGATTCTTGGCATGGATTAGCTTTCATTATACAGTGATCATATCAATTTCCAAATAAGGGAAATCACATTTAATAGGCCTGATCAATATACTATCATCTATCGATGCAAGGATGAATATAACCTTCCAGTGGAAATTTCTACCATCTTGTGGGTCTTGATTTCAATAAATTAAAGTTATTTATCTCAAATGGTTGGAGAGAAACTCACGATTAAGAATATGCCCATTGTATGGGAGTTTGATGTTGTCTTTTCGGAGGAATTGCCTGGTCTTCCACCAAATCGTGATGTTGAGTTTTCAATAGTACTCATACCAGGTTCTATGCCTATTTCAAAGACACCATATAGAATGCCCCCAATTGAGTTGTAGGAATTGAATAAGCAACTCCAAGACAATCTTGATAAAGGATTCGTACGCCCTAGTGCATCACCTTGGGGAGCACATGTTCTCTTCATTAGGAAGAGAGATGGATTAATGAGACTTTGCATTGATTATAGAGAACTTAACAAGATCACAATCAAGAACAAATATCCTCCCCCACGCATTGATGACTTATTTTACCAACTACACAGAGCTCAATACTTTTCCAATATTGATCTTTGTTCAGCGTATCATCAATTAAGGTTAAAAAAGGAGGATATACCAAAGACAGCTTTCCGTACGAGGTATAGACACTATGAATTTATAGTGATGCCATTTGGTCTTATTAATGCCTCTGCTATCTTTATGGATCTAATGAATAGAGTCTTTAGAAACTATCTTGATCAGTTTGTGGAAGTCTTTATATACGATATTCTTTTCTATTCAAAGAGAAAGTAAGAACATGAAGATAACTTGAGAATTGTATTAAAGACCCGAAGAAAGGAGAATGTTTATGCCAAATTTTCCAAGTGTGAATTTTGGATTCAAAGAGTTTCATTTTTGGGTCACATAATCTCAAAAGAGGGGACTACTGTGGATCCATAAAAAATAGAGGTTATTGAAAGATGGTCAAGACCAACAACAGTAACTGAGATCTGAAGTTTTCTTGGTTTGGCTAGATATTATCGATGTTTTGTGAAATATTTTTCATGGTTATCTAATCCACTCACCAGGTTGACTCGAAAAGGAGTTAAGTTCGTTTGGACGGAGGAGTGTGAAGATAATTTAAAGGAGTTAAAAAGAGGGTTATCCAGTGCACCTGTGCTCACACTGCCTTGTAGTGGAGAAAGGTTTGTGATCAATAGTGATGCATCCAAGAAGGGACTGGGGTGTGTTCTCATGAAAAATTTTATGGTGATAGCTTATGCCTCACGACAGTTGAAAATCCATGATCAAAATTACCCAACTCATTATTTAGAGTTAGTCTCGGTAATCTTTTCATTAAAAATATAAAGGAATTATCTTTATGGTGAAAGGTGTGATATTTATACAGATCTTAAAAGTTTAAAGTATATTTCCACACAAAAGGAGCTGAATATGTGCCAAATAATATGGTTGGATTTGATTAAGGACTTCGACTGCTCAATTCATTATCACCCTGGGAAAGAAAACAAGGTGGCAGATGCATTAAGCCGACAAGACCATGCTAGCTTATCCATGATGAGGATCACAAAAGATCCAATATTTATGGATTTACAAAGGATGGATCTTGGAATTATAATGGAAGGGGAAAAATATTATCTTTATCAAATGAATGTTCAACCATCTATACATGTGAAGATTGGAGAGGCACAAAAAAAAGATGTAGAGTTACAAAAGAAGGTGAGAAATGGTCCTGAATTCAACCTTGATTGTGATGAGATAATAAGGTTCAGAAATTGGGTTTTTGTTCCTCCCATCCCAGAATTAAAGTAAGATATGCTGGATGAGGCTCATAGTTCTTCATTATCTATTCATACTGGGATCATGAAGATGTATAGGGACCTGAAAGAGTACTTCTAGTGGGATGGAATGAAAAGAGATGTTGCTGAATATGTCTCTCGATTCTTGGTTTGTCAGCAAGTTAAAGTTGAGAGACAGAAGTCTAAGGGAATGTTACAACCATTACCCATACCCGAATGGAAATGGGAAAACATCACTATGGACTTTGTCACCGGACTTCCTGAAACATCCAAAGGCAATAATGCTATGTGGGTCATAGTTGATCGTCTTACGAAGTCAGCACACTTCATTGCTATTAGAGAATATTTCTCTCTGGATCATCTTTTCAGGATATATGTAAAGGAAGTGGTAATATTTCTTGGAGTACAACTTTACATTATATCTTATCAGGATCCGAGGTTTACCTCAATGTTCTGGTGAAGTTTTCATCATACTTTAGATACAGAGTTGAGTTTCAGCACTGCTTATCATCCTCAGATAGGCGGTCAGTCTGAGAGAACAATTCAAACTCTAGAAGACATGTTGAGAGTTTTCTCTATGGATTTCAAAGGTGGTTAGGATCAACACCTACCTTTGGTGGAATTTTCTTATAATAATAGGTTTCACTCCATTATTCAGATGGCTCCTTATGAAGCTCTCTATGGAAAGAAATGCATGAATCCAACTTGTTTGGATAAAGTTCGGGAAAGAAAGCTATTAGGACCTGATCTTGTTGATGAGATGGCAGAAAAGGTCAGATCTATTCAACAACACATAAGAGCCGCTCAGAGTTGACAAAAAAGTTATGCTGACAACTGAAGAAAAGACCTAGAGTTTGAAGTGGGTGATAAAGTGTTCTTACGAATATCTCCTTGGAATAGAGTAATGAGATTTGGAAATGGAAAGTTGAGCCCTAGGTATATCGGTCCTTCCGAAATACTGGATCATTTTGGGAAGGTATCTTACCTATTGGCGCTTGCACCAAATATCTCTCAAGTTCACGATTTGTTCCATGTATCTCTCCTAAGAAAGTACATACCCAATCCTTCACATTTACTAATCTCAGAAGTTGTACCACTGGAGAATGATCTTTCTTATGAAGAACAGCCGATAGAGATTCTGGATCGTAGCGAAAAAGTTATACGTAACAAGACCACTCACTTGGTGAAAGTTTTATGGCGGAACCACCAATTATAAGAAGATACATGGGAGCTTTAGAATATGACGTGAGAGAGGTATCTTCATCTGTTTGTTACGAAGTGACGAATTTCGAGGGAGAAATTCATTTTAAAGGGGGTAGAATGTAACACCCTGATAGTTTATGAGAAGTATATATATTTTTTATGTCTTATGTTATAAATAACATCAAAGGAATATTTCACTACACACAACACTATCTTGGCTTGCTTTACACCCAATCGCGACCTTCCACGATAGCGTGTGTTGTATGCAATACCGAGTTTCACTAAACGACGATATGCTATTAAAATATTATATAAACTAGCCATTATGAATAGTAATACCCACTTTTTTAAATTTTATAAATTTTATCTTTCAAAATGGACTTCATTTTTGGATTCGTAATATCGAAATTAGCATAGAGTGAATTTTTGGTATTTTTCTGAAAACTTTTAATTTTTGATGAATAGTGAAAATACTAGGTTACTTTTTTAAACCCGAATTTTTATTTAAATAATTATTTATTTTATTTAAATTTATTTTACATCAAAATTGATACATTATACCTATATAAGTTCAATGTAATTCATTGGAGTCATTTTATAATAATTTTAGACAAATAAAAAAAATTGAACTTTTCACCGTCTTTCACACACCTCCTAGGAGAATTTTCAAATTTACATAAAACTTAATTTTACCACTTCTGTGAGTAGAATTTATAAAATCTGAGAGACACAATTAATATAAAGGAGTAAAATATGGTTCAATAAGATAAAAATAATTTTTGGTGAATAGTAACTTTTTACTTTTATTTACCACGGTTAAAAGTAAATAGGGTAATTAAGGGTAAAAATGATATTATTATTAACCTAACACATGTACTAATTCTATTGGATAAGTTTAATTCGACCAAAAACAGCCTTAGGAATAAAATATTACCCTTTATGTCCACTTGGATTAGATTAGGACACTTATTATCATTTTATTTAAAGAAGAGTTAAAAGAGTTAAAATCAAAGTTTAGGAACTAAAAACATTTTTAAGGTTGGGTAATACATAAGATAAATTAGACTGTAAATATTAATTAGAAAGATAAAACAATTTCCTACATAATGGAATTTTATTTATAATTTTTATACCTTAAATAATTTAATTTATTTATGACCCGATGATGATGTAGTAATTACCTTATTAATGAAATATTAACATAATTGATGTAATAAACACCCAAATAAATGTAATTTTAGACTTTTTACGAATTACACTAATTTTATAGGCTAATATGACATTATAGTATTTATTTAATTAACTTTTTTCGAACTAATCATGTTGTTATGATTTTCAAAAAAAATCAATTACCAAATAGTATCAAAATTGACATAAAATAGTTTTTAAAACAAATATTATATTATTAATTGTTATTATATTACTAAAAATATAAGGTTAGGAAACATGACTTATATAAGGCTATATATATAAATAATTAACCACTTGGAGTTCGTTTGTCTTGTTATAGTATGTTTATTAACCATATAGTGTAAGAAAACAAGAAGACACGGTAAAAGTTAAATTATTTAACTTAGAGTTAAATCTAATTGATAAGTTTATGATAGTAACCTAAACTTGTCTAAAACATATTGGTTAAGATGATTTATACCCATAACCACTTTATTTTTGAAATAAATCAATTCAGAGCTATTATAAACCGAATATGACTTTATTATAAAATAATATTTTTAGTTTTTCCTAAGGTGCCCCTCTCCTCCCTTATAAAAGGGCACCTCCTCCCTCTCCTCCTCACACAATTGTGAGCCTTAAAGCACGTCCAACACCAGCCCATTTCCCTTATAGACATCCCTAGAAACATACTAGAGGTCCTGGTCTTCTTCAAAGACCAATTTTTAGTGCCCTAAGAGGAGGTTTCAAAGAGGCATGTCGAAGAAGAGGTAATATCCGTTACTGATTCTTTCAAATTTATTTCTTCTTCTACTCCATCTTCTTTAGTTGTTTCATTATGAAGTAATAACATCAGTATCACTCACATACTGATATGTTATTATAAATATGAAAAAACCCTATTTCACCCTCTATTCATCCTACGGAAAATGAAATCGCCGCGCGTGCGTACGTACGGAATATCGTCTCCACGCCGTGGTGTAATCTGTTTTCCACCGCCACCTTACTTGGATTGTTATAATGGTGTAAAGAATAACTATATATGGTTATTTTAAAGTTATTTTGATTTTTAAATAGTATACATACACTTCAATACAATTCCATGATCATGGGAACGATATAATCGCTTGTGCGTACATACGGCCTACCGTCTCCACGATGTGATGCGACTCGATTTACATGATATTCATTGAATAATGATTATATAAATTGAATGAATAAATATGATATATATTACACAAATACCATTCTGTAAATGAGGTATCTATAACCTAAAAATAAGAATAAGAATTTATTCGACAAAATATGCATAAGAACATAAAGTAATGAACACCCGAATAACAAGTATCAATGAAATATTACTTATAAGAAGATAAGAATATGACCATATATGATATAATAAAAATGAATATGATTCTTTAATAAGTCAATGACATTATTTAAATCATTATACAGGAGTTTTGGATACGTATGAAGAAAATCGGACCTAAGGTAAGGGAAAATCTCGCAATCTCATTTTTATCCGAGATTGTTTATACTTCAGAATTTACTGGGGAATATTTATCATCCACATCCATGTTTCCTCAATATGTAATATTATTTCTATCCTCCTAAAATTGTTTAAATCAAATCCTACCCATTTTTGAGTTTTTAGTAAAAGATATGAAAGGAATCTTTTGTCGTTTTTAGTATGAGGTACTTTTTTACTTTTCCGGCCAAAGTAAGAGAAAAATGTTTTTTTAACTTATACGGAATGAATGGATTTTTATGATTTCATAGAACATTATTTCCATGAAGCTTCCTTTAAAAGTTTTCAAGTTCATTTTTAATGAACTTGTTTTTGATTAAAATTGTATGACATGTTAAGAAAGGAAAAATATTTTTGAATTACAAAGGATATTTTCCTCAAGAATGGAGTTCAAGTGTTTTATCAAAATTATTTTCCATCTAAGATAATATAGGGTTATTTTTCTATCCCTATTTTTACATTGATTTGATTATTTTATGATGGAATTAATTTTATGATGTCCTTTTATCTTATTTGGATTATGTTATGATGGTATGATGTTTAAGAATCCCATTTTTATTACATGGGTTATTCTATGATATATGATTTATGATTTTGGGGAAAATATAAGAATGGTTTCATTATGAGATAGATCAGACCTATATCTCCCTCTAATGAATTGGGTAAAGATTTATATATCATGAGATAGACATGGTTGGAACGACAAGTTAATCTGGTTATGTGACACAGGACTGGAACGAGGAGTGAACTCGGATCAGTAATGGACTTTCTTCTCTATGAGAGTCTTGGCAATGAGTCTTGACTAATATGAAATGTATTTCTATGATTATGTGTGTATGCCACAATGTTTCATGTTTTAAGTTATGATTATTGGGATTACATTTCACTACTATGATTTATCCCATGTTATGATATTATGATCTCTTTTGCAGGTTTAGATTTTCAAAATGTTATGTTCTTATGAATATGATATGATTAATATTTCTTTTGTTTACCCTTACTGAGCATTTGAGCTCACCCTTTTGTATGTTTTATTTTCCCTAGGTTAAGAAGAAGGGTACTAAGTAGTATATTTAAAAAGGGACTCTCGATATGATGAAATAAACGGGAGACAATGTAGATGATTTATGAACCAGTTGTTTATGTTTCCCAGTTTCTAAATACATTATACCTATACGGTCCTATCATGGTTTTGTTATATGTTGTAATAAGTATGCTTCAATTATAAAGTAATAACCATGTATGTAAAGTATGGGTCATTATACAACCACCACTAATATAGTGGTCGTTTATTTATATATTTTTTTCCTAAACTAACATTGTTTATAACCACTGCTAAAAAATAACATGTGTTTTAGAAGTATATAGTGATGTTTAGTAATGAATTGATGATAATTAAAACTACCGATAATTATATATTGGTATTTATTAATTATATTTTATTTAAAACTACAGTAATCAAAAAAATAAAAAACTGGGTTTGGAATATTCTAATACTTTCAATATAAAATAAAAATATATATGTTTGGTATAAAATTCAGTAATTTCATTACTAAAACAAACATAATATAAAAAAATTAACTATTACATACATTATAACATAATATTTTTTAAATATACAACATATTTTTTAAGTAATATTCTACTAAAGTAACATATATATGTTTTCATTACAAATAAAACACATCAGAAAGGGATTCCAACATCAATGTTACTTCCCTAAGTTAGACTGGTTACCACCATTTGATCTATGCTCCTAATTTTCCAATCGTCTATCAACCACCTATGCATCTTCCACCCACGTTAAGTGGAATTTAGAATATTATTTAGTTTTAATTAGATATTTCATACAAAATATTTTTATAAAAAGTATCATAATAATATAAATACAATTAAATAAATGTTACAGATTCATTACTGTTATAGTTTTTCATATCAAGGTTTCAATATCTACAGGAATGATCATATTCATGCCTTGAAATATAGTATCTAATGAACTATACATCAATAAAAACTACTCATCTTGAGTTATCCATCATGTATCATTATCCTATATTATATTCTCTATGTTCACAATTATATTTTATGATTCTACGTGATTGAGAATAAAAACTCTGCTCAAACCAATAGGAGAAATAATTGCAATGAGTGAATATTATCTCCTCCCAAAGAAACGTGAGGGGGTAGTTTAGAACTTAATCCTCACATATTACTAGCATGCTCCATGCACAAAACATAGCTGAATGATGATGAATTTTAGGGATTTTAATCTCATTCCTATTTAATTTTTTCCTGCAAGTAAACTAAATTTAAAAAAGTACTTCTTCAAAAAAAGTGAATTATAATTTAGACTTTTTACCCCCAATGTTTAGAAAAGGTTCATTTATGTGATTTCTACCATCTTTCTGATGCAAATAAACCACATCTCTATTTGACTGACATCAGGTGAAACTTTATTCACCTATATCGTCAAGGAAAAATAAAAATGACAACTATAAAAATTTAAGTACTTAAAATTACAAAAAATTATATTTCATAAATAATTAGAAGATTAAATTATTTAATATTATCCTAAAAACAATTACAACTAGTTGTGTATGGTATTAATTGTTTCTCTTGTTTTAATTAGTTTTTTAAAAGATTCATGGAAAAAATGTTAATATTAATACAAATTTCATTATTTTGAATAAATTGTTATCAAGATTATATGATAGAAACAAATTCATTATGCGAACCAGGATGGTAAATAACCAAAAAGGACTTCCACTAATCCTGAGGTATCTCTTCAGGTACCTTTTCATACATTTGATGGAGACTTAAGAAGATGTCATTGAACTCACACCACAACCTACACTTAAAGTCCTTCCAATTTTTCCCTAGATGGTTCAATGTTTATTGATTTAAAAATACATTATACACATAAAAATGGATAAGTATCTATATGTTAGATATAAAAAATAATTAGTCTTAAATTTGATTGGAATTTTGGATAAAAAACTATAAATATTTATTTTGACTTATATTCATTTGTTTATAAAAAATATCCTCAATCAAATAGATGGAAATGTTTCCTTAATCACATTATGTGATGTGAAGTAACATCATATCACATGATAAATGGACCAATTCCACCCATATAATCCTTTGGAACCATCTGTAGGAAGCTTAAATATGACAAATGACACAAATACTTAAAAATTTATCGTCATCCAAACATCTGATGTATTCATGTTCATTTATATCCTATTATTATCTAAATTTATTCAATAAATATATTTAATAATTAGTATACATATTTAATAAAAAAAATTCATATTACGAATTACATAAAAATAATGATCAGCCTTAATTACCATCATGATAGTAATTGTGGCACCATATGCTTGGTTGATAACCATTCCTTAATAGCTCCATCAGAACCATCCAATATCCCTAGAGAAAAAGGTGATGCCTTGATAGTAGGGAGAATAACTAATGAATATAGATTAATATTATATGTCATAAAATGGTGCAAATATTAGTATAATGAATGTAATAAGAATAACTAATAAAGGTGAGAGTTTATTAGTTGGGTTATCTAATAACATTTGAGTTGTGGATGATCATGTCATATCTTTAAATCATTTATTTTAGTATTCCTACATCTGCAAAGAATATAAAACATGTTATAATAGATTTATGGTATAAATAAATATATTTTTTGAAAATATTATACATAGATAAATTTAATTTATGTATTCTAAATAAAAGATATGTTTATGGAGGACTAGACATGAAATCAATTAATTCATCATTGGACATATTATTAGCATCCTCCACCGTTAACATGATTTAATCATCTTCACCCTCACTTTCAAGACCAAATATTTCAATATCATCCTGGGTAGATAGATTAATTTCTTTTTATTGATTCGGTTAAATGTTAAAAAATAATTATTCAACTTAATTACTTGTATCATATAGGTATCTCAGTTTGAAATGGGATAAAACAGTCCGCCCTTCATTAACTCTTTTATCTGCATAATATACCATTTTATCTTGTGAATCCAAAATATATGGATCATGTTCTTCATGATCAATAGTATCAATTGACCAAGATAACTTAACATAAGTAAATATTAATAATTCTATCCTTGTACCCCTATAAATATCGAACCAATTTCATTTGAATAACACAACTAAAAATTTTCCATGAAAATTTAATTTTTTATTGTTGATAAACTTTCCAAAGTATCTCGAGTATATAAATTTTGTGAAGATGAAATTATTTTATGTTTCTAAAACTTATTTTCAAAAAAAAATATGAAACATTAAGATATTTATATTATAACCATGAAATATTCTATAATTATTTAAATCTCATCAAGGAAAATATTTCAAATCATGTGGTACTCTAGCCAGATTATAAATATTCATGATATATATACATAAATATAAAGTAGTATTAGTTACATAAGATAATTATATCAACATATTATGAATAAAATTTGATTTTGGTCGAACATGATGTGAAATCCAATCAATAATTTCTTTGTTAATGACTTTTATTACTTATTTATCATTTAATTTTTGAATCCAAAGTCTTTACATAATTTGGTTCTACATTTATTTAATTAAAGGATTTTCAATATATTAATTGATAAGAACTTATCTATGCACTTGTATAAACTCAATTTGTGTTAATGAAACTGATGATATTATCATGACCCGACCCACCAAGGCCAAACAAGCTGATGTTAAGCGGATAATGACACTCCAATCTTGCCTCCAATATTCTAGGGGCTGGTGAATAGTTCCAACTAGGAAAAACACAGACATGGGATACCATTTCCTAATGTTTGTGCACACATAAACACATCTCCATACACCAATATCATGAAAAAAATATAACCAATTGATACTATAAATGCATGTTGTTGACACTCTCTTTTTATATGGGGATGAAAATATTTAAAAAAAACCTCAATTAATAAAGGGGGGAATGGTAATTAAGGAATTCATCTAGGTCAACCTACATGAACCCCACCTGCTCATGAAGAGGAATGCGTAGGCCCTAGTTGTGTGGCTTATCAAAAGTAGCCACACCTACGTGAGGGCCTTGTGTGAGACACCTACACAATAGACCTATGAGAGTATCTTCATTCACATTGGATCCCATGTTTTCCAATAAATAAGAACCTAAGTCACCTCATTACACATGAATTAATGATGAAGAGACCACGTGAAGCTCTACTATCCCAAGTCTCTCTCCTAAGTCCTCCAAACCCTTAGGTAGTTCTATAAGACTAAAAAATAATAAAAAGTAGTAACAATAAATGTATTGAGGACCCTAAATATCTATAGTACTTAGAATATTGAGAGGAAGTATCCCCAGTCAAAACTACTAGGTTGAATTACCCTTCCATAGCTCAAAGCATGAGCATCAGTTGTCCAAAGACACTTGACGAGACCCTTTTGGACTATACCAAGGCCTCACCCAAGTGTTGTTTCCTATGATGTACATTTCAAAAATTCATATTCATCTTGCCCATGTCTACCCTATGAGAGACCTTTCTGGCTCACAAAATCCTACCCTGCACCATCTTCATCCCACCCAAGACTCACCTATGTGAAGAAATTTTGGCTCATCTAAATCCTACTCTGAATGAGCCACCTACTATCTGCCCAGGACTCAACTACATGAGAAACCCTATGACACCACTTTCATAAAACAATAACATGGAACATCCATTATTAAATCAGTATTATAAGAGATACTAATCCATGGTCTCTCCCAAATCCTCTATATATGTATAATTAGAGCACAGTGCACATATGTGTGTTCTCTCGTTTATACATTCTTGAGGTAATAGAAGTCCTCAATTTATCCTACCTAATAGGTGAGACCTCTGACTGTTTTATGTTATAAATTCATGTGGTAACAAGGATATCAACTTTAGTGATAATAATGGGATCCCAATATTTAAAACAATAGTGTATATGGACACACCAAATCCATTTCTCTCTCCCCAACTCCCCCAAATGACTCCACCCTTTTCTACTAGAATTCAAGGATTAAATTCCACCCTAGATAATCCATCCAAGAGTAATCCCTTAGTATTTCATATGGGATTTATCTCCACCCTCATCGACTAGAAGATGAAGTAGATTTCATGGTTTTCAAGATATTCCTCTTTCTCTCGTTTCAAACACTGAGCATGACTCATGGGGGCTTAGAGGTTAGTAACTTTCATTAAACTCACATGATCAAATACCAGTATTGAGTGGAGAATCCTTATTCGGATCTTCCTCTTGCCTTACCTTAGGACTCCTATCAATTATAAGTCCCAAATATGTTATCACCACCTCAAAGGGCCATATTCCCAATGAGTAAACCCCTTGGGATTACTAGTTTTCACTCCTCCACAGTAGTATTGACACCATGCCCCACCGAAAGGTGCATGAGCAGTGAACATGTAAGACATAAAGGTGGAATCACCAAGGGGAATAACATGCTTGTCTTAGTAGAGATCCCTTTCCTAAAGCTTCCTCTTTTCTTAACATGGGCCTCCTATATATGTGTAATACTCAACATTCCAAACTACATGATATTTAATTCATATCCCAATTGGATATTTAGGAAACCTCCATGAGGTTTAAACCCAACAACCAAAACTCACCCTAATATTTTATGGTCCATATTTCTAGTAGGGTATTATCAAATATAGGAATATATATCCCTTCAAGTTCCCATAGTCATCTTTAGTGTAATTCCCACACCATCCCTTGATTGGGAACCTTTCTCCTAAATTTCCTTGTTTCATGACGTTAAATTGAAAAGTCTGGTCCTCATCACATGACCTTAAAAGGTATGATTTTTTCTATTAAGTGGCACAAAACTATGTGGTTATGATTACTTTCACAATTATATGTATGAATCTCATCTCATGGGGCCAATATAAACACCAAAATATCTATTTTCTTCTTAGATGATGATAAAGTCCATGGAACCCCACTGTGTGGCTTAAAACTAGAATTATGATAATAAACGACATAAAAATCAATAATCCATTTACAAAAGGGTAACACTGATGGAGAACCATGGATACATATATCTTTTTTTATTAAAAACCTTATATACATTCATATGATTCTAAATAAAACACATGCTAACAATTAATTTTTAATTCAATTTCAACCCGTTTCATATTTTGGACTTAATAAAGGATTCATGAATATGTATTAAATTTTTAAGAGAGTCCTAGAGTAGAAAATAATACTACTCAAAAGGGTTTGATTATCCAAAAAGACCATCCTTTCGACTAATTTGATTCCCTATGTGTTCTTGGATACATTTACCAATTACCACCTACCTTTTGAAAGTAGGTTCCTAAAACATTCTGAATAAGGGAATTGTTGGGTGTTTCTATTTCATTCAATAAATAATGTTGGAAGCATCCAAGAAAGGATGTGGTCATGTGTCTAATGTAAATGGTCATTCCACCACCACTGAAATATTCCATTCACACCCCTCATAGATTTCATGGATGAAATAAAAATGGTGAACTTGATGTGAATCCTTACCCAAAATGATTTTGTGGCCCACATACAAGGTCCCTTTCATGCTCTCAAAAAAATAATGTGGGCCAAAATTGGATCTAAAACAATTGATTATGAATGTGTTTTATTATTAAGATACTTATTTTATAGGTTTCTCTTTTTCTGGTCATATATATCTAGTAACATTCAATAAGAACTCCCCTTGATATAATAGAATATTTCAAGCTAACCTGAATGTACACATCGACTAATACACAAGCTTGATCCTAATCTAACCTGAGGAAACCATCTCCAACACAACATATTCAACGTTGGGTTTCAAATGCGTTGATTTGGGAGTACCACCTCAATGGTACTATCCTAACTATAGAGGCTTCGTGATAATCCCTATAGCTTATGAAGCACCACAAACTATCCACTCAGTGATGGATGGTGGCCTAGAAGTCAGTTGCACCTGTTTATAATTAAATCCATATCAAGAGTATATTCCTAAAATTTAACAAAAAATTCCTCCATTAACATGGGTAGGGGGATCAAATGGTTACTAAAAACTCATCCCAACAACATAGGGGTCCCACCAAGGGGTTCATATCAGCAGTCACCAATGTTAACTCCATGTGTCATTGAACCCTGCTCCTGAAAATGATGCTTCCTTTTGGGGTCTATTCCAGGTCACTTTGGTCTAGGAACCCAGGGAGACCCACTGAGGGGAACAATAAAGAAACGGAAAATAATTGCATACCTTTGTTCCCTCTAGAGAAGCCTTTAAGTCAAATATGGAAGAAAATTGCAAGTGTGTGCACACACCTTCCCCTATCTAACAAGCATGAAAACTTAGTTTTGTAGAACTCAGAGTAATTAGTCAGAGAATCCTATAAAAAATAGGGGTATACCCATATCTTTTCCTCCACACATGAAGACTATCACTATATACTAATAGTAAATGGAGGACTTGATCTGTTCTATACCCTTACTTCAGCCATACAATGGGCATATATCCTTGTTATGGCCACTAACATTACTCAGCATATCTTGAAAATAATGAAATGGTAGACATAGATCCCAGACCACATCCTAAAAACCTATCTAGATATAATAATGATAGCATCAACATTTTAAGTTAGAAAAAATAATTTGGGTGGCTAATCAACATATTATTAGGGTCACTCCAAAGTAGACACATATCCCTACTCCCATCTAGGATGGTCATATCCCAAATCCCACAATAAATGAAAAACAAATTGGGTCCATACCCTAGCTCCAAAAGGAGGTCGTAGGTCTATCCTACTGGACACTCTTGGTAATACATATATCTCTTCAAAAATTCCATAAAATTTCCTCAAATTTCTGGTAACAACATAGGAGTTACTGAAACAAACTTCAATATATGAAATCCAATATCCATAATAAGTACCCCCGTAACCCACAATAGATCATCCAAAAATAATTCTCACCAAATATGATTGGAAAATGAAGGGTTGTTCTAAGATACCACTCTTCTCAATGATAGTGTTCTTGAATCACTCATAGATTTATCTATGATAGCTCCAGATCCTACACATCTGTTAACAAATCATAGAGATAATAGCTTCAATTATGAAGGACCTCCACAAAAGTTTTCTACCAAAAATTTTGGAGGTCCTCCTCAAACATCTTACCATGAAGGCATAATTTATTCCCATAATAAAATTAATCATGAGATCCCATATTCTAATGAGTTCTAAGAAACCCTACTCATGGTCAGAATATAAAACAGAAAGGAGGCCATTCTCTTGTTATCATCCTCTATAAAGGTCCTCCCCAAGGTATATGCTATAGGAATTCTCCTTGCAGTCAGACATCAAGATTTGATGGTAATTCTCCCCATAATGGAATTCACTTTGAATTTCCTCCCTGTAGTGACACTTCATTTCATCAAGGAGGTCCCCCATTTCTGAATCAACTTTGAGAAATCCCTTTTGTTGTGAGTCACTTAGGAAAATGAAGCCATTCATTACTAATGACTCTTAATTGACAAGTAAATTTTTTTATCAACTAGAAGAAACCCCAAGGAAATAATTATTCTTTGAACCACCCTTGGGTATCTTTACTTCCAATATGATAGCGGAAATCCCTTCTTATCTTATTGATTACAATAAATCAATGGGGAAGTATCCACTTCGGTCAGTTCTGGTTGATGAAAATCTTGTAAAAGACAAAGAAATCATATTACTAATGAGGATATAGTTGTATAAAGACAATATACTATTCATTTTCACACCTTTATCCACTCCCCAATATAGTATTCTACAATATTTTTCATAAGAATGTGTGAATTACATCCACCTAAATTTATGGACTACTCTTCATGACCTAAAAACACAAGTCTTGCCTTATGATGAATATCCAGTCCCTGTCAATGTAATATAATTGATACATCATAAAATAAACTTAGAATACCTCCAAGATACACAACACCCAAATTGGGGAAAATAGAAAGGATCCCTTCAGTATGAATTTATCAATGTGTTAAAAGAGTTTTATTAGTCAATCATCAATTCTTCATCTAGTGTTCATATTAAAGTATGGGGTGAACATGGTGTGTTGCATTTCAACTCACTCCCCAACTGAAAAATCCCACAAAATATGAAATAATGTAATGTCATAGTCTCACAATGTCTTCATGAAATGGTATTTTCTCGCAACATATGGTATGTTTAGAAAAAACTGACCCTAAGTGACTCTCAATGACATCATGATGGAAGAGAGAGAGCCATCGAAAAAATCTTGCATCAAGTATCCAAAAATATTGAGCAAGCCTCCGGATTAAGGGGATCCAATCATCAAGAATCTCAAATATATTTGGAAATAAGCATATTAGGTTCAAATCATATAATTAACCCATACAATTATTGAAAAAATATCTGTAAAATCAATTGAGTATTCATGGTAGTAGTATCCATGGAAATCCATAAGAAACCTCAGCCCGTAGTTTTTGGGGATTTCTTAACAGAACATCCAAGATCAAAAGGTTGCAAAAATGTAATGGGATCATCCCTAGTCCACATGGATGGGGACCTTTTTACCTCAACATCCTTAGTATAAGTTAGTTTTTCTATTTTATGGGGAGATACACAAAATAGATCCTCCCATCTCATCCTATCTTGGGACTCAATTTCCACAGTAGGAAAACACATTAAAATTTTTCTAGAGATTCCTTTAAGATGCCACTTATCATATGATTCTAAGAGGATTGATGATTAAGAGGATAAGGCCTCATATAAGACACAAACAAAATCAATATATTAAGGGTATGATTTCTTAGGGAGATCACAATTAATTTGGAAAATATTCCGAATAAAACCAACTCTCTTATCATTTAATGGTTAATGAAATGCCTTAAAGGTGTTATGAATTGATGAATATCATTATAACCACCCTTAAATATGCTATATACCCCCAGGAAATTATAGATGAACCAGAGGAGGATGTTTTTTTCATACTATGGTCTACACTAAAATGATTGATGAAGGTGTACATACCCAAAACCATAGGATTTATATAAATTTTAGGATTCCCATGAATGGTCCACTATTACCTCCTCGATGATCATATTCCAAAGATAATGGAAAAGGTGCATCCATATCTCACCCACTATCTAAAGAGGTTTAACTCCTCACACATTATGAAAGATCTTCTAAAAAGGAGGAAGAGATGAAGGATTTGAGGAAACTAAATATTGAACTACTCTGAGGATGTGGATATATTTTTTAACATGAATTGTCATTACACCAACACTACAAAACATAATTCACACCCCATGATATTTTCAATGGTAAAACACATGCATAACAACTAATACCCAACACTAAATTATTATAAATTATATGTAAAAGAAAAAGGGACAAATACAAGCCCATAAAAACTACAAAGGAGTCCAACCTTCTAATAAAAAGGGGGACTTCTATCAAGTTGTCAACTCCTAGAACCATCTCTAGCCCATTTAGCAAAACTAAGATACACCTACTATTGGTCCTCCTAGGACTCCATCAAATGACTATCCACTTCACAAGACATGAAATCTATAGCTCGAGACCATTCATGGGTGAGTATAAACATAACCAGTAGAACACCCCAAAATAATCAAACATAAATCATCAAAGATAGAGACATATCTAAATCACAAGGCTAAGGTAAAAAAATAAGAGGACTTGGATATGATCAAAAGAAAATTATATGTCTCAAGGTGAGTTCACATCCCTTTGACAGACTAGGATTATATTATAGGTTAAAAGGTAACATTATTCTAAGATAACTCACTCATCAAGTCACATTATACATATGGAACTCATCTTAGGGGAAATACACATCAATTATTTCCATGAATAAGCACAAAGGAACTGAGAGGGCCCATATGAGATACTCAATCAATCATACTACACCTTATTGGAAGGTAGAAGAATTTGATTCACATATAGGGGATCACACCCATGGTCAATGGGGGACACCTTACCATAACCAGATTCACCCTCTAGGATGGAGATTGAACACCCTGGTATTTATGTTATATGATACCTAACCCTACCTTGAAAGAATTATGGGAATGAGGATCTAACCCTAGGTCTCACAAAGAGATTCCTACTCTAATCTACTGAAAGTATATTACATCCAATTCTTATGACTACATGTTTCATTAAACCCTCATGGGAAAAAATTGAGGACGCTCACCTAGAAACAAGGGAACTCGCCTACTAAAATAGAACGTGTAAACACATCCAATATAGACTAAAGATTTATAGGGTAAATAAGGGCTCCAACATTCCCTCTAAGGAGTATATAGTGTATCACTATAGAGTACATGGAATATATCATGATGTTTATAGCTCCACATGTATGACCATATCACATGGAATGTACCTCCCTAAACACACGACATGTTGTTTTGACACATGACATGTAGAGGTTGGTCCGAAACATCGTGTGTACCACCTACCCAGGCCTATTCACATTAAAAATTATACGGATGTTCCACATCATAAATAGAAATTTTGGTCACATGGACTCCTAGGAGTGTACTCCCTGAACATGCTGAAATATATGGCTAAGGTTCATATGCATAGTGGGTATATCACATAGCATGTGATATATTTCTACCAGGTAAACCCTAGCTGCTATATAGAGGGGTCCACACAGAATGTGTTCTTCCAAAGCACATTCTGTGTATGTTAGATTTTCACAGAAATCCTGATATATTTCTTGTGTCACACCCATGCCTACCACCACCTTCAATTCCACTATTATATTCACCTAAAATACAATATCTTGTCCACCAAACCCACAATGATGTCGAGGGATAGATTTTGGACTCCCACCCTTTTGGGAAACATCTCATGTTTCACTGCATCGCTGAAACACCAAAACCGAAAAACATGATTCCTTCAATCCATAAAAAAATGTTTCTTCATCATTGGTGGATAGATTCTAGCCTCCAGTAGCTCGGAATCACACTTAATCACACTTCTTAAAATACCCACTCAATCCTCTCTATGGATATACCATCACCCAAACCATCATAAGATTCCCATAATCACCACTATTCCTTTGTCATGTTTATAAATCCCAAAACCAAACATGTATCCATGATGTGTTTTGCTGTAGAAAAAATTGAAAATGATTGGTTCCCCAGGTATCATTGAATCACTGTACAATAAAAATGAAATTGATGAACATTGAAGAACAGAGGGAGAAAGTCAGGAGACACAAAAGTTATAATCAAATTACGGTCATGTGTGTTTTTTCCAACATCGTTAGAATTTGAAGAACAATTTGGATTATAAAAATCCACAAATTCAATAAATAATAAATCTAAAATTCCTAAATCTAGGAAGATAAAAAAAAATTGGAAAACCCAATGAAGAACAATCCATGAATTAATTTAAAAGGATCTAATTAACATTTATCTAGATAATCATGAATGGTAAAATAAACAACAAAAATAAAACGCACTACCATGGGTTGGATCTGTAACATCCCCAAATGATAAAGGGTAAAATGACTAAATGATATGACTCATGTCAACAAGGTGCACCTTCCTTTTCGGGATCCTGTCTGATTAGAACTCCACAGTTAAGCGTGCTTGGCTTGGAGTAGTGGTCAGGATGAGTGACCTTCTGGGAAGTTTCCCATGGTGAGTGTGAATGAGGACAACGCACACTGGAAAGGACATGTGTTGGCCTGTGGGGGCTGTCATTAGTCCTATGACCTGTTCAGACATGTGGGTGGACCTTGGGGTGGGCCCCACGTGTATGCGGGGAAACTGGTGGTACCTGGTGGGCAAGGACCCGATGATCATGTTAAGGCGGGGTGTCTGTGCTGTCACCGGGACCCAGTTGTCACATTTGGTATCAGAGGAGGAACCCAGCTTTATGTGTGTGGTGCACTGCCTGGGTTGAGTTATAGGGCCCACAACGAGGGCGTTGTTCTCTAAAGGGGGGGTGTGATTGTAACATCCCCAAATGATAAAGGGTTAAATGGCTAAATTATATGACTCATGTCAATAAGGTGCACCTTCCTTTTCAGGAGCCTGTCTGATTAGAAATCCACAGTTAAGCATGCTTGGCTTGGAGTAGTGGTCAGGATGGGTGACCTTCTGGAAAGTTTCACAGGGTGTGTGTGACTGAGGACAAAACACACTGGAAAGGACATGTGTTGGCCTGTGGGGACTGTCATTAGTCAGATGACCCGTTCAGGCATGTGGGTGGACCCTAGGGTGGGCCCCAGGTGTCTGTGGGGCAACTGGTGGTACCTGGTGGGCAAGGACCCGACGGCCATGTTAAGGGTCAAATGACTAAATTATATGACTCATGTCAACAAGGTGCACCTTCCTTTTCAGGAGCCTGTCTGATTAGAAATCCATAGTTAAGCGTGCTTGGCTTGGAGTAGTGGTCAGGATGGGTGACCTTCTGGGAAGTTTTATAGGGTGTGTGTGAGTGAGGACAAAACACACTAGAAAGGACATGTGTTGACCTGTGGGGACTGTCATTAGTTAGATGACCCGTTCATGCATGTGGGTGGACCCTGGGGTGGGACCCAGGTGTTTGTGGGGAAACTGGTGGTACCTAGTGGGCAAGGACCCGACGGCCATGTTAAGGGTTAAATGACTAAATGATATGACTCATGTCAACAAGGTGCACCTTCCTTTTCGGGAGCCTGTCTGATTAGAAATCCACAGTTAAGCGTGCTTGGCTTTGAGTAGTGGTTAGGATGGGTGACCTTCTGGGAAGTTTCCCAGGGTGTGTGTGAGTGAGGAAAAAACACACTGTAAAGGACATGTGTTGGCCTGTGGGGACTATCATTAGTCAGATGACCCGTTCAGGCATGTGGGTGGACCCTGGGGTGGGCCCCACGTGTCTGTGGGGAAACTGGTGGTACCTGGTGGGCAAGGACCTGACGATCATGTTAAGGCGGGGTGTCTGTGCTGTCACCGGGACCCGGTTGTCACAGGATCTATTTCTGATGAATAATGATTCTACATCATTTTTTTGGTGAGATTCAAGAACTCCATTTATGATAAAAACCCTATGGTACTCTGATCATCAATCTAAGATTCTTTGTTCACCTTCCAATGCACTCACCACTAGATCTCTCTCTCCATCCTCTCATTCCCTCTAGGGTTATGTGGGAAACCATATGGAATTCACCAAAAATAATTTTATAAAGGTGTGTCATTATAGTTAAAAAATTAAATAGAAATTAATTTAATAAATTAATTTTATTAATTTTATTATCCCATGACTACACTCTATCAAATAATCTAACATTGATAAGAATTATGTCATGCCTAGGGTAAAAATTGTGCTCTATATTTAATGTTGCTCTCAATTTTCTGATCTAAGACATTGTCCAGAAGTTATTCCATTATTTATATAAAATTTTATGTGAATGATATATTATATTTAATATTTTTAATATATCAACACTGAGGCTCCACGGGCACCAAAATATTTCATCGAATCCGTTCCATACTTCAAAAAATATTATTTGAAATATTCCAAAGGATAAAATAGAAATATCAGATTCATTACATTCTCTCCAACTTCAATTATTTTCATCCTAAAAAGTGGAAACCTGTTTAGACATGTGAGTATATTGATCTCTCATTTGGTCCTCCCACTCCCACTAGAGCTCCTAGGGGTTCTTGTGCTACCAATAAATACAAAACCAAGGAAAAACAATTTCCCAGGAAGGGTATTATTCTAATTGACTATGATGGTCATTGGGTACTCTAATAGGGTAGATCTATACTCATTTTCCATCTCACCTCTGTTGATAACGTGCAATGATCCATTCAAATATATCTTAAGATGTGATATGTGGAAACCATCATACACCTGATCTATCTGCAGCGGTAGTTACAAATGGTATACCCCATCTTTAACCCATCACAGTAACTAATAAAAATGTCTATAAAACACAGATATATCCTACCAACACATATAAATATTTATAATCCTTTTCAAAGTGAGGTCTATTAGAATACATGATCTCCTCATCAAACTCGCAAGGAATCCATCATTGGTTATCATAATAATACTGATGGATATGGGTAGTCCTCGTCCACTCCTAGATAATTTAAACCATACCTATCATATCTCTCACCAACTCTAGCCTCATGAGAGTTGCCTCCCATAGCTCCTATAAGCATAGTGGTAAACTATAGGTTCTCCCATATAAGGCTTAGAATAGTGCCAAACCAATGGTGAGATGGTAACTTTTTCATATGAAAACTTCACCAATGGTAGATGATCCTCTCTATTTATAGCCAATACCAATATGAAATCCTAATAGATGTCCCCTAAAAGCTGAATATTCTTCTCTAACTCGCTATCTATTTATGGTGGAACTCCATTCTCATCCATGATTGAGTTCTAAACCCCCCCTGCAATCCACTCTATAATTATGATATGTGTTGAGTACCATAGTCTCAAATGATCATTGATAAAATTATATACATCCAAACTATCTCATGCATGTTTATTCATCACAAACTCACCACTAAATCCAATCATGGATGGATAGAAAGTGGGACAAATTGGTGAGTTGGTCTATGATTCACTCAGATAGAATCATGAACTCTCATGGATAATGGAAGTCCCATCATAAAAACCATGGATATATCATCCCACTTACAACTCCATCCTAATACCTCAGTCTTCACCTATTGGTAAGAGAAACATTGAGAAGAAAACTCAAAAACACAAAAGATTATTCCTACCCACCAAAACTGATGCCAAAGGTTATTCTATATCCCTACCACTTCAGAATATACCGCCAAGGGAATGTATGAAACACCCTTATCACCTCCTCTCACTGCTTGATGGTACCATAATCTATCCTCAAAAATTAATTATCTAATCCCAATACTCTAAAAATCCATTAGGAGCATGTCTAGTGGATATCTGTCCATGCATGATCTTGTAATCAATATCCCCAAGTTATGACCCCATGAAATGTTGAATAAGAACATGGGATAAAACCATCGAATTGATGTAAATTTTACCATCCTTGTCCAAAATGATCAACATAAAATAGGCCAACCATTATAACACCTTTCTCTAAATTTATGAACAATAATCCCTGTTATAAGAATATTCCAACATGTTCCCCTTTTTGAGAGTTTAGAATACCTCAATGTCATAAACCGATAGGAACTCCTTCCATCACTTCTACCTCAGGTTAATATCTTATTGGGAAAAGATATAGTTGATTATCTTATGTTTATAAAAGATGATTAATCATTATCCTATAATATCATGTCACTAGGAATATAGTGAGACAACTACCACTGTCATATCTAAGTCATGGGTTAGACAATTATGCGCATAGGGTCTAAACATTCAGGGCCCACAAGAATTACTACACACCTCAACATTATAACACACTCAATCCCAGCTTTGGAGGAAAAATAGAATAAAACATACTCAACACCCTCCCCTAGTAGGTAATTGATGTGGGTGCTCATCCACAACTATTTTACCTCTAAGAAATTCTTTTGAAACCTCTCTTTACACATAAAAGGATGTCCCTTTTTGGTAAAATTTGTCATAAGTTCCATGATCCTCAAGGAGTTATGAAAAAACATTTGATGAAATCCAACAAACCCAAGGAATCCTCACATACTCTATCATTATCTTGGGTAACTTACAAGATATTACCGCATCAACCTTTATTGGGTCCACCACCACTCCCTCTTCTAATACTTCATATCCTAGAAGGTGGGATTCTAAAATCTTGAAATAACACTTTAAGATAATCCCATAAATCTGGTTCTCTGAGATAATATCCATACCCATAATTAAATTTCTTTTATTCACCTCCCTGACATCTATTATATAAGTTTTTGATCGATTCTCTAGGTGAAAACTCCTTCATTAAAGTGACCTACAACAGGTGAAATTAATCCACATATAACCTAGATCTCTTATCCATCTCTTTGGTTAAAAAAAAGGATACCCAAGGGAACATACTAGTTCTAATGAATCCCTCCCTCTGTAGATCTTCCAACTAAACCTTTAGATCTCACAGCTTTATGGGATCATCTGATATACTCCCACATATATTAGGTCATCCCAGATTGTATGTATATATAGAAGTTTTTCTATGGGTAAAGAGTTAATCTGGGAACATCCTCAGGGAATACTCCCCCATATTCCTCCTCCACCATATAAAACTAAAATATTATAGCACATGCCACTCCAGGGTCTTACTAGATAACTAATAGGAAATCACTTATATCCTCCTCCATATGAGATCATCCTTCTTTTTCAGGGATCCATTCTTTCAAAATAATTAAATATTTCATACCATCAACTTGAATACAATACAAACCATTCTAGTGATAGTAAAACTGGGAATATACAGTGGGTTTTCATTCCATACTAAGAAAAATATCATAGGATCTCATCACCACTGTGGAAATATTTAACATGTGGCTCTCTCCTCCCAGAGTCAGGTCACACTGTTGGAAAAATTTTGTGATCACTAAATCATTCAAAAATGTCACAAACCAGCTCAGATAACATGGTTCAATGATACTTGATCCATCTCGGACAAATCATGAAGGGCATTCCCAATACCCGTGGGTTAGTGACTAGCACCTACCATTATACAAGATCAGAGAGGGAATGATTTTTCCCCAAAATAGTAACGGTTAAAATATACAAGTCAATATTCTTAACCCTAAATAGGTAGAATGTTCGAGAAACAAATAGGTAAAACAATAAAAATAATAAATATAAATATACCTAAGGAAAAAAAATTCCAACCAGAAAAAAGTCTCAAAATATCATGTGTAACAAGTGGAAAATAGATCCACTAGTCACTATCAACCCTCCAAGATCCCCAAGATCAAGAACATATACTACCTTTAAGTGGCACATTCCCTTTTCTCAAACAGAGAATAATAAAATCTAAAAACGCTCAATGGAAAAAGGTAGGGTGTGATCTATAAATCTCAAGAGGGTCTCACCAAGTGTTCCATATTAAATTACATAATAATTAAACCAATTATACTTAATTTTAAATAAACAAGGCATGGTATATCATTCACACATTTTCAAGAAAAATATTCTTTTATATTTAAAGAGATGGAAGATAAATCAAAACTCTCATAAATAAAAATTTTATATAAAATAATTTATATAAATCATATAGAATTAATAAAAAAGATCAATAACTATTGGCATGTATAACCAAGTGAAAATATCATAGAACCCTATAAAAAATCCATGTGTTATGTTAGTCCAGGTAATAGGATCCTTACACATCTCAATAACAATCTTGGATCAAGATAGGTGTGAATACATACATCAATCTACACCCCAATTGGTGAACCCTCATGGGCCATCTACGCACCCAAAGGGTAACCCTCTTTAGTGTTTATGCCCTAATTTTTTAATAACATTTTTCATCATCAATCAATTCATAAGGATTCAAGTCCCTAGAATGCTTTTCCAAGTTACCACTAACAACCCAAGATAACATGTGCTTAAAAAAATTAATCAATAAAATATGGGTTAATAAAACATTTCAAATCTATTCAAATTACAAATTCCTATTTTTTAGTTTTCAACATTTATTTATCATTTCAAAACAAAAACAAAGGTTTTCATCAATTCATTCCACTTCAAAATATCTTTCACTTTAATCCATTTTTCTCAAGGTTCAATAAAAAATAAATTGATCAAATCAATTTCAAAATCAAGACATCATTTTCCCAAAATCTATCCAACATTTCAATTCCATTAAAATTGGGGTTTTTCAAAAATTCCATGACATTTAAAATCACTCATAAAATCCTTTCAAATAAGGATTTTTAAATACATTAATAACTCATTTAAATTAAAATAAGAATTATAAGGTTTCAATAATAGGGAAAATCAACATGGGCCTACCTTTAATCACACGGTCAAAGACAACACCCTCAATGAGGTCTCTAATGAATAATGAGGTGAAAGAGATCAAGAAACACATCCTAGAATCAATATCCAAATAAAATGATATTAGAACCCCTAATAACATGATGATCCATCACTCTATAATGAGGAGATAAAGATATATCATAATAAGCCACATAAGAGGAGATCCACTTACAAGGAGGAGATCAAATACAATCACCAGAGCTTCAATCTACTAAGAAAAGGGTTTAGAGAACTCAAAACCACATCTTGGGAGCCTTCAAGGACCAAGGATTCAAATTAGTTTAGAAATAGGGTTATTAGGGGTTAAACTAGAGTTTTTTGTATTTTAATAAAATTTTCATGGGAATTAAAACCCTTGCGCATGGTTTGCTGGATAAGGCCACACAGTTAGACAAACAATTAACCCGAATTATGTGCCCCTGCAAGTAGGGTATATGATTTATTATATAAGGGAATATGGATTATAAACCCATGAAATAATCATAGAAACCCTCAATATTTTTGTTTTAATGGTTTGAATGGGACTTGTGAACCATTTGAAAAAACTATGCACCCCCTTCTAGTGGCTCACAATAGAGAACATAGTTTTCTGGTCCAAAGTGCATGGTATTCCCTTACCATGGCCCACCATGCACAGCCCCTAGGACTTTAATTTTTTCTAAATTATCCCAGATCAACCCCAAAATAGGAACCAATTTAACAAAGATCAAAACAAGGGTCAAAGAAAACCTAAAATAAGGTAACAATATAATACAACCTCCCCACCATAATCAATTTCTATCCCTATAATGACTTTGAAGTAGATTCTATGTCAAAGAGATGATGTCACTTATCTCTCATCAATGCCTCATACTCTCTTGTCTCTTGATAATTAGAACCATGCTTCCATATCACACGGACCAAAGATATCATCCTCCCATGAAGTACCTTTCTCTCAGGGTCAAAAACCATGATTGGATGCCCAATCATGGATAAATCACGCTCAACATTAAGATCCACCCATATCAAGACATGATATGGAGAAAAAAATGCTTATGAAGATATAATAAATTGAAAAATATATGTATCAACATCAACTATGGAGGAAGTTCTCAACGGTAATCCACTTTCCCCACCTTCTCAACAAACCTCAAAAGGTCCCATAAATCGAGGTGCAAGTTTCCCTTATTTCCCATGGTTTCGTTGGGCCAAATAGGGTGAATCTCTCGAAAACATTTGTTCTCCAACTAAAAAATCCAAAGGTTTCCAATTATGGTTAGTATAATATTTTTACTAGCTCTGTGATGTTAGAATTATCTAATGAATCAACTGAATCTTTACCGTTATTTCTTGGACCAAACTCGGTCCAATCAAAGAATATTCACAAATTTCAGACCAACAAAAAGTATATTTTCAAGGATGGTCATAAAAGTCCTCAAAATGATCCATTTTGATAGAGGAATGGTAAATTTTATTCAATGGAGACTCAAAAATTTCCAAATGGATATCCCATGCTCTACCAAAATCAAGAACGCAAGCACTAATCATGTCCTCAAGAATATTTGCAGCACGTTCTATCTAGAAATTTGTATGCGGATGATATTCCATTCACAAATGTATCTAAGATCCCATGATTTCTAGATAACTCTCAAAAGTGAAAAGTAAAAAAGGGAATCCCTATCAGAGACTATAGAACAAGGGAATCTATTCAATATAACAATCTTATACATATAGATATGTCCCAAGTCCCCAGCTTTGGTTGTATCACGAATGGGTAAGAAGTGAGTAGATTTGGTCTATTGATCAATCAAAATCCATATCACATTCTTACCATGATGGGTATGAAACAACACAACCCTGAAGTCTATAGAGATCTTATCCCACTTCCAAGTCACTACTACAAGTGGATGAAGAAAACTTTAAGGTCTTTTGTGCTCATCATTGACCTACTAATAGGTATAACAATGGGAACCAAAGTCAGTGAGGTCTCATCTAATACATATCCACAAAAATCATTTCCACACATTATAAAACATATTTTTGTTTTTCTGGTGAATCTCCCACTGGGAAATATGTAAATCGCCCATTACATCATTTCTTATAGGAAAATGTACAACAAACCAATTTTGAAATCATAGGATTCCCTTAGAAGAGAAAATCCATTCACCGATGGTCTTCCCACCATAAAGAGACTCTCTAATTCTACATAATTCATCATCAATCATCTATTCCTGAAGAATCATCTCAATAATATCATAGTTAAATTGTAAAATTTTCTAGAAAACCTCAATCCCTTCTTCCCAGACCCCTAAATGAAATTTTTCGAAAAGATCCACAAAGTTCAAATCTTCTAATGATTCTTTCATGGATTGGTTCAGAAGTTTCAAGCACAAATAATTATCGTTGAAATTCCCCTTCCCTGGTGTGTAAGAAATGTTGAAATTAAAATATTTTAGGTACTCTACCCAAGAATCTAATGGTGGTTTAAATTTTTTTTAGAGAATATATAACAAAATATTTTGTGGTATAAATTAATGGTAAACCTTTCTCCAAAGAGGTAATGATACCAACTTTTTGGAGAATACATCCCAGCTATGAGTTTAGTATTATGGGTTGGGTCATTCTTCTCATGTGGCCTAATCTATTTGAATCCATATTCTACAACCTGATCAGCCTTCAAAAGAATACAACCCAAACCCATACCTAATGCATCATAAAATACCACAAAGTCCTTCCCAGCCTCTAGAAGAGTAAAAAATTCTACATAAGTCAAAATATATTTTATCTCAAAAAACATTCATTGATATTTCTCATTCCAAAAAAAATCACTCCCTTTCGAGTCATATCAATCATCAAAGAATCCAACTTTAAGAAATATTTGAAAAACCTATGGTAATAACCTACCAAGCCCTAGAGTCTCTATATCTCAAAACCATTACATGGTTTATTCCATTAAATTACATATTCAACTTCTCAGGATCAACCATGATATTGTGTTCCAACACCATGTGTACTAAGAATTCCAATTCATGAATCCATAAATTACATTTTGAAAACATCATGTAAAGTATGTCATCTCTCACAATTTCTAGGGTGGATCTCAAATGATGAACATGATCCTTCTCATTGTTATAGTAAACCAAAATATCATCCAAAAATACCACCATGAATCAAATTAAGGTACTAATGGAATATTATATTCATTAAATCCATAAGGACTACAGGATCATTGGTTAGGACAAAGGGAATATCAAGATACTCAAAGTGACCATACCTACTTATGAAGGCAGTCTTTGTCATATCATATTATTTTATTCTTAACTGGTGATAACCAGATTAAAGATCAATCTTTGAGAACCACCATTAACCATTAAACTGGTCAAATAGATCATCAATCCTTAGTAACAGCTACTTCTTTACTATAAATCAATTGAGTTTTTGGTATTCAACATAGCGACAAAGTGTTCCATTTTTTTATTCACAAAGTGAACGTGTTTCATCTAAGGTGAATCACTTCGGAATATGAATCCTTTATATAATAGATCATACAACTGAGTCTTTTACTATTTTGAATCTACTGTTTCCACAAATTTTATGTTTTAAATAATATCAAAGTACCATGCAATAAATAAATAGATAACTCTACCTCTATAACTGATGGTAGGCCGAAGAAATAATAAGGAAACACATCAATAAACTTGATGAAAATTGGAGGGAGATCATCACACAAATATTATCGCTCCAAGTCAAAATAAAACACCGATATCACCATAACCAATTCTAGAAAATACATTTTGACTCTACTCAATATTAGGTCCCATTATCCTTAAAAGACATGAAACACTCCATTGGGTGAAATAAAGAAGACTTGTTGAAGTTAGCAATCAATTTGGACCATATTATAAATCATCCAATCCATCCTGAAAATTTCATCAAGAAGCTTCATGTCGATAACCAGAAAGTTCTAGTTAAGATCAATCTATGATGAAGAGAAAACATAGGGAGGACAATGGAGACCATTCCCTCTCTTCATTCCAAGGGGCATGGTAACATCCATCACATAATAAAAAAGGATTCATAAGAATATTTAGAAGCTTCATAATAAGATTCAATGTAAATGATTGAGATTCACCAGTATCATATAAATCCTCCACTAAAGATGAATCTATAGATATGGTACCTATCATAGTCATTAGACCTGTATCATCTTCCTCTAAAGATTCTTCCAGTACATAAAGAAGCTTTGTTCCAAATGCATATAGCTAGAACCCCATAAAACTTGAAGAATCTACTTTCATCGTAGTAATTTTTGGAGTCTAGGAGGATGTACCAGTGAATGAAGCATAAAATGGTAGAACATCTATAGGTTTCCTGAGAAACCGTAAGAAAAGAAGATCTTTCTCACCTTAGTGAAAATATATCTCAAATTCCAAACCTTTCCACACTGAAATCGAGCCAATGAGCCTATTTTAAGAATTTATGGCAGTATAGAAGATACTTGTTGTCTAAAATCAACACTATACTCATCACACTATCTATTTTCTTTAATGTAACTCACAGAACTTACACTAGGGTATAAGGACATCCCTTCAACCATGAATTAAAAACCAGGTCAAGAATAACCATTAAATCTTTATTCAGAACATCAATATAATAATATAGATCAGTAAAAAAACTTGAGATCATATATTAGGTTAAAGACTCATCTCAAATCTACATGCCTCTAACTTCTCATTAGTCACCACATCAGTATAAATCTGAACAATACCTTCAAATTGGTTTTCGTATTGAGTGACGATCATGTATCCCTGCTAGAGTTTTTGAAACTCCATGTATTTATAAAATACCATAGACTCGATATAGAACTAATTAGTGAAAATAATTTGGATTTATTTCCTTTACAAATCATCATTCCTCTTTTACATCACCATTGAATCCAAACATATCTTTCTAGGACCTTCCATCTTAATGGTAGAACATTTTACCTTAATATATTTGCGAATTTCCAAGAACTCAAAAAGAAGTTCTATGTTTCTTAACCAATCCTAATCCTCTTAAGGATCATTAGATCCTTTGGAAGCATGTGTATTCTAGTGAAAAAACTATTGATCTTGATCAAAATATTCATCCCTTTGTGGTTCCACTACCATATCTTGAATGATAATGAGTGCAAATACCTTTTTTAGAGCTTGGATATCCCAAAGCTCTATCTTGATAAGATAATAGTCCACTAGAGTATTTTCTCATTATAGTTCCCTAGTATCATCCTCTTGAAGATTTTTCAAATTACTTCTCGATTCCATGATGCTATAAAAAAAATAGACAACAATGAAGAGATCAGAAAGTATTCAAAAATAAAAAAATCTGACAAATTATGTAGGAATATCAATTTCATTGAGAAGAAATTTAGGATTAGGATTTCAAATAATGGTTGGAGTAGGACACTCAAGAGTGGGTGAATTGAGTTCCTATAAAAATTTATATTAAAATGATTATTTAAAATATTCCCCCAATTAAAATAAAAATAGGCCATTTAATCAAGATACTAAAATTATAAAAGTTTGACTGTTCAAATAGTTTCTTAGAAGATTGATTAATTCTCAGTTATACCAATATGAGATATTGATACAACTTTTGAAACTACTCTAATAATACAAAATAGTTATAACTACTATCCAAGACTAACAATCAAAGTAAACTTTAGTTTTCTAGAATATAAGTTAAAATAGAGAAAAACTAAATTGAAAGACACAACAGATAAAACAAGTGGTTCAGTCTCAAGCCAAGACCTAATCCACTCCACATAGTGATAACCTACCACAAAGATATATATATATATATATATATCTCTCTTTGATCCACTCCCTGGATCAGGGTAACAACAATACACATGACTATCTAGGTCACAAGACATCTTCCACTGTTCTATGTGGGAAAACAAACAACCAGGTCGCACAAGAACTCTTCCATAGTTATATGTGGGTGAGACTAGGTATATAAATATATTTGAGTGAGGATATCTTGTATCCTATAGTTTAATGTAGGATACAATGTGTGTTTTTAATATAGATACACACACTTCTCTATAAGTAATAAAAATAGTACACGGTAGAGAAAAGATAAGGAGAAAGGATAAGAAAAGATTTGAGTGTTGTTCAATGTAGCTTTGGGCTGATAGGATGTAGATGATTTGATTTTCAAGTCCTCCTGTAGAAATAGAGGTTCATGGGTATCATTCTCTAGTTTCCAGTTCGATGAGTATGATTTATAGCTCTTTTTCTACTTAGAGTTCCTGGTGAGAGGATGTTTGAGATTCTGATATACAGTAGTTTAGTCCTTAGGAATCGAGAGTTTTTAATGTGTTCTTCAAAGTTTGTTTTTTCATGCATGTGTTCTCTTCTCTTTTTATAGTTTCATTGGATTCTTGATATATATTCATCTCATGAACCACCACGCATTTTATCTTCTAGATGACTTTGTTATGTAATATAGGGATAAAGATCTCTACATCTTACCACATACTATCAGCTGACATGTCTAAAAAATAATTAATTATGTCAGTTTCATTAAACGACTCAAATATAACTGTTATAAATAACTTTTAAATTAAATTGAAAAATATAGAAAAATGTTTATGTATGGAATGGTGTTATAGTTGCAGTGAGACAGTCACGGTGAGACAGTCATGGTGAGATAGTCATGGTGAGACATTCATGGTGAGACAGTCACAGTGAGACGGTCATAGTGAGACAATCACGGTGCCACATGGGACGGTGTCTTCTCCTTTTCCTTAGAGTGGTATCACTGGAGTGGTGTCTGGTCCTTTATCAATTGTGGAACTGGTATTAGTATTATGGTAGAAGATCCTTCGTGAAATTTGAAACTAATAGCATGGTCACACTGTCTGGTCCTTTGCAAATTCAAGAATCGGAATCAAGCTTACGATGTCAGGTATAGGGTAGAAAGGAAATTGTGTTAGGTCCTTTACGAAAATCTAGAACCGGTAGCAATATTAAGGTGTTATAGACTTTTTGAATATCTGGAACTAGTATCAAACTTACAGTTTCAATAACTTAGCAAAATATCTATAATATGTTTTAAGAATCGATATTCATGGAATGGAATAATATTAAACATAATCTTACTGAAACATAATAGAATAAAATTAAACATAGTTTAAATGATTCATACATGATTTGTGATATGTGAAACATGATTTATGATATGAAAAACATGATTTTAGAGTATCAAAACATGAAGACAAAAATCTCTCCCTTTTGAATGATCACAATCATGGAATTTATAAGCCATATATTTTAGTAAAGAGAAGCTATTTGAGTATATATGAGGTAAGTTGTATAAAAACTATTCTACTCCCATGAAGATCTTTTTTCCATAAATGATTTCATAAATGCCTTGGTTTATTTCTCCCCCTTTTTTAGATTATCAAAAAAAATAAAAATAAACACTAAATTAAGGGAAATAAGAGAATAAAAAACAATTATTCACATTATATTGAACAGAATGAGATAGTTCATTACAAGCATAATGAAAAATACAATACATCCCTATCAAAATACATCCTTCAATTATCTTCAGAGCCATAAGTATTTTCTTTTCCCTTGGAAGAGATATCAGGAAGATCCCCAGGATTAGAAGTAGATGTTTTTGAAGGGATTGATCCAATTGGGAGAGAAGGAAAAGGAAATCCTTCAAAGATAGAGGGTACAAGAGATAGTTTGGTGGAAGACTAAGTAAATGGATGCTCCATAGTAATTGGTATGATATGGCTCCGATCGTGAGATATAGACATGGAGGCAAGAGAAAAGGTAGTGTAATAGGTTGGAGTTGGACCAGACTACAAAGGGGTAGCTCCAGGAGCCACTATGGCAGTACTTTGCACATATAGATAGGGCTTAAACAAATTATTAAAATATGAGATGATCTCACCTCCATACAACATATCCTTCTCAAAGTCATCTTTGTTTTCAAAAAACATGTCCAACAGAGGAGTGAAGTATTTCAATTTTTGAACTTGAGCCTTGAAGGCTTGAGTGAAAGGAGTAATTTTAAAATTCTCTAACAGATACTTGAAGTGATTATTCAGATCATGAATAGAATAAATTCTATTAATGTATAATTCCACTTTATTAGAGATTTAATCTTGAGAATCATTGAATATCTTTGAATGGATCTGTTGGTCGGAGTGGACACTCAAGAGGGGGGGTGAATTGAGTTCCAATCAAAATTTTCTTTTAAAAACAATTTCTAATAAAATCCCCCAATTTCAAAAATCAATTAAACTGTAGTGAATTTATATAGAATATAAAGGTTCAATTAGCTTCTCAAAGATTGATTAATTCTCAGTTAACTTAATCTTATGATTAAATTAACTTTTGAAACCAATTTACTGATTTATAATAAATATAAACACTTGCGAATTTAATTATCAAAGTAGCTTTGAAGATAGTTTATATTTCAAAGTAATAGCAGCGGAATATGAAATAAATATGTATAGTATGGATATAGTATAGCTATAAACACAGAGAAGTAACCAAGAGGTTCAGTCTCAAGCCGAGACTTAGTCCTCTCAAAAGTTTATATAAAAGTGATCCACACCCTGGATCGGGGTTAACAACAGTGAGCACACTGTCCAGGTCACAAGACCTCTACCACAGTTCTACGTGGGAAAACAAACAACAGCAGCCAGCTGTCCAGGTCACAAGACCTCTACCACTATCCACAGTGGGAAGTGAAGTGTAAAAAGTTTGCTGAGGATTTACAGATCCTCCAGTGAAAGTACAGGAGTCAGTGTGTGTGTTTAATACAGCAGATAACACACACTACTCAAAATGTAGAATAAATAAATCACAGAGCAGAGATGTAGAGTTTAGAAATGGCTCTAGTGATTTCAGTGTAGCACTGGACTCGTTTTGGAATTAATCAGAAGTGATTCTGAGTCCTCTTCTCGATTTTGTTTGAGAAGCAGAGTGTCATATGCTTCAGGTTCACAGGCAGTGAGATGTAGTCGATGAAGCTCTTCAATGATCTATTGTATGCACACCACTCTTCTTGAGTAGGCTTGATTGTATATTTGATTCTGTCTTGCTTGGTTCTTCTTGTATGTACAGAGCTCTTCTCGAGTATGTCGTATGCTCCCTTGTCTCTGTGTGTCTTGTCTCACACTTCTTCGCAGCTCTTTATATCTTTTTCAGCAGAGTCTTCTTGTATTCATATCACGTGCTCCGTAGGATAGAAAAGGTTTCCTTTCCGCAGGTACGAGGTACGGTTTCCTGACATCCGACAACCTTTATTAATTAATTGTCAGTGTATTAAAACATAACTAATATGACCGTTGGTTAGAATAAATAAAGATAAAGATAAAGAAATTCAAACAGTTGTTTATGACTGTTCAAGATATCGGTAGGTCATCAGCATTAGAGTAAAGATCGGTGACTCAGATAGATCAGCATCGGTCTGTCATCTGATCGGTGAGTCATTTAGATCAGCATCGGTGAGTCCTTGGATCGGTGACTCATTTGCATCAGTGACTCATTTGCATCAGTGACTCATTTGCATCAGTGACTCATTTGCATCGGTGACTCATTTGCATCGGTGACTCATTTGCATCGGTGACTCATTTGCATCGGTGACTCATTTGCATCAGTGACTCATTTGCATCAGTGACTCATTTGCATCGGTGACTCATTTGCATCGGTGACTCATTTGCATCAGTGACTCTGATGGATCGGTGAGTCTGATGGATCGGTGAGTCTGATGAATCAGTGAGTCTGATTGATCAGTGAGTCTGATTGATCAGTGACTCTGATGGATCGGTGAGTCTGATGAATCAGTGAGTCTGATTGATCAGTGAGTCTGATTGATCAGTGACTCTGATGGATCGGTGAGTCTGATGAATCGGTGACTCAGATGGATCCAGAAGTCTTCCAAACATACTTTGTAAGTTAATAAGCATAGTTAAAAAAGAACATGATAACTGATTCATTCATAGATTGGAATTATGTTTATGGGACATCAAACCAGATTAAGCATCAATGAGTTGTGATGATTTGTGATTATTAAAACATCAGTTATAAACATGAAATCAGCAATCTTCCAGAGGGCTCAACAGTCTCCCCCTTTTTGATAATCACAAATCTTCATATATATATATATAAATAAAATAAAAAAAAAATAATCTCCCTCTTAAGATAACAATCCCATGTATATAATATTCAGATTTCTCCCCCTGAGATATTGATCTCCCTCTTCATATATAGAGTACTCCCCCTTAGATATATAGTTCTTTCTCCTTATATATATCTTTCTCCCATTATATATCTTCTTTCTCCCATTATATATCTTCTTTCTCCCATTATATATCTTCTTTCTCCCATTATATATCTTCTTTCTCCCATTATATATCTTCTTTCTCCCCCTTTGGGATGATCAAAAAGGAGGGAACATAGTTAAGGGAAAAGAGAAGCAGGGTGCAGGCAGGATAGAACATAACACAAAGGAAAAACAAATTTTATAAAGGCACAGAAAAAGACAAGCAATACATAGAGCACCCCATCAAAAATAATACATGGCTATTTGGTGGGATACAAAGGGGCTTTCCCTTTATCCTTTGGATCAATTATAGGTAAGGAAGAAGGCTTGGAGGCAGGCTGTGGGTCACGGAGCTGAAGTGGTGGCAGGACAACTCTGGCAGGTGCAGTTGGAGGTGTCACAGAAGGTTGTGGAGAAGGAGCAGGAGCTGGATGAGAAGCTTTCGGAGAGACTGGCCGCAATTGAGATAGGGCTTGGGCAACAGACAGCTGATTTGGAGCGACATCAGAGGCACTTAGAGGTTCGGATGTAGGGAGTACAATGGCAGTGGCCTGTGCATCCAAGTAAGGCTTCAACAGATGAATGAAGTCCTGAATGACTTCTGCTCCATACTTCATAGCTTTTTCAAAATCATCCTTGTTTTCCATGAACTGTGCCAAGGAAGGAACAAAATCTTGCAATTGGCGAACTTGAGTGTTGAAGGCCTGAGTGACTGGAGGTAATTTCAGATTCGCTGCCAGGACTTTGAAGTTTGCAGCCATCTCATGTTTTGTATAAATCTTGGAAAAGAAAGCATCAACTTTTTCCTTGATCTCTTGCAGGGCATTCTTAGCATCTGCTGAATATACTAAGGCCATCTTATGACTATTATCACAGAGCTCTTTCATCCTCCTCAAAGATTCTAAGTCAAGAATATTTCTAACAGCAGCTAGCTCTGTATGCACAACTTCTCTGAGAGCTTCTATCTCACGAGTAGTGATTTTGGTTACCTTGCCTGTACTTGCTTGGCTGACTATATGAGTTAGTTCAGCTTTCAACTTCCTCAGATCAGACTTGTTAAGATGTTCAATCAGATTTCTTAAAACATCCATCATACCAGAGATGGTTGATCTGAACTCATTTGACAGAGAAAGTAAGCTAACTTGGAGATCCTTCAAGGTTTGATTCAATGAGGCTATGTGCCTACCAACAAATTCACCCGTAGCAGTCAAGTCTGGCTTGAGAACATCTGAGACTGCCGTTGAAAAAGCTTTCAAGGAGTTTTCAGAAACTTGTAGAGATACTTGATGAAGGGCATTGGAAAGTTCTTCTCTGACTATATCTCTCACAGTGGTTAGCAATTCAGTCTTAAACATATCAAGATCAGCTCGAGAGATTTCAGAACCAGGTAAATTCACAGTTACAGGATCATCAGTAGGAATAGACCTTACTTCTCTTGGAGGGTTCCTTTTCACAGTTGCAGCAGATTCTGGTAATTCGCCTTCTTCTTCAGAATAGTCTAAGCCCAACACAGCATATCCAGGGTAGTCATCCCACACAGCAGCACACAGGGTGTAGTTGGGTTTCTCATAGCATGTTGTTCCACTGATTTTTGATGAGTCAGTCTTGCCACTGATATGGATTTCTGGTACTGACTGAGGTTGTTCTACTTGAACTTCAGCAAGACCATCCACTGGACTGTTGATACTATCAGCAGCAGCTTCAACAACATCAGCATCATCATCATCACCATCATGATTGTCTTCAGCATCACCTTGCTCATTATTACTCTGCTCAGAGGCTTCACTGTGATATTCCTCAGTATCAGAATCTTCTTCATCATCAAGAATAGGTTCTGACTCTGGTAGGGTTAAGGGTGGACTAGCAGGTCCAAATTCTATTCTTTTCTTGGGGCTAGCAGTGTCTGGATCACTCCTATCATCAGGAGAAGACACACTTCCTTCTTCAGTTGCAGCTTTTTCTTGCTCATCATCATCAGAATAAATTGGTTCCTCATCTGGTTTTAATCCAGGATCTCTCACATCCTTTGGCCTCTTGCCATGATCTATGGGATTGTAGGCTTCATACAACTTATCTTCATCTGCAACCCAGCACTTCTTCCATGGGTTCCAATTGATTTTCATCCTCTTGCAGATCTCTTTGTTGAGACAGAAGGAAGGCTCTGTTTCAACAACTTCATCATCTTCATCAACACATTCCAGATTCTGGAGCATAGTAGATATCATTTTTGAATAAAACAAAGCCGTGGCTTTCTTGGAAGGTTTCAGTATACTAGCTATGTGGACCATCACATATCTGCACAGATTTATCTTTTCATGGGTTTTGAGCAGAAACAATAGAAAAACATCTTGATACTTAACAGCAGCAAAATCTCCTCTTCGAGGGCAAAGTTGGTGCTGAATAAACTTGAATAGGAGTCTGCTTTCACCATCTAATTCTGACGCTATGATTCTCCTCGATTCTTTGTTTCCAGTTAGAAGCTCTAGAGCTAGCTCATAAGAAAAATAGTCAGTGACTGGGGGTATATTGCCAGCATAGTCCTCATATCGACCTTCATGAGGTACGTTTAAACATTCAGCCCACTGCTTAGATGAGAAAGATATTTTCTTTCCTTTCACAACCGATGACATCCTAGCAGCTTCCACACCATCCAGCGTGATTTTCAGGTTCATGTAAAACTCATGTACTAGCTTTGGATAATCTATTCGGGCGTTGTCTGAAAACCAGTCTATCCATCCTTGAGATTCAAGAACTCGTAGCAACAGGGACTTACTTGACAGAAGCCACGCCGAGTTTACTTCTTTTTCTGCAGCTACAATCCGAGTTTCCAGGTCCGGATTTACTGAACGTTGAGAGGTACTGCTCGACTCGCCTCGAGCACGCTTTGAAGGTACAGGGCTATTTGGTCCTTTGCTCGGTCTCTTTTGCTTAGCCATTCGAGGATTTGGAGAGGCAGGAGTTCGAAGGTTCGAAGGTTCGAAGCAGAGGGGAAGAGAGGTTGAGAGGTTCGGCGGGAAATGAAAGGTCAAAGGTTTAGGGAAGATAAATAGCCGCGTATCATTTACTTTATCATTTAGGGTTCCCATAAAAAGTAATTTACTAATTAATAAAAAGTAATTAATTAAATTTTTTTTAAAAAAAAATCGGATTGACAGAACAGTGTGACAGATCGGTTCCACAGATCAGTTTCACAGATCAGTTTCACAGATCAGTTTCACAGATCAGTTTCACAGATCAGTTTCACAGATCAGTTTCACAGATCAGTTTCACAGATCAGTTTCACAGATCAGTTTCACAGATCAGTTTCACAGATCAGTTTCACAGATCAGTTTCACAGATCAATCATACACAATCCTTGTTTAATAAATTTCATTCTTTCAGAGCATAAGGGCTTTGTGAAGATGTCAGCTAATTGATTTTCAGAACTAACAAATTCTAGAGAAATATCACCCTTTTGGTAATGATCTCTTAGAAAGTGATGTCTGACATCAATGTGCTTAGTTCTAGAGTGAGATACAGGGTTCTTGGATAAGTTGATTGCACTAGTGTTGTCACAGTTAATTGAGACATGTTTAAGATCAAATCCATAATCCAATAGAGTGTGTTTCATCCACAAAATTTGTGCACAGCAACTACCAGCAGCTATGTATTCTGCCTCGGCAGTAGACAATGCAACTGAATTCTGTTTCTTACTACACCATGATACTAGGGATTTTCCAAGCAAATGACATGTTCCTGATGTGCTTTTTCTATCTAACTTACAACCAGCAAAGTCAGCATCTGAATAACTCATTAACTCAAAGGATTGTCCTTTTGGGTAAAACAAACCTAAGTTAACCGTGTATTTGAGATATTTAAAAATTCTTTTAACAGCAAGCAAATGAGATTCTTTTGGGTTAGCTTGAAATCTAGCACACATACACACACTAAACATAATATCAGGTCGACTAGCAGTAAGATAAAGTAAACTACCAATCATACCTCTGTAATTTGTTTGATCAACTGGTTTCCCAGTTTCATCTGTGTCCAATTTACAGGTAGTACTCATAGGAGTTTCACTTTCCTTGATACTATCCAGACCAAAACGTTTTAAAAGATCCTTTGTATATTTACTTTGATTCAAAATAATACCATTTTCATTTTGAAATACTTGAAATCCAAGAAAGTACTTAAGCTCTCCCATTAAGCTCATTTCAAATTCATTTTGCATACTTTTTGAAAAATCAGTACATAAAGAGTGTTTAGAAGATCCAAAAATAATATCATCAACATATATTTGTACAACTAAAACATCTTTAGAAATTCTTTTAATGAAAAGAGTTGGATCAGCAATCCCTTTAGTAAAACCTTTTGAAATAAGGAAATTGCTAAGTCTATCATACCAAGCTCTTGGTGCTTGTTTTAAACCATACAAAGCTTTAGAAAGTTTAAAAACTTGATTTGGAAAATGGGGGTTAGCAAATCCAGGTGGTTGTTCTACAAAAACATCTTCAATTATAAAACCATTTAGAAATGCACTTTTTACATCCATTTGATATAACTTGAAATCCAGATGTGCAGCATATGCAAGTAAGATCCTAATGGCTTCTAGTCTAGCTACAGGTGCAAAAGTTTCCTCATAGTCTATACCTTCTTCTTGACTATATCCTTGTGCAACTAGTCTAGCTTTGTTTCTAACTATATTTCCAGATTCATCTATTTTATTTCTAAACACCCATTTTGTGCCTATTGTCAAGGTGTCCTTAGGTCTGTCAACTAATTCCCAGACTTTGTTTCTTTCAAACTGATTTAATTCTTCTTGCATAGCCATTACCCAAAATTCATCATTGATAGCATCATTGATATTTTTAGGTTCTGACTGTGAAAGAAAGGCTTGATGTTCAACCTGGTTTCTTAGAGAAGCTCTAGTTTGTGTTCCTCTATCTAGATTTCCTACAACAGCATCTAAAGGATGGTTCTTTAGAGTCCTAGATGGTCTTGAAAAGATAGAGCTAGAAGTTTCAGGTTCATCTAGAGATTGAGGTTCAACAGAAGAAGATTCTGGAGAATGTCCAGAACTGGATGCTTTTATAACAGGTTCTTTAGATTTATCATTAAGGTCCAGAATAGAAAAATCTTCTTCAAGATTCCCAAGAGAGGTTTTAGTCTCATGTGGATCAGTTTCATCAAATTTGATGTGAACAGATTCTTCCACACATTTGGATCTCTTATTGAAAACTCTATAGGCTTTACTAGAGATAGAGTAACCTAGGAAAATTCCTTCATCACTCTTGGATGCAAATTTATCCAGATTATCTTTAGTATTCAGAATAAAGACTTTGCAGCCAAAAACTTTGAAGTAGTTTACCTTAGGTTTCCTATGGTTCCACAACTCATAAGGGGTTTTCTTTAGAACAGGTCTGATCAAGACTCTATTAATGACATAACAAGCTGTATTAACAGCTTCAGCCCAAAAGTAAATTGGAAGGTCATATTCATTGAGCATGGTTCTAGCAATTTCTTGCAGGGTTCTGTTTCTTCTTTCTACTACACCATTCTGTTGGGGTGTCCTAGGGGAAGAAAAGTTATGAGAATAGCCATTGTGAGAGCAGTAAGATTCAAAATCTTGATTTTCAAACTCACGACCATGATCACTTCTCAGGGTCTTAATCTTGAGTCCACTCAGATTTTCTACAGACTTGGAGTATTTAACAAAGTAAGAATAGGCTTCACTTTTGTGAGCTAGAAAATATACCCAAGTATATCTAGAAAAGTCATCTACGAGAACATAGACATAGTGCTTCCCATTTAAACTAGAAACTCTTGATGGTCCAAACAAATCCATGTGAACCAATTCAAGTGGTTGAGAAGTTGAAACTTCTTTCTTTGATTTAAAAGAAACTTTGTGTTGTTTTCCCTTTTGACAGGGATTACAAACTTTGTCTGCTGGAAATTCAAGTTTGGGTAATTCTCTAACCAAGTTCTTCCTAGAAAGTTTTCTAAGTGAGTGCACATTGCAGTGTCCTAATCTTCTGTGCCAAAGCCAAGACTCTTTATGAAAAGCATTTAAACATGGAATGTTCTGTTTAGCTAAAGAATCTAAATCAACAGCATAAACATTTTCATTTCTTAAAGCAGAAAATACTAAAACATTTTTAGAGTTACAAACATTGCAAGAATCATTTTCAAATTTAACATGAAAACCATCATCACATAACTGAGAAATGCTTAATAGGTTATATTTAAGTCCATCAACAAATAAAACTTTAGAAATCAAAATTGAATCAGTGTTACCAATCTGGCCTAGGCCGATGATTTTCCCTTTTGAGTTATCACCAAAGGTGACAAAGCCTCCATCAACTTTTATTAGGCTCTTGAAGCAAGAATAATCTCCAGTCATGTGTCTTGAGCACCCACTGTCTAAATACCATATCTTCTTGTAACAGCTCTTCAAGCAGGTCTCCTACAAAACAGATTTAGATGGAAGATGATTTTGGTACCCAGATCTTCTTGGGTCCAGACAGGTTAGCCAATAACACTTTAGGTACCCATATTTGTCTAATGGGTCTCATATAATTTGTAGAAATAACATCCTTTGAAAGATAAACCTTATTAGATTCATAACTATGAATATAGCTGGATGAGGCATAAGAAGTTCCAGAATTAACTATCTTCTGTCCAGATTTAGGAATGAATCTAGTTTTGGCAACTTTCCTTTGTCCAGGTTGGTATCCTATACCAGTAGTGTATCTAGGTGCAACTTGCTTTCCTAGCATTTGTGTTAGAGTATTTTTACCATTGGTGAACTTCTCTAAATCTTTCTTGAGTTGCTCATTAGACAATTTCAGTTCAGTATTCTCTTTAAGCAGCTGAGCATTCTTTTCTGCTTCTATATCCAGATCAGATTTATGCTTAACATTTAAAGCATACTGTTTCTTTAGATCTTTATATTTATCTTTAAGCTCATTACATGTTTCTTCTAGCATGTCACAGTATTCAAACAATTCAGATTTTGACATGTTTTCTGAGTCAGAATCTTCTCCAGAATAGTATGAATTAAAAGCAGGAGTCTCTGATGTTACCTCAGAAGTGTTTGTCATGAAACACATGTTGGCCCGATTCTTTTCAGAGTCTGAAGATTCAGCTTCACTTGTGCTGTCTTCTGAAGCACTCCAAGTAGACTTCATGGCCTTCTTGTACTTGTTATTCTTGTATTCATATTTCTTTTTATACTTCAGCTTTGGATAGTCGGCTTCAATGTGTCCTTTTCTCTTGCACTCATAGCAGACAACATCATCTGATTTGTCATTCTTCTTCCAGTCCTTTTTCCATTTGCCTTGTTGGTCATACTTTCCCTTGTAATTTGGTTTCCTAAAAAATTTCTTTTTCCTATAGAACTTTTTGAATCTCCTGGCTATTTGAGCCATCTCATCATCGCTGTCAGAATCATTCTCACTTTCCTCACTGCTTGTACTTTCATTGATAGCTTGAAGCTTTTCCTTATCCTTATTCTTTGAGGTTGTAGTCTTGAAGGCAATAGACTTTCTTGCAGGTTCATTGTCTTCCTCTTTGTTCACTTTAAGCTCTTCTTCATACATCATCAGCTTGCCAATTAGTTCCTTGACAGGTAGAGCACCAATGTCACAGGATTCTCTAATGGAGACAGAGGTTCCTCTCCATCTTTCAGGTAGACATCTCAAAATTCTCATAATTTGTTCCTTTGCTGGAACATCCTTTCCCAGAGAGGTCATTGTGTTGACAATTTCATTGAACCTGAGATACATATCAGAAATGGGTTCATCAGGTTTCATCTTAAAATTATCATACTTAATAGTATAGGTATTCAATCTCATCTCCTTAACATTAGTTGTTCCTTCATGAGAAACAGCTAAGGTATCCCAAATTTCATATGCAGTTTTACATGCAGAAATTCTATTAAACTCTTCATCTCCTAGAGCACAGTACAGAGCATTCATAGCTTTACAATTGTTATTGTAAGCAGTCTTTGTAGGTTCATCCCAAGTAGATCTAGCAGTAGTGGGAATTTTGTATTCAGATTCAATAGCAGTCCAAATATCAAAACCTATGCTTTCTAGATGAATTTTCATTTTCAGTTTCCACTGAGCATAATTAGTTCCATTGAAGAAAGGTGGCCGGTTGGTAGCAGCACCCTCAAGTCTATTATCCATGATATTACAAAAAGAATTTTAAAGAGATAAAAATTTAGAAATAACAGAAATTTTAAGAACTTTAAAATACAACTAAAATCACAGTTCAAAAGCAGAGCACTTTTAGAAAGTATTTACTTCCTTTGATACCATGTGTTGGTCGGAGTGGACACTCAAGAGGGGGGGTGAATTGAGTTCCAATCAAAATTTTCTTTTAAAAACAATTTCTAATAAAATCCCCCAATTTCAAAAATCAATTAAACTGTAGTGAATTTATATAGAATATAAAGGTTCAATTAGCTTCTCAAAGATTGATTAATTCTCAGTTAACTTAATCTTATGATTAAATTAACTTTTGAAACCAATTTACTGATTTATAATAAATATAAACACTTGCGAATTTAATTATCAAAGTAGCTTTGAAGATAGTTTATATTTCAAAGTAATAGCAGCGGAATATGAAATAAATATGTATAGTATGGATATAGTATAGCTATAAACACAGAGAAGTAACCAAGAGGTTCAGTCTCAAGCCGAGACTTAGTCCTCTCAAAAGTTTATATAAAAGTGATCCACACCCTGGATCGGGGTTAACAACAGTGAGCACACTGTCCAGGTCACAAGACCTCTACCACAGTTCTACGTGGGAAAACAAACAACAGCAGCCAGCTGTCCAGGTCACAAGACCTCTACCACTATCCACAGTGGGAAGTGAAGTGTAAAAAGTTTGCTGAGGATTTACAGATCCTCCAGTGAAAGTACAGGAGTCAGTGTGTGTGTTTAATACAGCAGATAACACACACTACTCAAAATGTAGAATAAATAAATCACAGAGCAGAGATGTAGAGTTTAGAAATGGCTCTAGTGATTTCAGTGTAGCACTGGACTCGTTTTGGAATTAATCAGAAGTGATTCTGAGTCCTCTTCTCGATTTTGTTTGAGAAGCAGAGTGTCATATGCTTCAGGTTCACAGGCAGTGAGATGTAGTCGATGAAGCTCTTCAATGATCTATTGTATGCACACCACTCTTCTTGAGTAGGCTTGATTGTATATTTGATTCTGTCTTGCTTGGTTCTTCTTGTATGTACAGAGCTCTTCTCGAGTATGTCGTATGCTCCCTTGTCTCTGTGTGTCTTGTCTCACACTTCTTCGCAGCTCTTTATATCTTTTTCAGCAGAGTCTTCTTGTATTCATATCACGTGCTCCGTAGGATAGAAAAGGTTTCCTTTCCGCAGGTACGAGGTACGGTTTCCTGACATCCGACAACCTTTATTAATTAATTGTCAGTGTATTAAAACATAACTAATATGACCGTTGGTTAGAATAAATAAAGATAAAGATAAAGAAATTCAAACAGTTGTTTATGACTGTTCAAGAGATCGGTAGGTCATCAGCATTAGAGTAAAGATCGGTGACTCAGATAGATCAGCATCGGTCTGTCATCTGATCGGTGAGTCATTTAGATCAGCATCGGTGAGTCCTTGGATCGGTGACTCATTTGCATCAGTGAATCATTTGTATCAGTGACTCATTTGCATCAGTGACTCATTTGCATCGGTGACTCATTTGCATCGGTGACTCATTTGCATCGGTGACTCATTTGCATCGGTGACTCATTTGCATCAGTGACTCATTTGCATCAGTGACTCATTTGCATCGGTGACTCATTTGCATCGGTGACTCATTTGCATCAGTGACTCTGATGGATCGGTGAGTCTGATGGATCGGTGAGTCTGATGAATCAGTGAGTCTGATTGATCAGTGAGTCTGATTGATTAGTGACTCTGATGGATCGGTGAGTCTGATGAATCAGTGAGTCTGATTGATCAGTGAGTCTGATTGATCAGTGACTCTGATGGATCGGTGAGTCTGATGAATCGGTGACTCAGATGGATCCAGAAGGCTTCCAAACATACTTTGTAAGTTAATAAGCATAGTTAAAAAAGAACATGATAACTGATTCATTCATAGATTGGAATTATGTTTATGGGACATCAAACCAGATTAAGCATCAATGAGTTGTGATGATTTGTGATTATTAAAACATCAGTTATAAACATGAAATCAGCAATCTTCCAGAGGGCTCAACAGGATCCTCACCAAATCATGCACTTGGTCACTATTGTTGATGACAGTAGAGAAACATTCCTTATCAACACCACTCAACACTGACTAAATCTCTTCTTTAAAAACTATTCTGATTAAATCATTTTCTATAGTCTAAGATGGATTTCCAAAGGTAGGTGAAGTTTTAACAGCTAATGTGAGAGACTTAAGTTGATTTAGAACCTTTTGTAGACATCCTTTATATTCATCAGTTATCTTATTAAGTCTGACAACAAGTGTACGCATCTCATTGACTATCTTGGTGTTTCTCTCAGCCACATTTTTATATAATTTAATAAATTTTGGTTGAATCAAAGATAAAACATTATATGGGATCTGATCACCAACATCCTCAACAAGATGAAAAAAATGATCTTGACCAGTGTGTAAGACTTTTTTCATATCTTCAACCATATATTTTAGAGACTTCACCTCATCACTCAACTATTTGTTCTAAATCATAACTTCCTAAATTTCATGAAGCATCATCTATTGAATTTTACAAATAATTTTCTCTAACAGCAAGGTAGTATCTCTTTGGATGAGATTAGTCATAGGGGAAGGATATAACTTCTTGATCTTTTCAAATCCAGATAACAAGGTGCTTCCAAATTCTTTTAAATCATATTTATTTACATAAGTATGAGTTTATTGGGTAGGTTCCAAAATAGGAAATAACATAGGTTCTTATTACATTGGAGGTACAATTTCTTTAACAATTATTGTTTTGAGATTAAACACTATGGAGGGATCAATTGATTTAACAGAGACTCCTTGAGAATCAGTAACATCAAAATACTCTATAAATTTGTACTAGGTATACACTGAACCTAAATCCCTTGGGTTGGTCACTTCAATTCATTCGAAAATAGGGTTCCTCTCCTCCTAAACAGGTGCATCAATGATAAGATTAAGAGACTCAGTCTCTTGAGCTACATCCAAATTCTTATCTCTTTCAGGTTCACCCATATCTTCTCTAGATATCTAAAAGGCATGCTCTGTTCTTTCTTTAGACGATAATATAACTTAACAATCTATAGGTTCTTTTAAATGTTCCTCGGGAACAGCTTGTTCTTCCATAATAGCAACTTGTGCTTCTTCATTAATAGCTTATTCAATAACTATCTCTTCAGTAACTTCAGCAACTATGTATTAAGCAAATACTTCTTGTAGAATAGGTAGGCCATTGTATTCTTTATCTAAGATAGTCCCATCCATAGGTGAAGCTACTGCATATTCTACCTCTTCATTTTAATATTCAACAACTTCAATGGGTTCCAAACTAGGGTCAGATACACTCTTAGGACTTGAAGGGTTTTCAACCAGGTTGAACCTTTAATAAATTCTTTCATTATCTTTCACCTAAGATTTATTCCATGGGTTTTAGCTAATTATCATCCTTATAACTGTATCCTTTGAGATACAAAATTCATAACCTTAAATTACTTCTTTATTTGGACCAAATAATCCCTTGGAAGACAACATTTCATAAATTAACCAAGAATAAAACAGAAAAGTTGATTTTGAAGATGTCTTGATCATCTCACACATGTAAAGTATAATATACTTACACAGATTAATCTTGATCCAATTAATCATAAGATTTATCAAGAACACATCTTGATACATAAGGGTGGATAATTACCCTTTCCTTGGATAAATAAGATGTTGAATAAATTTAAATAATAGTCTTGCTTCACCTTCAAGCTTAGTAGTGATTTCCCTTCTCTTCTTCTTGTTTCCAGTCAAACTTTCAAGAACCTCTTCTTGGAAGAAAAACATCACTAGGTGGAAGAGTACCTCTTTGGTAATCCTAAAAAATTACTTCATGGGGTATTCCTAGGCATCCAGCCTACAGACTCAAAGAAAAGGTACACCTTTTACCATTAACCCAGCTTCTTACTACAACATCATCTTCAAAATTGAACGAGAATTAAACATACTGATCAAACATAGAAACTAGCTTCAGATAAATAGATCTTTTCTCTTTTGTGAACCAGTTCAACCATCCATTTCTATAAAATAATTTCAAAACAAGTGAATTAATCGCTAACATCCATTTCAGACAAACTTCTTTCTCTGGTACTACTTTTCGATCAGTAAGGACAAGATTCAGTGGTTTCTCAACCATTATTTTCAGATCCTTTTTCACTTTATTTTGAGACCTGCACTTCTTAGGAGTCGATGAAGATGAACAATTCATTCTAGGAATCCAACGTGGGTTCAGGAAAGATGAAAGGTTGGAATAGGGATAACAGTTTGAGAGATAAGGGTTTATGTTTTAAGAGAATAGATATCAAGAAAAGAGAAGAGTGTAAAAATATTGGGTTTTTATCAATTAGGGATTTTAAATGTCGCAAACACAAATACGTGGTATAAAATCAATAAAATAATCAATATAGTGATACAAGAAAGAAAATTCTAAAAATAGAAGTCTAATTCATTATGGTGAGACTAGAACAGGTAGTCACGGTGTCATCGTTACAATATGACTCTAAAATTTGTGATTGTATAATTGATACAACAAGTGTGAGACCATAACTAAGAGATTGTAACTGTGATACTGTAAGTGTCAGACGGTAACTATAAGATAGTGACCTGTGAAACCATGAATCGTGAAACCATAAAATGTGAAATAGTAAACTTTTTACTTAAGACTTATCATCCCTAATTCATGTATGAAATAATTTATCCTTTCAGAATTTTATGGCTTGGTGAATATATCATCAAGATGATGTTTAGTTCCAATGAATTACGAAGTGATATCACCTTTTTGATAATGATCTCTCAAAAATTGGTGTCTTACATCAATATGTTTAGTCCTAGAATGTGAAATAGGGTTCTTTGATATGTTAATAGCACCTGTATTGTCACAGTTTATAATAACATGTCCGAATTGATATCCATAATCCAGTAAAGTGTGTTTCATCCATAAAATTTGAGCATAATAACTACCAGCAGCTATGTATTCAGATTTGTAAATAGATAATGAAACAAAAATTTTCTTTTTACTACACCAAGATACTGCAGACTTTCCTAAAAAGTGACATCTTCTAGAGATGTTGTTTCTATCTAACTTACAACCATTAAAATCAGCATCTGAATAGATAACCAAGTTAAATGATTTTCCACTAGGATAGAATAGTCCTAAATTTGTTTTATATTTGAGGTATTTACAAATTGTTTTAACAACATTTAAATGAGACTCTGTGGTTTTCAAGAAAACATTCACACATGAAAACACTAAACATAATATTAGGCTAACTAAAATATAAGTAAAGTAAACTTTCAATCATTCCTTTATAAGTGGTTTTATCAACAAATTTAACATTTTCATCAAGATACAACTAATATGTATTACTCATTTATTCATTCCTACTTTTAGTTTGATCTAAGCCAAAATGTTTTATGAGATCTTTTATATATTTTCTTTGATTTGAGATAATACCTTCTTTGTTTAGAAAATTTTGAAATCCAAGGAAAAATTTTAGTTCAACCATTAAATTCATTTTAAATTCATTTTTCATCATTTTTGAAAAATCAGTACATAATTAATATATTGAAGATCCAAAAATAATGTCATCTACATAGATTTTAACAACTAAAACATTTTTAGAAATTCATTTTATAAAAATTTTAGGATCATATATACCTTTTGTAAAACCTTTGGAAATAATAAAACTACTTAATCTATCATACCTAGCTCTTGGAGCTTTCTTTAAGCCATATAAATATTTTTTTAATTTAAAAACATGATTTGGAAAGTGAGAGTTTTTAAAACTAGGGGTTTGTTCAAAAAAACATCCTCAACTATATAACCATTTAGAAATTCACTCTTAACATCCATTTGATAAATTTTGAAATTAAGATGTGATAAATATGCAAGCAAGATTATAATGGCTTCAAGTCTAGAAAATGGTGCAAAAGATTCTTCATAGTCAATTCCTTCTTCTTGACTATATCCTTGTGCAACCAATCTTGCTTTGTTTCTAACTAGGTTACCAGCTTCATCTTCTTTGTTCCTGAACACCCATTTAGTGCCTATGGTCAAGGTGTCTTTAGGTCTATCCACAAGTTTCCAAACTTTATTTCTTTAAAACTAATTTTTTCTCCTCATGCATATCCATCACCCAAAAATTATTATTGATAGAATCATTAATGTTCTTAGGTTCAAGCTGTGACAAGAAATATTGATGTTCAACCTGATTTCTTAGAGAATATCTAGTTTGTTTTTTTATCTAATTCTCCAACAATTACATCTAAAGTGTGGTTCTTAAGATTTCTAACAAATCTAAAAAATTAAGGGCTAGTAATTTCCTGTTCTTCAACAGGTTTGAGTTCATTAGGGGTTTAATCTGGAGAATTTTCAGAACTTTAAGTTTTAACATATTCTTTCATAGGATGGTCAAAAGATTTATAATTAATGTCCATATTTTACATATAATCATCATAATTCTCTAGAGAGGTCCTAGGTTTATGTGGATCTATTTCATCAAATTTTACACGTACATATTATTCCACACATTTGGTTCTTTTGTAAAATACTCTATAGGATTTACTAGAGATTGAATATCCTAGAAGAATTTCTTCACCACTCTTGGATGCAAACATATCAAGATTATCCTTAGTATTAAGAATATAGACTCTTCAACTATAAACTTTGAAGTAATTAACTATGGGTTTTCTATTGTTCCACAACTCATAAGGTGTTTGTTTAAGAATTGGTCTAATTAACACTCTATTGATAATATAGCATGCAATATTTATAGCTTCATCCCAAAAATAAATAGGTAGGTCATATTCACTAAGAATGGTTCTAGAAATTTCTTGTAAGGCCGTATTTCTTCTTTCTATAACTCCATTTTGTTGAGGTTTCCTAGGGGAAGATAAGTTATGACTATAGCCATTTTTTTAGAAAAAGGATTCAAACTCTGGGTTTTCAAACTCAACGCCATGGTTAGTTATTAGGGATTTAATTCTAACACCACTTAAGTTATATATAGATCGAGTATACATGGTGAAGTGATAGTAGGCTTCACTTTTGTGAGCCAAGAAGAAGGTCCAATTATATGTAGATTAGTCATCTATAAGAATATAAACATAGTGATTCCCATTTAAACTAGAAACTCTATATGGTCCAAACAAATCCATGTGAACCAACCCAAGAGGTTTATAAGTGGAAACTTCTTTCTTTAGTTTTAATGATATTTTGTGTTGTTTACCCTTTTGAAAAGGATTACATACTTTATCATTTGAAAACTCAATTTTGGGAAGATCCTTGAAAAAAAAAATTCTAGTAATCATTCTAAGTGAGTGTATATTTCAGTGTCCTTGTATTTTTTAACAAATCCAAGACTCATTGTTAAATACACTTAAGCATGAAACATTTTGAGAAACTAAATAATATAAGTTAAAATCATAAACATTTTCATTTCTAAAAGTATAAAATTTTAGTTCATTTATAGAGTTAAAAAAATTACAAGCATCATTTACAAAGTTAACATGAAAACCATCATCACATAATTGTGAGATATTAAGAAGATTATATTTTAATCCATCAACAAAAAGTAATTTAGAAATTAAAACTAAGTTAGTGTTAACAAACTGGTTGAGGAAAATTATTTTCCCTTCAGCATTGTCACCAAAGGTGACATGCCAACCATTAATCTTTATTAAATTCTTGAAGCATGAGTAATCTTCTATCTTGTGTCTTCAACATACACTAACCAAGTACCATAAGATTTTATAGGAGATTTTCAAATAGCTTTCCTATAAAATAATCAAACAAAATCTTATTTTGGTACCCAAATTTGTTTGGGTCTAGTAACATTAATAACCAGTGCTTTAGGAACCCAAATCTGCTTCATGGGTTTTTATAATCATTTTGTAACATATTTGAAAAATTGATTTTATTTGGTATAGAAAAACTAGAGGTTGTAAAATAATTTCTAAAACTGGAACTAGCAATATAATTTTCATTTTTAGGTAGAAAAATAGATTTTCTATATTTAGTTACAAACTTGTTCTTGGTGATATTTCTTTTCCTAGGTTGGTATCCTATACCAGTAGTGCATCTAGAGGGAAATTTTTTACCAAGAATCCATGTAATATTATTATTTCCATTGGTAAATTTATCTAGGTACTTTTTCATTTCTCATTAGATAACTTATGTTCATTGTTCTCTTTGAGTAATTGAACATTTTTCTCTTTCTCTATAGTAAGATTATATTTGATAGTAGTAGTCAAGGCATGATATTTATTTAAGGATTTTTATTTATCTTTTAGCTCATTAGAATTGTATTCTTGAATTTGGCAGTATTCAAAATTTTCCCCATTTGTCATGTTTTCATAATCACTTTCATCTCCTGAATAATAAGAATTTTGTAGAGGAGACTCAAGGGTTACCTCAGATTTGTTTTTCATAAAACACATATTGGCCTTGTTAAACTTTTCATCATGTGAAGTCTCTATTTCACTTAAAATATCCTTATAAGCACTCCATGTTTCCTTAATTGACTTTTTATACTTTTTATATTTTCCCTCATACCTAATTTTATATTTTTACTTGGGACAGTTAGCCTTTACATTCCCCTTTATCTTACGTTCATAAGAGACTATTTCATAATATTTTTCACTTCTTTTCCAATACTTCTTCCAATTTCCCTTGTAATCATATCTTCCTTTAAAGTTGGGATTTCTAAAAAATTTATATATTCTATAAAACTTATTAAATCATCTAGATAATTAGTCCATTTGCTCATCAGGATCAGATGGTGAGTCTTTATTAATTGTACTATTAGAATGAGGTTGTATCCTTTCCTTTTACTTATTATTAGAAGTATTGGTTTTGAAAGAAACTTAATTTCTCTTTGATTCATCTTCCTCTTCCTTGTTAACTTTTAATTATTCCTTATACATCATCAATTTTCCTATCAGTTCCTTGACTGGAAGCTTTCTAATATCAAAAGATTCTCTGATTGAGACAGAGGTTCCTCTCCATCTATCTGGAAAGCATCTGAGTATTTTCATGATTTTCTCCTTGGCTTTAACATCTCTTCCCAGAGAGATCATAGTATTCATAATATCATTAAACCTGAGATACATGTCATAAATAGGCTCATTAGGCATCATTTTAAAGTTATTATATTTAATAGTATATGTGTTAAGTCTCATTTATTTAACATTATAGGTTCCTTCATGTGAAATAGATAAAGTATCCCAAATTTCATGGGATGTTTTACATGCATAAATTATGTTAAACTCCTCATCTCATAAATAAAAATATATTATATTCATGGATTTGCAATTATTATTATAGGAATCCTTATTTGGTTCAACCCAAATATTTATCAAAGTAGCAAGAATCTTATCTTCATATATAATTGAGGGCCAACTCTCAAAACCCATACTTTCTAAGTGCATTTTCATTTTAATTTTCCATTTTTCATAATTTGTTCCATTAAATAATGGAGGTATGTTGGTAGCATCACTATCCAATCTATTATTCATACTAAATAAATAGGATTTTAAATAACTTGAAATTTAGAGCTACCAATATTTAAAGATCTTTAAAACACAACTACAATCAGAGTTGAAAAATATTTCAAACCGATTTATAATTTAAAATTTTGAAAACAAGGATATTAAAAACTCCACTGATACCAAATGTTTGTTAGAGTAGGACACTCAAGAGGGGGTGAATTGAGTTCCTATAATAAATTTTTTTATAAAGTTTATTTAAAATATACCCCCAATTAAAATAAAAATAGGACAGTTAACCAAGGTCGTAAAATTATAATATTTTGATTGTTCAAATAGTTTCTCATAAGATTAATTAATTCTTAGTTATACCAATATGAGATATTGATAAAACTTTTGAAACTACTTTAATAAGGAAAAATAGTTATAACTACTATCTAATATTATCTATCAAAGTAAAATTTAGTTTTCTGTAATATAAGTTAAAACAGAGAAAAACAAAATTGAAAGATACAACGGATAAAAAAAGTGGTCCAGACTCAAGATAAGACCTAATCCACTCCACTTGGTGATCACCTGGAACCATGAAATATATATATATATATATATAAAGCTTTTAACCACACCATAGATTAGGGTAACAATAGTACATAGGACTGTCCAGGTCACAAGACCTCTTCCACTGTTCTATATGGGATAACAAACAACCATGTAACATAAGACCTCTTCCATAGTTATATGTGGGTGAGACTAGGTTTAGAAAGATATTTGAGTGAGGATATCTTGTATCCTCTAGTTTAACATAGGATACAATGTGTGTTTTTAATACAGATACATACACTGCTCTAAATGTAATAAAAACAATACACAACAAAGCAAAGATAATGAGAAAGGATTGGAAATTCTCTGAGTGTTTTTTAATGAATCTCTAGACTTATAGGATGTAGAAGATTTGATTTTTGAGTCCTCTTGTGGAAACATAGTTTCTTGAGTCTCGTTCTCTGGCTTCCAATTCAATGAGATATGATTTGTACCTCTTATTACCCTTAGAGTTGTTACTATTAGGATGTTTGAGATTCTGATCTATAGTAGTTTTTCCATCCGGAATCAAGAGTTCTTCATGTGTTCTTCAGTGTATGTTTTTGCATGCATGTTCTCTCTACTCTTCATCCAGTTTCTTTTGCTTCTTGATATATTTTAATCTCGTGAACCACCATGTATTTTATCTTCGGGATGTATTTTTTATAGCCAATAGGGAGCATGATCTCTACACCTCATACCTCATGCTTTCAGCTGACATGTCTATAAAAAATAATTAATTATGTCAGTTTCATTAAATGAATTAAATATGACTCTTAGAAATAACTTTTAAATTGAATTGAAAAAGGAGGAAAATGGTTATGTATGGAACTTTTTCACAGTTGTGGTGAGACAGTCTGAGTGAGACAGTCATGGTGATATAGTCAAAGTGAGATAGTCACAGTGAGACAGTCATGGTACCACATGGAATAGTTTCTTCTTCCTTTCCTTTGAGTGGTATCACTGGATAGGTGTCTAGTAATTTTTCAACTGTGTAACCAGTAGTAGGAGTATGGTAGTAGATACTTTGTGATATTTTAAATTGATAGCACGGTCACAGTGTTTGGTCCTTAAAGAATTCTGGAACTTGTATCAAGATTATGGTGTCAAGTAAATGTTGGAAAAGAAATGGAGTTATGTCCTTTGCAAAAATTTGCAACCGGTAGAAATCTTATGGTGTTAGGTAGATGGTGGAAAAGAAATAGTGTCAGGTCCTTTGTGAAAATCTGGAACCGATAGTAAGCTTACGGTGTCACAGATTTTGTGAATATCGGGAACCAGTATAAAACTTATGGTTTCACAGACATAGCCAAATATCTGTAAGTTTTATTAAGAATAAAAATTCACATAATGGATTAAGATTAATCATAATCATACTCAAACATAGTAGAACAATATTAAACATAGTTTCCAAGATTCATACATGATTTGTGATATATGAAACATGATTTGTGATATGTGAAACCTGATTTGTGATATGTGAAACATGATCTTTGATCATTAAAACATGAGGAGGAAAACATCAACAAACTCATTCAAAGTCAGGAAAAAATATTGAATCATATCAAAGAATTCCTCAAAATCACTTTTCAAAAACATCCATAGTGACTTAAGGGTCATTATGGTGAGATTTGGTTAGGAACTCCTTCGCAGCTACATTCTAGGTCTCATAAAGACATCATAAAAAACATACTGACATCAAGGAATGATGCTTAACCTACACCTTTGATACCTCTTTCTCATAAACTATCCCAAGTACCTTGTTATCCTAATGCCCAATATAGATCTAACATGGCCTCAAGATCATTCATAATCCCCACAGGTTGGTGACTATCACCATGAATCATACAAAATCAATGAGGGAATGATTTTTTCCACACACAAAAAGTGAAATATTAATGATACAAGTAAGTATGATCAACATGCCATAGGGATAATGTAAAAATAAAAAAGATAAATAGTACCTGAAGAGAAATTCAATCATCCCAAAGGAAAACATAATTCCAACCATAAAAAGGTCTCAATATCTCTTTAGTAAAAAGTGGAATGTAGATCCACCGATCACTATCAACCCTCCATGGTATAATAGATTAATAAAATACACCAACTTTGAGTGGTGATTTCCATTTTCTCAGAAACAGAATAAAAAATCTAAAAATGTCTAAAGGAAAATGTTAGGTGTGAGCTATAAATACTAGTAGGGTCTCAACATGTATTCCAAAATCTATGCCATAATACTTAAAGAAATTATGATTTATTTTAAATAAACAAGGCATGGTATATCATATATATATTTTGAACCAAAACATGCTTTCACATTAAAAGATATGAAAGATATATAAAAACTATCTTAAATAAACATTTTATATAAAATAATTTATATGAATCATTTGGAGTGAATAAAACATTTCAATAAACATTGGAATGTGTAATCAAGTCAATAAATCATAGAATAATTTACAGAATCCCTATCGTATGTTAGTTCTATAAATAAGTTCCTCGTAAATCTTAATAATGATCTCTACTCAATATAGGTGTTCACCCATACATCAATATATACCCCAATTGGGGAACCCTCGTGGGTGAGCTACACCTCTAAAAGGGGAAACCTCTTAGGAAGTCATTCAAAAATTGTTTAGTAATAGTTGTCATCATCAATGCATTTCTAAGGACTCAAGGTCCTAGAATTCATATGTCATTTAAAACTAATTACCTAGGATAACTTGTGCTTAAAAAATCAATCAAACAAACATAAAAAAACAAAAATATTTCAAATCAATACAAATTAAAATTTCCCATTTTTAAATTTTCAACTTTCCTTTCCAATTTCAAAACCAAAACCAAGATTTTAATAAATTCATGCCATTTCAAGTCATATTTTACTTTAATCCATTTTTCTAATGGTTCATCAATAAATAAATTGATCAAATAAATTTCAAAATCAAGCCATAATTTTCCCAAAATCCACCCCACATTTCAATTCCATTAAAACTGGGGTTTTTTACAAATTCCATGCTATTTCAAATAACACATCAAATCATTTAAAATATGGGCTTTTAAATCCATTAAAAACAAAATTAAATTAATCCAAGCATTATAAGTTTTAAATCCTAAGGAAAAGTATCATAGAACGGCCTACCTTTAATCACACGATCAGAGAAAACACCCAAAATGGGATCACCATGGAAGAATGAGGAAAAAAAGAGATTCCAAAATGAAACCTAGAATAAAGATACAACAAAATGTATTTTAGATCCATCAATTACATGATGATCCATTAATCTCTAAATAGGATAGAAATAGTGATTGGAAGAAACCACAAAAGAGGACATCCACTTACTTGGAGAAGATCGAACACAATCAATGAAGCTTTGATCAACTAAGAAAGGGATTTGGACAAGTCAAATTCACCTATTGGGAGCCTTAAAGGACAAAGGATTCAAGTTAGGGATGAAATAGGGTTATTATATATTATACCATAGGGTTTAAATATTTTAATAAAAACATTAGGGGAATTAAAACCCGCATGCATGGTTTTTAGGGTAGGGCCACACGGTTAGACAAATCATGTTCCCTAACCATGTGCCCCTAGTGGTAGGGTGCATAGTTTATCCTCAGAGGGTTTATGGTTTCCAAAACATAGTTCAAACATGTAAATCCCTATTTTTTTATATTTCATAGATTGGAGGGGTTGGATGCTTATTTTGGATAAACCATGTGACCCCTTCCAATGGCTCACAACAGGGCACATAGTTTGTTAGAAAAAATAAAAGGATTTGATTTAAATATATGATAACAAAGAATAGTTCCTTGTGCTTCCAAAATTATTTGAATTATACTATAATGACCCCAAAACAATAACCAACTTAATGAATATCAAAATAAGGTTCAAGTAATACTTGAAATAAGGTAATGAGATATTACATGGTAGGAGCCTTCAAACGAAAGGGTTAAGATAAAATCCTCTAATAGAACCACTATGTCTCAAATAGGGGATAAATTTAAGGAAAAGTGTCTTATAAGTGTGTAATAAAATTTTAACTGAATAATAGAAGATATGATTCATACTGTGACACACACCCAGAGCCTTCGGATCACAAGTCCCTACAACCTGAATCTATTCTCCCCCTTTCTTATCCATTCTCCAAAGATAAGGCTTTATCTAAAACCATAGCACATTAAAAATGGTATCAAACATGAAAATAAAAGGAACAAATCTTCTACACTTTGATATTATCCATTTTGGGTGACATGGACTCACCTGCATTATTTTAAATCATGTCACAATAGAGAACATTTCAGTGGGGGTGTCCCTCTTCTTTGCATGATCGAATCCACATCAAACATCACCAACACAAGACTCTACCAATAACATGCATCACATTGGGGAAGTACCACCATCAATACCACCATTGATAGGGTTCCAAACCAGGTGAAACACTTTCACCAAAGACTCAAACTAGTTCTCTACCACCTGATGAGGGGGTCTGGATCACCAAAAAATATGGGTAGTATTGATCTCTAAAACTCAAGAAGTTTACTTAGAAAAGGTGACTCATCTACTGGTGCTATCAAGAAAAAAAATTTCTAAACCAAACAGGGAGCATCCACATGAACCATTAGATGTGGGTTGGAATATTTATCAATGGGTAGAGACATTTCTCACTATCCCCATGGAGGAACCACCTCCAACATAGGTACCTAGACTGAAGCCTCATCAATAAGCAGATCACAGTCATGATCCTAGTATGGAATCATAGTTGTTTATCATTTTGGAGGTATATAATAATAAACAAGATACACCATGGTCAAAAGAGCATATCTGGGGAGCTAACTCAAGAAGTATATGAAAACGAAAACCCATTTCTATATGATTCATGTACTAATGTTTACATCGCAACTTGTGTATATGTGTTTTGAGAAAGAAAAAAGTCTATTAGAGTCTATGTGAGTGGATATGTTGGTCACCACATCATCATTGGTTTATCTAGCCTGAGAGATGAACTTGAGACACATTAAAACTATTTCCCTAGTACCAAAACCAAACCAAACCTCACAACTAGAATATATCCAAAATATGGTCCTAAGATAACGTCTTATGATAACACTATTTGATGAAGAAACATACTGAGACCACTTGGCTAGTAGTAATATGAGAATAACACCCCAATCCCACCTCCATTAGGTTAAGGGCAAGTGACCAGCACTAAGTAGGTAGAACACAAACATGGGTGGACTTAGTCTAAAGTACCTATACACATGACCACATGTCCATACACCAGTATAATGTAGAAAAGATAACCAATTGATAATATAAATACATGTATAACAACTAATCCCACACATTATACTATGAAAAAGTGTATGGAAAAGAAAAAGGGAAAAATATTAACCCACTAAAACTAAAAAGGATTCCATCTAATAAAAAGGGGATTAATAACAAGATGAAACTCATAGAACCATCCATGGTATATCTAGAACAACTAAGATCCACCTATGTTGGTCCTCCTAAGACTTCATCAAAAGTTCCATCATCTGTATAAGACATGATATGTGTGGGAAGAGCCCATGCATAGGTGTGTATAAACATACGCAATAGAAAACCCCAAAATCACAAAACACAAATCATCAAAGAGGGAATACTCTCTAAATCACATGGAAAATGGAAAATAAATGAGAGAACCCGTATATTCTCAAAGGAAGACTCCAATTATCAAGGTGAGGTCATGTCCCTATGGCTAACCCAGGATTATACTAGTTGTTCAAAGGTAAAATATGTCCGAGAGAACTCACACATTGGGTCTTTCTATAATAATGTCACTCATCTGAGGGGAAATTCTCATCATGTCTTTCCATGATGAATCATAAATCAACTAATAGGGACTATCCTAGGTACTTACTTGACTAGAATACACCTTATTAGAAGATAATAAATGATGGTATATAGATAGGGTATCACACCCAGCTCCAATGCAGGACACCTGACCCTAACTAAATTCACCCACTAGGCATGGGATTGAACACACCAATACGTGGGTTACGTGATACTTAACCCTACCTAAGCATAATAATGGGAATGATGTACAACACCAGGCATCACATAGGGATACATTCTCTAACACACTGGTGAGATCTTACATCCAATGATCAGAACTAGATGCCGCACTAAACCCTCATGGAAGTGGATTGAGGAAACTCACCCCAAAACAAGAGAACTCACCCAATGATATAGAAAGTGGTAATTCACCTAATCTATACTAAAGCTATATATGGGGAAGAAGGTATCATACTTTCCTTAGAAGGATTACATTACTTGTCTCTATAGAGTTAATGGAATGTCTCAAAAATTCTAGAATTTACTATTTACATCCTTCTCGTATAGATTGTACCTCCCTAAATACATGATTTGTTGTTATGAAACATAGCATGTAGATGTTGGGTTGGCACTCGGTGTGTGAATATTTCCCAAGACGGATCACTTTCAAAAGTACATGATATGTTCCCCACCAAAAATGACATGTGATGTTTCATGTCCTCTAGGGTATGTTCTCCAAATACAATCCAAACTAGATAACTAATTGTCAAATATCATGTGGATATATCATTGAATGTGAGATATATTTATTACCATATAAACACTAACCATTGTATAGAGTGGTCCAAAAAATATGTGTTATTTTCAAGTACATTCCATGTATATTGTATTTTAATAGAAAGCCTAGTCTATTTCACGAATATTTCTAACACCACTACCACCTTTTATTTTTCTTTTATATTCACCCAAAATCTAGGATCTCAGTCAATTGAACCCACAAAAACTTTGGTGGATGGATTCCATCCACCCATCCATTCGATAAACACATCCTATTGAATCACATAAATGTAATGAAAAATCCCATGAACCTACTTCCTTCGATCAATCATTAGATATTACATCATCATCAGCATCCAGATTATTGCCTCACATAGCTTAGAATTTAACATCATCACACCTCTAGATATACCCCCTCAAGCTGGCTCCTCGATCCACTGTCACCTAAACCATATTCAAATTCTTTTCATCACCGCTACTTCTCCATAACATCTTCAAATCACAAAACTAAACCCATAACCATGATCTGTTGCAACAAATAATGAATACATAATGATCAGTTCCCCAGGTATCATCAAATGATCAGCTAATAAAAATTCCATTGAACGAAATTGGGGAATAGAACAACAAATTAAAAAGACATAAAAGTGATAATAAAATGAAGGTCATGTTTATTTTTTCCATCATATTCAAAAGCCTAATAATTAGGAGTATTATAAAATCAAAAAATTCAATGGATAATAGAAGTAAAATTTCTAAATCTAGGAAGATAAATAAAACATTGTATAAAACAATGAAAAAAAATCCACATATTAATTTAAAAATAATTAATTCTCATTCATCTCTATAATCATGAATGGGGAAATATACCACAAAAATTGAATTACATACCTCAGTTTGGATCAATCACTAATGAAGAATGATTTTTCATCATTTTCATTAGTGAGATTAAAGAACTCCATCAATGATGAAAAATCCCATGGTACTCCGATCATCGATCAACGATTATATGATCACCCACATACATCATTCCACCAAATATCTCTCTCTATCCAATTATTACATCTAGTGTTTTGTGGATACCAATGTTACATATTTAATTTCAATCTCGATTTTACCATCTTAGAAACAAACCAGGATTTATTCCGTTATTTTATAAAAAATTCGTGCATGTGATATATTATATTCAAAAAATTTAATATGTCAACACTGAGGCTCCATGGGCCCTATATTCTTACACTGACTCAATCCCTTACTGTAATAATATTATTTTAAATATTCTAAAGTTTCGAAAATAAATTTCATAATAATTATAGATATTTTATAAAATTGATGACCTAACAAAGGAAAGTTTTAATATTAAATTTTTGACTAAATTGATTTTGGTTATCCTAAACACATCCAGCTTGATCGAATCATGTCTAAATATTATATAAATACCTTAAAAAAATGTTACACACTCTTCAATCACATAACCTTAAGTAATAAATCCTTATGGTCAAGATTTATTTCTCATAAAAAACTTCAAATGATCTAGATTCCTAATGAAAACAACATAACATAGAACAATAAACCACAGATATAAATATTTTGAAAAAAAACTTCATCACTAATCATAAAAAAAATATAACAACATCTCTCTATGGGATATATCTATCAATAATGTATGGTAGCCCAACTTTAACTTACTTTACTAGATGCAAAGTTATATTAATCAAAATAGTGAAAATGTTGGGAAAATATCATCTTAAAATGATAAATTGTGATTATAATTCTTTCTTGAAGTTTTTTAAGGTAAATGGGGTTTAAATGTTTCTCAAAAAATTGTTGTAATAATGTGTAAAACGCAATTAAAATTATGGGTATTTTATTTGGTAAAATTTACTCAATATAAAAGGTATAAATTACCCCCATAAAAATATTTGAGTTGTATATTCTAATTACATGAAACTTATTATATTTTAAATCAACACATCTTGAAATGTTTCTTAAATATCCATGGGTAATTTCATATTTTTCATTATTTAAAGGAAAATATATTTTTCTTTATTTTCCAATGAAAAAATTTCCACTTCATAATTTCCATCTTCATTTTCCCATAGGAAAAGTTTTATATTCATTTATTTTAAGTCCTTATGACCATTAAGATGATATTTTTATTTTACCTACTTATTCAATATTATAAATGAAAAAAATTCATATATATTATTTTAAATGTGCCTAACATCAAGATTATGATATACCAAATGAAATTACCAAAAAGGAAGTTTGAAAAAAATGATCTTTTTATTTTATTTTTATGTGTGAACTATATCTGATGATCTTTAAAATCTTTCCCTATAAAACTTCAACTGATAATATTTCCCAAATCGAGCATCAAGAGTTTATAATTTTGACATTATTTCCAAACATGATAAATTTTTTATTGGTTATCTTGACTCACTTTCTTCAACAAATCATGTCATATAAAACTAATATCTATGTATTGAATCTAATAATTTACAATGAAACATGAAACATAACTTTCTGTTATATGGTAGTCTTGTCATCTCAAATTCAATGTCAAAAAACTGGATATTCCTAACTTGTATGATTATTCCAACTAGTCAAGATTATTAATTCATGAAATTTACTAATTATCCCCAATATATAATCATGTGTTTAAATCATTTTGGTTGTTAATATATTATATCCATATACGTTATTTTCCAATAACTCTTTAAAATTTTCTATAACAGGCTGAAGGTATACAATAATTTCATTTCAAGGAATTTTCTTTCTTAGAATGATAATAAAAAATAATGAATGAATTGCGTTGCATACACATCTACGATGGTGGATTTTAAGGGATTAGAATTACTAAAAATATGCTATAATTTATACTTAAATTACATAATGGATTAAATCCATTAGTATCCAATCCTAAATTCATATCCCTATATTCTGAATAGAAATTTGGAAATAAATAATCAAAGGGTTTGAATGTTTTCAAATATCTTGGATGTTTTATAAACCAGTCATTATTGTTTTACATAGTATACCACTTCATTTGTGTATATTTTTTTATATATACATGAAAAATATTTTTTATATTTATTTTAATGTAATGTAATGTAAAACATTCACAATTGTTATATTTATATTCTTATTTTATAGTTTTTTTATTCATACATTCATCATGATTCATCAATTAACATCCAAAAGCATAAAATTTTTATACTCTTGTCAATATGAATCTTATGCCTGATAAAACATGTATCCATTTAGATATGCATATATATTTTTATAATTGAGACCAAGTTTATTAGAAACTTTATTAATATTATAAAAATATTGAGGGATCTTAGCTTGAATAAATGCATTATATAGTAACTCCAATATCATTAACATTTCTTTATCTATAATTCCACCTATGAACTTGATATAATAGAACTTTAGTAGAAGGAACAATTTTATATATTTGATATATCCTTTATACAACACATTATTTCCATCTTCCATTAATTCATAAAATTCATCTGATTGCTCTGATAACTTATCTCCAGTATTGATCTCTAGAAAATTGGAAAGCGACTGAACTAATTTGTTACAACATTCTTCACGTTATATTGTAGTGTAGAATACACCATTAATTGGGTTTTTAATTTCATTATCTATTATCAGGGGAGTAGGTTGTTTATTTAAATTATGATTGCATTTCAAAAAATTTGAAATGTCCAATTCCCCATTTAAAATCCATCTCACATATCCAACAGTAAATTTTTTCAATATTAAGTGCTCATAAACTTTATAAATTTCCAATCATCATATAAAATTCGAATAAATACATGAACATTTTATTCTTACATGTATGGATTAATTTATAATTGAAAAATATAAAAACATCTCCAACCCCTTAACATATTAGGGTGTAATTTAAAGTAAATTGAACCAATTTTTATTCATTTTATTATATTGATAAATATCTATATAAAAACATAACATACCTTAATTAAATATAATCTTGTTAATAAGAAAACATAAGCTTTATAGAATAACAAAACATTATTATCCTTTTTAAAATTTCATTGAAAAAAATCATAAAATATAATATAATTATAACCAATTAATATTTTGATTTAATATTTTATTGTAGAATTATATCATATAAAATCATGAAAAAATAACACATTGCATAAATAAAAAACTACAAATATTTTATTAAAATCATATCTTATTGTTTAACTAAATCATAAATACACATCCATTTTGGTTTTCCCTTTGTCCTTTATACTTTAGTTGTGTGCTTTGAAACTATTTCATTTTCAATATTGATTTAATCTATGAATATTTAAGATTAAAAATAAAATTAAATATATAATGTGTGATAACTAAAAATATTGAAATGAAAATACAATGTGGTTAAATGATTACTAAATTATCCCAAAAAAAATTAAGTTTAATTTAGTAATCATATAACTATTAAAAGAGAATAGAATAAAAAATAGATTATAAAAACACAAGGACATTTTTACTATATATAAATTCAAACTAAAAACAATAAATACCAAAATTACTATAATCAAAATGAAATAAAAAATATTTAAAAAATGACTACTCTAAAATGTATTAATAAAAAATAGGAAAATGAAAATAGAAACCATGAATTTATCAGAAGTAAATAGTTTAAGAAAATAAAATGAACCCTAAAAATTACCCTAATAATCCACTAAAAAATAACTTCATGTTATAAAATTATTCAAATTAATAATAAATTAAAAACATAAAAAAATTATTTGATCACTAGAATCAGACTACAAGGATTAAAATATTCAACTATATGGGGAGAATAAGTAAATGGAGGATGGATATCAGACTTTAGGCCCCTAAAAATTTACCAATAACATTGTTTTAGTTAAAAATTGAATAAAATGACAAAAAACCATACTTTTAGAGCCTGATAATTCAAATCCTGAAATCCCCAATTTGAAATTCCTAAGAAAATTCAATTGAGGTTGTAGAAATCAAAGACTAATAAAGAGAATAAAATATAAGATCTTATAAGAACTTAACTTGAACTCATTAGCAGTCACATTGATGATTGGATGAATTGATGTATGAAGATCAAGAATAGTCATGCAAAAAGGAAGAGAAGGTGGGGGAAGGGGATGAATGGGGAGATTGAGAAGGGGAAGGGGAAGAATCATGTGATGAATGTGGTTGGTAAATAAAAGGTTAAGATTCATAGAAGGGGTGTATAGTCTAGTAAAAAACTAGATTGGGAAGTAAGAAGAATAAGAAAATAAAGGGGAATTCATGATCTATCATAGAATTTATTAATACATGGTGGTATTGAAAAAACGACTACTAATATTTATTATAGTGGTGGTTTTTAAAAAAAACTATTGAATTTTTTTTATACATTTAATATATGAAATGGTTTAAAATAAATGAGTATGAAAGGTAGGATTTGTAATTAGTAAGGGTATGTAAGAACAACTTCTAATAAATATCTATAAATTATATTTTTTCTTATATAGATTACTATAATGAACAACAGAATTGAACTTTGGGATTCAAGGTTGGCGATCATGTGTTTATTTGTGTTTCACTATGGTTAGGTCACTAATAGATGAAAAAAAGGGTATGTTGAATCCAAGATAAGTTAGGCATTTTAAAATCCTTAGATAAATTAGTGAAGTTGCTAACCGACTCACCTTAACTCTAAAATATAGTGATATGTATAAGTAATTATATGTTTCTCAAATGAGTAATTATATGCCTGACCCATCATAAATGATCTAGTATGATTATATAGAGTTTGAATCTAGTGATTCCTACATAGAACATCCAGTGTACATCATTGATCAGATTTAGAAGGTGCTATGAGGTAAAGTGATATCTCTTGTTTGGGTAAGATAATAATATATAAATCTCTAAGATGAGACTTGGGAATAGAAATCTAAGATGAAAATCTAGTGGTAGGAACTTGTCTCTCAGGAAGTCTATTGAGGCTTCTCAAGAATGATAATCCATATAGTGGGGGGTTTAAAAGGAACTAACCTCTCATATCAGGTAAACCACCATTAATTTTAGTTTTTTAAATCACATTTTAGATTTGTTTGAGTTAAAGTGAAGTTGTAGAATAAGGGAGGATATTGAATTAAAGGGAATACCCCTTGGGTATAGGGACCACTGAGAACCAGTTTCCATGGATTGGGTAACCAATGGAAACCTTTAGGTTTCAAGTGGTTCTATTTAAAACCACTAGGTAGATGATGCAATCTAGCTGGTAGCAGATATAATTTTGGATAAAATACTAAATTAAGGGTTATTTTTTTATTTCAACCACTAATATTAATCATATTTAGAGGTTCAGTCTAGAATTCACTCTAATTTCTCCCATTTACACCCCTATTCAGGTTCACTATTCCTTATTAATCTTACTTAGTGATTTTAATCTTACTATTTTGTTAGGTGCCTCTAATTTTTTGTTAAGTCCAGGTTCTTGGGAGGTGATTTCCTCCCCTCCATAATCACTTTTTTCTTGTATTATTCCTATTGCATCAGATATAATCTCACATGTACCTAATTTAGGTTTTAAGAAATAAATTGAACCATTTTCCCTCTTGGACAAGATATTGTGGAAGATGTGCTAGGTGAATCCAAGGTAAATCACTAAGAATTTTTCATAGATTCACTTTTCCTTAATTTCAGTTGTGGTTCTATAACCATAATTTTACATTAGGCGGTCTCTTGAGTGTGGGTTGGAATATTCCTTCCTCTTAGGCCTTAATGAAGATAATATACCTATTATAGGTTGGAATACCCCTATTCCCTCTCATAAACCCTAAGGGATTGGTTGGAATCGATATAGGGGAAAGATGAATTGGTTAAAAATGAACATTTTAATGATAAATTGATTTTCTAAATTACTCTTCACACTTTATAATGGTTATTAAACATTTACTTTAAATTTATATATATTTATAACAAGCCTTGATGAAATATATTTTATGCTTTCTGAATTCTTATTTTGTAATGAGTAAAAATGAAAAAACTTGATTACATACATTATTTTGTTAAAAAGGGAACCAAATCATGGTTTATTTATATTATTTAGATTTTTATGATTAATTCATAAGTATTTATTGAGATGGTTATTACATGGTTTTTTAAATGCTACATGATAATGTTAAAGATAAATAGGAGGGGTATTTGAATTAGAAATACTTATATCAATGTGGTATGTAATGAAATTGAGTAATATGGATTCTATGAGCTCATAACATTCTAAGTTTTTATACCTAATTTCCTTACTCCATGGGACTGACTGAGGCTCATAATTTGTGCGTACCTTCAATTTACGATGGGATGGTATTATACCCTGACTTTTTTATTTATATACCTAGATTGTATGGGTTATAAGATTTATTTACATATATCCTGACATCTCTATCGAGATCTGCTAAGGTAAGTGAAAGAATGTAAGGACCCTCTTGATACCAGGAGTTACTCTCATTAGATATAAATTCTATTCTTACAATATATAATATTGTTTCTTACCTTGTTTTTATTTTCTTAATTATATACTATCCATATATTATTTCTTCCATAAACTCATGAATCTAATTGGTATTTATGGTTGGGTGGTGACCACCTACTGAGCTTCTAGACTCTTACCCTACACATGCCCTTATGGGATGCGTGTATACCTAGTTTTTTGTGATTTATCTAAGGAAAAAGAACAAGATCATGGAGGCTAGTACCTTATAGACCATGAGTCATAGAATATAATTTTCATAACTTTATAGATGGTTTATGGATTCAGTATATTAGTTTTTCCTTAGTTTATCTTATGGGAGTTTCCATATGAGGCATTCCCACTTTTTCCTTTTCAGGGAATTATTATTTGGGAAGTCAATATCATACTTCCCTATTGTTTATTTTGGTTCATTTGTTTTACTTTATGGACTCTTTAGACCTTGAATTAAAATGTGTGCATGTTCATATAGTTCATTATTCCCTTTTTTCTATGCTTCAAGATTTATAAGTACCAGTGGTGGAACCAAATATGATTGGTCTTGAATTTTTTTCAACCCCATAAGTCATGTAGGATTTTCAATGTAAACTATACTTTATTATTTTTGTATCTATGGGGGAGAACCACCTAGAACATAAATGTTTCTAACCCTATGAGCTTACACCACCCTTTGGTGACTAATAAGGGTGCTTAAGGTGTTTTAGAAACCAAGCCTGATTCCATTCAGGTGATTAGGTCACAGGCATTAAAAAAGGGAATGGGATATTAAATGAGATATGAGATTTTACAACTTATTTATGAGAAAAATACTACGTTGGAATAAAATTTCAAATGAATAATAATTTTTTAGGAGGATTTTATGTCGCATAAGAGTAACCATTAATCTAAAGTAAGTGTAATTAAGTTTCAAAAGGTGAGACATAAGATTAAACTGGTCACCGCCTAAGAGTACTTAAGACTCATGAAATTGGGTCAGGTCCATGGGATGGAGAAGCTACTAGAAAAATTTAAAAACAATCAATAAAGAATATTGGATTCTTTAATTCGACCAAATATATAACAAGGAATGAATTTCTATTCAGTGTGTCCACAATTGATGTTTGAGTCTATTTTTGAAGGATTTGGGTGCAGCTAAATATTAATCAATTCAATTTTTAGATTTCATCATTATTGATGAGGGTAGAAGATTGAAGGATGAATAGGAGTTAGAGATATGAGAGTCTAATCTTGAGAGGAAATTAAGCCACTGAAGTGTTGGCTTACTCACTGATGTCACTACTTGAAAACTGGGTTGTAGCCATGGACTTATAGCCACAGTTTTCAAAACCTCAGTCTATAGGTATTTATTTCAAGGATATATCCATGATTTTCATTGAAATGTGGCTATAGCCTACACCTACTACCATGGTTTTCCAAAACCATTGCAATAGGTTATTTTTTCAAATGATATAGCCATGGTTCTCTAAAACCATGGCTATTTCAGGTACCTATAACTATGGAATTCATGGAACCATGGCTATAGGTATTTTTTCCAATGCCTATAGCCACGGTTTTCATTGAACCGTGGATATAGGTTATTTTTTCAAAGGATATAGACATTATTTATATATAACAATATCTATTGTCTTCAACTATATCCAATGTTTACCTAAACTGTGGCTATAGGTGGTTTTTATAAAGTCTATAGTCCTGATTTTATAGAATCATAAATATTGACTTCACCTATAGCCATTGTTTTGGAAAACTGTGGCTATAGGTTTCCCGTGTAAGTGTGGGAAAAACATTTTACATGGTAATTTGGTAGAAAAACCTATTTCCATGGGTATTATTCATATTTCCATGGATTTTAAAGATATAAATAAAAATATATACATATATATAATAAGTTGGTTGTGGGGTGGTAGTAAGGTTCCTAGTTACACGTAGTAGAGGTATGGAGATTGAATTCTGTAGGGATCAATTTATTTGACACCTATATCCATTTTTTAAAGGGTTATATCTATGGTTTTCCATCATGGTTATATCCCTATTTCCATGGTGGACAACTGGGTGGGATATTTCCATAGTTTCCAAAATTTTGGCTATAATTTATGTTTCCACAATGGCAATCGTGGCTAAAGCACATCAGAATCATAGCTATAGATTTGGGATATATCCATGATAACACATTACAAAGACTATTAGAACCATGGATATAAATTATATCCATGATTTTGACACCTATAGACATGGTTTTTGGAGTATTTCTATAGCCAAATTTTCAACTTGTATGTCGATAAACTATGAAAAAAAAAGTAGGAAACCTAGTTGAAGACTCTATTTCCCACTGGTTGTTCTTATTTACAAGATTAGATTTTTAGTAGATTATATTGTTTAATAAGATATTAGAATTAGTGGTTTTGTGGCATGCATAAAGGATATTTGATAAAATTTCCCAAATAAGAAACATTTGAGTTTACCTAGGCTCCAACAATTTAATCCCTTATCTAACAGTGCCCACACCCACCAATGCTACTTGAGCTCCACAAAGCTAGTAGTGTCAAACTAGTCTAGTCACCTATTCATATTAAATAGAATTATTTTAAACTATATCATGTCTGATCTGACACTATTGATACACAACCACCAACTAAATTCAATTTGTGCATCTTCTATCTTACTTTTGGTAATTTTATATAGATCTACACTACTAGAAATTTGGGTTATATCCATGGACCTATAGACACAATATTCCAAAACTATGGATATAGGTATTTATAAGAATAATATTCTAACATCCCAGGTTAATAAAGAATATGACATTTTCATATTTATAAATATTTGTGAATAAAATGTTAATATCACTTTAAAGGGAATGCTATGTTCGATGCCATACCCAATATGCAATAATGATTTTCTTTGAAATCTTACATTGTACACTAATAATATAATAATATTATTTTAAATGGTAGTTAATGCCTAGCCATTATAATGGTGAGAATTAACATAACTAAATACAAAATGATTATATATATTTTTTAAATATCTTAACAATTACCCAATAAATGATAGAGGCTTAAAATACAAATGAATCAAATTTTAAGAATAAATATTCTAATATTCTTTAAAAGGTCGATTAACCGCCTTTTGATGGAGAAACCTTTTTAAAACTACTTTATTTAAATTTTATATGTTATATTTTACAAAATAAAATCCTTCTTTAGAATCGGGACATCAAAATGTACTTTGTTTAAAAAATTTTTATTTTTCCGATAAAGTTCATTTTAGTGAAAAATGTTGTATTTTAATTCCAAACATACTATTAATGTAATTTATTTATATGGTTAGATTATCTTTTTAATTGGGCTTAAATTGTAGTTAAAATATATTTTTACCATTTAATCCAATGGTGGTCATTGGAATTAATTCACTTTGAAATTGGACATAAACAAGTGTCAATCTTTTGATAGATATTTTTTCTTAAAAACATGCTATTTGTTTTGATAGTGGGAATTAATTATAAAATTAATTAATCCAAATTATATGTTTTTAATTTTTTAAAATGGACATCATTTTTGAATTTGGAATATCGACTTTATTTTGGATAAATTTTTGGTATTTTCTGACAAATGTTCATTTTTTATGAATAGTGAAAAATACTGCATTTTACTTCAAAACTGCTTTTTCATATAATTTAATTATATAGTTATCTTTTCATTTTAATTGGTTTTAAAGTTTAATTTAATTATGTTTTTATCACTTAATACAATTTTGTTCATTGGATGTAATTTCACTTTTCAATTGGATGTAAAAACAAGTCAATCTTTTGATAAATTTTACATCTTAAAAACTCGTCTTTGGTTTTGACAACAGGAATTATTTTTAAATTAATTACTAAAATTTATGTGTTTGTAATTTGGTAAAATGGATTCCATATTTGGAATCATAAGGTCTAAATTATTTAATTAAGACTCTTTTGTTTTTGGACATTATGAATAGTAACGACGATAATTATCTTTAATTATCGTGATTAATTAGTAATCGGGTAGTTAAGGGTAATAAAATAATATCATAATAATATAAAATGACCCCAACATGTGTCCACATCCTCTTGTTTGAGTCATGGCCTACCAAGGGGATTTTTTTACAGAACTTGAGGGCCCATCGAGTCACATGGGTGTAATAGTGACATTTATGACATTATTTTTTTAAAAGAAGAGAAATATAACAAAGGTTTGTATATCCTAAGTAAAAAAAATTTAATTTTGTTAAAATAAATGATCTCTTAGACTATAAATAGTCATTGGAAAGATAAAATTATTTTCTACATCATTATATTTTTTTATAATTTTTATGCATTAAATAAATAAATTTATTTATGACACCATGATGATGTAGTGATTACCTCATTAATGAACGATTTAAACAAAATGAAAAGATAAGCTAAAATCTAAGTCTTGAACTTGTCAAAAACCTATTGGATGGGTTTATTTCAAACCCTTATCACCTTATACTCGAAATATATCATTTTGGGACCTTTAAAATCCGAAAACCATTTTATAATAAAGTAACCTTTCAAGACTTTCCAAAAGTGACCCTCCTCCCTCTTATAAAAGGCCCCCACCTCTACCCCCTTACCCACACCTCTCAAGACCTTGGCTCATCCAACCACTTCTCATATTATCTATCTAAATCCATATATCACTCTTAGAAGCCTCACTTTTTTCATAAGTCTTTCCAAGGAAGCCTTTGTCTCGAATCAAAAAGAGTTACCCGATTTAGAGGTAAAGTCTTCTCTTGAGTTTCTTTCTTTTATTTTCCTTCTTCACTCATGACTATATTCTTATTATTTGATCCCATAATAATACCAGTATCCTCAATATAATAGAATTTTTTTATGATATGTATTCTACCTACACTTACACACACCTCCATCTAATGGTTAAAGAACATATTGTTTCTGTGGATGGTGAATTACTGCCTCACGAAACGATGATTGTTCAATCTTCTCCTACCACCTCTAATGGTGGCCATTATAATAGAACTATGTTTATATATTATATATATTATATTTATTTCCTCTATATTCTTCTTTATTTAATATTAAAACCATACCTTTATGCTTTGCATGTTGTACAAATGCGATAATTTCATCTGAGGAAGTGTGGACTACCGCCCCCTCAAGTGATGTGACTCGTTCATGCCAAACAAGGAATTTATAAAGAATCTAATTAATGAACTTATTCTACCTATATAACATATATATTATACTGTAATTATAATATATCTATTTCTAATTTAGTTTTAAAGCCCATTAATATGACAAAAAAATGAAAGTAACGTTCAAGCGTACGTATGGCCTACCGTCTACAAGAACAATACATTTCATTTCTTATCTCCAAACATTATGGAATATTATTAAATATATATATACTGGATATATATGATATTTAAATCATGAACACCATTCCGGAGACTATGTACTTATAACTACATGGACAATTCTCTTTAAACAAGTTCATTGTTGACTCATGTACCGAACATCGACAAAACGTATGATATGAACTCATATAATTAACTAATTATTATAACATGATAATATGTGATATGAATTTAATAATAAACTTTAAATTAATTCCTTAATAAACTATAAATTTACCAAAGTTTATTATTCATGAATATAAAAAACGAACAAGACAAGTTGGACTTGAGGTAAGGGGATTTATTATCTCACTTTTAATTCCATGATATTTCCATCATTCGCCAATTATTTATTGAATGTGGTGTATTTTTTACTGTCATTTGATATATATTATCATAATTCTATTTATATTCAAGGTATTATATGATTCATTTGGTTCTTATTATCTTTTTGTCAGACGACTTGATTAATTACAATGAGGTAAGGGGTTTTTATCTCACTATTTATTCCCATGAGATTCATGCTATATTTGTCACTATCTCCTTTGAGTGGTGTATGTAATTCCCATTATTCTACTATTTGTGTAATATACTTTATTTTATGGGTATTTACATCAAAATTGTATAGTCCTTCTTTCATGGGGTGTACGTTTCGAAAGTTACCCAAATCGGTAAGGGAAATTTTCACCCTCCTCTTTTTAAAAGACTTCTTTTGTTAGGTCTTTTAATTTACATCTTATTATGTTGGGATATGTTCTTACATATCCTTATTGCTATAAATTTTATGTCCAATTGATGAGATACCCTTTTTATATATCATCAACTCATTTTATGAATTTTTAAGTGACGTCGTTAGGCTATCGAATTTCTGTAAGGGAACTTCTTAACCCAATTTCAATTCTTTGGGTTAAACATCTACTTCTTGATTATGTCATACTATGAATATGTGTGGATAACCTCTGATTTCTTTACACTTAATATCCACTTATATTGGGTGTATTTATATTTGTCACACATAATTATTTAATTGATTTATCCTTAATCTAAGGATACTGTCTTTATAAGGGATTTCGTCTCAAATTACATTCCATTGAGACTTCATTGTTGATATATGCCAATTCACTTTGATATAGTGTATATACTTTACTTGGGAATATTATATCATGAATACCTTTATTCTCATGATATTAAAAGGTTTTGATTAAATGTTATTCCTCAGTTATTTGTATTGAAGCATCTCTTATTTATTAAGAACTCCTTAACCAAAATATTGTCTTAATGATTTAATCTTCTAAATATTTATTATTAATGTCCATGTTTCAAAATGGTTTTAAGGATTTATTTATATGGACATTACTGTTTTAAAATATTAATTCCTTTAAAATCTTCAATGTGGTATGGGAAACTTTGATCCAAAAATCTCTTTATTAAATGTTTTAAATGGTTTTGAAAATGGTTTGATAAATCATTAATTATGTCAATATATTGAAATGATATATTGTGATTACAATGTGGAAATGTTATGTTTTCTTTATGAATATTTTATGTGATACGATTATGTTATGGTTCTTGGGAATTTTTTATGAAGACGGGTGGTTCCATGATAAACTAAGGGAGGGTGATCCCGAGATAGCTCTCTAATGCATTGGGTAATGCGAAGTAGTTAAATGCTAAGGTTTCTCCGAAGAGATTTAGGGAATATAATGTGATGGGTATTCCAAAAATAACCACGAGGGTTACTCCCTATGTAAGAATGTTATGAATGCCTCAAGTTACCTTTTTGTCTTATGATTTCTATTAGTTATTCATAAATCTTATGATTTCATGAGGTATGTTAAAGTTCTTATGTTTTGTGAGTAAAGTATGACTTCATTGATTCTTATCTATACATGAACTAATGTTTTCTTTTGGTATTTTATATCCCTTACTGAGCTTTTTATGCTCATCCCAAGTTTTTGAAATGTGTTTCAAAGGACATAAAGCGGAATAGTGTCAAGGATGGGATCAATGAAATGTAATGATGTATAAAACAAGGAACTAGACATGACTCTTTTGTTAAAGAGTTTTTATTTTGTGAAAAAAATGGAAACTGAGTAGATGTGTCTACTTTGTAATCATTGATATGTAATATTTATGTCCTAATTATCTAAAACTCTAAACCTGAAAAGATCCTCAATGTGAATTATTCATTTAATTCATGATTATGTAATGTTTTAAGGATGGGGCCTTATAGTTGGTATCAAAGTTCGGTTTAGAAAACTTTAGAGGTTAGGGTATTCTTTAAGCTTAAGCGACATTACCATAATGGTTAGGATTTCATAGAGTCATAGTTTTTTTAGATAAAGTGAATGAGTTTAAGATAACATGAATAATTATATCTTATTATTATATGATTATTTTACTGATATACTCACATTGACATTTTTTTAGTAAATGGTTGGATCTAGCAGGCACCAAAGTAACAGTGGATGTGAAGAAAACTGTGACGGTTTTCTGAATAAGTAACTGAATGATATGGGATCTACAACGAGAACTCTTGTGGTTATTCTCAACCAACTATCTGGAGTCATGATTGAACACATGAACCTTAGTGATTTTTATAAGGAATCATATATGCGAGAAACAAATCCCTACGGATGTTCAGGTAATAATAATAATAAAGGTAAGAATGTTCAAAAACCTATGTGTCAAAGATGTGGAAAGAAACTGTTGGTCGGAGTGGATACTCAAGAGGGGGGTGAATTGAGTTCCAATTAAAATTTTCTGTTAAAAACAATGTTCATTAAAATCCCCCTATTTCAAAAACAGATTAAACTGTAGTGAATTTATACAGATTATAAAGGTTTAATTAGTTTCTCAAAGATTGATTAGTTCTCAGTTAACTTAATCTTATGATTAAATTAACTTTTGAAACTAACTTACTGGTTTATAATAAATATAAACACTTGCGAGTTTAACTATCAAAGTAGCTTTGAAGACAAATTATATTTCAAAGTAATAGCAACGGAATATGAAATAAATATATAGTATGGATATAGTATGTAGCTATAAACATAGAGAATTAACCAAGAGGTTCAGTCTCAAGCTGAGACTTAGTCCTCTCAAAAGTTTATATAAAAATGATCCACACCCTGGATCGGGGTTAACAACAGTGAACACACTGTCCAGGTCACAAGACCTCTACCACAGTTCTGCGTGGGAAAACAAACAACAGCTTAGAGCTGTCCAGGTCTCACACGACCTCTACCACTATCCACAGTGGAAAATGAAGTGTAAAAAGGTTTGCTGAGGGTTTACAGATCCTCCAGTGAAAGTACAGGAGTCAGTGTGTGTGTTTAATACAGCAGATAACACACACTGCTCAAAATGTAAAACAGATGTATCATAGAGCAGAGATGTAGAGTTTAGAAATGGATCTGGTGATTTTAGTGTAGCTCTGGACTCTTTTGTATTTGATCAGAATTTATTCTGAGTCCTCTTCTCGTTTTTGTTTGAGAATAACAGTGTCGTATGCTTCAGGTTCAAGGGCAGTGAGATGTAGTCGATGAAGTTCTTCAATGTTATTTTGTATTCACAGAACTCTTCTTGAGTAGGCTTGATTGTATATGAGGTTCTGTTCTGCTTTTTTTCTTCCTCTTCTTTATTTCCTCTATATTCTTCTTGTGTTCTTGCGTCCACACCTCCTCTATGTTCTTCAGCAGAGTCTTCTTCTCGTATTTATGTCACGTGCTTAGGAAGACAGAAACAGTTTCCTTTCCGCAGGTACGAGGTACGGTTTCCTGACATCCGACAACCTTTATTAATTAATTGACAGAGCATTAAAATATACCTAATATGACCGTTGGTTAGATTAAATAAAGATAAAGATAAAGAAATTCAAACAGTTGTTTATGACTATTGAAGAATCAAGTGATCGGTAGGTCATCAGCATTAGTGAGTAATGATCGGTGACTCAGATAAATCAGCATCGGTGAATCAGACTGATCAACATCGGTCTGTCATCTGATCGGTGAGTCAGTTTGATCAGCATCGGTCTGTCATCTGATTGGTGAGTCAGTTTGATCAGCATCAGTCTGTCATTTGATCGGTGAGTCTGATGATCGGTGAGTCTGATGATCAGTGAGTCATTTTGATCGGTGAGTCTGATGATCGGTGAGTCTGATGATCGGTGAGTCATTTTGCATCGGTGACTCATTTTGCATCGGTGAGTCATTTTGCATCGGTGACTCATTTTACATCAGTGAATCATTTTGCATCGGTGACTCATTTTACATCGGTGAGACATTTTCATTGGCGAGTCATTTTGCATCGGTGACTCATTTTGCATCGGTGACTCATTTTACATCGGTGAGTCATTTGATCAGCATCAGTCTGTTGATATTGGATCGGTGCGACCATTTTCCTTTGATATTAGATCGGTGCTTCCGATGTTTGTTGATATTGGATCGGTGCGACCGTTGTCCTTTGATATTAGATTGGTGCTTCCGATGTCTGTTGATATTGGATCGGTACGACCGTTGTCCTTTGATATTAGATCGGTGCTTCCGATGTCTGTTGAATCCAGAAGACTTCCAAAATACTTTGTAAGTCAATAAGCATAGACAAAAACATGACAACAGATTCATTAACAATTGTAATTAAGTTTATGAGAAATCAAACCAGATTAAGCATTAATGATATGTGATAATTTGTGATTATTAAAACATCAATCATAGATATGAAATCAACAATCTTCCAGAGGGCTCAACAATCTCCCCTTTTTGATAATCACAAATCTTTATCATAAAATATAAATAATATGATATATCATTAATAAAAACATAATGAGAATTATACCATAAAGATAATAAATACAAAGAAATATATAAATCTCCCCCTTAATTTAAATTTCCCATATATATTATACAGATTTCTCCCCCTGAGATATATACATCTTTTCTCCCATATATCATTCGTTTTCTTCTCCCATATATCATTCTTTTTTCTTCTCCCATTCTCCCATATATCATTCTGTTTCTTCTCCCCCTTTGGGATAATCAAAAAGGAGGGAAAACATATAAGTGAAAGTGAAAGTAAAAGCAGTCAGCATAGAGTAGAGAGGAAAAGAGAAATTGATAAAGTACAGAATATTACAAGCATCACATTGTTCACCCTATCAAAAACAATACACAACTATTTGTTGGGATACAAAGGGGCTTTGCCTTTGTATTTGGGATCAATAGTGGGTAAGTTTGAAGGCTTGGAGGTAGGATGGACTTGGCGAATCTGAAGTGGTGGTAGGACAACTCGGGCAGGTGTAGGAGCAGGTGCCACAGAGAGTTGTTGTTGAGAAACAGGAGCTGGTTGAGAAGCTTGCTGAGGGACTGGCCTTAATTGAGATAGAGCTTGAGAAACAGATAGCTGATTTGGAGCTACATCAGAGGCGCTGAGAGGTTCATAAGTAGGAACTACTATTGCAGTGGCCTGCGCATTTAAATAGGGCTTCAAAAGATGAATGAAGTCCTGAATGACTTCTGCTCCATACTTCATAGCTTTTTCAAAATCATCTTTATTCTCCATGAACTCTGCCAAGGAAGGGGTAAAATCTTGCAACTGATGAACTTGAGTTTTGAAGGCCTGAGTGACTGGAGGTAATTTCAGATTCTCTTCCAACACCTTGAAGTTTGCAGCCATCTCATGCTTTGTATAAATCTTGGAAAAGTAATTATCAAGTTTCTCTTTGATCTCTTGGAAGGCTTTCTTAGCATCTGCTGAATACACTGATGCCATCCTATGACTGTTATCACAGAGCTCTTTCATCTTCCTCAAAGATTCTAGATCAAGAATTTGTCTAACATCAACTAACTACTTCTCTTAGAGCTTCTAGCTCGCGGGTAGTGATCTTGGTTACCTTGCCTGTACTGGCTTGGCCAACTATGTGAGTTAACTTAGCTTTCAACTTCCTCAGGTCAGACTTGTTGAGATGTTCAATCAAATTTCTCAAAACTTCCATCATACCAGAGATGGTTGATCGGAATTCGCTGGATAGAGATACCAAGACAGTGTGAAGATCCTTCATAGTCTGATTTAAAAGGGTTATGTGCCTGCCAATAAGTTCACCAGTATTGGCCAGGTCTGGCTTCACAGCATTAGATACTCTTTGTGAGAAGGCTTCCAATGAATTTTCAGAAACATGTAGAGATACTTGAGTAAGAGCATTAGAAATTTATTCTCTAACTGTGGTTCTCACAGCAGTTAGCAATTCAATCTTAAACTTATTAAGATCAGCTTGATGGATTCCAGAACCAGGTAAATTAACATTTGTAGGATCAGCAGCAGGAACAGACCTTACTTCTCTTGTGAGTTTCCTCTACACAGCTGCAGCAGATTCTGGCATTGCTTCTTCTTCTTCAGAATAATCTAAGCCCAACACAGCATAACCAGGGTAGTCATCCCAAACAGCAGCACACAGGGTGTATTTTGGTTTCTCATAGCTTGCCGTTCCACTGATTTTTGGGGAATCAACCTTGTCACTGATATGAATTCCTTGTTATGACTGAGGTGATTCTGTTTGATCTTCAGAAAGACCAGCCACTGGTCTGTTATCACCATCAACAGCAGCCTCAGCATCATCAGCATGTCCATCATCACTCTTCTCAGAAGCTTCACTGTGATATTCTTCAGTATCATAATCTTCTTCATCACCAAGAATGGGTTCTGATTCTATTAGGGCTAAGGGTGGACTAGCAGGTCCAAATTCTATTCTTCTCTTGGGACTAGCAGTGTCAGGATCACTCCTATCATCAGAAGATGACATACTTCCTTCCTTAGGCGTAGCTTATTCTTGTTCTTGGGCTTTGGTGGCTTCATCCTTTCCTTATTCTTGCTCATCATCATCAGAATAAACCGGTTCCTCATCTGGTTTCAAGCCAGGGTCTCTCAAATCCTTTGGCCTCTTGCCATGATCTATGGGATTGTAGGCTTCATACAATTTATCTTCATCTGCAACCCAGCACTTCTTCCATGGATTCCAATTGATTTTCATCCTCTTGCAGATCTCTTTGTTGAGACAGAAGGTATGATCTGTTTCATCAACTTCATCATCTTCATCAATACATTCTAGATTCTTGAGCATGGTAGATATCATCTTTGAATAAAACAAGGCAGTTGTTTTCTTGGACGGTTTTACCATTCCAGCTATGTGCACCATCACATATCTACACAAATTGATCTTCTCATGTGTTTTCATAAGAAACAACAGGAAAACATCCTGGTACTTTACAGCAGCAAAATCTCCTCTCCTAGGGAAAAGTTGGTGCTGAATAAACTTGAAAAGAAGTCTACATTCACCATCTAATTCTGAAGCTGTGATTCTCCGTGACTCTCTGTTTCCAGTCAGAAGCTCTAAAGCTAATTCGTAAGAGAAGTAATCAGATGTTGGAGGAATATTCCCAGCATAATCCTCATATCGACCTTCATGAGGTACATTCAAGCACTCAGCCCACTGCTTAGATGAGAAGGATATTTTCTTTCTTTTTACCACAGACGACATCCTGGCAGCCTCCACACCATCTAAAGTGATTTCCAGATTCATATAGAACTCATGTACCAGCTTCGGGTAGTCTATTCGAGAGTTGTCAGAAAACCAGTCTATCCATCCTTGCGATTCAAGAACTTGTAGCAATAGTGACTTACTTGACAAAAGCCACGCAGAGCTGACTTCCTTTTCTGCAGCAACAATCCGAGTTTCCAGGTTCGGATTTACTGATCGTTGAGAGGTACTACTCGACTCACCTCGAGCACACTTTGAAGGTACAGGGCTATCCGGTCCTTTGCTCGGTCTCTTTTGCTTAGCCATTCGAGGATTTTGGAAAGGCAGGAGTTCGAAAGTTCAAAGTAGAGAGGTTGAAAGGTTCGGCGGGAAATGAAAGGTCAAAGGTTTAGGGAAGATAAATAGCCGCGTATCATTTATTTTATCATTTAGGGTTCCCATAAACATATAAAAGAAATTTAATAATTAATTACAATATAATAATAATAAAAAGATCGGTATGACAGATCGGTTCCACAGATCAGTTTCACAGATCAGTTTCACAGATCAGTTTCACCGATCGATTTCACAGATCAGTTTCACAGATCGGTTTCACAGATCAGTTTCACAGATCAGTTTCACAGATCGGTTTCACAGATCAGTTTCACAGATCAGTTTCACAGATCAATCATACACAACTCTTGTTTAATAAATTTCATTCTTTCAGTGCATAAAGGCTTTGTGAAGATATCAGCTAATTGATGTTCAGAACTAATAAATTTTAAAGAAATATCACCTTTTTGATAATGATATCTTAGAAAGTGATGTCTGACATCAATGTGCTTAGTTCTAGAGTGAGACACAGGGTTCTTAGATATATTGATTTCACTAGTATTATCACAGTTAATTGAAACATGTTTAAGATCAAATCCATAATCCAATAAAGTGTGTTTCATCCACAGAATTTGTCCACAGCAACTACCAGCAGCTATGTATTCTGCCTCGGCAGTAGAAAATGCAACTGAGTTCTGTTTATTACTACACCATGATACTAGGGATTTTCCAAGCAAATGACATGTTCCAGATGTGCTCTTCCTATCTAACTTACATCCAGCAAAGTCAACATCTGAATAGCTATTTAGGTTAAATGATTGTCCTTTTGGATAAAACAAACCTAAATTTACAGTATACTTAAGATACTTAAAAATCCTTTTAACAACCAGTAAGTGTGATTCTTTAGGATTAGCTTGAAATATAGCACACATACATACACTGAACATAATGTCTGGTCGACTAGCAGTAAGATAAAGTAAGCTCCCAATCATACCTCTGTAATTGGTTTGATCCACTGGTTTCCCAGCTTCATCTGTATCCAATTTACAGGTAGTACTCATAGGTGTATCACTTTCCTTAATACTATCCAATCCAAAACGTTTTAAAAGATCCTTTGTATATTTACTTTGATTTAAAATAATTCCATCTTTAGTTTTAAAATTTTAAAAACCAAGAAAATACTTAAGCTCTCCCATTAAGCTCATTTCAAATTCATTTTGCATAATCTTTGAAAAATCAGTACATAATGAATTTTTAGAAGATCCAAAAATAATATCATCAACATAGATTTGTACTATTAATACATCTTTTGAAATCCTTTTTATAAAAAGAGTGGGATCAGCTACTCCTTTTGTAAATCCTTTTGAGATAAGAAAGTTTGAAAGCCTTTCATACCAAGCTCTTGGAGCTTGTTTTAAACCATATAAAGCTTTAGAAAGTTTAAAAACATGATTTGGAAAATGAGGATTTAAAAAACCAGGTGGTTGTTCTACAAAAACATCTTCAACAATAAAACCATTTAGAAATGCACTTTTGACATCCATTTGATATAGCTTGAAATTCAGATGTGATGCATAGGCAAGTAAGATCCTAATAGCTTATAATCTAGATACAGGTGCAAAGGTTTCCTCATAGTCAATTCCTTCTTCTTGACTATAACCTTGTGCAACTAGCCTAGATTTATTTCTAATGATGTTTCCAGATTCATCAACTTTTTTTCTAAACACCCATTTTCTGCCTATGGTCAAAAAGTCCTTAGATATTTCTACTAATTTCCAGACTTTGTTTCTTTCAAATTGATTTAGTTCTTCTTGCATAGCCATTACCCAAAATTCATCATTGATATCATCATTGATATTTTTAGGTTCTAACTATGAAAGAAAAGCTTGATGTTCAACCTAATTTCTTAGAGAATCTCTAGTCTGTGTTCCTCTATCTAGATTTCCTACAACAGCATCTAAAGGATGGTTCTTTAGAGTCCTAGATGGTCTTGAAAAGATAGGGCTAGAGATTTCATATTCATCTACAGATTGAGGTTCAACAGAAGCAGGTTCTGGAGAATTTCTAGAGCTGGATGTTTTAACTATAGGTCCATTGTCTTTATCATTGAGATTCAAACCAGAGAGATCATCTTCAAGAGAGATTTTAGGTTCATGTGGATCAGTTTCATCAAATTTGATGTGAACATATTCTTCCACACATTTGGTTCTTTTATTGAAAATTCTATAGGCTTTACTCGAGATAGAGTAACCTAGGAAAATTCCTTCATCACTCTTGGATGCAAATTTGTCAAGATTGTCTTTAGTATTGAGAATGAAGACTTTGCAGCCAAAAACTTTGAAGTAGTTAACCTTAGGTTTCCTATGGTTCCACAACTCATAAGGGGTCCTCTTAAGAACTGGTCTAATCAAGACTCTATTAATGACATAACAAGCTGTATTTACAGCTTCAGCCCAAAAGTAAATAGGCAGTTCATATTCATTGAGCATAGTTCTAGCTATTTCTTGCAGGGTTTTATTCCTTCTCTCAACTACACCATTTTGTTGGGGTGTCCTAGGGGCAGAGAAATTGTGACTATAGCCATTGTGTGAGCAGTAAGAATCAAACTCATGATTTTCAAACTCACGACCATGATCACTTCTCAGGGTCTTAATCTTGAGTCCACTAAGATTTTCTACAGACATGGAGTATTTAACAAAGTAAGAACAAGCTTCACTTTTGTGAGCTAGAAAATATACCCAAGTATATCTAGAAAAGTCATCTACAAGAACATAGACATAGTGTTTCCCATTCAAACTAGAAACTCTATAAGGTCCAAATAAATCCATGTGAACCAACTCGAGAGGTTGAGAAGTTGACACTTCTTTCTTTGATTTAAAAGAAACTTTATGTTGCTTTCCCTTTTGACAGGGATTACAAACTTTGTCTGCTGGAAATTGAAGTTTGGGTAAGTCTCTAACTAAGTTCTTCCTAGAAAGTTTTCTAAGAGAGTGCACGTTGTAGTGTCCTAGTCTTCTATGCCAAAGCCAAGACTCTTTATGAAAAGCATTTAAACAAGGAATATTCTGCTTAGCTAAAGAATCTAAATCAACAGCATAAACATTTTCATTTCTTAAAGCAAAAAATACTAAAACATTTTTTGAGTTAAAAACATTGCAAGAATCATTTTTAAATTTCACATAAAAACCATCATCACACAACTGAGAAATGCTTAATAAGTTATATTTAAGTCCATCGACAAATAAAACTTCAGAAACTAAGATTGAATCAGTGTTACCAATCTGTCCTAAGCCGATGATTTTTCCTTTTGAATTATCACCAAAAGTGACAAAGCCTCCATCAACTTTTACTAAGATTTTGAAACATGAAAATTCTCCTGACATATGTCTTGAACATACACTGTCTAAGTACCATATCTTCTTGTGACATCTCTTCAAGCAGGTCTCCTACAAAACAGATTTAGATGGAAGATGATTTTGGTACCCAGATCTTCTTGGGTGCAGACATGTTAGCCAATGATACTTTAGGTATCCATATTTGTCTAATAGGTATCATATAATTTGTAGAATTAACATTCTTTGAAAGATAAACCTTATTAGATCCATAACTATGAATATAACTGGTTGAGGCATATGAAGTTCCAGAATTAACTATCTTCTATCCAGATTTAGGAATGAATCTAGTTTTGGCAACTTTTCTTTGTCCAGGTTGGTATCCTATACCAGTAGTATATCTAGGTGCAACTTGCTTTCCTAGCATTTGTGTTAGAGTATTCTTTCCATTTGTGAACTTCTCTAAGTCCTTTTTGAGTTGCTCATTAGACAATTTTAGTTCAGTATTTTCTTTAAGCAACTGATCATTCTTTTCTACTTCTATATCCAGATCAGATTTATGCTTAACACTTAAAGCATATTGTTTCTTTAAACCTTTATATTTATCTTTAAGCTCATTACAGGTTTCTTCAAGCATATCACAATTTTCAAACAGTTCAGATTTAGACATGTTATCACACTCAGAATCATCTCCAGAATAATATGAATTTAAAGCAGGAGTTTCTGATGTTACCTCAAAAGTGTTTGTCATGAAACACATGTTGGCTCCATTCCTTTCAGAGTCTGAAGATTCAGCTTCACTTGTGCTGTCTTCTAAAGCACTCCAAGTAGCCTTCATGGCTTTCTTGTACTTGTTATCCTTGTATTCATACTTCTTTCTGTATTTCAGCTTTGGACAGTCTGCTTTTATGTGTCCTTTTCTTTTGCATTCATAACAGACAACTTCATCTGATTTATCAGACTTCTTCCAATCCTTTTTCCAGTGTCCTTTGTTATCATACTTGCCTTTGTAGTTTGACTTTCTGAAAAACTTCTTCTTCCTATATAATTTCTTAAATCTTCTAGAAATGTGAGCCATCTCAGCATCACTGTCAGAATCATTCTCACTTTCCTCACTGCTTGAACTTTCATTGATAGCTTGAGGCTTTTCCTTATCCTTATTCTTTGATGTTGTAGTCTTGAAGGCAATAGACTTCCTTTTAGGTTCATCATCTTCTTCTTTGTTTACCTTGAGTTCTTCTTCATACATCATCAACTTACCAATTAGTTCCTTGACAGGCAGTTCTCCAATGTCACACGATTCTCTAATGGAGACAGAGGTTCCTCTCCATCTTTCAGGTAGACATCTCAAAATTCTCATGATTTGTTCCTTTGCTGGAACATCCTTTCCCAGAGAATTCATTGTGTTGAAAATTTCATTGAACCTGAGATACATATCAGAAATGGGTTCATCAGGCTTCATCTTAAAATTATCATACTTAATAGTATAGGTATTCAATCTCATCTGCTTAACATTAGTTGTTCCTTCATGAGAAACAGCTAAGGTATCCCAAATTTCATATACAGTTTTACATGCAGAAATTCTATTAAATTCCTCATCTCCTAGAGCACAGTACAAGGAATTCATAGATTTACAATTATTATTGTAAGCAGTCTTTGTAGGTTCATCCCAAGTAGATCTATCAGTAGTGGGAATTTTGTATTCAAATTCAATAGCAGTCCAAATATCAAAGCTCATGCTTTCTAGATGAATTTTCATTTTTAGCTTCCACTGAGCATAGTTGTTTCCATTAAAGAATGGTGGCCGGTTAGTAGCAGCACCCTCAAGTCTATTATCCATGATATCACAAAAATAATTTTAAAGAGATAAAAATTTAGAACTAACAAAAATTTTAAGAACTTTAAAATACAACTAAAATCACAGTTGAAAAACAGAGTATAAGGCCCCAGCCTTAAACCTTACTTAATCTTGAGTTATTACAAGATTACACATTGAGGATCTTTTCAGGTTTAGAGTTTTAGAGAATTAGATCATGAAACTTGCATTACATTCCACATTTAAACAAAGTGGTTACATAAAAGACAATATTCATTCTTCCCATCAACGGAAACCTATTTAAAATAAAACACGGATTCTTTCTTGTCACATCCTTGACACTATCATCACATCATGTACCTTTCCCTTGACCTGTGAAAAACATTTCAAAAACTTGGGATGAGCATAAAAAGCTCAGTAAGGGTTATAAAAACATGAGTTCATAAATACATAAGAATGAAATCATGCTTTACCCATAAAACATAGGCATATCAAATCATGAATAAATCATAGAAAACATAAGACATAAAGGTAACTTGAGGCATTCATAACATTCTTACGTAGGGAGTAACCCTCTTGGTTACGTTTGGAATACCCATCACAGTATATTCCCTAAAAATCTCTTCGGAGAAACCTTAACGTTTCACTCCTTCGCGTTACCCAATGCATTGGAGAGCTATATCGGGCTCACCCGCCCTTAGTTTATCACGGAACCACCCGTTTTCATAACAATGCCCAAGAACCATAACATAAATATATCACATAAAACATGCATAAAGGAAACATAACATTTCCACATTTCAATCACAATATAACATTTTATTATATTGAAATAATGAATCCATTCAAAAATAAACCATTTCCAAAACCATTTAAAACATTTAATAAAGAGAATTTTGAATCAAAGTGTCTCATACCACCTTGAAGCTTAAAATTTTAAACCATTAATATCCATATAAATAAATCCTTAAAATCATTTTGAAAACATGGATATTAATAAGAACAAATAATTAAAACATTTAAAACGATATTTTGGTTAAAGGGGTTTTACCAAAATTAGAGACACTTGAATACAATAATTGAGGAATAACATTTAGTCAGAACTTTATAATATCATGAGAATAAATGGATTCATGATATAATACTCCAAAGGACATTATATACACCATATAATAGTGAATTGGTGCATAACAACAATGAACCCTCAATAGAAATGTCAAATGTGATGAAATCCCTTATAAAGAAGGTATCCTTAAATTAAGGACAAATCAATCTCAAAAATATGTGTGACAAATATAAATACACCCAATATAAGTGGATATTAAGTGTAAACCAATAAAAGGTCATTCACACATATTCAATGGATGACATATTCAATGACTACATGTTGAACCCAAAGAAATCGAAATTGGGTTAAAAAGTTCCCTTGACAGCCTAACGGCATCACATCAAAAAGAGTTGATGAGAGATAAAAAGTGTATCTAATCACTTGGACATAAAATTTACATCAATAAGTATATATGAGAACATATCCCAACATAAAAATATGTAAATTAAAAGACCCAACAAAAGAAGTCTTTTAAAAAAGAGGATGGTGAAAGGTTCCCTTACCGACTTGGGTATCTTTCAAAACATACACCCCATAAAAGAAAGACAATAAATCATTGATGTAAATACTCATAAAGGAAATTATATTACACAAAGTGTAGAATAATGGCAGTACATACACCACTCAAAGAAATTGTGGCAAATGTAGCATAAATCTCATGGGAATAAATGTGAGATGAAAAATCCCTTACGAAAACTCGGCATCCTAACGGCGCCACATAGAACTTCCAAAAATGGATTGATGAGATCAAATAGGGTATCTCATCACATTACAACAAAATGTACAGAAAGAGGAATATGAAAGAAAATACCCCATCATAACAAATATGAGCTTAAAAGAAGTGACATAAAGGGGAGTACTTAAAGAGAAAGAGAGAGGTTAGATCTCTTATGAAAATTCGGCCACCTATCGGCGCCACTTAAAACTTCCAAAATAGATTGATGAGAGAGAATAGGGGCTCTCATCACATGAACATAATAATTACAGTAAATGTAATATAAAATATCATACCAATAACAAGAAATATGAGCTTTAAAAGGAACGACATAAAAGTGTGTACTTAAAAAGAAAGAGAGGAGTAGGATCCCTTACCTCGGGTCCGACTTGACTCGATCGTTCTTTAATCTCCTGAATAATAAACTTGAATTAATTTCTAATTCCTTAAGAACCCTTTTTCAAGTTCATTATTACTTTTATACCACTTGTTACCATGTCACAAACATTATGTAATCATTTAAGTTAATAATATTTGTTTTGCCGATATTTGGTTCTTAAGTCGAAAGTGGTCTTCTTACAATTACATGTTGTTCGTGTGGCCAAATGTTTATTATATCCAGAATTGTATTCATTATGTAGATATCATATATTTCATATATATCCAGTACATTCATGCATTTATAACATTACATAATCATTTAGAGGTAAGAAATGAAATGCACCGTTCATGGAGACGGTAAGCCGTACGTACGCATGAACGCTACTTTCATTTCTATTTCGTATTTTATAGAATGGAATAATAATGATATAAAGGTATATTATAATTCCAGTATAATATCATATATAATATCATATTTCCATCCTTTATACATCCCACATATGGTATTTAACGAATCAAATCACTTTGAGGGGGCGGTAGTCCGCACTTCCTTAAATGAAGATATCGCGTATACCCATAATGGAAGCCATAAAGGTAAGACAAAAATGAAAAATACAGAAGCATAAATATAACATAAACATATTATATATCATATATAAAAATAGTGACATCATAATGGCCACCTTTGAAGGTGTTAAATGAGTATTGAACAATCATCGTTTCGGGAGGCAGAATTTCGCCATCCACGGAAACCGTATGTTCTTTAACCATTTGATGCAGTTGTGTGAGAGTGTAGCTCAAATAAATATTATAACAACATCCTAGTATATTGAAGATACTGTTGTTGTTACAAAATAAGTAAATAAAAAGAGTTTAGGGGGTTGGAGAAGCAAAATAAAACAAATGAACATGAGAGAATGAATTACCTTTAAAAGTGTAACTCCTTTTGATTTAAGCCTAAAGGCTTCCTTTGAAAGGATTCTTCCCAAAGGGAGTCCTCTAGGATGAGGAGAGGGATGTGGAGAGAGCAAATGGGCAGGGGTTGGCCGAGCCAAAGGCTTGAGAAGTGTATGGAATGAGGTAGAGGTGGGGGCCTTTTATAAGAGGAGAGGAGGGGCACTTTTGGAAAGTAAAGAAATATTACATTATTTGAAAATGTGTTTCGGTTTCAAAAGGTCCCACATTGATAGAATTCGTGGATAAGGTGATAAGGCTTCGAAATCCACTCATCCAATTGGTTTTGGACATGTGTAGTTCATAGATTTTACATTATCTTTCCATTTTATTTAAATCGTCAAATAATGATGTCATCGTTAAATCATTATTATGTCATAAATAATTTAATTTATTTAATGTCTAAAAATTATAAAAGAAATACTATGATGTAGGAAATCTTTTTAGCTTTCCAATGACTATTTATAATCAAAATTTGGACTTGTGTAACCCCACTTAAAAATTGTTTTAGTAAAACATATCATGTTTGTGTCAATTTTTCTTTTACATTAAATAAAATGTTATTTATGTCATTTCCCAACAAAAGTGGATCCATGGGGTCCCCAAGTTGACTCATGGCTTTTCTTGGTCGGCCATGACACAACCAATGAGGTTGGGACATGTGTCATGTTCATTTCATTTTATTAAAGCATTATTTTTACCTTAAACTACACTAATTACCACTAATCGCGATTAAGAACTTAATGAGTTACTATTCACCAAAAAAATTATTATAATCTCATTGAACCACATTTTACTTCTTAATGACAACCATGTATGTCGGATTTTCAAAATTCAATACACATTAGTGGTAAAATTTCATTTAACTGAAAAAAACAGTTTGCTTGATTACCACTTAGTGGTTTCACTATTCATCAAAAATTGGAGTTTTTCAGAAAATTACCAAAAATTCACCCTAAGCTATAATTGATATTCCGAATTCAAAAATGAAGTCCATTTTACAAAATTCAAAACATATTAGTCACATTAATTAATTTAATAATTAATTCCCGCTGTCAGCGCAAATAGCGTGTTTTCATAAAACAATAAGTATCAAAAGATTGACACTAGTTTACGTCTGATTTCAAAGTGAAATTAATTCCAACGACCACTATTGGATTTAATGGTAAAAATATTTTCAAATTTAACTTTAAAAACAATTCAAAATATTATCTAATCATATAAATAAATTAGATTAAAAAGTGGTTTTGAACTAAAATACAACATTTTACACTATTCATTAAAAAAAATGAACCTTATCGGAAAGATACCAAAAAATTACACAAAGTAAAATTTGATGTCCCGATTCTTAGTAAGAGTTTTATTTGGTCCAAAATAATGTTTAAGAGTGAACAAAACTATATTTAATTATCGTTCAACATCAAAAGGTGATAAGTGAACCTTTAGTGAAAACTAGGGCATATACGCCTAAAATTGAATTCTTTCCGTATTTTAAGCCTCTATCCTTTATTGGATAAATGTAAAAACATATAAAAACATATATAATCATATCTTAGTTATTTCTATCCATTCCCGCCAATACAATGGCTACATGTTAACTACCATTTAAAATAATATTATTTTATTATTAGAGTGCAACGTAAGATTCCCAAGAAACTCGTTGTTGCGTGTTGGGTACGCCATCGAGCATAGCGTCCCCTTTAAAGTCATTTAAATATTTTATTCACAAATATGGATAAATATGAAATGTCATATTCTTTATTTACCTGGGATGTTACATCCTTCCCCCCTTTTGGGAATTGCGTCCTCGCAATTTTAAAATTACGCTTGGAAACATCCTTGAAAGTCCCACATCGGAACAAAAGTCGGTAAAACAAACACTTTAAAATAAAGAAAGATAAGTACAAAGGTCACCCGAGTTAACCCATACTAGGATTCCAAGTATGAAAATATGGACATGGAGGAGAAAACATAGGGTCATGTTCTTATGGAGAGTGATAGAAAACATGTTTAGGAGAAAGTTAACAATGAGAAAATCACAAACTTGTGATGGGTTAAACGGTATTCGATTCCCCAGTAGGAAAAGTTAATATACAACATTTTTGTTTTAAGTTACTTTTTATTGAGGAATTTATTCATAAGGAAACATAATCACTTATCATATTGACTTTCAACCTTTATTATATTCCTTACACAAACTCATATTTTCTCCAAAAGACGAGTATTTAGGAAGACTTGTTCACATTAAGAGTACTATAATAAACTTCTAGAGGATCACCTAATCCAAAAAAGAGAACTATGTACATCCTATGTCTTTAGGCTTAAACCAGAACCAAAACCAAAAAGGTTAGTACAAGATCAGATAATCCAGAAAAGGATAACCCCTTATAAAAAGAAAATCTATTCTTAATCTCCAAAATTTGTCCAACAAAACCCAAAGTTCAACGAGGACCATCCGATAAACAATTTGTCCATAAAATTCTTCAAAGTAAACCAATATAAGATTGAAACCCAAATATTTGAAGGATTTAGTCACATAGTCTTCCAAGTTAAATCGTAACATTTATCTCCAAACAAAAACAGTTGCTCTTAAAGTCTCGCATTAACCTAATCACATATCCTCCATGATAGGTTAATCATTTTCATAAATAACCCAAAATCAACTTACTCTTAATTCATAAAATCATATAACTGAAAAGAATCAGTCAAACTAACCAGGGACTTCACGTAGTCCAGTGGTAGGCGATAAATAACAGTCGCACTTTGGTTGTGGGTTCGATTCTCGCAGCTTTGTCCGACGCGACGGGTTGTCACACGGTCTGCGTGTTTTCCTTTTTTCAAAACTATATAATTCTCAAAACATTCCCCAAAACTAGATAAAATCTTCAGAAATATTCACTACATATTTTAACCTCAATTTTATCTCATTCCTTCCACTTCAATCATAACATTTAGTAACCCATAATTACCTCAAAAGTCAGGATCATATAAACCCTAATGGTTACCTTAATAATTATTACCTGAATTTCCACATCGAGTTGGCCATCTCGTACATGATGCATTAGAGAACTCACCAAGGTTGAAGTGGTTGATTATGACTCCTTGATAGTTGGTTTAGAACAACCATGAGATTCCTCATTGAATCCCCCATCTCATCCAGTCTCTTAATCAGAGAACCACCACAGTTTCCTTCAAACCCATTGTCACATTGGTACCTGCTAGATCCAGCCATTTACTAAAACCAAAAAGGTCAGTGTGAGTATATCAACAAAACCATCATGTACTAACGAGGAAGGTAAACACTAAGATATACTTACTCATTTACTTTATCTAAAACTAGGACTCTTTTTGAAATCCTAACCATTATGGTAATGTCACTTATGCTTAAAGAGTACCCTAACCTCTAAAGTTATCTAAACCGACCTTTGATACCAACTATAAGGCCCCAGCCTTAAACCTTACTTAATCTTGAGTTATTACAAGATTACACATTGAGGATCTTTTCAGGTTTAGAGTTTTAGAGAATTAGATCATGAAACTTGCATTACATTCCACATTTAAACAAAGTGGTTACATAAAAGACAATATTCATTCTTCCCATCAACGGAAACCTATTTAAAATAAAACACGGATTCTTTCTTGTCACATCCTTGACACTATCATCACATCATGTACCTTTCCCTTGACCTGTGAAAAACATTTCAAAAACTTGGGATGAGCATAAAAAGCTCAGTAAGGGTTATAAAAACATGAGTTCATAAATACATAAGAATGAAATCATGCTTTACCCATAAAACATAGGCATATCAAATCATGAATAAATCATAGAAAACATAAGACATAAAGGTAACTTGAGGCATTCATAACATTCTTACGTAGGGAGTAACCCTCTTGGTTACGTTTGGAATACCCATCACAGTATATTCCCTAAAAATCTCTTCGGAGAAACCTTAACGTTTCACTCCTTCGCGTTACCCAATGCATTGGAGAGCTATATCGGGCTCACCCGCCCTTAGTTTATCACGGAACCACCCGTTTTCATAACAATGCCCAAGAACCATAACATAAATATATCACATAAAACATGCATAAAGGAAACATAACATTTCCACATTTCAATCACAATATAACATTTTATTATATTGAAATAATGAATCCATTCAAAAATAAACCATTTCCAAAACCATTTAAAACATTTAATAAAGAGAATTTTGAATCAAAGTGTCTCATACCACCTTGAAGCTTAAAATTTTAAACCATTAATATCCATATAAATAAATCCTTAAAATCATTTTGAAAACATGGATATTAATAAGAACAAATAATTAAAACATTTAAAACGATATTTTGGTTAAAGGGGTTTTACCAAAATTAGAGACACTTGAATACAATAATTGAGGAATAACATTTAGTCAGAACTTTATAATATCATGAGAATAAATGGATTCATGATATAATACTCCAAAGGACATTATATACACCATATAATAGTGAATTGGTGCATAACAACAATGAACCCTCAATAGAAATGTCAAATGTGATGAAATCCCTTATAAAGAAGGTATCCTTAAATTAAGGACAAATCAATCTCAAAAATATGTGTGACAAATATAAATACACCCAATATAAGTGGATATTAAGTGTAAACCAATAAAAGGTCATTCACACATATTCAATGGATGACATATTCAATGACTACATGTTGAACCCAAAGAAATCGAAATTGGGTTAAAAAGTTCCCTTGACAGCCTAACGGCATCACATCAAAAAGAGTTGATGAGAGATAAAAAGTGTATCTAATCACTTGGACATAAAATTTACATCAATAAGTATATATGAGAACATATCCCAACATAAAAATATGTAAATTAAAAGACCCAACAAAAGAAGTCTTTTAAAAAAGAGGATGGTGAAAGGTTCCCTTACCGACTTGGGTATCTTTCAAAACATACACCCCATAAAAGAAAGACAATAAATCATTGATGTAAATACTCATAAAGGAAATTATATTACACAAAGTGTAGAATAATGGCAGTACATACACCACTCAAAGAAATTGTGGCAAATGTAGCATAAATCTCATGGGAATAAATGTGAGATGAAAAATCCCTTACGAAAACTCGGCATCCTAACGGCGCCACATAGAACTTCCAAAAATGGATTGATGAGATCAAATAGGGTATCTCATCACATTACAACAAAATGTACAGAAAGAGGAATATGAAAGAAAATACCCCATCATAACAAATATGAGCTTAAAAGAAGTGACATAAAGGGGAGTACTTAAAGAGAAAGAGAGAGGTTAGATCTCTTATGAAAATTCGGCCACCTATCGGCGCCACTTAAAACTTCCAAAATAGATTGATGAGAGAGAATAGGGGCTCTCATCACATGAACATAATAATTACAGTAAATGTAATATAAAATATCATACCAATAACAAGAAATATGAGCTTTAAAAGGAACGACATAAAAGTGTGTACTTAAAAAGAAAGAGAGGAGTAGGATCCCTTACCTCGGGTCCGACTTGACTCGATCGTTCTTTAATCTCCTGAATAATAAACTTGAATTAATTTCTAATTCCTTAAGAACCCTTTTTCAAGTTCATTATTACTTTTATACCACTTGTTACCATGTCACAAACATTATGTAATCATTTAAGTTAATAATATTTGTTTTGCCGATATTTGGTTCTTAAGTCGAAAGTGGTCTTCTTACAATTACATGTTGTTCGTGTGGCCAAATGTTTATTATATCCAGAATTGTATTCATTATGTAGATATCATATATTTCATATATATCCAGTACATTCATGCATTTATAACATTACATAATCATTTAGAGGTAAGAAATGAAATGCACCGTTCATGGAGACGGTAAGCCGTACGTACGCATGAACGCTACTTTCATTTCTATTTCGTATTTTATAGAATGGAATAATAATGATATAAAGGTATATTATAATTCCAGTATAATATCATATATAATATCATATTTCCATCCTTTATACATCCCACATATGGTATTTAACGAATCAAATCACTTTGAGGGGGCGGTAGTCCGCACTTCCTTAAATGAAGATATCGCGTATACCCATAATGGAAGCCATAAAGGTAAGACAAAAATGAAAAATACAGAAGCATAAATATAACATAAACATATTATATATCATATATAAAAATAGTGACATCATAATGGCCACCTTTGAAGGTGTTAAATGAGTATTGAACAATCATCGTTTCGGGAGGCAGAATTTCGCCATCCACGGAAACCGTATGTTCTTTAACCATTTGATGCAGTTGTGTGAGAGTGTAGCTCAAATAAATATTATAACAACATCATAGTATATTGAAGATACTGTTGTTGTTACAAAATAAGTAAATAAAAAGAGTTTAGGGGGTTGGAGAAGCAAAATAAAACAAATGAACATGAGAGAATGAATTACCTTTAAAAGTGTAACTCCTTTTGATTTAAGCCTAAAGGCTTCCTTTGAAAGGATTCTTCCCAAAGGGAGTCCTCTAGGATGAGGAGAGGGATGTGGAGAGAGCAAATGGGCAGGGGTTGGCCGAGCCAAAGGCTTGAGAAGTGTATGGAATGAGGTAGAGGTGGGGGCCGTTTATAAGAGGAGAGGAGGGGCACTTTTGGAAAGTAAAGAAATATTACATTATTTGAAAATGTGTTTCGGTTTCAAAAGGTCCCACATTGATAGAATTCGTGGATAAGGTGATAAGGCTTCGAAATCCACTCATCCAATTGGTTTTGGACATGTGTAGTTCATAGATTTTACATTATCTTTCCATTTTATTTAAATCGTCAAATAATGATGTCATCGTTAAATCATTATTATGTCATAAATAATTTACTTTATTTAATGTCTAAAAATTATAAAAGAAATACTATGATGTAGGAAATATTTTTAGCTTTCCAATGACTATTTATAATCAAAATTTGGACTTGTGTAACCCCACTTAAAAATTGTTTTAGTAAAACATATCATGTTTGTGTCAATTTTTCTTTTACATTAAATAAAATGTTATTTATGTCATTTCCCAACAAAAGTGGATCCATGGGGTCCCCAAGTTGACTCATGGCTTGTCTTGGTCGGCCATGACACAACCAATGAGGTTGGGACATGTGTCATGTTCATTTCATTTTATTAAAGCATTATTTTTACCTTAAACTACACTAATTACCACTAATCGCGATTAAGAACTTAATGAGTTACTATTCACCAAAAAAATTATTATAATCTCATTGAACCACATTTTACTTCTTAATGACAACCATGTATGTCGGATTTTCAAAATTCAATACACATTAGTGGTAAAATTTCATTTAACTGAAAAAAACAGTTTGCTTGATTACCACTTAGTGGTTTCACTATTCATCAAAAATTGGAGTTTTTCAGAAAATTACCAAAAATTCACCCTAAGCTATAATTGATATTCCGAATTCAAAAATGAAGTCCATTTTACAAAATTCAAAACATATTAGTCACATTAATTAATTTAATAATTAATTCCCGCTGTCAGCGCAAATAGCGTGTTTTCATAAAACAATAAGTATCAAAAGATTGACACTAGTTTACGTCTGATTTCAAAGTGAAATTAATTCCAACGACCACTATTGGATTTAATGGTAAAAATATTTTCAAATTTAACTTTAAAAACAATTCAAAATATTATCTAATCATATAAATAAATTAGATTAAAAAGTGGTTTTGAACTAAAATACAACATTTTACACTATTCATTAAAAAAAATGAACCTTATCGGAAAGATACCAAAAAATTACACAAAGTAAAATTTGATGTCCCGATTCTTAGTAAGAGTTTTATTTGGTCCAAAATAATGTTTAAGAGTGAACAAAACTATATTTAATTATCGTTCAACATCAAAAGGTGATAAGTGAACCTTTAGTGAAAACTAGGGCATATACGCCTAAAATTGAATTCTTTCCGTATTTTAAGCCTCTATCCTTTATTGGATAAATGTAAAAACATATAAAAACATATATAATCATATCTTAGTTATTTCTATCCATTCCCGCCAATACAATGGCTACATGTTAACTACCATTTAAAATAATATTATTTTATTATTAGAGTGCAACGTAAGATTCCCAAGAAACTCGTTGTTGCGTGTTGGGTACGCCATCGAGCATAGCGTCCCCTTTAAAGTCATTTAAATATTTTATTCACAAATATGGATAAATATGAAATGTCATATTCTTTATTTACCTGGGATGTTACACAGAGTACTTTAGAAAATATTTTCCAACCTCTGATACCAAATGTTGGTCGGAGTGGATACTCAAGAGGGGGGTGAATTGAGTTCCAATTAAAATTTTCTGTTAAAAACAATGTTCATTAAAATCCCCCTATTTCAAAAACAGATTAAACTGTAGTGAATTTATACAGATTATAAAGGTTCAATTAGTTTCTCAAAGATTGATTAGTTCTCAGTTAACTTAATCTTATGATTAAATTAACTTTTGAAACTAACTTACTGGTTTATAATAAATATAAACACTTGCGAGTTTAACTATCAAAGTAGCTTTGAAGACAAATTATATTTCAAAGTAATAGCAGCGGAATATGAAATAAATATATAGTATGGATATAGTATGTAGCTATAAACACAGAGAATTAACCAAGAGGTTCAGTCTCAAGCCGAGACTTAGTCCTCTCAAAAGTTTATATAAAAATGATCCACACCCTGGATCGGGGTTAACAACAGTGAACACACTGTCCAGGTCACAAGACCTCTACCACAGTTCTGTGTGGGAAAACAAACAACAGCTTAGAGCTGTCCAGGTCTCACACGACCTTTACTACTATCCACAGTGGGAAATGAAGTGTAAAAAGGTTTTCTGAGGATTTACAGATCCTCCAGGGAAAGTACAGGAGTCAGTGTGTGTGTTTAATACAGCAGATAACACACACTACTCGAAATGTAAAACAGATGTATCACAGAGCAGAGATGTAGAGTTTAGAAATGGCTTTGGTGATTTCAGTGTAGCTCTGGACTCTTTTGTATTTGATCAGAATTTATTCTGAGTCCTCTTCTCGTTTTTGTTTGAGAAGAACAGTGTCTTATGCTTCAGGTTCAAGGGCAGTGAGATGTAGTCGATGAAGTTCTTCAATGTTCTTTTGTATGCACAGAACTCTTCTTGAGTAGGCTTGATTGTGTATGAGGTTCTGTTCTGCTTTTTTTCTTCCTCTTCTTTCTTTCCTCTATATTCTTCTTGTGTTCTTGCATCCACACCTCCTCTACGTTCTTCAGCAGAGTCTTCTTCTCGTATTTATGTCACGTGCTTCGGAAGACAGAAACAGTTTCCTTTCCGCAGGTACGAGGTACGGTTTCCTGACATCCGACAACATTTATTAATTAATTGATAGGGCATTAAAATATACCTAATATGACCGTTGGTTAGATTAAATAAAGATAAAGATAAAGAAATTCAAACAGCTGTTTATGACTATTGAAGAATCAATTGATCGGTAGGTCATCAGTATTAGTGAGTAATGATCGGTGACTCAGATAAATCAGCATCGGTGAATCAGACTGATCAGCATCGGTCTGTCATCTGATTGGTGAGTCAGTTTGATCAGCATCGGTCTGTCATTTGATCGGTGAGTCTAATGATTGGTGAGTCTGATGATTGGTGAGTCATTTTGATCGGTGAGTCTGATGATCGGTGAGTCTGATGATCGGTGAGTCATTTTGCATCGGTGACTCATTTTGCATCGGTGAGTCATTTTGCATCGGTGACTCATTTTACATCGGTGACTCATTTTGCATCGGTGACTCATTTTACATCGGTGAGTCATTTGATCATCATCAGTCTGTTGATATTGGATCGGTGCGACCGTTGTCCTTTGATATTAGATCGGTGCTTCCGATGTCTGTTGATATTGGATCGGTGCGACCGTTGTCCTTTGATATTAGATCGGTGCTTCTGATGTCTGTTGATATTGGATCGGTGCGACCGTTGTCCTTTGATATTAGATCGGTGCTTCCGATGTCTGTTGAATCCATAAGACTTCCAAAATACTTTGTAAGTCAATAAGCATAGACAAAAACATGATAACAGATTCATTAACAATTGTAATTAAGTTTATGAGAAATCAAACCAGATTAAGCATTAATAATATGTGATGATTTGTGATTATTAAAACATCAATCATAGATATGAAATCAACAATCTTCCAGAGGGTTCAACAGAAACACATAGAAAAATGTTTCAAAGGGATAGGAATATGCTAAAGATGTGGAAATGAAGGTCATAAAGCAAGAACCTGCCATGTAAAAAAGGAAGCATCTAGTTGACTCTAGGAAAGGGAAATAAGTTCTTTCTGAAGGATAAATTGAATGTTTTAAATGTGGTTTGCATGGTCATTATGAAAACACATGTCCTACGAAGAAGTTTCGGGAATGGGATTACCAGGATCGTAAAAATATTCGTTTACCAATACATAAGGCCATTCCGATTGAGGATGAAGAAACTGACAATAACCAATGAAAGGTATTTATTATTTCTTGACATATGTTTTCCTATTATTGAAATCTTAGGATATGATTCATGATTTTGTTTGTAGGAAATAATTATTTCATGATAAGTTGGAAAGTAATGGTTAATGGATCATGAAGAATTTTGAATGAGTAAGAAGTCAAAATATAAGGTATTAAAGAGTTATGGTAGACATTGAGATGGTGAAATTCTTAAAAGTATTAAGGCTCTTTTGATGATGGGATTACATTAGAATACTTTTTATAGTATGTGTAACACTGATGTTTGATATATGAAAATTTTATTCAAGGAATAATTATATTTTCTTTTGTGGATATTTTTATAAAGAACCGTTTGTGTTTATATGATCCTTGAATTTGAAGCAATTACCGGTTAATACATTTTGGGATGCAAAACGAAAGTTATTAGATAACCTTTTTGGTTAAAATATGATATGGCTATTTTTTATGAATTTATCTCTTTTTGGTAATGTTATAAAATTATGTAGTTTTTGAAAAGGGACAACACGCAAAGCATGTGACAACCCATCGCGTCGGACGAAGCTGCGGGAATCGAACCCACAACCAAAGTACGGCTGGTATTTATCGCATACCACTGGACTACATGAAGTCCCTGGTTAGTATGACTAATTCTTTTGAGTTAGATGATCTTGTGAATCAGGAATAAGTTGATTTTGGGTTATCTATGGAAATGATTAACCTATCAAGGAGAATATTTGATTAGGTTAATTACTTTTCAGTATGAGACTTTAAGAGTAACTGATGTTATTTGGAGATAAATGTTAAGATTTACCTTGGAAGACTATGTGATTAAATCCTTCAGAGATTTGGGTTTCAATCTTAGTTTGGATTACATTAAATAATTTTATGGATATCTATTTATTGAATTGTATTTGATGAACTTTGGGTTTGTTGGACACATTTTGGAGATTAAGAGTAGTTTTTATTTTTGTGAAAGATTATCCTCTTTGGGGATTATCTGATCTTGTACTAAAAATTTTGGTTTTGGTTAAGGTCTAAAGACATAGGAAATATATAGTTCTTCTTTTTTGGATTAGGTGATTCTCAAGAAGTTGATTATAGCACTCTTAATGTGAACAAGTCATCCTAAATACTCATCTTTTGGAGAAAATATTAGTTTGTGAAAGAAATCTAGTAAGAGATGAAAGTCTACATGACAAATAAGTATGTTTCCTTATGATTTAGTTAATCTCATAAATAAATTCCTCAATTAAAAGTAACGTAAAAAAAATCTATTAACCTTTCCTACTGGGGAGTCAAATACTGTTTAACCCATCACAAGTTTGTGATTTTCTGGTGGTTAACTTTCTCCTAGACATATTTTCTATCACTCTCCATCAGAAGATGACCCTTTTTTTCTCTTCCATATCCAAGTTTTTATGGGATCCTATTATATGTTGTCTTGGGTGACCTTTCTATGTTTCTTCATTTCTTTTAAAGTGATAGTTTAATTTACTCATTTTCTGATGTGGGGCATTCAATGAAGTTTGCGAGCCCAATTTTAAAATTGTGAGGATGTAATTCCCAAAAGGGGGGAAGGATGTAACATCCGAGGTTAATAAAGAATATGACATTTTCATATTTATAAATACTTTTGAATAAAATTTTAATATCATTTTAAATGGAATGTTATTTTTGATGGTGTACCCAATACGTGACAATGAGTTTCTTTGAAATCTTACGTTGCAAACTAATAATATAATAATATTATTTTAAATGGTAGTTAACGCCTGGCCATTGTAATGGTGGGAATGAACAGAACTAACTTCAAAATGATTATATATGTTTGTTAAATATTTTAACAATTACCCAATAAATGATAGAGGCTTAAAATGAAAATGAATCCAATTTTAAGAATAAATATTCTAATATTCTTTAAAAGGTCGATTAACCACCTTTTGATGGTTAACCATTTTTAAAACTACTTTTTGTCAATTTTATATGTTATATTTGACAAAATAAAATCTTTATTTATAATCGGGACATTAAAATGTACTTTGTGTAAATTTTTGTTATTTTTCGGATAAAGTTCATTTTAGTTCAAAATTATGTATTTTAATTCAAAACCTCCTTCTAATCTAATTTATTTATATGGTTAGATTATATTTTTAATTAGGTTTAAAGTTTAGTTAAAATATATTTTTTCCATTTGATCCAATGGTGGTCATTGGAATTAATTTCACTTTGAAATTGGACATAAACAAGTGTCAATCTTTTAATAGATATTGTTTCTTAAAAACATGCTATTTGTTTTGATAGTGGGAATTAATTATAAAATTAATTGATTCAACTTCTATGTATTGAATTTGGTAAAATGGACATCATTTTGGATTTTGGAATATCAAATTTACTTTGGATAAATATTTGGTATTTTCTGAAAAATGTACATTTTTAATGAATAGTGAAAAATACTTCATTTTAGTTCAAAACTGCTTTTTCATATAATTTAATTATATAGTTATATTGTACTTTTAATTGGTTTTAAAGTGTAATTGAATTATTTTTTTATCACTTAATACAATTTTTTTCATTGGAATTAATTTCACTTTTCAATTGGATGTAAAAACAAGTCAATCTTTTGATAAAGTTTACTTCTTAAAAACTCGTCCTTGGTTTTGACAATGGGAATTATTTTTAAATTAATTACTACAATTTATGTGTTTGGAATTTGTTAAAATGTATTCCATATTTGTAATTAGAATTTCCAAATTATGTAATTAAAACTTGTAACACCCTGAGATTTTATGAAAAATATTCTTTTTAATTTCATTAATGTCTTGTGTTGTACGCTACACCAAAAGGAGCTTGCACAACACGCATCCTTGACTTTCCTTGCATTACACGCAATCGTGACCTTCCTTGATAGCGTGTGTAGTACGCAATACTGAGTTTCACTAAACAATGATATGTTATTAAAATATTATTAAAACTAGCCGTTATGAATAGTAATAGCCACTTTTTGAAATTTTGTAAATTTTATTTTTCAAAATGGACTTCATTTTTGGATTCAGAATATCGAAATTAGCTTAGGGTGAAATTTTGGTACTTTTTGGATAACTTTCATTTTCTGATGAATAGTGAAAATCACTAAATTTTAATTAAAAACAACCTTTTTAATCGAAATAATTAATAGTGATAAATTATTAATTTTAGTGGTTTTAAAGTATATTTATAATATATTTTTACAATTTAATACAATTTTGGTCATTGGATGTAATTTCACATTTAAACCAGACATAAACAAGTGTCAATCTTTTGATAGTTATTATCTCTTAAGAACACGCTATTTGTTTTGACGACTGGAATTAATTTTTAAATTAAGTAATGAAACTGATATGTTTTGAATTTGGTAAAATAGACATCATTTTTGAGTTCATTATATCAAATATAGCTTAGGCCCAATTTTTGGTATTTTTCTGGAAACTTTCATTTTTTGATGAATAGTGAAACCACTAAGTGGTAGTTAAAAAAAATGAATTTTTCATAAAACTTAATTTTACCGCTTCTGTGAGTGGAATTTCAAAAATCCGAGAGACACGGTTGATTTTAGTAAGTAAAATGTGATTCAATGAGATGAAAATAATTTTTGGTGAATAGTAACTTTTTACTTTTTTTACCGCGGTTAAAAGTAAATAGGGTAATTAAGGGTAAAAATGATATTATTATTACCTTAACACATGTCCTAATTCTATTGGATAAGTGTAATTCGACCAAAAAAAACCTTAGGAATAAAATATAACCATTTAGGACCACTTGGATTAGATTAGGACATTTATTATTAATTTATTTAAAGAAGGGTTAAAATAGTTAAAATCAAAGTTTAATAAGTAAATAATTTTTAATATAGGGTTATACATAAGATAAATTCGACTATAAATATTCATTAGAAAGATAAAACGATTTACTACATAATGATATTTGTTTTTAATTTTTAGACATTAAATAATTTAATTTATTTATGACACAAATATGATGCAGTAATTATATTATTAATGAAATATTGACATAATTGATGTTATAAATACCCAAATAAATATAATTTGAGACTTTTTATGAATTCCACTAATTTTCTAGGTTAATATGACATGTTAGTATTGATTTCATTAACTTTTTTTCGAACTAATCATTCTTTTATGATTTTCACAAAAATCAATTGCTAAATAGTGTCAAAATTGACATAAAATGGTTTTTAAAACAAATATTATATTAGTAATTGTTATTTTATTCCTAAAAATCTAAGGATCGGCCAAATGACTTAGATAAGGTTATATATATTAATAATAAACAACTTGGGGTTCGTTTTGATGCTTATAGTAAGTTTATTAACCTTATAGTATAAGAACACAAGAAGACACGGTAAAAGTAAAATTATTTAACTTAATGTTAAATCTAAATGATAAGGTTAAAATAGGAACCTAAACTTGTCTAAATTATATTGGATGAGAGGATTTAGACCCATCCCCACCTTAGCTTCTAAATAAATCAATTTGGATCTATTTAAAACCGAATTTGACTTTATAATAAAATAATAGTTTTAGTTATTCCAAAGGTGCCCCTCTCCTCCCTTATAAAAGGGCACCTCCTCCCCCTCTTCCTCACACCACTTTGAGCCTTCAAGCTCGACCAACCCCTGACACTTTCTCCTCTCCACTTCCCTATAGACATCCTAGAGGTCCTGGTCTTCTTCAAAGACCAATTTTAGTGCCCTAAAAAGAGGTCTCAAAGAAGTGCTTTAAAGAAGAGGTAATGTCCGTTACCGATTCTTCCAACTTTATTTCTTCTTCCACTTCTTCTTCTTTAGTTGTTTCATTATGAAGTAATAAAATCAGTATTACTCAAATGATGATATGTTATTATAAGTATGAAACAACCCTATTTCACCATCTATCCATCCTACGGAAAACAAAATCACCGCGCGTGCGTACGTACGGAATACCGTCTCCACGTCGTGGTGTAATCTGTTTATCCAACACCACCTTACATGGATGGGTATAATGGTGTAAATAATAAATATACATAGTTATTATAACATCATACTGATTCTGATATATTGTATCATCCACTCCAATTCAATTCAATGATTATGGAAACGATATCATCGCTCGTGCGTACGTACGGACTACCGTCTCCACGACGCGATGAGATTCATTCTCCATGTTAACCATACATGAATGATCATAAAGTTTATTTAATGAATAATAATGAAATATATGAAATAATAATTCTACTGGATTTATGTATATATATATGTATGTCATCTATTTAGTTTCATTCAATTCAATAAGGAAACGAAAACATCGTTCATGCGTACGTACGGACTACCATCTCCATGAACGGTGTATTTCATTCCTTTTATCGACCTATAATATATATATGTATATGATGAATATATGTAGATCATGTTTTACATTCTGAAATTATGTAAATGAGGATATAAGTAATAATATCAAGAATGACAAGTCGAAACACATACGATAAATGAAATGATTTTACACAAAACGTTGCTTTAACATGGAATTTAAAAAAGAACGGGTAATATAAAGTCATAAGTGAAACATATATGATATCATAACAATGAATATGATTCTGTAATAAGTCGATGACATTATTTAAATCATTATACAGGAGGTTCGGATATGTACGAAGCACATCGGACCTAAGGTAAGGGATAAATTTTCAATCTCATTTTTATCTGAGATTGCTTATACGTAAGTATTTACTGGGGTTACGTTTATCATCCATGACCATGTTTTCTAAAAATGCTTTCATAAAATGTTTACCATTCTTCCATGGATTTTTAAAGTCATTTTTACCCTTTATTGACTTTTTACCACATTGTATGAATGGAATCTTTCCTTTGGTTACCATATAAGGAACTTTTTGACTTTTCGGACAAAAGTACGAGGAGAATGTTATTTTTAACTTATACGGCGTGAACGGATTTTTACAGTTTCATAATGCCTCATTTTCAAGAAGCTTTCTCTACAAGATTGCATGATTATTTTCAACAAAACCCTTATCTTTTAAAATTTCATGGAATTTTGTGAAAAGAAATGATTTTAAAGAAGAAAGGATATTTTCCTCAAGAATTCATTTCAAGTGTTTTGTCAAAACTATTTTCCATCTAAGATGACATTATTTCATATGTGTATGTTTCAAGAAAAATGTCTCTATGATTTAAATGGTTTCAATTTTCTTATGATGAAATGATATCAATTGTTTATGGATTATGTTATGATGGCATGATGTTTAAGAATCCCATTTTATTTCATGGGTTATGCTATGATGTATGATTTATGATTTTGTGGCACACGAAAGAATGATTTCATTATGAGATGGGTGGGACCTATATCTCCCTCCAATGCATTGGGTAAAGATTTATATCTCAGGAGATAGATATGGCTGGAAAGGAAAGTTAAACTGGTTCAGTAATACAGGACTGGAACGAGGAGTGAACTCGATTCAGAAAGGGACTTTGTCCACTAAGATGGTCTTGGTAGCAATGCCTTGGCTACTATGGAAATCATATCATGTGCTTAATGGTTGCCACAATTACATGTTTTATTCCCATGCTATTTTATCATTCTTAATGTTTCTTTATGATCTATGTCTTACGTACTTCCATGTTTTATGTCATTGCTCAATCTTTTGATGTTTAAACATTATGTTCATGTTTTTAAGTTAAAATGTATATGGTATGTTTTATTTTATCCATACTTAGCCTTACTGAGCATTTGAGCTCACCCTTTTTATGTTTTCTTTTCCCCAGGATATAAAGAAAGGTGTTAGGTAAGAAAAAAAGGGGAAGATCTTTATGAGAGATGTTGAAGATCTTTCACCACGATTAGAAGATTACGTTCCAAGTTTCCAAAGACACTAAACTATTACGATCCTTGTGTGTATGTTATTGTTATGTATTAAGTATTCCGCTAAAGCAATGTAATGTCCATGTACATCATGCTTTGGGTCTCTACAGTTGGTATCAGAGGAAAGGTTTAGTCAACCTTTGGAAACTAGGATGCGAAAATGTTAGTGAGATCCCTAGAGATATTTCTAAGGTATGTCTAGGGATGTCCCTAAGGATAAGTATACGTATAAGATATAGTCCTAGAACTACGATAACAATCTTAGAATTTAACCTAAGATGTTAGATATTGAGGGTGCTCCCCCTTTACTATGTTGTTTTCCCTAGAATGATTTTTGCCTCTCACACTATTCTTTTTGGGTTTTAGAAAATGGATGGAAACATGAAGATTCATGATAATGGTGGAAATGACGGACAATGGAATGATATTCTTCATAAGAAACCAAATGAAACAGGATTTGGAAGTCCAAACATCGTTATTATGCGTAATCATAAATCTCATAATATGACCAATAATCTCAACTTTGGTAAGTTTCCTGACTCAGATAATAATAGAAAGATGAAGTTTCATGATGATCATAGAGGAATGAAAGTTCAATTTACCTCATGTAAATCGTGTGGGAAGAGGCATCAGGGAGATTGTTTCAAGGGAACTGGAAGATGCTTTGGGTGTGGAAAAGAATGACACAAAGCCAGTAAGTGCAAAGGAAAAGGTTCAGTTAACACCATGGATGAGGATAATGGTATTTCTACGACATCAATAATGGTAAAATGTTTTAAATGTGGAATGTATGGGAATTATGCAAACAAATTCCCTAAGAGAAAGTCTCATGAAGAGAATCAGTACGGTCGTATGGGTAGTATTTATGTTGATGATGATGAAGAGACTATAAATGATATGTGAGATGAAAGAATTGTTGAAGCTCGGTCAATGGTTTAAGAAGGTAGTGGAATGATTACATGTTTATCAAGTGTAATGTTATATAAGTAATCTCATGGTACTATGGAAAAAGAGACATCTAAGGATTGTTTCACTGTTGTCTTTCCTTGAGTTTTGAAAGTGTATGATTAATGGTACCAGTATCCATGAAAGGTTATTCAGATATTTTTGGAATGTAGATGATATGCACATAATGAAGGGATAAGGAGAAAATTAAATGTTTGATAGTATTCATGAGCTCATGACTAATATAAGGAAATAGTTATATCATGGTTTGAGTATATAGAATTTTGGGTTTTTGGTATGTGGAAAGAGTTAACTTTTGACAGCACTCATGTTTTTACAAAGATTCAATGGGTATTCATTTTTCAAGAGAATACATGATTAAGGCCTTAGAATATTTTGAATGTGACCAACAAGACATATCTTATGATATATGGGGATCAATGATGGTATTAACATGCTTGTTATATGAAATCTCTGGTAATCGTTTTCACTATATTATGAAAGTGGACTGCAGTATTATGGATAAGCCTAAAGATTGGAATGGATTATGTTGGACATAAGTTAGTATTGTTTAACGATAGAAGTTTTTTCGATATTATTGATGGGATGTTATAGTAATGTAGTTTTATAAAAAAGGAAAACCTGCAGGACGGGTGACAGCCCATCGCGTCGGGCAAGGCTGTGGGAATTGAACCCACAACCGAAGTGTGACTGGCCTTTATCGCCTACCACTGGCCTACAAGAAGTCCTTGTTTAGTATAAAATATTTTTATTATATTAAGCAGTATGATATAATAAGTATAAGTCCATTTTAGGAACCATATATGATTAATCTCACTATAGATTGACTTATGTATATTTAATAACTTTTGCTAACCTTTTGTTTGAGACATATGGAATGACCCGTCATTCTATCACATGATCTGCTAACACTTCATGAATAACAAATTCAACTTCATTTAATTGAGAGATGAAGTGGAAATTGTTCAAGGCACGTACAACAGTGAGATTCTACCAAAATAAAGTAAGTATTTATTCTAATTCAAATTCTTCAACTTTAGGGAAATTATCTTGAAAACCAAAAATGTTGTCCTAGTGCTCTTATATCCGATGAATCAGATGGTACCTTAGATCATCACAAATTTATGGCTTTGTGATTGCCGGTTTTTCCATAGCCATGTTCTCTACCACTCTCCATCAGAACAAGATGGTTAGATTTCTCTTCCATATCCATATCTTCACCTATGTGGAAACCTAGTGATTAGTTTATTTGGGTAACCATTAAGTTTCATAATTTTGTTTCTAAATATTGGTTTTGGTATTCCTTTTTACGACGTGGGTTTCTATTAAATAAACTTTCAAGTAGTAAACCATTTATAACCCCGACGAATTTCGAGGGCGAAATTCATTTTAAGGGGGGTAGAATGTAACACCCCGAGATTTTATGAAAAATATTCTTTTTAATTTCATTAATGTCTTGTGTTGTACGCTACACCAAAAGGATCTTTCACAACATGCATCCTTGACTTGCCTTGCATTACACGCAATCGCGACCTTCCTCGATAGCGTGTGTAGTACGTAATACCGAGTTTCACTAAACAACGATATACTATTAAAATATTATTAAAAATAGCCGTTATGAATAGTAATAACCATTTTTTGAAATTTTTTAAATTTTTTTTTTTCAAAATGGACTTCATTTTTGGATTCAGAATATCGAAATTAGCTTAGGTTGAAATTTTGGTACTTTTCGGATAACTATCATTTTCTGATGAATAGTGAAAATCACTAAATTTTAATTAAAAACAACCTTTATAATCGAAATAATTAATAGTGATAAATTATTAATTTGAGTGGTTTTAAAGTATATTTATAATATATTTTTAAAATTTAATACAATTTTGTTCATTGGATGTAATTTCACATTTAAACCAGACATAAACAAGTGTCAATCTTTTGATAGTTATTATCTCTTAAGAACACGCTATTTGTTTTGACGACGGGAATTAATTTTTAAATTAAGTAATGAAACTGATATGTTTTGAATTTGGTAAAATAGACATCATTTTTGAGTTCATAATATCAAATATAGCTTAGGCCTAATTTTTTATATTTTTCTGGAAACTTTAATTTTTTGATGAATAGTGAAACCACTAAGTGGTAGTTAAAAAAATGAATTTTTCATAAAACTTAATTTTACCGCTTCTGTGAGTGGAATTTCAAAAATCCGAGAGGCACGGTTGATGTCAGTAAGTAAAATGTGGTTCAATTAGATGAAAATAATTTTTTGGTGAATAGTAACTTTTTACTTTTTTTACCACGGTTAAAAGTAAATAGAGTAATTAAGGGTAAAAATGATATTATTATTACCTTAACACATGTACTAATTCTATTGGATAAGTTTAATTCGACCAAAAACAACCTTAGGAATAAAATATAACCATTTAGGCCCACTTGGATTAGATTAGGACATTTATTATTAATTTATTTAAAGAAGAGTTAAAATAGTTAAAATCAAAGTTTAAAAAGTAAATCATTTTTAATATAGGGTTATACATAATATAAATTAGACTATAAATATTCATTAAAAAGATAAAAAGATTTCCTACATAATGATATTTTATTTGTAATTTTTAGACATTAAATAATTTAATTTATTTATGACACAAAGATGATGTAGTAATTATATTATTAATGAAATATTGACATAATTGATGTTATAAATACCCAAATAAATATAATTTGAGACTTTTTATGAATTTAACTAATTTTCTAGGGTAATATGACATGTTATTATTGATTTAATTTACTTTTTTTCGAACTAATCATTCTGTTATAATTTTCACAAAAATCAATTGCTAAATAGTGTCAAAATTGACATAAAATGGTTTTTAAAACAAATATTATATTAGTAATTGTTATTTTATTCATAAAAATATAAGGATCGGCCAAATGACTTAGATAAGGTTATATATATTAATAATAAACAACTTGGGGTTCGTTTGGATGCTTATAGTAAGTTTATTAACCTTATAGTATAAGAACACAAGAAGACACGGTAAAAGTAAAATTATTTAACTTAATGTTAAATCTAAATGATAAGGTTAAAATAGGAACCTAAACTTGTCTAAATTATATTGTATGAGAGGATTTAGACCCATACCCACCTTAGATTCTAAATAAATCAATTTGGAGCTATTTAAAATCGAATTTGACTTTATAATAAAATAATAGTTTTAGTTATTCCAAAGGTACCCCTCTCCTCCCTTATAAAAGGGAACCTCCTCCCCCTCTTCCTCACACCACTTTGAGCCTTCAAGCTCGGCCAACCCATGCCAATTTCTCCTCTCCACTTCCCTAGAGACATCCTAGAGGTCTTGGTATTCTTCAATGACCAATTTTAGTGCCCTAAAAGGAGGTCTCAAAGAAGCGCTTTAAAGAAGAGGTAATGTCTGTTACCGATTCTTCCAACTTTATTTATTCTTCCACTTCTTCTTCTTTTGTTGTTTCATTTTGAAGTAATAACATCAGTATTAGTCAAATACTGATATGTTATTATAAGTATGAAACAACCCTATTTCACCATTTATCCATCCTACGGAAAACGAAATCACCGCGCGTGCGTACGTACGGAATACCGTCTCCACGCCGTGGTGTAATCCGTTTATCCAACACCACCTTACATGGATGGGTATAATGGTGTAAATAATAAATATACATAGTTATTATAACATCATACTAATTCTGATATATTTTATCATCCACTCCAATTCAATTCAATGATTATGGAAACGATATCATCGCTCGTGCGTACGTACGGACTACCGTCTCCACGACGCAATGAGATTCATTCTCCATGTTAACCATACATGAATGATCATAAAGTTTATTTAATGAATAATAATGAAATATGTGAAATAATAATGCTAATGGATTTATTTATATATATATATATATATATGTATTTCGTCTATTTAGTTGCATTCAATTCAATAAGGAAACGAAAACAGCGTTCATGCGTACGTACGGCCTACTGTCTCCATGAACGGTGTATTTCATTCCTTTTATAAACCTATAATATATATATGTATATGATTAATATATTTAAATCAGGTTTTAAATTCTGAAATTATGTAAATCAGGATATAAGTAATAATATCAAGAACGACAAGTCGAAACACATACGATAAATGAAATGATTTTACCCAAAAACGCTGCTTTAACATGGAATTTACAAAAGAACGGGTAATATAAAGTCATAAGTGAAACATATATGATATCATAACAATGAATATGATTCTGTAATAAGTCGATGACATTATTTAAATCATTATACAGGAGGTTCGGATACGTACGAAGCATATCAGACCTAAGGTAAGGGATAAATTTTCAATCTCATTTTAATCTGAGATTGCTTATACGTAAGTATTTACTGGGGTTACGTTTATCATCCATGACCATGTTTTCTAAAAATGATTTCATAAAATTTTTACCCTTATTCCATGGATGTTTAAAGTCATTTTTACCCTTTATTGACTTTTTACCACATTGTATGAATGGAATCTTTCCTTTGGTTACCATATAAGGTACTTTTTGACTTTTCCAACAAAAGTACGAGGAGAATGTTATTTTTCACTTATACGGCATGAACGGATTTTTACGGTTTCATAACGCATCATTTTAAAGAAGATTCCTCTACAAGATTGCATGATTATTTTCAACAAAACCCTTATCTTTTAAAATTGCATGGAATTTTGTTAAAAGAAAATGATTTTAAAGAAGAAAGGATATTTTCCTCAAGAATTCATTTCAAGTGTTTTGTCAAAACTATTTTCTATCTAAGATGACATTATTTCATATGTGTATGTTTCAAGAAAAATGTCTCTATGATTTAAATGGTTTCAATTTTCTTATGATGAAATGATATAAATTGTTTATGTATTATGTTATGATGGCATGATGTTTAAGAATCCCTTTTTATTTCATGGGTTATGCTATGATGTATGATTTATGATTTTGTGGCACACGAAAGAATGATTTCATTATGAGATGGGTGGGACCTATATCTCCCTCCAATGCATTGGGTAAAGATTTATATCTAATGAGATAGACATGTCTGGAACAGAAAGTTAAACCGGTTCAATAATACAGGACCGGAACGAGGAGTGAACTCGATTCAGAAAGGGACTTTATCCACTAAGATGGTCTTGGCAGCAATACCTTGGCTACTATGGAAATCATATCATGTGCTTAATGGTTTCCACAATTACATGTTCTATTCCCATGCTATTTTATCATTCTTAATGTTTCTTTATGATCTATTCCTTACGTACTTCTATGTTTTATGTCATTGCTCAAGCTTTTGATGTTTAAACATTATGTTCATGTTTTTAAGTTCAAATGTATATGGTATGTTTTATTTTATCCATACTTACCCTTACTGAGAATTTGAGCTCACCCTTTTTATGTTTTCTTTTCCCCATGATATAAATAAAGGTTTTAGGTAAGAAAAAAATGGGAAGATCTTTATGTGAGATGTTGAAGATCTTTCACCAAGATTAGAAGATTACGTTCCAAGTTTCCAAAGACACTAAACTATTACGATCCTTGTGTGTCTGTTATTGTTATGTATTAAGTATTCCACTAAATCAATGTAATATCCATGTACTTCAAGCTTTGGGTCTCTACAAAACTCTTTGTTTTTTGGACATTATGAATAGTAACGACGGTAATTATCTTTAATTATCGTGATTAATTAGTAATCAGGTAGTTAAGGGTAATAAAATAATATAACAATAATATAAAATTACCCCCAACATGTATCTACATCCTCTTTTTTGAGTCATGTCCGACCATGGGGAGCTTTTTACCGAGCTTGAGGTCCCATAGAGTCACATGGGTGTAATAGTGACATTTATGACATTATTTGTTTAAAAGAAGAGAAATATAACAAAGGTGTGTATATCCTAAGTAAATCAATTTTAATTTTGTTTAAATGAATTATATATTAGACTATAAATAGTCATTGTAAATATAAAAATATTTCCTACATCATGATATTTTTTTTATAATTTTTAGACATTAAATAAATAAATTTATTTATGACACCATGATGATGCAGTGATTACCTCATTAATGAATGATTTAAATAAAATGAAAATATAAGGTAAAATATAAGACTTAAACTTGTCAAAACCCGATTTTATGGGTATATTTTGAACCCTTATCACCTTATACTTGAAATATATCATTGTGGGACCTTTAAAATATGAATACCATTTTATAATAAAGTAACATTTCAAGACTTTCCAAAAGTGACTCTCCTCCCTCTTATAAAAGCCTCCAACCTCTACCCCCTTACCCACACCTCTTAATCCCTTGGCTCATCCAAAATCTGATTATATTATCTATAAACATCCCTCTATCACTCTTAGAAGCCTCACATTGGGCATAAGCCTTTCCAAGTAATCCTTTGGCTCAAATCAAAAAGAATTACCCGATTTAGAGGTAAAGTCTTCTCTCGAGTTTTTTTATTTTATTTTCCTTCTTCACTCACGACTATCTTCTTATTATTTGATCCCATAATAAAAACAGTATCATAAATATACTCGGATGTTGTTATGATAATTATTCTACCTAAACTTACACACACCTCCATCTAATGGTTAAATAACATACTATTTCTGTGGATGGTGAATTACTGCCTCACGAAACGATGATTGTTCACTATTCTCCTACCACCTCTCATGGTGGCCATTATTATGGAACTATAATTATATATGATATATATTTTATTTATTTCCTCTCTATGATTTTTTATTTTATATTTAAAACATAGCTTTATGCTTTGCATGTTGTGCAAATGTGATAATTTCATCTGAGGAAGTGTGGACTACCGCCCCTCAAGTGATGTGACTCATTCATGCCAAACATGGAATTTATAAATAATGTAATTAATGAACTTATGTTACCTATATAACATATATATTATACTGGAATTATAATATATCTATGTCTAATTTAGTTTTAAATTCCATTAATATGACAAAAAAATGAAAGTAGCGTTCATGTGTACGTACGGCCTACTGTCTCCATGAACGGTACATTTCATTTCTTATCTCCAAACATTATAGAATATTATTAAATACATATATAATGTATATATATGATATTTAAATCATTAACACCATTCCGGAGATTATTTACTTATAACTACATGGACAATTCTTTTCAAACAAGTTCATTGTTGACTCATGTACCGAACATCGACAAAAAGTATGATATAAACTCATATAATTAACTAATTATTATAACATGATAATATGTTATATGAATTGAATAATAAACTTTAAAGTAATTCCTTAATAAATTATAAATTGACCAAAATTTATTATTCAGGAATATAAAGAAACGAACAAGACAAGTCGGACTTGAGGTATGGGGATCTCTTATCTCACTTTTAATTCCGTGAGATTTCCATCGTTCACAAATTATTTATTGAATGTGGTGTATTGTGTAATAACAATTTATATATATTATCATGATTCTATTTATATTCATGGTATTCTGTTATTCATTTGGTTCTTATTATCTTTTGGTCATACGACTTGATTCATTACAATGAGGTAAGGGGTTTTTATCTCACTATTTATTCCCGTGAGATTCATGCTATATTTGTCACTATCTCCTTTGAGTGGTGTATGTACTTCCCATTATTCTACTCTTTTTGTAATATACTTTCACATATGGGTATTTACATCAACATTTTATAGTCTTTCTTTCATGGGGTGTACGTTTCAAAAGTAACCCAAATCGGTAAGGGAACCTTTCACCCTCCTCTTTTTAAAAGACTTCTTTTGTTAGGTCTTTTAATTTACATCTTCTTATGTTGGGATATGTTATTATATATCCTTATTTCTGTAAATTTTATGTCCAAGTGATTATATACCCTTTTTATCTCTCATCAACACATTTTCTGAATTTTAAAGTGACGTCGTTAGGTTGTCAAATTTCTGTAAGGGAACTTCTTAACCCAATTTCAATTTTTTGGGATAAACCTCTACTTTTTTATTATGTCATGCTATGAATATGTGTGGATGACCTCTGATTTATTTACACTTAATATCTACATATATTGGGTGTATTTATATTTTTCACACATAATTATGTAATTGATTTATCCTTAATCTAAGGATACCGTCTTTATAAGGGATTTCATCTCAAATTATATTCCATTGAGACTTCATTGTTCATATGAACCAATTCACTTTTATATAGTGAATATAATTACCTTGGGAATATTATATCATGAATACCTTTATTCTCATGATATTATAAATTTTTGATTAAATGATATTCCTTAATTATTTGTATTGAAGCATCTCCTATTTGTTAAGAACTCCTTAACTAAAATATTTTATAAATGATTTAATCTTCTAAATATTTCTTATTAATTTCCATGTTTCAAAATGGTTTTAAGGATTTATTTATATGGACATTAATTTTTTAAAATATTAATTCCTTTAAAATCTTTAAATTGTTATGGGACACTTTGATCCAAAAATCTCTTTATTAAATGTTTTAAATGGTTTTGAAAATGGTTTGATAAAGCATTCATTATGTCAATATATTAAAATGATATATTTCGATTGAAATGCGGAAATGTTATGTTTCTTTTATGCAAGTTTTATGTGATACGATTATGTTATGGTTCTTAGGAATTTTTTATGAAGACAGGTGGTTCCATGATAAACTAAGGGCGGGTGAGCCTGAGATAGCTCTCCAACGCATTGGGTAACATGAAGGAGTTAAACTCCAAGGTTTATCCGAAGATATTTAGGGAATATATTTTGATGGGTATTGCAAACGTAACCATGAGGGTTACTCCCTACGTAAGAATGTTATGAATGCCTCAAGTTACCATTATGTCTTATTATTTTTATGGGTTATTCATAAATCTTATGATTTCATGAGGTATGTTAAATTTCCTATGTTTTATGAGTAAAGTATGATTTCATTGATTCTTATGTATATATGGACTAATGTTTTCTTTCCATATTTTATATCCCTTACTGAGCTTTTTATGGTCATCCCAAGTTTTTAAAATGTGTTTCACAGGACATAAAGTGGAATAGGGTCAAGGATGGGATCAAGGAAATGTCATGCTATCTAAAAAATGAAACTAGACATGGCTCTTTTGTTCAGGAGTTTTTATTTTGTGAAAAAAAAATTGAAACTGAGTATATGTGTCTACTTTGTAATCATAGAGATGTAATAGTTATGTCCTAATTATCTAAAACTCTATACCTGAAAATATCTTCAATGTGAATTATTTATTTAATTCATGATTATGTAATGTTTTAAGGTTGGGGCCTTATGAATATAGCCATGGTTTTATATAAAACCATGCCTACATTGTATATTTTTTGTTGGCTATAGACACGGTTTAGTGAACCCATGGCTATAAAGGTTTTTTTCGACAATTATAGCCATGGTTCTGTAAAACCGTGGCTATAGAGTTTTTTTTTCTATATCTATAGACACTATTTGTGTAAAACCATATATATATCATAATTTTTCTAGGATTTTATCCATGTTTTTTTTAAACCATAGATATAGAAATATTTCTAAGGGCTATAGCCACAGTTTGTGGAAAACTGTGGCTAGAGAGTTTTTTTTTTCAAGGGTTGTAGCCATATTTTTTGTAAAACTTGGGTCATATAGTGTTTTTTACGTCAATAAACTTGGTGTTAATAAACCATCGCTATAGATTATTTTTCTATTTTCTATAGCTACGGTTTTTCAAAAGTGAGTTTATAGGTCTTCTTCCCTTGCATGAGAAAAAAATTAACCTAAAACAAAAAGAGAGGGAAGGGCTATAGCCAAGGTTTATATTTTATAGCCTTGATTTTTAATAATATATATTAAAATATATATATACCCAGAGTCATCCATGGTATAGTGGTTAGGCAGCTGGCGATCATAGTGGAGGTACAGAGATCAAATTCGGTTGGGCGCATATTATTTTTGGGCTATAGCAATGAATTACTTAGGCTATAGCCATGGTTGTCCACTATGGAAATAACATTGTTTTTGTATCGAACCAATATTTTATCAATGGAAAATGCCTTCTTATAATTATGTTACATAATCATATGGAATCACAACATAGTGAACTACTAAGTACAATGTGACCTTTAAGAATAATATGGTCGAATATGTGATTTGAATTTCGAAAATCAGATATACACGGTTGGGATCAGTAAGATGTTTGGAGTCTAATGGAACAAACATAATTTTTTGGTGAATAGTAACCTACCCTTATGTATAGTAACCTACCATTGTGAATAGTAATATGACCCTTATGAAAAGTAAATAATCTAAAAGAATGGTAACCTCATCCATGAATGTATAAATATAATTCAAGCATCTTATAAGTGATAATATGACCATAGTAAAAGTATTGGTATTTTTATAAGTCATAAATAATTATTTATGATTAATTAATTAATTTGAAATAAAATTTATTTTCTTAAAAGTTTTTCATAAATTATGAATTTTATTTCTTCTAGTTTTAAGAAAAATTTCTAAGACGTTATGTAATTTTTTGAAAGCATTATAAAATCAGTTAGAGTTTTAAAATCTGTATTTTTCAAGTACATAATGATTTTAATTAAAAATTAAATTAATAATATTTAAAAAAATATTTTGGAAAATGGATTTTATTTTTGGATTATACACATCAAAAAATGGTTAGGGTGAATTTTTGTGATTTTTCTAAAATACTTGAATTTTCTGATGAATAGTAAAATACAATAATTTGAAAATTAAGCTAAATACATGATTTATAGGGTCATGGATGATGTTATGATAATGTAAGTCCAATTGTATCAAACTTACATGCACTTATTACTATTTTTGGTCATGGAATCATCACTATTTCGAGTCTTGAGGGAAATTAATAAACTAGGGAATTAAATATTATGAAAACCCTCCTCTCCTCTACTATAAATACCACCCTGACTTACCTCTTCTCTTCACTCCTCTAAAGCCATGTGACTTCCCTAAATTATTTCAAAATATCTCCTCAATATTCTACCCCATTTCCAGAATCCCTTGGCCTCCTCAAAAGACCAAATCCTCACCCCTTAAGAGGCTCTCAAAGGAGATAAACTTAAGAGGTAAATTCCTCTTTTCAATTATTTTATTTTCTTTCAAGTTCTTTTCTTTTCTTTTTTTCTTTCCTCACCTACCTTCACCCAAATTGTATGATAACTACATTAACACAAATTTAATGTAATTATATTATTATAATGTGATAGTTTATCATATTCTTTTTTTCCCCATCTTTTTATACTATAAATGAAAACACCATCCAAGATGTGCTGATTTATCACATTCAAGGATGACGGGTTTTCAATTTGCATTACCATATTCTATACTAGTCATGAAAATATTTTAATTGTTGAAACATATAATTAAATATTTATTTTATCTTATTTAATGTTCTGGAATCTTTATATATTCATCATGTAAAATTAAAATACAAAACAAGTTAATTATGAGAAAAATCACCAAGTTAGTCCAAGCATTTATCATTAATGTTTTATATAATTATTCACCTCCCCTCCAAAAAAAATGAATTTTACAAAAATGTAACCATATGGGTTTTCAATTATAAAATATAACTTCAATTCTAGACAACAACTCTCATCGTACCTATGTATCTGAACATGAATATAAGTGAACTAATCATAAAATCCAAGGAAACAAACGGGCTCGAACAATGAACTTGAACCTCATAAAGAATTGAAAAGGTTATGAATGAACTAAAAAAGGTTATAATAAATCATTTACATGTAAAATAGGTTATTTAATTTTTAATTATTGAATCTAATTTGATTATTCAGGTCATTAATATCAAGTGGATAACACCATCAGACTTAAGGTAAGGGATCCTCTCTATTTCACTTTTATTCAAGAATGTCCTCTATGTTGTGCACTTTTATGTGTAATAACTAATGATGGGGTACAATTTATCACCTCTCCCGCACTTCCATCATAATTTATAAGTGATGATAAATCAATTTCTCTCTCATTAATCTCTCTGAAGTACACCTGATAACATGCCGATAATTCGTAAGGGATTTTACCCGAACCTCCTTTGTTCCTTCGGGTTGCCTTATCTTTGTTTTACCAAAATAAAGTTATATTATCTTTTTATGTAAATTTTATAAATTCTATTTATATGTATAAAATTCATTTATCAAAACCCTTTCATCATTCTCTTTCAAGGATATACATGTTTTAAAGTGATTCCCTCCTTAATACTTCCTGATAAGCAACCCTATTTTGAGGGAACTTTTTGAATTCTTACCTGATTTCAAGTACACTATATCTTATATTTTAAGCCATAATTGTCTTTATAAAATCAGTATATTTATTATGAAAACCTTATTTCTTTAATTATAGTTTTATATAAAGTATTTTTTTCTCTTATATTTTAAAGTCTCTATAGTATTTTCTTTAAAACTGCACCTACTAAAATTTCTTAAATAATTTTATTAAATGTTGTCACTTATTCTTGAAATAAATTACAATGATACGGGACTATTTTCACTTATGAATTTCCATGTATATTTAATTTTCTTTTCTTTCATGGACACTTTTATGATCCTCCCATTTGTTATGATTTATGACATGATTGTAATACCCAATTCCTCCCATGGGTAACCCTAATGTTTATGTAAGATTGATTATGTTTGATTAATAATGTGGAAATCATATTAATGAAAAGATAATATGGGTTTACCCAGATATCTCTCCAATGCATTGGGTAAATTTTAGTCTCATGAGACGTTGTGGGCGATGGTCTTAGCGGTTTGCCTTGGCTTGTGCTACCATGTGTGATGATCTTGGCAGTTAGTCTTGGCTTGTGCTACCATGTGTAGTGGTCCAGGTTGTTAGCCTTGACTTGTTCTAAAGTCATGTTTTATGTTTCTGCCACATTACAATGAATTCAGGTTTATATGATCCCATTTTTATATTTTATGATTCTAAATTCCATTTTAAATCATTATGTCATGATATTTAACCCTTGTGTTAAAGCCTTATTCTTATGTTTATTACCTTACTGGTATTTTAGCTCATCCCTTTGTTCATGTGATCCCCAAGGTACCCTATGAAGATGTAAGGGCTCAAAGGACTTTAGTAACTCTTTATGAAGATTAAATAAGGAAGTGGTTTTTTTAGTCCCATTCTTTCAATTTCATGTACCTAGTCTTCAAGGACACTAGACTTAATGATCCTTGGATTGTTTTCTGATGTATAATTATGCTTAAAATTAGGTAATGTTATATGTAAAAGTATAGGGTTTCTATTTTGGTATCAGAGGATATTCCAGTTATTTTTTCGAGATTAGTAATAGAGAATTTTAGTAAGAACCTTAAGGATGAGACTAAGTATAAGAAAACACCCCTAAATTTTGGTAAGTATAGAGTAAGTGGTTTACCATTAAAATACATCCCTATCTAGATACAAATTGGTAGAGGTGGCTATTATATAGATATATCAATGTGGAAAAACACCAATTTGAGCTAGATTCGAATGGGAACTGGTGCATGACAATGGGCCTTACTGTAGTATAAGTTTGACACTATAGGGGGATATGCTTTGGTAAATTCATGAGATTAATAAAAACCAGTATTAAGGGAATAAAAAAACCCATAATAATATATGTTATGAAATAGATCAATGATAACCTAGATTGAAACATAGGGAATCACAAGTTAGGATATACTTCCCCTTTAAAATTTTATCCTCTGATGTTCAATGTTTTATTTTTATGCTCAATAGCTAAGTATTCAATCCCTCTAATTGTATGTTATTTTTATTAGATAATGGTGGGAAATAGAAGAAAATGTGCCAACAATCAATGTGATATGTAATGTGAAGATTTCCCTAATGATATACCTGATATGATGGGAATGGGTGCTCAAAACTTCATGATAGTACTTTCTCAGCTGGCTCAAGTTATGAATAATAACTTGAACCATGTGGAACACACTCCTCCTCCAAGTAAGGAGAAATTTTCTGTTGAATACTTCATGCAGCAAAGGTATCCCATGTTTAATGGATCTTCTAATCCCCTCATCACAGAATAGTGGATTAAATCCATTTAAAATACATTACTTGTCCTCCAGTGCTCAGAAGAAGATAAATCCATTCTAGTAGTCTATCATTTTGATGGGGAAGTTGATCAGTGGTGGACACTGATCAAGAATATGAAGTCCCAAAATAAAATGTATTCCATGGATTAGGAGGAATTTAGGATAATGTTTTTCAATAAATATTTTCCCTGAACTCTCTATCTCAAGATGGAAAGATAATTACTTAGACTCTAGAAGAAGGAAGATGAGTCAATCGGGGTGTATGAAGCAAACTTTTCAAGGCTTGAAAGGTATGCCTATAGATTTTCCATGAACACAAAAAACATGGTGGATCACTTCTTTAGTAGACTAAAGTTTATTCTATGAAAATAATTGGTAATTCAAGAGTTTTATAGTTATGAGGAGATTCTCTGTTGTTCCCACAAGGTTGAAATGGATATCAGAGACTCTCAGCGGTATCGTGGGCTTAGTGACAAGAAGAGGAAAATGGTATCCAAAATGGGTGGTCCCACATATAAATTCCATGATGGAATGAATCATGATCATCCCACGTGTAAAAATTGTGGGAATAAGAATCTTGGGAACTATCTAAAGGTAACTGGAAATTGCTTCAAATATGGGAAGATGGGAAATCTGGCTAAAATATGCCGAAGAGATATGAAAATCCTACTAATTTGGAAGAATAAATGAAGGTCTAGATTAACACTCAGCTTGTATTGCACTGTAATAAATTCAAGTAGCATGGGAACTATGTGAACAATTTTCCTAAGATTAGGGTTGTTAGAGGCAATCAACAACAACATCTAAGGAAACAAGGAAGGTCTTATGTTATCACTACTGGTGAGGTGGAGCTAGAAAACGATGTGGGGACAGGTATGCTAGTTATTCGTTCAATAATAGTGAATTTACTATTTGATTCTGGTTCTATGCATTCTTTCATATATTTCAAGTTTAGTATAACTATTCAAACAAGACAACAATATTGTAGGATAAGTTTTCTATGAGAACAAAAAATGGGTAAATTATTGCTTCCATGGTTTATAACTCTTCCCCAGTTAACTTTTATGGGCTGAAACTCCCATGAAATCTATTCATAGTTCCTTTAGTGGAGTTCAATGCTATCTTGGGCATGGATTGGTAATCATTATACAAAGCCAACATCAATTTTCGGGAAAGGTATATCACTCTTCACATCCTGAAGCTCCTCCGATTCTTTACAAGTTTTAGGAGGAAGATGAATCTCCTTTAAAATCATTTTCTGAAGTGTGGATATTAATTCCTTATGATAAATCATGTCTAGCTCAGATTATTGAGATGAAAGAGATAATATTGCTCGATGATATGCCCATCATGAGGGATTACACTGATATATTTACTAAAGACTTGCATGGTCTTACTTCTGACTGATAGGTTGAGTTCTCAATTGAAATTATTCATAGATCTCTGCCTTTATCAAAGTCACCTTATAGAATTGCCACCGTAGAGCTGAAAGAGCTGAAGAAGCAGTTACAAAAGAATCTGCAGAATGGTTTTATATGCCCAAGTTCTTCACCATGGGGTGTGCTAGTCCTCTTCATCAAGAAGAAGGATGGATCAATTTTCCTCTGTATTGATTGTCCTGAGATCAATAAAATTATGATAAAGAAAAATTATCCACTTAAACAGATAGATGACTTGTTCGATAAGCTTTGTGAGGCCATTTATTTTTTTAATGTGGACCTTCGGTCGAGATATCACCAATTAAAGGTGAGGAATAAAGATATTCCCAAGACTGCATTTCGAATGAATTATGGACACTATGAGTTCGCAGTGGTGCCCTTCAGACTCACTAATGCTCCAGAAATTTTCATGGATTTAATAAATAGTCTTTAGTGAATACCTCAACAAATTTTTGGTAGTATTTATTGATGATATTCTGATATACTCTAAGAGAAATGAGGAACGTGAGGAGAATTTGAATACTATATTAAAGAATTTTTGAAAGGAGAAGTTGAATGAAAACTACAGTAAATGTGAGTTATGGATGGAGGAAGTGTCATTCCTGGGGCATGTTAGCACCAGTAAAGGGATATTTGTGGACTCTTCCAAGACAAAGGCGACTTAAGAGTGGTTGGGGCCAACATTTTTAATAAATATCTGTAGCTTTATTGGTCTATTTGGGGATTATCGCTGATTTGTGAAGAACTTATCACAATTTTCAAACCCAATGACCAAGCCGAAATGGAAGGGAGTAAAGTTTGTCTAGACTCAATAATGTGAAGCGTGATTTAAGAAGTTGGAAAAGAGGCATATCACTACACTAATACTCATACTCTCAATGAATGGAGAACTCTTTATGGTGCATAGTGATGATTCAAATAAGATATTAGGTTGTGTGCTGATTAAAAATGATAAAGTGATAGCCTATGCCTCAAGGAATCTGGAAATCCATGAGTAAAACTATCATACACATGATCTGGGGTTGGAAGCTATGATCTTTGTGTTAAAAATCTATAGTCATTATCTATATGAGGAGAAGTGTGAGATATATACTGATCACATGAGTCTAAAATATATATTCACACAAAAAGAGATTAATATTCACCAGCGAAGTAGGATATATTTCATCAAGGATTATGAATTCTTAATCCAATACCATCCCGATAATGAAAACAAGGTGGCAGATTCTCTAAGTATAAAGGATCTTGCATCTTTATCAATGATGATAATTGAAAAGGATCTAATCTTATTATATTTTCTGAGGATGGACATGGGAATCATTAATGAAAGAACATCCTCAATCCATTCTCAAAAAATTTCTCAACCATCCCTCATGGAGAAAATAAAGTATTCTCAAAGAGAATATGTTAAAATTTTGAAAAGGATAGAAGCCATTAAAAATGGGAAATCCTGTGAGTTTAGGATTGATGAGGAAGGAGTTAAAATATTTGGGTCATGATTATGTGTACCATCTGATCCAGAGATAAAAAAAGAGATTTTGAATGTCACGCATAGCTCAACTTTCTCTATTCACCCAGGGAGAACAAAGATGTATCAAGATCTCCAAAAGAACTTTTGGTGCGGTAATATGAAGAAAGAGATTGTTGAGTATGCATCATAGTTCCTGGTATGTCAATAAGTGAAGTCTGAAAGGAAAAAATACTAAGGGGATGATGCAACCACTACCCATACCAACATGGAAGTGGTAGAACATCACCATAGACTTTGTTAATGGACTTCCAAGGACATCTAGAGGAAGCAATGCTATACGGGTCATTGTGGGTCATCTTGTAAAGAAATATCACTTTATCTCAATTCAAGAGGACTTCTCATTTGATCAAATTTCATTGATATATATCAAATAGGTGGTAAGGCTTCATGGATTACCACTATCTATTGTGTCTGATCGAGATCCAAGATTCACCTCAAAGTTCTGAAATAGTGTCCAACATGATTTAAACACAGAACTGAACTTCAGTACAGCCTTTCATCCTCAAAATGATGAACAATCTGAGCGAACCATTAAAACATTGGAAGATATGTTTAGAGAATGTTCTATGGACTTCAAATGAGGATGGGACCTACATCTTCCACTGGTTAAATTCTCCTATATCAATTGTTTCCCATCGAGCATCTGAATGGCACCATATGAATCCCTTTATGGGAAAAGGTGAGGAACATCATTATGTTGGGATGAAGTTGGTGAGCATAAGCTATCAGGACCTAAAATGGTCAGTGAAATGGTGGAGAGGGTGAAAAGAATTCAATAGCACATCAAGGCAGCCCAAAGTCGACAAAAGAGTTATACAGACAATCGTTGAAGAGACCTTGATTTCAAAGATAGAGGCATGGTATTTCTATGCATATCTCCATGGAAGAAGGTCATAAGGTTTGGAAAGAAATTAAAGATAAGTCCCAGGTACATCAGACCCTTCAATATTCTTGATCGTGTCGGGGATGTGTCCAATCGACTGGAACATCCACTTACCATGTCCAAAGTACAAAATGTATTTCATGTATCTCTTTTAAGGAAGTACATACCAGACCCTTAACATGTACTCTCTTCAGAGGTGGTGTGGTTGGAGAATGAACTTTCTTATGAGGAGCATTCAGTGAAGATCTTGGATCATAGAGATAAATTTCTACATAACAAGAATACTCACCTGGTCAAAGTACTATGGAAAAACAATAAGTACAAAGAGGAAACATTGGAATTGGAGGAGGCAATGAAGGAAAAGTACCCACACCTGTTTATGGAATAGAATGTAAAAAAAAAGAAATTCTGGGGGAGAAATTTCATAAGGGGGGGATAATGTAATGACCCAATATTTAATCAATAAAAAATCCCTTCTTATAATTATGTCATATAATCACATGAAATCACAATACAATGAACTACTAAGTACTATGTGACATTTAAACATAATATTGTCACTTCTGTGATTTGAATTTCTAAAATCTAACATACACGGTTGCGATCAGTAAGATTTTTAGAGTCTAATGGAACAAACATAATTTTTATGAATAGTAACCTACCCTTATGAACTGTAATATGACCCTTATGAATAGTATATCATCCAAAACAATAGTATCATCACCCATGAATATATAAATAAAATTTAGGCATCTTATAAGTGTTAATATGGCCATAGTAAAAGTATTGGTATTTTTTGTAAGTCATAGATAATTAATTTAAATTAATTAATTAACTTAAAATAAAATGTATTTTCCTAAATGTAAGACCTCAGTTATTAATTAGAGGTGTGGTTTCTTTTCTTCTTGTTCCTTTGAGTTATTTTGTGAAAATAGGGGGAAACAAAAAAAGTAAGGGAAACATATTGTCCCACGACCTGACTTAGGGTTACATCTCATGTACTCCTACGTACATGCCGGGTAGGTTGGATGTGTATGATGCCAATACATGGTGAGAAGTCATATCGACAAAAAAAAAGAGGAAAACCAACTATATTCTGTGTAATCCCTAGTACATGAAGTGTAGTCATATTGGCAGGACCTGGAAAGGAAGTCGGGGAAATTCATCTGCCAAATGAATAGTTAAATGATATAAACGCCGCGTATATGGGATTACACGCCATGTATTTTATGTTTTTCACTTAAAACTAGAAGTATACCCATTATTATATCATTTGGATATAAGTATCAGTGGGTGGATGAAAAAATAGTGTCGAGGCTGATTTCTTCTCTTGTTTCATCGTCTGGAAAACGATTTGAACATCATCGGATCCATTGGAATACTTTCGGTGAGTGCGCAATTACTCTTGATCCATTATTGGTGATTTTTTTCTCGACTGAGCTATTTAAGGTTGAGTGAATATCCTTTTTTCATAGATCTATATCATTCTAGATTGAATTCTATGTCGAGGCTGGACAAGGAGAGTCATACTACGATGAGGTGGGTGGTTTGGTGCCTCTCGTTAACTGTCGAGATGTTTATATGTGTTGTTGTGTTGCGCGCCCATGTTTAGGGTGTCTCCTTGAAATGAAATTGATCCTTATTATAACCTACTATTGTTATGGTAATTAATTCAATTAATTAAATCATTTTTGGCTTTGTTCCATGGTCGAGGGCTGCCCGCGGGTGTTTTTCACTCGAATAAATTTTGTTTAGACATTTTGGCCAAGTATGCCTATGGGCATGCCTTCTTTCCATTTTTAGGGTTGTTTTAAATTAACTTGGTTATTAAATGAAATTGCATTGGCAATATAATTTTATGTATTTGGATTATGGCTTAGGGATTGTGTTTTCCCCATTTCCCAAGTTTTGGTTTTTCTTGTTTAAGCAGGTTGGAATTTTTTATTGAATTTTAATGATTAAATGGTAAATAGCATTGGGTGATACATGGGTTTAGTTGGAACACTGTAAACAAACTCACATGACTATTTTACATTGTATTTTGGGTGACACATGGGTTTAACTTAGAACGCCATGGATGGACTTGAGAGGCTTTGATTTATATGTCATTAGTGATACTTGGGCTCTATAGTAGAACCACCGAGAACGGACTAGATTAACCTGATCTTATTCTACACCTTGGGTGACACATTTTTTCAGCTTATAACTCCATATATGGACTCAATAGACCTTGTTTTATATGTCATTAGTGACACTTTGTCTCCCTAGTAAGACCACTGAGAACGGACTAGATTAACATGATCTAATACTACACCTTGGGTGACACATGGGTTCATCTTAGAACACCATGGACAGACTCGAGAGACCTAGTTTTATATGTCATTAGTGACACTTGGGCTCCCTAGTAGGACCACCAAGTATGAACTAAACTGAAATGAACTTATACTAATGTCTAGAGTGATTCTCGGGGCTCCCTTGTAGGACCACCGAGAGAGGACTCTCAGGATGTGGGTAGAACTGCACCTAGAGTGATACTTGAATTCCAACATAGGAATCTCAAGAATGGACTTAGGTCATATTTAAACAATTTAATATAATGAATTGTGACATGTATTCCAAGGTAAAGAACAAGCTTGGATTCAGTCTTCACTTATTTAGAAGGTCTTCTGAGACTTCTGTTGTGCTTACATTATTGTAGGGAATGTCGAGCTTAGGAAGAATTCTGAGACTTAAATACTTCAAGTAATTGTATTACTAATGAACACTATAAATGAATTCCAGTACTTTTATGATTTTTTTACTTTTGAATAATTCCTAGTTTTTAGGTCCACTAGGTCGAATACCCTGATAAGGGGGTGAATTAGGGTATGACAGATTAAAAGTTTCTCCTATTCGGATCTTGTTTTTTTGTTAGAAAAAAACTCAATTCTCTCTTCCTCCCATAGAAATATATAGAAAGATATGAAATCATTCACATGACACAATAATTTTTACTTGGTTCACCCTCACTGGGCCACGTCCAAGGATCATACAATTGCAATGCACTGATGTACCAAATTCACTAAGGCTCACTGCCAATAATGAGTACAATTTCATGCTAGATATTTTATGCCTAGGATCACTACCATTACAAGGATAAGGGTATTCTCACTAAATCCCCAAGGGTCACTCTCTCTACCTATTTCTCTAGATCACTACTAGTAAAAAGGGCCACCTCCTTCCTCTTACTTTTCTCACTACTCTTGTAAATGAATCCACACATAGTTTATAAACTTTTAGGTCAAACACAATTTATGGAAATATAGGTCCCTTCATTTTCATGAATTCCTACATATTTGACAATGGGTAGATGCTCTTTTGAAGTTCCTTTTTCCCCCGCAGATGAAGTCCACCTTCTTGGGTACTATTAAGTATCGTAAAATACTTTTTCAAACTGATTTGAATCTTTTTCAATCCCCCTTGTGCAAATCATGAACCACCTACTCCTCCCGCGTACTATGTACCGGGTTTGGTATGTGGAACACCTACTTCACATACTGCTTCAGCTTCCCTGAACCTCCCTTTTTCCACAGACCGCCTCTACCTCGGCTATGGTGCACCACTTCTGTGAAACCCCTCCAGTCCACAAACTGTTCTTTGTTCACGGACTGCCTCTGTGAATCACCCTATGTTTGTGAATTGTTCATTGTTCCTAGATTTCTTTCTCTAACCATCCATGTACCATGCCTTCTTTAACCAAGTACCATGTCTTATGTGGGTTAAATTTCTCTTCTTAAATCCTTTGGTGGAATTTCTTCCACACGAACCACTTTAGCTTTTGATGAATTTTTCCTCGCAAACCTCCTTAAAACTTTGTCGAAATCCCAGATGAAAATTATTTTCTCCAATGATTTTTTGTCTCAATAGTAATTGGTGGGATTATTGATTCTTATATAGTCAAAGATTCCAACTAAATTTGCTAATATAAGATTTACCAAATCATCAATCTAGCCTTCAAAGCATACTAATCCTTCTGCCACCATGAACCATAATCCACCCACGAACTATTCTTCACACATGGTTCACGTACATCCTTTTATCTTACACGGTCGATCTCCTCTACTGACGTCAAGCCATCCGCATACCACACTACCTTCCGCAGGAAACTATTTTTGGTTTCATGAACTCCTCCGGTGTACTATTCCCGCCACTCCTCATACCGTTCCCAGAACATGGTATGCAGCCCATGAATTGTGGTATATGGTTCTCATCCTTTGATAATTTTATTCAATGTTCTTCATACCATTCACTTCTATGAATAAATCCTTCCTTATCCAACATCAAACTCCCAATTTTGAGGTGCAAAAATTTGGAAAACACTGGGAAACATCACCACCTTAAAAAACTATCTTCAAAAAACACCAACCATTATCATTTGTGATCATTTGGTTTTGTTAAAAAACACAATCACACCTAAAACATTATTAGGGGACACCTTGAGTGATTATTTCCCAACACTAGTTTACTGCATTTCCTTTTTACACTACAGTCGCATATACTCACTGACAGATTGGAACTGAACGTAGGTGGTTGCCTATTAGGATTTATTTCTCACACCTAGTTTGGTTAATATTTTTGGGCCCAAACAGACTATATTATTGTAGTTTTCCAGAGGGGAAAGGTCCCTTTTTTAGGTACTTGATTGCTTCTTAGGAGCAAGAGAGAATGGGACCAAGCCAAGGCTTGTGATACTGCTGAGTTTCATTTTGTGTTATCGTACTTGGGTATTGTATTTTACTTGATTGCAGTGTATCATGTTTTCAATATTTTCATAGAACATTTGACATGACGCATCATTTTGATATTACCTTCTTTTTGGTTATCTTTATCTTTCATTCTTCTATTAGTTACCTGAGTTGCATGTTGTTTACTGATTCCACTATTGTTATTATTTATTATGCTCTATTACACTTTTCCAATGAGGGAATATTTTCCCCACTATCTCACCCTAGGCTCTCATTTCTAGTTAGAAGCCTTTGGAATTTGGGGAAATGCGCCTGAGTCCATGTGGCCAACCGGGTATGGGGTGCCAGTTGAGTGGGTTTCGAATCCGGGATGTTACAAAGTGGTATCAGAGGTTTCTTTTCTACTTTTCCTTACTATTTGGAGCCAATAGATTGAGATAGGAATGAATAGGTAGTTGGTAATAAGTTTTTCTAGGGAGTAGTTAACCCGTGTATAGGGAAAAGCCAAGTTACCTCAAATATTGCAATTTTCATGCTTTGAAATTGTTACAGTTGATTTGATTTAACCGTTGGTTGATTCACTTGATTTGAATAGTTTTGATTGATATCATTGTGGTTCTATTTCTATTTCAACCCAATGAGATTAGGGTACTCCATCTCATGCATCATATAAAAACTTGTTAGAAATCACATACCATGCATACTTGCCTTGCAATTTAGAGAGAATTACTGATTTCATGTTGTTGTGATAGATTTTGAGCAAAAGATGCATGTTTTTGTGATAATACCTTGATAGATATGTTTTTTGTTGTGATAGTTGTATTGGTACATGATATGGTTCAAATTGGATGGATTTAAAACATTGATCTCTAAGGTGTATGGTCCCTTATGGATCAGAATTTTGTGGATCTTGTTTTAGCCATTTTTATAGAATTGTGTTTTGATATGTCCTACTTGGGTTCCAAATATTGATTCGTGGGGAGTATTGGCCCTCATGGATTGGGATTTGGCATCCCATTGGTTGGTTTTTATGAATAACGTGGGTTTTTTGGGAGACCTAAAGCTTCTATCCTAAAAAACCCAATATACACGGAATATAGTTTAACCAAACACGTTGTGTGTTCTTCCTATTTGTGGAAGATGATGTTCCAAGTTTTAAGGTGTACACACCGTGTACCATATGTACACGTCATGTGGTAGAGACCATGTGTTCGTCCATGTGTGAAGGAACATGGGGCGATAGGTTTTACAAGTACACGGCTATGTACTTTTCGTTCATGTTGTGTGGGCTCACTCAGGAAGAACCTATGTGGACCTGGTCGTGTGTGAGTACTTATCCAGTAGGGAGACTTGGGTACACATTGTGTACTCGTCTAACATGTCTTGTACCTGGGGTCAATACACTCCTAGGTCGGCGATACTACACGAGCATGTAGAGACTTAAGGGTACACGCCGTGTGTGATTTCTACACGTTGTGTAGTCCATTTTTGACAAAATTTGAGGGTATTTTCCTATTTAGTTTTGGAACTCTTGAATGGAAAATACCTTGATAATAAGTTTGAACTGAGACTTCTAATTGACCCTACAGAGTAATTCCACCATGATGACCTTGAGCGGTATTCCAGGAAAGCGGCGATGATCATACCCCATATGTGGTACGCCACTGATAAAACACTATTTTTTTGAATATTTTATTGATAATAAATGATATAATTTCCTCACATTGTGTTAAATATGTTTATTTATAAAATATTTGGGATTTGATCATTCATTTGAAAATTTGGAGAAAATTCCAGTTTTACCCTTTATAGTGCACTGTAGTATTCCGAAGATAAATATTTTTATATTTATTATTTGAATTTGAAATTTTGTAACAGTGTTCCTAACTTAATTTTATACAACTTTCACTCATGACACTAGAGCTAAAAAGTTCATTTGGATGGATTCAATGGTCCGTTAATCCAATGGTGGGCTGGTCACAGTAGAATGGACATGGGTTCTGTATTTGGGCCATATCTTCTTCATCCGGGCTTTTATTGAGCCCATATATTGAGGATATCTCGGGGACATTATTTGTCACAAATATTCCTTCTGGACGGCCGGTCAATTCACGCGTTTTGGAGGTCAACTAGGCGGTGCAACTTGGAACAAAATATTTGGCCGAGTTTTTCATTTCACACTTAAAAAGTTATGTATCCCTATCCCTCACAAACTCTATTTAAATGGGGTTTTAACTCTTTGAGAGGTCTTTTAGGGGATTTGGGAAGGTGTGTCCGAAAGGGTGTCTCTTGGGAGCCCCTCAAAACTCTTGGAAGAAGTAAGCCTTTGTGCAAACCTCTCTTCCAAAAAGGCTCTCCTCTCCCACCTCCTCTTTGTATTTATTTTCTTTCATGTTTGTTTCTTGAATTTTTATTCAAATAATATCCTGAGTTCTTCCCTTTTCTTATTATCTTAATCTTATTAATTGGTTTGGAATGAATATTGGAGACAAGATTGGGTTCTACCCTTTCAATCCTTTGCTTATGCAAAACGTCTCCACGATGACTACACCGCCCATGGAAGAGTAGTTCTTTTTAGTAATCGATCGACCTATATCCTTATTCATTTAATTATTTTGAATCATTGAGATACTGTAATTCACTTAATATTATCCATGAATTGTGTTTTTAAATTGTAAGAAACTAAGAAAGCAGTTGAACAATTAATATAAAACACGCGAGGTCGGGAATTGTGTAAATTGTGAGAGCGCAATCTTAATCGGTAATACAAGACAATACGGGATAAATTTGTAGAGTTAAAATATAATCCATAAACACAATTCATCCTCATTTCTAGAATGGGTATGTGCTCTAATTAACCACTGACCATAAGCTATCCTTAGAACAAAAATCAAAGCAGGGTGTTGCGATTGCGTGTTCCGAAGCTAGCCTAGGGTTTAAGTAATTTCATCTTTGTGGTTAAGTTAACTCTTGTAGGGTTCGAGAGATAACAAATTAGGGTATCATAATTAAGTGGATATTGATTTAAATGATAATGATTAATAATTGAATGAAGAGGTATAGTTAGATCGATTACGCCTTTTAAAATATCTTCTAAAAAAACATCTTTTTGTTGTGTCATTTTAATCGAACTTCATTTCAAAACAAAAAACAAAAAAAAATATACAATCTTCTTCCAGAAAACTTCTTATAGATTCATAAACTATAACCAACCCCCATCCTTTCAAATAGTTTTTTTATTCTCTTTTATTTTATTTTTAGAATACCTATAAAAAGTTGTTTTAAATCTACTTCCTCCTTTGAGAGACGACCTTGGTCAGCCACTCTGCTGCACCTAAGTACCCCAAAATCACACTAATCATTTGAGGGCACCCACGACCGCGCTCTTTCAAATTGGCGCAGTTGCTAGGGAGGAAAGTAATTATTTCAACAAATTAGAGGTATTTATTTTGTTTTACATTTTATTCTCTTCTTCTCTTATTTCTTCTGTCATTACCCAATCTGATTTTTTTCCTTCTTTTTTTATTTTCTTCTACTTCTTTTTGGACCATCAACTCAAACTTCTAATTTTTATTTTACTATGGTCCAATTTCCTTCTTTTCATCTTTCACTGATTGATGACACGAACTAATCCCAAAGATCTCTTAGATCTTGACCCTGAGATTGAACGCAGCCTTAGGGCATGAATCAGACACTCTTAGTCTACGGGAAGTTTCAATATTCAACCAGTTGGTGAATTCCTCTCTTCTGGAAACATTGGAATTGGAAGTTATTCAAATTCAAACATAAAAGAAGAACCAATGGCTGAAAATAATGGAAATTAACTTAATAGAACCATTCGATAATTGGCTGCACCAGATATTAACTATCAACCAAATTGTATTGCATACCCAAACCTCGAATCATACTTTGAATTGAAATCTGGATTAATTCACCTTCTTCCAAAGTTTCATTGATTATCTGGTGAGGATCCCAACAAACACCTTAAGGAATTTAATGTGGTTTTCTCAACCTTAAAACCAAAAAATGTTCCTGAAGATCAAATCAAATTAAGAGCATTTCCATTCTCACTTGATGGAGCTGTGAAGGATTGGATGTTTTATTTACAACCCGAGGATGTAACTTGTTGGAACGATTTAAAAAGTCTTTTCTTGCAGAGATTTTTTCCAGCATCAAGGACCACTTCCATTCGAAAGGAGATATCGGGGATCAAAAAAAACCCAAGGGGAGTCAATGTATGAGTACTGGGAGCGATTCAAGAAGTTGTGTGCAAGCTGCCCACATCACCAAATCAGTGAGAAACTACTCATCCAGTACTTCTATGAAGGACTCACACCTATGGAGAGAAGTATGGTGGATTCTATGGATGGAGGAGCATTGGTGGACAAGAAACTAGTAGCTGCACGTGCATTGATTGAAAAGATGGCCCAAAACTCCCAAAAATTTGGTGATAGAGGTACACCACATGTCAGGTGAGTACATCAGGTAAGTCCTTCTTCTCCTTAAAGTCATTTGATTGATACCAAGTTGGAAAAATTGACCACTATGGTGAGGAAAATTTCTTTGTCACAAAATACATCTCTACCCCCTCCTTCATGGCCTTGTGGTATTTACACTGAGACAAGCCACCCAACTGACGGTTGCCCACAACTCCAAGAAATAGAAGATTGTGCAGCAGTGTTCCCTGGGAGGCCATATCAGCAGCAACAACAACAACCATATCCCCAAAAGAAGTTTGATCCAGCATACAACCAAGGGTGGAAAGATCAGTCGGACATGAGGTATGGCTCTGGACAACAACAAAGGCCCCCTTTTCAACCAAACTTCCAGCAGCCTCCACCTTACCAACAGGGTTTCCAACAACCCCAAAGGAGATTCGAAGCTCAAACATCAACGAGTCAGCAACAAGGGAACCTCCAACCCAAGGTAGACTCTAACACTGATGATCTTTTGAAACAAATTGTTCTTAATCAACAGAATGAGCTAAAGAGTCAAGGTTTGGAGCAAATGGAGTTAAAGACTCAAATGAGCCAGATTGCCACCGCCCTCCATGAACTTGTAAGTAAGAATTCCGGAAATATACCTTCCCAACCCACTTCAAATCCAAAAGGGAATGTCAGCACCATCACATTGAGAAGTGGGAAGAAAATGAACGATACATCTGGACCTACCATTCCATCGGGATTCACCTCAACTCCAGAGAAGCTGCATTCCATACCAACTGATGAGAAATCCAAGGAGAAAGATAAAGGTAAGAAAAAGATTGATGATGTTCCTCCTAAGCCCATTCCTTTTCCAAACAGGGTTGTTCAAACCAAGAAGATGGCGGATGAAGCAATGTAAAAGGAGGTTTTGGACACATTCAAGCGTGTGGAGATCAACATTCCTCTACTTGAATCCATTAAGAAAATTCCAAGGTATGAGAAATTCTTAAAAGAACTTCGTACCAATCGAAGAGGGCTCAAGGGAAATGAGAGGATGAACCTTGGAAGGATTGTCTCAGCACTCATTACACCAACTCTAGCAATTCCAACAAAGTTCAAGGATCCCGGGACATTCACCATCCCATGTACCATAGGGGAGTTTCACTTCTCTGATGCTCTTTGTGATTTAGGAGCTTCAATAAATGTGATGCCTCACTCTGTATTCTCTTCCTTGTAGGTTGGTGAGTTGAAGCCAACAAGGGTAGTGGTGCAGTTGGAGAATAGGGCTACGGCATATCCAGCGGGAGTTCTTGAGGATGTACTTGTTCGGGTAAGAGACATGATCTTTCCAGCAGACTTTTATGTGCTTAACATGGAGGATGATCATGTAAGTTCCCATGACCCCATTATCTTAGGTAGTCCCTTCCTCAAAACTGAAAAAACTATCATAAATGTCAATGAGGGTACACTTTCCATGGAATTTGGGGACGAAGTTGTGATATTTAATGTTATGGACTCCATGAAGTACCCCTCATAGGATCACTCTGCATTTGTTATCTCCCATTTTGAACCACCAAATAAAAACTCCATGGAATTTGATTTTCCTATGCTTAGGGAGATTATGAGTATTGGTTCGAGTTTGATGTCTAAGATCACTTCCACACATGTTGCTGATACACAATCCTCTCTTGGATTTGATTTTGATGTGGATTCATATTCTGATTTTGATCATGTTCACTCTGATTATGACATGGTTGTTAAGTATGCTGATGTATTTGATGCTTTATTCTCTGATTTTGATAATGTCTATTCTGATACTAATGCTCTCTGTGCACATATTTCAGTTCCTTCAATGTCTCCATCCATACTACACCCTCCTTCATTATAACTCAAACCATTGCCACCAAATCTGAAATACTCATACTTGTTGAGTGGTGAGAGATTACCTGTTATCATTTATAACAATCTCCCTTTTGAACATGAAGAAAATCTTTTGAATATTTTGAGGGAGAACATCAGGGAGATTGGGTGGACCTTGGCTGACATATCAGGTATTAGCCCCTCCATTTGCATCCATAGGATTCTCTTGGAGGATGGGGCTAAACCGGTGAGACAGCCACAATGGAGACTCAATCCCACCCTCCTTGAAGTTGTTAAAAAAGAAGTTGAGAAATTGCTCGAGGCAGGTATAATATATCCCATTTCAGATTCTCAATGGGTAAGTCCTATTCAGGTTGTGCCTAAGAAAAGTGGTGTTATTGTTGTTAAAAATGAGAAAGATGAGTTAGTTCCAATGAGGTTACAAAACAGTTGGCGTGTGTGTATTGATTATAGGAAACTAAATCATTCCACTCACAAAGACCATTTCCCCCTCCCATTTATTGATCAGATGCTTGAGAGACTAGCTGGGAAGACACACTGTTGTTTCTTGGATGGATTTTCTGGCTATTTTCAGGTTCCCATTGCAGTAGAGGACCAGGAGAAGACGACATTTACCTGCCCATTCGGTACCTTTGCTTAACGAAGGATGCCATTTGGACTTTGCAATGCCCCAGGTACCTTCCAGAGATGCATGGTGAGTATTTTCTCAGATTTCATTGAGACCTGCATAGAGGTATTTATGGATGATTTTACAGTTTATGGGTCCTCATTTGATGAATGTATCTCTAGTTTGGGTGATGTTTTGCATCATTGTATAGAGAAGAATCTGGTCTTAAATTTTGAAAAATGTCATTTCATGGTTGAAAAGGGAATTGTATTAGGTCATATAGTCTCACAACATGGCATTGAAGTTGATAAATCTAAGGTAGACATTATTTCATCCCTTCCATATCCTACATGTGTGCGTGATGTTCGATCATTCCTTGGACATGCTGGATTTTATCGACACTTCATCAGAGATTTTAGTAAGATCGCTCTACCCTTATCTCAATTACTTCAAAAAGATATTGACTTCAATTTTGATGATTCGTGCGGGGTATCATTTGATGAGCTAAAGAAGTGTCTAACCACTCCACCGATCATACAACCCCCACAGTGGGAGATTCTTTTTGAGCTTATGGGTGACGCCTCCAACTTCGCGGTTCGAGCTGTCTTATCTCAGAGGGTGGAAGGACCTTCACATGTGATTTCTTATGCATCAAGGACATTGGATTCAGCCCAATCAAACTAAACTACCACAGAAAACGAGTTTCTTGCTGTCATATTTGCTTTAGATAAATTCCATTCATATTTATTGGGCTCCAAAGTAGTTGTTTTTTCTGACCATACAGCTCTGAGGTACCTCTTGAAGAATCCAGATGCAAAGCCATGACTTATCCGTTGGATGCTCCTTCTTCAAGAGTTTGACATCGAGATAAAGGAAAATAAGGGGTCAGATAATTTGGTGGCAGACCACATGAGTAGGCTTACTCACACACTAGAGGATGAAACCTTGGATCAGGTACCACTTCGGGACACTTTCCCCAATGAGCATCTCTATACCATCTTAGGTACGCATCCTTGGTATGCTGATTTAGTTAACTACCTTGTTGCCTCTGAAATCCCTGCAAATTTAAAGAAAAATCAAGTCCAAAAATTAAATAGTGAGTCAAGATTTTATGTTTGGGATGATCCATACTTATGGCGCATGTTTAGTGACCAATTTATTAGGAGGTGTGTTCCTGATCATGAGTTTGAGTCTGTTTTGCAATTCTGTCATACACTTGCATGTGGTGGACACTTTGGACCCCAAAGGACAGCTAGGAAAGTTTTAGACTCTAGATTATATTGTCCTAGCTTATTCCATGATTCCCATGTGATTTGTAAGTCATGCTCTCATTGCCAACACACTGGAAATATTTCAAGGAGACACGAGATGCCCCAACAACCCATTTTATTCTGTGAGATTTTTGATGTTTGGGGAATTTATTTTATGGTCCCTTTTCCTAGTTCCTCTTGTTTTTTGTACATTTTGGTTTCTATTGATTATGTGAGTAAATGGGTGGAGGCTAAGGCCACTAGGACTGATGATTCTCATGTTGTTGTGGACTTTGTCAAAGCATAGATTTTTTGCAGGTTTGGAGTACCAAAGGCCATCATCAGTGACCAAGGGACACACTTTTGCAATAGTAATTTCACTTCCCTCCTTCGAAATTATGGGATGAAACACAAAACATCAACACCATACCACCCTCAAACAAATGGTCAGGCTGAGGTTTCAAATCGTGAGTTGAAACAAATTTTGGAGAAAACTGTGCAGCCAAATAGGAAGGATTGGAGTAAGCGCTTGGATGATGCATTGTGGTCTTATAGGATAGCATACAAGACACCCATTGGTATTTCCCCATTTCGGATTGTTTTTGGGAAAGCGTGCCATCTCCCTGTGGAATTTGAGCATCGGGCTTATTGGGCTATAAAGAAATGCAACATGGATTTGGCCCAAGCTGGAATCCAAAGGAAGATGCAAATTCAAGAGCTTGAGGAGATTATATTGACATCATATGAGAACTGAAGGCTCTACAATGAAAGATCAAAAGCTGCTCCTAACAAAATGATCCAACAAAGGTAGTTTCATGTTGGAGAGAAAGTCCTTCTCTACAGTTCACAACTAAAGCTGATGCCTGGTAAGTTACGTTCCAGATGGTTAGGTCCTTATATTGTATCTAATGTTTTTCCTTATGGTGCAGTGGAGATCACATAAGAGGACACTGGAAGGAGATTTATAGTCAATGGGAAAAGTTTTAAGAGATACATTTAGGGACATCCTACTGATGTAGTGTATTTTATCACACTGCATGACCCCATCATTTGAGCACATCAGGCTGTTCCTAACCCTTTCACTTTTATATTATTTGTCCTATTTAAAAATTCTGCATTTCATGTGCATATATCATCTCATGGTTTCACATTGAGGACAATGCAATATTTTAAGTGTTGGGGAGGTAACCTTTTAGTTTAGTAATTTCAAAATTTCAATTGTTTTCCTGTTAAAATCTCAATTGTTTTCCTGTTAAAAAAACCCAAATTTTTTTTTGTGTTTTTCAAATTTTGTGTGTTTATTTTTCAATTTTCTGTGTTTTTTGAAACTTTTGAGCTAAAATGATTCTCATCACCATTTTTAAATCCATATCAATAAGTGAAAAAATTTACCCCTTGAAACTAATCTTAAATGAATGCTGAAATGACTTTGTTTCAAGTTCAAATATTTAGTAATTTCATGAAAAGTACGCTGAATTTTGAATCCCATGCCATATCTCACTGTCTTTATATTTGAAATCACTTTTCTGTGAGGCTTCTAAACCATTATTTTCATATTCTTTACATTCACCTCAATTCGTGAGAGAACCAAATCATGCTTGATTTAACCAGAATTTGATCTATTCCTGTCAAAACTTGAGGGTTTGAGGTACATATGTTTAAATGATTGAGGAATTTGTTTGGTATTAAAGCCCCAATTTCAAAGAATACTTTTTTATAATGGCCTACTTTGATTATTTAATCCTTGTATACCTTAGAAGCCATGCACATCCTGTTAGGTTAGCCACATTACAAGCCAATTTTCCCTATCTAACCAACTCTTGAAGTGAAATTGCGTAATCTAGTTGAGCTTAAGTGTGGGGGAATATATCTTGTGTTGTGCCACCACATTCTGTGATACTTTGGGTGGAAAATTAAATTCTGAAGAGATGTGTTTTCTACTGAAGAAAGTCATTATATTGAAAGTTGTGCCTTTTCTGGAGCTTTCATGACAAGTGAAGTTGTGCCTTTTCCGAAGCTTCTAATTGAGGTGGAAAGTTGTGCCCATCTGGAGCTTTCAAGAAAATCATGTTTGAGAAGATTGAAATTTTTATGCTGAAATGATGAATGGTGTAAAATTTTCATGACTTTTCATGATGATGGAGCTGAATTGATACTATGGGGATTGAGGAGAAGACCATATTTAAGTGAAAATTATATTAATGCAATTTTGCTTCAAAAAGAGTCAAGCCCTCCTCATTCAGCCTCAGAAGTTTTCACATCTAAATCCTACCAACCAAAAGCCACAGAAAAACCAAAAAAAGTCTTCATGATAAACATATGTCCTTGACTCACATTGGGTAGCGATGTAGGAATCTATCAAGCCTATGGTGACCCTTGTATGAGTTTGGATGAGAAAGACATTGCAAAAAAAATTGATATTTATGTGATGAGAGAAAATTTAAGCGAGGTAAGTGTTTTGTGCATGGGAGGATAGATGAAGTGGAAATATATTGAATAATATAAATGAATAACTTGAAATAATGGTTTTTTATGAGGCATGATATATTTTTTTCTTGGTGTATAATTGATTGATCTCAAGGATATGTGTTTTAAAATTGGTTTTGATTTGATATTGATGTTTACTTGATATGAGGTTTTGCCCAGGAGTGCAAAAGGGTAAGTGTGGGGGAGTTGAGAAAACACTATTTTTTTGAATATTTTATTGATAATAAATGATATAATTTCCTCACATTGTGTAAAATATGTTTATTTATAAAATATTTGGGATTTGATCATTCATTTGAAAATTTGGAGAAAATTCCAGTTTTACCCTTTATAGTGCACTGTAGTATTTCGAAGATAAATATTTTTATATTTATTATTTGAATTTTAAATTTTGTAACTGTGTTCCTAACTTAATTTTCTACAACTTTCATTCAGGACACTAGAGCTAAAGAGTGCATTTGGATGTAGTAAATGGGCCATTAATTCAATGGTGGGCTGGACTCGGCAGAATGGACATGGGTTTTGTATTTGGGCCATATCTTCTTCATCCGAGCTTGGATTGAGCCCAAATTTTGAGCAATCTCAGGGAAATTATTTGGAACAAATCATCCTTCTAGAAGGCCGGTCAATTCACATGTTTTGGAGGTCAACTAGGCGGTGCAACTTGGAATAAAATATTTGTCCGAGTTTTTCATTTCACACTTAAAAAGTTATGTATCCCTAGCCCTCACAAACTCTATTTAAAGGGTGTTTTAACTCTTTTAGAGGTCTGGTCGAGGCTTTGGGAAGGTGTGTCCGAAAGGGTGTCTCTTGGGAGCCCCTCAAAACTCTTGGAAGAAGTAAGCCTTTGTGCAAACCTCTCTTCCAAAAAGGCTCTCCTCTCCCACCTCCTCTTTGTATTTATTTTCTTTCATGTTTGTTTCTTGAATTTTTCTTAAAATAATCTCATGTGTTCTTCCCTCTTCTTCTTCTCTTAATCGTATTAATTTGGTTGGAATCAATAGTGGAGACAAGATTGGGTTCTACCCTTTCAATCCTTTGCTTATGCAAAACGTCTCCATGATGACTACACCGCCCATGGAAGAGTAGTTCTTTTTAGTAATCGATTGACCTCTATCCTTCTTCATTTAATTATTTTGAATCAATGAAATACTGTAATTCACTTAATGTGATCCATGAATTTTGTTTTTAAATTGTAAGAAACTAAGCAAGCAATTGAACAATTAATACAAAACATGCGAGGTCAGGAATTGTGTAAATTGTGAGAGTGCAATCTTAATCGGTAATACAAGACCATACGGGATAAATTTGTAGAGTTCAAATATAATCCCTAAACACAATTAATCCTCATTTCCATAATGGGTATGTTCTCTAATTAACCACTGACCATAAGCTAACCTTAGAACAACAATCAAAGCAGGGTGCTGCGATTGCGTGTTCTGAAGCTAGCCTAGGGTTTAAGTAATTTCATCTTTGTGGTTAAGTTAACTCTCGTAGGGTTCGAGGGATAACAAATTAGGGGATCATAATTAAATGGATATTGATTTAAATGATAATGATTAATAAGTGAATGAATAGGTATAGTTAGATCAATTACACCTTTCAAAATATTTTCTAAAAAAAACATCTTTTTGTTGTGTCATTTTAATCGAACTTCATTTCAAAACTAAAAACAAAAAAATATATACAATCTTCTTCCAGAAAACTTCTTCTAGATTCATAAACTATAACCAACCCCCATCCTTTCAAATAGTGTTTTTATTCTATTTTATTTTATTTTTAGAATACCTTTAAAAGGTTGTTTTAAATCTACTTCCTCCTTTGAGAGACGACCTTGGTCAGCCACTCTGCTACACTTAAGTACCCCAAAATCACACTAATCATTTGAGGGTGCCCACGACAACGCTCTTTCAAATTGGTGTCGTTGGCAGGGATGAGAGTAATTATTTCAACTAATTAGAGGTATTTATTTTGTTTTACATTTTATTCTCTTCCTCTCTTATTTCTTCTGTCTTTACCCAATCTGATTTTTTTCCTTCTTCTTTTATTTCCTTCTACTTCTTTTTGGACCATCAACTCAAACTTCTAATTTTTATTTTACTATGGTCCAATTTTCTTTCTTTTCATCTTTCACTGATTGATGACATGAACTAATCCCGAAGATCTCTTAGATATTGACCCTGAGATTGAACGCAGCCTTAGAGCACGAATCAGACACTCTCAGTCTATGGGAAGTTTCAATATTCAACCAGTTGGTGAATTCCTCTCTTCTGGAAACATTGGAATTGGAAGTTATTCAAATTCAAACATAAAAGAAGAACCAATGGCCAAAAATAATGGAAATGAACTTAATATAACCATTCGAGAATTGGCTGCACCGGATATTAACTATCAACCAAATTGTATTGCATACCCAAACCTCGAATCAGACTTTGAATTAAAATCTAGATTAATTCACCTTCTTCCAAAGTTTCATGGATAATCTGGTGAGGATCCCAACAAACACCTTAAGGAATTTAATGTGGTTTGCTCAACCTTAAAACTAAGAAATGTTCCTAAAGATCAAATCAAATTAAAAGCATTCCCATTCTCACTTGATGGAGCTGCAAAGGATTAAATGTATTATTTACAACCCGAGGATGTAACTTATTGGAACGATTTAAAATGTCTTTTCTTGTAGAGATTTTTTACAGCATCTAGGACCACTTCCATTCTAAAGGAGATATTGGGGATCAAACAAGCCCAAGGGGAGTCAATGTACGAGTACTGGGAGCGATTCAAGAAGTTGTGTGCAATCTGCCCACATCACCAAATCAGTGAGCAACTACTCATCCAGTACTTCTATGAGGGACTCACACCTATGGAGAGAAGTATGGTGGATGTTGCGGCTAGAGGAGCATTGGTGGACAAGACACCAGTAGTTTCATGTGTGTTGATCGACAAGATGGCCCAAAATTCCCAACAATTTGGTGATAGAGGTACACCACATGTCAGGGGAGTACATCAGGTAAGTCCTTCTTCTCTTGAAATTCATTTGATTGATACCAAGTTGGAAAATTGACCACTATAGTGAGGCAAATTTCTTTGGCACAAAAGACATCTCTACCCCCTCCTTCAAGGCCTTGTGGTATTTTCACTGAGACAAGCCACCCAACTGACTGTTTCCCAAAACTCTAAGAAACAGAAGATTGTGCAGCAGTGTTCCCTGGGAGACCATATTAGCAGCAACAACAACAACCATATCCCCAAAAGAAGTTTGATCCAGCATAATACCAAGGGTGGAAAGATCAGTCGGACATGAGGTATGGATCTGGACAACAACAAAGGCCCCCTTTTCAACCAAACTTCCAGAAGCCTCCACCTTACCAGCAGGGTTTCCAACAACCCCAAAGGATATTCGAAGCTCAAACATCAACAAGTCAGCAACAAGGTAATCTCCAACACAAGGTAGACTCTAACACTGATGATCTTTTGAAACAAATTGTTCTTAATCAACAGAATGAGCTAAAGAGTCATGGTTCGGAGCTGAGGGAGTTAAAGACTCAAATGAGCCAGATTTCCACCGCCCTCCATGAACATGTAAGTAAGAATTCCGGAAATCTACCTTCCCAAACCACTCCAAATCCAAAGGGGAATGTTAGTACCATCACATTGAGAAGTGGGAAGCAAATGAACGATACATATGGACCTACCATTCCACCGGGATTCACCTCGACTCCAGAGAATCCGCATTCCATACCAACTGATGGGAAATCCAAGGAGAAAGATAAAGGTAAGAAAAAGATTGATGATGTTCCTCATAAACCCCTTCCTTTTCCAAACAGGGTTGTTCAAACCAAGAATATGGCGGATGAAGCAATGAAAAAGGAGGTTTTGGACACATTCAAGCGTGTGGAGATCAACATTCCTCTACTTGAAGCCATTAAGAAAATTCCGAGGTATGCGAAATTCTTAAAAGAACTGTATACCAGTCAAAGAAGGCTCAAGGGAAATGAGAGGATCAACCTTGGAAGGAATGTCTCAGCACTCATTACACCAACTCTAGAAATGCCAACAAAGTGCAAGGATCCCGGGACATTCACCATCCCATGTACCATAGGGGAGTTGCACTTCTCTGATGCTCTTTGTGATTTAGGAGCTTAAATAAATGTGATGCCTCACTCTGTATTCTATTCCTTGCAGGTTGGTGAGTTGAAGCCAACAAGGGTAGTGGTGCAGTTGGCGAATAGGGCTATGGCATATCCAGCGGGAGTTCTTGAGGATGTACTTGTCCGGGTAAGAGACATGATCTTTCCAGCAGACTTCTATGTGCTTAACATGGAGGATGATCAGGTAAGTTCTCATGCCCCCATTATCTTAGGTAGGAACTTCCTCAAAACTGTAAAAACTATCATAAATGTCAATTAGGGTACACTTTACATGGAATTTTTGGGGATGAAGTTGTGATATTTAATTTTATGGACTCCATGAAGTACCCCTCAGAGGATCACTCTGCATTTGTTATCTCCCATTTTGAACCACCAAATAAAAAGTCCATGGAATTTTATTGTCCTATGATTAGGAAGATTATGAGTATTGGTTCGAGTTTGATGTCTAAGATCACTTCCACACATGTCACTGATACACAATCCTCTCTTGGATTTTATTTTGATGTGGATTCATATTCTGATTTTGATCAGGTTCACTCTGATTATGACATGTCTGTTAAGTATGCTGATGGATTTGATGCTTTATTCTCTAATTTTGATAATGTCTATTCTAATACTGATGCTCTTTGTGCACATATTTCAGTTCCTTCAATGTCTCCATCCATACTACACCCTCCTTCATTAGAACTCAAGCCATTGCCACCAAATCTGAAATACTCATACTTGTTGAGTGGTGAGATATTACCTGTTATCATTGATAACAATATCCCTTTTGAACATGAAGAAAAGCTTTTGAATATTTTGAGGGAGAACATCAGGGTGATTGGGTGGACCTTGGCTGACATATCAGGTATTAGCCCCTCCATTTGCATGCATAGGATTCTCTTAGAGGATGGGGCTAAACCGGTGAGACAGCCACAAAGGAGACTCAATCCCACCCTCCTGGAAGTTGTTAAAAAAGAAGTTGAGAAATTGCTCGAGGCAGGTATAATCTATCCCATTTCAGATTCTAAGTGGGTAAGTCCTATTCAGGTTTTGCCTAAGAAAAGTGGTGTTACTGTTGTTAAAAATGAGAAAGATGAGTTAGTTCCAATGAGGTTACAAAACAGTTGGTGTGTGTGTATTGATTATAGGAAACTAAATCATTCCACTCGCAAAGACCATTTCCCCCTCCCATTTATTGATCAGATGCTTGAGAGACTAGCTGGGAAGACACACTATTGTTTCTTGGATGGATTTTCTGGCTATTTTTAGGTTCCCATTGCAGCAGAGGACCAGGAGAAGACGACATTCACCTACCCATTAGATACCTTTACTTACCTAAGGATGCCATTTGGACTTTGCAAAGCCCCAGGTACCTTCCAGAGATGCATGGTGAGTATTTTCTCAGATATCATTGAGACCTTCATGGAGGTATTTATGGATGATTTTACAGTTTATGGGTCCTCATTTGATAAATGTCTCTCTAGTTTGGGTGATGTTTTGCATCGTTGTATTGAGAATAATCTGGTCTTAAATTTTGAAAAATGTCATTTCATGGTCGAAAAGGGAATTGTATTAGGTCATATAGTCTCACAACATGGCATTGAAGTTGATAAATCTAAGGTAGACATTATTTCATCCCTTCCATATCCTACATGTGTGCATGATGTTCGATCATTCCTTGGACATGCTGGATTTTATCAACGCTTCATCAAAGATTTTAGTAAGATCTCTCTACCTTTATCTCGATTGCTTCAAAAATATATTGACTTCAATTTTGATGATTCGTGCAGGGTATAATTTGATGAGATAAATAAGTGTTTGACCACTCCACCGATCATATAGCCCCCATGGTGGTAGATTCCTTTTGAGCTTATGTGTGACACCTCCAACTTCGCGGTTGGAGCTGTCTTATCTCAGAGGGTGGAAGGACGTTCACATGTGATTTCCTATGCATCAAGGACATTGGATTCAGCCCAATCAAACTACACTACCACAGAAAAGGAGTTTTTTGCTGTCATATTTGCTTTAGATAAATTCCGTTCATATTTATTGGGCTCTAAAGTAGTTGTTTTTTCTGACCATGCAGCTCTGAGGTACCTCTTGAAGAATCCAGATGCAAATCCACGACTTATCCGTTGGATTCTCCTTCTTCAAGAGTTTGACATCGAGATAAAGTACAAGAAGGGGTCAGAGAATTTGGTGGTATACCACATGAGTAGGCTTACTCACACACTAGAGGATGACACCTTGGACAATGTACCACTTCGGGACACTTTCCCCGATGAGCATCTCTATACCATCTCAGGTACGCATCCTTGGTATGCTGATTTAGTTAACTACGTTGTTGCCTCTGAAATACCTGAAAATTTAAAGAAACATCAAGTCCAAAAATTAAAGAGTGAGTCAAGATTTTATGTTTGGGATGATCCATACTTATGGCGCATGTGTAGTGACCAAGTTATTAGGAGTTGTGTTCCTGATCATGAGTTTGAGTCTGTTTTTCAATTCTGTCATACACTTGAATGTGGTGGACACTTTGGACCCCAACGGATAGCTAGGAAAGTTTTAGACTCTGGATTATATTGCCCTATCTTATTCCATGATTCCCATGTGTTTTGTAATTCATGCTCTCGTTGCCAACACACTGGAAATATTTCAAGGAGACACGAGATGCCCCAACAACACATCTTATTCTGTGAGATTTTTGATGTTTGGGGAATTGATTTTAGGGGCCCTTTTCCTAGTTCCTTTGTTTTTTTGTACATTTTGGTTTCTGTTGATTATGTGAGTAAATGGATGGAAGCTAAGGCCACTAGGACTGATGATCCTCATGTTGTTGTGGACTTTGTAAAAGCACAGATTTTTTGCAGGTTTGGAGTACCAAAGGCCATCATCAGTGACCAAGGGACACACTTTTGCAATAGGAATTTTTCTTCCCTCCTTCGAAAGTACGGGGTGACACACAAAACATCAACACCATACCACCCCCAAAGAAATGGCCAGGCTGAGGTTTCAAATCGTGAGTTGAAACAAATTTTGGAGAAAAATGTGCAGCCAAATAGGAAGGATTGGAGTAAGCGCTTGGATGATGCATTGTGGGATTATAGGACAACATACAAGACACCCATTGGTATGTCCCCATTTCGGATTGTTTTTGGGAAAGCGTGTCATCTCCCCGTGGATGTTGAGCATCGGGCTTATTGGTCTATAAAGAAATGCAACATGGATTTGGCCCAAGATGGAATCCAAAGGAAGCTGCAAATTCAAGAGCTTGAGGAGATTAGATTGACATCATATGAGAACTCAAGGCTCTACAAGGAAAGATCAAAAGCAGCTCATGACAAAATGATCCAACAAAGGGAGTTTCATGTTGGAGAGAAAGTCCTTCTCTACAGTTCACAACTGAAGCTGATGCCTGGTAAGTTACGTTCCAGATGGTTAGGTCCTTATATTGTATCAAATGATTTTCCTTATGGTGCAGTGGAGATCACACAAGAGGACACTGGAAGGAGCTTTACAGTCAATGGGAAACGTTTGAATAGATACATTGAGGGACATCCTACTGATGCAGTGGATTTTATCACACTGCATGACCCCATCATTTGAGCACATCAGGCTATTCCTAACCCTTTCACTTTTATATTATTTGTCCTATTTAAAAATTCTGCATTTCATGTGCATATATCATCTCATGGGTTCACATTGAGGACAATTCAATATTTTAAGTGTGGGGGAGGGAACCTTTTAGTTTAGTAATTTCAAAATTTCAATTGTTTTCCTGTTAAAAAAACCAATTTTTTTTTCAAATTTTGTGTGTTTATTTTTCAATTTTCTGTGTTTTTTGAAACTTTTAAGCTAAAATTATTCTCATCACCATTTTTAAATCCATATCAATAAGTGAAACAATTTACCCCTTGAAACTAAGCTTAAATTAATGCTGAAATGACTTTGTTTCAAGTTCAAATATTTAGTAATTTCAGGAAAAGTACCTTGAATTTTGAATCCCATGCCACATCTCACTGTCTTTATATTTGAAATCACTTTCCTATGAGGATTCTAAACCATTATTTTCATATTCTTTACATTCACCTCACTTCTTGAGAGAACCAAACCATGCTTGATTTAACCCGAATTTGATCTATTCCTGTCAAAACTTGAGGGTTTGAGGTACATATGCATAAATGATTGAGGAATTTGTTTGGTATTAAAGACCCTATTTCAAATAATTTTTTTTATAATGGCATACCTTGAATATTTAATCCTTGTATCCCTTAGAATCCATGCATAGCCTGTTAGGTTAGCCACATTACAAGCCATTTTTTCTTATCCAACCAACTCTTGAAGTGAAATTGCATAATCTAGTTGAGCTTAAGTGTGGGGGAATCTATCTTGTGTTGTGCCACCACATTCTGTGATACTTTGGGTGGAAAATTAAATTCTGAAGAGGTGTTTTTTCTACTAAAGAATGTCATTATATTGAAAGCTGTGCATTTTCTGGAGCTTTCATGACAAGTGAAGCTATGCCTTTTCTGAAGCTTCTAATTGAGGTGGAAAGTTGTGCCCATCTAGAGATTTCATGAAAATCATGTTTTAGAAGATTGAAATTTTTTATGCTGAAATGATGAATGGTGTAAAATTTTCATGACTTTTCATGATAATGGAGCTAAAATGATACTATGGGGATTGAGGAGAAGACAATATTTAAGTGAAAATTAGATTAATGCAATTTGGCTTCAAAAAGAGTCAAGCCCTCCTCATTCAGCCTCAAAATTTTTCACATCTAAATCCTACCAACTGAAAGCCACAGAACAACCCTGAAAAGTCCTCATGATAAACATATGTCTTTGACTCACATCGGGTAGCGATGTAGGAATCTATCAAGCCTATGGTGACCCTTGTATGAGTTTGGATGAGAAAGACATTGCAAAAAAAATTGATATTTGTGTGATGAGAGAAAATTCAAGCGAGGTAACTGTTTTGTGCATGGGAGGATAGATGAAGTGGAAATATATTGAATAATATAAATGAAGGACTTGAAATAATGGTTTTTTATGAGGCATGATATATTTTGTTTCTTGGTGTATAATTTTTTGATCTCAATGATATGTGTTTTAAAATTGGTTTTGATTTGATATTGATGTTTACTTGACATGAGGTTTTGCCCAGGAGTGAAAAAGGGTAAGTGTGGGGGAGTTGATAAAACACTATTTTGTTGAATATTTTATTAATAATAAATGATATAATTTCCACACATTGTGTTAAATATGTTTATTTATAAAATATTTGGGATTTGATCATTCATTTGAAAATTTGGAGAAAATTCCAGTTTTACACTTTATAGTGCACTATAGTATTTCGAAGATAAATATTTTTATTTATTTATTATTTGAATTTGAAATTTTGTAACTGTGTTCCTAACTTAATGTTCTACAACTTTTATTCAGGACACTAGAGCTAAAAATTTCATTTGGATGGATTAAATGGGCCATTAATCCAATGGTGGGCTGGACTCGGCAGAATGGACATGGGTTCTGTATTTGGGTCATATCTTCTTCATCCGGGCTTGGATTGATCCCAAATGTTGAGGAACTCTCGGGGACATGATTCGGAAAAAATCATCCTTCTGTAAGTCCGGTAAATTCACGAGTGTTGGAGGTCAAATAGGCGGTGAAACTTGGAATAAAATATTTTTCCGAGTTTTTCATTTCACACTTAAAAAGTTATGTATCCCTAGCCCTCACAAACTCTATTTAAAGGGGGTTTTAACTCTTTGAGAGGGCTGTTCTAGGCTTTGGAAAAGTTTGTGCTGAAAGGGTGTCTCTTGGGATCCCCTCAAAACTCTTGGAAAAAGTAAGCCTTTGTGCAAACCTCTCTTCCAAAAAGGCTCTCCTCTCCCACCTCCTCTTTGTATTTATTTTCTTTCATGTTTGTTTCTTGAATTTTTCTTCAAATAATCTCCTGTTTTCTTCCCTCTTCTTATTCTATTAATCTTCTTAGTTGGGTTGGTATCAAGATTGGAGACAATATTAGGTTCTACCCTTTTAATCCTTTCCTTATGCAAAACATCTCCACGATGACTACACCGCCCATGGAAGAGTAGTTCTTTTTAGTAATTGATCGACCTCTATCCTTCTTCATTTAATTATTTTGAATCATTGAGATACTTTAATTCACCTAATATGATCCATTAATTGTGTTTTTAAATTGTAAGAAACTAATAAAGCAATTCAACAATTAATACAAAACACGTGAGGTCGGGAATTATGTAAATTGTGAGAGTGTAATCTTAATCGGTAATACAAGACCATACGGGATAAATTTATAGAGTTCAAATATAATCCCTAAACACAATTCATCCTCATTTCCAGAATGGGTATGTTCTCTAATTAACCACTGACCATAAGCTAACCTTAGAACAACAATCAAAGAAGGGTGCTACGATTGCGTGTTCCGAAGCTAGCCTAGGGTTTAAGTAATTTCATCTTTGTGGTTAAGTTAACTCTCGTAGGGTTCGAGGGATAACAAATTAGGGGATCATAATTAAGTGGATATTGATTTAAATTATAATTATTAATAAGTGAATGAATAGGTAGAGTTATATCGATTATGCCTTTTAAAATATTTTCTAAAAAAACATCTTTTTGTTGTGTCATTTTAATCGAACTTCATTTCAAAACTAAAAACAAAAAAAATACAATCTTCTTCCAGCAAACTTCTTCTAGATTCATAAACTATAACCAACCCCCCTCATTTTAAATAGTGTTTTTATTCTCTTTTATTTTATTTTTAGAATACCTTTAAAAAGTTGTTTTAAATCTACTTCCTCCTTTGAGAGACGACCTTGGTCAGCCACTCTGCTGCACCTAAGTACCCCAAAATCACACTAATCGTTTGAGGGCGCCCATGAAAGCGCTCTTTCAGCCACGAGTTACCAGTGGGTCCTCTAGATGTTCTAGATGTGGAACCAACTGTTATACCGAATGTAGGTGAAGATTCATAGATCCATGAAGGGTTTATCAGGTTTATACAAACTTTTTAGGGAGCACCACAACCTTCCACATCTATGGAAGAGATGACCAAGTGTTCTCGTAGCAGCATCCTCCTACTTTATCTGGGGATGGAAGACCACATGCTATAGAATCGTGGATGGAGGAAATTATTTCTATCCTCAAGCACTTAGAGATTCCTCTTGAGAGGAGGGTCAAGCTCATGACATATATGTTGTGTGATTCTACCAAGAGATGGTGGGATGGTATCACTCTGGCTAGGCGTCATCATGATATGACAAGGTAAGACTTTGAGGATTCCTTCTATGATTATTATTTTCTCGAGACGTTGTGGTCCAATAAAGCATAGGAGTTCATACACCTGGAACAAGGCACACTATCAGTTATGGACTATTCTTCCAGGTTTACTATGCTTCAAAGATTCACACCTATTCTGAGGGGAGATGACGTATCAAAATCTAGACAATTCAAGGATGGTATCTGGATATACATCTGATCATAGGTGAATGTTTTTAGTTTTCCTTCTGTCTCTTCTATCATGAATCAGGCACTGATCACTGAGCACAATCTGCAGGAATCCAATGGTGTGATCTAGGGCGGCTCGACACTGATTTCTGATACTCTCTCAACCAGTAATAAGACTCATCGTATAGAGTTATCTTCTAGTGATAGTATCAGTCAGAACCTTTTCTCTGTTAATTAGGTGAGGTTCTACCAGTGTAGTGTAGTAAGGAATATGAGGCCTTAGTGCCCGAAGGACCCAATTAAGTGTTAATCTTGAAGAATGATGGGATATATACAATTCTTCTGTAGGATTTTTCCACCATTGGCTAGAGAGAGGGGATTTCCACCAACTCCCCATTCAGGATTAGGGTCTGTAACTTCTCCTTAGAGAGGTAACTGGAGTACGTTAGGGTGTTCATGCCAAGGTGGTGGTCATGGACGTCGTATCCATACCCCAGGATCTCAGTGATAGGAGGGTGGTCAGCTTAGGGTAGTCAGGCTATGTCACAGGGTTGCGGTATAGGTCATACATATGCAATGCAACAGACCCAACAGAAGTAGTATCCCAAAACTTCTACTATCAGAGGTACTATTCTAGTAGCCTCTATTTTATCTTCCACACATTTTGATATAGTTTCTTCACATATTTTCATATCATTTTCTATTTTGGAGAGCCTTGGGCTCTATAACTTTACTTCGGATGATGTTATGATTCTAGACACTCCATTAGGGAAAAGGAAAGTAGGTGTACATCAGTGTGGGGAGTTCCCCCTTGAGGTTGGTGGGTGTCACACATTATGGGACCTATATGTCTTGGAGATGACAGGATTTGATTTCATACTTGGAATGGACTAGTTTTTCTCTTTCTAGGCCTTTGTTGACTACTATCACTGCAGGGTGAGTTTCATGTCAGCCGAGGGTGGGTCTTTTCTATACAAGGGTGAATGGGATGTCCAAACGATTCGAGCTAGACCCAAACCTCAGGGATTGGGAAGGATGAAATCCCAGATTGAGATTTTATATTTGAAAGAATATGGAACATGTTTGGTAGACTTTCCTCCAGTGGTTGATCATTTTAGGGATGTTTTCTCAGACTAATTATCAGGCTTACCTTCAGTCAGATATATGTATTTCACAATCGAGCTAGTTCCAGGAGCTACACTGGTATCCATTCCTCCTTATAGGATTGCTATGATGGAGTTTCAAGAGATCAAGAGGTAGTTGTAAGATCTAGAAGCTAAGGTTTTTATCCGACCTAGTACTTCTCCTTGGGGTTGACCATCCCTTTTGTGAAAAAGTTAGATGGTACCCTTAGGATATGCGTGGATTATCGGAAACTGAACCAATTGACAGTTAAAAACTGATATCCCTTTCCATGTATAGATGACTTATTTGATCAACATCGAGGAGTTCGAGTATTCTAAAATATTGACTTAAGGTCAGGATATCACCAGGTACATGTTTGATTGGAAGAAATACCTCGTACAACATTTCATAGCAGTTATGTTCTATATGAGTACTTGGTTATGCCATCTAGTCTCATGAACACGCTAGCAGTTTTCATGGTGCTAATGAACCGATTGTTCCATCCTTACCTAGATTTTTTTGGGGTGGTTTATGTGAATGATATCATGGTGTATTCTCACAATTGACATGACCAAGCCAAACACCTTGAGTTCATTTTGAATACACTAAGATAGAATTATTTATATGCTTATCTCACAAAATTCCACTTCTGGATGGATCAGCTTCACATCTTTGGTCACATCGTCTTAGAGACAGGAGTATCGGTGGTCTTGGAGAAGGTGAGAGCATTAGTTACCTAGGATCATCCCAAGAATGTTTTTTGGGTGTGGAGTTTTTTTGGGCTAGCGAGTTACTACAAGAATTTTATACAGGATTTCTCATGCTTGGAAATTCCACTGACAGGCTTGACTAAGGATAGTGTGAAGTTTATGTGGTTAGATTCCTATCAGATAGACTTTTAGGAGATAAAAGTATGTTTGACTTCAGCATCGATACTAATATATCTAGAGTTAGGAAAGAGTTACACTATATACTATCATGCATATGGTATTCCTCTAGGAGTAGTGCTTATGTAGTGGGATCGAGTTATTGTGTACGGGTCTTGATAGATGAGGCCACTTGATAGGAATTACCCTACACATTATTTGGAGTAATCTGTGGTTTTTCATTCCTTCCACTATTGGAGACATTACTTATTGGGAGAGAATTTTGTGGTGTACACAAACCAAAAAATCCTCAAGTATATCTTTACTCAATGGGATCTGAATTTGAGACAATGGAGGTGGGTGGAATACCTTCAGACCTTCGACTTTGAGCTTGCTTATACTACTAGGAAAGGTAATTCATTGGATGATGCACTGAGCATGAGGACTCAGATACATGTAGTGTAAGAAGCCAATGGTGAGTGGAAACTTATGGTTTTGTTCTCTGATATGAATCTAGTGGTTCATGACAAATAGGGACAGACTTTTCTTTCATCTTTTGTTGTTACCTCTACCCTACTAGATAGAGAGAGGATGACGAAGATATCAGATTCTGAAGGCCTAGTTCTCTGGGAGGGTGTGGAAGGTGAGGACCCTCCTCCTGGTTGGACAGTAGGTGATGACAAGATGCTACGTATCCATGGATGTACTTGGGTTATAGGGGACACACGTGAGGATCTAATGTGGGATTTCCATGCCTCTATATGGGATGTGCATCTTGGTGTCACCAAGATGTATCAGGATTTACATCATTTGTATTGGTGTCCAAGTATGAAGAGATACATAGCTGGTTTTTTCATGAGGTGCTCTACCTGTCAGTAGGTGAAGGTATAACACCAACGACCAGTAGAACTTTTGCATTAGTTACCCATTCCTAAGTAGAAATGGAATTATGTCTCAATGGATTTTGTGTCATTTTTACTGAGGTCACCTCAAGGAAATTATGTTGTATTTGTTGTTGTTTATAGGATCACAAATGTTTCACATTTCTTATTGATCAAGGAAACCCTAAATTTTGATTAACTTGGGATTTTTTACATCAGTGAGATTGTACAACTGCATGGGGTCCCCCATTCTATCATTTCAAATAGGGATTCCTTGTTTACTTCTTGTTTCTGGCAAGGGATGCATAGGGATTTAGGTACGAAGGTGCTTCCAAAAACAGCTTACCACCCCTAGAAAGATATCCAGTCAGAGTGCACGATTCAGGTGTTGAAGGACATTCTTTGGGCATGCGTCTTATATTTTGGTGGTTCTTGGGAGAGACACATACCCCTGGTTGAGTTATCCTATAATAATAGATTCTAGGCTACTATACAGATGGCTCCATATGAGGCTTTGTATGGTATACCATATCGATCACCCCTATGTTTGAATGGAGGTAGGAGAGGCAACTATGCTAGGACCTCATCTTGTCCAGGAGACCACTGGGTAGGTTTAGTTGATTCGGAAGAAGATAATTACTACGTAATCTCGTAAGAAATCATATGCTGATTTCTAGAGATGAACTTTGGATTTCGAGGTCAGGGGTCGAGTTTTCCTTTATGTTTCACCAAGGTTAGGACACAAGAGGATCAAGATATAGGGTAATATTAAACCGATATACATTGTTCTGTGCGAGATTATGGAGAGAGTCAAATCGGTTTCCTATCAATTACAGTTACCTCAATGGTATCGAGCCATGAATGACATCTTCAATGTGTAACAGCTACGCCGCTATCAATCAGAACTATCTCACATTTTTTTAGCCCAAGGAGGTTGAGCATCAGTTTGATGCATCCTTTGAGGATTATCTGATTCATATAGTTGATAGGATCACAAAAGTTCTCTAAGGATGGTCATTTCCTCTCATACGGGTGCTATGGTAGTACTGCCTAGTACATAACGATACTTGGGAGAGGGAGGATGATGTATGTGCTCAGTGTTTGGAGTTATTCTCAGATATTTCTTCACCACCCTTGGAAGGGAAATTTGGGGATGAATTGATTTATGGGGGGAATTTTTTAAGAAATTGGTTATTACGTAGAGGTATAATTTTTTTTCTTCTTGTTCCTTTGAGTTGTTTTTGAGAAAATAGGGGAAACCTAGACAAGTACTGTAAACATACTGTCCAATAGCCTCACTTAGGGTTGCACGCTATATACTCCTATATACATTCCGTGTAGGTTGGTTATGTATGATGGGAATACATGGTGTGTTTTCATGTGTGTAAAAAAAATAGGAAAACATAAATACACGTCGTGTACTCCTTAGTACACACTGTGTAGTCATGTTGACAGGCCCTAGAAAGGAAGTCGGTAGAATTTAGATTCCAAATGAATAGTTAAATGATATACACGCCATGTATATGGGATTACAAGCCATGTATTTTAAGTGTTTCTCTTAAAATAGGAAGTAGCCTCATTTTATTGTCATTTGGATAGAAGGATCACTGGGTGGATGAACAAGCAATGCTGAGGATGATTTCTTCTCCCATTTCGTTGTCTGGAAGCCTATTCGAACACTGTCAAATTCCTTGGAATCCACTCGATGAGTGCTCAATTACCCTTGATCTGTTCTTAGTGATTTTTTTTCTCAACTGAGTTATTTAAGGTTGAGTTAATATCCTTTTTTCGTAGATTTATATTGTTCAATATTGAATTATAAGTCGATGTTGGATGAGGATAGTCGTACTCTGATGAGGTATGTGGTCTTGTTCCTCTCATTAATTGTTGAGATGTTTATATGTGTCGTTATGCCATGCACACATGTTTAGGGTGTCACCTAAACATGGAAATTAATCCTTATTATTAACTACTATTGTTCAGGGTAATTAATTCAATGAATTAAAGCATGTTTGGCTTTGATGCATGGTTAAGGGCCACCCGTGGGTGAGTTTACCTCAGATAAATAATGTTTAACCATTTTAGCCGAGTATGTTTATGGGAATGCCTTCTTTTCCTTTTTAGGACCTTTTAAAATGAACTTGGTTATTAAATGAAATTTCATTTTTGATATAATTGTAAGCATTTTGATTATTAGGGATTGTGTTTTCCCCTTTTCTCAAGTTGTGGTTTTTCTTGTTTACGTAGGTTGGAATGTTTTATTTAATTTAAATGATTAAATGGTAAATATAATTGGCTAATATGTGGGTTTATTTTGGAACACCATGTACCGAATATCATTATTGTTATACCTTGCACCTTGGGTGACACATGGGTTCAACTAATAATTCCATGGATGAACTCTAGAGGCTTTGATTTATATGTCATTAGTGATACTTGGTCTCTCTAGTAGTACCGTCGAGAATAGACAAGATTGACATGATCTTATACTACACCTTGGCTGAAACATGGGTTCATCTTATAACACCATGGATGGACTCAAGAGAACTTGATTTATATGTCATTAGTGACACTTGGTCTACCTAGTGGGACTGCTGAGAATGGGCTATATTAACATGATCTTATACTACACCTTGGGTGACACATGGGTTCACCTTAAAACACCATGGATAGACTCTAGAGACCTCTTTTTATATGTAATTAGTGACACTTGGGCTCCCTTATAAGACCTCCAAGTTCAGACTAAACTGAAATGAACTTATACCAATCTCTAGAGTGATACTCGGGGCTCCCATGTAGGACCACTGAGAATAGACTCACAGGATGACGGTAGAATTTCATCTGGAGTGATACTTTAATTCCATCTTAGGAATCTCAAGAACAGACTCAGGTCATATTTAAACAATTGAATGGAATGAATTTTGACATGTATGACAAGACAAAGCACATGATTGGATTCGGTATTCACTTACTTGTTTAGAAGGTCTTACGAGACTTATGTTGTGATTAATTTGTTGTGGGGAATGTTGGGCTTAGGTCAGATTTCGAGACTTAAATACTTCAAGTAATTGGATTTCTAATGAACTCTATAAATGAATTTCAGTACTTATAGGATTGTTTAATTTTGATTACTTCCTAGTTTACTACATTTCCTTTGTACACTACTACTGTATATACTCACTGATAGATTGACACTGACCTTAGGTGGTTACATACTGGGATTTATTTCTCACACCTTGTTTAGGTCTTGTTTTTTGGCCCAAATAGACTATATTGTTGCAGGTGTCGATAGAGGAAAGAACCATTTTTAAGGTACTTGATTGATGCTTAGAAGAAGGAGAGAATGGGACTAAGACAAGGCTTGCGATGCTGTTGAGTTTCAGTTTTTTTTACTGTACTTAGGTATTGTATTGTACTTGATTGCAGTGTATCCTATTTTTCCTATTTTCTTAGAACATGTGGCATGTTGCATCAGTTTGATATTACCTTCTTTCTGGTTATCTTTATCTTTCAGTCTTCCATTGGTTACCTAAATTTAATGTTGCTTACTCAATCCTCTATTATTATTATTTATTCTGCTGTGTTACACTCTGCCAATGAGGGAATATTTTCCCCACTATCAGACCCTAGGCCCTCGCTACTAGTTGGCAGCCTCTGGAATTTAGGTAAATGAACTTGAATCCATGTGGCCAACCAGGTATGGGGAACAAGTTGAGTGTATTACAGATCTAGGATGTTACACTAAAATGTGTTAATAAATTATGAATTTTTATGTCTTCTTGTTTTAATATAATTTTATAAGACCCTACGTAATTTTTTGAAAGCATTATAAAATCAGTTACGGTTTTAAAATCTCTATTTTTCAAGTAAATTGTGATTTTTATTAAAAATTAAATAAATAATAATTAGAAAATTATTTTTGAAAAAAGAAATTCCTTTTTGTATTATACAAGTCAAAAAAAATTAGAGTGAATTTTTGTGATTTTTCTAAAATACTTGATTTTTTTATGAATAGTAAAATAAAATAATATGAAAATTAAGCTAAATACATGATTTATAGGGTCATGGATGATGTTATGTGGATGAAAACCCAATTTTTTAGAACTAAAATGAACTTATTATTTTTTTTGGTCATGTAATCATCACTATTTATGGTCTTTAGAGAAATTAATAAACTAAGGAATTAAATATTATGAAAACCCTCCTCTCCTCCACTATAAATACTACCCCTCCTTACCTATTCTCTTCACTCCTCTCAAGCCTTGTTCCTTCCATAAATTTTTCCCAAATATTTCCCCAATCTCTTCCCCCACGTCCAAAATCTCTTGGTCTCCTCAAAATTCCAAATCCTCTCCCCTTAAGAGGCTATCAAAGGAGATAAACTCAAGAGGTAAATTTCTCTTTCCGATTATTTTATTTTCTTTCAAGTTCTTTTCTTTTCTTTTTTATTTACTCACAAATCGTCACCCAAATGGTATGATAAATCTAGTAACATGCATGTACTGGAATGATATTATTCTAATGATATAGTTTATCATAATATCTAATTCCCCCTCCTTTTATACTATAAATGAAAACATCATCCGAGATGTGTTGATTTATCACATTCAAGGATGATGGGTTTTCACATTGCATTACCATATTCTAGTCTAGTCATGAAACCATTTTAATGGTTAAACCAGATAATAATATAATTATTTTAAATTATTTAATGTTTTTGGAATCCTTATAAATTCATGATGTAAAATAATAATACAAAAGAAGTTAATTGTGATAAAAATCTTAAAGCTAATCCAAGAGTTTATCATTAATGTTTTATATAATGATTCACCTTCACTCAAAATAACTAGATGAATTTCAAAACCATGTAACCATATCAATGTTAAATAATAAAATATAACTTAAATTTTGGACAACCACTCTCATCATACATGTGTATCCGAACATGAATATAAGTGAACCAATCATTACAACAAAGGAAACAAACGGACCCGAACAATGAAATTGAACCTTATAACCAATCAAAAAGGTTATGAACGAACTCAAAAAGGTTATACTAAACCATTTACATGTAAAAATGTTTATGTAATTATTAATTAATGAACATAATTTTATTATTCAGGTCACTAATATCAAGTGTAGAACACCATCAGGCTTAAGGTAAGGGATCCTCTTTATTTCACTTTTATTCAAGAATGTCCTCTATGTTATTCCATTTTATGTGTAATCCCTAATGATGGGGTATGATTTAACACATCCCTCGTACTTATTGAATGATTTATAAGTGATGAAAAAACCCTTTCTCTCTCTTTAATCCCTCTTAATTACACACGATAACATTCTGATAATTCGTAAGGGATTCTACCCGAACCTCCTTTATTCATTCGGGTTTCCTTATCTTTGTTTTTCCAAAATTAAGTTATCTTATATTTTTATGTGAATTTTCTAAAAAAAATTAAAATATAAAAAATTAATTTATAAATACCCTTTCATCATTCTATTTTTGATATATACATTTTTTAAGTGATTCCCTCCTCAATACTTCCGGATAAGAAAACCTGTTTTGAGGAAACTTTCTGAATTCTTACCCAACTTCAAGTTCACTTTTTCTTATGTTTTAAGCCACCATTGTCTTTATAAAATCATTATTTTTATTATGAAAACTTTCTTAGTTCACTTCTTTTTTTATATAAATGAATTTTCCCTTTTCTATTTTAATGGATCTACAGTATTTTCCTTAAAACATCACAAAAATGTTTTAATGCTAAAATTTCATAAATACTTTTCTTACATGTTTTAACTTATACTTGACATAACTTACCATGATACATTCCTATTTTCACTTATGAATGTTCATTTATATTTTAGTTCCTTTATTTCATGGACACTTTTATGATACACACATTTGTTATGTTTTATGACATGATTTTGGTGCCCAATTCTTTCCATGGGAAACTCTTATGTCTATATATGATTCATTATGTGGAAACAATATTCATGAAAAGTTAATATGGGTGTTACCAGATAGATCTAAAATGCATTGGGTAAATTTTAGTCTCAGGAGGTGTTATGTGTGACGGTCTTGGCGATTATCCTTGGCGTGTTCTACCATGTGCGATGGTCTTGGTGATAGCCTTGGGTTGTGCTACCATGTGAAACGGTCCTAACGATTATCCTTGACTTATGCTAATGTAATGTTCTATGTTTCTTCCACATTTATATGAATTATTTTTTATATGGCCTCATGTTTATATGTTATGATTCTAGATTCCATTTTATATTATTGTGTCATGATCTCTAACCATTGTGCTAAATCCTTATTCTTAGGATTATTCCCTTACTGGGCTTTTAGCTCATCCCTTTGTTCATGTGATCCCCATGGTACCCTATGCAGATGTAAGGGCTTAAAGGAAGTTAGGATCTCTTTATGAAGATTAAATAAAGAAGTGTTTTTTTAGTCCTGTGTTTTCAGATTCATGTACCTAGTATTCAGAGACACTAGACTTAATGATCCTTGGCTTGTTCTCTGATGTATAATTATACTTAAAATCATGTAATGGTATATGTAAAAGGCTAGGGTTTCTATAGTTTCCATAGTGGAAAACTATGGAAATAGACCAAGTGCCACAGTGGACATCTATGGAAGCCATTTCCACGATGGAAACCCGTGGAAATATATTAGGGAACCATGGCTATAGCTTTGTTCTATATCCATGCCAATACATTCCACAGCCAGCTGGTACTATGGATGTAGCTTATAGCCATAGTTTTGACCCCTATAGCCATAGTTTTGGGTTGTGTCTATAGCCAAAATTCATACTTCTTCTAGGTACATTATAATAGATTAGTTATTCCTCAGGAAGTCACTATATCCAAGTGCTTAGAAAATTGATTAATTTTATAAGGATCAAGATGTCTGATTCACTGGATCTAAACCACTAATTTTGTGGGTATCCTATTTTAGCTGTGCATGAGAACATTACTAATTTAGTCCGGCCTATTCACTACTATATATAGTGATTTTATCAGTTCTACAATTAGATTTGTTTATCACTAAAAAGGCATTGATGTAGTAAGAAACTTTAGAAATTTTCTCTTTTATCAATAATATGTAAAGTGCCGATAAAGGTACCCTTTATCAGCAGTAAAAAATGATGTTAAAATGGGAATTTATCAATGCTTTTTTTATTGCTAATAAAAGTCTCTTTATCAATCTAATAAGCACTAACAAAACAAATAATATATTTTTCAAATTATTTGAGTTTTTATGTAGCTACCTCCCACCACCACCTTTATCAGTGCCCACCCCTACCACTTCTCCTACTCTAAAATCCTTTATCAACACTCCCCCATCCACCCCAACACATGATTATCATGCCTATATCGATATGCATTTGAACTTGGTACCTCTATGAAAAAATAAAAAACTCTTACTAATACTCCATTTCATATTCTTATATATATTCTTATATATTTATTTATTTATATATTTTTTCATACATATTTTTTCCATATATTTATATAAATTTATATAACTATTTTTAAATACATTTATAAAATATTTTTGTGTGTGTTTTTATATTTACATATATATACATGTTTTCATGTCTCTATATAAATAAATATATTTATTTTCATATATTATATATTAATATTTATTTACATATTACAATATATACATAAATATATATCTATTTATTAGTACAAACATGTATACACACATATATTTATATAATAAAATTATATATAAATTTATAGGTATATACATATTCATAAATTTGAATAATATAAATAAAATGGACAATTATTTTTTATTTACATATGGTTTATATATTTAAAAAACATTTTATATTTAAATATATTTAGATATTTATTTATATAATTAAATCCTTGTATGTTAATATATAAAAATCTGAATATATTCAATTATAAATAACCTTATAATTTGGAAAATGATAAAATTTAAACACCATAATATCTATATAAAATTAATCCCTTAGAATAAATTTAGTATCTATAGAAAAAACAAGAAGACCCACTTAAAAAACATAAAATTATTTTGAATATTAAAATATTAGGGCATCCTAACAAAACCCCTAGTTTTTAGGTCTTTTAGGCCTCTTTGACCACAAAAAAAATGGGGGAAATAATCCCTTTGATACAAACATCATAAGTATCTTTTCAAGATTCAATTTGATATCTTGTTGAGTCTAAACGGACACCCAAATCAAAATTCATGGTCGTTTCAAGGTCATGATCCTTTTCAAATTTTCAGAATATATTAAATAATTTATTAAATTTTTCTGTCATAAAATTGTTGTTAAATGTCTATTACTTGATACTAATGAGAAAATTGTAAATTAATATTATTTTTTAATTATTTCATAAATCTTTTTTTAGTGAATATATTACATATTATGTGTAAATTAATATTTAATATTATATATTTCAAATTTAACAAAATATTTTATATATATATATAAAATAATTTTTAATTAAATATTATTTTTATTAATATTTTTTTATGAAGGTCACCTTTTATCAGCACTAAAATCAAATGTTTTGACACTGATAAAGGGTACACCTTTATCAATGCTATGAGAAATTCTCATAAAGGGAATCTTTTATCAACAATAAAAAAATCCCTAATAAAGAGTTCCCTTTATCAATGATAAAAAAGAACTCATAAATGTTTTCTTTTATAAGTGATTCTAGGTATCGCTGATAAAAACATCCCCTTTATAATCACTTTTTTATCACTAGTAATGAATTACACTTAATAAGCATCATTCAATAGTGCTGATTTTAGTCCATAAGAAAAATTTTCATGTTGTATTTCTAATAGTATTCAATAATCCAAAAAGTAGAGAACGAAATATAATAAAACCAATTTTTTTATATGTGGGGGATATAGGTAGATGTATACATGGATGAAGGATTATTCTGTGAAAATTGGTAATATTTTTCTTTATTATTTTTCTGATTTCAAAAGGGACCGAGCAATTTTTATTTATATGGAATTCGTAGCTAGATATAGCAGGTGTAGTGATGTTGAATCTCCTCTAAAGGAGTTCCAACCTATATTTTGAGTTTGAGGGAGAAATTTGAAGTTTGGTTTTGATTTTGAAATACCTTTTTCAATATTTCTCATACTCATTGTTTCTAAGAATTTGTTTTATGGTTCGTGTAATGGGGTGATAGCCTGAATTTTTTCATTCACCATTTTCTATTTGTTCATATTAATTTCTTACTTCGATTAAATTTTGTTTCAGCTCATCAAAGTGAATTATAAATGGAGAGTTATTTTGAAAACTCACCAAGACATCAAGGAGTCTCCAGTTCACCTATTGGAAGAAACCACTTCAAACTAGAATACCTTATAGTGAGGAGTTAGAAAAAAATTTCCATATGGAGTCACTTGATCAATGTGGGAATTCACTCACTCAATTTAATTAGCTGTATAGAGGGAAATATTCAATTAAATAACTCTGATAAATAATGCTTCATTATAACTCCTTCAGTCTAGAGTTTTCCTTGATAAATTTAATTACATAATTCTACCTAGACCATTTTATTTATTTCTTACACTCTTTTTCATTTTCTTATTCCAAATCATCACCATATACCCTGATTGTCCCTCATTTTACAAAATATTTAATACTCAGAAATATAAATATTAAAAATATAGAAATATGATAAATAAATAGAGCATCGTTATTGAAAACCATGCCACCTATAAGAATATTCCCTAGGGTTAACCCTCCTATTCTATATCTTGGGTGTTTTATAAATTTCTTATGTACATCGATGACCCACCGATAAGGTCACCGCATGACAATTTTTAGCACAATTTTGGGGAATATATGCTTTATTAATTATGAATCCTTCATCATTTTTCACTTTATTTCATTTTGATTTTTTTTATTTGTGTCTTTTACTTTTAAAAAATTATTTTTTTTGAATATTGATCTGAAATGAAATAACTAAAATCAATTTTTATGTTTGATTTGATTTTTACGGAACTATTTGATTTTTTTAATAATGATTTTAAATTTTTATGGACATTTTATCTTCTCCTTGACATTGAATTTAAAACACTCTTGTGAATTTGACTATTTTTTTAAGTTCATTCTCAATAGTGACTTTCCCAATTATTTTTTACTTTCAAGTGAGGTACTCTAATTTTTTTACATATTATTCCTAGTACTCACTTTTCTTGAGTAATATAAAGTCATTTTTTGTTACTATAAATTTATGGTTGTCTCCTTCAAATATTATTAATAATAAAGGAGTGTTCAAATGTGATTAAGGTTCATTTTTGGAAATATTTTTTATCCATTTGAGACCAACCATTACATCAATCCTGGTTAATATCATAGTTTTCATGAATGTCCTTATAGGTTAAAGGATATTTTAAAGATCATTATTTCCTTACCCACCATTTAATCTACATAATTTTAATTGTTATTTCAAGGATATAATTTGGGGAAGGGATACATGTGTCTACTTTGGGAGGAATCACATTGGTGGGGGAAATGCATAGGTGGTGTCAATATTTTTGGGAACTTTTTAATTAGGATTGAGTAATTATTCATTTTATTACTCTTGGAATCATATTCTCCTAAAAAAAGAAAATGAAAAAAATTAAATAGAAAAACAATAAATGAAAATGTGTATATATATAAAAGGAAAACATGAAAAAAAAAGAATAGGTATTGAAAATATTCATTGGAATCATTTCATGACTCATAACCAAATTTCAAATGGAGTGAAGGGGGGTTGTGATGGGTTATCACTTATAAGGGTGATTGTGTGAGATTTATTTTATTGATTATTATTGAATAATCATGAATAGTATTAAAGAGTAAAACCCTCATCCTTTAGTATTTTATTTTAAATTCACACACACCGTCTCTAATCTAGCATTAAAACATTGAAAAAAAATCCTCAGGATTAGTATACTTTTTATGTATCATTCGTAGAGGTGTGATAACTTCATTAATTATATGATTTGGAATGCATATTCTTTATATGATCATTACTTCATTAATTATTAACACTTGAGAGCAGAGTGTTATAAAATTCATGTGTGGCAGGTAGAAAAGTGATCATGGGTGAAAATTTGAGGTTGAATGAATCTAAGTGTGAGAGATGATAAGAAGAGGTGAATTGATTTCATAAAAGAAGCATGTTATTATTTTGAAGAATTATTGTAGGCCTTATATTTTTTTTCATGACAATTATTGCTTTGATTTTATATTCTATATAGGAGTTGAAAATTTATTTATGAGGGAGTGATAATATATGTTTCTATTTTTTCACTTTCATTAAAAATAATCTCCTTAACACACATAAGATGTTGGGAAAATCACATTTTCATATTTTATTACATTTTAAAAAAAATTAAATAAATAAATAAAATTTAATTTCTGTATTTCATTATATAAAAACACATCCAATTGGTTCGATTTCATTTCAAATATATTTTTTATCTCAAATTTAAAAAATAAATGTGAAAATACACTTTATTTACTTTTAATTCAATAGTGTTGGATTTATTTATTTATAAAAAATATACTTGTCAATGTGAAACATGGAAAAATATATATTTTTAGAAATATGGTTAAGTATTTATTATTTGGTGGCCTGTTAAAATTGAATTTTTTGTGTTTAATTTTTGTGTCATGCAAAATTTTATTTTTTGTAATGATTTATTCTTATTCAATTATGGTGATGTGTAGGAGATATGAAATAATTAAATTGGATAGTGAAAGAAATATTTTGAAAATTAAATGTGGTATCTAATATTAAATGGGGGAGGTGTTATACATTCGTGTGTATGAAAAAATACCCACGATCACCCTGTGTAGGAATAAAATTTATAATGCATAATATTTTTAAGCAGAAAACATTGCACATTAGAGTAATAATTATTCTAATATATGTAACACTCGAGATTCAATTATAATAAGATTTTATTTCTTAAGAAACAATAGAGTAACCAACATAACTTTATACAAAAATTTGATTAAGATATAAATTCAAAAAAAATTATAGTTTTAATTTTAAAAAATGAATATCATTTTTTAATTCGCCATGACAAAATTATATTATGATTCATTTTTGAGATTTTTTCAAAATTGTTGATTTTTGGGTGAATAGTCGGAAATATTAATTTTTCAAAACTATCATTTTATGAAATCATAATTATGGTAGAATAACTTTAAATTTTATAAAAAAATAATAAAATTTTTTGTATTAAATAAGTAATATAATTTATACACAAATTTAATGTTAAACTTAGAAATATATGCTTAACATATTTGGAAACCAAAGTAATTTATTTATTTAAATAAAAACTCTTTTTAGTTATGCTCTCTTAATCAAGTATTTATAAGGTTCACTTAAATTTTTATTTGGTTTTAGAAAAAATAAGTATACTTTGATGTAACATAATCTAGTTAATTCCATTAGAATTAACATTATACTTTATTTTTCTATAAAATCATTTTTATCTTAAAACAAACATTTTTATAAAAATAGTTTTTGTTTCATTTTGAGAACATATATTAAAATTAAATTTATAACTTATATATATTTAATCTTGTAAAATTGATTCAATTTTTGGAATCATCATAAGTAATATTATATAATAAGTTCAACTTAATTTTTTTCTTAATGAATAGTAGTTGTGGTAAATATTTGTCACATTGGTTAAGGGTAAAATGAGGTAAAAGGTTTATAATAATGGGATATGGATTTGAGATAACAAAAAAACACTTTGATAAAACTCATTCTTTGTTTTATTTCTAAATTAACGTTTTTATGTTCGAATATTTTATAATTTGGAACTAATTGACTTGAGAAATACATATATTATATAATAAAGTTTCAAGTATTTACAAGTTTTCCACCCTCCTCACTTATAAAATGTAACCACATGTACAATATTATACACACTACTTGATCCACTTATCTAGACCAATAGATAACCAAATTACTTTCTAAAATCCATCCCCAAGTCCTATAGGTCCTGGTTACACCAAAAATCTACTTCAAGAAGGATTAAGGTGTATAAAAAAGGAGGTTATTGAAATAAGAGGTATGTGTTCTTACCGAGATTTTTCAAGTTCTTTCTTCTTAAACGACATCAAAATATTATGTAATCATCATAACATAATAAATAAATATATTCACCATAATTATATGTTTTAATGTTAATGGTATATCCATTTTATATCTCCTTTCCATCATATGGAAAACAAAAACATCACACGTATGTACGTACAACCTACCATCTCCACATAGCGTTGTAATTTGTTATTTATTAACGCTTTACTTAGATGGATATAAATATGGGATTAATGAATATATATGATATTTAGGGAATATTTATGATCATATTAATATAATATACAATCAGTATAATATATCATGTAACTTATTACCCTTCCATCCATTGTAAAATGATAACATCACTCCTTTGTTTGTGTGGACTACCACCTCCATAAAAAGATTTGATTCACTATTCTAATACCACCATGAATAGATGATTATAAAAATTCATATAATGAAAAAAAATTATATTCATGACACTATTAAAATTAAGAATATTCTCAAACCATTTCATAACTCATTTATCCATGGAAAATATAATGAATTGGTTTTGTAGAAATTGACCGCACAACATTAAGTGGCCGACGTAAGAAAAAAAATCAATGAATTAATTTAAAATTATTATAAAAGGAAATGAAAATATAATATAGATGATAATTTGTTTTAATAAAGTATTAATTAAATTTAAATTCATAATACATGGTGGTTAAACATGAACAACTAAGAAGATACCTAAGGTATAAAATTTCTTTTACTACCTCGTTTTATTTCAAGAATGTTTATATTCAAATTTACTTTAGTAAAATTATATGATACTAATATATTAAAATCCATATATGTTCTTCTCCACTAGTTATATTTTCGGCATACATGTTTACTTTCCATTTCTTCTCTTTTTAGATCAAGAATCAGCAAGTAAGTTACATGTAAGGGATTCCAACCACATTTCTTCTTTTAAATAAAGAATCTTTGTTTTCCATATCAATGTTTAAAAAACATTTTAAGAATGTTTTGATATATTAATGAAGGTAATTTTCACTACCTTTGATATTATTTACAAATTTTTAAAAATAATCTTTTTAAAAGTTTTTAGAATGAATCGTTTTTTTTTTACTTTTTACAAAAATTTGAAAAGAATTTTCTCTATTAATGAATAGGAAAAAAACAAATTTTACCACCACTATGAAGATTATTTAATTTGAAGCTTAATTTACAAGTTTCAATGGTTATTTTCAAATAAAATATTTTGATATATATTCTGAGAATTTTTATTTAAAATTATATCAAAATAAAAGTGTATTATTTTATTCAAGGAATGAAAAGAATTTTGAAAGTGATTTATAACTTCATTCTTACACAAATTTAAAATGATTTTTTTTAATTTTTTTATTCCATATTATTTTCTAATGGTTCTACTATAAAAAACAAATAGTTTTAATTAATTTATGGTCTTCTTTCATCCTTTACAAATTTATGGTTTTATGTTCATTAAATTTCTCATGATAAAATTCCCTATCATGCTCCATTATTTCATTGGATATTATTTTCTCCTCTATGTCTTTGTTTTATGTTTCTTAGATTTCTATAAAATTATTTCAACCACTTTGATATTATCTCAAATTTATACCATTTATATATATGGAATTAGTTGAGGGACATTTAACAAGAAATTTATTTCATTTATTGGGGGCAATTATGTATTCTTCATTCAAAAAAAGATAATTTTTTATTTATAAATAACATTGAGGATTATTTATATTTATAATTTAATATATGAGGAATTATTTGGGAATTAATGTGGTAGGTGGGAACTAATTATAGATAGATCCATGATGCATCAATAGGTCTCTTATGAAAAAATAACAAGAATTCCATATTATATGGGAATCTAGTATTACACGTACCCAATTATTAAGAATTTCTTGGTTGAGTCCTTGATGGTAATATTTAAGATATCTTGGTCGAGGACTTTATGATAAGATCATGAATGTCTGGATATATGTATTTCCTTTGTTAAGAATTTATTTTTTTTATCCATGAGATTTAAATATTGATATTAGTCATGTATGTACTTTGAACTCAATTTTTTATTGAATGGAATGTGTTTTAATTATCATCTCTATTATATTGATTATACTTTCTTTCCTCATCATAGATTCTAATGTACATAACCCTTACTGAGCATTTGAGATCACCCTTTATTTGTTTTCCTTCACTTAGGATATAAATAAGTATATTTTGATTGATTTAAAGGTTTTAAGAATGTTTCTTATGCTATAATTTTATATTTCAAATGTATTATGATAATAAAGTATGTATCTAATTTTTTCAATACTAATAAACTAATTTATCCTGTTTGGTACAATCCCTTATATATTATACAAATGTAATAATGTAAAATTGGCTTTGGGTTACTAGATTTGGGTTCATTATAGTTGGTATCAGAGCAAGTTTAGTAGGAACCTTGAGGACTATATTTTAAATTAATATAGATAACATGAGAATTATGATACATCCTTAGTGTATTTGGGACGTTTTAACATTATAGGAACTTTATATCTCAATATTCATGATTATTATTTTCTAACTCTGTGTTTTTAATTGTTTAGAGATGTTTTGGAGAAGGAATAAGGGAATAAACACTCATAGTCAATGTAGGGATTACCTATTGAGAAATACAATATATATACTGTTTGAGTTAAGAAGATCATATCCATATTATGATACTTGACTCAGGTTATGATGAATAACATTTCATGTATGGAGTGACTGATCTTTCCAAAACATGATGCACTAATTTTTTATCACTTTATGCACTAGATTACTCCATATTTTAATGTAACTACTAATACATTTTTTAATAATAAATAAATTAACTCTATTGAGAATAAATTTTTATGCTTGTGAAGTAATGAAAAGAAAAATTTTATTATGGTAGTGTATTTTCTGAAAGGAGATATTTATCAAGGGTGGTTATTGATCCAAAACACTAAAGAGGTTTATGAAATAGAAAGTATGAAATAGATTAATTTTAATATTGTATTCTTAAAGAAATATTTTCCTCAAGAATAATGAGTTGAAATTTATAGGAAGTTCATCGCTTTAATGTATAGGTATAAAAAAATTTCATAGAGTATGGGGATAACTTTACAAGATTATCCCGACATTCTATAGACTATATATTTAATATAGAAAGAAATATTGAATATTTCTTTTGTGATATTAAGTGGATTATCAGAATAGAATTAGTTTCTCAAAAAAATCATCATATAATGATATAGTATCAAGTCCCAAAAAAATAGAGAAAAATTATATAGATCTTATATATTCAAAGGAAATAAAGAAAATAAGAGGTTGAATGAGCACCATGAAAAATTAAATGTGTAAAATAATAATAAAGGAAATATGGTATTTTCAACATGTGATAATTATGGAAAGAAGCACTCGGGTATGTGCTTAATGGGAACATGAATTAGTTTCATGTATGGGGAAAAGGTTCATAGAGATCATAAATTAAATGGAAATAAATAAACCAATGTTATCCATTTATTTAGTTGTAAATATATGGGTCATTATTTAAATAAATATCCCAAATTAAAAAGGGAAGATCCTAAAAATAGGCCAAGGGGAGAAGACCAAGCTTATGTGATTGCTACTACTAAGGTTGAATATTCTAAAGATTTGGTGGAATGTACCCTGATCATAACCTAAAATTTCAATAATTATTTATTTTATTCTTGGTCATTTCATGCTTTTGTATCTTCCATGTTTTAAAAAAATAGACATTTTCTTATCTTCTTATGAAGGGAGTTATCAATCAATAATCCTAGTGGAAATCTTATTGCAAAAAATGAAATGTTAGTTAGTTCCCATTATGACACATAGATGCGCCCTTTTTTTAAACATGATTGTTATACCTATGGTTGACATTGATATAATCTTTGGTATTTATTGGGTATCAAATTATAATAAAAAAATTTACTACCAGGATAAGGAGATTATGATTTGGAATAGAGATATGGAATTACTTGTCATCATAGGGGATACTACTCATTGAATCATGTCTAGATAAACCTCCAGTAGATATCCTTTATTAAATTTATATAGAAAAATAGTAGACACAACCTATAAATTGAAAAGGTATCCTTATAATAGAATATGAACCTATTGTTTTGGAATACATTGATGGGTTTCATAAAGAGCTACATAAACATCCACCTAAGCATGAAGTTCAGATTTCTATTGATCTTATCCATGATTTGAAACTATATCTTTAAATCCTTATAGGATAGACACATTTAAATTAGTGTGACTAAAAAAACTATAGTATTTTTGTGATAAGGGATTTATACACCCTTTTTCACTATGGGGATCCCTTTTACACTTCGTTAAGAAGAAATATGGGTCAATGTGGTTGTACATCGATGTCAGGGAAATCATTTCCATTCCTATAAAGAATAAGTATCCTCTGGACCACATTGATGACTTGTATTATCAACTTTAAGGAACTAAATATTTTTTAAATATTGATATCAATTTTGGGTATCATCAAATGTGAGTAAAGAAGGAAGATATTTCAAATAAATCATTTCCTATAAGGTATGGACAGTATGAATTTATAGTAATTCTATTTGGATTGACTGATATTACCTCTATTTTTATGGATATTTTGAATTGAGTATTCATGTATTATCTTAATATTTTCATTGTGGTATTTATTAATGAAATATTGATAATATCTAAAAGTTATGATGAGAATAAGAGTTATTTGGGAATCATTCTTAAGAATCTTAGAGAAAATGAGATTTATAGATTATTTATAAAATTAGAATTTTGGCTTCAGGAAGTTTCTTTTCTTAGTCATGTTGTCTCTAAGGATATAATATTAGTTGATCCTTTAAATACAAAGGAAGTGATGGAATTTACAAAACCAATAAATATAACCAAGGTATATAGTTTCCTTGGATTAATAGGTTATTGTCGATGGATTTTTGAAAAAAAAACTGATAAGAAATATTTTTAACTAATTTGGAATTAAAATAGGTTTATTTAATATGGTTATAATAATGTAAAATAAGTTTTGAATAATTAAATATAATATTAGTTAATGTATATATATTGAAATTATTATGAAGAAGAGATGGATTTGTGATATATAATGATACATCAAGGAAGGGAATTTCATATTTCTTTATGTATAATGATAATGGTTTTACCTATGTATCAAGATAGTGAAAGTTTAATTAAAATTATTATTCAACCCATAATCTTGAGTTGGTATATTTAATTTTTTTCGTTGATGATATAGATTCGTTGCCTTTACATTGAAAAATTGGAAACATATACGAATCAAAATAATTTGAAATGCATATTCTAATAGAAATATATCAACATGAGGAAAAGGTGATAGTTAGAACTGCTCAAGGATTATGATTTTTCAATAAACAACCACCATGGGAAGAAAAATAAGGTGGTTGATGTGTTGAGTAGAATAAATAATGGGGTTAAGATTAAAATGAGGATTGAAAAAGATCCCCTATTCATGGATTTTATAGAGTTTTATATGGTAAACATTAAAGAAGGAAAAAATCACATTTAAGATAAATAATTTTCAATCCATCCTTATTAGAGAAAATAAAAGTTCTCATATTTATGATAAAAATATTCATAAGAAAATTAATTTGGTGAATGATGGGAAGTTTTTAGAATTCAATTATGTAGATGGTATACTAAAATTTAGAAATATGATATGTGTTCTATTCCTGATTGATCTAAGAAGATAATTAGTAGATGAATTTCATAGCACAAATTTCTCTATAAAACCTAACAAAAGATATTAATATTGAATTAATATATTTGGGGGAATAATATGAAATAGTAAATTACAGACTACGTATCCAGATGCTTAGTTTTTCAACAGATAAAGGTTGAGAGACAACATCCTAAAGGTGTCATGAAACCTATACCTATTAATATGTTGAAATGGGATGATATTACTATAGATTGTTCCACTGTATTTGGGGATTGGCTTGGTGTTAAGCACCCCTTAATTCTACATGTAAAATGGGGGTTCAAAACCCATTGGGTTCAGGTCACTATAGCAGTACTGTAGCGTACTGTAGCAGCAGCAGCACTGTAGCAATGACGGACACTGTAGTGGCGGTAGTTCACTGTAGCGGCGGCAGGGTACTGTAGTAGTGGCGGGTACTATGCAGTACTGTAGCAGTGTAAGTACTGTAGTAATTCTATTCACAGAATGGTCCTTGGGCCAAAAAAATGATCTACAGGCCATGTAATGGGCTAAATTCCCACAGGGCCTTCGGGCTATGTAATGGATCTCCCTCTTCCTAGTTAAAGAGGTCTTTGCTTTTCTTTAATAATAAATGAGGCTTCAGCCCCATTATTTTAAAAAAACTAGGGATTGTTCGATTGGATTTCAAAATAATATGAAAAATAATGATTATATATGGGTTATTATTGATCTCGTTATCAAATATACACATTTATTAACAATAAGGGAAGATATTCAACTTGGGAACCAATGAAAATTTATATTAATGATGTTGTGAGACTTCACGGTGATACTATTTTAATTGTATCTAATCATGACCCATTATTTACCAAAAAAATATGTAAAATTATTCATGAGGATCTTGAAACCAAGCTATGTTTGAGAACTTCTTATCATCCTTAAAAATATGGACAATATAAATAGAATTTTCAAATATTAGAAGACATGTTGAGGTCATGATTTCTTGACTTTCAATGTATGTCGGGTTAGTATTTACCTTTGGTAGAATTTTATTATAATAATAAATTCTATTCAAGCATTCAAATGAAACTATATGAAGTGTTGTATGAGAGAATATTTTATACACCAACTTATTGTGATGAAGTTGGTGAAAGGAATATTTTAATCCCAAAACTAGTTAAGGATGCAATGATTAAATTAAAGACTATTCGCAATCATATCAAGGAATATTAAAGTATGAAAAGATCTATGTGGATAACCAAATGAAGGATTTATAATTTTAAGTGGGGGATTGTATTTTCTTAGAGGTATCTCTATGGAAAGGTGTTATAAGGTTTAGAATGAAAGGTAAACTATGTCCTAGGTAAATCGGACCATTGGAAATTCTATAAAGAATTCTAGTCGTGGATTACCATTTGGTAATGAAACCTAGCCTATTTAAAGTTCATGTTGTTTTATATATCTATTTATTAGGAAATTATATGCTAGAAAAAATGAATATGATCACATATGATGAAATAGAATTAGATACTAATTTTTCTTATTATGAATTGCCTATCTAGATTCATGACATTAGACAACAATTGTTGTAGAATTAGACAACTAGACTTATGAAGGTACATTAGATAAATCATCTAAATAGAAGGGGGGATATGGGAATATAAATAATTTATTATGAACTACCCACATCTATTAATGAGGATGAATTCAGGAAATTTTTAGGATGTAATTGTTTAATTAAGAAAGAATGTAACACCTGATCTTCAATTATAGTATGTAAGATTTTCTTTCTAAAGAAACAACAACATAATGCACATAGATTTATTTAAAAAAATTAAAACATAAATTACAAAATTTTATAAATTTTATATTAATAAATTAATTTAATTTTTCAATTCATCATGATAAAATTTTCTTAGTATGAATTTGTTATATTTTTCGGAAATATTTGATTTTTGGGTAAAGAGTTCAAAGGCTAATTTTATAAAAAAACTGTCACTTTTATGACATTATAATGATATAATAATAACTTAAAAGCCTATTAAATATTTTTATATACCAAATATATATTAAATAAGGTATATAAATCATTTAAAAATATAATTGTAAACTTATAAATATATGCTTAACATTTTTCAAATTTAAGTAATGGTTTTGTTCTAATAAAAATAGTTTTAAGTTAATATTTCTTAACAAATATCTAAAAGTTTATTTTTTGGTTTTATATATATTTTAAAGTAAAATAAGTAACCTTTTATTTAAAATTATCCAATTAATTCCATCATAATTAACATTATACTTTATTTTGCTGTAAAATCATTTTTATGCAAAAACGCATATTTTTTAAAAATGGATTTCATTGTGTTTTTCTAGAATATTTTAAAATTAATTTTGATCACTTAAAAAATACAATCTTGTAAAATATATTACATATTTGGAATAAAAAAATAATATAATATAATAATTTCATCATAATTCTTGTTCATAAGGAATATTATCCATGTTAAATATTTTTCACTTTGGTTAAGGGTAAAACTAGTTAAATAGATAAAATAAAAGTATAAAGCTTTAATATAACACCAAAAACTTGATTAAATATAATTTTTTGTTATATTTATAAATTAAACTTATCATATTTTAATATTTTCTAATTTTCAGCCACTTTTCTTTATAAATGCATACATTATATAGTAAACATTAAAGTATTTAAAAGTTTTTCACCCACCTCCCTTATAAAAGAGAACTCATACTAATATCTTACCCACGCTAATTTTAGCACTTAGAAAAAACAATAACAACCCGAATAACTTTAAAACATCCATACTCATGTTATATAGTACCTAGTCTCACCAAAATACCACTTTAAAAAGGATTAAGGTGTAATCCAAATGAGGTTACTAAAAGAAGATGTATATGTTATTATCAAGATTTTACAAGTTCCTTTCTTATTAAACCTCCTAAAAATATTTAATAAACATATTAAAATAATTATATAAGTATATCAACCATAATTATATGTTTTTATGTTAATTTCATATCCATTTTATATCTCTTTTTCATCCAATGGAAAATGAAAACATCACTCGTGCACATGTACAACCCACCATCTCCACATAGTAGTGTAATTCATTTTTCAGAAATACTTTAATAGGATGATTATAAAGATGTAATTAATGAATATATATGATATTTATGATATAATTATTATTTTAGTAAAATAATATATAATATAACTTTTTACCCTTCCATCCATTGGAAAACGATAACATCACTGGTGCGTATGTGTGGACTACCACCTCCACAAAGCGATGTGATTCATTTTTCTATTACCACAATGAATGGATTATTCTAAAATTGTATATATTTAATAAAATTTATATTATAAAATTAAAATTATATAGATTATGGAACCATTTCATAACTCCTTTTTCCAAGTATAATATACTAATGTAATGTTGGAGAAATTGACTGAACAACATTAAGTGGTCGGCATAAGAAAGAAATATTTAATTAATAGATTTAAAATTAATATAAAAGGACCTTAAAATATAATATAAATAAAAAATGTTCTTATTAAATTATTTAATATATTTAAATTCTTAATATATTATTATCAAACACATATGACTAATTGAAGACCTAAGGTAAGGGATTTCTTTAATAATATCATTTTACTTTAGGATTGTCAAAGTTTAGATCTCCTTTAGGAAAGTAATATGATCCTAATATATTAAAAATAATCTATTTTCTTATTTTATAGATATATTTTGGGTTTTATATATTTATTTTATAATTATTAACTTTTTTATCAAGAATCAGTAATTAATATACATGTAAGAGATATATAACTTATTTATTCTTTCGAGTCTGGAATCTTTGTCTTTAATATCCATTTTTTCAAAAAAATGGAAGTATTTAGCTATAAAATAAAAACATTAAAAGGTTATTTTAAATATAATTTAATTTATTTATAAAGTTTTAAAAATAATATTTTTAAAAGTATTCCTAATAATTCATTTTTTACTTTTTACAAAAGTGTGAAAAGAATTTTCTCTTTTAATGTATACTGCATTGAAACATTTTCCACTACCATGCATGTTACTTTTAATATTCCTTTAAAATTTTCCATGTTTATTTTAAAATAAAATATTTTCTAAATATTATGGAAATTTTTATTTAAAATGTTATCAAAAGAAAGGGGTATGATTTTCTTAAAATAATGAAATGAATTTTAACAGTGATTTATAACATAATTGTTACACAAAGTTACAATTATGTTATTTTTAATTTTTTACTTATATTATATTTTATATTTCAAAAATTATTGGTTTTATTATAAAAACCTTCATTTTGATGAATTTATGGTCTAATTTAATCCTTTACAAATTTATGGTTTTTTGGTCATTATCTTTCTTATGATCACTTTCCCTATCATGCTCTATCCTTTTATTGGACATTATTTTTCCCCTCCATTTATATATTTTAAGCATCATATATTTATATGAAATCATTTAATACATGTTGATATTGTCTCATTTTTACAACAGTTCTATATATGGTATCAGTTGAATGAATTTTAATAAGAAATTTATTTCATTGACTAGGGAGACATTTCTTATACTTGATTCAACATAGATGATTATTGATTTATAAGGCATTTTAATAATGAATTGTATTGATTATTAAATATATGAGGAATTAATTGGATGTTTAAGTGATTATTGGGTCTTGGTTATAGGTAGTTAATTGATTTATTGATAGGTCTCATGAGACAAAACAGAAGTCATTCCATATTAGATGGGTATATGTTGTTACACATATCCATTTATTATGAATGTCTTGGACAAGGCCTTTATGGAAAGATTAATGATATCTTGGATTAATTCTTTATGTTAAGATCATAAATGTCTAGATTTATGTATTTAATTTATTAATAATTCAATTTCTATTATCTATGATATATATATATGTTTCTACTAGTCATGGATGTACATTAAACTCATGTTATTGATTGAATGAATTTTTTTTGACTATCCTCTCTACCATATTGATTATTTTTTATTTACTCGTGATATATTCCATTATATGTAACCCTTACTTTTCATCTATGCTCTTTATTTATTTTTTTTCCTTTCCCCAAGATATAAATAAGGATATTTTTAATGAATTCATGGATGCAAAAAATGCTTCTTATGATAGATTTTATATTTTCCATGTAAAATAAGAATTATGTATGTATATAGTTTTATGATAATAAAAAATTGATAGACACCATTTGTGTGATACCTTGTATCTTGTACCAATGTAATAAAGTAAACACCAATTTGGGTTACTAGATTCAGGGTAATTACATGGTTTAAAAGTGTGCCTATATCCACAAGATAAAAGATACATGTTCTTATTTATTTATTTCCTAATGAAATGTCTAAGGATTACTGATTTTAATTATATAAGGATATAAATTTTATAGATGATATAATCATAATAGTTAATAGTTGGTTTGGGTTGTTCTTTAACCCTTGAAAAAACTCCCATCACTAGCTGTGTTTAATAATAAATAGTTGGATAGTTTGGTTTTTACTTTGAGAAATTGTGCTCCCATGGATATTTTTGAAACAAAACTCCTTGGAAATTTATCCACTAACTGGGAGTTTCCTAAAAAATATTCCCCTCATGAAAAATTTGAGGTTAAATATATAATTTTTGTCTTTTTTCAGGTTTCCATATTCTCTTTTTATAGAATCTTCACCATCATGTTCGTCCCATTTTCATTGGTGTAGATTCTCTCAATTTTCAACATTTTATCTTCCAAATAATTATGAATCCAATGATATTAGTCATTTATGTGATTTTATCTAGAATGAAATTTTCGGTTTTTTTTAGATGAATAGAAATATAACTATCATAATAGAGAATAAAATTCTCCCAAATCTATCCCATATCCTGTAGAAACTTATTTATTCACATTGTCTTCTTACAATCTTAAGTGATTTTTATATACTATAATTATATGGTGGAAAATGAAACCCACTTCTAAATTCATTATTTTCATGAGACTAATCCCCCTACAAATGATATCAGGTATCCAAATATTTATTTTCTTATGTCTACATCTCCATCTATTTCTATATCTGTAAAAAATTATAAAATAGGTTTATCACTTCAAAAACATAAACAATGTCTATATATACCTTAGAGATACTTAGTATCCATTTGACCATTTTTTTAATTCTCTTTTCCTAGATCTAATAATAATATACTCACAACAGAAATAGTATGAGAAATGTCTGGTCTGGTGCACAACATAGCATACATGAGACTGCCAACTGCTAACTGATAAGGAATTTTTTCCATTTATTCTTTCTCCCCTTTAGTTAATGGGATCTTACTAATTATGAGCCTGAAATTACTCATAAGTGGAGTACCAACTGGTTTCTCCTTACTCATGTAAAATATTTCAAGATCCTTCATAATATTCCATTTCAAAGATTTCCAAATATTGTGATTCCTCTTATCATGGGTGATCATAATGCTATGGATTTGTGTATCTTCACCTATGTCCCTCATTAAAAAAATGTTCAAATCCTTATTAAACCTTTAAATATTGGTGATATCTCAAACAATAATCTCCATATCATCAACATAAAGCAAAAAAATAATGAAATCATAATTTTAAAATAGTTTGACGAAAATGCGAGGATCATAAATAATTTTTTATACTTATATTTCTCCATAAATTAGTCAAACATCCTATACCATTTCCTTGGTTCTTGTTTCAAACCATATAAACTTTTACCAAGTTTATATACCATTTTTTATTTTCCTTTCACATAAAAAAACTATTGGATGATCTATGTAAATCTCTCTATCATGATCACTATGTAAGAATACAATATTAAAATCTAGTTGTTGAACTTCTAGGTTGATAATTATATCCAATCAAAGTAAAAAATCTAATAGTGTAAATTTTTTTCATAGGAGAAAAATTTTCATAAAACATAGTACCTTATTCTAACCAAATCCCTTCAAAACCATCCAGGATTTGTAGAATGGTTTCAAGTGTCCATCTCCACCTTTGATTTTATACCCCCACTTATTCTTGAGTTCCTTATTTTTATGTGGTTACTCTATAAAGTCAAATTTTTGTTCCTTGTTCAAATATATCATCTCCTATTACAATTCCTTTTTCATTATATATTTCTTAAACTTCATATGACATCATCATAATTATCAGGCTCTCACTTATTAGTGAGAATCACACAATCATGTGGTCAGTATATATGACTCAATTTTCATTCTATAGTGTATCTACTCAATGGTAATTTAGGTCGTATATTCATAGAAATTTCATATTATTGATATATATTAATAGATGAAGATATATTACCCAGTGGTGTTGTATCATTAGTGTATCAAATATCTCCTATAATATCTAGAACTTAGGGTGTAGAGAATGGTCCCTAATTAACTAGAATTTACTTTGACTGTGGATTCATTAGATTTTTCATCTTCTCAAAATTTTCAATCATTCAATCTTCAAGAAATACCACATATATGTCTTTTAAGATCCTCTTAATGATGGGATCCCAGAGTCAATATCCTAACTCCTCATGAGCATATACCAAAAAGATACATTTTTCCCTTTCCATAAAGATTCACCCTATCATATTTTGGAATTTGAACAAATCCCATGTAGCCAAATATGATGATCTCATAAAGGATATTTCTTGAGATATCCCTCGTGGTTGTCTAGGGGTTTCCCTTCTGTCACTCTCACCCTTATTTTCCTAGGGTTTACTTTTTCTCTTCTCATTGGTATGGACCTTGATGTAAACCTCAAATTATGCATTCCTCTAAGGATCCTCCTCCTAGATACCAACAAGATCCAGTTCCATTATGTGGAGGGATATGGGGATGTGATCCTGGTTGTGCTTGGTGGATATCGTCGGGTCCTTGGATGGTTGGTTTTGTTGTATTCAGTACTCGACATGACATCCAATTTCTTCTCAGGTCATTACATAATCACAGATGGTGACATTAGGTACACATTGAGCAGGCGGAGTCCTTTTCTAGTTATTCTATAATTTATTCCAAATTTTTCTACAGTGTTTGGGTTTGGTTATAGGTTCTATAGAGGTGTTCATTAACTTTTCTGGGTCAATCACTTCTTAATTATGCATCTGAATCTCTGTCAACGAAGCGCATTCTCTCATTCACCTCCTACAACAGATCTGTTCTATTTTTTTATGTTTCAATGTGGCGTCATTTATGGTGGCCTGGTTTTCCCATGGTTCCTGGTTATGGAGCACTTCTAATGGACATCTCCCCATCGATCATCCTCTATTGAGGTTCTAGTGTGGATTTATGATCCTTTTGTGTTTTATCTCCTCTTGTTTTGAGGTGTGGTTTCCAATGATGGTGTGTTTTGCAGTGGTGGTTGTCCTCTCTAGTGGCTCAGTTCATATGTGGAAACGATGTTTCCAGTTCCTATAAACTGATGTGATGTGGTGTTTTGTGTTTAGACATGTTAGGAGTGTGCATCCCAATAGCTGCAACCTAGTTTTTCTTGGCCTTAGGCAGAACTTATTTTATTTCTTTTTAGGGCCATTTTTTTGTCTAGGTTGTGCCTGAAATGTTTGATCCCCTTGGGCATAAACGTTTTTCCTTTCTACCTTTTTTTTATTCTTACTTAATGATAAAGTGATTTTATCTTAAAATACAAAAAATAGTTTCTGGTTCCATGTATCCAAATACTCTCAAGTGATTATATGAAACTTTTTCATGTATCAAAACACTTTATGGTACACCTTAATTCACTGGAACAGATGGATAATGGTTGATAGGATAAAATTTAGTTCCCATTTCTTCCCCCCAAATGGTGTGTGATAGATTTTAATTTTAGATCTTTCACCAACACTCTCACAAATGGTTCTATTTTTCCTCTTAGAAACTCCATTATAATAAGGCTTCTTTAACACTAATTTTTACAACATGATGCCAAAAATTATACAGTATTACTCAAATAGACAACAATACTCTCCTTTATTGTATGCATGCACACAATTCAATATTCTGATTATTTCTCCTTTCACTTTCACATGAACCTTATTAAAATAATCTTGCACTTAATCTTTAGTTTTTAGAGAAAAAACATAAACTTTTATAAAATTATCATCTATGAAGGTCACAAAACAAATAGTAACCCCTATCAAATGGTTCTCATCCCATATGAATCAATGTGTATAAAATCTAAAACATTCTCTTTTCTGGATAGTAAATAACCATGAAAATATCAGGAGCATGCAACACATTTTTTAATAGCAAACTTCATCAAATATTAGTCTTCAAAAAAGTATTACCATTTATAATAATTTTGGATGCTCCATAATTTCACATCTTCACTCATCAAAACTACTTGAATTGTAAGATGAGAAGAAATATTTTGTGTTTATGACAAGGTAAGAGGAACCCTTAATGAATCACCCTTGTTGAGTTTTGGATTTCAAGGTTGGCATGATATTCTTGAACAATAATGATCCCAACATTAAAAAATACAATATAATGATTTTAGGGATTACCTTATTAATTTATCTACTATACCTTCAGATTCTAACACTCATGGATGAATTTTTTGGGCTTTAGACAATGGTGGAAATTCATGTCATATCTCAATAATGATTTTGATCATTTATTCCTTTAATGATTTTGATCACAGGGTTCTTTTCTTATACTTTTTTACCTAGAATATATTATTCTCTTGTCTTTTAGTAAAAATATCATCTAATTAATGTGTACATATCTCATCCTTACTTCAATAATCTTCATTTATTATTATGTTATTTTCTATTTCAATGGTGAGCTTTCCATCGGGATAGGAATTTCTGACTGACATGATCAGTGTGTCCTAAGTCTTTGATAAAGATATAAAATTTTATATTTCTAAATACTCATCACACACTATTCATTTTATAGAATTTTACTAATTAATAATACCCTATAACTTTCACATGAGATCTGATACATTGTCCATGTCCCTTTACTTATGATTGAAAATATGACATATCATGTTTTCTTTATTCTGTGTGGTTTTCCTTGTGTGCAACTTTTCTATTTTTCACTATAGAGTAAATTCTTCATGTTCCATGGTAAAGTTTTGGAATATAATCTTGAAGATCCATTACCTAATTTGATTATCACACTTCTTATTGATCCCAACCCCCTCCATATTAACTGGTAGAGTACCAATAGATGTATCCTTTGTATTGGATTAACCATGGTATATTGGTTTATTCAATGAATCTGCAATGGGATTATTGGAATCTACTTTGGATATCCACAAATACTTAACATACATTAGATCTTATAATTTTTTATTAAATATAGAATGATTTAATGTAGAAATTTTAATCATGTTAACTGTATTTATATCCTCTGATATAGAAAAAAAATTCATAAATATAATCGTAGTGATATGTCTAAAATAGTCTAAAAGTGGGAATAGACTCTTGAATTCCCATAAATATACTCTAATTGCCCATGATATGTTCAAAATGGAATCAATGGTTGAAATTGTTTTGATTACATGGTACTCACATGGAATTGGTGTGGCATAACAGTGATTATGTTAAAAAAAGTCACTAAAAGTCACCACCATTATTAACGGTGTTGTATTCTCTAATATGGGGGAACTATAGCACCTTAGGTTTGGCCCAAACTTTGAACACCTCAAAAGGATTTGTTTTTTCTACATGTTTAACTCTATTCAAGCTATTGTAATCATCTCTATGAGAAGTTCATTATTCCATGTTCAAAAATGATTCTAAACAAATCCAATTTTCCAACCAGTAGAAAACTCCCCTATTTCATCATTTTTTCAACCCTAATGTATTTATTCCAATTTAATAGGGAAACATAATTTAAATATTTCAAAAAAAACATAAACCAAAGATGAAAAATGAACAACATAAATAAATTATGTGGTCCAGTGGTCTACTTGCATCCATGGGAGAATAGAGGCTGATTCTTATATCTATCTCTTCGCTTGAAACATTTAAGGATCAATGGTTATAATTATAGAATGATATCATATTTTATATATAAAATAATTATAATAGTAATGGGTTAGTTTGGTTGGTTTATAAAATATTTTCTACTAGTTACATTTACCAATAAATAGAGGATTGGTTTGGTTTTTACCCAAACAAATTCTACTCCCATGGTAGTTTTGTTTTGAAAAAAAATATATTCTTATTCAATTTCTCCCCTAATTGGTAGTGTCCAACATATTTGATCCTATTTTTTATTTAAATGGAGGAATTATGTTTTTTTAGATGTCAAACCACCAAGATCCTGAGACTGGGAGGAAATTAAGATTTTAAGGTGATGTTTTTCTTGGAGATTCCAATAGAATAAGAAAAAAAGAACCAAATTCAAGAATCAAGTTGAATTATATCTTGTTCATTGGTTTTTATTTTATATATTTTTTAGTTTTTTAGAGATTAAAATAGTGTAACAAGATCTTGGAATCAGTGATTTGGTGGCATACACAAAGGATGCTTGATGACATGCCCCAAAGAAGTAACATTAAAGTTGACCTTTTCTTCACCTGGTCAATCTTGTATCAATCAATGTTTCTTGATCTTCATAAAGATAGAATTTCCATAAAAATCCAATTTCCTCTACATATACTATAACCTTCCTTGCCACTATACTAGAGTTTATATGACACTACAGATACTCATCAACCATCCCAGCTCAATTCATGCATCACCTCTCTTGGTTGATTTGGTTTTCCATGGTTATTATCACTTTAAAACATATAATCTATCCATCATCAAGTAATTATCCCCAAGTTATAAAAAAAATGATCTACTTTCCTATGATAAATATGGTTGATTCACTGGTTTTGAACCACTAATTTTGTGGCAAGCCCGTGTCAATAGTATTTGGGACTGTAACTTTTTAAACTGGTTTACCTTAGTCCATTTCATTATATAGGGAAAATAGATCCATTAATTAATATTATTAATATTATTAATTATATCATTTATAATAATTATTCATTATATTATTAATTATTATCAAGGATACACATGGAAAACCCTATATGGGGAAGGTCATGAGTGGCACTGAAAGAAAACCCTATGTAAGGGGTGGCAGGGTGATTTGATCTTCTAAGAAGAGTAAGACTATGATTTACAACATTTTAAGATCCATCACTATGTGGATATGTAGTTACTAGTATACCATATAATGGAAAAAGGACACATTTATCAAATAAGGAGGATCAGTGGTGGTACAATCTTCACCTACAAGAGGAAATGATAAAGGTCAAATCTACCCCCGCCCCCCACCCCCCACCCCAACCAATCAACAAGGGTAAACCATGGATGTATGTGTCTCCCCACTTTATGAGAAGGGAGATGGCTAGTCTAAGTGGTATGCGGATCCCTGCATGACATGGGGGAAGATGGAGACAAAGCTTGATGGAAAGGTTGGGTCACCTAAAGTGAAGAAAGACCCCCACTGGTAGTGGGGTCTTCCTCGAATGAATGGTTCATACTAGTTCTCCACAGATATGTGGCCTCCAGACATGGATAAGGTATGGAAGAAAATATAGGGACTAGGATTTTCTCATTTGTTGAGTGAGCGATGATGGAGTAGGTCCATCAGTTAGTGAGGATTGAGCGACTCTCTAGATCGATGTCTTTCCAACCCCTATCCTTTATCTACATTCTACTATAACGAGTGGGATCATAGTCCTGAGAGTGGTGATGGTGATGAAGGTGGAAATATTAGGTGTTATGGGTAGTGTGAGGTGATTGGGCTTTCCCTATAAGCCTACAAAATAATGGTCGTGGCTTTGTAATGACAAAAATGTATGGAGGTCTGGTGACATCTGGTATGGGCGAAGAATAGGATCTATGTTTGATGGAGGGGGATAAGGTGGTCAGTCAGTGTCCTCTAATGCTAGCATCGAGGTAGTGGGGGACCTCCGATTGGCGGTAGCAGCGTTCAAAATTAAGGGTTTATGGTGGGTCATTCATCCTTCTAAATTCTTTCAAAAGATGGGTCACATGAAATAGTGTTGGTTGGATGCAATCATGATCCCTTTAGACTAGTTTAATGGGCCTAAAAATAAAGAATTTGGTCTTATAGTCCATGTCCCTTGGGCTATATTCTAGGCCTTCAAGCTATGTATCTGGGGTTTTTGGGCACCCTAGGGAAATCGTGGCCTTGTAATGGGTTCCCTCTACCCAAAAAAATATGTTATTCCTTATTTTTAATAAAAAGGGAGGGGCTTCCCTCCTTCCCATTTTAAAAAAATATTATCAATTATATTAATAATTGATAATTAATTACACTATTAATATTTTAAAATTATGTTATTATTAATAAATATTATTTATTAATTTAACAATTATTATCAATTATGTTATTATATATTTATAATAAATCAATAATAATTAATAATAGATAAAGTTTGAGTAATAAACCTCCATGAAAAAATATTAATTTATTTAATAATAATCAAATTAATAGTAGAAATATTAATTTATTAAATAATACTTAATAACAATGTATATTTTTTAAACAGGTGGGATCTGAGGAACCCTTTATTAAATAAAAATAGAAATATCTCTTTTAAATGGGGTTGAGAGGTAACCCAAACATGAAACAAATACCCTATGGTAAAAGACCCATAGTAGAATGGGCTGAAGGCCCAGCGGCCCGAAGCTTAGTGTATAAACCAAAGGGCCAGAGAGAGGATACCAAATCATGACAAGACACTATACAAAATGTAATGATTCCCCTGATAATAGAAATCTTACCATGAAACCAATTTAATAACAATGTAATTAATAATTTGATAATAATTAATAATTACATGCATAATTTTATAAAAGTGTACAAGTAATGTTTTTAATCAATAATATTTGTGTCACGTAAATTATATTTTTATTATATTTACAGGTTTCTTTTTATTTCCCACTATTTTTATATTCTTAGTAAATGTTTTAAGTTTCATTTAATTTTCACTTGTATATTAAATTACGCTTATAGATTCATTTAAATCAAACTTATAGTTTCAACTATTTTCTTCCCGCATTAATGTAAATTTATTGGATTTCAAAGTTAATTATTTGAAACTTAACAAGTTTTTTTATGGTTTAAGTATGAAACTTTGAAATATTATGAAATATAATTTTAAATGCAATCTACATTAAATTGAAAACCAAAGCTAAACACAAAAAAATAACTAAAAATAGAAATATTTTCATTAAAATAATTAATATAGAATAATATTGATGACATAAAATATTATTATTTCAAAACAAAACAATTATACATTAAAATAGGATGGTAACATTAAAAGATTACAAAATATAAATTAAAAATAGATTCTAAGTAAAATTTATGACATAAAATTAAGACATAATATAAATATGAATGTGAAAAATTTCATAAAAATAATAAATAGAAAATATTATGTAATAATAATAATATATGACTATATAATAATAAAAAATAATTAATTATTAAATTAGAAATAATTAATATTTTCCAGTTATTAATAGTAATATTATTAATTATTTTATGTTATTATTTTTTATAAATTCAAAACTAACATATTATATTAATAATTAAAAATATTTAATAATACTACTACTATTTACATCATCATCATCATCATCATCATCAATATTTGTAAATAATAATATTATTATTATCATGACTTTAATAAAATATAATTACCATGATATTATTATCATGAATTTATTATTATCATGAATTTATAATATTTTAATAATTTCTATCAAGAATTTATTATCATAACATTATTGTTGTGATTTTAATATCTTTAATTTATTGTGATGAATTTATTAATAATTATCATGAATTTATTATTATCATGAATTTATTATTTTTCAAACAATTATCATGAGTCTGTTAATAATAATATCATAACATTATTATCATTTAATAGTTATCATGACTCTATTATATTTTATTTTTTGGGACTTTTTTATCCTGATTTTTTTATTAGGAGTTTATTAATAAAAATATTATTATCATTACTTTATTATCATTAATTTCTTATTATCATGACCTTTTTATCCTTTATTAATTCTCTTGATGCATGTATCTTCTTTGCATTTGTGTTTATATGTAACGGTATTTAATTATTAATTTTTTTATTATTATTCATAAATATAATAAAAAATAATAAGTTACATGACAAAAAGCATTATTGATTATTATTATATTTTAAAAAATAATTTATTGATTATTATTAGTAATATTGATTACATTATGAATTATTTTTAATTGTCAAATTTATTATATTATTAATTAAATTATTTATATTCTTTATTCGAAATTATTAATAATTATTTTTTATTAGTAAAAAAATTATGGGGATGAGTATTGATACAATGAAAACCCTACACTAAGCAACAAGAAATAACTTGATGATACTAGAACTCCGGTCCTCACCAAGACCCCATAGGGGATTCTACCACGAAGCTCCATCACTACTATAGAAACCACCAATATTGACACTATAAATAGGGTTTTTCAATGAAAAAAACATTAACATGTTGATAATCTTTAAAAGCACTCAGCCTTTATCATCGCTAAAAAAGCTCTGATAAAGTGGTCCTTTATCATCACTTTCTTTTCATGTTGATATATGGTCCTTTATCAATCTATTTCTTTAGAAATGATAAATGGATCCTTTATCAACACTTTATTTTAGTGCTAATAAAGGGGACCTATGTCAAAACTTTTGTTAGCACTAATAAAGTTCATGGTAGTTTCTGCAAAACACACAACTTTGCAGCGACCCTATAACAGAACCATATTAGAAAAATATAATCAAATTGGAATAAAAAAAATTATACCAAATTGAAATAAAAATATTACATTGCACTGTCATTTTAATTAAAAATATATAAAAAAATATTTTCATTGATATGATATTAAAAATTAATCAAAAAAAATTACAACCCAATATACAAAATCAAAACTCTTATAGTAGGATTTATCCAATGATAAACCTCCATAAAAAATCTTATCCCTACCATAAAATGAATGTTTATTTTAGTAACAGTACATAAAAAACAAATTTTAATTTTAATATTATATAATCTACATATGATACATTATATTGTTAATTAATGAATATATTAATGATATTATCAGTTGTACTATTACTTTTATTATTAATTTTTATACTATTAATTTTATATTAATTATTAATTATTAATCAAACTATTAATTAATTTTTGAATTATTTATTACATTGATAAATAATAATCTATGTAAATTGTATTGCTAATTACTAAATATATTAATGTTTTATCAGTTATTATTTTATATTAACTACTTAAATAGTTTTTAATAGTTATATAATTAAACTAAAATAAAATTTTTATAATGAAAACATGCACTTTGAGTTATACCAGGCACATAATATTTTGGATTGATGTAGGTCTAATTCCTACACATCACAAATTAATTATGGATCATTGTCCTAAATTTAAAAAAAAATGAACTTGTTTACTCAGTTTTAAAAATGTGACTCATGTTTTATACTGAAATGAAAATTTTTTATTAAAACACTTAATTAGAGTCATACCAGAAGCATCATATGTTTTATTGATAAGCAATCAATTCTAACACAACAAAAATGAGTTATGGATCATTATCCGATATTTTGGGAAAAATCAGAGCTTTTTTACTCAGTTTTGAAAATATGGCACATATTTTAACCTAAAATGACACTTTTATATTGAATACATGCACTTAGGGTCATAAATTTTATGCCCTAACTCTATTAGCTCCTCAATCATGCCTCCTCATATTCTAAAGGCTTCCAACTAGTAGCAAGGAACTGAATGTTGTAAAGTGGAGAAGTTATACCCTCTGGACCAGTAATAAATATTGAGGAAACATAAATAAATGAATCCTAGTAGAAAATAATAATAATTGACAAGTAATAATAAAAACAATAACTCATACAATTCCAAATAAAAATTAACCATGAATGAACATGTTGATTCATAATAAAAGCAGTCAACATACATTAGGTAGTATATACAACAGAACTAGATAGATAAATAAAAAAATAAACAAAAGACCCAAATCATATAGGAAGAATGATGATATTATTATCACCCAAAACTATGTCAATTTATAGTCCATAAAGAGTAACATCAAGTAAACACAATCCATGATCATATCTTACAACCAAAAAATCTATCCGAGTACAAAACGGTGGCCCAAACAGGGTGTAAGTAAAACACAACAGGCCATAACCAATAGTGTCTACTGAAATCCAGTGTATGAATATAAATCGTAATAGTTTCAAAGTATAAAAAATAAAGAAAATTAATAAATAATGTTAGTAACCCATGTCGAGCTCCAATCCCTCGTGGGACACTTGGATGACCATACCTGCTTCAGCCTAATCCAGAATGTAACTGAGAATTTGTCCTTTTTATAAATAGACTCTAGAACTGTGTTATAAAACCAAGGTATCCATGTAAAATGATAACCAAAATGGTTTTATGTTTAAATAATGGTATCATACTGAGCATCTAACTTAATGGGATATATAGCATTAGGTCCAGTGCTTCTCAATATATGGAGATGGTCATCATGTCCAAAAAATATAATTAAGTGATGAGGAACATCATTTCTAACAAATATAAATACAATATGAGGATCGTCATGTCCAAAAATTATAAATAAAGGATGAGCAACATCATATACAAAAATTTTAATAAAATATTAGGATCATTGTTTCAAACAATTATAAATAAATGATGAGAACCTAGAATGTCATGTCCAATAATACATGTAATTATGTGGAATTTCATGTCCAACAAACTAACTGGTGATAATTCATTTAATTAAAAGTTCCTTACTACCCAGTCTAATACATTCCATATTAGAACCCAGGTATCTCTCTATGAAAACTAATAATTTTAGTCATATTACATTTAATAATTTAATATAGGCCATGAGTCATATCCATTCCAATTTATAATCATTATGATTCACTCTATATAATTAAAACATTTTATTTATAACCAAACAATAATTCCATGGAACATCCATTCCATTTCTCAATTCATCATGATTCAAGTCATTACTTGACTCATTTAGGAGTGATAAGAAATTACCTATAAGTATACATGTCATATTAAAAATCATTATAATTAATTTCATTTATCAATTCACTTTAAGAGTTAAGAGGGGACATGTGAGGAAACATGCAATTTGACAACTCATTTTATTCATTATTTTATTCTATTTAATCAATAATTTATAATTTAAAATGGTAAAAAGTTCCATAACAATTACTCTTCATTTAATTCATTTAAGGAGCCCCACCAATAATTGGAGAATTCAACACACCCAAGGGGTTGTTTGAAAGAATATAAAAACAATGGACATTTTAAGCATTTAATAGAACTCATTTTAATTAGTGGTTTTATTTGAGATCATAGACCTACAACTATATTAAAGGTTTTATAAAGCATCACCATTATTGTCTACAAATTTAATTTAAGTAATTCCACATTTTAGGAGCAATGCGTGGGAGGTCCAACATGTGGAGTAATGGAAAAATTTTATAAATAATGAAACTATATGGGAAAATAAACTAGACCACCTATCTTATACTGAAAAATATTCACTTTTCTATTATTAGGATTTGATTCCAGTAAGAATAATGGAAATCATAATAATAGAAAAATTCCCTAAAAATTGGGCATATGATCTTGTATGGAAATAGAATCCATTATAATAAAAGAAACAGAGAAAGGGATAATGAGGAATCATAGACTTACCATTGGTTATCCAACATGATGAAGGATTTTTTATTCTGCCCTTGGATGGAGGAGATCCAAATAAACCTAGGAGGAGGAGGAGGAGGAGGAGTAGGAGAACTCAAGAAAAGGGGCTACTGTGCTTGGGAAATGGGAGAAGAAATATGGTGATTTTGGGTTATAGGAATCAAGGGAAAATGGTCATTTTACCCTTTTAAAAGGACTACATGGTTTTCACGCATCGTTTTCTAAACTAGGCAGATCCAACTTTCCATGGGCCACACCTCACATGCTTCATACACATAGTTCAGGAAACCATAAACCAATTGTTCGCTTGGAATTGACTCACCCCCACACCCTTCATGGCAAAGTTCATGGTTAGAAAACGGTGTTAAAGACATGAAGTTCCCCTCCGAAATTTAATAAAAACTCCTCACACAGTCGTGCAGCCTCATGTGTATGGTTTCATAAACTGTGTGACACACCTACTTGGTCACACGGTTGAGGTGAATGGATAGCACTAATCCTGAGAAAACCTTGTACCTCTCACTATCTTTTAAAAAACTATTATTTTGAAGCCTAACACTCACAAGACTCAACTGAACACCTGAGACACCTCTTAGAACTTTAACATAGTCTAAAACCACATTTTTAAGGGTTTTAACTCTTGTAATTCTCATTATGAAGATCATTTTGTGATTTGGAATGCCCACCAAATGAAAATTCAAATTCCTTTATAATTTTTGACTCAATCTAAAACACAATATCTTAAAACCCCCCCACATTAAAACTGATCATCCTTGAGAATCCTTTGGGAAACAACAAAAAACATTAAATGACCTACTTGTGTCATTAATTTCTTTCCCAAACATCCATGTTGTGTTTCCAACTTCAAATTCACCTTCAATAATTTCTTTAACCATACATTACTTAATCTATTTAAACTCAAGGAAATGATCAAACATCGATATAGTGATTACTTAAGACCTGAGCATGTTATTAGATTTATTATAAACCATCCTATGGTGCTCCCCCTATATATTATATCTATCAAAGGACAATTCCAAATCATGTAACTTTCATCATCAAAATTTCCTACTTAAGAATGACATTAGAATCCCAACAAAGCTCCTAGAAAATTTTATTTATTTGATCGAACTATTGAATTCCAATTGAACACAATTATCCTATTTTTTCCATATTTTCTTTGAAAATCCCGAGATGACCTTTATATTACACCTGACCTATCCAAAGGGATAACTAATGTGGTTCCTCACTAACTAAATCCACCTTTTTTAGGAACACATGTGGAACCACATTTGGAAGACTACTTTCAAAAATTCTCAACTCAACAACTAACACATTACCAAAACCATATTCTTAAGCCTTTTTTCCAAAGAGTAACAAGATCATTCTAAGCATTCTCACTGAATCCCATACCCAAATTCTAGTGATATATACTAACCAAAACATTTATCAATCAAAATTTTCAACATGATATAGCACCTACATCGACATAAACCCGATACAACCCTTGGATTGTCGCAACTTACCTAGGCCTGACATCCACACTCAAACTCTACCCAAGTCCATATTCGAACCTACCCCTGTAATTTTACCAATAAATAAATCCATGCCTTTTTTCATTCATTCAACAGTATATGATATCCAAAGAAGTCATCATACAACCGATGTCAATGTCCTACGACCCTTCTCAGATGTGGGTCACCCACCAGCAACCATTTTCGCACTCCCTACTTTAAGAGCATCCATTTCATCGCACCAACAAAATTATTTTCTGATAACCTCATCTAATTCTCTATCCATACTTATTTATAATGACTAGCATATCTAAGAACCCACTCATTACCATAATCTAATGTAGACGTCACTCATTAACCATTCCCACTTCCCAAAAATGGTTTCCATGTAACTAATTGAGTTTAAACTCACAATGATGGTAACCACCCTCAAATGACCAAATCAGTACTCCCTGGAAGATGGATTACCTTAAACCGCTACTCAAGATTGACTCCCAATGAGTACTTTTGTCATACTAGAAAATATGTCTAGATAGATTGACATATAGCTGGACCTCTCCTAATATACTCAGGACGATGTCAATATATTGGGTTTCTCACCTCTAAATGAGGAGTGCACTAAGATTGAATTGATATACATGTATCTCTCTCCTAATCCACACTCACAACAAATAGAATTTACATTCCATAAACAACTCCTGACACCATGTATCTGGATAATTAATGTCATGGTCCACCCTTGGGTCAACTATCTCCCAATACTCATCTCATTTTCATGATATCCCTCATCATGGGAACTTCATTTAATTTACCAAATACTCTAGGTCTCCATGATTTCATGGTTCATATTAAAAACTATTTATCCTCAACCCACACTTGTCCACTCACCGATGTTCTATATCAAATAGTTTCCAGATGAAATCAGTATGAACTAAACTTTACATACACAGTGAGTGTAGAATATTGTACGATCCGGTTCAAGACCCAACTCTAATCCTATTAATCATCCACTGAAAAAGTCAGGTGGACCATGCTACAAGGAATGTTAGTTACTAATATTCCAAGATCCCCCTTATAACTCCTATTTAAAATTTGGAACCTTAACTATTCCTTGATTTAATAAATTACTACCCACCTCAAAACATTATTTCATAAACCAAAACATCAACCGCACAACCACTGGTCAACTAGATTAGGTAACCAAATTTTCCTTCCCATCAAATCGAATATTGATACACAAACACTCTAGGTTCTTCCTAAAAAACCATAGGTATCATTATGCCTATGTAATAAACTTTATAACCCTCTATGCATCCATTTATAAAAAAGAATGCAACAAATATCAATGCCCTAAAACATCCATAAACATGGGCTAGGATCTCTTATAGGTTTCCCTCAATCAAACCAATTTTTCTAACCTGTTAGGGTTAGACTAAAAAGAAACTAAGTTTCCATTGGTCTTCCACTTATCCCTACTAATCAAAAATCAAAAAAAAGGGACACTAGGTTTATGCACCTAGACTAAATGTCTCTTGCACAAGATCTATTTCCCACTTAAGTCCATCTATCACATGACACCTAACACACCTAAAATATTTCTCTAAAAGAGGTAAAACTGAAGGTTAGTAAGGATGTCATTGACCTATAAGGGTCAAAATCTATCAGAAAATACATAACAACATTACCTACCAAGAATCAGGCTACAAGGACTTAATCCTTTTTGAGTATCCTCATAAGGGAGTGATCCTTGGAGGGTTACAACACCAACATAAAAGATAAGAAGTTTATTACCACCAAGTATTCATATATGGTAATACCTCCTTGAGGTTTAACTAAACAGATTACCACCCACCTCCCTAGGGATTCATTTCATCAACTAAGAGTCTTCCATTGATAAACCTGACCTGGATACCCTATCAATACTAATACCCAACCCAAATTACAACATACTCAAAGGGCATTCCTGATCCCCATGTCTTCGCATCTAGAACCCATTGAATCAACAACAAATAGAGGGAACAATATCTACCAATATAAAGCAGAAAACATGACATAGATACATATAAAAAATAAAATTTTTAAGAAAACATGAATATATATTTCATAACATATAAATAATAATAGAATTGATACAATTAAAAAGGTATAAAAATAATCTCCAAGAGACAATTACAACTCCAAAGGATGACAAAATTAAACATCTACTTAAAAGTATCCATGTGATAGCATGGGAAAACTCCCATCATATCACCACCAGTTACCCAAACCCAGATGATAGAAAACCTCACTTCCTCACTATTGCTCCTTGCCTTTCCCTAAATCGAAAGATATAACAAGTTATATGAACCACTGAAGGGGTGCACAAGTTGTGAGATAACAGGCTTAGTAGGATACCACCTAGGTGTTCCATAACTAGTCTCTAAATAATAATCCTAGTATGATCAACTTTAAAGAAAACTAGTAATGATATATAGTTTAGAAATTTTTATTTCAAAAGCATGGAAAACATTTAATTTTATAGTTTTTCACATTTACAAATAAATATAAGTAAAAAGGTTCCAAATAATTTCATCCACATATATCAAAGTAGATGTATATAATAAAATAAAATCATGTATCACATATCATATTAAATCCATGGAACTATAACCTAACAATTCTATCCAAAATAGCCCAAATCGGATAATGCACAGGTAATATCACACCAAAGATCACACTCGGTCAAGATAGCTAAGACACTCATACCCCCAACATATACAATCGCACTCATATAAATCCTGTATATATATACATAAAATATATGTGTTAGAGGAACAACCTAGAAAGTGAACCTCCTAATAGTGTTTGTGAAGTCCCTAAAACAATAGGCCTAAAGAGCATAGAAACACCCCTAGAGTGAAACTCTTGGCAATATCAATGGAGGAGTACTATTGCTAAACCTTCCACCTAAGTACCCAAGGTTTCCCATGTGATATATTTTCTAATCCAATTTGTTATACCATTTCATCAAAATAATGATTTTAATCCCCATTTTGTAAGACCATTTCACAATGATTTGAAAAACCCTTTTCATTTACCAAAACTAGGGAAACCCAATGTTTTATCAAAAACCCATTTCCAAACACACAAATAAAATCATTACATCATTCCATTTCATTTATAAAACAATTTATAAAAACTAGAGTAGTACAGTTCACCAATATAGGATAGAGATTGAACCACCTACCTCAAAACTCTGGTTGCACACACCGTCAATAGGATCCACCAACAAGTAAGAACACAACAATGAAAACAGACACCCTAGAATCCAATAAAATAACTCATAATTAATTCCATTTATTAAAAGGTTCAGTTAAGAGGAAATATCACAACACTCCTTAAAGAACACACAACTTTTGTAGCACCCCCAACAAAGGATCGTCTTCGAAATAAGATCACATGATGAATCTTGAAAGTAATCATGAGAATCATCATCTTAGATCAACCTAACCAATGAAGAAACACAAAAACACTACCATGATCAAAGCTAATTAAAAGGAAGAAATTATTACTCACCTGGAGAGATTTAACACAGTGGAAACAAAGATCAATCATTTAAATAAGTGATTTGAATGGAGTAGAGGTCCCTGAAATCACTGTAGAGTGCTTCTAGGTCGATAGAGAAGAGGGGTTAAGAAGAATGAAATAATAATGATCTATTTAGTTCCCTAAATCCAAAAATCATGATTATTACATGGTTTGTAACCCCTTTACATGTTATGTAATCCATAGGGTCCATATATGTTGGAAAATCCATCATTATTTTATAAAAACTGGTCTTTTCCATTACATGATGTGTAATTTTTAAATGGAATGTACTCCTTCACACAGTGTATTCATCTCATGACATGTTTCTGGATAACAATACATGTCATGTAATCCCGTTACATGGTGTGTAAATTACCATCATATAGTAAAAAATCCAATTTTTAGCATAAAAAGTCCAAACTACCTCAAGCATTCTTCGAACATGAGGAGAACCCTATTAATCCATTACACATTTATACTTTTAATCCATTAATTTAAAAAAAACATACATCCCTAAACATTATTCCATTTTCCCTATAAAAATATCTATATCCTCGAGAGTACTAAGATACACCCAATAAATTATGAAAACAAGAAAGTGATCAGAAATATTTGAAATTCGATAATGGTATGTCACAAAGTCCCCATTATAAAACTTTTTGTCCCTATAAAATCATATGGAAGAATAAATTATTATAAATAGGTGAGTCCATTTCTCCCTCATAAATGAATCATTCTCTTGATACTCATGATTATCTAATCCATGTTTCCATAACACTTTGAACAGTGGAATTGACTTCTCATGCAAGTCTTTCACTTGAGATTCAACGATCTCTATTGGCTACTCCACAACAAAAACATATGACACTAACTCAATCTCTTCCCAAATCAAAAAGTGAGAGGGATAATAATGTTATTTCATTATCTTTGATATGTAGAAAACATCATGAATACTCATCAACAGAACTGGTAATGATAACTAATAAGAAACCCTCCCAAGCTGGTCAGTGACCTAAAATGGTCCATCATATCTTGGAGACAAGTTTCCCTATTTTTCATTCTGAATATTACCCAATCAAGGAGAAACTTTCAAAAAAATCCAATAACATCTAGAGAAATCCAAATAACTGGGTTTTTGATCCATAAAAAAATCTATATACTATAAGTTGTAACCAAATGCTGACATATATCCTAAATTCTCATAGACGTATCCTAAACCAAACTTGGTCCCACTAAAGAATCCTTACCCATATCTTACTAATAAATAGTTGATCTACATAGGTGACCATATAAATCCTCAAAGGGAACCATCATAATAGAAAACTAATAACTATTTTAATAAGAAAACTCAACCTTTAATAGATTATTATCTTATGATATTCAAAACTCCAAGACACGGGTAAGGATCATATCCTCTAGAATCTAAATAGCATGATCTATATGACTATTTTTTTATTGATGATAAGTTGTACTCAACCCAACCTGAGTCCCCATAACCTATCGGAGACTCCTCAAGAACCAAAAATTAAACCTTGGATCCCTATATGATACAATAGAATAAGGAACCCCATGTAACCTCATAATTTCCTACACATACAGCTCACCTAGATCTTCAACTTTAGTGGTATCACTAATCATAATAAAATGTGACAACTTTTTCAACTAATCAATCACAACCCAGATAGAATTCCTCCCTTTGGGAGTCCTTGATAAAATTTAAAAAAATATACATAGATACCTAATCCCATTTCAAAATTGGAATCCAAAGAGGCTGGAGAAAAATAGAAGGTTTAAAATACTCTACCTTTATATGTTGTATGGTGTAACAGTGGGACATAAAATCAGCAATTTTATGCTTCATACCTGGCCACCAAAAATTTCTACCTCATGTCATAATACATCTTCATAGTGTCCTGATGAACAAACCATGAATAACTATTATAATCTAGAAAAATTTATATCTACACAGATGATGTGATGAAAAACTAATTCACAAAATAGGTAATATCATCTAAAGAGAGAGGCAAACCATAAATAGTGTTCCCACCATATAGTTTTTCCCAAATTTCTCTGGAATCATCATCTTGTTGTTGAATCTACATAATATACTCAAACAGAGATGATGATATCTAAAAATTAGTCATAACCATACCTGAAACATCATCCAAAGCATTCATATATAGCTAATAAAAAAGCTTCATAAGGTTTTACTCTTCCTTTAAGTCAAAAATAGCATGTGATAGTGCTTTCCTACTAAGAGCATCTGCAATGACATTCCCTTTTCCCAAGGTGTAGGAGATGTCGAAGTCAAAAATCTAAAGGTATTAAAACCATAATATCTATATGAGATTCAGGTATTTATGAGAAAAGATATATCTCAAACACTTATGGTCAGAAAATACTATGAACCTCTCCCCCAAAAGATAGTGTTGGGAACACTTAAGCACATTCATAACTACGACAAGATTTAAATCAGGAGTGGGGTAATTCTTCTTATTAATTAAATGATGAAAAGATTCATAAGATACCACATGATCATCCTTCATAATTATTCAACCCAATCCAATACTAGAAGCATCAAAGAAAACTGAATACCCCTTACTGGGCTCAGGTAAGATCAGAATAGGAGCCACTGTCATAATTCATTCAGCTAATTAAAAGAAGAATGAAACTTTGAATCCCAAATAAATTTAACCCATTTTCTAATAATATCATTCAAAGGTGACACCAACTTTGATAAATCCTTGATGAAACAATGATAATATCCAATAATACTAAGGGAGATCCAAATATTGAAGGCATTTTGTGGATCTTTCCAAGACCAAAAAGACTTTACCTTCTCAGTATGAACTGATAATCCATGCTCCAAAATCACATTCCCTAAGAACTTCATTTCTTGAATCCAAAAACTAAATTTCTAAATCATTCCATAAAAATAGAGACTCTTTCGTATTTGTTGAACCAAAATCAAATAATTCTTTTTCTTGTGCTCAGATCTTGAATAGACCAAAACATCATCCATGAACAATACCACAAAAGTGTTGAGATACTGATTTAATATTTGATTCATAAAATCCATAAAAACTTCAGTAGAATTAGTTGGTCCAAATGGCATCACAATATATTCATAATGTCCATACCTTATCCTAAAATTTATATTCAGTATCTCAGACTCCCAAACTCTGATCTGATGATAACTCGACCGAATATCGATAATCAAAAACCACTTTTCCCCCATTAAATAATAAAAAAAATCATTTAAATGAGGCAATGGATTCTTTTTCTTAACCATTACCCAGTTAAAATTCCAATATTCCACACAAAATTAGAGCCAACGATCTTTATTCTTGGAAAATAGCACTAGGTATTCCCTAGGCATGACACTAGGTAGAACAAAACCCTTCACCATTAGATCATTTAACTATATATTGAGATCTTTCAGATCTTCTAGTTCCATATGATATGAAGGGATCAAAATTGGTTGTGTATCTAGAACAAGATAAATCATAAACTCCACCACCCTCTCTGGAGGAAGCCTAGATAAATATTATGGTAAAATGTTAAGAAAGTCCCAAATAATAGTAGGAAGATCAACAACAGAAGAAACATCATTAGGATCAACTATGACCGTGGGAAACAAACCCATGGGCTCTGGGTGGGAAGGTCCTACATGATTATACCTCAGATCCCACTCTCTCTAAAGCACCCATGATCTCCCATCGGATGTAAGAAATGAGACACACTAATGATAACAATCAACCTCATCATGATGAGCAATAAGATAATTCACCCTGATGATGAATCCAAAATGATCTAGATCAAGAATGTGGAAATATCAAACTAAATCATCATCATCTATTTATATCACAAAAGTAGGACACTGAAACCCCTAGTAATTCCTCCTACCAAGTGGTTTATCTAACTACATAACAAAGGAAATGATCTCCCTTTGATGTTTAAACATATCAGTAAAATTTCCAGTTATAAATGAGCAGGAAGAAAAAGTATCAAATAAATTAACTACTGCTGAAGATGTAATAAAGAAGGTGCCTCTCATTGTCATTGAACCCACATCTACCTCTGTTGGAAACTCATCTATTGTGTGAAGTTTCTCCACTCTTGAGGATTGTAGCTAGATCCCTATAGTATTTGAAGCATCTGAATTCCCCGCAATAGCTTTTAGAGCAGATGATCCCTAACCATAATGAGGTGTAAACAAATCTTGATAAAAATGATGCAGATATTCATATCGACCACATTCGTTACACATCATTTCATGCGTAGGCTAATAATTCCTAGTGTTCCCAACCTTTCCACACTGATAGAAAGTAATATGAACACAACTATCAGTGACTGAAGGTACCGAGGAGGCCTTCCATAGAGATCCACCTCCACCACTCATGTGATTATCTTTCCATTTCCTCTTTTTCATTTACGTGCCATTAAAGCTACCACTAGGTGGAAGACAAGGGGAAGAATACCCAACTTTACCTACCATGTTCATCTCTATTATCATAGTCTTCTGAACTATCTCTATATTGTTCAAAAGATTCCGCATAAATACCTATGATTAAATATCTGATCACAAACCCTACAGGTACTTCTGAACTTTCATCCGACCATTATTTAAAACCTATAGTGAAAAACAAACTAACTCAGCAAACTGATTGGTATATGTCGACACCATATTCTCTCCCTACTTTAAAGAGCGGAACTCTAGAGACTTCACTATCATTAGTGTCCCTAGAAAAAACTTTTGTAAGGAGAGGGTCTTGAACCCTTTTAGTCCAAGCCTTATACCATAGAATACCACAATCTCTTGTTGGGACCCTCAAGTCTTAATGTTGGGAAATTCACCATGATACACTTAGGTGCATCCAATAATTATAATACCTAATCAATATTATCAACATATTCCTCCACAACTTGGTGTTCATTCATACCTTTAAATGATGGTGTCTTCTCATGTAAGAAATCATGTGATCGATCTCTATCTCCTGTAGCTCATGGATGTACTTCAATGACTATGTTCTAGACTTGTGGTATATTCTGGTCAATAACATGAATAGCCCACATGATATCCTCAATAAAATTATGATTTATATGAGGATTATCTTGAGGAGAATTATCTTCACCCTCATGTGTAACCCTTGGAACATGTCTTGGAGTCATACTACTGCACACCAAAACATAAGAAATGATTAGAAAATAGATTAATCATAGTTCAAACCAAAAAACCATAAAAAATTAGATTGATATCAAGATCTAAAAATAAGAAACACACATCCCAACATCCCTTGGTATCTTAAGTCTCATTATGAAAAGAGATTCCCAAGAACTCAACAAAACCTACCTCTCAAGTCCCAAAAATCCATTCTTCAGTCTACCAAACATCCCAAGACAAGGACCCTTGAGGATATACCACCTGTGATACCAAACTGTGATGAACTTGACCTAGATATCATCTCAATACTAGCACCCAACACAAATTTATGAATACCTAAACTGAGTTCTTGATCTCCATGGGTTGGCATCTAGCACCCTAACATCAGAAAAAAACAGAGGAAATTATTTAACCCAAACGAAAGTGAAAAACATGACATCGATACATATACATAAAGAAAAAATATAATAAAACATTAATATATATACCATAATAGATATAGAACAATAGAAGTGATACAACTAAAAAGGTTGAGAAAAATCTCCAAGAGACAAGTCCGACTGGAAAGGGTGAAAAAAACAAAACAGATACTCCAATAATCTATATGTGATAGCATGTGAAATCTCTCATTATATCACTAAAAGCTACCCAAACCTAGCTAAAAAAACTTCGATGTCTCACTACGGTGCCTTTACTTTCCCTACATCGAAAGACATAACAGGTTCTATGCACCATCGAATGGTTGCGTAGGGTGTGAGCTAATAGGATTACTAGGATCCCACCCAGGTGTTCTATAAAAAGTCTTTGAATATTAATCCATGCATGATAAACTTTAAATAAAATTAGGCATGATATATAGTTTAACAATTTTTATATCAAATGCATGGAAAAAAATTATTTTTCCCTTTTTCTATATTTCCAAATAAAAATAGGTAAAACGTTTTCAAATAATTTCATATACATTTATCAAATCATATATACCAAATCAATGAAAAGTGTGTATCACATATCATATAAAATCCATGGTAGTAGAACCATATAGTACAATCCAAAATAGGCCAAATCATCTAAATGATGGGTAACATCACGGTAAGGATCAAACTAGATCAGGATAGATATGAAATTCATAACTCCAACATATACAATCATGTGAACATCAATCCCTTAGACATATGCATCAAATATAGGTAGTAGAGGAACACCCCAAAAAGTGAACCTTCCAATAGTGTATACCAATTACCTAGAACAAAAAGTTTAGAGAGCATAGGAACATTGCATGAGTGACCCCCCCCCCCCCCCCCCCCAGACAATATCAATAGATGAGGATGATTACTACACCTTCCACTTAATTACCCAAGGCTTCCCATGTGCTCTATTTTCAAAACCAAATCATAAAACCATTTCATAAGAACCATTCATTGAAAACCCATTTATTAAGACCATTTCACAATGATTTGAAATCCATTTTCATTTAACAAAACCAGGGGAAGCCCATAATTTATCAAAAAACCATTTACACTCACACAAATCAAATTATTCAATCATTCCATTTCATTTTCAAAACAATCCATCAAAACCATATCAATGTAGTTCACCAATATAGGCTCTAGATGGAACCACCTACCTCAAAACTCAGGTCACACATTCCCGCAATGGGATCCAACAATAAGGAAGAAAATTATAACAACAATGGAGGCCGTATAATCCAATTCACACAAATCAGAATTGATTCCATTTAGAAAAAGTGTTAATAAATAGGATAGATCGCAACATACCTCAAATAATGCACACCCTCCGCGCTTCCAACAAAGTATCATCCTGCAGAAGAAGATCACAAGATAGATCTAGAAAGGAATCAATAGAATCAATATCTTGGAGCAACATATCCAATAATTAAACACACTGGTGCTACCACAATAAAATGCAATGAATAATAAAAAAGGATTAGTCACTTGTAGAGATGAAACCCAACCATAATGGAGTTTAATCATTGAACGAACCAATTCATACTGAGAGGAGGTCCCCAAAAACATTGGATATTGCTTCTAGGTCGAAAGGGAAGAGGGATGAAGAAGAATGAAATAATAATCATCCATGTATCTCCCTAAATCCAAAACTCATGAGACTTACATTGTGTGTAACCCCATTACATGTCATGTAATCTACATGGTCCATATATTCTAAAAAAATCTTCACCTTTTTACAAAACCCAATATTTTAACATTACACAGTGTGTAATCTATACATTTCATGTACTCTTTCATGCTATGTATTCATCTAAAGAAATGATCATGGTAAGCAACACACATTGTGTGATCCATTTACACATTGTGTAAATTCCCATCAGATAGAAAAACTCTAATTTTCAAAAGAAAAACTCCAAATTTACTCGTGTGTTCCCTAAACTTGGGGATAAACCATTTAATCCATTAAACTATCATACTCAGACTCCATTAATTCAAACAAACATAAATCCATGAACATTAGTTCATTTAACCCATAAAAATACTTCCATCCTTGGGAGTCCCAAGATGCACTCAATTAAATAGAAAAATAAGTAATGGTATGAGAAATACCTGAAAGAAGGTAAGAGGATCTTACACTTACCCAAATAAAATGGTCTAGGATTGACACTTAACATGATTATAAAATCATCTCAAAAGTAAACCAGATTCCTATTTCTAAGGGTGATTCCACAATGGGTTAACCTCTTATAAAATCGTAAAGCATGAACTTTAAAACTAGAGTCACAACCTAAAAGTCACAAGGATCTACCACTTAACCTTTAGGTCTAGTGTAATAAAAGAAGGCCAATAAAACTATAGGCGACGTTAACATTCCTATTCAAGGTAACTTCTTAAGGAAACATTAAAACTAACCCTTACATGAGGTTCGAATCTATTCACACCATTAAAGGATTTATTTTATCCATTTCAAATCTTCACATTTATTTTTAACATTAAGGAGGATGAGATATATGAAAATTCAAGAACCAACCATAGATAAACTATATTCGGAACTTTAATTCGCCAATTATTTTAAATATTATAAGAAATTTTATCTCATTATTTCCCTTTAAACCATCATTCATTTATCTATAAATTCTCACAGCATGCTTAGTTAAAAAAAATATCAATTCCAAGATATAGAGGAAAATACCCTTTAGGTTTTAATTAGAAATTTAATTAACTGAAGCCTCATATAAATAAATCTTAAAACTAGGAAAATGGTTTTTTATCATTTTAATGGGGTTCAGTTTAGTAATATTCCACAATACATTTATATAAAACACCATATAAGTGGCTACTGAAACTTTAAATAACCATACCATAAAACATGAATATTACCTTGTAGGGTTTAGATCTAAGAATGAAAAAGAAGTAATAGAAACCTATGAGGGTCCAATTATACCAATCCTGGGTTTAGTTATATGGGAATCCATTCCCAATTTATGAAGTCAAAACTCCATAAATTTAAATTAGAATACCATTTAAATGAAATCCATTATTAATCAACTTATTATAATTTTAACACACCCTCCACAAGGTTATCTCATAGGAATATAATGATTACAATCAGCTACATAGGCCGAGTGAATCGTATAAGGATTTATTTATATGGGTTATCATTACGATGTTATGAAGGTACTAGACTCTATAAGTTGAAATTGAAAAACCATTTAACTGATATCCATAACAAATGACTTAAATTTTTTAAAATAAATCCAATTCGTTTTCATTTTCAAAATTTAATTTCAAAATCATTTCATTTATTTAATTAATCATAGTATTTTTAGATAGAATATCATAATTGATCTATATAGGAAAAAACCATTCAGGTTGATATATACACTTTATTTAACCAATATTGTATCATAACCTTAATAAGAAAAGTTATCACATCATCAAGGAATATAGGTATACATGGAAATAATCACATAATCATGATATATTGATAAGAATGTTGATTACATTTGAATACTATGTTCCTAAAATGATGTTTGAACACACCTCATCTCTCTGCATATAGATCCAAGAGGTAAAACCCATAAATCAGTAACAATTTAAAATATGTCATTCACTCAAGGTGAAATAATAATCAAAAATAATAATTAATTATAATAATGAACATCATGAACAAATGTGTCATCCATAAAAACATTATATTTCCCCCATTAATGGTTTGTCCAGACCCAGACATGAGTTATTTACCAAGTACCAACACATTCCTTGTTTCTTTTATACCATCTCAAAATAGTAAGATAAGGAAAAAAGAATCTCAGATACAAATTTATCATGTACCAACCCACTTTACTCCTTAAAAAGTAACTGAACTAATTAGCCACAAGGAATCAAGAACATCTCCCAATATGTTAGAGGTTTTTTACTAGCAACAAGGGTCTAAAGGTGGAATATTGGGGAGACTATACCCTCTATATTAGTAATAAACATTCTGAAATCATAAATAAATGAAAGTAAATGGAAGATAATCATAACATAAAAGTAATAAAAAAATACCCACCACCTTCCAAATAAATAACCAAAAATTCATGAACATTTTGAGTCTTAATACAAGAACTCAACATACAATAGGTAGTACATACAAAATTACTGGATAAAAAATAAAAAAATAAAAAAATCCTATAGGAAACTAGAGTACATGATCATCCCCCAGCTCCATCTCAAATCTTATTCTATAAAGATTAATATATAGAAAGCATAATCCATGTTTGTATCTTGAAACCAAAAGATCTATTTGGGTACCAAATGGGGGCTGAATAGGGTGGGAGTAAAAATCAGTAATCCACCACCAACAATGTCTAATTAAATCATTTCTATGAATATAAAATGTAATTGTGTGTAGGTATCATAAATAAGGATACTAAAGAAAGGATGTAAATAATCCATGTTAAACTCAGGTCCCTCATGGGACACCTGGTTGAACATACCTACTTCTACCTAAATTGTGATGTATATGAGTAATTTGCCATTTTATAAATTGACTCTGAACCCATGGTATAAAACCAAGACATCCATGTAAAATGATAACCATTAGATTTTCATGTTTAGATAATGGAATCAATGCAATCATCTAGTTTCATCATAGAATCACCACCCAAAACAAATCCACATATTCTTTATCTCAATCTGCCTACCAAGGATTCCTCAAACTGAAACTAATATTTTATTTCCGAAAAAGAATAAAATATAACATGTGATAACATTTTCTCTCTACAAATATCCAAGATAATAATGATAATTATTATTTATCATTTTCTTGATAATTATAGGTTAATTTATCATTCAATAAAACACCATCATTTTCCTACAAATAGATTTCAAAAAAAATTAATATTAAACTCAACTAGGTTAATTATCTTCTAATAAAACACTATCTACCAAAATAGAAGATATAATTGAAGGTTATTCTATGACTAGAACCTAGATTAGGAACCTAGTTCATTTGAAGAATACTTCGCATTCCTAAACAAAGGTATTCTCGACTACCCAGACTCCAGAGGAGATCCCAAAATAAAGGCCAATGAGGGTTAAAATAATTTTTTAAGAAGACAACCACATACTAGTTCACAGTAATAAATACCTCAAATTATATCATCAATTTAATTTTGTTATTACTCAAACCATGAATAATGAACAATTAAATATTGATAAATACTAAATTTAAGGTAAAATGATTCATGAGAATTTAATATCAATATTTTTGGAACTTTAAATAATTAAATAAGGTTAAAAGTGTGAAAATGAAGAAATTACCAAAAAATCTCTGTAAAAACACACCCATAAACAAGTACAAGCTACTACATAAAGGTAAATTAATTTATATTTATGTAGAATGCTTCGGTTTTTTTTTTGCCTTTACATGACTTGTGAGACCTACATAAAGGTAACTCAATTTACCTGTACATAGATGATGACACCCTTATTGTGGGGATGATCAAGGATACATTTATAAGACCCAAGATATAAAATAGTGTCTTACCATAGGGTCTCTCTTAGAAAATTAGTGTCGATTTACCTAGTAGTATTTCCAAAAATATTTTTGTGTTTCTAAAAATTTTAAAAATATAAAATCAAAACAAAAGAAAAATGATGCAAATCACAGCCAAAAAATTATGGGAGGAACAGAAATTTTAAATTCAAAGCAACACAAACAAAAAAACACAAAGAATAAGAAAAATGATTGATAGATGGAGAAGAAAATTTAGGGAGAACAAGTATTGATCTAGGTAGATCCACCATGAAATAAGCTTCATAAATCAATAAAATAATTAAATCAAAAAAATAATTAAATCAACAACTCTCATTTCACTAAATTCATGTATGATGTATCATATCACACATCTCTCTCACCTAAATAATGAACAATAAAACACTAAAGTTCCTTAGTGGTTGACTATTCCTCTAAATTGAAAAATGAATCCCTCAACTAACTCATTCTAATAAAGATGTTACAATCTATAATGGTCCAGTTGAGTTCATCAGATTGTACAACCTAACTCAATTACTCAGTTTAATAATTTTAGAAATTAAGGGGAAAAGAAATGAGGTGAGTAAGTAGAAGATTGTTCCTATGCAAGGGTGTTCTCTCTCGTACCCAAATTCATAGTCACAATCCACTAATGTGAAAAAGAATCAGATGATCTAAATTAATATTAGATCTCTAGGTGGTATCAGTTTTAACTACCTGAATCAGGCCCTGTGATTTAACTCCTTATTTCTACAGATTCCAGATCGTAGTACGCAACATGGGAGGAAAAATAAATAGCACAATTCAAAAAACCACACAGTGGTATTCACTCAATATAAAACAAAAATGGTCGTATTTATATAGATGAGATGAAAAAACAAAACAAGAAGGCGGAACATGAGGAAGGAGAAGGGTGTCTGTCTCCAGGTCGAAGATGGTTTCCATGTCTGGGGGTGGAGTGTTCCTAAGGAGATTGATCTCATCTTATTTGAAAAATAGAAAAACAATGAAAAACTGAGAAATCCTAACTTGAAGCAGCATCATCCATATGGAATACCTTTGAAACACCTATCACTGGATTTGAGTGAAGTCCTAGTGAAAGTAGAAAATTGCTCATAACAACCCGCACTTCCCCTTGAATTTTAAAAGGAGTGACCCCAATCCCTTTTTCCATGACCACCTGATTCTTCAAGAGAATAGAGAGAGAGAGAGAGATAAAACGTCAGACAACATTTCTTAAAGAAATGAAATATTACTATCATTGCTTATATAAATATGAAAATATTAATAAATAAAAATACATATAGAATTAAAAAAATATATAATTATTACTATTATTATAAGATATATAAATATACATATTTATATTTAATATTATATATATAATTTAATTATATAAAATATATATTTAAACAAAAGTATTTATATAAAGAGATAGACTTGATATTATTATTAATCTATTAATATTATATATATATATTAAATATATATTTTTATTAGAATTTTTTTTATTAAAAATATATATATATATATATATTATAACTTTTATATTTAAAATTTACTATTAAAAATATATTACTTAATTCTCATAGTATTAAATATAATCAATTAATATTATAAATATATAAGTATATTTATTACTATTGTTACATATATTATTATATATTACTATTATTATATGTTATGATATATAATTATATATAATGTAAAATAAAAGGATGAAAAGAAAAGGGGAGGGAGGGGTGTCGATCGGGCAGAAGGGGAGAATAGTGAGTGGCGAGAGGAGAGAAAAGAGGTTGAATGGGGGCGGGTCACAATGAAACAGGGGAGAGGCAAGAGAGGAAGGTCATGGTGGGATTATATGGTGAGGAGGTGGGCAGTGTGGAAGCAGAACAACAGCATCCTCTAGTGTGTTGGAATCTTGAGTAGTTTATCAATGTTAGTTTCAGCTTCAAATAGGGAAGTGGACAATGAAGAGGTGGTGGAAGGAGATTTGAGAGAGGAGTAGCGGCGGTAACGACCTTCTTGGATGGATCAAGGTTAATGGTTGTAGTGCGTTTGAAGATCTTGATCAGTGGTTCGATAGATTTTTAGATCTGGTGAGTGTTCAAATGATTTGTTGTTATTGTGGTTTTATCATTTTCAATTTCCGGTTTGGATGATTATTCTTACTGTTGAAAAATTTGTTGTTATTGAAATTTTGGGTTTTTGATTCTTCTTCTTTTTCTTTTTTTATGGTGGTTGTTTCGATGATAAGTGAGTGAGGATTGAGCATTGGCATAATGTTGGAGCTGGAGGTGACTCAGTTGAGTAACCATTGATAGAAGATGTGAACGGAGGGTAGGGGTGTTGGCTGAAGGATGGGTGAGGAGCAACGGTGGGTAAGAACCCACTGTTGGGAGTGCCGCTAGCGGTGGGTAAAAGAAAAGGCGACTCTTTGAGTCACCATTGGAAATGTTGGAGGTTACTCGTTTAATTCACCATTGAGTGTCTGATGTTGACTCAATTGAGTCATGGTTGGATAGTACTCCACCTAAAATAATAATAACTGAATTTTATGAATAACAATTACAAAATAAAAAAACAAAACAAATTAAAAACAACAAAGTAAGAATAATTTATTTTCAAATTAAATAAATGAATTAAATTAATTCATTTGAAATAATATAAAAAATTGTAAACTAAATTAATTGAATTAATTAATTAATTTAAATATTGAATTAAATTAAAATAATTTGAAACTTAATAAAGAAAAAATTAGTTACAAAGGAATAAATTATAAAAAGTAAAAAATTATTAAAACAAATTAAAATTAATTGATTTAAAATAAAATTTTATTACATAATTAATAAAATAATGAATGAAATTAATTAATTAACTAAATATTAATGAAATAAAAATTAATTACATAAAGAATAAATTAAATAAATGAATAAATGAATTGTATATTTTTAAAGAAAAAAATAAATAATGAAATAATTAAAATAAAGAGAATAAAAATTTATAATTTAAACAAAAAACAAAAGAATAATAAAAAATAATGTTAAAAAATAATTAATTTGTTTTAAATTATTAAAAAAGACTAAAATGATCCAAAAAATATATTTTTTAACTAAAAATGTTAATTTTAAAAATTTAAATTCAAAATAACAACAGTTGAAAATTATTAAACAAAATAAAATGTTTTAATAATAAAAAGAGAATAAAAAGTGAAAAATGATGTGGAAATGTGGAAATAAAATCAGCCACATCAAACTCCCCAACACTTAAATATTTTTTTATCCTCAAAAAAAATACATGTTTTTTTACATAAAAATTGAAGTAAATGATTTATCATATTCAGTTCAAAATGATCATTTTAAGACTTTAAAAACAAAGGCACATAACTAAAGGTAGGTCATGCTTTTCAAAGAATGATAAAAAAGGTCCTTTATAAATTCATGTACACACTACAAATCAAGTGAACTCAAATTCAGTCATTGTCAAGGATTCCATGACTCTTATATGAAATCACATACTGTCCTACTTTAATTTCAAATTAGGTTCTGATTCTAAGAGTGATAATAGGTTAGATCAAGTGGCATTGAAATCTTAACAAAAGGAAACTTCAATTTTCACTTTATCCTATGTTCTAAAAAAAAAATTCCATTTTTAAATCACTTAATTTACAGAACAAAAAATATTTTCATACAATCCAATTATTATCTTCTCCATCTAGGTTCAAAATTTTCCTCACCTTAATGAACTCATTTTTTACTACAAATAACTTTATTGTTTTTTCCTTTTTTCGAAATTCTTTTTTTTTTAATTTTCTCAGCCATGTATGTGAGAAAAACATTATGAAAAGGAAATTATTGAAATTTACATAGGGATTACACACACACCCATAGCCTAAAGTCACATATGTTCATTATGGGATCCCATTTTCCCATTTTACAGGAGTTTCAAAAGACTTATATGATTATGATATGAATTATCCCCCCAAAGTTATTAATTCTTTTTTAAAATATGATACCTCTGTGTTTGAGTTTAAATATTTAGTTTCTTAAAGTCATGAAATCATTTTAAAATTAGATATCCTAAATCACTCCCTTGGTTCCTAAATAGAAAATATATAAAATAATGTGGAACTCCACTCATTAATCATTCATCCTCAATAGTTTCAGACTCATTACAACCATCAATAAATGGAATGTTATTATCCACGAGGAAGGATTGTATCTAGTTTTTGATTGAAGCCAAAGGACTCTTAGTTTGTGAAATAATTTTAATTTTTTTGAAATAATTTGAAAAGTTTTGAAAAAAATTGGCCATTTTTTTACAAAAAAAAATACAAAGTGGAATTTGAATTGAGGGAAAGACCCCTCTCCCCCACACTTAAAACTCAACATTTTCCCCAATGTTGACTCTCAATGTGGGAGACAGCTAAGTTCAAAATAGAAGGGAAATACAGAAATTAAAGGATTTTTTGGGGGTTATAGGAATGTTCAAAATTTTACCTTCCCACACACAAAAAAAGGAAAAAAAACCACCAGAAACCACTAAAAAATCATGCAAAATATTTTTGAAAAGATCGTATTTTTTAATTTTAAAATTAAATATAAAATTTTACAATTCAGTTCAAATAGAATCATGATATCCAATGTTTAATCATAAAGAAAAATTAAAGTGAAAACAATGGGTGAATATATGTTTCACAATGCAACTCAAAAAAAATTCATCTCTATTGATTTTAGAAAGCTAGTACCCCACAAGAAAAGAAATCACACCGTTCACAAGAAAAAATATGAAATCCTCTACACTTAGGCATTAGCATCATGAAACATGAATGAAAAGAATTAAAATTTGGAACATTAAAAATACTATTTCCCTAAGATGCGAGCTTCTCGTTCTTTTTTTAATTGAATTCTAACCATGTTTTCTTTATGCAGGGACTATGGAGGCTCTGCTAAAGTTCCTAAAATATGTTAAAAATTAACATTATTCTTTAGAATTTAAATCTCAAAGTAAAAAAAAATAACCAAAGTATGAGTTAGAGAGTTTTGATCCTAGAAATTTCAGTGAGATGGTCTCTTTGACCTTGACCAACTACCACATGGAATTTACTTCCTGATTATTTTCCTACTAAGAAAGACCACACAAATTAAAACAGAAATCATTAAGAAAATAAAATATAAAATTAATTAAGGATAATGTTGGGATAACCCCCCAAGGGGTGCTTTAGTTTTTCTATCCCTGGCTGGAAAGTTAGTAGATCAACCCCAGTCTTACAAAGTTTGTAGGTTATTGTTCAAAAACCACCAGATGTGATTCTACCCAACTCTAGAAACTTTCCATTTGTGGAGTAACCCTTATAAAACATCAAACAAGTCTCCCTCATTGATAGTGTGGTAACTTTTATAGAGTGATGGAGGGGGACACAAGATATGGGGGTACTTTAACTATTCTACATATTGAGGGATGATGTGAACATGTTGTGAGAATGAATCTCTAGGATGATACATTTCTTTTGGTCTAATCCAGTCAAAAAATTATACCTTAAAAATAAGAAATGTTTCATCATCCACTTTTTTCCCTATTCATGACTCCATCAACTCCTATCCATAATTAGGGAATGCCTAATATTCAAAATCATGTGATTTATTGGTTTCTTTAAGGCTATCTAGGATGTCAAATAATACAGCTAACTCTTCAATATCTATAGAGCGAAAATGACCATTATAATTAACTTCAAAAAAAGAAGTATTAAAACTATTGAAAAATTTATACATAAAATTTTCAACTCTCTCAATTTGTTCTAAAGTTTATTCTCCATGAGTGGTCAGTCTTCCTAGGAGTATGTTTATGGAAGTATTTAGGTAGTCAACCTCCTCTATCCTCTCTACAAAACATACCACCTCTAGGGTGATTTCCACCAAGGAAAAGAAGATTGTGTCTTGTGCAAGATGAATCTATTCAAACATTGAAAAATCATTAAACAATTCATAACATGTAAAATCATCAATTTAAGTGATGGAAATAAAATGATATTTTAGTTTTTGTCCATCCTTGTCAATTTTTTCAAGTTCAATCTTCTTCCAACTCTTAAAAACCTCCTTAGAAGCTAGATATTGCATCTCCAGCATTGAATTAATTGATAGTTCATTATTGAATGTGGTAAAATCTAGTTATTATACAACATTAAACTCAAGGAAAAGGTGAGAAAATTATTTAAGTTCCTTAACTAAGGATTTTAAATTTTATGGTCTCATATCCTCATTAAATTATTCAATTAGTTCTTCAAAATCATCTGGATGAAAAATTTGGAACTATTCTTTAATTTTATATATAATAAATCCAACATAATCCTCTGAGGGTTGAGGTGGTCAAATAATTTTTTTTCTTAAAGTTTTAATTATTTATTTTTGTAGTTTTTTTAAAATAAAAAATAGAAAACACCACCAAGGAAAACATTAATTCCCTGATAATGATGCCAAATTTTTACAACATCATTGTTGTGAGGATGGTCAAAGATACATTTATAATACCCATGATATAGCACAGTGTCTAAACTTTGGGTTTCTCTCCAGGAACCATTATCGATTTCCCTAGTGGTATTTCCAAAAATATTTTTGTGGTTTTAAAAATTCTGAAAATAAAAAAACAAAAAAAAAATGATAAAAATCACACCAGAAAAAGGATGGGAGGAACATAAACTAAAAATCAAAAACAAAAAAAATAACACAAACATAAATAATAATAAAAATAACATAAAGACATAGAAAAAAATTCAGTGAGAATAAGGATGGATCCAGGAAGATCCACCCTTAACTACCCTTCATAAATCAACAAAATAATTAGATCAAAAACTCTCAATTAAATCATTACATGTATGATGGTATAGATTAGACATATCTCTCAACTAAAAAATAAACAATCAAATATCGAAGTTATTTCATGCTTGACCATTCCTCTAAATTGAAAAATGAATCCCTCAACTGACTCATTCTAACAATCATATCATAGGATAGAATATTCTAGGTGAGTTTTTTAGATCACACAGCCCAAATAAATTAATTAGTTTGATAAATTGATAAAGGAAGGGGAAAATAAATGAGGATTTAAATTATTAGATTGTTCCTATGTAACGGTTCACTCACGTTCACCCTAATTCATTATCATGGTCCAATAAGGAAAATAAGAATCATGTGATCGTAATGAAGATTGGATCTCTATGTGGTATTGAGTTTAACTACATGAATTAGAACATATGAATTTACTTACCATTTCTAGAGATTCCATATCACAGCATGCAACAAGGGTGGAAAAACAAATATAATAATTCAAAACAAACACACAATGAAATTCACTCATCATAAAACAGAAATGATGATATTTATGAAGATGAAATGAAAGAAAAATATGAAAGCATAAGATAAGGAAGGAGAAAGGTTTTCTTCTCCAAGTTGAAGATGGTTTCTGTATCTGATGGGTGTGGTGTTCCAAAAGAGATTGATCTCCTCTTATTCGAAAAATAGATAAATATTGAAAACTGAGAAATCCTAACTGACCACAACATCATCCACGTGGCATGCCTTCGATATGTCTATCACCAGCTTCAAGTGAAGATCTAGGGAAAATATAAAACTAATCATAACAACTTTCAATTCCCCCTGAATTTTCAATGGAGTGACCCCAATCCCTTTTCCCATGACCACCCAATTCTGCAAGAAAACATAGCTAGAAAGAAAACATCACATAAAATTTCTCAAAAAATAAAATATTACTATCAATAATTATATAAATATGAGAATATTAATAAAAAATAATAATTATAAAATTAAAAAAACTATTATTATTATTATTATTATTCTAATATATGAATATTTTTATTTAATATTATATATAAATATTTATTTATTTATTTATATAAAAAATGTATTTAAACAAAAGTATTTATATAAAAAGATATACTTAATCTTATTATTAATATATTAATATATTTTTATTATATAAATATATATATTAAATATATATTTTTATTATACAAATATTTTATTACTAATATATGTATATATTATAAATATTATATTTAATATTTACTATTAAAAATATATTACTTAATTCTCTTAGTATTAAATATAAGAAATTACTAATATAAATATATAAGTATATTTATTATTATATATATATATATTAATATATATTCTTATTATTATATTTTATTATATATAATTATATATAAATTTAAATAAAAACATGAAAAGAAAAGGGGTGGGAGGGGTGTCGAGCTGGGCTGAAGGGGGAACAAGGGGCAATGAGAGGAGATAAAAAGGTGGAATGGGGGAGGGTGGCAATGGTGTAGAGGAGAGGTGAATGAGGTAGTTCATAATGAGGTTCTTTGGTGAGGAGGTGAGAGGCACGGAAGAGGATCATCTGCGTCTTCTGGTGAAGTGGTGGCTTGAATGGTTTGTTGGTGGCGGTTCTAGTTTCAAATATGGCGGAAAATGGTGAATAAGTAGCATTAAGAGGTTCGAGAGAGGAATAGAAGTGGTCACATCCTTCTTGGGTGGCTCGAGGTTATTGGTTGATTCATGTTTGTAGATCTGGATCAGTGGTTCAAATGATTTTTAGATCTGGTGAGGGTTCGAACGATTTTTTGTTGTTGTGGTTTTCACATTTTCAATTTGTGGTTTGGATGATTCTTGGTTTTGTTGTAAAATTTGTTTCCATTGAAATGTTGAGTTTTCTATTCTGTGTCACTTTGTTGTTTATGGAATTGGTTCGTATGAGCAATGAGTGAGAAGTGTGCACTATAAAATGGTTGGGGATTTCGGTGACTTGGTTGAGTCATTGTTGATGGTATATGTGAATAGTGGGTGGGGGTGTTGGCAAAATGATGTGTGAGGAGCAATGGTGGGTAACAATCTGTCGTTGGGAGTTCAAATGGAGGTGGGTGAAAGCAATAATGACTATTTGAGTCCCTGTCAGAAAAGATGGTGGTGACTAATTTGAGTCACCATTGTGTGTCTAGTGGTGACTCAATTGAGTCACCATTGGACAGCGCTACACCTGAAAAAAAACTTAATTTTATGAATAATAATTAAAAAATAAAAGCAAAACACAACAAATTATAAACAACAAAGTAAGAATAATTTATTTTCAAAATAAACAAATTAATTTAATTAATTAATTTGAAACATTAAAAAAATAAATTCTAAACACAATTAATTAAAATAATAAATAAATTGAAATATTTAATTAAATTAAAATAATTTGAAACTTAAGAAAGATAAAATTATTTAAAAATTAATAAATTAAAAAATTAAAAAAAATTATTAAAATAAATTAAAATTTGTTAATTTGAAATAAAATTTGATTATAAAATTAAAAAAAATGAATTAATTAAATTAATGGATTAAACATTAATGAAATACAAAATTAATTAAAAAAATAATTAATTAAATAAAAGAATAAATTAATTATATATCTTGAATGAAAAAATTAATACTGAACAAATTAAAAGAAATACCATAAAAATTATAATTTAAATAAAAAAATAAAAGAATAAAAATGAATATCAAAAAAATTAATTTATTAGTTTTAAATTATTCAAAATGACTAAAATAATCCATAAAATACATATTTTAACAAAAAATGAAAATTTTGAAAATTAAAATTAAAAATAGTTGAAAATTATTAGACAAAATACATTGCTTTAATAATAAAAAGAGAATAAAAAATTTAAAATGATGTGGTAAGGTGAAAAAAATCATCCACGTCAACAAAAAAAAATAACCTTATAGAAGAAGGGAATACACTTACGCAACTATAGGTACCCTTACACAAGTACCCTTATACAGGTCTATTACCCTTACACATTGCTTGGTACCCTTAGGCAGTGTCAGTTACCCTTACCCAAGTACCCTTACGCAGCGTATGGAATTTCTAGCTACCCTTATGTAATGTGAAAATTACCCTTATGAAATGCCATTAAATCTAACCTACATTTTCATACAGGTTTTTTACCCTTACACAACTCATGTATTTAAGGATTTACCATTACACATCTGGAGGGGGCCTCTATACCCGTACACGGGGCTTGGAAATTCCTTTTACCCTTATGTAACCCTCAAAACACAGGAGTAAGGGTTATATTTATTGTAAAAATATTTTCACATAAATATGACGTATAAATTATAAAAAAATAGGGTTTTAAGAATAATTAAAAATTGATAATATTACAATTATTCCCCTCTAATGACTTCTCATCCCCTAATAATTGTCTCAAACAATCATACTCGGCACCGTATGGAATGACACATCCAAAAACTCTTCAATGATTCCCTAAAGGGTAAAATGATCTAAAAATCCATCAATGATCTAACAATTCAAATAAATATTCATTGTAAACCATAAAAGAAAAAATAATATGATACTAAGGAATAATAATATTCTTAGAACAAGTTGTTCTTTGTGCAATAGGTTCTCCGTACAAGATTTTAATACATCCCCATGAGCATAAAAAACCTCAAGAGTTTCAAAACAATTCATAACAGTGTAAAAACATTTAGGAGGACACATCTATAATGATAAACAAGGTGATCTCAAGTAAATGGGACTATTATCCTAATCACAAACAAGGTCCATAAGAGAATGCCCACAATGATTCAAAGCAATCCACAAGAGATATACAAAACTAGAAGGTATGAATCGACTTTATATAAGTTTTCCTGACTGGTTCACCAACCAATTGCACCAGCCTCAAGGAACTCAATTGTGCATCAATGAACCATCGATTTGATTCCTCCTCAGCTTGCACTAATTTTTCTCCAAATTCCAAAGTCCGTATATGGTATCCATTCTATAAAACATCTAAATAAAACACCATACATTCAATGTGGAACCATACACTCTTGGGTACACTACACTTCGGTCTCTAAATTCACCATGATCATTAAATGGTCATTATTACACAAACCACGACCCTTCCACCATAGACATCATTTCACATGTGAAAAGGTTTATGCTTCCCACTATATGAGTATCTTTATTATCATCACCTTATACAAAATGGTACCTAATCCATTTCTTGTTCCATCTTCCTCCATAAAGACAACTCTATAAGTATTAACCACTAGGCTTCCTATCCTGGGAGATTCAAATGAAACGTCTTGGTTTCCAACACTAAGGGTGATCCGAAACTGTAAAACATAAGTGGCCTACAATCAAAATTCCACAAAGATCATCCATAGAATGAGGAACATATTTAATGGTTAGTAAAACACCTTTCTTTCTCCAACCCACATGTAACAACTACATGAATTATCACGCATCAAGTCCTCCTAAAGAGGCATGAAACACCACTCGATACTCCAACTGAGTGATTTTTTACACTGATTCACAGACCTCAAATCTATACTCATAAGCCTTAATAGTTATCCATGAACCACAAGGTTTCAACTCCACAAAGTCAATAACCAAAATCATTCCTCATTAGAAAAAAAACTTCTTTCTACCAAGATTCATAGCACATCACCCGACACATGAGTGTCAATTAAATTCGTTGAGTGTTTATCCATGATCTAACCCTCCTAAGTCTGACCACCAAGTATTTTGATCAGTAAACAATGATAGTTTCATTATGACCTAATAGGCTAGGTAACAGCAGATCCTACCCTTGATGTAACAAGTGTCTTTATACTCAGGAACCCAACCTTGTATCATAATCACTGGAACTCAAGGTACTTTATACTCCTAGGTTGGAAGTCAGCTTACAAGATCTTTCTTTAGGCCTTCCAAATGTTACTCCCATGCTCAAATCATTTTCATCATTGAAAAATACCACTTGTAATTAACTTTAACTATTCATTCATAAGGAATATCCTCACTTAAGTTAAATATATGTAGTATGAGACATTAACTTTCCGGTAACCAAAGTCGCATTTCAAAGGCCACAAGGTCTTCATGAAACCCGCACAAGATTTCACAAGGGGTTACTTTTCTTAGAACATCATCTAGGTAACTATCCATAAATATGTCATGGAAATTTCTCTCTTAGACTTACCACATTATGGATCCATAGATTCTATGATTAGTTAAATAGGATACCACTAGGTTATAGATGGATCACTCTACATAGGCTATAGTTCTCATCTTATTTTACTAGAATTTTCCATTGGATACTCACACCGGCTCTTTAATAAGGTATTTAATGCATGACAATAGTCAAAAAAATTGGACTGAATCATTTTTACTTAGATGGAAGGAATCATCCTCACCATCATAAACACCATAATTCTCATCACCATCACTCAGGTGTACCACACTATAGTCTCACATGAACTTCTATAAGAAGTAAACCACATGGGGTTAGTAAAATCACACACAAGAATCATACATTTCATGAGAAAACTACATGAAGAATATAATACATGTGACTCCTCTTTCTGATATAAACAACAGTAAAATCCATATGAAATAAAAAACTCGAAAATCAATGTGCATCAGACAAGGTCAAAAAAATATGACAACTTTTCAAACCAAGAATATCAATCTCATGCCCTGTAGCCTTGGATTCCATTAGAAAATGTGTTCGCAGTGCACCGGTTCGACATTCATCACAGACTCTGAAACATTCCTATGTCACCTATCTACTAACTCCCGAAATAGGTAAACATGACAACTTATGCTTAAATACTATTTAGTTACATCCCAACCCGAATCACCCAGTCTGATTTGGAATTCCACATGACCTCAGGCATGACTACCTTTATGCTAATGGCTACTCAATAGATATGAGGGCCTTAAGTAGAATCACGGGGCAACTATAACCATAATAAGAGTGCGTAAAAAAATAATAACCAAATATTTAACCAATATATAATATATTTTACTGAAAAATAATAATACAACTATATACATGAGGTTAAATAGTATAAAGACTCAAAAATCATAAAAAACTATATTTTATTCCCACTGAGACGATCATGTACCCAAATAAATAAGGTAAAAAAGTACATGGGGACTCTATAACACCAAGCCCCGCCTCATACTGATCTCCATACTCATAGTGATATATCACACTGAATGTTCATATCAACCCTTATCCCAACCTGTACCTATAATGAGTGATGGCTTCTCAGGTACCCATGTTCCATGGACACTCAAGAAAGGTGTGAATACAACTATGTAGGAAACCACCAATTTGGTCTAATACCAAATTGATAATATGAAATATATGTGACTGTAATAAGATTAGTGGAAAGTAAACATTCAATACATAACTATGAAACATATAATAATATCACCAAGAACACATAAGAAATAAACAACCATGTGTTGAGAGATTGTGTTCCTACCAAGCTGCTAAGAACCCTATTCATACCAACTTCGACTCCATAATGGAAGGATAATCATAAAAAAAGTTAGAAGTGATCAAGTTATATCTATAAGGATAGAGTCATACTACTCAAAATCCTCAAATAATTTAGTCTAAGTTAGGCCAAAATTATGACTAGTGAACACTCGCTTAGAATCTATAAGGCATCGAGTCTCATGAAAGACCACAAGTCCGACTAGCCACAAGGATTTGTGATATGTATCTCCAATTCCTCAAATCATAAATAAGATCATGTATCTCGAGTATCAGTGTGTTCTCTATATCCTCAAGTAATAAACCTAATTACAAGACATCAAGATTTCATGATCCTACCTTGTACTCAGGTTCATTCTCATCAATTTTTAAAGTTATGCATATTGTCCCTCAAGGGACAACCATATCATAATGGTCCACCTGTTACAGATATATAAGAAATACCTATAAAGGTATGGAAATTACACATGATAGGGTATATCATGAAGGATAGGCGTATTATACCATTTTATCATGATAAAACATTATCAACAAACATAACATGTGATCATCAATCAAACATATTATTACAAGCTACAAAATCACACTCATAGAATCAAGCCTAAAAATGTCTCAGGATTTTCAAGAACTCGCCTACTATCACAATCAATCATGGTCTACAAGATATACCAAAACAAGTATAACATCAAGTCAACAAGAGTGCACATATAAATAGATCATGGTATTTCATCATAATTCATATAAAAACACATGGGATCAAACATCAAACATGGTCTTATGGGATCTAGGTCTCAAGTGGAAAAATAATACATCCCAAGGTTTCCATGTTTTTCAAGGCACTATTTAGTGATCAAGCCATGTCCATCAATGGATGGTTACAAGCCAATGCACAAGGGTCTGTCAGAGCCCTTTTCACTTCATACAATTTCACTAGGCATGGTTCCTTTAGTTAAGGAATACTCAATACTAATTAATTAATTAAGCATTGATATCTATTTATAAGACAATATGAATTATTGTTCATTCACCCAAAGTGGAAAACCACATATATCATTCCAATGAAACATGCATAAATACCAATGGGTAGAGTACATAGTAATATATACCTCATGGTTGTGACACCGATATTGAGGTTCATTATAAAATTTTCACCGAAACACATCCACATATTCGTTGATCAATCCTTTCACCAAGTATTTCTAAAATCCAGACTAATATTTATTTTCCAAAAATTAATAAAATATCACCTATGATAATATTCTCTCTCTAAAATAATAAAATATAAGAATGATAATTATTTTTTATCATTTTATTAATAATTTTGGGTTAATTTATCATTCAAGAAAACTCTATAATTTTCCTTCGGAGTGCTTGAAAAATGGACAGATTTTTATGAAAAACTTATATGGGTTAATTATATTTTAATAAAACTCCATCACCTAGAATATAAGAGAGAGATTAAGGTTATTCCATGCCTAGAACCCATATAAGCAACCAATTTTATTTGAATAAGTCTTATCATTCTTAATTAATAGGATTATGGACTAGCAAGGCTTGAGAGGAGATCCCAAAATGAAGGCCAATGAGGGTTCAAATATTTTTTAAGAATCCAATCACATAATGTTTCATAGTAATAAAAACTTCAACTTAGATAATCCATAAAATTTTTCTATTACTTGAACCATGAATGAAGAACATCTAAATCTTCATAAATATTCGATTTAATGGAAAACAAGTCAATAAAATTGCATCCTATGATTTTTCTCATTTTAAACCTTTGAAGGAGGTTATAAGTGTGAAGAGGGAAGGAATTCCAAAAAAATAGCTAAAAAAACTAGCCATATGTGAGTGCAGGACACTATATAAAGGTAAATTAATTTACCTTTACATAGCATGTTTTGTCCATGGTTAGCCTGATGTGATAGTAGAGACCTGTGTAAAGATAAATCTATTTACCTCTACATAATGAACATTTACCCTTATGAAAGTAGAGAAACCCCTTATATGACTTTAGGTACCCTTATGAAACTACCCTTACATGGGTCTATTACCCTTATTCAGTTACAGGTACCCCTATGTAAGTAACCATACGTGGGTCTATTAACCTTATGTTGTTCTAGGTACCCTTACACAAGTACCCTTAAATAGCACATGTAATTTTCAGCTACCCTTATGTACTGTGAAAATTACCCTTATGTTGTGCCTTTAAAACCAACCTACCCTTACATATAGGTTATTTACCCTTACCTAACTCATGTATTTAAGGATTTACCTTTATGCGTTTAGGGGGCCTCTCTACCATTAAAAAAGGCTTGGAAACTCCTTCTTAACCATACATAACCCTAAAAACATACGATTAGGGGTTATATTTATTAGAAAAAAATCACATAAAAAGGACTTATAAAATATAAAAAAATATGGTATTAAGAAAAATTCAAAAATGGGAATATTACACATAACAAGTAGATGTAGTAATTTTAATGAAGATGATGAATCATAACTCCATAGAGAAATTTAATATCCAAATTTCCTATATTCTATAAATTTTTTTAGAACCATAAACTGAACATGCTTTATCTTCTTAAAAACACTCAGTTTCACCTATCGACATGTAATCACTAATAGATCGCAATTTCTTTACCCCTGGAGGAATCCCATAATCATCTAATCAATATACTTGAGGCTCATTCCCATCCCTCAATGAAATTACATGATTAGAATCTCATATCAAGTTACGCATCAGTAACTTCATAAAATTTCAAGTTTCCCTCCATAAACTTAATAAAATATCGAGTTAACCTTCAATGACTTAATAAATTTATAGTTACCCTCAATTAACTTAAGAAATATCTGTGTTACCCATCAGTAACCTGAGATAGTTTCTAGTTACCCTTTATTAACATAATAAATCTTCGATTTACCCATTAGTAACATAAGAAAATATCATGTTACCCTTAAATAACTGAAATATTTTAGTCACCCTTTAGTAAACTAAGAAATATTTTAGTTACCCTTCAAAAATTAATAAAACATCGAGTTACCCTTTAGTATATTAATATAATTTTTATTTACCCTTTATAAACATAACAAAATTTAGAGCTACACTTAATTAAATTAAGAAAATTTTGAGTTACCCTTTAGTAACTTAAGAAATCTTCAATTTACCCTTTAGTAACGTAATAAAATTTAATGTTACCATTAATTGACATAATAAATCTTCAAGTTACCCTTTATTAACTTAAGAAACTTTTGAGTTACCCTTCAGTCACATAATAAATCTTCAAGTTAACCTTAAACAACTTAATAAATATTGACATTTATCTTCATAAAATTAATAAATCTTAAAGTTACCCTTCAGTAACTTAAGAAACTTTCATGTTTCCCTTCAATAACTTAATAAATCATCTGTTTACCCTTTACTAACTTAATAAATATTTGATTTACCCTTCAGTAACATAATAAATATTCAATTTACCCTATATAAACATAATAAAATTTCAAGTTAACCTTTAGTGACATAATAAATATTTTAGTTACCCTTCAGAAACTTAATAAAATTTCAAGTTATCCTTTAGTAACGTAGTAAATATTCCAGTTAGACTTTAGTTACTCAAGAAAATTTCAATTTAACCTTCATTAACATAAGAAATATTCATGTTATATGAAAACCTATATCTTTATTAGATTTTATTTTATGATTTATTACATAAATATACACTTTATACAACCCCATAAGATCATTTGGCCTAGTGTATTCTGGTAATTAGGTACATAGTATAAGAACCTAAAAATAATTATAATGATATAAACATAAAATCCATAACATGAACTTATATTCTCTTTATTTTTATAAAACTACATGGTATAACCTATGGACATATATAAGAAAGGGGTGAACTACAAATCCCAGTAAGGTAAAAAAGAAATCATAGCATAAGGTAATGCAATAAATGTGATCCAAGAGGCACATAAAGGTAACAATAGAGGGGTGGTAATCGTAATCCAAAAAAATGAGTCATGATATAACATGATAACATAAATGAAACATAGTAATGTGGAAACAACATAAAACATGACATGATAAACATAAGTCAAGGCTAGATGCCAAGACATAATAACATAGTGTTCTTAGGATAACCTCATGTGCACCATATGTGGAATATCTTGAGATAAAAAACATTACACAATGTATTGAAGGGAAATATAATTTTGGGCCCAACCATTATATTCATATCATGTACATGCATAAGTGTTCCACATATACCATTCAATAAGATGATTTATTTAATAAATTTTATCTGAATTATTATTTAGTGAAGGTTATATACATGTAAATCACAAATCAATGAAGGATAGGTGTAACTAGGTTAATACCCTTGAGTGGAAATGGATATGGGTATTCACTTCACAAATGTTTATCATAGAAAATCACAGGATAATTTTGGAAACATAACGAGTGTACATAAAGGTTTATAGAAGGGGTAAATAAGGGGGTATCTAATTAAATTATAATCATATGTAAATTAATAGGGACTTTTAAAAACATATCTCAAATCTAAAAATTTGAAATCAAAAGGCATTATATAAATAACATTCTTGAATAAGGTGGAGAAGGATAGGATCCCTATCTTTAGCATAATAATGACTTGGGTAAAGGTTATGATGAGAGGAGATAAATGATTTCATAATATTAGAACATAAATAATATGATAAAGGGATATATATATATATTTATTTATTTATGACAAAATAATAATGTTAGCTTCAAACGGATAAATGAAAGGAAGGTATTTGCATGGAAAAGGAGAGAGATAAATCTCTTACCATGAGAAGGTGCTTCTAAAATATTGAGGGGAGATTCTTAAGAACTTTAGGGAATCATGGGGGGGATCTAGAGAGGTAAAGATAGATTAAGTTCATGATATATGGGTTTTGAGTATAAACCCCCAATATTTATGTTATGTATCTTCTTAACTAAATTCAATCTATTTGATAGCTTGCATTCCACAAACGAACCGTGATATACTATTAAATATAAACATAGTAGTTGGAATATTAATGTGATCATTATGAATAATAATATGTAAATTAGAATAATAATATCACCTATAAAATTATAATTAAAATTTAGGTATCTCATAAATGAAAATATATTATATTTATATCATATAATAATTAAATAAATGATTTAAAAATAAAAAATTAAGTGTTGGAATTTTTGTAATGTGTAAATGTTTATTTACAATTTTATAATTAATATAATATTTTATAAGAAAATTTATTTTCACAAAAAATATTTATAAATTAATATTTTGGGTTATTTTTATTATTATATAATTTTATGATACCTTAATTAATTTTTCAAAGTGACATAAAATCAGTTATAATTTTAAAATCAGTATTTTATTGAATAAATATTAATTTTAAATTAAAATTAAATTTATCATATTTATAAAATTATTTTTATAAAATGGAGTTAATTTTTGAATTCTACATGTCAAAAAATGGTTTGGGTGAATTTGTGGAATTATTCTAAAATAGTTGAATTTGTAATGAATAGTGAAATATGGTAATTTATGGTATAATACATTATAAGATAAACATGATATTTTTTGAGTAATTTATAATTTAAGCACCATAATCAAGAACTATACTTATCTATTTAATTTATTTGTTCATGTTAATCAAAATTACTCATAGTCTTGAGCTAAAATAATAATCTAATGAATAAAATAATCAAAAATACACCCCTCTCCTCCAATATAAATATCACCCACACCACCTCTTCTACTCACACCTTTCAAGCCTTGAATATTGTACACTTTTTAACCAATAATATTCCCAAGCTGCTTCACTATCTCCCTGATCCTTTTTTCTCAATAAAATAACAAATCCAATTTTCTTAAAGAGGTTCTCAAGGAGAAAATTTCAAGAGGTAAAATCCACTTTTGTTTTCCATTATTTTCTTTTTAGTTTATTTTATTTTGTTATAATATCCTCAACAAACCTAATATAATAGGAATTATAAATATATTATATTATAAATAATTTAATTTTATTATGTTAATGTAATATCCATCATTAAACCCCTTCTCTTCTCACTTTTTTTTAAAATGAAAACATCATCTAAGAGGTGTTGATTTACCACATTCGTGGATGATGCAATTTCAATTTAAATTTTCACCTTCAATACTGGTAATAAAACCATTATTATGGTAAAATAATATTTTATTATAAATATTATAAGTCATATAGTGTTCTAGAACTAGTATATATACATAATATTTATTAATAAAACAAAATTTGTTCATGTTGTTCGAAAATTCCAAAATAATCTAAACGGTAATCATTAACATTTTATCTAATGAATCATCCTCATATATTGAAAAAAATGATACATAAGAACACTTAATATTCTATATGTTCCTTAGTAACATATAATATCAATTCTGGATATCTATTCCCATTTTACATGATCTTTTATACATGTGTACAAGTGAACTAATCATGAAAACTAAAGAAACAAACACACCCGAACGACGAAATTGAATTTTATAACTCATAAAAAATTACATATATAAACTTAATAAAATTATAATAAATATAATAAATTTTTAAGTGGTTATTAATTAAATTATTAATGAATCAAATTTCATTATCCAGGACATTAAGTTCAAGTTAAGAACACTTTCGGACATAAGGTAAGGGATTCTCTCCAAACCCCCATTTTACTTTTGGGTTTCGTTTTATCTCTATTTTCCCCAATATAATTAGTATTTATTTTTATAAAATCCTTATAAATTATGTTTATATGTTCTAAACATATTTATTCAGGTTAATTCATCCTTATTTTATTGGAAATACATTTTTTATAAGGTTGCATTTTAAATTCCTCCTGATTTGAAAGCCCTATTAAAGGGAACTTCCCAATTTATTACCCATTTTAAAGTAAACTCCATAATTTTTTTTAAACCATAATTATTTTTATAAATTTTCTAATTTTTTTATAAAAAAACTATCTTTGTTCATTTCTGGTTTTATACAAACAATTATACATTTTCTCTTAAAGAATCATAAATCTTTTTCCTTAAACAACACTAAAGTAGTTCATTTCTAAAGTTTATTAAATGATATTTTTATATGTTTTCACTTAAATTTGACATAATTTATTATGATTTATGCCTATTTTCCCTTATAAATTTTCAATTATGATTTAAATCCATCATTCATGAACACCATTATGATATTCCCCTTGGTTATGCCTTATTCGCCACTTATTTTTTCTGTGTAGTGTATATATACTTCCATTTTATTTATGATCATAATTCATTGAATATTTCATTAAATATACATATTTATTGTATCATGGATATAATTATTCTCTTATCCATATACCATTTTACATATGGTTTTTATTTTCAATTTTATTTATGAATTTGTATCCTCTACTCAATACAGATATTTTGATAAGGAATATTATTCTTGAATTAAATATATATATATAAAGAATGTTATAGAAATGTTGTGATAGGTGGGGCTTAGTATTGTATAGCCCCTTGATTCATCAACAAGTCTCATGAGACAAAATAGTTGGTGGTAAACCCTTCATGTTTGTTTCCAAGAAGAATCAGACGGGTTTCTTCCCACAGACATAAACCATTTTGATGGAATAATGGTTCATGTGCTAGATACATGACGTACAGTGATTAATTATTTCCTTTATTCAGTATTCATTTATTACTTTACATGAGTTTTTCACTATTAAAAAATCTATGGATACATTTTCATTATCATTTTATTGATGGCTTGTTTTTTTTAGTTATTTACCTAGCCATAATGATTATGCCTTATTGACTTTCCTTCAATTATTATTGATTCATGTAACTCCTTACTGAGAATTTGAGATCAACCTTTTATTTTATTTCATTCCCCATGATATGAAGAAGATATCACTTAATTATTTTTAAAGGATGCAGTTTATCAGTTTTTTTATGTTTTATATTTTATTTTCTATTCCTAATATAAAATGGGTTCCTTGTATATATCTACTTCTTCAAGACTAATTAACTAGTCAATCCTTGGTGATGTGATCTCTAGTATCTATGCCATTATAATAAAATAACCATCGACTTTAGGATATTGGGGTCAGGGTTATTACAGTTGGTATCAGAGAAAGTTTTGTAGAAACCTTGGTAACTTGATGTTTAGTAAACATGAGAATTATAATAATTCTTTATAGTGAATTTTTGGATTAATACTCATGATTATTATGATTCAACTTAGAGTGTGCCATTATTTAGTGATGGTACATAATGGAATAAAGTTAATCAATACCCACAGACAATATAGGTATTTTCCCACTAATCAATTCAACATATTTAGTGTTGGAGATGATTAGTTCATGACCATATAAGGAAAACTTACTCAGGTTATGGTGAATAACCATACTAAACCTATTTTTGATCATTTCATGTGGCAGAATCCCCCATATTTTAGTGGGACTACTAATTCAATGGTATCTGAGTAGTGGATCAAGTACCTTGAAAGGATATTTCTAGCATTGTGATGCAATAAAAATGAAATGGTAGTACTGGAAGTATATTATCTTAAGAGAGATGTTGATCAATGGTGGTAGTTGATCCAGAATACTAAGTAGGAAGATTAAATAGAATACATGGAATGTATAACTTTTAAATAAACATTATTCAAAAAATATTTCCTTTGTGAGAAGCAAACTAAAACAAAGAGAAAATTCTTTAGCTTCAAGAAAAATGAATAAGAGAGTGTTTCATAATATGAATATACCTTCATAGGACTATCGAGGTATGAAATATAATACATACAATATTAGGATGACAAGATTGGTCATTTATTTAGATTTTTTAAGACAAGTCTCTGAAGGGAACTAGATTCTCAAACATTTTCATTATATGATGAAATAGTATTAAATTAAATCAAACGGAGATGGAATTTTCTATATATTTTATGTTCAAGGGAAATTAATAGTATAAGAGGAATTTTGATAACCATAAAAAAATTTAATCGCCAATTAAGAAGTGGGGAATGAAGCAATTTCTACTATACAAAAATTGAGTAAGGAATCATCCTAGGAAATTATGGAAAGGCATTGGAGTTTATTATAAGTGTGTAAAACAGGGTCATCGAGCTAATGAGTGCAAGGGGGAAATTATTGATGTTCAATGCTTCAACTGCAATGAAATGGGGTATTATTCAAAATAATGTCCCAAGCGTCAAAGAAATATACCATGGAAGAGGAAAATGGGAGATGGCCAAGCCAATGTGATCACTACAACTAAAGTAGAAGTACCCAATGAAGTGGTGGCAGGTATATTAATCCTATCTTAAAATTTTCCAATGATTTATTTGATTCCAGATCATTGTACTCTTTTTTATCTACCTGATTTTCTAAGGGAATTATATATTTCCCTTTTGAATTAATAAGGTAGTTATCAGTCAAAACCCCTAAGGGATGTCTCATTGAAACAAAAATTTGTCATTCAATTCCCATTATGTCATATAAACTTCTTTATTTGATGACCTTATCATCATACCTATGGTTGACTTCGATATATTCCTAATTATGGACAATATTTTAAAATATTGTGAGATAATTTATTGTAAGAAAATTGAAATTACAATTTGTGAGGAGAATGTAGAATCTATTATCATTATAGGAGAAACTTCATCATCTGAATATTATCTAGATCCACCCCTAGTGGCTCTATTGAATGAAATTATTGGGGATATAGAGAAAACAACATCTTGGGATGAGGAAAGTCATATTCAAATTGAGGATATACAAATTTGACAAGAATACTTTGATGTATTTCTTAGTGGATTGCCTAAACACCCCCAAGATAATGAAATTGAGTTTAACATTGATTTAATCCCAGATTCAAGACCAATATCAAAGACTCCTTATAGAATTTCTACTATGGAATTAGTGGATCTGAAGAAAAAAAACTTCAGAATTTGAGTAATAAGGGATTTATTTTCTATAGTTTCTCCCCATGGGGAGCCTCCATTCTCTTTTTTAAGAATATAGGAGGATCATTGAGGTTGTGCATTGACTATAGAGAAATAAATGCTATTAAAATAAAGAAAAAAGTATATTATACCTCACATTGATTCTTTATTTGATCAAATTCATGGAGCTAAATATTTTTCTAAGATTACCCTTCATTATGGGTATCATCATTTGCAAGTAAACAAGGAAGATATTCCTAAGATAGCATTTTAGGTTAAGTATTGAAATTATGAGTTTATAGTAATTTTATTTGGATTGACTAATGAAACCTCTATTTTTATGGATCTGATGAATAGAATATTCAATGAATATCATTATTATTGTGGTGTGGTATTCATTAATGATATTCTAGTATATTTTGAAACATATTAAGACTATGAGAATCACTTTTGAATCATTATTGAGACTATCATAAGGAATGTTTTATATAGAAAATTTATCAAGTGTGAATTCTGGATTTAGAAAAATTCTTTTCTTAGCCATATTCTCTATAAGGATAGAATATTAGTTGATCCTATAAAGATTAAGGTAATCAAATAATGACCTAAAACAATGAACATAACTGAGGTATGTAGTTTTATTGGTTTAGTAGTTTACTATCGACGTTTCATCTAGAATTTTTCTCGATTGGATAACCTGTTAACCATGCTCAAATGTAAATGGGCTAAGTTCGAATGGAAAAAATAATGTGTATAATGTTTTTGAATAATTGAAGATAATATTAGTCAATGCTCCAATTTTTACTTTTCCATCAGCAAATTATGGGTTTGTAACATACACTGATGCATTAAAGAAAGGATCAGGTTGTATCCTTATTCAAAATGATATAGTTATTACCTATGAATCAAGGAATTTGAAGACTCATGAAAAAAATTATCTAAATCATGATTTTGAGTTAGAATACGTAATATTTCCTCTGAAGATATATAGACACTATCTATATGGTGAAATATGTGAGATATATATGGATCAAAAGAGTTTTAAATACATCTTTACACAGAAGGAACTCAACATGAGGACAAGATGATAGATCAAGTTACTCAAAGATTATTATTTATCAATATACTACCACCTAGGAAAAGAAAATAAGGTATCATATGCATTAATCAGGAAATATCATGGAATTATGGCCCAAATTAGAATTGAGAAAGATCCTATGTTCATGGATTTAGTAAAGATGGGTATGGGAATTGTTAAGAAAGAGGAAACATTGCTCCTTTTTCAAATGATTGTTAAAACATATTTACTTGAGAAAATAAAAATATCTCAATCTGATGATGATAATTTAAAAAATTAAATTAAATTAGTTAAGGATGGAAGATTGTACAACTTCATGTATGAAGATGGAATTCTGAAATTTGAAAAGAGGTTATGTGTTTCATCAATACCTAAGCTAAAAATAGAACTATTAGATGATTCTCATAGCTCAAATTTCTCTATACACCCAGGTTGTACCAATATGTAAAACGAAATGAGGGAAAATTTTGGTGGCATAATATGAAGTGGGAAATGGTAGACTATGTGTCAAGATTTCTAGTTTTTCAATAGGTGAAGGCTGAGAGATATCATTCTAGAGGAGTCATGAAACCTCTAGTTATTTATATGTGGAAGTGGGATGAAATTAATATGGACTTCGTCACTAGATTACCAAATACCCCTAGAAACAATGATATGATATGGGTTATTATTGATCTCCTTAGAAAATCAGCATATTTTTTTTAATAAGAGAAGATTTACCTTTTGAGAACCTAGAAAGACTCTATATTAATGATGTTATAAGGCTTTATGGTTCACCTATATTGACTTTTTCTGATCGAGATTCCCATTTTACATCAAAATTATAGAAGAGTCTTTAGAAGGCTTTGGATAATGAGCTTCATTTGAGTATGTAGTATCACCCTCAAACTGAAGAACATTCTAAAAGAACTATTCAAACATTTGAAAACATGTTGAGAACATAATCTCTTGACTTTCAAGATATGTGGGATCAGTATTTACCTTTGGTATAATTATCTTTTAATAATAGTTTTCATTATAGAATTCAAATAAAACCATATGAAGCATTATATGGAAAGAGATTTCAAACTCTAACTTGTTGGGTTGAAATTAGTGGGGAGAAACTTATAGTCCCAGAACTTATTGATGAGACAATGACAAAGGTAATGACAATTCAAGCTCATATGAAAGTATCTCAAGGTAATAAAAAGATTTACATAGACAATCATATAAAGGATTTGGAATTTAAATAAGTAGATCATGCCTTTCCGCAAGGATCTCTATGAAAGGTTTTCATAAGGTTTGGTAAGAATGGGAAACTAAGCACTAGGTACATCAGACCATTTTAAATTCTGGAAATAATTGGAGTTGTAGATTATTGATTAGTAATGCCACCAAGTCTTCCCAAATTTCATGATGTATTGCACATATCATTGTCAAATAATTACATGTCAGACCCAACGCATGTACTCACCTATGATGGAATAGAACTGGAACCTGATTTTTCTTACAACAGAGAGCCTATCGATATTTTTGACACTAGATATGAAGTATTGAGAAATCGGATGACTTTACTAGTAAAGGTTCTTTTTAGAAACCATAAAATGGAAGAAGAAATGCAAGAACCTGAGGATGTTATAAAGAATAACCACCCACATATATTTAGAAGGAAATATTCATGAAAATTTTCAGGGATGAAATTTCCAAAGGCGGGAAGAATATAACACCCCAAGAATTATGGTATGTATATTCTTAAATAAATTCAATTTTTTTGTTAGCTTACATTGCACAAACGAGCTATGAAATACTATTCAATATTAAAATGACCATTGGAATAGTAATGTGACCATTAGGAATAGTAATGTGGACATTAGAATAATAACCTCACATATCAGATTATAAATAAAATTTAGGTATCTCATAAATTAAAATATTATATATTTATATCATATAATAAGTAAATAAATGATTTAAAAATGAAAAATTAAATGTTCGATTTTCTGTAAAGTGTAAATGTTTATTTAAAATTATATAATTAATATAATATTTTAAAAGAAAAATTATTTTTACAAAATATATTCATAAATTAATATTTTGTTGTCTTATTTTTAAATTATAATTTTATGAGACCTTAATTAATGTTTCAATGTGCATAAAATTAATTATAATTTTAAAATCAGTATTTTTTTAATAAATAATGATTTTAATTAAAAATTAAATTTATCATATTTGTAAAATTATTTTTATAAAATTGAGTTCATTTTTTATTTCTACATATCAAAAAATGGTTAGGGTGAATTTTTGGTAATTTTATAAACCAGTTGAATTTTTTGTGAATAGTGAAATACGGTAATTTACGGTATATTACATTATAAGTTAAATATACAATTTATTTATTCATTGTTGATTTAAGAACCATATTTTAAAACTATAATTTTCAATATTATATATTTATTCATGGGAATGAAAAATATTCATATTATTGAGCCAAAAAAATAAACTAATGAATAAAATAATCAAAAAAACACACCTCTCCTTTGCTATAAATATAACCCCTCCCCACCTCTTCTCCTCACACATTACAAGCCTTGAAGACTTTCTATATTCTACCAAATATTCTTCCCAATCCTCTCCCAACATCTAGGATCCTTTTTTCTTAATTAAATACCAAATCCAATTTCCCTAAGGAGGTTCTCAAGGAGAATAATTCAAGTGGTAAAATCCTCTTTCATTTTCCATTATTTTATTTTCAATTTATTTTCTTTTCCTATCCTAAACTCCAATCATACAAGTTGAATGATAACTAAAATAAATTATATATACTATAATTTTATTGTGTTATTGGAATATCCATCATTAAACCTTTTCTCCTCTCCCTTTTTTCTAAAAATAGAACCATCGTCTGAGAGGTGTCGATTTACCACCTTCATAGATGATGCATTTTCAATTTCCATTACCACCTTCAAGACTATACATAAAACCATTATTATGATTAAATTATATTTTATTATTTATATTATAATTTATATATTGTTATTGAACCAATATATATACATAATATTAATTAATAAAACAAAACTAGTTTTTGATGATCGAAAAATGCCAAAATAATCTAAACAGTTATCATTAACGTTTTATCTAATGAATCATCCTTATATCCAGAAAAAATGATATATAAGGCCATTTAATCTTCTTTAATTCTATTAATAACATATAGTTTCAACTCTGGATATCTATTCCCATTTTACATGATCATTCATACATGTATACGAGTGAAGCAATCATGAAAACGAAGGAACCGAACACTCATGAATGACGAAATTGAATCTTATAACTCATGAAAAATTCCATATATGAACTTAATAAAATTATACTAAATATAATAACTATTTAATAGATTATTAATTAAATTATTAATGAATACAATTTAATTATCTAGGAAGTTGAGTGCAAGTGTAGAATAATTTCGATCATAATATAATGAATTCTCTCTAAACCCCCATTTTTTCTTCAGGTTTCATTTTCCCTCTATTTACCGCAATGTAATTATTATTTATTTTTATAAAATTGTTATAAATTCTGTTTATATTTAAAAATATATTTATCTAGTTCAATTCATCCTTTTTTATGGTAAATAATTGATTTTATAAGGTTCTCTTTTCAATTCCTCCCGATGAGAAAGCCTGATTAAAGGGAACTTCCCAATTTATTATCCATTTTCAAGTACACTCCATAATATGTTTTAAACCGAGATTATTTTTATAAATTTCCTCATTTTATCATGAATAAACTAAATTTGTTCATTTATAGTTTTATATAAACAATTATGCCTTTTCCCATTTAAAAGACTCATAAATATGTTTCCTTAAACAATGCTAAAGTGGAATATTTCTAAAGTTTCTAAAACACTCTTTTTAAAAGTTTTCACTTAAATTGGAAATTATTTATAATTTTATATTCCTATTTTCCCTTATTAATTTTAAATTATGATATAAATCCATTCTTTCATAGACACCATAATGATACTCCCTTTGGTAATTCCTTATTTACCTCTTATTCCCTGTGTGTGAATGTATAATTCACTTTTATTTATGATAATAATTCATTTATGATTTAATTAAATATATTTATTTATTGTATCATGTATATTATTATTTTCTTAGTTGTATTCCATTTTATATATGGTGTTTATTTTGAATGTTTTTTATGAATCTGTATCCTCTACTCAATACAGATATTTTGATAAAGCATATTGTTGTTGAATTAAATATATGTATAAATAATGCTTTGGAATTTTAGTGATAGGTGTATCCTGGTATTATATAGACCCTATATGCATCTACATGTATCATGAGATAAATAAAATTAGTGGTAAACCCTTTGTGTTTGTTTCCAAGAAGAATCAGATGGGATTCTACCCACAAACTTAAACTATCTTGATGGAATAATGGTTCATGTTCCAGATACATGACATCCAATGATTAATAATTTTATTCATTAGGTATTAATCTATTAAATTACATGATATATTCACTATGAAAAAATATATGGATACATTTTGATTCCTAATTTATTGATGGTATGTGTTTTCAGTTATTTTTTTCCCATAATGATTATGCCTTATCAACTTTTCTTCACTTATTATTGATTCATGTAACTACTTTTTGCACATTTTAGATCACAATTTTATTTGTTTTTATTCCCCAAGTATGAAGAAGAGATAATTTAATGGTTTTTCAAGGATACAGTTTATTATATTTTTTTATGTATTATATTTAATTTTCTATTCCCAATATAAAATGGGTTTCATGTATGTATATAGTTATTCAAGACTACTAAACTAATTGATCCTTAGTGATTTTATCACTTATATATATTTAATTTTAATAAAATAACCACAAAATATGGGATATTTGGGTCAGTATTATTACTTTAATTGAAGAGGAATGAGAGGTTGGGTGGGCTTTTATAGTAATAGGGGAAAATTCTTTATAAATTTTCCAACTTTGGTTTTGGACTCTATATGATAAATTAATCAAAACTAAAAACCTTCCAATGGTTTCTGATAGAGAGGAGTGGTTTTAATTATTTTATAAATCCAATAACTTAACTCTTTAAAATAATACCACGGGTGATGTGGAGGTGAGTCATGTTCATAAAGAATTAATTTTAAAACCTTAAAATATAATAAAGGTTTTAGAGGATTCATTAAGGCTTTATAAAATTAATACAATATCTTCCAAAACACATTATTTTAAAGGTAAAACATAATTTTGGTCATGTATACTATTTATAGTATTTATTATATCATTTTTGTTCTTTTATGATGTCATAATACATACCGTATATTAATACTATTTTAAATTTTTACCCAAAAGTTCGACTATCTCAAAAAATTATGAAAAATCCATCGTTGGATAATTTTGACATGATGATATTTATAAAAAAAATTATTTTATCAAATTAATTCTCTAATAATTTTAATTTAAACTTTTAAATCAAAAACCCATTTAAGAAAAAATATTGGTTTTTTATAATAATAGCTTTTTATCCCTTATAAACATTAAATTTGACTTCATAAAATTATATTATCATTTATATTTAATAAATATTAATATTTTGTTAAAATACCATTTATTTCAAAAATTCATGAATTCATCAAAAAGAGTGTCTTGATTGAAACTATATATTTTCCAAAAGTACAATTCGAGTTTTTTCACATTAAAATCAAATTTTTATTAAACACATTATTTAATCATTTATAAAGAAATAATAAAAAGGGGTAAATATAATCATTATTTTATTAAAAATAAAATATAAAATTTCATATTATTAGGGTCTATATACATATACATTTATTACACCATCAAATTTACTATGGGTAAGGTGTGTGGTGGAGAGATTTTCATGGGGTGGTTTGGTGAATATGTTTTGGGTCATGATCTCAATGAGCATGAACTTATCCTGTAAATGGTTTCAGTTAAGATTCAGTTGTTGAATTTTGGATTAATCTTGGTTAATGGAAACTCCCAGTGATGTTATATCACTTGTAATTTCTAATAAATGGGCTTCATAGGGTGTGATCCTACTGGTCGAGACCATCACTTCCTTTTTCTATGTCAATTGGACTTTATTATAACCCTTAAAATAATAATCTTAGTGGTAACTATGCAACACATATATTATCAATAGTTATGAATGTTCTTTTAAATCCAATAAACTATAACTATCAAAAAACTCCAACACAGTTCATTTATTATCTATAACTACTTTACATAATAATGAATTTATTTATTCAAAATTAGGATTTAATTTATAAAAGTTCAGGTCATTACATTCTTCCCCCCTTCAGAAATTTCTCCAATAAAATTTTCATTTCATACACTAAAATAGATAATGGTAATTGTATTTCATTGCATATTTCAGTTACCATTTCACTTCCACAAACTTTCAGTTCTACCACATCAATTTGACTAGCTGAGTTGTCTTATTTTGTAAAACTTTGTCTCTATGATCTAAGATCTTCAACAGCTTATCCTCATATGAAAGATCATTCCTCAAAGGTGCCACTTATATATTCATTACATGTTAGGGGTATGGTATGTACTTACTTAAGAGGGATACATTGAAAATATCATTCACTCTAGATAGGTTATGTGGTAGTGCGAGTCGATAGGCCACCATACTGATATAATCAAGGATCTCAAAGGTGTCGATGTATATTGGATTAAGCCTTACCTTTTTCCCAAATATTATGGATTTATTACACTATGATATATAAAAAACAAATTATCACTAACCTAAAACTCTAGGTCTCATCGATGATTGTCTCTATAGATTTTCTATAGACTTTTTGTAGATTTCATATGATACTGAATGGTTTGAACCTTCTCTAAAATTTATTTGAAAAGACCAAGTCCTTTAAATTGTCACTCTCCAACTTCATCCCAAAATGTCAGAGTCTAACACCTCTTTACATAAAGCGCCCCATAAGGTTCCATTTTAATTATAGAATGGAAATTGTTTTTATATGAGAACTTTACTATGGGAAGGTGTTGATCCCAAAATCCTTATAAATCCATTGAATAATATATTAACATATATTCTGGAATTTTAATGGTTATTTCATAATGACCATATATCTGAGGGTGATAAGTAGGGATTAATCTCATTTCTATATTCAATTATTTATTAAGTCTTCTCAAAAATGTCATGATAAACCTATGATATCAATCAGATACAATAGGGATTGGAACTCCATTCAGTATTATCACCTCCCAATGTAAATATTTAGTATTTGTTCAGGTGGGAAATATTTCATGAAAAAAATTAAATGTGTTAACTTGTCAAGGCGAACGACTACAACCAAAGAGTGTAATTTCATTTAGGGGTCTTGGGTATTCCTTTGATGAAATTCATGGTAATGTTTTTCCATTTCCATACTAGTATTGGAAATGGTTGCATAATATCCTTATATCATTCAGCGTTGAATTTTTTTCATACCAAGAATCATGATACAAACTCCACAATCTCTCTATTCATGTTATACCACTAGAAGTTTTACTTCAAATATCTATACATCTTAGTGTTTCCTAGATGAATAGAGAAACACAAGCTATATGAATCATCCATAAGTTCCATATTCAATTCTAGTTTTGATGGGAAACATATCCAACTTAAAACCCTTATAACTCCATCATTAATAAATTTGAACTCTAGATCAATCAATACCTTATTCTATTTAAACTCATCATCTTTTTAGGCCTATTTGATCCTCTCAAGAATAAATGGTTGAGTAGTTATTTAAGAAATGTAATTTGAATATCTTTTTATTATTCCCATTTTTATACTCTACATGTCCAAGAATATTTGATCTGTTGTAATCCACATCATAGATAAGGTTTAAAGATCCATTATACTCATAAAATATTCCACTGTTCTTACTTTCCTATAATGGTGAAGGATTAAACAATCAAAATCCTTGATCAGCTCCAACCACCTCCATTGGTGCATATTGAGATCCTTTTGTGTGGATATATACTTTTTTCTTTTATGATCTGTATATATGTCACACTTTTCTCTATAGAGGTAATTACACCAAATATTCAATGTGAAGATCACTATAGTAAATTCTATATCATTACTTGGCTAGTTCTTGTCATGGATATTTAATTTTCAGGAGGCAGCCTTTCACTTTGTCATCTTACATGAGTAAAAAATGAAAGCCCTTTTTAGATGCATCACTGTAGATAAAAAATATTTCCCCACTAGTGGATAATGTAAGAACAGGTGTAGTGATTAGCCTCTTCTTAAACTCTTTAAATCTCTCTTCACATTCATCAGTCCAGAGAAACTTGACTCTATATATATTTATCTTGGATATTATTCTAGAATATTGTGAAAAGTTTCCCATAAATTGATGATAGTACCCATTTATTTCAAGAAACCATGGAATTACATCATAGATGTTGGTATTATCCATCCATAAATTACCTCATTTTTTAAATTGTATATAGATATATTTTTTATGATGATAACATACCATATTAAAGTTACTTTATCCATCCCAAACTCTAATTTACTATAATTCACAAATAACTTATCCTTTAAAAAATTCTTCCATTCAAAATTCAAATGCTCATCATATTATTCCTTTATTTTTTAGTTGATAAGAATATCCTATATAAATACTACCATAAATTTTTCATGTAAATATTTAAAGACTCTATTCATCAAGTACATGAAGATTGATAAAGCATTAGTGATTCCAAATGGAATCACTATGAACTCATAGTTCTTGTACCATTTATGAAAAGTAGCCTTGGGTTAATCCTCCTTCTTCACCTTTACTTGATAATATCCTGACCAAAGATCCACCTTAGATAAGTATTTTTCTTCATATAGTTGTTCAAAAAATTCATCAATATATGGTGGAGGATATTTTTTATTTATCATAATATTTTTGATCTCATGAAAATTAATGAAGAGACACATTGACCTATCCTTCTTCTTGAAAAAGAGGACTGGTGCACCCCAGAGTGAAGAACTTGGGCTTATAAACCATTTATTCAGGTTCTCTTACAATTTATTCATTAGATATTCAATTTAAAAAGTGTAAATTCTATATGTATTCTTAGATATTGGAAAATATTCAGGTATAGGATTGATTTATAACTCAACCTCTTGGCTAGGAGGAAGACTAGGAAATTCTTTGGGAAACACTTCAGTAAATTCCTTCACAATGGGTATGTTTTCAAGGATGTTATTTTCCTTAGTATTAATAATTTTAGTGATAAAACCTTACTCATAATGAAATAACATCCATGCCTTAGATGATGATACAAAATAATATTCATCCTCCTCTTTACACTTGTATAGAATCAGAGGGAAATTTTTGAAATGGAGGGTGATTTCCTTCTCTTGGAAATTTATGTTGGTCCTATATAGAGAAATCCAATCCATACCTAGAGTAGAATTTAATTCCACTAAATGGATTATTAAAAGGTTTTATATAAAATTCAATACAAAAATTTTGATAGGGGATGAATTATATTCTTGGGATACAACAATTGACCCATTCTTCATCTTCAATGATAACTCAACTTCTATGTTTTAAGGTGTTTTTTGAATAGATCTACTAAACTTTCATGATACGAAAGAATGCATAGAACCATAGATGATAATATTACCTTTCACTATTTTATTCTGGTTCTAATAACTTACTTGGTCCAAAATAGACATAGGGATGATAATTTGAACTATTAAACACCTAAAAGGGAAACTATGAACATTAAAGTAACAACTGATAATTGACATATATTCCTTAACCTATGAATTTCTAGGTTTAAATATTACATATCAATGGTCTATTTTATAACATAAAGTAATATATGAATTTTTATTCACATAATTTTTTTTATATTGAGCTTAAAAATTTACCAAATCATATACCTCGAGAGAGTCAAACTTGGTGTACAGCATGGCCCATTTTCAGGAAAAAGTTGATGATCGATTCCAGCTCAATGCACCCTTTTGGGGTTATTTCCACTAGGTACAACTATTCCATAACCACATTCACTTATAATATCCAAAAAATGATTTATTTTATTTGAAAATTATTACTCTATAAATTACCAAAATTTAGGGATGTTTTCATATGTTTAGTATTATCCCTAGGGATTTCACTAGAGTTTTTAAATCTTGATCCCCATAAATTATTAGAATTTTCTCTAACACTAACAACCCATATCTTTTTTTCACTTTATTTCATGATTTATTGGATAAAGATACACTTAATAAAACCCAAAAAGGTTGTTAAGCATAGTTTATTTGGGTAATTAGGTATATATCAGAACAACGTGAAAAGAATTACAGTGACATAAACTTAAACTCCAGAACATTTCCATAGATTCTCTTGATTCTTATAAAACTACAAGGGATAACCTAGGGATGTACATAAGAAAGGGGTGAGGTATAAATCCCATTAATAGAATAAAAAAATCATATCATAAGTTAAATAAGTACATGTGATCCAATAGGCACATCAAGGTAACATAATATGGGTGAGAATCATAATCGTGACCAATGAGGCATGATATAACATGATAACATAAAGGAAACATAGGAATTTTGAAAAAACATAAAATAGGACATCATAAACAAAATTCAAGGATAACCTCAAATACATCATAACATAGTGTTCTTACGATAATCTAATGCGTACCATACATTTCATCTAATGAGATAAAAACATTACTCGGTGTATTGGAGGGCTATATAATTCTAGGCCCACCTATCACATTCATAACTTTTATATGCATAAGTGTGTCACATATATCATACAACATAAGGATATATTTAATAAATTTTAACTCCACGATTAAGGATTTCATGTTATATACATGTAAATTGAAAATCAAGGAATAATAGGTAAAACTAGGTGAATACCCTTAAGAGTAAATGGAGACAGTTTTTCACTACATGAATGTTTTCCATAGACGCAAGAGAATTTTGGCAATATAATGGGTGTACATAAAGGTTTATATAAGGGGTGAATGATAGAAAAAAAATTATCATTATTTGGGAATAATAAGAATAGTAATAGGTATTTTTAAAAACATATCCCAACTTTAAAAATTATAAATCAAAAGGCATGACAAAAATAAGGCACTTGAATAAAGAGGAGAAGTAGAGGATCCCTTAATTCAGCATAGTAACGGCATAGGTAAAGGTTATAATGAGAGGGTATAAATTATATATCATTATTATAACATCAATTGGATAGTATAGGTATGTATATAATGGCATGATGATATAATAAATTCCTATTCAAAAGGCTAAATACAAAGAAGGTGTTTGAACGGAAAAGAAGAGAGAAAGATCCCTTACCATGACAGGGCGCTTCTAAAAGCTTTAGAGGAACTTCTTAAGATCTTGGGGGAAACTTTACACGGATTTATAGAGGTAAATATAGAGTAACTTTATGCTATAAGGGTTTTAAGTGAATAATAATGGTATGTTGGTTGGGTTTTTATAGAAAAAGTGAGGGAAATTTTTTATTAACTTCCAAACTTAGGTTTTGGACTCTATATGATATATTAACCAAAACCCCAAACCTTCACATGGTTTTTTCCAATTTTTTATGAAAAATAGGAGAGGTTATAATTTTTTTATAAATCCAATAATTTAACTCCTTAAAATAATACCCTTAGTGATATAGAGGTAAGTCATGTTCATAAAGAATTGATTTTGAAACCTTAAAATAAAAAACGTTTTTTGGGGATTCATTAAGGATTTATAAATTTTGAAAATTAACTAAAAAAATTATTTTAAATTTTAAACATAATTTGGGTCATGGATAATATTTATAGTATTTATTACATACCTTTTGGTCTTTTATGAAGTTATTATACATACTGTATATTCCTACCGTATTGAATTTTTACCCAAAAATTCATGTCTCTGAAAATTATAAAAACTGACCGTTGGATAATTTATACATGTTGATTTAAAAAAATATTTATTTTATGAAAATAATCATATAAAAATAAGAATTTTAACTTATAAAAAATACTCATTTAATGAAAAATAATGTTTTTTGAACAATAATGGTTTTATTAACCTTTTAAAAATTATATTTGACTTCAAAAAATTATATTTTAATTTATATTTGATAAAGTATAATATTTTATTAAAATATAATTTATTTAAAAAATTATTGAACTTGTTAAAAAGGTTGTGCTGATTTAAGATATATATTTCCCAAATAAACAATTCAAGTTTTGTCACATTAAAAATTATTTTTTATCAAAATAATTATTTAATAATTTATAATTTAATAATTAAAAGGTATAAATATAATAATTTTTTATTAAAAATAAAATATAAAAATTCATACTGTTATGTTCTAGATACATAGGCCTTTATTACACTAGTTAATTCCCTAAGGGAAATGTGTGCGTTGGTGATATTTTCATAAGGTGGTTCAGTGAACAAGGTTTGGGATGTTATCTCGATGAACTTGAACTTCTCCCATAAATGGTTTTTATCATGATTCAGTAATTGAATTTTGGATTAGTCTTGGTCATGGGAAAATACTAGTGATGTTATCTCCCCAGTAAAATCCAATAAATGGGATTCAAAGGGTATGATCCTACTGGTCAAGGCCATCACTTCCTTTGTCTGTATCAATTGGACATTATCATAACACTTAATATACTAATCTTAATTTTCATTGTAAAATTTCTATATTACTAATATTTATAATGTTTTACAGTATTTTAAATCCAACGGACTATAATTATCCAAAAAAATCCAATGTGGTGCATGTGTTTTCTATAACTACATTAGTTAATAATTCATTTATTAATCCAAAAAGGTAATTTTGTTTATAAAAGTTTATTTCATTACAAGTTACCCATCAGTAACTTAAGATAACATTGATTGAACCTTATGTAACTTAAAAAATATACATGTTAACCTTAAGTAACTTAAGAAATATTCATGTTACCCTTTAGTAACTTAATAAAATGTTGACTTACCCTTCATTAACTTAAGTAATATACAAGTAACTCTTCAATAACTTAAGAAACGTTTTAGTTACCATTCAATAACTTAAGATATATTCAAGTTACCCTTAAGAAACTTATGAAATATTAATGTTAACCTTAATAAAATTATGAAATATTTAAGTTTCTCTATAGTAACTTAAGAAATTATTGATTTTCACTTGATTAAATTAAGAAATATTTAAATTATCCTTCGGTAACTTTAAAAATATTTGAGTTACCCTTCATTATAGTCACATAATGTGTCATATTTACATGTGTTCAATTAATATACATCAAAAATTAATTATGGATATTTTACCTAAATTTTCATTATAATATAATCTTTTTTACATTGTTTTTTCTATGTGATGGGTATTTTAGATTAAAATGATACTTTTACTGTGATAACATGCACTTTGAGTTATACTAGCCACATCATGTGATGGTTTTATGTGTAGTAAATTTATAAATATCAAATATTAATTATGTATTGTTTTACTAAAGTTTGAAAAAAATAAAAGTTCTTTTTCTCGATTTTGATAATGTGATGTGTGTTTAGTAAATTGAAACTTTTATATTGAAAACATGCACTATGAGTATTAATGACCACGTCATGTGTTGGATTGAAATGTGGTAAATTCATACATGTAAAAACTAAATTATGAATTGGTTTCTTAAAGGTTAAAAATAATTTCAGCTCATTTTCTCAGTTTTGACAATGTGACATGAATTCTAAACAAAAATAACACTTTTATATTGAAAACATGCACTTTGGGTCATACCAGACACATAGTGTGTTGGATTGATGTATGGTGTATTCATATCTTCCAAAAATGAATTATGTATCATTTTACTAAAGTATCAAGATATTATGAGCTCATTTACTTGGTTTTGTCTATGTGATGTGTGTTTTAGTGTAAATTGACACTTTTAATGTGAAAACATGCACTTTGAGTCATACTGACCACATTGTGTGTCATATTGATGTGTGGTAAATTCTTACACATAAAAAATAAAATATGGATTGTTTCTATAAATTATCAATACAATCCAATCTCTTTTACTCAGTTTTGGATATGTGATTCATTTTTTAGAGTAAAATGACACTTGTAAAAACATGAACTTTGAATCTTACCAACCAAATATTATATTATATTTGTGTAAGGTCAATATATACATTCAAAAAATTAATTATGGATAATTTACCTAATATTTAAAGACAATTTGATCTCAATTACTTAGTATTGTCTATGTGATGCATGTTTTACACTAAAATGACAATTGAAACATGCACTTTGAGTCATGTCAGCCACATGATGCTTCAGATTGACATGTAGTTAATTTCTGCATGTCAAAAATGAATTATGGATCATTTTAATATGGTTTGAAAATAATATCATCCACTTTCCTCATATTTTTCTGTGTGACATGAATTTTAAACTAAAATGACATGTTTATATTGAAAACGCACACTTTAATTCATACCGAAAAAATCATGTGTCAGATTGATGTGTGGTTAATTAGTACATGTAATACATGAATTATAGATCACTTTATTAAATTATCAAGATAATATGATCTTGTTTTATCATTTTTGTCTTTGTGACATGTGTTTTAAACTAAAATTCCACTTTTAATGTGAAAACATGCACTTTGAGTTATATAGGCCATATCATGTGTTTCGTTAATAGGAGGTCAATTCTTACACAACACTAATGAATTCTATATCATTTCAATAAATTATTAACAAAATTTGATCTTTTTTCTTAGTTTTGGATATACAACACATTTTTTAAACTAAAATGACACTTTTAATGCGAAAACATGCGGCTTTTGTCATATCAGCCACATGATGTGTTGTATTGATGCATAGTTGATTTTTATACAATAAAAATTAATTATAGGTCATTGTATTTTTTTGAAAATAATATGATATCGTTCACTTATTTTTGAAAGTTTGATGTGTGTTTTAGACTAAAATGCCAATTTTATATTGAAAACACGCACTTGGAGCCATACCAACCACATCATATGTTATATTGATGTCTGGTTGATTCATACAAATAAAAAAATAATTATTGATATTTTTCCTAAATTTTGAAAATAATATGATCTCATTTTATCAATTTTGACAATGTGACACATGTTTTATACTAAATTTTTATATAGAGATCAACCAACATCTTAAAATTTTCAACTTTTAACCCTAGTTCAACTTACTTCAAAGTTAATTACTTATTTTTTACTCTAATAATTTTATTGATATATTGGTGAGGCATCTCTATTAGTATTTATATTATCTTTCATCTTCATGTATTTGGTTGAATCAAACATGAAGGTAAATTAATTCATCTTGATTCATCATTATTGAGGTGTAAGTGATTATAATAGGGCCAAGAATTTTTTTTAAAACTCACCAAAAGATAGAAAGACCCAAAATGAAAATGGTGAGGCTAGGAACATGGAATTACCTTCCCCAGTAGTTGGTAATATATATTCAAATTTTTTGGTATATGGATTCTTAACCCATTTCCCTCTCAATATTATCTCAGTTACTTACTTGAATTACAATATCTCATGAGCATGAGAAGATTTTCACATGTTACTATATCTAATAGAATTCATAGAGTGTAACCCTCCACGATACTTCTCCTTGAGAAATAAATCAAATATTTCTTTATTTGAAGTTTCAGAACCAAAGTGCTTTGCAGTTTTTACTAAATAATCCTAAACCCTAAAGGAAGGATATTAGTAAACATATGAAAAGAAATTTGTGGTCAATTAAGGAATGAGAATATACCCTTTATAAGTATATACCCAAAATTCATATGTGTTCTCATCTACTAGTTTTCCCTATTTATATAAAAAATATTCCTTCTATAATATATGATGTGGGATGGTAGTGAATTTGGATTTGATTAATCAATCTTTATATCAAAAAATAAACATATGTTGTTTTATATCACATAAAAATTTTACTTTATATTTAAAATATATACCATTTTATTTTCAAGTGAATCATACCACATACTTTCTTTATGGTTGGCATATGTTGGTTTGGATTCATGTTACTTATTTTTTAAACTCATTTTTTGTTTCATAAATTAATATTTTTGAATAAAATTGGATAAAATAAATAATTTCAAATAAAATATTATTTACTATAATTCACCTAAAATGATTCCTTATCATAGTGACTAATGAAAGATTTATATGTTTCCTAGTATATAATGTGTGCATATATAGAAAGTGGGTGGGCTTTACTTTCTACTCTGTATATTTGAGATGATGTCTTATCATATGTGTCTAGAAGTCTCTATGAGCTATTATAGTAACCATTAAGACAAATTTCTTGAGAAAATCATCTAAAATAAATCAATTCTACAAGGTATAATAAAAATTTAATTAATGTTTCATTATATAATTTTTTTATAAAATGGAGAAATTATATCTTAACATTATCCCAATATCTTCCCACATGGTTGTCTTAAATAAATTCTTGACATTGTGCTACATATTTATATCAATTGGCATATGCATTTTCATTATGACCCTAATGTAACTAATGAACATTAACTTTATGGGGTCAGCAGGTTGGCCATGTTGATTCTAGAAAACCTAAAATTCTATACCTTTACTTCTTTCCTTGATAAATTTAGTTAACACATTGATGTTATGTCACTATTTTTTTACATATATATGTTTTTGATCCCCTAATAATTATATAGTTTCAACATTAATCATGTGTTCATCCTTAGGATTCATAATATCATCATGTTGATAAGTTATTATCTACAAGAGTAGTGAAACGTTTAATTTAGATTATATAAATGGAGTAGATAACACATAATATTATGAACAAAATCATAGTATATTAAAAAAACACTTTAAACTGCTCATTTAACTCCCATTTTTTAAAATTTTGAAGTGTTTTGGATCCTTTATCGAGTATCAAATTCCTCTCCTCATGTTCCCCTGTAACATACAATAAACTATCTACATTATGAATACTATGAAATGATTTTGATCTCCCAATGAAAGGGTCATCCTCAATTGAATTTTTATCAGACCCTTCAGTTGTTTCAGTCTCTAATAAAATAACTGACCAATTCTTCTTACTGGATTTGGGACATAAAATAATTTCATTACATGTGATTCCATTATTAATAATTCACCCTTATGCCATTACCCACTAAAATTCACCCTGATGAATCCCAATTCATCGACTTTAATTACACTCCTATTATCAACCCATTTTCAATGGAAAATCATCACTTGAAATGTTGTATAATCCAAATCGTGTATCTATTTGATGATGTCAAAATAGTACATATTCGTATAAAGGGTATTTTTATCCTTGGAACTTGATACATGAATCATTAATTCCATAAGCATAACTCCACTATTTTTTATAATACTGCATTTATATTACTCCTTTATATAGAATGTATAACCATTAATTACAAAACCAGTGTAAGATATAACATTTACATTTAGTCCCCTGGAAATCCATTGAAGTCATTAAATAATTGAATTTATATTTAAAAATAACTCCATATAAATATGTCCTCAGAAATATCTTATAAAATATTGATTATGGCTACTTTATATCCATCCTTCAACCCTTGATGGATTAAAATGTCAAATAATTACTTTGTGAGCTTCAACATATGTAGAAACCTCTAAACTATTATGTAAGATGTAAAGGTGATATTACTCCTACTCTGTAATAGTAATTGTAAAAAAATCTCCCCCAAAAATCCCTTCCCCCAAAACATTTATCATGATGAGATTTTGGGAGACCAAATCTATCAATATCTAATAGGTAATTAGTGTAGATATCAATATCTTCTTCAACAACATATCACTCTATAATAAAACCATCTAGTCAACTTATATTATTGGTGTACCCTTCTAAAATATTTATATACCATTCAATGGGATCCATCTATATCTAATGTATAGGACCACATAGTTGAATCTTGAAGGTTCTAGGAATAGTAGAAGCACCTCAGTGGGTGATAAACCATAAAGGTTTTATTAATTCAGTGGATCATTCACAATATTTTACATGACATTAACTCCTTGAACAAAGAAATTTTTCCACTAAATATTGACATGGAGAAAACCTAAAACCTGAGGAGGGTCTTCACATGTTAAATTTATAATTAATTTATTTAATATTGGAAGACATAATTACCTCATCTTAGGAACTATCTCTAATGAGGATTTTCATCTTTCAAGAAACCCTTCTCATATTACCTTCATTGGGTTAGGAATATCCAAGTGTAGAATCCCTCTAATGGTAATCCACACACACTCCTTTGATATCCAAGTAACTATAATTGATTAATGGGTTCTAGTTTAGTGAATCAATTGTATTTTTTTATTCTTGTTGATTGCTTCTATTCCATTAAGCTTGAAGTAATATCTCTAGATCTTCTATTTATTGAGAATAATAGAGGAGGAGTAATGGAGAGAGAATTCCATTGTGCACAATGTTTCTCAAATCTTGATTAACCCTACACAATAGACATAACCACATATTTATAGAGCTAGGGTTTAGGTTAAAATATTATTTAATTATATATCGACACTTAAATAATTTAGTAATAATTATTAAACCCCATTCCATATAATAATAGGATTATTATTATTATTTTACTGGGAGTGATAACTCACACAATGATAAATATTATTTATCAGCTTGAAAATAAATATTCATTACTAGAAATGATCTTAGTCCACTCCAATTCGTCTATATTAATTTAATATCCCAATAAATATTTAATTAAATATTATATTAATCAATAAATAAAATAAATATTTTATTCACAGTCTGGTGAATAAATATTTATTTAATATTCATGTAATAAAATAAATTATTTATCAATGAATAAATAATTATTTATTACCTTATGAATATTAGTGATCAACAAAGCATGAATAAAATTTTTCCTCGGTCTTGAGAATAATATTTATTCCAATAATTAATGTCAAATAAAAATTTAATTGATATCAATCGAAACCATTATTGTGTGACCCTATAGGATTCTTTTTCATTGGCATTACATAGGATTGCTTGAAGACCAGTATTACTTTCTAAGTTTGGGTCAAGGGACCTAAGATAAAGAACTTAATTCCCCAATGATGATAACCACATACAAATACTCGTAGTATAATATAATATTTCTATCTCAATATCTCATCATGCAGGTTGCATGCTTATTTCATAAACCTATATGCTTGATGTGTCTTTATTTGACAATATTAAATAAACACATCATTACACTAGGTCCAAGGAATTTAAAGTGGTAGTTTTATTCCAATAAAGGGGTTGGGATATAAACTTCCATAAATATGGAAAGTACACATCCTTACATGACTTATTCATTAATAACACATCACTTATGATGCACCCAACATATACAACATTTCCATTAAATGTATCATCATGGTTTACTAAATAAATCTAGGTTCATGAGTTGTAATATGAATTAATAATAATCTTAAATTATAAGGATCATCACACATGTTCATAGATTTGAATATACAATGACATAAAAACATTTTTAATTACTACTCGTGGTTCTGTTCTTATAATATCCCATCATGGATATTACTAAGTGAAAATTTCATTATAATAAGCTGCATCTTCTTATGAGTACTCACCCATGACAGTCACATTATATGTGTCCCGTCATAGAATTTAATCCAAACATAGAGCTATATTTAATAATATAATCATAGAATTTCAATTTTATCATCATATTTGGGAACTGTTGTGACCTTATCAATGTAACAAATAATCTAGGACATTATTACATTAAATTTTTTTATTAATATTAAAATCATAAAATATACATGTAATAAAGGTAAAAATAGTTTGTCCAAGGATATTAATTCCAAAAAAAGTAACACTTATATTAGAATTAAATTTCTATGACTTTCAGTCTTCTAGACCTCACATGATAATCATGTTTTTGTTGAGTTAAGGCATTAGTCAAAGGGTACACCATGTTATCTTCTCTAAAAAAACTAATCACTATAACTTCCCCACTTTTAGAAAAATACCTCAAGATGTGATACTTACAATGTATGTGTCATGTCCAATAATATGACTCTGGATCATTGGAATGGACCACTGATGCAGTATTATCATAACAGAGTGTGATAGGATATTTATTTCAAGGTACCCCTACAAAATCTTGGATGAAGTTGTGTATCCAAACTACTTCTTTAGTTTCCTAATAATCCAAAATATACTTATATTCTACTATATAATTTTTTACCACAACCTTATTTGTGTTCTTACAGCTCACATAACCTCCATTTATACGGAATATGTATATTGTTTGTTATTTCATATCATCTTTATTTGTTTGGAGAATATCATCTACATATCCTCTGATGACTAGTTCCTCATCTCCTCTATATACTATGAACATATCCTTATTATGACTCATATATTTAGGGATAGTCATGACTTTCATTAAATTTTTGTAACCTGTGTCATTATGATATCTACCAACCACACTTAAAGAGTAGGGATCATCTAGCTTAGTACATAGCATAGCATTCATGACTAACCCAATTTCTAACATATATGGAATCCTTGCCATTATTTTTATTTCCTAGTTTATATAAGGACTTGTTTTCATGGGAAGATAAATTCCAAGACATTGGAAACAATCCCCACTTGGATTGTTCCATACTGAATCTATTCAGTATATTGTCAATATATATACCTTAACATATGCCAATATGTCTCTTGGATCTATCATGATGGATCTTTATCCCAAGAATTTAAGTTCTATCACCTAATTCATTCATGGATAACAATTTATTCAACCAATATTTAATAGATTGTATGATAGGTATTTCATTTATAATAAGTAATATGTCATCGACATAAACTATTTAGAAAATGACTGCACTCCCACTAAACAACTTATATACAGAATTATCATATTCATTTTTTATGAAACCAAATTCCATTATGGATTAATTAAAATTAATGATCAATAACCTAGATTCTTGATTTAATTTATAAATGGGTCTTTGAAATTTGAAAACTTTTTTTCCATCCTTCAGAGTCATAAACCCTCAGGTTATGTCATATAGACATTTTCTTAAAGGTTCGTATTAATTAAGGATATTTTTACATCCATTTTCCAAATCTCATATTCATATAAGTCCATAATGGTAAGTAGAATTATGAGGGGTTTCATTATAGAAACTGGTGAAAAGGTTTCATTATAGTCTATGCCTTAATACTATTTTAACCCTTTTGCAACTAGTCGCTCTTTATAGGTACTAAATTTCCCATCTATATTTAGTTTCCTTTTGAATAAAAATTTACAACCAATAATATTTACACACACTAGGTGATCTACTAAAATAAAGACTTGGTTTTGGTACATGGAATCCATTTCAGAATCCATGGCATCTTGCCACTTGGAAAAATTTGTGTCACTTATATCTTCCTTGTAAGTTAAAGGATCATTATTATCAACTAATAATGAGTCACCATCCTTAGTGACTAGAAAAAAATATTTTTCTAGTTATCTATACTCTCTTATACTCTAATGTAGTACTTGTGTCTCAAGAGTGTCTTCTTCAATTGGGCTTTTTGGAATCTATTCTGTTGCCAACTCTTGTTTATCTTGATCCTGAACTTATTTAAAGTATATCTCACTCTTACAATCTATTTTAGATATATGATCCTTATTGATGAATGTGGGATTTATTTCATCCAAAACCTTTTTGTTTTAATGATTGTATAGGTAGTATCCCTTTGTTTATTTGGTATATCCTGTAAAGATACACTTTTTTCCTTGGGGAGAAAGTTTTTTACTTTAATAGGACATAACAAATGATTCACATCACCACGCATGTAAGTATAAAAACACAGGTTTATTTTCATTCCACAATTGTTATGTAATACCATATACCACTTTAGTTGGTACTCAATTTAATATGTATGTTGTTATTTGTAGTGCATATCCCTTAAATGATAATGGAAGAATCAAATGTCTCAGCATTTATCTCACCATGTCTAATAAGGTGTGGTTTCTCCTTTTACTAACACTATTACACTAAGGTATATATATATGAGTGAGTTGAGATAGAATATCAAACTTTTATAAATAATCAATGAAGTATTGATTAAGGTATTCTACACCATGGTCTAAGTGGAGTTTCTTAATCTTCTTACCAAGTTGGTTCTCAAATTAATTCTTGTATTCCTTGAATCCCTCAAAGGAATCTTATTTTTACCTCATCATGTAAACATATCCATATCTACTAAAATCAACATTAAAAGTTATAAAGTATGATTAGCCACCCCTTTCTTCAATGGGAAATAGTCCACACAAATCAGTATAAACTAATTCAATAATCTCTTTGTCCCTTTCACTTGTTCCACTAAATGGGTATTTTTCCATTTTTTCCTTATAAACAAGTTTAACATACACCAAGTGGTTTTAGTTCAAAGTAATTTAAATATCCATCTTAGTGTAATTTAGTCAAACTATTTTCATTTACATGACCTAGCTGGTGATGCCAAAGTTTAGTATGGTATTATTCATTTTAATTAGTTTCATTTTCTATTTCCATTACTTGGTTTATGTAGTCCAATACATAAACACCATTATTTAAATTTTTTTACCATAATAAATTATATCCTTATACAAGAAGTGACATTTTTCCTAAATTTTAAAATAAATCCATTTGTATCAATTCTGGATACAGAAATAATCTTTTGGTAATATATGGAAGATAATAAAAACCATTTAAATCCATAATCATTCTTAATGGAAACATTAGGTGGTAGTCATTGATATCTATTGCAGTAAGTTTAGTTTTTTTTTATGCTTGTAGATCTACCTCCCCTTGGTCAATATTTCTAAGTCTAATTAGTTCTTGTATTTGAAAACATATGTAAGAAACAAAATTTGTATCTAATAACAAATTTTTAGAAATAGAAAAATTGAAATCGATGATACACACACCTAAATATTCCTTTTTCTTCTTTGGGTGGGTGCAGTTTTTCTTCCAATGGACCTTCTCACCACATGAAAAACAAAAAACATTATATTCCCTTTCCTTACTCAAGATATTTATCTTCTTGGAAAGGAATGAAGAAGTTTTGGTCTTAGATCTATTTGATTGGAATTTATATTTATTCACCATAAGTATGGAAGGATTTTCATGCTTCATCTCCTTATCAACTTGGTGAAGAAGAGTAAGTTTATCTGGGAGAGACTTTTGAATGTTGTTCATATTAAAATTAGCAAAAAAAAACTAGAGTAGTTCTAATGGAGTGGTGTAAAAATGAGATTAGTTCATAGTTAATTAGACAACTTAAAGCCTGGAACCTCGAGGTGCTCAATGTAACTAGTGATCTTGACTAGATGAGGACCATATAGTGAACCCTCTCCAAGATTACTTTGGAAGAGAAAATTGGATATCTAAAATTCTTTATATTATTCACTCTCTTAGTAAAGACCATGAAGATGCTCGATAATTCTACAAGCATCCATGTTTTCATGTGACTTCATGAGTTCACTTGATATAGATGATAGCATCAAACATTGAACATCAACCACATTGTTCAAATTTTTTCCATAGACAATGAACTTTTCATCACTCGCCTCCTTATTAGGTGGATTAGGAAATGGCGATTCTATCATGTAATATTTTTATGCATAGAGAAACACAACCTGACGACATCTAAACCATTCATGGATGTTAGTTCCACTGAGGATATGGTCTTTATACAATATTATTTCCAAGGATAGTATGGATGATGAACTTTCCATTTATTTTACAATTATAAAAGGAGAATATTATTATAACATTTCTTTATTAAAAATTATGTGATAAATTATAATAATTAATTTTGTTAAGTCTCTCTCTATTTGACTAAGTCTCAAAATCCCTCACCATTGAACTCGAAATTTCCTATCACAAAATACATTATAGTGTCAAGTATCCATATTTACATTGTTTGTAATCTAGACTTTAGTCATGAAAATCCTGATAAGGTATTCAAGTAGGTATCCATTCCAATAGTGATCTTGTAGATCATTGATCTATTGAGTGGACTCCCTGATCCAAAAAATCCTAAGTGGGATTTCTACAACACTTGACTCCGAATCTTTATTGAACAAACTTTGGTTATTAAATTCAATACAATTATGGTTAAGTTGACCCAAAACTCTCATGATAACTACCCAATAAAAGAAAGTTTCCAGAATTTGTCCATGTAAACACTTAGTTCTATGGTTTCATTGCTAATCAAGTATTAAAAGTATTTGTATGAATTAATATTATGTTGAGGGATTTAAATTTATTATGCATAAATATTTATTTTTTTATCCTTTACATATATTTTTAATATTAAGTGGATGTTACTTAAGTGATTAACCATGTATGATAAAATATTTATACATAATTCATTTAATTATAATTCATCTTTGCACATTAATTCATTTACTTATATGATCATGGTCTTGTATATATAAAATAAGTAATTCATAAGACCAAAATAAATAAATAAATGGTATAATCATGATATTATCTGATGGTTGATTTATTGAGTAGATAATAAAACAACCTATGACCTAGGGGAAAACTCATTGTGTTGGTCTTGGAACAAGTTGCAGCATTCCACCTGTACACCTATGTATCACCTAGGTTGACATCATCTTAGTTTTTCCTTGATCCTCTTCCATGTGCATCAAGATACTCCATTAATTACAATTATTTATAACTCATACATGGGTGAGGGGAACCAAAGTATTGGTTAAGAGAGATTATAAAAATAAACTTGGACACATAGTCCTTCCATAATAATGGAGGGAGGGATGACACACATGACATAATTTTTTATTTAGTAATTAATAATTGAAAAATCATTAAATAAATTAAATTAAATAATACCAACATTTAAAAAGTTATTGGTCAATATTTTGATCGACCATGAACATGAAACAGTTATGAAAAATTACATTGGAAAACATTCATTTATATTTTCTGTTTATTATTAATATAAACATACTTGCATTAATTAATTAATTACTTACTTTTATCTTAATGACCATCCAAATTCTCTTGAAGATATCCATATTAAAATTAATTCATGGAAAAAATGGAAAAAAAATAATTATATATAATTATAATAAATCAATTAATCATTTAATAATTCTTCAAAACCATTATTAAATTTTCAAACACAATGGGTTCCAATCAATATAATAATGTTTTAATTTTATAATTAACAATTTAATGTAATTTTATTTTTTCCCCTTTATTGGTAAACTACATGGAGTGTACTTACAAGCTTCATGTCATATACCTGCCTAGGGATTCAACATGTACCTTGGTTGGACTACATACCATGTACAAGCCAGCTACACACTGTGTATTGCTTTTTACATTTGTTTGAACAACCCACAAAAGGACTCATCGTGTTCATCATAAATGGGACTATATGACATGTACAATCTAGCTATACATATTGTATCTCACATGTGGTGTGTCCTCTAGACTTTCTGAATGAGTATTCATATACTTAATGAATGGTAAATAATGAATTATACACCGTTTATACGGGCTACCAATTGTGTATGTCATTATTACTCTAGGTTTTCTGTCCCAGGTGGTTTGACAATGTATTTTACCAAACATATTTCATGAATTTTTCCACTAAACCCTTTTGACTAGACGATGTATGTACCACTTATGTGTCATCTAATCTGATAACCCATGTGCTAGACTAGCCCAATCTACATGTGCTATAGAATAAATACACTGCATGTGGTTACTATTTGAAATTTCATGTATCCTATGGCATGTCTATATATAGTTCACTTGATTTCACAGTGTGTACTTCAGCTATACTTCATGTAACATAGTATTACTGACCAAAAACTTTGGCACTTCCTGGTATAATCTTCAGTCATTATTCATCCATTCTTAGTCTTTTAAGAAAATGAATCACTGAACAATGATGGTTAAAATGTCAAAAGAATTTTAATTAAATATTGGATTAATGAATGAATATTCTTGAAAATAAATATCTAACCACTATTGTACATATATATAAATAATAAAATAAATAATTATAAATTTAAAACATGACTGCTCTAATTCCACTTGTAGGTTTTTGGCACATCGAAAGTAACTTGGTGGGTGATAAACCATAATGGTTTTTTCAATTTTTGTGGATCATTTGAAATATTGTACATGACATGAACTCCAATATCAATGAAATTTATCCACCGAATATTGACATAAAGAAAAATTGAAACCCATATAGTATCTTTTCAAGTTAGATTTATAATTAATTAATTTAATATTAGAAGAAATAATTACCTCGTATTAAGATCTCTGATGATGATGTTGATCTTCCAAAAAACCCTTTTCACGTTACCTCCATTGTGTTGAGAATATCCAAGTGTAGAACCATTTAGAAGTGATCCACATGTGTTCCTTTGATCTATAAGTGTTGCCAATTGATTTTTGGTTGTTTGCATGAAAAAATAGTTGTCTTTCATTGTTTATGTTTATCGCTTATAGTTCCTTCAATCTTGAAGGAATCTAAATAGTGTTCCTCATTCTTAAAAGGAAGATAAGAGGAGGATTGGAGAGAGAATTTCATTATGTAAAAAAATTCAAAAATGTTGATTAAACCTACAAAATATACATAACTGTCTATTTATAGAGATAGGGTTTAGGTTAAAATATTATTTAATTATGTATCGTTTATTAAATAATATAGAAATCATTATTATACCTCATGTAATATGATAATAATAATATTATTATTTTTATTATTTTATAGTGTTCGCTAACTCGTGCAATGATAAATATTATTTACTACATTTTAAATAAATATTCATCTCTAGACATGATCTTGGTCTACTCCAATTATTCAACATTTATTAAATACAAGAATAAATATTTAATTAAATATTTCATTCATCAATAAATAAAATAAATATATTTTTTCAAAATTCATGTAATAAATATTTATTTAATATTCATATAATAAAATAAATTATTTATTAATGAATAAATAATTATTTTTTACCTTTTGGATATTAGCTATCAATAAAACTTAAATAAAATTATTCTTCATTATTGAGAATAATGTTTATTCCAATAATTAAATTCAAATAGTCTTTAATTTAGATCAACTGAAACACTTACTGTGTGACCCTCTAGGTTTATTTCTTATTGGAATTAGACAGGCTTTCCTAAAGTATAAGATTACTATCTAGAAACAGATCAAGGAACCCAAGAGAAATAACTTAATTCTGAAATGCAAAAAACTATATATGAACTCTCTTGGTGTAAAATAATACTTTTATCTCAATATATCATCAATAAGGTTTCACATCCACGTCATCAACCTATATGATTTCTACTTCTTTCATTGACTATCTAAAATAAGTATGTCGTTACACCATGACCATGGTATTTAATTTGATGGTTATATTTCAATAAAAGATTTTAGATATCACTAAAGGATAGCCTAGATATACCAACACCCCTATACCAACATTTTTAAAAATACATGGTATAGGGGGTCATATCCCAACGGTTCAACATAACCTTTGGGATAGTCTATTTTATATAAGGTTATCCTAATGATTTTTTAAAACCATTCAAATAAATTTTCCCCATTTACAGCACATGAATATTTTAAATAAGGCTATCCTAATGGTTTTTTAAAACCATTGGTATAGATTTTCCTCAAATACAGATCACAACCACCCTCCTCATTCCCAAATCAATCCACATTTTTTCCTACTCGAACGCTCCTCTTCTTCCCATCTGTTGAGTGCTCCTATTTTTTCTATCCAGTGATACATCCTTGGTTTAAGTCATTTGGTTTCTTCCACTTCAAATTGGTGAGTTTTAAATGAGTTATATCTTCTACCAAGATATATTTTTCCTTTTTATCTATGATGTTTAGTTTCATTCCCCATCCTCTACAATCTCTCAACCATTAAGGTTTTCATTTTATTATTATTGAATATGAAATTTTCATGTTCCAAATAATTCATATCTTCTAAGGGTGGGGTATCTTTCTAGATTTTTTGGAAATATATGGAACCATATTACTAAATATCGTCATACTAAACATTCATTGATATTTATTACCACTGATAATATTATTGCTTATTATTTTTGATGTATTTAAAATATTTAAACCCTTGTGCTGATTTTTTAAAAAATTGGTATGGATATAATAATGATGGGATTTGTTATTTTATTTTATGATGGTGGATTCATGGGATTGACCATGTAATGACATATTCAATGAGTGGGAAAGTATTTGAATTTTTTTTAGGTGATCAGATCAGGTCGATAGAATTATTTAATTTCATTAATCTTATAATTTATTGTTAATTAGATTATTCTTTTTATTTATTAATAATTTCTCTTGGGAATATTTAAAACATCCTAGGTATTTTAATTTAATTTTCAAAGTTCATGGAATTGTGTAATTTTATTTGAATGATGACTGAATAGAAATTTTATAATTAAAAATGTTGAATGATCATGACTTGATTTTAACAAATTCAAATTAATAAAATGATTAAATTAGAATGTATTTGAATGTTTAATTTATGATCTCATGTATTTATATGATTAATGAATTAAAAAATTATTATTGAATAATATTAACTGACATTTTGTAGATTAATTATTAATGAACATTGAATTTCTCTGCTTGCGGGTTGATTAGATACCCTATCCATAGTGATGGAAGCTAGGTTTTAATGTGGTAAGTTAACTATATATGATTATAAAGCAAGTTAATTGGCCCTAGAATGTTTTTTATTATATATATCATTGTAATTTAATATTTATTATGATCCACCACTTAAATTTGATGGGGTTTCTGATGACTATATTGTTTTTTCATTATAGGTGATTTGAATCTTCTTGGTTGTTGAGGAATTAGATGGCTGACTACAACCCCTACCCAAATCTATCTACCATACATATAATGTATATATACATATAATGGTTATTATGGATTATTTTTATAGACTGATTGATTACCCAATAAAAACACATATTTTAATTACATTTAAATGGGCACTTCATGCCTAATGTACATCAATTTAGGCCCAATGATTCATCTGATTATATGGAATGTAATTATCCATATTTTAATTTTTTATTTTTTTAAATGGATATTCACTTCAATTTAAACATTTTTCATTCAGGTATCAATGGATGATTCATAAATGATGATGGAGATATTTGGCGATGAAAAGAAACAATTCTGGAGAAGGCAGATTTGACACAATCCCGCTGATGAGAATGTGGGGCCCACAATACAGGCCCAATGAATCCCAAATTTCGTATTCTACTATAATACATATAGGGGAACAAATAATTATTCAGGATCCAGTGATAATTATGCATCCATTATGATTATTTAAGCGTCCCAAGTTAGAGATAAAATTATGGGCCAGATTCTACGGCCTAGAAAAATATCCCACTAATATAATCATATCTCCGAATCTAAAATTAAAAATGGGATCAAATTTTACAGGAGGTTAGAAGACATATAGGTATCCATTTTCATCTTATATGTCCCACTCTGATTCGGCCATATATAAGGTCTTCCAAGTACTTATGTTCGGTGAAGGAAAGTTGGCTGCCACCTCGGGTCAAGGGTGGAAAAATCAACTCTCCCTTACTTTCCACCCACCTATGGCCTACCAAAATTAATTGAGGAGACTTGTACTATTGGAGGCTCGACCAAAGAGCTCAAAAATTCCTATTTAAGGCAGTTTTTTTGGATTATTTAAGAATCTTTGGTTCTTGGTTTCATTGTAGTGTTATGTTGTCGCTTTGTGTTTGTAATCGCATTTCTTTCTCATGTAAATTGTTTAATTCACCTTAGTTTCTTAATAAAAGTTCCTCCTTTACTCTTATTATGTTCTTATACTTATCACGTTTATACCATTGGTTCAAGTTGTGAATTTATTCACACCATACCTTGTGATATTTATCACACAATGGAGGAGTGATCGATTTTTGTTGTTGTTTTTACTTCTTCAATTCCACCCTCGTAAGTCTACTTCCCGCTTCCGTTGAAGACATGTCATCAATGGAGGGATAAATATTTTATGGTTTGATCTAAGGTAGTATCAATGGGCTGTATTGGATGTTATTTATCACCCCATTAATGTATAATCACTTCTTTAATTGAGATTTTTATTTGATGATTTTTAAACTCCATCGTCCTTGTTGAATTTAAGGCCACACACTTCATGTGCTAATACGAACCTTTACCTTCAAGTGCTCAAAACTTTGATCCTTCAAGTGTATAGGTGATTAGTATTAAAGGGTGTATGAATTAAACTAGTAAGTGATGATGTTGTTTTATCTTCTTAAATGAATCCATCTCAAATATAAGAAATCGAAATCATTGAAAAGGAAATACGTCCAATCCACCCCGAGCGATAACCTTGGATCAACTCCTTATTTTAAATTTAATTCAATTAAATCTGTTAGATATATTCTAAAACCATCTAAAATCAATCAAATTTGTCCACTTCATAGCCGAAAACAATCCATATAATGCACGTTTCTATAGGTTTCTTCTTAGGTCTCTGAGGATTCGATAACCTAAGCTAAACTACAAGGACCGTTATACCTTCATCTCTTGGGTAAATTTGAGCGAGAATCAAATTTTGGAACCATTTTCGGGGACCTAAGTATGTTATATTAGACATTATCATCATTTTTTTCATTCCTCTTCTCTATTCTCACCCCCTCACTCTTATGGAATTCAATTTTGAACAAGTCCAAACATGGGAAACCTATCCCAACTTTGATCACCCAACCCCATGTGTGATGTACAATGACCATCCTAATTTCTACATATGGGATCATAAACAAAATAATGAACCACAATGTTTTTACTCCTATGATCCAAAAAACATCCCAATATATAATGAGTTTCAATCACCACAAATCCAATTTGAACACCCTCCTGTGCAATTCCAACAACTTAATTATCCACCTGAAATAGACCATATTTCTCAACCCCTTAACCATCATGATCCATAACCATTACTTGAAAAATTGTGTCAAAAATGGAGAAAATGAATTTTGAGGTTTCATCTTTGAGGTTAGAACTACAAAGCATTAAAAATTTTGAGGAACCCATCCCTACACAAATTGTCCCTTATATAACCTTGTGTGAAGTGTATAGTTTCCCACAAACCTCAAATGAATTTATTGAAGAACCAACCTTTGGATTTGGGATAGATGAAGAGGATAAAGGAATTTTTTATGGGTGTTTAAATCAAGAAGAAACTGATTTTTTATATTAACAAGAGGGAAATTTGACATCATGGATTGAGTCTCATGAATATTACTCCATTGATGATTTTTCAAAAACAGAAATCATTGAACCATTAAGAGAAATCACAAAATTTGAGTCCATACCCATTCCTGAAACTGATCCTCCCAATTTGGTGGTTTAATCTTCCATTCAAAAGGAACCAATTCTATTGGAAAATTTTGAAAATGAAATTGAGTTTGGTTCAAAGTCCCAACCTATGTCTGAAAGTGTTAGCCTACCCAAACTTGAACAAAAGGACTTTCCATCCACCCTCAAGTTTCAATTCATTGGGGATAGCCAAAAAGTTCCAATTTGAACAATTTTTTATCTTGAAACCAATAAAGATTTAATGATTCTTAATGTCTTTGGAAAGACTAAAAAAGAAAATGGATCAACCATTTCTGATATTCCTTGGATTTTACCACTCATTATAGAACATAGGTTTGCACACGACAAAAATTATAAACAAAGAATCAATCTCAATCTAGTGAACATGGAGAAATATGGGGTCCTTAAAATGTTGAAAATTGTTATTGGGTAAGTTAGGGGTTCCATGTCGGGCTAACGACATTAAACAAAGTGTTGCATTGGAGGCAATCCATGGTTTTAATGTTTTAAATCTTTTTGGAATAATTTTTTTTATTAATCATTTTGATATTTAAAAAAAATAGATTGTTGATATGTTCTTCTATTATGAGTATGTATGGGTATGAAAGGGGAGAACCATATTCATCCGTGTCACGTGGTGTGATCCCTGAGTACTACCTTACCCAGAAATTAAAAAGAAGACAATGTATCATCAGTTGATTTCAAAAAAAAAGGAAAACCATAAAAATGATGAGACTTGGTATTAAATAAATTGTTGTGTTGTTTTTTTGTTTGGTTTGTTCTTGTTTTTATGGTTTAGGGACTATTTTTTGGTGATACATATTCAATAAAGGAGGTGCCTACATCTCCTATGAGACCAAAGGGTGATTTGGGAGCACCACAATCATCATTATAAAGTCACCAGGTGAACTTGTTCCATGCCCTTTCCAACTCATTTACCCCCCACCCACTTCTCCTCTATTTTCTTTTTACGAAACTAGGGACAGTTTCATTCTAAGTTTGGGGGTGTGGAAACAAAATGTTTGTTAAAAAACAATGATAACAAAAAAAAGTAAATTAAAATTCCTTTATCATTCATATAATAACATCTTTGCTCACATTAAAACTACATGGAAAATAATTTTTATTTCCTTAATTCTTAATTTAATTCATGATTACGTTTAAAAGCATTGATTTTGGAAGTTTGGTTGTCCAATGAAAATTTTAATCATTTTTATTTTCATCCGTTAAATCAAAATTTCACAATGCACATCCACTAGACTGTGGGGTACTAATTTGAATTTTTGGGGTCCCATAATAAATAGCATAGGCTGGTTTGATTTTTATGAATAATATGAGTATTCAAAAAATAAATAAATAAAAATAAAATAAAATAAAAATTTGCGTGTAGAGCAATGGATTGATAAAATGCGAGGCTTTCGGCACTTGGGGATCGTGACTCCAGAGTTTTCTATCCCTGAGTTTTTTACTCTATCTCTATTTATGGTAATATGACTTTGTTTTTTATTAAGTTAACTTGAGACGATGCCCGAGTATGTGGGTTTCACTTGGCGCCCTAAGGCCTTTGAGCCTAGGAGTCATCGGCAAAGTCTTGCTACATGGGTTAATTTGATTAACTGAAATATCAATTACTATGGAAATATTGCAAAAAAATCAAAAAAAGGAACTAAGAATACTCATATTAGGATTAAATGTGATTCCATCTAGCGCTTCCATGATTTCCCCCTTAAATGAAAATGAACCCCCATATCTATTGTGATTCACAACACATCATTACACCTAATTGAGTTGGATGAAGTATGATGATGGATTTTATCAAAGGAATGGGCTTGGGATTGGGATCTGCTTTTAAATTTATCTTGTTTTAAATTATTTTGATAGGTTATAAAGATATATTTGTGTGTAGTTTACATTGTGAGCATTGTTTTTTATAATGTGTTTGAAAAAGGAATTCAAATAAAATCATTGAATTATTTGCTCGGGACTAGAAAATATCAAGTTGGGGGTGTGATTATCCAATAAAAACACATATGTTAATTACATTTTAATGGTATTAAATTTTCATTTTTGATCTTATGGGCCTGAGTTAGTGTATTTTGATTTTGAACATCCATTCTCGTCATTTGTGCACTTCATGCCTAATGTACACCAATTTAGGCCCAATGAGTCATCTAATTATAAGGAATTTAATTATCAATATTTTAATTTATTATTTTTTGAAATGGATATTCACTTCAATTTAAACATTTTTCTTTCAGGGATCAATGGATGATTCATAAAGGATGATGGATATATTTGGTGATGTAAAGAAACAATTCTGGAGAAGGCAGATTGGACACCAGCCCACTGATGAGAATGTGGGGCCCACAATACAGGCCCAATGAAGCCCAAATTTTTTATTATACTAGAATACATATAGGGGAACAAATAATTATTCATGATCCAGTGCTAATTATTCCTCAATTATTGTTATTTAAGTGGCCCAAGTTAGAGATAAAATTCTAGGCCAGATTCTGCGTCCCAGAAAAACATCCCACTAATACAATAATATCTCCGAATATACAACTCCAAATGGACCCAACTTTTACAGGAGGTTAGAAGACATCCGGGGATCCATTTTCTGCTTCTATGGTCCACTCTTATTCTGCCTTCTAGAAGGTCTTCTAAGCGCTTCAGTTCGGTGAAGGAAATATTTCTGCCACCTCGGGTCAAGGGTGGAAAAATCAACTCTCCCTTACTTTCCACCCACCTATGGCCTACCAAAATTAATTGAGGAGACTTGGACTGTTGGATTCTATACCCAAGGGCTCAAAAATGCTTATTTAATGCAGTGTTGTTGGAGGATTTAAGAATATTTGGTGCTTGGTTTCATTGTAGTGTTATGTTGTTGCTTTGTGTTTGTAATCGCATTTCTTTCTAATGTAAGTTGTTTAATTCACCTTAGTTTCTTAATAAAAGTTCTTCCTTTAATCTTATTCTATTCTTCTACTTATCAAGTTTATACCGTTGGATCAAGTTTTGAATTTATTCACACCATACCTTGTGATATTTATCACACAACGGAGGAGTGACCGATTTTTGTTGTTGTTTTTACTTCTTCAATTCCACCCTCATAAGTCTACTTCCCGCTTCCGTTGAAGACATGTCATCAATGGAGGGATAACTCTTTTATGGGTTGATCCAAGGGAGTATAAAGGGTCTGGATTGGATTTTATTTATCACCCCATTAATGTATAATCACTTCTTTAAATGAGATTTTTATTTGATGATTTTTAAACTTCATCGTCCTTGTTGAATTTAAGGCCACAGACTTTATGTGCTAATACGAACCTTTACCTTGATGTGCTCAAAACTTTGATCCTTCAAGTGTATAGGTGATTAGTATTAAAGGGTGTAGGCATTAAACCAGTAAGTGATGATGTTGTTTTATCTTATTAAATGAATCCATCTCAAATATAAGAAATTGAAATCATTGAAAAAGAAATACGTCCAATCCACCCCGAGCGATAACCTAGGATCAACTCATTATTTTAAATTGAATTCACTTAAATCTATTAGATATCTTCTAAACCCATATAAAATCAATCCAATTTGGCCACTTAATAGCCGAAAACAATCCATATAATGTATGTGTCTATAGGTTTCTTCTTAGGTCTCTGAGGATTCGATAACCCAAGATAAACTACAAGGACTGTTCTACCTTCATCTCTTGGGTAAATTTGAGCGATAATCACTGAGTTATCATAAAAGATAATAGTTATATAAGCTATTATAAACATATATATATACTATATGTGTCTATTTTATGTATAGGATATACATATATCCAAGTTGTAATGTAAAATTTTTTTATTTGTGTAGTTAAACATGGGTTTTTATGGATTAAGGTATGTTGTATATTTTTATGGGATTAAATGAATCATAGTTATCTATATGACTATGGAAATGTGATGGGATATGGACATGTTTATATGGATGTGGTGTTGATATATTATTATCGATGTACGTAACAACTCGTGGAAGGGATGGTAAAAATATGATATAATTCATTATATTGTTGGATGAATGTTTCAATTAGAAGTGGTAGTGGGGTACCCTTCATATATATATAAGTTCTATCGGTGTTGCTTGGGGTTCGAACTGGGTGTTACTATCTCTTGTATGTCGTTCACGAGCTATGAGAGTTTACGGTCACTTCCTTAGAAGTTTCCATGGTATATCCAAATTTTTGTTTGAATTTTATAAAATTCCATGTATTGGGACATGGTTCATGTATTAGAATTAATCCCAAATATTTGTTAATAATTATCCAAGAGATATATTTATTTATACAATGATTTTCCATCACATCCAATATATTTCACATAATCTCCCAATTTATTCCTTATTATGATGACCCACTAAAATAAATAAATTGAAATTAATTGATCAAACCCTAAGAAAAAAAATTGTACCAAACTAACCTAAATAAGATTGAAAATAAATTAACTAAACCTATCAACCTTTTACACACAGAAAACTACCCAAAATAAAAAATCCTACCTATATCATAACCAAATATACTTAACCAAACAAACTAAACTGAATTGAAATGACTTGATCTGACCCAAGTAGACATGAGTAGAACTAAACTGCACTAAACTGTATCAAACTAAACTAAAATAAAAATATGTGAAAAAAATTCAACCTAAGTAAAAGAAATTATATAGTGGTGGTCAAAAATTAATTGACTTGAATAATCTTTGATAAAATGTTAATAGGAAAGAACCAACCCAATCCAAATAAAAAACAAAACCCAACAAAACTAAATTGACCAGAACTAAAAAAATAATAAATAAATATAATTGACCACAACTGATCCAAATCAAGTAGAATATGGTTACCTATAAGTAGTAATATTTTATACATAAATTTATTGAATAAGTATAAAATTAGCTTAAAAGTGAATAAAATAATAGAAAAAAATAAAAACATAAATTATAAACACAATTTTGTGTAGTACTTATTACTCATTGATGTAATTGAAGTCAATATTGTGATTTTATATTTTTAGTATTTTTTAATATATATATTATTTTGTTGTATTTTATATTATTATTCTCATATAGACTGGTCGGTCGGTTATGGTTTCATATAAAGTGACTAGTTTTCATTTCCTTAAATATATTTTTGATTAAACTACAATATTATTTAAATACTTTTATGAAATGAAATGTAACATTATTTAAATAATTGATATGTGTTGGATGTATGAAATCGATTAGATCTCAAGAAATTTTTGAAATAAGTTGGAGATATTTTTAGATTTTTGCATTTGACTATGCTTGAAATAGTGGTCACATACACTCCCATGTTATAATTATGTTGGAAGAGGCTGGTTGAGCCATAAATAAGTTAGTTAACATATAACCAAATATGGTTTTCAAATAAACTACTATGTGTGCTATAAAAATGGGGAGAAAATTCAATCTCAAAAATGATCATGATCCAATTGAGAGGATTGGATTGGAAAATTTGTTAGATGATTGGTTTTCATTTATTCATCATCATGAGAAGGAAAGGATACTAACCCAAGAAGACTTTGATACAATCACACATGATGCATATAATGAAAGTTATGATTTTCAAAGGGTAAAAAAATTGAATGATGCTGCCACAACTCTAGTATATCAACAATGTGATAAAATGAAGAAACTAGAATTTTTAATCTGGCTGTTCCATAAGAAAACAATGTATGGGATTTATAATAATTCCATCAATTATATTCTTAACTTTTTAAAGTAATTGATTATAGATGATTAAAATATTCCCTCAAACCATTATATGTAACGGAAGTCAGTTGAGGAACATGGATTTCAAAAAAACAAAATTCATGCTTGCCCAAAATATTACAGCTTATTCTAGGAGGAAACTACTAAATAGAATGATTTTTTAAAATGTGGCACATCACAATGGAAGCCAAAAGCTTATAGATCATGATATTGTGTTCCACGGAAAGTAATGTGGAATTTTTTATTGATCCCCATACTCCATAATCTTTTCATGTCTGATGAAATATCAATAAAAATGTGATGGCATGATACTGAGAGAAAGAATAATAATAATGAGTTGGTTTACCCTATATATGGATTTTTATAAAATTCATTTGATGCTCAATATCTTGATTTCATAGATTATGTGCATAATGTGAGTTTGGGTTTTTTATGTGATGGTTTTAATATTTTTGGTTGGATTCTTACTTTGCACAGCACATGGCCAATTTTCATACACGTTTATAACCTTCCTCCATGGGTGTTTATGAAAAAACCTTTCAATTTAATGATAATAATCATATCTAGACCTTATGATATTTAAAATGATATATATGTATACATGAAAAATTTTTAAAAAGAGTTGAAACATATTTGGAATGTGGGTGTGCACATATACGATGCATTTTCTAAAGACATATTTCTGTTGTGTGTTGCTCTTATATGGAAAATCAATGATTTTACTTCTTATGAAATTATTTGTGGATATGGAATGTCAGGAAAACTATCATTTCCTATTTTTATAAAGAATATACAATCTAGAAGATTGAAATATCACCATAGTTTCAATTTTATGGTACATCTATGATTCTTTCCAATAGAACATCCATATAGGAAAAATAGTCAAAGATTTAAAAATACCATGGACACCGACAATCCACCTCAATATATGTCTGAAACTGAAGTGCTTAATGAATTAAAGATTTCAGTTTATAATTTGGGAAGTTTCATATGAAATCTAGAAAGATTTATAATGTTTCTACTAAAACTTGATATAATTGGAAGAAGGGAAGTATATTTTTGAGTTGCCTTATTGGTCAACTAATTTTTTATGTCATTTCTTATACATAATGCACATTGAAAAAATATATGTGAAATGTTTTATTCAATTATTATAAATTTCAAGGGAAATATAAAAGATGATTTAATATCTTTTCATGACTTGGTGGATTGGGGCATCATTCCAAAATTTCATCCGGTGTGTATCAGTAAAAATAAATTTAAAGTTTTGTGTGCTTCATATGTGATGAAACATGTTGAAAAATACCAATTTATAGAATTACTAGATACTATTCATGTTCATAATGGCTATTCAATCTAAATATCAAAATGGTTCAATGGAAGAGAGTTGAATCTAAAATCGTTGAAGACTCTTGATTATCACATCCTTCTACACGAGTTAATTCCAATAGCAATTTTTATTCTTCTTTCCAATAATGTAAGGGTGTTTGTTATTAGGTTGTGCCATTTATTTTGAGATATTTTTTCTAAGTAGTTGTCGAAGTATTTCTTGCCAAAAATATTGGAAGATGTACCATTAATTTTTTGTGAGTTAGAGAAAATATTTCCTTCATCATTTTTTACATGAATATTGCATTTGACTATCCATCTTCCAACTAAAATATTTCTTAGAGTACCTTTATATTTTCATTAGATGTATCCAACTAAAAGAAACATGTTCACATTGAAATATTATGTCTAGAACAGAAATAATCCTAAAGGTTTTATTATGAAATATTACTTGGATTAAGAATGTATGAGTTTATATTCAATGTATTTTTATGATCTGACTATGAGACGGAACATCCATCCAATGGCCCGAAGGCATTCATTTTTTATTGATTTTTGCTAATCCACCTTTCAAGGGGTGAGGTGGAACCCTTACAAGTTTCGTAGGTGTAAGTATTACATAGATCATAGTATTTAGAGGAATTCATTGTCTGTAGGCTTCAAACATTACATACAACCCAGACTAACTACTTGGAACTACTCCTCCCCAGCATCTTCATCTTGAAATCAACTCTCCACCTTCGCATGGTTGTTCGGCTAGGCTATCCCATGCATGTACAGGCTTGTCCAGATGGAAGGTGTCATACCCTCTCATTCTTGCAATCTATGTAGCTTTTGTTGTGGTGAAATCTCCTTACTCATCCTCCTTATAGAGCTTGTTCCTTGTAGATTGTCTGGTTTTCATCTTCACTTAAGGTGGCCAGAAGGCCTTGAGGTGGACCAAAGGTCTTCCTGGCCTGAAGTCTAGGGTGGCCCGAATGCCTTAAAGGACTCGAGGACCAAATCAGTGGCCTGAAGGCCCAAACGGGGGAAAATTCCTGGCTACTACAGTGCCAAACAGTTCCTTCTACAGTTCTCGCTACAGTACTACACAGTTCTCACTACAGTACTGCTACAATACCTGGAAATTGTGTCTCTGTCTGGATTTGATCCCAGGTCGCCTGGATGCACTTATGAGTCCTCACCAACTAGGTTGAGGCTCATGTGCACTATGAGACGGAACAAACCAATGAGAAATGAAGAAGAACAGTATGATAAAATTGAACCTAGTTTTCCATCACTTCCCCAAACTGGGGGTAATTCTCGGATCATTTACATTGACCATATTAAGCCTTGAAATTTTGGAGATGGAACATCACACAATTTTGTTTAATTGTGACTTGTTTGGTTACTACATCAAGTAAGTAAATTGAGCATGTATATATTATGTCTTGTCATTTAATTTTATATATCTATTAAACTATTTCTATTTTTCAGAAGATAAAATAAACAAATGAAAAGTATAATGCATCGTTCCTTATATGTGAGAAGGAGAGAGACATTTAATAGAAACAATTTTTCTTCTTGGTTAAAATTGAAGATATAAATATTATTGTAATAAATTAATAAAATAAATGTTTAATTAAGTTTAATATTCATTTATATTTCGAGTAATGAGTTTGCATGTTGACTCTATCTCTAAGGAAATGATATCTTTGTATTTTGGTCCTAATTATATGGTTCATGAATGAAAATAAATTGTGATTAATGGGTATAGATTTATTATCACTGAACGAGAAAAGAATATGAGAACACAATATGATGGTGTTATGGTAACTACCAAAATAGATTATTATGCTAGTGCATCAGATAGTATACCACGATTTGAAAATGTATCTTATTATGGAATCATTGATAAAATACTAATATTGAATTATTACTCTCGTGGTAAATTCACTATGATAAAATTAAAGTTTTTTTATTCGATGATGAGGCATAAAAAATTTATTGATGATTATGTATTTACAGTTATTGATATGACTCACACCCTTTCTACCGATGAACTATATGTATTGGCATCAATGGAGAAACAAGTTTTTTATGTTAAAGGTCATCTTTGACCAGAATTTGGTATCATAATTGAAGTAATACCAAGACATATTTTTAATTATGGTGATGATGGAATTGAAACCATTCTTAATTCCATTGGCCCCGATCGATTTATTACTAATGATGACTCCAATACTTCAATTTTCATAGTTGATTGTGAACCTGAATTTATGGTGGGAAATATATAGAATCATCCATATGTGTTATAAGTTCTTTTTTTAGATTATATTGAGTTGTTGAGGTTGGTTATATACTAATTGATTTACTATAGATTACAAATATTTTGTATCCAATGTGACCTTCATGTGCATTTTCAATATTTATTGGTTTCAGTTTACTTTGAGTTTCATTTTTTAATATTGAATTGAATTGTATTCAAACCTACCAAACCAAAAAAATTAAAATAATTAAATTGTAACAAAAAACAAGATGAATATAATTGTACATATGAAAATATTTTATATGAAAATAAAAACCAATGAAAATAATGACATAATCGAAAAAATAGAAAAATGACCTAACCCAAAATATGAACCAAGTGACCTAATATAAATAAAACTAGATAAATGACCTAACTAATTGAAAAAAATAAACCAAATGACCTAAGAAAAATAAAAATGGACAAATGAACTAATCAATTTTCCATAATGAACCAAATGACCTAACAAAAATTAAATTGGATCGAATTGAAAATAGAAAAAACTATACAATACCCATGCTAAACATGCTAATTTAAACATATTATTTTTTCTATGACATGTCTTATGTTTTGATATTCTTCCCACTAGATATAAAATATTTTTTAAATCACTAAAATATTATATTTGGTTTGAAAAGTGGTATTCATTAATTAAGTCATGACTCGTCTTATTTCTTGTTTCAGTTACACCTTAGTTATAGATTTATAATTAATTCCATATTTTTTCAAATGAAATAAATGAAAAAGATTGAGAAGATCCAAAGAAAAAGGATGGAAGATAAAAATCATCAAATGAGTGAGATGGGAATCCCTCATTTAGTTCCCAGTTTGAGTATTTTATTTAATATATATATATATATATATTAATAAAATATAATGTAATTTGATTAATTTTCTTTTAAATCTTAATCAGGATCCACCACCAAGGAGACAGTTATTCATCGACCATTCTAGTGGTTCCAGTGCTCAAGGTAGAAATATGAGTGGGGTGGTACTACCTCTAGGTGCTCCACTCAGTGTACCTGATCACACCTCATCCCTCCCCCTAATTTACCATCTATCACACCTTCTAATCTAGTAGTGTTGTTACAGAAACCTAGCATATTTCGGTATCCCATGTTTGCACTAGAATTTTCATCTGATTCTACTTTCTTATCATTTTTTCATATATGATAATGATTCCTACTCCTCATAAATATTATGCATTTTCACAACCATCTATGCCTTCTTATTTTACTTCTACTTCCTTCTCCATGAGTTACTACATTACTGTTTCTTCGAATCCTACTTCAAAACATTCTGATCCAGTAGAGAATACACTGGGACCCACTCAATCTATACAGGTTGATGTTCCTTCAGTGCCTGGGAATCTAGTGATGCCCACTTATCATATTTCCTCATGTATATTTATAGAAACCTAATAATTTTTTTACCATAATTTATTTTCATTATAATATGTCATAATAAAAAAAGTGTATGTTTTCATCAAGTTTTTTAATTTAGTGGTGGTTTAAACCATCGTTAACTATTTTTGTGATGGTTTCAAAAAAAATTACACTGAAGTAGGTGTCAGCATCCAACCTGTGATGTTTCCTTCCATTTACTAGAAGTTTCTGGTAATCATCTTATAACATATATTTATCAATGGTTTATTTTGTTTTAGCAGTGGTTTTTTGTCCAAAAAAATGTCAAGTATTTGGCAGAATTTTAAACCACTACTATATCCTATATTTTTTACTATAAAACCGATGAAAAAATGAAAAAAAAAATCTAAATAATAATGAATTTATATAGTGGTGATTTTAAACACCTCTAAAAAATCATCATTATATAGATGCATTTTAAACTACCACTAAACAATAATATGGAATTTTTAGGAGTGGTTTAAACCACTTCTATATTCTACTTTTGAAAAAAATACAGCTAAAGAATCTACAACCCTAGAATAGCACTCAACCCTAGAAGAAAACAAATAAACAATGGATAGTAGAAATAACATATATAAACGATCACCCAGATAAATATAGCACCATTAATAATAATATCAACATTAATTTCACAATTCATGAATTACTATATCATAACATTCAATGTTTACCAATTAGATTAATATTCTAGAAATTACATAAGCACTCTAAAATAGACTATTATGAAATTTAAAGAAAATAAAGATTACTATACTAGAAATCACAACATGGTTTTTGAATCACCAAATTACTGTTATTTTATCATAATTTTAGTTTTACATCATATTTGAATCTAAATAGAAAACTAATCACTACCCAATGAACTTTTCTCTACACCCTCTCCATCTCCAACTCCACTTCTTACTACCAATACCTACATTAAAATTATATTGAAAATTAAACAGTGTCATATATTTATATATAAACTTAAATACAATAAAAAAAATTAAACTAAATTATTTTGAAGTTGTGTGATTTACCTACACACCCCTATCCATGGATGCAATATCACTGAGATCATATCCAGTACTCTTCTGATATAAATCAATCAACACTTTTTGAAAAGTGGATATATGATCCCCCTATTCCGGAATTATGATTTTCATAGAAAAAAACTCCTTATGAGAATATTGAGGTAAGGAGTCATGAGTAGATGCAGTTGCAGTCCCTGATGGCCTGCCAAAGACGTCATATGGTAATGGTACCAAACATATCCATTGCACTTGACCAGGATACTCCTTCCCAAGGACTTTACTAACTGAGTCATCTTGGGAGATTGAGAAGGACTACGCGGGGTTGGAAACCCATAGTTCTTTAATTCTTACCTATAAATAAAATATTATTTATATTTAAAGAAATAAATATTAACTTAGTGACAATGGAAAATAATTTATTACAATGAAAAATTAATTCATATCTCAACTTCTTTTTTAGGCTCATTAAATAACTCCCATCATATTTTGAATGAACATTTAACCACAGTTCTGTTCAGGATACTTGGTTCCCTAAATTCATTGACTACTTTAAAAAATATATATATATCAACAATTTAATATATGAAACAAATGATATTGTCTTATAAATATTTAAACTAATGAAAAGATTACCATAGTTGATTTTTTTTAGAAAAACTCTTTGACCCGGTAGTGTGAGGGATGATTTTCTTAGATCAATTCAATGCATGCTTCCTTGAAACATCCTGAAACAAATAGCATGTATTTTAATCGTAATGTATGCAATTTCATCTTCTTTTCATATATATTTATAAATGTAAAATGAGATTAATATGATAATATTTATTTAAATACCTTGTTATTCTCATGATGATGGTTATCAACAAATACCTTCCATTGCTCTCTACGTACCGTATCGGGTACCTTATCATATAGTTGTTGGGTGATCAATGAAGTATCACTGAATTTGTTCCATAATCTTTTATTAAAATCCTTCTATTTCTTACCCAAAATTTTCAATTTCCACTTTCATGCAATAAGATCAGCAATGGTAAAGAGGAAAAACATCTGTACAAAGATATTCATTTTTAAAATATTAGAATTTAATAACAAAATAACATTCAATTACACCATAATTTTATAAAATTAACTTTATCTATTAATCAAAAAAATTATTTTTCTAATATTGAGCCATATGTCTCTTTTAAGCATATGTAATCGAAAGGGTAAATGGATCCACTGCCATCTGGACTAGAATATGGCCAAATAATCCTACGATATCAACTGTAGAGACACCATAGTAGTCAAATTGGACAAATATATTCAGTCTATTCATATTCCAAACATCTAAACTTTTCATATTTCTCTCTATAGTATCATTGTTTCTATCTTTTATGAAAAAATATTTAGTATTAAAAAAATTAAAATAACATTATTCATATTAAAATTTGTACCTATAACTGTCACCCTCCAATATCCCTATGAAGAAACAGGATTTAAAACTCACTCCCTCGCTACTGAGCCTACTGAATGGGGAGGCGTTGGATGAGCTGTTGATGGGATGTTGATGGAGGGTTTTCCAAAAGACTATGGAATGGAGTGTGTGAGATATGATGTAGGGGAAATCAGAGGGTTTCTCAGATGTTGTAGGGAGGGAGACCGATGGATCATCATATTTTAGTATGGTCAAGGGAATGTCGAATGAGAATCGACTAGGATCAGTAAAATGATTACTCCTTGTAATTTTTGTCATTTAATAAAATAAAATTAACTTCAGAACATATATTTCAAAAAATTAATGTAGAATAAAAATTATAAATGATAACATGTGTACATTATTGGAAACAAAATATACATAGTTATGATAATGAATTACTACACAGATAATATAAGTTGTTGATAGATGAATGTATGACTACACATACAATCATTTTATCCTTCAATCGTGTCATTTTCCTACTCCATTATTACTTCATCTACTTAATCCACCCTTGTAAGACTAATATTTTGAATATCATAATGGAAAAATTAGTTCAATTCTTATTGTTGATGGGATTCAATGTTAGAGGTCAAATCTTCCACTTCATCGACCATATCATACAAGTATCGCTGTTTTACTTGAGCAACTACAATCCACCCTTCATCCATTACATCTTCCATATAACATACCATTTTCTCTTGCGATGATAAGATATATGGATCATGTAATTCATGGTCACCAGCATCCATAAAGTTATTGAAGTTTACAGAAGTAAATTGCAATGAATGACTTTTAACACCCCTGATAATATTGACCCAATTTAATTTTAATAAAATAACTGAAAAATGACCATGTTAGTTTAATTTAATAATATCAGTCAACTTTCTATAGTATAACACTTTGTAAAATGTAAATATACCACTATTCTATGTTTTAAAATTCACTTCCTGATCAACTGTATGAAATTTAAAGTTATTCACATTGTAAGTGCCAAACATTCTATCCTATTTTAGTGGACCTTGAGAAAAAAACATCAAATATTCTAAAAAATCAAATCTAGTATCATTATTCATGATATAAAAAATTAATATACATTATTATATTTAAAAAATATATTTTTCAACCTAATATATGTATTGATTACAATATTTATGAATTTCACATCATGAAAACCATTATACAAGATCTTTATTGTTGAGTCAATAAAGTTTCCATATGAATTTTCCATTCCTTTATACTTAGGGAGATTGTTGAGTCAATAAGGTTTCCTTATGACTTCTCCATTCCTTCATGTTTTGAAAATTACAAACACCCTATCTTAAGGAATATTTCATTTTCCCTAAGATTTCCCTTGATAAGGAAAATTTTCCTTCCCCAAGGAAACTTTATCCTTACCTATTTTTCATTGTTCATATTATAACCTAACTCATTTTCTTTTTAAGTATAAAATTTAGTTTCACATTTAAAACCTCAAAAACCTATAAATACTTAGATATAGATAATTCTATTTTCAGGATCTGAATTCAGGTTCCGAGCTCTTTAAATTCAGACTCTGAACTTTTTGAGTTCAGGTTCCGAACTCTCTGAATTCAGACTCTGAACTTTCCGAGTTTAGGTTATGAATTCTCTGAATTCAAACTCCCAACCTTCTAAGTTTAGAATCCGAATTCTTATGAGATCAGACTCCTAATTCTTTAAGAATTTAGGTTCCAGATTATTGAGAAATAGAATATGAATATCCTTATTATATAGAAAGTAGAGGTTAACTTTTTTAGATTCCAAATTCTATTTTTTTCTTTAAACCCCAAATTCTATTTTTACTTAAATTAAAAAAAAAATTTTGGTTAAGCAACCATATTTTTTTCTTACACTTATTTTAGTTATAAAATGATGTTGTTAATTCACTTTCTAACTAACTGTTGTTTGAGTGACACGTGTACAAGTCCCTCTGAAATTCAAGGAAAAATATGATTGTTGGAGGAGGGATCCGACCGTTGAAAATGTTTCTATAAATAGGTTCTCATTTGAAAGAAAAAAAACATTGATGAACAGTTCTATGATTCTAGAGATTATATGCTGTTAAATTTTTTTCTAGAGAGAGGGGCTCTTTCAACTCTCAGTGCTTCGTGCAGATGGTGTGAACAACTTGTTCAGACGTGCCTTGTGCAGACTTCGATCGTGTTGATCATGTTCTTCCTGGTTTGGAAGACATAGGTTCTAATTTTCTTCTAAATCGAGGGCTTGTGGGGATAGCAATAAATATACTGATCTTTGGATTGAGGGCTTACCTAGGTTTGGGTAAGACATAATTTCTTGAAATTATAAATCAAGGGACATTTATCCAAGGTTGTTGGATACCCTACTCTTTGGGTAAAAAAATTTCTCTACTTGTTTTTTGTACTATTTCAAGTTTGTTTTCCACTGTATTTTTTTTTTGAGGAAAGTTTAACTATCTTATACTTTCTTAAATTTGTACTCTGATTAAATAAGGTTCTATATTCTTTAAGGTAGAATACTTATTATTGTAAACTTTTGTTAAGTTTCATTTCCGGAATCACATTTCCAGAATCTAGTTAGTTTGTAGAACTGGTTTCTTTTCCAGAACCACATTTCCAGAACTTCATTCTCTGAACTACATTTCTGGAATCAAGTAAGTTAGTAGAACTAAGAGGTGTTGTGAATTTTGTTTATACAAAATTTCCTTAAGGAATTTTTAAAGTATACAATTCACCCCCCCCCCCCCTCTTGTATATTGAGCATCTAAATCATTATTTCGATACTAAAATCAGTATCATATCGATCCTACAATTGGTATCAGAGGGTTGTTTCAATCTGAATTAATCTCCTGATTAGATTCAGAAGAGAAATCGTCTTCTTTTTCATATTTTCGGAATCATAATTTTAGACTCAAAAGTCCGGACTTATATTTTTTTGAGATACTCTTATTCTATGTTTTCCTTTCATAGGATATTTTTATCCTTGTTTAAAAACTTTTATTACTGAAAATTTTATGTGGAAATAATTTTTCTTAAAGATGGCAGGAATAAACATTAGTTCAATTGAAAACCTTAATCCTACTAGACCACCTATTTTTTATGGGAATGATTATGAATATTAGAGAGTTCGTATGAAGACTTTTGTTATTAACACTGTAGTGGATAACTTTTTTATGATTACTGAAGATTACAAGATTCTTGATGAGGAAGTTAGAAATTTTACTAATTAAGAGAAGTCAGAGTATCAACTTAACTATAAGGTAAGCAATACTTTGTTGTGTTCCATGACCAGGAATATATATAGCCATATTTCTTCTTGTGAAGTAGCTAATTGTATATGGAAGAAACTTGAAGTTACACATTTTGGTACCTCCAAAGTTATTGAAACCAGAAGATCTATTCTTAGAGCTGAGTACCATAGTTTTTTCTTTCCTTATGGAGAACCTATGTGTAAGGTACAATAGAGATTTATGATTATTGTCAACAGCTTACAATCCATGGCAGAAAAAGGTTTGGATGATGAGGCACTTGTAGAAAATATTATTGACATCATTCCAAATGAGTGGTAATCAAAGAGAACAGCTATAGATGAGAATATTAAAGTCACCCAGATTTCCTTATATAACCTTTTTGGAACCCTTCTTCAACATGAGACTAGAATGAAGAGAGATTATAATAATGTTAAGAAGAATAATGGGAATGGAGGAGTTGATTTTACAACTACTTCAAAACATATGAAAACCAAAACTCCAGAAATATTTATGAGATCAAATTCAAAGAAAGTTATTATTCAGTCAGAATCTAGTGATATAGAAAAATCTGATAATGAGTTAGATAATATTTCTTAGAGAATGAACTAGATAGTAGCTCAGAAGAACTATCAAAATAAGTTTAATAAGAGAGACTACAATGAAAATAAATATGGGGAATTCACTTGTTATAAATACAGAAGAACTGGTCATATCAGACCTGATTTCCCTCTTTTGAAAAATAAGGATAAGAAGGAAAGGAATTTAGAAAGAAACAAGAAGAATTTCTACCATTCTAAGCACAAGAAAAGTATTAAAGAAAACGACACTTTGAGTGCTAGTTGTGGAGACTCTTCTGAAAGTGAATCTTCGGAATATGAATCATCATCACAAAAAAAATATCAGATTCATTACTGCTACTTCTTTCCCATATACATGTCTTATGGCCAAGGTACGCTCTGTCGAGGCTTTAACAAATTTATCTCTTGATAAGAATTATTATTCTGAAGATATTACTTCTAATGAAGACACTTAATCTTCAGATAATGAATAAATACCTTCGTATGAAGAAGTATTTAGATTTTCAAAGTTTTTAGAAGCAAAAAATTATAAAATTTCAAAGAAATTAGACATGGAAAATACTAGAGAATAAGTTCTTACAAAATAGATTTCAGACCTCACTAGAGATCTTGAAGATAAGTATGATCTCCTAGAAAAACATTCTAAAGATCTTAAGGAAATAAATTATGAAAAGTAAAAACTTTCTAAATATCTTAAGAATTCTATTTCAAAAATAATTATTTTGAGGAAAAATCTAACTCTAAGGAAATAATTCCTAAGGATGGGAATTTAGTCATAAGACTAAAATCTGAAATATATTCTATTAATAAACATCTTGCCAATTTTACTTCTGGTAAAGAAAATTTTGACAAGATGTATTCTCCAATCAGACCTCAAGGAAATACTTCTGGAGTAGGTTATACTCATAGAAAACCTATTTTCAAAAACAACTATTTTATTCCATCCAAATCTCCTTTTTGTACTAAATGTCAAAGTGGTGGTCATTGGAAGAAAAAAAATTCTTTAAATAATGTTCAATCCCTTGTGTTTCATAAAGCATGATTTTCTAAACAAATGTGGATACCCAAAATTTTATTGTCTAACAATTTTGAATCCAAGAAAGTTTGGATTCTGAAAGTCTAACTCTCTTGTTTACAGGAAAATAAAGATAGTACCAACAATAATACATGGTACATGGATAGTGGATGTTTTCGGTATATGACTGGTAACAAAAACTTCTTTGAAAATATTATCAAGACGAAGGGATGAAAAGTAACTTTCAGATATAATGCTAAGGGGGAAATTATTGGTTTAGGTAACATTGTTCTTCTTATAAAAACTTTTATTTCAAATTCTTTATTTGTTAAGGGTCTTAAGCACAACCTCATTATCATAATTCAATTATCTGATGAACGTTACCTTTTAAATTTTAGGAATGATAATTGCTTAGTACACAATTTGAAGGAAGATTTTATTCTTTCTGCCAATAGGAAAGAGAATGTATACACAATAAACCTATAAGACCTTAGGAACCAAGATCTACCTTTCCTTCATGCAATGGAAGATCATTATTGGTTATGGCATAGAAGGTTAGCACATTGTAATCTTAGGAACCTATGCAAACTCTCTAAGAAAATACTAGTTAAGGGTCTATCAGAACTTTTCATTTCTTAGGAGATTCATTAGTTTCTTGGTCATGAAAAAAGCAACACTCAGTAGCACTTTCCACTGCTGAAGATGAATATATAGCAGCTGGAAGTTGTTGTGCTCAAGTGTTGTAGATGCAACACACACTCACAGACTATGGTATGAGTTTTACCAAAACACAAATTTTTTGTGATAATACTAGTGCCATTTCCTTAATAAAAAACCCTTCATATCACTCTCGTGAAAATCACATGGATATTAGGCATCACTTTCTTAGATATCACACAGAAAAAAGAGATATCATTCTTCTATTTATTGGAACACAAGATCAACTTGATGATATTTTCACAAAATATTTACCCTCTGATAGATTTGAATACATTAAAAAAAGTTAGGAATGATAACCATAAGGTAATCTTCAATGTTAACTTCCTATTGAAACAATATCCTTACAGTAAGAAACTCCTTTTCATAGGGGGAGTACATTTTTTGTTAGATCTAAAATTTTTCTTAGTCAAAAATTTTTCGTAGTCTAAAATTTTTCGTAGTCTAAAATTTTTCATAGTCTAAAATTTTTCATTGTCTAAAATTTTTTGTAGTCTAAAATTTTTTCGTAGTCTAAAATTTTTTGTTGTCTAAAATTTTTCGTAGTCTAAAATTTTTTGTAGTCTAAAAATTTCTCGTAGTCAAAAAAATTTGTAGTCTAAAATTTTTCCAAAATTTTTTTTTGAATCTCAAAATTTTTGTAATGAAGATTTTCGTACTTAAAATTTTCATAATGAAGATTTTCATAATGAAGATTTTCGTAATTAATATTTTTGGAATGAATATTTTTGTATTTAAAATTTTCGTAATGAAGTTTTTCGTATAAAATATTTTTATATTCAAAGTTTTCGTAATCAAATTTTTAGAATCTAAAGTTCTTCAAGAAGAATTTTCTCCATTATGAATAACCTTCCTAGAAATACGAAAGGTGTGTTTTCTTTCTTAAATTTTCATAATCACCTATTATTTGTTAGTATTTATATCTATTTTTAAATTTTTTTTTCGTATTCGTTTTTTTCATGAATCCGAAAGTTTTTATTAAAACCTAAAAAGATCGGATTCTATAAAAATTTCCTTCCAGCTATCATCTTAACCATCAGATTTGATCGGATGGTTTTTCAACCATTGGATTGAGTATGGAAGTTGAACCTTCACGTCACTTTCCTATATAAAGAAACCCCTGATGGATGTACCACATCGAAACTCAAGATCATGCGTGCTGAAGCTCTCTCCTTCTATAAAATCTCATTCCGAACTTTTCAGATCTTTCTTACTTCCGAATGTCTGTTGAAGTTTCCTCTAAAAAAGACATGTCAACTGTCAAACCAATGTCTGAATGGAAAATATATAGACAAAGGTTAGTGGATCTGAAATTTTTCGCGAAGTACAATTCTATCATTTCCAAGAATATAAAGCTGAATGGATGGGAAAGCGTCTGCCTCTCAAAACCAAAAGCTTGGGATTCGGTATACCCGTATTTACTAGTAGAATTCTATGAGTCAGTAGTTTTCTTCAAGAAAGAAGGAAGGAGCAAATTTTACTTCAAGATCTATGAAAAAACTTATTCTATTTCTTACACCAAGGCCGCAAGCTTAGTTGGTATACCATATGGAGGGGAAGATGAATTATGTTCTCATAAGTTGCCTGATAAACAAGGAAGTTTTGATAAGGTGAAATCTATGGCTTGTCTTGGTATTTCAGAAGTAAAGACTTAAAAAAATCTATACCTCACTACAAATTATTGGATTCTTGAGTTGTGGGTGCAAGGATTTATCATTCCGAGAAAAGGAGACAAGGATACTTTAAAGAAGAGTGATTTGTATATTCTGGATTTCTTCGTAAATCTAAGGAAAATAAACTTGGTCAAGCATATTTTGGTTACCATTGAGAACATAAAGAATGGAAACTTTAAATCTCATATTATTGTCTTCCCAGTCATTCGTTCAAAAATGGTTGTTTGGTGTCTATAATCTTTCAAAATCCCCTATAGATCTAAGTTGAGGAATTGAAAATTTATGCTTCTCAGTGATGATAATTTGAGAAGAATGAAAGTTGGATTTTCCATATAATCTGAATAATTCTATGACTTAGCTGAGGAAGAATTTGAAGTTGTTTCAAAGAAGCAAGATGCAACTGAGACCTCTAATAAAGGATGAATGAAGAGGAAGTTTAAGGAAGTAGAAGAGAAATAAAAAATTCCAACAGCAAAGGAAACCCAATCTGCACCACCAAAGCCAAAGAAAAAAAAGCTTATCTGGGTGAGGTTGTAGCCAAGTAGATGGAAGATAAGAAAAATCTAAAAAGGGGGAGCCTAAGTTTGGCTTGGACCCTGCTAAAGAAAAATCTCCTAAAGAAAAGGAAGTTGCGAATATAGAGAAGGAAGAGAAAGAAAAGAAACATAAGAACAAGTTATCTGAGGCCAAGATAGTGCAATCACTTCTGAAGGCCACAGAGAAAGATTCTGAGAAGTTTCTGGTACCAGAATCCTTCTAGATAGAATCATTACCTGAGACTCTGGGAAAAATGTTTGTGATTCCATAAAAACAACAATAAGAATTTGTTGAAGAAGAAAAAGTAGTAGAAGAAAAATAAGTGGAAGAAGAAGAAGAAGAAGCTAGAAGTAGTGATACCGAAGATCTAATAAGGCAAGTTGAGGATTTTCTTGAGAAGGAAAGTCCTTCAGAAAAATTATCAATCCGAACCTCTCAAGCCGAATCATCAAAGCTTTCTACTCATGGGAAGGATGAAGATAAGGGTGAAGACGAAGTATACAAACCATACGAAAAATAAATCATCAATAGAGGTTTCATTCATCCAGAGTAAACTGAGGCAAGAGAAGAGAAAGAAAAGGTATATGAAGAAAAAATCGTTCAGTTGTCTGATAGTGAGTACGAATCTTCTGACAAAGAGGAACCCATTCTAAAGGCTGATAAAGGAAAACAGGTGGTAGTTGATACACCTACCAAGGATTTGGTTAAGAAAAAATATGTTGGTGGATCTTCAAAGAGGAAAGATACTGAGCTAGATAAAGAATCCTCACAAAGAAAAGTTTTTGATTTGGAATCATCCTCTCTGGGACATGATTTTGTAGTCTAGTCCTTGAAGAATCTTGTTGTCACTATTCTAATTTTTCCGAGTATTGTCTCAAGATTCCAAATGCTTCAACATTCCTTAAATCAGAAATCGGATTCAGTATCCATAGTGATGGATAAGTTTATAAATCTTGAGGAAGACTTCAAAACATTCTTCATAAATTATGATGCCCACAGAAGATCTTTTAATAAGATGACTAGCTGGTCAAAGAAACCCATAGAAGATATGAGAATTCTTGATGAGTTCCAAGAAAGTTTCAAGGATGCATTCGACACTGAAGATGTGAAGAACAAGGATCTCACAAACAGTTTTGAGGAAAATATAACTTTGGAACAAAATTCTCAGATTCAAGAAGTAAAAGATCTGAATGGAAAGTTGTATTTAGTTTCTCAAAGTTGTAAGAGAGAAAGAGATCTTAGAATCGAGCTTGAGGAAAAAATTTCTAAGAAATAATAAGCTCTAAAGAGCAGGAAGAATCTCTTAAGGCTCAAGAATAAAGAATCAAATCCTTAGAGAAGAAAACCGAAGATTATGATCAGCTTCTTAAATGAGAATAGGAAAGACCACAAGGAACTCAAGAAGCTCAAAACAATAGTAAATAAGTTTATGACTAAGGAGAAGGAAGGATAGTGTTGCTCAATTATGATCTTTTGTTGTATTCCTTCCTTGTATAAATTTTTCCAATCGTAATGAAATTTTGGTTACTCTTTATATTTTGTTTCTCAAGTACTAATATTTTGGGTACCATATATCCTTTTCCATTCCCTGAATTCCTTTTTGAAAATCACAAAGGGGGAGAAAGGAATGATAAAAAATAATACAAAGTAAAATAAGAAAATTCCCTAAGGGGGAGTTCATCTAATGGGGAGTTTTAATCCAAGAAGATTTCTATATGCAATAAAATGATAAATCTCAGTCCAGAAATCAATAATACATATAACGACCCGAGCCCGCTCTTCTAGACTCAGTGCTTAAAAATGCTGTGTAATTTTTTTTATATAAAAAGTGACATAAAAATTACACAGCACTTTAATAAAAAGAGGACCTTTTACCGGTCTAGGTTCTGGAAGATTATACATAACCTTACATTTATCAGAGTTTTTAAACAATAATAACAAAATTTTCCACTATTCTTTCGTGCGCACTAACACCATAAGCAGCGACCAATTCTGAATTTCAAGGCAACCTGTTGAAAAACACTTTTGAAAACTAAGGGTGAGCACAAAAGATGCCCAGTAAGGGGTTTTTGAAAACCTTTGATAAATCGCTTTCAAAAAAAATATCCCTTTCAATAATACATTTGAAAGATATTCAATTGTAAATTTTTTGGTAAAACAACCTTTACAAAATAATGTAATGCTTTCGAAAAATAATTATACTTTGAAAACACTTTTAAACTAATTCAGTGATTTTCTTTGAAGAATATTAAGAAAACTTCATAAAAACAAAACATCATTTTGAGGCAACTTAATTTTTTGAAGGCTATCTTGGGCCTACCCACTTAGAAAAGGATGGGTTCACTCCCCAATGACCTTCCATTTTACAACAAACAAGCACCGGGGTTTTTCAAAAACGTTTTATGTTTTCTTTACATACATATATATATATATATTAGTATTTCTCACTGGAGTTTTTTTCCTTTAAAATGCGTCAATGTATTAAAATTCACATCCATGCTTATATATATATATATATATATATATATATATATATACTTTTATATTTCATCATTTGAATGTTTGGATACTACCAAAACTTTTATCAACTAGACATTACATATAGTTATTCTTTCTTTCTCAAATTATCACAAATCATCTTTAATGCTCGTATAAGCAATTCAATTTTCTTAACCATACTAATTAATAAATTTCCCTAAAACAATCTAAAGAAAAACGGTCAAAACAATTTATATGATATCTATGTCTTTATTAATTTCAGGGAAAGGCCTAAAACAAAATATTCAATTAAGACATGAACTTATTATAAATGCAATGGGTTTCGATGTAATGCATAACACATGGCCATGTATATGTGCAAACGTGATGTCCATATGTTGATAAAACGTTGTGACATTTTTTTTGCACGCATATATATTTTTTTGAAACATGGAAATAAAATTATACATGCAATAACGATATCTATTTCATCCACACATGTATATAATTATATATTTGACATTGAATTTACAACACTCATCTTCATAAAAGAGAAAAAAACAAAAATTGAACATTTGATCAAAACATCGATAAATGGAATTATTCATTGGAGGATTTCATATGATATCAATTTAAAACATAAACATAGTTATATATATATTTATGAGTTTAGAAATTTCAAAAACAACTCTCAGTACACCTTTTCAAGTGTTATATGCATAAAAAAACATATGTTAAATACTGATAACCACCACTTGAAAAATCTAAAACGGATTAGGATTGGAAGTTATGAAAAGCCGTATATACACATAAGTATATGTATAGGTTTTTCATATTAAAACTGAAGATAATTAAACCCCTAGACAAAAATATAAAATTAAATTCATAATTTTGGAATGAATAAATAAAATAGCATTTATATTAGATTTTTATAATATACTTTAGATCAACATAAACCATACATAAATTAAAATATCCTTACACAGACTTAAATAAAACATGCCTTGTGAAATAAAATAAATCTTTCGAGCAGAACAAGGCTTTGATAAATTCATCTCATTTCTAATTTGAAAAGTGATAACCATTATTGAAGTTATAACATCCTCCTTGCTAAATATGTTTGAAAATAGCATCATAGTGTTGAATTATTTTAAGCAAAGGAATATGTTACTAATTCTAGTAGAATAAAATAATGGAAAGGGCTGAAATTATAAAATTTGGAAATAACTTATGCATACACAATAACAAATAAATTAATATTGAAAGTAATTGTTTCACCCTTACCTAATTATTGTGCAGAAGACCTCCTGCAGAGCCCTCACCTTCCTATTGTCTTTGTTATCACAATCACTCTCAAATTCTCAGAATTTAAAATAAAAGAAGGGATAGAATCAAAGACTACTCCTATTATTTTTCTCAGTTGAGGCTCTTTATAGGTTCAGCATTTCAGAAAGAAGGACGTGAGAAATCCAAATGTGTGGTTTCGATTGAATGCTTCACAGATAATCATTATATATAATTTATAAATTGTTGCAACTAACCAAGTTATTCAAACCAGACGAATGATAAATTTTAATTAATTTGCTGACACAAAACCACTGAAAATGATAGAAAGGTGAAACTAATGATAACATTGTATAATTACGTACCGATACATGATATATTGAATGGTCTCTGAAACCGGTACATAAAAAATCAATATGATAATGATAATATTGAAGACAGATTGAAGGAAAAAAAATAAACAAATCTGCACTTGGCCACACTGATAAGATTCATCAAATAATTTTATCCAACTTTCAAAATACGTCGTAATTGGATAAGAAGAATTCATAGCAAGCATCAATTTCCAAAGGAAAAAAGAATAAAAGACAAAACACAGCACTATTGAGTCGATTTCTCAGAAGATTTGGCCATCAAACATACACAAAAATCCGGATATCAAAAACGAGATAATCCTACCTGTCAAAACCGAAACCCTAAACGCAAAATAGATCTGGTTCTTCACTCATCCGAGCATGAACCTCATCATTGCGACCTTGCTCGGACCTTCTCGTCACCTGCAGCAGACCGTGACTCTTAGAGACGAAGAAGAAAATGAACCCTCACCAATGAAGCTCTTGACTCACGATCACCTCTCGACGTCGCTCCCGAGCTCGACAAAATCCACAGCTTCGGCTCTCACAAATCGAACGGACCCCCCCCCCCCCCAACTCAAAATTAGGGATCGGCCTCCTCAAAACCCTAAATGACTTCTGCTATTTTGTTTTATTGTTTTTTTATTATTCCATTTCATCAGATTTATATATATCGTTTTCTTTAATTTTTTTATCGGACCAATATACTACATTAATTTTTATAATTTCATTATTTTGGTTTATTTTAATCTTAAACTTTTAAAAATCTGATTAGGTATTACCATTTATTAATATTATTTAAAATTAGATGTTGAATTACAACATTAATATTAATATCTTAAATTAACATTATATATATATATATATACAAAAAAATCCTTAATAAAATTAAACATATAAATATATATTTATAAAATTAGTTTTAATGCCATATATAGTGTTCGTTCATAATTTAAATCTTATTATTAATATTATAATTCCATTATAATTTCTTAATTTATAATTTCACATTAATTAATAAAATTTATTAAATACACAAAGTTTGTTTATTGTATATCAGTTATATAATAATATTTAAATAAACATTGTCTATTTCTTTTATTAACTGTTATCAAATGTCGGTTTTAAATATTAAAATTTCTAACGGATAGTTTTTTTTGTAACGGTCGGATAAAACTCTATAAATACCAATGTTTTACGGGTCATTCAAACAATCAGAAGAAAAATATCTCGACGCTCATGCCACTGCTTTCGGAGATGGTTTTATATGTTCCTCTTATTTTTAGTTTCATTGATATCATCCTCGCCATAACGTTTGTTCTTCTATCAGATCCAAGAAATGATAACTACTCGATCAGCATTGTTTTGTTTCTCGGTAGTCTTCCAATTGTTTTATTATCAATAGCAGTGGGTTTAATGGGTTAGTTCTTGTGTATCAAGGGTGTATTGTGGTATATGTATGAACAAAGTGCTCGCTAATTATATATTTGCGTTTGGTAATTTATTTTATTACATCTTGGAAACATTTTCAAAACATAAAACCTAATTTTAAACATGGGGTGTTACATTCTAACCCCCTTAAATAGAATTTCTCCCTCGAAATTCATTTACACTTATTGCTCTTAATTCCCATCTATTCTGAGTCTCACATGATGTCCCCAAGGTCTGTATAGTTGTCTTCCACAGTTTCCATGTCTTCCTAAGAAATTAAAGTTCAATGTGGCTTTGAAATCTTCCACTTCCTTCTCCCAAATGCAACTAGTGCAAGAGGGGTTGTATGGATGTAGGCACCGGAAGACAGTCCTCAAGGAATGATAATCTATATAGTATCCGAGAAGTTCGTCTTGAATTTGATTCCTATAAGAAAGTATCATTACTTCATCTTCGAATGTTTCAAATTCATCATAAATTCTTCCTGTGAAGCAAAAGCTTAAAAGTTGACACATAAATGTTGCGCGAAGATTTCCTGCTTCAGCTGCTCTATAAAAATTTGAGATTGATTCTGGTTGCTCAAACATTGTAAAGAACCTAAAAAGTCCTTCGTAATATGCCCCTTGTCATCGATAGAAATGACGTTGGATCTTCCTGATATCTTCAAAGACGAAACCAGAACCACGATGAAAACGAAGTATATCTGGTGCGCCTGATATATTATAGAGACATTTACAGGAAAGCTGCATGGCTTTATAGGGCTCATATTCTTCTTTTCATGATTTCTCCATGATCATAGCGAGTAATTCGTCTGAAAGGCCTAAGAGACTTGTTTGAGCTCTACTTCCTTCCATCTGAAAATTACAAAGAAGAATGTTGACTAAGAAGGACAGTCAATTTATCAAAGGGTTCTAAATTTCTAGAGTTATCTAGATCGTTCCTCTGATACCAATTATAACGACCCGAGCCCTCTCTTCCAGAATCAGTGCTTAAAAATGTTGTGTAATTTTTTTTATATATAAAGTGACATAAAAATTACACAACACTTTAATAAAACGAGGACCTTTTACCGGTCTAGGTTCTAGAAGATTATACATAACCTTACATTTATCAGAGTTTTTAAATAATAATAATAAAATTTTCCACTATGCTTCTGTGCGCACTAACACCATAAGCAGCGACCAATTCTGGATTTCAAGGCAACCTGTAGAAAAAGATTTTTGAAAACGTAGGGTGAGCACAAAAGATGCCCAGTAAGGGGTTTTTGAAAACCTTTGATAAATCGCTTTCAGAAAAAATATCCCTTTCAATAATACATTTGAAAGAAATTGAATTGTAAATTTGTTGGTAAAACAACCTTTACAAAATAATGTAATGCTTTCGAAAAATAATTATACTTTGAAAACACTTTTAAACTAATTCAGTGATTTTCTTTGAAGAATATTAAGCAAACTTCATGAAAACAAAACATCATTTTGAGGCAACTTAATTCATTGAAAGTTGTCTTAGGCCTACCCACTTAGCGAAGGATGCATTCACTCCCCAATGACCTTCCATTTTACAATGAACAAGCACCGGGGTTTTTCAAAAACGTTTTATGTTTGCTTTACATATATATATATATATATTAGTATTTCTCACTGGAGTTTTTTTTCTTTAAAATACGTCAATGTATTAAAATTCACATCCATGCTTATATATATATACATGTATATTTCATCATTTGAATGTTTGGATACTACCAAAACTTTTATCAACTAGACATTACATATATTTATTCTTTCTTTCTCAAATTATCACAAATCATCTTTGATGCTCGTATAAGCAATTCAATTTTCTTAACCATAATAATTAATAAATTTCCCTAAAACAATCTAAAGAAAAACGGTCAAAACAATTTCTATGATATCTATGTCTTTATTAATTTCAGGGCAAGGCCTAAAACAAAATATTCAATTAAGACATGAACTTATTATAAATGCAATGGGTTTCAATGTAATGCATAACACATGGCCATGTATATGTGCAAACGCGATGTCTATATGTTGATAAAACGTTGTGACATTTTTTTTTTGCACGCATATTTTTTTTTGAAACATGGAAATAAAATTATACATGAAATAACGATATCCATTTCATCTACACATGTATATATTTATATATTTGACATTGAATTTACAACGCTCATCTTCACAAAAGAGAAAAAAACAAAAATTGAACATTTGATCAAAACGTCGATAAATGGAATTATTCATTGGAGGATTTCATATGATATCAATTTAAAACATAAACATAGTTATATATATATTTATGAGTTTAGAAATTTCAAAAACAACTCTTAGTACACCTTTTCAAGTGTTATATGCATAAAAAACATATGTTAAATACTGATAACCACCACTTGAAAAATCTAAAACGGATTAGGATTGGAAGCTATGAAAAGCCGTATATACACATAAGTATATGTATAGGTTTTTCATATTAAAACCGAAGCTAATTAAACCCTTAAACAAAAATATAAAATTAAATTCATAATTTTGGAATGAATAAATAAAATAGGATTTATATTAGATTTTTAGAATATACTTTAGATCAACATAAATTATACATAAATAAAAATATCCTTACACAGACTTAAATAAAACATGCCTTGTGAAATAAAATAAATCTTTCGAGCAGAACAAGGCTTTGATAAATTCATCTCATTTCTAATTTGAAAAGTGATAACCATTATTAAAGGTATAACATCCTCCTTGCTAAATATGTTTGAAAATAGCATCATAGTGTTGAATTATTTTAAGCAAAGGAATGTGTTACTAATTCTAGTAGAATAAAATAATGGAAAGGGCTGAAATTATAAAATTTGGAAATAACTTATGCATACACAATAACAAATAAATTAATATTGAAAGTAATTGTTTCACCCTTACCTAATTATTGTGCAGAAGACCTCCTGTAGAGCCCTCACCTTCCTACTGTCTTCGTTATCACAATCACTCTCAAATTCTCGGAATTGAAAATAAAAGAAGGGATATAATCAAAGACTGCTCCTGTTATTTTTCTCAGTTGAGGCTCTTTATAGGTGTAGCATTTCAGAAAGAAGGACGTGAGAAATCCAAATGTGTGGTTTCGATTGAATGCTTATCAGATAATCATTATATATAATTTATATATTGCTGCAACCAACCAAGGTATTCAAACCAGACAAATGATAAATTTTAATTAATTTGTTGACACAAAACCACTGAAAATGATAGCAAGGCAAAACGAATGATAAAATTGTATAATTAAGTCCCGATACATGATATATTGAATGGTCTCTGACACCGGTACATAAAAAAATCAATATGATAATGATAAGATTGAAGACAAATTGAAGGAAAAAAAATAAACAAATCTACACTTGGCCACACTGATAAGATTCATCAAATAATTTTATCCAACTTGCAAAAGACGTCGTAATCAGATAAGAAGAATCCAGAGAAAGTGTCGATTTCCAAAGGAAAAAAGAATAAAAGACAAAACGCAGCACTATTGAGTTGATTTCTCAGAAGATTTGGCCATCAAACATACACAAAAATCCGGATATCAAAAACAAGATAATACTACCTGTCAAAACTGAAACCCTAAATGCAAAATAGATCTGGTTCTTCACTCATCCGAGCATGAACCTCATCATCGCGACCTTGATCGGACCTTCTCGTCACCTGCAGCGGACCGTGACTCCTGGAGACGAAGAAGAAAATGAACCCTCATCGATGAAGCTCTCGACTCACGATCACCTCTCGACGTCACTCCCGAGCTCGACAAAATCCACAGCTTCGGCTCTCGCAAATCAAACGGACCCCCCCCCCCCCAACTCAAAATTAGGGATCGGCCTCCTCGAAACCCTGAATGACTTCCGCTATTTTGTTTTAATGTTTTTTTATTATTTCATTTCATCAGATTTATATATATCATTTTCTTTCATTTTTTTATCAGACCAATATACTACATTAATTTTTATAATTTCATTATTTTGGTTTATTTTAATCTTAAACTTTTAAAAATATATATAGGTATTACCATTTATTAATATTATTTAAAATTAGATGTTGAATTACAACATTAATATTAATATCTTAAATTAACATTATATATATATAAATATATATACAAAACAATCCTTAATAAAATTAAACATATAAATATATATTTATAAAATTAGTTTTAATACCATATATAGTGTTCGTTCATAATTTAAATCTTATTCTTAATATTATGATTCCATTATAATTTCTTAATTTATAATTTTACATTAATTAATAAAATTTATTAAATACACAAAGTTTGTTTATTATATATCAGTTATATAATAATATTTAAATAAACAATGTCTATTTCTTTTATTAACAGTTATCAAATGTCGGTTTTAAATATTACAATTTCTAACGGATAGTTTTTTTTTGTAACGGTCAGATAAAACTCTATAAATACCAATGTTTTATGGGTCATTCAAACACTCAGAAGAAAAATATCTCGATGCTCACGCCACTACTTTCGGAGATGGTTTTATATGTTCCCCTTATTTTTAGTTTCATTGTTATCATCCTCGCCATAACGTTTGTTCTTCTATCAGATCCAAGAGATGATAACTACTCGATCGGCATCGTTGTGTTTCTCGGTAGTCTTCCAATTGTTTTATTATCAATAGCAGTGGGTTTAATGGGTTAGTTCTTGTGTATCAAGGGTGTATTGTGGTATATGTATGAACAAAGTGCTCGCTAATTATATATTTGCGTTTGGTAATTTATTTTATTACATCTTGGAAACATTGTCAAAACATAAAACCTAATTTTAAACATGGGGTGTTACAATACGATCCTTAGTGTTTCTAATGCCTAAGGGGGAGTTAGTTGTATTAATTATTACTCATGTGTAAAGGGATATAGGTTTTATTTACAAGTCTATAAAACTTCTAAGTCCTTATATTCTTTTTCTCTTTTTTGTAAGGATGTTTGTGCTTTCCAAAAAGGGGGATATTATTGAGTCAATAATGTTTCCTTATGACTTTTCCATTCCTTCATGATTGGGGAGATAGTTGAGTCAATAAGGTTTCCTTATGACTTCTCCATTCCTTCATGTTTTGAAAATCAAAAACACCCTATCTTAAGGCAAATTTTATTTTCCCTAAGATTTCCCTTGTTAAGGAAAATTTTCCTTCCCTAAGGAAACTTTATCCTTACCTATTTTTCATTTTTCATATTATAACCTAACTCTGTTTATTTCTAAGTATGAAATTCAGTTTCATATTTAAAACCTTGGAAACCTATAAATACTTAGATATACAGCATTCTATTTTCAGGATCCGAATTAAGCTTCCAAACTCTCTGAATTCAGACTCCGAACTTTCTGAGTTTAGGTTCTGAACTCTTTGAATTCAGACTCCGAACTTTTTGAGTTCAGGTTCTGAATTCTCTGAATTCAGACTCTGAACCTTCTAAGTTCTTACTCTGAATTCTTATGAGATCAAACTCCTAATTCTTTAATAATTTAGGTTCCAAATTCTTGAGAAACATAATAAGAATATCCTTGTTATATATATCTCGAAGTTTAACTTGTTTAGATTCCGAATTCCATTTTTTTATTTAGACTCCGAATTCCATTTTTCATTACATTACAAAAAATATTTTTGGTTAAGCAACCATATTTTTTTCTTACACTTTTTTTTGTTATAAAATGATGTCATTCATTCAGTTTCTAACTAACTATTGTTTGAGTGACACGCGTACAAGTCCCTCTGAAATTCAAGGAAAAATATAACCGTTGGAGGAGGGAGCCGACCGTTGAAAATGTGCCTATAAATAGTATCTCATTTGAAAGAAAAAAACTTTGATGAACAGTTCTGTGATTCTAGAGATTATATGTTGTTAAAGTGTTTTCTAGAGAGAGAGGCTCTTTCAACTCTCAGTGCTTCGTGCGAATGTTGAGAATAACTTGTTCAGGTGTGAACAACTTGTTCAGACGTGCCTTGTGCAAACTTCGATTGTGATGATCGTGTGCTTTCGGGTTTGGAAGACAGACATTCTGATTTCCTTCTAAATCAAGGGCTTGCGAGGATAGCAAGAAAGATACCGATCTTCAGATTGAGGGATTACTTGGGTTTCGGTAAAATAGACTTTCTTGAAATTATAAATTAAGGGACCTTTATCCAAGGTTGTTGGATACCCTACTCTTTGGGTAAAAATATTTCTCTACTTGTTTCTTATATTGTTTCAAGTTTGTTTTCCGCTGTATTTTGATTATTGAGGAAAGTTTAAATATCTTATACTTTCTTACATTTGTAATCTGATTAAATAAGGTTCTATATGCTTTAAGTTATAATCTTTTTTGTTGTAAACTTTTGTTAATTTTCATTTCAGGAATCACATTTCCAGAATCTAGTTAGTTTGTAGAACTGGTTTCATTTCTGGAACCACATTTCCGGAACTTCATTCTCATAACTACATTTCTAGAATCAAGCAAGTTAGTAGAACTAAGAGGTGTTGTGAATTTTGTTTATACAAAATTTCCTTAAGGAATTTTTAAAGTATATAATTCACCCCTCCCCCCTCTTGTATATCGAGCATCTACATCATTATTTTGATACTACAATTAGTATCATATTGATCCTACATTTATTAACATCTTTTGTTATATATTTCTTATTTCATATTCGACCTATCATTCATCTCTTTTTTTGTATCCTGGTCTCTTCAGTAAATGGATATAAATTTTCACTATTCATCGTCATATATCTATGTGACTATAATAATTCTATTTATGTTAGTGTAACATTTGACCTCAACTTAACTGATCGCCCAATAGCAGAAAAGATGTTTGATTTTACATGTAGTTGATATTGAGTTGATGTGTCATCAACACATCCAACTTGATTGAATCTTGTATTAATATCATCCAAGTATCTAGAAAAAAAGTTAAGACACTTCTATTCAAAATAGTCTTCAGAAATAGTACCTTTAGGATGAGCTCTATTTTTCATGTATGATTTCAAATTCCGAAGATATATTTGAAATAAAATAAACAAAACATAATTGTGTATTTAATTAAGTTCTATGAATTGTTTAATTAATTTGAATAATATATAAATAAAGTACCTCTCAATTGGATATATCCATCTATAATGTATGGAGCCTCCTAATTTAGCTTCCATGACCAAATGCATAGTTAAATGCATCATCAAAGTAAAAAAATGATGGAGGAAAGATCATCTCTATTTCACAAAGTGTTAATAAAAATATCTCCTGAAGGTTTTCAAAATCAAATGTTTGTAGAGTTTTCTCACATAGTTTTCTAAATAATGTTCAAAATTAGAGTACAATAGCAGTAACCTTTTCAGGTAATAATGTCTCAATGCCAATGATAGTAACTACTATAACAAAATATGTGAATTGTGACTTTTCAATCCATGTAACCTATGATGATTTAAGTAAAAACACCTTGAGATGTTACTTGAATACCCATCAGATGACTTCACATGTTTTAAAATTTGAAGGAATTTATCTTTATCCATATTTTTCATTACAAAAAATTTTAGAGCATACTTTCTATTCTCATCTGGCCATGGATCACGCTTTATGTTAATTTTTTATAATTCTTTTTGAGTATTGATATGGTCCTTCAATTTTCTATGCTCATTAAGAAATGTGAAGATCAAATTTTCACAAACATTATTCTGAATATGAATAACATCAATTTTATGTTGCAATAAATTAAATTCCCAATATGTAAGTTTTAAGAATATAGTTTTTTTCTTTCATTGTTGCGTTCCGATTTCACTTGAATATTCACTTAGAACTAATTTCCCAATATCATTAAAATGATACACTATCCCAAATTATGATTCAAATTTTCCAAGTTGTATTGATATTTTGAACCTATTAACAACTTTGTAGGTTTTCGACGATCAATAGAACCATTGAATTTTGACTTGTTCAGCTAAAATCTATGAGATGCATTGATAAATATTTGATGACATAGGAAGCACCATTTTTACTATGAGGTAGTCATTTGGGAACAAAGTCAAAGTTACAAACAGGATAATAGAAACATGTGTAAGTGTTCCAACTAGATAAATTACCAAGTCTAGGGAAGTCACTAATGGTCCACATTAGGGAAGCTTTCATTTTGAACATTAATCTAGAAGATGCATCATAGGTCTCAACATTTTTTCTACATAACTCCTATAATTCTTCAATTAGAGGCCACAAGTATACATAAATATCATTTATAGGAATTTTTTTTCCATGAATAATCATCAAAATGATAAAAATATGTTTGTTTCATACACATCCCCGGAGGCAAATTATAAGGGATCAAAAAAACCATCCAAATGCTATAACTGGTGCTCAAAGTCCCAAATGGGTTGAATCCATCAGCTAACAATCCCAATATCAGATTACTAGGATCATATGAGAAATATGGATGTAATGAATCAAATTTATTCCATGATTGTGAATCTATTGGATATCTCATTAACCCATCATTTTTATTATCTATAGAATGCCAGTTCATGTGCTCAACAGTTTTTGATGACATGAATGATCTTTACAATCGAGGATTTAAAGGAAAGTAATGAAAAACCTTTGAAAGTTTTTTCCTTTTCTTATTGTTCATAGTAATCTATTGATTTAGAGTTCTAACATCACCCATTTACTTTCATCTAGAAGAAGAACATTTTTTGAAATCATGTATGGTTGAATCATCTCCCCAATAAAGCATACAATAATTGGGATAGGAATGTATTTCTGTATAATTTATACTAAGCTTACTGAAAACATTTTTTATATCATAAAAATACGCAGGGATCTTTAATTCAGGAAATTAATCACACAAAAAATCCAATATAATGGAAATCGCCTTATTTGTAATTCCACATAAGCATTTGATATGGTAAAAATTTAGCAAAAAAGATAGTTTTTAATATTTAAAACATCCACTACACAAATCTTGGTTTCCATCATCAACAAAACCATGAAACGCATTTGTTTGTTCCATGAAGTTTTCTCTTACATTAGTCTCTATAGAATCAATATAAGGATCCAATGATATGTTATAATCTTGATCTAGTTATCCTATAGTCCCAAAAATATCACTTCTCAAGTTTCTATTTGTATCACCCTCAAATGGTTATTTTGGTATATTTTGATGTTGATGTTGTTGTCTTGAAATGTTCAATGCGTCATTTATAAGGTTTCTCATTTCATTTTTCATTGTCTAAGAAGTTGGGAGCTCATTCTGTCAATTGACATCAATGATAAAACTTTATATAACATTAGACTATTCATGATAAATTCAACACAAATATTGAACAGGGAATTTATTAAATATAAATTTTTCATAAAATTCTTCTCTCTTTAACCATATTCTAAATTTATATTTAAGACATTGAGATCTTATTTTCCCATCAACGGATCGACTGAAAATTGAAAAATCTAAAAACTCTTCTAAATTCTTAGTATATTGAGGTGTGTTCCTTGGTAATGTGATCCATTTTTATCCATATATATCACAATGTGCTTACACTTTATTAAAAAAAATTAAAAAACATAAGTATTACTAAGTAGGAAAATAGATAATGATAAAATCTATTATAGTGGAATTAGTTGAAATTAAATAGATTCAAACTTTAATTAAAATGTAAATTGTTTAAATGCATATATAATCAATGGAAATATAAAGGGGTGTTGGCTAGTGAGTAGTTTCTGAGAATTGAGAAATAGGTTTTTGAATTATATCTCATACAATATCCTATACCAAAAAAGGATCTCATCTTAATTGTTTTTCTATTAAAAGATAAAAACATAAAAAAATCACCTCAATTAAAATACTTTTCAACAATAATAATAAAAAATCAATTTATTTCAATATTTTCAATTAGTTTTCATATTTAATAGAATATTTACAATCTAAATCACCATTAAAATGATATATCTATAATCTTTAATGAAACTACAATGATAAAATGTCAATTTTTTAAATAAAAAATATTTTTACTTTTTTCCTTCAAGAATATAATATTTATTCATAATTTATTAAACATTTTACATAGAAGACATTTATAATTTAACCATATAATTAATTGTCTTTTAATGCATTTTTAATTTAATTCATCCTTCATCATATTTTAAAATAAATTGTGAATATAGTAATAAACATTCATCAAAATTTTCAATTTATCGAAAAAATCATTTAAAAATATACATGAAAAAACATATGAAATAATGAAACATAAAATTCTCCTACACTTAACATATTTTTTGTATTCAATTATTAATTACCATATCCTAGAAAAATTATGGAATTAGTTTAAATAGAATGTGTAATACATGTACAATAGAATTTTTCAAAAAGCATTTATATTCATGACATCCAACTAGAATTAAACATTATCACATTCTTAAATAAAAATTACTTGGTTTCCTCTAGTATCTAATTTTATAGTCTAATAAAATAAATAATTTATTAATGTAATGAAAAATGTTTATTTATTTATTTTTGTATTCCTTTACATTTCTCTCGATGATTAAGCATGTACACCATACTGAAAATTCATAAAAAACATGGAAATGCATTAGGTAATTCATACTACATACACATCTAATAAATTCATATAACTAAACTATTCTATCCATATCACCATTTAAAACCATATTTTACATTTTTTTAAATAATTATTTGAAAAAGGACACAATGTCCAATAAACTAAAACTAAACTAGACATTCACCCTAATCGACTTATTTCATTTTAACATAATTTTCATACAATATCCTTAATTAAAATTCATCCTTTAACTGTTGAGATTCCCAAATAAATTCATACATTTTTTATGAATCATATCTAAAATAATATAATTTCACAAATTTACACTTTAAATGAAAAATATTACAAATTAAATCCATGATTCTTTAAATAAAATTTTAATATCCAAGCTTTAAATAAATTTATATCTTTACCATTCGATGATATATCACCCATTAGATTTAATATTTTATTTTGATATTATTATTGTTGAACCATTTCATCCATTTCATTCCATGTCAATTAACTATTAAACCTCTAAAATGAAATTTCAATTTTTATTCCAAAAATTTATAACCTATATCATTCATTATTTTTAAATTAATGATAAATATACATCATATAAAAACCATTCCATTTCAATAAAACCTTAACATGCTCAATATAATATCATTTATTTCATTTCATGTTGAAAAATAATTTAACCTATAAAATGATATTTCATTCTGATTTTAATGCATATATTTCAAATTAAATCACTCTTGAAAATTAAACCAATATATATTTTAACGAAAATAATGAATTTTTAGTATTATTATAACATGTTACCTTATATAAATTAAACATTTCACTGTATATAATATATCTAGCATCAAAATGAAATTTTAATTTATTATTAAACATGTAAAATTAGAATCAATCAATGATTTAAAATTTAAAAAATATATTATTATAAAAAATAATTATTTTCAATCATTTAAATTATAAATTTAAAGAATACATATAAATAAAATTATTTTTTAAATAAATAGAATTTTTGAATCCCATTATTCCTTCTAATAAAAATTGACCACGCAATCCATATATGAAGAAAACAATAGTGGCAGTTTAAAACCAATACCTGTTAAACAAAACTTGACTCACTTCTCCAAGAATCCCAATCTGACAACCAAAAAAAGTTCAAGAAATCATTAAGATGGTAATAAACATACAAAATTCATGATTACTAGAAATATTTAAAGTGAAAACAAATCCAGGGGACACATTAGTTCTATATAGCCAAATGACTTTAAAAAATTTACTAATTTCAACCTAAGAAATACACAAATTAAAATAAATTTAAACAAAAAGATAGATAATCATGGATATAGATTCAATACCAAGTATTAAGGGCTATTTCTTCCCCCATTAATATTCTTCTCATAGGGATATGTGTTGAGGATCCATGATTGGGGAGGAAGGGGTGACGATGAGGGGGAAGGGTTAGTGATGAGAGGAAGCAGAGGTGGGGCGATGATGGGGGGAATAGCAACAGTAAGGGTTTAGGGGAGAGAGATTATGACGGCTCGGGATTAGGCTCAGGTGTCTTGGGGGAGAAGGGGGTTGGAGATGTGGGATGGTATTCGGGTAGTTGGGGGAGAAGGGGCCAGAAGAAATGGATCTTGGGAGAAGGGAGCAGACAGAGAGGGCTAGGGCATGGGGGCTTAGGGGGAGAGGGAGTGGGGGAGTCAAGGGGTGGGGTTTAGTGGTGGTTGGGGAATAAGTTCCTTTTTTTTAAAATAAATTTAATGTTTTAGAGATAGTTATTTAAAAATTTCCGCTAAATTTTGTCAATTTTTTAATTTACAGTTTCTTAAACAGTCGCTAATAGATAATTTTGGTGTATTGTGTATTGATATAATATTTTTTTTCTTTAACATCTGTATCTTCCAATAAAGGGTATGTAAGTACATGCATTTGTGCGGTGTGGAACCTCCACACACCACTTATGGTGGATTACAATGAAGACAACCAAATGATAGGAAAAACTGTGTGGCCATGTAGGAGTTTTTTGCTGATGCTTGAAAAATACTATGACATCATTCTAGTCAGGTAAATTTCCTAGAAACACCTGTCAAATGAAGTAAAATATAATGCTTGGACGCAAATATGGGTAAACAAATTCTTTGGATTTAATGTTATATTATTATTTTATTTATATGAATTAATATTTTGGTTCCAGTTCTATTTTAATTTTCTGGATGGTTAGGTTGTGTGTCCAACATGACTCATGGAATTAGGTAAGCTATAGAGAGGCTATAAGCATGAGTTGTATAGTGGATGGCATGCTAGAGTTGGCATGGATTTAGTGGCCACACCTATCATGGATGATTTTCTGGTAGAATATTATCAGGCAATGATTTCTCAATGGATGAGCATCGAGTTCAAGGTATTAATAAAATTTGAGGTTTTTAAATGAAAATTACCATGGTTTGAATTTATACTTTCTTTTGTATTATTGAAAATTATTTTTTAGGAATTTTTAGGAAGAAATAAAATATAAGGATGCTATGAAATATGTATACACTCTGGGGAAAACTATGATACTGGACCATTAGAGGAAGCATGTATGACACTAATTTATAATTTTTATTTAGGACATGAACTTTATTTTGTTTCCTCAAAATTTTATACCCTTTATAATTGGGATAGATAAATGATCATATATTCTTTAGTTTATTATTGAAATCATTTAGTGTGGGCTGTAATTTCAGGGTTAGTATTGTTATGTTTGTGAGCATGTCATGAACCTATAAAACCATTGATCATTTTATTAAATTTCTATTATTTTAATAAGTTTAAATACTGGGGAAACTTCCATTTAAAATGTTTAAGGATAGAATCATTAATACCTTAACTTTGTTTTTGTAAACATTCATGTTTGTATGTTGTTCTGTTTTTTCAAAAATATAATTATTATAATTCATTTATGTTATAGTCATTATTAGTTTGTTGATAACCGAATCATGCTTATTCATTTATGTTATGGTAATACATTTTCATCTTATCATTGATTATGGTGATCACACAGACACATTATTATTTATTACTATGATTACCTATTCACTTGTATATATGTTATATCTAATTATTAAAAATTAATTGATACTCTGCTATAATTCATCTACCATATGGTTTTCTTTTCAGTTTCATTTAGAATTAATATCCATTTCATTTTAGTCATGAAATTAATGATTAGTAACTTATTTTAAATTATGGTTTTCTACATTAATTTTAATTACAAAGGGGGTTTAAAATATTAAAGGATGTGTGACTCAAGAAAAATTATTTTGCTCAAGTAGAAAGAAAAAATATGGAAGTACGGTAAACGAACTGACATAGAAAGAGATTGTAAGTTTTAGCTTGTTGATTTAAAATTTTAATATCTATTTTTAAATTAATAGTCTATTTATATTTTTAATAGTTCACTTTATAGGACCTTGATGCCTACAAAACTGAAAATTTTGGGACAAATGATCACTTACATCAAGTTTTGGGAGATGAGAACTATTGAAGAGTTCAATGTCGAATGTGGTAGATTATTGTCTTGATGAGGTATTTTCCTACTTTAGGTACCATTTTTGGGTAGCACCGAGTTGTAAAACACTAACGCATGGGAAAAAAGGCTGAGTCTAAGGTATAAAATCCTAAAAAAGGGCCATATAAATGGAAGAATGGAATCAAAGGGAAAAGGCTGAATTTATGAAAATGATGGAAGTTTTATTTTCATCACTTCCACTAGAGACCATTGTAGAATATAATTCATATATGTTGACAATGAATATGTTATATAGTGCACTGAGAAATATTAATAGTGGTGGTTGGGATGATGATGTTCCTGATGATGGTGATGGATAGAATGATAATGAGAAAGAGTGAGAGGATGAGGCTAAGAATGAGGATGAGACTAAGGATGATGGTGATAATTGTGATGGTGATGAGAGATAGATTGATCCTTTCAATTTTTTACTAATATTTATGACATTTTATTTTTGATGATTTTTTATGAATGAATATATGTGATGTGTTGTATGTTTTTTATCACTGGTTAAATGCATAAATTTATTGGTTGTGTCGTGGATCTTTTAGGATGCTATGTTGATTGCATTGCATATTCTATTTTCATTGTTTACGGGTTTTGTTTTCATTGTTTGTAGATTCTATTTGATGATGTTTTGTTTTCATTGTATTTAAATTTTTTTGTTATCAATTGAAGGTTCAGCGGTTATGTGGATATGGTGGGGCTGCTACATTCTATGGAATTAGGCGGGGGGTCTATACCAATAGTTTTATAACTATTGATATATCCTTAAACCAACGGTTCATAATGAACCATTGGTATAGTGGTATCCTAATAGTTTTGAACCATAGGTATAGGTTTGTCCCAATGGTTTAAAACCATTGGGATACCTCTATACCAATGGTTCACTATGAACTATGGGTTAAGTGAAATTTGGATCACCTATACCAATGGTTCACTGAGAACCATTGGTTTAGGCCTTTCCCAATAACACTATATCCAATGATTTGGAGAACTATTGGTATAGGCTATACCAATGGTTCTCCATCCTATACCAATGGTTTTGAATAGTTGGTATAGCCAGTTATTCTAGCAATGTATCAATTTCTATAAATATGGAATGTAAAAATCATTCCTCGACTTATTAATTAATAAAAAATCACTCATGACTCAGCCAACATATCCAACATTTCCATTAATTGTATCATTATGTTTTTCAAAATACATATAAGTGTGAAAGTTGTAACATTCATTAATAATAATTTTAAAGTTTAAGTATCATCACACACATTCATAGATTTTAATATCTGATGACACTAAAACATAGAGAATTCCTACCGGTGGGATTGTTCACATAATCTCTTATCTTAGAGATTACCAAGTGTGAACTTCATGAGAAGAAGTCTCATCTTGTTATGATTACTCACACTTACCAGTCACATTCTATGTGTCCCATCATAGAATGTTATTTGGTCGTAGAACTATATTTAAGAATATCATCATATAATTTCATGTTTCTCATCATAGCGGGTAACTTCTATGATCGTATCAATGTAACAGATACTCTAAGACATTATTACATTAAAGTAATGCATATAAATGAACAATATGTAACAATATATTTTATTAATATTCAAATCATTGAATATATATGCAATCAAAGTACAATTATTTATTTCGAAGACAATAACTCCAAAAAATATCTCTAACCAAGTGAACTATTAGGTGGTCCATTATATCAAAGAATGATGGTGAGAATAACATATAAAATTCACATAATATGACTTAAATTTCTTTATTCATGATTAGAAAGATAATTGGTTCTTTAACTTTACTGCATATATCTTTGAAAATAAGAAAATTCTGGATAATGTATGTTATACATTTTTCGGCAGAATGTAACTTTATGCTACAAGAAATAAATATTTCATCAAAACATGACATGTGTGTGATTCTAGACCATATAACTTCAAATTATTCATTTAAAAAACATTATTGATATTTTATAAATATCCCTATAGAACTTTTATAATGTTAAATAATTTGTAAAATTGAATTCTTCTTTTCTTGAATGAGTTTAAGCTGCTATAGGAAGAAAATTTTGTCTTTCACCCTTCACTGGGGCCAACTCATCCCTTATCCCCATGTAAATCATATCCAACCTAGCCTTAATTTCATATTTTATTTTCTTTGGTACTTTTAGTAATGTGCCAATAACACTATCATATACATTTTTTATACACACATGACATCAAGAAAATATTTGATGTATAAAAAATTCCAGTATGGTAATTCAAAGAAAATTAATTTCTTTTTGAAACCTGATTTCATAAGGTTTTTTGAAAAAGGTTAACTGAAATCAGTTTTAATATCTTTTACTTTCTCAAATAGTTAATCACTCATTAGAAGAGATGATGTTGTACCTTTCTCAATATTTCCATCGAATGATGTCATCCAGAATCTATGTTTATGTCATTGGGTAAAAAATTTTGATGTCTTAAAAATATATTCTTCGAGGAATGTTTCAACCTAACTGAGTGTGTACCTTCTTAAAATATAGGACACCCCAACATTCCTTTAATTCTATATCCTAAAAAATTTATATAAGTATTGAATTAATTTATCATCCTGTACAACATGGATCTCAATGTGAACTCTTTACTTCTATAAAAATCATACAATGTAACACCTATATCCCACATCAGTTTCAAATATTTGATCAATGGAGCCAAATAGACAACAATATCATTACTATTTTTTTTAGATATAAGCAGAGACAGGATAATTTATTTTCACTTCATGCATAACCATAGTGAAAATTTATAATTTACCAACATAACTATTCATATACTATGAATACTATTTTTAATCCAAAAGGCTTTATTCCATTTATATATAGCATAAGATAGATATTTCTTAACTCATTTACAACTTCAGGATAGTCATAATCAATTTTCATTCATTGGGTGACATAGTCTCCCATATTCGATTCTTTTATATGTGTGACATGTCAATTTTATAGTGGTTTCCTTGCATCCATATAGTCATATAAATCTTATAATGATAGGAAATTACCATAAAACTTTCAAAGGACTTGATCAATCATTATTGTATCAATTCATGCCAAAATTAGGAAATTTTATGAGTAATTCATGATTCTTGAGAAACAATATACAATAATTTGTACATGAATGTATCTTTTTAGAGATCATACCCATCGAACATATAACTCACCTAGCATAATATGTTTGAAAAGGAAGATAATTTTCTTTTGGAAGCATATCATTCTCGAGACCAAGTATTTCTATAAAATTGTTTGTCACTCTATCTTTTCCAGCTTTCAAATTATATAACTTCAATACAGTTAAAAATGTTTTATATTTAGTATAAAAAGTATATAATGGTCACTTTTAATAGTTATTTAACTTCTCAAACAACTTTGGAAAATCATGAAGAACATAAAAAATTATCATTTTCATTTATTCTGCATGATCACATCATCATTTGTATTAGTATTCATATCAAATGTTTCATAAATGGCAATATCATCCAATTCTGTATATACATTTAGTTTTCCCCTTGTTTAGTCCATAATTTTTAGATTTGACATATTACATTACAAATCAAATGTTCTACCAAATATTCTAGATAAATTAAACTTGAATAAAAACAACATAAACATGGTTGAAGGATTTGAGAAGGGATGTATGTATGCATTATTACAAACTTGATTAACTCTTTTATAACATCCCCATACTCCTTTTTCATATGATTATCATACATCTATTTTCAATTAATACACATCTTATATGGTTCAATAATATTAATTTTGTATAAAAAATTAATAAATACATATAAGGTATTTATATAATGTATATATACATTGATATGTAAACAAAGTATCAGAATTTGAGTGTATGCATCCTCTATATTGGGAATATTTACATAGATTGAACATGTTTAAGGTCACTACTCTAAATCTAGTTCTCACTTTCCTCAAAGGATAAATTCTTCCCATTTCAACCCTCTATCACTATTTCATTTGTTTTTTCATTATTCAAAACCCATTGTTTCCACAATCATTTTCCAATAAAAATAACTATTTTGAATTACATTATAAATATGTTTTTTATAAATCCAATTATATTCATTTTGAATCGATTAATATTTAAAGTGACAATGAAATAAATTAGAAACCTCCTTGAGAGATAACTTAAAACAACTCTATTATGTTCTTAAGTAAAAATATTATGATTATCCAAACTATTTGGAAATCATATTAATAATATCAAGAAATCATGTGAAAAAATCACATGTTAGTAATATGTATATAGATGTGTGTGTGTGTTCCCTAGGTAACATGTTAATAATATAGTCCTTTCACACTCTAATTCCATGTGAAGAAATCAAAATTAATGGAAAGTGTAATATATGATAGAAAATTAGATGGAGATTCAGCCAATTGATTTCCATGAACAATCAATTATTAGAATAAAACTAACATATATCGATCCTTATAGACTTACATAAACCAGCAGTTACAATGAACTGGCATATGCACAAAACACACAACTATTCCGAAACCCATCCACATAGACACCAAATATATATATGTGTGTGTGTGTGTGTCTAGTTATGTGTGTGCATGTGTAAATATATAAATATATATATATATAAATTCATATATTACAAATTTATATTTCATATGTTCATGTGTGTGCCCATATATATTTTATGAATGCATATGGAATCAAAAAATTAAATCAAAAGAGAAATACAGTACGCATATATGATGTTATTATGGGGATTTTTTCTTGTTAATTTTCAAAAAAAATAAGTTCATAATTTCATTTTCATTTTCATATAAACTTTTACATGTATTACTATAATCATTCATAGGAAATTCTACCAATAATATGTTAAGATCCACTATCAAAGTTGAAAAATAAAAAACGATTAAACAGTAAGTATCCAAACTCTTTGGAAATAAAAAATGGTGGACATGTGGCACACAGGAAAGACACTATGGTACCCATAGGGCAAGGGGAATGGGCTCATATGGTACACGAGCAAAGAACTAAAAAAGGTGAAATAATGCAAGATCGACAAAAAGAAGTAGAAAGAATCACATACCTTAGATTTTGAAAGGGTCGATTCATCCAAGAAGTTTGAGGGGGAGTGGAAGAAATGGTTCAGTTCCATGAGAGCATGAATAGTGCAAGTGAGTGGATTTCTTTATTAGGGTCATATATAAAAGATAGGAAGGGTTTTATCAATGCTTTCTAAAAAGTGCTGATAAAGATAGGTTTTATTATTTTTTTTTATTTTAGCGCCGATGAAACCAATATTTATCAAGGTTTTTTGGAAAGCACTGATATAAACTATATAAAATAAATTATAGAAATATTAAACAAATATATATTAAAAATGAATAAATTATAAAAAAAAAATGAAAATTAACATTATTAATGAATAAATAATCCTAAATGCATGAATGTTATAAATGAATGGAATTTAATAACTAAAAATGAATACACTTATAAATATTAAATTAATGGATAAGTTCTATTAATTATTCAAATTATTAAAAAATTAAAAATGAATATATACTAAAATGAAGATGAATTCAAATTAAATATGTACATTAAAACCATATTGAAAAAGTTAAATGTTAATTTAAAAATATGTATAAATAAATATTAAAAATGAATAAATTATAAAAAATACTAACTAAATAAATATTAAAAATGAATAAATTATAAATAAAAGAAAAAAATAATTATCTTTATAGATGAATAAATATAATAAATAATATTAAATAAATGAATTTTAAAAAATAGTGAAGTTTAATAATTAAAAAATCAGTAGATTCAAAAAAAATTAAAAAAATGAATAAGTGTTATTAATTATATAGATTACAAAGAAATTAAAAATTAATATATATTAAAATTAAAATAAATACATATTAATTATATAAATTAAAATCATATTAAAAACATTAAATGTTAATGAATAAATATTTATAAATAAATAAATGGATAAAATTACAATAATATTAAAAAAATTGAAAATGAATAAATTAAAGAAATATTAAAAAATAATTAAGATTATTAATGAATATATAATATTAAAAATAAATTAAAATTAATAAATTAAAATTAATAAATATTATATATTGAATAAAAATATAAATATTGAATAAAATTTACATATTAAAAACATAATATATATTAAATATAGTACGTTAAGAAATAAAATTCTAAAATGAATATTAAAAATTGAATAAATTAGTGAAATATTATGTGTGTGGGTGTGTTTCTATATAAAATTTCATTAATTATGTGTCACATCCTATTATGGTTTTTATGTATTATTAAAACCCTCTTTTTAGTCATGCTTTGGTTGGGTTTCATTTGGGTTTGATTCAGGTGAAATTCTGAAAAATTTGGAAGTTTCTAGGGTAGTGCACAGTTGGCACACAGTTTGGGAAAACCGTGCGCCCAGTTAGGGAAAACTATAAAACCCAAGGCAATGGGCCTTCAAAAAGTTGATACACAGTTTACAAATCGTGCGCCCTCTCAGAAGAAATTGTACATCCCTTTTAAAACAGATGCACGGCTTGCACATGGTTTGTCTGAATCGTGCACCTCTGCCCAGGAAACCGTGAATAGGATTTATTTAATTTGAAAATATTTTTTTTAAATCCTAAAACTTCCATTTTAGGTGTTGGATAGACCTGAAACGACCCCATTCATTTTCTTCTTCATTAGGAACACCCAAGAGAAATTCTTGGCCCTTCAGAACCCTCCTGGAAGTGATATGAAGCTTGAGGAATGACAGTCGATCCTCTTCTAGTTAGATTCCTCCTCTCATTCTTGTGCTCCCATGATCTCTCTCTTAAACTATAGGTTTTCATGGATACTTCTATTGAATTTTGGATATAATAAACACTATTTTGGGGTTATAAATATTATTATTATCCACTCTTCCCTGGTTTCTGTTGTTGTTGTTCTTCCTCTGAAAATCCATATTAGGGTTTAATGTTTTGAGATATGGAAACTCCGAGGTAGGTGGTTTCATTATGATACTTGATTTTTATTAACCCTAAATTGATTTATATAATTTAAACTCTTTTGAATTAAATATAATTTCTTAATTCTTTATTAATGGATTTCAATTGATTTTGTTGAAAAACCCAATTCCATTGAATTGGGGTTTCTAAAATAAGTTTTTTCCTTGAAATTGGAAAACACCCAATTCCATTGAATTGGGGTGTGTTTTTGGAAAGGTGTGAAAATTTAAATTGTTTAAATTAAATTTTGGATTTGATGGAAATTATTTCAATTAAATTTTTGAATTTAATTTTGGAAATGGATTTGATGGAAAAAAAGTGTGAAATACCACAATTCCATTGAATTTGGGGTTTATTGTGAAATTGATGGAATTTTTTGAAAAAAATTAAATTATTCAATTTAATTGGTGGAATTGGATTGTAAAATTAAATTTTGAATTGATTTCAAATCCATATTTGTAAAAATGTATTAAAAATGGTTTAGATAGAAACCAAGTGGTTTTATCTTGGTAAAAAGTTATGTTTTTGGTTAAACACCCCATTATGATTTTTAAATGGGAAATTGGCATATTTGAAATAGAGGGTGGGATGAATTGTATTTAAAGAAGTCTTGAAATAAATTTCCCATAATTATTTTATATTAGAGAACATGAAATCCTTGGGTAGTTAGTGTGTTATTTAGATGAAACTTTATGATTTACAATATTCTAAAACAACATATTAGCACATCATATCCCTTAGGAGATAGTGATGATTCCTCTTTGGCCTTGGTTCAAAGGGATGTATGTACGTAATTCCATCACCTTGAGTGTGGAGTCTCTATATCCTGGAACTATTGTACCTTATTTGGTGTATGACCATGTTTCTTTCTTGTTTTTATTTCACATGAATATGTGTCATTTTTTTAAATTGTTTTACATGACTTCTAATTTATATAAACCTTTTATATAAAATTATTTATTTAATACATTTGTGAAAATTTCAATTGTTTTAGAAATGTTCCATCAATTTAAACATAAAGAATTTTCTTAAATTATTTCCATCTTTTGAAATGTAAATCATGAATTGTCCTAATTATGCTCGTGAAATACCAAACATGATTGATTTAAATTGAAAAAACGTTCTTTAGTTAATTTAATATTGGAATCTGTTATGTATTCCTTGGTGAGACCCTAATGATATTTTTAGCTCACACCCTACCTAAACCTTTAGGTGTTTGTAGATTATATCCTTCCATATTTGGGCATGGGTAAAGCGTCACTTGGAGGTGGTCTGAGTTGTAGATCTATGGACTTGGGGAGTTGCATCCTTTAGGATTTTGGCAGTTTTTATTCTAGTTTTTCTAGTTTTATAGTAATTGGTTATAGTAATTTTGGTTGTTAAACATGTTTTACTTATAGTACATATCTCCCTATGGTGTTTATTTTGTATGTATGTTTCCTTGTTTCTTTTTCTTTTGCAATGTTTGTGGAAAAATCATTCCTACTTTCATTTTTCATAATGTTAGGTACTAGTCACCAACCTGTGGGGATCGGTAATTCCCTTTGGGCTATGTTAGGGTTGGATTGGTTATAGGGTTACCAGGGTACCTAGGTTTGTTCATGACAAAGTGGTATCAGAGCTCCAGGTTGAGCTTATGTCATGAAGTTAGAATGTATTTTTGAAATCTTACCAGGACATAGAAGGTAGTTGTGATTGATTTCTTGTAAATCTCTCACCGCAATGAACTTTAAGTCACCATGGGTGGTTAGGGAAAGAAGTCTTTAGTATTAGGTCTAGTATTCTCCCTAATTTTTATTTGGATAGAGTGAAATCCAAATCGTGTTATATATCTTTTGGGATTTATTTTCCTTTGTTTATCTATTTGAATGTTAATCTGATTTCTTCATTGTTGTCTATTGATGTTGTGTAGAATCATGCCTCTGAGAAGATGTGAAATCAGATCCAGTATGAATATTTTACTAAACCTTAGTTATAAAATACTCTCATGTACCCAAATATGGTAGGAGTGATTGTGTGTACTGTCCAAGCAATGGGACAGGCACCACCTCCATTTCTCATTCAGGTTTCAGCTATGGAACCTCATAGGGACATTCTCAAGAATAGTTCTCAGGAGTTCATTTTCTAGAAGCTATCACTATTCAAAGTCTCAAATGATTTTCAAGAGGATGAGGAGTGGTTGAGAAGAATAGAAAATTATTTTGGGTTCTTGGACACACCCGATGAAATCAAAGTGAAGTGTACCACCTTCGTGCTGGAAGGATCGAGCAGAAGATGGTGGGACTTAATAGTAATGGAAAAAAAAAGAATGAGGGTTTAGAGTGTAAGGGATTCAAATTTCCTTTCACTGAATGGTTATATCCTGAGTTAATGTTTCTATCTAAGGATACTAAGTTCTTCAAACATGAGTAGGATGATAGGAATGTGATGGAATATGCAAACTATTTTGATAAGATCATGCACTTTTCACCTGAGACAGTATCAAATTAGAGGATGAAGGCTTTCCGGTTTGAGTTGGGAAATAATTAGGATATTTGTTCTCAGACCTTCTTTCTGAAATTTCCTTCTTATGCTGATGTTCTGGATAGATCACTAATGGTCAAGATGGACCTAGCTGTAAATTTAGGGTTATCATGGGTTTTTTTCTCTTCTAGTGGTAGTGTGATTTCCTCTAAGTGAAAGATGAAGTGTGATTATTATTGTGGTGTTTCTCAATAACAGGTTCATTCTAGACCTCTTTTAGTTCCTAGAAGAGGTCCTTTAGTTTTTTAATATTGTGGAAAGTTAGGAAATTAAAAGAGGGTCTACACTGAAGCACCTAAGAAATGTGGCTCTGTTGGATGCTCGGGTCACTTGTAGAAATTGTTCCTTATTTATTCCACTCTGCATGGTGGCATGAGGTCATCTGAGCCTTCTAAAACTATGGATAAATTAGATTCATCATGTGAAATTTTTTTCCATCCACAAGAATCTAAAATGAAGCTTATTCACACAGTAGAAGAGTCTCCAAAGGAAGCATATATGGGTCTAGTAACTATGAGAGGTACCATTACTATAGCTTCATCATTAGTGAATTCTCTTTTTGATATTGGTGAATCTCATTCGTTTATTTCAACCTGTATTGTTAATCTTCTAAATATTCCTATGGATCTTTTATCTTGTGTAATGGATATTAATATACCCCTTGGTATAAAGAGAGAGTAGGGTCTCTGTAGTACATCATGTGTCTTCTCTTTGTCAGATGTTGATCTTTCTTCGAGTTTTCTATTTCTAGACATGAAATATTTTGATGTAATTTTCATGATGGATTGAATAATTTCTAATAAATCCTATATTGATTATTATCTTCGATAGGTATCCTTGACTATACTCGATCATGTGTGTCATGTCCTCCAAGGAGAATGGGTCCCATGGTTAAGCAGATCTGGATGTTTTTATCTAGAGTTGGGGAAATTGATATATATGTTTTCCTTTAATCTAAAGTGATAGTATTTTAGCGGTGATCTTCCTCCAGTTTCCATCAAGTTTCCCAATGTATTTCCTTCTAACTTCTCCAGTTTTCCACTGGTAATGGAGGTTTAGTTTTCCATTGACTTAGTGCCTGATACTCAACAAGTTTCAATTCCCTCTTGCTACATGGAACTAAAATAAATTAAATATCTAAAGTCACAATTCGATGATCTTCATGAGAAAGGCTTTATACGCTCAAGCGTGTCACCTTGGGAAGCACCAGTTCCCTTTTTTAATAAATCCAATGGTTCACTGCACCTATGCGATGACTATCAAAAAATCAATCGAGTTATGATAAAGAAAAAATATTTGTTACCATGTATTGATGATCTATTTGATCAGTTTAAGGGGGAAAAGTGGTTCTTAAAGATCTAACTTCAATCTGGTTACCATCAATTGAGGATAAAATAATCTAACATTCATAAAACTGCCTTTTATAGTAGGTACAGTCATTATTAATACCTTGTCATGCACTTTGTTCTAACCAATTCTATTATAGTTTTCATGGATTTAATGAACAGGATTTTATGTGGGTATCTTAATCACTTCATGGTAGTCTTTTTGGATGACATCCTTATTTACTCTAAGTTTTAGGAGGATCATGTGAATCATCTATGAATGGTTATAAGCTTATTGATAAATCACAAACTTTATGCCAAACTTTTTAAATGTGATTTATGTATCCGGGAAGTGAAATTATTGGGACATATGTTGTAAAAACCTAGCATTTCAATTGATCCTAAAAGGGTGAAGGTTGTTATTACTTAGGGAAAACCATGGAGTGTTTTTAAGATTCTGAGATTCTTGGGTATAGTGGGTTATTATTGCCAGTTTGTGAAGGACTTTTCAAAGTTGACTTCTCTGATGACTGCACTCACTCAGAAGGGAGTAAAGTTTTCTTGGGATAAAAAATTTTAGATTTATTTTGTTGATCTGAAATGAATTTTAAAAACTTCTCTCGTGTTGACTCTTCCAGAGGTTGGGTAGGGCTATATGGTCTTTTTTGATGCATCGGGTTCAGGTTTGGGCTATGTTCTTATGAAAGGTGGTAATTTTTTACTTATGGATCTAATCATCTTAGGAATCATGAGAAGAATTATACAACCCATAACCCTGAACATGAAGTTGTGATGTATTCACTTAAGAGTTGGTGGCATTACCTTTATGGAGAAAGTTTTACCATGTTTTCATACCCCAAGATCTTGAGTTATATATTCTCTCAAAAATATTTTAATCTCTGCCATAGGCTTTGGGTGGAGTAACTAGAATATTTTGACTTCGATATCACCTATACCCTGTGGAAAGGGGATGTGATCAAAGATTATTTGAGAATGAAACTTATGACCCAAATAGTGGAAGTCTCATCAGAATAATGGAACTTGATGGATCTCTTAGCATAGTTTCATATTGGAGTCCAGGAATCAGGGGTTGAGGTTTCCTTGGTCAGTGTTCAGTTGAAATATACTCTTATCAAATTGATTCTCTAGGAATAGCATCCTGATGATGAGTTCCATATATTAGAGACTATTTTAATGTTGTAGAGACCATTCTTGATTGGGTTTTCTTCAAAAAGGGAATTATATGCTTTGAGAACCATTTTTTGGTACCTTATTTGCTAAGGAATGTTGTTATGGGGGGTTTACATAGTTCCCAGTGGTAATTGAACCTATAAACCATGAAGATGTTCTATGACATATGGCGGAAATTCTGGTGGCTAGGTATGAGACATAGCATTGATGATTTTCTATCTCATTATTATGCATTCCAAAACGTTAAGTATTAGCACTAGAAACCTTTGGGTTTGTTTCATCCACTTTCAGTCCCTACATGGAAGTCGTATGAGATCTCTATGGAATTTGTGGTTGGGTTGGGACATACTTAAAGAAAGAAGAATGTGATATGGGTTTTTCTTGATTATATGACTAAATCAGATCACTTTTTACCCATTCATGATGCAACCAAAGTTGAGGAGTTGGGAAATTTTGATGTGAAATGGATTTTTTGTTTGCATAGAGTTTCATCTGCTATTGTCTCTGATAGGGATCCTTGGCTTACTTCTCATTTTTGTAGAGGCCTTTAGGAGGCACTGGGGTCTCATGTCCATTTGAGTATAGCATATCATATGTAGTCAGATGGACAGACAGAAAGAGCTATATATATTATTGAGGATATGTGTCATGCTTGTGTTCTCAACTTTGGTGGTTGGGATTATTTCTTGAGACTAGTTGAGTTTTCTTATAACAACAGTTACCGGTACACTATCATAATAGAACCTTTTGATGCCTTGTATAGCCGACCTTATAAATATACTTTGTGTTGGTTATAGATTGGTGAAAGTTCCTTGGTTAGACTAATCTTGGTCCAACAGATGACAAGAAATATTTAGTTGATTAATTAGATAATGTTGATGGAACATAGTCAATATAAGTCTTATGGTGATAATCATTGCAGACCTTTGGAATTCCCAGTTGGTAACCAGGTGTTCTTGAAAGTTTCACTCCAGTTAGTTCATCGATGGCTTGGGAGGAAAGGGAAACATGATCCTAGTTTTTTAGGACCTTTTGAGGTTGTTGATTAAGTGGGAAAAGTTGCTTGTCATTTAGCACTACCACCACATCTAACATTGATACAAAATTTGTTTCATGTATCTCAGCTATGAAATTTTATATCTGATCTATCCCACATTCTGAACTGGAGTGATCTTGAGGTTGAACTTGATTTATCCATGACTGAATGACCAGTCAGAATAGTTGATTTTGAAACCAAGGTACTTCTTCGGAGGATGATATCTTTGGTCTGTGTTCTAGGGAAGCATGTTTTGGATAATCATGAGACGTGGGAGAGGGAGGCACTTATGAGAGATTATTGGTATCATATTTTTGGTATGGAAGCTTCTTTATAGGCTTAATAGGGATAGAAATTTTCTATAGTGGGGAGTTTGTAGCATCCAATTTTGGTTTTTAGGTTTTCCTAAACCCCTATTTTTATTCATGCTTTGGTTAGGTTTCGTTTCGGGTTGATCCGGGTGAAATTAAGAAAATTTTAGAAGTTTCTAGGCTATTTCACAGTTGGCGCACAGTCTTCCCAAACTGTGTTCCCTACTAGATAAAACCATGAAATACAATACAGTGGAATTTCTCACGTTTGGTGTATAGTTTACAAACTATGTGCCCTCTCAAGAGAAACCATGTTTCCCTTTTAAAATAGGAGCATGACTTGTGCACGGTTTTCCTAAACTATGCTCCTCTACCCAGGAAACTATGCATGAGATTTCTTTAATCTGAAAATATTTTTTAAAAATCCCAAAACTCCCATTTTAGGTTCTAAATAGACCTATCACGACCCCATTCATTTTCTTCTTCCTCGAGATCACCCAATAGAAATTCTTGGACCTTATGAAACTTCCCATAAGAGATCTGAAGCTTGAAAAATGGCATTCAATACTCTTCTAGTCAGTTTCCTCCTCCCATTATCATTATCCTGTGATCTCTCTCTTCCTATCTAGGATTACATGGTTCCTTATATTGAATTATGGATCTAATACCCACTATTTTTGGGTTATAAACTGAGTTTTGATCATAATTTCCCCAGTTTCCATTGTTTTCATTCTTACTCAAAAAATCCAGATTATAGTTTGATATTCTGAGATATAGAGACTCTGAGGTGGGTGGTTCTGTTACGATGCCCAGTATTTATTAACCCTAAATTGATTTATTTAATTTCAAATGTTTTTAATTAAATTCAATTGATTAATTCTGAATTAATGGATTTCAATTGATTTTTTGGAAAAATCCAATTTCATTGAATTGGGGTTTTTAAAATAGTTTTTTGGCATGAAATTGGAAAACCCCAAATTATATTGCATTGGGGTGTGTTTATGGAATGTTGTGAAAATTTAAATTGTTTAATTTAAATTTTGGATTTGATACAAATGTTTTCAATTAAATTGTTTAATTTAATTGTGGAAATGGATTTGATGGAAAAAGTGTGAAAACCCCCAATTATATTGAATTGGGGGTTTATTGTGAAATTGATAAAATTTTGTCAAAAATTTAATTATTGAATTTAATTAGTGGAATTGGATTGTGAATTTGAATTGTGAATTTATTTAAAATACCTGTTTTTTAAAATGGATTAAATTTGTTTTGATAAAAACCCAGTGGTTTTATCTTGGTAAAAAGGCATGTTTTTTATTAAAAAACCATTATAGTTTTTAAATGGAAAATTGGAATATTTGAAATGGAGAATGGGATGAATTGTATTTCGAGAAGTCTTGTAATAAATATCACATAATTATTTTTTATTAGAGAATAAGAAATCCTTATGTAGTTAGTGAATTATTTGGAATTCACTTTATGATTTACAACATTCTAAAACATCATATCAGCACATCACATCTCTTAGGAAATGGTGATAATACCTATTTTGACTTGGTTCAAAGGGACATATGTATATATTTTCATTTCCTTGAGTGTGGAGTCCCTATAGACTGAAACTTTCATACCTTCTTAGGCATATGGCCATGTTTCTAACTTGTTTTTATTTCAAATGAATATGTTCCATTTTTGTAAATTGTTTTACATGCCTTTGGATTTATATAAACTTTTTATATAAAAGTGTTTATTTAATCCAGTTTTGAAAATTTCCATTTTTTTAGAAATGTTACATAAATTTAAATGTAAGGAATTTTATTAAAGTATTTCCATATTTGAAATGTTACTCATGAATTTTTTTATTTATTCTCATGAAATGCCAAACCTGTTTGTTTTAAATTGAAATCACTTTATTTGGTTAATTTAATATTTGCATCCATTATGTAATCCTTGGTGAGACCCTACTTGGATTTTTATCTCACACCATACCTGTGCCTTTAGGTGTTTGTATATTATATCCTTCCAAGTTCGAATAGGGGTAAGGTGACACTTGGAGGTGGTCTTAGATGTTGATCTATGGACTTGGTGAGTTGCATCCTTTGGGACTTGGGTAGTTTTTATTCTAGTTTTTATGTTTATCTAGTACTTGGTTGTAGTAATTTGGGTTGTTATGCATGTTTAAATTCTAATAAATATATCCCTCTGTAGTTTCTTTTGTATACATATTGTCTGGTTTCTTTTTTTCACAGTTTTTGTGGAAAAATTATTCCCACTTTCATTTTTCATGATGTCAGGTGCTAGTCGCCGACCCATGGGGATTGAGAACTCCCTTCAGGCTATGTCAGGGTCGGCTCGGTTATCGAGTTACTAGGATACCAAGGTTGGTTCGTGACATTATTTGTGTGTGTATGAAATTAATGTAACACAAGTTTGATATATGTTAAATTGAAAAAACAAATGACGTTTTATTAAATGTCCATTACTCAATACTAATTAGTCAATATTTTTAATTAATATTAATTTTTAAATATATTTTTATATTAAATATATTAATGAATTATTTTTAATAAAAACATTAAAAATGAATAAATTACAAAAATATTAAACAAATAAATATTTAAAATGAATAAATTATAAAAAAAATTAAAACACTTAACATTATTAATGAGTAAATAATATTAAATAAATTAATGTTAAAAAAAAGTTAAATTTAATTAAAAGATGAATAGATTGAAAAAAAAATATTAAAAAATGAAAAAGAATTATTAATTATATAAATTTAAAATAAAAATAAATATATTTTTAAATGAAAATAAATACATATATTAATTATTTAAGTTAAAACTATATTAAAAACATTAAATTTTAATAAATAAATTTAAATAAATATTAAAAATGAATAAAATTGCAAAATTATTAAAAAAATAAAAAATGAAAATGAAAAAATTACAAACACATTAAAAAATTTATTAATGAAATAAATAAAAAATGTATAAATTCAAAAAAAATATATATTAAAAAGTAATAAATAGTATATATTAAATAGAAATATATATATATATATATTAGGTGTTTGGGGATACAATTACATCAAATACACACACACCTCACACATAGGCCGGAAAGGAGGTCGTAGTACCCCGAATGGGATAACCCACTTATCAGGCCTTATTTATTAATATTTGGATGGCCAGAAGGCCTAATGGGCATGAGACCCATTGTTTTATTCCCGAAGTCCCATATCCAAACCATTGAAGCTACATTGAGTTACCCACTCGATCGAGACTCCACCACTGTCTGAGCTCACCCATTGAACCTGTCGCAGCTTGCCTGTCCGCAATCGGTGCCACAATCCAGGAACGTTGTGCTTCACCAGTCTGTGACCATCACACCTTCTCATCATCACCGTCTGATGGCCACCATGAGTCACTATCATCAGTTGCACACCAACCATCATCGATCGAGACCGCCACTAACGTCAGATAATCGTCATCGCCAACCCTCTATGATGCCATCCACCGCTGAGGATCGGCTCTCCCACCGCCATTGTAGCGCACCCTATCACCGCTGATTCACCACACCCATTCCATTGATTAATATATTTATGTGAAATTATTGTATATCATATTAAGTGTAGCTTGTTTATTCAATTTTTATAATTAATAATTAAAAATTTTTTACTGGATATATATTTAAAATTAAAAAAACAAATAACATTGATAAAACAAAATGTTATTAAATTTATATTAATATTAATTAGTCAATATTTCTAATTAACTTATAAACAATTTTCACTAAATATATGACATATTAATATACATGTATGTCTATATCAATCCATGTTGGGCGTAGGTACAATTATAGTACTATGTAGGCGGTGACCCAAATGATGACACAGGTAGGAGGTGATGTAGGCATGACGCAGGCCTGGTGATGCAGGTAGGATGATGCAAGTAGGGCGTTGCACTGGGATTTCAGGACATGTTATGGGCTTCATGAACACTGGGCCTATAGGCCATGTAATAAATAAATAGGGCTTGATGGGTGAGTTATCCCCTTGGGGGGGCTATGGTATGCCTCTCTAGCATGTGTGTGTGGTGTGTGTGTGTTTTAATTTAACTGTACACCCAAGAACCTAATATATATATATAAATATTAAATATTATTTTTAATAAATTTTTTTTCTAATTATTATATAAGTCTTTTTTCAATAAATGAATTATTTATAAAATATAAATGTATATTTAGTTTTATATAAGTCATATTTAATAAAATATATTTTATTTATATCAATAAAAATATATTTATATATTAATATATGATTTTTAATTATATATTTTTTTATGAAATATACCTTTTATCAGTGCTTTTTTAGCTTTGATAAAGGCCCCCCTTTATCAGTGCTTTTAACTCACACTAATAAAGGGAATTTCTTAATATTGCGTGATCTATATTAGTGAACCATTGGGGAAAAAAGGGGTCAGGGTCCAAGACATGGAGGAGGGGTTGGACAAGCCTCTCATCATAGAATGAGCGCTCGATTCTAAGCTATATTATTTGTTATGTCTTGGTTTTATTATTTTGTTAAGGGAATATTTTGTATTTTATGCCCCTTTGTCCACTATATACCATTTTATTTCATTTTAATTAATTTATTAGGGAAATAAATCTATACCCAAACCTTTCCATAATTATAGTTTTAAAAATATAAATGAAATTATTAAAAATCTTTATTATGACTTTATTAATTACAATTTGTTAAAATATTAAATGATAATTAATTATTAATAATGTGTTTTGATTAATTATTTATTATCATTAATGCGTTATTATACATAATATATTATTGATTTAATGTTGCAAAAGAGGTTTCATAATCCCACATAAAAAATCTATAAAAGATGTGAAGGGTCTCACCCTTATAAAAGGGGGGCTTGGGTGAGATTTTATGTAATAGTTTAAGAATAATTTAATTAAAGTAATATAGAATATAAAAATTTAAGTACTGTTTAATTTTTTATTTTATTTTTTATATACACATATAATCAAAACAAATAAAAAAATTAAAAAAATAAAAGGGAGGGTAATGTATTGGAAAGCGCATTCTTGAAATATATTTTGAATAAGTTATACCTAAAAATGTGTCTTGATCATGAAATAATTTATTGATTTTCAATATTTTTAGAATTTCCCTTTTTTAGTTGTATGAGGAAATTTTTCATGGGAGAATCAGTGAACTAATGGAGGGTTCACTAATATCATTGATGGAGTGGGGGTGGAAGAGATTATAAATCATAGGAACCCACCACTACATAATCAATCTTATTCATCACCACCCTTTATCAATGTTTTTCATTAGCATTGACAAAAGGGGGATTTATGATCACTTTTATTAGAACTGATAAAATGTACCCTTTGTGTGAGTGGGTGTGTGCATTTATATTATTATTATTTGGGGGTACAATTACAATAAAACCCACAAACACACACACCACATGCCCTATAGATCCAGATAGGCATGTCATATACCCCCTAAGGGATAACCCACCCATCAAGGTCTTCTTATTTATTATATTTAACCCTTAATATGTGACCCATAGGTTCCTTCATCACCGTGGACCAACCCATTAACACAGATCAGCTCATAGACACTTTTTGTTGAAGTAACACACATTCCCCACCATTATTATTATATAATAATTACTGCCGACAGCAACATGCCTAAGGTCAATCCCTCCATCATCATCATATGCTAGTCATCACCTCACGCCATCCCTTATAGAATGTCTTTATCTAACCACCATTTCTTAAGTAGCCATCTTGCACCCATCAAGAAAGTCAAAGTTGCTCCAATCCCATCACTGGCCAACATCACCAACGCGTACCACCATTAAGGCCATCGCCCACTTGTATTTATCTACCATCATCACGCACCGCCATTAGGGGAAAATCACCTCCCTATATGATAATACTTACCTAAAATGTCCATAACACTTGCATCCAATGTCATCTGAAGCCATCCCCTTGGTTGATGTTCCTCTATCATAACCATGCTTCTTCTTAAGAGCATCAACCCCCATCATCACACCCTGAGTTTTCAGTTGGGATGCCCTAATTTTTAAATATTTGATGAGATATCAACTTCATTTAAGAGGGGTTTCTTTTCTTTTTTTCATGAAATCTAATTTTATTTACAAGGGATACACTCAAATCACTACTACATTATAGTAATTTAACAATGCTAGAATTGGCCTTTATCAGCACTAAAAAAGCGCTGACTACTAGAGCATGATTAAAAGCCCTAGGCCATTATCAGCGCTTTTAGAAGCACTATAAAGGACCCAATTTATTAGTGATTTTATTTAGCACTGATAAAGGACCCCATTTATTATCACTTTTATTTATCATTGATAAATGGACCCTTTCTCAACACTTTAAGTAGCAATGATAGAGAAGCCTTTTATCGATGCTTTTACAAGCTCTGTTAAAGGTGCATACTGCAGTGTGTTGTAACAGCACAATCCTACACTAGAAATAGGGCATACTACAGTGTGTTCTAATAGCACACTACAGCACCATAAATTAAAAAAATCATATACAAATACATAATTTAAATGAAATAAAATTTTTAGCACAAATACAAGAAAAAAACATTATTATAGAGAAAAATAATGCACTTACATAAAAGAAAAGACCACCCCTGCTCAAAAAAAATAATTCACCTATATAAGAAAATAATTATTAGGATGGTAATAATATAAAGAAATAAATTAAATATAAAGTATTAATTTTAAACTAAACTTTGAGTTATACCAGGAACATTGTGTATCGGATTGAGTTGTGGTTGATTCTTGCACATCACACAATTTTTTGTTCATATTCAAGCATTATCACTATGAAAATTAACTAAATAAGTATAAGATAAAAATTATAATGAAATTAAATAATTAATAGCAAATAGAATGATGAGAAAATAATCTAGGCTCATTTTCTCAGTTTTGACATCGTGATGCGCGTTTTAAATTAAAATGACACTTATATATTGAAAATATGCACTTGGAGTCATATCGGTCACATAATGCATAAGATTAAGGTGTGAATAATTCCAACACATTCCAAATTACTTATGAATCATTATAATAAATTATAAACCCAATATAAATTTTTTTTCTCATTTTTGAGTATGTCCCTTGTGTTTTTTACTAAAATTTCATTTTAAAATAAAAACATGCACTTTGATTCATAATGGTCACATCGTGTTTTGTTTTTACATGAGACTTACTACTACATGTAACAAATGATTCATTGATAATTTTTATAAATTATAAAGACATTATGAGTGCATTAGCTTGGTTTTTAGTGAGTGACACTTTTTGAACTTAAATATCAATTTTAAAATCATAACGGACACTTTGAGTCATGTCGAGAACATCGTTTATTGGATTGAGGTGAAGATGATTTATAAACATAAAAAATGACTTATGGATTGTTTTCTAAAGTATAAAAACAATATTAATCAGTTTTCTCAGTTTTGAGTATGTGAGATGTCTTGTTTACTAAAATTAATACTAATTTTAAATAAAAAGATGCACTTTGAGTCATACTAGTCACACTATGCATCGTATTGAGGTGAGGATGATTTTTACATGTCCCAAATCACTTATTTATAATTTTAATAAAGTATAAAAACAATATGAATGTGTTTTATTGGTTTTGAGTATGTCACTTGTGTTTTTTACTAAAATGTCATTTTAAAATAGAAACATGTACTTTGAGTCATACCTGTCACATTGTGTATCATATTGATGTGAGATATATTACTGCACATCAAAAATGAATTATTAATATTTTTTGTAAATTATAAATAAAATCCAAGTTTTTTTTCTTAGTATTCAGTGAGTAACACTTTTTGAACTTAAATGTTAATTTTAAACTGATAACAGACACTTTGAGTCATACCAAGAACATAATGTGTCGGATTGAGGTTTGGATGATTCCTACACATAAAAAATTACTTATTTACTATTTTCCTAAATTATAAAAACAATATAAATGTGTTTTCTTGGTTTTGAGTATGTCAGTTTTTTTTTACTAAAATTAATGTCAAATTCAGTTAAAAAGAAGCACTTGAAGTTATATCGATCACACCATGCGTTGAATTGAGGTGATGTTGATTCATAAACATCTCAAATTACTTATGTATAATTTTATTAAAGTATAAAAAATATGAATTTTTTTATTGTTTTTGTGAACATCACTTGTGTTTTTTACTAAAATGTCATTTTAAACTAAAAACATGTACTTTGAGTCATACCGATCACATCATGTGTCAGTTTGATGTGAGACTAATTCCTAAATGCCAAAAATTACTTAATAATAATTATCATAAATTATCAAGACAATAAGAATTTTTTTTATTAGTTTTCAGTGAGTGACACTTTTTGAAGTAAAATATCAATTTTAAACTGATAACAGACAATTTGAGTCATGTCGAGAAATCATGTATCAGATTAAGGTGAATATAATTTCTAAACATAAAATATTTCTTATGGATGGTTTTTATAAAGTATCAAAACAATATGAATGTTTTTTCTTGATTTTGAGTATGTTAGTTCTCTTTTTTATAAAAAAATAATGACAATTTTAAATAAAAAGATTCACTTTGAGTCATATAGATCACACCATGTGTCAAATTGAGGTGTATTTTATTCATAAACATACCAAATGACTTATAGTTTTTTTACTAAATTATAAAAACAATCTAGATTCATTTTATCAGTTTTGAGTACGTTACTTTTTTTTACTAAAATGTCATTTTAAATTGAAAATACGCACTTTGAGTCATACCGATCACATTTTGTGTCAGTTTCATATGATATTTATTCCTAAATGTAAAAAATGACTTATTAATAATTTTCCTAAATTAAAAATACAATATGATTATGTTTTCTTGGTTTTTAGTGAGTGAGACTTTTTTAACTTAAATGTCAATTTTAAACTAATAACGGAAACTTTAAGTCATACCGAGAACATCGTGTATCAGATTGAGTTAAGGATAATTACTACACATAAAAAATGAATTAAGGGTCATTTTTATAAAGTATCATAACAATGTGAATTCATTTTCTCAGTTTTGACTATGTCAGTTGTCTTTTTTACTAAAATCGGTGTCAATTTAAAATGAAAAGATATATTTCAAGTCATACCAGTCACATTGTGCATCGTATTGAGGTGTGGATGATTATTACACGTCCCAAATGACTTATGGATCATTTTACTAAAGTATAAAAATAATATGAATTTTTTTTCTTGGTTTTGAGTATGTTACTTGTGTTTTTTTACTAAAATGTCATTTTAAACTGGAAACACACACTTTGAGTCATATCGGTAACATTGTGTATTGTTTTGATGTGAGATTAGTTCTTACACATCATAAATGACTTGTGAATAATTTCCCTAAATTACCAAGATAATAAGAGCATGTTTGCTTGGTTTTTAGTCTGTGACACTTTTTAAACTTAAATGTCACTTTTAAACTGATAATGGACACTTTGAGTCATACCGGGCTCACCTTGCATCGGATTGAGGTTCAGATGATTCATACATGTAAGAAATGACTTATGTATTGTTTTAGTAAATTATAAAAACAATATTAATGTGGTTTCTCAGTTTGGAGTGTGTTATGTGTGTTTTGAACTAAAATGTAAATTTTATACTAAAAACATATAGTTCGGGTCATACCGGTCACATCATGCGTTAAATTGAGCCGAGTCTCATTGACTATATGATGTGTATTTTTATTTCAATTGTTTTCACCAATCCATAAAATAAATAAATTTTCTATTTGGATGGAATAAGAAGCCCCATTATTTCTAAAACGCCTCATCCAAAAGCAATGTGTTCTCTCTTTTTTGTATTATTTCAAACAATTAGAAGAAAAATATAACTTCCCAAAAGATCTACGAAAAAATAATAATAATTAGATAAAAATGATAAGGAAGTTAAATTAAAAATATTAGATAAAATGGTGAAAATTTAACAAAATAAGTAGTAGTAATTCATCTTTTATTAATGGTTGTATACATTCTTGATCCATTTCCTTATTGTTGTTATCTCAGTTTCAATATCGAAGTCCAATATCTCATAATCATGAGTAGATTCAAACAAACCACACCAAATCAAGAAAAATAATTCAATTGTATAATAAAATAATTATCATGTTAATAATCCTTTAAATAAATAAATTAAACATAAATATGAAGCAATACATTAGTAAAATTCTGATTTTACACTAAAACCACACAATTTGGGTCATACTGGGTACACCATGTATTGCTTTGAGGTATGGTTTATTCCACCATGTATTTTATCCTTCAGTTCATTCAAAACTCTAGTTCATCTAAAAATATTGTATCTTTATGAACTAGAATATTGAATGTATTGGTGAATAAAAAAGAAAATTACATCATCATGAATGAATCATCCTTGTTGAGTGCATGTTCATAGTACAAGAGTGAATTTTCCTTGTTGAAAAACCATTTATTCCTATAAAATATTAACCATTGGTGTAAACCTATTAGAATTAATTGATTGAAATAAAATAAATATTTACATAAGAGTTTTTATAGAACATAATAAAATCTATCTTTCTTTTTCACCATCATAGAGAGTAAAAACTCCATGATAAACCATTTACCTTATTTTAGACGGAAAACTTTAGTGTGACCCATTATGTATTTTTAGAAGACACTAAACTTAATTATAAATTTTTTACCCCTTTTGACAGTATTAAACATTAGTATATCCCTTTATATCCTTCATATGACACTAATATTTAGTACATCCATTAAGTCTTCTTGGATTGTGCTATAGATTATAATATCCTTTTTGATAGTCTAGGTGATGATAAACTCTAACATAAAATCATCATTATTTTTTCTTCAAGATGGTAATATCCTTATTCTCATGTATTTTTTATTTATAATGATGATGAGTTTTTTATTAATAATATTTTGAACATGGGTCATTTTATATAATGAATGTACACATGCATAATGAATATTGCTTGTATGGATTTCACAAGAATTTTTTATATTATATCATGCATCTAATTGGTTATTGAATATCCCAAATAATTCTACCACCCACCAAAGTGAAACCAAAATATTGTTCTTTTTTAAAAATATGTGATTCATTCAATGAAATTTTTAATTTATTTATTTTTTTATAGGTTTTGAATCAAGATACTAACTTATTATCCAAAGGGGTGTTTATTTGAATTTTAAGTGCTTCATGATTTAATTTGAATATGGTTTTTCATTTTTTGGGATTTCTTTATAAAGATATTTATTTTCATTTGATGCCATGTTTCATTTGAAAACATCCCTCCTTGATGACTATGATCTCTCAATGTTAGTTTTCCTACAATAGTTTTCTCATACACCTGTTGTCTTCGGTTTTTGATTGCACACATATTTATTAAAACATTTTAGATAGATTATATACATGTTTAATTATTGGATTGGTGTTTTATGACTCTAAAGTGACTATTGTCTCTACTACTAAGACCATTTATTTGCAGTGTAGAGAATCCATGGGAAAGAAACTACATCTATTCTTTTATTATTGTTTAGTTTGTTCATGGGGAGGGGTTTCTTTCACACTTTAGTAATTTTTTATAGTACTAGGAATGTGTTGATATAAATTGTATCCTATGATAATCAATTTGAAAAAATAAGTGGTGTTTTTTTGGTTTCTGAAAAAAATTCCTCCACTTAAATTCCTGTACAAAATCACTTAAACAAGTGGTTAAAAAACCAATAAGTAGCCTAAAACAATTATAAAATAGATATTATATTAAGTGAAAAGTTTTTTGTGCACTTTTCAACAATTTTTATCAAACATGGCCTTCGTATGATCCCCATTATACTCTATTTCCCAAAAAAATATTGTTTTCAAGACAATATTTATATCCTCCTCCACCTCGGTCTCCACCTTTTCCTCCTCCTCCACCTTAGTCTCCAACTCCAACTTCGCCTCTACCTCCACCCCCACATATACCTCTGACTCTGTATCTACCATTTCCCAACAATTTTATTGTTTGTAGGTTAGTACTTATAAATAAATTAATTTCTTCCATTATACTTATCCTCAAGAAACATAAAAAAATCATATATCATAATTCTAACACAAATGCTTCAAACCCCAAATATATTTCTAAGGTCAATGTCTGTAATAGGTCACAAACAAAGCAGGTAATCACCTATGTTTTTTTTTGGAAAATATTATAACATCATGTACGATTAACACTCGTCTCTAAACAAATTTACTTCTTATTTTGAGTAATAAGGTTAACAAAAATATTAGTAGTACTAAGAAAATATAGACAAACAAATCATTAAGAAATATTTTTAATGAAATTTTAATTAACTTTGAAAATTACCTGTTCGGGGATTCTGGTATTTTTATGGTTTATTATCTCTATCATAAATTTCTAAACATAATATCCACAATCATTTCCATTATATTGCTTCAGAAACAACAGAAACATTGAACAAAATAAGTAAATTATTTTGAAATATTTTTTAATAGTTAAATGTTTCTATATATACCTTAATTTGTTTCCATTTTTAGTAATCCATGGGATTTTTATGTTCATACACTGAATTCATTCCATGATTAAGCCTATATTTAGTGACCACTCTATCATAAAAAAAAATTATTTTTAAAACACAAACTGAAACATATAATTCAAATTTTATCTATAAAATGTTGATTATAGTGTATTACAAATTCACAATACATTCCATGTGCGGTTGGTTTGTTGGATATCCATGCATTGGATCCAAAAAATAAATATTTTGGGTATATATATTGTTATTAGTATCTATTGATGCCTAAAAAACAAAAATAAATAATTAATGCAAAAAAATAAAAATATATTTTCTGTTATTAGATTATAGGGTTTTAATTCTGCATTATAGGCTTCAAAAAGAGTCTATCATCTATTATTTTTTCTCAAATGCTTCAATTAGATCATCTATTTTATTCTCAATTCATTCCTTATCCAAAGTATGTTTTTTCATATAAATAATACATGGATTATTGAATCCAAATCATGCTTCACATGGTTTTCCATTTATATAGTAGTAATATAAATGCCTGTAGAAAATATTAATATTTATTAACTTTAATAAACATATTATCTCACTATTTTGATAGATGTATTATGAAAATTTACCTTATATATGTATTCATAACTAAGGCTCACACCCATTCATGCTTGAGAATCTTATTTATACTCTTGAGACCAACTACGTATATAATAGAAGTTCCATATATTTCTTTGTATTATAGAATTTCATATATATTTGATTCTTTAAATGAGGTCTCTGAATGAATTCATAATGATAATAAATATTTATCTGGAACTGGTAGGGGGAAGGCACTCCCAAAAGTTCATTTTGATTTCTTGGTTGAATAACTAGATTCTCTTCATCTGAAATTCCATTTCCCTATCTTTTTATCCATATGTAATATCATAACTCACTTCAAGACTTTTTTTCATAAACTATTACATATTTTTTATACGAAAAAAATTGTTAAATACATACCTCATGTATCTTTATAAGATTATATGTCCATGCTATGAATGTTATTATAGCATCATTGACCGTTGTAATATATGGATCATCAAGTGGAATAGGCAACTCATTAGTCAGCTCATAATCTACCTCAATCCACGCTCTAATGTGATCTTTTTAGAGTTATTTCTGGTTTAGCTTGTCCCGTGAGATATTATACACCATACCCCTCACACCAAGGTAGTGTGTGGGTGTTGACAGCTAGAAATCTCATACAATTGTACCTTCTAGAATTTTAGAAATATAAAGTTATTTTAAGTTGTTTGATTCACATTTAGGATAAAAAGTAATGAAAAAATTGATTACCTTGGGTAAGTTATGTGGTTAATGGGAATTATTAGCCTCAAATCTAGTGGGTTCAATTGGTTCATATGCGGATCTTTGTTCCACCACCAGTTCTCTTTGATCATTTCTCTTCCATTGGTCTAGAAAATCATACTAGACAATAATATCTTGAAAAGAATCTATATTTTATTGAAATCCTTTAACCATATTATATGTATCTTCGTGTTCTTTTATCTTCACGAAATATATTCATGGAGACACTTCAAAACCTAATACTCTAACATGGACATATTGTTTTGGCCGCTTTAAAGCTACTGAAAGTAGATTTTATTTTAGTATGATCGTTGCTAATTCCTGTGTCTAAACCATATAAAAATATGAACATAAATAGATATTTGTATGTAATAATGTTATAAATCATAAAAAATTACTATTATGTCATACTTACACATGTTTCTCATAATGATTTTTCATTTAATCAACTAGTTTACCCTCCTGATTTATGAGATCCTCCTTCCATAACATAATAAATGGGATGGAAGTGGATTTATATTTTGATTTATCAATTTTAATATAAACAAAGGAACACATTTTTTTATATCACATAAAACATTTATTGTTTATTTAAAATACATACCAATTTCTTCTCTAGTGAAGTTTACCACCATCCTTTATTTTGATAGGGGTACATTGGTGTTGATGCACATTATTTATTTTCAAAACTCTTTTTTGTTTCATAAATTAACAATTTTGAATCAAATTGAATAAAATAAATAATTTCAAATAATATATTATTTACTGTAATGAACTTGAATTTATTTCTCATCATGATGAATGATGAATGAATTTTTTGTTTCCTGCTTTATAATGTGGGCATAACTAGATAGTGGGTGGGGATTTACTTTTCCCTCAACATCCCTAAGATGCAACCTGGTAAGAAGAGTCTATAAGACTCTATGGTTTTTTCCATCGGCCATTAAGACAATTTTATTACAGAAATCTTATAAAATAAATAAACTATACAAGGAATAATGAAAAATAAATCAAAATTTCATTATATAATTTTTTCATAAAATGGAGAGAGTATATCACAACATTACAGTTATATCTTTCCAAAGGGTTTCCTTTATTATATGATGGACATGGCATTATGAATCAATATCAATCGGCACATTCATCCTCATTGTGACCCCAACATAACTAATGAACAGTCACTTATTGGGTTTAATAGGTTGTCTGTGTTGATTCCATCCAACCTCAAATTTTATACCCATACTTATTTACTTGATAATTTTATTCAACATTGTGATTCTACATCATTATTGTTTTTTTCATCAACATGTTGTCGATCCCCTAATAATTTTGTAGTTTCAATATCAACAGTTTTTTCTTCCTCGTGATTGGTAACATTATCATGTGTAGAAGACAATTTCTGCATGAGTAGTCAAACGTTTAATTTTTCTTGAATAAAAACAACATAAACACAGAAAAATGATTTGAGAAGGTTTGTATATAAGATCTATTTCAAACTTGATGAACTCTTTAAATCTATCTCTATAATCCTTTTTCAAATGATTAGAGTGCATCTATTTTGAAGGAAATGAGTTATTGAATTTAAGAAAAGAATTACTCCACTATGGTTGGTGTTATCCTTTGAATTCATCTAAAGGTGAAAGTTACTAAAAACTATCATCCTCATCAACTTCATCTCCTGAATATTTATTATTACATTTTTTTCTTTAGACTCATCCTCTAACTCTTCTGACCATGAACCTATATTTCTTGAACTACTCTGAGTAGTAATCATCCCATACTAGGTATCGGTGATCATTTTGGATGACAACTATTTAGAGTAGTTCAAGAAACATAGAATATATGGGGGATGAGTCTCAAGTAAAAAATGCAATAATAACTGACCAGGAGATGAAGTTTTATAGGATTATAATTTTCTCTTTCAAACCTTTTAAATTACCACATCTTAATTAAAAATTTAAAATCTTATATCAAAATGAAAAAAGGTCCCTGACACTACCATGAGAACATAAAATCATCCCCCACTAAGTTTCATAGAATCTAATATATGTTACTAGTCCTTTTCTCTCAATTTTATCTGAAATATAAGATCTCTATATCCATTGAGGTTTGTGTGTAGGGAGTGAGTATAAAAATAAATAAGTAAATAATAACAATCCCCCTAAAATATTTAACAATTCATATATTTGAGTATAAGTTCAAAGTAGTTACACTAAAAATACACATGTAAGTCAAGTCATTATATACTAACTAGGACACCATGATAATCAAATTATAACATCCTGTGTTTTGAATCGAACAAAAATCCAAGGGAATTTGAACTTTTGGAATTTACTGGATGGGAAGTTTTTTGAAACCGTGTTTCAGGACACTTTTTCAAGAGTTTCAGCACTTCAATGTGTTGTTTTTGGATGTGGATCATGTCTAGGGGTGGCTCAGGTGTTTCTTCACGTTTTGGAAGCATCGAGATCTGAAACATAATGTCAGGAGGATTTTGTAGGGGAGCGCAATTATTCTGAAACCGTATGGCCCTCAGCATCAAACCGTGTGGTGTGTTTCCTTTTTAGAAATTATTTAATTATATTAAAATTAAAAGAAATTAAATTAAAATAAATGGGGGAAATAAATAAATAAAATTTTTAATAATAATAATATTATTATTATTATTATTATTATTATTAACTTGGGTTTTATGAAAACCTAAAGGGAGTCTCCCTTTCCACCTCTCCAGGTTGCGTGATGCCCCTCTCTAGGCTCCCTCTTGGCCATACACTACACCACCCCCATGGATCCCTCTCCTCTAACCATTTTTTCTAGGTTCCTTCCAGATTCTCACTCAATGTTGCGAGTTAATCCCTTCTCCTCCCTTCTCCTCCCTCACTTTGGCTGATTTTTTCCTCTCTATCACCCTTCATGACACGTCTAAAATCCTGGGGTTAGGGGTTGAGCAATTTTTGTGTTTCTTATATTGTTAGGTTGTGTGAAATTCTTGGTCACATTTCAACTTTCTCCTTTGAAGGCGAAGTGGTTCGGATCATTTCGGTTCACTGCCAATGGTTTGGGGTAAGTTTTTCCTTTTTTCTTTATTTTCGCTCAATTAATATTTGTGGATTTCATGTTTTATGAGTTCCTAGTATTTTTTTGTAAGTTTGTTGGCCTTGCTGGGATGGTTTTGAATTGATTTCGTCACTTTGATAGCATTTGGTGTATCCTTGAAGTCCTGCACTCATATATATAGGTGTGTGTGTGTGTGTGTGTCTATATATATATTCCTTGTACATATTCCCTCATGGTGAGGGGAATATGTACATTGGATTAAGGGGTATATATATAGGAATTTATGTTTTTGAAAGTGTGGATAGATCATTTCCATTGAAAATGTCAAGCGTCGAGTGTTCAGCTTGGTTCTTCTTCTGAGGTAGCATCTCATTCCCTTTCCCCTTAAAATTAATAATGCATTAATTTATTACATTCAAACCATTGTTATACTTTAATTAGTTATTTTTATTTTTTATAATAAATGCTCCTTTAATTTAATTTTGATTATTGAATTAAATTCTTAGTTTTAATAAATGATTTGTTTGATAAAAAAAGACATTGTTTTATAATAAAACACCTCCAATGTAGGTGCACTATCTTTGAAAACTCACAGTGATGATTTATGATTTATAGCTTTCTTATCCATATTTATTGGTAGTTATTTATGCTTTGATATTGTTGTTTGGAATATGACATGTTTAGAACATAACTCGTATAGATGTCCTTAAATGGTGTACCCCCTTTGTAGATAATTGTTAAATGAACCAAGACACCTCCTAAGTGACCCATTGAGCTTTGTTAAATAAAATTTCATGTTTTTATGGATTAAATTACTTATATTTAAATTAAATGAATAATTCATTATTGGTTTCCCTTCTTATAATGAATTTAATGTTTTATATAAATTAACTTAAATAGAATTGATTTGGTGGTCTAAAATAAATCCATTTTTATCTGATAAAATTACTTATAGTAATTAGGATATGTGAGATTGCACCAGAATTCCATGGGAACAACTATATAAATTGGATAATCCTTGTTAAACTATAATATTTTGTTTTTTTAAACAACCAATAAATCCCTTTGGGTCCATAGGCAATGAGACTGAGACCTGTAGACACCCGATAAGTGTGACAGCCTTGGATTTATTTTTATCCCATTCAATTTGACTCTTGATCCCTATAATAAATTTAATAATTTGATTGATTATTGTCTTATATTTTTGTATTGGAATAATATTAAATTTATTTTATTTGTTGTGGAAGAATCACCTTGGTTAATTTTGGTTAATTTATATATTAACGAACTTAGAGTTGAATGATTAATTAAAAATTTTTGATATAATTATGATGATAATTTGGAACTTGGATTAATCAAATGATTTGGTTTGACATACAATAATTTTTAAAAATTGATTATTTTTTCTTATGATGATAAATCTAGTATGTTTGATACTATAATTGTGATTTTTATTTATTAGTTTTTGAGCTTATGTGATATATATATGATTCATATATAAGGTTTTTATACTAATTGGCATGTTGATTTTTTTGGATATGACTCATGTTTAATGTAGATGCATGAGTGCTTGGTGCATGTTCTTCTGTACTGATTGAGGTCAAGGCGCATAGGAACTTTATTCCTGAGGGCAAATCATATGATTATATGGGATATATGAGGACTCGTGATTGATTTTGATGCATAAGGGCTTGGTGAATACTTTTTTACTTCCTAAGGACTAGGAGAACTTGTAATAAATGCATGAGGTTAGATTATATGATTATGTCAGATTTTTGGTGTCTAGAATCATAGTGACATGATGCCTGAGGGAAATATTCTAGTTATGCCTGAGGGTGAGATTTTGGTTAACCTGAGAGAAGTGGTCATATGTTTATGGTATATTCTGAGTAATTCATCCTCATAAGAAGAATCTACCACCAATTTGGGTGATCCATCCTGATATAGGTGGATCTACCCATAAACATAGATACCTGTTAGGGTTCCTAATTTAGGTGTCCCTTAGGAACCTGGGTGGGTTGTTGTTTATTTATTCAGAACCACCTTTTTTATTTTTTTTGAATTTACCTACTCACTGTTTTACATTATATATCAAGTAATGGATTAGGCTAGAGACTTTGGGTGCTGGACTACTGAGATTATTATCTCACACCCTACTCGGGCACCGTTTAGCACCTGAGTAGATCTTATTGCGTGTAGGTTTTTGGATTCATTACTTGTGTTGTGCTGTGTACATGGGATTTAGGGATCACAAGACTGTGCTCTTTCTCAGGATGCTTGAGGAATTAACCATTGGGTTTTTCTTTTCTTTTTTTATTTTATAATACTTTTACCTTGTAGTAAAACTTGACATTACATGAATTATTATATGGAATTGGCATTTTCCATTTTATTTTTATTCAGATATTATATTATTCTTCCACTGATTGTTTTCCTATTGTTACTAATTCAAAATTTTTCTATTATTTATTATCTGATATACTACTATGTTGCTATGATCTAGAGGTTATAGTCTCCCCACAATACTATCAATAGATCCTCGCTTCTAGTCATTATCCTCTAGTATATGGGGAGGTTCTCTTGAGACCATGCGACCCACCAGTCTAACCACCTTCTTAGTGGTGTGATAGTCCGGGATGTTACAAATTGGTATCAGAGCATGGTTTTTCCCTTTTATCTTACTATTTTGGTTTGGTAAACAAGATACTAGGAATGTGTCAGTGCTTGGTAAATATTTTTTCATGGGACTGATCACCCCATGTACGGGAAATGACCATGTGGATAGTACTGGGATTATTATTCTTTCTTTTTTCTGTTACATTTGATATGATTTCACCTTAATTGAATGGTGTACTTTTTGGATTCATATTGATTTATGAATTTATATAATTTTACACTTTTCTTGGTATTAAAATGATGAATCATTACATGCATCATATTAGGCACATAAAGAATTTATATTCCATGTATATTCCATTCCATGTAGTTGTATATATAGGATTCTTATTGATTTTTATTTATGTTCCTGGGATGATAGGACATGATTTTTATTTCTTTAGCATTCTTGTATACATAACATTATTGAGTGTTTAGTTTTATCATGTTTTTTCATGCTTTAGTGTTTATATGCCATGTTTTTTGTCATAGTATGCTTCTTTGTGTTTATTGCTAAATGACATGCTAGTTTTGTTTGATAGATATAAATTTTTCTAGGATGTTGTTAAAATGTAAAATACTAGTAAAATAAAAATGTTAAAGTGAATTTATTGTGATCAATGGGAGCTAATTTTCAATTTATAATGTGTATGGGTGCTTCATGAATAAGTAAATGACATCCCTTATTAAATGTAAAGTCATAATGTGTTTTGAAATGGTGTAATGTGAAATAGGTTTAGTTTTAAATCTAAAATTAGTTGTTTAACACTTAAATTCACAACTAGACCCAAGTAAGTTAGTTGGGGCATGTTTCTTATGTGATAACCCACTATAGGTTTTTTGAAAATTTTATAATTAAGAAAATTCGTTGGGATTGCATTATGATGAACCCAAGTTGGCTTAGCGGGGCCCTCATAGGTCACCTTATCTATTAAAAGGAATTTATGTTTATAATTTTTCAAATGATGAAGGGATGTCAATTAATGTTTAATGTTAAAAAGGAAGTCGATATAACTTTCGTCTTTTTTCCCTTGGATCACTGGTTAAAATCATGTGCCTAGTGTTTTTGTTTTAAAATGGTACTTGATGTTTGAATTTAATCTTTTATATGTTAAAGATTTAAAATCTAAATCAATGCAAGGAATTTAAAATGGAACCCTTATGTGGTTTCCTTTGATAAAAAAACCCACATGTACGGGTAGTGTAACCTTTTATTTGAGTTTCCTTAGAACGGAATCGTAGGAATTTTTCGTAGGCCTTATCCTATTTAGAATTATCTTAGATAGTAGGCACTTGAGCCTAGTGACTTTCTATTTTCTATGACATAGTTCTATATTCTATACTTATTCTCTCATAAGGGGTTATCTCGTGGTAGGTAGCACCCTTAGAACTTAAATTCCTTGTTAATATCGTGGGTTTCTGATGCTTGGTGTCATTCATGTGTCATTGTTCCTTATTGTACTTTCAATTTTCAATGACTCTCTTATTAAGATGGGTGGTCATAGTATCTTTGAAACCAGTTATGGTAATTAGCATCATGTAATTCTCTTTTTTAGTAGGTTAGACATGCCATGTGCATGGTCGGTCGCTTCGCATGTCGATTGAACCTTTATTTTTCTTTGGGTAGCTTGGGAGGTCACTAGTTGTTTTACAATCGTTTAGGGAAATATGAATCTGAGCTAAATATCTTATATAGACCATATAATACTTGAATGCATAGGTCATAAAACCTATGTATAGTATCCCGGATGGGTTGTTTTCTTCTGAAACCTTGGGTTAGTATGCATTCACGTACGTGGTGACCGTTGAGTGTTAAATGATGAAACGAACTGGTCGAGTTCAATGGAATCATTGAGCCTTATGATATTGTGTGCGGTCTCTAGTCATCTCTAGAGTAGATTGACCTGGGAGTTAAGGAATCAAGTTTTTTCTAATGTTCTGGATGAATTTTTAGGAATACTAGGGTGTTTTTACACACTAGTCATTTTTGTTTTTTTTTTCATGCCTAATGCTTTACATTTCTGTTCAGGGTGAATATGACCTATTTCACTTATGAGAGGCTAGTTTGTTCCTATTTTTGATGACTAGAACACTCCTAAGGTGGGGAGTGTCATGTCAATTTTTTTAATGTGTCGTTCGAATTATAAGGAAAAAACCTAAGAGGATCATTGGAGAATGATCGGGCTTTATTAAATACTTGTGAGTCTTGTAAACTTTAAATCATGTTGATTCTTTCTTGGAAGAACAAGGTTGGTATGGTTGGTGGTGTATGAAACCCTTGAGAAACATAATTGGTCATGGGTGAACTTATGTGGTTAAGATTGAATGATCAAAAAATTCATTGGGTGATAAAGTCTCGATGATCGTTTAATAACGGTGCATCGACAGGTAAAGCCAAGTTTCTTCTAAGGTATCGACTAGAAGTTGTCTGGTTGTTTTTCTTATCGTAATCTTTAAAATCCTCTTATCTTACCCTTCTTTAAGATATGATCATGTACCCTATCTTAACATCATCCATGATACACTAAGAGAGCATTGGTCTTACGCCACATTGTAGTTAAAAGTTGTTGGGTGGTTTAAGTGGTCTCCTAGTGTTGCTCGATGAACTCATGGTTCTTATTGAGCATTGTTCAGTCTTGAGCGGTCCTTGGATTCCCATGTAGAAATTACTTGGATTAAATCTTGTATACTAGCTATTTCTTATGACTTGATTGCCAAGACAGTGATGCTCTAGGATCAGTCAAAGTTCTGATGTGGATGTCTTAGCATTATACCAACGTCTCACTCATAAACATAGAGTATAGACTACCTTGGATTAGTTCTTTACACTCTATTAATTTCAATATGAGGTTATCCTGGACTTGTCGTCAGGATTGGGGGTGATTCTTTTGATCAGATAACCTCACAAAAAGTCAGGTATGGGCTTCAGTGAGATTGAAAGTTGTAAATGCATAATTCCTTGGAGTAAAGCATTGTAGTTCAATTTGAAATACACCGGATGTTTAATACGGGAACCTTCGAGGTGATTCGATCAAAGGGGATCGACTTGTTTACTCTATTTTTTATGTAAACGATCATAAGGAACCATTTTGAAGCACATCGTCAGGTTAGGACGGGTGTGGTTTAAAGGTTGGCAGTGTCTTATTGGAAATATTGTCCAACCAATTCTATTTGGTTGATCTAGAATTCATATAATTCATTAAGATGGGGTCCCTGATATGAACTCATAAGTAATAGGGTTTTCTATGTTAAAGAAAATCATTCCTAGAGTGTCATATGAACACTTAGAGGCATGATTTGTAAGGAAATTCCAACGGTGGAGGTGTAGTGGCTCGCATTTGGCCCCCATTTTAAGGTTGAGACCTACGGTGGGGAGAAACACCGGTTAGTTTTTTTCAAGATATGGAAACATAGTCATGTCTCTAACTAAATGGTCTTAGATAAGAATCATTTCAATGATTCAATTGGAAAAATGGGTGTTGGATCAGCTCTTAATGGCTTAAATTCTGCTAGCCTAATCAATGCTTAAAGGTGTGTTGTGAATTTGGAAATGTATTGTGGTCATTTGAATGATTCTTCATGACCCGTGTAGGTTGGGTGTTGATTTTTTTGTTCCTGAAGGCTTCTTTAGGATGAGAAGTTCTAAGGTGGGGATGTTGTAACATCCGATGTTTTGAACCATATAAAAAACCAATGGAATTTGAACTTTTGGCATTTACTGGAAGGGCCATTTTTTAAACCGAGTTTTGGAATGATTTTTTGAGAGTTTAAAAACTTCAATGTGTTGTTTTTTATGTGTCTCAAGACCTGGGGGTGCCCCGGGTGTTTCATCAAGTTTTGGGAGCATCGGGCTCCAAAACCTCAAGTTAGGAGGAGCTGGTAGGGGTACATAGTTATTCTAAAACTATGCGGCCCTCAATAGAAAACTGTTTGGTGTGTTTCCTTTTTATAAAATAATTTAACTTAATTTAAAATAAATTAAATTAAGTTAAGTTAAATTAATAAAAAAATTAATTATAATATTATTATTATTATTATCATCATTATTATTAACATAGGTTTTAAGAAAAACCTAAAAGGGGTCTCCCTTTCTTCCTCTCTAGTTCGTGTGATTCCCCTCCTTGGGCTCCCTCTTGGATGTGTCCTACACCACACCCATGACTCACTCTCCTATTTCAATTTTGACCTAGTTCCTTCATGATTTTTACTTGATGTCATGAGGTAAGCCCTTCTCCTCCCTTTTCCTCCCTCTCTTTGGCCGATTTTTTCCTCTTTGTCGCCCTGATTGACTCGACTAAAACTCTAGGGTTAGGGGTTGATTGATTCTTGTGTTTCTTCCATTGTTAGGTTGTGTGAAAGGAATATCAATACTCCTTTCTTCATATTCCAATAACCTTAACTAAAGAAGAATTGGTTCAGATTATTTTGGTTTGTCGCCAATGGTTTGGGGTAAGTTTTTCCTTTTTTTTCTTTGTTTTCTCTCAATTAATATTTGGGGATTTCATAATTTCTGAGTTCCTAGTATTTTTTTGTAAGTGTTTTGGCCTATCCGCAATGGTTTTGACTTGACTTTGTTGCTTCAAGAGCGTTTGGTGGCTCCTTGAAGGCTTTTACTCATATATATAGGTATGTGTATATATATATATTCCTTGTACATATTCCCTCATTGTGAGGGGAATCTGTGCATTGGATTAAGTGGTATATATATATCAGAATTTATGTGTGTACAAATGTAGAGCTATATTTTCCATTGAAAAGGTCATGCATTGAGTGTTCAGCTTGTTTATTCTTTTGAGGTAGGATCCCATTCCCTTGACCCTTAAATTTAATAATGCATTAATTTATTACCTTTGAACCTTTCCTAGAATTTAATTAGTGCTATGTAGTTTTTAGAATAAATACTCCTTTAATTTAATTATGATTGTTTAATGAAATTATTAGTTCTAATAAATTATTTTTTTGATAAACAAATTCATGGTTTTATAATAAAACCCCTCCAATAGAGGTGCATTGTCTTCAAAAACTCACAGTGGTGATTTATGATTTCTAGCTTACTTGTCTATATTGCTTGTTAATTATTTATGATTTGTTATATTTGTTTAAAATATGAAATATTTATAACATTACCCATATATATGTCCTTCAATGGAGTACCATGCTTTTTAGATAAGCATTAAATGAACCAAGACACCTCCAAAGTGACCCATTGAGATTTGTTAAATGAATTGACATGTTTTAATGGATTAAATGACATTTATTTAAATGAAATGGCTAATGTATGATGGGTTTCACTTCTTATAATGAATTGATTGTTTTAAATGAATTAATTTAAATTGATTTTATTTGGGTGGTCTAAACTAAATCCATTTTTATCTGATTAAATTATTTATAGTAATCATGATATCTGTGATCATTTTGGCATGCCATGGGAATAACTAGATAAATTGGATAATCCTTGTTAAACTATAATCTTTTATGTTTTTAACCCGCCATTAAATGCCTTTGGTTCCATAGGAAAGGAGACTAAGACCTGTATCCAACTGATAGGTGTTCCAGCCTTGGATTTAATTGTGCCATTATCTATTTGACTCTTTATCCCTACAACAAATTGTATAATTCGATTGATTACTACCTTAGATTTTTGAAATGACATAATAATAAATTTTTTTGATTTCTTATGGAATAATAGCCTTGGATAATTTTGGTTAATTTATATATTAACATCCTTTACGTTTAATGATTAATTAAATAGGTTTGATATAATTATTATGATAATTAAAAACCTAGATTAATGAAATTATTTGGTTTGAAAGATAGTAATTTTTAGAAATTTATCATTTTGTCTTATGATGATAAATGTTGTGTGTCTGGTACTAGAATTGCGATTTTTATTTCTTAGTTTTTGAGCTTATGTGATTTACATATGAGGTTTTGATACTGATTTCCATGTTGATCTTTTCTGGATATGCTCATGTTAAATGTGGACATCTAAATTCTTGGTGCATGTTCTTATGTACTACTTTAGGGTAAGGTGTACAAGTACTTACTACCCAAGGTAAGAGTATATAATTATATGGTATGTCTGAGGACTCATGATTGGTGTTGACACCTGAGGGCTTGGTGCATGATTTTTTACTGCCTGAGGGCTAAGTACATTGGTACTAAATGCCATAGGGTAGAGTATATGATTATATTGGATTCTTGAGGGCTAGATGCATAGTCACATGATACCTGAGGGAGATATTATAGTTATGAATGAGGGTGAGATTTTGGTTAGCCTGAGGGAAGAGGCCATATGTTTATGGTAAATTATAAGTGATTTATCCTCAGTAGGAGAATCTTCCACTGATTTCGGTGATCCATCCTGATGTAGTAGTATCTACCCATAGACATAGATACCTGGTAGGGTGACAAAGTAGGTATAGCTACCAGGTGTCCCTTAGGAACCTAGGTGGGTTGTTGTTTATTTATTCATCACTACTTGTTTATTTTTTTACTTATACCTACTCACTTATTTATATTATATATCAAGTAATGTATTGGGAAAGATAATATGGATATTTCCCTACTAAGATTATTATCTCACACCCTAATTGGGTGTCATTTTAAACCCGAGTAGATCTTCTTGCTCATAGGTTTTTGGATTCATTACTTGTGTTGTGTTGTGTACATGGGATCTAGGGAGCACATGACTCATCTCTTTCTCATGATGCTCAGGGATTTTATCATTGGGTTTTTATTTTCTTTTATTATTTTTTACTGCTTGTAGCTTGTAGTAACACCTCACATTACATGCATCATTATATTGAATGGGTGTTGGCCATTTTATTTTTATTCAAATATTATATTATTCTTCTACTTCTTGTTTTCCTATTATTACTACTTATGAATTTTTATGTTATTTATTATCTGATAAACCATTGTGCTACTCTGATCTAGAGGGTATAGTCTCCCCATCATACCATCAATAGGCCCTCACTATTATTCGGAAGCCTCTGGCATACGGGGGGTGTGATTGAGTCCATGTGACCCACCGGTCTAATCATTGTCTTAGTGGTGAGTCGGTATGGGACATTACACAAATGTACCTACTTCACTTCATACTAGTGAATTATACTAATCATACTATAATTTTATACCATGGTTGTTCTCTGATATTAAAATCATTTCACTAATAAGATATTAACATTTGAATCATATGAGGAGAAAGAGTTATTTATCTCCCTCTAGAAATAACCACATCACATGTACCATGAGATTCGATCTTAGAACCCTATCATCCAAGACTATCCCTCAAGGATAACCATTACATGTACCTATTGCATCCAGATCATGAAATGGGTATATCATATCCATTTTTCTTAATAAGTGCATTTGAAATATGGGGAAGTCTTAACATAATATGTTCCCTTAGGAAAGAACCACACAATAGGTTCCACAATACATTAGTTAAACCTAACTTCTGAAAAACCATAAATAAGAGAAAAAAACAAAAAAAAATGTCACATCACCCTCACCCTATCCCTTGATGGATCACTAACATTCCTATAGTAACTCACATTCTAACATACCATACCTAGACCTCACATAATACCCATCATATTCTAATATATGATACTCAAATATCATCTATATTAGGCATTGATCATCTTTCTTAATGATCACTCATTGGATAATCTCGTAGTCTGTATGCCTTAATTATTCACTCACACACCTCAAATCTCAAGAAAAAAGTAATCTATATAATCAACTAACCCATCCTACCCTTTAAGTTTATCCTAATAAATTTTAAGTGATTTTACTTGATTTTATACCACATATGTAATCATTATTAAGGTGATTATATAATCCCTATTATCACATCACTACCCTAAGAAAAACATTCATAAGGAAATTCATACATTGTTCTATCCTTATGAGATACTTCCATTAGCCATGATTACCCTTATGTCCCTCTTAGCATATCACTACTGAATAATGTTTTTGTATGATATTAAGTGTGGTGAGATAGAAACCACATCATGTGTGTGGTTCACATTATATATTTATTCTTGGTTTATTGTGTAAAGTCTTATAGACATGTTTACTTGTTTTAAAGTTATTTATTCTATGAAATTAAAGTTTGGACTCATTTTATTTAATTATTTACATTATTTCATTTATATAAGTTCATGATTAAAAATTATATAAGATAAAAATCATTTTAAGATCCATAAATGAATGTATCTTTCATATGTTTGGTCTAGAAAATTGGATCTACCCATATTAGAAATCAATCTTTGGTTCAGATATGGTTTCTAGTCCTGGCACATTAGGTGAAACTACAAAAGTAGGAACCATATCCAACTATTAGTTATAGTTTTCTATATTCTAATTATAATAGGATCCTTCCCTTGAAATATCCTAGTCTATCTCATGCAAGTTAATGATATATTATTTAATAAACAACCAAATACCTTAGCCAATAAATTACCTAGGTTTTGATTTAGAAATTAATTAATGAAACCATAAATTTTATACATCCTAAATTCAATGGTTTTTAAGTATCACCATATAATTGTGTGACCATTGGTGTCTTCTCAATTTCCACTACTTTAATATCAAAAATAATTTCTTCAATTTGGTAAAACTTATCATTTTGATTAGATTGACCATTAATAAATCTTGAATTTTACCTAATTTCACCATGCCAAATCCAAGGACTATAACATGTATTAAAACCAAAAAAAATATCTTTGATATCTATACTTTGAAACTCTAGAATATTTAAACATTTCAACCAAAGATAGAAAAAAGGTCATTTTTGGAACATTATTTTTTGAAAATTTTAAAAAATCAGCAACCCTTTCCTCATATTCATCACTTGTTTATAATGTTGTAATCCAACTATGATTCATTATCACCTATAATAAATTTCAATTACTATTTTTTTTTAAAAAATTAAATTCAAATTTACCTTTATAAATATAAATAAAATTAAATAAATTAAAAATATTTCACAAATAAAATAAAGGAAACATATTTAAAAAATGTTTCACCTTAGACTTATTCAATTATAATATATTCAAAAAAAAATCCAAAAAAAGAAAGCATGACATTGATTTTAAAAGGTTGACCACAAATAAAACTCAACTTTCCTTTATTTTCATTATATAATTTGGTAATTATTATTTTCAAAATATATAAATAAATATAAATTATAAAATAACATTATTAATGTTATATTAGTGGTGAAAACAATATCGATGGTGATAAGGATCCAAAAGGAGGTATACGATTTCATAAATCATATTGAAAATGAAAAATGTAACTTAATGTAGTAAATACGAAGTGATATATACTATGAACATGATCAAATAGGGAGATAATTTGATTATTTTTTTCTAATTATATTCAAAATAAATTTTAATCTTCTTCTTTTTATCATATCATTTTAGAATGATAAATATTAGTGTACTCTATGACTAAGATGATGTAGAAAGTAACATTAAGGAAATGATTATGTTTTTTGATGAAATAGTTATAGTACCTGATGAGGTTTAAGTTGAAAATTTCCTAGAGTAATTTTATATAAATATTAAACTATATAATGTAAAATAAATAGGGGATAACTCTAAAAAACTCTAATATTATTCTCGTGTTATTCAAACTAAATTATATACTAACTTCCCCTATAGTGAAATTACACAATCAAAACTTTTCCATGATGGTCATTTAAATATATATCAACAATACTCTATATTCAAACTCTACAATTCATTATAGCTTCAAAACACCCATTCACAATGAAAGAAACAACATTCATTAATCATTCAAACACTCATTTGGTAAATTAAACATACCTTACATGCACCTGATGGATTTTCTATAGATGTGGAGAACGTCATCCTCTTCAGAGGGTGTACCATGGTACCAGTTTCACTTCAGGAGGATGTGTTGAGGGAGTTTCACACTTCCCCTCTAGCGGTACATCCAGGAGTGGCGAAGATGTACCAAAACCTTCAATGACAGCATTGGTGGCCAGGTATGAGGAAGGCGGTAGCAGAGTTTGTCTCATGGTGCCTCACTTGTGAGCAAGTGAAGGCATAGCACCAGGTACCAGTAGGCTTGGTTCATCCCTTAGAGGTCCCGGAGTGGAAGTGGGATGGGATATCCATGGACTTCGTGACGGGACTTCTACGTACATCCAGAGGACACAACTCTATATGGGTGATTGTATACCGACTCACCAAGTCGGCCCACTTCCTACCGATCAGAGAGTAGGGCTCGGTTGAGAGTTTGGGAAGCCTCTATGTGCAGGAGATAGTGTGTTTTCATGGATTACCTTCTTCTATTGTTTCCGACCTTGATGCACACTTTACTTCCCGGCTATGGAAGGGGTTGCAGGAAGCTTTCGGGACACAGCTTCTCTTGAGCACTGCCTTCCATCCTTAGACTAATGGTCAGACCGAGAGGACCATCCAGACCCTCGAGGACATGCCACATGCATGTGTCCTTGACTTTGGTTGTAGTAGGGAGGATCACTTACCCTTGTTGGAGTTTTTTTACAACAACAGCTACCACTCCACCATCGGGATGGCCCCTTATGAGGCATTGTACGGCCGACCTTGCAGATCACCACTGTGCTGGACAGACCCAGGGGAGTCAGCACTAGTGGGACCAGAGATGGTACGAGCTACCATGGAGAAGGTGCAGATCATCCAGGAATGGATTAAGACTGCACAGAGTGGGCATAATTCCTATGATAATAGGAGACGGAGGCCACTGGAGTTCGAGTATGGTGACCACATCTTCCTACGGGTCTCACCTTGACGAGGTCTATAGAGATTTGGACGAGGCGGCAAGTTATCTCCATGTTTTATCGGGCCGTTCCAGGTCCTCATCAGAGTAGGTGAGGTGGCTTACCACCTGTCTCTTCCACCTCAATTGCACCGGGTGCACGACGTCTTCCACTTATCTCAGCTGAGGAGATACGTGCACGACCCATCCCACATCATCGACCACGGGGAGCTGGACATAGGTGATGGAACGACTTTCACGGAGGTCCCAGTGGAGATTGAGGATCAACAGGAGTGGGTCCTGCGTGGACGGTCTATTTCTCTGGTGCGTGTTCTCTGGCATCACGGGAACCTCTAGGAGAGCACATGAGAGCGGGAGGCTCAGATGTGTGCTCAGTACCCCTTTTGTTTTCCTAGTGTGTGTGTAGCTTTACGGGGACATAAATCCCTGAGGTGGGGGTAATGTAAAGACCTGGAAATTTCAAGGAAACCTTTTTTTAAAATTCTTTAGAATTTTACGAGTTCGCAGTTTCTGATGGTGCCTGATTCTGAGGCCCGGTGTGCCCGGAATCGATTTCTGAAGTTTTGTTCAGGTACGTTCAGTAAACATACGTGCGGGTTTTTCTATCTTTTGAACAGGTGCTCGGAATTGAAATCTGAGGGCACCGTTGAACTCACAATGCCAGTTTTCTCTTAAAAAGGCTTTCACCTTGACGGCGGTTGATCGGGTATAAGAGTTGGTTTTTGGGTTTCACGTGGATTAATAAAATAAAATAAGTAACAACTTATTTTATTTTAGTTGAACCCACGCCATGTGGTAATGTTAGTTAAAAGCTCCACATGGGGGCTGGTGGTGGGACTACCACACCCTAACCTCCCTTGGGAGGATGATTGGGGTGGGGACCACCTGAGCATCATAACCTCCCGCGAGAGGTTATGACGTGGGGTCCACTTGGGGCTTAGCCCCCCATTTAATGGGAGGGTAGGAAACCTCTCAACTCTCCCTCATTAATGAGAGAGAGCCTCTTGGTCTCTAACTCCTCTCTTAATGGAGGAGGATAAAACCTCCTCAAAACCCCCAATTAATGGAAGGAAACCCCTTGACCCTCTTCATGATAATTAGGTGGGGACCACTCGGGCCTCTAACCCCCTCAAAACTCCCCAATTTAATTATGCCAATCTTGTGCAATTAATTTGGTGGAGCCTCTCCACTTTTGAATTTCAAATATTTGTGCCAACGTGAACTTAATTAAGTGGGGCCCACTTAATTAATTCATGCCATTAGACATAATAGATTAAAATCTATTATTTTTCCACGTTTGTTCTCTCTTTAGTGGAGAGCTTGGGAGAATAGAATTCTCCAATGAAGAACGCAAAGATGTCGGTGAAGAAAAATTCTTCCTCAGCTTCTTCCTCAGAACCCCCTTCCGACGTGGGATCTCTTCGACGACCCTTCATCCTTCCTCTTCATCGTCAACAGCCTGACGCACGAACTCGGAAGTGGAAGCGTACAGCGAACGACATCAAAATCATCTTTCCCCGCAACGAATGAACGCATGTCGATTAAAAAGGTAGGGGTGTGTTTTAAGTTGTTTAACGCTTAATCATCTCTCATTTAATCAACTTCATGGGCTGTTTGCTATTGTTCTAACGTGGCGGGTTCGAGCCGAATGAACATGGCCCGACCCCTCCGCAACCTTTATGGTTTCGGAACCTTGGATTAACGGTGAAGGAATGACGACATGGCAATGAGGAGACGACGATGAAGATGGCAAATAAAGGCCATGCTTCCCGCGACCTCCGCGAACCATGCCGTCGGCCGAGCGGCGCCCGACCAGCCTACCCGCGCGCTACCCAGCGTGCGCCCCGGCTGAAACTACGGCCATCCCAGCCCGCCGGCACCCTTCCCGCAAGCCCCGCACACTGTCGGCGTACCCCACACCTGCCCGACGTCCCCCCCCCCCCTCCCCCGGCGCCTGCCTGGCGCCCTCCGGTACCTAGGCCGCCTGCCTGGCGCCCCTCTGGCACCCTGCTCGGCACCCTCCGGTGCCCCCGGTGCCCTGCCCGTGCGCCCCGCGCCTCGCGCCCTTCCTGGCGCACCCGTGGCCTACCTGCACCACGTGTAGCCTTCCATTGGCCTCTCGGGCTGAGCCGCCCCAGCCGTACCCCTCGCGGCACCGACCGAACCTACCACTAGCCTTCGGGCAGAGTCTCCCACGTGGCGACTTCGGTCCGAACTGTCCACACAGTCCGCTGGGCCAGGCCCAGTGGTTTGGGCCAAACTTAGAGGGCCGACCCACCCAACGGGCCGAGTCAGACCCAGCAAGTCTAACCGGGTTGACCCAGACTGGGTTGGGCCGAGTCGGTCCGACCGGGTCGGACCGGACCTGGGCCCACTAATGAACCATCGCTTACTTTGTCCATATCTTTGGCACCGGATGTCCGTTTGATGAACCTTAAACGGCGCTGGTAATCTCTTTGAGAAACGATCCCTTCTAAAATACCCCATGGGAGTTCGGGGTATAGTTTAGATACGGTCAGGTTGGTTCATACACAAAACCAACCGGTCCCCCGGGACAAAAAGGCTAATAACTCACAGACCAGGCGTTCGATTGATGCGTTGTCTGATGTGCTGAGACCCCTTTGGCGTGGCGGACCTTTGAGATACTTCTTCATGGGACTTCGTGACCCTTGTAGTATCGGCTTGTAGCTCATGGAGCGGACCCTCCTAGAGATGATCAAGCAGAGAACGGAGACCTAGAAGCTATCTGAGACCTAATGACAGCTTGTCCGATTCATTTCGGAGTGACTTGACTAGCCCAGTGGGGAGTGCTACTATGTGAGGCGGCAAACCCATGGCGGAGGAGCACTACTATGTGAGGCGGTAGACCTGCGGTACTCGACAGGAGGAGTACCTCAGCAGTCTAAGGTTAGTGAGTAGCACCTCGGAGTCGCGACAGGACCACTGTACTCAACAGAGGAGGAGTTCTCCAGCAGTCGTGGTTTTGTTAATGAAAATTCTGATTGGAGTTGAGTCAATGACCTTTGTGTTTTTCCTCATGATTGAGATGGGTTACTTGACAACTTAGGTATATGTATGGGCATATACCTAAGTTATGGTTATCCATTGATTTTATGCTTTGTGGTTTATCCTTGTTGGTTTTTGTGAGACCTTGAGGGTCTCGGGGTCCCTACTGAGTATCGTTATACTCACCCATGCACGGGCTTTACCCGCACCACGTTGTGTTGGATGCAGATGACGGACAGCGTTGAAGGAGGCCGAGAGCGAGCCAGGACTGGATGGTACCCGAAGGTGGACTACTCGGCGAGACAGTACACGGAGTGTACCGATAGATGTGGAGTGCTGAAGTGGACATATGTACCTACCCTTCAGGTAGGAATTCCGGACGACAATCCTAGAGCTGCTTCTATGCTTCAGTTGTTTGTCCCATATCTTTTCAGGTGTACTTGCTTTTCAGTTGTACTTTCCTGTTGGGCTTGTATTCTGGCCCCCTTTACTTTTAGTACACTTGTTATACAATTTCTTTTACTTAGTGTTTGCTTCCGCTTGTACTCTGGTTGTGTGAGTTTACGTTTTGTAAAGGCAACACCTTCCCAGTTTTAAGGGATTACGCCTTTGGTGTTAGTCGCCAGCCCCTGGCCTATAGAAGGCGGGCTTGGGGTAGTCACGATGCGGGCCCGGGGGGATGGGTCGTGACATTTTTAATTAATATTAATTTTTAATTATAAATAGTTTTTCACTAAATATATGACTTATTTAATTTAAGCATAAAAATTTTGTATTATATAAATCATATTTTAGAAAATATTATATAAATTGATATATATATATATATATATATGAATATATTTCTATATTAAATTTATTAATGAATAACATTGTATAAAAACCATTGAAAATGAATAAGTCATTAATATGTTCTTAATTATTACATTTTATTAATTTTCTATATTTATATTTATTATTTATTATTTATTACTATTTATAATTAATAAATATATATATATTAAACTTATCAATTTTTATTAATAATTGTTTCACTAATAAATTTTTTATTAATTTATTCATTTATTCATTTTATGTTTTTTTTAAATTATTAAAATTTATTCATTTTATATATATATATTTAATATATACTATTTTTTAATATTTATAATCTATATATATATATGTAAATTAACTTTATTCATTTTTATCAATAATTATTTAATTAATAAAATGTTTAATATTTTTCTTAATTTACACATTTTTATTTTTTATTTTTTTTAATTATTTCCTTTTATTCATTTTAAATATCTATATATTTAATATATTTTATTTATTAATATTTATAATTTATATATATATATTTTAAATTTATTCATTTTATCAATAATTATTTAATTAATGAAATTTTTGATATTTTTTTATTTACTCATTTTTATTTTTTATTTTTTTTAATTATTTCATTTTATTCAGGACCATTGTCGGTGCTAAAAAATCTATGATAAAGGATATCGTTTATCAGCCCTAAAAATAATGCACTAATAAAGGGTACCCTTCATCAGTGCTAAAAATAAAACAATGATAAAAGTCAGTGTTGTTAAAGATCTATTTTGTAGTATTGTATGGATATTATGGTGTTGAAATTTCACCCTTTTTAATTTTGTAGTGTTATTTATAATTAAATATTTACATATATATACACACACATATTTGTATATATGTATATATAACTATTTAATTGTATAAATATATATTTACACATATTTACATATTAAATATCTTTTTAAATATTTAAACCATATGGAAATAAATATTTAGTATCCATTTTATTTAAACTAAAAATATATGAATGTGTATATACCTATACAGATGTATATATAATGTTTATATATAAATACATGTATATGTATTAACAAAAAAAATATTGTGTTTATATTCTAATATATACAGGTAAATATTAATTTATTTTTTATATATTGACACGCAAATGTATAAATATATATATATATATATATATATATACTATGCTAAAGGGAAAGCTTGGTGGTGTCGTGAAACATTTTTTGGTGTTTTTTAGAATCATTGCAAATCGTTTAGCGGTGGTTTTTAAATTTTTAATATTTAATTAATTAATTAATTAATATTTATTATTTATTAACATATTATTTTTTACTTATTAATTGTTTTTTTATAATTTATTTACTTATTTATTTATCATACCATGCTTGTATATTTCATGCATGTCATGCAGAAATTCAACATATATATAAGTTAACTTTTATTTCAACCCCTTATATCTTGGTTATTTTGTAAAGATGTTACCACTCTAACAAGCTTTTCATGTACTGAGAAAGTATAATTTAATATGCATATATATATACACACACAAATAAATGCATATAAACGCATATACATAAATAATAATAATAAATAATAATAATAATAAAATAATAAAAAACATATAATACATAACAAATAAATTCAAAAAAACATAATAACAATTAAGAATTAATAAGTAGCAAACAAAATATTAAAAAAATAATAAATAACAAATAATAAATAATATGTAATAAGTAATAAGTAATTAGTAAATAAATAGTAAGGTATTAATTAATTTATAATAAATAAATTAATATTATATTAGGTGCTTATGGGAACAATTACAATCAAACACACACACACACACTGCATACACATAGGCTGAAAAGGCAGGTCATACCCCCTAAGGGATAACTCACCCAACCAACTGCTTTATTACATATATGATTTATGGTCCGAAGGCCCATTGGTCATGAAGCTCATTACATGGCTCGTATGCCCACCATTGGATATCCAGAAGACCCCGCTATAAATAAATAAATAATAAGTAATAAATAAATAGTAAATAAAAAATAAACAAAAATAAATGATATTATATTAGATGCTTGGGGGTACAACTTTATTAAACACACACACCACACACACGTGCTTGAAAGGTAGGTCATAGCCCCTTAAGAGATAACCCACCCATCAAGCCTTAATTATAAATAATAAATAATAAATAATAAATAATATGTAATAAACATTAAATAATAATTAAATAAAAAATAATAATTAAATAATAAATTAATAATAAATCATAAATTGACATATAAAAAATAAGTAATAAATAAATAACAAATAATAAATGGTTATTAATAATAAATAATAATAAGTAGTAAATATATAATCAATAGTAGTGAATAAATAATAAATTAATAATAAATCAATAAATTAATAATAAATAAATCCTAAATGAAATAATAAATAAATAAATATCAAAAGGTAAATAAATTAAAAATAAATTATAAATAATACATTAATGAATAATACATTAATAATAAATTAATAGTAAATAATAAATATTACATAAAAATATATATAATAAAAATTACATAAATATTAAATAAATAAATAAGAATTTGATAATAAATTAATAATTAATTGATAATAATTAATATTTAATATTTAAAAATTATAATATAATTTTGTTATAACTCTTTTTATAAGGTTTGATTTAATTGGTTGTGAAGTTAAAACGGGCACTTAGATCAAAAGTTATGATCATGGTGAAGTCGAATTTTCAACTAATCCTACAATTAATTTATGTTTCAAATAATTATTAACTAATAATTATAAATAAATAATAATTAACATATTATCATAAATTAAATTTGTAAATAATAAATAATAAATAAATATAAATCATAAATAATAATTATTATTAATAAATAATTATTAATTATTTTATATTTAATACGTTTTCATTTAATTTATGGTGGGTTTTAAGAAATCACCGCTAATTCGAAGTGGTTTTTAAAAACCTTGACTAAAAATAAATTTAAAAATCCATAAAAAATTATATTTAGCGGTGGTTTTTTGAAAACCACTCTAAAAATAAATAAATAAAAATAGACATTTTATCATTGGTTGTTAAAAACCCAACGCGAAATCTGATTTCCCTGAAGCATTCGTGATTAATATATTGTATTCGTTTGTCAAAAAAAAATAACTTAGTAAAAGAAAATAAATGATTTGGATTTTCTTCATATTGTTTGGTGAATCTTTTTAAAAGAAAATAATAAAATTATTTTATGATACATGTAGAAAATATGGATAAAATTGGAATTTTAAAATATTAATAACCCTCCACCATCATTTCCTTCCAAATCATCCCAATTTTGGGATGATTTAAAAAACAATAGTAGGAGAGAAATCAATTTCTCTCCATTTCTCCTCTTATCATTTCTCTCCTCTTAACATTACCTCACCAAACATTAGAAATATATTTCTCTCCTTAATATCATTTCATTTCTCTCCATATTTCCCATGCCAAAATTCAATTTCTATTATAGTGACACACACGCACAAATATACACACACAAACATATTTTATACATATATTTAAAAACAATTATATAAATATACATAAATATATATAAATATATGGATAAATTTTTTTATCTAAATATACATAAATAAATATATATCATAAAATATAGAATAAAATAACATAGAGTAGTGGTAACTACTACATATTTGGGTTTATCTAGTGCTATCCTTTATTAGTACACTTTGTTAACACTGATAAAATGTATATTTCAAAAATATATATTTATATATATCATTAAAAAATAAAATATTAATATATAAATATATTTATATTAATATAAATATAATATATTTTAATAAACATGATTTATAAAAGACTAAATATCCTTTAACACTTAATATATAAAATATTTAGTGAAAATGGCATTTAAAATAATTATAAAATAATAGTGATTAATAATTTTCTAATTATTATTGAGTAATAGTCATTTAATAACAATTGGATGATATAAAAATTCAATAAATGAATGAATGGTCTAAGATTAGTTGAAAACATGATTTGACCTTCAAATGACCATAACATTTGATTTGGTTATCAGTTTGAGCTCTAATCACTACCACAAATGCGTATAAGCGAAGCGCTCGGGTTTTATTAGTGCTAATCAGAAAATGCTGATAAAAGGCGGAATTTTATCAGTGCTAGAAAAAAGCGCTGATAAATCTCCCCTTTATCAGCGCTGATAAAGTCCCCCCTTTATTAGCACTAACATAAAGTGCTGATAAAAAGGAATCTTTATCAGCGCTAACAATAGAACTGATAAAAGTTTTTAATAGAAAATGTTATTAATTTATATAAAAATATTTTAATTATATTCCAAAATAATGTTTATATGTATACATTAAATAAAAAATGCATGTTTATTATGTTTATTATGTTTATGTTTTATTTATGTTTATTATTTTTATTAGTTTTAGTTATATATTTATTATATATTTATTATACTATATGTTTATAATATTATATATAAATACTTTTTAATATATATATATATACATAGATACTTATTAAATATATATATATATATATATATATTTAAATAAATTTATGTTTCCAAATGAATGTGTCAATTGATGTGTATGTTCTTCTCATGAATATATGTTTATTGTTTACCCTAATGTTGGCCATATATACTATAGTACTATATATACTTGGTGTATTCATTCATTTCCTATATATATGAAGCTTTATATTCTCATAAATACTTAAAATCGTGATAATTTTTTTAAATAAACAATAAATGTATTTTTATGTTTAAAAATATAAATATTTAGTTATATATAATTATTTACTTTTTAAATATATTATATGTAATTATAATTTTATACAGCTAATTAAATATAAATATGTTTAAATAATTATAAAATTACAAATTGTTTTTTTAAATGATACGTATATATTTATGAATACTTTTGAATATATTTATTTATAAATATATGTATTTAATGAATATATACACAGATACAGACATATATATATATATTTAAATACTTATAAAATTAAAATTAAAAAGAATATATCAATTTATATTTATATATATTGAATTATAATTTAAATTATAAAATTATATATATGTTTAATTATAATTTATACACAAACACAAACATATATATATATTAAATTATAATTAAAATTATTAAAATATAATAAATATATTAATTATATATATTAATAAAATTATAAATTTAATAAATATATTGGTTATAATTTTATCATTATGAGTAAATGGTATGTTTTATCGGGGCTAATTAAAAAGTGCTGATAAAACATATATTTATCAGCACTAAAAAAATATTGATAAAGGCATGCTTTATCAGCGCTTTCAATTATAGCGTTGATAAAACATACTTTAATCAGTGCTTCAAATTTTAGTACTGATAAAACATACCTTTATTTGTGTTTTTTATCTAGCACAAATAAAAGTTTCACCGGGTTTTTTAAATAACCCCTAACTTTCTCCTCCTTCCTTGCACCCCTCAAGCTCTCACAGAAGTCGATCCCTATCGTTGTCACTGCTATCGCTGCCGCCTTCTATCCTCCCTCCTCTCCTCCCTCTTCTCCTCCCTCCTATCCCGCCTCCTAACCTGTCTCCTCCTCCTCCTCAGCCATTGACTCGTCTGCTGCCATGAACTGTGCTTCACTGCGCAGCTCTCCTCTGCCGCACCTCTCCTCCACCAGTGGGTCTCCTCCGCCGCACCTCTCCTTCACTGTGGATCTCATAAGGTGGAGGATTTATCAAAGTCTCTATATTTTTCTTTGATGATTATTATTTTATTTCGATTTTTGGTGAAATGGGTAGTAGGAATCATGATGAATCCTTGAATCAATTGGTCCCATAAATGTGGAGTATGAAGCATGGTGTGATGATTGGATTCATGATTGTGGTTCCAAATAATTAATAGGGGAGATTTTCAGGATTTAATTGAGAATTTTTGTTGGTATTGAATTTATTGGAAATGTTTTAATATTGGATTTATTATATATAGGATAGTATTGGATTTATTGGTAACATGTTGGTGATGGATTTATTAGAAAAAAAATGTAGTAAAACAGTGTTTTATAATCATGGATAGTGATAAATTTGTTTTCAACATATATTGATTATTGGTGTTGGATTTATTATCAATACATGATTGGTTATTGGATGTTTTTCTGGAAGTAGATGTCTGGAATGATATATGGTTGTTCTGAGAGTTATTATAAAAGAAGTATTTGATATTTTTTGGAAGTTATTCTATAAGAGGGGATGAAGATGTTCAAAAGAATAATTTTGGAATTTTGATAATGCAGTTGAGTTGGATGGAGTTTATTTGATAAATTTCAGAAGTTGTAGAAAATACCATGGAATGAGTTTAAGTTTTACACCATGAGTAGAGTTCCTAGAAAAATTACAAATGCATAATAATCCTTATATATATATATAATTATGTAGGCCACATTTTAAATGAAATAGAAAAGTATGGATAACCTTATAGTGATACAGGAAGGTCACATGTACCAATGTGTAAGGTACTTCCAAAATAGAATATGATGTCATAGAGATGGCTAGTGGAGTTTTGGATGGTTTTGGGAAGCAATTAGGTGTTTTTTAAAAGGTTCATGTTTTAAAATTAGGTGTTGAGATCCTAGTGATTTATAAAAAGTGGTTTATAAATGGATTTAAAATATTGATTTGAAATGGGTGTGTGGTTTCCCCGTTGGTGAAATTCCTTGATGATTATTTTAATGGTTTTTATGGAAAGAAATTATGTGGCCTTATTTCGGTGTTAAAGGTTAATAAGGTCATTAGAAAATGAAAACGGTTTCAAAAGAGATTGTTTGTTGTTTTTTTTAATTATTTATAAATTTATGATGTTGAACCTTAGTATTTTGAGAAATTATGAATGGGTTAAGAGTTAGACTGATGCTCTAGGAACTAGTAGTAAACTATATGGGTTAGGTGTTGGACTGACACTCCATACATGGGTAGTATACTATGGACTAGGCATCAGACTAATTATCTGGGTGATGATATTATTATCTATGGTTTGAGTTACAAATTGATGCTTTAGGCATGATGGTATACCATATGGATATGGATTGTAGACTAATGCTTCATATCTATGGTTTAAGGTATTTGACTAATTCCCCATGCACTATTATTTAAATGTATGAGTTGGTTTTGGACTGATGCTCTGAGAACTATTGTTTTAAATTATGAGTAAGTGATGGACTGAGTATTCATGAAAAAAATTTATCATGTATGGTTCTCATAGTTAGAAATGGCATCCCACATCTGAGGTGCAGGGAACCAAGTTGATGTTTTATTCTTTTATGAGTCAGATAATAGATGAGAATCCCTTCCATGATTTAAGTCATGTTTACCCCTATTTTATGACTCAAATAACTAAATCGAATCAATGCATGTTAGTTAGACAGGGTGTCTTCTTAGATCCTGAGGAACAATGGGTTACTAGATAATCTACTACTTATTTTAAGATTTATCTTTCTATCTGTATTTTTTATTTATCCTACTGTTTATCTATGTACAATGTGTAAGAGTTATTCATATCATGGGGATTTTATACATTTCGTGAAGTGGCTTAGGAATACCTTTGTAGTTCTATCTACTTTGTGATTTCCATGCCATATAGGACATCTCGGTATGAATGATTAAGTATACTTGGAGTCCATGTGAACACACTATGATGGAGAAAGTCATGTTTTCATGTTCTATTAAAAGTATAATTATGAGATGTTCTACATAACATGTTTTTTCTGTTTGAGCTATGAAATTTTGAGGTTAACAATTACAATATATAATAAAGAGTATCACACCATGTATTATATTAAGCTTGAGCCTTTGGTTTCAAAAGAGAACGAGATTCAGATGGTGATGAAAATGTTCATTCCCAGAAGTATTCAAGTGAATATATGTAACAACCTAACATGGGTCGACATGACATGTCACCCCAAATGGCTCGGTACAAGGCCTAAATCCCATTCCAGATCACCATGGGTTGGCGATAACCAAATGGGTATCGACATACATAACTATGTGAATGATTTCACCCTAAAATATAATAACTAAAATCACTTAAAATAAAGGCTGAAAATAAGGAATAACACACCTAGAAAGTCTGATTCCATTACAATCTCCCCCTATAAGGACTTATCATCCCTGAGAAGTGTATCTATAGGTCTTACTTGACCATTTTGGGCCACTGAGCCTACGCATCAGACACCCAATTCCAATATTCTTCTTGAATATTCCCACGATTCAAAAAACTCAAATATTAGGCATCGTATTCCTTCTCAATACCTTTTCAATCCAATCAATGATTTATAGTATATGTTTCTCAAACGATGTCTAAATAATACCAAGTTTTCTTACTTTCCCAAGTGTAGATGTCTAAATAAAACTTCATTATGATTTTTCACATGATTCAACCCATGAACTAAGTGACAAACCATACTAGCTCCCATCACCAAGTTCCCCTAACAACCTAATTCTCAGTCTATAGGTTGAAATCATTGATTCATTCTTGATCTCCTCTAATCGATACATTTACATGAGTATCTATCATCTACCAGTGCAACTCAGCCTCTTATGCACACACACAAAACCAACCACCTCTAACTACGTGTTAGGTTCACCTACACACCACTCCCAATGTGCACTAAGAAATTCCATTACTACCAAAACATAAGAATGAACATATTTCATTATTAGTTGAATATTGACACTCAAAATCATTGCCAAAAACTCCCATACATGATCACATCACTGAACCCAATAGAATAACTCAAGGACCCATCCACTTAGCCAGACATGACTCTTACAGTTTGACTCTCCACATCCTCACATGGGATTGTTAGTAACCAAAACATTTATAGGATTTTCATGAACTACAACTAATCATTACTAAAATTACAAACTACCATGAAGAGCTAATACCTACAATGAATTTAAAAAACTTGGATTTCATCACCACACTACTCATCCCTTTATAGGACATAGATCACTCCCCAAACAAACTGATTATCTCGCACACCTACAACACCATGAATTAGGGTATATCCTAGTCGGTACACACACTTCTATAGTCCCCCTAGTTGTGTTTAAGACAAGGCTAGTGGGAAGGTTCCATTATGATGAGTTAATTATGGTTTAATTGGGTGGATCGTGTTATTTTTGGATGAAACATATATCAGATATTGGTCCATGTGGTTATAGTTCCATTTTGGATCATCAGACACTAGTACCTAGGGTATATCCCATGACATTTTGTTCCTTGATCGGTGGTTCTATATAGAGGATTAAATTATTATATTGATTACATCCCCCTTATGCGTGTTTTATTATTGTAACTATTAATATTGGTTTTCTTTGCTATTATATTGTTCATTGATCACATGGTTCCCTTCTTCATTGTGAATTTATTTTCTCCAATTGATATGGGTTCTTTATGAGATAATGAATGTTTTATTTTCAAGTGGCAAACAAATTTATGTATTATGAGATGGGTAGTACCTATATTTCCCACCAATTCATTGGGTAAAAGATTATATATCATGATATATAAATTTTATGTGAATAGGTTAGTATGTATATAGGTTCAAAAAGGGTGAGTGTGATTGTGTTAAGATCTACTCATAATAATGCATGTGAATAAGTTAGCAAGTTGCTATGTTCATGAGTTAGTGTGATGGTGTTAATATCTAATCATAAATTTAAATGTGAAAAAATTGGTATGTATTTTAAATCTACCATAATACTTTTATGTGACGTAAAACAACACAATAACTATGTTATTTTGTTTATATGCAGCTTGAATAATCCAAATCCACAACCACTTACATCCCACATCATGTGCTATAGAAGGAGGTGTGTGTAACTAACGATGGAAAACTAATAGATGAAAACACACAAAAATTGTGGGAAACATGTGTAAGTATGGCATAATAAAAAAAATTCTTTAAATCGATATTACATAACAATGATTACTTATTTTCCTATATTTTCTATTTGAAATAGTCACAAGAATCAACAACACCCACACCCGATGTATACATACTTTTAATAGACTTGAAGCAGCTAGAAAAGTATGGCCGCTTCAGAGGTGTGGGGTTTGGGGTGACACCCCAAATATATTTTGATAAAAAAACAAGTGTAGGATCAAACTGAGGAAATGAAAATGATGAGAGAAATATTAGCTAGGTTTCAAGAAGAATTGCAATACTAGAGAGAGCTGATAGAAAGTTTGATTAGGGGAGGAAAAGAGAAGAAAAAACTCAAGAACAACCCATGTGTGAAGATCCCGCCCCACCCCCTACAAGTTTTGAGGCGAGCCATTCCCCTAAAAACAATTCTTAACTAAGGTAGTCAATTTTATAATAATTGTTTTTGTAAAATGTGAATCAAATAGACATTAGACACTGATACCTTTCCTATATTGATATTATATAGGGTGAAAATGACTGTGATTTATATCTATCAACACCCACCCATCACCTTGTAGATAGAGATATAGTGTTCAATATCCAGAATGACATATTCCGCAAAAGACCACTTCTGACAGATCATGTTAGAGTGTTAATTACTATACCCTTAAAGAGGTGTGTCAAGCTACCTATTCCAATTGATGATGCAGATATTCATACGTTTGAATAATATCTAGGGACATTCATCGCATGTCTGTCACATCTTGTAAAAAACATGTGGATAATGAGGTATTCATTTCCAATTTAATTTTCAAGATAATCCTTAAACATTTAATGAAAAAAAGGTCAAAACTGATGTGTGTTATTACAGACAAAGGTAAGGGGTTGAAATGAAATATTAGTTCAAAACCATATCAAGGATCAATCAATCGATCAAAACGATCTACCCAAAGCACTTTAACCCCTCCCCTTCTATATCCACATTTATTGTCATTGAAGGATCATGTGGATATGATGTTGAAAGATGTTGGTAACCACATAATTTATTTTGAAGGAAATATGTATGGAGGGGAATATCCAGACTTCATTGGTGTTGAGAGAGAAACTGAAATCTTTGACTATGATTGGTTAGGTGGCTCAGTTTTATATGTTTACATGAGGTATTTTTTCATGATTTGATTTTCCAAAAGATGATATACTACGATAATTATAACTAAATACATTTCATATTTTTCGTAGGCATGTATATGGAAAACAATTAAAGGGATTTCCCCATGAACAAAAATTTGGACTCGTTAGTCCTCATGTCACCTCTACAGAATAAGAATACATAACTTCCAAGAAACATAGTGAAATAGTGGTAGGACTGTTCAAATCATTTAACATAAAAATTACGGATGACAGAATCTTCTTAATACCAACTATGAAGGGGTAAAACTCTACAATTTAATCATACAAAATATATTTTAATTTCTTTAATTACTTATTATTTTTTGTGTTCTCGGGCATCATTGGATGCTCATTGCGTTCAATTTGGATACTCCAAAGATTTGTTTTCAAGATTCAATGCATGGATATCCAAAAAACAACCACAAAAGATGGAATTTTTCAATTTGAAATACACTACATCCAAAATTTTAAAACAAAACATCTAGTTTTATAATTTATATTATCTTATAATGAGTATTTTATTATGATGGGGTAGTGCGTGAATATCTTCTACATCATGGAATGAGGCCAGGGGAAAAGGAAAAGAAACCTGAGAAGTACTGCGAATGGATAAGCATAAGGGTATATATAATAAGATTTCACTATCAAAACACATACAAAAAAATTACTTATTTTTTTCAATGTTTCTATAGTTCCCAAAACAAACAAACGATAAAGACTGTTGTTATTATGTTTTTAAATTTATGAAAGATATCAAATTCCATGAACAAACCAGCATCCCTGAAGAGATATTTTCGAAGATAATTGCTATTTAATTTAAAATACTTATTAATCCTTTGTGTATTTATATTTTTTTAGTACTACCATGACTACTAAAAATATTCATATTCACAAGATGATATATATATTCTTAGAAACGAATGGGCAGAATACCTGATGGAAGAATGTACAAATATACAATGAAGATGGTAAACTTCTCAAATAATTTTGACTTTAATAATCTTTTTTGCCTTATCATTCACTTTTTTTATGGTAATGTTGTGATTCGTACAGTCTAAACGACCCACTAAAAATCATGTTCATTGGTGGTCCTTGTTTTCACACTAAATTAACTGCCTCTTGATTAGTTTTTTAAAAGAAATTAGTGGTCCTTATTTACAAGGTATGTGTGTTTTTGATAGACCGCAAAAGATAAAGAGTATATAGAAGGGGTTTCCCCATCCCTTGAGTTTATTGTGACATATTGATACATAAAGAGAATAGGATCTTACTTCACTCTTCTCATTTTCAACAATGAGAAGGGTTTTTCTACAAAAAACAACGATTCAATCTGCAATATTGGTAGTTCCCCTCTTTAGTCGACCTAATGAAGAACTAGATGTCATGTATTCATTCAGAGGTCCTGAATATATGAAATTTGGTTCTTCACTGGGCTGACTAAAGATATGTTGTAGAAGGGTGATGTTATTACATGTCAACCATACAGGGATCAATGGTTTTTCCATAATCCTTCTAAACTGGGTTGATTGAGAATTTTGAGTAGGTCATGTCTCTTTTTTAGGTTTTAGAGGCACAGGTACATTGATTTTCAGGAAGAAAAATGTACTTAAATTTTTTTATGATACATTATGATAACAATCCATGATTCATTTGTGACGTGTAGTAATCAATCATACCTCAATCTGGCACACAATGTCATCAGTATGACTCCAAATGCGTCTTTATTTAAAATTAACATTAATTAAAGTAAAAAAACACAACTGACATACTGAAAACTGAGGAAATGCATTATGATTGTTTTTAAACTTTAGTAAAATTATATATCAGCTATTTGTGATGTGTAGAAATCAACCACACCTCAATCCAACGCATTGTGTCACCGGTATGACTTCAAGTGTGTCTTGTTATTTAAAATAAACATTAATTCAAGTAAAAAAACACAACTGACATACTGAAAACTGAGAAAATGCATTCTTATTATTTTAATACATTAGTAAAACTATCCATGAGTCAGTTGTGACATATAGGAATCAACCCCACCTCAATTCGATGAACGGTGTGACTGGTATGACTAAAAGTGTCCACTATCTGTTTAAAAGTGACATTTTAGTTCAAAATGTTTCACTCACTAAAAACAAAGAAAACGCACTCCGATTGTCTTCCAAATTAAGGATAGAGATTCTTAAATCCTTTTTGATGTGTATTAAGCAGTATTAGGTCAAACCGATGCACAATGAGATCGATATGATTCAAATTGCAAGTTTTCAGTTTGAAAATACATTTTAGTAAAAAAACACAACTGACATACTGAAAACCAAGGAAATGCATTCTGATTGTTTTGATTCTTTTGGAAAATAATCTATTAATAATTTGTGATGTGTAGGAATTAATTGTACCTCAATACGACATACGATGTCACTAGTATGACTCCAAATGTGTCTTGTTATTTAAAATTGACATTGATTCAAGTAAAAAAACACAACTGACATTTTGAAAACTGATCAAATGCATTCAGATTATTTTGGTACTTCAGGAAAAAAAATCTATGATTCAGTTGTGATGTGTAGAAATCAACCCCAGCTCAATACGACACATCGTGTGATTAGTATGAATAAAAATTTTCTATTACGAGTTTAAAAGTGACATTTTAGTTTAAAACTTGTCACTCACTGAAAACAAATAAGACACACTCCAATTGTCTTCCAAATTAAGTACAGTGATTCGTTAGTCCTTTGTTACATTTATTAAGTAGTCTCATGTCAAACTGACACACGATGCGACCGGTATGACTCAAATTGCATGTTTTTTGTTTAAAATGACATTTTAGTAAAAAAAACACAACTAACATACTGAAAAATGAGGAAATGCAATATGGTTGTTTTGATACTTTAGGAAAACGATCTATCATTAATTTTTGATGTGTAGGAATCAACCTCACCTCAATAATATGCATGGTGTCACTGGTATGACTCCAAATGTTTCGTGTTATTTAAAATTGACATTAATTCAAGTAAAAAAACAAACTGACATACTGAAAACTGAGAAAAAACATTCGTATTGTTTTAATACTTTAGGAAAATGATCCATGATTCAGTTTTTATGTGTAGGAATCAAACCCACCTCAATCCGATGCATCGTGTGACCGGTATGACTTAAAAGTGTATGTTGTGAGTTTAAAATTGACATTTTAGTTCAAAACATGTCACTCATTGAAAACAAATCAAATGCTCTCTGATTGTATTCCAAATTAAGGACAACGATTATTAATTCATTTATGACATGTGTCAAGAATTCTCATGTCAAACCGAAGCACGGTGTGATCATTATGACTCAAATTGCATGTTTTCAGTTTGAAATGACATTTTAGTAAAAAAACACAACTGGCATATTGAAAACCGAGGAAATGCATTTCGATTGTTTTGATACTTTAGTAAAATGATCTATCGGTCATTTTTTATGTGTAGGAATCAACCACACCTCAATACGATTCTCAGTGTCACCAGTATGACTCTAAATGTGTCTTGTTATTTAAAATTGACATTAATTCAAGTAAAAATATACAATTGACATACTGAAAACCAAACAAACACATTCAGATTGTTTTGATACATTATGAAAATTATCCATGAGTCAGTTGTGATGTGTAGGAATCAACCCCACCTCAATCTGAAGAACGGTGTCACTGATATAACTAAAAGTGTCCGCTACCAGTTTAAAAGTGACATTTTAGTTCAAAACATGTCACTAACTGAAAACAAAGCAAACATGCTCCGATTGTCTTCCTAAGTAAAGAAAGAGATTTGTAAGTCCTTTGTGATGTGTATGAAGAAATCTCATGTGCTCCGATTGTCTTCCAAATTAAGGAAATCAATTCGTAATTCCTTTTTGACGTGTATAAATCATTCTCATGTCAAACTGATGCACGATGCGACTAGTATGACTCAAATTTCATGTTTTCAGTTTGAAATGACATTTTAGTAAAAAAAACACAACTGACATACTGAAAATTGAGGAAATGAATTCTGATTGTTTTGATACTTTAGTAAAATGATCTATAAGTCATTTTTGATGTGTAAGAATCAACTGCACCTCAATACAACGGACGGTGTCACCGGTATGACTCCAAATGTGTCCTGTTATTTAAAATTGACATTAATTCAAGTAAAAAAACACAACTGACATACTGAAAACCAAGAAAATGCATTCGGATCCTTTTGATACTTTAGGAAAATAATCCATGAGTTAGTTTTGATGTGTAGAAATCTACTCCACCTCAATCTGGCGCATCATTTAACCGGTATGACTAAAAAGTGTTTGTCATGAGTTTAAAATTGGCATTTTAGTTCAAAACATGTCACTCACTAAAAACAAATAAATCATGCTCTGATTATCTTCCAAATTAAGGACAATGATTCGTATGTCCTTTGTGACATGTATCAAGAAGTATCACGTTAAACCGACACACGATGCGACCGATATGACTCAAATTGTATGTTTTCGGTTTGAAATGACATTTTAGTAAAAAAACACAACTGACATACTGAAAACCAAGGAAATGAATTTCTGATTGTTTTGATACTTTAGGAAAATGATCTATCGGTCATTTTTTAAGTGTAGGAATCAACCACAACTCAATATGGTGCACGGTGTCACCGGTATGGCTCCAAATGTATCTTGTTATTTAAAATTGACATTAATTCAAGTAAAAAAACACAACTGACATATTGAAAACCAATAAAACCCATTCGAATTGTTTTGATATTTTTGGAAAAAGATCCATGAGTCAGTTGTGATGTGTAAGAATCAACACCACCTCAATCTGACGAACGGTGTGACCAGTATGACTAAAAGTGTCCGCTATCTGTTTATAATTGACATTTTAACTCAAAATGTATCACTCAATGAAAACCTAGCCAACACACTCTGGGTTTCTTCCAAATTATGGACAACAATTATTAAGTCCTTTGTGACGTGTATGAAGTAGTCTCATGTCAAACCGTCGCATGATGCGACCAGTATGACTCAAATTGCATGTTTTCGGTTTGAAATGACATTTTAGTAAAAAAACACAATTGACATACTGGAAACCGAGGAAATGCATTCCGATTGTTTTGATACTTTAGGACAATGATCCATCAGTCATTTGTGACAAGTAATAATCAGCCCCACCTCAATACGATGCACGGTGTGACCAGTATAACTCCAAATGTGTCATTTTTATTAAAAATTGACATTTTTTAATATATTCTTCATATTAATGTTTAATTTATTTCTTCATAGTATTACTAATGTAATATTTGTTTTATTATATAGGTGGAACCTTTTATCGAGTTAGGATGATTTGTTCGGCGACTATTACCCTCGGAGGACATTTTTTAGAGGGGACCACAGACGTCAAAAGAGAAAACATTAATGTTTTTAACTCTTTGTTGGATATTTGTAAATGTAATTTTATAAAACATTGTTCAAAATGTATATAGAAGTGTTTTGTTGGTATATACCATGAGTGAATATTTTTTTTATTCATGATGTCAATTAAATGTATATATCATCATTTTCCAAACTTTTTTGTCGCTGATTGTTTTTTCATCATTTGCATCGTGTATGTGGTTCTTTTATATATACCATGTTGGGATGATTTGTTCAGCGGCTATATACTATGAGTGGTTTGCCAAACATTAGGTGGTTCTTTTGTAGGTTTTTGCTGGTTTGTGCTGTTATATAAACAGAACGCCCAGATAGGGAAGCCTTTATCAGCGCTTCAATTAGCAATGATAAAGGCTCACCTTTATCAGTGCTAATTGAAGCACAGATGAATGGGAACTTTATCAGCGATTTGCATAGCGCTGATAAAGGGGAGACCTTATCAGCAATTTTCTGAGCATTGATAAAGGGGGTCCTTTATCAGCGTTAAAAATAGAACTGATAAAGGGGACCCACCCTTTAATAGCGGCTCGGTTAACAACGTTTTTTTAGCACTGATAAAGACATTTTTTAGCGCTGATAAAAGCTTGTGTTGTGGTAGTAACTGCACATCAAATCTAAGTTTGTGAAGAGACGCTACTACAAATTTGGGTTTATCCAGCACTAACCTTTATCAGTGAAAGATAAAAGTGCTGATGAAAGTTACCTCTATCATCACTAAAAAACACTGATAAAAGACCCCCTTTATCACCACTAAAAAAACACTGACAAAAGTCACATTTATCAACGTTTTTATTTTAGCGCTGACAAAAGGTACCATTTATCAGCGTTTTTTTGCTAGTGCTAATAAATGGTATATTTCATAAAAAAAATATCATCAAAAATTATATATTAATATAGAAATATATTTATATTGATATAAACATAATATATTTTATTAAAAATGATTTATAGAGGACTAAATATGAATTTACACTTAATATATAAGATATTTAGTGAAAATGGATTATAAAATAATTAAAAATAATATTAATTAATAATTTGCTAATTATTATTAAGTAATAGTCATTTAATAACAATTGGATGAAAAAAATCAATAAATGAATGGACGATCTAAGATAAGTTGAAAACATGACTTGGATTTCAAACCACTATAACTTTTGCTGGCCTTTTCCACATTTCAAATCGAAGTTTGCGAAAAGATCTACACTGTGTTGACTAGGGGGACCCGATCACCATGTTGACTAGGTGGGTTATCCCCTTGGGGGGTTATGGTCTGCCCTTCTGACCCGTGTGTGTGGTGTGTGTGTGTGTGTGTGTGTGTTTGAATGTAATTATACCCCAAGAATCTTATATATATATATATATATATATATATATATATAAGCATATGCATATTTTCTTATATTTACATATAATAAATCAATTTTATAAATACATATTCAAACATATTTACATAAAAATGTATTTTTAAATATACAAACCATATGGAAATAAATTTTTATTATTCATTTAATTTTAAATAAACATTATCCATTTTATTTACCTTATAAAATGCATTAACACACACACACACACGAATACAAGTAATGTTTATATATAATATGTGTGTGTCAATAAAATAATAGATATTTCTATGTATATTCTAATATATGTAAATAAATACATATATCTAATTATTTGTCCGTGTATGTGCAAAATATAAATGTGTGTGTGTGTGTGTGTAAATATATGTGTGCGTATGTGTGTATCAGTATTGTGTAAATACATCAATATAAATGTATTTTTATAAATAAATCATTAACATTATCATTAAATTTAGTATATAAACATATTTACAGTAAATGTATTTATAAATACTTTATAAAAAATTGTATATAAATATATATATATATATATATATATATATATATATATATATATATTAAGTGCTTGAGGGTACAATTACATTCAAACACACACATACATCACACACACAAGCTAGAAAGGCAGGTCATAGCCCCCAAATGTGGATATACCACCCATCAAACCTTATTTATTTTGTACATGTCATGTATGCCCAGTGGGCATGATGCCCATTACATGGCCCGAAATCTCGGTGCATGTCTGACCCGCGTCATCCTGCTTGCGTTATGCCCGCATCATTGCCTGCCAACATCATGTCTGTGTCACCGCTTGCATAATATTGTAATAGTACCTATGCACAACAGGGCTTGAACCCAGGATCTCCTCGATACCAAGTAGGAGGCTTTACCACTTGGATATAGGCTCGTTGGCAATATAAATATACAATTATATGTGAATGTGTATGTACATATATACATATAAATATATGTGCAATATATAAAATTTATATCTAAATATACAATATATAGAAATATTTTTAAAATGTATTTAAAAATAATTATATAAATCACATGGAATTAATTATTATCCATTTTATTTATAACAATATCTAACCTTTTTTACATTATAAAAATTTATGAATATATATATATATATGCCCCTAGGGTGTAGCCTACTGGTTATGCCTTTGAGGGGTCCTGTGAGAAGTCTCAAGTTCATGTCACCTCGAGTACTTGTAGGTGTTGTTGATTTTCTTTGTTTGTATCTTCTCCCCCGAACTGTTGTAATATATATATATATATATATATATATATATATATATATATATATAATATTTAAATAAATATAATTATGTGAATATATATCACTCACACACAAACATATATTTTATCAACATATTTAAAAATAATTATATGAATATATGAATAAAAATGATGTATATATATATATATATATATATATATATAAATATCATAGAATATAGAATAAAACAAGTTTGGTGCAGTGGTAAAGTCGTTCAAATTGCACAAGGGAGTGCGGGTGAACATAAGGCTAGGCTTTGGAAAACGTTGACAAAGGGGCAATCCAAGGACTAATATGGGGAAGTGTAGGTTCTAGGCGGGGGGGTAGGGACGGATGGCTGAAAAGCGGTGACAAAGGGACATTCTGAGTAGTGAATGAGTGACACTCCCAAAAAAATAGTTGTTTTTTCAAATTTTATCACCATTTTTTAACGCCGATAAATAGTGTCTTTATCACCACCTTTTCAAATGTTGATAAAAAAGACTGACTTTTTTTGCCAGGCAAATAGTTGATGAAATCTTTTTTGCACGACGATAAAGAACGGATTTGTAGTATTGACCCTAAATGAGGCTAGAAAATGGGAGGTTGCCGCGATGATTTGAAGGAGGTCGGCCATCGTGAGCAGATTGCGGGTGAAAAAAAGAAGGCATGGATATGGGAGGGAGGCGAATGAGGGGAAAGGGAGGTGGTTTTTAAAAAACACATGTTATTAAAATAAGTGTTTTTTCACATATGGAACAAGTATCGCTTATTTGTTTAAAGTGTTTATCATAAACAGTAAGTGTAATCATTTTTAGTAATTGTTATTAAACACAACCTTAGTCAAGATCATGACTAAAAAAAGTCATGGATTAGGCGATCCCCAAAATTTGCACCTAATTATCTATTTTTAGCCACGGAATCACATGGTAAATGGTGAGTTGTAACATTTAAAAAATTTGAAAAACAATTACACCGTTTCTTATTGCCCGAGGGGAAAATTAAATGCCATTAAAAAAGATTATAATAAAAAAGCGACACGTGTCGTGTTTGTGTGCTATAAATATAGATATTGATCGATGAATAAAACCCTCGGACCGGAGGAAGATGAAAGGCCGCGGTTCTGTTGGGACGAGATCCTTCCTTTTCGCCATTACCATCCTTCTTCCCCTGGCCGGAAATCTGCCGCCGATCAGCGCGGCGGCGGACCCCAAACTGAAAGAGAATGCCCTCACCGCCACCGTGCTGGCCGTGAACGGAGCGGAGGCGGCCCAGTCGACGGTGGCGGCGCTATCGGGCGATCCCGGCGTGGAGCGTTCGGGATGCCCCGGGTACATTGGCAGCGCGGTGGAATACCTGAAGGGAGGTGTGAAGGTGCTGAAATCTCCGGCGTCGGAGAGCGCGGCGGCGGGGGCGAAATTGGTGGTGGCGTCGGCTCTCCGTGAACAAAGGCGATGCCTCGCCGGCATCGGCCTGGCGGGGGTCCATCCAGATACCCTGAAATACATATGGGAGATTGTATCTTCTGCACGGCAGTGGACGGAGAAGGCTGATCTTGCCCTCCGCAACCTCCATCCCTGATTTCTTGTTCCTTGTCGTTCATTTGGAATGCAAGAAGATGGCATGAAGGAGCTTGTGTGACTCAAAAATAAATAAATAAAAGGTTTCTGATTTTGTTTTTTTTTTTTTTTGTATTCTTTAACAAGGATATAGTGAATAACATTAGTATTTATAGCATTCAAAGGCATCATATGACACCCATATACCATATGACATTTACATTCAAGGGTTACTAACCTGTTATCCCGATCCCCCGGTTCGGCGACCACCGTGACCTCGACCCCCCCTACTGACTACTACCATGACCCTGAACCACCTTGTCGGCAACCGTTGTGACTGCAACCCCCACAAAGGTTGTGTGATTCTAAAACACTCTTTCATTACTTGTGTGATTCTAAAACACTCTTTCATTACTTTTTTGAATTCGTGATGTACTGTAATCATCACTTTTGATATGAAATTAACTGTTTGTTTCATGTACTATATTTAATTAAATAAATTTTATGTGATTCCAAAGCTCTTTAATGAAATGTTTATTCACTTATTTGAAGTTGATGATTTATTTTTGATTTGATTATTAATTTATTGTGATTTAAATTAATTTGTTGTTATATATATTTGTTCGTTATTATATTTACATGACATATTAAGATAATTTGTTAAAGTAGTTTTATGATGGTCATCAGCGAGGTCTAAATATTCTAAGAAATGAGATTGTTTATGTCATTATCCCTCTATGGAAGTTTGCATGCAGAGGTTAATGAACTTATTTATTTATCCATTGAGGATGAAAAGAAATGGTAGGTTATGTATATCATGGAATTTTGCCTCTTTTCTAGAGAGACAACCATCATTTTCCATTTAAGTGATTCCTGTTGGATGATAAGAATGAGGCGGATATCTGTTTCATGAAAAAATATCACAATGTTTCTGAGCAGGTGGTAGTTATCTAATTTATGGTTAAATCCCTCTTAGATGATAAGAATGTCGTGGTCATCTAATTTATGTCATTATTCATCTATGTTTGTGAGAAATAATAATTTATTTGATACATGTTTTTCTATTACAAGTTTAGTAAGAAGAAGTTCATTATTTGATTCATCCCATTTTTCTTCATAATTGTTATGAAAGAGTCAATGATGAAGTTGGGTGATGTTTAATTTTTGATTGTACCTGTTTGATTAAACATTTATATCTTTATATCTGAATGTATACAGAGAATACAATCCAATATCTATGTGTAAAAGCTGGATTAATTTACCTCAAAACACACCTCTGTATGAAAAGGGCTTGGAAGAATTTTTAGATTATGCAATTGAAAACCGATCAGTGGATTGTAGAATAGAATGTTCGTGTCCTGGTTGTAAATTCAAGCGATGGTTGAATAGAAACGAAGTATAAGAGGATTTGATATTGAAATAGTTTCCTACTCGATATGTATGTTGGATTTGGCATGGTGAATCAAATGTTATGGAAAGTAAAAACAATGACAATACTATCAGCAAAACACAAAGTGACCCAACAGAGGAGAATTCACTTCAAAATTTGTTAAATGAAACATTTGGTTTTACAGAATACAATATCCAAAAATTTAATAGATCAACAAAACCTTCAGTTGATCCTGAGTAGGTTAATCTTGCTCAGAACTTTAATAAATAAAAAAAACGAGTTTTATGAATTAGTTGAAGACATACAACAAGAACTGTACGAAGGATGTTCCAAGTGTTGAAAGTGGGTGCCCTAGACCCAACTTGTGTTGTACTTTGATTACCACTACATGTTTGCAGTTTGTTATATATACATGTTTTTATCTTTCCATAATATTGCAGATACTTCTACATCCACTTTGTTTATGAAAATGTCCTTAGATTACATGTCGTATCAATGAGTTATAGAAAATCTTAGCCTATAATGAGAACACCGAGATGCCATGATAGTAATCTTAAAGTAATATCTAGAGGGTCACACACTATAGCACATTGAGAATCTCCCATATTATGTGGAATAGGAATATAGAACTTGGTGGGCCCCACCATGGGGTCCGAGTATTATCCATGTTCTATGGATCACCAAGTAATAAATAAATTCTTTAATTAATCAAGTTTAGAATAATTCGTTGAATTTATTTATAACATGTATTTACAAGTGATTAAGTAAATACAACGATAAAATATTATTCGAACGAGTTTAAATATCCCGGGTTCATTTAATATTTTCAGGAGACGTGAGTCGAGTTAAAGACTCAAGTTTATCACGCAATATATATTTAATATATATATATTGTAGTTAGTGATAAAATTATAAATATTATTTATGGCATGATTTAATTTTTCATAAATAAATATTTATAATACTTATATTATGAATATCTATTACACGGGGGTCGGGAACTCTTACCAGGTATTTTAGATATTCCCTATATAAGTAAGAGAGAGGTTCTTCCCATGGAACTATTCATGTGTTGGAATTGAGAGAATCTCTCTCCTCCTAAATTCTAGAGAGAGATTCTCTCAAGAAAGCAAGATCTTCAAGTTCTTTCTTCTTGAATCGAAGACGCTTGCGGTGATCATCGCTACATCGAAGTGGTTGTTGGTGTACCGCGCTAGCACCCAGATTCCGACGAATGACGCACGAGCAAATTTAGAGGTGTGTGTGGACGATCTAGAGGGCTTCGACATCTGAGTCTTCGAGCAACGGTGACCGGATTCTTGCGACGGGCTTGCACACGTCAGATCCGAACAAGGTACATGTTCGAATTTTATTTTGTGCTCTGTTAAATCCATGTGTGGTCCTTGGATCGTACTGGGATAAGATCACTTGAATCGACGTTGTTACATTGCTCCAGTGACGCAAAAAAATTAATTTCCCGGCCCATCAGCTTCCACTACCTTTCTCAGTACCTAAAAGTGGTATCAGAGGGACACATGGTTTTTTTGAGTCAAAAAGAAAAATTAAATTGCACTAAATTTAAGTATGGGGTATTAAAACGGTTCCAATGGATCTAACTCTACGTCGATCAGTTTCCGAATGGCCAAGTTATAGTCATTTGAAAATTTTAATTAGATCGATGTTGTCAGTTTTAAGTTCTTCGAATTATTATTTTTGAAGAACGCATTTTTTAATTTATTTATGCGTTCTTCAAAGTACTGGAATCCGACCACGTTTTGGCTAGAATCCAGTCACCAATTTTTTTTGGTGGACTTGTTTTTAGGAGTTAAATAAAATAAAATAAAATATAATATTATTTTATTTTTCTCAATTTTTAAAAAAAGAAGTCCATTAGACTTTTGGTTAAGTCTTCTATTTTTTTATTAAAGTCTTTTAGACTTTTGATTTTTTTTAAAAGGGGGTTAGAGACCTTGACCGATTGGGTCTTCTTAAAAAAGGGGGGTGGGGTGGGGTGGGGTGTGTTTTTTCAAAAAGATAAAACATTTAAATAAATAAAAAAAGGGCACAAAGAAGAAGACTTGTGGGTCTTCTTCCATGCGGAGCGCCCCCCCTGAACCCTAGCTGCCCTCTCCCTTACTCGCGACTGAACCAGTGCACTGCTCCCATGGTTGAGGTTGCCCGATCCTACACTGCAGCCCGACTTCCCTCCAAGCTCACTGAGGATGCTACGTGCCGACCTTGTCCAGGCCACCCCAAGATTTCCTGAGCTGTGTCGTCCCAAAGCAGTGAGCAGCCGCCCTAGCCTCCCCTCGACCGTCGCCACTGCAGGGTCCCGACGCCGCCGTCACTGTCCCGGCCGCCCTCACGCCCTCCCAGAGCAGCGCGACACTACCCATGTCGGTCGCACCTCGCCAGAGGAGTCCGCCGCTGCCCCTATCCGGTCACGCCTCGCTGGAGGATGTCGCCGTCGCTCCCCTCCTTGCCGGAGGTTGCGCGCTGCTGCTCCGGTCTGCCGGGCATCCCTTTTCCGTGAGGTCCGCCGTAGGGGTGTTGCTAGACCGGGAGGACATGTCGCGGTCTCGTCGTAGTTTCGCCGCAGTCACGCCACGGTCACACTGCGATCACGCCGCGATCACGCCGCGATTTGGTCATGCCCTAGTAAAACACCCTCACAAAAGTTCACAATCCTGCCAGACTCCTTCCCCGGCCGGAGGTAACCCCTTTAATTTGATTTAATTAATTTAGTTTTTTAAATTAAATTAATTAGAATTAATTTTGGGGTTTAAGATTAAGGAGAATCTGAAACATTAATTTAATTAAGATTAAATTAAATTAGTGGTTTAATTTATTTTTTGGAATTAAAAAAATTAAATTAGTGGTTTAATTTAATTTTTGGAATTAAAAAAAAGTAAGTTAGTGGTTTAATTTAATTTTAGGAATTAAAAATTAAATTAATGGTTTAATTTAATTTTTGGAATTAAAATTAAATTAAACAATTGGAACTGATAAATAAATAAATTTAATTTAATTTATTAGAACACCATCATAATATTTAAATTTATTATAGTTTAATTTTAATTATGCTTTATATATACCGATTGGTCTTGAGCAAGCGACCGACCCGTGCATGTCTGGTTTTATTTATTTAATTATTTATGCAATGCGTGTGATGATTGTAATAATTAATTAGATAAATGACGGTCTACGAATCGTCTTTTAATTCAAATATGTATAAGGCCCTACACGTCCAATGCACTAGTTGTATTTTGTACCCCTAGACCCCCTCGCCTGCGCGCAAGTACATTTGTTAAAAGACGATCATATTCCAAGACGCGGACCCTACCAAGTTGAGGTGGAAATCCAGAAAGTAGCTAAGCACTATGCACTAAGGGAAAGATACGATATGAGTCAGGTTTTGACTCAGGTATAAAATCCCCTAGGTCAAGATTGGTCCGTTATTAATCGATCATAGTTTAATGCTCAAGACCAGTCAAATTGCAAGATTTACCTTTATGCATTGTTTATTATTTTATGCGAGTGCATGATTATTGCTTGATCACATAGAATAATAAAGAAGATAAAAATGCATAAAGATGTGGATAATATATTTCTATTGCACGTTTAGTTATGAATGCGACAATCTAGTTTGAACATATAAATAGAAAAAGGATTATATTCGTTAATAAATATCAAAATCCCTCAAAGAAATATTAAGTCTTAAATGCCTTCCATTACTCACATTTGAACAAAATCGAGTGTTTGGGGTGCTCATCAGCCATAGTTGAGAGTACCTCTTACTACCAGGGTGTTTTCATGAGAGAACTGGGTTGAATTAACTAAAGTGGTTAGTCAAGGATTAGCCATAGCTAACTTTCTATCAATTTAGTGGTAAGATGTTGAGGGAATCAGGTTCGAATTCCAAAAACTAGGACTTTACTCAACAATACAAGGAACCACGAGTTAAGTGGTTGGCCAGCCTAGATCCTACCTCTAAACCCTCTGAGTAGTGGCATCGCCATTGCTTGTAGACTATGAGGGAGTTTTCGAGGATCCTTGCCACTAGAGTACTCAGGTGACATAGTATTCCTAATCTAATAGTGAGGGAAATTAAGGGTCACTAAAATAGTGGGAGACATTAAAAAGATATAATAATTAATTAATTATAAATGTAAAAAGTTAATCAAGATAAAGTTCTAACTTCTAATGTTTATCTGATGTAGATTTAAAATGGAAATCACCAACACCACAAGTACATTATCACTGCGATCAATTCTAGATAAATAAAATATCCTGACTGATAATAACTTTCAAGAGTGGTACAGGCGCTTGTGGATAGTATTACGCCAAGAAAGAAAGTTATATGTGTTGGAATCCTCAGTTCCCACTGAGCCTCCTCAGGGAGCAAGTAAGGCGAAAAAAGATAAATGGAAAAAGAATATATAGGATGCACTTGATTTTCAATGCACCATGTAGTCATCCATGTCCATCCAATTGAAGAAAATGCATAAGGATGGGGATGCCTACAATATTCTTTCACATCTCCAAGAATTATATTAGGAGAGGGAGAGGCAAGAAAGGTATGAGATCTCAAGTTCCCTATATAAGTGCAGGATAGCAGAAGGGAACCAAGCCGATCCTCATGTACTCAAGATGATTGGTTATATTGAAAGGCTTGAAGCCTTTGGGTTAAAATTTAACCAATAACTAGGAGTGGATCTCATTCTTGCCTCTTTACCACCAAGCTTCTCGGCTTTCATTTTCAATTATAACATGAATGATATGACAAAGTCGCTCCCGATACTTTTGGATTTAGTTTTCCAAGCTGATAAGGATATGAAAAATACCAATTCATATATCCTTATGGTGAAAAAAAGAAATAAGGGAAAGGAAAAGGGGTCTAAGGCCAAGTAAAGGCCGAAGACACCAATGCATCATCCTACAAAGAAGCCAAAGATTCAAAGGCAGAGTAATGATCATGAGGCTATCTGCTTTGGATGTGACAAGAAAGGCCACTGGAAGAATAATTGCAGAACTTGGAAGAAGGAGCAAACTGATGCTTCTATTTCAAGTATTTTTTTTCATTGAATGCAAGCTATATTTATCTACAAGTTGGGTATTGGATATTGCATGTGGATCACACATTTGTATTCATATACAAGAACCACGTAGGTTTAAGAAGATCGCAAAAGGTGAAGTGGATCTATGAGATGCAAATGGTGCAATTCTGGCAGCCTTGGCAGTGGGAGACTATCACTTAACCTTGCCAAGTGGTTTGGTTATAGTTTTAAAAAATTGTGTTTATGTAACTTCTACAACCAGGAACATAATCTCAGTGTCGAGTTTAGACACTATGGGATTTTATTTCATGTTTGGAATTAAATTTTGTCTCTTATAGGGATAACATCTGTTATGGTATGACACATCTTAACAATGGTTTATAAATGATTGAACTCAAGAACCCCGTAATAGAAATCAATGACAAAACCAGCCAACATGACTCATATATCACCCACCTATGGCACTTCAGGCTAGGTTATGTCACTACTACATATATGGCCTTTATCAGCGCTAGAAAAGTGCATTAACAGTGCTAAAAAAGCACTGCTAATCGAGGTGAAGATAGAGGGGGGGGGGGGAGGGGGTCCCTTTTATTAGCGCTCAGAAAAGCGCTGATAAAGGTACCTTTTATCAGTGCTAAAAAAGTGCTGATAAAAGTCAAAAATAAAAAATAAAAAAGAATTTATATAATGTGGGGGGAGCTTTTAACAGCGCTTGACCCCCCCTTATCAGCGCTAGGTGGACCCCCCTCACACTCTCTCACGCGCTGCCCTTCCCGCGCATCCCCCACACACACGCACCTCCTTGCTTCCACCCGAACTCGAACCCACGACCTCCCCCCTTGCGTGCATGCACCTTTACCACTAAGTCATTAATTTTTTTCTCTATTTAATGATATATCTATTTATTTATATATATATAATTATATTTATTCATATATTAATATATATTCATATTAATATAAATATATTTAGTTATATTAATACATATATATTTATTCATATATTAATATATATATATATATATTCATATATTAATATATATTAATATTTATATATATATAGTTATATTTATTCGTATATTAATATAGATTCATATTAATATAAATATATTTAGTTATATTAATACATATATATTTATTCATATATTAGTATATATATATATTCATTCGTATATTAATATATATTTATATATATATTTTTAGTTATAATTTTTTATCCGTATATTTATTTGTATATTAATATATATATTTATAAGATTAGTTTTAAATACATTTATAAAATTTGTTTTTTATGTGTGTTTATAAATAAATAAATCAATACATACATACATATATACAACACACACACAAAAAGAGACACACACACACACAGACACATATATATTTACGAATAAATACATATATATAAGTATTTGAAAAGACATAGAATGTTAAAACGACCATAAATTCTAATCCAGAAGCCCGTTTCAACTCCACAACCAGTAAAATCAAAGAAAATGAAACAATCTTAGATATTATGTGTGATATAGGCCTAACGGACATCTGGATCAGAAGTTATACTTGTTTGAATGTTGACAAATTGGGGTATCCCGACTAAAAACTCAGTTTTGGAGGCCTTCTAGGCATTTTTTGGTCACAAAAAATGTGATAGAAGCTTTTCTTAGGTCACTAGCATGTAGATATCGTTGCAGGCTTTGATTTGATATGCTGTAGAGCTCAAACGGACACCCGGATCAAAAGTTATGGCCGTTTGAAGTTTGAGTTACATTTTCTACTTATTTTAGATCTTTTATTAATTTTTTTTGATTTTTTGTGTCTTAAAATTGTTATTAAATGATTTTTAATCAATGATAATTAGAAAATTATTAATTAATAATATTTTTTAAAATATTTTAATGCAATTTTCACTAAATTTCTTATATATTAAATGTAATAGTCTATTTATACTTATCTAAAACATATTTAAAAAATATATATTATATTTATATCAATATAAATATACTTATATAACCATATATTATTTTTCATGATTTTTTTTAAAACATAAAAATTTATGAGTGCTAGGAAAAAGCGCTGATAAATCCCCCCTTTATCAGCACTTTTTTTAGCACTGTTAAAAGGGTAGCGATTCCCTTTCTCGTTTTTGTAGTAGTGTGTAAATGAGAAGAGATTACAAAGATTACATCAAGAAGGGTATTTGGACTCAGTACAGTTATAACCCTTGGATGTATGTCAAGATTGTTTACAAGGAAATATGACCAAAGCACCTTTCTCTAGGAAGGGAGAAAGAGCCAAGGCAGTACTGTAATTAATACATACTGATGTATGTGGTCCATTTCCAGTAGATGAAAGGGGTGGTTTTAATACTTTATTACTTTTATCGATGACTATATTAGGTATAACTATATCTACTTAATGCAGTATAAGTATGATTCCTTTTGGATATTTAAGGAATACCAAAATGAAGTAGAAAACCAACTTGGTAAGAAGATAAAAGCACTCCACTCAGACTGAGGTAGAGAATATATTAACTAATATTTCATTGATCACTTGAAGGAGTTTGGGATAATATCCCACCTCACTCCTCCTTATACTCCACAATGGAATGGTGTTAGTGAAAGGAGGAATATGACTTTTCTTGAAATGGTTAGATCAATTATGAGTTATGCAACTCTTGTATTATCCTTTTGGGGATACGCTTTATAGACAACAACATATACCCTTAACCGAGTACCAACTAAAGCTACAGATGGGATTCCATATGAGTTATGGTATGGAAAGAAACCCAGTCTGACACACATACGTGTTGGAGTTGGTGGCCTAGAACCAACTATTTTGTACTTTATTCATTAATAAATACCTCATCACATCTTGATTTTTCTTCTGCCTGGCAATGCATGTGATAATGTTCTAAGGATATCTATTTCTCCAAAGGTTCATATAGGATCCCTACTATGATGAGAAACCAGAAGTGTCATAACACTATTCTTGAATATATGTTCTATGGCTGGATGATGTAATTTGAGGGACAAAAATAATACAGACCATTAGGGGTGAGGACTCAAAAAACTTTGAGGCACCTTCTCATGTTGTGCACCCTTGGTAGTATCCAGGAGGATATTATGAGAATGAGACCCACCAGTAGGAAATACACATTTCATAATTTCATTGGATGTTCCTATCTACAGACATGTGTATTGGTCCTTAGACATTAACATTATTAATATTGGTTATTACAACTCACTGACTTAGATGTATTGATGAAAACTGTGATGACACACTTTTTGCAGTGAGGTAGGATATGTTGGGTGCGTCACGAGTAATATTGCATTAATAGATAATGAAAGAAAGGATTTGTACCTTTTGTTCCAATAACAGAAGTTGATATCTTAGGCCCTTTGATGGAATTGATATATCCTAAATAAATCCATGGTCATGGTGAGGAATAGGAAAGTTTAATTCTAAGAAGTCAAAGAAAGAATAATTGATCACATGGGTTTATGGAACTAACATGTAACCCTATTGATTCTAGATATCGAGACAAATGGATTACATTACATAGTAAATGTTCGTAGGAGGTGACACATCATTGTGACATTAAATTCTTTCTCTATGAGTGCCTTGGCATGTTTCTAGACACTGACCTTGGACTTTAGGAAGGCTCCAAATAATTCCACTGATAAAGAGGCCTATAGGGTCACACACTAAGTGTTTTCAAGTATCTCAGTTAAATATTCATTTAACAAGTTGAATAAATATTATTCCTGATTTTGGTTTAATAATTATTCAAGGATGCCTGATCGCATTTATTTCAACAATAGTTATTCGAGAGAATATATTGTGGTCGAAATAATATATATTGATTAGAGATTAATGCAGTGATATTTATTTAAGAAATAAATAGTCATTATTCAAGGTCTAATAAATGTGGTGGAAGAAATAAAGAAAATGGAAAAACAAAAGTACACACTGTGTATATTAATATACATGCTATGTAGTTTTTCTGGGGATTTTTGGGAAATAATAATATTTATTTAATTAAATAATATTAGGTGTAATTCGCTGGGTACATGTCAAGTGATAATAATAGTAAACTGTTATTATTAAACATGGTGTTTTACTAAAAATTAAATGAAATGAATAAATGAATTCGGGTAATTAATTCATTTTATTATTTTAAGTAATAAAATCCCAATTACATTATTCTCATCATGCCTAGACATTCTTTGTGGTGGTGCACAAAAGATCTAGAGAAATATGTCAACATAAGATAGAATTCCTTTCCTCCAATAATTCTCTCAATTTATCAGAGAGATCCTCCTCCATCAGATCAAGAATAGAGATTTGGAAGCTGCTCTCAAGGTGATCGAAGGCGGACATCGCAAGCGAATGCTCTTCCATGCTAGAACCCAGAGATTCCTTAGGTGACATCCAAAGATATGTGGAGTACATGTGGATTACCTCTAGAGAAATCCTACACTTGGATTCTACGATGCAATGACTGATCACATCGGATCATGTCTGAAAACATCAATGAAGAGAGAATTCCATCAAAGTAATTCTTGCCTTTTAATTAAATTAATTATAACCTACATATGATGATCCTCTCTATGGTTATGTGATTTCCATATTTTTTTTCATTTTCATTCTATTCTGAAGATCCTACATTTTATCATCGTGATAGATCTAGGATTGATCATTGTTAAAAACAAAATAAAAGTTGGGTACACTAATCCACACGCTTCCACTACGCCCGAAACCTATAAGTGGTATTAGAGGGGTCATATTGTTGATTATAATTATTTAGTTTTTTGTTGACGATTTATGCATTTAATAATTTAGTTGTTTGAATTCAAGTTAATCATTATGTAAATCTAAATCTCAAGATCTGTTCCTCCTCTTTCATTTTTCATTAACCTTACATAAAAGATATTTTTCTTTTAATTTTTATTAAAATAAAACAGAGGATCTCATCCAGAGGTTCCAAAGGTTCCTGGATGTACAACACCATAATACACATTGTGTATTTGGTAGTACACACCGTGTAGTCAAGGTTTAATGAATCAGACTGGTTTTCCAAACCAAGCCATGTCATTGGAGTATGTCTAAGTCTTAAAGATGCTGTGTGTTGACCAGGAATAGGTGACATGCGGTTTCCAGATTACACGCCATGTGTCCCACTGGACACGATGTGGACTCCCTTCAGGTTAGGGTTGGACCATGTACCATGTACACAGCTTTCCCGACTAAAGACCATGTAACGCGGATACTACATTGCATATGGCCCATTAGAAACACTGTGTGCTCCGAAGATTTCCGAAGCACACTCACACTGCGTATCCCCGGGCGTGTAATTTGGATGGATGACGAACAATAGTACATACCGTGTAGTTGGAACTACATTCCATGTACTCATAATAATTACACAGATTTATAAAAATTTATTATTATTTTATACAAACCCTTGATTCATGTACCATGGTGCGGGAAAAAAGATGAGTCACAACACATAATAGGTGTTATATATATGTGTGTTTAATTTAACATCTGCATAATTTTCATTTATACTCATTGGGTTGTTATGAATGAGAATTCACCAAGTTTACTCCAAGGTACAAGTTGTGTACAACGATAATTCTAAATGAATTTATTGGTTTAAAATTATGATGGATGAGAATCTCACAGAAATTCAGAAAATGGTTCAATATAAAAGGATTGATTAATTAAAGATAATTAATTGATTCAAGCATGATTTATCTTAAACAAAAATGATTAAATAATCTAATGATATTTTTATATATGCGTAAATATCATTTCATGTATGGATGATCATGAGCTAGACCAAGACCTTTGTATGTTGATGGTTTCTTTTAATTTATTTATTTAAATTAAATTTGTTGGCCTGCGAGCCTTCTCCTCATCAACATGTAGGGTCTGTGTGCCCATGGTTTCTTTTATGTAAAACCCCCTTTACCCCTCACCTACATGTGAGATAAATGAATATGTAATGGATGGAGCTCCCAAGCTAGTGGAGGCAGTCCAAGTTAGGATCCAAGGTGAAACCAACCAAAGGAGATACAAAGGTGGATAGGTGGAAAGCTGTAAACATGAATCCAAAAGGTTCAAGGTGTTTCTCTCCTAGGTCTTGGGTTAATTTATTAACCGCTAGATAAACTAACCAATAGAACAAGCTCATGATTATGTAATTTATTTTATTTCGGTCAGTTTCATGGTTTATTTATTGTGAGCGTGTTGTCATGATCACACAATTAATGAATTAAACAAGCATGCAAGATGAAACTAAAATAAGAATGGCTTATGCATAAATATTATCTTAGACATGGTTAATCACTTAAGTATATCCCAATTAATATTAATAAGCATGTAATAAAGATAATAAAATGGAAATTTATGTATAAGGATAAAATAACTCAAAGAAATATTAAGTGTAACACCCCAAGGTTTTGAAAATAAATTCATTTGATAATCGATCCATTAAACACAACTTTTCCTCTACTACGTTTTTAATTTCTAAAAATGGTCTTCTAGAGTTGTGACCAGTAAGTAATTTGGAGTCTGATAGAACAAACTTGATTTTTGGTGAATAGTAACATACCCTTATGAATAGTAATATGATTCTTACGAATAGTAAATAATGACATTATTTTATTCTCTTAAGTTAATAAGATAATGAGATCTTAATTAATTTTTCAATGTGATATAAAACTAATTATACCTTAAAATTGTTATTTTTCGAATTAACTATGAATTTATTTAAAAATTAAATTAATAATATTCATAAAATTGTTTTTAAAAAATGGATTTAATTTTTTTATTCTACATTTCGATAAATGGTTAGGGTAAATTTTTGGGATTTTTCTAAAATACATGAATTTTTCGTTAATAGTAAAAATACAGTTTTGAGTTTTCGGTAGTTTAATGACATCATAATGACATAATAATTAAAATAAAAGGATGGATGAAATTTTTCACATTAAAATATTATATTAGGTGTCCCAAGTGGCTAAAACCATGGGCTAATACCATGGGAAAGCCCGTGGTTTTGCAAAAACCACTAATGAGGTGTCTTTTTAAATTAATAAAAAATTCTCTCTTTTACTATAAATACCCACTCATCCATTCATTTTATTTCATTCCAAATCCCTCATCCTCAAATATATGGTGGTTTTATCTCCCCAGGAGTAATCCCAAGTTTTCCTTATGCCCCCAAGGTCCCAACCTTCAAGTTCTATGAGTTACTCTACAAGGTAAGGGAATCCTTCACCCTCCTCTTTTAGTTGACACTTCTTTTATGTTATCTCTTTGAATTTCCATTATCATATGTTGGTGTTGATATTATGTATTCATCTTACTATAATTTTTATTTCCATATGATTAGATACCCTTTTTCTCTCATTAATTCATTTTATGATATTTTAAGCGACGTCGTTAGGCTGCTGAATTTTCATAAGGGATCTCTCACCTTTTCTTTTATTTTCAAGTTCATCTCTTTTCTTTTTCTCTCCTCACACAATATGTTCAAATAACCATGATAAACTCCAGTATAATATATATAATGTAATTATATCATGTGAATGGAAGAATCATCATCAATATTCTTACTCCCTCCCTTTTATTTTTATAAACGAAATCAACGACCATGAGGTTCCAATTTATAACCTTCATGGACAACAAAGTCTCATTCATCAATTTATTCTTCATTACTGGTCATGAATAAATTTATATGATTGAAACCGACTATAATATATGTATTATAACCTAATTAATATTCAGTAACTATTATATGTACATATTATTAATTTATATGACAAAACTAGTTCATAATAATCCAAATACAACCAAATAATCGAAGTGGTTACCATCTAATGTTTCATCCTAATTCCATGTAACAAAATGATAGAAATGACCATTAAAAATTATTTATGTTCATAAATAATATTTAATTTTAATTCTGGAGATTTAAAACCATTCCACATGAACTTCATTACTTAAAAACAAGTGAACTGATTATGAAAATCAAGAAAACAAACACTCTGAAACGACGGAATTCAATAAAATAAATTATCAATAATAACATAAATGAACTAAAAATAATTATGATAAACTAAATAAATGTCTATTAGGTTATGAAATAAGTTATTAATAATTCTAATTTTATATTCTAGGACCTTAAGTTCAAGAGTGGAACACATTCAGACTTAAGGTAAGGGTTTTCCCACCTGAACTTCCATTTTCATTCGGTTTACTTTCATTGTCTAATTACCTCAATGAAATTCTTATGTATTATTATGTAATTCTCATAAATTCTGTGTGATTATTTCATATATGTACACCAACCATAATCCTTCCTTATTTTAGGTATAGTTACACATTTTAAAGAAACTTTCAAAACTGTTTCCAAAATACAATTCCGATTCAAGGGAATTTGTCAAATTCTTATCTATGTTCAAGGGAACTCTATAATATGTTTTTGGAAACCATTATATTTATAAAACCACTAATTTTATTATAAAATAACTTAAATTCTTGTTTTATACAAATATTTTTCCAAAATAACTATTCTTTTCAAAATAAAAGAGTATTTATCTCAAGAATTACTTAATGATTTTATAAGAGTATTTTTGTTTGATTCAAAACTCTTGTTGATTCATATGTATTATTGGGTTTAATAATTTATGAAGTCATATACCATATTTTATTGAATGGTTTATGACTAAATTTATTGTGGAAGATCTATCCTAAAACCATTCACCATATTATTGGGAATGGTTAGTGTTTTATGTTTAATGATTAGGGGAAAGTTAGTTACATTTCATATGATAGTTTCAATATGAATGTATATGTTATTTATGTTTTATCTCTACTCATATTAGGAATTAATTGGACTTATTATGTGATGATTGGGGCCCTCTATATCCCCTCTATGCATCGGTAGGTCTCATGAGACAAATAGACGTGGAACTGGCCGATGCCTTTCCCAATTTGACATATGGTTTTGGTCGAGGCCTTAATAATTTTAGATGTCTTGGCCGATGCCTTGACAAAATGTTTCAGAATGGCTGACATATGAACTTACCTCAATATAAATCTAGTAATTAAAAGTTCATGTTGTTATTCTACTAGTAGAATACCCATGATTATGTTTTATTATGGCATTATTTACTCAGCTCATATTCTTTCTATATTATGTTCAAGTTTATTTTTAAAGGCATGTGTTTTCAATTACTAACCATGTCTAATGTTTATTAAAACTTACGCTATATTGCTTACCCTTACTGAGAATTTGAGCTCACTCATTTCTTATGTTTCATTTTTCTCAGGACATGAAGAAGTTTATTATGAATGACATGTTGAAATAACATAGGAGTTATGGATGTTGTCTAAGGAGTTTCTATGTTGTATTTATTTTCAAGTTGTAGTTTTGAACTTATGTATGTTTCTTGTTTCCAATAATACTAAACTACTTGGTCCTTTGAGATTCATTGTCACACTCGGGCTTTATTTTAATCTTTATTTTATTTGGTTGCGACTCTGGTCATGTTTGGGGGGGGGGAACCCATGTTTAATATGTTTAAAATTCTTAGTTTTGTTGGGAAAAAATGTGCATATGGGTTTGGCAGCGTCTGTGCCCGAGCAGAGTGCAGCTGAGGGACCGTGTAGTGGCACCCTAGTCACCACGCGACTCACCTGATACACGAGGCAGACTAAAAGTTAAATGAATATTAAATGGTAGTTAAAAATAATGTTGTTGCAATAATTATAATGTTATTTTTTTCTTATTATTATTAAAAATGAGATGATAATTATTTTTATTATCATTAAAGATGTTATTAAGATTATTATTATTAGGAATTAAACAAGTTTTATAAATAATTTTGTTTTTATGTTATTATTATTATTATTATTATTAATGTGAAGGTTTGTTATTATTATTAGTGGTAATCTTGTTTATTTTTTTTATTAGGTTTATTTTTTATTTATTTATTTGCTATTTTTTGGGTTCTTTTAGGGTTTCCCGTAGACCCTTATTCCCCTTACCTCCCTCGCTACTCGATCTCCCCCCTCCCTGTTGGTCGGGCCCCTCATCGACCCCCCATCCTGCCACCGAGATCCCCCTCCCTAATGGTCTCACTACACGCCCCTGGTCGCTCCGCCATTCGCCTCCCATCCACCCCCTTCCCATCCCCGCGCAGCTGACCCGACCCCGACCTCTGCGCTGCACCTCCCAGCATCCCCTCCGCCTTCTGACCCCATCCGACTGTCACACGCCCACATAGCTCGACCAACCCCTCAAGCCGCATGACCTCCCTTCTTCCGAATCCCCTACACACCCCATGGTCGCGTGAGCTCCACCAGCTGAGGCCCCCTCCGACGACCCCACTTCTCCGGCCAGATTTTCGGCCCCCCTCTCTCCCTCTAACGGTCTTCCAGCCACACGAACCCCCTTCTCATGCACACTACTTAGCCGTACGACCCCCTGTCGGACAGTTTCTCCCGGCGCGGTCTTCTCCGACATGCGCTCCCTACTCCAGCAGGACTCCCCCTCTGGTTGGTTTGAGACTCCTTTAGGTGCGGCGATGGGATGATTGAAGTTCCGCACTGATTCTAGGATGTTCTTCATCATTTGAGGTAGTTCCATGCTTTTATGTTATTGGACGAGTTTAGGTTTCTTGTTTGATTATTTACATGAGATCTATGGATTAATTATGTGGTGAAAATCATGATTTGGAAATGTCTTGAAGTGCGTTAACCTTGCTGCGGTATTTCTGAGTCTTTGATTTTTATTGTGTAGGGTTGGTTTCACCTTTTGTTGGATTCTTTCCCTTCACATCTTCATTGAAAATTGATTAATGGATTAAGATGTCTAGAATGAAAATTTGTTTCATGTGAATGATGGTGTTTTGTTTGGTCATTCTTCATTTTCGGTGTATGTTTACTGAATTTTTGCACGCTACTTATTTGATAAATAGACTAGTTGGCTTTTTAGGGTGGTTTGTAATATTCAGAAGCATGTAATGGTCTTTAAAATTTATTTGGGATGTTTAATATGGTGATTTGGTTATTCTCAAAAGGATCTCCAAAGTATTTTTGGGGAAAAATATTATGGCGTTATTTGAAATGATTTGATAAGTGGTTTAAATGATTTATTATTATTATTATCATTTTTCTCATAAATTTTAAAGTGGTTTATTAAATACTACATACGATGCTAATTATGTTTTGAAAGTTTGTCGAGGTGGTTTTTTGCACTGTTTTTTCGTTTTCATTGTTTTAAGTCAATGGTTATGGGTTTTTAGTCATTTTGCGTTTCTCGCAGCGCATTGGAGAGGTAATTCCACAATTCTGCGATCATCAGCTTGCATGTGCTGGTGTGCCCGTTTGAGGCGTGACACACCATTGTGTTTGGACAGCGAGCCGAGGTAGGTCCCCCACTACACTCGCCTTTAAATTCAGAATTTATTAATTGATTGATATTTCATTAATTTTAATAAATGGGAAATAATATAAGATAATTAATTTTTAAATGATTATTTGGTGTAAAAAGATCCGTTTATTTTATACACGACACTTGAAATATTTTCTTCATGAATGGACACCTAGTAGTGAAAGAATACCCATTTTTCCTTTAAACATAATTCACTGAATTTCAAATGTAGTTCTGTTTTATTGATAATTGATTTCTTTTGAAGCATGAACAAGTGTTTTGGTTCTCTTGAGAAGTGAGGATTTTCTTTAAAATTGGCGAAGGCCCATTTGACACTTTAATAAAATAAATTATTCTAGGAAAACTCTCTTTGGGGTGAATCAGGGGTGATCTTTGGTGTACGTTGACTGCATGAGTTGTGTGTGATGTTCGTTCTACTTGATTGACTTTGTGGAATCACCCCTTTCCTTTTTATTATATGTGTTGACATGAGAACCTGTCATAGTAAGTGAATATTCTGAGAACGATTGCTGCACTAGTTTATATTACGCACTGGCTAGTGGTCCTTAGTACGGATTATACTCTGCTAGGGGATTGGGCCCCTCGGTTAGGCTAGGTAGGGCGATACCGAGCATTTGGGCATTATGACGTCATCGAGAGTAGGCATGCCTTCAGGATGAGTCACATGTATGGTACGTTCTAGATTTTTCACGAGATCCTAGGTTCGACCCATGTTTTCTTTAGTGTTTATCCGTATGTGGTGGATAATTAAGGGGTCTAGTTCAGTTACTGGCCCCATGTGCCACTTTTTTCCATTGCCCTTAGTGTGTGTTGTGTGTTGTGTGTGGTTTTCCTTTTTACCAACACCTAAAATCTAGATTTCTAAATTGTTCGCAAAAATGTTTTAAAATGCAATGCACCTGTTCCTTTCAAACATTAAACTTGTTTTCAAATTAGAAAGGGCAATGGACTGATACTTGTTTTAGAAATGAAAGTGTGTGTGGTAAACCCATATTTTATATAATTTAGTTCAAACTTGGAATTAGTAAATTCTTTATTTAAAGGTAGTGTATTGGAAATAGTTTTTTGGGTGCGCCTACTGAGTTTTAATACTCACTCTTGTAGTGTTTTCCTGTTTTTAGTTTCTATTACAGGTTCGACTCGAGATTTCTCACCATGGGAGAGAGTTGGTTGTAGATTGGTGAGAGACTCTCATAGTCGTGAGGAGTTTTGTTCATGGTCAGTTTAGTTGGTTGTTGGTCGTTCTTTCTTTTCATGTTGTTTATTTACTTTGTGTTTTTCTATTTTCTTTCTGCTACTTAATTTATTTTTATCGGGAAAAATCATTCCTTATTGTCCTCTATTGATGCTCTGGAACTTTTTGCCAACCCGAGAGGATCAGGAATGCCTCTCGGGCCATGTCGCGGACCAGCTTGGGTTTCCAGTTCTGGGTCGACCCGGGTTGGTTCGTGACAAAATGGTATCAGAGGCAGGTTGTCTCTTGAGCAGACCTTGTTCTTCAGAGTGCCCATTGGTATTTTGGAGTTGTCATGGTAGAAGGAGTAGAATTGTCGGGACTCTTGGTGTACATACCAGAAGGACATCCTGAACCCTTGCTCATTCCGAACCTTGGGTTACCATGGTATGTTCGGGTTGTTGGTGTCTTTTGGTTCTTTTGAATTGTTTTATGTTGGGAAATGAAATGAAATCCAGGAAAGTGACCTCCATGAGCTCGCATGGTCTAGAAAGCCATGTGGAGCCGGGGACATTTCCCTAGAGTTATTCTTGTGACGATGGCATGACTGGCGTATGGCTGCCAACCATATGTCTAAGTCACCCATCGACACTAGTTTCTCCTTGTGGATCATTTGGGGTCTTCTTTATTTCTAAGAACCATTTTGTAAAGTTTTATTTTGTAAATTGTGAGTAGTTTAATTTTAAATGGAAATGACCATGTTTTGATATCATTCCCTATTTTCTTGTTCCTTAGTGTTCGCCCCCATGAAGGTTTGATGGATTCCCAAGGTGCAGCTTCGGGTGGTGAATCCTTATAAAATCTTCCAATTGATCAGCCCATAGATTACATCCTCGAGTTTTGGATATTGAACCCTCCTCTATTTTATGGAAAAGTAGAGCCTCTTGAGGAAGAGGAGCGGTTGCGGAAGATTGATAGGAACTTTAGTTTCATTGGGTAGCCCGAGTCATTAAAGGTGAAGTTGGATACCTCTATGCTGGAAGGTCCAACCTGGAAATGGTGGAAGTCCATGTCTTGAAGCAAGCCTCGAGAATATCTCACTTGGGAATTCTTCAAGTCTTCATTCATCCAACAATAATTCACTGAGTTGACGAAGCTGAGGAAGAGGATGAAGTTGTGTTGTCTTTAGTAGGTCGTTGAATCGGTACTAGAATTCTATCAACACTTCGTAGAATTAGTTCCGTATGACCAATGGTTTGTTGCAAATGATCCCGGGAAGGCTCGAAAATTTGAGTCTGGAATCAGACCTGAACTGGGTTCGAAGGTGTAAGAGCTCAACCTAACCACCTTCTCGGATGTTGTGGGACATGCCTTTCTTGCTGAAACTGAGTTAGAATGGGGACATGAGGTGTCGAATCCTCCCCTGGCCTTGGGAAGTAGTGAAGAGGATGGCGAGAGGAAGAATGAGAAGTGCCCTAATGCTAGTGGGTCTACTAGAGGAATTAAGAGGCCTTCAGACCTATAATCAACACCTTTGGAGCGTAACACAATGATCTGTCACTAGTGTGGTAGGCAGGGTCACAAGAGGTCGATGTGCCCGAGTGCTCCGAGACCCTGCCACACCTGTGGACGTCTAGGTCACTTGTAGCGATTCTTCTGTGGTGTTTCCAAGAAGCACGCTGAAGCTAGACCTGACCCGTCGAAGGTCACCTCAGCCTGTCAGCAGGAGTAGGGTGATGTTTGGGGACCAGTTTGAGGTTTTCTCTTTGTAGTGTTTCTTGGGTGTATTAATCTTCTCTTGTAGCATTTTGCGGTGTTTCTTTTCTTTCAGTTGTAAGAATGGTTATGGTTGAACCTCTTTGAAATTTTTATTTTATTAGAAGTTTGTTTGGTGGAATTATGGTTCGTGTGTTATGTTTGGGAATTTTTGAAGTCTAACTGTGAGGCAGGAGATGCTTCAATCATCGGTTCTCCAACCATAGGTCCCGGAGTGAAGATGACGCATAGTCAGGAGAACCCCAATGGTGAAAAAGGGCCTTGATTTAATCTTCATCCTTAGTGTGGCATGATTTTTTTCCTTCCAAGGGTGAGACGTTGTTGATATGGAGATGGTGATAGTTTTGATGCTCTATTAGTTGGACCCTTCCCTCCCCCCCTCGTGGTGGAGGTTTGTGGTCAATGCATAAATTTTTTAAGTTCGATTAACCTCGTCAGTTCTTATGGTGGGGAGACCCACAGTGGGTCTCACAGAGTTACACTCGAATTAGTTTAGTACTAGCCTAATCCTTATGGCGGGGAGTCAATTCGGGCCTCCCCATGTCAATATCAGAGTATATTTTCAAGTATCGTTTGGTGGAAGGTGGTCTCGTGTGGAACCACCTAACCTTAGGTTCTTCCTCTTGAGTAAATGTTGGGATTGGAGTACACCCAACAGTTCCGTTGGACTATGATTATAGGAATAAACGTTGGAAGTGGTTAAAGTTTGTTCCTTCCTTGGTTGAAATGGATGGTTTGGGTTCTTCTTGGTGAAGATTAAGGAGATTGTGTTTTAAGGATGAGTTGTGTGTCTTGGGTTTTTGGTGTCTATTTGGATTGATCAACTGGATGCGCTTAAACTTTTGGTGGTGAGTGACACATAAGGAGTTTTATCTTTGGGTCTAAATCTTTTTGTGGATTTCTGAGGGTGGAAAGCGTTATGGTTGGGAGAATTGTCACACTCGGGCTTTATTTTAATCTTTATTTTATTTGGTTGTGACTCTGGTCAGGTTTGGGGGGGGGGAACACATGTTTAATATGTTTAAATTTTTTAGTTTTGTTGGAAAAAAATGCACATATGGGTTTGGCAGCATCTGCGCCTGAGCAGAGTGCGGTTGAGGGACCGTGCAGTGGCACCCTAGTCACCGCGTGACTCTCCTGGTAGGCGGAGCAGACTAAAAGTTAAATGAATATTAAAATGGCAGTTAAAAATATTGTTGTTGCAATAATCATAATGTTATTTTTTTTATTATTAAAAATGATATGATAATTATTTTTGTTATTATTAAAGATGTTATTAAGATTATTATTATTAGGAATTAAACAAGTGTTATAAATAATTTTGTTTTTATGTTATTATTATTATTATTATTATTAATGTGAAGGTTTGTTATTATTATTAGTAGTAATATTTTTTCTTTTTTTATTAGGTTTATTTATTATTTATTTATTTGCATTTTTTTGGCTTATTTTAGGGTTTCCCGTAACCCCTTCTTCCCCTTACCTCCCTCACCGCTCAAGCTCCCCCTCAATGTTGGTCGTGCCCCTTGCTGACCCCCATCCCACCGCCAAGATCCCCCTCCCTGCTGGTCTCGCCGCACGCCCCTGGCCGCTCCATCATTCGCCTCCCGTCTGCCTCCCTTCCCGTCCCCACGTAGCTGACACAACCCCCGACCTCCGCGCTGCACCTCTCGGCCTCCCCTCTGCCTGCCGACCCCATTCGACCATTGCGTGCCCACCTAGATCGGCCATCCCCTCAAGCCACGCGACCTCCCTTCTTCCAGATTCCCTGTGTACCCCCTGGCCGCGTGAGCTCCACTAGCCGAGGCCCCCTCTGGTGACCCCACTTCTCCGGCCAGATTTCCGGTATCCCTCTCTCCCTCCGGCGGTCTTTCGGCCACGCGACCCCCTTCCTGCGCACACTGCTTAGCCATGCGACCCCTTGCTGGACAGTTTCTCCCGGTGTGGTCCTCTCCGACGTTTGCACCCTCCTCTAGTAAGACTCCCCCTCCAGTTGGTTTGAGACTCCTTTAGGCGCGGCGATGAGGCGATTGAAGTTCCGCACTGGTTCTAGGATGTTCTTCTTCATTTGAGGTAGTTCCATGCTTTTATGTTATTGGACAAGTTTGGGTTTCTTGTTTGATTATTTACATGAGTTCTATGGATTAATTATGTGGTGCGAATCATGATTTGGAAATGTCTTGAAGTGCGTTAACCTTGCTGCGGTATTTCTGAGTCTCTGATTTTTATTGTGTAGGGTTGGTTTCACCTTTTGTTGGTTTCTTTCCCTTCACAGATTCATTGATAATTGATTAATGGATTAAGATGTATAGAAAGAAAATTTGTTTCATGTGAATGATGGTGTTTTGTTTGGTCATTCTTAATATGTGGTATATGTTTACTGAATTGTTTCACGCTACTTATTTGATAAATAGCCTAGTTGGCTTTTTTGGGTGGTTTGTAATCTCCAGAAGCATGTAATGGTCTTTAAAATTTATTTGGGATGTTTAATATGGTGATTTGGTTATTCTCAAAAGGATCTCCAAAGTATTTTTGGGGAAAAATATTATGGCGTTCTTTGAAATGATTTAATAAGTGGTTTAAATGATTTATTATTATTATTATTATTTTTCTCATAAATTTTAAAGTGGTTTATTAAATAATACATACGATGCTAATTATGTTTTGAAAATATGTCGAGGTGGTTTTTTGTGCTGTTTGTTCATTTTCATTGTTTTAAGTCAATGGTTATGGGGTTTCAGTCGTTTTGCATTTGCCACAGCGCATTGGCGAGGTAATTATGAAATTCTGTGATCGTCAGCTTGCATGTGCTGGTGCACCCATTTGAGGCGTGACACACCATTGTGTTTGGATAGCGAGCCGAGGTAGGTCCTCCACTGCACTCTCCTTTAAATTTAGAATTTATTAATTGCTTCATATTTTATTAATTTTAATAAATGGGAAATAATATAAGATAATTAATTTTTAAATGATTATTTGGTGTAAAAAGATCCATTTATTTTATACACGACACTTGAAATATTTTCTTGATGAACAGACACCCAGTAGTGAAAGAATTCCTATTTGGCCTTTAAACATAATTCACAGAATTTCAAATGTAGTTCTGGTTTATTGATAAATGATTTATTTTGAAGAGTGAACAAGTGTTTTGGTTCTCTTAAGAAATGCGGATTTTCTTTAAAATTGGTGAAGTCCCATTTGACACTTTAATAAAATAAATTATTTTGGGAAAACTTTCTTTGGGGTGACTCATGGGTGATCTTTAGTGTACATTAACTGCATGAGTTGTGTGTGATGTTTGTGCTACTTGATTGACTTTGTGGAATCACCCCTTTCCTTTTTATTATACGTGTTGACATGAGAACCTGGAATTATAAGTGAATCTTCTGAGAATGATTGCTGCACTAGTTTAAATTATGCACTGGCTAGTGGCCCATAGTATGGATTTTACTCTGCTAGGGGATTCAGCCCCTCGGTTAGTCCAGGTAGGGTGATACTGAGCGTTTGGGCATTATGACGTCATCGAGAGTAGGCATGCCTTCAGGATGAGTCACATGTATGGTATGTTCTAGATTTTTTATGAGCTCTTAGTTTCGACCCATGTTTTCTTTAGTGTTTATCCATATGTGGCAGATGATTGAGGGGTCTAGTTTGGTTGCTGGCCCCATGTGCCACTTTTTCTATTTCCCTTAGTGTGTGTTGTGTGTTGTGTGTGGTTTTCCTTTTTACCAACACCTAAAATCTGTATTTCTAATTTTTTCTCAAAAATGTTTTAAAGTGCAATGCACATGTTCCTTTTAATCATTAAACTTGTTTTCAAATTAGAAAGGGAAATGGACTGCTACTTGTTTTAGAAATGAAAGTGTGTGTGGGAAACCCATATTTTATATAATTTAGTTCAAACCTAGAATAAGTAAATTCTTTATTTAAAGGTAGTGTATTGGGAATAGTTTCTTGGGCGTACCTACTGAGTTTTAATACTCACGCCTATAGTGTTTTCCTATTTTTAGTTTATATTTTAGGTTCGACTCAAGCTTTCTCATCGTGGGAGAGAGTTGGTTATGGATTGGTGAGCGACTCTCAGAGTCATGAGAAGTTTTGGTTGTGGTCAGGTTAGTTGGTTGTTGGTTGTTCTTTCTTTTCATGTTGTTTATTTACTTTGAATTTTTCTATTTTCTTTCTACTTATTTATTTATTTTTATTGGGAGAAATCGTTCCCTCTTGTCCTCTATTGATGCCCTGATGATTTTATCCAACTTGGGAGGATCAAGAATGCCTCTCGGGCCATGTCGCGGACCGGATCAGGTGTCCAGTTTAGGGTCGAACTGGGTTGGTTCGTGACATGCATATTCCATGTTTATATACCAATGGAATAAAAGAAGGCACCAGATCCGCGCAACTGGGGTGAGGTCCTTACAGTTGGTATCCAGGGAAGTTTAGTAGAAAAGTTGGAAACTAGATTAAGAAAACATATATTAGGGAAGAGTCCCTAAGATAGTATTTGAGGATAAACATACACGAACATCCTGGTATTTTGGTAAGGAATAGATTATGTGTATCATTCAAGCAATACATCCCTATCTAGATATGAGCAGGTAGAGGTGGCTCTGGCACATATGCACCTAGGAGTGAAAGCTCTAACAAGGAGTTTCGGGCATTACCCGGGGTATCATGGTACACGACAACAGGCCTTGATGCACTCTTGGTTATAACACTCCTGGGAGATATGCTTAGGATAATTCACATTTTCTTTATAAGCCATCATAAAAAATTTAAATGTAAATTTTTCCTCAAAGAAACCAATTTTTTGATTATGGGATTAGCCATGTGTGGGATTTCAATTTATGCTAAGTATTTTGTTAAGATAAGATTATACATTATGAATCATAACCTAATCTAGTTTATATCATTATCTAGAAATGTCACCTAGTACAAGAAATGGAAATCACACAAACGTGTGTGTCCCCTGTAGGTATTTCCCTCTGATGTAAGATAATGATGTTGGCTCTGGTGATATGACTGGTGTTGAGTAACTTATAACAATTCTAGGACAACTTACTTAGGTTATGAATAATAACCTTACCCTAATGGAGCATCTGGATCCACCACATGGAAAAGCTATGTTAGACCGCTTTATGTGAAAACAAGCTCCATCATTCAATGGGACTACAAACCCATTTTTTGTTGAATAGTGGATAAGTTCCCTAGATAAGATATTTCTCACTTTGGGATGTAACGAAAGAGAGAAGGTCATCATGGAAGTTTATCATCTATCAGGAGATGCAGATCAGTGGTGGTTGTTAATCCAAAACACAAAGGAGGAGGAGGAGATAAAAGAGATGGAATGGAGGGACTTTAAGGAAATATTCCTAGATAAATACTTTCCTTGTGAAAAATGAGCATATATAGAAAGTAAATTTCTAAATTTGAGGAAAAAGAAATATGAGGATGTTGCAAAGTATGAAGATAACTGCACAAGGTTATCAAGACATTCTGTGGACTACATACAAAATCTAAGGAGAAAAATTGATCAATCCTTTGATGGCCTAAAGCCATTCCTCTGGTGGGATCTGGTCTCCCAGAGTTTCTCATCGTATGAAGATATAGTTTCATGTTCTATCAAGACAGAAAAGGATTTCTCTAAGTCTTATAAATTTAAGGGAAATCAAGAGAAGAATAGGGATGCTGAAAACTCTAGGAAAGGGAACAAGGAAATAGAGAAGAAGAGAAGAGTTGAATTTCCACCCTATGATAATTGTGGAAGGAAACACCCTGGTGCGTTCTTAAAGGGAAAAGGAGTATGCTACAAATGTGGAAATAAATTCCATATTTCTGGTGATTGTAAGGGGAAGAAAGAATATATTAATATTCAATGTTATAATTTTTGGGAGTTGGGGCACTATGATAATTATTGTCCAAATTGTCAAGGAAACATGCCATAGAAAAGGCCAAGGGAGCAAGGTCAAGCTTATGCAATCACAACTGTAGAGGTTGAAGTTCCGAATGACGTGGTGGCAGGTACTTTAATCATTTCTTCAAAATTATCCAATGCTTTATTTGATTATGGACCATCACATTCTTTCATATCTTCCCAGTTTTCCAAGAAAATTAGATATTTCCAATTTGACTTATTAAGGGAGTTGTCAGTCAAAACTCCTAAGAGAGGTATCATTGCAACAAAGTTTTGTGAATCGGTTACCATTATGGAATATAAACATTCTTTATCTGTTGATATTATTGTTATAACCATGATTGAATTTGATGTAATCCTCTAAATGAATTGGCTTTCAGATCATGATGTGAAAATTTATTGTAAGAATGAGGTTACACTTTTTGATGATGATAAGGAATTTCTTATCTTTAGAGCAGAAACATCACCATCTGGTTCTCATCTAGATCCACCCCTAGTAGCTCAATTAAATTCAATTATTGTGGAGGAAGGGAGTGAGATAACTATGGTTGAGGAAAGTAATGTACAAATAGAGGATGTACCTATTGTTCAAGAATATGTTGATGTGTTTCCAGAGGATTTACCTGGACATCCTCTAGAACAAGAAATTGAGTTTTCCATTAACATAATTCCTGGTTCAAGTCCCATATCAAAGACCCCTTATAGAATTTCCACTATGGAGTTAGTGTAACTAAAGAAACAAATAGAGTAATTGAGTGATAAATGATTTATTCTCCCTAGCGTTTCTTCTTGGGGAGCCCCTTTTCTTTTTCGTTAATAAGAAAAATGGGTCTATGAGGTTATGAATTGACTATAGGGAGATCAACGCTATAACAATAAAGAACAAGTATCCCCTAACTTGCATTGATGATTTATTTGATCAACTTCTTGGATCCTAATATTTTTTGAAGATTGATCTTCGATCTGGATATCATCAGTTTCTTTTGAGGAAGGAAGACATTCCAAAAACAACACTTTGAACCAGGTACGGGCATTACGAGTTTACAGTAATGCCTTTTGGACTAAATAACGCACCATTTTTTTTCATGGATCTGATGAATAGAGTTTTCAAGGAATATCTTGATGAATTTGTGGTGGTGTTTATTGATGATATCTTGGTATAATCTAAAAGCTATAAAGATCATGAAAATCACTTGCACACTATTCTGAAGACTCTGAGAAGAAATGAATTATATGGGAAGTTTAGAAAGTGTAATTTTTAGCTCTAATTAGTTTTCTTTCTGGGCCACATTGTCTCTAATGATGGAATATCTGTATATCCTGCGAATATAAAGGCTGTGAAAGAATGTCATACTCCAACGAACATAACTGAGGTACGCAGTTTTATTTGTTTAGCAGGTTATTATCAGAATTTCTTTCAGAACATCTCCCGTTTAGCCAACCCAATGACCAAGCTCACACGAAAAGGGGTTAAGTTTGTATGGACAAAGTAATGTGAAGAATGTCTTGAATAATTGAAGAGGAGGTTAGTGAATTCTCCGATCCTAACCCTACCATCAGGGAATGATGAGTTTGTTATCTATAGCGACACATCAAAGAAAGGACTTGGTTGTATCTTTATGTAGAATGATCGAGTGATTACCTATGCATCTAGGTAGCTAAAAATTCATGAACAAAACTATCCAACTCATGATCTTGATTTAACAGTGGTAATCTTTGATCTGAAGATTTGGATACATTACCTCTATGGAAAAAAATGTGAGATATATATAGATCATAAGAGTTTGAAATATATATTCTCACAGAAAGAACTCAACATGAGACAAAGGATATGGATTAAGCTACTCAAATACTATGATTGCACAATTCACTACCACCCGAGGAAGATAAATAAGGTAGAAAATGCTTTGAGTAGAAAGGACCACAGAATTCTGAACAAGATGAGAGTTGAAAGGGATCCTATGTTCATGGATCTAGTAAAGATGGATATGGGAATTATCAAGGAAGGTAACACATCACTACCTTTTCAAATGGTTAACAAACCTTATTTACTGGAAAGAATAAAATGTTCTCTGGCTGATGATGGGGAGTTTCAAAAGAAAATTAAAGCTATAAATGATGGGAAGTTGACTGACTTCGTATATGAAGGTGGCATTTTAAAATTCACAAAGAGGCTTTGTGTTCCCGCAATTCCTGAGCTAAAGAGGGGACTATTTTATGATTCTCATAGCTCTAATTTCTCTATACACCCTGGTAGCACAAAGATTTATAGAGATCTAAAGGAACATTTTTTGTGAGAAAACATGAAGAGGGAGATTGCTGATTATGTGTCGAGATGTTTGGTGTGTCAACAGGTGAAGGCTAGAAGAAAACATCCTGGAGGAGTCATGCAACCCATTCCTATTACTATATGGAAATGGGATGATATTAAAATGGACTTCTTCATGGGGCTACCAAATACTCTAAGAAAGAATGATGCGATATGGGTCATTGTTGACCATCTTACAAAATCAACACATTTTCTTGCTATAAGAGAAGATTTACCACTTGAATGTTTAGAAAAACTATATATTAATGAAGTTGTAAGGCTTCATGGTGTACCCTTATCAATTTTTTTTGATCGTGATCCCCATTTTACATCACAATTCTGGAAAAGTATTCAGAAGGCCCTAGATACTGATCTTAGTTTATGCACTGCCTACCACCCACAAACTGATGGACAATTACAACAGAATATTCAAACTTTGGAAGACATGTTGAGGACTTGTTCACTTGATATTCAAGGTACGTGGGATCAGTATTTACCTCTCATAGAATTTTCTTATAACAATAGCTTCCATTCAAGTATTCATATGGAAGCATATGAAGCATTATATGAAAAAATATGTCGTACACCAACTTGCTAGGATGATGTTGGTGAAAGAAATGTCGTAGGCCCAGAACATGTTGAGGAAACAATGGAAAAGGAGAAGATTATCCAAACCCATATCAAAACAGCTCAAAGTAGGCAAAATATCTATGATGATAATAGAAGGAAGGATTTGGAATTTCAAGAAGGAGATCATGTTTTCTTAAAGGTATCTCCATGGAAGGGTATTATATGATTTAGTAAGAAGGGGAAATTAAGTCCCAGTTACATCGGAACTTTTGAAATTTTGGACCAAATTGGAGGTGTATCTTACCACTTGGCAATGCCGCCAAGTCTCTCCAAAGTTCACAATGTGTTCCACGTGTCAATGTTAAGAAAATAAATGCCATACCCAACACATGTACTCACCTATGAAGAAGTAGAACTTGAGCCTGATCTATCTTATTGTGAAGATCCTATCAAGATTCTTGATACCAGAGAAAAAGTATTTAGAAATCAGACAACTTTTCTGGGAAAGGTTCTTTAGAGGAACCGTAATATGGAGGAAGCAACATGGGAGCCTAAGGAGCTTATGTTGAAGACATACCCGAATCTTTTTAGGTAACATTTTGTGAATTTCGAGGACAAAATTTTTCTGAGGGGAGAAAGTAACACCCCAAGGTTTTTAAAATAAATGAATTTGATAATATATCCATTAAACACAACTTTGCCTCTACTATGTTTTGAATTTCGAAAAACGGTCTTCTAGAGTTATGACCAGTAAGTCATTTGGAGTCTGATAGAACAAACTTGATTTTTAGTGAATAGCAACATACCCTTATGAATAGTAATATGAATAGTAATACGACCCTTATGAATAGTAAATAATTATATTATTTTATTTTCTTAAGGTAATAAGATAATGAGATCTTAATTAAATTTTCAATGTGATATAAAGCAAATTATACCTTAAAATTGTTATTTTTTGAATTAAATATGATTTTATTTAAAAATTAAATTAATAATATTTAGAAAATTATTTTTTAAAAATGGAGTTCATTTTTGGATTCTACAGGTCGATAAATGGTCAGGGTGATTTTTTGGTATTTTTCTAAAATACTTGAATTTTTCGTGAATAGTAAAAATACAGTTTTGAGTTTTCGGTAGTTTAATGACATCATAATGGAATAATAATTAAAATAAAAGTATGTTCGGATTTTGTACAGTAAAATATGACATGAGGTGTCCCAAGTGTCTATAACCATGGGCAAATACCATGGGAAAGCCCATGGTTTTTCAAAAACTACTAATGAGGTGTCTTTTTAAGTTAATAAACAATTCTATCTCTTTTACTATAAATACCAACTCATACATTCGTTTTATTTCATTGAAAATCCATAATCCTCTAGGATATGGTGGTTTTACCGCCCTATGAGTCCTCTCAAGTTGTACTTAAGTCTCCAAGGTCCCAACCTTCAAGTTCTATGAGTTACTCTACTAGGTAAGAGAATCCTTCACCGTCCTCTTTTAGTCGACACTTCTTTCTATGTTATCTCTTTGAATTTCCATTCTCATATGTTGGGGGTTGATATTATGTATTCATATTACTTTCACTTTTTATTTCCATATTATGAGATACCATTTTTCTCTCATCAATTCATTTTATGAAATTTTAAGTGACGCCGTTAGGGTGCCGAATTTTCATAAGGGATCTCTCACCTTTTCTTTAATTTTCAAGTTCATCTCTTTTCTTTTCCTCTCCTCACATAATCTATTCAAATGACCATTATAAACTATATTATCATCTATATACTGTAATTATATCATGTTAATGGAAGAAACATCATCAATATTCTTACTCCCTCCCTTTTATTTTTATAAATGAAATCAATGTCCATGAGGTTCCAATTTATAACCTTCATAGATGACGAAGTCTTGTTCTTCAATTTCTCCTTAATTAATGGTCATGAAAACATTTATATTGTTGAAAAAAACTATAATATATTTATTATAACCTAATTAATATTTATTAACAAGTATATGTACATATTATTAATTTATATGACAAAACTAGTTCATAATAATCCAAATACCGCCAAATAATCGAAGTGGTTATCATCTAATGATTAATCCTCATTCCATGAAAAAAATTATAAAAATGACCATTAAAAATTCTGTATGTTCATAAATAATATTTAATTTCAATTCTGGAGATTTAAAACCATTCTACAAGAACTTCATTACGTAAAAACAAGTGAACCGATTATGAAAATCCAGAAAACAAACACTCTGGAACGACAAAATTCAATATAATAACTTATCAATAATAACATAAATGAAATAAATAGAATTATGATAAAATAAATACATGTTTATTATGTTATTAAATAATTTATTAATAAGTATAAATTTATATTCTAGGACCTTAAGTTCAAGAGAGGAACACATTCATACTTAAGGTAAGAGTTTTTCCACCCGAACTTCCATTTTCATTCGGGTTACTTTCATTGTATAATTACTTTAATGAAATTACTATGTATTATTATGTACTCCTAATAAATTCTATGTGATTATTTTATATATTTACACCAACCATAATCCTTCCTTATTTTATGGATAGTTACACATTTTAAAGAAACTTTCAAAACTGTTTCCAAAATACAAGCCCGATTCAAGGGAATTTGTCAAATTCATATCTATGTTCAAGGGAACTCTATAATCCATTTTTGGAAACCATTATCTTTATAAAACCACTAATTTTATTATGAAAATAATATATTACTTCAATTCTGGTTTTATACAAAGATTTTTTCAAAAGAACTCTTCTTTTCAAAATAAAAGAGTATTTATCTCAAGAATTGCTTAATGATTTTATAAGAGTATTTTCATCTGATTCAAACATCTTGTTGATTATTATGTATTATTGGGTTTAATTATTTATTAAATCATCTACCATATTTTATTGAATGGTTTAGGACTAAATTTATTATGGAAGATCTATCCTAAAACCATCCACTATATTACTGAGAATGGTTAGTGTTTTATGTTTAATTATTGGGGGAAAGTTAGTTACATTTCATATAATAGTTTCAATATGAATGTATATGTTGTTTATATTTTATCCCTAATCATATGAGGAATTAATTGGACTTATTATGTGATGGGTGGGGCCCGATATATCCCCTCTATGCATCGATAGGTCTCATGAGACAAATAGACATGAAACTGGTCGGGGCCTTTACCAATTTGATATATGGTTTTGGCCGAGGCCTTAATCATTTTAGAAATCTTGGCTGAGGCCTTGAAAAAGTGTTTTAGAATGTTTGACATATGAACTTCCCTCAATATTAAGCTATTAATTGAAAGTTTATGTGGTTATTCTACTAGTAGAATACCCCTGATTATGTTTTATTTTGGCATTATTTACTCAGCTTATATTCTTGCCATATTATGTTCAAGTTTATTTTTAAAGGCATGTGTTTTCAATTATTCACCATGTCTAATGTTTATGTTATCTTACACTGTATTTCTTACCCTTACTGATCATTTGAGCTCACCCCTTTCTTATGTTTCATTTTTATCTGGACATGAAGAAGTTTATTATAAATGACATGATGAAATAACCTAGGAGTTATGGATGTTGTATAAGGAGTTTCTATGTTCTATTTATTTTCAAGTTGTAATTTTGAACTTATGCATGTATCTTGTTTCCAATAATACTAAACCATGTGGTCCTTCAGGATGCATATTCCTTGTTTATATGCCAATGTAATTAAATAAGGCACTAGCTCCGGGCAACTTGGGTCGGGTCCTTACATTAGGCCAGTATTACCTTCCATAATCTTGGTTAGAATCGAACCATAGTTCAAAGTGGTTGAACAACCCTAGTTGGGGTGATTTCAATTATAGGGGAATTCTAATTCAAGGTTTTGGGTTTACATAACTTGGATCACATAAATAGTTGACTTCCATAGTAGGACTTGGTGTGACTAATAGGAAAAGGTTGAGGAAATCCAAAATAAAAGGATTTTGGTATTTAGGAGTCCACTCAGCGGATTAAGGAGCTATGAGTTAATGTAATTGGAATTTTGAATACCTACCTAAAACCTTTCAAGTTTCTTGACCAACCCTAGTTAGGGTAATGTGAAGGGAAATATTTATCCTTTACACTAGAATATTCAAGAAACAAAATATTCCAAATTCAATGGTGAGGGCTATTTAATTTCATTAAAATAGTGGGAGACTAATAAGTATTAATTTATTTATTTGTCTCAGTTTTTATCATGATAAATTACTAAATATTTTATCATCTTAATTTTTATAAATGAAAAGAAAAATGACTTCAAACATATCATTTCGAACCATACTCTATAAGTAAAACCTTCTCACTGGCACTAATTTCTAGGAATGGCATATGCTTTTACGCGTCATCCTTCACCACGAGAGGAAATTGTATGTGCTGGAGGAGCATGTTCTAGTTGTGCCTAGAAAATAGCCAGTGATGATGAAATATCTCTCTATATTAAACATTTTGATGATGCCACTAATGTTAAATGTTTCATTATATCGACCATATCTAATGAGATCTTGAAGAAACATGAAAACATGGACACATATAGCATGATGTCTCACCTTAAGGATCTCTATCAAGAAAAGGAGAAACAGGAGAGATATGAGATCTCCAATGCTTTGTTCACAACAAATCTTGGAGAGTCTGCACTAGCTGGGCCTCATGTAGTCAAGCTTATTGGATATATTGAATGCCTGGACATCTTAGGGATTAAGTTCCCAGATGAGTTGCATACAGATATCATCCTATCATCACTACCCAAGACCTTAACTACCTTTATTGTCAACTACAACATGAGCAATAATGAGAAGAGTCTATCGGAACTTCTAACCTTGATTCACCAAGTAGATAAGGAAATGGGGCATGACAAACCCACATTCCTTATGGTGAATAAGAAAAGGACGGAAAAGGCAAAGGGACCAGGTATTTATAAATGGCATGAAGCTCCCAAGCACTATCCCTCTAAGAAGGGGAAGATACAGAGGTAGGGAAAGGAATGAGATGTAGTTTTTTTTACATGTGGCAAGTCGGGATACAAGAAGAGGAAATACATACAAAAGCATGGGGATGATAAAGGTGTGTTCGTTATCAAGTGTAATCTTTCCATTTCTACACATTGGGTATTAGATACAGCTTATGGGGCTCACATCTATATTCAAATACAAGAACAAAGTAGATTTAGAAATATTTCCATAGGAGAGGTGGATCTTCGAACTTCCAATAACGTGAGGCAGGCTATATTAGCCATTAGAGATTACCATATCTCATTTCCAACTAGGATGCTTTTGGTTTTACATAACTATTATTATGTTCCTAGTGTTACCAAGATCATATTTTTTGTATGATGTTTGGATTTGGATGGATTTACTTTCATGTTTGGAAATAAGGGTTGTTTCTTTTATAAGAACAACATATGTTATAGTATGACACATTTAAATAATGGTTTTTATGTATTAAATTATGATAACCAAGTATTAAAAAATGAAAACAAAACAAACTCACATGACTCATACAACACCAATTTGTGGCATCACCGTCTTGGTCATGTAAATGAGAAGCGCTTGAAAAAGCTCTACCAAGATGGTTATTTAGAATCTATTGAGCTAAAACCACTTGATAGATGTAATGATTGTTTACAAGGTAAAATGACTAAGATGCCTTTCGGTGGATAGGGTGAAGGGGCCACAGAGCTTCTAGGATTAGTGCACACGGATGTGTGTGGACCATTTCTAGTAGAAGCTAGAGGTGGATATTCTTACTTCATTAATTTTACTGATGATTTGAGTAGATATAGATATTTATACTTAATGAGGTATAAGTTAGAGTCCTTGGATAAATTTAAGGAATTTAAGAATGAACTAGAGAATCATCTTGGTAAGAAGATAAAGAAGCTTCGATCAGATCGAGGTAGAGAATATCTGAACCAAGAGTTCATCAAAATTTTATGGGAGTCTGAGATTTTTCTTAACTCACTCCTACTTATACACCATAGTGGAATGGTGTTAGTGAAAGGATAAACCACATCTTATTCGATATGGTGAGGTTGATGCTGAGTCATGCAGAACTTCCATTACCCTTTTGATGCATTACAAACTGAAGCTTACACATCAAACCGAGCACCAACTAAGGCGGTAAAAGGAGTTCCCTCCAAGTTATGGAATGTAGAGAAATATATTTTGTCAAACACACATGTATGGGGATGAGAGGCATTTGTTAAGGCCTTCTCAGGAAACAAACTAGCACCCAGGGCATGAGGTGTATATTTATAGGATATTACCTATATAACCCTTCAGATAAGAAATTAACTGTCACTAGACAAGGCATCTTTCTTAAGAGGGAGCACATCCTCAAAAGGGATAGTGGGAGAAAGATTGAATTTGAAAAAATGATATTACCTATATAAACCTTCAGACAAGAAAGTAACTGTTGCTAGACAATCCATATTTCTTGAGAGGGAGCACATCCTCATAAGGGATAGTGGGAGAAAGATTTAATTTGACAAATTTGATGCTCAAGATACACAGGAGTTGGTACAGGAACAAGGTTTATAGGTCCATGTGGAAGAGGTTCTAGAAACACAAGTACTGTATAGGAGCTCAAGAGAGGTAAGGGAACTAGAGAGATTTGTTTTCATAGTCATCAAGGATGGTGAATCATTATTGTTGGACAATGATGAACCTATCCCCTATAAGGAAGCAGTAGAGAGCTCAGAAGCTACAAGATGGCTAGAAGCTATTAATTTTGTGATGGATTTCATGTATCAGAACCAAGTCTGGGTTCTAGTTGATGAGCTAATTGATGTAAATCCTATTGAATGAAAATGGGTATTCAAGAGAAAGATGGACATAGAAGGTCAAGTTAACACCTATAAAGAAAGGCTAGTGGCTAAAGGATTTAGACAGAATCAAGGAATTGACTATGATGAAACCTTCTCACTAGTTTCCATTTTTAAATCCATAAGAATCATACTTTCCATCATAGATTACCATGACTATGATATTTGGAAAATGGATGTGAAAACCGAATTCCATAATGGGAACCTTCATAAAGATGTCTATATGACACAACCAGAAAGGTTTGTGACACCAGGTGAAGCCAAATGGGTTTGCAAATTGTAGAAATACATTTATAGATTAATGAAAGCATCTAGGTCATGGAACATTTGATTTTATGAATCCATAAAGGAATTTGGTTTCATTAAGAACAAATGTGATCCATGTGTTTATAAGTGGTTTAATGGGAATGCAGTCGTTATCCTAGTAGTATATGTTGATGAAATATTACTTATTGGAAATGATGTACCAGTATTACAGTAAGTTAAGGACTGATTGAACAAGTGTTTCTCTATAAAGGACTTAGGCAAAGCGGCCTACATTCTAGGGATAAAGATCATTCATGATAGATCCAAGAGGATGCTTGGACTAAGTTAGGGTAAATACATTGACCATATACTAAAGAAATTTAGTATGGAACAATCAAAGAGGGGATTGGTTCCAGTGTCACATGGCCTACATATTTCTAAGAGAACGTGTCCTCATACACAAAAGGAGAAAGATAGGATGAGTAAGATCCCATATTCTTAGGCTATAGGATCCATCATGTATGCCATGTTATGTACCAGGATTGATCTTGCCTATGCGCTTAGCATAGTAGGCAGATATCAAGCAGATCTAGGAGAAAAACATTGGACTACTGTTAAGACTATCCTTAAGTATCTTAGAAAAACTAAGGATATGTTTCTGGTGTATGGATGAGATGAGGAGCTTGTCATCAAAGGGTATGTTGATGCTGGTTTTCAGATAGATTAGAACGATCTGAAGTCACAATCATGATATGTTTTCTGGCTCAATGGAGGAGCTATGAGTTGGGAGAGTTCAAAGCAGCCAGTTGTCACCGATTCTACAGTGGAGTCTAAATATGTAGTGGATTATGATGCAGATAAAGAATCCTTTTGGAATTGGAACTTTGTCGAGGAGCTTTATGTGATGACTAGTAGTAGAGAACCCATCAAATTGTATTGTGATAATACTATAGTGGTGGCTCTTGTAAAAGAACCAAGGTAACACCAACGAAAAAAGAACATTATTTAGAAGTATCACCTATTAAGGGATTTCTATCAAAGGTATTGATTGTTATTCTATGTGATAATTCATGTGATAATTTACTAAGGATAGTATTTGCACCAAAGGGTCATAGCGGATCCCTGCTATGATGAGAACACTAAAGTTCCATAACACTATTCTTGAATATATGTTCTATGTTCGGATGATGTTATTTGAGGGACAAAAATAATACACGCCATTAGGGGTGATGACTCATAAAACTTTTAGGAACCTTCTCATGATGTTTTCCCTTGGTAGTATCCAGGATGATATTATAAGAACAAGACTTTCCAGTAGGAAATCCACATTTTATAGTGTCATTGGATGTTCCTATCTGCAGACGTGTATAATATTATTTAGACTTTAAGATTATTATTAATGGGTATTACAACTCGTGCACATATATGTATTGAATAAAACTGTGACGACACACTGTTCGCAGCGAGGTAGGATATATTGGATGCGTCACGAGTAATACTGCATTAATTGATAATGTGAGAAAGTATTTGTCCCTTCTGTTCCAAAAACAGAAGTTGATATATCAAGCACTTTTATGGAATTTATATAGCCTAAATAAATCCATGAACATGGTGAGGAATGGGGAAGTTCAATTATGTGAAGGAAAAGAAAGAATAATTGAGCATATAGGTTGATGACACTAACATGAAACCTTCTTGATTCGAGATATCGAGACAATGGGATTACATTACACGGTAAGCGTTCATAGGAGGTGACACATCATTTTGGCATTAACTTATTTCCCTATGGGTGCCTTGGTGTGTTACTAGACACTAACCTTGTAATTTAGGCAAGCTCCACCTAATTCCACTGAGAAAGAGGTCTATAGGGTCACACACTAAGTGTGTCCAAGTATCTCAGTTAAATATTCATTTAACAAGCTGAATAAAGATTATTCCTGATTGTGGTTTAATAATTATTCAAGGATTCCAGATCGAATTTATTTCGATACTAATTATCTGAGAGAATATATTGTGAGTGAAATAATATAAATTCATTAGTGATTAATGTAGTTATATTTATTTAAGAAATAAATAGTCAATATTCAAGGTCTAATAAATGTGGTGAAGGAAATAAATAAAATAGAAAAACAAAAGTACATGCCGTGTATATTAATATACATGCCATGTAGTTTTTCTGGGGATTTGCGAGAAATAATATTATTTATTTAATTAAATAATATTAGGTGTAATTCCCTTGGTACATGTCAAGTGATAAAAATAGTCAACTGTTATTATTAGACATGGGGTTTTACTAAGAATTAAATGAAATGAATAAATTATTTTGTGTAATTAATTCATTTTATTATTCTAAGTAATAAAATACCAATTAAATTATTCTCATCAATCCTATCCATTATTTGTAGTGGTGCACAATGGATCTTGATAAAGCTCTCAACCCAAGAGAGAATTCCTTTCCTCCAAGAATGATTTCAAGTTACGAGAGAGATCCTAGTCCACTGGATCAAGAAGAGCGCTTTGAAAGCTGCTCTCAAGGTGATCGAAGGCGGATATTGAAATTGAAGGCTCTTCCATGATAGCATATGGATATTCCTTTGGTGATGTCTAGATATACATGGACCACATGTGGATCATCTCTAGAGGAAGCCTACACTTGGCTTCTGCTATGAAATGACGGATTACATCAGATCGTGACCATAAACATCAAAAAAGAGATAATTCCATAAAGGTAATTATTAACTATTAATTAAATTAATTATAACCAACATATGACGATCCTATCTATGGTTCTAGGACTCCCCTCTTTTCTTTCTTTATTCGTTCTATTCCAAAGATCCAACATTTTATCATCGGGATAAATCTCAGATTGATCGTTGTTAACGACAAAATAAAATTTGGGTACACCCATCCACGTGCTTCTGTTGCGCCCGTAACCTTCAATACATGCATGAGGGTGAGAGGCATTTGTCAAGACTTTACCAAGTGACAAATTAGAATCCATAAGCACAATGTGCATCTTTATAGGTTATCCTGAGGAAACCAAAGAATATCACCTATATAACCCTTTAGATAGAAAAGTTGTCATGGAAGGACACTCCATATTTCCAAAAAAGGGAATAAATTTCTATTGGAAATATTGGGAGAAAGATTGACTTCGATGAAGTTAATACTCCAGATGCACAAGATTTGGTAGATTAACAATTTCAACAAGATCATGTGGAAGAAGAAGTTGTTCCTGAGACACAAATATTGCGTAGGTCTATGCAATAGTTTAGAGAACCAACGCGTTATGGTTTTCTTATCACTGATTCAGGTGACACATTATTCCTTGAGTATGATGAACCTCAAACCTAAAATAAAGTAGTAAAAGGAAAAAAAGCTGCTAAATGGAAAGAATCCATGCATTATGAGATGGGGTCCATGTACCAAAATAATGTTTGGATTTTGGTAGACCCTCCAGTTGATGTAAAGCCCATTGGTTGCAAATGGGTATTCAAAAAAAAATATGGACATGGATGGTGAGGTTAATACCTTTAAAGAAAGGTTGGTTGCTAAGTGTTTCATTCATTTCAAGGAATCAACCATAGTGAAACCTTATAACTAGTATCAATGCTTAAATCCATCAGAATATTGCTTGCAATAGAATACTTTCATGATTATGAAATTTGGAAAATGGATGTCAAAACTAATTTTCTAAATGGGAAGTTGGTTTAAGATGTCTATATGACTCAACCTGAAGGGTTCATTAATTTAATGAATTACAATAAGGTATCAAAGCTATAGAGATCCATTTATGGGTTGAAGTTGTAGGTTTTGGGCGTAGCGGAAGCACATTGGTGGGTGTAACCAAATTTAAATTTTTCTATTAATGATGATAAATATGAGATCCATCATGATAATAAAATTCCAGATCTTTAGAATAGAATAAAGAACGAAAGAAAATAGGGGAGTCCTGAAACCATAGAGAGAATCATCATATGTTGGTTATAATTAATTTAATTAAAAGACAAGAATTACCTTGATGGAATTCTATCTCTATTGATGTTTCTGGTCATGATCCGATGTGATCCATCATTGCGTTGTATAATCCAAGTGTATGATTCCTATAGTAGTGATCCACATGTGCTCCACGTATCTCTGGACATCACCGAAGGGATCTCCGGGTGCTAGCGTGGAAGAGCCTTCGCTTGTGATTTCCGACTTCGATCACCTTGATCCGGTGGAGGAGGATATCTCTCATGTAGCTTGATAGAATTCTTGGAAGAAAAGAATTATCTCTTGGCTTGAGAGATTTTCTCTAGATCCTTTGTGCACAACCCCCCAAAAAATGACTAGGTTAATGAGAATTATATAATTGGTATTTTAATAAATTAGAATAATAAAATTAATTAATTACTCAAAAGAATTTATTCATTTCATTTAATTATTAGTTAGAACCCATGTCTAATAATAATAGTTGATGATTATTATTACTTGACATGAACCCAAAAAATTAAACCTATTATTATTTAATTAAATAAATAATATTTCTCATAAATTTATAGAAAAAAATACATGGCATGTATATTAATATACATGATGTGTACTTTTTTTTTGTTTTTCCATTCTCTGTATTTCCTCCACCACATTTATTAGACCTTGAATAATGGATATTTATTTCTCAAATAAATATCACTACATTACTTACTAATAAATATATTATTTTGCCCATAATATATTCTCTCGAATAACTAGCGTTGAAATAAATGCGATCAGGTATCCTTGAATAATTATTAAACCAGAATCAGGAATAATCTTTATTCAACTTGTTAAATTAATATTTAACTGAGATACTTGGATACACTTAGTGTGTGACCCTGTAGGCCTCTTTCTCAATAGAATTAGGTGGATCCTTCCTAAAGTCCAAGGTTATCATCTAGAAACATTCCAAGGCACCCATAGAGAAATAAGTTAATGCTGCAATGACATGTCACCTCCTATGAACACTTACTGTGTAATGTAATCCCTTTTTCTTGATATCTTGAATCAAGCGGGTTTCAGGATGGTGCCATCAACCCATGTGTTTGATTATTCTTTCTTTGACTTCATGGAATTGAACATGCCCATTCCTTACCATGGACATGGATTTATTTAGGATATATCTATTCCATCAAAGGGCCTGAGATATCTACTTCTGTTATGAAACAGAAGGGAAAAATCCTTTCTGACATTATCTATTAATGTAGTATTACTCATAATGCAGCCAACATATCTTACCTCATAGTGAACAATGTATCATCATAGTTTTCATCAATACATCTAAGTGTGCGAGTTGTAATACCCATTAATAATAATCTTAAAGTCTAAGGACCAATACACACGTCTGTAGATAGGAACATCCAATGACACTATAAAATGTGGATTTCCTACTAGTGGGTCCTGTTCTCATAATATCCTCATGAATATTACCAAGGGAGACACCATGAGAAGGTGCCTCAAAGTTTTATGAGTCCTCACCCCTAATATCCTGTATTATTTGTGTCCCCAAAATAACATCATCTGGCCATAGAACATATATTCAATAACAGTGATATGACACTTCTGGGTTCTCATCATAGAAGGGATCCACTATGACCTTTCAGTGCAACAGCTATCCTTAGAACATTATCACATGCATTGTCACGCAGAAGAGCAATCAAGATGTGATAAGGTATTATTAATAAATAAAGTACAAATTAGTTGGTTCTAGGCCACCAACTCCAAAAGACTCCCACTTGGACTAGAGCCAACTACTAACAACTTTAACCCACTAGATCTCACATGATATTCATGCTTCTACTAAGATAAGCCTTTAGTCATGGGGTTTTCCACGTTCTATTCCATGTACACTCTGCTCATTGAAACTTCACCCGTTTAATAGAAATCCCTCAAGAGATGATACTTCCTAAGTATTTTCTTTGTCTGTTGATGTGACCTTGGTTCTTTTGGAAGATCCACCACTGCAGTATTATCACAATACAATGTGATAGGATATGTACTGTTAGGCACCACATAAATCTCCAGGAAAAATTTCCAAATCTAGACGGCTTCCTTGGTTGTATTAGAAGCCACTATATATTCAGACTCCGATGTAGAATCAGCGAAAACTGGTTTCTTTGAACTCTTCTAGCTCATAGCTCCTCCATTGAGACAAAAAACATATCCAGATTGTGACTTTAGATCACTCTGATCTGTCTGAAAACTAGAATTAGCATACCCTCTTATGACAAGCTCCTCGTCTCCTCCATACAACAGGAACATATCCTTAGTTATTCTCAGATACTTAAGGATAGTATTAACTGTAGTCCAATGCTATTCTCCAGGATCTGCTTGATATCTTCCTACCATGCTCAGTGTATAGGCAACATCAAACCTGGTACATAACATGGCATACATGATGGATCCTATATCTGAATCATATGGGATGTTAATCATTCTATATTTCTCCTATTGTGTATGAGGATATATTTTCTTAGAAAGATATAGGCCATGTGACAATGGAACCAATCCCCTCTTGGATTGTTCTATACTAAATCTCTTTAGTATCTAGTCAATGTATGCACCCTGACTTAGTCCAAGCATCTGATTGGATCTATCCCGAATGATCTTGATCCCTAGAGTGTTGGATGCTTCACCTAAGTCCTTCATGGAGAAACACTTGTTCAACCAGTCCTTAACTAACTGTAAGACTAGTACATCATTTCCAATAAGTAATATGTCGTCAACATATACTACTAGGATAATGACCACATTCCTATTAAATGACTTATAAACACATGGCTCACATTCTTTCTTAATGAAACCAAATTCTTTTATAGATTCATCAAATCGAATTTTCTATGACTTGGATGCTTTCATTAATCCATAAATGGATTTCTGCAACTTGAAAACCCATTTGGCTACACTTGGTGTCACAAACCCTTCTAGTTGTGTCATATAGACATCATCATGAAGGTTTCCATTATGGAATGATGTTTGGACATCCATCTACCAAATCTTATAGTCATGGTAAGATGCTATGGAAAGTATGATTTTTATGGATTTAAACATGGAAACTGGCAAGAAGGTTTCATCATAGTCAATTATTAAATGCTGTCTGAATCCTTTATCCAATAGACTTGCTTTATAGGTTCTAACTTGACCTCCCATGTCCAGATTTCTCTTGAATACCCATCTGCATCCAACAGGATTTACATCAACTGGAACATTTACCAGAACCCAAACTTGGTTTTGATACATGGAATCCATATCAGAATTCATACCTTCTTAGAATCTTGCAGCTTCTGATCTTTCTAGTGATTCCTTGTAGGATAAAGGTTCATCATTTTCCAACAATAATGATTCACCATCCTCGGTGACTAGGAAACCAAATATCTCTGGTTCCCTTACCTCTCTTGAGATCCTACATAGTACTTGTGTTTCTAGAACCTCTTACACAAGGACCTGTGGAACTTGTTCCTGTACCAACTCTTGTGTTTCTTGAGAATCAACTTCATCGAAGTAAATCTTTCTCCCACTATCTTTTTTAAGGATGTTATCCCTCTCAAGAAAGACGACTTGTTTGGATATAGTCACTTTCTTGTCTGAAGGGTTATATAGGTAATATCCTTTCGTTTCCTTGGGATATCCTATAAAGATACACCTCATGCCCTGGGGTTCTAGTTTGTTACCTGATAAGGCCTTAACAAATTCCTCACATCCCCATAAACGTGTGTACAAAAAATGGGTTTCTATCCATTCCATAACTCGGTGGGAATTATATTTGGCTTCTTAGTTGGTACTCGGTTTAATATGTATGTTACAATTTTTAATGCATATCCCCAAAAGGATAATGAAAGATCTTCATGAATCATCATCGAACTCACTATGTCCAACAAGGTGTGGTTCCTCCTTTCACTAACACCATTCCACTATGGTGTATAAGGAGGAGTGAGCTCAGATATAATCCCAAACTCCCATAGAAGATCAATGAACTCTTGGTTCAGATATTATCCACCTCGATCCAATCAAAGTTTATTTATCTTCTTACCAAGCTAATTATACACTTCATTCTTGAATTCCTTAAATTTCTCTAAGGACTCTGACTTATACCTCATTAAGTAGACATAGACCATATCTACTCAAATCATTAGAAAAAGTAATGAAGTAAGAATATCCACTTCTATATTCTACTGGAAATGGGTTACACACATCTGTGTGCACCAATCCAAGAAGCTCTATGGCCCTTTCACCCTATCCATTGAAAGGAGGCTTAGTCATTTTACCTTGTAAACAAGAATGACATCTATCAAGTGGTTTTATCTTAGTAGATTCTAAATAGCCATCTTGGAAGATCCTTTTCAAAGGATTCTTGTTTACATGAATGAGATGGTGATTCCACAACTGGGTGATGTATGAGTCATGTGAGTTTGTTTTGTTATCAATTTACAACACTTGGTTTTTTTAATTTAATACATACAAACCATTATTTAAATTCACCATACTATAACATACATTGTTATTATAAAATAAGCAACCCTTATTTACAAACTTGAAAATAAATCCATCTATATCCAAACATGATACCAAAATTATGTTTTCGGTAACACTAGGCACATAATAACAGTTATGTAAAACCAAAATCATCCTAGTTAGAAATGAGAGGTGGTAATCGCCAATGGTTAATGAAACCAGCCTCGCGCCATTGGAAGCTCGAAGATCCACCTCTCCTTTGGATATCTTTATAAATATAATTGGTTCCTAAATTTGAATATAGATGTGATCCCCACAAGCTATATCTAATACCCAATGTGTAGAAATAGAAATATTACACTCGATAACAAGCGCACCTTTAGATTCCCCAAACTTTTAGGTGCAATTCCTCTTCCAGTGGCCTGACTTGCCACATGAAAAACATACCACCTACCATTCCTTGCCCTACCTCTAGATATTACCCTTCTTGGAGGTATGGTGCTCAGGAGCTTTAGACTGTTTATAAGTCCTTGGACCCTTTTCCTTGTCCTTCCTTTTCTTATTCTCCATATAGACTATGGGTTTTTCATGCCCCATGTCCTTATCTACTTGGAGAATTAATGTTAGAAGTTATGATAGACTCTTCTCATTGTTTCTCATGTTATAGTTGATAATAAAGCTAGAGAAGGTCTTGGGGAGTGATGATAGGATGATATCTGTACGCAAATCATCTAGGAACTTAATACCTAAGATGTCTAGGTGTTCAATGTAGCCAATAAGCTTGAATACATGAGGCCCAACTGGCACATAATATCTAAGATTAGTTGTAAACAAAGTGTTTTAGATCTCATATCTCTCCTGTATCACTTTCTCTTGCTATATATCCTTGAGGTGAGACATCATGCTACACATGTCCATGTTTTCATATTGCTTCAAGAGATCATTAGACATGGCCGATAGCATGAAAAATTGGAAATTTTTGGCATCATCCATATGTTTCATATAGAGAGATAGTTCCTCATAACTGGCCTCTTTTCCAAGCACAACTGGTACAGGCTCTTCCAGCACATACAATTTCCTCTCGTGGCGAAGCATGGTGCGTAAACGCATCTGCCATTCCTAGAAATTGGTTCCATTGAGAAGATTTTCCTTCACAAGTATGGTTCAAAATGATATGTTTGAAGACATTTTCTTTCCATTTATAAAAATTAAGATGAGAAAAGTTTTAGTACTTTATTTTGATAAAACCGAGACAAGTAAATAAATTAATACTTATTAGTCTCCCACTATTTTATCAAAATCCAATAGCCCTCACCATCGACTTTAGAATATTCTGTTGCCTAAATATTCTAGTGTCAAGGATCCATATTTCCCTTCGCATTAACCCAACTAGGGTTGGTCAAGAAACTTGAAGGGTTTTAGGTAGTCATTCCAAATTCCAACTACATGAACTCGCAGCTCCTTGATCCACTGAGTGGACTCACCAATCCTAAAATCCTTTTATTTTGGATTTCCTAAACCTTTTCCTCTTGGTCAAACTAAGTCCTACTGTGGTAGTCAACCCTTGATGTGAACCAAGTCAAGTCAAACCAAAACCTTGAATTAGAATTCCTCGAAAATTGAAAGCACCCCAACTAGGGTTGGTCAAGCACTTTGAACTATGGTTCGATTCTAACCTAGATTATGGAAGGATATACTGACTTAATATTTCTTTGAGGGATTTTATCCTTATACGTAAATTTCCATTTTATTATATTTGATTACATGCTTGTTAATATTATGTGAGATATACTTAAGTGATTAACTAGTTTTAAGATAGTATTTACGTATAAGCAGATCTTATTTTAGTTCTATCTTGCATGCTTGTTTAATTCATTAATTGTGTGATCATGATAACACACCCAAAATAATTAAACCATGAAAATGATAGAAATAAAATAAATGGTATTATCATGAGTTTGTTCTATTGGTTAGTATATCTTGTGGTTGATAAACTAACCCATGACCTAGGGGAGAAACACCTTGAACCTTTTGGGTTTATGTTTACAGCTTTCCACCTGTCCACATTTGTATCTCCTTGGATTAGTTTCACCTTGGATCCTAACTTGAGCTGCCTCCACTAGCTTGGGATCTCCATCCATTACGTATGCTTTTATCTCACATGCAGGTGAGGGTTAAAAGGGGTTTTTACATAAAAGAAACCTTGGGTGCGTAGACCCTACATATTAATGAGGAGAAGGCTCGCAGACCAAGAAATTTAATTTAAATAAATAAATTAAAAGAAACCATTCACATAAAAAGGTATTAGTCTAGCTCATGATCATTCATAAATGCAATGATATTTACGCATAAATAAAAATAGTATTCAATTATTTAATTGTTTTTGTTTAAGATAAATCACGATCGAATCAATTAATTATCTTTATTTAATCAATCGTTTTATCTTAAACCATTTTTCTAAATTTCCTTGATATTCTCATCAATCATAATTTTAAACAAATAAATTCATTTAAAATCATCTTTGTACGTAATTTGTACCTTGGAGTCAACCCGGTGAATTCACGTTCATAACTACCCAATGAGTAGAAATGAACACTATACAGATATTAAATTAAACACATATATATAAAACACCTATCACGTGTTGTACCTCAGCTTTATGCCCACACTATGGTAAATGTATCAAGGGTTTGTATAATATAATAATAAATTTTAATAAATCTGTGTAATTTGGATGAGTATATGACGTGTAGTCCCAACTACATGGCATGTAATTTTGTTCACCGTCCATCCGAAGTACACGCTTGGGGACATGGAGTGTAGATGTACTTCAGAAATCTTTGGAGTACACAACATGTTAAGTGGGACACATGCCATGTAGTATCTGCGTTACATGGTTTCCAGTCAGGTAATCCATGTACGGGGTACATGGTCCAACCCTAACCTGAAGGGACTACATGACGTGTCCAATGGACCACATGGCGTGTAATCAGGAAACTATGTGCCACCTATTCCTGGTCAACACACATAGTCATTTAATACTTAAAAAGCCTCCAATGTACGACCTGATTTGGAGAACCAATCCAATGCATTGAATATAGACTACACAGAGTGTACTTCCAAATACATGCCGTGTATTCTGGTGTTGTATGGACATGAACATTTGGAACCTCCGAATGAGATACTTTGTTTTATTTTAATCAAAATTAAAATTAAAAATCGTTTCTATAAGGTAAACGAGAAATGAGAGAGGAGGAACAGATATCGAGATTCAAATTTGCAGAACGATTAAATTAAATTGAAACAACTAAATTATTAAATGTGTAAATCATCATCAAAAAAATAAATATTTATAATCAATGATATGAACGCTCTGATAACACTTGTAAGTTCCGGGCACAGCAGAAGCGCATTGGTGGATGTACCAAACTTTAATTTTTTCCATTAACAATGATCAATCCGTGATCCATTATGATAATAAAATGTCGGATCTTCGAAATAGAATGAAGAACAAAAGAAAATAGGGGAGTCATGAAACCATAGATAGGATCATCATATGTTGGTTATAATTAATTTAATTAAAACACAAGAATTACTTTGATGGAATTCTCTCCCCGTTGATGTTTTCGATCACGATCTGATGTGATCCGTCGTTGCATCATAGAATCCAAGTGTAGGATTCCTCTAGTGGTTATCCACATGTGCTCCACGTATCTCTGGATTTCACTGAAGGGATCTCTAGGTGCTAGAATGGAAGAGACTTCGCTTGCGATGTACGCCTTCGATCGCCTTGATCCGGTGGAAGAGGATCTCTCTCTCGTAGCTTGAGAGTGTTCTTGGAAGAAAATAATTCTCTCTTATCTTGAGATATTTTCTCTATATCCATTGTGCACAACCCACAAAAAAAGTTCTAGGATAATGATTATTATATAATTTGGATTTTAATTACTTATAATAATAAAATGAATTAATTACCAGAAAGAATTTATTCATTTCATTTAATTCATAGTAAGACCCGATATCTAATAATAACAGTTGACTATTATTTTTACTTAACATGCGCCCAAAAAATTACAACTAATATTATTTAATTAAATAAATAATATTATTTCTCATAAATTCCCCAAAAAAATACACGGCGTGTACTGTTTTTGTTTTTCAATTCTCTTTATTTCCTCCACCACATTTATTAGACCTTGAATAATGGATATTTTTTTCTCAAATAAATATCATGACATTACTCTATAATAAATATATTATTTTCCCACAATATATTTTCTCAAATAACTAGTGTTGAAATAAATACGATCAGGCATCCTTGAATAATTATTAAATGACAGTCGGGAGTAATCTTTATTCAACTTGTTAAATTAATATTTAACTGATATACTTGGACACACTTAGTGTGTGACCCTCTAGTCCTCTTTCTCAGTGGTATTAGGTGGAGCCTACCTAAAGTTTAAGGTTAGCATCTAGCAACATGCTAAGGCACCCATAGAGAAATAAGTTAACATCACAATGATGTGTCACCTCATACGAATGCTTACTGTTTAATGTAATCCCTTTGTCTCAATATCTCAAATCAAGAGGGTTACATGTTAGTGCAATAAACACATGTGCTCAATTATTCTTTCTTTGACTTCTCAGAATTGAACTTTCCTATTCCTTAACATAGCCATGGATTTATTTAGGATATATCAATTCCATCAAAGGGCCTGAGATATCAACTTTCATTATTGGAACAAAATGGACAAATCCTTTCTTGCATTATCTATTAATGCAGTATTACTCATGACACACCAAACATATCCTACCTCACTGAGAACAGTGTGTCGTCACATTTTTCATCAATACATCTAAGTGCATGAGTTGTAATACCCATTAATAATAATCTTAAAGTCTGAGGACCAATACACATGTCCGCATATAGTAACATCCAATGACACTATGAAATGTGGATTTCCTACCGGAAGGTCTCGTTCTCATAATATCCTCTTGGATATTACCAAGGGCGCACACCATGAGAAGGTGGATCAAAGTTTTATGAGTTCTCACCCCTAATGGCCTGTATTATTTGTGTCCCTCAAATAACATCATTCGTCCATAGAACATATATTCAAGAACAGTGTTATGGAACTTCCAGGTTCTCATCATAGTAGGGATCCACTATGACCTTTCTATGCAATATCTATCCTTAGGACATTATCACATGCATTTTCACGCAGAAGAACAATCAAGATGTGATAAGGTATTATTAATGAATAAATTACAAAGTAGTTGGTTCTAGGATACCAACTCCAACAGAAGTAGGAATCACAGTCATGGAATACTCATTTTGATGAGGCCATAAGAGAATTTGGTTTTTTCAAAAATGAAAGCGATCCTTGTGTCTATAAAAAAGTTGAAGGGAATGCCATCATTTTCCTAGTGTTATATGTTGATAAAATATTAATTATGGGAAATGAGGTGCAAGTCTTACAGTAAGTTAAGAATTGGTTAAATGAATGCTTCTACATGAAAGACTTAGGTAAATAATCCTATATTATTGGGATAAATATCTATCGAGATAGATCTCAAAGGCTGCTTGGGCTAAGTCAAAGTACATATATGGACAAGGCCCTCAAAAGGTACAAGATGGAACAATCCAAGAGAGGATTGTTGCCTATGTCACATGGTATTAATCTCTCCAAGAAAATGTGTCCAAAAACATAAGAGGATATTTATAGAATAAGTAGAATCCATTATGCCTCGGTAGTGGGTTCTATCATGTATGCCATGCTATGTACTAGGTTTGATGTTGCCTTTTCTTTAAGCATGGTGGGTAGATATCAAGACAATCCAGGAGAGCTGTATTGGACAGTTGTTAAAACTATCCTAAATTACTTGAGGCATACAAAGGATATGTTCCTGGTGTATGGAGGAGATAAGGAACTAGTAGTGAGAGGATACACTAATTATAGTTTCCAAACATATCATGATGATATAAAATCGTAGTCAGGCTACATATTTTTCCTGAATGGTGGTGAAATGAGTTGGAGAAGCTCGAAGCAAGCTGTGATTGTTGATTCTATAGTAGAGTCCAAATATATTGCAGATTATGATGCAACAAAGGAAGTATTATGGATACACAACTTTATCTCATACATTGCTATTGTACCTAGTAGTGCAGACCCTGTTCTAGTATATTGCGATAATACTGCTGTAGTGGTGCTTGCCAAGGAGCCCGGGTCTCACTAGAGGACAAATCATATTCTTCAGAAGTTTCGTCTCTTGAGGGATTTTACTCAAATAGGTGAAGTCACAGTTAGAAAAGTATCTATAGAGGACAACATGGCAGACCCCCTAACTAAATCCATTTCTCGGTAGAAGCATGATTCTCATGTGAGAGCTAGCATATTGAGACTTGTTAGTAGTTGGCTCTAGTGGAAGTGGGAGTGTTGAAAGTGGGTTCCCTAGACCCAACTTGTGTTGTACATTTATTACCACTACATGTATTTAGTTTGTTACATATACATGTGTTTATACTTCCATAATAGTGTAGATACTTATGCGGCCACTTTGTTTATGGAAATTTACTTAGATTACATGTCATATTAAAGGGTTATAGAAGATCCCAAGCTATAATAAGAACCTCAAGATGCTATGAAAGTAATCTTAAAGTAATTTCCTATGGTCCAGTTACATAATTATGAAAGGACACAGATGATGTGAGACTATTAGGTGTTGGGGGATCATAAGCATTGAGACTTATTCTCATGAAGTTTACACTTGATGATCTCTAGTAGTTGAGATCATGAGGATTGGCCCACATAATAGGAACACCACATATTTCAGCTGTCATTGGTTTTTACTATCTATGGACATGTGTAATGGTCTCTTGACTTGAGGTCATTATTAATGTATGTCATTTAATTTTTTACTTTAATGTAAGGCAAAGACCACGCTAATGAATTTGTGGCGAGTTAGTTTGTGTTGGGTACATCATTGGTGACATGATGTTGATTGAATGATCAAGATAGGATTTTTTCACTTCCGAGTTGAGGAAGAGATATCTCATGCATGATTGATTAGGATGGTATCACCTTTATTAAATCCATGGCCATGGTAGTGGAAGGTAAGACTATTCAGACTGATCAAAATATAAAATAAAGCAAGATAAAGGATAATGACACTAGTGTGCATTCTACTTTATTGAGATATCGATGACAAATATATTATATTACACAGAACATGTTCATAGGAAGGCATTCGTTTCTTTGACTTTACCTTATCTCTATAGGGGCCTCAATGGGTTGCTAGACCCCTATGTTGGTTAGTGAATATTATTCACTACTATTGAGATCAGAGCCAAAGGGTTACACACTATAGCACTTTGAGAATCTTCCATATTATGTGGAATAGGAATATAGAACTTGGTGGCCCCCACCATGGGTTCTGAGTATTATCCAAGTTCTATGGATCGCCAAGTAATAAATAAATTCTTTAATTATTCAAGTTTGGAATAATTTATTGAATTTATTTATAACATGTATTTACAAGTGATTAAGTAAATACACTAATAAAATATTATTTGAACAGATTTAAATATCTCAGGTTTTTTTAATATTTTAAGGAGACATGAGTCGAGTTAAAGACTCAAGTTTATCATGCAATATATATTTAATATATATATTCTAGTTAGTGAAAAAATTATAAATACTATTTATGGAATAATTTAACTTGTCATAAATAAATATTTATAATACTTATACTGTAAATATCTATTACATGGGGGTTAGGAACCTATACCAGGTGTTTTAGATATTCTCTATATAAGTAAGAGAGAGGCTCTTCCCATGGAACTATTCATGCATTACAATTGATATCCACTCTCACCTCATGAAATCTAGAGAGATATTCTATCAAGCAAGCAAGATTTTCAAGTTCCTTCTTCTTGGATTTAAGACGCTTGCTTGTGGTGATCATTGCTGCATAGAAGTGGTCATTGGTGTACCACGCTAGATCCTAGATTCTGAAGAATGACATGTGAGAAGATTTAAAGGCATGTGTGGATGATCTAGTGGGATTCAACATTAGAGTCTTCGAGCAATGGTCACCAGAATCTTGTGAGGGACTTACACACATAAAATCTGAACAAGGTACATGTTTAAATTTTATTTTGTGCTCTATTAAATCCATGCATGGTTCTCAAACCGTACCAGGATAAGATCACTAAAATCAACATTGTTACATCGCTCCAGTGATGAAAAAAATTTAATTTCTCGGCCCATCGGCTTCTACTGCCTGTCCCGGTACCTAACACCAAGCATTCAAAGTTGTCTTTTCTACTTAAGTTGTATCATATCAAGTGTCACTATGGAATTACTAAAAAAGAAATATACATGATTTTAGAGTTTCTTCATGATGCATTTAGTGATTTTAAGACCCCTACATCATTCTATGTGATGAATAAAGTCACTGAAAAATTTAGACTTGATTATACAAAGATAGATGCATTCCCTAACGATTACATGCTTTATTGGGGAGAAGAGTATAATAAATAATAATACATAAGATTTCATTCAATAACATGGAAGTCAATGAACAACAAAGAGAGTATAAATCAATTTAACCCTAGGAAGAAACATAAGAAGAAAACTCCTGCAAAGGTATTGCATTAATTTCCTCTGAAACCGTGTTTACAAAGATTATTCATGTCACCTAAGACTACATACGACATGAAGTGGCATGCTCAGGATGTTAATGATGTCTTGATGAGACATCCAAAATATTAAACATCATGGAATATGTTTGATTCTCTATATCCATATTTTTTCTTCAAATACTAGGAATGTATGTCTGGGATTGGATTTAGATGGTTTTAACCCTTTTTGTACTTTAAGTAATAACTATTACATTTGGACAGTTTTTTTTGATCCCCTATAATCTACCTCCATGGATGTGTATGAAGAATACTTATTTCCTTATTTAGATGATTATTCCTGGAAAGAAAATTCCTAGAAATCAAATTGATGTATACCTTCAACCTCTGATCAAAGAATTTCTAGAATTATGGGATGATGTCATGGAAATATATGATGATTAAATGAGACAACTATTCAAAATGCATGCTACTTTAATGTGGACAATTAGCGACTTTCATGGACTAAGGAATTTATCTAGTTTTTCCAGCTTATAATTTTGATTTTGAACCTCAATGATTACCTCATAGAAGAAAAAGGTATTTTACATGTCATCGTTAATTTATTGACGCTTCTCATAAATTTAGGTTTAACAAGACACAATTAAATAGAGATATTGAATTGAGAAATTCACCAAAGGTGTTATATAGTTTAGAAATCTTGGGAAAATTAATGAATGTTACTGAAGAATTTGAAAAATGTCATCAGTTTAAAGGAGGGAAAAGGGTACAAGGTACAATATCTAAAGAAGCTATAACACAAAAATGGAAGAAAAGGAGTATATTTTTAAAACTTTCTGATTGGAAGTTTAATTTGATATATCAGAATCTTGACGAAATTCATATTGAGAAGAACATCTATGAAAATTTAATTTTTACAATTCTTAATGAGCACAAAAAATTGATGGATCACATTAATGCTTGTAAATATTTTAATTCAATGAATATAAAGCATGGTTTGTGGGAAAATGAGAATGTAAAGTATCCTTTAGCTATTTTTACGGTGAAAACTCATGATAAAGATGTATTCCTTCAAAATTTAAAGAATTTAAAAGCATGAGATGGATATTCAAGTAAAATATCAAGGTGTATTGACTTACAACATTGAAAGTTACATGGAATAAAAATTCACAACTCACATATTCTAATAGAGTAATTTTTTCCATTTTCATTGTGTAATGCATTACCTGAAGAAGTAATTAGGGTTATATTTGAGTTTTTTTACCTTTTTCAGGGAGATTTTTGTAAAAAATATATATCAAAATGATCTTGATAAACTTCAAGAAAGAATTTTTTTGACACCTTTTCATTTGGAGAAGTTATTTCCCCCTTCATTATTCACATTCATGATTGATTTGACTATTCATTTGGTTGAAAAAGATAAACATTGTGGACCGATACACTATGAATGGATGTATCAAATTTGTAGGTACATTGATATTATTATTATCTTCATTGGTTAATTCTATGTTATAAAATAATTGCGTAATTTTTTTTAATATGTTTTTTTATTTTTTTCATCTGGTACTTAGGTCATTTGAAATCATATGTGAGGAATAAAGCTCAACCAGAAGGCTCTATTGCTGAAGGTTACATTGTTGAAGAGTGATTAACCTTTTGTTCTGGGTATTTGGATGGTATTAAGACTAGATTCAACCATGATGGATGTGATGATGTTATCTCCACTAATTCTCATTATGAAAACCAATCATCTGTATTTCCAACTATTGGATGACCAATTAGAAAGGGGTCAAATTTTACATTGACTGAATTGGAGTTTCTATAAGCACATAGATATGTGCCACTCAATTGTGTTATTGCAGATCAATTTATTAAATAATTGTGACTACAAACAAAGAGGCGACTAAGGGGATGAGCTCAAAATGGTCTGGAATTAACAAAAGATGTTAATAAGAAGATTATCAAATGGTTCTCCCATCATGTAAGTATATACTCATATTCATATTATTAAAATGAAGTAATTTTGTCTATGTTAAAAGAAAAACCTTATATCTTTTTATCTAGATAATTAATATTGAGAATCAACCTCAAATATCAAATTATTTGAAGCTTTTGGATCAAGGTCCTCTAAGGAAGGCTAAGATATTTGATGCTTACAATATTAATGACTTTAGGTTTCATACAATTTATCATGAAGAGGACTTAAAAACTCAAAATGGTGGTGTATTTATACTTATAGAGGTGGGATACTATGGAAAGATGAATGATATAATTGAATTAAACTATCATGGTTAGTTTTTAATTGTCTTATTCAAATGAAAGTGGGTCAAAATTGATAGGGGTATAATGAAATATTCATTACATTTTACTTCTTTCAAATTCCCTCACTTGATCCATACCAGTGAGCATGTAGAGAATGATCTAATTATCTTGGATTCACAAGTGAAGATGGTTTATCATGTGGATGATGAAATACATGAAGGTTGGAGTGTTTTTGTACACTTAAACCAGAGATACTTTTATGATATGGGCGATGAAGATCAATTGGTTATTTGTGATAGTGAACCTCATCAACCAAAAAACATTGATTTTTTTCCTGACAATTTCGAAACAGTAGAACTTGTAAGAGAGGGTGAAAATGAAGGACTCGTCGCAAAGGAGGTTGATAACAATGAATATAATTAATATTAGGATAATTGAATGTATAGATTGGAAGTGAAAATATATTACAATTTCTCATTGATAAGTGTTTCATAAAAATATATATTTTTCTAGTTTTTTTGTAATAAAATTTTTATTTTATCATTTTTTATATATTTAATATAGATGAACCATTTAAATTACTGGAATGCTGAGTACAAAAAAAAATTAGGATCCTAGCCGATCAGCATCTTGGAGCACACCACCACTACCATCAACTTCTGTGTATCTGTGTTATTCTATTGTACTTGAGACTACTAGCGAGCTAATAATTTCCCCAGATTTCATTGGTATCCCATCGACTGATTCACCTCCAACAATGAATCAGTTGGTAACCCCCCATTTTTGGGATATTGACGAGTTACTATTAATGATATGTATGTCATTTTTATAAAAAATATGCTTTATTAATTATTTAATGATTTTTTCAAAAAGATAAAGACAAACATAGAAGGGATATAAACAAGAACATGATTGATGTATGGGACCTAAAGGACTTTAGTATTATCATTCCATTTGATGAGTTTGGGGTGCCTATCGGTGATGCTTCCAGATTCTATGGGAAGATTCTTGGGCATCTTGCTCGTGAGATGGTGAGATTTACCATTAATTATAAATATTGGAGGCATATTCCTACATCTTGAAAAAATGAGGTCTTTGATACTCAAGTAAAGGTAATATTAATTTAATATGACTTGATAACTAATTTAAAATACATGAGTAAAATTTTGTAATATACTTATAAATTGTTGTGTTTTTTATTTCTAGATGTTTTTTCATTTTGATGTTCCTGACTCTATTTCACACCATTAGACTTTGAAAAATTTGGGCAATAAATTGAGAAATTTTAAATGGAGTTTATGGCATGAGTTTAATGATGCATCTATGAGCTCACAAAAGATATGTAAGAAAGTTCCTAAAGGAATTTCTTGTGAGAAATGGAAGCTATTTTTCAACATTAACAGAGATTCATCTCATGATGTAATTTTATATTTTATATTATCTTAGTAAATAAATACAATAAAGTTATAATTTTTATTAATATTGGTATTTTTGTATGAATTATCTAAAAAAATACTATGAATTGTGAGAAGAAAGTCATTTCTCACATCGCTGGGTCTGAGAGTTTTTTGAGAAAAAGAAAAATTTTGGTTTGTATTTTATTCATAATTATTTATATCATTTTATTATAAGTCAAGGTTTTTTATAAATTGTTTTTATTTTTTATAATGGTTAATGAGTTAGGTTACTCTGTTGGCTGAATAGATATGTGGTTTAATGTACATAGGAAACCCAATGATAGTTTTGTAAATGAGCCTACCAAAGACGTTGGAGTAAATACTTTTCATTACCATTTCATATTATTTAATTACTATAAAAACATAATAATGTAAAATATATTATAAAAACTAACCATCATTAAACCCAATTAAATGGGGTTGGCTTCATGGATCAAATGATTCCAATTTGGCATTGTTTGACACATCTAGCTTGTAACGACCTGAAATTTTGAATAAATTTTGTTTCCTAATTTTGTGTGTTATTTTATTTCATACTCAAAAAAAACTTTTCATTTAATAAAATGAGTATAATTAAAATGAGACTGTTGGGTTTTGACTATTATATAAACGTTAGTTAGTATGACCTTTGGAAACTAAATGTTGCGATTATTGTCTCTAAATACAAGTGATCTTGGTTAATTAATATAGAAAGAAGATTTGATGGCCTCATCCAGTAGTCTTGGGCCGATCGAAGCCCATATAACAGAACTTGGGAAGGAGGTAGCACCACTGGGATTTTCTCTAGACCAAACCCAAGCTGAACTTCATCGTGTGAAGCTAGAACAGAATCGCCTTCGCGAGAAGTTCAAGCTGATAGAAATTACTACTCATGCGATGTTGGCCGAGCCGCCCTCAGATTCTCTCACCTTATCACACCTTAAACTTAGGTCCTATGCTGGGGTTATAAGGGGCTATGTAAGGAGACCATAACTATGTTGTGTAATCCTTTGTTATAAATAAAATTGTGTTTTCTTCTTATGGTGAAGTTTTTGAGTTTTCAAATGTTCGAATGAATATAGGATGTATTTTATTGATGTATTTTGAAAAAAGGATATTTTAAAATATTTTTGTAAACTTTAAATAATTAATGATGTGTAATGATTTTCAAAAAATGGTCTTCTGCAAATGTGTTCAGTAAGAAATTTAGAGTCTAATAAGATCAACTTAATTTTTGATGAATATTAAATTATGAATAGTGATTTTATGCTTAGGATTAGTAATGTGACCAAATGGATTAGTAATCTCACTTAAAGAAAGTATTAATATAATTTAGGCACCTTGATTAAGTAGTGTGATTCAATAAAATAGGTAAATAACTGTTTCATTAATTATTAGTCAAGTATTAGTTTTTTCAGGTGAATAGTGTTTTTTAATTAAAAATTAAATTAAAAATATTTAGAAAATTATTTATATAAAATGGGCTTTATTTTTGAATTCAAAACATCGATATTATGTTAAGGCAGTTTTTGGGAATTTTTCTGAAAAAAATGAATTTTCAGTGAATAGTGTATTTATTTAAAAATTAAATTAAAAATATTTAAAAAATATTTTTATAAAATGGAGTTCATTTTGTAATCATAGCATCGATATTTGGTTAAGGTGAAATTTTGGGATTTTTCTGAGAAAGTTGAATTTTCAGTGAATAGTAAAAATACAGTTTTAGGGTTTCAGTATGTTTAATGACATCATAACTGTGTCATGATGATGTCATGAGATATTTTAAGGGTTGGCCGACAAAAGGTGATGAATTATTGTATGGGGGGCCCCATGTGGCCTAACTCCATGGGAAATACCATGGTTTTGAGAAAACCACTTGTGAGGTGTCCCTTGAAATTATTAAAGTATCACCTCCCCTTCCCTATAAATAACCACCCTTTCCTCCTTTATTTTTCACTCCCAACTCTCCCCCAACTAAGCTCTGGTCTCATTACCTCCCAAGGATTCCTCCCAAGGTTCCCCCAAGCCCTCAAGGTCCCAACCTTTGAGTTTTAAGAGTTACGTTATAAGGTAAGGGATCCTACCTCTCTCTTTCTTTTTAAGTACTATCTTTTATGTCATTTATTTTAAGCTCATCTGTATTATGTTGTAGGATGTTCTTTTATATTCATACTACTGTCCTTTTAATGTTCATATGACTAGAGACCCCCACTTTCTCTCATCAATTCATTTTAAGAATATTTAAGTGGTGCCATTAGGCTGCCGAATTATTAATGGATTCTTTCACCCCTCTCTTTTTCAAGTTTGATTTTCATGTCAAGTCTTTCAAGTTCATTTTTATTATGTTGGGGTATGATCTCTATATATATCATAATGATCTTTTATGTTCATATTATGAGATACCCTATTTGATCTCGTCAATTCTTTTTTTTTGAAGTTTAAGTGATGCCGTTAGGCTGCCGAATTTTCAGAAGAGAAATCTTATTTTTGTCCTCCTTTCATGTTCTTCATTTCATATGGTATATATTTCAAATTTCATTACCATGTTATTAAATAATTTATATTCTATCCCCATACTTTTTTATGGACCATTTATGAGTGGGTGACCCATGTACCCTCTCTTTTCAATGTTTTCTAAAACTCTGTAACGTAGCCGTTATGCTGCAGAATTTTCGTCTCAAAATGTATCTCTCTTTTTCTCAAATTATATTATTTTATTAAGTGAATACTCAAAGCACTTTCTTACATATTGGTATTCACATATATATCAAAATGTTCTATTTTAATTATGGGATTTACATACACAAAACCCGTTTTTCTTTTTTGTGGGTTTAAAGTGACATAAAGATCATGTCTTTAAAGCAGTTTTTAAAATGTGATGACTATGAAATGAAACCCATTTCTTTTATGATATATGGGTTTTTTATGAAATGATTGATGATGATATATGTGGGTCACATGATAATAAAGGAAAATTTAAGGGTGTGCCCTGATAGCGCTCCAATGCATTGGGTAATGATGTAACCACTAGAGATTACAATTTTCACGATATCTTGGTGAAAAACCTTGGTAATTTTGAAATGACACCTTGGGGATGGACCTTGGTGATATGTTAATGATTTTCTATGTTAAATGCTGTAGCCACATCTTCAAGTTATAAAATAAATTATTTTTATTATGATATTCCTCATGAATTCTTTCTCATGCCTTAAAGTTATTTTTCATGACTTTATTGATGTACCTCAAGCTCACATGTTAAATATTTCCCTTGTTTCCCTTACTGGGCCTTCTGCTCACCCTTTCTTTTGATGTATGTCCCCAGGTTATGAGATGAAGTAATGAACCTAGGATGAACAAAAAGAGAAGCCTTTCAAGTGTTTAAGAATAATGTTTTATGTTTTCATGTATTAAGTTCCTGGTTTCGAAGACACTAAACCTTAAAGATCCTCAGTTTTGTATTTTGTAAGAAAAGTTAATGTGATAAAAGGTGGGATGCTATAGTTGGTATCAAAGGATGGTTTAGTTATTTGTGGAAATTAGGATATGAAAACTTTAGGAATAACCCTATAGAAAAGTTTAAATATAGGAAATATTCCTAGTATTTTGGTGAGTATTGAGTAAGTGGTTTATCAAGCAAATACATCCCTATCTGGATACGAGCAGGTAGAGGTGGCTTTGGCACAGATGTACATAGAGGTAAAACCCAAAAACACCGCTTTGAGCTAGAATTGAACGGGAAATAGTACACGATAATGGGCCTTGCTGCACTCTTGGTTATGACACTCCCAGGGGATATGCTTTGGTAAATTCATAAGCTTAGTATGCACCATTATTAAAGGAACAAAGATTAAATAAAATAAAGATTCACATAAGAATATATAATCATGGATAACCTAGATTGGAACCTAGGGGATCAAAAGTTAGGATATACTTTTCTTCTACAAGTTTATCCTTCTATGATTAAAGTTTCCTTTTCATGATTATTGGCTAATTATTTAAGCCCCTAATTATACTTTCTTTTCTTAGTTAATGGCGGGACATTGAAGAACATTTCCCAACAACCAATGTGATAGGAAATGTGACTATTGCCCTATTAATATGACATAGATGACGAGAGATCAAGTTGAACATATTGTGATTATGCCAAACCAGCTATCAAAAATCACAATTAATATTTGGTACCTAGTTGAATGCCAAAATTCATCAAGGAAGAAGAAGACGAAGTCTCAAGGATGTTCATATGATAAAATTGATTAGGGTATTAAAAGATGATGATTATTTTTGGAAGATGTTCACTATTCTGGGAACCCTATATAATCGAGGTAAATATATTACTACTGTATTTTCTTTGAGGAGTAAAGGTTGACTTATATTTTGAATAATCGATGAATTTAAGGTGAAATTATGGTAATATAGGTTACTTATGGAAATGATTAACCTATCTTGGGGAAAATAAGTTTAGGTTAGTTACTTTTGTTATAAGATGTTAGGAGTGGTTGATGTTGTTTAGAGATGAACGATAAAGTTTATCTTGGAAGACTATGTTATCAAATCCTTCTTATATTTGGGTTTCAATCTTAGTTTGGTTTATTTTGAGGAATTTTAAGGACAGTTATTTATGGAATGGTCTATGATAAACTTTGGGTAGTACCGTGTAACTTTGAATATTTAAAGTAGTTTCCCTTCCTATGGGGTTCTTTTATTTTGAAGAGTTATTTTTATCTTACCCTTTCTGTTTTTGGGATAAATGTTTAAAGATAGATAGTTATTCTTTTTCAGATTACGTGATTCTCTAGAAGATGATTCTTATGCTTTGACGAGACTAAGTAGTTTTGAATGCTCTTTGTTTGGAGAAAAGATTAGTCTTGGTGAAACTTATTAAGGGATGAAACTCTACTTGAAGGTAAATATATTTCCTTGTGTTTTTATTCTTTGTAGTAAATGAATTCCTCAAAATTATTAAAATGAACGTAAAACAAAAATGTTGTTGGTTTAAGTTTCCTACTGGTAATCAAAGACCGTTTACACACATCATAAGTTTGTGATTTTCTTATTGTTAACTTTCTCCTAATTATGTTTTCTATCACTCTCCCTCAGAATGCGACCCTTTGTTTTCTCCTCCATATCCATGTTTTCCTATATGGAATCCTAGTATGGGTTAACTAGGGAAACCTTTGTACTTCCTTTTCTTTCTTTTAAAGTAATAGTGTTACTGACTCTTTTTCCGATGTGGGACTTTCAATGAAATTTCCAAACCCAATTTTAAAAATTTCAAAGACGCAATTTCTTAAGGGGGGAAGATTGTAATGAACAGAAATTATGAATAAATTTTGTTTCCTAATTTTGTGTGTTATTTTATTTCATACTCAACAAAAACTTTTCATTTAATAAAATGAGTATAATTAAAATGAGACTGTTGGGTTTTTAATATTATATGACCGTTAGTCAGTATGACCTTTGGAAACTAAATGTTGTGATTATTGTATCTAAATACAAGTGGTCTTGGTTAATTAATATAGAAAGAAGATTTGATGGCCTCATCCAACAGTCTTGGGCCGATCGAAGCCCATCTAACAGAACTTGGGAAGGAGGTAGCACCACTGGGCTTTGCTCTGGACCAAACCCATGCCAAACTTCATCGTATGAAGCTAGAACGGAATCACCTTCGCGAGAAATTCAAGCTGATAGAAATTACTACTCGTGCGATGTTGGCGGAGCCGCCCTCAGATTCTCTCACCTTAGCACACCTTACACTTAGTTCCTATGCTGGGGTTATAAGGGGCTATGTAAGGAGACCATAGCTACGTTGTGTAATCCTTTGTTATAAATAAAATTGTGTTTTCTTCTTATGGTGAATTTTGTGAGTTTTCAAATGTTCGAATGAATATAGGATGTATTTTATTGATGTATTTTGAAAAAAAGGATATTTTAAAATATTTTTGTAAACTTTAAATAATTAATGATGTGTAATGATTTTCAAAAAATAGTCTTATGCAAATGTGTTCAGTAAGAAATTTAGAGTCTAATAAGATCAACTTAATTTTTGATGAATAGTAAAGTATGAATACTGATTTTATGCTTAGGATTAGTAATGTGACCAAATGGATTAGTAATCTCACTTAAAGAAAGTATTAATATAATTTAGGCACCTTGATTAAGTAGTGTGATTCAATAAAATACGTAAATAACTGTTTCATTAATTATTAGTCAAGTATTAGTTTTTTCAGGTGAATAGTGTTTTTTAATTAAAAATTAAATTAAAAATATTTAGAAAATTATTTTTATAAAATGGAATTTATTTTTGAATTCAGAACATCGATATTATGTTAAGGTAATTTTTGGGGATTTTTCTGAAAAAAATGAATTATCGGTGAATAGTGTATTTATTTAAAAATTAAATTAAAAATATTAGAAAATTATTTTTATAAAATGGAGTTTATTTTTTTAATCAGAGCATAGATATTTGTTTAATGTGAAATTTTGGGATTTTTCTGAGAAAGTTGAATTTTCAGTGAATAGTAAAAATACAGTTTTAGGGTTTCGGTATGTTTAATGACATCATAACTGTGTCATGAGATATTTTAAGGGTTGGAAGACCAAAGGTGATGAATTATTGTATGGGGGCCCCATGTGGCCTAACTCCATGGGAAATACCATGGGAGAGCCCATGGTTTTGAGAGAACCACTTGTGAGGTGTCCCTTGAAATTATTAAAGTATCACCTCCACTTCCCTATAAATACCCACCCTTTCCTCCTTTAGTTTTCACTCACAACTCTCCCCCAACAAAGATCTGGTCTCATTACCTCCCAAAGAGTCCTCCCAAGGTTCCCCCAAGCCCTCAAGTTCCCAACCTTTGAGTTTTAAGAGTTACGTTATAAGGTAAGGGATCCTACCTCTCTCTTTCTTTTTAAGTACTCTCTTTTATGTCATTTCTTTTAAGCTCATATTTCTTATGTTGTAGGATGCTCTTTTATATTCATCCTACTGTCCTTTTAATTTTAATATGATGAAATACCACCCCTTTCTCTCATCAATTCATTTTAATAATATTTAAGTGGCGCCGTTAGGCTGCCGAATTTTTAAGGGATTCTTTCACCCCTCTCTTTTTCAAGTTCGATTTTCATGTCAAGTATTTCAAGTTCCTTTTTATTATGTTGGGGTATGATCTCTATATCTATCATACTGATATTTTATGTTAATATTATTAAAGAACCTATTTGATCTCATCAATTCTTTTTTTTGAAGTTTAAGTGACGCCGTTAGGCTGCCAAAATTTCATAATAGAAATCTTATTTTTTTGTCCTCCTTTCATGTTCTTCATTTCATATGGTATATATTTCAAATTTCATTACCACGTTCTTAAATAATTTATATTCTTCCCCCCCTACTGTTTTATGGAACATTTATGAGTGGGTGACCCATGTCCCCTCTCTTTTCAATGTTTTCTAAAACCCCGTAACGTTGCCGTTATGCTGCAGAATTTTCGTCTCAAAATGTCTCTCTCTTTTTCTCAAATTATCTTATTTTATTAAGTGAATACTCAAATAACTTTCTTAAATATGGGTATTCAAATATATATATCAAAATGTTCTATTTTAATTCTAGTATTTACATACATGAAACCCGCTTTCCTTTTCCTTGGGTTTAAAGTGACATAAAGATCATGTCTTTAAAGCAGTTTTTAAAATGTGATGACTATGAAATGAAACCCATTTATTTTATGCTATATGTGTTGTTTATGAAATTATTGATGATGATATATGTGTCTCACATCATAATAAATGAAAATTTAAGGGTGCACCCTGATAGCGCTCCAATGCATTGGGTAATGATGTAACCACTAGAGATTACAATTTTCACGATATCGTGGTGAATAACCTTGGTAATTTTCAAATGAAACCTTGGGGATGGACCTTGGTGATATGTTCATGATTGTTTATGTTAAATGTTGTAGCCAAAATCTTCAATTTATGAAATACATTATTTTTATTATGATGAATTCTTTCTCATGCCTTAAAGTTCTTTTTCATGACTTTATTAATGTACCTCAAGTTCACATGTTAAATGTTTCCCTTGTTTCCCTTACTGGGACTTCTGCTCACCCTTTCTTTTGATGTATGTCCGCAGGTTATGAGATGAAGTAATGAACCTAGGATGAACATAAGGAGAAACCTTTCAAGTGTTTAAGAAGAATGTTTTATGTTTTCATGTATTAAGTTCCTGGTATCCAAGACACTAACCCTTAAAGATCCTCGATTTTGTATTTTGTAATAAAAGTTAATGTGATAAAAGGAGGGATGCTATATAGCCAGCCCCATTTAATTAGGTTTAAGGATGGTTTTTTGTTATAACATATTTTTCATTATTAATTTTTTATAGTAATGAAATAACATTATATATTAATGAAAATTTTATTAATTATAAAATTTTATAAAGTTTAGATATTTTAAAAAATAATTGTTAATATTTTTGTATTAATAAGATAAAATTCAAGAAATTTGGGATGTGAACCCTTTATAATCATCATTGATTTCACAGAAAGATTTAGTTGGAATCATTTTAGGGAAGGAGAATCCCTGATGTGTAAGAGGGATGGGTTCTGGGCTTACTCTATTAGGTGTATTTGGTAGGGCGTTGTCATCTATTACCACTACACCCCATGGGGGTTCAAGTAGTGTTGTTGATCAGGAATCACAAAGATAAATTGAAAGATTGAAAGAATAAGTACAAGAACAAGTTTATTATATGAAAACATAGGATCATTGGAAGGTAGCAATGGAAAATTATTTAGTTTCTGTATTTCAGTGAATAATCATCACTATCCCTTAGGAAATTGCCAGCCTTATAGCTCATCCTATCGAGGTAAATTCTAAATCCCATATATCATTTACACCTTTTCAAAGATCAATAAAAATTCCATAAATAAAACTAAAATGACACTTTTATATAAATAAAACACATTTCGAGTCATACTGACCACATCTTATGCTGGATTGGTGTGTGGTTGATTCCTGTACATCAAAAATGAATTGTAGATCATTATACATAAGTCTGAAAACAATATGAGCCTATTTTCTTATTTTTAATTGTTAAAAAATTATTAAAGGTACAAAGACCTTTAAAAATGTGTTTCATGGGTTCAAAATGAGGAGAAAACATCGTATTACCCTGAAATCAAAGAAAAATGACCGTATCTTGAATTGTAAAATGTTGGAAATGATAACTCATCATTCCGAGTTACAATTATCCTGAGATGTCCATAAATGCATTTGTAGTGTTTTAAAAGACTAAAACGTTTATGTAATGATCAAAACCATTGCAAACAAACTATGATTAATGTGAAATCTTGGGAAAACTTCTATTTTACAATTTCTGGCTTGTATGTGTAGAAAATACATCTATCTGACATGCAGTGTGGTCGGAATGACTCTATAAACACTTCTTAAAGTTATAAAAGCCTTTAAAAACATGCACCGAGGGTCAAAACTAAGAAAAACGACATCATATTACTCTAAAATTAGAGAACAATGACTGTAGATTTAATTTTTAAATGTACGAACCAACGATGCATCATTCTGAGTTATAGTTTTTCCGAGATGACCGTAAACATGTTTTTAGTGTTTTAAAACACCAAAACACACGTGGAATGGTAGAAACCATAGAAAATAACCTCATATTGAAATTGAATCATGGGAAAATCCCAAATGTTTTATTTTTAATGTGTACCTGTATACAAAATATCTATCCGACATGCGGTGTGGTTGGAATGACTCGGTAAACACTTATTAAAGGTACAAAAGCCTTTAAAAACATGTGTTGGGGGGTGTTCAAAACTAGAAAAACAATGTTTTATTTCCATGAAATTAGATAAAAATGACTGTATATTAAATTATGAAATGTAAGAACCGACAGTACATCATTCCAGGTAACATTTTTCCCAGGATGATCATAAACACATTTTTAGTTTTTTAAAACACTAAAACATGCGTGTAATGGTCAAAACCATAGAAAAAACCTCATATTTATGTTGAATCACTAAAACCACTATTGTGTTATTTTTAACATGTATGCATACATAAAATGTCAATCTGATGTACGGCGTGGTCAGGATGACTCGGTAAACACGTCTTAAAGGTACAAGAGCCTTTAAAAAAATGTTTGGGGGGGGGGGGGGTCAAAAATCAGAAAAAAGAAATCATATTGAGTTTAAATAAAAGGGAAATGACCATAGATTAAATTGTGAAATTTAGGAATTGATGGAATGTTATTCTGAGTTACGATTTTCCCAAGATGGCCGCAAACACATTTTTAGTGTTTTAAAACACTAAAACACACATGGAATAGTCCAAAACATAGAAAAAGAAATTAGATTGATATATAACCATGAGAGAAACACCTATGATTTATTTTTGATGTGAACACATAGGCAACACGTCAATACCACATGCAATGTGGTCGAAATGACTCGGTAAACACTTCTTAAAGTGTACCAAAGCCTTTAAAAACATGCGTTGGGGGGGGGATCAAAACACATAATAAAATATTAGATTGACCTAAAATCATATTATAATGAATGTATATTGAATTTTGAAATGTATGAATTGAAAAAATGTCATTCTAAGTTATGGTTTACCCAGGATGGCCGTAAACATGTTTTTAGTGTTTTAAAACACTAAAACATGTGTGGAATTGTCAAACCCACAGAAAACAACCTCATATTGATGTAAAATTCTAGTAAAACAACCATTGAGTTATTTTTGATGTGTAATCATAGAAAACACATCAATATGATATGCATTGTGGTCAAAATGACTCGGTAAACAATTCTTAAAGGTACAAAAGACTTTAAAAACATGTATCAGGGGTCAAAACTAGGAAATGATGTTATATTTCTCTGAAATCAAAGGAAAATGATCATAAGTTGAATTTTTAAATGTAGTAACTAAGGACCCATCATTCTGAGTTACGATTTTCCTGGGATGGTGGTAACCATTTTTAGTGTTTTAAAACACTAAAATGTGCACTGAATGGTCAAAAACATATAAAAAGACCTTATATTGACATGAAATCATGAAAAAATCACCTATGAGTTATTTTTGATATTTAAATATAGAAAAAAAGTCAATCCGATGTGTGGTGTGGTCAGATGGACTTGGTAAACAATTCTTAAAGGTATAAAAGAATTTAAAAATGTGTGTCAGGGGGTCAAAACTAGGAAAACAATGTAGTATTTCCCTAAAATCAAAGTAAAAAAACTATAGATTGAATTTTGAAATACTGGAACTGATGACACATCATTCTAAATTACGGAGTTCTTGGGATGGCCATAAACATGTTTATAGTGTTTTGAAACCCTACAACATTCGTAGAACCATAAAAACCAAAAGAAACGACCTCAGATTGATATTGAATCATGTGAAAACCACTGTTCTAGTATTTTTTATGTGTAATCATAGATAACATGTCAATCCGATGTACGATGTGGTTGGAATGACTGTGTAAACCCTTATTAAAGGTATAAAAGCCTTTTAAAAACATGTGTTGGGGGGGAGTCAAAATGAGACCAGTGATGTCATATTGACTTTAAATCATAGGAAAATGACCATATATTGATTTTTTAAATGTATGAACTGATTACACATCATTCTATGTTACAATTTTCCTAGGATGGCCATAAAGGTGTTTGTAGTATTTTAAAACACTAAACCATTTATAGAATTGTCAAAACCATAGCAAAAGACATCAGATTGATCTAAAATCATGGGAAAACAATTGTTTTATTATTTTTGATGTGTAACGTGTAGAAAACAAGTAAATCCGACATGCAGTGTGGTCAGAATGACTTAGTAAACACTTCTTAAAGGTACAAATGCCTTTAAAAACATGTTTTGGGGGGTCAAAATTAGGTCAACAATGTCGGATTTCCCTAAAATCAGATGAAAGAGATTGTATATTTATTTTTGAAATTTTGGAACTAATAGTACATCATTCCAAGTTACAGTTTTTCCGCGATGGTCATATATATATTTTTAGTGTTTTAAAACACTAAAAATTCATGGTACAGTCAAAACCATATAAATGACCTCATATTTATGTGTAATCATGTAAAAACAATAGTTGAGTTACTTTTTATGTGTAAAAATTGACAACAGGTCAATCTGACATGCGGTGTGATTATAATGAATCTGCAAACACTTCTTAAAGGTATAAAAGCCTTTTAAAAACACATGTATAGAGATCAAAACTTGGAAAATGATGTCATATTTCCCTGAATTCAAAGGAAAATGACCGTAGACTAAGATTTAAAATCTAGGAACTGATGGAACTTCATTCTGAGTTACAGTTTTCCCAGGATGACCATAAACACGTTTTAGTTTTTTAAAACACTAAAATGTGCATGGAACGGTCAAAACCATACCATACGACCTAATATTGGAATGTAATCATGGGAAAACCATCATTTTATTATTTTTAACATGTACGCATAGAAAAAACATCAATCCAACATGCAGTGTGGTTAGAATGGATTAATAAACACTTATTAAAGGTACAAAAGCCTTTAAAAACTAGTACTAGGGATCAAAACTATGAAAATGAAGTTAGATTTACTTGAAATAAGAGGAAAATGACCTTAGATTGAATTATGAAATATAGGAACTGATAGCAAATAATTCCAAGAAACGGTTTTCCTAACATGACTATAAACACATTTTTAATGTTTTAAAACATTAAAACCTGCATGAAATGGTCAAAACCATAGAAAATGACTTCATATTGATGTGGAATCATGGTAAAACCACCATTATGTTTTTTTTAATATGTATGAATAGAAAAAATTTCAATCCCATATGTGGTGTGGTCGGAATGACTCGGTAAAAACTTCTTAAAGGTAAAAAAGCCTTTAAAAACATGTGTCGGGGGGTCAAAACTAGGAAAATGATATCAAATTCTTTAATTTTTTTTATTAACTAAATTTCATGCACTCCGTATGTTGATTTAAAAATTAATTAGAATATTTGATTATCCCTTTTTAGTTTCAAGTGTTGAATAATATCTTAAATACGTAAGTTTATGTTTTCAAAGTGTTTTTCATTATATATTTTTTGTTTTATGTTAAAATTTATACTATTTGATTAAAAAAATAAAAAATTTTATGTACAGCATTATAAATATATTTTGTGTCTTCACTCTTTCAAATTTATTTTCTTAAATGTTTTGGTTTTCATTATAGGTGACAGATGAAAATAGTAGGTTAGAGGTTAACCATTCCGATCCATGATATTATTTATAAGGAAGTTGTGATAGTTATTAGTTTCCATGGTACACTAAAATTTTATCAATTATTCTACTATAATTCTGATTTATTATGTTTAGTTTTATTTTTTACTTTTATTTTTTGTTACAGTTTATCAGATGATATGGTCGGTTTCAGTTGATGAGATGATATGGAGGCAGACATATGAATTGAAGGTTGTGATGTGGATGTATATTGGGCATGGGTTGTTGTTGGACACATGTTATATGTATATATTGACAGTTGAGGTATTGGTTGATTGATTTATGGGTTGACTGAGACTGAGGTTGTGTTGACTGTGGATGTTTTCATATATGACTATGGATATATGACGTATGTATGATGAGTTTATCATAAATTTATGTTTTAGTTTATTTCATGTTAGTTTATTTATAATTACAACTTTAATTAAATATATTACTAAAAAAATTCTAATTGTAATGTTTTTTGGTGGTTTTTAGTAACCACTGCTAATTAAATTAATTAAAATCATGTTTAGCTGAGATTAACCTTAACTGCCACTACACTTAACCACCACTAATATATTTAGATGCAGTTAGTTTCATTTCCCCCCTGAGTATTTGTTTAAAAAAAATCACTACTAAGTAAAAAAGAAACCGCCACTAAATGCTCCAAAAAATGACACATCCCAAAACCACTATGAAGCACATGAGCCTCAGTCCAGTTGGTGAGAACTCTTCATGTGCATCAAAGAGACCCGAGATCAAATCAAGGTGGAGACATATTTCTAGGTACTGTAGAAGACAATATAGTTGGTACTGTAGCAGGTACTATAGCAAACACTATAGCAGGTACTGTATCAGACACTATAGTAGGTACTATAATAGACAATGTAGTAGGTACTCTAGCAGGTACTATTTGGTACTGTAGTAGTCGGAACTATTCACCTGTTTCGGCCTTTGGGCCACTGGTTTGGTCCTCGGGTCCTTCAAGGCCTTTGGAACACCCAAGGCCTTCATGCCAGTAAGTATTATGGGCCACATCAAGGTATTTAGGCCACCTCAAGGCCTTTGGTCCACATGAAATGCATATGAAACCAGATAGATTTACAAGGAACAAGGCTCTATATAAGTATTATAACAGGCACATTCACCAGAGCAGAGCTAACTGGACATGGAAGAATGAGAGGGTATGAAATTTCCATCAGTATGAGGCCGATGCATCTTTTCATAGGATAGCTAGCTGAACAACCATGTGAAGGTCGAGAGCCGACATCACAATATATCCTAGGTTTGGGCAGTTCCAAGTTGTCTGTTTGGGATGATTTCCTCTAATACTTTCAGGTCATGTAATTTTCACTAAGCATATAGGCCATTTAAGGGTTCCCCCTCTACCCTTAAAATGATGATTATAAAAAATTAATAAAAAATTGAAGGCCTTCGGGCCGTTCAAGCCAAAACTGCTGTGAAAATAATGAAACTAATACTAAATGACTAGAAACCATGAAATACACGCTAGTTTTGGTAACCATTGCTATATTATTAGGCGACAATTTAAACTTTCACCAGTTCACGAAACAACTGTCGCTAATTCCCTTTTTCTATAGTGACATATGTATATACAAAAATTATATATACATTGGTATAAGTATATATATATATTCTTATATTTTTATAATGTAAAAAATATTAGATATCATTTTAAATAAAATGGATAATAATCAATTCCACATTATTTATATAATTATTTTTAAATACATTTTTAAAATATGAATATATACTAGAAACGACTCAAGACATAGATTCATAAGATCCAAACCCATAGACCTGAAATTTTATTGAAAAATAGCATGAAAAATACAAAGAAACAGGCGAAGCAAGTTCAATACTATGGCACAAACACCACCACTCATAATAATAGTCAAATTCATATTGGGATTCCAAGAATTCATATTTTTTATGCATCCTTCCCTTTCCATGATATCCTCACCAATATTCTAAGTTTCATCGTCTCCTCTATTATGGGGTCAACCATAAAATTTTTTAATCGCCCATATAGATGGCCCTTTCTTTCTCACTTCGAGAAATTTTGCTAGCCGGATCTTGGTATCCATTATCATTTTCATTTCCCATGGGTGCCGCATCAACCCCAAGTGAGATCTCCTTATTGAAATTTTCATTCTCTTTGGAGGATGGGCTTATAGGAACATCCATGGATTTAGTGGAAGCCTTCATGATAGAAGAATTTCTTATTTTGTTGTTGAAACCAGCCTTCTCAAGACCTTCAAGATAAATCCTACCAAAATCCAGAGAGTTAATAGATTATATCACAGAGAAAAAATTATGATTCCTTCTTGTAGAAGCATGAGCTTCCGCCTTAGTAGTGAGGCTTTTGTGGACATCTCCAACAAGGTTAGAAACTAGAGATTTGATGTGACAGTTAGTCATGGGTATCGTTTCAGAGCCCAGATTATTTCCCTCAGCAAATGTATAATGTTCCATTATTTTTTTTCTAGTAGATACATTGTGGATATCCTCATCACGTACAACCATAGTCAGTACATCATTCACTTCATATGTCCTTAAATTTGAGGTTATGTGCTTATATCCAACATCAATGGAAATAAGAATAGAAAAAGCATGTAGTCACTCACCTTCAATAAAACTCTACAGAATCTTCCTCTTGTTAAGGTCAAACACCTATGTAAAATTAACAAGGACAACATTGCCAGTTGAAGGAAGCCTAGTTGCAACCTGCTATTCAGTGGTACCCCTATCATACACCCCCACATCAGCAACATCTGTTTCACTATCCTTCATCCCTTTTATTAGGATTTCATTAGAGGTAACCTTATATGATTTATATCCACACTTAGGAGTACCTCCCATATGGATGTAAGAGGCCAATGTAGAATATGTTGAAATATCAATAACTTCTATGTGTTGTGTGTGCAACCTGACTTAATTGAAAACCAAACCCTTTTACCTGCTACATACCCTACCATCAATTATTGGTGGGAGATTAGAGTTTACAGTTCCCAGAGTTATGGAGGTAGCTATCCCAACCTTTATGTAGGATCGAAATAATAATGTAGATGCTCAATATACAAGAGGGGGTGGGGGTGAATTATATACTTTAAAAATTTCTTTGGAACCCTTAAAGTTGGTATAAAAACTTTCATTTTTAACCTTAAGAAAAACTATGTTTAACAAAGTTAAACAAGGTAAATTTACAAGACCTCTTAGTTCTACAAACTTTCTTAGTTCTAGAAATATGGTTCTGGAAATGAAACTTAAGAATAGTTTACAAAGAAAAGATTCTACCTTAAAGTGTATAGAATCTCATTAATCAGATTATACAAAAACAAGGAAGTATAAGAAAGTTATACTTTACTTATCAATAAAAAATACAATGGAAAATAAACTTGAAACAATACAAGTAACAAGAATAGAATCTTCTAACACAAAGAGAAGGGTGTCCAATAACCTTGGATAAAGGTCCCTTAATTTATACTTTCAAGAAAGTATGTCTTACCCGCACCAGGGTAAGCCCTCGATAGGAATATCAGAATCTGTCTTTCTATCCCTACAAGCCCTTGAACTTCAAGGTAGTTTCCACCTCTGTATTCTTCAACAAGGAAGTCCTAGAACTTTATGTTAGTCGGAACCTCGGTCTTCCTATCCCCGAAAGCCCTCGAATGTACTCAGCAACATTCGGAGTCACACGAAGCAATCTGAACAAGATGTTCAGTATGCACAAATCATGAGATTCTCTCTCTATAGAAATCAATTCAACAATATGTAATTTCTAGAGTTTTAGAACAGTATTGAACTCATTCAAATGAGAACCTATTTATAGGCACATATCCAATGGTCAGATACCTCCTCCAATGGTCATATTTTTCCTTGAATCTCGTAGGGACCTGTACACATGTCACTCAAAAAATGGTTGGTTAGAAATAGAATATACAAAAATTTTTCATAACTTTATCAAGAACAAGAAAAATATGGTTTCTTAATAAAATAATTTTTTCAGAGTCCAATGAAATAAAAGTTTGGATTATAAGAAAATTAAAATTTGAAGTCGATATCACATTGGTATTCAGATTCTATTTAATAGGGAATTCAGAGTCTGAATTCTATAAACATCAATGTATGAATTCTGAAGAATTAGGAGTTAGAATTTTTGAGAATTAGGAGTCTAAGTTTCAGAGAATTCAGAGTCTGAATTTCAGAGAATCCAGAGTCTGAATTTCAGAGAATTCAGAGTCTGAATTTCAGAGAATCTGGAGTCTGAATTCTGAGGAATTCAGAGTCTAAATTAATAATAATTTTGCGTCTAAATTATGAGTAATTTGGAGTCTAAATTTCAGAGAATTCAGAGTCTGAATTTTAGATAATTTAGAGTCAAAATTTCATAGAATTCAGAGTCTGAATTCTGAGGAATTTGGAGTCAGAATTCTAAAGAATTTAGAGTCTGAATTTTAGAGAATTCGGAGTCTAAATTCTGTGGAATCTGGAGTCTGAATTCTAAGGGATTTAGAGTCTGAATTTCATAGAATTCAGAGTATGAATTCTGAGGAATTCAGAGTCTAAATTCTGAACCTGAAAATAGAATACTCTATATCTAAGTATTTATAGGATCCCAAGGTTTTCCAATATGAAACCAAATTTTAAACTTAGAAACAAAATGAATTAGATTTATAGGAACTAAAAATATGAACAATGAAAACATGGTAATGATTAATCTTCCTTAGGGAAGGAAAATTTTCCTTATTAAGATAAAACTTAGGGGAAAAGAAATTTTCCTTAAGATAGAGTGTGTGATTTTCAAAACAAGAAGGAATGGAAAAGTCATAAGGAAACCTTATTGACTCAACAATCTCCCCCTTTTTGGAAAGCACAAACATCCTTACGAAAAATAATATAAGGACTTAGAAATTTTATGAACTTAAAAATAAAACTTATCTCCCTTTACTTATGGATCATAGTGAATACGACTAACTCCCCCTTAGGCTTTGGAACCACTAAAGATCATATTATTATTTCCTGAAAGAGATTTTTTATTATCTTGTATACAAAAATCCTTACAATGAAAACTCCCCCTTAGATGAACTCCCCCTTAGGGAAATTTCTTCTTTACATAGTATTCTTTTTGATATTCTTTTCTCCCCCTTCATGATTTTCAAAAATGATTAAAGGGAATGGAAAAGAAAATTTAGTACCTAAAATGTTATTACTAGACAACCAAATAAAGATGACATCCAAAAACTTCATTGTGATCAAAAAAATTTGTATAAGAAGGAGAATAAAACAAAAGATTGGATTTGAAAAATATTATCCTTCCTTCTCCTTTGGCATCAGCTTATTTACTATGGTTTTCAACTTCTTGAGCTCCTTGTGTTCTTCCTATGCACGTTTTGAGAAACTGGTCCTTATCTTCAGTTTTCTTCTCTAAGGATTTAATTTTTTCTTCCTGATCCTTAAGAAAATATGCTTGAGCCTTAAAGATTTCTTCTTGCTTAACCATCCTTTCTTCAATCTCAATTTTGATATCCCATTCTTTCTTCCAACTCTGAGCAACTGAATACAACTTCCCATTAAGATCTTTCACTTCTTGCATCCGAGTATTTTCCTCAAGAGATAACTTTTATTCAAAAGACTTGGTAAAATCATTGATCTTCACATCTTATTTTCAAAAGAATCAGTGTCATCATCATGAAACAGATCAAATATCCTCATTTATTTAATTTTTCTCTTTAACCAACTAGTTATCTTCTTACAATATCTTTTATAATCCTAATAGACAATGAGAAAATATTTGAAATCCGCCTCGAGACTAACACATTTATCCATCAACATGGATACTGAATCCGATTTTTGATTTAGTGTATGCTGAAGCATTTGGAATATCGATTCTATGCTTAGAAATAGAGAAATAGTTCCAACAAGATTTTTCAGAGACTGGACAACTAAATCATGTCCAAGAGAGGATGACTCCAAATTAGAGACTTTGGTTGGTGAGGTTTCTTTTTCTATTTCATCAACCTTACTCTTCGATGAAGTACCAACTTCATTATTTTTCACTACAGACTTAGTTGGTGTATCCACAACCACTTGTTTTACCTTATCATCTTTTAGAGTGATTTGTTCTTTTCTTGGTGACTCATGTTCTCTATCTGATAACTGCACAATATTATCTTCATCAACTTCTTCCTTCTAGGCTCCTGCCTCAACATCCTCTGGTTGAATGAAATCATGATTACTAATTTCCTATTCAGACAACTTATTCACTTCTTCCTTGGCCTTCTCATCTATTCTAGGTGTAACAAGTTTTGAAGACCTGAATTCAGATGTTCGAATTGATAATTTCTCAGAAACACTTTCCTTCTCATGAAAATATTCTACTTGCTTTATCAGATCTTCGGTATCACCACTGCCTTGTTCTTCTTCTTCTTCTTCCACTTGTTCTTATTCTTGCACAATTTATTCCTCTTGGTCACATTCCAAAATCACAAATTTCTTTCTCGAAGTCTCTGGGAGTGACTTTACCAAGAAGGATTCTAGTACCATAATTTTCTCAGATGCTTTCTCAGCATCCTTAAGAAGAGATTGAACTACCTCAGCCTCATACAACTTCTTCTTTAGCTTCTTTTATTTTTGTTGCTTCTCAAGATTTTCAGTAGTATTTTCCTTTAGTGATTTTTCCTCAGTAGGATCCAAACCAAAACTAGGATCCCCTGATTTTTTATTTTTCTTATCCTCTCTCCACTTAGCCAAAATTCATTAGGATAGGCGTTTTGCTTCTTTGGCTTTGGAGGAGTGGAATGAGTTTCCTTATCCACTAAAGTTTTTTTCTTTCTCTTCAATTTCCTTCACCTTTCTCTTCCTTCTACCCTTCTTGGAAGTTTCATCCACTACTAGTTTCTTTGATAAATCTTGAACTTCTTCTTCTAATAGATCATAGAATTTTCTGGATTCACCAGAAAATCCAATTTTCAATCTCCTTAGGGTAGCATCGCTTAGAAACATTACCCTGTAATTTATCGACTTCGACTTGCAGGAAATTTTCATTGATTCTAAACAAGAAACATTGATCTTTGATATAATTGCTTGATACATGATAATCTGATACTTTAGATTTACATTCTTGATATTATGAATAGTAACCAAAATATACTTAACCATATTCAGCTTCTGGAGGTTCACTAAGAAATAAAAAACACATATATCACTTTTATTTAGGGTATCTTTATCTCCTTTCCTTGGAATGATAAAGCCTTAAACCCAAAGTTCAAGAATCCAGAAATTTGATGAAAGATGAAGAATCTTTGAAGTCTTAACTCCAACCAAACTAAGGCACTCTATGTCCTTCTCCTTATCAGAACTTCCTATAACATCAGGTAACTTATATGAACAAAATTTAGCTTCTACTTTGTAAGGTATTACAATTAAACTAGCCGCCTTAGAATAATAAAGAGAATAAATCTTACCATAGCTCTTGAATGAAAATTTGTCTTTGCCTCCTTGATTGAAAAAAGATACTAATTCATAAAACTCCACTAGAAACTTTGTAATCACCGGATCCTCTACCATAGGTTTTGACATAGCTATACTCTCCCAGCCATTTAACTTTATGTTCTTTGAGATGATTGAATCATACTTATTAAAGAAATCCGGGTCTACCAATCTTTCACAATAAATCGGCCATTCAGATATTTCCTTTGCGGTTGACATTTCTTTCCGATGAGAGGCTTATTTAGACATTCGTAAGTAAAGAAGACCTAAGAATTTAGGAATGAATTTTGTAGGAAGGACAGAGCTTTAGCACGCAAGATCTTGAAAACCCGATGTGGGACAAGCATCAAAGGTCCTTTATATAGGCAAATGAAATGACAGTTTAGCTTCCAATCTTGACCTAACAGCTAAAAACTTTTTGATCAAATTTGATGGTTGAGATGATAGCCGGAGAAAGAATTTGATAGCTTTCGATCTTTTGAGGTTTTTAAGATAAAACATCAGATTTAAGAAGAAGAAAATATGAAAAATTTAAAACCAAAAGAAAATACCAACAAGTAAAAGATGATAGCGAAAATTTTAGAAAGAAAACATACCTTTCGGATTGTCAGGAATATTATTCGTAATAAGGAAAATTCTTCTTGAAGAACTTTAGATTCTGAAAAAATTGATTACGAATAATTTTTGACTATGAAAAACTTCATTACAAAATTTTATGTTCGAAAAAATTCATTATGAAATTTTAAGTACGAAAATCTTTATTACAAAAATTTTAAGTACGAAAATCTTTATTATGAAAATTTTATGTATGAAAAATTTAGAAAACCTGATTATGAAAATTTTAACCACGAAAAATTTAGAAAACGATTTCGAAAATTTTAACTATGAAAAATATAGAAAACCTGATTACAAAAATTTTAACTATGAAAAATTTAGAAAACCTGATTACGAAAAACATGAGAATCTAACAAAAAAATGTACTCCCCCTATGAAAAGGAGTCTATTACTGTAAGGAGATAGGTTTCAACAGGAAGTTATTAAGGAGTATTAACTTACAGTTATCATTCCTAACTTCTGTTTAATGTATTCAAATCTATCGGATGGTAAAGATTTTGTAAAAATATCAGCAACTTGATATTGTGTTTTGATAAATTGAAGAATAATATCTCCTTTTTGTGTGTGATCCCTAATAAAATGATGCCTAATATCTATGTGTTTTTATTGAGAGTGATACACATGGTTTTTTCTTAGGGAAATGGAACTAGTATTATCACACAAAATTTGTGTTTTGGTAAAACTTATGCCATAGTCTGTGAGTGTGTGTTGCATCCACAACACTTGAGCATAACAACTTCCAGCTGCTGCATATTCAGCTTCAACAGTGGAAAGTGTTACTAAGTGTTGCTTTTTTTGCATGAACAAGAAAATAATGAATCTCCTAAGAAATGACAAGTTCCGAATGTACTTTTCCTATCCATTCTACATCCACCAAAGTCAGCATCTGAAATTTTTTTAAAAACAAAATCATTTCGTGAAGTATAAAAAAGTTATAAATCTATGGTTCCCTTTAAGTAGCGAAAAATTATTTTCACTACTTTTAAATGAGATTCTTTAGGATTGGATTGATATATAGCATATAAACATACTGAAAACATTAATTCTAGACAACTATCTATCAAGTAAAGTAAACATCCTATCATACCTCTAAAAGATGTTTGATCCACCATTTTCCTAGATTCATCATGATCAAGTGAATTTGAGGTACCAATGGGAGTACTAATACTCTTAGTGTTGTCATATACATACTTTTTAAGATGATATTTAATATAATTATGTTGAGATATATAAGTTCCTTTTGGTTTTTGAGAAATTTGAAAACCTAGGAAAAATGTTAACTCACCCATCATACTCATTTCAAACTTAGATTTCATTAGATCCACAAAGGAATCAGTTAAAGCTTGTTGAGTTGAACCAAATATAATGTTATCAACATAGATTTGAACAATCAAAACATTTTTATTATCTTTCTTTATAAAAAGGGTTGGATCTACATTTCCCTTAACATAATTATTATGAAGAAAAAATCCTACAAGTCTATAATACCAGGCTCTAGGGGATTTCTTAAGTCTATACAAAGCTTTGGTTTGTTTGGAAACATGTTCAGGATGTTTTGTATCTTCAAAACTAGGAGGTTTTTCAATAAATTTTTTTCTTGAACATAACCATTAAGGAAAGCATATTTAACATCCATTTGAAAATGTTTGAAATTAAATAATGCTACAAAGGTAAGTAAAATGCGAATAGATTCAAGTCTTTCTACTGGAGCGTATGTTTCTTCATAGTCTATTCCTTCTTGTTGATTATAGACTTTAGAAACTAATATAGCTTTATTTCTTACTATGACTCCATTTTCATCACATTTATTTCTGAAGACCCATTTTACTCCAATAATAGAAGTTTCCTTAGGTATTTCAACCAAGGTCCATACTTTATTCCTTTAGAATTCATTTAGATCATCTTGCATGGCTTTGATCCAATCCTTATCACCTAAAGCTTCATTAGTTATTTTTGGTTCTAATTGGGAAAGGAATGCTAGATGTTCTACTTCATTTCTTATAGAACTTCTAGTCCTTACTGGTTGATTTACATCACCAATGATACCATCACTGGGATGATTCTTCAGAAACAACTGATTTGGGTTTTGTAAAACCTAGTCATCAACATATGGTAGGAAATATTCTGGGGTAAATGTCTCAGAAACATTTTATTGAACATTTTCCTTATCAGAAGGGTCTTTTATCAAGGGTTGAAAATTAGTTTTTGAAAACACATCCGAGGATGTAGGTTGGGATTGTTTAAAAACAAAAGGATCATTTTCATCAAATTTAACATATACTGTTTCTTCAACAATACAAGTGTTTTTGTTGAAAAATCTATAAGCCTTAGAAGTTGTGGAGTAGCCTAAGAAAATTCCTTCATTAGATTTAGGTGCGAATTTATGTAGATTATCTTTAGTATTAAAAATGAATACTTTTCATCCAAAAACCTTGAAGTAGGAAAGTATAGGTTTTCTACCATTCTATAACTCATACGGAGTTTTATTAAGAAAATGTCTAATTAAGACTCGCGTTATAGTATAAAAAGCAATACTTACATCTTTAGCCCAAAAATGTTTTGCTATAGAATATTCCCTCAACATAGTTTTAGTTATCTCTTGAAGAATTTTATTTCTTCATTCAACAAGACCATTATGTTGAGGATTTCTTGGTGCTGAGGAATTATGAGTAATACCTTTTCTACTACAAAAAGTTTCAAAATCCGAATTTTGAAATTCTCCTCCATGATCACTATGAATAGTTATCAATGAAAGGTTTTTATCATTTTTAAATTGGTATATAAAACATTTGAAATAAGAAAAAGATTCAGATTTCTTTACTAGAAAATAGACCCACATAAATCTAGTGTAATCATCAACTAAGACAAATACATAATATTTTCCACCAATGCTTCCAGTTTGTGTTGGGCCAAAAAGATCCATATGCACCAAATTTAATGAATCAGAAGTTGAGACTTCAATAATTGATTTAAAACTTGATTTATGTTGCTTTCCATATTGACAAGGATCACAAACTTTTGAAGAATCAAATATAAGATCTGGTAGATCCTCAACAAGTCTTTTCTTAGAGAGTTTACATAGGTTCCTGTAACGTCTCGGACCCGGGTGCCACGCAACGGGTGCCCCGAGCCCGGTTCGCCACGTGACCTCAAGCGCATTTCCCCAAATGCCAGAGGCTGCCGACTAGTAGAGAGGTCCCAGGTCTGATAGTGGGGAAACTATGCCCTCATTTGTCAAAGTGTAGCGCGGCGGAATACCAAAATAAACATACAACAACAACGGAAGCAGTAAGCATACACAACTGAAATAACTACAGTAGTGGATATAACCAACAGTATATAAGTGATGATTCTACATGCTTCAAGTTCTAAGAAAACTGCTAGAACATGTGATACATCAATATAGTACAGCAGAAAACAGAGTACAATAAATAAGCAAAACAGCTAGCAGCGGCATCGCGGGCCTAGACTCGGTCCCATGCCCTCCTACTCCTCAGCAAAATTTAAGTACCTGTATAGGGACTCTTGCCCCTATCTACACCTGCAACAACGTAATCTGTTTGGGTTGAAAAGCGTGACCCAAACAGGGTGTGAGAAATATATCTCAGTAGGCACCCACCAAAGGTCCGTGCTCAACTGTGTGTAAAACATGCAACAAGTGTGAAGTAGTAAAATGCAATAACTAAGTAGTACTCAAAAGTAACTAACTTAACATTTAAATTGCCATTTTATTATTCATTTAATTCCTTTAATTTAGTAACATTTTTGTGCTCAACAGCACCAAGCCCTTAGGCCAACTAGAACCGTGCCCTCAGGCTAAAATAGTAACCACGCCCTTAGGCCATACAGAATCCAACCCGCAGGTATTGCCCTCAGGCGTAACAGAAATTCTCACCCTCAGGAATACGAAGTGTCGCCCTCAGGCACAGAAGTCAAGCCCTCAGGCATTAAAGGTTGCCCTCAGGCGGAATAACGACAGCCCTCGGGCTAAAAAAGTCACGCCCTCAGGCTAATCACAACAACACCCTCAGGCTAACAGGTAACCGGGCAATGCCCAACATATCAAAATGCAGTAAACAAGCAATTACTCTCAAGGAAATTCTACAGTTACTACATTTAAGGAATACCCTCGGGTATCCTGGCCAAACAGCTAAACAGAGGAACACACCCCTCAGGATGGTCCTGGATCCAAGAAACGATACCAAACACCATTTTATTATCACGATTTAATCACCTATTCAATTCTAGGCATTAAATATAGCAACGACCTCAGCCACACGACACCCCAATAAGGGTTCGTGGCACGAAAACGCACAAAAATGCACGACAGTTGGAAAATGATCACAAATCCACCTACCTTATACGCCAATGAACGTTATACCCGAATGATGACTCCAGAAACGCCCAAGAACGACATAAATCTGACGAAGAAAAAAACTCATTAAAACATAAATAACTTACGTTGGGAGAATAATTGGTAATAACGGTACCGGTAGGAGGAAGGGATTACCCGTGCGGTTCCAACCAAATCGTCGAAAGACAAATCGGATTCCAGACGAACGCCCGGTGGATCTTCAAAGATCTGGCCTCCTCCTTTGGCTCCAAAATGGCTCAAGTGCCTCCTTTGCCAAATGAGGAGGCTACTTCTTGTTTTAAGCCGAAAAAACAAAGTACACGACGTGTACTTCTGAGTACACGGCGTGTACTTCTTTCATTTAACTGTTCACTTGGCGACACCGCCACACTGTTCATCAGTCGATATGAGTACATGGCATGTACTCTCGAGTAGACAGCATGTACTGTCGCCCAGCTGGAGGCGACGCCACCGCCTTACTGTTTAAGCCTTCCGACTAACTACACGGCGTGTAAGGTACCACTACACGGCGTGTAGTCGGTTCCTACACCCTTCATCGCTGGCATGGCCACACGCCCCGTGTACTCATCCCAACACGGCCAAAAGTACACGGCGTGTGGATAAAGTACACGACATGTAGTTCCAAAATTTAGGATTTTCCCCATTTTCCATATTTTCTCAAAATCACTTAAGGAAAAGGAAAAGAAGAAGCCCGTACCTCTAAAACAAGAATCCCGTACCTCTAAAACAAGAACCGGGTTCTTACAAACTTCCCCCATTATAGCAATTCGTCCCCGAATTTCCCTTTCAAGGGTGGCGAAGAGAAAGTTCAGAACAACTCTGGCCACTGAGCACGTACATCGGCCTCCCTCTCCCAGGTCTAGTCATGCACTCGGCCATACTGCCATAGCACCAGTACGAGTGGAAATAACCGGCCTCAGAGAACCTTCATGCTCCTATCAACGATACGGATCAGATGCTCCTCAAAGGACGCATCATGCTGAAGCTCAACCTCCTCTGGCTGAAAGGTGTGAGATGGGTCTGAATGGTAGCGACGCAACTGAGACATGTGGAAGACGTCGTGCATGGCTCGGTACCGCTGGGGTAACTGCAACCGATAGACAACCAGCCCGACTCTCTCCAGAATCTCAAATGGTCCCATATACCTCGGCGAAATCTTACCCTATCTCCTGATCCGTTTATGTCCCAGCCTCGGCGAAAAACGCAAGAAAACCTGATCCCCGACCACGAACTCCAAAGGTCGTTTGCGGCAATCAGCATAAGACTTCTGACGAGACTGCGCGGTAGCCATCCGCTTCCGAATTAACTAGACCTTCTTAGATGTCTCCTGCACGAGCTGTGGTCCCAATAAAGCTGTCTCACCTGCCTCTAACCAGCACAAAGGTGATCGGCATGGCCTACCATATAAAGACTCGTATGGTGCCATCTAAATAGTTGCCTGAAAACTATTGTTATAGGCAAACTCAACTAAGGGTATATGCTTCTCCCAAGAGCCCCCAAAGTCTAGGACACATGCGCATAGCATGTCCTCTAGCACCTTTATCGTCCGCTCTGACTGGCCATTTTTATGAGGGTGGTATGCTGTGCTCAAAAGCACTTGTGTACCCAGCGCCCTCTAAAAAATTTGCCAGAAACGAGACGTGAATCAGGCGTCCCTATCTGAAAAGATAGAACGAGGGAACCCATGAAGACATACGATCTCTCGGATATACAGACTTCTGAGCTCATTCACACCAAAGGTCTCCTTGATCGGCAAGAAGTGAGCTACCTTCGTAAGTCTGTCCACAACAACCCATATGGCGTCATTGCCTCAAGGTGACCATGGAAATCCCATCACGAAATCCATCGCGACATCATCCCATTTCCACTCCGGAATGGGCAACTGCTGTAACAGTCCAGCTGGTCTCTGATGCTCTGCCTTCACCTGCTGACAGGTGGAACACCTCGTGACAAAACTAGCTATCTCTCTCTTCATACCCGGCCACCAGTACTGATGTCTCAAGTCTCGGTACATCTTGGTAACCCCGGGATGAACTGCCCAAACTGAAGCATGAAACTCCCACATCAGCTCCTCGCGTATATCCCCTAGAACCCATACGCGTCCATGGAAACGAAAAACCTCATCATCACCTATAGTCCAACCAGGAGGAGGGGCCTCACTTGCCACCGACTCCCATATAACTAGGCCTTCCAAATATGATAGCTGCCTCATCCTCACTCCATCCAGGAGGGTAGAAGTCACAGCTAACGAGGAAAGATAAGTCTACCCCTGACTGTCATGCACCTCTAGATGCATCTCAGAGAACAAGGCCATAAGCTGCCACTCACCACTGGCCTCTTTCACTGCCTGTATCTGAGTCTTCCTGCTCAGTGCATCGGCTACTGCATTACCTTTACCACGTGTATAGGAAAGTTCAAAATCGAAGTACTGTAGGTACTCGACCCACCTTCTCTGCCTCAGATTCAGGTCACGCTGAGTAAAGATATACTTGAGGCTTTTGTGGTCGGTGAAAACCACAAAATGCTCTCCCAACAGATAATGTCTCCAACAGTGCAATGCATGCACAACTGTAGCCAACTCGAGATCATGCGTCGGGTAATTCCTCTCATGTGGCCTCAACTACCGGGACCCGTACGCCATAACTCGGTTTCCCTGCATCAAAACGGATCCCAGCCCAATCCCTGATGCATCACAGTAAACTATATAGCTCTTCCCCTACTCTGGGAGTATTAGGATCGGTGCTGATGTTAGCCTTCCCTTCAGGTCCTAAAAATCTATCTCACAAGCTTCTGACCAAACGAACTTCACACCCTTCTTAGTCAGACCTATCAACAGTGCTGCTAAGTGGGAGAAGTCCTGTATGAAGTGTCTGTAGTAACCAGCCAGCCCTAAGAAACTTCGTATCTCAAACACGTTCTTGGGCTGCTCCCAGGAAACTACTGCTCTCACCTTCTCTGGGTCCACTGCAACTCCTTCCTCTGAGATGATATGACCCAGGAAGTGAATCTGGTCCATCCAAAAGTGGCACTTCGAGAGCTTAGCATATAGGCGATGCTCTCTCAGTGTACTCAATACGATCTCAAGATGGGTGGCATGATCATGTTGAGTGTGAGAGTACACCAAGATGTTGTCCACGAATACTACCACAAATGAATCAAGATATGGATGGAACACACGATTCATCAGAGCCATGAAAACTACTGGCGTGTTCGTGAGTCCGAATGGAATAACTGTATACTCATATAGACCATACCTGCTCCTGAAAGATGTGAGAGGTATATCAGATGGTCTAACGCACAGCTGATGATATCTGGATCTCAAGTCAATCTTCGAGAACACTCGTGCTCCACGAAGCTGATCAAACATATAATCTATCCTTGGCAAGGGATATCGGTTCTTAACCGTCAAATGGTTCAGCTTTTGATAATCCACACAAAGCCTAAGGGTACCATTCGCCTTCTTCACAAAAAGGACCGGAGAACCCCAAGGAGAAGTACTGGGTCGGATAAAACCCTTCGCCTGCAGCTCCTCTAACTACCTCTTGAGCTCCTGCAACTCAGGCGTGGACATCCTATAAGGAGTAATGGACACCAGTGCTGCTCCTGGAACAAGATCGATAGAGAAATCCACCTCACGCACCGGAGGTAGACCTGAAAAGTCGTCCGAGAAGACATCCCTGAAACGATCGACAACTGGAGGGAAATCCTTCTGACAAGTCCCCTGGTCATCCAGATATAATCTCGCAATCTGGGCTATGACTCCACCGCGCCCATGATGCTCTGGTCTAGCTCGACTCTCATGAACATCCCACTCTCCCTTGTATAGAAACTCCCCGCCTTCTGGTGACGTGAAACGCACCCTGCGATGATAGCAGTCTACAAAGGCTCGAAAGGGAACCAACCAGTCCATCCTGAGAATGACGTCATAGCTCGTCATCTCCAGGACATAGAGGTCCCAAAGGAAGTGACACCCACCAACCTCAAGGGGGAACTCCTTGCACTGACGCACACAAACCGTCCTAGTCCCCAACGGAGTGTCTAGCGTCAAGATATCAGAAGAAGTAGAAACACTGAGCCCAAGTCTCTCCACAATGGGTACAGATATAAAACTATGTGTAGCACCCGTATCAAAAAGTACTAAAGACAAGACAGAAGCTACTAGAATAGTACCTCTGACTGTCAGAGGTCCGAGATCCTGCTCCTGCTGGCTCTGTTGCACTGCATATGCCTGTCCAGTGCTGCGGCCCTGTGACATAGCCTGGCTACCCTGAGCTGTCCCGCCCTGCTGCCTCTGAGATCCTGGTGTCTGGCTACCACAGCCACGACCACCATCTCTGCCTGCACGCCCTGACGTATTCCAGTTTCCAGACTGGTAAGAAGCCACTGGTCCTGCTCCCGCACGCAGAGTCTGCACAGAACCCCTTTCACTATACACTGGTAGAAACGCCCTGCAAAAGCACTGCAGATGACCCATCTTGCCGCAAGCTCGGCACTCTACTAGGTCTCGTGGACACTGAGGCCTCTTGTGCCCGTCTCTGCCACACTGGTAGCACCTGATCGGGCCACCTGAAGAAGCTTCCTGGCTGGTACTGCCGCCCTGAGAGAAGTCCATCTGTCTCTTCCTCTTGCCAGCAGAAATAGTACCAGTAACTGGTGCCGAACCGCCCTGGCCCACACCACTAGATTCTCACAGGTTCCTCTCTGTAATCAACGCCTGGTTCACAATCGCGTGTACAGTTGGTAACCTAAAAACATTCACCAGCACTCGGATGTCATACCAAAGACCATCCTCAAAACTTCTGGCTCTCAGCATCTCATCACCCACCAGCACGGGTGTAAAACGCTGAAGCTCTGTAAAACGAGCAGAGTAGTCCATCACCGACATAGCGCCCTGCTGCAGATTCATGAACTCTCGAGCTCTATCTTCCCTCAGCGTCTCGGGAAAGAAGAAGTCATAGAAGACTGCCTGGAAATCCTCCCATGCCATGTCCTTGTGATTCTCTGACTGGGTGGTAACATCCCACCACCTCTTGGTGGAATCGCACAGCATGTAAGTCGCGAGCTTGACCCTCCGCCCTGGAGACGTCTCAAGATGCTCGAAAATAGTCTGCATCGACCCCAGCCAAGACTCTGCAGCCTGCGGTCCGCCATCCCCTGAGAACGTAGGCAGATGCTGCTACTGAAAGATACGCGTCAGCTCGGCCATAGATGTGCCAGCCTGTGGTGCTCCCTGAAAGGTCTGCATGAACCGTAATAATCCTTCACGGAACTGCACCTCCACGCCCGTGTCCGGTAAAACAGCTGGTGCTGCATCTGGCTCTGCTGGTGGATCAACTGGTAGCCCATGGCCCACCATCTCCGGAGTATAATCGTCGCCACTCTCTTGGCGAACAACTCACGGTCGTCTAGGCGGCATGACTCTACAAGGCCAAAAGAACGCCTCAGATTCAAGATTATTAAGACTGAAAGCGAAGGAACCACAAAGGGAACAAGAGGAAGAAGGTATTCAAAATTGGCAAAACAAGACTACACGGCGTGTACAATGACTACACGGCGTGTACTTGACTTCCCTTCCCCAGCCCGGGTCCTTCCACATGACTAAGCCACACGGCTTCCATTCAACAAAACTACATGGCGTGTATAATACCTACATGGCATGTTCAGTGTTATTTTCCAACTACCTATGTCGTCTGTGACACGGACGACTACTCGGCTTTACTCTATACAGCGTGTTACACCAGCACATAGCGTGTACACCATCCCATTTCCCAGCCACACGGCTAACTCCACACAGTCTGTCCTCGGACAAGACTACACGGCGTGTCCCAAAGGTACACAGCGTGTTCCGGGAGAGGTGACACCGGCCTGTGTTGCTAGTTACACGGCCGAGTCCCCAGGTCTCACTACACGGTGTGTCCATAACTGACACGGCGTGTTCTGTCAAGGAGTTCACCGACCCATGTTGTTAGTTACACAGTCGGACTCCGGGTCAACACTACACGATGTGTACAAAAACTACACGGCGTGTTTTACCCAATCCCTTCCCTACCCCGTGTCACCGCCCACACGGTTTGTGACACGGGAAGAGACTACAAGGCGTGTACTCAGGGTACACAGCGTGTACTCAAAAAGTTCATTTTTCTTCCCAAACAGAAGAACATACACGATGTGTATAAAAATACTACATGGCATGTATACTGGGTTTCCGGACATTATGCCTCAGAAACTTCTCCAGAACCCAGAAAATACTGAAAAACAACACCTAAGTGTCAAATTCCGACCCGTGGGGGCCCATACACCCCACAAACCAAAGTTTGACATCTTATTTGTGTTATAACCAAAAACAGTCAATGATCCACAAAATTCTGGTCAATGGGGGCCCATACTCCCCAAAAATTGAAGTTTGGCATCCATTTTATAAACAAGATCAAACAAAAACACCATATCACAAGGCAGGTATTTATCAAGCAGCTATCACAACAGCATGCTTTTCTAGCACAACAACTATCACAAAAACATGCGAATTTCTAATGCACCTACATGGCATGGAAACTATGCATTGCATGTGATATCTAGAATGTTCCTATATGATGCATGAGACGACATACCCTCATCTCATCAGGTTTCAACTAAATAGAACCCACAGATAAAATATAAACAGCACAATCCATGTGCGTCACCCAACGGTGAAAACATATCAACCGTAAAATTGCAAATCAAATAATGCAAAATATGAGGTAGACTGGCTTTTCCCTGTACACGGGTTAGCTACGCCCGGGCACGACTTATTACCAACTACTGTTCTTTCCTATCCCTGACTACGACTCCAAATAGTAAGTCAAAGAAAATAAACGCCCTCTGATACCACTTTGTAACGTCCCAGACCCGGGTGCCACGCAACGGGTGCCCCGAGCCTGGTTCGCCACGTGACCTCAAGCGCATTTCCCCAAACACCAGAGGCTGCCGATTAGCAGCGAGGGCCCAGGTCTGATTGTGGGGAAACTATGCCCTCATTTGTCAAAGTGTAGCGCAGCGGAATACCAAAATAAACATACAACAACAACGGAAGCAGTAAACATACACAACTGAAATAACTACAGCAGTGGATATAACCAACAGTATATAAGTGATGATGCTACATGCTTCAAGTTCTAAGAAAATAGCCAGAACATGTGATACATCAATACAGTACAGCAGAAAACAGTGTACAACAAAGCAATCAAAACAGCTAGCAGCGACATCGCGAGCCTAGGCTCAGTCCCATGCCCTCCTATTCCTCAGCAACAGTAAAGTACCTGTATAGGGACTCTTGCCCCTATCTACACCTGCAACAACGTAATCTGTTTAGGCCGAAAAGCGTGACCCAAATAAGGTGTGAGAAATATATCTCGGTAGGCACCCACCAAAGGCCCGTGCTCAACTGTGTGTAAAACATGAAACAAGTGTGCAATAGTAAAATGCAATAACTAAGCAGTACTCAAAAGTAACTAACTTAACAGTTAAATTTCCATTTTATTATTCATTTAATTCCTTTAATTTAGTAACATTTTTGTGCTCAACAGCACCAAGCCCTCGGGCCAACTAGAACCGTGCCCTCAGGAAAAAATAGTAACCACGCCCTCAGGCTTTCCCTTAGGACATATAGAATCCAACCCGCAGGTATTTCCCTCAGGCATAACAGAAATTCTCGCCCTCAGGAATACAAAGTGTCACCCTCAGGCACAGAAATCAAGCCCTTAGGCATGAAAGGTTGCCCTCAGACGGAATAACGACAACCCTAGGGCTAAAACAGTCACGCCCTCAGGCTAATCACAACAACACCCTCAGGCTAACAGTTAACCGGGAAATTTCCAACACATCAAAATGCAGTAAAAAAGAAATTCCTCTCAAGGAAATTCTACAGTTACTACATTTAAGGCATACCCTCGGGTATCCTTGCCAAACGGCTAAACAGAGGAACACACCCCTTGGGATGGTCCTGGATCCAAGAAATGATCCCAAACAGCATTTTATTATCACAATTTAATCACCTATGCAATTCTAGGAATTAAATATAGCAACGGCCTCAGCCACACGACACCCCAAAAAGGGTTCGTGGCACGAAAATGCACAGAAATGCATGACAGTTGGAAAATGATCACAAATCCACCTACCTTATACGCCAACGAATGTTATACCCGAACGCCGACTCCAGAAACGCCCAAGAACGACGTAAATCTGACGAAGAACAAAACTCATTCAAACATAAATAACTTATGTTGGGAGAAGAATTGGTGAGAAAGGTACCAGGAGGAGGAAGGTCTTACCCGTGCGGTTCCAACGAAATCGTCCGAAGCCGAATCGGATTCAAGACGAACGCCCGGTGGATCTTCAAAGATCCGGCCTCCTCCTTTGGCTCCAAAATGGCTCAAGTTCCTCCTCTACCAAATGAGGAGGCTACTGCCTATTTTAATCCCAAAAAACAAAGTACACAGCGTGTACTTCTGAGTACACGACGTGTAATTCTTTCATTTAACTGTTCACTTGGCGGCACCGCCACACTGTTCATCAGTCGACATGAGTACACGACATGTACTCTCGAGTATACGACGTGTACTGTCGCCCAGTTGGCGGCGACACCACCGCCTTACTGTTTAAGCATGCCGACTAACTACATGGCATGTAAGGTACCACTACACGGCATGTAGTCGGTTCCTACACCCTTCGTCGCCGGCATGGCCACACGCCCCGTGTACTCATCCCAACACGGGAAAAAGTACATGGCGTGTGGTTCCAAAATTTTGGATTTTTTCCACATTTTCCATATTTTCTCAAAATCACTTAAGGAAAAGGAAAATAAGAAGCCCGTACCTCTAAAACAAGAATCCCGTACCTCTAAAACAAGAACCGGGTTCTTACAGTTCCTAAGGTTACAGTGACCTAACCTTCTATTCCATAACCAAGAATGATTTTCCATTGCACTAAGGCAAGGTAAGTCTTGGATCCTAAGGTCTTATAAGTTTAGTGTGTATACATTCTCTTGCCTATGGGCAGAAAGAATAGAATATTCCTTGGAATTGTGTACTAGGCACTTATCATTCCTAAACTTCACAAGGTAACCTTCATCACACAATTGGATTATGCTAATGAGGTTGTGCTTAAGAACTTTAACAAATAAAAAATTTGAAATCAGAGTTTTTCCTAGAAGAATAGTGTTACCTATACCAATAATTTCTCCCTGAGCATTATCTCCAAAAGATACTTTTCCTCCTTTCATCTTGATAATATTTTCAAAGAAGTTTTTGTTACCAGTCATATGCTGGGAACATCCACTATCTATGTACTAAGTATTACTATTGGTAATTTCTCTATTTTCCTGAAAATAAGAGATTTAGACTTTCAGAACCCAGAATTTCTTGGATCTAGAAACTCCATAAAGAAAAATTATAGGTATCCATATTTTCTTAGAAATATTTCTGAAAACCTAAAGACTGAGTTTTATTTAAGGAACAACTTTTTTCCCAATTTCCACCACACTGACTTTTAGTGAATAATGGAGCACTTTGAGGAAAAAATAGTTATTACTAAAAACTGGTTTTGAACTGGTATAAAAAAAACCAGAACTATTACTTAGAGGTCGTATTTGGGAATACATCTTTTCAAAATTTTACTTACCTAGGTTAAAGTTTGACAAACAATTCCCCAAGGAAAAAATTTCGGATTTTAGTTTAATAACCATGTTTTTATCTTCAAAAACATTATTTTTAGAACTAGATCTAGTCTCTAAAATATTTTTCTTAGAAATTACTTTTTCTAGGTCCTTAGAAAGTTTATCCTTATCAGAACTAACTTACTCAAGGTTTTTTGAAATACTTTAAAAATCATTAATTTTCTTATCAATATCTTTAGAAAGATATGATATTTCATTATTAAGAATAATATTTCTAGAATTTTCCTTATCATGCTTTTTCTTGAGTTTTTTAATTTTCATTCTCAAGGAGTTTAGAAAATCTAGAAATTTATTCATAAGTAGAAAAAGTATTACCTTCATCAGAAGAGGATTCTTCATTAGAAGATTCATAATATTTTTCATAACTATAAGTAGGATTCAAAGATACATTGGTAATAAATTCAGCATTGTGTACCTTAGAAATTAGACAATGATTTTTAATAGGTAGTCTGGATAGTAGACCAAGATTCTTTTATCCAGATGATTCGTACTCTGAGGATTCATCAGAAGAGTCTCCACCACTGACACTCCAAGTGTCATTTGCTTTCAAAACTTTCTTAGCTTTAGCCTTATAGTACTTTTTTTTGTTCCTCTCAAAATGATTTTCCTTTCTATCCTTTTTCTTAAGCATAGGAGAATCTGACCTTATATTCCCTGCTCTTTTGTATTCATAACAAGTGACTTCTGAGTCTTTCTTATCTTTCCTTTCTTTCTTCTTGTATCTAGACTAAAAGTTCTTCTGTCCGACAATCTTTTTCATCCTTTGAGAAAGATTGGATAACTCATTTTCTGAAGATTCACTTCCACTAGATTTGGATTGAATAACAAACTTCTTAGATTTGGATCTTGTAAATCTCTCAGGAGTTCTGGATTTCATATGATTTGAAGTTGTTGTAAAAGAAACACTTCCATTTCCATTCTTCTTCTTAATATTATCAGCATGTCTCTTCATTCTGGTTTCATGTTGAAGGAGAGTTCCAAATAATTCATCAAGAGAAATATGAGTAACTTTCCTATTCTCATCTATAACTGTCCTCTTTGATTCCCACTCATTGGGAATGATGTGTATGATCTTGTCCACAAGAGCTTCATCATTTAAAACTTTCTCACCCATTGATTGTAGACTATTGACAATGGTCATGAACCTTTTCTATACCTTACATATGGGTTCTCTATAAGGAAAGAAGAAACCATGATATTCAGCTCTCACCATGGCTTTTATAGTTTTAATGAATTTTGAAGTTCCAAAGTGAGTTACTTCAAGATTATTCTAAATAAAATTTGCTACTTCACAAGATGAAATATGGATATATATATTTCTAGTCATAGAACAAAGAAAAACATTACGTACCTTGTAATTCAATTGATATTCATGATTTTCTTGGTTGGTGAAAGTACTGACTTTCTTGTCATGAATTTTATAACCTCCATTAAGCATGAAAAAGTTATCTACTCCAGTGTTGATAACAAAAGTCTTCATACGATCTATCCAATATTCGTAATCATTCCCATAAAAAATAGGTGGTCTAGTAGGATTAAGATTGTCGATAGAACCAACATTCATTCTTTTCATCTTAAGAGAAAATATCTTTCCAAAAAAACTCTGTTAATAGTAACAGTTTGTAAACAATGAAAAAAGTTCCTAAGCAAGGAAAAAAGAACAATGAAAACTTGAGCAAGGAAAACTTATATGTGAATATAAGTATTTCAGAAACCTACTCTGATACCAATTGTAGGATCGAAATAAGAATGCAGATGCTCAATATACAAGAGGGGGGGGGGGGGTGAATTGTATACTTTAAAAATTCCTTTGGAACCTTTAAATTTGGTATAAAAACTTTCATTTTTAACCTTAAGAAAAACTGTGTTTAACAAAGTTGAACAAGGTAAATTCATAAGACCTCTTAGTTCTATAAACTTGCTTGGTTCCAAAAATATTGTTCCGAAAATGAAACTTTAGAAAAGTTTACAAGAAAAGATTATACCTTAAAGCATATCTCACTAATCAGAGTATACAAAAACAAGGAAGTATAAGAAAGTTATTCTTTACTTTTGACTGCAAACCACTTTTTTTCATTTTCAAAAGCCGCTTTAAGGAAAGAGGGATAGTTATTCTTTACTTATCAATCAAAATGCAGTGGAAAATAAACTTGAAATAATACAAGTAACAATTATAGAATATTTTAAACCAAAGAGAAGGGTATCCAACAACCTTGGATAAAGGTCCCTTGATTTATACTTTCAAGAAAGTCTATCTTACCCACACTAGGGTAAGCCCTTGATAGGAATATTGAAATCTGTCTTGCTATCCCCGAAATACCTTTAACTTCAAGGTAGTCGGCACCTCTGTCTTCCTCAACAAGGAAGTCCTCGAACATTAAGGTAGTTAGCACCTCTATATTTCTATCCTCGGAAGGCCTCGAATGTACTCAACAACATTCAGATTTGCATGAAGAAATCTTAACAAGATGTTCAGTAATCACAAAGCATGATAGTCTCTCTTTCTAGAAATCACTTCAACAGAATGTAATTTCTAGAGTTGTAGAACAGTATTGAACTCATTCAAATGAGCTCCTATTTATAGGCACATCTCCAACGGTCGGCTCCCTCCTCCAATAGTCATATTTTTCCTTGAACCTCAGAGGGACCTATACATGTGTCACTCAAACAATGGTTGGTTTGAAACAGAATGTAAAAAATCGTTTCATAACTATATCAAGAATAAGAAAAATATGTTTGCTTAACTAAATCCATTTTTTGGAGTCTAATGAAATAAAAGTTCAGAGTCTAAGAAAATTAACATTAAGAGTCTATATCACATAGGTATTTGGATTCTGTTTAATAGAGAATTCAAAGTCTGAATTCTATAGACTTCAGAGTCTAAATTCTGAGGAATTAGGAGTCTGAATTTCAGAGAATTTGGAGTCTAAATTTCAGAGAATTCGGAGTCTGAATTCTAGAGAATTCAGAGTCTGAATTTCTGAGAATCCAGAGTCTGAATTTCAGATAATTCAGAGTCTGAATTTTGAGGAATTCAGTGTCTGAATTTCAGAGAATTCAAAGTCTGAATTTCAGAGAATTTGGAGTCCGAATTTCAGAGAATTCGGAGTCTGAATTTCAGAGAATTTGGAGTCTGAATTTTAGATAATTCAAAGTCTGAATTCTGAGGAATTCTGAGTCAGAATTCTAAGGAATTCAGAGTTTGAATTTCAGATAATTTGAAGTCTGAATTCTGAAGAATTTGGAGTCTGAATTATGAGGAATTTGGAGTTTGAATTTCAAAGAATTCAGAGTCAAAATTCTAAGGAAGTCGGAGTCTAAATTCTGAACTTGAAAATAGAATACTCTATATCTAAGTATTTAAAGGATCCCAAGGTTTTTTCAATATTAAACCAAATTTTACACTTAGAAACAATGAAATAATACCTCATATGGATGCTTAATATATATTTTAATCTTCTTATCATGACATCTCTTATCAAGAAAGTTTCATGTTGCTGTCATAAAACTATGTTGTCTCTTTATTTGACTTTTCAAAAAACAAACCTGCCTATAGAACACCATGGACATGGATTTATTTAGGCTATATCATTTCCATAAAAGGTTCTGAGATATCATCATCTGTTAAAGAACATAAGGGAAAAATACTTTCTGAAATTATTCTTTAATGAAATATTACTCATGATGCACCAAATGTATCCTCCCTCATCACGAACATACATCATCACAGTTTTCATCAATACATCAAAATAAGTGACTTATAATAATCATTAATGATAATCTTAAAGTCTATGGATAAATACACACATATGAATATAGTAACATCCAATTACACATATAAATGTGGATTTCATACAAGAAGGTCTCATTATCATAATATCATACACTAGATACTACCAATGGCGCATTCCATAAGAAGGCACCAAAAAGTACTATGAGTCTCTACCCTTGATAGACCATATCATTTGTGTCCTGAAAATGATTTTATCTTGCTATTGAACATATATTTAAGAATTTTATTATGGTGCTTCTAGGTTCTCATTATAGTAGAGAACATCTATGACCTTTCAGTGTGAAATCTACTCTTAGGAAATTATCACATAATATTTCACGCATAATAACAATCATGATATGATAAGTAGTTTATTAATATTAAAAATAATGAATATATGTTACCATAAAGTACATATAATATGGTTCTAGGGAACTAAATCTAACAGACTCCCACTTCCAATAAAGACATCAGTTAATAACCTTCAATCCTCCAGCTCTCACATGATACTCATGCTTCTATTGAGATAGGTCTTAAGTCAAGGGTTATACCATATTTTCTTCTATGATAAATTTACTTACTGAAACTTCACTCCTCCAAGAAAAATCCCTCAATAGGTCATACTTTCAGAGTATTTTCTTTGTCTATTGTGTAGCCTTGGATCTTTTGCAAGATCCACCACTATAGTATTATCTAAATAAAATGTGATAGGGTATTTAATTCTAGGTATCACATCATTCTCTTGGAAAAGGTTTTGTATCCAAAAGTATTATTTGGATGCATAAAAAGCCTCTATATACTTGGAATCCACTGTAGAATCAGTGATAATTGGATGCTTTGAACTCTTCCAGTTCACAGCTCCTCTGTTGAGATAGAAAACATATCATGATTGTGACTTGAGATTATTTTTATCTATTTGAAAAATAGAATTTGTATTACCCCTAATAAATAACTCCCCACCTCCTCTATAGAACAAGAATATATCCTTAGTTCTTCATAGATAATTAAGGGTAGCGTTAAGAGCAAACCAATGTTATTATTCTGGATCATATTGATATCTTCCTACCATGATCAATGCATATGAAACATGAAGTATAGTACATAAAATGGAATACATGAATGATACTATTACCAAAGCATACAAGATATTAATCATTCTATATTTATCCTGTTATGTCTGAGGGAACATTTTTTTAGAAAGATTTATACCATGTGACACTAGAACCAATCCCATATTAGATTGTACCATACTAAATATATTTAGTATCTAGTCAATGTATGTACTTTGATATAGTCTAATAAGCCTCTTGGATATATCATGAATGATATTGATACCTAGAATATAGGTTGCTTCACCTATGTTCTTCATGGAGAAACACTTGATTAACCAATCATTAACAGACTATAAGAACAACATTCCATTTACAATAAGTAATATTTCATCATCATATACTACTAGAATAATGACTATATTCCTACTAAACCTCTTGTAAACACAAGAATCACATTCATTATCAATGAAAAAAAATTCTTTTATAGCTTCATCAAATCAAATGTTCCATGACCTAGATGCTTTCTTCAATCCATATATAGATCTTTCCACCTTGAAAATATTTTTTAATCACCTAGAGTCACAAACCCTTCTAGTTGTGTCATATATCCATCTTTATAAAGGTTCCCTTTGAGGAAATCAATTTTTACATCCATCTGCCAAATTTCATAGTCATGGTAAGCTTCTATAGAAAGTAGAATTCTAATGGATTTAAACATGGAAACTGGTGAAAATGTTTCATCATATCCAATTACTTGATTCTATTTAAAACCTTTAGCTACTAGCCTTACTTTATAGGTATTTACTTTACATTCCATGTCCAGTTTTCCCTTGAATACCCATTTCCACCCTAGAGGCTTTACATCATCTAACACATTTACTGGAACCCAAACTTGGTTATGATATATGGAATCAATTTCAGAGTTCATTACTTCTTTCCATATTATAGATTTTGAGATCTCTACTACCTTTTTGTAGAATATAGGTTCATCATTTTCAACCAATAATGAGTTACCATCTTCGATGACTAGAAAACTATATTTCTCTAGTTCTCTTACCTCTCTAGTGCTCCCACACAATACTTGTGTTTCATGAACTACATCTTCCATGGGGACCTTTGGAATTGGTTCTTGTATTAAATCTTGTGTATCATGAGAATCAACTTCATCGAAGCCAATATTTCACCCACTATCCATTTTTAGGATGTTCTCCCAGTCAATAAAGACGACTTGTATATAAAAAATCACTTTTTTATCTAATAGGTTGTATAGGAATCATCCCTTTTTTTACATAGGATACCCTATAAAGATTCAATTTGTGCCCTGGGGTGTTATTTTTTTCCTAATAAGGCCTTAAAAAACACCTCACAACCCCATACATGTGTATATGATAGAAAAAGTTTATTTTCACTCCATAACTACAAGGGAAATATGTTTTCCACTTTATTTAGTACTCGATTTAGTGTTTATGTCATATTTCATAATGCATATCCTCAAAAGGGTAAGGGAAGATCTGCATGACTCATCATAGACCTTACCATGTCTAATAAGGTATGGTTTATCCTTTCACTAACACCATTACACTGTGGTTTGTAATGTAGGGTGAATTGAGAAATAATCCCAACATCTCAAAAAAAGTTGATAAAATCTTGGTTAATATATTCCCCACCTAGAACTGATTTAATATTCTTTATCTTATTTCCAAGTTGATTCTCTACTTTATTCTTGAATTTTTTGAATTTCTAAAAGGAATCATACTTATACCTCATCAAGTAGACATATCCATATATACTCAAGTCATCAATAAAAGTTATGAAAAGATAATACCCACCTCTAGCTTCTAGTAGAAATGGTCTATACACATCAATGTATACCAATCCTAGAATATATATGCCCCTTTCACCCTATCCACCAAATGGTGGTTTGGTCATTTTTTATTATAAATAATTACGAAATCTTTTAACTGGATTTAACTCAAAAGAGTTTAAATAACCATCTTAATATAGCTTTGTTAAATGCTTCTCATTTACATGACCAAGATAGTGATGTCATAGTGATATGTTATATGAGTCATGTGAACATGATTCATTATCTATTATCAATACTTATCTTTTGTAATTTAATACATAAATACTATTATTTAAATTTTTCATACCATAACATATGTTTTTTTTATAAAATAAACAACTTTTATTTTCAAATTTTTAAATAAAACCATATGTATCTAGGAATGATGTAGAAATTATGTTCCTAGTAACAGTTGGTACATAATAAAGATCTCTTAAAACTAATATCAATCCTATTGGAAATGAAATGTGGTAGTCTTCAATAGCTTGAGCAGCCAACCTCACACTATTAGAAGCTTACAAATCCACCTCTCCTCTAGAAATATTTCAAAATATACTTGGTTCTTATATTTGGATAAAAATGTGAGCACCAAAAGCTATATCTAATACCCAATGTGTAATTATTTAAATATTACACTCAATGAAAAATACACCTTTACATTCCCCTTTCTTATGGGTGTAGTTTCTCTTCCAGTGGTCTTGCTTTCCACATGAAAAACATATAGCTTCTTTTGTTGGGGTTGGTGTACTAGGACCAACTATTTGTACTTTTATTAAATGTATATTCAATGTATTGAATATTGATAAAAAATATTATTATATATTGTTCATTTTTATTTATGACTTTGATGTAATAATTTCCTAGAGTATACGTCACATTGATAAGGTCATAGTAGTTCAACACTATGATGAGTTTCTTGAAGTGATATGATGATATTATTAAATAATGTTTTGTGGTTGGTAATGTATATGATGGGGAACATATTTATTTATTTTTAAGTTAAAGTACTCATAAGAAGATGAGGCTTATTCTAATAAAGTTCTCAATTGATAATCTCCAAGATGAGAGATTATGAGAACATACCTGCTGATAGGAATTCCAGATGTTTTGGTGTCATCGAATAATCCTATATGCAAGTGTGTGTAATGGTCCTTTGAATTTAAGATTATAATTAATGCATTTCATGACTTTCACACATATATTTTATGATGAAAACCATCACTTTATATATTGGAGGGAATTAGGGTATGTTGGGTGCATAAAAAATTACATGTTATTAATAGATAATTTGAGGAAGAATTTGTCCCTTGTATATTTATAGAAGCTAATATCTCGACCCTTTGATTGGAATATAACTGTCACCCTAAATTACATGGTCATGGTGTAATAATGAGTTTATTTCAGATAGTCCAAGAAAAACTTATTGAGCATATAGTTTGGTGGTATGAATGTGAAACCTGCTTGATAAGGTATTGTGATAAAGGGATTAAATTACACAATGATAATTTATATGTGGTTATCATTTTTGTGATATTAAGTTCTTTCTATTGGGTTCCTTGACCCATTTCTAGACAATAATCTTTGATTTTAGGAAATTATTCCAAATTCCAATGAGAAATAATCCTAGAGGATCACACACTAAGCATTTTTGTTTATATTAATTAAATCCTATTTGAATTTAATTAATAAAAAAATTTATTCTCAATAATGAGGAATAATCTTATTCACTTTTTATTGATCAAAAATATTTATTAATGAATAAAATATTTAATATTTATTAGGATGTTTGATAAATTCTAGAGGAGTTCAGAAGGACCAAGATCATGTCTAGTAACAAATATTAATTAACAAGTCGGTTAAATAATAATTTTTATTGCACAAGTTGGAGTGCACCTAAAATAATAATAATAATAATAATAATAATATAATTATTATTATGAGACACGGGGTTCATTAAATGTTGTAATATTGTTTAAGGTCTGGCATGAAATTAAATAATATTTTAACCCGAACAATAGTTCTATAGATAGATGCTTATGTCTACCGTGTAAGACGCATAGTTGAAAATAGAGAATTGTTACACAAAATGAATTATCTCTAGACTCCTCATTCTCTCTTCCTCTCAATAAAGATAAACATAGGAGATATTCCTTCAAAACTAAAGGAAAAGTGATCAACACAAACAACGGAAGACAATCAAATCATCGTGCTTGCACCCAAAGATCAATTAGCATTTCTTGGAGATCAAAGAAGCATGTGTGGATCACCACTAGAGGGATTATATCATTACATTATAACATCGCAATGAAGGAAATCTGAAAGGTACTTTTCATATGATCAACATCCACATTGAAGAAAGATCCAAATCTAAGGTATTTTATTTCTTCTGATCTAAATAAATTTACTATAAATTTATCATAAATGATCCTATATTGGGGTTTTAGGGATTAAAATATTAAAAAATTAATATATCAGCTATGATTGCATGATTCCTCTATGCATGAAACCTACAAGTGGTATCATAGCGGGTCACATTTTAAATTTATAATTATTTATTTTAGTGTTGATCTTGTAGGATCAAAATTAAAAATATATATGTAGATGGATAACTACAAGAGGGGGGTGGGGTTGAATTGTATGGTTAAATTTTTTTGTTTTTAATCTTAAAATAATTTAGTTTAAATAAATTTAAACTAATTGAATTCAAAAAAGCTATCATGAATTAAAATAGTGAACGGATTGGGCTCTTGGATATGATGATAAATGATATCATAATCAATTAGATTTCGATATTTACTCCATAGGGTTTAATAATAATTTAATAATATTTATTAGAAAATTATTTAATTAGAGTAAGAGTTGTAAAAATCATAATCACAGTGGTTACGATAAATCAGAATAATAAAAAATAATGATTATATCATAAAGTGTATAGAACCATATTCATAGTAATAACATATTCACAAAGTAATACAGTGTAAAAAAATTTAATCATAATTAATTTGATTATGTTAAATTAAATACAAATATAAAGATAAACTATTTCACTGTCTATTAAAAATATAGTGGAAATGAAATACAAGTAAATGAATACAATTATTTTAACCCAAAGAGAAGGGTATCCAATAACCTAGGATAAAGTTCCTTTGATTTATATTTTCAAGAAAATATGTATTACCCTCACTAAGGTATGAACTCAATATGACGATTGAATTCTATCTTTCTATCCCTACAATCCTTCGATCAATATAATGATTAGATCCTCTATATTCCTAGCCTCAGAAGCACTCAGTCCGATGGATCAGATTCTGTCTTGTTATCCCTATAAGCCCTCGATCAAGATAATCAGATTCTATATCCCTATCCATGGAATCCCTTACTTTTAATCACAAAAATCAAAGTTTCACAAAGAAAAAAAAACTCTATAAAGTTACAAGTATAAGGAACAAGTAATTCAAAACTTATAAGCTTTAGAGTTATTGCACACAACAGCAAAATTATCAGAGCTCTCACACAATGTCTCTATAATTTCCTCAATTCATGTATGTTTGTGATCTATTCAAATGACCTAGTATTTATAGGTATGCATCTCAACGGTTATCTTGATCTCCAATGGTCAATTTTTTTATAAAAACTTTGATAGGTATCACTACAACGGTCATATAAAAACTGAAAGAACGACATCATTTTATTTCAGTGTAATGTTATATCAATATGATAGAACAATTTTTTGTATTCATAATTAGAAATAGAAGTCAATACGATGGATTTACTTATACAAGTCATTATGATAAACTGTCTAGATATGACTCCAATTGTTATTAGTTTTAGTGAATCCGATTATTCTCAGTTCTAGGCTGATTACGAAAATCATAATGGACAATGTTTATTTTTTCTTTTTTAATAATTTAAAACTATTTCAAAGTATGGTAAAAGTATATATGTTTTCTATAAAAACATTGTAAAAATACTTTGTACATCAAAGTATTAGATATTTTATATTTAATAACGTGTTTGTAATATCAAAACCAAAAGGAATGGGAAAGTCAAAAAGAGACTTTTGACTAAAAAATCTCCCCCCTTTTGGAAAGAATAAACCAAAACGCATAAAAAGAAAATAACTTTAAAAACATAAGTCCAAAAATCATTTTAATAACTTTTTTATTCAGAAATAAACATTTATACTTATCTCCCCATGAGTTTTAAAACTCTTCTGAATATGATAGTGAATATGACTAACTCCCCCTTAAGATAAGAATCCTCTAAGGATCATATTATCTTCTTAAAAAAAATTCTCACCTTTTATAAAAAATTCTCCCCTTACTAAAGCATTCCAACCCTTTGTGATTTTTAAAAAGGAATGGGAATAGTTTTTGAGGTACCTGAAAAGGGTTAGAGAAGCAATCTATAAAAAACAATAGATCACTTTATCATCTAAAAGTAAATGAAAGAACATTCAACCAAAATAACTGGAAGAAATTAAATAAAAATGGATATAGATGAAAAAGTATTTTCATTAACATTCCAAAAGTAACAAAAATAAAAAAAAAGTTTTTAAAAAAACTCATTCTTTTTTAGGCATAAGAGATCTAACAATTGTTTTTAGTTCTTGAATTATTTTTTATCCTATTAAAATTTTGGTAAAATTTCCTCCTGAGCCTTGTTTTTGTTTTCCAGAACTTGAATTATTTCCTCCTATATTTGGATCCTTTTATTATGTTCTTTATCATTTTCTTATTGAACCTTAATCTTCTCTTCCAAGATTTCGTTTTCATCTTCCTCAGATTTTATTCTTTATGAGAAATCATCAGAACAATTCTTCAAAGTAGGGATCTCACTAAGAAAACACTTTAAAGTATTTTGAAAATTATAAAACTTTACTCTAATCCCCATAGTCACTTTTTAAAGTTTCAAGAAACTTTAATTTATTGGCTACATCCCTTGTGAGACTATTAAAAGAAAAATCAGTTTCATCCAAATATTTCTAGAATCTTCCAAGGTTTTAATCATGAATCTTCATATCCTCATCAACACATCGAGACCATTTCATCATTTTGTTGCAACATTTCCTATAGGTTCTGTCCTTTTCTTTGAACAATTTTAATTATAATTCCAAATGAATTAACATGTATGTCAATGTTTTTATTGAATTTATATCTTTACATTTAGTTTACATAACCATATTAACTTTTTATTTGAGCCTTGGAAAATATTGAATTTTATTCACCAAACTGATTAAGGAATCATAAATATAATCAATTCCTTGGGAAGTGATCATATTATGATATTCTAATTCTGATTGAAGACTTCATATTATTTTCCAATCTCTTATTTCACTACCTTTATTTTCCTTGAAATATACTTTTTATTCCTATTAGAAATTTCAATTGGCATTTAAATAACTTTCTTACCCTTATAAATTTCATCCCTCTTAAATGAAGATATGGTTTCTTGAATCAAAAGAGTTTTTTTCCTGTCTTACTGTATTCTCAATATGATTTTACAGGGAAGACAACTTTTTTGATGAAGCCTTATAAGTCTTTAAGGAAATCTTGTATGAAAAATTATCTTTTTCCTTTTCTTTAGAGTTTTGTTTCTGTTGGATTTCACCACCTTCTTCTCCTTATTATACTTCTTCTTCTTATTCTTCTTCCTATTTTTCTTCCTCATCACCTTCTTCTTCTTCTTCCTGATCACCTTCTCCTTCTTATCCTTGTTCACCTTATTTTCTTTCATATTCTTCACTTTTTTAAAGATGATTTGTTCCTCAATTACTTCAGCAGGTTTTTATATTACATCACATATTTGAGACTACATTCTCAAATTTTATTTTCACATTGGAATTGTTTCTTGATAAACAACAACTTATTTTCATTTATCCTTGATTGGGGAGGCATCAGTATGAATTCTAACTATTTATTTTATAATAATTCCAAAATCTAGTAAATAAATATTTGTAGAGGCCGATTCAACACCTTTCAACGAATTTTCACATAACCGGGCTTCTAAATTCTTTTTTTCTTTTGCTTATTTTCTTCAATCTATTTTTCTTATACTTACTCTCCAAGAAGTCTTACTACAAAAGATTCAGCTGGGTGAAGAAAAAATTGAGGTTATCCTTCTTTTCTTTCTTCCTTCATTTTCTCCATTCATCCACAACTTCCTTTGAGTATTTATTTTGTTTATTTTGTTTTTTCAGAAAAGTGTCAATTTTTATTTTCTTCTATACCTTTTCAACTTTATTTATCATAGAATTTTGTTCCTCTGATGTAGAAACCTTAGTATTCTTCACAAAAAAATTTAACTCATGATCAAAAACAAAATTTATACTTATAATCATATCATCACCGATAAAAGAAATATTTTCCATGACCGGATCTAATTTGATTGATATATTGAAATGTATGAGGCTATTTTCAACCATCTTACTAATCAAAAAAGATACATGATAATCTAAGACTTAATATACTTCGACTTGATATTTTTCATAGTCAAAATAATGAATCTAGAAAGATTAATTTTTCATATGTTCACAAGATAATCCAAAATAAATACATCATATACTTTTAGAGAATATATATCCCTTCTTCTCAAAATAATTAAACCGTGAATCTAGGTGGCCAAGAATCTATGATCGAGAATTAAATGAGTTACCTTTCTTATATCTTCATCTATTTTAAATAGATATTTTTCATCACTTTCTTTCACAAATATTTCCTTAAAAACGGTAATTTGTGAGATGGAAAAAATGCATATCCTTCATCGGATACACTAAATAATTTGATAGTAGATTTATAATACATCTCATATGTTTTTTCATAAATACTAAAATAAACCTTATTTATCCTTCTTGCTTGTAAAAATTGATTGAATAATTGAAATCATGAACTATATCCAAATAGAATAAATCATAGTTTGGATCTGATTTTTCTATACAAAGTGATTCCCATCATTGAAACTGTATCATTCTTTTCAACGATGAATCATGCTTTTCATAAAAGGATCTGGATACTAACCTTTCTCAGAAAACAAACCATTTCTTATAATCCTTTTGCCAAGTCATCATATTCGGGCTAGAAATAGAGAAATTAGACATGAAGAGAATCAGAGTCTAAGTTTTAAACATAGAAGATATTCTCTTTGAAAAACCTTGATAAGCAATGTGGGACAGGGGGTCCACTATATATAGGAAAATTTGACCGATGTTTGAACTTCCAAGAATAATATGATGATTAATAATAAATTTGTCTAATCTAATGGTTGAGATTATATCTAAAGAATGATTTTATTAAAATATAAACTCTTGAGGTTTTAAAAAGTAGTCATGTTCTGGTAACAACCACTATCCATGTAACATATATTCTTATTGTTTGTACTTCCTTTGTTTTTTGAAAAACAAAACAATTAGACTTTTGGAACCCAAATTTCATGGGTCTGAAATTTTAGTAAATAAAATTTTTGGAGTCCACATTTGTTTTGAAAAATTTTCTTCATAGAACCCTAAGGATTGAATTTTATTAAGAGAATAATTTTTATTCCAGTATCCTCTAGTTTAAAATTATTATAAAAGGGGTAAATTTTTAGAAAAAATTAATTGTTACTAAAAACTAGTTTTTTTATAATTATATCATATTCCAGAATAATTTCCTTGAGGATGTAATTGTTTATACATTTTATCAAAACCTTCCTTAAAATAAATGAAATTTGATAAAAGTTTTCTTAGAGAATAAATTTCAGATTTTAGTTTAACAAATAAATCCTTATCTTCTGGAATAATAGTTTTGGAATTGAGTTTTTCAAAACTAGTTTGTAAATAATTCTTTTTAGAAATTACTTTTTTCTAAATATTTTGAAATAATATCCTTTTTAAAATTAGATTTATCAATTTCTTTTGAAAGAGTATTAATTTTAAAGGTTTTCTTATCAAGATATTTGGAAAGATATGATACTTCTTTAGTCAAAAAGTTTATTCTAGTATTTTATTTATAAAATTTCTTACTATCTTTACAATTCTCATTTTTGAGGAATTTTGAAAATATAGAATCTTCTTCATAAGAAGATAAAGTATTATTATCACTGGATGAGGAATATTATTCATCTGCAGATATATAATTATTCTTATCATGATAATTTTCATTTAAAGATATATTGGTTAAGGAATTAGAAGTGTGTACCTTGGCCATAAAACATTAATTTGGAATAGGTATTTTGGAAAGAAGACTAATATTACTCTTATATTAACTTTTATTATCTGATGAATTTTCTAAAGAATCACCTCCAATTGAACTCCAAGTGTCAGTATATTTCATATTTTTCTTCCTGTTTGATTTATAATACTTATTCTGATTTCTCTCAGAATTTATATCCTTCCGTTCTTTTCTTTTCAATTTTGGACAATCAGGATGAATTTGACCAACTCTTTTCCACTCATAACAAGTAACTTTAGAATATTTATTTTCATTTATATTATTTTTTCTTTTCTTTTAACAATATTGAAAATATTTCTTTCCAACTATCCTGTTCATACTTTGAGAAAGATTGGCTAATTCATTCTCAGAGTTTTTAAAATCACTTGAATCTGAAACAAAAACAACCTTTTTCTTTATTGTCTTAACAACTTTATCAAGAGTATGATCTTTCATCTGATTTGAATTATAAGTAAAATAAACTCCACCATTCTTCTTTTTAGCTTTCTCAACATCTCTTTTCAATATATTCTCATATTGTAAAAGAGTTCCAAAAATACCATTAAGAGTAACATTAGTAATCTTTCTTAACTCATCAACAATTGTTCTATTTTATTCCCAATCATTGGGCATGATATATATAATACTTTCAACAAGGATTTCATCCTCTAATCCATTTTCACCCATAGCTTGTAAACTATTAACAATTTTCAAAAACCTTTTTTGTACTTTAACATAAATTTCACCATAAGGGAACTCAAAATCTAAATTATCATCTCTTAGAATAGCTATTCTAATCTCAAAAATATTAGAAGTTTCAAAATGAGTAATCTCTAAATTCTTCCAAATGATATTAGCAGCTTCATAAGAATAAATCTGACTATATATATTTCTATTCATAGAACAAATAAATGTATTTCATACCTTGTAATTTAATTGATATTCCTTCTTTTCTTGATTATTGAAATTTCTGAATTCCTTAACAGGAATTTTATAGTCTTCCATTAGCATAAAAAAAATTATCAATTCCAGTGTTGATCATAAAAGTCTTCATTCAATCCCACCAGTATTCATAATCATTACCATACAAAATTGGGATTTTGGTTGGATTGATATTTTCTATGGATTCAACATTAAGTCCTACCATATTTAATACAAAAATTTATTTTTCCACAATACATATTGGTGTAAGAAGTATTTATAAAAAAAGTTCACAATAAGATATAAAACTAACTTTAAAAATAAGACAAAATAATCAGAAATTATAAGCATTAGAATCCTCCTTTAATATCAAATGTAAGTATCAGTATTATAGATACTTGGATCTAATGCCATTTTTAGGATCAAAATTAAAAATGTATATTCATATGGATAATAATAAGAGGGGGTGGGGTGTGAATTGTAAGTTTAATTTTTTTTGTTTTTAATCTTAAAATAATTTAGTTTAAAAGAATTTAAACTAATTTAACTCACAAAACCTATTATTTATTAAAACAATGACCAAATTGGGCCCTTAGATATGATGATAAATGATATCATAATCAAGTATATTTTGATATGTATTCCACAGGTGATAATAATAATTTAATCATATTTAATAGAAAAAAATTTAATCAAAGTAAGCATAATAAGAATCATAATGATAGTGGTTATGATAAATCATAATAATACAAAATAATGATTCTATCATAAAGCATATAGAATCGTATTCATAGTAATAAAGTATTCACAAAGTAATACAATGTAAAAAAATTGTATCATAATTAAAGTAATTGTGATAAATGAAATATAAATATAAAGATGAAATGATTTACTTTTTATTACAAATGTAAATGAATACAATTATTTTAACCCAAAGAGATAGGTCTCCAATAACCTTGGATAAAGGTCCCTTGATTTATAATTTCAATAAATTCTGTCTTACCCACACTAGGGTAAGCCCTCGATATGATGATCAACTTCTGTCTGGATATCCATGTAAGACCTCGATTAATACAGTGATTATCTTCTCTATATTCCTAGACTCATAATCCCTCGATCTGACGAATCATACTCTATCTTTCTATTCCCTCAATACATTAATTAGACTAATCAAATTTTGTATTCCTATAAATGTAATCCCTTGATTTTAATCACAATAATTAGAGTTTTACAATGAAAAAAGAATAATTGCAAGTTACAAGTATAAGAAACAAGCAGTTCACAAATTGTAAACTTCAGAGATCTCACACACAGTAACAAAATCATCAGATCTCTCACATAATGTCTCTATGATTTCTTCAATTCATGTATGTCTGTGATCTCTTCCAAAGGCCTGGTATTTGTAGGAATTCATCCAAATGGTCATCTTGATCTCCAATGGTCGAATTTGTTATAAAAAATTTGATAGCTATCACTACAACGATCATATAATAACTAAAAGCACGACATAATTTTATTTTCAGTGTAAAGGTATTTTAATATGATAAAATAGTTTTCCATATTAAGAATTAAAAATAAAAATCAATCAGATGGATTTACTTATACATGTCATTGCGATAAACATTTTGGATATGAATCCAATTGTTATCGGTTTTAGTCAATCAATTATTCTCGATTCTAGGCTGATTATGAAAATCATAATGGATAATGTTTATTTTTTTCTTGAATAATTTAAAACTATTTCAAAGTATCGTGAAAGTACATATGTTTTATTTAAAAATTTTGTAAATTTACTTTGGATATAAAATTATTATATATTGTATATTTAAGAATGAATTTGGGATTTCCAAAACAAAAAAAATGAAAAAGTAAAAAATAGACTTTTGACTCAATAGATCTATACAAAATTGTGGTTGAATGTTTTCCTTTCATATTATTAATTATTTAATCTTATTTGAATTAACATGTTATCGACATATTAATCATTTTCATTTAGAATTTCATTTTCTTAAAGGTCTAAGAACATATGAAGAACGATCGAAGATTCCACTAGAATTGCCAAATTTTTTGCCGGTAAAACATGATTACATGGCGTGTAGCTGGTGTACACACTATGTACCCATGTGTACTTGACTTGGATGTGTTGAGGGATACATTAAAAACTAATTAGTTAATTACAAACATTGCATTTATTTCACATGACATGTAGACCAAGCCAACCCGACACAAGGGATGTCAGATTACATGGCGTGTAGCTAGAATACATGTCATGTAGTCTACACAAATTCATGACATAAATCATATGATTTGTGTGGTCATTATACATGGCTAAACCATGTGATAATGAAATAATGGAGAATTTAGGATACATAGGACATGTATACGGTTTACATACCATGTAGTTCATCACTTCACGCATTCGAAATACATGCCATGTCATTCATAGAGAATATCAAACACACAACATAAGGGATAAATGTCATGTTTTTGGCTTGTACACACCATGTGCTCCCACCAATATACATACTGAAGACCCAAAAGAGTATTTCGAGCATATGACCAGAGGATATATGGCATGTAGCTGGTATGTACACTCCGCGTAGTCTAGTTGAGTCAACAAACTGAATCCTCGGGTGTGTATCCCAGATACACAGAAACCGAGGTACATGGCATGTATCTTGACAATACACTCTGTGTAGTCCTCCAATTAATGGTAGAATTAAAAACTACATTAAATTAAAAAAATTATCCTTAAACCTTATTTCTTTGACTGGCACTTTATGTGTTTGAAAATTTAACAAGGGTTTTAAAGAATTTTAAATATGGAATTAGTTTACTATAATAAATATGAAATTATTGGTTCTATTATTTATTTTTCATTAATTCCTTTATGATGGTTATCTCTAAGAGGATTCATATAGTCATTAAGAAAAAATGGAATTAATTAATCAATCAATTAATTAATGAAAACATGTTTATCTTAATAATAAATAATGAATAATAAATGAATGTTATCCACTTACATTTGTGTATATGTTTCATGTACAAATGTTCATGAGCTCGACCAAGACCTGTGTATGCGTTGGATATTTTAATTTAATTTATAACACGGGTTTTCAATTATTTGTTATTAAATTAAATATGATGGACTGCGAGTCATCTCTCCGTCCATTATTATGTAGGACCAATGTGTCCATGATTATTTATGTAATACCCATTAACCAATCCTCTAGTTCCCCTCACATTTGTGTGAGTTATAAATACATGTAATTAATGGAATATCTCATGGAACATGGAGTCAGTTTAAGATGGAAACATTATGATGCCAACTCAGGTGATACATAGGTGAATATATGTAATGTTGTAGCTCATGATAAGTCTGGAACAAGGAGTTATTTACACTGGGTCATAAGTTAATTTAATGTCCTCTAATTAAATAAGCTCTTAGATAATATCATGACCAGGTCATTTAATTATTATTTTTTCTATTCATTATTTATTTTAATGATGCAAGACCATGATCACATAAATAAATGAATTAATGTGCAATGAAATAATTTAAATAAATTGATTTTGTGTAAATGTTTTATCCAACATGGTTAATTAATTAAGTAACATACACTTAATATTAACAATACATATAAAAGATAAAATAAGATAAAATTTATGCATAATAAAAATAAAATCCCCCAACTTAATATTAATCTAGACTTTGCCTTCCATTACTTGTTTAGGAATGAAACTAATTGAACTTAGTGTTTGACCAACCGTTTTTGAGACACTTTCTTTTATAATGGGAGTTCTTATGAATATTTTGGGTTAAATTAAACATTTTACATCAAAAGGAGTATCCCTTTATAAACTTGGTGTAATTTGGAGGTAAGTGTCAAGGAAATCCAAGTTAAGATTCCAGGATTGGAGAATCCACTCAATGGTTCAAGGGGCTCCAAGCCTGCAGTTGGCAAAGAACTGCCTACCAAAATAAATTCAAATAGATTTACCAATCCTTATTGGGTTTATGTGAAGGAGAATATGGATCCTTTCTACAAAAATGTCCAAGAATCTAGGCATTATGAGTTAAATGGTTAGGGCTATTTGGACATTATAAAATAGAAAGATAATTAATAAAATCAATTAATTTATTATTTCTCACATGATTTGTAATAAATAAAAAGTACTAATAATATGATATTTTAATTGTAGAATAAAATGTTAATATCATCATCCACACTATATTTACAATCAACATTGGATAAATAAAACCTCCCCACTGGAATTAACTTCCGAGAGTGGTTTATACACCTTTGGGTTGTGCTACTCCATGAACAGAAATCTTACATGATAGAATCCTCACAACCTAATATGCCTACTAAGGAGGCAAGTAATGAAGAGTTCCTTTTCTATGAAAAATATTTGATAAAAATAGTTGACATTCAGTTTTTGATTCTTTCATCTATGTCTAGTGGACTCATTAATTCTCATAAAAACATGAATGCTTATAGCATACTTGAGCATCTCTATGGACTTTATTAGGAGAGAGATAAACAAGAATGGTTTGAGATCTCTAAAAACATTTTTCAAATAATTATTGGAGAGGATCCACCACCTAGGACCCATGTAGTCAATATCATCGAATATATTGAGTTCCTAGAAGTTCTAGGGTTTAAAATCCTAGAATAACTGGACACTGATCTCATTCTTGGATCACTCCCCCAGAGATTATATATATTTTTTGTAAATTTTAATGTGAAAAAAATTGATAAGTATCTCCCAGATATACTTACTATCCTTTTACAAGTAGATAAAGATATGAATTATGAAAATACTTCCACACTTATGGTGAACAAAAGGAAAGTCCAAGAGAAAATCCCTAAGGTTAAGGCTTCTCCACAAGGCCCTTATAAGAAGAGGAAGATCAAGGGGAAAGAAATGGAACAAGATGTTATCTATTTTACATGTGATAAGAAGGTCCATTGGAAGAAGAAATACACCCAACCAAAGAAGAATGGCGAAGATTTAGGTGAATTTATTATCAAGTTCAATTTATTTATTTTTACAAATTTGATATTTTATGTTTCCTGTAGTTCTCACATATGTATTTAAATACAAGAAAAAAGTAGATTTAGAAAGATTGACTAAGGGGAGGTAGATCTAAGAGCATCCAACGAAGATAAACTTTTTTGTTGTAGCTATTAGAGACTACCACCTCATATTACTGACTTGAATTATATTGGGTTTATGGGATTTTTATTATGTTCTATCCATTATTAAAAACATTATTTCTATGTCTAGACTTGATATAGATGAATTTATTTTCAAATTTGATAATAAATTTTTCTAATTTTATAAATATATCTTTTTATTGTAAGGGACATTTAAATAATAGTATTTATTTGTTGGATTACACAAACCAAGTAATGATAATCGATAATGAAGTTACTTCACATGAATCATACCATACTAAACTTTGGCATCATTATCTATGTCATGTAAATCAAAAAATATCGACTAAATTACATCAATATAGATATTTATATTCTTTTCAACTGAAAAAACATGGTGTATGTCAAACATGTTTACAATAGAAAATGACCAAAGCCCCATTTGATAGGAATAATGAAAATACTAAAGAGATTCATTAATTAGTTCATACCGATGTGTGTGGACCATTTATTGTTAAAGAAAGGAGTGAGTACTCATACTTAATAACTTTTAATGATGATTTTAGTATATATGGATATTTATACTTAACAATGTATAAGTTGTATTATATTGATAAATTTAAGGAATATAATAATGAATTTGAGAACCAGATTGTTAAGAATATCAAGAAACTCTAATCAGACCGTGGTGGAGAATATCTTAATCAGGACTTCATTGATTACTTAAAAGAGTTTTATATCCTATCTAAAATCATTCCTGCTTATACACCTTAGTGGAATGGTGTATATGAAAGGAGGAAACACACCTTTTTGGACATGGTGAGATTAATGACGAGTCATGTTAGTCTTCCATTATCCTTTTTCAAATATAAGTTATAAAAAGTATCACATATACTAAACCAAGTAAAAACTAAATTGATAAATGGTATTCCATATGAATTATATAGAGGAAGAAAAACCATGTTGTTGAATTTATGTGTTTGGGTAAGGGAAGCATTTTTTTAAGTCCTCTTTAGGTGACAAAATTACACCTTGAGGTGAAAAGTGTACATTTATAGGATACCCCTAAATAAATAAGGGGATATTACCTATATAACCCCTCATAAGAAAAGGTAATAGTGGAAAAACATTCCATATTCCTTGGTAAGGAGTGAATCTCTAAAATATATAATGGGAGTGAGATAGAATTCAATGAAATCGAGGCTCAAGGTGCACAAGAGTTGGTACAAGAATAGATTCCACAAAGACCTATGAAAAAAGAAGTTGTTCTAAAGACACAAAAACTAAGTAAGATTACTAAAGAATTTAGAGAACATGAATGGTATTGTTTTATTATCACCAAGGATGGTGACTCATTATTAGTAGATAATAATGATCCTCTAACCTAAAAGGAAGCAATAAGTGGAACAGATGTTTCCAAGTGGAATGAATACATGAATTATGAAATGGATTTCATGTACTAAAACCAATTATGTATTTTAGTAGATCCTCCATTAGATTTAAATCACATTGGTTGCAAATGATTATTTAAGAATAAATCATACATGGAAGGAAAAGTCCATACCTATAAGGCACGACTTGTTGCAAAAGGGTTTAAACAACCTTAAGGTATTGACTATGATGAAACCTTTTTACCATTTTCAATGTTGAAATCCATCATAATTGTACTTTCCATTATTTATTACCATTACTATGATATTTGGAAAATGGATTTAAAAACATCCTTACTTAAAATGAACCTTTAGAAGGATTTCGATATGAAACAACCTGAAGGGTTAGTGACTCCAAAGGATGCCAACAAGATATAAAATTTAAAAAAAATACATTTATGTATTAAAGAAAGAATATAGGTCAGGGAAAATTAATTTTTATGAATCTGTAATGGAATTTGGTTTCATCAAGAATGTGTGTGATCCTTGTGTATAAAACAGTTTAGTGGGAGTTTGGTTGTTTTCTTAATAGTATATGTTGGTGACATATTACTCATTGGAAATGAAATACTAGTATTACAGTCTATTATAGAGTAGTTGAATAAATTATTCTATATGAAGGACTTGGGTAAGGTATCATATATTATTGGGATCAATATCCATCATGATATATCCAAGAGTCTGCTTGACATAAATGAAAGTACATACATTGAAAAGATACCGAAGAGATTCAGTATGGAATAATCTAAGAGGGGATTGTTGCGAGCATCACATAACATCCATCTTTCAAGGAAAATAAATGATAAAATAAATAGAATAGAAAGTATTACATACACATTAGAAATTGGTTCAGTCATGTATTATATGCTATACAATAGGTTAGATGTCACCTATGCATTAAGTGGGGTAGGAAGATATCAAGCTGACATAGGTGACTACCATTGGATGGTAGTCAACACTATCCTGAAGTATATTTTCATGGTTTATAGAGGAGAGGAGGAACTAGTTATCATATGATATGAAGATTCTAATTTCCAAATTGTACAAGATGATATGAAGTCACAAATGGGATACATCTTTCCTTTGAATAGATGTTTTGTGAGCTGGAAGAGCTCAAAGCAGGGTATGGTCACAAATTATACAGTAGAGTCTAAGTATATTATGGCTTATGAGGTAGCTCAAGAAGAAGTATGGGTGAAAAAATTAATCTTATATCTTGGAATGGTTCCTATTAGTAAATATTATATCCCACTTTATTATGATAATACTATAGTGGTGGCTCTCATAAAAGAGACAAGGTAACATCAGTGAATGAAGTACATACTTCGAAAGTATCACCTCTTGAGAGATTTTTCTTAGAGAGGTGAGGTTGCAGTGAGAAGTATTTCTATGAAAGAATATCTAATGTACCCCTTTACTAAATCCTTAACTCATCAAAAATATTATTATCATGTTAGGTCTAGAGGAATGAAATTTATAGGCAGTTGTCTCTAGTCCAAGTAGGATTTTTTTAGAGTTGGTGTCCTAGGACCAATTGTTTTTACTTTTATTACATGTATATTTGATGTATTGAATATTAATAAAACATATTATTACATATTTCTCATTGTTTTTCATGAATCTAATGTAATAATTTCCTATATTATATGTCACATTGATAAGGTCATAACAATTCCCCACTATGATGAGAACCTTGAAGTGTTACGATGATATTCTTAAACAATGCTCTATGGTTGGGTAATATAATATGATGGGATACATAATACATATATTGTCAGGTGTGAGTACTTGTAAGTGGATGAGGCTTCTTATCATGATGTTCATGCTTTTTAATCTCTAATATGAGAGATTTTGAGAACATACCTTCCAGTAGGAATTCTGTATGTTTTGGTGTCATCAGATATTCTTATCTGCGAACATGTGTATTGGCTGTTAGACATTAAAATTATCACTAAATCATGTTAGAATTCGTACACTTATATTTTATGATGAAAATCACTAGGCCATATGTTTGCAGGAGGTAGGGTATATTGGGTGCATCACGAATGACATGTTATTAATGGATAAGTCAAGGAAGCAATTGCCCCCTCCATATTTATGAAAGCTTATATCTCGGTCCATTGATTGTTATAGAACCTTTACCCTAAATTACATGAACATGGTGTAAGGATGATTTTATTTATGATAGTCAAAGAAAGACATATCGATTAAATTGGTTGGTGACATGGATATGAAACCTGCTTGATGAGATATTGTGATAAAGGGATTAAATTACACAATGAGCGTTCATATGTGGTTGTAATTATTACAACATTAAGTTATTTCTCTTGGGTTACTTGACCAATTTCTAGATAGTAATATTGGATTTTAGGAAATTTCTCTTAATTCCAATGAGAAATAATCCTAGAGGGTCACACACTAAGTGTTTCTATTGATCTCGATTAAATTCTATTTGAATTTAATTAATAGAATAAATATTTTTCTCAAGACCAATGAATAATTTTATTCATATTTTATCAATCACAAATATTTATTGACTAATAAAATATTTAATATTTATTCAGATCTTCAATAAATTCTAGAGAAGTTTGAAAGGACCAAGACTGTGTCTGGTAACAAATATTAATCCACAAGATAGTTGAATTATAATTTTTAATGAAAAAGATGGCACACACTATAAAATAATGATAATAATATAATCAGTATTTTTATGAAACAAGGGTTTATTGAAGGTTATAATATTGTTTTAGGGATGACATGTAATTAAATACTATTTTAACCTAAACCCTAGCTCAATAAAGATACGGTTATGTCTATTGTGTAGGGAGGGAAATTGAAAATAGAGAATTGTCGTGCATAATGAATTCTATATAAAATTCTAATTCTCTATACTTATCAAGAACATGAAATTCAATAGATATTCCTTAAATATCTAAGGAAAAATGATCAAAACAAGCAACATAAGGTAATTGATTCATTGTGCTAGCACTAGATGATTGATTGAAATTTCTTAGAGATCAAATGAGCATGTGTGGATCACTGCTAGAGGGATTCTATCCTTGGATCCTCACAGAGCAATGAAGGAAATCCAAAAGGGAATTTTTATATTATCAACATCCACATAAAATAAATATAATAAGACAAGTTATTTTATTTCTTCCTATCTAAATAATTTGATTACAAATTTAATGTAAAATATCCTCAATTAAGGTTTCAAGCATCAAAATATCAATGAAAATGTTTTTATATCACCCACCAATTCATTCTTCCACTATGATAAAAACCTACATACATTTCATTACCTTACCTCTGGATCTTCCTATTCTTGATAGAATGGTTCTTGAGAGATTTAGAATTGTTATGAGTCTTGGGACCCTTTGACTTGTTCTTCATTTTCCTATTCACCATATAAACTACGGGTTTTTCACACCCCATGTCCTTTTCCACATGGTGAATCAGAGTAAGAAGTTAAAAAATACTCTTATAATTATTTCTCATAATATAATTAATAATAAAATTGGACAAGGACTTGGGTGGCGAGGAAAGTATGAGATCTGTGTGCAACTCATCTGAGAATTTATTCCCTAACATGTCTAGGAATTCAATGTAGCCAATTATATTGACAGTATGAGGCCCAACTAGTGCCAGATCTCTAATATTAGTATTAAATATAGTATTAGATATCTTTTATATCTCTTGTCTTGACTTCTCTTGATAGTGATCCCAAAGATGAGACATCATGTTATACACATCCATGTCCTCATGTTTCTTCAAAATCTCATTTTTCATGGATGGTAGCATAAAAAAATGAACAACTATGGAATCCTGTAAATGTTTCTCATAGACATATAACTATTCCTCACTAGCCACTTTACCAAGTGATTTAGGAATTGGTTCTCCCAACACATAAAATTTCCTTTCATGGTATAGGATAACACGTAAGCACCTTTTCTACTCTTGAAAATTTGTGTTGGTGAGAAGGTTATCCTTATCAAGTATGGATCGTAATAATATTTTTGAATTCATTTTTATTTTCAATTCTCCAAATAAGATGAATAGAGTTTTTGTACTTTATATGATAAATTTTAGAAAAATAAATAAATATTATATTTATTAATCTCCCACTATTTTATTTAAACCCAATAACCCTCACTATTGGATTCAAAAAAACCAATTTCTTTGAAATTCTAGTTGGAAAGATCCATATTCTCTTTATCATCACCCCAAATTTGGCCGATCAAGCAATTTAAATTATTTTAGGTAGGCATTATAAATGACAACTACATTAACTCACAGTTACTTGATTTGTTGAGTGTACTCCCCAATCCTCAAATCCTTAAATTATATTTTCTCAACCTCTTCTTCTTAGTTACACCAAGTTCTATTTTTGGAATCAACCCTTAATGTGAACTAAGTTAAGTTAGTCCAAAACTTCAAGTTAGAATTCCCTAACAATTAAAATCACCCCAACTTTGGTAGGTTAAACACTTTAAACTATTGTTCGATTTTAACTTAAGTAGTGGAAGGCTATATTGACTTAATATATATAATTGAGGGATTTTATCTTTATGCATAAGTTTCCCATTTAATATTTTTACATGATTTTTAATATTAAGTGAATTTACTTAATTGATTAACTATGTATTAGAAAAAATTTATGCACAATCTAATTTATTTTACTTCTATCTTTCATGCTTGTTAATTCATTAATTCATGTGATCGTAATAAAACATCCATAATGAAATAACCATGAAAATAGATAGAAATAAAATAATAAAGTGGTTTGATCATGATATTTTACTAATGTTTTTTTTATCTAGAAGATGATAAACTAACTGTTGACCTAGGGGGAAAAAATCTTGAACCATGACATGGTTAATATTGAAACTTTCCACTGGTCTACCTATGTATCTATCTTGTATTGGTTTCTCCTTGGCTCTAAACTTGAATGGCCACCACTAGCTTGGAAGCTCTAATCTGTTACATATGATTTTACTCACACACAAGTGTGTGGAACCAAAGGATTGGTTAAGGAGATTACATAAAAGAAACCGTGGGCACACATGCCCTTACATAATGCGAGGAGGGATGACATGCATCCCCACAATTTAATTTAATAATAAATTAAAAGAAACTAATCACATACAAATGTTTATTATATGGTAATTCTCATCCACATACATGAAATGAATTATGCATTTAATAAAATTATAATTCCATTATAATAGTACTTATTTATGATAAATTGTGATCGAATCAATTGATTATATTCTTTAATTAATAAATTATTTTATATTAATTATCATCTAAATTTTCTTGAGATTATCAACCATCACAATTTTAAACAAATTAAATACATTTATTCAAAATTAACTATGTAAAAAAATGTACCTTGGAGGCAACACAGTGAGTATAAATCTAAACTAACCCATGCGTATTATATTTATATACTGTTTACTCTTGCGACATCGAATATACATTAATTATCTCATAATTTCATGACATGTACTATCAACTTAATAAACACACAAAACACATGGTATTTATATAGTGTGTAATATTTCAATGCGCGTAGAGTAATAACTGTATTATGATTTATACACGGTATGTAGTTCCAAAAAATATGATGAAAATTAGTTATACATTTAATATATATAAAATATATCACAGAGTGTGTATAATTAAAATAATGAACACAATAAAAACATGTTAATAAACTTTAAGCAGTATAATAAATTAATTTTTAATTCTATTCAATTTGATAAAAGTACATAGTGTGTACATTCAAAATACATGTCGTGTATCATTATCACCATATATCCATGGAACATGGATAAGGATTCAATATGTAACCATTCCATGAAAAATATTGGAGTAAATAGTGTGTACATGGGATAAAAAATGTGCGGTCTCTGAGTTACACGTTCAACAATCATGCAGACCATGTAATAAGATACATGGCCCATCTATGACTAAAGGACTACATGTCATGTATGGAAGTTACATAGTGTGTAATCTAGCTGATTGTGTGATGGGATAGCCCAATTAACACATGGTGTGTAATTAAATGAACCATGTGTAATAAATATACATAGTTAAAATTAATTTAGAATTAATTCAGGGTGCATTAAAAATTGGTACGTGACATATACCTCCGGGTTACACAAAATTTACTCTTGTGTTGTCTGGACAGACTCCTCACACCTCTAGATGAGATATTTGAATTTATTTCATTCATTTAATTATTCAATTTGATTATATTTGTGATAATGAAGAGAAATAATATCATATATCACAATTCAGATTAATACTCTCTTGAATAATTGGTGATGGAATATATTAAATCAATAAAACATGAATAATTATTAAACAACATGTGAGAATAATATTTATTCATCTTGTTAAATAATAAATCATAATATATTATTTAACTAAGATTCTGGATTCACTTAGTGTGTGACCCTCTCGTCCTCTTTCTCAGTAGAATTAGGTGAAGAAAAAAAAAGTCCAAGGTTAGTGCCTATAAACATGCTAAGCTACCTATATAGAAAACAGTTAATGCCTTAATGAAATAATACATCATACAGACGCTTACTGTGTAATATAATTTCTTTATTGTGATATCTATAATAAGGTAGGTCACATGCTGGTTCCATCAACCTATATTCTCGATGTATTTTTTTTTTAATTTTTGGAAATAAAACATTACTAAAAAACACCATGACCATGGATTTATTTAGGCTATATCATTTCCATCAAAGGTAATGAGATATCAGATTATGTTAAAGAACATAAGGGATAGATCTTTTCTTGCATTATTCATTAATAAAATATTACTCATGACGCACCCAACATATCCTAACTCATTGAAAACATATGATGTTATAGTTTTCATATATACATAAAATTACATGTCTTATAATACTCATTAATAATAATATTAAAGTCTAAGTGTCTATACACATTCTCATAGATAAGATCATCTAATAACACTTATAAATGGGGATTTCGTACTGGAAGGTCTCATTCTCATAATATCCTACACTGGATATTACTAATAGTGTACACAATGAGAAGGTTCCTTAAAGTTATATGAGTCTCCACCCCTGATATCCTGTATAATTTGTGTTCCTCAAATGATTTCATTCGGCTATAGAACATATATTTAAGAATATTGTCATGACACTTTTTGGTTCTTATCATAGTGGGGAACTACTATGACCTTTCAGTGTGATAACTAATCTTAGGACATTGTCACATACTATATCACATATAAGAAAAATCATTATGTGATAAATAGTTTCTTAATATTCAAAACAATGAATACAGGTTATCATAAAGTACATAAAAGTTGGTTCTAGGGAACCAACTCCAACAAACTCAACCACTACTTACACAGAAATTTGAAGCTCTATCTTCCCTAACAACCTTCATTGATGGATCAAACACATCCCTATAAGACATCCACCCATTTTCTTTTCTAGATGAAGCATACCCACCCTATGATTCTTCCATACCTCTGAAGTTTTTCTTATCCTACTAAACCAGAGGCCCTAAGTTATCCACAGGTAGCTTGAATTTATAGTTTTCAACCATGTTTCCAAGATTTTTAATATTTTTGGACTCCATACCTATACACCACCTCTTAATCAAGAGGTTATGTTTGTCACAAAAAATAGGTAATTTCTAAAATTCAATTGACAATTCAAGTTTAAATTCATTTTCAACTAAAAAAATAGTTTCAATGAGTGGATTATTAAAATTAAACTTCACCAGAACTCTATAAAAATGACCATACCAGGAAATCTCTATTTCATTATTAAACTTAATTCCAAGATCCAAAACTAAGGAAACATCCAAAAGGATTTATGGGTGCTATAAAAACTACATCAACCACCTGATTCTAATCCAAATTTGGGTGGCTGGGTTCCCAGATGAATGAGGATCAAACAAAGGATCTCAATCCTAAATTTGTAAAAATTATAGCTTGAGAGAAACAACTCCAAATCCCCCATCATTCAACTTCATTTCATTCAAGGGAAACACAATATGATAAAACCCCTTAACAATTGAGGTGATTCTCTATAATTTACGCCCCAAAATCTAGTGAAGTCAATTTTGCAGATCCTCAAGCTTACAATTGTTTTCGTTCGAAGTAATCACCAAAAAAACAAGGACTGAGAAGAAAAAATCGTTGAGTCAGTCCCCAAGAATTTGGGGATTCACCTAAACAAATGACAAAGATACCTTTTGTGAGATTATTTTTTGTGAATCAATGGAATAATTAGAAAATATCTTGGATTTAGAATCATTACCAGTCTTTGATTCCTAAAAAATATTCAAGACATCTAGAATCTTCAAATCGCCAGGGAAAACCAATTAACATTTTGGATTAGATTTCTTCACACCATAAAAATGAGATGAAACTCTAGTGAGGTCTTTAAAAACATTTACTGGACCAACAAAGACCTCTCATGGATCAAAATAACACTGCAAATTGAAATCCATAAGATCAAAGCCCTAAACGCCATAAAGATCTAGAGAGAGAGAGTCTCCCGAGTCCTTGTATATTTAGATATAAATTTTATACATTACATTTATATCTATATGTCTATATATTTACATACATATTTATGCATATATACATATAATTTTATATTTAGATATAAATTTTTTATAATGTATTTATAAATATTTACTATAAATACATTTATATACTACATTTAATGATAATGGTATATTTATAAAAATATATTTATATATGATGCATTTACATAATATTGACACACAAAAACACACACATGTATATTTCACACATACACATACAATTATTTACATATATATATATATATTTACATATATTAGAATATACACATGAATATATATATATTTTTATTGACACACATATTTATATATAACCATTACTTGTTTAGGCGTATATATTTATTAATTCATTTTTATGTGGTAAATAAAATATATAATGTTTTATTTTAAATAAAATTAATAATAAATATTTGTTTTCATATGGTTTATATATTTAAAAATAATTTTTTATGTGAATATGTTTAAATGTTTATTTGTACAATTGATTTATTGTATGTAAATATTAGAAAATATGCATTATAAATAAAAATAAAATATGAAAAATGATAAAATTTACAAACCATAATATCTATATGAATGTAAGCATTGAGAATTAATTTAGTGTCCACTAAAAAAGTACAATAATACCCTCTAAAATGAAGATGAAATATCATCAAATATTAAAAAATTAGGGTATCTCAAATAAAAAGTCAGTTTTGAAAGCCTTCTAGACCTTTTTTGACCTAAAAGAATAGTGACTTAGGAATCTTAGTCAACACATCATAGATCTCTTTGTAGTATTTGTTTTGATATGTGGTACATTCCAAACATACACCCATATCAAAAGTTATGGTTTTTTGAAGTTCAAGTCTTGTTTCAACTTATCTTAAACTGTTCATTAATTCCTTAATTTTTTTATGTTATGCAATTATTTTTGAATGAATATTTATCAATAGTAATTAGAAACTTTTTAATTAATATTATTTTTTAATTATTTATAATCCATTTTCACTAAATATCTTATATATTAAGTGTAAATTCTTATTTAGTCTTATATAAATCATATTTAATAAAATATATTATATTTATATGAATATAAATATATTTCTATATTAATATTTTCTTTATGAAATGTGCCTTTTATCAGTGCTATAAAACATTGATAAATGTGGTCTTTATGAACACTTTTTTTGCATTGATAAAAAACAGCCTTTATGAACGCTTAAAAAAGCGTTGATAAAGGTGGCCTTCATGAGTGCTTTTTTTAGCATTGATAAACGATACCTTTTATCAGCCCTAATAAAAAACACTAATAAATGATAGAACTTAATATTTTACAATCTGTATTAGTCATAGTAATTAGTTTTAGTTTATTTTAAATTTAAACTATAATAAAATTTATATTATATGTATTATATATACTTGGATATACACATATATGTGTTGGGTACACCTACACAAATGTTCTTAGGCTCTTGAGACATGTGTGTGCACATAGACACACTTATATGTAAATACAGACAGTCATATATGTAAATTGGTAATTGAAACAAATGAAAAACATCAAATATTTAAATGAGTTTATAAAAGTAACTTATATTTATAATTTTAGTAATTTTATAATTAATTTTTTGCATATTATTAAAGTACTAAAATTATTAATTAATAATTATTTTTAAGTAAGGTATATTTATTTTAAATATTTTTGTATTTATACATAATTAAGGATATATTTTAAAAAATATTTATTCATTTATATAAATAATATTATTTTTAATTATAATTAATAATTAATTATATTATTTTATAAAATTAAGGCATTATAAATATCTATGTACTAGTAATTGTTATCCATTTAAATATAATAATTAAAATTCTTATATTTAATTTTCTAGTTTTATAATTAATAATATATCATGAAAAACTTTTATACATTTAAAATTGTTATGTAGTTGATAAAAAATATTATATTATTACTTATATAATTTTTATGTATTTTCTTAAAATAAAAATAATTTAGTATTATTTTAAATATAGTTGATTGTAAATTTAATATTAATTAGTAATATATTTTAAATAACCCTATTTAAATTGAAACGTGGTTATTAATATTTTTAAATATTGGTATACAATTTTATAATTGCAAATATTTACTCATTTATATAATTAATAAATGTTTTTAAATATTATTAAAAATACTTAAATACAATTTATATTTATTAATATTTTTATATGAAATTAGTATTATAAACATTTATATAATTAGTAATTTATTGTAAATATTTTCTATTTAAATGTAATTTTAAATATTTCTATATTTATTTATACATTTATTTTTAGTAAAAAATATTTACACATTTATATAATTTATAATATCTTAAATAAAATTAGTCACATTGAAAGATGTTTATTGATTATTATTTTTATATGATTAATAAAATATCATCTTTTAACTATCCGTGTATTTGTTTTTTTTATAATTATATTTTTTTGCATGTATATATAATTATTTTTGAATATAATTATACATTTATATAATTAATCATATTTTTTTAAAAAAAAATTATTTATTTATATAAATAAAAAAATTATTAATTATAATTATTAATTTTTAATTGTATTTAATAATTAATTATATTTTTTATATACAATCAATACAATATATAGATAGATATAATTAATTAGTAATAATAATATATCTACCCCATGTTGTGATGATATTTGGGATGTTATATCCGGTGGGGCTTTTTCCACTTATTTGACCATGAAATAAGGTTGTATAGGGTGATTGCACGGATTATGAACCTGCTCAAAGCAGTGTACGAAGGTCACGTTCTGCGCATGTGTTGTTCGAATGAAGGGAGCCCGAACGAAATAACCACCGACTGAGGTGGATGTTGGTGGTCCACGTACACACTTTGGGTCTTATAAATCCATTAATTGGAAATATTTTAAATTGGATCTATATCAATGGGCTACAATTTCATAAAACTGTCAGTATAGATCCCCTATACGGATGGGTATACCGGCAGTTTTAACTAACTACTGGTATAGTCTAGGCTATTCCAACAGTTTTAGCTAACTGTAGGTATAGATTGGAAATATCAATGGGTTTTTAAATTTATTGGTCTAGAAAAACACTAATACTGTCATGACCCGTCCTCGGGGCCCGTGCCGTGACTACCCCAAGCCCGCCTTCCATAGGCTAGGGGCTAGCGACTAGGACCAAGACATAAATCCTGGTAAAAAGGGAAGGCATTGACTTTGTAAAGTAAACAAACACCACAGAGCAAGCAAGCAGTAGAAGTAAATACTAAGTAAAAACTGAGTACAACAGTAAGTGCAGAAAAGTAAGTGGGCTAGTATACAAACCCAAACTGAAAGTAAAGTACAACTTAAAAGGGAAAACAACAACTGTAAAGTAGAGCCGTAGTGTCGAGCCGTCCACTGGAAGTCCCACCTGAAGGGTGGGTACATATAGCCTCCTCTGCTCCTCGGGTCCAGCCATCCACTCCGAGTACGTCCCGCCCAGTGGTCCACCTCTAGGTACCGTCCTGCTCTGCAAGCCTCAACCACGATCAGCGCTGTCCATCGTCTACAACCAACACAACGTAGTGCGAGCATAGCCCGTGTAGGGGTGAGTATAAGCTACTCAGTAGGGACCCCGAGACCCCCGAAGGTCTCCCAAAATCCACAAAGGATAATCCAAAAAGGAAAGATGCAATCACGAAGTAACATCTGACACTGATTAGGTATATCCCCATACATATACCTAAGTCATCAAATCACGTTCGGCTCCAACATCTGAGCTCAAGTACAACCCAGTACACACAGGAAAGCAAAACGTAAATCCACACAGGATAGCTCAACACAATACATAAAGGAAAGAAAAACAGGATTCAGCTCACATAGGTATACATCTTCGTATGACGATAGAGATGATCAGATATTGCCACTGATTCATCTAAGCCGTCGGACCCACAAAGGATCGATAGGTACTAACCCCCGCAATGACCCACAAAGGATCTGACCCAAAAAGGATCGATAGGTAACTAACCCCCGCAAAGACCCACACAGGATCAGACCCACAGAGGATCTGTAGGTGCTGGCTCACACAGAACCACTGAGCGCTGACCCACACAGGATCGGACCCACACAAGATCGGTAGCACTGATCCATGTAGGATCGCTGAGTGATGTAGTCGTCGCCATCGAATCCACTGAGGATCTCTGTACAGTCGTCGTCGTTGTCACAGTCGCAACGCAGCCAGCTCTAGGGTTCCCGCACACAACAAGCTCGTTCGGGAGGGTCCGCTCCACGAGGAGAGAGGCTGATACATCAACTAACACATAGTCTAGAGTTGATGTATCCAAAAGTTCTGTATCGTCAATAGAAACTCAATGTCGCAGACGACGCGTCAATCGGACGCCCGGTCTGAGAGTTATTGGCTTTTTCATCCCAGGGGCCGGGTTAGTTTTTAAGGAAAAACCAACCCGACCGTACTCCACCTGCGTCCGAACCTCGGGTGGAGTAAGCCAAAAGATCCGTCTCACTTAGAGAAATCCAACAAAGTCGACGACACGTCAATCGGTCTGGCGGACCGGCCAGGCAGTTGGTCCGGCCTGGGCGCGGCGCGCTGGCCAGGCGCTCGGCCAAACGGCCGAGCCGTTTGAAGAGAGGGGGGGGGGGTGCCTGCCCCCTGGTTTTGTAACCGCGGCCTCCCTTAATGGGGGCCTCTCAGCTGGCCGGCCGGGGGTTTGAACCCCCGGCTTTCCCTTGCCCGGCCGACCGGTTTCTGCCACCACGGGACCGGCGACGGCCGGTCCCCTCCCTGCTCCGACAAAGGTGGCCCGCTTCCGGCCGCCGGTTCCCATGCTCCGCCATGGCCCGGTATCGGCTGCGGCCTTCATTCATCCGGTGCAGCACGACGGAGCCGCACCCCTCCGCCGCGACCCCGCTTCAGCCGCGGTGCTTTTGCGGTTCTCCGGTGCGGCGCGACGGCGCCGCGACTTGGTTCAATTTCACGGCGCGGCGCGACGACGCAGTGCATTACTTACCGCATGATCCCGCGCGGTGCGACGAAAACGCGCCATTCCCGTTCCAATCACATTAGAAACAATAACATGGATAAGGGAGGAGGGTCGGCCGTGTTTGTGCGGTCTGGCCCCCTCTTGTTAATCGATAGCAATTGGTTTTATTTTCACAAAGAACGACAATGTAGTATTCACGAACAAAATAAATAAATAAACCCCTACATTGAGCGTAGCTTGAACGGAGGTTCGTCGAACGAGGATTCGTCGCGGAATATCCGTCGCAGGAAGAGGCGTTGCGGAAGGAGATGTCGCGGAAGGAGACGTTGCAGAAGGAGACGTCGCGGAAGGAGACGTCGTAGAAGGAGACGTCGACCTCCGAGGAATCCAGCGTTCTTCGCGTTCTTCGCGTTCTTCGTGTTCTTCGACGAAGAGGAAGAAGTTCTTCAAGCTCCTAGATTTTCTCCCAAAGGCTCTCAAAGCAACAAGAATCCAATAAGAATAAAATAAGCCCACACTTATTTTATTAACTTGACATAAGTTTGAAATTCAAAAACTCACATTAAACTCACTTCATTAATATCATAAGTTATTAAAACTTAAGTTATCAAATTTAATTGTGAGTTGAGGGAGTTAAGGAATGTGAAGGGGTGGGGTTAGTGTGGGCCCCACCACCCTCATAACCTCCCAAGGGAAGTTGGGTAGTTATCCAACTTCCACCCAAAGCTTAAATCCACTTAGAGAAAATAAAAATTGTAGTTAAATTTTTATTTTAACTTCCAAAATTTTTATCAACTTCTCTCGTGAAAATGCAACTCCAGAAAAGGCGTTCCTAAGCAATTACTGGCGCTACGGTTCCATCGGTGCCCTCAAAATTCGATTCCGAGCACCGGTTCAAAAGTTAGAAAAATGCGCTCATTCGTTCACTGAACGTACCTGAGCTAAACTTCAGATAGAAATTCCGGGCACACCGGGCCTCGGAATCAGGTGTCGTCAGAAACTGCGTTCTTGTAAAATTCCAAAGAAAATTAAGAAAAAATTTTCCTTGAATTTTACGGGTCTTTAAAAATACCACCACGTCCTCCCCTCCCATTTCACTCCCATCGAGATCAATATCCCTACAAAATTTGGTTTTCTTCCCTATCCGCGATAATCTCTCCCAAATTTTAGTCTTAATTAAATTATTTTTTAATATAAAATTGTTAAGTTCCAAATACTTCATCTCTTCTGTCAATCATTATTTGCATTTATTTTGTAGGTTTGAAACAATAACCTAGATTCTTTTTCACTACTACATATATTTCCTTTAACAACACACAAAAAGGCTATTAATAGTATTGTTATCATAAACACTATTATATGGGGGTCCCATTTATTAGGAAAAAAATGCTAATAACGACCCTAGTTTATCAACACTTTAAATAGGGGGCCTTTCTTAGTGCTATAAATAGCGCTAATAATGTTCTAGTCTAATACAGTGTGTTGTTTATATAACAACACACCCAACAAAAACCTGTAAGAAAAATATATAATTTAATTAAAATAAATTTGACATCATGAATAAAAAAACACTACTATATATATTTCAAACAATTTTTTGTATAATTACATTTATAATTATCTACAAACATTTAAAAAAATTAATATTTCATATTTTGGCATACATGATCCCCTCTTGAAATTGTCTACCCATTGTATTAGTTTCTAAAAAAATCACCTCAACCCAATAAAAAGAATCTACATATATAACAAAACAAATCTTATGTTAGTTATGCTATAATGAAATAAATTAAACACTAATATGAAAGAATACATTAATAAAATGACAATTTTTAATAAAAATACACACTTGGAGTTATTCCAGTCACACTATTCATAATATTGAGGTTTAGTTGATTCATACACATCAAAAATGAGTTATGGATCATTTCCCTAAAGTATCAAAACAATCCGAATGTTTTTTCTCAGTTTTGAGTATGTAACTTGTTTTTTTACTAAATTTAATGTCACTTTTAAATAATGACACACTTGGAGTGATACTGATTACACCCTACATTGGATTGAGGTGTGACTGATTTATACCCATACAAAATTACTTATGGATGATTTTAATGAAGTATCAAAACAATCCAAATACATTTGATCAGTTTTCAATATGTCACTTGTGTATTTTAATAAAATTTCATTTCAAACTGGAAGAACACACTTTGAGTCATACCAGTCACATTGTGAATTATTTTGACATAAGATTATTCCATATACATTAAAATTGACATATGAATCTCTTTCCTAAATTATCAAGAAAATCAGAGCATGTTTTCTTGGTTTTCAGTGAGTGACACACATTTTGAACTAAATTGTCAATTTTAAAGTGATAACAAACACTTTGAGTCATACCAGTCACACCGTACGTCGGATTGAGGTTCGGTTGAATCCTACACATAAAAAATGACTCATGGATCTTTTTCCTAATGTATCAAAATAGTCTGAATGAATTTTCTTAGTTTTCAGTATGTCACTTGTTCTTTTTACTAAAATTAATGCCAATTTTATATAAAAAAACACACTTAGAGTCATATTGGTCTCACAATGTGTCATATTGAGGTGAAGTTGACTCCTACATGTCACAAATGACTTATGTATCGTTTTCCTAAATTATCAAAGTAATTATAATACGTTTTCTCAGTTTTCACCATGTCACTTGTTCTTTTTACTAAAATTTATTTCAATTTTAAATAAAAAGAGATACATTGAGTTATACTGGTCACACCATGAATTATATTGAGGTTAAATTGATTCCTACACATCAAAAAGGACTTATAGATCATTTTCTTAAAGTATCGAAACAATTTGAATGTGTTTTCTTGGTTTTTAGTATGCCACATATTCTTTTTAGTAAAATTAATGTGAATTTCAAATAAAAAGACACACTTAGAGTTATAATAGTTAAACCACACATCAGATTGTAGTGGGGTTGATTCCTACATGTTATAAATTACATATGAATCATTTTCCTAAAGTATAAAAACATCTCAAGTATTATTTATCTATTTTCATTATGTCACGTTTTCTTTTTACTAAAATCAATGTCAATTCTAAATAAATAGACATATTTGGAATTATACCAGTCACACCGTCTGTCATATTGAAATTTACATGATTCAAAAATGTCAAAAATGACTTATGGATAATTTTCTTAAAGTATCAAAATAATACGAATGTGTTTAATCATTTTTAGTATGTCACTTTTGTTTTTATTAAAATGTCATTTAAAACTGAAAACACACACTTTGAGTCATATCGGTCACATCATATGTCAGTTTGACATGAGAATGTTTTCTACAAATCAAAAATGACTTATGAATAATTTTACTAAATTATAAAGAAAATACGAATGCATTTTCTTGGTTTTCGGTGAGTGACACTTTTTGAACTAAAATGTAAATTTTAAACTGATAATATACACTTTGAGTCATACCGGGCACATCGTGTATCATATTGAGGTGTAATTGATTATTACTTGTCAGAAATGACTTATGGATCATTTACTAAAATATAAAAATAATACGAATGCATTTATTGGCTTTGAGTATGTCAGTTGTCTTTTTTATTAAAATTAATGTCAATTTTCAATAAAAAGATGCACTTGGAGTCATACCAGTCACACCGTACATCAGAGTGAGGTCAAACGGATTCCTACAATTCCCAAATTACTCATGGATAATTTTCTAAATGTATCAAAATAATAAAATTGTGCTTTTCTGGTTTTGAGTACATCACTTGTATTTTTTACTAAAATTTCATTTTAAACTCAAAACATGTACTTTAAGTCATACCCATCACATCATGTGTTAGTTTTATGTAAGACTGATTCCTACACATCAAAAATGACTTAAGAATCAGTGTCCTATGTTTTCAATACAATATAAGCATGTTTTCTTGGTTTTCAGTGAGTGACACTTTTGAAATAAAATGTCAATTTAAACTAATAACGGGCACTTTGAGTCATACCTGAATCATCATGTATTAGATTGAGGTGAGGCTGATTCCTACACATAAAAAATGACTTATGAACTATTTTCCTGAAGTATAAAAATAATATAAATATTTTTTCTTGGTTTTGAGTATGTATGTCATCTTTTTTACTAAAATTAGTGTCAATTTTAAATAAAAAGACACATGTGGAGTCATACTGGTCACACCATGCATTTGATTAAGGTGATACTGATTCCTACATGTCTCAAATGACTTATGAATCATTTCCATAAATTATCAAAACAATACATATGTTTTTTCTTGGTTTTGAGTACATCAATTTCCTTTTTTACTATTTTAAACTAGGAACACACTCTTTGAGTCATATTAGTCACATCATGTGCCAGTTTGATATGAGAATGATTCCCACATGTCACAAATGAATTATTAATTAATTCCGTACACTACTGGAAATGTGACCTTTCCCAACACTTCTATACCCCCTTTCCCAACAGTTTGACCAAACCGTTGGTAAAGCCCACTTTGTGGCCACTTTTCCCAACAGTTTGGCCAAATCGTTGGGAAAGGTCCAATTTGTGGCCACTTTTCCCAACGGTTTGGCCAAACCATTGGGAAAAGTCCCCAATATATCAACATCACTTCCCAAATTCCAGGGACCTATACCAACGGTTTTGACAACCGTTGGTATAGGTCCTTTGATTTTTTTATCAGATCCTCTTAACCAGAAAATTCTATAAATAAAAATTTAAAATAATTATGATAATACATATATATATATTTATGAAATTATGTTCACAAAAGTCATGTTAGGTTAGTGGTTAGGTCATTCAATGATAAACTGGAGGTCCTGGGATCAAATCCTAGCGAATGTTTTTTTTGTAAATACATATACTAACGGTTTTATGGAACGGTTTTCAAAACTGTTGGTATTGGTATATACCAATGGTTTTCCAAAAACCGTTGGTATAGACCTATCCCAACGACTTACTTGCCTACAGTTATCCAAACCATTGGTATAGGCTATACCAATGGTTTGGAGGCCTATACAAACGGTTCCAAACTGTTGGTATAGGTTTGTTTTCCAGTAGTGCTAAATTATCAAGACAATATGATCTCTTTTTATCAGTTTTTAGCAAGTGAATCTTTTTTAACTAAAATGTCAATTTTAAAATGATAAAGGACACTTTGAGACACATTGGGCACCTCGTGTATCATATTGAGGTGCGGTTGATTCCTATAAATAAAAAATGTTTTATGGATCATTTTAGTAAAGTATCAAAATAATAAAAATGTATTTTCTTAGTTTTGGGTATGTTAGTTGTCTTTTTTACTAAAATTAATGTAAATTTTAAATAAAAAGATGCACTTGGTGTCCTACCGGTCAGAATGTGCATCAAATTGTGGTGAAACTGATTCCTACATATCCTAAATGACTTATGTATTGTTTTCATAAAGTATAAAAACTATCATAATGAATTTGTTCTATTTTGAGTAGGTCAATTATATTTTTTACTAAAATTAATGTCAATTTTAAATAAAAAGATGTACCTAGAGTCATTGTGGTCATGCCATGTGTTGGATTGAGGTGAATCTAATTCCTACAAAATCCAAATGACTTATGGATCATTGTATTAAATTATCAAAACAATCCTAACTATCAATGTTACCACACTTTCTATTACCTTTCTTTATCTAATTTTTAACACTGTATATTGTGTCATTGTTCTTAGCCGAAAAACTTTTCTCCACTCTTCTAGTTTTCAACAATGATAAAGGTTTTTAAACTAAGAAAATCGACTCAATATGAAATATTGGTAGGTCGATAAAGAAAAGAAACGGAAAACATGGTAACATTGAGAGAAAGAAACATGTTATCTCGTTTGTGGTTTTTTGTAGATAGTTGAAAGAAAAATATGACATCTTGTAAGATTTATAAAAAAACTAAATAAGTATTAGATAAATCCCTCCTCATTTGGCTGGGGTGGTGAGGGTGGTATGGGGTTTTAGACGTGGTCGTGGGGTTGAGTCCCTAGATTGACAATTTATTTTCAATTTTCTTTGTAGCATTGTGTTCCATGATTGTAGTTGTAATAATTTATTTTAAAGTATTAGATAAAAATGATAAGTAAATTTACTTACATGTAAAGACCCGGAAATTCTGTGGAAATTTTTTCTTAAATACATGGTAATTTTACGAGTCTGCAGTTTCTGACAGAGCTTGATTCCGAGGCTCAGTGTGCCTGGAATCAATTTCTGAAGTTTGGTTTAGGTACATTCAGTAAACGTACATACATGATTTTATAACTTTTGAACTGGTGCTCAGAATTGAAATATCAGGGCACAGTTGAACTCGCAGCGCCTGTATTCTCTTAAGGAAACCTTCACTGCAGTTGCGTTCTAACGAGAATGGAAGTTAATTTTTGGGGTTTTTTAAATAAAATTAAATAAAATTAAATAAAAATAATTGTAACTTATTTTTACTTGTTTGGTGGTTAAAACCTCCAAGTGGAGGTTAGAGGTGGGGCCCACCCACACATAACCTCCCTTGGGAAAATATTATTTTAGTGGGACCCACCCGAAGTTTAACACCTCTTGCAATCAAAGAGGTGGGGCCCAAACAGAATTTAAACCCCCTTAAACCCCCAATTAAGTGGAGAGCCTCTTCACCTTCCCCTCATTAAAGTTCCAACTCCTTCACATAATTAATTGGAACATTTTGAATTCTTTTGAATTCATGCCAATAATAAAATAATAGACAATGCTATTATTTCTTTTTGTTTGGAAACTCTCTTTTGGTGGAGCCTTAGAGAAACTTGGAAGGATTGAGGGAACTTCATCCTCTCGATGAAGAACACGAAGAACACCCCTCACCTCCGAAGATCAATGAACACTATCTTCTTCCTTCTTCAACTGGGGCAAGAAAGGGAATCACCGCCGCCCACGAAGTACACCGAAGACGTCATCTCGACTCATCTTCTCTGAGCTCTTCCTCCTCCGACAATGACGGAACGACGTCTGCCTTCCGCGACTCTGCCATCGATTACCAAACATGAGGTAGGGGTTTGAGTTTTACTCTCTGTTCTTCGTTATTCAAATTGAGAATTGAGAATTGCATTTTTTTATCATCATAACGCGGAGGGTACGGGACACACGAACACAACCTGACTCCCCCTTCGTTTAACTTCTCTTGATGGTGACGGTGACGGCGCAACGACGCCACTGGAGGAATGGGCTGCGGCCGATGGTCCACGGAGATACGCGTGGAGAACGAAAACAAGCCGGACATGAGAAGAACCGGTGGTGCAAGGGCCAACAGGTCGCCGGAGGGGCACGGTGCCGTCGTGCCACGGGGAGGATCGGGTCACGGCCAAGCGGGCCGTGGTGGTGCCGGAGGGGCGCAGTGCCATTGCACCACGCCAGAGGAAGAAGCCGCGACCACAAAGGCTATGACGGTCAAACGGGATGGGCATGGCGCTATCATGCTGCGCCGGAGAGGAACCGCAGCCAAAGGCCACGACGCACAGAGGAGGGCGACCGACTGAGCTGGCCCCCGACGGGCGCTCCAAAAGGCGGGACCCTTCGGGTCCCTCGGTTCACTGAACCAGGTGTCCGATCGACGAACCATCTATGGTGATGTAAAGATTAGAATGAGATGGTTCTTTTGGCATACCGCACTTGAGGTTTGGACCCAGTTGGGGTATGGTCGGGTTGGTTTGAACCTAAAAACCAACCGGGACCCTAGAATGAAAATTCCAAGAACTCACAGACCGAGCGTCTGATTAACGCGTCATCTGTCACGTTGGGTTCCTTATGATGAGACGGAACTATGGGGTTCATCAACTCAAGACTTCGTGGTAGTTGATGTATCGACACTTGGATCGAGGAGTGGACCCTTCCAGAATCGAGCGTGTTGTGTGCGGGAACCTTATGGCTGGCAGCGACTAAGATGATAGGATCCTATGTGAACGTACTACTATACCAGGATCCTCCATGGGTTCGACAACGACGATACTGTACCAGGATCCTTCGTGGTTTTGACAATGATGACTTCTGTACCAAGATCCTTCGTGGGTTCGACAATGATGACTTCTATACCGGGATCCTCCGTGGGTTCGACAGTGCTGATACTATTCCAGGATCCTACATGGGTTCGACAGAGGAGATGACTCAGTGTATACACCTAATCATCTCTACCCCTCTACATGAGTTGTATACCTATGTGAGCTGAGTCTTGTCTTTCAGTTGTTATCATTGAGTTGATTGACTTTACTTCCTTTATGGAATGGGTTGTGCTTGGGCTCGAGTGTTGGAGCCGAACTGTGATTGGTAACTTAGGTATATGTATGGGAATATACCTAAGTAGGGATGATTGATACTTCGTGATTGTATCTCACTACTATGGTTTATCATTGGTGGATTCTGGGAGACCTTCGGGGGTCTCGGTGTCCCTTACTGAGTATTTTTATACTCACCCCTACACGGGCTTCGCCCATACCTTGTTGTGTTCTGTGCAGACGACGCTCAGCAGTGATTGAGGCTGAGGTAGATAGACGAGAGGCTACTCAGATCCGGACTAGACATGACATACCTCATGGACGAGTTGTTCGAGATATGTACCTACCCTTCAGGTAGGATTTCCGGTGGATGATCTAGAAGCTGTTTTCCCTTTTTACTTGTACTTGTTGTTTAGTTGGGTTTATATACTGGCCAACTTACTTTCAGCACACATTTCTTTTCTATATTAGTACTTGTTGCACTACAACACAAATAGGGTTTAGTGGCAGTTTTGTGGCGGCGGTTCACAAAACCGCCGCTAAACGTTTTCCGAAAAAGGTTTCGTGACAGTTTTTAATAAACCACCGCTAAACCCATATTTTTTTTTAAAATGTCCAACCCTTCCCTACCCCGAACCCCGTTTTCCCCAACCCTCCCGACCCCATTCTCCCTTCTTCCCGCAACCCCCCCCCCCCCCCGCGACCCCGCGATGACTCCGGAAAACGCACGACCTCAGTCTCCAGCGACCCGGTGACCAACGCCTATGGCGGAACCCATGACCAGCGACCGTCGACCCCGGTAACCCACTACCCCCCTTCTCCCGGCGACCCTTATCACTCCGACCGCGACCCCAAAGTGAATTTTACAACATTTTTCATCTTTTTTTACAATATTTTGTGCAATATATGTCTATTATTTGATTATAATGTTTGTTACTTTAAGTTTTAGCATGTTAATTTGAAGAAAATTGTTAATTTGATACCTAATTCATGTTTAATTGAAATTTTTATTCCATGTGTTAAAGGAATTGGATAAATAAGATAAATCTAGAAATACTTATATATTATTTGTTTACGGTATTTCAAAACATTTCTCCTATATGATTTATTTGATGAGTAAAGTAATTCTATAAAATTGGAATGATGAATTACATAATACTTGTAAAGAGTTGTCGGTTCATCTTATAACAACACCCCTCCTTACATTGACAAAGTCAGAACTATCATATATCGTCTATTGAGATTCATTAGGATTTGGGTTGGGATTTATTATTATATAAGGAGATTATGTCATTTCTTATGGATCATGTCGATAATGATGACCAGATAAAATTTAGCTGATTCAAGACTTTGAATTTGATACTGAGGATCATTCCTTGAATACATGTCATCATTATATTTTCTGTGAGAAATTAATAGTGTTCAAAAATCATAATTATATTAAACACATTTTATCATAAATGGATTTTAATCAAAGGTAATGAATATTAATGTATTATATATAGATATTTGAATTTGAATTGATTTATATACATTGGGTATAGGTAATTTTTTTATATATTAATTGATTTTGAATTTATATAATCAGTTGGATAAATAAGCTTTAGGCTAATGAAATATGATATTTCATATAGTTTATATTTATTTAGATTGAGTTTAAAAAGGAAATTCTACAATTTTATATCATGTTTATCTCACTACTGATTTGAATGATATGTTTTTTGATGCTCAGACCACTAAACCTAAAATGATTGAATAGATGGCTAAAATTAAATCACGAGGAGAACATTTAGGGATGGTGGTTATATAAGAAATATTAATTGTAGTTTATATATCAAATATTTGTTCTTATAGATTATTAGGAATAGATTTTTCATAGCTACAATTATTTTAGATGGTTTGTTCATCTAGGATTCCAGAAGGTGTATAAAGGGTTTAAAACTGAATATTGGTGGGATAGTGAAATGTGGAATTTTCAAGGGTTTGTATCATGATTCCAACCATGTTAATATTTAATGGAAACAAGACAACTCACAGTGGGTACATTCATCTCATTACTATTTCTCAGTTGGACATGGGATCATATAACTATGGATGGTATCATTAGTCTACAAAGAATAAAATGAAAACAAAATTACACATGGGTGACTATGGATTGTCTCCAAATGGTGTCCCACCACAACCCTATTTTTATATATATTATAGTGGTATATTTTTACAAATTCAATATTTTAGAAATTAATTTACCCCCATCAATTATGTTTAACCAGGTTCCTAGGATTATATATCAGTTTTGGTATGCATTAATGTAATCTCTATGTGCATAGTATTCAATGGAATATATTAATCATCATAAATTGTATGTACAATCGAAATGGTTTATCCAACCATTATAGGAAATGATAAAATATTTTGTGATTTATTTTAGAGGCTCATGTAAAGATATTTTAATACTACTTGTGTCTTTATACAAAAAATGATTTTGATACAGTGATGAATATGGATATAATAAAACTATTCTATGTATTTACTTCATGTTCAAGTCATTTTTGTGAGAAATTTTTTGATAAATTTATTATTATAACTATTAGAGTTTTAGAGACAATGAAAAATATTCATATTATCAAAATGAGGTTGTTGATGGCTCAATGTCATCTAAAATCATATATAGATCATCCATGATTACCATTATCATTTGAGGTGGCTAATGACATTATATTAATAATATCTCCATTATTTGGAAAATGTTAGGTCCACAAGGATGAATACCCTGAGAGGGGGGGTGAATTAGGGTATGACTAATTTAAAGTTAATGCCCATTCTGATCTTGTTTCGCTATTAAGAAAAACACTCTTCTCTCTCTTTTCTGTTTCACAATATAAACAGAAAGTAAAGCAAGCACATGACACAACAATTTTACTTGGTTCACCACTAAGGGCTATGTCCAAGGAGCATACGCTGACAGGTTGCTGGTAATACCAAATTCCACTATACTTCACTAGTTGTGGATTACAATGTTTGGGTACAATCACTCTGTCCTAGGCTCACTGCCTTTGCAAGGTTTAAGGTCAACTCACTGCTTTGCCGAGGGTCACTCCCTATTTCTCTCTCTCTGGATCACTGCCAATGGAGAGGATCACCTTTTTCCTCTTACTATGCTCACTGCACTTGGAAAGGATCCACTCATAGTTTATAGACCTGTAGGTCTTCTCACTTGCATGAAATAATGCATCCTCAACTATTGATAGATGCTCTGTTGAAGTCCAACTTTCATCCACTGATGAATACCACTTTTCCTCTTAACCACTGGGCAATTCACTTTGGAAACACCTTCGCAAATCACCCTACTTCGCGAGGCTTCCAATTTCACAAAGCTCAAACACTCCTTCGCGAAGCTACTGACTTTTCGCGAAACACTCTCACGAAGCACTATCGCGAATCTTCTAACTTTTTGCGAAGCTCAAGTCATTGCAGAGCAACTTCCCTAGCGAAGCTCACTGATCCAGTGCGGAGCGCGCAACTTTCGCGGAACTAGAATAGCCGCTGCGAAGCTCCTCTTTCACGAATCACACTACCTTTGCGAACTTCCTTCGCGAACCGAGAGCAATGTATTTTCTCTGAAAATTATCTTTACTTCTCTCGAAGGGGTCGACCTCTATTTATAGGCAATTCCACCGACCGTCGACCCTTCCGCGCGAAGTCAGCGCCACATCATCACCTATCGCGAAGCTCCAAAGTTTCCGTCGGAATCCTTTCAAAATCGCGAAGAACCACGGAAATTTTCCGATCGCGGAGCTCATCGTAATCGTGGAGCATTACCGTCAACATTCCTTCACGCCTTTGCCGCGAAGCTCCCTCGTAAAGACCTTCACCACCGCGATGCGCTTCAAATCTTCCGTTCGCAAAGCTTTGACGTAATCGTGAAGCATCACCACCTCCATTTTTCTGGTCTTCGCGAAATCCAATCCATGCATCTCATCTTCATGAAACTCATGCTTTTTCCATATAAAAATATGATCTTCATGGAAATCCTATTTTCGCGATGCTCACCAAACTCTAAATTTTGGACCCCAAAAATTTGGTGAACACTGGGAAACGACGTCACCTTGTACTGCTCTTTTATACCGCCTCCAGACCGTCCTTTCCTTTTTCAATGTTCTTTGTCAACATGGATTGTCAAAAAATTCTCTGGAACTCAACAATTCTCCATGGAAACCTGCTTTTTCAACAAACACAATCAACCCAAAAATACTACAATGTTACCTTGAGGTATTTTTTCCCAACAATCTCCCCCTTTGGGTTTGTTGACAATTCTTCATAACTCTTCTCATAATGATTTTCTACACATTTATACCTCACTGAGTCTTCTTCCAGACGCTACCACCATTCGCCTCTTTCGATTCTGATAGCATTCAAGGATTCAATTAACATGTTTTCTAAGCCCACATGAGCAATGCTCGGCGTGAGAAACAAGAGTAGTATGAAATGTTCATCAATGAATCACTTCATGTCAAATACCAATTGTCGATTCCAACATGATACCAATTCTTAAATTGATACCAATTGTTGAACCACACTGATCCCAATTGGTGATAGCTGGAAACCTTCTCTCACCATTCCAACACCACTGTTCTTCTTTTATCAAGATCCTCAGCTGTCGTGATTTCTATGCTTTGATCGATTACTTCTAGCATCGTCAGATTTAAAATACTCCCCTTTCTCATTTCTCCTCCTATCTGGATGCTCCACTGGTTAGCTTCTCCCCATATCATTCATGATTTAACAAATCTCCACACTGTCTCCCCCTTGAACAATCACTATTTTCTCCCCCTTTGTCAACGAACCCAAAGGTCACTCCTATGTAGTCTGTAACAGAGTAGAGAACACATATTAGCACATCAAGGAAAAACACATCATACCTTGGGGAGAGGGGTGAATTCCATATACCCACTATTTCAAGTGTGGGGAGTCGACTGAACTCCCAAATCCAGTTGATGCCTTTCAAATGCTTCATTAGGTAAGGCCTTTGTCAGAATGTCTACAACCTGTAGTTCTGTAGGCACATACTCCAACTTCACGATTCCCTGCTCAACTTTCTCCTTGATAAAATGATACTTTATCTCAACGTTCTTTGTCCTTGAGTGATGGATGAGATTTTTGCTGAGATTTATAGAACTTGAGTTATCACACTAGATTACGATCGGAGACTTCACTTTGACTCCCATATCTTCAAGCTGCTGCTTCATCCACAATAATTGTGTGCATGCTTGAGTGGCCGCAATATACTCAGCTTCTGCGGTGCTCAATGAAATTAAATATTGATTCTTGTTAAGCCAAGAAATACACAATCCACCAAGATAGAATGCAACACCTGACGTTGATTTTCTATCATCTGCTGAACCGGCCCAGTCTGCATCAGTATATCCCAATAACTCTGTTTGAGATTTGTCAGTATATGTCAAGCCAAAATCCACTGTGCCCTGGATATACCAAAGTATTCTTTTCACTGCAAGCATGTGGATTTCCTTGGGATTACTCTGATATCTTGCTACTTAGCATGTGGCGAAAACAATATCAGGCCTTGTTGTAGTTAAGTATAATAGACTTCCAATAATTTTCCTGTATTCTGTGATATTAACTGCCTTGCCATCCTCATATTTTGATAATTTCATCCAGGTAGCAACCAGAGTCTTCATCTCCTTGGAATTATCCATTACAAACCTTCTCAAAACCTCCTTGGAATATTTAGATTGAGAAATGAATGTTCCATTCCTTCCTTGTGTCACTTGTAGACCAAGGAAAAATGTTATCTCTCCAATCATTGACATTTAAAACTCATTTTTCATGAATTCAGAAAACTGTCTGCACTGAGCTTCATCTGATCTGCCAAAAATTATGTCATCGACATACACTAGCACCATCATCCTTTGATTACTGTCATTGTTGAAATAGAGATTGTAATCAACTCCTACACGCTGAAAACCAACCTTCTTCAAGTACTGATCAAGCCTTGAGTACCATGCTCTTGGTGCTTGTTTCAGCCCATACAATGCCTTTTTCAACCTACAAAACTTTGTTCTCATCCTCATGAATGAGAAAACCATATGGATGATCAATATAAACCTCTTCTTCCAGAACACCATTCAAGAATATGTATTTTACATCCATATAGAACACTTTGAACTTCCTTTTCACTACGATGGATAGGAATAATCTGATTGTCTCCAACCTTGCAACCGGTGCAAATGTATTATCAACATCTATTCCCTCGATCTGGGAGTACCCCTTGCACACTAGTCGTGCTTTGTTCTGAATCACTATGCCATCTTCATTCATCTTGTTGCGATAGACCCATTTAGTCCCGATGACATTCTTATCTACTAGCCTCGAAACAATCTCCCATGTTTGATTCTTCTCAATCTGATCTAGCTCTTCATTCATAGCCTGGACCCAATTTTCATCTTCAGAAGCATCAGAAAAACATTTCGGCCCCACCTAAGATAAAAACGATGTTTGCTGTAATGACTTCATTCTTCGAGTCTGAACTGGATCTGTCTAATCACCAATGATATTCTGCCTATCAATTTCAGCTCGACTCTTTGGCTTCCTTACAGACATAGACTTGACACTTTCTTGTTCATCATCAATATCTTATTCTGAGTCAGCCTCTACCACTTCTTCCCCCCCTGTGTTGCTTATCTCATCATTACTTTCATCCATGAACTGTTCACTGGGTCGTTGAGTATTCTGTTCATTTTGAACTATAGTGACATGATTTCTCTCAAAAATTTTTCCCAGCCTTTTGTTGAAACATTTATATGCTTTGTTTTTCCCTGAGTAGCCAAGGAATATCCCCTCATCTCCTCGTGACTCAAACTTCCTATGATTTTCTTTGTTGAGAATGAAACACTTACTTCCAAATATTCGAAAGTATTTCAACGTTGGATTCATTCCGTACCACAGTTCATACAGAGTCTTTCATTGCTTCGGACACAACAAAGACTTGTTCGAAACATAGACTGATGTCAAAACTGCTTCCTTCCAAAATTTCTCTGGTAGGTCTTTATCAATAAGCATCGTTCTAGACATGTTGTTGATGATCCGATTTCTTCTTTCAACCACTCTATTCTATTGGGGAGTTCTTACTGATGAAACTTGATGTCTTATCCCATGTTTCTCGAGATAGTTTTTAACTTGACTATTTGTGAATTCCGTACCGTTATCAGTACAAAACTTCTGAATTTTCTGCCCAAGCATCTTTTTTGATTCCCTCCTATATTGCTTTATGCAACTGAACACCTCTGTTTTATGGGTAATGATGAATTCCCAGGCCATTATTCTATAGTCATCAATGAAAAGGACATAGTACCTTTTCCCATTTATAGCTCGTGGTGAAATAGGTCCACATACATCAGCATGTACCAATTTGAGAACTCTGGATAATTTATTTTCCTTTGTCCTGTATGTTTTTCTGATGATCTTCCCTTGTTGACAAGCATCACATGTATGAGCATGATCACATGATAGTTTGGGAAGTTCTCTAGTAGCATCACACTTTACCAGATCTTCCATAGATTGTTGGCATAGATGACCAAGTTTCTTATGCCACAGCTGGTTTTCTTCCTCTCTGGATAAAAGACATATATCTTGTTCCCCACTTATAAGGTAAAGATTTCCCTTTGTCCTTTTTCCTTGCAGAACAACTACCCCATATTTTTCCGTGACAGTACAGGTCTTCTTGGTAAACTGTATAGAATGTCCTGAGTCACACAATTGATTGACACTGAGTAAATTGTGACTGAGACCTTCTACAACCAAGACATCAGCATGTCTGATTTCTTTTCCCCCAAACCTAGCCTTTCCTGATCCAATTATCTTCAGGCCTTCATCATTTCCAAACTTGACAACTCCTTCTTTTTCATATTTTATGCCTGTAACCAGATCCTTTTTTCCTGTCATGTGAGACGTACAACCACTATCAAGAATCCACACACCAGAACAATCTGATGCTTTAAGGTCAATTTCAGCAACTACTGCCTTCTCTGCTCTTTTCTTCTTGGTCCATATTTTTGTCTCCATACTCAGTATAGATTGAGACTCATGAACATTCTCAGAGTACGATGGACCAGCTTCATCTTGCAGAGATGAAAATATGTTATGAACTTTTAACTCACTTGTTGGTTTATTGATCTGCTGCTTGTGAACATTTTGATTCTGCTTTGGCACATTTCTCTGAATGATCAAATTGTAGTACCTAGCCATGTGCCCAAATCCTCCACACCAAAAACAGTGTCCTTCAAAATATGTTCTGGAAAACTATTACCTGTTTGGCTTCCACCTCTATTCCTGTTCCCTTCAATATCTCTTGGCTATGGAACACACATACTGTGAATGTCCCATATTCCCACAACAATAACACCCAATATAGGGTGCATTCCTTTGTGTTACTTCAGCACTACGATTTCCCTTTGGGATCTCTGAATATTATGATTCTGTTTTGTGCCCAAATCAACCTTCAATTTTGGGATGGGTGCTTGCGGTCTGACATTAACTGCCACAGATTTTTGTTTCTTATCAAGCCCTTAATTAACCTTAGCATTTGAGCTTTCTTGCTGCTTCACTCCTGCTTAACTACGAGCTTCCTCTTTCATCTTCTCTATCTTCTGAATGGCCTGCTTTTCTAATATCACATTGGGGGTCAATATTTTTTTCTTGATCCTTCATTTTTCATCACAGACTGACCACTTCTTCTTCATGTTCTTTGATACGTCTGACCTGCTCTTTTCCTGTGTTACTCAAACAATCAATTTCCTTATTTTTTTCCCTCAATTTTAAGCTTATGCTCAACAATATTTTCTGAGCTCTCTGGTGTTGAGGATTTTATTCTTTCAATTTCTTCTAACAGCTCTGACTTTTCTTCATCCTGTTGTTGTATATAGAGTTTGGCATCATGAAATAATTTATTGGATTTATTCGTTTTGGCTCTCCAAACGTCTATCTCCTCAAGAGCTGCTTCCAATTCGGCTTCCATATCAACTCTCCCTTCAATTTCTTCTTCTCCTTCAACGTCAGCTTCTTCCTTTTTCTGAGAACTACCAACAATCACCACCAAGGCATTTACCCAATGATCTCTACAATTTTCTATCTCCTCAACCTCTTCATCCTCAGACTTATCTGAACTTTCAAATTCTTGTGAAATAAGATTCTTCTTCTTGAAGAAATTTCTGTTGAATTGTTTCTTCCCTTTTAAAAACGCTGACGTCTTCTTATTGGGAATTTCAACTTCATCATCATCATCATCATTATCTTGAAACTTCTTGGGGCATCTTGCCACATATGACCAACCTTTCCACATTGAAAGCATGCTATTGGAAGTTTTCCTTTAAACTTTCCTCTTCCTCTTTGCAGATTTGAAGAAAGAAATGACATCACCTCATCTGTCTCTTCTTCTTCCTGAGAATCTTCAATGGTGAGATTCTTCATGGCCTTGAATGCAACTTCTTTGGATTTCCCCCTTTCCATAGCCTCATTGTCATCATTCCTCGTCTCATATGCAACCAAGGTACTGTGCAAGTTGTCCAGTGTCAGTACTTTGGGATCTTTATCTTCTAGTACAGAAAATTTCGGATTGAACCGAGGTGGAAGCTTCCTTAAGATGCGCTTTACAATCTTTATGTCTTAAATGACTTCACCAAGACCTCGCATATCTTCCACAACAATATTTACCCTATCAAAAAATGCATCAACAGACTCATTCGGGTTCATCTTCCGATCTTCATACTTATTCCCCAACACTTGCAGCTTTGCCTCTATGACTTTTGTATCTCATTCATATATATTCAATAGCTTTTCCCACATGGCACATGACGTTTTTCATGACATCACCTTTGTACAGATAGGATTGGATAGAGCTCCCCCTAAGGCATTAATTGCTTTGGAATCTACATCCAACTCTCTACGTTCAGCTTCTGATAATGTGCCACTATTATATCAGCTGTTATGCCATGCATTGCTGCTGTGAATACATCCATTCCCAAAGATCGGAAGTAGTGTTGCATCCGATTCTTCCATAGATGAAAGTTATTCCCATCGAAGATCAGAATCCCTTTATGATTGGTGACCTCCATTGAGAGAAGAACTAATATCAACCTTTCCCTCTGATACCAATTGTTAGGTCCACAAGGCTTAATACCCTGAGAGGGGGGGTGAATTAGGGTATGACTAATTTAAAGTTAATGTCCGTTCTGATTTTGTTTCGCTGTTAAGAAAAACACTCTTCTCTCTATTTCCTGTTGCACAATATAAACAAAAAGTAAAGCAATCACAAGACACAACAATTTTACTTGGTTCACCGCTAAGGGATACGTCCAAGGATCATACACCGACAGGTTGCTGGTCATACCAAATTCCACTATACCTCACTAGTTGTGGATTACAATGTTCAGGTACAGTCACTCTATCCCAGGCTCACTGCCTTTGCAAGGTTTAAGGTCAGCTCACTGCTTTTCCAAGGGTCACTCCCTATTTCTCTCTCTCTGGCTCATTGTCGGTGGAGAGGATCACCTTTTTCCTCTTCATATGCTCACTGCACTTGGAAAGGATCCAATCACAATTTATAGACCTGTAGGTCTCTTCACTTGCATGAAAGAATGCATCCTCAACTGTTGATAGATTCTATGTTGAAGTCCAACTTTCATCCACTGATGAATACCACTTTACCTCTTAACCACTGGGCAATTCACTTTGGAAACACCTTCGCAAAGCACCCTACTTCGCGAGGCTCCCAATTTCACGAAGCTCAAACAAGCTTTCGTGAAGCTCCTGACTTTTCATGAAGCACTCTCGCGAAGCACTATCGTGAAGCTCCTGACTTTTTGCGAAGCTCAAGTCGTTGCATAGATACTTCCCTCGAAAAGCTCACTGAGCCAGCGCAGAGCGTGCAACTTATGCAGGGCTAGAATAGCCACCGCGAAGCTCCTCTTTCGCGAAGCACACTGACTTTGCGAACTTCCTTCGCGAACCGAGAGCAAATTATTTTCTCTGAAAATTCTCTATACCTCTCTCAAAGGGGTCAACCTATATTTACAGGCAATTCCACCGACCTTCTACCCTTCCGTGTGAAGATAGCACCATATCATCGCCTATCGCGAAGCTCCGATGTTTCCGCCGGAATCCTCTCAAAATCGCAAAGCACCACAACAATTTTCTGGTCGCGGAGCTCGTCGTAATCGCGGAGCATTACCGTCAAAATTCCTTCGCGCCTTCGCCTTGAAGCTCCCTCGCAAATACCTTCACCACTGTGATGCGCTTCAACTCTGCCGTTCGTGAAGCTTTGATGTAATCGCGAAGCATCACCACCTCCATTTTTCTGGTCTTCATGAAATCCAATCCATGCATCCTATCTTCGCGAAACTCAAGCCTTTGCCATATAAAAATATTATCTTCATGGAAATACTATTTTCACGATGCTCACTAAACTCCAAATTTTGGACCCCAAAAATTTGGCAAACAATGGGAAACGGTGTCACCTTGTACTGCTCTTTTGTACCGCCTCCAGATCATCCTTTCTTTTTTCATCGTTCTTTGTCAACATGGATTGTCAACAAATTCTCTGGAACTCGACAATTCTCCATGGAAACCTGCTTTGTCAATAAACACAATGAACCCAAAAATATTGCAATGTTACCTTGAGGGATTTTTCCCAACAGAAAAAAACATTTTGATTAATATTGAATGTTTCTCCCTAATATATTATCAATTTTTAGATTATTGAACTATTGACTATTGTGAATTATTAGTTGTCTTCACCACCACAAATAAATTTTCTACACAATTTGTTTCATGGATCTCAATTGATGATATTTAATCCTGACCTATATAATGCAATTAAAAGGGAAATCATCCAAGAATACAATATTATATCATACTTTCTACTCAATTTGTCTTCAGATTTTACGATGAAACCATACTTTGATGAATAATATAATGGAGGTATTTTTTTCAAACACTCGACAATGTTTCTTAGTTTACTTCATGATCACCAATCGTCTTATTTCTTATGGAACCTATGGTAACATGCTTACATCAATGTTTTTCCTGTCGAGTTCTAAATATTGTAATGAATGTATGGAGTTCAGTTAAATCATTGAACCATGGGCTGTATTTAAGGTGTCGGGTCATCTACGGAGTTGAGTGACCTATGAATTAAATAATCAACTATGTCTCAAAGCATTAGAGTACTTAAAAACTAATAAGGTGTTTTGGCATGCTGGTTGGTTTGGTTTTGGCCCTCTTTATGATTATTATGACGTAATGAGTGTGCTTGAGGGGAGAGTCAAATGTATGTTTGACGTGAATATGATATAGATAACTTATTAATGGCTGATATATCACTAATTTTGATAACTAGGACACTCTATAAGTGGGGAGAATCTTGTCATTTTTGTTAAACATGTGTCATTCCCGGTAGAATGAACACAACCTAAGATGTCAATTGAAAAATGGAAATTTTTTTCTAGAATTTCTTTTGATCTCTCATGTCTTAAATATCTTCAGTTATTGCTTGGAAATACGACTTTGATATGGTTGGTTGTGTGTGAAACCATTGAGAAACATCATTCCTCTTGGAGGACATATAAGGTCAAGACTAAACAATCACATAATGTCTCAGGTTTAAAATGCATTATGATTGGTTTAGATCACATATAAATGGGGTGTTGTTTGAGGAAACATAAATGTGTGATCGACCGTGTTATGTTATGTTTGTAAACTGATATTCTTACTGCTCCTCAATGAGGTGTTGACACTGTCTCCTATGGACCAGAGTTGTTCGGTTGGTCTGAAGTGGTAAATGTGATCAATGAATAAACTTTATTATATTATGCATACTTTATGATCAATGGGTCATCTTTATTATATTATGTTTCTGTAATCTTACACTGTCATATATTTTGTGTAGGCACATTGTGATATACATGGATAAAAGTTGGATCACATTACTGAGGAACACACCTCAGTATGTTAAGGGTTGGAATGAGTTTTTAGATTTTCAAATTTATAATCGATCCGTTGAAGGGAGAATAAAATGTCCATGTCCTAAATGTAAATTTAGAACATGGTTGAAGGGAGATGAGGTTTATGAACATTTAATACCAAAGCAATTCCCTGCTCAATATTTGTGTTGGATTTGGAATGGAGAATCGAACGTTACAGAAAGATTGAGCACTGATGTTAATCCGTAGAATGAGGTCCCAAGTTCATTGACAATGGAAAATGAAATGAAAAACCTAATAAATGATGCATTCGGCACTACAAGACACCACTATCAGCATCAAAACATATCAGAACAACCAGAAGAGGGTGCTACAAATTGCAACGTGACAAGTGATGTTTTTGAGACTGTAACACAGACAGATCAAGATTGTCACATATCATTGAATCCTCCTCTTGATTCTGTGGAGACAAATGTAAGATAAAAATTCACTGAGGAAAATGCGTTTCATGATTTATTTGATGATGGAAATCAAGAGTTTTATAGTGGGTGTTTGAAATATTCAAATCTTTAATTTCTGCTGAAGTTGTACCATATCAAATGTCTATGTGGAATTACAAATAAGGCAATGTCCATGATATTGGAATTGATTCGTGATGCATTTCCTAAAGCAAAAATCTCAGAATCATTTTATGATATGAAAAAAGTTGTTAACAAGCTTGGTCTAAATTATACAAAAATACATGCATGTACCAATGATTGTATGCTTTATTGGGGAGAGGATTCAAGTAGACAAAATTGCAATAAATGTTCTTCTAGATGGAAGAAAAAGGGTGATGTTGGAAGTCTGAATGAACATAATTTCATGGAGAATAAGAAAAGGAGCACACCTGCAAAGGTTTTGCGTTACTTTCCTTTGAAGCCTCGATTGAAAAGATTATTCATGTCATCGAAAACCGCCAAACACATGAAGTGGAATTCTGTAGATAATAACAATGATGGGTTAATGAGATATCCACAAGATTCCTAATCATGGAAGACATTTGATTCATTACATATCGATTTATCAGCTAATCCTAGGAATGTTCAATTGGGATTGGCTACCAATGGATTCAACCCATTTGGGACTTTGAGTACCAATTATAGCATTTGGCTAGTTGTTTTGATCCCTTATAATATGCCTCCGTGTATGTGTATACAACAAACATATTTTATCCTTTCGATGATTATTCCTGGAAAAAAAATGTCTGGAAATGATATTGATGTATACTTGCAGCCTTTGATTGATGAATTGCAGGAGTTATGGAGCAACGATGTTGTGACATTTGATGCTTCTTCTAAAACAATGTTCAAAATGCATGCTGCTTTAATGTGGACCATTAGTGACTTCCTTGGGCTTGGGAATTTATCTGGTTGGAACACTTACACGGGTTTCGATTATCCCGTTTGTAACTTTGATTTTGAGCCCAAACGGCTACCTCATAGTAGAAAATGGTGCTTCTTGTGTCATCGAATATTTCTCGATGCATCTCATAGATTTCAGTTGAACAGATCAAAATTTAATGGTTCCATTGATTGTAGACCACATCCAAAGTTGTTAAATGGTTTTGAAATATTGACACAACTTGAAAATGTTGAAACAAAATTTGGGAAGGTTCATCATTTTAATGATAGCGGAAAACGGGTCTAAAGTGCATCGTCAAGTGAAACTGGAACGCAACAATGGAAGAAAAAGAGTATATTCTTCAAACTTCCGTATTGGGAATTTAATTTGTTGCGGAATAATATTGATGTGATGTATATTGAGAAGAATGTCTGTGATAATTTTATTTTCACATTTCTTAATGAGCACAAAAAGTATAAGGATCATCTCAATGCTCGCAAAGACTTACAAGAAATGAACATAAAATGCGATCTCTGGCCAGATGAGAATAGAAAGTATCCTCCGGCAATTTTTGCAATGAAAAATAGGGATAAAGATACATTCCTTTGAATGTTAAAGAATGTTAAGGTATCTTATGGGTATTCAAGTAACATCTTGAGGTGTGTTGACTTGAAGAATCGTAAGTTACATGGATTGAAAAGTCACGATTCACATATTTTGTTACAACAGTTACTACCATTGACATTGTGTACATTATTACCTGAAAAAATTACTGCTATTGTACTCCAGTTCTGCACATTTTTTAGAAAACAATGTGAGAAATCTCTACATCCATTTCAGCTTGACAACCTCCAGGAGAGGTTTGTATTGACCCATTTCGCAATGGAGATGATCTTTCCTCCGTCCTTTTTACTGTAATGATGCATTTAACTGTGAATTTGGTTGAGGAACCTAAATTAGGAGGCCCCGTTCATTATCGATGGATGTATCCAATTGAGAGGTACTTTATTTATATGTTTTCCAGTTAAGTAAATAATTTTTGGTACTTAATTAAATACATAATTATGTTTATTTTATTTCACAGATATCTTGGGCATTTGAAATAATACGTGAGAAATAAAGCTAAACCAGAAGGCTCAATTGCTGAAGGCTATGTGGCTGAGGAGTGTCTTACCTTTTGTTCTTGATACATGGATGATATTGATACAAGATTTAATCAATTTGGATGTGTTGATGACACATCGAATCAATCTCAAATACATCAGAAATCCAAAATATTTCCTGCTATTGGCCGATCAGTTGGGAGGACCTCAAATGTGACACTGACTGAATTGGAATTATTACAGGCACATAGATATGTGATGCTAAATATTGAACTTGTAGATCCATTTATTGAAGATTTTAGGATAAAAAAAAATAGACGAATGAGAGGCCGAACACTAAATGAGAAATATATAACGAAAGATGTTAATAAAGAGCTTGTAGAATGGTTTGCACGACGTGTAAGTTCATAAATATTGAAATAAATACGAATATTAGTTTGACACATACATTTTGTAAATCTAATAAAGTATATTTCTTTTTTCAGATCATGAATACTGATACTCGAGCAAAGGTGTCAGAAGATTTGAAGTTTCTTGCTAGAGGTCCTCTAAAAGAAGTTAGAAAGTTTGATGCTTATAATGTGAATGGATTTATATTTCGTACAGTCGATCAAGAAGTGGGTTTGAGAACACAGAATAGTGGTATATTTACATTTAATGAAGTGGAATACTATGGAAAGCTGTATGATATTGTTGAATTAAACTACCATGGACATTTTTTTGTTGTTTTATTCAAATGAAAATGGGTCGATATTATTAGAGGTGTTAAAAGAGATTCCTTGCAATTTACTTCTGTGAACTTCTCTTGCTTGATGAATGTTTGTGATCGTGAACTGTATGATCCATATATCTTAGCATCGCAAGAAAAAATGGTATATTATGTGAATGATGTTGCCGATGAATGGTGGTGTGTAGTTTCTCACGTAATACAAAGAGATTTGTATGATATGGGTGATGAAGTGGAAAATTTGACCTCTGAAATTGAATTTAATCAGCAACAGGAAGAAGAATTATTTGTCCATCATGATATTGAAAATATTAGTCTAGCAAGGATGAATGGAGTGGATGAAGCAATGGAGTAGGAAACCGACATGATTGAAGGGGAAAATTATTGTATGTACAATTATTTATTTATTCAGCAAACACTTGTTTCATTTCTACAGCCACTCATTATCATTGTTATATATGTTTTTTCTGTTAGTACTCCATCTATTATCATTTTTATTTTTTTTCTGCATAATTTTTTTGAAATATATATTCTGAACTTAATTTTATTTGATTAATTGACAAGAATTCTAAGGAATAAGCGGTACATTATTTCATCCAGTTCTGCGACATATGACGATCCATCTGGCTCCCTCCCCACGACATCTGAGGCACCAGATGCTGACACCCCTGCACCATCTCCCCCTGCACCATCTCTCAAACCATCTGTGGATTTACCATTAGAGGCTGAGTCGTCGACTCCCCCTTCAGGAGCCTCAACAGTGGGGCAGCGATGCGCCCCTTCCAGTTCATCCCAGACATACTGGAGTGTCACTGTCATAGGTACAAATTTTAATTAAATAAATTTATTGCATATTTTTATACTAATTGTTTTCTCATTGAAGATGACAAAAATGAAACCGTGGAGAAAAACATAAAAAGTTCAGATGTTTGGAATCTGAATGGCGAGAAGATTATTGTGCCATTTTATTCTTACGGGGTCCCTAGGGATGATGCTGCGGGGTTACTTGGCCAGATTCTAGGCCAGCTGGTAGCGGAGCCCATTTCCCTTCCCATTTCATATGACGATTGGAGACATATGCCTACAAGCTATAAAAATGAAGTGTTTTATTCTCAAATCAAGGTAAATTTATTACATTATGGTTTAATTAAATATCATGTTACTAATATGTTCAAAACGAATTTCTGTATACAGATGTTCTTCCACTTTACCATTGCTGATGTGATAGCAGGGAAGTGGATGTTGAAAAATCTAGGTAAGAAGTGGAAAGATTTTAAATGGAGATTGTGGTGTGATGTCAATGATGATTCATTGACCGCGTTGTAAATATATGAGAAGCTACCCAGTGGGGTATTGAAAGACCAGTGGAAAGTGTTTGTTGAAAGGCATCGAGATCATAAGCGGATGGTATTGAAATATATATATTATTATATTATCCTAATTTTACATTTATACATGTATATGAAAAGGACATGACATTAAATACATCAGTATTAAATTGCATTTTATTTATTTCAGGATCTCTCAAGACAGAATGCGTCAAACCGAGCGAAGCAAGTCATCCCACACACTACAGGCTCAAAAAGTTTTTCTAGAAGTCAAACGACATTGGTAATATTTTAATTAGTTTAAATATTTATAAGACAATATTATCTATTTAATATATTGAATTGTTGATTTATCTTTGATTAATGCAGTCACAGAGTTTAGGCCATGAAGCATCCAGAACTGAACTGTGGTTGGATGTTCACAAGAAATCAGATGGATGTTTTGTTAATGAGCCTTCTAAAGAAGTTGGTGTATGAAGTCAATTTTTTATCATAATAACTTATTATCAGTTTTTAATGTGTTAATATATATTGATATTTGATTTATAGGTCAAAATTAAAGAACTATGGGATGCCAATCCTGCACATTCCTACTTTGTCTCCCAGGATGAACCAGTTGCTAATGTCCTTGGGAAGGAGCATCCTGGGAGAGTGCGCGGGTTGGGTTTGGGACCCATGCCATCTGAGGTTTTTAGCATGCCACTGGGGATAACTGCTGCATCTACTCCTAACTTTAGTCATCCCATACCCATAGATGCTAAGAAAGAGATTGTTTCTTTACGAAACACAGTTCACCAGCAGGGGGATCAGATATCTGCATTGTAGAAAAAGTTGACTGAAATACGTCAGCATATGAGCAGATATGCCCCTGGTGGGAGTGCATTGATTGGTGGTATGCAGGTAAATCATAGAAAATTAAAATCATTTAGTTTTATAACTTTCATTGGTTTTAAGTTTAAATATAAATATGCAACCGTATTTAATTTTCAATATAATGTTCTTACAGGTGACAGCACAAAGTGGAAATGAAGGTGGAGAGGGTGACGATGCATCATCGGACCCTGAGTAGTTGTATTGTTGATGTGTTGAACAAAAATGGAAACAATTGGTTTGTATATGTAACATTTGTGGCACATAGTTTCCACCACACATTTTCATGTCCTAAAATTTCCTTGATTTCTCATGTTTCTTTTTATGAATTTTATTGATTTTTGATGTTTCTTTTTATGTATTCATTTCTTGAGTGTGGTATACATCATTCCATTTAGGTCTGTGTTTGAATTGGTAGTCGAGATTTTGGATGACTAGGAGTTAAACCCATTGTTGATGTGTTGAACAAATTAGGTCATTTCATAGTGATCAAGGGGATAGTGTTGTGGACACTTTGGTGAGGCCCATTGTTGATGTGTTGAACAAATTGGGTCATTTCTTGTTAAATATGAAATTATAAATATTAATGACAGAGTTCATGTGGTATAGAGTTAGATTTGAAATTAAAGTGGTGTAAAAGCCTTATATAAAGTATTCAATGCTATCAATCAAAATATGGTGATAAAAAGTGACATTTGAACATATACAGTGGTATCCAATTGAGGATATGGAATAAGATAGCTTGATGGATACCACTGGAGTTATTAACTTAAGTTATTGTTTCTTATATTAAGTTCTAGATCATTAGGTTTAAAGGATTTATTTATAACTAATTTCCAAGTTGTAAATTCACTCACTGAAAATCTATAATAAAATGAAGCTATATGTGAAAGAGGTTTTGAGATTAAAAGAAAATTTATATTTTTTTAAGACAAGTGATATCAAGCATAGAGATATAACGAGGAGTAAAGGATGAGGTTAAACTAATGTTAAACAAAGATAAATGTTTAGTGATAAAATGAAAACTTAGTAGCTGAATACAACCCTCAAGTGGTGAACAGAGTCGAGAGGTTTAGAGGATAATTTACATGCAGTTGTAAGAGATAAAAGGTTCTAAAATAAAATCAACACGAGGATGAAGTTTTATGTAGAGTTCCTTCATAGAGTGGTACTTTCTTGATATGAAATGGTGTTAAAAGGATGAATTTAGAGTTCTTACAGTTGGTTATTTATGGTGTGTCTGCCTCTATCATGACACAAGGACCTAGAGGTAAATTTATAATGGTTCTTCCTTGGGTGACGTTATGCTGTAGTTCTTTTTTCATATTGCGACCTTCCTCAATGATATTGATTTAAAGATTTTTAACCATGTATCAGAGGGGTTGTAGAGTGGATTGGATTTGGTTTTTATGGGAAATAACTATGTTTTAGGTTGATTAAGGATCCCCTCATGTGTGTTAGGTCACTATATTATTTTTCTCCTTCATTACACAATAGGCATCATATATTTGGTTGAGGTAGAATATTTCTAAACTTATCTTCTATCTTTAGGAATAAATTGTTTGAATAGCCTACTAAGAACTTTTACAAGGGCCCTATATTATTATTTTTATATGTGTTTGGTTATGACTACTTTATTACTCATGGTTATGAGGAATGGGAACATGGGGGAACACTCTTTAAATAAGAACAAACTAAATAAAGATAGTAAACTAGTTAAGAGTAAATTAGAAGGGAAAAATGAGTCGCTTGTACTTTATGGATTTTAATGATATTCCTATGCATTGAATCTTATTGATTGATAATTGATGATATGGATTACTTCTTGTTTTTATCATTTAAGAAACTCTCAACCATTATAATAAGATAATTTTTTAAAGATGGTAGTAAAAAGAAATTTTTTGGAAACTAGAATATAATAATTTATATTACATACCAATGAATTTCATATTTATGTATCAGTGTATAGGTATGAGAATATACAAGTTTGAGTATATAGAAATGTACATCCATGGTGGAACTTTCCCAATTGAAAGGGATTACGTTCCCTAGATTTGACAGTCATCTCATGTTTGGTTTACTACCTTTGTGGGTAAGTTTTAACTAAGCTGATCAAATTGTTTTTTATTACACTTTTAGCGGAACAGTTACAGGTTGTTTGTTGGGGTGTCCTAATGAGATTATTTATCACTCCTATATGTACACCACGGTGTATGTTTAACCCTTATTTTTATTTTCATATTGATCATAAGTATCATGGGGGATATGGATGAGGCCCAGTGTTGCATGATCGAGCAGAGCTACATGAGTGGTTCTACTAATCGGGCTAGTGCAGTTTGAAAATGTATGGAGATCAGGTATGTTTTCTAGAATAGAGTTTTTAGTGGATCCATGTACTTTTACATTGATTTTATTGCGTACTGTTTTATTTTTATGGTCAGCCTAGTGGGTCACCAGTGTTTTATCGTGTTGTGTAGTTGTTCAGGATTTTACATCAATGCATTATTGAAGATTTTTATTTTTTAGTTGTGTACATCTTCTGCATTCATTTACTTTCCATTTTTCATGATAATTATACATTTTATATTGTTTATTAATTTTATATGAGGTCATAGTTCTCCAAATATCACCACTTGGGTCCTCACTACTAGTTGGTGGCATCTGGCGTACGGGGTGGTGTGCTTGATGCCTAGTAACCCATCGGCTCGGAGCATCAGTTTAGTGGAATCCAGTTTGGGATGTTGCAATGTTGTATCAATGGAGTTTTATCTTCCTAGTATTTTCTATTTAGGATATTGTATACATGAGTATGAGGAATGTTTTGGAACCTTTGATGGATATTTGACTGCTGTGTTAATAATACTTTCTCTAATAGGAAGTCTTATTCTCCAGGGTTTCAGATTTTTGTTCTATTTTTAAATATTAAAGTTGTATATTATTTCTCATTGAGAGAAAAACATGTTTTTTGGATGTTGTGATTTATTCTGGATATTCAGCTCTTGGTCATTGGTGGGAGGCCAGGGATGGTTTGAATCTTGGGCGGGGAATAAAGAGGACTCTCATGAATCATATTTGGAATGTAGGATTCACATCATATATATTTTCTAGTGTGTGATTTTACTGACAAAGGATTCCTTTGAGCCTTCATAAAAAGATAATTAACTTTCATGGAAGGTTATGTGGGTCTATGTTGAAACAATTTTTTTGTGAGGCTGATGACTTTGTCCTCCTACACAGGAGGTGTAGTGACCTGGTTGCTCAACATGATATGTGATTCCTTCTTATTGATCCCCATGTTGGGTGTTATTTCTCAGGTTGTTCTCAGTTGGTTTATATTTATGGTTTTATTTGTTTTTTAGGGTAGTGGTGTAGCAGAAGCAAAGAATTATTATTTTTTATTTTGGGCAGCTTTTCGCGGCGATTAAAACCACCGTGAAATGTATATTGGTGGTGGTTTAAACCGCCAATAAATGGTGAAAACCACTGCTAAATGTAAAATAAAATTTACGTTTAGCGGCGGTTATAACCACCACTAAATAGAAGCATCGTGGATGCCTCATTCCACAGCGGTTCCCGTGACTTTAGCGGTGGTTTTACAGCCACTGGAATTTGAGTTTATTAGCCGCAGTTATAACCACCGCGAATAAAGTAATATCCAAGGCTCATAAAACCGCCTCTAAATTTAGGAAAACCGCCGCGAAATGAGGCAGCTACGACGCTTTTTTGAAACCTACTCTAAACGCAAATAACTGCCACTAATAGATTGATGACACCCTATTAGGCGGCAGTTTCTGTAAACCGCCACCAAAAAATGTAGCGGCAATTTAAACCGCCACTAAACGCAAAAAAAACCGCTGCTAAATGGCGATTCTGTTGTAGTGTTGCTTTTACTGATTCTGTTCAGAATGTGTGTTATAGGTTTAAAGGCAATGCCTTCTGTTTTTATCATGGATTCTTCTTTGGTGCTAGTCGCCATCCCCTGGCCTATGGAAGGTGAGCTTGGGGTAGTCCTGAAACGGGCCCCAAGGACGGGTCGTGAAAAATTGGTATCAAAGGAGTCGGTTATACTTCAGAACATGGAATCTAATTCTTTTAATGGCAATAGTGTTAAGTGTTTTGGGTGTAGTTATCAGTTTAGGGAAACCGGTGTTGGTGCGGCGGCTGATGTATCCATACACTAGGACTATGACTTCTGATTTCTAACTCAGTGCACGAAAACAATGATTTCATGTGTGTTTCCTTTGAAAAGTTTTCTTCATGATTTCTTTGTGTCAACTCAGCAGGTATATTTTTTTGACCATTTTGCACCTGTTTCTTTTCAGGATATCCCCACGTAGGCAGACAACTAGAGTTCCGAGTTTTATATGATATGGTAGCCCATCGAGCGACGAGGCCTCGGTGCAGGGCCCCATCACAGCGGAGGTACCAGCGGTACCATTACCCGCTGGGCCACCGATACCACCAGCTCCAGCAGCAGAGAGTACATGCCATTTGAGTGCGTTTCATGAGTTCCAGTGCTAGAGGCCGCCCAGGTTCTGGTGAGAGACGGACCCATAGGAAGTTGAGGATTGGCTGGAGGCTCTTGTGAGAGTTTTCAGATTGGTAGGGACACCAGCCGACCTCATGGTGATCCATGCTGTGAGTCTCCTGCATGCAACAACAGACAGATGGTAGAGCCTGATGCTCTAGGTGCATGACGAGGCATCACTACTCTGGGAAGACTTCGAGAGTCTCTTCCGGTCAGAGTTTGTTCTACCCACCCTTCGTGTGGTGCAGATACAGGAGTTACTGCATCTCCAACAGGGTAGCATGACGGTAGCTCAATACTCAGCGAGGTTCACCGACCTCTAATGCTACTCCTGGGATATGGTACGAGACCCATTATTCAGGGCTCGGACCTTTGAGCAGGGACTCAGGCTTGAGATCAGGGCTTCGATGATCTCCCTCAGCAGCCCGACGCAAGTAGGGGTGCTGGAGCGAGCCCTTCTTGTGGAGATTTTTTTTGCTGAGCAGTCACCAGCAGCGAGACCCACCACAGGGAGACACGTAGAAGAGTCTTATGCATCCAACAGTAGACATATGTCATATAGGTCTAAGTGGACCAGGACATCAGGTGGGAGACCCCAGGATATAGGTTCGATTGTGTGGGGAACACGAGACAGAGCCAGCCATACGAGGAGCAGGCAGTGCTATGCGTGCGGCGGGCAGGGTCACATGGCTCGTGACTGCCTGAACTTCCATACAAATGAGTATCAGACAGTAGAGGGACCTCCCAAGTAGAGGCAGAGGTTCGACCGTGGTGGTCCTCCGAGAGCAGGTGGATGTGGCAGAGGAGCTGTCCGAGCAGTAGGTGGTGGACGACATTTCGAGGTCCTACCACCACCACCAGCAGGAGGTCCACCCCGACCACAGGGAGCTGGAGAACAGAGGCAGACTCAACTCCAAGCAGTTGAGGCCTATGACCACGGCGTACTTGAGATGATTCGAGGTACTATCTATGTCTACTCCACCCTTACTTTAGTACTTATAGACACAGGTGTGAGTCATTCTTTTATTGCCGCTTCCCTTGTTCGGAGCTCAGAGATTCCGACGGAGCCATTGAATCGATCCTTACCGCTAGAGACTCTTACGAGAGTAGACTTAATGATTACGCACTGGTGCCGGTAGTGTGAGATTACTCTAGGAGGTGAGAGCTTCGGCTGGGATCTCCTCATAGCGGCGATGAGGCCTTACGATTCCATCTTGGGTATGGACTGGTTATCCACAGTTCATGCTCAGATTGACTACATTAGGTGGAAAGTGGGGAGTATTCGCAAGGATGGGACAAGGTTTACCTTCACCGGTAAGAAGGGAGCCTTTGCAGCGCATGATGGACTTACCCAGAGGAGGGGACATCCGATCACACATCAGTTGGCTAGCCTCATTTTCAGAGTGGTTGATGTGCGGAGTCCGAGTTTTCCTGTTGTGGTGGATCTGTATGTGGATATCTTCCCTGATGATGTTCTAGGACAACCTCCTCATAGAGAGGTAGACTTTTACATTGACTTGTACCCTAGGACGACACCGATATCCACTCCAGCATATCGGATGGCTCCCACGGATCTTCATGAGCTGCGGGTACATCTGGAGGACTTGCAGGGGAAGGGATTTATCCGACCTAGTATTTCACCCTGGGCATCCCCGATTTTGTTCACCAAGAAGGCTGATGGGATCTTGCGACCATGTGTTGATTATCGTTGCCTGAACCAGGTGACTGTGAAGAACAAGTACCCACTCCCGAGGATTAACGACCTCTTTGATCAGCTTAAGGGACCACGTTGGTTCTCGAAGATATATCTTCTGTCAGGCTATCACCAACTCAGAGTACGGGATGAGGATGTGCAGAAGACGACCTTCCGATGCCGGTATGGCCACTATGAGTTCTTGGTTATTCCATTCAGCATAACCAATGCACTAGAAGTGTTCATGGGACTCATGAACAGGATCTTTCAGCCATACCTTGATCGCTTTGTGGTAGTCTTCATCGATGACATTATGATCTACTCAGCTACCGAGGAGGATCATGCCTACCATTTGTGGGTAGTACTGGACACACTCTGAGAGCACCAGCTTTATGGTAAGCTCTCAAAGTGCCAGTTCTGAATTTGAGAGGTACACTTTCTGGGACATGTCATATCATAGGCTGGAGTTGTAGTGGATCTAGTGAAGATTGAGGCAGTACTTGCTTGGGAGCCACCCAGAAGTGTGATGGAGGTACTGAGTTTTCTGGGACTGGCTGAGTAATATTGGAGATTTTTGTCAGACTTCTCTAGAGTTGCATCACCACTTTCATCTTTGACGAAGAAGGGGAAACCCTTCATGTGGTTAGAGAGATGCCAGCAGAGCTTTAAGCAGATGAGGCAGTGGTTGACTAGTGCCCCCATCTCGAGGCTTCCAGAGGAGGGAGTAGGGTACGTAGTTTACTGTGATGAATTAGGGACCAGACTTGGGTGTGTCCTGATACAAGAGCGAGAAGTGATCGCTTATGGTTCTCAGAAGTTGAGATAACACGAACAAAACTATGATACCCATGACCTGGAATTAGCAGTAGTGATATTCACTTTGAAGATGGAGCGACACTATCTGATGGGTGAGCATTTTACAGTCTACTCTGACCACCAGAGTCTCAGGTACATCTTCTCGTAGAAGGACCTGAACCTGAGAAAATGTAGTTGGCTTGAGTTCCTCCAAGAATATGACATCAAGATAGTCTATACTCTTGGGAAGGGGAAAATTTTAGCAGATTCTCTCTGTAGGAGACCAGGCATTCAATTGCTATGAGAGGTGACAAAGTAGTTGGCTGTGTTGTAGATATCCTTTGTGGATAGAGATGGAGAAGCCTTTCTACAGTCTCTCATAGTCACTCCTCCACTTCTTCAGCAAGTTAGGGAGGCACAACATGGGGACGTTGACTGTGAGATGCAACGTGCTCAGATATCCACATGGCTGACACTTGATGGATTTTCTGAAGGTGGGGAGCATTTCATTCTCTTTAGTGGATGTACCATGGTACCAGTTTCACTTTAGGAGGAAGTGTTGAGGGAGTTCCACACATCTCCTTTAGCGGTAAATCTAGGAGTGGCGAAGATATATTATGACCTCCAATGACAGCGCTGGTGGCTAGGTATAAAGAAGGTAGTAGCAAAGTTTTTCTCATTATTCCTCACTTGTCAGCAAGTGAAGGCAGAGCACCAGGTACCAGCAGGCTTGGTACAACCCTTAAAGGTCCCAGAGTGGAAGTGGGATGGGATATCCATGGATTTCATGACGGGTCTTCCATGTACATACAGAGGTCACGACTCTATCTGGGTGATTGTCGACCAACTCACCAAGTCATCCCACTTCCTACCAATCTGAGAGCAGGGTTTAGTAGAGAGCCTGGGACGCCTCTACGTACGAGAGATCGTACGACTTCATGGTGTGCCATCTCCGATCATCTCCGATCGAGATGCTTGTTTCACTTCTCGGCTATGGAAGGGGTTGTAGGAGGCTTTTGAGATGCAGCTTCCACTATTGGAAAATGGGTCTATACCCACGGTTTTGAAAAAAACCATGGGTATAGGGATAGTATGTGAACCTATACCCACAGTTTTCCAAAACCGTGGGTATAGGCCCTCTATACCCACGGTTGTGACAAAAACCGTGGGTATAGTTTTCTTTTAAGACCTATACCCATGATTTTGGAGAAAACCATGGGTATAGGGTATTTTACAAAGACCTATACCGATGGTTCATCAAAACCGTGGGTATTGGGATTTTTTTTGAAGACCTATACCCACGGTTCTTCAGAACTGCGGGTATAGCTTTCCCGCGTTATGGCAGGGAAAGAAAATTAGGTGGGACACGAAAAAAATTTGGCGGGAAGAGATTTATTCGCAATTTAGATTAATATATTTATGTAAATATAAATATATATTTTCAAAAATTCCTTAGTTTGGTTGGTAAACCCTTCTCCGTGGTTGTTTTAGGTCGTGTGTTCAATTTCCGTCGTTAACAATTTTTGAAACACGGATCATATTAATATATATACGTAGATGTATATATAGATAACAAATAAAATTGATATCCTGGTTGGTCCCTTGGTGAGGTGCGGCCTTGAGGCGCGTTGTGAGGCATGGGTTCGAATCCTTCTGTCTTCAACATCTTTCGAAACATGGTTTATATTAATATATATACATAGATGAATGTATATATAACAAATAAAATGGATAGTTCGGTCGGTCCCTTGATAAGGCATGGCCGTGAGGAGCACTGTGATGCGTGAGTTCAAGTCCCCCCTACGCCGTATTTTTGAATTTAAATACCCTACGGTTTGAAAACCGTGGGGTCTGTTGTGTGCCACGCTAGAACAGCGTGGTCTACCATTTGACAAGCCTATAACCACAGTTTAGAAAAACCGTGGGTATAGGCTGAGACCCCTATTGCGACGTCTTTCCAGACCTTGGTTTCCAAAACCGTGGGTATAGCCTATAACCATAGTTTTGGGGGCTATACCCACGGTTTTGAACCGTGGGTATAGGTCGTTTTTCTAGTAGTGTTCGCTTGAGCACCACCTTCCATCCTCAGACGGATGGTCAGACTGAGAGGACTATTCAGACTCTCAAGGACATGATCTGTGCATACATCCTCAACTTCGGTCACAGTTGGGAGGATCACTTACCCTTGGTAGAGTTTTCATATAACAATAGCTACCACTCCACCATCGAGATGACACCTTTTGAGGCACTTTACAGCCGACCTTGCAGATCGTCTCTGTGTTGGACTGACCCAGGGGAGTCAGTACTTATGGGACCAGAGATGGTGCAGGCTATGATGGAGAAGGTGCAGATCATCCAGGAGCGGATGAAGACTACACAGAGTAGGAAAAAGTCTTATGCTGATAGGAGACGGAGACCACTGGAGTTTGAGGATGGTGACCACGTCTTTCTATCGGTCTCACCTTGACGAGGTCTATAGAGATTTGACCAAGCCGAAAAGTTATCTATGTGATTTATCGGACCTTTCCAGGTCCTCAGTAGAGTAGGTGAGGTGGCTTACCGCTTGGATATTCCACCTCAGTTGCACCGGGTGCACGACATCTTCCACATATCTCAGCTGAGGAGATACGTGCATGACCCTTCTCACATCATCGACCATGGGGAGTTGGACATCGATGAGAGGGCGACTTTCACGGAGGTTCCAATGGAGATTGAGGATATACAGAATCGGGCCCTGAATGGATGGTCGATACCTCTGGTGCACGTTCCCTGGTAGCACGAGAACCTCCAAGAGAGCACATAAGAGCGGGAGGCTCAGATGCATGCTCAGTACCCCCATTTGTTCCCTTAGTGTGAGTTATAGCTTATGGGGACGTAAAGCCCTGAGGTGGGGAGAATGTAAAGACCTGGAAATTCCATGGAAATTTTTTTCTTAAATACATGGGAATTTTACAAGTCCGTAGTTTTTGACGGCGCTTGATTCCGAGGCCCGGTGTGCCCGGAATCAATTTCTGAATTTTTGTTCGGGTACGTTTAGTAAACGTATGTACGTGATTTTATAACTTTTGAACCAGTGCTCAGAATTGAAATCTAAGGGCATCATTGGACTCGCAGTGCTGGTGTTCTCTTAAGGAGACATTCACCACAGTTGTGTTCTAATGAGAATGGAAGTTAATTTTTGGGGTTTTTAAATAAAATTAAATAAAAATAAGTGTAACTTATTTTTATTTGTTTGGTGGTTAAAACCTCCCAGTGGAGGTTATAGGTGTGGCCACCTACGCATAACCACCCTTGGGAGGATATTATTTTAGTGGGACCCACCAGAAGTTTAACACCTCTTGCAATCAAATAGGTGGGGCCTACATGGGATTTAAACCCCCTTAAACCCCCAATTAAGTGGAGAGCCTCTTCAACTTCCTCTCATTAAAGTGCCAACTCCTTCACTTAATTAATTGGAACATTTTGAATTCTTTTTAATTCATGCTAATAATAAAATAATAGACCAAGCTATTATTTCTTTTTGGTTGGAAACTCTCTTTTGGTGGAGATTTGGAGAGACTTGGAAGAATTGAGAGAACTTCATCCTCTTGAGGAAGAACACGAAGAATGCCCCTTACCTCCGAAGATCAACAAACACCATCTTCTTCCTTCATCAACTGGGGCAAGAAAGGGAAGCGCCGCTGCCCACAAAGTACGCTGATGACATCATCTCGAATCATCTTCTCTGAGCTCCTCCTCCTCCGACATTGATAGAATGACGTCCACCTTCTGTGACTCCGTCATCAATCACCGAACTCGAGCTAGGGGTTTGAGTTTTACTCTCAATTCTTTGTTGTTCAAATTGCGGATTGAGAATTTATTTTTGTTTATCATCATAACGCAGAGGGTGTAGGCCGCACAAACACAGCCCAACTCCCCCTCCATTTATCTTCTCCAGATGGAGACGGTGGGGGAGCAACGACGCTGCCAGAGGAACGGGCCGTGACGATACGCGTGGCGACCGAAAACGAGCCGACCACAAGAAGAACTGGTGGCGCAAGGGCCACCGGGTCACTGGAGGGGCGCGACGTCGTCGCACCACGCCAGAGGAAGAATCCGCGGCCACGAAGGCTACGTCGGTCGGACGGGATGGGTGTGGCACCGTCGCACCGCGCCAGAGAGGAACTGCGACCAAAGGCTGCAGCGCACGAAGGAGGGCGGCCGGATGAGCTGGCAGCTGGTAGGCGCTCCACAAGGCGGGACCCTTAGGGTCCCTCGTTTCTCCGAACCAGTAGCTAGGACCGATTCCTTCGGAAGTTGGGGGGTGCGGCACCCCCCATCGTGGCCAGCCTGGCCACGCGGGCCAGCCAGCCAGGCCACGTGGGCCAGCCACCGTGCCGGGCCGCCCTTGGGCCGGGCCGCCCCATCGGGTCTGGCTGGACCCATGGACCGTGTCGAACCCACAGACCGGGTCGGACCCCTGTCCGGACCCATTTAACCCGAAATCACATTTTTATCCGATTGACGCGCTGTCTATCACGTTGGGTTCCTTATGATGAGACGGAACTACGAGATTCATCAACTCAAGACTTTGTGGTAGTTGATGTATCAACACATGGATCGAGGAGCGGACCCTCCCGGAATCGAGTGTGTTGTGTGCGGGAACCTTATGGCTAGCTGTGACTGAGATGATAGGATCCTATGTGGACCTATTACTGTACCAGGATCTTCTGTGGGTTCGATAGCGACGATACTGTACCAGGATCCTCTGTGGGTTTGACAACAATGAATTCTATACCGGGATCCTCCGTGGGTTCGACAGCGATGACTTCTGTACCGGGATCCTCTGTGGGTTCGACAACGCTGATACTATTCCAGGATCCTACGTGGGTTCGACATAGGAGATGATTTAGTGGCTACACCTAATCATCTCTACCCCTCTACATGATTTGTATACCTGTGTGAGATAAGTCTTGTATTTCAGTTTTTATCATTGAGATCATTGACTTTACTTCCTTTGTGGAATGGGTTATGCTTGGGCTCGAGTGTTTGATCTAGACTGTGATTGGTAACTTAGGTATATGTATGGGAATATACCTAAGTAGGGATGGTTGATACTTTTTGATTGTGTATCAATACTGTGGTTTATCCTTAGTGGAGTCAGGGAGACCTTCGAGGGTCTCGGGGTCCCTTACTGATTATTGTTATACTCACCCCTACACGGGCTTTGCCCCCACCTTGTTGTGTTTTGTGCAGACGACGGTCAGCAGTGATCGAGGCTGAGGGAGATGGATAGGAGGTTGCTCGGAGCTGGACTAGACGAGATGTACCTTCGGGACGAGTTGTTTGAGATCTGTACCTACCCTTTAGGTAGAATTTTCGGTGAATGATCCAGGAGCTATTTTTCCTTTTTTACTTGTACTTGTACTTACTGTTCAGTTGGGTTTGTATACTGGCCCACTTACTTTCAGCACACCTTTCTTTTCTATATTAGCACTTGTTTCTTATACTGCTTGTGTTCATACTGCGCATGTTACAGGTTTAAAGGAAATTCCTTCCCTTTTTATTAGGGATTCTCCTTTGGAGCTAGTCACCAGCCCCTGGCCTATAGATGGCGGGCTTGGGGTAGTCACGACACGGGCCCCGAGGACAGGTCGTGACATTACAAATAGTAGATAAAAAATGAAAATATTAATTAAATAAAAAGTAGGAACTCACCTTTTCATTATGGTTGTATATATTCTTGACCAATTTTCTTGTTGTCATTATCTCAGTTGCAGTCTCAAATGAGTATGAGCGACTTCAAACAAACCACACCAACTCAAACCAAAGAATCTACCTGTATAAGAAAACACTTATTATGAAAGTAATACTAAAAATAAATAAATATGAAACAATCCATTATTTCCATGGAAGTCACATCTTCATGTTATTTGTGTACATTTTTCCATTTTCTATGTTTCCCATTCATTTATAATCAAATCTATATCATCTTGTGAATACATTTTTTTATTAGTCATAGTAGTACTAGAAAAATGTAAATACACAAAGGATTAATAAATATTTTAGATGAAATAGTAATCATCTTCAAAAATACCACTTTAGGGATGCTAGTTTGTTGGTGGAATATGATCTCTCTCATAAATTTACAAACACAATAACCACAATCATTTACTTTTGTTTGTTTCAAATAATGTAGAAACATTGATAAAAATAATTAATTTGTTTTGATATGTGTTTGGATAGTGAAATATTATTATAGATATCTTTATACTTGTCTAGTTTTATAACTTATCAGGGTCCTTGTGCGCATTGGCTATCCCCATGCCATGATTTTCATGAAATTTATACAACTTTATATCCTTACATAATTCTTATAATCCAAGATTTTACATGGTTCAGCATGTGGAAAACAAACCAAACTCCAAGGTTATTACTCATAATTCATCTGAGTTGCTTACATCAGGTAGTAGTGAGGAGGATGGGTAATCAATTGTACATACTTTGAGAGCTAAATAAACACGAGACATAGTTGATATTGTAATTCCAGATGATGGAGGAGGGCCTTGTATGGAGATATAAAATTGAAGAAGAGGTATATATCCCTGTGGTTGGGGTGGTATATAATCTCACCGTAGCACACGTACTCATTCATGAGCTACTTTATTTCTCTTCATTTTGTTATGTACTGCATGTTCCTCTATTTGCACTCTTTCTTTCTAACTTTAATAAAGGGGATGTTTGCCTCACATTTTCAAAAAAAAAATAGTATTTTGTTTTATATGTAGTATTTTGTTTTCTTTTATATTATAATTATCATATATACTTGTTTTCCATTTATGCTTATATATAAATGGGAAAGATTCTTATTTATTTAAATATATTTTGGATTTGAATTTAATATTATTTCATTTCTTTTACGACATGACATATAATTTTTTTAATAGAATGGATAAAAGTTAAATGTGTGACAGAGATCCGATCTATATTAAGTTTCAAGAATTTTGGAGAGCTTTTTAGATTTTTTATTTATCAATGCTTCAGATAGAGGTATTATACACTTCCCATATTATAATTGTGTTGGAAGACCTTGGTTAAGGTGTGATGAAGTTAGCTACTATATCACTAAATATGGTTTTTCAAAAAACTACTATGTATGGTATCACATTGGGGAGAAAATATAATCTCAAAAATTGTGACATCTCAGACCCAGTTCACTCAAAAGTAACCGAACCCGATTGGCCACATGGCCTCAAGTGCGCCTCCCTATATGCCATAGGCTACCGATTAATAGTGAGAGCCTAGGGTGTGTCTGTTGGGATACTATTCCATCATGTCATAATGTAGAACAATTATATATATATATATATATAAATCAATATCAGAATCATATAAAATAACTAAGGAGTGGAATAATAAAAACCCATCATATAATAACCAGGTAATATCATCCAACAATGTCATATACAATGATGATCATGGAATTATATAAAAAAGATAGACACCTAGTATAATACATGTATCAAAATTGAAAAAGACCAAAAATAAACTATCCCAGATAGCATCATGAGCCTAAAACCAATACTGTACTCCCATGGTCCTATGAATAATCAATCAAGCGTCAGCAAGTGAGTGCTTTACCATATCCCTACCTATATCCATGAAGTGTGTCTGGGTACCAAACAATGACTCAAATAGGGTGTGATAAAACACTTAGTATGACACCACCAACAGTGCCTATAACATGTACAATATGTGTATAAAAGTTGAAGTAGTGTATAGGTATAACAGGTGTACAAGTAATAATAATATAAATGATGGTATCGAATCTATCAAGTTTCATTATGATCAAGAAAATAAATAATAAATTCTATCTATAAATCATAACAAGAATAAAAAATGCCCCATTCTATATAATCATGCATCAGGCATACATGGGATAGGGTCCAAGGAGTAGAAATTTCCAAGGTAATTGAGGAAGAAAATCCAAAAAATTAAATAGCATCCAAGGAGTAGAAATTTCCAAGGAATCTAAGTGGGTCAGATACAAGGAGTATAAATGCCCAAGTTATCCTAGCGTTTTATCAAATATAATGTGTAGAAATTTATAAGGAATAATGGAAAGTAATGTAAAAAAATTAAATAGGATCCAAGGAGTAAAAATATCAAAGTCATCCTAGTTTGTTGGATCCTCATAGTAGAAACGTACAAGGAATCCTAAATGGTCAAGTTAATAGGATACAGAGGGTAGAAATGTCCAAGGCATCCTAATAAGTTAGATCCAAGGAGTAGAAATTTCCAATTCATCATAGCATATCCACTAAATCTAGTTAAATAGGATCCCTGGAATAGAAATGTCCAAGGCATCCTAATAAGTAAAGTCAATAGGATCCAAGGAGTAGAAATGTCCAAGGCATCCTAATATGGTCATTGGATATAAGGAAAAGTAATGTACAAGGAATCCTAACCAATTCATTCACTATTTCATAAACCATTCATTTAATCATTTTACTAATCCCTTTACAATGAAATTAAATCCAAGGGATTACTCATTAGATACCTTTCTTCTATAAATGAAAAGGTTCTTCAAGGTGGTTTCAACATTTAACAATTCAATTTAATACCATATTAAATTATCAATTATAAAAATAACCTCAATGCACCCAAGGGTGGCATAATCATGATAAAAAGGAAAAACCCACCCCATGGGAAGCTTGGGCTGAGGTCAACTACCTCCAAACTTATATAAGTTCATTACAGTATGTCATAGGCATGAATTTATCAATTAACTCAATGTTCAATTAATTTAGAAAGAAAAACCCAGAAAGTATGGCATGCTGCACAACAAAAACAATCTATAAATAGCTATACTTTTAGGGAAAATGTATAGACTACCTACCTCATTTTGGTAGAGGAACAGTCATCCAATATCAGCCTCTGATTAGGTCTATATTAGAAGAAAATATAAGAATAAATTATTGCTCTAAAAATAGGTCATAATATATTGCACCAAAATAAATTCTTCAAGAGGAAGAAAAATGATGAAAGGTATAAGAGGAATATAGAAATCATAGACATGAATCCAGTGAGACCAAAAATGGAAGAATCAAAGTCTAGATCATAGGGTTATGGAAAATACTATGCTAGGATACTATGGAAGCTCTCAATGGGAGAAGAAGGTGGACATCCTTGGGGTAAATAGGAAAAGTGGGGGAGGGTGAGGGATTTAATGAAACAAGTGGGAAATGGTCATTTTCCGATAAAAACCCAGGTCACATGGTTTGGATGCATGATTTTCTAAACTGTGATCCAACCATGCACCCTTCTCTGTCTCAAGACCCCCTTGCATAGTCATGGTGCACGATTAGACAAACCATGCGATGATCATGCATTTTCCCTCTATTACAAAACTTGTATCACTTGCACTATCATGTAGCCCCTGTTGCATGATTTCATCAAAACGTGTGGCCTTGGATAGTGTACTGGGACACTCCTCATGGTTTCATCAAACCATGTGTTCTGGGATGCATGTTTCTTACTAACCTTGCAGCTCAGCTTCCTTCTCCAAAAACTCGAGCTCTAGGCATTGTACAAACCCCAAACACCCCAATTTCTTATATAACTCAAATAGGCCTTAAAATTAGGTCAAAATTAAGGAATTGGATTTAAAATAAAAGGTTTCATATATAGGTTCTAGGAATGGTGGAAGCATTGTGATGGGTAGTGCCCAACTTTTCTTTTTCCCATAATCGATGATAAATCTGAGATCTATGTGATGATGAACGCTGTGATCAATGAATTGAATCAAAGAAATAGAAAAGGGATAAAACTCCAAAACAGAGAGGGAGGATATCCACACATATTTCTATAATTAATTGAATTAGATAATGATTTACCTCTATGTAATTATTTCTTTATTGATGAATCCAGTGATAGATCTTCAGTACATCATTGTTGAATTATAGAAACAAAGTGTAGATTTACTTAAGCGGTGATCCACACGTGTTCGACAAATCTCCAGACGTCACCTAAGGAGCCTCGGAGTGCTAGAATTAAAGATCCTTGCACTTGCGTCTTGTGGCTTTGATCACCTCTAGGATTGCTTCCAAATCATTCTCCATGATCCGATGCAGGAGGATTGCTCTCTGTTCTTAAGAGCGTTATTGAAAAAGGGAGCTCTATAAGATTGATAGGATTCTACCAAATTCATTGTGCACAACTAAATTGGATCTCTTGAGAAAATAATATAATTGGGTATTTATATTACTAGGGTTAAAATAATATAATTGCACAAGTTCCCTTAATTATTTAATTAATCCTAGAAAAAATCTAGGTCAAATAATAATAATAATATTATTTATTGACTTGAACTTAACTTTCGAATTAAAATTAAATATTATTTAATTAAATAATATTAAATATTTATTATTTCTCATTGAACCACTAAAATTGGTCCACTATTCCTCCAAAATATTTATCATTCCTTGAATAATGTCTATTTATTTATTAAATAAATATCACTACATTATTCTTTGACAAATAAATAAATTTTATATTCACTCAATAGAAAATAAATATTTATTAAATATTCCAATCATAATATATTATCTTGAATAATAGTGAGGGAATAAATGCGAACAAGAAAACATGAATAATTATTAAACCATGTGATGGAATAATTTTTATTCAGCTTGTTAAATAATTAATTATAATATATTATTTAACTGAGATTATAGATACACTTAGTGTGTGACCTTATAGGGCTCTTTCTCAGTGGCATTAGGCGAACTAGCCAAAAGTACAAGGTTAGAATCTAGAAACATGCCAAGGAACCCATAGAGAAAAAGTTAATGCTGCAATGACATGTTACCTCATACGGACACTTATTGTGTAATATAATCATTTTATCAGAATATCTCTAATCGAGAAGCTTGCATGTTAGTTCCATAAACCTATGTGCTCGATATCTCTTTCTTAGACTTTCCAGAAATAAAACTTTCCTATTAGAACACCATGGTAAAAGATTTATTTAGGCTTTATCATTTCCATCAAAGATCTTGAGATATTAACTTCTATTAAATAACAGAAGGAATAAATCCTTTATCATATTATTCATTATTGTAATATTACTCATGGCACACCCAATGTAGTCAACTTCACCACAAACATATGTCATCATGATTTTCATCAACACATTAAAGTACATGACTTATAATACTCATTAATTATAATATTAAAGTCTAAGGGTAAATACACACATTCATAGATAGGGACATCCAATAACACATATAAATGTGGATTTACTACTGGTGGACCTCATTCTTATAATATCCTACAAGATATTACCAAGGGCATACACCATGAGAAGGTTCCCTAAAGTCCTATGAGTCTCCACCCCTAATATCATGTATCATTTTTATCCCTTATATGATATCATCTAACTATAGAACATATATTAAAGAATAATGTCATAGTACTTCTGAGTTCTCATCATAGTGCGGATCTTCTATGACATTTTAGTGTGAAAAATAGTCTTGGGACATTATTAGAGACTATTTCATCTGGAAGAAGAATCATGATGTGATAAGGAGTTTATTAATATTCAAAAAACATGAATACAACTTATCATAAAATATAAGCAAGTTGATTATAGGGAACCAACTCAAAAAGACTCCCATTTTCACTAGATCCAACTAAAAACAACCTTCAGTATGATAAATATTACATGATACTCATTCTTATTATGATATAATCCTTTAGTAAAGGGGCTCAACAATTTCTCTTCTATGGGTACTCTTCTCACTGCAACATCACCCCTTTGATAAAAATCCCTCATAAAGTGATGCTTCTAGAGTATGTGATTTGTCTATTGGTGCGCCCTTGAATATTTTGTAAGATCCACTACTATAATATTATCACAATACAATGTGATAGGGTATTTATTTCTAGGTACAACATTAAGCTCTAGGAAAAATATCCTAATCCAAACGGATTCCTTAGCTGCATCATAAGCTGCTATATACTTAGGATCCACTATTGAATCAGTGAAAACTAGCTGATTTGAACTCTTCTAGCTCACATCTCCTGTGTTGAAAAAAAACATATCCTAATTGATAATTTAGATTTTTTTGATCTTTCTAAAAACTATAATTATTATAACCTCTGATGACCAGATCCTCGTATCCTCCATACACCTGGAACATATCCTTAGTTCTTCTCAAATACTTAAGGATAGCCTTAACAACAGTTCAATATTGATCTCCTGGATCTGCTCGATGTCTTCCTACCATGATCAATGAATAGGAAACATCAAGTATAGTATATAACATGGAATTCATGATTGATCCTATCGTAGAAGTGTATGTGATTTTAGTCATTCTATCTTTCTCATGTTGTTTCTGAGGACACATTTTCTTATAAAGATGTAAACCATGTGACACTAGAACCAATCCCCTATTGGATTATTCCATACTAAATCTATTTAGTATCTAGTCAATATATGTAATTTTAATTAGTCCAAGAAGTGTCTTGGATCTATCATGAATGATCTCGGTCCCTAGAATGTAGGCTGCTTCACCTAAGTCATTCATGGAGAAACACTTGTTTAATCAGTCCATAACTGATTGTAATATTGGAATTTCATTTCTAATAAGTAATATTTCATCAACATATACTGCTAGGATAATTACCACATTCCCACTAAACCTCTTGTAAACACACAGATCACATTCATTCTTAGCGAAACCAAATTCTTTATGGATTCATCGAATCAAATTTTCCATGACTTAGATGATTTCTTAAATCCATAAATGGATATCTATAACTTGAAAATACTTTTTGCATCACCTAGAGTCACAAAACCTTCTATATATTTCATATAGTCATTTTCCTAAAGGTTCCCATTATGGAATGAAATTTTGACATCCATATGCCAAATATCGTAGTCATGGTAAGATGTTTTGGCTAGTAGAATTTAGATGGATTTAAACATAGAAATAGATGAAAAGATTTCATCATAGTCAATTCCTTGATGTTGTTTAAACCCTTTAGTGACTAGCCTTTCTTTATAGGTATTTAATTTACCTTCAATGTCTAATCTTCTTTTTAATACCCATTTGCATCCAATAGGCTTTACATCAACTATTTCATCAACAAGAACCCAAACTTAGTTCTGATACATGGAATACATCTCAGAATTCCTAACTTCTTTCCATATTGAAGCTTCTGATCTCTCTACTACCTCCTTTTAGGAGAGAGTTCCACTATTTTCAACTAATAATGAGCCACCATCCTTGGTAACTAGATAACCATATTTCTCTGGTTCCCTTACCTCTCTTGAGATCTTACACAATACTTTTGTTTCAGGAACTACTTCTTCCATAGGGACCTATGTAATATTTTCCTATACAAACTCCTGTGTATCTTGAGAACCAACTTCATCTAAGTCAATCTTGGTCCCACTATAATTTTTTATGATGTGCTCCATCTCAAAAAAATGTCTTTTATAGAAACAATCACTTTCTTGTCTGAGGGGTTTTATAGGTAGCATCCCTTTTTTTCCTTAGGATACCTAATAAAGATACACTTCATTCCTTGGGGTGCTAGTTTGTTTCCTAATAAATCCTTAACAAACTCTTCACATCCCCATAGATGTGTATGTGACAAAAAAGGTTCCTTTCCACTCCATAACTCAAAGGTAATTCCATTTTCTGCTTTAGTTGGTACTCGATTTAATGTTTATACCATAGTTTATAATGAAAATCCCTAAAAAGATAATGGAAGATATTCACGACTCATCATCGAGCTTACCATGTTCAAAATGGTATGGTTCATCCTTTCATTAACACCATTCCATTTTGGTTTATAAGGTGTAGGGAGTGGAGATAGAATCCCAAACACCCATATAAATTTGATGAAATCTTGATTAATATATTCACCACCTTAATCCAATCAAAGATTCTTTATCTTCTTACCAAGTTTATTATTGACTTCATTCTTTAACTCCTTGAATTTATCAAAGGAATCAGACTTATACCTCATCAAGTAGACATATCCATATCTACACAAGTCATCCGTAAAAGTTATGATGTAAGAATATCCACCAATAGCTTCTACCATAAATGGTCTACACACATTAGTGTGTACTAATCCTAGAAGCTTTGTGTCTCTATCACCCTGTACAATAAATAATGGTTTGGTCATTTTTCCTTGTAAACAAGTACAGCATCTTTCAAGTGGTTTTAGCTCAAAAAAGTCTAAGTAACCATCTTGATAGAACATTTTCAAATTATTATCATTTACATGACCAAGAAGGTGATTCGATAGCTGGGTGTTATATAAGTTGCGTGAACATAATTTTTTATCGATCACCAACACTTGGTTTTTATCATTTAATACATAAAGACCACTATTTAAATGCACCATACCATAAAATATGTTGTCTTTATAGAATACATGGCTTTTTTTCCAAGCATGAAAATAAACCCATTTGTATTTTAAAAATACACATAAATTATGTTCTTGGTAACTATAGGTACATAATAACAATCTCTTAAAAGAAAAATCATTCCTATTGGTAATGAAAGGTGGTAGTCACCAATGGATAGAGAAGTTTACCTCACTCCATTGGAAGCTCATAGATCTGCCTCTTCTTTGGAAATCTTCCAGAATCTACATGGTTCATGCATTTGGATACAGATGTGAGCACCACAAGCTATATTTAATACCAAATGTGTATAAATGGAAAAATTTCACTCAATAATGAAAACTCCTTTAGCATCGCCTTGCTTTTGGATGTAGTTCCTCTTCTTATGGCCAAGCTTTCCACATTAAAAACATAATACCTTCTTTTCATTGCCTTGCCTTTGGATCTCCCCCTTCTCGGAAGGATGGTGCTCGGGAGATTTATACTGTTTATAGGTCTTGGGAACCTTTTACTTGTTCTTAATTTTCTTGTTCACCATAATTACCATAGGTTTATTGTGACCCATGTCCTTATCCACTTCGTTAATCAACATCAGAAGTTATGAAAGACTCTTCTCATTATTTCTCATATTATAACTCAGAATAAAGTTGGAGAAGGTCTATGAAAGTGATGAAAGTATGAGATTCATGCTCAAATCATCTGCTAATCTAATCCCTAATATATTCAGGTGTTCAATGTAGCCAATAAGCTTGAATACATGAGGCCAAGACGGTGAATACTCTCCAAGATTAGTTGTAAAAAATCATTAGAGATCTCATACCTCTATTGTATCCCCTTCTCTTGATAGAGATGTCAAAGGCGATACATCATGCTATAAACATACATATCCTCATGTTTCTTCAAAATCTCATTAAAAATGGATGATACCATGAAGCATTAAACATATGTAGCATCATTTATATTTTTATCATAGAGATAAAATTATTCATCACTTGCATTATTGATAGGTCCAACTAGAATAGGCTCTTCCAACACATAAAATCCTTCCATGGTGAAGGATGATTCTTAAACACCTTTTCCATTCATGGAAATTTGTATTGGTGGGAAGGTTTTTTTCTCAAGTATAAATTGAATTGATATGTTTGATTTCATTTTTAATGTTGTTTCTACAAATAAGATAATCCTAGATTTAGTACTTTATCTAATAAAATTTAGACAAATAAATAAATAATATATTTATTAATCTCCCACTACTTTATTGAAACCCAATATCCCTCACTATTGGATTTGTAATATCCTATTTCGTAGACATTCTAGTGGAAAAGATTGATATTACCCTTCTCATTACCCCAAATTTGGTTGGTCAAGAAACTTGAATAGTTTTAGGTAGGAATTCCAAATTCCAACTGCATTAACTCACAGTTCCTTGATCCATTGAGTGGAATTCCAAATCTTGAAATCCTTTAATTGGATTTATTCAACCATTTCATCTCAATTACCCAAAGTACTACTTTGGCAGTCAACCCTTGATGTCAAATAAGTTAATTCAACCAAAAAACTCAAGTTATAATTCCACGATAATGGAAAGCACCCCAAATTTGGCTGGTTAATCACTTTGAACTACATTTCGATTCTAGACGAAGTAATGGAAGGCTATACCAAAATAATATTTTTTGAGGGATTTTATCATTTTTGTATAAATTTACAATTATTATCTATATCACATTATTATTAATATTATGTGGGATTAGTTAAGTGATTAACCATATCTTAGATAATATTTACTCATAAGAAAACTTATTTTAATTCCATCTTATATTATTGTTAAGTCATTAATTTATCTGATCGTGAAAAAACAGCCAGAATGAAATAACCATGAAAATTGATAGAAATAAAATAAAGGGTATGATCAAGAGATTAGAATAATGGTTAGATTATCTAGTAGTTTATAAACTAACCATTGAACTAGGGGAGAAACACCTTGAACTAATTGAGGTTCGTGTTTATAGCTTTCCATCTGTCCACTTTTGTATCTCGCTCAGATTGGTTTCATTTCATCTCCAAACTTGAATTGACTCCACTAGCTTGGGAGCTCCATCCATTACATGTTCCTTTTACTCACATGTAGGTGATGGAAAAAATGGGATTACATAGAAGAAACCATGGGAACACATGCCCTACATAATAATAGGAGAGAAGGCACACATGCCAACAATTTAATTTAATTATAAATTAAATGAAACCAATCACATACAAAAGGTCTGGTCTAGCTCATGATAATCCACATGCATGAAATGAATTACACATTTAATATAACTAGTATTAAATTCATAATCGTTCTTATTTAAGATAAATCATGCTTTAATTAATTAATTATTATATTTAATTAATCAATCATTTTATCTTAATTCTCATCTGAATTTCCTTGAGATTCTCATCCATTATAATTTCAAACAAATTAAAAAAATTCATTTAAAATTAACCTTGTACATAAATTTACATTGGGGTAAACTTGGTGAATACTCGTCCAAATCTATCCAACATTTATTATACTTGTATACAGTTTATTCTTTATAACATTTAGAAAACAAAAATTATCATGTACTTTCATGACGTGTAGTATAAAGTTAATGATTACATGAATTGCATTATTTTTCTATAACATTTCATGCTTTAATACACATATAAAGACAACTGTAATACAACTCAAACATGATATGCAGATCTTGAACATTACAAAAATATTAATTAAAATTTTTTATATATAAATATTAAAACCCATCACATGGAATGTCCTATCAACTTAATAACCACACACAAGAACATGAATCTAGGTTTACATTATATAATAAATAAATTTTAAATCATTGTAATTGGTAAAATTAAACTACGTGTAGATTTGACCTACACAGCAAGTACATCTCTCATAGTCTATCCAAGACACATGCCTATGGAATCAACATATAGTCTATGTCTTGGAAAAATTTTAGTTCACAACATGTATAATGTGCCACATTCCATATGAACTCCGAGTTACACGGTCACCATTCAGGTATGGAATGTATAGAATACATGGCCCATCTATGACTCAAAGCAACTACACACCATGTATGTGGGATACATGGTGTATATTCCGACTAATCGTGTGCCATTAAATTCTGGTCAACATGTGGTGAATTAAGTGTGTAATTAATGAAATAATCAATTCATAATATTGAATTTATTTTCAAATCAATTTCGGTGCATTGAACGTGACTACATAGTGTGTAACTCCAGTTACATGATGTGTTGTCTGGTGTTGTCCAGCTAGAAACCTTGGAAACTCCAGATGAGCTCCTTAATTTTATTTTAATCAGAAAATTAAACATCTCGATTAGATCTATGAGAAACGAAGGAGGAAGAAACATATCTTTAAATTCAGATTAAAATATTCATTAAACTTTAATAGAAAAACTAAATTTCAAATTCATAAATCACCAATAATTTTTTAAAATAATTATAAAAAGTTATGTGCCTGATATGATACAACTTTTTGTTTCCGAGCATAACGGAAGTGTTGTGATGGGTGGTGCCCAAATTTTCTTTTTCTATAATCAATGATCAATCCAAGATCTATGCGACGATGAATGTTGTGATCAACATAATTAAATCAAAGAAATAGACAACTGATAGAACACTAGAACTGAGAGAGATGAGATCAACATATATTGTTTATAGTTAATTTAATTAGATAAATAATTACCTCCAAGGATTTTTTTCGTTGATGAATTTGATGATAGATCTATGATGCACTTTAATTGAATTGTAGAAAACAAATGTAGATTTCTTCTAGAGGTGATCCACACGTGTTCCATGAATATCCAAACGTCACCGAAGGAGTTGCTGGGTGCTAGCACGATAGATCCTTACACTTGCGTTGTATGCCTTTTATAACCTTGAGGATCACTTCCAAAGAATTCTCCTTGATCTAATGGAGGAGGATTTCTCTACATTCATGGGAGCATTCTTGGAGAAGGGAACTCTATAGGCTAGAGAGGATTCTCCAAAATTCATCATGAACAACTAAATTGTATCTCTTAAGAAAATAAAATAATTGGGTATTTATATTTATAGGGTTAAAATAATATAATTGAAAAAGTGCCCTTAATTATTTTTTTAATCCTAGAAAAAACCCATGTCAAATAATAATAATATTTTTATCATTTATTATCATGCACTTAACTTGCGAATTAAAATTATATATTATTTAATTAAATAATATTCAATATTTATTATTTATTATCAGAACATTAAACTCGGTCTTCCATTCCTCCAAAATATTTATCAGTCCTTGAATAATTTATATTTATTTAATAAATAAATATCAATGAATTATTCTTCAATAAATAAATAAATATTATATTAAATAAATAGAAAATAAATATTTGTTAAATATTATGTTCACAAAATATTATCTTGAATAACAAGTGACAGAATAAATACGATCAAGAAAATATGAATATTTATTAAACCACATGTGGGGATAATATTTATTAAACTTGATAAATAATAAATAATAATATATTATTTTACCGAGATTCTGGATACACTTAGTGTGTGACCCTTTAGGCCTCTTTATTAGTGGCATTATCCAAAGCATCCTAAAGTACAAGGTTAGCATTTTGAAACACACCAAAGCACCCATAGAGAAAGAAGTTAATGCTGTAATAACATGTTACCTCATACGAATGCTTACCATGTAGTATAATCCCTTTATCACAATATCTCTTATCGAGTTGGTTACATGCCAGTTCCATCAACCTATGTTCTAATTGTCTATTTCTTTGACTTTCCAAAAATAAAAATTTCCTATTAGCCCTCCATATACATGGATTTATTTAGGCTATATCATTTTCATAAAAGGGACTAAGATATTAACTTCTATTAATGAATAGATAAATCGTTTCTCACATTATTCATTAATGTAATATTACTTGTAACACACCCAATGAATCCTACTTTACCACATACATCTTTCATCACGGTTTTCAAAACTATATCAAAGTGACTTATAATACTCATTAATAATAATATTAAAGTCTAATTACTATTAGACACATCCAAAAATAGGAACATCTAATGACACATATAAATGTGTATTTTTTACTGGTGGGTATCGTTCTCATAATATCCTACTAGATATTACCAAGGGAATACATCATGAGAAGGTTCCTCAAAGTCCTATGAGTCTCCATCCTTGATAGTCTGCATCATTTTTGTCCCTTAAATGATATCATCTGGATATAGAATATATATTCAATAATAGTGTTGTAGCACTTCCGTGTTCTCATCATAGTAGAGATCTACTATGACCATTTAGTGTGACAACTACTCTTAAGACATTATCACATACTATGTCATCTATAAGAACAATCATTATGTGATTAGAAGTTTATTAATATTGAAAAAAACATGAATACCAGCTATCATAAAGTAAAAAGAAGTTGGTTCTAGGGAACCAACTCCAACATCATACCTCATAGAAAAGTCAAGATCTTAAAATCTTCTCCCTTAAATAAATTCATCCCTGAATTTCCCTTCTAAGCATAGCCAAAAATTATCTGAGAGTAACTCCAAACACTGGGAATGTAAATCAGCCTCTTGCTCCTAAGTCATGATCTGTACACAGTCATACTTCCATAACACCTGTACCCAGGAATTGGCCAAACTCAGAGAACCATCATACCATGATCAACAATACGGATTGTATACTCCTAAAAGTACACATATACCTCAAAAACAACCTCATCAGGATGAAAATATACAACAAATCAGAATTATATAAAAGAAGCTAATATATATGGAATACATCATGCATGGATTGATACCTATTAGGTAGCTACAACTGATAGGACACCAGCCTGAATATATCCTGAATCTCAAGGGGCCTAACTTAAAAAGGTGATAGATTCCCTTATTTATGAATCTGTCTATTACCTAGTCTATAAAAAAATGCAAGAAAACCTAAGTCCCAACCTTGACCTCTAGCAGTTCACGGTAATGATACTTGTATAACTTATATCTAGACTGAGGTGCAGACATTGACATCCTGATAAGTTGAACATGCTCTGATGTTTCTTAAAAGAGATGAGGACCTAGTAATAGTGGCTCTCCTACCTCTAACCAGCATTTGAGTGAACAACACGACCTACCATATATGGCCACATAAGGATCCATCTGTATGGTTTCCTGGAAGCTGTTGTTATAAGAAAACACAGAGATAGGTAAATGTCTATCCCAAGAACCTCTGAAATAAAGTACACATACTCAGATTATGTCCTCCAAAACCTATATCATATTCTCAAACTGGCCGTCAGTCTGTGGGTGATAGTCTATACTCAACTGTACTTATGAACCCAATGCTATCTACAACCCCTGCCATAGCCGTGACATGAAAAAAGTATTTATATTTGATAAGATATAACATGGAACCCCTTGGAGGAATATGATCTCATGAATATAGATCCTCCTCAGATCATTCACTAAAGGAGTCTTCTGAAAATATAGAAAATGGGTGACCTTTTTCAACCTATCTATAACCACTCATACAAAGTTACTGTCTCATGGTAATCTAGGTAGTCCTATCAAGAAATACATCATGACGCCATCCCATTTCCACTTGGGAATATGTAACAACTGTAAAGGCCCCACTGTTTGCTGGTGATTTTCCTTCACCTACTGATAGGTGGCACACCAAGTAACGAACCCAGATATCTCCCAATTCATTCTCAACCACCAGTATTGATAGTGTAATTAACGATACATATTGGAAAGATCAGGATATAAAACCCTTACCAAGGCATGGGAATATTGAATAAACTCCTCCTGAATGTCTATAGGAACCGAGAAATGTTCATGTATGTGTAATATCTCATCATCACCAATGATCCGACAAGGAGGCTGGTTATCAACCTCAATGCTCTACCATAGGACAAAGCCATTAGAATTAGATAGCTGCCTCATCTTCGCTCTCTCTAGAAGTGAAGAGGCCACTGATAAAGATGTAAGTAAATACTATCCATGTTGGTTCTGAACCTCTATGATCATCTTAGAAAACATGTCCATAAGCTTCCACTAATAACTGGCCTCCTAAACTATCTGTGTCTAATACCTCTTACTCAGAGCATCGTCAACTACATTTCCCTATCTCGGTATATAAGATATCTCAAAGTCAAAGGACTAATGGTATTTGACCCAACTTCATTTCCTATGATTAAATTTAAACTATGTAAATATTTATTTGAGGATTTTTTGGTCTATGTATACCACAAAATAATCTCCCATCAAATAATACCTCCAAAAACACAAGTCATATAGAGGAACAACCAACTCGCGATCATGCATCAGGTAATTCCTCTTGCGTGGCCTCAAATAGAAAAACTTGCATGAAATGAATCAATCCTCATGGATCAGAACTACTCCTATACCGATACATGATGAATCATAATACAATGTATAGATATTACCTAACTCTGGTAGAATTAAGACCGACTCTAAATTTAATCTCCCTTTCAGCTTTTGAAAGGCTATCTCGAAGGTGTCTGACTATGAAAAATTTACACCCATATTAGTTAAGAATGTAAGGGGAAATGTTGAGCATGAGAAGTCCTATATGAAATGATTTAAATACCAATATATCATTAAGAAACTCCGTATGTCAAAGATGATCTTGTGCTACTCCCAGGAAACTACAACTCTCACCTTTTTTGGGTTAATTGATACTCCTATATTCAAGATAATATAACCTAGGAAGTGAATATTATACATCAAAAAGTTGAACTTTGTGAGCTTAAAAAATAAATGATTCTCCCTTAGTGTATCCAATATGATCTCAATATTTTTTGAATGGTCATGTTGAGTGTGTGAATAAACCATGATGTCATTTATGAATACCATCACAAATAAATCTTGATATGGATGAAAAAATTGGTTCATCAGTGCCATGAAAACTACTGGAACATTTGTAAGACAAAACTATATAACTAGATACTCATATAGACCATAACTGCTATGAAAATATTTACATGGTATTTATGAAGGTCAAACACACACTTGATGATACCCTGGTCTCAGATCAATCTTTGAGGACACCCAAGATCCTCGGTGCTGGCTGTAGATATTATATATCCATAGTAATGGATACTGTTCTTAACTATCAACTTGTTAAAATGTCGATAATATACACATAAAAAAAGGGTCCCATCTGCCATCATGGTGAAAAGAAATTGAGAACCCCACAAACAAGTACTGGTTTATATAAACCAATTTTCTTCCAATTCATCTAGCTACCTCTTGAGCTCTTATAACTCAGTAGTAGTCATCCTTTATGGAGGAATAGATACCCTTGTAGATATTGAAACTAGATCAATTGAAAACTATACCTCTCTCTTGGGAGGTATCTATGATAATTTATCTGGTAAAACATCTATGAAACGATCATCCAATGGAGGGAAATCCACTAGATTTATTCCCTAATCATACAAATATAAACTCACAATCTGGGTTGTCATACAGCCCAACCTATGATACTCGGGTCCAACTCAGATCTCCTAGACATCACATTCACCCTTGTGAATAAAAACATTACCCTCTAGTGATGTGAAAGTCACCCTTCAGTGATAGAAGTCATTGTATGCATGGTAGGGAACCAAAAATTCAATACATTTAATGATGTAAAACCATATAATCTTGAGGAAAAAGAGGTACCATAAAAAGTGACACCCACCTACCTCAAGAGGGAACTCACTAAATTGGCATACACTCTTCAATCGTATACCCAACAGAGTACCAAGTGTCAAAATGCTACTAGAAAACTGAACATTAAACCCAAGTCTCTCTATAACAGTTACGTATGTGAAAGAATGTGAAGCACCAATATCAAAAAGAGAAGATAATAACATAGAGGCTACCAAAATAGTACCACTCACTACAAAAGGTCTAGAACTCTACTCCTCAGGTATCGGCTGCACTATATACATATTTCTTGAACTACATCCATAATTTATAGCCTGAATACCCTAACTAGGTCCTCTATTCTGTTAATGTAAGTACATTATCTAGATACCTCATGCACAACCACCACCTTAGCCTGAACAGACAGTCATACTCTAGATCCCTGCCGAATGAGAAGCTGCTGACCCCGATTCTGAATGTTGAGTCGGTGGTGACCCTCTCTTACTGACTGTCAGAGGAAAATTCCTAAAAAACCATTGTAGATGGCCCATAAAGTCATAATATTGGTAGTTTACTAGGTCTCTATCACACTGGCTCCTCATATGTCTTTTCCCCCCACATTGATGACATACAACAGAACTACCAGCACTCATGCTTGGATGTTACTCCCCCCATAAGAAACCTCAAAATGCAACTTCCTTCCACCTAAAACTGAGCCCCTAGGTCGAGAAGCTGACCAAACATGCTTTACACCCCCAACTTCCCTCAGGTTACATTCAGTAATCAACACTTGATTAACTATTTCTGACATGGTGGAAATATGAAAAACATTCACCCACAATTGGATGTCATACCTAATACCATCCTTGAATTTCATAGCATTAAATACCTCACCACCTAACACAATAGGTGTGAAATAATAGAGCTCTATAGAAAGGGAAGAATAGTACATAATTGACAAGGCTCCTTGCTCTAGATTCATAAACTCTCTCAATATAAGAAAATAGTGTTTTAGCAGAAGTTTTCAAAACTGCTGCAAAAAAACCACCGCTAAATGTTTTTTTAAAATATTTTTTATAAATGTTTTAAAATTTATACTAAAAAAAATTGAAAATTTATTTTAGCGGCAATTTTTTCAAAACCGCCATAAAATTGAAGAAAAAATATTAAAAATATTATTTATTTATTAATTATTAATTATTATTTATTATTTAAAATCAAATATAGTTTATTATTTATAATTTTAAATATTTATAATGTTTCAATTAATAAATATTTATAATTATTAGTTAATAATATTTTTAAACTGAAAACAAATCTTCAATAAGTTGAAAAACAGACTTTGACATCAAATGACTATAACTTCTGATCCGAGAGTCCATTACAATTCTACAACCAGTCAAATCAAAAATTATCAAATGAGATAAAACCAAGTGAGATTTAAATCATGTGATAATCAAAGGAAAAAAATATATTCAAATTTTAAAAGTCGAAACTCGAACTCAAACTTCAAACACCCATAACTTTTAATCCGGGCGTCCCTTTGAGCTATACCACATATCAAATCGATGCCTATTACGATCTCTACACCATTTAGTCTAGTACAAACTGTTCAAGTATTGTACCCATTTTTATTCTGCCAGAAAGTCCCAGAAGGCCTCCGAAGTAGAGGTTTTAGTTGCAGACCCTGATTTCTTAAAATTCAAATGGTTATAACTTTTGATCTAGGTGTCCGTTCGGCCTGTACCACATATCATATCAAAGCTCATTTCATGATCTTCAATTTGACTAGTTATGGCACTGAAAAAGGATCCCCAAATCAGATTTTATGGTCATTTTAGTGTTTTTAGGGTTTTATAGGTTCTTAACATTTTATCATATAATTAATTAATTAATTAATTAATTTCTTAATTATTTATTTATTTAATATTTATTTATTTATTTATTGTTAATTATTAATTAATTAATTAATATTTATTTATCTATTATTTATTTATTTATCTATATATTTATTTATTTATCAATTTATTTATTGATACGTTTATTTATTTATTTAATATTTAATATTTAATATTTATTTATTTATTTATATTTAATATTTATATATGTATTTATTTATTATTTAGTTATTATGTACACATTAATTATTACTTAATTTATTAATTAATAATTATTTATTAATAATCACTTTATTATTTATTTGTTTATTTATTATTTATTTATTCATTAATCATTATTAATTAATTAATTATTAATTATTAATTATTTTTTAAATATTAAATATTGAATATTGAATATTAATTATTAAATATTAAATATTAATTAATAATTAATAATTATTAATTATAAATTATAAATTATTAGTTATTAGTTATTATTAATTATTAATTAATTAATGATTTATTTATTTATTTATTTGTTTATTTGTTTATTTATTATTAATTATTTATTTAATTATTTTTAATTTACTAAATATTAATTTATCATTAGTTTATTATTCATTCATTTATTTATTGTTAATTTATTGAATATTCATTATTAATTAATTAATTATTATTTATTTATTAATAATTTCTTAAAAATTAATAAATTTTTAAATAATAATTATTAATTATGAATTATGAATTCATAATGATTAATTTTTAATTATTAATTATTGATTATTAATTAATTATTAATTAATTAATTAATAGTTATTTATCTTTTATTTATTAATTTATTACTATTTTGTTATTTATTTATGATGTACTAAATTATTTTTTAATTAATTTATTTTTATACATTACTTATATATAATAAATAATAGATAATATATTATATATTATGTATTATATATTATATATTATGTATTTTGTATTATATATTATATATTATATATTATATATTATGTATTATATATTATGAATTATATATTATCTATTATGTATTATATATTATATATTATATATTTTGTATTATATATTATGTATTATGTATTATATATTATATATTATATATTATATATTATATATTATTTGTTATATGTTATATGTTATATATTATTTAGTATTTAGTATTTATTATTTTCAAGTTACTGTTTACTAATTACTAATTAATATTTACTATTTACTATTTATTATTTACTATTTATTACTAACTATTTACTATTTATTATTTACTATTTTTTATTTTCCATTTATTTCCATATTATATATTTCTTTATTTATTATTCATTTATATTCTATTTACTAATTAGTAATTAATAATTTTTAGTTATTAAATATTAATAATTACTTATTGATTATTAATTATTAATTATTGATTATTGATTAATCATTATTGATTAATAATTATTGATTAATAATTATTGATTAATAATTATTTAGTATGTATCTACTTGTTATGTATTATTTGTTTTTCCAATTTATATATATAGATATAAGTATATCAAATTCGATTTATTGACCACATGAAGAGCCTGATGGAGTGGTAAAGTCTTTAAAGAATAAACAAGAGGTAAGGGGTTCAAACTGTCGCTAAATGCAAATTTTGGCATAGTGTCTAGATCAATCGTCCATGAGAATCTCAGGATAGAAATAATCATAAAAGGTCTTATAGAAATCCCTACAAGCCATATCTCGATGATGATCCATCTTTGTGATCACGCCCCACCATCTCTTGGAAGAATCTTGAAGCATATATATAGAGATTCAATCTCCTCTCAGGAGGTGTATTAAGATGCTAAACAATTAATAGCATGGCCTCTATCCATGACTCTGCGTTCTACTATCTACTATAACCCTAAAACATGGGCTGATTATACTATTGGAACACCCACATCAACTCTTCCCGAGATGGGGTAGGTTGTGGTGCTCCCTGAATGGTCTGCATGAAATGTAGAAATCCTTCTCAGAACCGAACCTCATCACCCATATCCGATATAATAGGCAGTTCAACAAGAGGAACTGTTGGAGGGTTTTCTAGTGGCCTAGGGCCCATGAACTCCAGATCATGGTCATCGCCACCCTCCTGGTGCACAATAGGAGTCCATTGCGGTGGCATATTTTTACAAATTCCAAGTGCATGCCTCTATAAAGATTTGATAATAACAGGATCACAGTTATAAAAGCAGGATAGGCACAAGCCTTCATAAACATGAGTCACACCCCTATGCCTGATTCTAAATCCAGGTCTGGGTGACATACAAGTGATATTAATGCATGAGAGACTGCCTACTTCCCACTACTAAGGCTGGGTCAGGGTCATGTTCTCTCTTATAAGTCAGGGGATCCAGTAATAAAGTGTCAATTACAAGTTATAGAGGAATAATCTATTTAAATTGCAATTGGAATCCCCATTTAATAGCAATATTTCATTTCAAAATTAAATTTCATTAAATTATATTCTCATTTATATTACAATTCTCTATAGAAGGCTGAAATATATGGATTACCGCTTCTAATTTAGAAGGGTCCATGCACCTTTTAAATTGAAGTGTGGAATCCACTTAATCCCTAACAGTTATTTGTCAAGTCCCTACATGAAATGTTAGCACAATTCCATGGACATAGAAATAAGGCACAAAAACATAATACAAAAAATGCATGCGGTTATATACATGTTTCATGGAATAATTCATGACATATCAATCCTGAGGTGCCTATGATGATGTATGATGCAATGTTTCCATGCCATAATGGGCCAAGGGTAAACATCTATAATCAAAAGAAACAAAAAAAAATCACATGCATCACCCAATGGTGAAGTTAAATCAACAGTAATGGGCACAATCAAGAACAACATATCCCATCCCATACAATTTGGATTTTTCCTGTAAATGGGTTTGATACTCCTAGGTAGAACTCATTACCAAATTAAAATCATTTACTAATCTCCTGTCTAATATTCCCAAAAAATAAAACAAATGAAAAGAAATGCTCTGATACCACTTTGTGATGTCTCAGACCCGGTTCACTCAATAATAATCTAACTCGATTGGCCACATTGCCTCATGCATGCCTTCGTGCATGATAGAGGTAGAAGACTAGAAACGAGGAACTAGGCTGTGTCTATGGGTAGACTATGAACTCATGTTAGAGTGTAACAAAACATTATAAATATACCAATCAATAGCAGAATCATATAACATAACTAAGTTATGAAAGAATAAAAAGTCATCATATAATGATCAATTAATATCATCCAAAAATGTCACATATAATGATGATCATGTAATTCTATACAAAAGATAGACATATATGAAATAAAAGTATCAGAAGTACAAAATACCAAAAAAACTATCTCAGATAGAATCACGAGCCTAAGACTGGTCCATTGCTCCCTTGATCCCATGAAACAATCAATCAAGCATCATCAAGTGGGCACTTTCTCCTGTAACTAGCTACATCCATAAAGTCTATCCATGTACCAAATAATGGCCCAAATAAGGTGTGAGATTACACTCAGTAGGCCACCGCTGATGATGTTTATAACAAGTCCTGTCAGTGTATAAAAGTTGAAGCAGTGCACATATATAATAGGTGTATAAGTAATAATAGTAGAAATGATACTATATAGTCTATCAAGTCTCATTGTGATCAATATACTAAATCATAAAGTCTATATATGAAGAATATAAAGTTTCAAAAATGGTCTATGTCAAAAAATCATGTATTAGGCCTATGTGGGCCGAAGTCCAAGGATTATAAATGTCCAAGAGCAACAAGTAAAGCAATTCAAACAAGTAAACATGATTCAAGGAATAAAAATTTCCAATTCATCCAAGTGGGTCAGATCCAAGGATTAGAAATGTCTAAGGCATCCCAGTGGTTCTTCAGATCCAAGGATTAAAAATGTCCAATGCATCCTGTCAAGTCAAGTAAACTAATTTAATAGGATCCAAGGATTAAAAATGTCCAAGGCATCCTAGTTTGCTGGATCCTCAGAGTAGAAATTTCCAAGGAATCCTATATGGTCATGTGAATAAGATCCAGGGAGTAGAAATGTCCAAGGGATCCTAATGGTTTAGATCCAAGGAGTAGAAATTTCAAAGGAATCCTAAATTATCTAGTAAATATAATTAAATAGGATCCTTGGAGTAGAAATGTCCATGTCATCTTAATAAGTCAATATAACATGATCCAATGAGTAGAAATGTCCAAAGCATCCTAATATGGAAGTCAAATTCAAGGAGTAGTATTGTCCAAATCATACTAACCAATTAATTCACCATTTCATAAACCACTAATTTATCTTTTCACTAATCCCTTTATAATGAAATTAAATACAAGGGATTACTCCTTATATACTATTCATCTATAAATGAAATGGTGATTACAAAATTTAATAACTCACTTTAATACCAAATTCAATTATCAATTATACAAATGTGCTCAACGCACCCCAAAGGTGGCATAATAAAGATGAAAAGGAAGAACCCACCCCATGTGTGGCTCAGGCTGAGGCCATCTACCTCCAACCTTATATAATTGTGTCACAATATGTCATATACATGAATTTTTCAACTAAATAAAGGTACAATTATTTTAGAAATCATTGTTCAAAAAGTATGGCGTGCGACACAACAATAAAAATCTATAAACAACTAGAATTTTAGGGAAAAGGTATACAACACCTAACTCATCTTGGTAGAGTAACAATAATCTAGTATCAAAATCCAATTTGGCCCAGATAATAAGATAATGGAAGAATGGATGAATTCCATAAAAATATGGCATAAGAGATTGCACCAAAATAACATCACTAAGATGAAGACAAATGAAAAAAAGTGAAAGAGGTATAGAGAAATCCCAACACACATTAAATGAGACAGACAATGAAATATTCAGAGTCTGGATTAGAGACTTATGGTAAAGCCTAGGCTAGGATTCCATGGAAGCTCTCAACAAGAGAAGAAGGTGGCCACTGCGGGAGAAAATAGAAAAATATGAGGAGGGTGAGAAATTTAATGAAATAAGGAAAAAATGGTCATTTTAACTTAAAAATATGGGTCACATAGTTTGACCGCATGTTCTTCCAAACTATGCACCAACCATGCACTGTTCACTATCTCAAGACCCCCTCACATGGTTATGGAGGATGGTTAGAAAAACTATGCACCAATGGTGCATTTTCCATTTATTACAAAACCTATAGCATTTTAATGGTTTTGTATCCCTTGTTACATAATTTCATCAAACTGTTTGGCCCTAAATAGTGGATTGGACCACTCCACATGGTTTTATCAAGCTGAATGGAAGGGGTGGAATAATTTATACTAACCATGTGGTTCAGATAACTTTTCAAAAAACTCAGGATCTAGGATCCGTAAAATCCCCAAACATCCTTATTTCCTATGTGAATCCACTAATAATTCAAATTATGTCAAAACAAAGGAATTAAAATGAAAATAAAAGTGTTTGTACCTCATAGAAAATTTGGGTTCTTACAAAAATATTCATGATCTGAATAGGAAGACCAGATTGGAGAATTTATTAGAAGATCCATTTCCATTTATTTGTTATCATGAGATTGAAAGGATACCAAGATAAGAATACCTTGATACTAGAACACATGATTCTTGTGACAAAAAAGATTATGTTGATAGGGTGAAAAAATTGAATGATTCTGCCACAACTTTAGTATATCAACAAAATTGGTGAAATGAAAAAGATGTAATTTTTAATTTGACTGTTTCATGGGAAAACCATGTATGGGATTTCAGATACCACCATCGATTATTTTATTACCTTTTGAAGGAATTACTTTGAAATGGTTTATATATTCCCTAAAACCATTATATGGAATGGAAGTTAGTTGAAGAGCTTGGATTTTCTAAAAATAAAATTCATGCTTTTCCAAAATATTGACGTTTATTATGGGAGGAAACTGCTGAAAAAAATTACTGCATAAAATGTGGCACATCTCGAAGGAACCCAAATGCTAATGGAATACCATCTCATGTGCCACATAAAGTAACGTGTCACTTTCCATTGATTCTAATACTCCAAAATAATTTCATGTCTAATAAAATATCAATAAATATGCAATGACATGATACTAAGAGAAACAAGAGTAATGATGAGTTTTTTCATCCTACAAATGGTTTATCATGACAGACATTTGATGTTCGATATCCTAGTTTTGTAGCTGACATGCATAATATGAGGTTGGGTCTATCATGTGATAATTTTAATCTTTTTGGGTAGTTTCTTACTTCGCATAGAACATGAATAGTTTTTATACACATTTATAACCTTCCTCCATGGATGTGTATGAAAAAACCTTTCATTTTAAAGAGCATACTTGTATCTAGACCATTTTATCCTAGAAATGATATATATGTATACATGAAACCTTTAATAAAAGAGTTGAATCATCTTTAGAAAGTGGATAAGAACACATATAGTGCTTGTTTGAAATACATATTTCAGATGTTTTTAGTGCTTATATAGATGATAAATTATTTTCCATCTTATATACTGATGTTTTTCTAGAGCTCAAAGGGAAACCATTCCTACCCTATTTGAATGAAGAATAAATGATCTAGAAAAATTGAATATCATTATAGATTTAGTTTTATGAGATATAAATGATTATTTCCCATATATCATCTATATAGGAATCATTAAAGGGTTGACAATACCATGGAGACTAAAAACCCACCTTAACATATGTCTGGAACTGATGTGCTTAGTGAATTACAAGATGTAAATTTTTATCCTTGATTTAATTACTTTAGAATCATCCCAATAAATTTTTATTTTATCCAAATAATTCTAGAAACTTGATTATTAATTCAATATAATAATAATAATTTATCTAAGTGTTGAATCATATACATGTCTGGATCACTCATACACAATAGTGGAATCACACATACAAGAGTAAATTGACTCATACATAGAGGGAAATGATTCATATGATAAGTAAAATGACTCATACATTGGACAAAATGACTCCTACATAGGTCAAATGACTCATACACAACTCAAAATGACTCATAAAAAAGTTAATAATGACTTATAAAATATTCTAAGATAACTCATACACACCTGCAGACCTAGAAATATTTTAACTTGGATATTAACTTCACAACATATAAAATTACTTATATATTTTCTACAAACTCTTAAAAACTAATTATAATCATCTTCCAACAGTCAATAAATATTGTAATGAACATCATCCCAAATGGATCGTCAAATATCACTTCAATTTGAATATTATTTTTTTGTTAAAAGTAATAAAAACACACAAGAATCACATGCATGTAAAAATTATCCAAAATATATTCTCTAGATAGTTTCATTATTCTAGAAGTAACTTCATGTCACAACAATCTCATTAAGAATCCAACCACTTCCAAAAATCTCTTAGGCTCAACAATCTCATTCAGAATCCAACAAATTCCAGACATCTCATTATGAATCCAAATACTTCAAAACATCTCTTAACCTAATTTTGGGAAACATAGGATTAACTATATTAATAAGGACAATATATAGCTATATGTACCTTATAGAGCTATTATATCAGGATTAGGTTTAGTTGTTTGATCATGGGGATCTTCCCAATGGGAAAATCTGGTTCAAACCTTTTTACACAATAATCCATTACAAAACCATTGAAAATTACAAAAAAGTATAAAATTATGATTATTATTAGGATCTGATCAACACAAAGGCCTCTTAGGCCCGATCTACTACACTGATGTCATATCAGAGACTTCCTCATGAAAAATTATGATGAGGATATATCGGATGGAATCATTATACCATAAAGAATATGATCTTACATGGACCATTCCCCATTTCCTACATAACCCATCAAAATATGGTATATGAATATCACTTTAGGTATTCTATTATTAATTTCCTTAGTACTAAAATCCCATTTGGGGAGATGATAACCTTAGTAATATTAATAAAAATATAAAATAAATAACTATAAAATATATTTTAAAATTGTAATATATTAAGTAATAATGGAATTTTATATTAAAGGAATCCCTAAATAAAACCATAGACCATGTTAAAAGAAAATCATAGTCATGTAAATATTATAGTCAAATATTAATAAAAGAAAACTAAAGGTATTATAAAGTAAAATAATATACAAAATGAAAAAATAAAAAGAGGAAACATTTATTTACCACTACCTTACCTCAAGACAATATATATATCTCTTTTAATCCCCTTTATCACACTCACTAATACATTTTCACCACACTATCATGAAAATCAACATAAATTCTATACACCCACTAATTTGAAATTATAAGATGTCAATATAAGTATCTCTATCCATATACCAAATGAAATAAAATCTATAACTATATATGAATACACATATCATAAAATCTTATGATTAGGAAGCCACCCAAAGGGTTGATTCATACCTCCTTCGATAAGTGATAGATTACATTTTGTACCCATCACATTGTTATTGGTTTTTTGACAAGCGAATTGGTTTCTTATTCCTGAGATGTTCCTCCATTATTGGAATCATCAAGGTTTCAAATTGCTAGGGATGTATTCCATTAGAAAAGTTAATAAGGGAACCACAGATAGAAAGGGTGGTGGCACTAAGAAAAAGTCTGTCATACAGTCTCTTAAAGAGGGGTTGCAGTTTCTGGTGGGAAGGATCAGTCAATACCTATAGAAAGGGCATTATTCATCTTGCGTCCAATTCAGAGCTTCTATTTATATGACTGTTGTTCTTGAATATATACCTATGGAGGTTCTTAAGCTGAGTGGAAATACAGCTCGTGACAACAAGAGGAATCAGATCATTCTGAGGCATCTACTTCTGGAGGTGTATGTGTTGGTGGGAAACTTTTAATTAATGGGTGAATCTACATGTCTCTCTAAAAAAAGTTATTGGTTTTTCAACTCATTCACCTAAATGATCATGTCCTACTAAATAATATTTGATGGAATAATTTTCAACTAGTCTAAAATCATATAAATCTAGGAAGAAACCTTGAACAAACAATTTATAGGGAACAATTACATGGTTTAAATGTATTCTAAAAAAAATCCATCACATTTAATATCACTAAACCAATAATAAATCTCTCAGTTAGGATCTCCCTAGCTTATAATCAATAAATTAATGAGATTCTATAAAAAACCATAATGAATCTCTTAGTTATAATCCCACTATAATCAATTAAAAATCCCATCCCTTGGAAATAATCTCTCCCAAATCCACAATGAATCTATCGGTATCCTTGGAATCTCCCCAAAACCAGCAAGCCCATTAGTAAAATTTGATGACAATCAATAATCAGATGCAAATCCCTGATTGCCAATATGAAACCCACCAGTAAAATACAGTGGAAATCAAATACAAGCAAAGTCAAGTTACTACTGATGCATATCAATCCCATCAGACAAATACAACATCAAATGACCAGTTGCAAATATCTACTTGAAAATATGTATTCCATCAGTCAAATACAATGGAAACTAGAGAAGACAACTGATGTATCCAATCCATAAATCATAGGAAGACTCGTTCCTCTACCTCAGCATAATAAAATTTCCAGTAACCACTTACAGAACATGGAGGATCGGAGTAGGAACATATTCTTGATCTGAAATTGGAATGGGCGTATATCCCTGTTCTAGCCAAATATGTCTCTCAACACATCCTGGTAATGACAGAGGATCATATGTCAATTCCTGACCATATCCTCCAAACCTGTCAAGAAGTAATCATGTCTGCGGTGATAGAAAGGAGTCAGGCCCACAACCCCATCTCCCCATGTGGGGTGACTCATGCATAAGATAGGATGGTCCCTTAAGAGCATACTCATATCCCTGCTCCAGTCCAAGAGGGTATTTGGACATATTCCATGATAAATGGATAACCGGATTGGGAACAAATACCTATTCCAACTAAAGGAAACCGGTCCAACATAGTGGCTACTCTATGGTAGGCATATATCCCTATCAAAACTCAAGATTCTCATCATTATATCACACCAACATCATAGGAACCAATCAATCAGGAACCCATATATGAAGTCCGTAACCAACAGTTGGCATAACCCTACTCTAATGGAAGCTGGAGTTCTTGATGCCATCAAAAACTTATTAATAAAGGATCAGGATCCCACTAAGCTGTAACCAAATTACAGAAGTGGAAGTAATAGTTGCAAAGATACTCCCCACAATATTGTTCCCAATATATTTGAAGGTCCTCTCTAGAGAATCTACCATAATGTATTACATCATGGGTAAGAAAAAATCAATCATGAGATCCTATCTCCGGATGAGTGTCACAATATCCCTCATAATTTCTAGAATATTGAACAATAAGAAGTTATTCCCCTTACTTTCATCCACCCTAATATTCATTCTCAGGGTATATGCTGTAGAAATTCTCCCTGTAGTCGGACATCAAGCAATGATGGTAGTACTCGGTAAGATGGAAGTCATTGTGAAGGCCCTCCCTGCAATGACATTAAGAAGCAAGAAGGTCCTCCCATTATTTTAGTCCATCTTGAAGGGCCTCCCCAGGATACATACCATAGAAATTATCCCTACAGATATATACCAAGTCATGATGGTATCCCTCTATATGATGACACAGGTTGGGAAGGTCATCCCCCTAGTGAAATTTCACACTAGAAAAAAAGGTCTTCCCCTTGCCAATTCAAGTCTCAGGAAGGCCTAATATGCTGAGGTGCTTGGAAGAATGAGGTCAAACATGTTAGATACCTTGCAATAACAAGCGATATCCTTTCTCAACTAGAAGATGGACCAGGTCCATGCTCATCCTCTGATCTGCCCCCATGTCGTTCACAAATCAATGAGATCCATACGAGCCACAATACTTGTGATGATATCATCAAGAAGTGTCCAAACTGGTAAGATCAAGTAGAGGAGTCTATGGTGTAAAAAAATAGATATGTTTCTCGTGAGAAGACAATTAGTCATGGATGACATACTAGTTATGCTTTGTCCCAAAAACAATTCTTAATTCAACATACTAAGGTAATTGTCTGAGGAATCTATACATAACATTCATCTCAACATCTGGACAACCCTCCTCCACCAAAAAAAAAGTTCTTACCCTACTATGGGTATGCATAACATGTCAAAATATCAGAATAGATTCTCTGTCAAATCAACCTAGAAACCCTTCCATATGAACAACATCCATAATCATAGAGGCGGAAGAAAAATCTTGAACTAACCTACCTCAATTTGCTGTATAAGTTGCGTTGTCAAATCAGAGATTCCCAAATTGACATTCATATCTAAGGATGGGGAGATCATGAAGCGTTTCACTTTATACCATTGAAAATATCATGAATCAGGAAACTTAGAAAATTCATTAGGCTTCTCAACTGAGGGAAGCCAATCATCAATAACTACTAATGTCATTAGAAGAAAATAAGTCACATGCAGTCCCACCACTATATTAATCTAACACTCGAATGAGAATGAATGATATCAAGAAAGTGGAAACAATAGCAGCAACTGATGAAATATGGGATGATCCCCAGCCCGCAGGGCTAGGGGCAATTTTACCTTAACAACCCACCCAGCGGATGTCAGTCTTTTACCACCTAGGGAGGAAGAAAAGTAGAGAGATCACCCATTCCACCCTGTATCGTGATTCATTTCCACCAGAAGAGAGGAACACAAAAAGATCACATAAAGGTTACCTCTGAGTTACTCTTCACCGAGAAGCTCGAATAGAATCCTAGAGTGGAAGGAGACGATCCAATAAAGGATAAAAAAACTCCCCTATCATTCAGTCGCTGGTATGCCATCCGCAATGCATTACACATCAGTGAACATCATGGACGTAAATCACTCATATCACACCAAGAATGATGCAAATATAGAAGTGCAGGGAGAGGATGGTTTTATCTGGAATCTGATCCACACTACGAATGAAGGTGTGCATACTCAGAACCAGTGGGCCACCCTGAATTTGAGTGTTCTCCGGTCAATCCTCTACCACATCCTCAACAAATCACTAATATATGGAAGAACAAAAGCAAGGTTGCACATGAGATGACTCATCCTCCTATAGAAAAGGATCCCCATATGCTTGAGGAATGATTTTCTTAGCAAGAGGAGCAAATGAAAGAGTTGAGGCACATCAATGTTGAGCTGCTCTGAGGAAGTCATCCTATCAAATATCACTACTACAAAATAGGACTTTAACAGCGCTAACCTTTATCAGTACTAGAAAAAATAGCGATAAAGGTACCTTTTTCAAAGCTAAAACAAGTGATGATAAACGGTACCTTTCATCAGTGCTTTTTTTTCGAGTGCTGATAAAAGACACCCATTATCAGTGCATTTTTAGCACTGATAAAAGGCAACATTTATCAGTGCATTTTTCAGTGATGATAAAGGGCGTCCTTTAGCAGCGCTTTATGTTTAGTGTTGATAAAGGGAACCCTTTATCAACACTATATTTTTAGAGCCCATAAAGGAACCATTTATCAGTGTTTTTTAGTGCTGATAAAAGTATGAATAATTTGAAATAGTTAAATAAATAAAAAATAAAAATTATTTTATGAAAATAATATTAAACTTTTTATTAATTAAATAATTATTGATAGAAATGAATAAATTGATTATAATATAAATAAATTATAAGTATTATATATTATATATATAGATATATGTAAAATAAAAATTAAACAAATAAAAAATAAAAATAATTAAACTGATAAAAATATTAACCATTTTATTAATTAAATAATTATTAATCATGTTAAAAAATATTATATATTAAATATATATAGATATATATGTATATATATATATAAATAAGATTTATATAATAAAAAATATTATTTATGCTTTACATTAAATTGTAATATATTTAGTGAATAATGGTTTATAAATAAAAATTAATATGAATTAAAAATAATCACTAATTGCATCGAGTAATGGACATAATTGAATTTCATTTGATTTTTTAATTTAACATATATCAAATGTATACGTATTATATTGATTTAAAATATACATAATTAATACATTTTTATATACATACACACACAAACAAATATTTTTTTTGGAAATTTAATCAATTTATATTATTTATTTTATGTATATTTATTTACTATGTTTTAATATTTTTAATATGTATTCATATTTATTTCAATATATATCCATTTTTATTGATTTATATTAATCAAACTTATCCAAATTTTCAATATTGTACTAATTTTTAATTAATCAATTTTACTCATCTTTAACATGCAATTACTTAAGATTAAATATTCATTAATAATGTTAAAAATACATTCATAAAAAAATATTTATAAATAAAAATATTTATAAATGTATTTTTTAATATTTTTATACATTTATAATTATAAATAAATAAATAATATTTTTTTAAAAAGTATTTATATAATTATAAATAAATAATTATAAATAAATAATTATAAAATTATAATAAAATTATTTAAATAATAAATATATTTACTATATATATATAATTATATAAATATATATAATGATATAAATATTATTTTTTTAAAAATTATTTATATAGTTACAACTAAATAATTATATATTCATAGAATTATTAAATTATTATTTTATAAAAAATATTATTATAATTATTGTAATTATATATAATAATTATTCATTTTAAAAAAAATATTATTTAAAAAAAGTATTATAAGTACATATAAATGAGTTTTAGCACTGATAAATCTCTAATTTTATTAGCGCTTAGAAAATCACTGATAAAGATCTATTTTATCAATGTTTATTACCTTATCAATGATAAAAGGTAACTTTATCAGTGCTTTTTTAAAAGTGTTAATAAAAGTGTTTCGATCTATTTTAAGAACCCTAACAATTGTGAACCAGTTCTCAATTTCCAAAGCTCTCCGCAGAAGAAAACTACTACCGATACTCCTCGTTGTCGAATCTAAGATCCAATATAGGATAGAATCAAGTCTCCAACTGTCCCAAGGCTCTAATCCAAGGCTCACGCAATTTTGGGGTGTAATGAAACCAAGGATCGAATGAAATACATGTTTTTAATTATATATAATTTCCCTTGGTTATAAACTGAACCTTCTCTTCCCACATTTGTGTATCCCAACAAGTCTGGTTGCACTATCCTATAATAAAACAACCCAAAAATCATTATTTTTTATATATATTGAAGTATCGTCTTATATGATAGCACATGGCTCTCCTTTGGGAAATATTGGTACTTCGCAACTTGAAATACATCAAACCCAATGTTTGGGAATGTTTTTGTGAGGTATAATAGGCTCACAATACCTATATTCCCTGACATCTACCTCTTTTCAATCATCAAATTTTAAAAAATTCTTCCATATAGCGGTTGGTGTTGTCATTGGTTTGGAATATTCCATTGAAAATCACTTGGGAACCTATTTTTCATATATTGATTGAGAAAATAATGTGCTATGATTTCCTTGATTTTCCTATAAACCAAGGTAAATGTTTCACCAATCTGAGACATCTCAATATCGTACCTCACATGACCCCAAAAAAATTTCATTGTGTTTTGTCCAGTCCTCAAATATTATGTCTTCGAAATATTTGTGTACCGACATCCTTTTATGATTTGCCTTCCTAATGTAGAGGGTGTGAAAAACTCTACCCCACTAAAAACCAAGCTTTCTTAGGTATTGATCCAACCATAATTACCAGGGCCTCATTGATTTTTTTATCTTATAAAAATAATTTTTTAATTAGCTCACATTTCTCTCATTTTCATCCATAATAAACCCATCTGGTTTTTCAATGTATACCTCCTTAATAAATCCATTGAGTAATATAGATTTGACATCCATTTGTTATACTTTTAACTAAATGTTTACTAAAATAGATAGAAAAATTCAAATATTTTCCAACCGAGCCATGGGAGTAAATCTATCATAAATATAAATTCCTTTGATCTAGGAGTTCACTTTGCACACTATCCATTATTTATTTTGAGGCACTTTTCCATAGTCAATGAGTTTATTACTGAATACCCACTTGGTTCTGATAACATTCCCATCTCCCATCTTTGGAATAATTTTCCATTTCCCATTATTCTTATTTAGATCAAGCTCCTTATGCATAGATTTGATCCAATTATCACTCTTGTCAGCCTATCCAAACAATTTTGTCTATACTTGGGAAAAATGATGTTTTTTGTAGACTCTTACTCCTTTGAGTTTTCACTGAAAATTTCCAATTACTAATGAAATTTTATTCATTGATATAAGCCTTTCTTGTATTTCTTGCAGTTGATAAAAATATATCCATATTTGAAATTATAACCCACTCATTAATACTTCTTAAAAATATCTTAATTTTTTATCACACATATAATAAACACTATGCATGTTTTACTTTAATCCATTTAAAAATATAACATTATTTAACATTTCTATTTGGTTCCACCCTTAAGAATATCCGATTACCGTCCATGAAATTCTCACAAATGGGAGGCATTACCCATTTTAGAGAACAAAATGGAGTACAATTGTCATCCTCATTAGTTTCATCTCCCGACCAGTTATTATTCAAATTTGTTGCTTGGGACTCATCCCCCATCCGTTTTATGTTTCTTGTACTACTCTAAGCAGTAGTCATCATATGGATGAATGCTTCTTTGTGTATTTCAATCAACATAGGTTCATGTCCGAAATATATGGAGATGAGTTACAAACAACAAAATGAAATGATAAATTTTCAGAAGATGACCCGATGAGGATGATAATTGTCTATAACATTCACCTTTGGATGAATTTATAGGATAACCCCTACCATAGTGGAGTAATTATTTTGTTAAATTCAATTTCATATTTTCTTCAAAGCATAATTAATTTATTTGATACAATCAGATGTTGAGTTTAACTTATTATAATTATCTATAACTTTGACCTTTCATAATGAATATCTTATGTGTATTTATTTATTTATTGTGCAAAATGAATATTTGATGAACCCAAATAAAATATCTATATTTTCACTCTAATGATTCAAATATTCAATCCAAGGTATCTTATTTTCTCCTTATCATCCTCACTCATTGATTTATTCTTTTGTAAGATCTCTTTGTGTTTTTTATCGTCATTATTTCTTTACCATCGCATATCCCTATGATCAAAAATGTTTTCATAGTAAAATCACTATACATATAATCAATTTATTACTCCATATTTTTGTTATTTTTTTCTTTTTAGTATTAATCATATGATAATTTTTTTCTTGTACATATGGATTCTGTTTTTCAAGTTGGGGTGGTTTGTTTAAATCTTCCCAAGCTCATGAGGGATTGGACATCAAGCCTACAATTGAGATAATGGAAATAAGGAAATACATAAAGAATTCAAAAAACCATCTTGAAAAGGTGAATTTATACCAATTATTTAATAAAATATTAATTAATAATTTTCTTATCATTTTTATCTAATACTTATTTTGTATTTTCATAGATCTTTTAGGCAATCTTATTTTGCTTTAAACCATCTATAACAAGTCACAAAATAGATTTTTTTTTTCTTTCCTCCAATTTTAACAAGTTTCCATTTTCATTACCTTTATTTTTAAAACTACCAATGATGCATATTGATTTGATGTTGTTCGATGAATTTTTTTTTCTCCATTTAAATCTAGAAGAGTGGACATAGCTCATGCTTCTCATTATATAATGGTCACATGATCTGCCTCTGCCCTTCTAGATTTCAAAAATGATAATTTTTTTTGGATAAGAACATCGAGTCAATATGTATGTAGTGTTTTATTTTGACATAGAAAGAAAATTTAAATGTTGTAACATTTAAAGTTAGGATTTTTTTGATACTTTAAGACATATAGGAATTAGACCCATTATAATCTGACATACAGTGTGATCGGTATAACTCAAAGTTATTCTTTTTATTTAAAATTGACATTAATTTTAGTAAAAAAGACAACCAACGTACTAAAAACTGATAAAACATATTCCAATTGTTTTTATACTTTAGGGAGATGATCTATAAGTCAATTGGTATGTATAGGAATTAACCCCACCTCAATTATATGAACAATGTAACTGCTATGACTCAATGTGTCTGTTATCTGTTTAAAATCAATAGTTTAGTTCAAAAAATGTCACTCACACAGGAAAATGTAAACAAACATGGATTTTCATAATAATTCAGGACATCAATTCATAAATAATTTGTGACATGTAGGAATTAGTCTCACATCAAACCAATATACGATGTGATTAGTATGAGTTAAAGAGTGTGTTTCTAGTTTCAAATAACATTTTAGTAAAAAAGAAAAGTGATTTACTAAAACTGAGAAAATTAATTAATATTGTTTTTATACTTTAAAAAAATTATCCATAAGTCATATTTTACATTTAGAAATCAGCTTCACCTAAATCCGACACACGATGTTACCAGTATGACTCAAAGTAAATATTTTTATTTAAAATTGATATAAATTTTAGTAAAAAGGAAAACTAACATACTCAAAACCAAGGAAACACATTCAGATTGTTTTTATACTTTAGGGAGATGATCCATAAGTCATTTGCGATGTTTAAGAATCCACCACACCACAATCCAACACACAATATTCCTGATACGACTCAATGTGTCCGTTATCAGTTTAAAATTGAAAGTTTAGTTTAAAAAATGTCACTCATTGAAAACTGAGCAAACACACTTGGACTATTTTTGTAATTTAGGAAATTTATTCATAAGTCATTTGTGACATGTAGGAATTGGTCTCACATCAAACTGATACATGATGTGATCGATATGAGTCAAAGTGCACGTTTCTAGTTTAAAATGACATTTTTGTAAAAAAGAAAAGTTTTATACTCAAAACCGAGTAAATATATTCATATTATTTTTATACTTTATGAAAATGATCCAAAATCCATTTAGGACATGTAGGAATTCGAAAAACCTCAATACGATGCATGATGTGACCGGTATGATTCCAAGTGTGTATTTTTATTTAAAATTGACATTAATTTTAGTAAAAAGGAAAATTGGCCTACTCAAAACTGAGAAAACACATTCAGATTGTCTTAATACTATAGGTAAACAATCCACAAGTCATTTGTGACATGTAGGAATCAATATCACATCAATATGGTACCCGATATTCCTGGTATGACTCAATGTGTCTGTTATCAGTTTAAAATCAAAATTTTAGTTCAAAAAGTTTCACTCACTGCAAACTAAGAAATCATATTTTTTTTATATTTTATAAAAACTATTCATAAGTCATTTATGACATGTAGGAATCTGTATCATGTTAAAACAGTACATGATGTGATCAGTATGAGTCAAATTGCGCGTTTATAGTTTAAAATTATATTTTAGTAAAAAAGAAAAGTGACATACTCAAAACAAAGTAAATATATTCGTATTGTTTTTAAACATTATGAAATTGACCCATAATATATTTGGTATGTGTAGGAATCATCTTAACCTCAATATAATTCACAGTTTGACAGGTATGACTCAAAGTGCATCTTTTTATTTAAAATTATTATCAATTTTAGTAAAAATGAAAACTAAATTACTCAAAACTAATAGAAACCATTCATATTGTTTTGATACATTAGGTAAACAATCCATAATTCGTTTATGATGTATAGGAATCAGACTCACCTCAATCTCAAACACGATGTGTCTGATATGACTCGATGTCTCCATTATCAGTTTAAAATTGACAATTTAGTTCAAAAAATTCCACTGCATAAAACTGATCATACACGACCAAATTTTATTTATAATTTAGGAAATTGATTCATATGTCATTTTTAACATTTAGGAATAAATTTTACATCAAACCAATACACAATGTGATCAGTATGAGTCAAAGTGTGTGTTTACAGTTTAAAATGACATTTTAGTAAAAAAGAAAAGTGACGTACTCAAAACCGAGTAAAAAAATTTGGATTGTTTTGATAATTTATGATAATAATACATAATCCATTTAATACATGTAATAATTAACTTCACCTTAATCCGACGCACGGTGTACCCAGTATGACTCTAAATGCATCTTTTCATTTAAAATTGACATTAATTTTAGTAAAAAGGAAAACCGACCTACTGAAAACCAAGAAAACAAATTTATATTGTTTTGATACATTATAAAAATGATTAATAAGTAATTTTTGAAGTTTAGGAATCAAATTCACCTCAATACGATACATGATGTGTCTGGTATGACTCAATGTGTCGGTTATTAGTTTAAAATCGACATTTTAGTTAAAAAAGTTTCACTCAGTGAAAACCATGAAAACATGCTTGAATTGTATTTTAAATTTAGGAAAGTGATTTATAATTCATTTGTGACATGTAGGAATTAGTAACACATAAAACTGACACACGATGTGAATGGTTTGAGTCAAAGTGCATGTTTTGAGTTTAAAATGGAATTTTAGTAAAAAAGGCAAGTAACATACTCAAAACTAAGAAAAAACATTCAGATTGTTTTGATACTCTAGAAAAAATATCCATAAGTCATTTGAGACATGTAATAAGTTTTACTTATGTAATTGTATAAACCAATGTTTGGAATGTCTATAATATAGTGTTTTTTGTTTTATTTATGTTGTTAATTTTATTTCATTTAAATTATATATTGGTACTTAATCTTGCTGATTTTGTTTTGTTTTTTGTGGTGTGGTGTGCTATTAACCCACAATGTACTAGTGTTGCAGTGTGTTGCAATAACACACTAAAGGTTTCCCCTTGATCAGCACTTCTAAAAGTGCTAATAAAATTCTAGGTCTTTTAATCTCGTTCCAATAGTTAGTTCTTTTCTAGAACTGATAAAGGCCATTTTTAGAACTATTAAAGGCCTATTTTATAGTAGTTTATTCTTCTCATGTAGAGCCTTTATGTACACTTACAGTGGGTTTACCTCAACAAGAAGGGTTTATCTTGGAAATTTAAGCAAGGCCAGGATGTTCATCCGACACAGCGTCAGGACCCTCATTCTACCTGATGCTAATCCTATAAGGATATAAATATTTCCCCGTATTGAGGAAACAACTGGAATAGGTTTAAGAAAATCCATAAAGGATAGCCCCAGTAAGATATCCGCCTCAAGTACCAGCAACACCGGAATGAACAATTTTCCCAATAATACACCCTCCCATGATAATGTTCAACACGACACACATAAAGGTATCATTAATACCATCGAGTCATTGTAAGCTCAATTGGAATACATGGAATGATGATGTGCTCTGTTACAACTAGAACAAAAACCTTACCCCGACTAGGTGAGTAACATTCTGCTACCAGCAAAATTTGGGAACCCGATGTTCCCAATATTCAATGGCTTTGGGGACCCAGAGAAACATCTAATGAATTATGCATCCTATTGCTATCCCATGATGGGAACCCCATAATAGAAAGAAGTAATGAAAATCAGATGCCTCATGTAAACTCTATAAGGTTCAGCATTTGTATGCTAAACTATTTTTCTAGCTTAGTCAATAACAGGATGGGAGGACCTCTGATGATAGTTCCTTTTCCAGATCAGTTCAACACCACCAAAGAAAACTATTAGTGACCTTATGAACTGCAAATAATGGTATAATGAGAGAGACTTAGACTTTATTTTTAGGTGGAAAGGGATGACCTACTTCTTGAACTAGATGCTCCCCTAGGATGATATGATCTCTATATGCATCAATAACTTCCATAATGAGCTAAAAACACCACTCATCCTGATGAAATATACAAGTGGGTTTCATGATTTCTCCAAAATTCCCAGATAATAGAATACTTCTTACAACAGACTAAGACCAAGTCTCAATTATCCCCATCAGTCCCTGAAAAAAGGGTGGGAAGATTTGAAGTGGATTCCGTTATGCTTAAGACACCCATGCACCTACACCAACTTCGAGGTCTTCACCGAATTATGAAGGACTGACCGAACACCCCCATTTCATAGGGGATGGTTTTTTCCTAATAACCCTATGGGTGGATGGTTATCAGCACCTTTTCTGATCCCTTTCCCGAGTAGCACAAGATCCTTCAGGCAGGTTGTGACTGAATGAGGTCCATTATAGCCAAAGATTATTCAGGTGGGGTAGTTGTGGCAGGATCCCCATGTGTGTGTGGGAATGTTGTTTCGCAAGTGTCTTCGAGATGAGGCCCAGGTGTCTTCAGGCGTGGCGTAGTTGTTCTGGCCCAAGTGTTTGCAGGCATGGTTATGTGTAGTTGTTGTGGACTAGGTGTTTTCGGGCGGGATGTGTGGTTGTGTCCCAGGTGTTTGCGGGCGGGATGTGTGGTTATAGCCCAGGTGTGTGAGAGCGGGGGGTATGGAAGTGGGACTACAGTGAGAATGGAGGGAGAGGTATGATTTGTAGGATGTCTTCAATAACCTGTGAGAATGTTGCGTGGGGTACCCAAACATCGATGTGTTATTATTATTACATTACTTGACTTGCGTTATTTGGAGAGTGTGCCTTGGTGAGGTTTGGGTGGATAGTTTACTTGCTAGGTGATCTGGTTATCTCCTTTTTTCACAGGGCATTAGAATGCCTCCCCACTTTTGCAAGAGAGATTTTGGTTTTCTCTACTAGGTATACCTATATACTAACCCTATGTATATAAACTGTTTTCAGGTTTCTAGGAGGACTTCGAGGATCATGCAGGACCTTACGAGTTTGGACCTTGGGACAATTGCTGTTTCTGTTTTATTTCTTTCTTTTTTACTTTACTTTGGAGTTTTCTTGTACCTTGTAGCATTTACTTTTGAGACATGCATATGGGAATGGTTTGATTTTTTGCTTTACTTTTACCTCTAGTTTTGGTGTTGTTGGGATTTACTATCTTATCTCCCGATCCTACTAAATAAAAAAGGTAATTCCTTCCATTTTGTGTGTGATTCTATACCATTGGTGCTAGTCACAACTCTGGGACCTATTGAAGGTTGGTCTTGGGGGTCATTATCTCTTCTTCAACATGCATAAGGATGGGTCTAGCAATCTGCTATCCCTTCCCTCATCTTGGTGAAGGTGGGTCATGATAGAATGGTATCAGAGGGGACGGTTGAGGGATAAGATGGAGCTTGGGGTTATGCATAGTGAGGATTTCATGGGATTTTAGGTAAACCATGCTAGGAAATCTTGGTGCGTGAAATAGGAAAAGGAAGACCAACTAGAACTTGAGATTTTAGGCCCCCCGTGATTTGATGCAAGGACTCTGGGCCTACCGAAAGAGCAAGTGAGGCTACACTGATTTCAGGGTAGAGACCCTAAGAAAGGTACATGAATCATAAAGACTTGTGTTCTTGTATTTATTGGGTATTTTGGGAATTTAAAATGAATTTAAAGTCTAATAAAATTTAAGAGCAATCTTCTACACTACTCGGGCTTAGGTATTCCTTGTTTACCTTGCATCTATGACACCTGGATGACAACCACAAGTAGTGCAGGCGATTGAGGCCTAAGAGGTTGGCTTGGATGATCAGCAAAGGTATGACCGAGAGGAGGAGGATGATCAGTGGCAGAGGACACTTCGTGCCTTTTAGCGGTAGACCCTCAGTAAGTACGAGGGAAGCACCTCAGACATAGAGACAGAGAGCTGACTCGAGGAGATGGTGATAGATTTTAGCTTGATCCGGGCTTTGACGGAGTACTGGGTTCTTTTGGCTATAATCCAGATGTGGGGAGTAGTGCGTTAGTGGTGGATGCTCTACCTTGGTGAGAAGAGGGAGGTTGAGGTTGCATGGACTGATTTTGAGAAGGAGTTCCAGGAGGAATTCCTCTCTTCAACGATGAAGGCTGAGAAGAGGCATCATTTTCTCTCCCTTCATTAGGGGAGCATGTTAGTGAGGGAGTTGGGGATCAAGTTCAAGGATATCCTTCATTTTTCTTTGGACCTTTTTCCGGATGAGGAGTCTCAGGCGAGACGTTTAGAGGAGGCACTCCGACCTTCTCTTCAATATGCCATTACTACCTTCACCCTACATACATACTTAGAGGTCTAGAATAAGGATGAAGTGGTGGAGAGGATGAACATGCTAGGAGGTGTTTCATGAGAGGGTATCCAGTTGGGATCATCAAAGGGAAAGGCCGTCAGAAGCAGGCCTCCAGCGTTAGGGCCTTCTAGGTTTCGGCTAGTGGGGAGCAGGCCCCAATAGTTCCAGTTTTGATCACCCCATCCTCACCCATTACTTTTGGGACCAGGACCAAGATTCTTCATCTGTGACAGCCATGGGAACCTTTGGAATTAGTTCCTGAACTGAGTGCAGTGCAGCGGGGGTGGGCTGGTTCAGCACTTTCCTCAGCAGTAGTAGTTTCTAGCCAGACCCTTTCAGCAGTAGTAGCAGTAGGGATAGTGAACTCCTGCTCCTCCGAGAGAACACTTTGTGGTAGGAGGCCGACCTCAGGGCGCTCCTTAGGGACCTTGACTAGGGCATAGTCGGGGAGGTGGCCATCAGCCGAGCGAAAGAGGAGCTGGTTGTGGGCAGTTACATGCCGCAGAGGCATTAGTTCCAGTAGGTTCGAAAGTTGTTCGAGGTACGATCAACTTGTTTAGTACTCTTTCCTATGCCTTGTTTGATTCGGGAGATTCTCACTCCTTTTTCACACCCAGTTTATCCCATGCATTGGGCCTATACATAGAGAGACTTCACATACCCCTGGTTTTGAGTACGCTAGTCGGGGGTCAGACCATCTTGTCTCGTGTTTTCCGAGGTTGTAGGCTGGTGTTGGGACCACATCAATCTAGTGGGGACCTTATTTTTCTGAAAATTCAGCCATATGATGTCATCCTAGGTATTGAAAGGCTATTCTCTTTATGTGCTGTTATCTACTGCTTCTGAAGAAGGATCATGTTTTCAGATGTGGGCGGACAATGTGTGACTTTCGTCAGCGAGCAGGGTTTCTAGGAAGGTAGCCGGTGAGTGGATCACCTCCTTTCCTTTTTAGATGAGCTATTAATGGAGTCAACATATATAGATATGGTGAAAGTCCTAGGTATTTTTAGTGAGTTCATGGATGTCTTCCCTAAAGAAGTGGCGGCTCTACCCCCTCGACGTGATGTTGAGTTCGGGAAAGACTTGCAACCTGGTGCCCGTCCAATTTCGATGGATCCCTATCGGATGGCACCTTATGAGCTGCGGGAGTTACAATTTTTGATTTATGATCTGATGAAGAAGGGTTTTGTTTGACCAAGCACATCTCCATGGGGTGCCCCAATCTTGTTCGTGAAGAAGACAGACAGTGGTCTCAAGCTGTGCATAGACTACTGGAGACTGAATCAGGTAATGATCAAGAACCGTTACCCCATCCCAAGGATATACGTCCTTTTTGAATAGTTAAAGGGGGAAATATGGTTCTCTAAGATTGAAATGTGGTCAGGATATCACCAGTTGAGGGTGAAAGAGGGGGACATCTCGAAGACAACCTTTAGGTTCAGATATGGGAACTTTGAGTTTGTAGTCATGCTGTTCGGTGTTACGAACGCACCATCTGTGTTCATGGGGCTCATGAACTCCGTATTCCGGGAATATCTAGACAAGTTCATAGTTGTGTTTGTTGAAGACATCCTGATCTACTCAAGATCAGAGGAGGATCACACTGAGCATCTTAGAATGGTTTTAGAGGTCCTCCGACACCACCAGATCTACTGGAAATTGTCCAAGTGAAAGTTATGGATGTGAGAAGTGCACTTCCTTAGACATGTGGTGTCCAAGAAGGGAATAACGGTGGACCCATCAAAGGCCTAAGTGGTTGTTTCTTGGGAATCACCAAAGAATGTGGTAGAAGTTTATATTTTCCTAGGTCTAGAAGGTTACTACTGGTGGTTAGTTCCCAACTTCTCCAAAGTTAGGAAACCTTTGACAGCCTTGACCAAGAAAGACTAGGATTTCGTGTGGAGTGGAACGTGCGAGGAAACCTTCTATTATCTGAAGAGGAAGTTGGTTAGTGCCCGAGTGCTGAAGTTTCTAGAAGAAGGAGTGGCATTTGAGGTGTTTTGTGATGCTTCTGGACTTGGCCTGGGGTGTGTGCTGATGCAACTACAGGGGTGATCTTTTATGGGTCTAGGTAGTTACGTTTCCAGGAGTGTAACTATGCCACCCATGACTTGGAGCTCACAGAGTTTTTGTTCTCAATAAAGTTATGGCGGAATTAACTCATCAGGGAATGCTTTTTGGTCTTCACAGATAACAAGAGCTTGAGGTATATCTTCTCCCAACGAGACCTGAACTTGCAGAAAAATTGGTAGATGGAGTTTCTTCAGGACTACGAATTCGAGATTTAATACACCTTAAGAAATGGGAATGTGGTGGCTGATGCCTTGAGACAGAATTCACAGAAGGATGTAGTTCAAGAGTTGATATATTCTTGGAAGGAAATGGAGGAGTTGGATGCCCTGCACCTAGATTCAAGGGTTGATGGTGGTTGAGGTTTCCTATTTCAGAGGATAGTGCATTCCTCTCTGTTGTGGTAGGTAGAGGAGTCTCAGTAGGGAGACTCATAGAGTGAAGTGATACGTGATCGGGCAAACCAAGGCAATGCTCTAGAAGGGTGGTCAGAGGATGGTCAGAATCAGATTCTGTTCCGAGGGATGTTGTTTGTTCTAGAGATGATACACGGGAGGGTTCTTGGTGTGTTTCACAACTCAACCCGGGCGATTCACCCAGGAGCTTCCAAGATGTACCAGGGACTGAGGGAGCTATTTTTGTGGCCCAGGGTGAAACGGGCAATGGCAAAGCTTGCGGTAAGGTGCTTGGTGTGTTAGCAAGTGAAGGCTGAACACCGCGTTCCAGGAGGTTTGTTGCAGCCTTTAGTTGTCCCCAAATGGAAGTGGGAGGACATGTCGATTGATTTCATCACATGACTACCCGGGGATCATGGAGGCTATGATGTTATCTGGGTAGTGATAGACCAACTAATGAAATCAGCTCACTTCCTGGCGATCAAAGAGTTAAGTGTGGTGGATTCCCCAGCACAGAGGTACATGGATGAGGTGGTGCAGTTTCATGGGGTTCCAAGTTCCATAGTCTCTGATCCGGATACCCGGTTTACCTCACAGATCCGGAAATGATTGAAACGTGCTTTTGGCACCCAGATATGCCTCAGCATTGCTTTCCACCCCTAAACAGATGGGCAGACAGAGCGCACCATCCAGACGATGGAGGATATGCTACGGGCATGTGTTTTGGACTTTGGGGGATTGTGGGTGCGACAATTTCCTCTGGTAGGGTTTTCCTGCTACAATAGATATCACTCTACCATTGGAATGACTCCATTCAAAGATTTGTACAGGAGGTCATGTTGCTCACTCGTATGTTGTACAAAGGTTGGGGAAGCACGTGTTCTTGGCCCAGAAGTGGTGTAGAGCACGACAGAGAAGGTTCAACTTATACGAGAGAAGATGAAGATGGCTCAGGACCGGCAGAATTCATATGATGATAACAAGAGGATACCCTTGGAGTTTGAGGTTGGGGATCATGTGTTCTTAAAGGTCTCCCCTCAACATGGACAACAGAGGTTTGACAGGGGGAGTAAGCTTTCTACCAGGTTCATCAGACCCTTTGAAGTGTTGTGGTGGGTCAACGAAGTGGCTTATCAGCTAGCTCTACCACCGCTACTACTGAGAGTGGACAATGTCTTCCATGCATATCAGCTCTGATGGAATCTACACAATGATTCACACATCCTCGACTAGGGAAAGATGGATATTGATGATGACGTGACATTTGTAGAGCGACCAGTGAGGATCGAAGGTCGTGAGGAGAAGGTACTCTGTTGATGAACCATTCCCTTGGTTTGAGTGTTATGGAGGCATGGTGGGATCGAGGAGAGTATATTAGAACAGGAGGCATAGATGCGCGCCCAGTACCCAGAGCTGTTTTGAGTTTTGTTCTGTTTTGTTTTGTACTTATTTTTGATGAAATGCTTGACCTTCTTAACTATAAGATGTGTTGTTTTACTTTTTCTCTAAATGTGTGTGGAGAGTTCAGACTGTGGGGAGGGGAGGAAATGATCCCTAATCAAGACACATTAAAGTGAATGTGGTTAAAACCATGAGGGAGAGTTAGTGCCACCCAAAGAGGATAATATCTTGATATGGAGGAGGGAACTTCCTAATCCATATGACTGGATGGTATGACCTATGAATGTTTGTCCGGTTACTTGAGGGAGAGGTGTTCCTAGATTTCGATGAGGTTCACTCATGAGAGGTATCCTTTGAGGTGGTTTTTCAGACCTCTCTCTTACCTTCTAGTCTAGTTTTGGTTCTCGAGGGTGACAATAGTTTGGGTGGTATCTGATATAATGGCCCGTGCAGTGGCTCATTATGGACTTTTGCAAAAAACTTGGTTCCATCAAACGGTCCCACCAAAATGGTGGCACCGGTCACGGCGACACCAGTCATGGTCGCACACCGAAACGGTGGCACTGTGATGGTGACACAGTGATGGTGGCATCGTGATGGTCACACCGCCATGGTCGCACATCGAAACGGTGGCACTACTCACAGTGGCACTGTGACCGTGGCACCATTATGGTGTCTTATCAAACGGTGTCCCACCCTTGTTCTTTTTTTTCCATTTTTCGACTCATTCCACTCCCGCAAGGTATCTTTTGACGTAAAAATGATTTAATGCCCCTTTTTAAATCCATTTAAGGCCCATAAATGACATTTAAACCCCCTACAGCCGAACAACCCTTGAATTGCCAAAACGTGTGGCTTTTCCTTAGTGTCACACCCTTTCCCCATACTTTCCAATTCCACCCCTGTTTCACATTTTCTTCTGATTAAAGGAAACCATTTGACGCACAACCATTATGGCCACCTCTCCGATGGGAATTATTAAATGAAAAACAATTCCATTGTTTGTAACCCCCCAACCGCGTAGTGAAACCACGATCTGTTTTTGAATACGTTCAAAATTCAATATTCCGTAACTCTAGGATGTCACCTTTATATCACACTATAATTCCTTCCTTCTTCTTCTTGGATGGATTCGTTCTTCTCCTTGGTGCGTTTGGAGTCCCCCCTTCCTGAGGAAAGTGGTGCACCTATGTTGGAGATTTTTTGCTCACTGTCGAAGTCCTCAACATTCCTCCCCTGCTTGTCACGCATCCCCAGTTCTTGGAACATGGAGAAAAACTTTGATTATTGATTATCCAAGTAGGGGTTTCCTTCGTCTCTCATTACTGTGTATCATACGGGGTGGGTATACTATTGTTTATATGGGGATGGATGAAACCAAACCTTAATGAAGATAATAAACATACTTTTAAAGAATGAAGGGCTGTGTTTGACGATGATGTTATACTCTTTTATCTTCCTTTATATGTTTTGAATTATATGGGATTATGTCCACTAAAAATCGTGGTCATTGGTGGTCTTTCTTTGTGCACTAATGAACCCCTGTCTCCTGTGATGATTGAATGGATGTAACATGGAAATTGATTAATCACGTAAACTTAGACGATTAAATGGATGCCCAATGAATAAAAATACTTTTGTGATCACCCCAGTTAATCAAACAGAATAAAGGAACTTAATGAAAGGTGTGCTTGAATCTGGAACCCACCTGCTATGTCTTGGTAGTATGTGTGATTGTTCTGCTTGATTCTTGCGATAGAATATGGAGGGGGATGGGATCCCTTGCTATGGTTCAGTTTTTGGTTTGTGGATCGAAGGCCGTGTGGGGTCGTATGGTGGGTCTTGGTTTGGTTCTAGTACTTCGAGGGATCTCATAGATCCCTTTTTTTGTTGTGACTTTACAAGAGAACCGGGTGTGAATGATTAAATTGTTGTTTAGTTATTTTGTCCTTCCTTGGATTGTGGATATTCATGTTATTTTCCTAATAGTAAACAATTAATTTAAATGGAACCACTTGATTATGAGAACAAGAATGGATTCAATGGGGAATTGGTTCTGGGAATGAGTTGTGACATGGTTGTGGGTGTGGTGCTTCTTATGAACGAATAATAAAGAGGGTGTTTGTGGTTGGGATGGATTTGTAACCCATAGGTTGGGATGAGTGATTGTTTACATATATGTATAATTTAGTTCTTATGTTTCTTATTCGCACCCCACCCAAGTTGAGTACCTTGTTCCGAACACCCTCATTTCATGGGGGTGGGTGTTTTTCCCAACACTCTTATGAGTGGATGGTTATTATCTCCTTTTATGCTATGTTTCTTGAGTAGCCCAAGATACTTCAGGAAGGATGTGATGGCATAAGGTCCATTATATCCCAAGATTCTTCGGGCAGAGTAGTTGTGGTGGTTGTCCCATGTGTGTGTGGGCAGGTTGTTTCCCAAGTGTCTTCGGGATATAGCCCAGGTGTCTTCAGGTGTGGCGGTAGTTTTTATGGCGCCGGTGTTTGTGGGCATGGTTATGTGTGGTTGTTGTGGAACAAGTGTTTTCAGGCGGGATGTGTGGTTGTGGACCAGGTGTTTGCGGGCGAGATATGTGGTTATAGCCTAGGTGTGTGTGGGCGGGGTATGGCAGTGGGACTGCGGTGAGAATGGCGGGAGATGTCCAATGCGTTGGATATCTTCAATAACCAGTGGGAAAGTGGCGTGGGGTACCCAAACATATATGTGTTATTACTATTACATTACTTGACTTGCGTTATTTGGGGAGTTTTCCCTGGTGAGGTTTGGGTGGATAGTTTCCTTGTTAGGTGATCTTGTTATCTCCTTTTTTCACGGGGCATTAGAATGCCTCCCAACTTGTGCACGATATCTTTTGGTTTTCCCTACTGGGCATACCTATATACTCACCCTACGTATATAAACTATTTTTAGGTTTTCATGAGGACTTTGAGGATCGTGCAGTACCGTACTAGTTTAGACCTTGGGACAATTGCTGTTGCTATTTTATTTCTTTCTTTGGTAGTTCCCTTTAGAGTTTTCTTATACCTTGTAGCATTTACTTTTGGTACATGCATATGGGAATGGTTTTATTTTGGCTTTACTTTTACCTAAAATCTTGGTGTTGTTGGGATTTACTATCTTATCTCCTGATCCTACTAAATAAAAAGGGCAACACCTTCCATTTTGTGTGTGATTCTATACCCTTGGTGCTAGTCGCCACTCTAGGACCTATTGAAGGCGAGTCTCAGGGGTCATTATCTCTTTTTCGACTTGAAGAAGAAAGGGTATGGCGATCTGCTATCCCTTCCCTCATCTTGGTGAAGGCGGGTTGTGACAATCCATCTCATATGGAATCAAAGGGAAGAAATATAATAAGAGGATGGAATTGTAAAATATGGATAAATAGAAGAGGGGATTGAAGTATTTTTTCACATGAGATACTTGTATAAGGAAGAACCTTGGTACATGCCTAATAGTTAAAGGGATTTTCTTGAGGAGTGAATAAAATTTAGAACATGTACATGAATTCTAGGGAAAGGGAGAATCCATAAATTTGTAGTTCTTTAATTTCAAGGATTTTGAGAATTATTCTAACCAATTACCCAAACATCAATGGAATACATATTAGAATAATCTATGTGATCATGGTCAAGATTATGATATTGATGTATCCAAAGTGGAATTATTAATGTTCATGTGTATTTTGATCCTGGAAATATATTGTAAAAGTATTTTATTCATGACCTTACTGTTATAAAAATTATGAAATTTATAAGGACCAGATTGTAGTACTATTTCATTAAGGATTTGAGGGCATATGATGAATTGTTCCATTAACCATGAAATAGTTCTCTTTGGAATGTTAGGATTCTTATAAAACACATGATTGGGGGATGAGAACTGTTAATATGTGTCCAATGTTGATATAATAATGGTAAAAAAGATTTTATGAAATCAATGGTAACCTTTATAGTTTATTTAATATGTGTGGTTGATATAATTATGGGAAATTAAAATTTGGTAAAATTATAGGAATTATATTAATATGTTTTCAGGAAAATGAAAACCTACATTTCTTGTGGAAAACCGTTGTATTTGGTAATCTCATCGGGCTTGAACTCAAAAATTGAAGAGTGATAAGGGTGGAACACCTACCAATGCCAAACATGATCTTTTTGTCAATAACACATTGTTTTTAATTAAATGATTTGATGTAAAAATACTTATGTAATGGATTAAGTTATACTTTCGGTATTACTTAAGATGTTTAAATATTGATATATATGGAAGGACATGTCACTATTCTATAGATATTATGATCCTTTAAATGTTAATTTTAGTTAAATGGGAATAAAAAATCATATTTGATATTTATTTCTTATTATAATAATTGAGGTTTAAAATATTTGAAGAATAAGAAAATGATAAAATTTTTCCTGTAAAAAATGATTTCAGGTAAGTATATTTCATAATGTTCATAGTCTATATCATAGAAGAATGCCTTAAAATTATTAAAAGGATATTTAAATGAAAATTATTTCTTATTATCGTCATTTTTATATCATATTTATGGATTTTTGGTTGTTACCATTCTATTGTTCATTCACTTTATTGCGAACATTAATCTGTATTACTCTCTATTAATCCTTTGCATTAGTATTTTCTTCCATTCTATATCACCACTTTCCACCAATTGTCTTCTATTTGGAAACCAAGTATGTGTTATTAAAAATGATATACATACTTCCCATCCAATATTATCAAGGTAATTTTTTATTAACCTTTTTATGATGTTGGGTATCAACATCGGTATTTTAAAATTTCGAACGCTTGATTATCGAGATCAATATTAAATTACGTGGATAGAATTTAATTAATTAGGGAATGTAACACCCCAAGATTTTAAAATCCAAACATCATATTTGATAACAAATATTACATGAAACAAAAAAATTAGATTAAGATCTAACACCCCAAGACATTATGATATATTTATTTTTTAATAAATTCAATCCCTTAGATAATTTGTGATGCAGACAAAACTAGTTTTACATGAAATGCGACACTCTATTAAATGATTAAACATTAAACATGACCATTATAACCTGGGCACAAAATGGGCATGTATGAATATTGATAACTAAATTATAAAAAATATATGATTTGCAGATGCATAAGATAAATTCAACTATTATCTTTTTATTAGAAATAAAATAGGAATCATTTGAATGAAGTAGAAATGTTTTATAAAAAATGTATTTTCCTAAAAGTTTATTTAGTCCACCTTTCCTCACAGGATTTAAAATTTATTTTTATAGTTTATTTAAAATTACTTTTAAAAAATAAGCTTTGTTTTTTCATATATAGGTCCTAATTATCATTTGGTAACTTTTTTATAATTTTATGAAAATATTATTTTTTTTATTAATAGATATTTTTTTGATAATTTTATTTTCATTTAAATTAGATGAAATGTTAATTTATGTTTTAAATTGGTTTTAAAGTAATAAAAGTTCAGTAATATTAAAATTTATTTAATTTTTTTAATTTAATCAACTTCATATTGAATTTTGATAAATAAAATTAAATCTTTTTATGGTTTTCCTATATAAATATCGCGTTTCTATTGCATCTAAGGGATTAATTTTAAATTCAATTCTTCCAATTATATGAATTGAATTTATAAAAATTTTATTGAATATTTGGAATTATAAAAATTTATATTATATCATATGTTCAACATAAATTATTATCATAATTAATAGGTAAAAGATTAATACATATTTACCACAGTAATGGTAAAATTTGGTTTACGAGGGGTTAAACTAAAAGGATAAGAGTTAAAATGACCTATCAACTTTTCCAACACCCATTTTATGGAAATAATTCAAACTTTTCACTTCTATGGTTTGGTAATAATACATTTTCTAGGATTTTTACATGATAAAAACATTAGTTCAATTTATTTTATTAAAAAATAACCAGTTTTCCATCCCCTACACTTAAGAAAGGCCACCACTATCCTCCCCTATTCACACCCCCAATAACCATTAGTTTGTAAAATACTCCACCAAATTTCTTCATTAAATCTTTCACCACCTCTTAGGGGACTTGGATATATCATATAGATTATCTAGTAAGGATTTAGTTTAAACCTAATTTGATTTCTTAAAGAAGAGGTAAAGTATTTAACTATGGGTGTTCATTTTAATTATGATTCTAACTCCTTTTAATATTTTACAATTATTAAAAAATAATAAAATTAGTATATTCAATATACTGAGATTATATTCTATTAATTTAATAAACAATATCCATCACCACATTAATCAAATGTAAAATGAAATCTTTAATCGTGTGTACGGGGGACTACCGCCTAAAGAGTGATGTAGTTTTTTTCGATCACCACCTTTAAAGTGTGGATATAATGATTTAACTAAAATAATTATATTATATTTATGATATTTTTTTATTTATTTAATAATAATATCGCATATACCCACTTAATTTTAAATTCGTGAGAGATATGATAATGTTGCTCATGTGTACAATGGACTATAGCCTCACGAAAGGATGTGATTTGTTTTTTTCTTACACTTTATATGGAACATAGTAAGGATAATAGTTAATGAATATATATGATATTTATAAACTGACCATATTTATTTAAATATAATATCACATACAACTTCTTACATTCCAATCCATTGGAAAACAATAACATCTCTCGTGCGTACATGTGTACTACAGCCGCCACGTGGCGATAAATTTTTTTATACATTTTATTTTTACATGGATGTTAATAAGGATGAATTATATTAATATAAATGATATATAGACCATAATAATGATTCTATGGTGTTTAATTAATATTTATTTTACTTTTATTCCATCCTTCATGAAAAATGGAACCAATGATCTAGTGTGTGTATGACCTACTTTTTTCCATGAACGGTGTAATATATTTTATATCTCTAAACTTTATTGATTAATATAAATAAATATATAATGAATATATTATATATTTATATACTGGTTAAAATTTTGGTGATTATTATTCCATTATAATATTTAAATTAACAAAGTTACCAAAGAAAAATATACATGAATGAGGGTGTATTTATCACCTAAAATTTTGAATTTTACAAAAATTTCTAATAAACGAGTGATAAAAGTCTATGAGTAAACAATATATTGAATGAAATTTGTGATTATATTCCTATAATTTATTTTTATTAAATCTATATTTTTGTATGGGTGTTTTGGAAACATATATAGAAATTCAAACAAGTAGTAACCTCTTCTTGTCTATATTTAACATCCGTGAGACATATGTCAAATTCACCAATTATTCCATTGTGTGGTGTATATACTATAAATTTTTATTTTTTAAAACATTATTTTATTTATATACAAGTTATTTAATTTTTCATTTGATTTTATATCTTTCTTTGGGTTTATGATTCAAAATTTACCAAAGTGTAATGGGGTTATTTCACAATCTTGTCATTATTCATGATTGCTTTTTAAGTCTTCAATGGGAGAATTATTTGATATTTATATACTAAAATAAATATATTTTATTCTAGAATATATATTTAAATAATTTTTATGTAAAATTACCAATTTCTCACTCTTTGTATCTTAAAATGGTTGATAAAAGTTTCTCAAGAATATTTGACTTTATTTCTCTCTTAGGTCGAAAATACTTTTCATCAAAATCCATATTTTATAAAAGAATTCTATTTTTTAATCCTTTACCAAAAGTCTTATTAATTAAAATTTTACCAATATGAATATTTATAAAATGTATTTAAGGGAATGTTCATGTCATTTTCAAATCCATACCTATATAGCTTGCACAAAAAATATGAATAGTATATTTGTTTCAAAATTTCTGACATGAATTGAAATTTTTACCATCACAACCGCATAGTTTTTAAATTTTATTTGACATGTTTTGAAAATATATTTTCAATGTAATGTACATTAAAAATATTTTTGTAACTTTTGTTTTTATATTATGTTTATATTAAAAATTTTAATTACATAAAAACTATTTTAAAAATTTTTATGATATTTCTATTCATCAATGAGATCAACCATTTATTTTACTTATTATAGAATTAGTATTTATTTTACTTATACGATCCTTATTAATTACCTGGATTGTTTATGATCAGTTTGACTGGGGATATACAATTTCAGTACAATCCACCATATTACTCCAGATGGTTTATGATTATGTATGTTGATCAGGGTAAATATTAACATGTCTTATGTTAGTCATTCAATATTATTTTTTTTGAAGAATATGTTTCACCCATTTCATATGAGGAATTCATTTGAATTATTAATATATCTGTGGGTCCCATAATTATATATCCCCCTGATGCAACTATAGGTATCATGAGATTAATTATCTTGTGTATTTGTTTGAGGCCTTAACCATTTTTGTAGGTTATCATTATATGAGTCCTTGATGGTAAAAAGTCTTCACATGGGGAATTAAGGGAATTTTTAAGATGTTTTGTATAATATATTCCATCCTTATGAATCCATTCATTGATATTATTTTTTATTATTTGATTAGTTAGATATCCATGATCATGTTTCAAGCTCATGTGATTATTTATATGTAATCATTTGATCATCATTTATTCCTACCATATTATACTCAAGATATTGATTAAATTTGACATATTTCAATTATTTTCCTTTCTATATTAATTATGCCCTATTTATTCACAACTTCTATTATATGCATACCCTTACTGTGCATCTGATCTCACCCCTTTCTTATTTTTTAGTTTAACCATGGTACCATTATGTGTTTATTTGAGAGATATGTTGGAAATTACTAATGGGGATAATTTTTATCTGAAAGAAAATTCTTTTTTTGTGTTTTATTTATTTTAAAATGTGATGTGAATTTAAATTATGTACCTAGTTTTCCAAAAATACTAAATTATTAATTCCTTTAGGATTTGATTTCTGCCATCTAATTCCAATATAATAATGTAACCACCTACTTAGGGATACTACTATAGGTATTTCTGCAATTGAGGTATGGAAGGGTTACACAATTTTATCTTTATAGCTATACCGATTTGGAATAAGTAGGAGCTGTTGGTGATCAGAAGCCTAAATCTAGAGGTTCATTCTTTATTCATGAAAGGTGTATACTTTAGAAATCTATGAAGTTAAATTTTATCACACTTTTCTCAAAAGGATCTAGCTGTGTTTTTGAAACTCACTCCATAAAATAAATGATTTTTGTGAAATCATATCTCGAAGGCATGAGGGTTAATGTCTAAAATCGATTGATGATTAGGTGTGACAATCAAAGTTATACATATGTATCATAGAATCTAGTGAAAAATTATTGATCAAAAAACAACGTCACAATGTTCCACTTTGTGAAGGATATGGTGGATCATAGTAATATTTCATTAAAATATGTTTCTACCAAGGAGTAAATTGTTTCATTCCCAAAAGACCCCTTATTATAGATTATTTACAACTATTGAGATTGTTTTTGGTAGCTAATTAACCCCAAAACCATTTTATGCTTTTCTCAGAACATTACATATTACATTCCATTAGATTTATTAATAAATGTGGAAAATAAAAAAGGATCACTTATATAAATGGGGGAAAGACATTAGTTTTTATAAGTAATGGTCAATGGAGAGACTTGAGGTGTTGGTAAATGAAGATGAGGATTAGATTTAATTTCCATTTATTTATATATTTCCGATAATTTCAAATGTAATATTCAATAATTCATAATGGTTGTGGGTATTTCTTGAGAATTGGATTTGGAAAAATTCATTCATTTAGTTAATTGAATAAGGGGAGCTATGTGTTATTCAGAATTGATACATATTCAAAGGGGATTTGATGATAAACTATGAGTTAGAGTACTCAAAGAAACAAAATTCTATCAAATTTTCTAGTATATATAATCCTTCATATTTAAATCCTGCTATGAATAGTTTCATATGAAAATCATTTCATTGTATTTTAATTTGTTTGCATAGTGTACTTTTTATAATCATTATGAAAGAGGTTGTAATTTTTTTAGCCTTTGTCTTTTGTTGAAAATATTTTCATCAATAAATACAATGCCCTTTTCATTGAGGGCCTCTTTAAAAATGTATTCAAAGTTATTATTTTTTTATTTTATAAAAATCATGTAATGAAGGATTTGGTTTTCTTATGATGAGAGTGTTTCTAATGAAGAGTCTTACTATAATAGAGGATCATACATCATTGTTCTATTAGTTGTGATATTAAGTAATTAAGGTGAAGGGTTGATACTCTATATCATTATTAATTACCCCATAACATATTTAATTATTAAATTGAATTGACTGTTCGTTACATGATTAAAAATAGTTCATTTTTTCTGTTATAGTATTTTAGAGGAATATTTCCCCATTCTACACTGTTATATCTCATGTCAAAAAGGATCACTACACAATATAATTTCAAAGATGTTAAAATTTATTATTTTACTAGCTCTTGAAAAGATGATATCATTATTTAATGATTAATTACATCACATTAATATATTCCTTAATTTTTTTTATTTGGAGTTCACATTTTAATTCATGTAGTAATGATACAATGGTTTCTTGATATATATGAGATTTAGTTTCCATATCTTTCATATATCTTAGTAACATTGAGAGGAAATAAGACATGATGTAACACTTAAATATTCCATAAATGGAATGGTGTCTCACACAACTGATTTATTAAGAAATTATAACAATACATTGACATTTCCTACCATTCTTTATAAGGACAATTTTGAGGAGGGTTTATAAGAGATACAAGGAGAAGAAAAGTAATGAACATAAGACCCAAATTTTGGAGGCCCAAGAGGTTATAAAAGGAATGATCATTTCATATATTTATTCATTCCATTATTTATAAAAAATGGTAATTATGGGTGAAATCCATTCTCCTTTCCTTATTTTTTTATAATAAATTAGGAATCAGGGTAGAGGGATTGAATATGTTTCACATTTTTGATTAACCAATTAATTACAAGACATGTTTAACATTTAATCCATCCTTATGTCATGTGTTCTATTTTTTCTATTTCTCCAATTATTATATAATTATAATTTAGATCCATATAAATTTACATTTTATAGGAAATCATTGATTGATAGCTACTATTTTTGGTCAAACACTGATTCACACCCTATCATATTAGTGCTATAATCTATAATGGGACTATAATAATTTATTAAAATGATCTAATTTATAAATTCTATTTCATATTCTTATAAATAAATTTATAATAATAGAAAAATATATTACATACTTTTTATTTTATATATAAAATCTAAAATAAAATTTTGATCTATAAAATTTATTTTATGGTAATTAAAAATGCATACCCCAACATAGAAAATATATTATATGTTCTTTTTTGTTTATTAAAATTTATTAAAATTTCATATAATATTTAATATTTTTCATTATAATTAATAATTTTATTTCATTTATATATAAAACATAGTTTTCTTTTTAAAAATATTCATTTTAATAGTTTATAAAAGTGTTTTTTATTCTATTAATAAATTTATATTTTATGGAAAAAATGAATATTTTATCTAAAAATTTTGATGAAAATTTTATATTTTCATTTTTTTATAAAATCTCCTTCTATGTATTTTTATATTTTCTTAATTCCATATGAAATTTAATTATTCTTCAGAAAAAGACTCATTGAATCATTAAGAATTGGTTTCATGAGAATTAACTATGTTTGGAGGTATATGGAAGAGCCTCTTCTCTAAAGAAAAAATATCAATCTAGAAATGGTTTTATATAAATAGAAATGGGTATAAATCATGATATTTAAGAATTATGGTTAAAGGACTATGCCTTAATATGTACCATGTTGTTTTCTAATGCATTTATATTAGTGAAATAAAGGTTTTTATGTCAAAATAGAAGAATATCACACCCCAAAATACCTATTTAGGAATAAATTATTTGGTAAATGTGGTTATTTCACCATAATAGAATAATTTCACATCATAATAGGGATATGAAAGTGTAAAAGTCATTGTTTAATGCCATAATATAATGGTTTTGTAATTTTAGTACATCACTATAAATTGGAAGTTCCTATATATAGCATGAATTTTACCATTACATGTTAATTGGATTGATAATAAACATGGAATAATGTGAAGATTCCATGTTGTGATTCAATGAGGAATGGATAAATTTTAAAGTGATAGTGATGATCATTGCATGCAGATATAAAATCAAACTAATTACCAAAATTTGAAAGTCTAAATATTTTAATTCTATTTGAGTTATGTGAATCAATGTTGTATTAATCCGATTTGAAGGATTAATTTAGATGAAATTTACCATCATAATCACAGAAATTGATGATCATGAAAAATAGAAACTTGGAGGTTATCTTGTGATGAAAGACAAATATTTCATTCCATATGGATGAATATAATTTGTGATTAGTAATAGTTTAGTTAATAAATGGAATTAAGGATATTATAATAAAAATAGAGGACTCATTAAAAGTGTTATATCATGATATTTTTTGGATATTACTCATATTTATGAAGTAGTAGAATATTGTCAACCCATCATTATTTTAGTTTTTTTGAATAGTTTGGGAATCACATAGAGGAGGTGTAAATTATTTATATGTGAAGAGAGTATTGAGTTCTATATCATTGTGAGGGTTGTAAACCTAGAGGTATAATGTGGGTAATCTCATTTTCTAACCGATAAGTAGTGTGCTTATTTGATTTTGATATATAAGTGTATCACAATTATATACTCCTTAGACATAGTCTAGTTTGAGTGAACCATGTAAGAATATTGTTTATCTCACATTTTGATTTATTACATCAATATTGTCATTATGAGATAGTGTGATGCATTCTAATAATTACAAGGACAAGATAGTTGGAAGGTTAATTTTTATATAGGAAAACCTTTATTCACCCCCCACTTGGGTATTATTTTTATATGGTTAAAATAGTATTTACCAGAGAATAATGATAAAACTAAAATATTTTTCTCTATTTAGAATCCTGGGATACATTTATTAATCATAATTGATTTTGGTTCTCTAATTAAAACAACATTCAACTATGGAAGAACCAGATTCAATATTACATTTAATATATTGGAATTAATGTGTTTGTCGATATAAATTATTGAAATTTGGTTAAAATAATATTTAATTATTAGTGTAAAATACATTTAAAAGGATTCTTTTTCTATCCTAAATGAATTAATATATTATAGAAAACATTGTATCATATAATTTACATGATTTTGATGTCATGTAAATCATCACATGCCATGTTTGAAATGATTTTTAACATTGGCAGCGGTTACTCAATGGTATTTGAAGCTAAATTATTGGATCTTTGGTCCAAGTTTTATGGATTTAGGATAAAATAAAATGAATTAAATGATACTTTATATGAATTATTTAATTCCATTACAGGATATATACAAGGACTCAATGAAAACTTTAATGGTATAAAAATTATAATTAAAATTTTGATATTATTTCCACCTCAATTCAATCCAAATATTTCATTACTTAGTGATGGAGAACCATAACAGATTAAATTTAATAGTTCTCATATAAATATTATTTCATTGAAGATGTGAACCCTTGATATTAACCTAATGTATAGGGAGATCTCACTTCTAGTTGCATTCAATATAATAAAATTGAAATTGGTGGAATATGATACCAACGAGATTAAATTTGATTAAGTTATCTAATTAATTTCATAAAATGAGAAATTAGGATAATTAATGATCAAATAGAATCTTCCACTAATATGGTTTAGATGTGTAATATTCTATAACATCACTTCAAAGTGTCCTGAAAAATTATAAGGTGATGATAAAGATTAATTTATCATTAATAAAAAATCCTTGTATGTGAATTAAAATAGGATTTCAAAGAAAAAATTATTCAAAATGAATAAAATTAATTCACAAGAGGAAGTTATTTTAGAATAAACTAGAGTGGAAGAAATTTTGGATTATAAAAACTTCAAAAAATAGATTCGACCCTTTTAGGAAAATTTTAGTAAAAAATATTATCTTATTATAAAATGTTGACTATAAAGGGAGGCTCTTGATTCCTTTAATATCATTTAGAATGTTGATTATTCATACTTCTAGGAGAATGATTGAAAATAATTAATACCGAATGAGAAAGTTAGAGTATTTTCTTCAATATAAAAACTTTGTTCCACAAGATAATAGTTATGTGATGATTGATTATTATAGGAAGTCAGTGGTAATCATTTCTAAACAATAATAACTAACTCTACGGAGGAATATATATTTGGGTAGAACTCAAAAAATCAAAAATATTAGTAGATTAGTTTCAATGCTATATAATAATTAACCAATAATTTGATGATTTTATTTTTTTATGATGGAGAACACTCGGCATGTGTGTTCAATGGTTAAGATTCACTTCAATGTACAAGATATATGGAGAAAAAAATAGGAGGATGGAAAATAATATATATGTCTTTATGGATACTATTTATACTAAAAATTCATAGACATAAATATAAGTATTTATCAGAAATAATTTCATGGAATATGTCAATGTATGTAAAAATTATAAGAGTATAGTAGTTGGAGGCAGCACCAAGTGGTATGAAAATAAAAAACCAATTTGTGGAACTATAAAATTAGGTTGAACTATTAAATAATATGCTGAAATAAGTACACTCACCCCCAGAATAGGTGAATACACGCACATGGATCAAGATTAATTCATTTTGAAGGTTATGGTTGCAATATTTCATTGATAGAAATATATTAACATATATTATGGATTCATTTTAGTGGATGCACTTCCTATATAATGGGGAAAAAAGGATTATATTTTTAGAATAAATAATGAAGAAATTTCAATCATAATATTTGTTAATGACAATGTCATAAAGATAATTGGATTATGAAAATAAATTATGGGATGAAAATACAAGAATTTCTTGAATGTATTTCTTTAATTCCTTTGTCAGAATATGAAAATTTTAATAAAATTTTCTGACATGGGTAATCAAATAAACTTCAATTATAAGGCTTATTTCATCTAAGGATGAGATGGTGAAATATTAATTCAACTTAAAAATGTGAAAGGGATTTTATAAATAATTTGTAGAGATGAAAACGTGTCCTTTCTATCAAAGGATGATGTCAATGATTTTTTATATAAAGGTGTTAGCTACATGATCTAAATATTCTTAAAATAATTTTTTAACAAGTATGGTCATCATGATAACCCAAATTCCTTATGTGATTATACAAAAAAATGAGATATAAATTAGAAGTGGAATATTTATTAGATGATATATTGGTTGATTAAAATAAATATGTCAAGATTACTCAAGTTAGTTCATGTTGAATTTTTTTTGGCTGATATCACCAAACTGAATTGATGGGAAAGAGATCAATGTTAATGTTCATAGAAAAATCATCAAAAATAAAATTATAAATAATTTAGAAAAAATTAATTTTTAATAAGATATTAAGTTATATGTTGATAAATTTGTCAAATGACATAAACTTTCAATTAGGTTAAAAAATTCTATGGTATATAAAATGAATGGTGGATTTTAGTTTTCTTGACAATGATACATCTTAGTATAAGTTAATGGGATAATTAAGATGATGATGGAAATTAATTATCAGGTAGATCATGTTGTCTTAGATATGTGTATATTTATTGGATTAAAATGAAGCAATATTTTATTTCAATTATCACTGAGAAATATGAATATATCAGAAAAACCTAAGAATGAAAAAAAATTTGTGGATGAGTTGTGAAAAATATATTAATAACGGTAAATTATACCATTTCATTCATGTGTGATAACTTGAGTTCTATTAACCTTAACCCAATCTATATCAAGATCAAATATGACATCATGATATTGAATTTCATAAGAAGAGATAGTAATTTGGGAGTATGTTTCCAAACTAATTCAATTTTTATATTTTAGGAAAAGTCACTACCTAAAGAAGGCTTTGAAATGCATTGGTTAGATCTTGGATTCCAGAAAAATCTATCTATCTCAATGAATTAGAGAGAGGTCATCTATTCCCCTAAATTTCACTCCATTTCACTCATTTTTTCAATGAATTTGATTCTTAATTGGAGGTTCATATAAAGGTATTATAAATCTCATGGAAGGATTATTTTATTCTCTAATTATAACTTACAAACATTAAAATAAAAGTTTTTTTTGAATATTTATAAAGGAGAAGAACTATTCAATATCATTTGGAGATAAATAGATCAAGGTATTATGGTAATATTCTTCTCGTTCTCTATTAACAAATGAAATATTAATATTCCAACAAAAGAGGATAGATGAATTTTTGGGAGGTTATTGGGGGTGATCACTTGAAATATTATTAAATTTTTTATCATTTAATTTTTTGTTATTAGAACTCATGAAGAATAAGTTGTTTATAGTGATTCCATGAGATATTTTTGATGTGTCATAGAAATAAGTGATGTGATGTATGAGGATAAAAAACTAATTCATGAGAAAATTTCCATTTATCTCTTATTTCACACACTTATATTTACTTATGTGGGATTAGTGTAAATAATTAGTGAATCATTGATTACACTATCTAAATATTTAGTTTTCAAATACGGAATGTTTTCTTGGAGAAGTGAAATGATTTCTCAACGTTCTTTCAAAATAAAGGAGTATAATATTATTTAGACTCAATTTATTCTTTTTATGGTTATTCATTCTGACAAATATGGTGAAGAATATTCCAAAAATTCTAAATTATTTCAGAAAAATGATTTCATGGGTGTTATTAAAGGTTGGAGGTGGCTACATGAATTTCTTGTTCATAAAATAGTGATCACATGGAAAAATTGACTTGTAACTATAAATTGTAATAAAATTTTTTATGTAATAATAATGGATAATGTTCCACACTATAATAGAAAATCCCTAGTTTTTAATTATACCTTGTTTAGAGGATGAATGGTATCTTATACTGTAGGGGATGAATATCACCCTATAACATTCCTACATATGAATAAAATATTTGGTAAATGGTGGGTATTATTTTACAATATAATAAGTAAATTCTATAACAAGGCTATATAAGAGTAAAAGTTATAGGATTAGTCGTTAAAAAGGAGTACATGGAATTGTGGTGCTTTAATAGGAAGTGGATGTTCCACTGGGAAGTGTGGATTGTAATTTCATATATTAATTGGATATATAATAAAAATTATGTAATGTATATATTTAGAGTTATGAATCCTGGAGTAAGGGAGACATTATGAATTGTTTAATGTTATCATATCATAAATCTATCGAGTCAGAAAAATTTCATAGTTTTCAATTTTATTATATTTTTGGGAGTATTGAATGATCAGAATTAATGAACTTTGACATCGTTTTTAAGGATGATTTTCTATGAATTATCAAATAATAGTTATCTAAAATTGATGAACATAAACAATTTACACACATAGATTCTCTTGTGATTATGAAGATTTATTTGTGCATATAAGGAGAATGAATATTAGTGATTCTGATGAGATTGGGAGGTAAATGGAATTAAAAATCATTCAAGTAAGAATAAGGGAGTAATTTTAAGTGACATGTCATATAAGGTCATAGTGATTCATCACATTATAAGCTATAGTATAGAATGGGACACCATGATTATTTTAATTATTATTAATTATTTTTTTAAAATCAAGGTTACACATGGAGGAGAGGGTGTTATTTATATGTGAATAGATCAATGAGCTATCAAACATTGTGTGGGTTATAATACAATAGGGTAAGTGTGTCTAATATAAATTTTTAACAAATAATAATTTTTATTAGATGATTTTTGTACATTATGACATAATTGTTTTATGTTCCTTACACATATCCATGTGTAGTTGAACCATGTAAAAATTCATCTTGTATCTATTTTATATTTTATGAGTTCAATATTTCTTTCTAAGGGAGGAGTTTTTTTCACAAACATAAAGAAACTTTTATTGAATGTTTCATTATACAATTGGCAGACCATGATTCACCAACCACTCATCTCATGGTATCATTCTTGCATGATACAATAATTTTCATGTTTTATGACTGAATATATCGTCAATAGAAACAAAAAAATTAAATAGTATTTATGGTGAACATGTGAATAAAAATGTGAAATATCTTGTGAATAAATCTGTATTCCTTATCCACGTAGAACAATTATATAAAAATATTCATTAAATGGGTTTTCATAAAAAAAATTTAAAAAAATGACTAGAAAAATTATGTATACTATGAATAAATATTTTTTATAGACATAGATAATATATGTATGTAAATTTTTTATGAAGCTATATTAAAAATGATCATTACATAGAGAAAAAGAGATGCTGAGTCCTTGAGATATTTATCTCTCTAACATAGCATGAAGCGCATATGGGTTCATGTTGTAGAATATTTTCAAAATTATTAAATGTATATATTTAATGTGTTATCTTTTGATTTCAATGAAAATATCATATTTAAACTGACATAAAATAATGGAAAATATGTGTAGTGGAGGTTATTGAGATGTTTGAAGATTTTTTGAGATAATATGGATTGGATTAAGACATGTCAAAAATTTATCGAATTCTTCATAACTATATAGTATTTATTATTACACATGATTTAAAAATGGATATGTCATTAGAAGTTCATAAATATGACTACAATTATCTAAAATTATTCAGAAATCCACATGAAACATCCACTTCAATTATGAGTGTTATAGAATTAATTTTTTTCACTGACTGATATATGATAATAACTATAAATTTTAAATCTGTTACAAATATTCAAGATAATTAAACAAAATGAAATTAATGGCCAATCTACTAGTTGGAGTCCATGTAATGAAGCAAGAGTGAATCTATATTAAATGTATTGGGTACATCAATGTTTGGATAAACTTGTCAAATGTTGTGTATCTTTATCTTGTTTTTGATCTTATAAAGAGAATATAAAAATGGTTCATAAATGAAATTAGATGGCTATTTTTGATACACATAATTTTGATTTGTTAAAATTATATAATATTTTTTTGGTATATTTTAAAAATAAATCTTGTTTTGGAAAGGGAATCTATCTTATTTACATTTATTTAAATCTTTATATAATATGATTGTGTTCAATGAATTTATACAATATATTATCAAATAGAAGAGGATATATATGAACTAAGAGTATGTTGTAAATGTCATAAAATTATTTTATATACATTGGGTAAAAAATATAACTAGATGAAAAAATTGGTTGTAGAACTAAAAATGAATCATCAAGAAATAAATAAGTGCCTTCAAATCCAACAGTTTTAGGAAGGAGGAGAAATGATTCCACATGATGGTATTATCTATAATGATAGAAGGATTTTATGAAACTCCATGGAATTTTAATATTTAGTGTGGATATTTTTAGAAATTATACAATTTTTATGTGTACGAGATACTGAATATATAATTTATAAAGTTTTGTAAATAAAAACAGTTTCAAAATGAAGGGAATAATTGAATGATGTTTTATTTTTCATTCCTAAAGCATTGTGTTTCTACATAATAGGATTGAATGTAAAGAATTTTATCATTATTGGATGATTGTATTTAAAGGATGATTATAATTATATATTTTTCTTACATAATATGTGAATATATTCAATAGTAATGATTTTTTATAAAAAACATAAGGTAATTAAATATATACACATATTTTTATGATTCATTAGGTTTCAATAAAATGTATTAGGATATGAAATAGAAAATGTTGATTTTTAAGGATATGGATAAAAGTGTTTTATCTATGATTATGTGGTTATCCAGATATTTTTCAAAATATGTAGATTTGTGTTACTGCCATTTCAAAGGATGGTTCTACATACACATCAAATAGAATATATTTATAAATAGTTTATTTATTAAATATTATTTCTAAATGGAAATAAAATTTCTTTCTTAAAAGGTAGCAGTTTTTGTTTCTTAGCAATGTATTTGGAAGAAAATATAGTGTCTAAGGTGATAGATGGAGTATGTTTGAACTATGAAAGTTAAATTTTATCAAATAAAAGATTTTAATAATCTAATATTAAGGTGAAAATGCACATGATATCCGAAAAGTGTTGAGGGTATGATTTTAAAGTGAATTGTAATGAGTTATATTGGATACCATAACATGGTAAATGTAACCTTATCCTAAAATTGTTTAGATTTTCCTATTAAACAATAACATATGTAGTTTTATTATTTTAATGTACAATTTTTATGGAATATGGTTCTAAGGATGATAATAATGAACTTTAATATAGTTCTTCATAGTTAATAGAAGTTTACATTGTAAAATTTAAATTCCCGAGATTAAGAATTAAGAATATCCTCAAAGAGTTGAATAAATAGTAATATGATTGCTAAATCATTACATTATTCAAATTTTAATACAACTTAGATTTTTATTGGTAAATATATAGTGGTATGGTTTTACTAGATAATCACATAGATACATGATATGAATTACATATAATGTTATGAGTTAACAAAACTATAAACTGTATTACAAACATAAGGATGATTTGGTAGTTTTTCAAATATTATATGATCAACAAATTATTATGATAGTTTTGTTAAATATTCTAAAAACAAATTAAGTATATAAAAAGTATTGTAATAAAAGGGATATCCCACACTACCATTATTCAATGTTGTCTACATAGATCTATATATATATAAACATTGTGTGAAGTGTAGTGATAACTGACCTCTAAAAGTATATATTTGAGTTTATCACTAACTGATTTTTTCTCATGGATTATTTTAGGTTATAATTAAATGTTATTGATAGTGTGAGTATGCTTATATTATATAGAGATAGATTATGCTGATAGAAAAAATATGATTCTTTATGTACGTCAGATGACCCACTAGGTATACCCCAACGTGTGTTAAAGGGATTTTTTGTACACTATTGGTGCATGGATATTATATGAATCCCCAATACATGTGGTATTTAAGATAACTAGCATGAGAAACTTCATACTTTTATATCCTACTTATAGATGTCTATACGTGTACCTAAAAAATCAAGGGGTGCTTAGAATTTTTTATCATGTCATTAATTAGATCTTAACCAGGATAAGATTTGTTCTCTCATATAACGAGTATGACATTAGATACCTCAGTGAAGATTGACTATAGACTATAAGACTTTATCTAGAAGTCTAATCTGATGGTATTGAATAAATTTATGGATGAAATTTTATATTATCATTAATAATGATGAATGAAATTTAATGTATTCATTAACCAATTGAGCCTAAACTTTTAGAATAAAAAACATGAGTATTATATATCAAATGGAAATACTCCATATCCTATAGTAACTTAATGTCTTATAAAAAACTAAAATATGAGAATACAGACTTGCATATATTGCATATTGGTAGAATCAAGTATGGAGATACATGGGTTTGATGGAGATCATTTCATATCCCATTATAGCATGTGCACCATTGATTATATTCTAGATTCGTGTCTCTCCATATGTATATAGGTATGTAAATTTTAATTGTTTTCAATGTAATAAGGGTCTATAGGGTCACACATTGTGTTTTTTTTGAATTGTAATTGATTATGACCTTTAGAGATATGCTAAAAGTGTTTTATTATTATCTAAAAATTTATATGGATGTGAATTAATAAGACATTAAATTTAATTTGATATAATGTGAATTTAATGATAGAATTCCAATGTGTTTTGGATATAATTTCACCAGTTATTGAATATAGTAAGATATATGGTAAAATGGAACCATGATTGTGAAGCTTTAGTGAATGTGGGTATTGAAAGAGATATATTAGCAAAAGACACATAATTCATGAAATAAATGGTTGTTTTATATTATATAGACTATTATTCTACTATTGTTAGTGACATGTGTATACACTTATTTGAACCATCGCATAAGATATCTAATAATGAATATTTTCATATGATGAAAAATTGGGTGGTATTTCAATCATAAAATAGATGCATGATTTGGTAAAAAAAATAATTATTAATTTACTTCACATGTGTAAATGTAACATAACCTAAAGAAAATCCTCATGTTTTATATATAAATCATCTCCCATGTGATAGCATGGGGTGTGGATGATTGGTTGAACCAATCTAACACAATACACTCTCATATTTTTCATCCTTAGCACATCGAGGTTCTAGAACACTAAGAGAATATGAGAGTACCTCTCATGTGATGAGAGATTCATATTATCCTATGGAAACCTATGGATATGGGATATACATCGGGTGAAACTCCTATGATATTTTTCAAATACAAAAAATGAAGATTGAGATGGTTACAAAGGATTATCAATGATTGGAAAACATGTTTTCTATTTCATAATTTTTGAGTTTCAAATTGTTTCATATTACAACAATGACAACCCAAATATTTGTAGTTAATTTTCCTCCACTACTATGATAATTTTTTAATAACCCTAAGTGAATACCAACAATCATATCCCCAATATAATTGCATTGGTCACAACACTCAATAAAATTCAAAAATTCAAAAAAATGGATAAGAATAGGGGTTCCATAAAAGTATACTAATTATGTTCCCCATATAACATCTTATATGTCATGTAAATATGAATAAATAGTCATATGTGAATGATATATATGAATTTAATTTAATTTAAAACATATCTTAACAATAATATCAATATTATCAAATCAATATCACATGACATCCAACTCACTATCCTCATCACGGAAACCTCATCGCCATATCCACTAAATCAACCATGTTCACTCTATATCCACTTTTATAATTAGAATATAACTATAGAAAAAGAAAACATTGGACATATAGTTGATTTTAATATAGATCCAACAAAAATAACCACATAGTGGATTAGAAAAATTATCAATAGTAACTGTGGTGGGAATAAAACAACCAGCCTCCACATAAAATTTTCATAATTACACATCCCTCAAACCAAATCAATGTTTGAGAAAACCACAACCCTCCAATAACCAAACAAAACCTCACACCATTTTTATTAAAATTCCACCATCAAACTCATATAATTCAAAAATAAATATTAATTAATCATATCAATATAAAAACAACCACAAATTACATCACAAACATTATCAAAACACATATGATATAAATGTGTACCCAATCAAATAATTACTCATACCAATGTTTACAATATACCCTCTTGTTTATTAAAAATATACTCCAACAATCAATAACCAAACATCACTTATAATCTAATAAATAACCACCTTTTAACATATAAACTCCATACTTCTTTGATTCTCGACATATTAATGAAAATTATAAATTCTCACAAAAATCACCATTAAAATTTGAAATTATATTCAACATGAAATCAACTCATAAGTTGATAGAATAATTAAAAATTATTATTTTCCATCATTAATAATTCTTATTCCTCGTCTAAATTCATATAATCATTCTATGCTAATTTTTCACCCTTTAATTGGAAGATTTTTTGTCATTTAAATAACTTATTTTTATATACTGATTCCACTTTTACACTTCCCTATATAATATTAAATTTATTCTTTTAATTTAATGAAAATATAATTACAATAATAACTGATCATCACATTGACGAAATTATAAAAATTCATGTTATATAACTAAAAGACAACTTATAATAACCTAACTCAATTTATCATTTATGAATCAGTATTGAAAATTAAAAATTCCATATCCATGTAAAGAACACAAAACAAACAATTTTTTATTATCTTGATATCAATTATCCATTTAATTGATATATAATCCATGGTAAATAAAACTCAAGGAAATTGAAACATATAATAATGAAAAAAATAATCATGAAATGTACACCTTCCTTTTTATAATTAGATTTTAGAGAAAAAATAACTCAATTATCCACCCAAGAGATATCATGATATCCAATGATGAATCATCTATTATATAGGGTATCAAAATAGAATGAAACACTATTCAAGAACAAAGTGGTTCCAAAAATTTATAATTTAATATCTCATAAGAAAATCTAAAAATTAATTCCATAAACCATATAATGGATTAAGTTGGTAAACACTAATCCAATAACCAGAGTTACCATATCTTGTTCCCCTTATTAAATTTCATCGACACTTTCTTTTATTAATTATATGATTTATAAACATCATGGTGTGCTAAGGAAACTATGACATTATTTTTTTAAAATCTCACATTAAATAATGTAAAATGGCCATAAATATTTATCCAAATAATTTCTTATTTTTCCAAATATGATGAGAACCATTTTTAATCCTTTTATTATTTTGAATAGTAACTCCAACATTTATACTTATATATTATGAAAGGAAAAATTATCATTTTTTAAAAACCACATCAAAATTTATAAACTATAAAATAATTTCACCTATCATGGTGAAATTAACTCCTCAAACCATTTCCAACAATACTCAATGACTGCACAATAATAATTTCATCAACAATAATGATGATCAGAAAAAATAAAATGTTTTTACATGGAACTAGGATAGTGTCTTGTAAAAATATAATTTTTTTAACTTAAATCCCCAAATTCCTTAAAAAAATCCTTTCTATAAAACCTATAAATTAACAAAGAAAAAACCCCTAAAAATATAATAATTCTTTTTATATAACTCCCAAATTATTCTTATCATATTGATTTAAGACTACTAGAGTCAGAAAATATAAATATAAAAAAATAAATTACCACATTTGATACTATTTAAACAAGAATCATACCATCAAAAAGTCTTAAATATAAAAAAACATGAAAAATTTATAACAAATAGGATTTTTAATTTCATATTAGACTCAACCTTTATAACCAAAATCAATGAAAATAATTTTTTTAAAACATGAATAGATAACTCTCTATGTCACTCTATTGAATATTGTAATGTCCCGTGTTTTTGAACTGGGTTAAAACATAAATGTTTTTGAGATTTTTTATTTTACTAAAGGTTCAGTTTTAAAATAATTATTTGGGATGATTTTCCTCGAGTTGGGTTCATTTAAAGTGTCGATATTGGTCTTGGGTAAAGAATCGAGAAGTTTCCCATGTGGTTTGATGGGTTTCGGGAGCACCAGACCTGGGAGAGGTGTTTTCATGGGTTTCACATGGTTAGTTAAACCATGTGGGTCAACCGTGCATAAGATACCAAATATCTAGTGACATTTTCATAGTTTGCACACGGTTTATCAGATCGTGCGAGTAAGACAATGTGTTTTACCCTGTTTTTATTTTTGGTATAAAATATTTTAATTAAATCCAATGGTAAAAGGGTTTTAATTAAATGTTTTGAAGTGGGGGTTTAATTTAATTAAATTAAAGTTCAAGATGAATTTAATGAATTGATGTGAAATAGGGGTTTCAATATAATTAAATAGATCGTTAAGATGAATTTAATGAATTGATGTGAAATAGGTGTGTTAATTTAATTAAATTTAAGGTTTACAGAATTTATTGAATCAATGTGAAACAAGGATTTTAATTTAATTTAATTAATGGTTAATATGAATTTAATTAATTGATTCAAAATGATGGTCTTAATTTAATAAATGTAAAGGTTGAGTGAATTCAAATAATTGATGTGAAACGGGGGTTTTAATTTCATTAAATTGAAGGTTGTGATAGTTTAATGAATTGATGTGAAATGGGGGGGGGGGGGGGTCTTAATTTAATTAAATTAAAGGTTAAGAGAAATTTAATGAATTTATGTGAAATTGAGGTTTTAATTTAATTAATTTAAGTTTAAGATGAATTTAATGAATTGATGCAAAATGAGAGTTTCATTCAATTAAATTGGAGGATTTAATTAAATGATGATGAGTTGGAGAATTTATTTAAATAAATTCAGTTGAATGGAATTTAGTTAAATCATGTGTAACTGTGGAGTTGGGGTTTATTAAATATATGTAATAATTTGAGGATAATAATAATAACATGGTGGTTATTATTATATTTTTTAATTTTATATAAATCATTTTATTTTATTAGGGTTTTTTTAATTAGTTTAACTGAGATCAAAGAGGGAGGCGCATCCCCTCTTCCCATATGTGAAGGAGCACCCCCCCGCCCCACTATGGTGTGGCACACCACTAATCCTTCCAACTCCCTCTTTGTTTTCATGTATCCTCTGGGTATCTTCACGGAATTCATTTGTCTCGACGAGGTGAGTCTGTCACTGTGTGTCTTGTTCTTCGTATCATCCATTTTGGCTTCCTCTTCACCGTATCTTCACTATTGAAAACCTATGATTAGGATTGATGGGCTTTCTTGATTCTTTTGATCTAAAGTTGTGAAATGGGCTTCTCAGGACCCATTGGCCAGTATTCTGACAACCTCCACTGAAGGCAAGGTGGTTCAGCTCAATTTGGTTCACTGCCACCAAACACGGGTAACGGTTTACACCGTAATTGGTTTCACACTCGTTGAATTAGGTGATTATGGTTTTTTTGAGTTGTGGTTAATTAATTGGGTATGTATTGGTCCTCTCCACACTTATTTTACGTTCCAATTCTTGTTATAAAGTATGTTGATAAATTCCAAGTGTGTTTGTACTTTTTTTGAAGTGTGGGTAGGTGAGAAGATTGCGGTTTGAGTTAGAAAGCATTGGCTCAACAAATTATTTGAGGTAGGGTCCTCAAATTTTCTTAATTAATAAAACACAGTAGTTGTTTAATTATTTTTGTTGGGGAATTTGATTTCAAATGCTGAATGCATTGTTTATTGGTAAAAAATAATTTATTATGTTGCAGAATCACATTTTTTGTAATAAAACCCATCCAACAGAGGTGTGCTACCTTCAAGATAAAAACACAATGATTAGACTAATATGTTCATTTAGCTTGATGATATGTGTCTTTCTATTCCCACCCTTACATGGTGATACACTTTGGTTAATTGGTAATTATGAGTATTGGGTGGGATAAGTTGAGATAATTAATTATGAATTAATGAGTGGGATATATTGAGATAATTATCTGCGAATTAATTATGTGATTTGATAATTGTAATTGAGATAATTAATAACGGAATTAATTATGAGATATTAATTTGGATAAGTTTAGATAAATAATTTTTAATTAATTATGTTCTTTGAAAGTTTAAATTGAGATAATTACTCTGGGGATTAATTTTGAGATATTAAATTGGGTAAGTTGATACAAATAATTGTGAATTAATATTGTGCTTTGAGATTTTTTATTGACATAATTAATCAGGGGATTAATTACGAGATATTAAATTGGCTATGTTGAGATAATTAATTGTTAATTAATTATGTTCTTTGAGAATCATATTTGAGATAATTAATCCGGAGATTAATTATGAGATATTAAATTAGCTATGTTAAGATTATTAATTGTGAATTAATTTTGTTCTTTGAGATTTTTAAATAAGATAATTATTCTGGGGATTAATTATGAGATATTGAATTGGCTATGTTCAAATAATTAATTGTGATTTAATTTTTATGTTTCTCAAATTCTAATTGAGATAATAAATCAGAAGATTAATTATGATATATATTAAATTGGTTAATTTGAGATAATTAATTTTTAATTAATTAAATGGTTTGGGATTGTAATATAGATAATTAATTGGGGGATTAATTATGATATATTGGATTGTCAAAGTTGAGATAATTAATTATAAATTAATTATGTGCCTTTGATATTATGTTCTAGAGATTTAATTGTGGAATTGATTATAGAGAGTTGAAATTTATAATGAGATAATTAATTAATTAATTGAAAGATTAATTATGATATTTTTAATTTTCTAAGTTGAGATAATAAATTTTGAATTAATTATGTACCTTTGATATCTTGAACTAGATATTTAACTGTGGAATTGATTATGAATAGTTGAGATTTATAATGAGATAATTAATTCTATAAAATTAATTATAAGATATGAATTGTGTTTTTGATTAATTAATTGATGAATTAATTAATGGGATTTGTGTACCTAGTTAATTATTTAGTTAACTAATGGATTTGAGTATGGAAAATGAGATTAATGTGAGGTAGTTACCTCATGCTTTTGAGTTGAATTTCAATCCCATGTTAATGTTTTAATTGAAATACTAAAGATGGGTTTCCTTATGTATAAATGTGAATATGCTTTCTTATAAGTAATTGAAATAGGATAATGAAATTCATGAGAGGTTAAATTACTCATGAATTATATGTTGTGAATGGTTACACCTTGTATAAGTAGGGGAGCCAAGGGACCCTGAGATCCCTTGAAGTGAATGAATATGTTAGTTTTTGTGCTGATTTTCCAGATACCGTGAGAGATCATGGAGTTGATTCATGGGATAGACCATATACGCTAGTCTTGGTGATGGATATCTGTGTGTTATGTCCCGATCCATCCAACATCGTTTTCCAATGGACTATGAGAGAATAGGGTAGGTAGACCATGTGAGATTCCATGTTGATTTCCATGAGACTGTGAGAGCTCTTAGAGTTTAGACCAGGGGCTAGATCATTAGTGCTTCCCTTGGTAATGAATGTCTGTGAATTATATCTTTTTACAAGCAGAAATAGTTTCCAGGGTATACATCCATTTGGCGTTGGTACGTGATTGGTTCATATTGGAGGATTCTAATCATATCTATCTGTTTATATATATATATATATATATTCACACACACTGTTACTATATATATAATTGACATGATTTGACATACCAGCTGTGGGCTGAAGTAGGTATCATCGTGAGGTGTGCCTTAGGAACCTAGATGAGTTGTGGTTATTTATTCAATTATGTTATTACTTAGAAATATCTACACACTACTGAAATGTTATTCACTTCCTAGTTTGGGATAGACATAGGTGGGTGCTGATCTATTGATATTTTCATCTCATACCCTACTCAGGTACCATTGGTACCCGAGTAGACTCTACTTGTTTGAGAGACTATGGGCTCTTGACTGTATTGTTTTTATATACCTTGGAGTCAGGATCAAGGTATTGAGCAGGAGCTCAGGATTCTCATAGAGATCACCCTTGGGAATTTGAGTATTTTTTTTCTGTACTGAGATAGAAAACATTCTTATTTATTTATTTTTTTAAAATATGTACCACCATGACATGCATACATTGAATAAAATAACATTGGAAAATTTCTTTATTGAGTTAATATTACAATTGACTTCCACTTTATTAGTTATTTCTTTATAATGATTTCTATATTTTCATCTATTATTATATTGTTATACTGCTGTGCACACTCTGATATGAGGGTATAGTCTCTATATTGACTTTTCTTACACCCTTGTTGCTAGTCGGGAGCCTCTGGATTACGGGGAGGCACACTTTAGGTCATGTGGTGACTGGTCCAGCTACCAGAATAATGGTAAGATGGGCCAAGACGTTACAATGTGGTATTAGATGGTATTTTTCTTCATTTCTCCAATTTATTTCTATTTTGTTTTGGTAGACAGGAGGCTATGAAAGTGTTGACATTCAGTTAATAGCTGTTCTTAGGACTGAGCACCCCATGTATGGGGAATGACCATGTGGCCAGGGATGGGAAATTGATGTTTATACTATTTGAGGTTATAATTGATATGATTTCACCTCTAGTGACTGATGTATATTTCCACTACATATTGATTTTTAGAGTTTTTGAAAATTTCCTTGGCTTGATATGGAATGGAAATTTCATTACATGCATCATCATAGGTACATAGAGATTTACATATCATGAAAATAACATGCCATGTGGTTGCATTAGTAGGATGCTCGGTAATTTTTATTGTGTTCCTTGGGAGGAATGCCATGTTTTTATCTGATTTATCATGCCTCTTTAGGTAGAAAGTTTCAGTGATATATTTAACATGCTTGGGTGTTTATATGCCATGATTTATGTTTTGTTGTTGTGCCATACTTTTGTGTTATATCATATTTTTGGCTTATTTCCTGTGATGATATGCTAGAGATGTTTTGATGTGTAAATGGTTGAATGGGTGAAAATTAAATGTCTTCATTTTCAATATAAGCCAATTTTAGTAATAAGGAGTATGGGGGCCTTATAACTTGGAAAATGGTAACCAGGGTATTCGAACCATTGAAAAAAGTCCTGCTAAAGTTAAAACATAAAATAGAATTTGAATTCACTAAATGGGATCCAAATGCCACCTATAATGTGTATGGGTTCTTTATGGATTGATAAATAGCCACTCATATCACTTATGGGGTTTCTTTTTGAAGAATCTGGATTGAATAAATGGGACCCTCAGAGGTCATCTTCCAATTAAAAAGAATTTAGATGCTAAATTTCATTTTTATTATGAAATTAAAATGAAAGTTAAATGTTTAAAGAGGAAGTTTGTTTTATCATGCATGTTTTTCTCATGGGGAATTGATTCAAAACCAAGTATCTTGTGGTGAAATAGTAATTTTGGGTTTTTTAAAAATTCATTGATTTTTTTACAATGTGGAAATGAATTAATGAAATGGCTGAAATTAAAAAGGTATTTTGTGCCTAGTGTTTTCTGTTTTGTGTGACCTAGAGATAGGGTCGACGCGTGTGCTTCGTAAAGAATTAGCCCATGGTAGGTAGCACACATAGAGATAAGATGTCTTGTTTCTACTTTGATCTTTCTAATGTTGCTACCATTTGGATGTTTTTGTCCCTAGTAGTACTTTTGGGTGTCAAAGAAAGACACCCTTTTTCAAATGGGTGGTCATTATATCTTGACTCTTGATGTGGGAATAAACATTGAGGAATTCTTGGATCATTAGGTTAGACATGCCTCAGGAATGGAAAACCATTAAATACATTCGTGGGTAACTCTAGATTAGAGAGTTTGGGGTGCTAAGGTAAGTTCATCCCACTCCTCAGGAGGATATTTTGGGACTCGGGTGTTTTGACACACCAATAGCATTAAAATTTTCATCATTCATGAGAGATGTTGACGTGGTGAATGTGGTTTGTGGAATTTCACACATGCATTTAATGTGTTTATGAACTACTATTATTGTGAGAAACTAGTCTTTTATTTCGATAACATGGACACTCATAAGGTGGGTAGTGTCACATAAACTTTGGTGTACGTGTCAGTGCTTGAATGGAAACACGAACTTGATGAGTTTGGAGGTGCGTGAAAACCTTTGGAAGCATCATTAGTTTTGGACTAATTTTAGTGGTAATATTTGAATTAATAAGGATTCATTGGGTGGAATATGCATCAGGTTTTGGTTGATGACACGTCGGTAGGTGAAGCTGATCCTTTTGGTTAAGAGTCGACTGGTTTTAGCTCAATTGATCTTTTGGGGACTTGGATTTAATCATAGTGTGATATTTTGAATGAGATGAGAATGTCCCCTATCTTGGACTTGTCTAAGGGACACTGAGATATCACCGGTCTTACACCATACTAAATTTTAAAAAGACACATATAGTTGTTGTTATCTGTGTTTTATGGGGGACACGTGGTTCTTTAGGTTATTCCTTTATTCGTGTTGGGAAATGACAGTTTTGAAATATCCAAGAAATGGCTTGGCTTGGGAAAGTCACAATAATTCAAGTGAGGACATTGGATTACATGTCGTAGGTGATGGAATCCTTTTAAAGGCACGTCGCTGATTTAATGGCGAGTGTGGGTTTTATGGTTTGGTGATGTCTTTCAAGGAAGGTGTCATGGTTTGGGAGTTTGGTAGTAAAATTCTAAGACTATTAGTGAAAATATCCAATGATTCTATGGTTAAATAGACTACAACAAGATCATGTATCTAGTTTTTCAAGCTCAGTTAAATGCCGCTTCAATGTTTGGGATGGACTTTGAGCTTTGGCTCGGGTTTTTAAAGGCTTAATCCATTGGGCTTGTGAAATGGTTAAAGGTTCGTTCGACATTTGGAAATGAAACATGATTGTTCAAATAAGACTTCCGGACCTTGGTGGGTTGGTTGATGTTTTAGTGGTTCCTAATGGATTCTCAGGGATGATATGTTTTTAAGGCGGGTATATTGTAATGTCTTATACTTTTGAACCGAGTTTAAACATGAATTTTTATCAACTTATTCATTTTATTGACGAGTCAGTTTGAAAAACCACATTTGGGATGAAGTTCTATGAGTTGGGTTCATTTAAAGTGTTAATATCAATCTTCGGTAAAGGCTCGAGAAGTTTTCTAGGTGGTTCGAAGGGTTTTGGGAGAACTAGACCCGAAAAAGGTGTTTGCACAGGCTGTGCACAGTTAGTCAAATAGTGCGGGTCAACTATGCACGAGATACCAAGTATCCAGTGGTGCCCACATTTTCTGTGCACAGTCTGTCAGACGGTGTGATTCAATCCATGTGGTTTACCCTGTTTTGAGTTTTGGGTTAAAATATTATAATTAAATCCATGGGTAAAAGGGTTATAGTTAAAGATGTAAAATGGGGATTTTATGTAATTAAATTCATGTTTAAGATGAATTTAATGAATTGATGTGAAATGGGGGTTTTAATTTAATTAAATCGAAGGTTAATATGAATTTAATGAATTGATGTGAAATAGGGGTTTTAATTTAATTAAATAGATAGTTGAGAGAATTTAATGAATTTATGTGAAAAGAGGGTTTTAATTTAATTCAACTAATGGTTAACAGTAATTTAATGAATTGAAGCGAAAAAGGGGTTTTAATTTAATTAAAGTGAAGGTTGAAAGAATTTAATGAATTAATGTGAAATAGGGGTTTTAATTTAATTAAATCGAAGGTTGATAGAATTTAATGAATTGACGCAAAATGGGGCTTTTAATTTAATTAAATCGATTGTTAAGAGGAATTTAATGAATTGATGTGAAATAGGGGTTTTAATTTAATTAAAGTGAAGGTTTAGATGAATTTAATGAATTTATGAGAAATGGGAGTTTTAATTTATTAAATTGAAATATTTAGTTAAATGATGATGAGTTGGATAATTAATTTAATTAAATTTAGTTGAAAGGAATTTAATTAAATGATGTTTAAGTAAAGAGTTGGGGTTTACTAAAGATTTGTAACAATTAAAGTATAATAATAATAACATGGTGGTTATTATTATTATTTTTAAAATTATATAAATCGTTTTATTTTATTAGTGTTTTATTTTTTTCAATTAGTTTAAGGGAGAGAAAAGAGGGAGGCACACCCCCCTCTTCCCCTATGTGAAGGAGCAGCACACCCCCCTTCTCCACTATGGTGTGGCGTAGCAGCCATCCTCCTGGATCCCTCTTCGTGCACTCATCTCCTCTTAGTAATTTCATGGAAGTCATCCGTCTCGATGAGGTGAGTCCATCTCCATGTGTTAGGTTATTTTCATCGGCCATTTCGTCTTCCTATTCACCTTATCCATATGGTCAAAACCCTAAGGTTGGGGATTGATAGGTTTTCTTGATTCTTCAGTTCTAAGTTTGTGTAATGGGATTCTCGGGACCCGTTTTCTTGTATTCCGAGGACCACCACCGAAGGTGAGGCAGTTCATCTCGATTTGGTTCACTGTCATCAAACTCGGGTAAGGGTTTACACCGTAATTTGTTTTTTCACCCCTTGAATTAGGTGATTATAGTTTATTTGAGTTTCGGTTAATTAAATGGATATGTGTTGGTCCTCACCACACTTATATTGGGTGCCAATTGTTGTTATAAGTTGTGGAGATAAATTCCAAGTGCGCATGCACTATTGTTGGAGTGAGGATAAGTGAGAAGATTGTGGTTTGAGTTAGAAAGCATTGGCTCAACCAATTCATTGAGGTAAGGTCCTCATCTTTTCTTAATTAATAAAATGAAGTAGTTGTTTAATTACAATTTTTGGGAAATTTGACTGCAAATTATGAATGAATTGTTTATTGGAATAAAATAATTTATTTGATTACAAAATCACATTTTAGTAATAAAACCCCTACTATAGAGGTGTGCTACCTTCAAGCTAAAAACAAAATGATTAGACTGATATGTTCATTTATCTTGCTAATATGTGTCTTTCTATTTCCTCCCTTACATGTTGACGCACTTATGTTAAGTTTTAATTATGAGTATTGGGTAGGATAAGTTGATATATTTAATTATTAATTAATGATTGGGATATATTGTTATAATTAATTATGACATAATTATGCTCTTTGAGAATTGTAATTGAGATAATTAATCTTGGGATTCATTATAAGATATTAAATTGGCTAAGTGAGATAATTAAATTTTAAATAATTATGTTCTTTGAGAATTTTAATTGAGATAATTATTTGGATGATTAATTATGATATATTAAATTGGATTAGCTGATATAATTAAATGTGAATTAATTTTTTTCTTTGAGATTTGTAATTCTGATAATTAATCAGGGGATTAATTATGAGAAATTAAATTGGGAAAGTTGAGTTAATTAATTATGAATTAATTATGTACTTTTAGAATTATAATTTAGATAATTAATGGTAGGATTAATTACGAGATATTAAATTGGCTAAGTTGACATAATTAATTGTGAATTAATTTTTTGCTTTGAGATTTGTAATTGAGATTATTATGAGGGGATTAATTATAGGATTTTAAATTGGATAAGTTTATATAATTAATTGTGAAATAATTTTGTTCTTTGAAAATTAAAATTGAGATAATTAATTGGGGGATTAATTATGATATATATTAAATTGGTTAACTTGATATAATTAACTGTGAATTAATTTTATGCATTGAGATTGTAATATATATAGTTAATCATGGGTTTAATTATGAAAAATTTAATTGCCTAAGATGAGATAATTAATTTTGAATTAATTATGTGCCTTTAATATTATGATCTAGATATTTAATTGTGGAATTGATTATTGAGATTTGGGATTTATAATGAGATAATTAAATAATTAATCAGAGGATTGATTATGAGATATTTAATGGGCTATTTTGAGATAATTAATTGTGAATTACTTATGTGCCTTTGATATTATGATCCAGATATTTAATTATGGAATTTATTATGGTGAGTTGAGATTTATAGTGTGATAAATAATTTTGGAAAATTAATTATGAGATATGAATTGTGAGGTTGATTAATTAATTGATAAATTAATTAATGGGATTTTTGTACCTAGTTAATTTTTGAGTTAACTATTGGATTTGAGTATGGCCATTGAGATGAATGAGATGCCCTTACCTCATGTTTTTGAGTTGAATGTGAATCCAATGTTAATGTTTTAATTGAAATACTTGAGATGGTTTGCCTTAAGTATAAACGTGAATATAATTTATTTTATGTAATTGAAATGGGATAATGAAATGCATGAGAGGTTAAATGCTTCATGTATTATATGTTTTGAATGGTTATGCCTTGTATAGGCAGGGGAGCCATGGGACTGTGAGAGCCCTTGGGGAGAAAGAATATGTTAGTTTTTGTTCTAATCCTCTAAAGACCGTGAGAGCTCATAGAGTTGAGGTAGGGGATAGACCGTGGTTACTACTCTTGGTGATGGATGTCTATGTGTTACATCCCGATCTATCCAACATAGTTTTCTAAAGGACCGTGAGAGCCTGAGGTAGGAAGACCATGTTAGCATTGGTGTTGATTTCCATGATAATGTGAGAGCTCTTGGAGTTTAGACCATGGGCTAGACCATGAGCGCTTCCCCTTGTAATTATTTTTTGCGCATTACATCTTGGTCCAACCAAAAATAGAATCCAGGGTATATATCCATTTGGCATTGGTACACACTTGGTCATATAGGAGAATCCTAAGCATATCTATCAGTTTATATATATATATATATATATTTACACTTTTACTATATATATATTTATACACATAACTGACATGATCAAACATACCATTCTTGGGATGAAGTAGGTATCATCATCAAGTGTCCCTTAGGAACCTGGATGGGTTGTTGGTTATTTATTCAATTCTGTCATTACTTCGATATGTCTCTACACTACTAAAATGTTATTCACTACCTAGTTTTGGTAGGACACCGATTGGTGATGGCCTACTAATATTTTCATCTCACACCTTGCTCGGGTACCATTGGTACTTGAGTAGACTCTACTTATATGCAGGACTATGGGCTCTTGACTTTATTTTTTCCATGTACCTGGGAGTTAGGAGAAAAGTACTCAGTGGGAGCTTGAGATGCTCGTGGATATCATCCTTGGGGATTTGAGTTTTTTTGTACTTGGATGTAAATCATTATGATTTTTTTATTGATTTTATATATGTACCACCCTGACATGCATACATTGTATAAAATTATATCGTCCATTTTCTTTATTGAGTTGATATTAAAATTGACTTCTGCTGCATTAGTTATTTCATTATTCTGCTACTATTGTTTTCATCTATTTATATATTTTTATACTTTTGTGAAAACTCTGATATGTGGGTATAGTCTACCCACTTACTATCCTTACCCCCTCACTAATAGTTAGTAGCCTCTGGTGTAAGGAGAGGCATGCTTGAGGTCATGTGGTGACCGGTCTGGCTACCTGTTTGATTGTATGTCAGGTCATGAAATTACAAATATTCCTATAAACCACTATTTATCCACAAAAATGACACCAAAATAATTATATTTTAACCCCTAACCTTCTCTTTGTAATCTTATTTTTATCCATCTTATTATATAAACATATAACCCTCCTCAATATATCATTCACCCAAAATAATGACATGGGATTCAACATGGAGATACTTCACAAGATTTGACACATGAAATACATCATGAATAAAATATTATAGGGATAGAATATGTAACATCAGTAATCCTCTCTAACATATCAAAAGATAAAACAAAGGGATAAATGATATTACTACCTCTATTAATCCTTCATTAACCTCATTGAGGGAAAACCATAAAAAAATACATAATTTCCAACCCCAAATTCCACCAATCTCCTCTACTTACCAATATAATACTTATGATTATCCTATATATATTTTATCTACTCATAGACCATCTGTCCATTTATATCTTAGTCCTTAACTTGTTTAGATGAATGATCATTGTCACACTAGCCTTAGTGAAGAATAAATTATATTTAAAGAGATACTTACTCATTTCATGAAATTTATCATACCTATGGGTGAATTGTAATTAATATTGTTGAAAATAAAATCAAACATAATCTATTCACCCAATTTTCTCCAAAATGGTGCAAAAATTCATGAATAATGTCCTATTTCTATATTAATCACTATACATAGTAGTCTAGTTGTTGGGAAATGTAACATTATGGCATAATAGAGAGCTAAAATCATATATTCTTCCTTATATGTTCATCTGGTGAATAGGGATCTGAGTCAAAAATGAACATCCATGGAACTCTATTACACCTCACATCCTCAATGACTTAATGACTCACTAATTAATTCAATAGGCTCAACTTCATAATTACCATTAAATTTGATGAATTCAACAACTGATCTATAAATACTTAATGGAATCATACAATCCCAATATGTAAGGAAAATTTATCATCAAATCAATTGATATATCCAATCATTTCATAAAAGGATAAATAAATGGTTTAAAAAAAATTGAAACATGCTTCTCATACCTAACACTCTCATAAATAAGGTGTCAATATATAAAATTTTCACAATCCAGTTCATACCAACAATCTATAATCACTCTTAATGGGAATAATATATCATATAAGGGACTGATGTGATTTTATAGTTTTTTTATGAAAGTAATGTAAAAAATATTCTCAAAAAATCTATGAAAAAATAGATTCCCATTGAAAAACATCAGGTCATATATATCCTCATATAAACCTCCAACAGAATCACTAAAAATAATACCATCTATCTAAACCAAAAAATTATGTTCTCCAAAATAAAACTCCTTCGCTTAATAAAACAGATGATAATTCCATACTTTTTTGTCTAAATAACCTCCTCCAAACAAATGGATAAAATTATAATTTAAATCAATGAGTTGGGTGATTATTACATTCATCATCTATTTTCATAACAACATCAACATATATTATTCTTTACAAATAATTGGCTACCAATTTTACATTTCATGGAGGACATGAAATTTCAATATCAATGTCTTGGGGTACTCAAAATATCTCTATTGGTAATGTTTTAATTATCCATATGAAAATATAAAAAATATCCTCTATTTAGTAAAGATAACATAGTATACCCTATAATATTTTTCATATATAGATTCATTATAACCAACAACACCCTAAAATAAAATATCCACAATTTCATTACTACATTCATTAGGTTTCCAATTATATGACATGTACAATACAAAATAATTCTCTAACATCAGTACACCCCCTCATTATTTTGTAAAGAAACACAGTGAACCCAAAACCTGACAATAAAAAAATGTAAATAAAGGATAGATGAAGTATTAAACAACACCTTTAAGCACACAGAAGGTGAATGACACAGTTTAATCCAAATAAAATATTAAAACCTCTAGGATAATGTTGATAAAGGATATTAATTATAATTAAAAAAAATGACATAAATATTTGATAATATATTTAAAATATGATAAATTTATATACCTTAGGGACATTACTTTTCATATAATAATAAAATAATAATTTGATGATACATTCATTTATTTTTATTCTATGAAATGATATGGAATTCCCAAATAAATAAACTTTTCATGCATAGAACATTCATATAGAAGGATTCCCATACAGCTAATATTGATGAAGGATTGTAAAACCACCTTGAAAATACTTAGAATTATCCTCCTCGGTAATTATGTATGTTAATAAATCATCAAAAAATAATTAAAAATGGGATCAAGATATGTGTCAGACACCCAATCTAGAACTCCCATATACACAATTGTGGTATTGGTTACTCTGAAGAGAATTTAAAATTACTCAAAATGTTCATACAGATATTATAAAGTGTTTATATATAAATCATTTTCATTAACCCTCATATGAGGGTACCCAACCAAAAATATATATCTAAAAAACTAGCATTCATTAACATTTCAATGAAATAATCAATCTATTTTTTGGGATACATATTTTTCATTTTCACCATATTTAGTTACCAATAATCAATATTTAACCTCATCCTCTCATAAACCATCATATAAAATAGTATCATTATACCCCATAAAGAAACATTATGGAATGTAAAGCCTCTAAAAATTATCATCGAATTGAAAATATTATCATTAATTATTGGTAAATGAAAACTAATAGGTATTTATTTGGTACGAGATAAATAAATGGATATAACACTATGTCTAATTTAGTATCCTACCTTAGTGGTAAATTAATGATATCATTAGGGAATAATTATATAAATTATTTTGTACTCTAGGAAACCTATTTAATCCCCCCTATGGGTCTAATAGTGAAGAAAATAGAGATCCTTGATACCTTCCACAAATAGAAACTCTTACGTCATCACAATCGATAGTAGATCTAAGAACAATTAATTTAATGTAAAACTAAATCATATATTTCATCCTAGATACTAATAAATATATATTTTTATAGGGCTGATCATACATGTATAGTCAATAGGATCCTCCTATAGACCACTCATGAAAATTTTGAAGAAGCATATATTTTTCCTTAGGAATAAATAGTAGATCCAAAATGACACTGTTTTTACCAAATATCACCCAACATTTCAATGAATTACTCACCTTATATAAAACTCATTTATAATAACAGTGTGTCAAAAAAATATATAAATAAGGTACACTGTAACTATTTACTCAATGACTCAATTTCTTTTTTTTTTGAAAATTACTTTACATCAAATATGAATTCAATCTAAAATGAGATTTATTTTACATGTAGGGTTTTTGAAGAATACAGTTATAGTAACTTTAATTCTCAAAGGCATTAAATGGTTTATTAAAATTAAATAATTTGAATTTTCAAAATAGATTACATTCATAAAATTCAAGGGTACTATAATAGTGGTTGATCAACTCATCAATAAATAAATAAAATGATATGTTCATCGATACATGTTGAAGTTCATATCAATTAACATACAACTGGTAATGTTATTTTTGGAATTCAACCATAGATATTTCTTAAAACAACATACTTAAATAGAGTAGCACTTAAAAATCATAGTCATAATAGAAAACAACAACCAAGAAATATAATAGTTTCTATTTGTTTTGAATATATAAAATTAATTGTTTCAAAAATAGATTCAAGTAAATCTAGATATCTTCATTTTTAAGATTATTTACTAAGAGAAATATATTTTTGAGAACAATTGAATATATCTTAGTATTTTCCAATAATTTTTTATCTAAATATCATGTAAGATCAAGAAATTTCATTGATATGATGATTGATTGTTTGGGTATAGAACATTAAAACTATTTATTGGTTAAGTCGAATACTTTTGTGGATTGGAGTACATAATAACTATGGAAAAGTTATGTCAATGTATTTCCAGGATCAGATTCTAGAGAACCTTATACAAGGTTTAATATCATGGATACCTTGGATCTTGTTTAAAGATAAACATTTAACTTTTTTTAGAAGTGGGATTGTTTTTTATAAACGTTTAAATGAGTATATGGTTTATTAACCAATAATTTTTTTATTGTTATAAACTTCCACTATATTGATTTATGAATTATTAATGTGCTTAAATTTTATATTTTGTTTCATTGATTTCTACGCAAATATAAAAAATTGATTTCTTCTAGGATTATTATATTTTTTTACAACTTATATTTCCATTATTTTAATACTTTTTATGTTGATTTTTGAATTGATCATAATTTTTTAAAGTGAGTAAACTTAAAACATCAGGGGTAATATATTTTATTCTACAATTCATCACCCCTATTGTAGATAACATGAGTTTCATTTTTAATTGAATAGTTGGTACTAGTGCACATAATTATGTGATTCTTATATTTTATCATATGTTTACTTATCTATTGAATTACGACATAGTTTCCTTATACTAAGTGTTTCTATAGATGAAAGATATTTTTTGTAATTGATGTTTTCCATTATGAACACATAAATATTTTAATGTAAATAGATCACCTATTATTTATGGAGAAAATTATGAATACTAGTGTGATCTAATGCAGTCTTATATCACTAATACTAGAGTTAAAGATTTTATTATGATGAATGGGAGTTATGATGTTCTAGAGAAATAAGTTTTTAATTTTCATAATGAATAAAATATTAACTATTATTTAAATATTAATTTTCATAAAACATTATTATGCTATATTTACAGAAATTTTTTTTATTTAATATCAACTTGTGAAATATAAAAGTGTATTTGGAAAAAATTAAAAACATCAAACTTTCTAACTACCATGTTTTTAGAAGCTCATATTGAAATGTTGGGAGAGGAGTATCATGATGTTGATTTAATGGGCAGTGAAAGAGAAGATAAACAATGGAGTATTGGTTTCTTCTGTTTTTTTTGTAAATATACATATAGTACATTAATTCTTGTTTTGAAGCTTATAAAGTTCATGTTTTGAGGAATAAGTGTGAATTATGATAAAAGTATTTTGGGTGATAGTTAAAATGGTCTGTCTCATCTTGGTATGTGAATGAATATGTTTTTTATTAATAATAAAATACATTATTCTCATTATAAAGACAACAAAGGTAGACTGGATAAGCATTATGCAGATGTTGTATGTTATGAATGTAAGAAGAAATGCCATATCAAACCATATTTTCCTAACATAAAGAGAAAATATATAAGTCAAAATGTTATTCTAAAACTTAATGTAATAATATCTTGAAACATTTAGACCACTTAACATTAAGTGATTCTGATACATATTATGATAATTCACTGGATGGAAACTGAAATTAGAGTATAAAAATAATTCTATTTTATTCCTTTTTTGAATAATAAAAATTGCCTCATTACTAAGTTATTTTCAGAATCATTGAGAAATTTAACTATTGATTCTAAATTTACTTATAATTTCATTGAATACTATCCAACATAATATAATGATTAAAATTTAAGTGTATTGGAACAAAATAATTCATTCATCTAGAAAGGGTTCTTTACCAACATTTTATGAAATAGAGATATTTGTTAATACCAATTATAAAGAAATAAGAAATTGAAGAAAAGAGGATATTGATGAAACTAATGTTATTAGTGATAATAAGATAATTTTAAAGTTAAAATATATTTTTTCAAAAAAATCATAATAATTTGATTATTAATATATTTCTATATCAATTTCAGAAGATCAAAGTTTCCTTATTAAACATAAATATAACATTGTTTGTTTCAAAAAAATATCTTACATTAGTTATGGTTAAACTTATATTAAAAAAATTATAAAAAACTATTCCTTATAAATTTTATGATAGACTTATATTTACAACTAATAAAAAACCTTTTTAATCAAATTACTTTGCACTTAAAAGTGAACTCTATTTCACAAAATGTTTAAGTATTGGTTGTAGGAATAAGTTTTTCTTAAAATTGAGTTCAATATATTGGTTTTTTATAGTTTATTTCCAATGAACCAATTCTTTCTCTTTATATAATAGTATGGAAGATGTGGGTTCCTAATTTTTTTTCTAATGTAAATGGATCCAAACAAGTTTGGGTGGTAAGAACAAAGTTTTTTATTTTTTATAAATGAGATTGAGTACTAAAAGACAATAAATGGTACATAGATATTGATTGTTCTCAATACCTGATAGAATAAATTACTAACATCTATAAATTAAAACAAATTATTTGAGGATTAGTCAATTTTGAGACTATGCACATGGTAAAATCATTGGAATCAATAATTTTTAATTTTCTCTTGAAAACATTATCATAAAATTTTTTAAACGTTATTTGTATTAAAAAAATTATACATTTGAGCCAATTGTTTTGTGAGGGTTATATTATTATCTTTATGAATGTTAAATTTATTTTTAAATATTTTAAGGATTCTCTTTTATTCAGTAATTAGTGTGAGAATTTATACATTAATTACATAACATCCTTAAGTGAAAGAAATTTACCTTGTTTAAGGGAAATAAAATAATTTTTATTGTCATAGTAGGAAATATTAGATATCAATAATATTCAGACACTATTAAAACTCATTATGAAATGATATTCTAGGGGTATAGTATATTATGCACATAACTCAACCAATGATTATGATAATTTTTACTTTGGTTAGAAACATAATTCTATTTTTAATAATAAAAATGGGGCCATAAATACTGATTAGACACTAAATGAGGCTAATATTCATTGTTAATATATATTATATTCATGTTATTTATTATTCATAAACACCATTTTAGTGCATTTTACACTTTGAACGTCTTTTCACATTATGATTGTAATGCCTTCTTAAAATGCATGATTATGTGGTACATTTTTGAACATCATTTCAAGTACCCAATGATTCATCTGATTTTAAGGAATCTAATTATACATATTTTAATTTTATATTTTTGGAAATTGATATACACTTCAATATGAACATTTTTGATTCAGGGATTAATGGAGAATTCATGGAAGAAGACGGGGATATTATGTGATGAAAGGAAACAATTCTAGAGAAGTCAGATTGGACACCAGCTCACTGATGAGACTGTGGTAACCAACATACAGGCCTAATGAATACAACATTTCGTGGGATTATAGGAGACATGTATAGGAACAAATCACTCTTCAGGATCCAATGCTAATTCGGCATCCATAGTGTCCATTTAGATGACCCAAGTTAGAGATAAAATTCTGGGCCAGATTCTGCGGCCCAGAAAAACAGTCCACTAATCTAATCATATCTATGAATCCACAACTCCAAATGGACCCAAATTTACAGGAGGGTAGGAGAAATTCGGGGATCCATTTTATTATTCTATGGCCCACTCTTATTCGGCCATCTAGAAGGACTTATAAGCACGTCTATTCGGTGGAAGCAAGATGGCTGCCACCTCGGGTCAAGGGTGGAAAAGTCTCCTCTCCCTTACTTTCCACAACCCTAGGCCTACCATACTCAAGTGAGATCTTTTGTACTATTGTAGGATCGACATAAGGCTCCCAAAATTCCTATTTAATGCAGTGGTGGTGAAGGAGTTTTTAATCATTGAGCTTTGTTTTCATCTTAATGTTATGCTGTCAATTTCTCTTTGTAACGTTCTTCCTTCACATGTAAGTTGTATTAATTCATCCTAGTTTCTTAATAAAATTTCTTCTTCTAATCTTATTATGTTGTTCTACATATCACATTGATACTGTTGGTTTAAGCTGTGAATTTATTCACACCATAATTTCTGATATTTATCACACAACGATGGAGTGATCGATTTTTATTGTTGTTTCTTTACTTCTTCAATTCCACCCTCATAAGTCTACTTACTGCTTCCGTTGAAGACATGTCATCAATGGAGGGGTGATTATTTTATGGGTTGATACAAGGGAGTATCAAGGGGCTGGATTTGATGTTATTTATCACAATATTAATGGCTAATCACTTCTTTTAAATGAGATTTTTATTTGATGATTTTAAAACATCTTCATCCTTATTGAATTTAAGGTCACACATTTCAAGTGCTAATACGAACCTTTACCTTGGAGTGATCAATGATTTTATACTTCAAGTGTATGGGTGATTAGTATTAGGGTGTGTATTAATTAAACTAGTAAGTGATGATTATGTTTTATCTTCTTAAATGAACCCATCTCAATTATAAGAAATTGAAATAATTAAAAAAGAAATTCATTCAATCCACCCTGAGCGATAACCTAGGATCAACTCATTACCTTAATTAGAATTACCTTAAAACTATTAGTGATACCTTAAACCCATATAAAATCAACCCAAGTTGGCCACTTCATAGCCAAAAATAATCCATAGAATGTACGTGTCTGTAGTTACTTCTTAGGTCTCTGAGGATTCGACAACCCAAGATAGACTACAAGGACCATCCCACCTTCTTCTCTTGGGTAAATTTGAGCGTGAATAAAATTTTGGTGCCGTTTTTGGGGACCCAATTAAGTCATCTAAACACCCATTCTATTCTCCCCCATTTCTTATTTTCTCATCCAAATTATCTTATCTTGTCCCTTTTTCGTTTTTTTTCTTTTGGCGCATGTCCGCCTACACCCACGATCAATCAAACCGTCTAGTTAGGGTGGATAGTCTTGGGGTTGGGGAGTCAAGGACACCAAGGGAAATATTTCCATTAGATCCTAATCTTCCTAACACTCTAGAGTCCAAAATTAATTCAATTTCAATGTAAGTTCTTCAAAGAAACCAACTCATAAACCCGGGTGGGAACCAAAATGGAAACCCAAATGAGGCAGCCCCAAACTTGGGGAATGAAATGGATCAAACCATGAATGACTACCTCAAAACTTCTTGGACCAATGCCACCTCATGAATTATACACAATTCCCTAGGAGATGTCAGCTACATATTTAACCCCCATGTCCTAAACCACCTTCCCACATTCCATGGAATGGAGTCCATGATTCCATACCTTTACATTAAGGAGTTCAATGACATTGTAGAAACCATGTGTCCCCCACATCAACTAGAATCAGCTAAGACAAGGCTATTTACTTTTTCTTTAAAGTATCAAGCTAAAAAATGGCTAAAAAATTGCAGACCATCATCCATAAACTCTTGGGACCAACTACAAAGAGAATTCTACAAGAAATACTTTCCCCACCACCAAACAATTGCACTTAAAAAGAGCATCCAAAAATTATTTGAAAAAGAGGGGGAGTAATTCTATGAAACATGGGAGAGGTTCAAAGACACTCTAAACATGGTTCCACACCATGGGTTTTCTATACCTTAACAAGTGAGAATTTTCTATGAAGGGTTGGGTCCAGGGAATAAACAATTCATTGACATGATGTGTAATGGAACCTTTAAAAACAAAGCCCCAAATGATGCTTACGAGTATCTAGAAATCCTTTCTGAAAAAAACCAAACATGAGGAGCTTCAAATTATTCTGAAAAGCCACAAAGAAATACTGGAAATCATACACTTAGAGAAGAGGAAATCCTTAGGGCTAAACTCGCAGCACTCTCTAGGAAGGTTGAAGAGATAGACCTCAGGAAAGTCTTTGAGATCCAAACTGTAGACTTTGTTTGCACAATTTGTGACAAACATGACCATAAGATAGAAAACTACCCAAACATTCCATCCATCAAGGATATTCTCTTAGGAGGTCACCCAGCGAAAGTAAAAGCCTTGAAATTTCAAAAGCCTCAATACCAAAACAACTTCTACCCAAGGTATAATGACCACCCAGGCTTCCGCTGGAAAGATAACCACAACCTAGCCAACCACAGGGACAAAATACTTACCCCCATCAGAACTACCAATCTCATAACCAGTTCCAAACCCAACCTATCCAATACCAATAGCCACTGGTCCATTTTCAACAAACCATCCCACGTCCAAAATATCCCCCTGGGATAAACCAATCTACTCAAGCACTAACCCAAACTGTTCCACAAAGCCTACTAGAACAACTGTGCAAACAAATGGAAAGGATGAACTCAGAAGTCTCTTCCCTTAAACAAGAACTTCAAACCATAAAAACTAGAAAGGAACCCATGCCTACTCAAGTGGTTCCATCCTCAAATTCAAGGGGAGATTCATGTTGTACTCAAAAAAATCATGAACAACTAAAGGCTGTGACTATTTTAAGAAGTGGGAAATAAATTGAGAAACCTGAAAAACTAATTCAGAACCCACCAGAAGATTCAAAATAGGATGAAAATTCAAATGAACTAAATGATCAAACTGAAAAACATGATAACATTGTCAAAGAAACAACTCTTCAACAAACAACCCCACAACCTGCACCATTTCCTCAACACATGAGGGGGAAAACCAAGACTAAATTGAGTGAAACATTGAGGGAAATATTCTCACAAGTCAAGTTGAACATTACCCTTCTTGATGACATCCAAACCATACCTTCCTACTCAAAGTACCTTAAGGACTTTTGCACTTTTAAAAGAAAATTTTCACAAAAAAACCAAGCCCTTTTGGCTGCTAATGTGAGTACCACCATTCAAGGGACCATTCCTCCTAAGTTGAAAGACCCGGGTTTCCCTTACATCAATGTTAAACTAGGATAGAGAAAAGTTGTCAAGACCTTGTGTGACCTAGGTGCTAGTTTCAATCTCATTCCCTATACTGTGTACTGAAAGTTAAGCCTAGAAGAACTCCAACCCACATCTGTCTCACTTCAACTTGCTGATCGTAGAATTAGGGTTCCAAAGGGGGTTTTAAATAACTTTATGGTAAGAGTTAAAAACTTCATCTACCCTGCTGACTTCATTTTCCTTTACAACCATCCAAACATAGGAAATACAAAACAAACCCCAATCATCCTTGGTCGACCATTCCTTGAAAAAATAAATTCTGTTATCCGAGTCCGAAATGGGAACATGACCATCAACTTTGGGAACATGAGTCTAGACTTGAACATCTATAATGCAATCTCACAAACAGGGGATGATGAGGACATTCATGAAGTAAAAATAATAGGAATCATTGATAATGAATCCATAGAACATCAAGGAACATTTGGTGGATGTTTAAGTCAGGATGAGATTTATTTCCTTTGTTTACATGAAGGAAGTTTATCTCCTTGGCTTGAATCATTTTCAAATTTCTCTTATGATGAAGTCTTAGGTCCAACAATCAGTGAAACCATTCAAACTTCCTTCCCTAAATCTGATCAAACCAATCTTGTAGCTGAAACTTCTATATGTGGGGAATCAATCCTATCTAAAACTTTAGGAAATAAAATTGATCTTGATCCAATGTCCCAGTCTTCTGCTGAAATTCTGAACCAAACTGATCTTGAATTGAAGGAACTTCTTACTGCATTAAAGTATGCCTTCCTAGGGGACAATCAAACACATCCTATTGTAATTTCTTCTTCTCTTGAAGCCAATCATGATAGGATGATTCTATATGTCCTTAGGAAACATAAGAAAGCCATTGTTTGGACCCTGTCTGATATTCCCAGGATTAGCCCACCTATTGGGACTCATAGGATTGTTCTAGAATCTGATTCAAATCCATTTCGTCAACCTCAACGACGACTCAATCCTAATATCATGGAGGTAGTAAGGAAGGAACTTCTAAAATTGTTAAAAGCCGATATGATATATCCCATAGCTGAGAGTGAATGGGTGAGCCCAATTCAAGTTGTTCCAAAAAAGGCTGGAATCACAGGGATAACCAATGAGGATGGAGAGATTCTTCCAACAAGGGTGAGTAGTGGATGGAGGGTATGCATTGACTATAGGAAGCTAAACTCATTCACCAAGAAGGACCATTTCCCCTTACCATTCATTGACCAAGTCCTTGAGAGAATGGAAGGTCATGCCTTCTACTGTTTCTTATATGGGTACATGGGCTATAATCAAATTGAGGTCTCCCTATAGGATTAAGGGAAGACTACCTTCACATGTCCATTCGACACCTTTTCCTTCAAACGCATGCCATTTGGTTTATGCAATGCTCCTGGAACCTTCCAGCACTGCATGATGGGAATCTTATCAGACATGGTAGGGGATTTTCTAGAGGTCTTCATGGATGACTTATCTGTGTTTGGGGATACATTTGAGGGATGTCTGCAGAATTTGGAGAGAGTCTTGTCAAGATGTGAAGAAAAAAAATCTAGTCCTAAACTGGGAAAAATACCATTTCATGGTTAAAGAGGGACTAGTTCTAGGCCATCTGGTCTTGAGTAGGGGGATTGAAGTTTATAAAGCAAAGGTTTATATCATTCGTCACCTTCCATCACCCAAAACAATCAAGGATTTGAGGTATTTCCTAGGACATGCTGGTTTCTATAGAAGATTCATCAAGGACTTTAGTTCAATCTTCCGCCCTCTTTGTGCTCTCCTAGTAAAGGATGCTCCATTTGTTTGGATAGAAAGCTGTGAGGGTTTATTCTCAACCCTCAAATCCTCTCTCACCTCTCCTCCCATTATGAAATCTCCAAATTGGAACCTTCCTTTCAAACTTATGTGTGGTGCCAGTGACTTTGCTGTAGGAGCTGTGTTAGGAAAACGTTGTGATAAAACTCCTTATGTCATTGGTTATGCAAGAAAATCCTTAAATGATGCCCAAATCAACTACACCACCACTGAAAAGGAGTTACATGCTATTGTGTTTGCTTTAGAGAAGTTTAGGTCCTACTTCTTATGATCCCCCATCACTGTGTTCACTGACCATTCTACACTAAAATTCCTCTTCCAAAAAACAAGATGCTAAGGCTAGACAGATTAGGTGGGTCCTTCTCTTACAAGAATTTGACCTCAAAATCAAGGATAAAAAGTGTGCTGAAAATGTTGTAGCTTATCACCTCTATAGGATGGAATTAAAAGACAAATCAAATCACCTTTCTATGTCTGATTCATTTCCTGATGAACACCTATACTGTGTGAGTGACTGCCTTGGTATGCTGACATAGCCAACTTCTTAGTTACATGAGTAATTATAAAATTCTTAGGGACTCTAGCTTGAAATAAATTCCTTTCTGATGTTAGAAACTATGTGTTTGATGATCCATACCTCTATAAGTTCTGCCCTGAACAAATTATTAGGAGGTGTGTTCCAGAATCTGAACAAGAGTCCATCCTTAAATTCTATCATAGTGAGGCATGTGGAGGTCACTTTTCCTCTAAAAAAACTTCTGCTAAGGTTCTTCAGTGTGGTCTCTTCTGGCCCACCCTCTCAAGGTACTCTTACACATTTTTTCAAAGTTGTCCTAGGTGTCAAAAAGTAGGGTCCATCACAAAAAATAATCAAATGCCATTCACTCCCATCTTAGTGGTTGAAATATTTGACTGTTGGGGAATTGATTTCATGGGTCCCTTCCCAAAATCTAGTGGATACCTCTACATACTCTTAGCTGTTGATTATGTCTCAAAATGGGTTGATTCCATTCCCACTAAGTCCAATGATCATCAAGTTGTGATTCAATTTATGAAATAGAACATATTTTGTCGATTGGGAATTCCTAGGGCTATAATCAGTGATCAAGGAACCCATTTATGCAACCACCCATTCTCTTCACTCATGTCTAAGTATGGTATTTCTCATAAAGTGTCCACTTCATACCATACTCAAACAAATGGTCAAGCTGAGTTAGCGAATAGGGAGATTAAGAAAATTCTTGAAAAAACTGTCAACCCCTCTAGGAAAGATTGGTCTGAGAAACCCTTAGAACCTCTTTGGGCCTATCAAACTGCATATAAAACCATTTTAGGAATGTCCCCATATAGGCTGGTTTATAGAAAATCATGCCATTTACCTATTGAAATTGAGCATAAGGCCTTTTGGGTAATTAAGAAAATTGATTATGACCTCTCATTGTCCGGAACAAAAAGGAAATTATATCTCAATGAACTGGAGGAACTAAGGATGGAGGCTTATGAAAATTCAAGGATCAATAAAGCTAGAGTTCAAGCCCACCAATCTAGGAATATCAAGGTCAAACATTTTGAACCGGGAAAACTTGTGCTCTTGTAGAGTTCAAAACTTCATTTACACTTGGGAAAGTTAAGGTCTAGATGGTCAGGCCCTTTCATAGTACATCATGTATACCCCCATGGGGTAGTAGAGATTCAAGATCCCACAAGTGGTTACATTTTCAAGGTCAATGGTCAAAGGTTAAAACCATTCATTGAATCATTCAATAAATAGGAAATAGAGGTTGAGTTAACTGATCCAACCTATGAACCAGGAAAAAATTGATAGATTTAGGATCCATGTTGAGATAGCGACATTAAACAAAGCGCTGCATGGGAGGTAACCCATGGTTTTCAAGTTTCCTATCATTTTGTTGTTTTAATCAGCTTTATATTTTAAATAAGATTAATTAAACTTTTTTATATTTAAAAAAAATAGTCTATTGACCTATTCTTCTATTATGAGTATAGATGGGTATGAAAGGGGAGCACCAAATTCATCCGTGTCATGTGGTGTGATCCTTGAGTAATGCATTACCTAGAAATTTAAAAAGAAGACAATGTATCATCAGTTTGTTTTTTAATGTGTTTGTAGGTTAAAATAAAAATACAAAAAAATAATAATAATTAAAATAATAATAATAATAATAAAAAGGGACACATCGTGGGTCATGGGGCAAACCCTGTCACAACCGGCAAAGCCACGGGGATTCGAACCCAGGACCGAAGGGAGACAGGGGCGCGCGCTTACCACTGACCTACAACTTTTTGTACTTCCTTATTATATAATTTTTATATATATACTTATATTTTAATTCCTTTATTATATATATATATATTGTTTTGTTTTGTTTTGTTTGTTTTGTTTTTTATTTTTCTACTAGGGAACTCTGCTAGTGACATGGATATCAAAGGATTAAAAGGGAGCAGCAAGAATTTTAAATTCAACCACCAGGTGACTTCATTCCATGATCCTCATTTTAAATTTTCTTTTTGAACTTTCATTCTCTACCTCTACCCCCTTCTAAATTTTCTTTTCTTTAAACACTGGGGACAATGTTATTTTAAGTTGGGGGGGGAGATAAAATAAAAAAAATGCTTTTGTGTCAAAAAAAATGAATGATTTGAAAAAAAATGTGTAAATGGAAGGAAACATTCCTTTAACTTTTAACAAGGTAATACACATTTCACACTTTGAAACTGAATATCAAATAATTTATCATGCCCTGATTCTGATTTTAATCCTTGTATAATTTCATGAGCATAGATTTTGGAACGTTTGGCTATCCAATGTGATATTTCATCATTTATATTTTCATCCAAATAAAAAAAGATCACAATGCACGTCCTTTGTATAGTGGGGTATTGGTTTGAGTTCATGGGGTCCCCCAAATAAATAGAATAGGTTTGGTGATCATTTTAGTTTAATTTGAGTATTCAAAAAAAAAAAAAAATTTCATGTAGAGCAATGAAATGATCTAATGCGTTGCTTTCGACACTTGGGGATCGTGACTCCATAGTTGTCTGGCCCAGAGTTAGTAATTTTATCTCTATTTTTGGTAATTTGAATTTGTTTTTGACTGAGTTAACTCGAGATGATGCCTGAGAATGTGGGCTTCACTTGGTGCCCTAAGGTCTTTGAAGATGGGAGTCATTAGCAAAGTCTCACTACATGGGTTGACTCTTTTGAGTGCAACTTCAATTACCATGGAAAAATTGAAAAAAAAAAAAATTTGAATACTCATCTTAATATTGAAATGTGATTCCACCTAGCTCTTCCATCATTTCCCCCTTGAATAAAGATGAACCTCGATGTCTATTGTGATGCACAACACATCCTCATACTTAATTGATATTAGATGAAATATGGCAATGAATTTGAACAAAGGAATGGGATTGGGATTGGGATATGCTTATGAAACTATCTTGTATTAAAATATTATGATGGGTTTTATGATTGTTTGTTATAAGGGTTTTTGGTGATCATTGTGTATAAAAATGTTTTTGGAAAAGAGAATTCGAATATCATATTGTTGAGATATATATTGCTCGGGACTAGCAAAACTCAAGTTGGGGGGTGTGATTATCCACTAAATGAGGATAATATTCATTGTTAATATATATAATATTCATTTTATTTATTATTAATAAACAAAATTTTAGTTAATTTTACACTTTGAACATCATTTCACATTATGATTGTAATACCTTCTTAAAATGCACTATTATGTGGTACATTTTTGAACATCATTTGAAGTACCCAATGATTCAACCTGATTTTAAAGAATGTAATTATACATATTTTAATTTGATATTTTTGGAAATTTATGTACAATTCAATATGAAAATGTTTGATTCAGGGATCAATGGATAATTCATGGAATAAGATGGGGATATTTTGTGATGAAAGGAAACAATTCTGGAGAAGTTGATTGGACACTAGCTCACTGTTGAGACTGTGGGGCCCATTATACAGGCCCAATGAATCCCAGATTTAGTGGGATGATAGAATACATGTATAGGAAGAAATAACTCTTCAGGATACAATGTTAATTCGGCCACCATGGTGTCCATTTAGGCGGCCCAAGTTAGAGATAAAATTATGGTCCAGATTCTGCGGCCTAGAAAAACAGTCCACTAATCTAATCATATCTCCAAATCCACAACTCCAAATGGGCCCAAATTTATAGGAGGGTAGGAGACATCCAAGGATCCATTTTATTCTTCTATGGACCACTCTGATTCTGCCATCTAGAAGGAATTACAATTACGTATGTTCAGTGGAAGCAAGCTAGCTGCCACCTCAGGTCAAGGGTGGAAAAGTCTCCTCTCCCTTACTTTCTACCACCCTAGGCCTACCATAATCAAGTGGGATCTTTTGTACTATTGGAGGTTCGACCCAAGGCTCCCAAAATTCCTATTCAAGGAAGTGGTGGTGAAGGAGTTGTTCATCTTTGAGCTTTGTTTTCATCTTAATGTTATGCTTCCTATTTCTCTTTGTAATGTTCTTCTTTCACATGTAAGTTGTTTTAGTTCATCCTAGTTTCTTAATAAAATTTATTCTTATACTCTTATTCTGTTGTTCTACATATCACTTTGATACTATTGGTTCAAGGTGTGAATTTATTCACACCATACTTTGTGATATTTATCACACAATGGTGGAGTGATCGATTTTTGTTGTTTTTTTTACTTCTTCAATTCCACCCTCATAAGTCTACTTCCCTCTTCCGTTGAAGAAATGTCATAAATAGAGGGATAAATCTTTTATGGGTTGATCCAAGGGAGTATCAAGGGGCTGGATTGGATGTTATTTCTCACTCCATTAATGGCTAATCACTTTTTTAAATGAGATTTTTATTTGATGATTTTAAAACATCTTCATCCTTATTGAATTTAAGGTCACACATTTCAAGTGCTAATACGAACCTTTACCTTGGAGTGCTCAATTCTTTGATCCTTAAAGTGTATGGGTGATTAGTATTAGGGTGTGTAGGCATTAAACCATTAAGTGATGATTATGTTTTATCTTCTTAAATGAACCCTTCTCAATTATAAGAAATTGAAATCATTAAAAAAGGAATTCATCCAATCTACCCCGAGCAATAAACTAGGATCAACTCATTACCTTAATTTGAATTAACTTAAAACTTTTAGTGATACCTTAAACCCATCTAAAATCAACCCAAGTTGGATAGTTCATATCCAAAAACAATCCACAGAATGTACGTGTCTATATGTACTTCTTAGGTCTCGGAGGATTCGACAACACAAGCTAGACTATAAGGACCATCCTACCTTCTTCTCTTTGGTAAATTTGAGCATGAATCAACTACCTAAGAGTTATAGTTAGTTCACCTTTGTTTATTCATTCCTACAAAAACAAGATGTGTTGTGAAAATACATTATGTATATGTTTTGTTTTACGATTATACTATATTTACATACATTTATTTTCTCATATAAAAAAAAAATATCTAAATCATTTAAGTTTTTTTGTAACTATGTTTTAAATGATAAAAGTACAACTTTGATTATTATCTACCATGATCATAGTAGTGAGAATGAAAACTATAATTTTAAAACATATGTAGAAAAATAGATATTACTAATAATATTTTAACCCCTATAACATCATATAAAAATTGTGTTGTTGAATGAAGGAATATAATTATTCTGAAAATTACTCAAAAATTACAAAGTTAGCACTCTGTTGGTATAATTTTTTGGGTCATATATTTATGTACTTTATGTAACACTATAAATAATATTTTTTTCACAATTGTTTTTAATAAAACTACTTGTGAGTTGTGCGCAAGAATAAATTAAATAATTTATTACATCATAATTTTTGGGTGTAATGTATTCATCATGACTAAAAAATATTAATTACATAAATTTGACCGTAAATACGATGATATAATTTTTATTAGTAATTCTATAACTAGTAAAGATTAGAGAGTTTTTAATAAAATAACAAAATGTTATGTAAAAATTTTCCATGTAATGATTGATGAAACAAATTTTGTTGTTTTTATATAATCTCCAAAATCTTTTCCTTAGGATGATGTTTTGGATAATGAACCTATTATTTTACTTGAATTTAATTTGAAAAAAACGATAGTGAATCCTATAGAAATTATACTTTCATATTTTCAATATCTGTAAATTACATCGACAAATTTTTTGAATTCCATAATTAATGATCAACATAATTATTTCACAAAAAATTGGTTGATATTCATGAATAATCCTACTGATAATTTTTTTTGTGATGTGATTAAATCGGTTAAAACTAGACGTTCCCTATAAAATAAATTCAAGTTTCATGCATTTTTATCATAATATGAATCTATAATAGTAAATTATTCCTTGTGAGATGAATTTTATAAAAGGAAATTAAAAATATCTTAATCAATTTGAAAGGAATCAGGTTTGGAACTTTCTTTAATGAACTAATGATATTATAGTAATTAGAGTTAAATGCATTTTATGAAAAAAATTGTGATGAAACTAGAGATATTGTTAAAAAAAGTAATTTATATCATTGATATTTTAAATAGGATGGAATGAATTATGGTGAATCTATTTATCCAATCAGAATATTAGAATCTATTTGAATCTTACTAGAATTTATAAAACATCTGAATTTTATATTATTTTAAATGGTGTTAGATTTTATTTTATTAATTGATACATTCAAGAGGATGTTTTTTTGATAAACCTCATGGATTATAAGAAACTAAATAACCATAAAATTTACATAATTATAATAAATAACCCTATAGAAATAAAAAATCCATATTCTTGGTATAATAGAGTTACTGAATATTTACTTTAAAATAATTATGTTAAATGAAGTACTGATCTAACACTATTTTAATGAATTTTTTTAAAACAATACCATTTTTCAAATTTTTGATAATAAAATTATTTTTGGTTCAACTCAAAATTCTCTCTCTAATGATTTTTTGGAAATTTTTACAATTGAGTTTTAAATGAGAAATATGGATTAACACATATTCATTCTTTTTATTAAATTTTCTCAAAGAGTATAGGGAATTATTTTAACTTATAATCAATATATCAAATGCTTTATCAATTTTTTTTTTGTTTTGAACTTGTATCTATTATAATTACTCTGCTAGAATATAATATCTAACATCATGTTGATGAATTTTCTGAATTTATATCTCAAAAACATTATAGAACTATGATTTGGAGTTTACTATATCATACATAAAGTCAACCAGAAATTATGTTTTCATTATTTTTATGAGTTATGAGTTAAGAAAATAATATGGAATCACTATTAAATGTAGGAAAAATTTATTTTCCAATACGTTAAAAAAAATTTGAAAATGGTTTTCTTAACTCTTTTAAATGATTTTGTTCTACAATTTATTTAGAGGATCGCTTTTAGAATTGATTGATTAGATATAAAAAGTACATATAAGAAATAAAAATTCATTTTATGATCAATAGTTACATAGTATAGTGAGATTAAATATTTAATTTCACTTATATAACATCAATATTTTTTTATGTTCAAGTGTTGTGGATGTAACACAAACCCACAAATTTTTGTCTATATTTAATTTGAACTCCAATTCAAGTCATAATAAAGGTTCTATATCCCTATCTTGGAACCTAGGATATCCCCTACATGGAAATCATATTGATGTAAGATGACATTTTATTAGGGTTCATACACAAAAAATGAGATAAAATTTCTGACATTATCAGAACTAAAAATTAGCTTACTGATATTTTCATAAAACCATTAAATTCAGATATATATTAATATATTAAATAGTGGTTTGAAATTTTCAACCTAAGGTGATATTCAATTCACTTATTATTAAATGAATTTCCTATAATTGTAAAACTTCTCTAGTGAGGGGGAATTTTCATCATTTTTTTCATTTTTATTTCATCTATTTTGTTCATTCATATTTTATCAATTTTATATCTAATTAATGATATGAGTTACTCTCTATGAAATAAAAATATTTATAATAATTTATAAGGAATAAAACTAAATAACAATATCATATAGATATTCCCAGATTCTCTCGAATATATTCACAAATATAATATCAATGGAACTAAACTCAAAGAAGGAAATATCTATTATGTTATCATTCATTATATATATTTAATTTTTATTGGTTTTTTTTATTTTTAAATTTATGGTTAAAATTGTATAGAAATGAGACCTATATTTTCCTATGAATATATTATAATATTAATTCTTAAAATTATTTCATTTAAAATTTTATTTTGGAATGTATTTTCATAGAAATCATTATGGAAGATTCATATAATAACTGAAAAAATGGATGATAGGAAATAATAATTCTAATATAAGAATTGAAATCTCAAGGATTTTAGCCTCACTCAATTTTTTATCTATTTTACTTCTCTATTATATGATAAAATAAATTTAATAGAAGTATATCTAGTAAATATTTTCAAATGAATCCTATAACAACATCTTTGCATCTCATAGTTCAATTTACCAAAATTATGAAGTCATCAAATTCAGTTCTACCACTCTCATTGAATAATGATGAATAAGGATCAATTAAAAATTCATAATGAAAAAATATGTCTCCTATTATAAATAATTTCATGAAAATATCTTGATTTCTAGTGGATAGTATAATTTTTATCATATAAAATCATCACAAAGGATGATCTTATCATACAGAGAGTAATGGTTAATATAGAATTGATGTTAAAAAATTTGATTACATGACATTGTAAAAATGTTTTCTTGATGATCCAAATTTTATAAAAGTATTGAAAGTAATAGAAACATATGATCATAAAATTCATAAGAGAACTAAATTTCTAATTTCCTATTGTAGTTTTATGTTCAATGTATTCTTATTTTTTTAATTATATGATGTAATTTATTTTGTATTTTTTTTTAAAATCATATCATGGTGAGAAATTTATAAATCATTTAAAGTATTAAAGTTGTTTAAATGTTTGATCACTTATCTTTTTATGGATAATAATTAAATTCAAAAGTGTTTTGAAGTAAATAATGAATAATTATCTCTTCTAGAATTCACATGAGTATTTTGTAAAAATAAGTTGGACTATTCCATGTTACTAGCAAGTTTTATGATTTATAAAAATGGGATATTATTAAACCAATGAATCACTTTCTTTACTTCTTTTGGAAATCACCATACACTTCATCAGACCTCAATATTACGTGAGGTTTGTTTTAGTTGTTGTTTTTTCATAGAATTAATTTAAGGTAATTAAAATATATTGAAACTCAAATTGGTATTTTGAAAATAAATAAATCAGAAATTTACTAATATATTTTATTAACTGGATTGAATAGATTATTAGTGGAATTGGATAAACTCATTTTTATATAAAAACACATAAAATTTAGTAGTTAGATGAAGAAGTTATTATTAATGTGGTTACAAGTAACTCAATGATTTATGGAACTCAACCATTTATTTTTGTTATAATTTAATTCATAAATAGAGACTCTCCTTAAATAATCAGTAGAATAAGAAAATGGTTACATATCATTATAAAATTATTAGTTCATTTTATATTTTTTCAATTTCATGTGTTTATGTGAGATCCTGATCGGTGTAATTGTTTTTCATTCTTAGTGCCTGACTAGAAGATACATATTATAATTCATTATTTGAATTCACCTAGTATTTCACTTATAATTATTTACTTACTAATCCTATATAATCAAGAGTATATAGGGACAAAAATACATAGTGTTCATGGAATGAAAATATACCAAACTACACGTTAATTGAATGGAAATTGGAGATAAGGAGTAAAAATTCCTACAAAAAGTTTATTTTGAGGGCTTCCAAGGAAATGAATTTGAATAATATTGTGGAAGTAACAAATTAATAGATAACTTGTATCATGTATAATGATTCACCATTCAAATTTGATTAAAAATGTATCTTTTTCTTTATGAAAATTTTAAAGGATAATTAGGTCTATTAACAAATAATTCGTTTCTTGTTTTAAACATCATCATATTCAATTTAAAATTTTTTATTTTAGTTAATTTTTCTACTTATTTTTTATCTCTATTGTTGAATTTTCATAATTTTCTAAAAAAATTTGTTTCTGTTATACATACCATATTTCTTATAGCTTTTAATTTCATAATTTGTGGAGATTTTAATATTTTATTTAAATTGAACATAATTGTGTAAATTTGGTCCACATAAAACCTAATGGTTGGAATATATTGGATGAAATTATACCCCAATTATAATATATTTTGTGTATTACATTCATAGAAAAATCGTAACCACTACCTTCCAAGTATATCATTCTCACACAACAAAACATTTTCTCTTATGTTTCAATATATTATATATCCAAATAAAAACACATTTTCATATCCACAAACAATGTCACAACTATTTACCATAAATATTAGCCACACCATAATCATAATCACATATTTACCACAACATAATACATCATAACCACACATCACAACCTCACATTTCAACATCAACCCAATTTATTATCGTGAACATGAAGAACATAAATCTTGTTCCCTAATCCTACCATGAATGACCCCTACCATGTATTAGATTCCTTTTCACATCATTATCTCATCATGATCACATCAAATAACTTTCACTCTAACCTATATCCATCACACCTCATTCATAAAGACCATAGTAATGTACAATAGATTTTATTTGATAATGTGTTAGTGGGTAAAATAGAGTAATTATTCACATGTTCCTTTCCCAACCTAGAAATTTAGGGAGACACTTAGAACCCAGAGTATTCAGGCATTAGTAATGTGATCCAACTTTAGACGGGTTCATAACAAGTCATTGAAAAATAAAAAAAATATGATATCCATATAAGCTCATCCCAACAGTCTCATTCCAAGAGAACACCTTCATCACCAATATCAACATTCACATAACTTCTACCACACAATAACCACCACTAGAATTACTATGCCACCAACCATCCCTACCATTCACAAAAAATAGCCATAATATCTTTCATTATTTCCTACTAGTCAAATCATTAATACATTTACTAATTTATCATTTTATTATCCATGTTACATTAATTTTGAAAATAATTTCCATGTATACTATGAAACTATTATTTTTTCATCAAAAACATATATCCAATCCATTAAAAATTCATTTCCACAATTAATAGTTCATTAAGTGCCACTTTTTTTAAATTATTATCAATACTCATTACCATATTCACTATTTACAACAACATTCCATACATTGGGAATCTGAAACACAACACCAAATTAACAAACTTATCACTACAATAACCTCCTCATGATATAATTTCAATATCCATCATACAATATCAAATAGATAACCATAACACTGATTCACCTATTTCCACATCATTCGTGAAAATCAATGAACCACAAAAATGTAACATCACCCCTCCCATTTCCACCACCATAGCGTCATCACATCATTACCAAAATTATATCAACCAAAATATTCTAACAAGACCAAAAAAATCAAAAAAATATAAAAAACCCATTATAGCATCTAACAATACACAATTCCCATAGAAAAAGACTTCAATAATTCACCTTTTCAAACATACAGTAATATCAATTCATCATCTCTCACATAAGAATCTTTGGATCAATTATATATCTCACAAAACCAATCCAATACCATATCCAAGTGATTAAAATTTTATAAATGGTGATCTTATCAATACAACAACAACAAAAATCCCACAAAGCATCAACATCATCCAAGAATCATAAAAAATACCAGAAATAAAAATTACAATAATTGTCATGTGATCCACCATTTCCCCTACAATTTCATTTGTCTAGAAATTATTATTCTTAGGTAAATTTTCACAACCCAAAAAATAAAACAATAATGATATATTCACAATTGATCAAAAACAAAAAAGATAAATATCTAATCCCATATGTCTACCAAATCTTTTGAAAATTGTTGTTCAAGAACATGGATATGGTGATGACCATAAGAACAAGATAATTTTAGGATAACCTCATTAAGTTAAATTGAAATAAAAAACATAAAAACCTAATCCCAAGGAAAAACTATTCAATTTTAAGTACTATCATATCCTCCCCAAGAAGACATATAGGAATAGAACAAAGAAGAAGGGAAGTGTAGCTCACCTTGGCTAACCAAGGGGTTGATCTCATGAATACGAGTATCCAAACCATTAAAATGGCGCTTAATGGTCTCCATGGATGTACCTCTATTATCCTAGGGTTTTGGAAAGAACAAATGAATCATGAATTACTCGAATGGGTACTGAATTTATACTATAAATGGAATTTTATGGATTCCTTGAATATGAGTTCACATTTATGTTATGATGGGACTAACTCGAACACTCCTTTGATTTTTAAAAAAATATCCCTTTTCAAACACCAAAATATTACAATAAAACCTAACTTAACATGGTGTATATAAAAATGTCCATTATCTAGCCATTGTGGTTAATTCGAGTTATATATTCCACTGAAAAACATCACACAACCTCAATCCAATCAATTTCACAAGAATATAATCATTACAAAATTACACCTAAGAAGGAAGAAATGCTAAATTTTCCTCTCTATGTTTCATTCTACAATATCCAAAACCACACTATAACAAAAACACATTGAATATTTAAAAAAACCATAATAATTTCAAAAGGTGACCAAAACTCATAAACCTATGAAATAATAAAATGTTTGAGTAAACTCAAAAAACACAAAAACCCTAACATATCATCTAGTCCTTATATAATAATAACTCAAGAGATATCATTTAGTGATAAAAATCCCACATTTTTTGCCCAAATATCCTCTTTAAAATATAATGGTACTAAGATTTCCTACTATATTCCACAATACATGAGATAACATCATATAGTGATAGAACATACTAACTTATAACATATGAATAAACAGATATATCAACATCACAATTATCCACTTCTAGATAAAATTTTTTCTTTATAAATACCACCAATCCAATATCCTTATCATGAGACCTCTAACACATATGATATAAAATATAATTGTGCAAGAAGTGTAGGTCAGATACATTAGATACCAAAAACTTGAGTTTAATCTTTAATTATTTAAATGAACCCAAGATGGAATACAATAAAAAACAATCTCAAAGAATCTATCTTGGGATTCAACTCAAAAGTATAAATATCCAATAATAAGACAACATATAGAATAGAAAAAAACTATCTCAATCAAATTTGCATCGATTTAAAAATATCATCCTAAAATCAAAATAAGCTTCAAAAAAGGATTGGATATTGAGCATGAAACCATAACTCATGTTCCCATGTATTTTCTCCAAAACTGTTATTCCACTAAAAAGGTGAACCAAGGGTATAATATTACAACAAAATAGCTTCTTTAGATGATCCTAAATCATAATTGGTCACTGTATGATAACTATTCAATAATCAACATCCAAATCTCCCAAATAAATTCTATGGGAGTCATTGTGAATATGTTAACAATATTATTACAAATGGAAAATAATGGGGATCTGATCCAACTACAATAAAATATTTAATTAACATGTTATCTCCCCTAATAACTCCAACTCTTTAAGAAGACTTAATAATCATGGAGAAAGTTTACTCTCTTGATCAAACATCTACTACCCATGATTAGTTAAAATTTTCAAGAATACATGATCTCCATGATCAAATTCCATACATCTCCTCTTTAGATCAGCATAATACTTTTTATTTTCTACACCACATTCACCATCTCTTGGATCATCTAATCCTTATTATTCTTGATATACATCGCATCTAGTTGTCGACTCCATAACATCAATCACCAGAAAAATGATCTATAATCCTACCTTTTTAATTCCTCAAACATAACTATAATCTCAGAGAAATTTTTTATTGTAATAATTTAAAATATTTAAACATGAATTTTCACATCCTAGCACTGATACGACGTGTAATTCTAAGGCTCGGTGTTCCTATAATTAATTTTATAATCATATTGATTATATTTTATATTTTTCATGCATTGTTTCTTAAATAAAATGTGATGACTCCTAAAAAAAGCATGAAATAGAAATATGATACCATTGTTGAGTATAGATCTTGTTTTTCACCATAGTTGTTATCTAAAACTGTTCAGTGAAGGGCATTCAGATATCTCTCCCATTGGTGATACATTCCATTTATTAATAAATTAAAATTAATTAATTAATTAATAATTTTTAACCTTATTAAAATTTATATAAAAATATTCTTATTTCAAATCACCTAGGGGTAGCCTCTAAACCATGGAATTTCCAAGAGACATTCTGCCCCAATATTCAATTGAGGATCATATCGAATGATGATAAAACTGTAGATTAAGGAAGATAAGGATGTAGAAAATGCAATTTAATGGTTTGATCATTAGTGAGCATGTTCTTTAATGATGAATGATTCAGTATCCACATAATAATCATGAAAAAAAGGATTGTGTCCTTTTATATTAAATTCATTTAGTGGATAGATCACTTCCTTAGATTTGTACCAATTGTGGCCTTTGGATGAACTCATGTATCAATTTTTTTTCAATTGGTTTCTATCACTGGATATCATTGTTCTTGATCATTGGTAGAGAAAAATTTGAAATTACTAATTAAACATTTGTTATTGTGCCTTTCTACCAAATTTCTTTGTGTTCAACACTGATTGGACCCTGCGGTCTCAGTTCATCATTATCAAGTGATATAAGGCCAGTTTGAACCCCCCAAACTCTATAAAAAACCACGTGAGAGGGACTGATTGATGAATCAATTACATATTGGTTTATTATTGGGTTATGATAGATAGTTTCAATAATCTAAGATCGAATCGTGAATGTTGTATGGAACTGGGGTGTGTGGTATGTATAGGAGAACCCCCATGGGTTGATTGAATCGATTTATGATCAACGGATGGCTAGAAATGATGAATCTGAGTTAGATTCACTAATCCTTGGTAGAAATGAGGTGCGATCTATGTAGTAATAGAAAAATTCAAAGCATGGTTTGTAGATATTGAAAATTGAAAAAAAAAACCACTACTCACCATGTATTATAATTAACACATGACATGTATCTCCATGGATATGGTGGCTAGGGATTTTGGAATTCATAAGGATAAAATATCATGTAGACTCCCTATACGATTTGTACCACATTCCCCGTGTGGATGTGTCATGTGGATGATCAGACGGCTAGGAATATTCATTGTTCCCAAGTACACAGACAAATCCAGAGAACATAGGATGCACCCCATGTGGAGAGGCACACCGTGTACTAATGTACACATACACTGGGTAATATAAAAAGGTATTGGGTGGATAAATTAACAATTCCAAGAACATAGGTGAGACCCTAAGTGGCATGGGTGTTCCGTGTATGTCTCCCACATGTTGTTTATACCTACAGGGTTGGTGAGCCATGTAGCCCTATCAACAAGGCCATTTGAAGAAGGGGGGCCACATTGCATGTGGGTCCCATCAAATGTTGTGCATCACATAGTTCCTTTTGATAAAAAATTGACCTTCCATATCTCCTTCGTTTGAACTCATACATTGGCATGCTAGTAGCATATACTAAATATTTTTCCATGTAAAACAATATTGTACACTCTGTTATGAGTTTTGGGATACGATGTGGAATTTTATGGGACCAACACTCAGTTAGGTGATGCTCAACAACCTTGAGAGTGGAATCCTCCAGCTGAGTGGGTCATGGGTCCTCTACCAACATCTAGAGTGGATTCCTCTAGCTTGGATGGGCATGGTTACTCTACTAACTTCTATAGTTGAACCCTCCAGCAGGACTGGGTATGGGTTCTCTACCAAATTCTAGAGTGGAACCCTCCAGCAGGGTTGAGAATGGGCCCTCTACCAACTTCTAGAGTGAAAAACTCTAGCTGGGTTGGGCATGTGTCCTCTACCGACTTCTAGAGTGGAACCCTCCAACTAGTATAGGAATAATTCATCTACCGAATCCTAGAGGGGAATCCTCCAACTGGACTGGTCATAAGACCTCTACAAACTTCTAGAGTCAAACCCTCTGGCTGGGTTGGGCATGAGTCTCATACCATTAGAGTGGAACCCTTCTGTTGTAGTAGGGAATGGGTTCTCTACATCATGATTTTGTCCTCTCAACTATGTGGCATAGTGATGAGGCATTATTTGAACTGGACAAGTACTTATGGGAAGATGTGTGATATGATAGGAATCATTGATGGACTTCTTGAATTATTGGCGACTATTCTTCCTAGGATGAGCAATGAGATAGATATCCCATTTCACTCTCATGTGGGCTACATTAATCAATCATATATATATATATACATAAATTTTTATCCATACAATTAGATTTGGTTATGCTCCTACCATGGATTTCAAAGATGCATGGGGTATGCCATATTCTTTCATATTTTTGCATCTTGTGATTGGATGAGTTTACTATTCTTATTTTTGTGGAAAATCCTTGTCATGTAGTTTATCTACATTCAATGTTGAGCCCCTTATGCTTGGAAAAAGTTATTCTTCCTCTTTATTAAGATGAACTACATCCAATTTACTATATACTATCTTATATTACTTTTATATCTCATACTTATCCCCCTTTTTATTTATTTTCATCTCACTGGGTATGTATATACTCACCCCTACATGAGATTTTCCCGCACGCGTCCTATCTTATATAGATGAAGGATATGTTAGTGGTGACTTCAGAAGAGCTTAGGGAAATTGGGTGATTTGGACTATATATGGTGGTCACCACTTGGTGATCATAAACTATGCTCTCTCGGAATTTACAATCTAGTACTATCAGGTTAGGACATCTCTCCAGTTGGGTGTGTATTTTAACCCTTTACTATTCTGTTAACACTGTCATACTCTTGTATTTTCAATAGGTTTTACATGCATGATTATCCCATAATGTTTTTTAAATATTATTATTCTTACACTATAATTCTTCATCAATATGGATATTTTTGTGAATACATGTACTTAAGAAAATCCATCCCCAAGTTATTTATGCCTTTGGAACTAGTCACTAGGCCCTAGCCTATGTAGGTAGTCTTGGTGCAGTTGCAGCTTGAGTCGTGGCTTGGGAGAGGTCGTGAATGATTGATATCATATTAGTTCATTCCTTGGGATATTTTTTGGATTAGTCCCCATAAAGGTATTTGGTTGGGATTTGTGGAACAATGCCAAAGTGTCGCATGTGCATCCTTTGGCTAGGTAATCCAGTGATAGTATGGGCGACTGATGTATCTGGTCACCAGAACCATGAATACATTTTTGTTTACATGGTATACCAAGGACTTAGTTGCATGTATCAATGGTACATGAATCATATAGGATTGAGTGTTTTACTGTCCTTATTTATTTATCTCCCCATTGATTTGTGTATATATGATCATTTTGTAAAGGTATGCCTCAATCACTTTTGAGATGCCTCGATAGAGAAATCCAGTAAGGTTATTGGTTTCCTGATAATGAATATGATCTAATGAGCGATGAGACCTCATTATAAGGTCCATTATTTGAGATCTTTTCCTCCATGAGGGAATTTAGAAACACCCCTTCTTATCAAGCAGCAGTTGGTACTAGAATAGAAGGATGAGGATGCTCTTAGTTATAGTGCTCCCCATGAGTTCCAATAATAGAGTCTGCTGAGATTCCATGAAAATCCAATTCTGTAGGCATCATAGTTCTGTCTTGACTTGGTGAACTGATTTTTCAGACTTGTACATATCCTAACTAATCAGAAGGTTTTAATCATAACCAGTGCTCTTCATTGAGAAATATTTGGCATCAGTGGTGATAGAATATGATGCACCCATAAAGAGTGTTCTTTTCAAGTTCTAGAATCTAGGATTTCCTAGGAATCAAGTAGAGTCACAATCCCATCTTAGGTGGTTGAGTTTATTCTCGATCCCTTGTCATAGATATCCCACTTGGTTAAGACCCCCTTATATGGTTGTCCTCACTGTGATACTTCTCCAGTATCATAATAGGATTCATAGAGTCCTATGTTGGATATGTTTTGCATGGATCAATACATCCAAGGATGATGGCCACTTTTTCCCCTTAGACACATTCTTGTGATGTGATCTAAAACTTTGAGGAAGAATCAGTGTAGTGTAATGCGGATTGTTTTAATGTGTGGTGGACAATTCCCTTTTACTTTCATGTTCGGGATGTGTAGATGTGATGTGGTGCCGGAGTAGGCCCTAGTAGAGGAGAAGTGACAGGAATATAAAAGGACAGGTTCTATATAGATGATAATTTTAGCCAAGATGCTCGAGTGTGGTTTGGGGTACGACCTATGTCACTAATGTTACATCTATAGTTTTTAGCAAGGATTTGGAAGCCACAATTTCCATGTGTGAAGGCCCTATTTTAAACCAAATGATACAATATGAGGTCCTTTTTCTCGACCATTGTGATGAGGCCCTATATATAGGATTAGTGGTCGCAAATTCCTACTAATGAGATGACCATACTCTATATGGGGAGATATCCTCACAATAAATCTCTCTATTAAGGTATGTGAGACCCTATGATGTTTTCCACATTATGGACTAGTCATTAATTGTCCTTGTTCGTATAATTTCTACCAATGAGTTTTGTGGTTCTTATGAGTTATGGGATGTACATTTCCTCCATGTGGAGGATTGATCTGTGGACATAAATAGATGAGCCCATTCACATTAGGGTAAAGATGATTTATTAGTTGGTTAGTATTAACCTTAGAATAATGAATATTTTGAGCTCTATATTCCCTCTAATGATGGTGGGTTATGAGAGAATTCCATGTTTTCTTCCCCATCCTAAGATGAACCTCTATTTATACTTTCCCCAGGGATGCAATGATGTTTTTATTAGCATATTAGATGACACAATGAGGCTATGAGAGCCAGTGGTGTGACCAGAATATCTATAGAGATAGGGTTTCATAAGACCCAGTGTGTTCGCCTTGGTAGCCACTATTTTGTTCTTAAAAAATTGGTGAAAATAATCTTACACCTTTTCATAGATTATCCTTGCATAAACGATGCCATGATAACAAAAATTTACCCATTTAAAAGGATTGATAACACATTTAACCAATTGTTAGGTGTGAGATGATTCTCTAAGATCAATCTCTAATCTAGCTACCACTAGTTAAGTGTTGGTGAGGCTGATATACTAAATATAGCATTCTGATGTTTCTCTGGACACTATGAGTTCAAAATGACCCCCTTTGGGGTAAGAAATTCTCACTCGATGTTTATGGATTTGATAAACTGAATCATCCATCCGCACTTACACCAGTTTTGGTCTTCTTCATCAATGAAATACACATCTACTTTTCATTATAGGAGGAGCATGTAAAGAACATGAGGATGGTTCTAGACATGATTCAAGAGCATTGGGTTTATAGAATGATTTCAAAGTGCAAGTGATGGATTCATGAGGTTCACTCTCTAGAGAATTTTATTTCTTAACATGGTTTATCCAGGGATAAAATAGTTATTGATATAGTTTTTCCAAGGGATAACTCTACAGAATGTTAGATTTGTAGATATTTCATGGCATGGTGGGGTACTATAGGAGGTTTGTGGAAGACATCTCCATAATTACATATCCTTTGAACTCCCTGACAAGGAAAGGGTAGACGTTTACCTAGAATGATAAATGGTAGAGAGACTTAGAGGAGTTTAGGTTGAGGCTGATGAATTATATTTTGTTAATACTATCACAATACTACATTGAGTGTGTAGTTTATTGAAATTTCTCAGGAGGTTGGATCTGCTGTGTGTTGATGCCACGATGGGAAATATCTCAGATGAGTTGATCTAGTTTCATCCCCATGAGAAGAAATATATGACTCAGGGAATAGAGATATCAGTTGTGGAATTCTCCCAAAATATTTTGAGACACTAACTTCTAGAAGAGGGATTTATGGTTTAATCAAATCATCAGAGTCTCAGGTGGGTCTTCACACATAGATACTCAAACCTATGACAGTGTTAATTGGTGTATTTTCTATAGGAATAAGACTTAAATATTTTCTATAATATAGGTAAGGGAAACATAGTCAAAAATTCTCATAGCAGTATGTCCCATGCTCTCTTGGTACTGGAGGCTTCTGAGAAGTTGGATTCCTTAAAGCTAACCCTAGTGGAGAAAGAGGGTAAAATATTTCATCAGTCAATGGTGTTTACTCCACCTTTTCTCGAGCATGTGAGAGAGAACCATCATAAAGACATAAAATGTGAGGTCTTGTTTGACAAGATACACACATGGGATTCACCATATGGCTATTATTAGAGAGGGAATCATTTAAACATTATTAAGGGAAAGATGATGGTACTAGTCATGATACATAAGGAGGTGTTGTGACAGTTCCACACTTCTCCCCTAGTTTTACATCCTGACATGGGTAATATATCTTGAGACCTTTAGAAGTAGTTTTTTTGGTCTGTCAGGATACAAAGAGTAGATTATTTTATATCTTGGTGCCTCACCTATTAGCAGGTGAATGATGAGAACCATGTTATAGATGGTTTGATATAGATCCATTAAGATCCAATAGTGGAAGTGGGGTGTCATATCCATGGAAATTATGATAGAGATTTCTCACATTGAGAAGGTCCATAATTTTAGTTGGGTTATTTTTTGCTGACTCATGAAGTCTTCACACTTTTTATTTATTATACAGTAGAGTTTAGTGGAGAGATTGGGGTAGCTATTATTCTAGTATATCATTCATCTTCATAGGTTTCCCTTGATTATTGTCTCTGATCATGAGTAGTGGTTTATTTTGTGATCGTGGAGAGGACTTCATGAGGCATTCAGGTACCACATGAGGTTGAGTAAAACCTTCCTCCCCCGTAACAATGACAAGAATGAGTGCACAATCCAAGTGTTGGAGAGTAGGTCAAGGGTGTGTGTGTTAGACTTTGGTCTGATCTGGGAGTATCAATTTCTCATAGTAAATTTATTGTACACCAATATCTTCCACTCTACTATTATCATGTAACATTTTGAGTTAACATATGGGAGACCCTACAAGTCACCCATGTGCTAGAAATAGACCAGTGAGTCAAATCTTGTGGTTTAAGAGATATTTCATTTAACAATAGATATGGTCCATGTCATCCGTGACTATCTGAGGATGGCCTAGAGAAGATAAAAATATTATACAAATCAGAATCATGGGAACTTGTATTTCGAGCATGGAGACCACTTTTTCCTTATATTCTCCCAACAATTATAATTATGGAGGTTGTTACCAGGAGAAAATATATCCAATAGATTTATCAGTCTGTTATAGATTGTGTTGAGGGTTGGTGAGGTTCCTTAACGCCATTCCCTACCCCCAATACTAGAGTGAGTTCATGAAATCATCCATGTGTCACAGCTGAGGAGACACATGAATGACACTACCCACATCATCAATTTAGGTGAGATCGATATCAAGGATTGAGACAACTTTGTGAAGAACCCAGTGGAGATCAACTATCGATAGGAGAGGATCCTGTGTGAATGGATCATCCCATAGGTTCATGTGTTATGGAAGCACGGAAATGTGCAAGAGAGCTCCAGGGAGTGGGAGATAATGTTTTGGGCTCATTATCTCAAGTTGTTTGTTTAGTTTCTCTATTTGGGGTGGAAAATATTTAATGAGTTAATGATGTATTGAACTAGTTTTTTTCAAATATATTGAAATATTTATACATATATTTAAAGATCCATCTTCCAAGCCGACAAGTGATTCTGAGGTCTTCTATTACCAATATTAATTTTATAAAAATATTGAATATATTTTATATTGTGAAAGAATTGTTTCTTAAATAAAATGGTATGAATATTAAATTGGATATTGGATGAAATATTTGAGATGAATGTGGTGTATGGAATGTGTTGTTTACCCTATGAGTGTTCTATAGTGGATCTACTTGGGGAGTTTAGATATCTCACACATTGGATGTATGTCCATCTGGTTAATTAATTAAATTAAATTCATTAATTGATTATTTTTAACCTAACTAAAATTTCAATATTAATACCTCCATTAATAATTTACCAGTGTTAGCCTCATAACCCTTAAATCTCTAAGAGACATTCTTCCCCTCCTTTTAATGGAGAATCATTTTGGGCAATGACTGAACACAAGATAAGAGAGGATCAGAACACATCGAATGAAACTACTTCATTTATTCATTGGTGATTTCATTTTTGACAGATTAATAATCCAATATCCATGTAGGACTAATAAAAATGTGGATTATTCTATTTTCATTAAATTGATTGATCAGATGGATCTATTCTAGGGATCAACACTAATTTTGTCCTTTTCATGTTCCCCTGTATCAATTAATTTGTTCATTCAATCGTATTGTAACCCTAATTAACCCTATTCATTATCATTGGAAAATAACTATTGTAAATGATCAATTAATCATTTTTTATGACCCTATACCAAATTTCATGATATTCGTCACTGGTTGGACCTAGTGATTCCAGTTTGATATTTCAGGGAGGTACCAAGAATGACCAGACATGAGAAATTGCAGGGGAATCACATTTGAGGGACATATATGTGAATTTAGGCCAGATCTAGGTATTTTTTAGGTTAGAGGAGATCGTTTAATTGATCATAGATCAAATCATGAATGAAATAAAGAAATTAAGCATGTGGTGTGTATGGTGGAACCCCTGTGGGTTGATGGAATTGATTTTCGTCCAACAAATGGTCAAAATAATGAATTCGAGTTAGGTCTACTAATATAGGGTGGAAACGAAATAGGGTATGTAATTGAATGGATAGATTCATAGAATAGGACACGAATCTGGGAAATTAGGAAAAACCCAAAAAAAATTTGTTTACCATGATAGACACACGACATGTTTCCCCATATCATTTCCATCTTGTTTTTATAATTCTTAAGGATGACACACCATGTAGACTCCCTGCACACCGTATACACACTTCCATGTGAGTAAAATCCATGTGGAAGAGAACACAGGTAGGTTCACACCATGTGACCATGTACATGGACATGACCAAAGTACATGATAGAAAACCTATGCGGAGAGGCACACTATTTACTAAAGTACATAGATACAAGTTATATTACATGGAAACATGGTGGATACAAATAAAAAATTAGGAAAACATGCATGACCCCAAGTGGAATGGAAATGATATCTATATCTCCCACACGTCGTGTATACCTACATGGTTGGGTAGATGTATACCCCCAGGGATATGGCTAGGTGAAGGGTATGGACCACATCATGTGTGGTTTTCCTCACACATCATCTACCCCTTGGTTCATTTTGAGAAAATTTTTATCTTTCGTATCTCCATCATTTGAACTTAGATTTTGGCCCATGAGTTTCCAATCAAGATTTTTTTCTTGTAGAATATGATGGTTCCCTTGGTTGTTCCTTTTGGGATACGATGTGGAATTTTCTAGGCATGAATCTTTCTTATGAAATTCTTGATGACTTCTAGTGTAGAACACTCCAACTAAGATGGGAATGGGTCATTTACTATCTTATTGAGTGGAACAATCTTGCTAGGCTGGGCGTGGTTCCTCTATAATCTTCTAGAGTGGAACCCTCTAGTTATATTGGGCATGGGTCCTCTATCAAATTCTAGAGTTGAACCCTCCAACTAGGCTAGGTATGGGTTCTATACCAACATCTTAGTTAGGCTAGGCATGGAACCTCTAATAACTTCTAGAGTGAAACCATCTAACTGGCCTACACATGGGTCCTTTACTAATTTCTAGAGTGGAACCCTCCAGATGGGTTTCACATGATTCCTCTACTAACATCTAGAGTAGAACCGTCCAACGAGCCTAAGCACGCGTCATCTACAAACTTCTAGAGTAGAACCCTCTAGCTGGGAAGTGGATAGGTCCTCTTCCAATAGAGTGGAACCCTACCACAATACTATGTAAAGGGTCCTCTACATTAATATTGTGGCCCCTCAAAAATGTGTCATAGTGCATAGGCATGGTTAGACTTGGACGAATACTTCTGGGCAGACATGTAAGATTCTAGGCATCATTGATGGACTTTTGAACCTATTGGTGACTCTTCTTCCAGGGTTGAACTATTAGATAGAGATCCCCTTTATTTATCATTTGGGATTATTTTACCAAATATATATATATATATATATATATGTACCTCTATATCCATACTGTTGTATTTTGTTACAATACTTCCATGGGTTGTGATTATGTGCGAGGTATTCCAATTGCTTTCTGTGTTTAGCTTATCATGGTTGATGAGTTTACTCTCCTACCGTGGGAGGAAGAGACTCTACGTGGAGTATGTCTACTCACTGTGTTGAGCCCCCTGTTCTTTTATGATGTTACTCTTCCTCTTTCTTGGGGTGACCTTCATTATATTAACTGTATACTATCCTTTATTAATTTTTTATATGTAACATCCTGTTACCTTGATCAAATATGTTTCTCTGTTTTCTAAGATCCCTTTTGGTTTTAAAAATAATTTTATGTAATTTTTCTTGGTTTACTGTAGACTGTAGAACAAGTATAAACTGTGAACCTGAATTAAATGTCATGTTGTGAGTGCTGGTTGCATGTCATAGACTGGGAGATCATTTCATGAATGGGGAGATCACATAATCAAATGGTACACATCGTGTAACTGAGGTACACAATGTGTAGGGTTTAAATAGAGTATTTTTAAACAGAGGTGATGGGTTTTTGGTGAAACTTATCCATTTTAGACTACATGTCATGTCTAAGGGGTACACATTGTGACCCAACCCCGCACCGAGGTTTAAGACACACATTTTTCTATTTCTCTCATCATTTTGCTTCTCAAACCTTATAGAACTCGACCCTAAGTTTCTCCTAGGAATTTTTCAGTGGAGTCTCACCTTCCAGAGTGATTAGGTCAGATCCAGTTCATAATTTCTTCTACGGTGCATCTCTTCAGTTAAGTATTCTATCTGATTATTCCTTCTAGTTGATCTTGACAGCTCCCTATCCTTTCTTTATTGGATCCTCTGATGTATGTTGGATTATTCATGCTGTCTTTCTCTAGACCCGTCTTGGTATCTTGTGCTAAAGGTTGTTCCTTAGCTAGTTGTAGTGTGGAATACATCCGTTCTTGAGGTATGTGGGATTTAGTATATCTGCCATCCCAATTTATTCTATATTGAATCAATCTTTTGAGGAGAAGGTTTGATTCTATGGCCTTAATTGATGGAGTTTTTGGGTTTCATTACTTTTGGATTCTGTTGTGGGAGTGTGCAACTCGAACATTGAGATAGGTGGTTCCCTATATATCCTATGATTATTAAACTTCTTTTTTTCTTTTCAAATTTCTTTATAAATTCATTTATGAAATTGGAATGATTGTTTGTGTTTGTTGAAAAATGGTTTTGAAATAAAAATTATTTTCCCTAGCTTTTGATAAATGGATTGTGAAATGGTTTGTGAATTGTTTTTAAAGAATAGAATTGGTTTGTGAAATTGAGCACATTGGTCACATCAAGTATGTAGGTAGAAGGTTTAGCTTGAGACCATCGTCTATTGATTTGTGATTATCAAGGAGGATTGTCTTGGGGATTTCCTATATTTCTTAGGCCTTTTGTTCTAGGAACCATTATTGACATTTTTGGGGGTTTAATCATGGGGTATTCCTTTGATTCCTAGGCCCATTGTTCTAGTATCATATTTGTGCACAAGATTCTTTTGTTATGAGTAGTCTACTACCTAGACCTATATTATTCCTTGGTGTGTGATACCTATGATTCTGTTTTTTATTCCTTGGATTTCTATGTTAGACTAGATGTAAATGTTTATGCTTTTGAAATAATGTTAAGGAAAATATGATTTGAAAATGTTATACCTACTTTTTTTTGAACTATAGAAAAGGGAAATGTTTACCATGTTTTCTATAAAATTTATTTACTACTTATCACGCCATGTTTTAAATTTTAATTAAGCATACCATAATTTTTATAGAGATACATGTTGTGAAACACTTGGGTGGGATCTTACTCAGCCTATTAGCTCACACCCTGTGCACAGCTTTGGTGGTGCGTATACCATTGTTTGTCTTCCAGTGCATGTAAAGGCAAGGCACCACATTGATGCGCTGAGGTTCATGTTCGATGGGATGAGTAGTTGGTGGTGAGAGGGTTGGTGTTCTTCTATAACATCATTGGAGTAGATATTTGGGTTTGAGTCCCTTGTAGCCAGACATGTCTTTTAGAGTTTTTAGTTATGGTTTCCATTTTTCTTTTTCTGCAGTTTTCCTTACAGTTATGGCATATTTACTTGTTAGTATTACAAATTTACTTTGTTTCTCTATATATATTCAATGTGGTTGTTAAGGTTGGGTGAAATCATTCCCTCCAGTGTTTCTTTTGATCCTGGGTGCGTGTCGCTAGCCCATGGGGATCGGAAACGCCCATTGGGTATGTGTCGGATCAGGCCAAGTGTTGAGTTTTAGGGAAACCCAGTTTGGTTCATTACAGTTTGGTATCATAGGAGGTATTTCCTCAAGAATATTTTCTTGGGATGTTAGTTATACTAGAGATAGGATTTTCGAGTCTTGAGAGGTATGTTGTGATGAGTGCCTGACCAACTCTTTTCATAACGAGACTAAAGTTACCATGGGATGACGAGATATGTGTATCTAGTGTTGGTTTTTGATTTAAAAAATCTCAGTTTTTGCTTAAGGTTTTTTTATATCAAACTAATATTTGTTCTATGTATGATCTTTCCTATGTTTCATTATGCAGCAGTATGCCTTAGAGACATCTCCCATAGGTTCCTTAGGAAGCTAAAAATGATGCTTCTAAAGGAAATCCACCTATGGATCAGAATCTCATCGAGGATGTCATATGAGTAGACAGTTCTATCGATTAAGATGTGCCATGAGTTCATAAAAAAGTGGTTTAAGTACAACCAGGAGCTAGAGGAGAAAGATATCGATCATGAGATTTCATGCATGAGAAGCCACCATCGTTTAAAGGGAAAACTGAACCTCAAGTCATAAAGGATTGGATTTATAGGATTGATAAATCATCAAATTCTTAGAGACACCTGATAATATCAGGGTGAAGTACGTAGAGTTCATACTCGAGGGTTCTAGAAAGTGTTGGTTGGACTCTATGGTCTAGGAAGATAGACATGTGGGATTGGATTGGAAGGGTTTCAAAACCCTGTTCTTTCAGAAGTTTGTCTAGAGTCTCTGATGTTGGTAAAATCTATGGAGTTCCTATCATTGTATCAAGGAGAGAGTTCGGAGTGGGCATAAACCGAGAAGTTCACTATGCTTGTCCGTTTTTCTCCAGGCATGTTAATGAATGACAAGATGAAGGCGCAAAAAATATCTGAAGGGTTTACGACCAGACATTAGATCGTATGTGTTCATGTTGATGCTTTATACCTTTGTAGAGATAGTGGATAGATAAATGATGGAAGAAATGGACATGGAATGCAAGGTCAGATTTAACATCTCTTATATTCCAATTGGTGATAGATTATGTGGCATGCATGGGAAGAAGAGGAAGTGGCAGGATCGTCGCAGGAGTGGGGGGGGGGGGGGGTCTCAACAGCCAGCCTTCTCTACACCGTCCATTGCAACTGGCAGCGTGCCTCTGACTTCATACCAGTGTGGTAAGGGGGTCACACTATAAGGTCTTGTCCTATGCTCGTGAATACATGAAATAGTAGTGGACATGTTGGTCATATACAATGTTTCTGTTAGGCTATGAATACACCTCATTATGGCCAGGGTTTGTCAGCTCCAAAGGGTACTACAGTGTAGTCAGAAGCTTCAATGAATATATGGCTCTATCCATAGGCCTCAATAGTGATGAATTTACTCATAGTATATGAGTTTCCAATGGAAGTTGATACATGTCTGACAATAGTGAGAGTTACACTCATTATTATATCTTCGATATCTACTTCTTTGTTTGATACTAGTGCCTCCCAATCGTATATATTTTCACGTTTTTTGATATGTTTAAACTTAAATTGGAACTTATTCCCTTTACAATGGGGTTAGGGACACCTCTTGACAAGAGGAAAGAGCAGAGGTTTTGGTGTCCTTATAATTTTCTCAGGATAGCTGACACAGATTTGGTCTGTGATTTTCATGTTCTTGATCTAGATATATTTAATGTTATCATTGGTATGGATTGTCTTGTACCTCATCGAGATGGGGTTGATTTTTTTATCATCGACATGTTTAGATTCATGCTGTCGATGAGAGATCTCGTGAGTTTCAGGGTAGTGGGACCTAAGGTTAGGTCGTGGAGGACCGTCTCACCCAGAGCTCATGAATTTTTTGGTTGCTATTGCATTTGAGCTTGATGATGTTTCTTCTATTGAAGTTCTTCCTATTGTTTTATGAGACTTTCCTAACATTTTCCTAGACAACTTCTCCGGTCTTCCTTCAGAGAGAGAGTTAAGGTTCACAATTTACCTGGTGCTAAGTATGAAACTAATATCAATTCTTTCTTACCGTATGGCACCAATGGAGTTGAAAGAACTCAAGATTCATTTGGATGACTTGTTATAGAATGGTTTTTCCCTAGTGTTTCACCTTGGTCATCCCCTTTGATTATGTGTGGAATATCAGAATCTAAAACATGTAATGATTAAGAATTGATACCCTTTGTATCATGTGGATGATTTTTTTATCATTTGAAGGGAGAAAAGTAGTTTTCAATGATTGATATTCGATCTAGTTTTCATCAGCCCAGAGTCCTAGAGTCTGATATACCAAAGACGACCTTCAGGAGCAGGTATGACCATTATGAATATCACGTGATGCCTATCGGTCTAGATAATTCTGGTAGATTTTTATGGCCTTGATGAATTAGATATTCCACCAATATATTTATACATTTGTGGCACTATTCATGGATGATATTCTAGTTTATTCAATTTTCGAGCATGAGTACGAGCACCATCTGAATTTAGTTCTGGAGATTCTGATAAATGACCATCTATATGTAAATCATTTAAAATGAAGTTTCTAGATTCTATATGTGAAGTTATTTGGGCATAGAATTTATGAGAATGGATTATTAGTTGATCCAAAGAAGGTAAAAGCTGTTTTTCCTTGAAGGAACCATGAAATGTCTTTGAGATATGAAGCTTCATTGGTCTTTCTGGATAATAACGACGGTTCATCAAGGATTTCTCAAAGCTAATGTCACCATTGGCTGATCTTACCAAGAAATCGGCGAAATTCTCATGGGATAAAAAATGTCATTCCACCTTTGATGAATTGAAATCTCTTCTAAAATCCGCAATTGTTCTGATCTTACCTGAGCCTGGTAAGGGGTATATGGGGTTATGTGATGCATTAGGTGCTAGTTTGGGATGTGTGCTTCTATAGGATGATCATGTGGTAGATTATGGATCATGAAAACTCTGACCAAATGAGAAGAACTACCCCACTCATTATTTATAGATTTGTACAGTGATACATGCCCTTAAATGATGGAGGCACTATATATTTGGGGAAATGTTCATAGTTTTCTGTAATCATAAGAGTCTGAGCTATATCTTTTCTTATAAATACTTGAATCTATGATAGAGGTGATGGATAAAATACATTCAAATGTTTGAATCTGAAATTTCCTACACTCTATGGAAATTGAATGTTTTTGTAGATGCTTTAAGTAGTAACATACCATCATAGGTTATTCTAGATTTGAAGGAGGAGTGGAATCTTAGGGGGATTTTCACTTAATTTCACATGGATGCTTAGGAGGATGTCTCAGGTATGGTTTTGACCAGAGTTCAATTGTCATTATCTCTCTTAGAGTCTATCTTGAAAAGTCAACAACAATATGATGATTTTCAGAATATTCGGGAAAACCTTTATGGTGGGGAGATAGCTCCTGGATGGTCTCTTTCTTTTAATGACATACATCACTTCAGAATACAAGTTGTCATCCCAACACATGTGAGATGTTCAGTATTGTTTGATTCTCATAAATATTCATGGGCTATCCATATAGCCTCTACAAAGATGTATTATGACATGAGAATAAGGTTCTAGTGGCTGAGTATGAAGCGTGACATTGCAAATTATGTATCCCTCTGATACACCACCCAATGGATAAAGGCAGAGAACTTGAAACCTTTTGGATTGCTTCAGCCTCTTCCAATTCTGATTTGGAAGTGGGTGAGGTGTCCATGGATCTTGATTTTAGGTTACTATGGACACCCCAAGGGAAAAATTCTATCTGGGTGGTTGTTGATCAGTTGATAAAGTATGCACATTTAATTCCAATTAAAACACCACTAATGTTACTGATCTTGGTAAGCTGCATGTGAATGAGATCGTGAGGTTACATTGGAGTCCTTATACTATTTTTTCAGATAGGGATCCTAGGTTTACCTCAAGGTTATGGAGGAATCTTCAAGAGGCAATGGGGTCTCAGGTCATGTTGATCACAACTCACCAACCCAAGACAGTTGGCCAAATAGAGTGTGTAATTCAGATCCTAGAGGATATTCTTTGTGCCTGTGTCTTGGATTTCGGTTGATTGTGGGATATTCATCTAGGACAGGTTGAGTTTGTTTACAAAAAAAATTACCAGTCGTCAATTGGAATAGATCCTTTTGAGGTGTTTTCTGGTCACCCATGAAGATCACCTCTTTTTTGGGTAGAGGTGGGTAAAGTAGCTTTGGTTGGAACAAGTCTAGTCTAGGAGATGTTAGTGAAGATTCAGGAGGTGCGATGAAATCTGGTTACAGCCTAGAGTTGACAGAAATCTTATGCAGATCGGATGTGTTGTCCTTTGAATTTTTCCATTGGTGAAAAAGTTTTCTTCAAAGTTTCTCCTTAGTTGGGTCACCGTCGACTTGGAAAATAGGGAAACTTGGCTCAAAGATATGTTGGACTATTTGAGATCACTAAACATCTTGGGAAAGTTTCTTATCGGTTAACACTTCTAGTTTAGTTGACAAGCATTACTAATCTTTTCCACATATCTCATCTTAGGAAGTATCACCATGACCCACTCATGTTCTATGTTGGGAATAAATTGAATTAGAACTAGATGATTTTGTTTTAGAGAAACTAGTGGAGATTGTTGACTCTCAAGAGAAAGTAATGCATGTGAATTTAATTCTATTGGTCAGAGTTCTATAGAAATAAGGATTCTCATGAAACTTGGGAACACGAGTTGTAGATGAGGGAGAAGTTTCCTTATCTCTTTCCAGAGGATACATCTTCCACATGACTTACAGGGTAGGGAAAGTCTTTAGGGTGGGTAGTTTGTAACATCCTGTTACCTTGATCGGGTATATTTTCCTTTTTTCTAAGTTCCCTTATGTTTTTAAAAATCCATTTATGTGATTTTTCTATGTTTACTACAGACTATAGAATAGGTACACACTATTTACCTGAAGTACATGTCATGTACTTGGTGAAGGTTACATGTCATGGATCAGTATATCATATCGTGAATGGGGAGATCATACCATGAGCTGGTACACATCATGTAACTTAGGTACAAATCATGTAGGGGTTAAATGAAGGATTATTAACTTGAGGCAACTATTTTTTCAGTGTAAATTATCCAATATGGACTACACATCATCACCAAAGGGTACACATCATGACCCGACCCAAACCTAGGTTTAAGTCACATTTTTTTTATTTTTAACATCCTTTTCCACCCAAACCTCTTGGATCTCACCCATAAACTACTCCAAGATGTTTTTCAGAGGCGTCACACCTTCCAAATCAAACCGATCAGCTCCAGTTCATCGTTTCTTCTATGATGCATCTCTATAGGGTAATTTTTCTCTTCGATTCTTCCTTACAGTTAATTTCAAAAACACCCTTTCCTTGCATTATTGGATCCACTGATGTATGTTGGATTATTTGTGTTTTCTTCCTCAAGATACATCATTAGATCTTGTTCCGAAGGTTGTTCCTAGGCTAGTTGTGGTGCGGTAGGCATCCGTTATTGAGGTATGTGGGATTTATTATATTAACCGACCCCTTGTCTTCTATTTTTAATCAATACATTTAGGATAAGGTTTGATTCTAGGGCCTTTTTGATGATGTTGTTGGATTTCATTTCTTTTGGATTCTGTTGTGGGCGTGTGTAACCCAAACTTTGAGGTAATTGGTTCCGTCTCTAGCCTATGAAAATAAACCTACTTTTTTTTTTGAAAATTGATTTATGAAATTGGAATGATTGTTTGTGTGTTTTGAAAAAGGGTTTTGAATAAAAAATGGGTTTCCCTAGATTTTGATAAATGGATTGTGAAATGTTTTTGAATGGGTTTCAAAGAATTGAAATTGGTTTGTGAAATTGAGCACATTGGTAACCTTGGGTACTTAGTTGGATGTTTTAGGTTGAGGCCATCACCCATTTTTTTGTGATTATCAAGGAGGTATACCTTAGGGATTTACTCTATTTTCTAGGCTAATTATTCCAGGGGACCGATATTGACATTTGTGGGAGTTTACTCCTGGGGTATTCCTTTACTTCCTAGGCCCGCTATTCTATAATCAGATTTTTGCACTTGAATCTTATTGTACAAGTAGTCTGCTACCTAGAACTATATTATTCTTTTGTGTGGGATACCTATGAATCTATTTTGTATTTCTTGTATTCCTGATTTTTCATTGATATGCATGTTTATGCTTGTGGAAAATGTTAATGGAAAATATGATTTGAAAAAATTATACCTGCTTTTGTTTAGAACTATGGAAAAGGAAAATGCTTACCATGTTTTCTATAAAATTTCTTTACTTATTATAATATCATGTTTTAAATTTTAAATAAGCATTCCTGAATTGTTATACATAGACTTGTCATGGAATACCTTTGTGGGATCCTACTGAGCATGTTAGCTCACACCCCCACACACTACATTGGTGGTGCGTAGAACTTAGTTTGTCTTCCATTGTAGGGAAACACAAGGCGCCATAGTGAGGCAGTGAGGTTCATGTCAACTGGGATGGATAGATGGTGGTGAGATGGTTGGATTTCATCCAATCCATCATTGGAGTTTCTATTTGGTTTTAAGTCCCTTATAGTTGGACTTGTCTTTTAGAGTTTTTATCCACTATTTTCGTTGTTCTATTTATGGCAATTTTTTACAGTTATAGCATATTTACATATTAGTATTCTATTGTACCTTTATTTCTCTATATGTATTCCATGTGGTAGTTCAGTTTGGGAAAAATAATTCCCTCCATTTTTTTGTTCGATGCCCGGCTGCTTGTTGCTAGCCCATGGGGATCAAGAACACCCTTTGGGTACGTGACAGATCTGGTTGGGTGCTGGGTTTAAGGGAAACGTGGGTTGGTTCGTTACAATATCTCTTACTTTTCCCCCTTTGGATTTAGGGGTGTCCTATTGGGTATGTATATATTCACCCCTATTTGGTTCTTTCCCTCACGTGGAATGTATCGTGGAGATGATGGATATGTCACCAGTGACTTTAGATGAGCTTTGAGATATTGCTTGCTTTGGATCACATATGATGGCCGCATCTTGGAGATTAGAATCTAGGCTCTCTAAGCTTTTTTTACTTTCTAGTTTTTTCAGGTTGGTATATCTCTCTAGTTGGTTATGTGTTTTTCCACTTTACATTTTATTTTACACTACCATACCTTTGTACTTTCTAGAGGTTTTACATGAATGGATGATCTCTTAGTGTTTTCCATATTTTATTATTCTTTATACACACTTATGCATAGATATGGATGTGTGTGTGAAAATAGGTACTTAGGGATTTCCATCCTCATGTATGTTGCTCCTTTAGTGATTGTCGACGACCCTTGGCCTATGGTGGCAGGCTTGGGGTAATTTAGGATAAATCCTCAGCTGGGTCAGTTTATGACAATACTAATAGATTATTTATAGCTATTATTATATGAAAATTCAACCAATGGAAAGTATTTCACTCATAATCATCTAAAATCCAAAATAAGGGCAACCCAACCCTCTCCATATAACTATCTTTCTAAATATGTAAGGGATTATTAAGGAATATTTGAGATCCAAAATCACATTAAATTAGTCCTCATACTCAAGAGATAAAATGTTGATCCTGATTACAAATAATGGTCCTCAATATCTCATAAAGCTTCATTATATTATCCAAAAAAACTACCTAATTAAAACATATACACAACTCTACTTCTTGAGATTCAATTAATGATTCAGGTTCATGAACCAAACCATAATCACCCATAGAGTGTTTCTTCATCCTTGGGCTTGAGTAAAACTAGTGATGAAATCCATTAAAATTTTGACCCACTTCTACTTAGAAATATCCAGTGGCTTCAAAAAACCACCTGGGAAACAATTATCTTCCTTCACCTATTGACAGTCCACACACCAAAAATCCAATTCCTATAAATACTAAACCATCCCCAAATACTCAAAACTACTTTTTATTCCATGCTATATATTGAGTATACCAGGATACACTACCAAGTCTGAGATATGTAACTCACAAATACCCTAATCTTGCATCACTGATGGAATAAATAGAATACCTTGAAACACCATATAATGTTGATCATCCTATAACTATCAAATGGGAGTATCGCCAAGAAGGACATCGACCTACATCACCACTTCCATGAATTCTATCCTATATAGATCCTAAACCTATTAAAATAAGGGTGACTTCACTGTCATTTAGTGTTGGAAGCCTATATCAGCAGCCTCCTCCATATCAAGATGCATTTTTTGAATCTCTTCTATCAATTTCAATGAAATTATGGGCACCAAAATAGCATCCCTTCTGAATTCCTACTCTATGAATGGATAAATAAATTCAATTTCTTCTCTCTATAAGAGTTTTTGAAGTAATTTTTCTATAATAACTATATCTACCTATACTAATAAAAATTGAAATACCTTTAAGGGAATATATACCTCATGATCTTGTGACCTATAAATACAAAAATATGTTTACTAGTGAGGCTGGTCTACAAAAGATTCTTAGAAAATATTGTTGTTTCCAAATTGAGATAATGTGTGGAATAAATACACTCATTGAAACATAATTTCATAGAACCATATGAGATCAACAACATTTAAATTTATAAGATGAAGCCCAAACCATATTAAGAATCATCACATAAATACTAAAAAAGGAATCTCTCTTATGATAAATAAATATTTTGAGTAATTGATTGACTTCTCCTAAAGTTAATTGAACACCACCTAAAACTGAAAATCCAATATGATGTCCCAGTACTTCCATTTCAAGGTTATCAATGGGGATACAATCCTAGATAAATCACACATGAATATAAAATAATATTCTGAGAGGCAAAAGAATCTATGGACCTCTATATCATTGTTTACTAGTTCCTAAGAAATAAACCCATTTATCATTGAAGGATTAACTTCCCGCCCTTACTGAGAACCAACATGCCCAATAAAATGAAACTCACATATAAAAAAGATATACTTAGATTGAATTTCTAAATATTCCATAGTGTTTTAGGAAATGGAAAACAACCTTAATTTTCTCAGAATGGCCATCCTCTGAATTTTAGAATCTGATAATGTATTCATGGAAAAAAACCACAGCCTGATCTAGGAACTCATGAAACATGTATTTCAGGAGTCCTATGATAATATTTGATGCATCATCAAAATTAATTTCATTCCTAAATAATTAAAGTTTCTAAAATGAATCTTGAAATAATACATTGTAATAAAACCTCTTTGACCATCATATGAAGATAGCCAGATCATAGATTAATACTGAAAACCATTTTTCTCACTTCAACAATTCAAAAAAACTTATATCCTTATATGGATATAATTTTTCATAACTATTACCTAAGTCAAAATCTATTAGTCTTTTTAAATCCTCAGAATACCATCTTATTTAGTAGAAAATAATACTAAAACACCCTATGGTGGTGCCCCGGCTTGATAAATACCATCTACATCAAATCGTAGATCTAAATCTTAATATCCTATAGTTAATTTTTTTTATCCCATATAAATCCATATAAATATATGGGTCCCTAGGATACCACTTTATATCGAACTTGATATCATATCGAGGGGTATAATCATATGTTCTTTAGGAATGACATAAGAAGACTCCTCGAAAAAACTAGAAATATCCAACACCTATGCCTCCACTTGACCCAACAAAAACTCCATTAGCTAATAAAATTTTGGATCTAAATTCCTATCGTCAATCTAATGAGTCAACTATCCAAATAACTCTATGATCTAGCTTCTCAAATCATAGAATGTAGATCTCTAACAGAATCAATCAATGACCACATGCATGGAATACCACCAATTCATGCCTAGGTTGATATCATGTGGTTGTATCTATAGTAGAAAAAGAAATCCCCCAATGGATAAACTTTACCTGTAATCAAATAACAACCCTATAACAAACCAAAAAAACATGAATAATATCTAAATTGTATATTAGACACTCTGGAAAAAATAATTCACAACACATTAAATCCCAATATTGTGACGACCAAATGTTTTATCAATGGAATTCCATTCTTATAAATATGTATTATGGTATAATCACATTTTATTACTTATAGAACACAATAAAAACCTTATAAATTAAGAATGAGTGAAATAAAAACTATCTCTATAAGTTAAGGAACACATACCAAGAAATAATAACTTAAACATTGGAATAGTACTATTACCCTTATGAATAATAAACTGGAAAATTTAATAGTAACCTCACTAATGAAAGTATTAATAAAATTTATCGATCTTACGAGTGATAATATTATATAATTATATCATATTATAACCAAGTAAATATTTTAAAAATTAATCATTAAGTGTTTGTATTTTTGTAAGTCAAGTATATATAATTACAATTTTAATATTAATTTAATAAACTAAAAGGATTTTTTTTCTTAAATTGAATTCATAAATTATTATTTATATGTCTTATGTTCATAAGAAAATTTTATGAGACCATACTTAAATTTTCAAAGTGTTAGAAAAGCAATTTTATTTTTAAAATTTTTATTTTTAAATTAAATTATGATTTTAATTAAAAATTAAATTTCACATATTTAGAAAATTATTTTCATAAAATTTACTTTAGTTTTTAATTATAAACATTGATAAATGTTTGGGTTAATGTTTTGGTATTTTTCTAAAATACGTGAATTTTTTATGAATAGTAAAAATGATAATTTATGATAAATACCAAAACCTGGATTTCTGCATCATACTTGAGTCATTAATGATGTAAATGGACATTGTTTTGAACTCACATGATCTATTTAATATTTTTAGTCATAATAATTATGACTATTCATATTCTTGAGAAAAACTATTAAACTAATGATTAAAATAATGGGAAACCCCTCCTCTCTTCCACTATAAATACCACCCCTCTTTACCTCTTCTATTCAGTCCTCTCAAGCCTTGTACCTTGCCCGAATTCTAATCAAGTATCTATATAATTCCTTATACCATGACGATAATCCCTTGGTATTTTCAAAAGATAAAATCATCTCCCTAAAGGAGGTTCTCAATGAATATATATTCAAGAGGTGAATTCCTCTTTTAATTTCTTTTATTTTCTTTTGAGTTCAATTCTTTTCTTTTCCCCCCTCACATCCTTTCATAAAATTGATATGACAACTCCAGTAACTTGAATTTACTCTAATTTTTTTGGATCATGTAATAATTCATCATCCTCTCTCCTCTCCCCTCCTTTTATACTAGGAATGAATAAACCATCTGAGATGTGTTAATTTCTCACATTTAAGGACGATGGGTTTTCAAATTTCTATTACCATTTTAAAATATGGTCATGATAACATTTTTATGTTTGAACCAGACTATAATATATGTATTATATATAATTTATGATTCTGGAATCTTTTTACACATGATACTAATTTTTAAAGTAGAATGTGTTCAATGTGATCAAAATACCACCCATTATCCAAAATAGCTATCATTAACGTTTTATATAATGATTCATCTTCACTAAAAATAAAAAATAAATTTTATAAAAATGTAATATACTATATTATCACTAATAACATATAACTATGATTCTATAAAACCATTCTCATCTTACATGTTAATCCTTATTTGTATATAAGTAAACCAATCATGAAAACCAATTAAACAAACAATGAAATTGAACCTCTTAAACCAAAAAAAGGTAATTATTGAACGTAATAATGTTATAGTAAATCAATTAAAATAAGAAGAGATTATGGAAATTATAATTAATTATCTTAATTTTGTTATTCTGGACATTAATATAATGTGATGGTCAGCATAGGACTTAATGTAAGGGATTCTACCTGTACCTCCTTTATTCTTTTGGGTTTATCTATCTTTATTTCTACCCAAACGAAGTTATATATTCTATTTATTTACATCTTCTAAATGTTGTGTATATTCTACAAACTCATGTATCAAGATCTATTTATTAGTCTCTTTCAGGGATATACATCTTTTTAAATGATTTGGTCCTCAATACTTCCCAATAAGTAAACCCATTTTAAGAGAAATTAAAAAATTCTTACCATATTTCAAGTGCACTCTATCATCAGTTTTATGACTCCATTGTTTTTATACAATCAATATTGTTATTATGAAAACCTTTTTGTTTATCTTATGGTTTTATATTAAAGATTATTCTCTTTTCTATTTTATAGGATCTTTAGTATTTTCCTTAAAACCGCCCTAAAATGTTTTAATGATACAATTTATTAAATAATCTTCTCGCATGTGTCAATTTTATTTTACATCACTTAACATGATATATGCATTTTGTCCTTATCATGGTCCTTGTATATTTTAATTCATTTATTTTATGGACACTAGTATGATATGCCCATCTATTCTGCTTTATGACATGATTTTGATACCAATTTCTTTCAATGGGTACCCTTAGGTTTATGTATAATTGATTATGTATAATTATATATGGGTAAATCATATTCATGAACATTTTATGTTGGGTACACCCAAATATCACTCCAATGAATTGGGTAAAGTTGATTCTCATGAGAAATTATGTGCAATGGTCTTGGCGGTTAGCCCCGACTCGTGCTACCATGTTTAACGGTCTTGGTGCTTAACCTTGACATGTGATCATATATGTGTAAGGATACTTGATGCATGATAAATTAACGTTTTATAATGCTTAAAAATTACAATGACTCCATGTTTTTATGATCCCATGTTTATATGCTATGATTCTATATGTTCCATACCTTTTTATATCATTATGTCATGCATTCTAACCCATGTTCTAAATGTTTATTCATAAATTTATTCCCTTACTGGGATTTTTGATCATTACATTGTTCAAGTTATCCTCATGTTATCCTATGAAGATGTATGATAACAATGGAATTTTGGTTCTCTTTATGAAGACTAAATATTGAAATGTTTTATTTAGTACCATATTTTATATTTTATGTACCTTGTATTTCAATACGCTAGACTTTATGATCATTAGATTGGAATATTATACTTTATTGTGCCAAAAATAAGGTAATTTTATGTGTAAAAGGATAGGGTCAAAATAGATGGTATCAAAGGATGATCTAGTTATTTTTGGAGATTAGGAATAAAGAACTTTAGTGAGAACCTTAGGGATAATACTATGTATAAGAACACACCCCTAAATTTTGGTAAGTATATTGTAGCTGGTTTATAAAGAAAATGTATCCATGTCTGGATACGAACAAGTGGATGTGGCTCTGGAACAAATGTATCTAGGGGTAAAACTTGAAAACACTGCTTTGAGATAGACTTAATGGGAACTGGTGCATGACAATGGACCTTATTACACTTCCAAGTTGACACTCCTAGGGGATATGCTTCGGTAAATTCATGAGTTTAGTACAAAACATTATTAATGGAATAAAAAAATATCCCATGAAAATATAAGTTAAGAAATAGATCAAGGATAACCTAGATATAAACATAGGGAATCACAAGTTAGGATATACTTTTCCTTTAAGAGTTTATCCTTTTATGTTCAAAGTTTCTTTTTTATTATTAATATCTAAGTATTCAAGCACCATAATTGTATGTTCTTTTACATAGTTAATGGAAGAAAAAAGAAGAACACATTCTAACAATCAATTTGATAGGGAATGTGAAGATTACCCAAATCTTATGCCAAATATGATGGGAATGGGTGTTCAAAACTTCATGAAAGTACTTTCTCAGCTAGTTCAAGTTACAAATAATAACATGAATCATGTAGAAATCCCTCCTCCTCCAAGGAAAGATCTTGTTGACATTGAATCCTTCATTTGGAAATGGCCTCCCCTATTTGTGGATCTTATGATCCCCTCCTCACAGAATAGTAGATTAAGTCCATTGAAAAGATATTCTCTATCCTCAAGTGATCAAAAAAGAGAAATTCACACTAGTAGTATATCCCTTTAATGGTAAATATGATTAGTGGTGGACAATGATCCAGAATACGATGTCCCAATAGGAAATTGATTCTCTATATTGGGAGGAATTCAATATTTTTTTCAATAAATGCTTTCCCCAAACCCTCTATCTTAAGATGGAAAGAGAGTTCCTCTGACTTAAGTGGAAGGGAGATGATTCTGTCAGGGTGTCTGAACAAAAAATCATGAGGATTGAATGATACGCCTCCATCTTTGTCATGAACACTGAATGAAATGTGGATCACTTCTTTATTGATCTAATGCTGAGTCTATGAAAATCATCAGTGATTCGTGACTTTTAAAGTTATGAGGAGATTGTATTTTGTTCCCTAGAGGTTGAAATGGATATGAGACTCTCCAAATGGTCTTGTGGTCCAGAGACAAAAAATCATAAATTTGAGTCTAATATGGGTTGTTTGGAAAATAAATCCCATGATGGAATGTAGATCGAACATCCCACATGTGAAAATTGAAGGAAGAAGAAAACTGGGAACTATCTAATGGGAACCAAGAATTTTTTAAAATGTCGATAGATGGGACTTATAGAAAATAACTGCTGAAGGGATATGAAGAATTTGACTAATGTGGAAGAAGAAAAGAAGGTTCTGATAAAAACTCATCCTATAGTGTTGTGTTACAACTTCAAGGAACAAGGGAATTATTCGTCCAATTTCCCTAAGCCAAGGGTTGTTAGAGGAAGTCTACAACAACCTATAAGGAAATAAGGAATGGATTATGCTATCACTACTACTGAGGTGGAGCCATAAAATGATGTGGTGACAAGTACTCTAGTTATTCATTCAATAATAGCGAATGTACTATTCAATTCTTGTTCTATGAATTCTTTCATATCGTGAAACTTTAGTAGAACTATTCAAACACCACCTCAAAATTTGGAGGTTAAGTTATCTATGAGAATAGAGAATGGAGAAATTATTGTTTCCATGGTTTATAACTTTTCCATAGTAAATTTTTGTGGAATGAACCTCCCAGCAAATAATTTCATACTTCCTTTAGTGGAGTACGATGTTATCATGGGCATGGATTGTGTATAGTTATATAAATCCAACAAAAACCGTTGGGAAAGGGAGATCACTATTCAGATTTTGAAGCATCATCCAATTCAATACAAGTGTAAGTAGGAAGATGAATATTCTTTAGAATAATTTCATGAAGAATTGATATTACTACTTTATGAGCAAGCATATCTAGCTCAAATGATTGAGACATATGAGAGAATCATGTTCGAAGTTATTTCTATTGTGAGGGATTACACTGATATATTCCCCGATGAATTGCCCAATATTACTCCTGATTGATAGGTTGAGTTCTCAATTGAACTTATTCCTCGATATCTTCCTATATCAAAGACATTTAATAGAATGGACACTATTGAGATAAAATAGCTTAAGAAGTAGTTACAAGAGGATCTAGAGAAGGGTTCTATATACTTGAGTGATTCACAATGGGGTGTTCTAGTCCTCTTCTTCAAGAATAAGGATGGATAAATGTTCCTCTATATTGATTATCGTGGGCTCAATAAAACCCCAATAAAGAAAAAGTATCCCCTACCTCAGATAGATGACTTGTTTGAGCAGCTATGTGGGGCTAGTTATTTCTCTATAGTGGTCCTTAGGTTGGGATATCACCAATTAAAGGTGAGTAAGGAAGAAATTCACAAAACTAACTTTAAAATAGGGTATGGACACTAGGAGTTCATAGTGATTCCCTTTGGACTCACTAATTCTCCAATAATATTCATGGATTTAATTAATTGAATCTGTAGAGATTAGCTCGAAATTTTTTTGGTAGTCTTTGTCTATTATATTCTGATTTACTCAAAGATAAAGGGGGAACATGAGGATAATTTGAATATTGTAATTGTGGATTTTCAAAGGGAGAAACCATACGAAAAGTATAGTAAATGTGAGTTTTGGATGGATTATGTATCATTATTGGGGCATCTTATCACTAGTGGATCCTTCTAAGACAAATTCAATTAAAGAGTGTCCCCGACCAACATCTGTAACAGAGATCCCCATAATTCTATGTCTATCTGGGTATTATCGATGAGTTGTGAATAAATTATCATGATTTTAAAACCCAATTAACTAGATGACACTAAAGGGAGTGATGTTTTTTTGGGCTCAAGAATGCGAGGAAATCATTAAGGATCTCAAAAAGAGGCTTATCACTGCGCCAGTACTAACACTCCCAACAAGTGGAGAACACTTTCTGGTGTTCAGTGATGCTTCAAATAAAGTCTTAGGCTGTGTACTAATGAAAAATGAAAAAAGATTTCATATTCCTCAAGGAAGCTGAAAATCCATAAGAAAAACTATCCCATGCATGATCTGGTGTTAGTGGTTGTGATCATTTCTTTTAAAATCTAGCTGCATTATCTCTATGGGAAGAAGTGTGAGATATATACTGATAACATGTGTATAAAATATATATTCACATAGAAAGATATTAATATGTGCCAGTGAATATGTTTAGAGCTCATCATTGATTATGAATGCTCAATCCACTACCATCCCGATAAGGAAAATAAATTGGTGGATGCCCTAAGTAGAAAGGATCCAGTATCATTATAAATGATGTGAATTCAAAGGGATACAATATTCATAGATTTGAATAATATGAACATTTAAATCATTAAGGGTGGAACATCATAAATAATTTCTCAAATTATTTCTCAACCATCCCTTAAGGATAAAATAGTGGTTTGTCAAAGAAAATATGTAAAAATTCCAAAAAGGGTGGAAGCTATTAGAAATGAGAAATCCTATAACTTTAAGATTGATGAGGAAATATTTGTATGATTGGCTCCATGATTACGTGTACCATAAATTCTAGAGATAAAGAAGGATCTTTTTTAATGATGCACATAGATCAAACTTCTCTATTCACCCTAGGAGCATAATGATGTATCAAAGAGGTGGTAAGGCTACATGTAGTACCACTGTCTATTGTATCTGATAGAGATCTTAGTTTCACTGTGATGTTCTGGAAAAGTCTCCAGCATGATCCAGGCACTGAGTTGAAGTTAAGCACGACCTATCATCCTCAAACTAATGGCCAATATGGGATATCTATTCAGAAACTATAAGCCATGTTGATAGTGTGTTCTATGTACTTCAAAAGTGGATGGGACCAACATCTTCCATTGGTCAGATTCTCTTACAATAATAGTTACCACGCCTGCATCTGAATGGAACCATATGAATCCCTTTATGGGAATAGGTGAAGAACACCGACATGTTGGGATGAAGTCAGTGAGTGTAAGAAGCTAGGACTTGAAATGGTATAAGAAATGGTAGAGAAGGTGAAAATCATTCAACAACATATCAGGGCTAGCCAAAGTCGACAGATGAGTTATGTAGACAATCTTCGTTGAGACCTTGATCTCAAAGTTAGTTACATAGTATTCCTCTGCATATCTCCATGAAAGAAGGTCATGAGATTTTGGAAGAAAGGAAATCTAATCCTTTGGTACATCATCCCCCTAAAGATTCTTGATCATGTTGGTATCATGGCCTATCGACTAGCACTTCCACCTACCATGTCTAAAGTACACGATGTCTTTCATGTATCCCTCTTAAGGAAGTACATATCAAATCCTTCACATGTACTGTCTTCATAGGTGGTATAGGTAGAGAATGATCTTTCTGACGAGGAGCATCCAGTGAATATATCAGACTGTAGGGATAAATTTCTACACAATAAGAATACTCACACGGTCAAAGTACTATGGAAGAACCCTAAGTACGAAGTGGAAACATGGGAACTTGATGAGGCAATGGAGGAAAATTACCCACACATGTTTACAGTTTAGAATGTAAAATTAAATTTTGAGGTAGAAATTTCATAGGGGGGGGGGAATTTAATGACCCAATGTTTTATCGATGAAATTCTCTTTTTATAAACATGTATTATAGTATAATCACTTAAGATTACTTATAGAACACAATAAAAGACTTATAAATTAATAACGAGTGAAATAAAATGTATCTCTAGAAGGTAAAGAACACATACCAATGAAATAGTAACTTGAACTTTGTAATTGTAATGTGACCCTTATGAATAATAAACCTGCCAAATGAATAGTAACCTCACTAATGAATGTATAAATAAAATCTATATATATTATAATTGAAAATATGATATAATTATGTCATAGTATAAGTAAGTAAATATTTTAAAAATTATTAATTAAGTGTTGGTATTTTTCTAAGACATTTATATTTAATTACAATTTTATAACTAATTTAATAAATTAAAAGAAAATTTATTTTTATAAAATGAATTCATAAAATATTTTTTTTCTTGTGATTTGAAGATAATATTATGATACCTTAATCAATTTTTCAAAGTGTTAGAAAATCATTTTAATTTAAAAAAATTTAATTAAAATTTTATTTTAATTAAAAATAAAATTTCAAATATTTATAAAATTATTTTCATAAATTTTAGTTCATTTTTGAATTCTATACATTGAAAAATGGTTGGTGTGAATTTTTGGGATTTTTTTGAAATACTTTAATTTTTTATAAATAAAAAAATACTATAATTTTTGATAAATTCTAATACCTGAATTTTGGCATCATGATTGAGTCATAGATGAGGTAAATTTACATTGGTTCAAACTCACATGATCTCTTTACTCTTTTTGGTCACAATAATCAAGACTATTCATAGTCTTGATAAAAAAATTTAAACTATTGATTAAAATAATGGGAAACCCCTCCTTTCCTCCACTATAAATTCAACCTCTATTTACCTCTTCCCTTCATTCCTCTCAAGACTTGTTCCTAGTAAAACGTCTCCCCAAATATCTTTCTAATACCCTCTACCACTTCCATCAGACCATTTTCTCTTCAAAATACCAAATCATCTCCCATAACGAGGTTCTCAAGGAAGATATATTCAAGAGGTAAATTCCACTTTTCATTTATTTTAATTTTCATTCAAGTTCCATTATTTTATTTTTCTTCCCTCTCCTCCTTTCATCCAAATTTTATGATAACTCTGGTAACATAAATGTACAATAATTTTTTATGAAAATTTAATAATTTATCACCATCTATCCCCTCCTTTTATTCAATGAATGAAAACACCATATGATATTTGTTAATTTGTCACATTCAAGGATAACATATTTTCAATTCCTATCACCATATTTAATTCTATTCATGAAACCATCTTTATGGTTGAAATAGACTATAATATTTTTATTATATATAATTTAAGGTTTTGGAATCTTTTGTACTCATGATAATAAATTATAAATAAAAATATGTTTGATGTGATAAAAAACCACAAATCAACCAAAACTGTTATCATTAAAGTTTTATATAATGATTCATCTTCACTAAAAATAACCAAATGAATTTTATGAACAAGTAATATATTGGATGATCACTGATAACATATAACTAGAATTCTATAAAACCATTTTCATTTTAAATGTTTATCCTTACATGTATATAAGTAAACCAATCATGAAAACCAATGAAACGTACAATGAAATTAAACTTCTTAACCCATCAAAAAGGTCATGAATTAATTTAATATGGTTATAATAAATATATTACATAAATAATATTTTATAGAAATATTAATTAATAAATTTTATTTGGTTATTTAGAACATTAAGGTCAAGTGGAGGTCCCCATCAGACTTAAGGTAAAGGTTTTACCCAACACTCCTTTATTCCTTCAGGTTACTCTGTCTTTATTTCTAACCAGATGAAGTTATCTATTCTATTTATGTACATCTTATAAATTCTTTTAATATTCTCCAAACTCATATATGAATATCCATTCATCATTATCTTTTAGGGATTTACATGTTTTTAAATGATTCACTCCTTAATACTTCCCGGTAAGAAAACCCTTTTAAGGGAACTTCTTGAATTCTAACATAATTTCAATTACACTATATCATCTATTTTAAGAAACCATTGTTTTTATAGAATCAGTCCTTTTATTATGAAAAAAAATTCTTTTTTCACTTCTGGTTTTATATAAAATATTAATCCTATTTCTATTTTAAAGGCTCATCATTATTTTCCATAAAACCACACTAAAATACTTTAATGCTAAAATTTCATAAATACTCTTCTCACATGTTTTTACTTATATTTGGAATCACATACCATAAAATATGCATGTTTTTCCTTATCAATATCCATGTATGATTTAATTACATTCTTTCATGGACACTTATATGATATTCCCATCTATTATGCTTTGTGACATGATTATGATACCCATTTCCTTCCATGCGTACCCTTATAATTATGTAAGACTGATTATGTATGATTATATATATGGAAATCATAATCATGAACATTTTATGATTTTTGAACCCAGATAGTACTCCAATTAATTTGATAAATTTTATTCTCATGAGAAGTTATGTTCAATAGTCTTGGCGGTTAGCCATGACTCGTGCTACCATGTGTTACGTTGTTGGTGGTTAACCTTGACTTGTGATCCTATATGTGAAATGAGCCTTTACTTATGCTAATGTCATGTTTTAGGTTTCTTAAACATTAATTTTACTCCATACTTTTATGATCCCATGTTTATATTTTATGATTCCATATGTTCCATGCCTTTTTATATCATTAAGTGATGCCTTCTAACCCTTGTGCTAAAGATTTATTCTTATGTTTATTTCCTTATGGGGCTTTTAGATCTTCCCGTTTTTCATGTTACCCTGATGTTATCCTATGAAGATATATGATCACAATGGAAGTTAGGATCTCTTTATAAATACTAAATAAATAAATGTTTTATGTAGTCCCATGTTTTATGTTTTATGTACCTAGTCTTCCATGACACTAGACTTTACGGTCCTTAGCTTGCAATATAATGCTTTATTATACTTAAAACCATGTAATGATTTGATTAAAATGCTAGAGTCACTATAAATATTCATTCCAAAGAAGGTGAAAGAGTATTTTATAGCTCCATAATAAATAAAAGAAAAATATCAGGTATATGATAAATAGATTTTTCATCAAATGATCTCAGAATCTTTTAAAACTGGGACATTTATGGAATAGAAAAGTTCAAGCTCTACTCCACTACTACTTTATCCTTATTGATAATCACTACTCTAAACTTACTCACCCATAAATACCAGAGGAAGAGGAAATCATGGGGTTTTCCTCAACATACTACATCTCCCCTAAGTTGGGACAAATTATTTTGGCCCCACCTCTATTGAGTACTCTGAGGAAACTATTGTTAAGGATGAAATCCAAAAAAACTTCCCATGAATCTATGGCCATTGAGAATGGTGGTGAATTTTAACTGGTAGTGACCATAACCTCCATCGATTAACCAAATAAGCATGAAGCTCCTAGTGGATGCACAAGAACTATAGTAGCCAAAGAAACATGAGGAAAACTATTTACACTAACTCCCTATTTATCAAAACATCAATTGTCACAACATCTAAAACTCTCTATTACTAGATATGCTCCTTGGGGAGCTTTTATGACCCCCTATCATGGAGATACAAACATTACTTTCATACTCTTGATCACCCATATATTTATTAGATCCTAAGGATAAATAAGTAATGTAAATAGGGTAACATCCTAACAAATATTTGGATGATGTGCCTTCTCAAAACATGGAACCGTATAATTCTCATGTGGAAAAATATTAGATGGGAAGTGAATAAAGTTGTTAAATAAAATATTGACCTTATACATTCTCAATATTCCAAACAAAAGAGGGAATAAATCCTTCATATTTTCATACCTCACCATCAATGCATATAACTCTATATAAAAATACATTTTTCAATCCTCCCATGAAATCATTAAATCTTTACTATTTTTGTGGAAAAAATCCACCACTTGCAAGAATATACCCTAATATGACTAATATCCTTTGGGAACCAATTCTCTATCCTAACATGTATTATTATAAAATATATATCTATCTCCTCAAACTAGTCAATCATATCTAAATTAGGGAATGTCCCCAAAAACATTACTAAAACCGTACAATATTACTCATGCAATTTAATCCTCCAACACTCATCCTCGTAAGTTAGTTTGACAATCCTATGATTAACTAGATCACCACACTACACCTCAATGATCTGACCAAAACGAAGATGATAAAAATAATTCATCTTCAAAGAAATGAAGTAATCTACTATGACTAGTTGAATATAATTTATTAAATTTCATTTAATTTTATTTCATTTAACTTCCTTGAGACCTAAAAAATCTAATCATAGGCACAAAAAAACCATGATGTATATAACTCTCTTAGGTTGTTACCTATAATCAATGTTATCTCTCCTATGGTGTTCAATAAGATTGATTTCTTTAAAATGGATCATGATGGGCTCTAATCACATGTGTCCATGTCATTGTCCCTTTCTACATAACACACTAGGTTTGGATAGAATTATTTCTCAACAAGACCCTTGTAATCATCACCTTTTCAATACTTGAGTATCTATCTAACCTCTTATCTATATGTCTAATTAAAATTTTCATGGATCTTCCCATTAAGAACCCCTCATTGACCAACGGTGAATATAAGTTTGAACTAATTTCCCACCTCCAATAGGTCATGATAAGATGACATGAAATAAGTTTATAAAAAGAAAAAATGGGAGGCATTACCCTCATGATATCAAAAATATATATAAAGAAAACCACTAATAAAATCAATAAATTCAAATGAAAACAAATATCCCATAATATATGTAATTGTATATAAAATTACAATCTCTACACATGATGTTATAAAGAAAAAATAATCTACTAAGAATCTAAAATTTTTATCTAAAAAAATGCTAGTAATATATAGATCTATCATTGGATCCTTCCTTTTAACCTAAAAAAATTTATATGTAGTAGTTAGAATACATTTATACTCAGTGGAATCCTTATCATGACCTCTCATGAAAATTCGAATGAAACATATTTTTGACATAGTAAATAAATAGAATATCCAATAAACACCTATGATTAGTCAACTACAACCCGACCTCACCAAGGTTCACTTACCCAATATCGAATCTAAGTATAGTAACATACTATCGAAAGAATATAAGAAAAAGTTTATACCTCAATCACTTTCCACCTAGTATTTCAGTCTCACACCCCAATGGAAAATTCCATGTGCTTCAATATCTTTTGTTACCACATGACCAAAAGTTATAATATCTATATTGGATATCCAATCTATATAAAAAATATCTCCATTTCACCATCACCATCATCACATTTCCACCACCCCAATATAGAGCACAACTAAACATCATAACCATATACATCATTCTCATAATAGTGGGGTATCATGATCATGAAGGATAATAACCTCAATCCCCCTTCCAACCATAAATAAAACCACCTTGTCTAACATACTATTTCACATCATAATCCTATTATCTCTGTATAACATCATTAGATTCTAGACCTAATTTATCACATCTTTTGCATTATAAAATCAGGCCATTATAGTTGACATTATTTTAAGATGAAAGAGTGGGGTAAAGGGTTTAAACAACTATACATTCCCTCTCTAACATAGATGTTTAGGAAAACACCCAGAACCATAGACATTTTGGAATCTGTAAAGTGACCATACTTAAGTTGGGTGTTTAAGAAATCACATGAAATACTAATCATATATACTTTTCACACAATCCTTACCTAATAATCTAATGATAACCCAACACTGACCTCAACCAAATCAATCATAAAATCTCCATAACCATAGGCAATCCAATGATTCCATATCTATTCCACCAATCACCCTTATCCTTTATATAAAATAGCCACATAATCATTCCAAATTTTCCACTAATATTGTCATTTTTTGATTTTTATATTTACCATTATACCACCAATTTACATTCATTATACCATTCACTTGCATAAGTAATTTCAAACTACTCATTGGATATCTATAGAATTGATTCTAACCACTACTAAATCATTTTATTAATTAATAATTAATTAAATGCCTCTATATATTACATTTCATCCCATTCCCATTAACATATTCAATATTACCAGTTATATTCCATATCATCGAGCACCTATATCACTATTCTATAATAACTAATCAATCACCCCAATCACTTCCACATGGGCCTAGGATAAAATCCACTAACCAGCCCACAACATAACACCATAGCACCGATTCACCTATTTAAAAATCAGTCACCCAAATCCATCAACCACAACAATGTATAATCAACTATATGATTTATGCTATTACAACATCTCTATATCAATACCCACTATGACAAAAAATCTAATTTGTGATGTTTTTTAGTGATTTTTTAAAATGTTTAATTGACATATGTCAGTAATAAATTAGAGGTAGTTTTTTTGGTTGATTTTATTTCAATGCCATTTGATCAACTGCAAGTGATTTATCTATGGGTTTTTATCTTTTGGATAATTTTTTTACATTATGTAGTTTGTTCTTATTTTTTAAATTTCATTACTTTTGAAAATAAAATTTTATTTGTAATTTATTTATTTTATTAATATTTTTTTTAATTTCTATATATTATAATTTTTTACTTATTTACGATTTTTATTTATTTATTTATTATTTATCCTATAATGCATGCATATGTAGTGAATGCTATGCAGAAATTCACTATATATATATTTTTGGTGAGATTTGAACAATTTACCACTTGGTTACTAAGTATAGACTTCACCACTCATGTAAGCTCTTTATGTGGTGAGTAAACCAAATTATATATATATATATATAGATAAATGCATATAGATATGTATATATAGATAATAATTAAATAGAATGAAGATAATAAATATGAATAAATGAATAACAAATGATACATAAAAAATAAATAGGAAATAAATTATAATTACATATTAATTAAAAAATAAAAATATTTTATTAATAAATAATATATAATAAATGTTAAATGATAAATAAAAAATTAAATAGATAATATGATTATAAATAATAACTAATCAATAATAATTCATAATTCACAATTAATAAATAAATTCATAAGAGGTAAAGAATTGATACATAATAAATACATAATAAATATATAATAAATACAAAAAAATAACAAAAAATAAAAAATAAATAATAAATTAATGACAAATAAAAAAATAATAAATCAATAATATTTAATTAAGAATTAATTATTAATTATTTATTAATATTAAATTAATATTAAATTAATTATAAATAATTAATAATTAATAAATAATAACATAATAGTAAATAAAATTCTACCAAGATTACATTAATCATAGTGATATAAACAAATAATACTAACAACCATGTACACCAAATTCCCATAGTAATACACTTCTATATTTCCACTTATCAAAACATGCCTCCATATTAATTCAATATCTCGAGCTTGAGAAGTAATTCTATAACAACATATTTCCCACACCTGATTCACTATCATCCATACATGAGTAAATTTTATGAATAGTGATCCAATCACATTCACAATAGAAAACAAGCTCAATACAACATCAATATTTGATAATATTTATCAAATATAATAGTAATAGGAATTAACATTAAACTCATGTGATCCTGCCTTTCCCATTCAATTTCAATAGTTTTGTTATTAAATTTCTTATGTTAATTTTTACTTCCCAAAAAATAAATATAGGATAATAATAAATCTTTAATTTTATAAAAAATAAATAGGAAATGTCTTTAATCCCCTACCGAAACATAATCTCTAAAAATTATTGTTCAAGAAAAAGGTGAGAGTGATGATCACTTTACAGAGATCTAATGAAATACTACCAAATCATCTCTAAGAATAAATACTTGAAACTAATAAAAAGAAGATAACAAAAAGTAATATAGGATCACAAATTGGCCGATCTGCTAATTTTGAGGGTTTGATCCAATCAAATGGAAATAAAAGATCACCAATAAAGTGCTGAATAGAGTTAAGGGAATAATAAAGGATATTATAATAGTTCAAATTGTGACTCAAATTCAAATTTCAATTGTAATTTTATGAATCATGACTTGATGGGTAAAAGTCACAAAATAATGGGTCTAATTCAGGAACAAATCAAGAAATAATGTATTGATGTCCCTTATGTACCCTCAAAATATCATTGTCATATCCATTTTAACTCTATGCATAAAATAATTTCTGTAGGATGACTATAATACTAAAACAATGACTCATATTCCTTCTTAAAATATGTTTCGTCCATGAAACAAGTCCTAATATCAAATAAGCATCACTAAATAACAACAATTAAAATGGTAGTACCATTAATTTATCCACACAGGACCTCACACCATGAATGTTTTTTCCACACCACAATAATAATTTTTGTCTAATTAATGAATCTCTTAGAGACTTTTGACACAATAACCAAAACTCGTTATTACAATATTTAAAAACGCATAAGAGTGAACTCAAAACCCCAAAACCCCTATGTATCAACCAACCCTTATATATGAATAACTCATATGTCCCCATAATTAGACCAACATACACTAAGGGATTCACATTGTGAAAGCTATGACCATTCCAGAATGGCCACTTGAAGATAAATAAACTCCATTATTATTTTTATACTACAATAAAAATTCATTATTCCATTAAACAATCATATCTGTGACTTAACTAAACACTATAAACCCTTATATATCAGTCAACCCATATATAATAATTTCCTTGGAGTTTTTTCACCCTAACCAATTAACTTCATCTACATATATAAATTACACCTTAAATAGTATTTAACCAAACCCCAATGACCTACACCAAAATTCACGATAGAATTATTTCTTATAATGAAACTTCCCAACATACAACTAATAGTGAAACAAATATTTTTTTATTTCCAATCACCACTTGTGGATGAAAGATTAGTTTCCAAAACATGTACCTTCCTCTAAAATTATCTCAACACCACCAAAACACTAAATATATGTTGTAACCTTCTAAGAAGGGAAAGGAAATTAAAAAAATTCATTGAATCCACATGAGATACAAAAATAATTAAGCTCATATGTTGAGTAGTATAACATAATGTTTTGATAATTAATAACCCATTTATTTTTGAATTTTCATATCATTAAACCCCTACCAATAATTGTACATGCTAGAGTATGGAAAAAACAATTGATAATAATAAAATTAAGGATCAAATTTATTATAATAAATCCATATTTTGAATGATATTTCATGTTGTCATATTTAGCGAGACTCGGCATTAGTTCATTGGATTTTTTCTAGTCACCAACTTACACCCATGAATAACATCAATGATGTACCACTTGTCCTCCACGGGTGTAAAAAACATTAAATTCCAAAAACCCTCAAGGGATATTATTATCCCTCACATGTTTATTATTATAAAAAACTAATCTAACAATTCTAATCTAATAAATCATAGTTGAGAAATAAGAAAATGAATATCAACCCCTTACTACCTTAGGTCCCCCTAGCCCATTAACTTCTATTACATAGTGCTATATAATGGCTAGATCCTCTACCTCACATCCCTATATTCCAACCACATACACAGTTATATTCATTATCATATCTTAAAATATAATGAATAAACATGTTATATCCTCGACCACCTCAAACCTAAACCAAGGTTCAATCTGAATGATGATGATGTTGTTGAAACTATCAATGTGGATGTTTAGGATGATGAAGTACCCATCCAATAATTTGTTATAATCTTTCCCCTTTTGACCAATTTGATAATATGGACCCATACATTTTCCATTTATTATACCCCCATATATGTAACAAATCATTTAGTTTTCACCCACTTGATGAATATGAAAACTAGATTTTAAAAATTATAAATGGGGTCCTACATTTATGACCTAACTACCTATAGACTGATCAGATTCTCTGTCCAGTTTCTTTAACCTCAGTCTCTTTCTTAAACCATCATGTAAAACTCCATTAATTCATACTGAAATTACTATAAATAATATTTACATTCATGAGAACATATGTATATATATTTGATAATAAAATATTATCCAACAATAAAAATCATGTCAAAATTCCCTCTTAAAGTGGGGTTCCCTCCATTACTTTTCAATTGGAATATCAATAATATATCATAATAAACTCATTGTTTTGTTTTGTTTATAGTGAGAAATATTTATTATGTTCGTGGAACCATAAAAATTTAATAGCTCCTGCTTCCATGATAGTTTGGTGTGATGGTCAGTATGAACCTGCTTTCCAAAGGAAAGTCATCACTGGGGTGGTTTTTCCAGTCACAATTTCAAATGTGTGTTGGATGAGGGGCTAGAAGTTGTTGTTAATCAGCAATTTTTTAGAGTTTTATTACCTACTATTATAATCTTTTACATATTTAATTTTTCATTCATGAATCCATCACATTTTCCATGTGTAATTGGTTAAAAACATTATATTAGATGGTTTTTGGATAAGAATTAATGTATATGTATCTACATATTATGGGTATGTTATCAATGTGAAAATTTATTTATGTCCAAGGTTATCTATAAATAATAGAATATATATTTATCAGGTTTTCTACATATTGATTTACTATTTTTTAGTGATTTTTAATTTAATTGGAATTTTGGTTTAATGATACATAACTAGGAACCCTAGAGTTTGTCACCATCAAGGATAGAATTAGGTGTTCGTGGTGTTGGGATTATACCAATAGAAACGATTTATTAAATAACCTTATAAAAGTAAACCTAAAACACATATTTTAGTTTCTATCAATGGGACACATCTCACCTATTATGGTCATGTGAAAATGACCTATCCATGTATCTTGATATCATGTGGTGTAGAGACCTTGTCAAATGGTTACAAGAAATGGTTTCTATGGAAATTAAACAATAGAAACCCTTTCTGGTTTACCTTGGAGAAAATATGTCTGAAAAATAATGTGATTTTTCTCAAAAGTAATATAGACTTGTGAGGATGATATGATAAGATTGAAAAGAAATATGACATCCATGAGGTAGATGTTATCAGAAATATAACTCGGGTAATAGATGGTTGATAAGGAATTTGGAATGAATGTATGGGATATAGGGACTAATGGGAGTATCTCTAGAAAAAATAAGGGCATGGATGATCTCATAAGGAATATAAATCCTTGATCACATTTATGTAATTTGATATTGGGTTTAATCCCTAGGAAAAAATCCTACATATCCTATAGAAACATGGATTAAAGCACTCATATTTTGAATTACATAGTTTCAGATTAGGTTATAAGATCACACCATGATGTTTAAAAATATTCTATATGTATGTGGTCATGTAATTTTATATCATTCCACTAGAACGTATGAAATAAAGTTTGACATCATGTTATGGGGATAAAAATATTATTAAAGGTGAAAAAAGGATCACGGTGGGATTATGTCTTAACGTTTACTATTCTATTATAGTATTGGGCTTACACATAAGGAAGTTGCCTTAGGAGGAATTTTAATTATTCTAGTTTCATGATCAACTCAGGCCTCATTGATGTTTTTCATGCTTGGTGTTAGGATAAATAGATTTTAGAAGACAAGAACCCTTATGAGAGAGAGAAATTTTTTATTTAATTTGGGATTAAACCTGAAGAGAAATTCCATAATAGAAATAAATTGGTATTAAAATTTAATAGGATTCCTATGGAGGAATTTTAATTATGCTACTAGTATGACCATCATAGGTTTATAATCCCATATGAGTCATGAATAATATAATAAATAAGATATGTTATAAGATCTATAAAACTATAAGAGATGAAAAATAATATTAAGATTATTTTTATACCAAAAGATGAATCCCATAAGTGATGTGATTAGGCAATACCCCCAAGGAGTATACAAGTAAGAGATGTGGATAAGAAATAGACATATGGAGGATAAGGCCCTTAAGAGTGTATTCATAGATCATTGATGGAATTTCCAACATGAACTATCATAGGTATTAGAACTAGAGGAGAATCTTCACCACCCTTCTTCATTTCTATTAGTAGATCAAGGAAATGTATAGATGTTGGATTGTGGTATCAATTAATAATTATAGTGGTATTAATCTTGGTTTGAACCAGTTACTCTAATATTAATATATATTATCTAGTCAAAAGATGGAGGAGTCCCAATATATGTCAAGGGACTAGAAGGGGAGACAGAAATATTATTACATCTTCCACTACCTCTAATAATAAATATCTTTAGGGATCAAATAAGCTCCCATGAAAATTTAACCCATACCATAGTTGGTGAAATTAGGGTTTATGGCCCAAGGATGGTCTAACTAATTTTCTTATAATAGGGACCCATGTTACCATGAGAATAAATTATTGTATAATCTAAAAGATCCCCATTAGTTACCAATGAAAACTGGGAGACATCTTTTATTAAGTGAATACAAGATCAAAGGTTCTACACTCTCTTATTCTTGGAATTTTGATCATTCATGACTGTTGGCCTTATAGGATTCCCTCATTATTGGTGGCCCAAATAAGATACTTAGTGAAAGGAATGATCTACCTTTGAAATTAGGGTTTTTATTTTGTTATGGTGTCAGTAAAAATTAGGATATTGTTCCTTAGTTGAAGGATTTAATGAGGGTTCTCCCAAGTGAGGTTAGGGAGAGCGAGGTTGTTCCCCTAAGTGATATTAGGGTGAATGAGGTTATCCCCCATGTGATATTAGGATGACCAAGATAGTTCTCCATAATGAGAGAAAACCGAGGGCTTATCCTAAGTGGTTCTTAGGTCAAGTCTAAACCTAATATTCTAATAAAGGATTGGTATTATATGTTACAAAACATGGGTATTCCTTGGATTTTGTTATAGGGGGTTTCCATAAATAACTTCAGAATTATGGAATAAAAGTGTATTTACTAGAAATTGTTCTTCACCATAGTATATAAAAACATTGGTATAAGTGGATCTTTATAGTAGTTATTAATTTTTCAAACTCTAGGAAAATTCAATATCCCTAACTTTTGGATAATTTCCCTTTTTTTCGTAATAAAAAATTTACATATGGGTATTTTAGGACCTAGGTGAAATACTTGAGAACAAGACATCTATGATAGTCATGGACAAGAATATCTGTGTGCCATATTTTTGTCTTCCAAACAGTTTTCAAATGTTGAGATAAATGGTACTATTTATGGAAAAATTTGGAACATTGGGTGAATTTAGTTTGGTAAACAAGTGGTTCCACAATTTTTCACTTTCACATGAACATTGGATGCATGAGGGTATATGAAAAAGGATCATTCTAGGTTGGGTGTGATCATAGACTTGGTCGTGTAGTCCTTAGGCCTATATAGTTGATGACTTTAGTGATATAAAGAGTTGGGTGAAGGACCTAATAAATATACTAAAGTGAGAGCTTGTAGATAATCATGATATTATATCATACATATGGGGACCATAACTTTTGATAAATAAATTCATGGAAGACACACCAACTTTTTTATTATGGAATAAAAACCCTTTTTGTTATGAATTAATTTAAAAGGATTCCTAAATTAAAAGGGAGGTTCTAAAAACAATATCACCAGACTGAGAAATAATTCTTTAACATCATATATCCCTTGGTGTGTGAGTAGCCATGCATCACATGGAAACCCAATTAGCTTCTTCTTCGGGTATGGAGAGGTGTTTCAACCGAATATCAACTCTTGTCGTGTAAGTGAGTATTGCATAAAAAACACGACATAAAACTTCATTTAAGATATTTTATAGTTCCAATACTCATGTACTCAACTTATTCATCATTAATTATAGAAATTCAGAATTTATATACTATTTTTTTAATACTATGAAAAAGTAAAAATGTAAAAAAAATCATCCGGAAACTGATCCCAAATATCGCTCTACTTCATTATATATAATTCACCATTTACCAAATATATTTTCCACCACTCTCACAAAAATTAATGAAATAATATTATAGCCATTAGAATCTAGTAAATCTCAACTACCTAAAAAACTTAAATTCTATGAATATATCTTCCAGTCACCAGTAGCTTTCCTTATTTAATGTAGAAATTGTAACTTCGACATGGTATGTCAATGAAAATTTTATAATGTATCTATCTATACCATTATCACTATTTGGTTTTTCGTCTAATAAATAATCACCAGTGCATCACACACCCTCCCTTTCACTACATAGAATTTTCACATATGTGATATAAATACAATTAGAAATATCTTATCTCGAGGAGAATATTGATATATATCCATACACTACTTCATGATCAATCAAGAATAATAATCCTATGTACCATATATATGACCATCATGATATGATGTTATGTTATCAACGATCCCCAATAGAATTACCTACACTAGTGTAAATACACCAATCCTCAAATAATGATTTAATCATATGAAAATTATAATGATGGAATATAAAATAATATGAAAACTATACCCAATTATACAATTATCTTCTGTTTTTATTATAAAAATCATCCTTGAACACCCACTATGATATCATTTAATCATAACAAAACCCCACAAAGACTCAACATGGGATAGCAATGGGATTGAGAGTAACTTATGATGAATATCTCTAATGTTTCATAGATTTGTGAATAGAATCAATGGTATATGACATAGAATAAGATATTTATTTTCCATTTTAACTACTCATAAAATACAATAAATAAGGACAAAACCATAAATACCATAATCAATGTCCATATAAGTTAATAAACTTAAGAATGAGTCATCTGAAAAAATACTAAACTGGAATATATTATATTTACTACATGGGGGAATGGATTAACATGGCTCCACCAAATCCCAACATGGAAATCATATGCCTAGAAAAATTATGCAAGGAAAAACCCTTTACATTATATTATAATTATAAAATATAGATAAACATATTTTCAATAGACAAGAATACTCAGATGTTTTCAACTCAAATATCACTTGTTTTAAGTGAAAGAAAAAAATAAATCCTTGGGGAAGGATATAAATAAATATAAATTGATTTAACATATAAATCAAGAATAATATCCATGTCAGAAAAATTATCTGTTCTCATCTACTTCACCTTCCCCATAACAAATAATGAATGAAACATCCCTTCAATCACTGTAACGTATCCTTTTGAACCAGATTAATACTATTCCATAATATAACATCAAACATCATAATATATATACTATTAAATCAGATAAACTCAAACATCATAAAAGGCATGTAATATATAAAATTATCATATCAATATTAAAAATAACTTCAAATTATATCACAACCACAATTGTAATGAAAAATTTAGAATGGAATATTGAGTGATCCACTTACTCATTCAAACATCTACTCTATATACACTTGTCCCTATTATATTAACTCAAACCAACCACATCTAAATATCTTATGTCAAATAATAAACCCCCACCTCATTACCGTATATATTCTTCCCTTCTTCCATTTCTAGCATATTAATAATGAATATTAAGGATAACATTAAATTTTAACCACAATAGAACCTATACTCATTATAACAACACTTAATTAAATAAAATTATATGAAAAAATTAGTATTCCAATGCCAACATTTCTCATCCTCTTATAAACTAAAACTTTAAAATAGCCTTAATGTTGAAAACTATAATGACATAAATTATTTCATTTTCATTAACTCAATATTCCATATTGATTCTACCTTCAGTTAACCTTATATCCCATGTATTTTTTTATATTTATTTAACATCAATATAATTAATAAAATTTACAATATTCACATTGATCAAACTATGAAAATAAATTTCTAATGTATATAAGATAATTTAAAATCCACATACTACATATGTCATTTAAATGTTGGATTTGAAAATTGAAACTTCAATATCCTCGTAAATAAAACTAAATAAACCAATTTTTTATTAATCTCATCAAAATACTATTTCATTATTATACATTAGTGGTTTTATAAAAAATAAAAAAAGGTAATATTAGATAAAAATAAAAAGGAATCGATTATACCTTAAAATGAATTGATATCATCCCATTAGAAAAATAACTCAATTATCAACCCAAGATCACTCAAATATAAACAATAAGTATCCTATAATATTTAGGGTATCCATGTATGAGGTTAAATAAAATATTGGAGAGATAGATAATCCGGTTTTATAATTTAATTTCAATTAGAAAAAACTATTTCATGGTTCCCTAAACAACATTTTGGTTTGGGTCGGTCAACACCAATTCATAACACATGGAGTTCAAACCATTCTCCACCATTTCTAAATTTATATGAATATTTTATTTATAAAAAATATGATTTTATGGAACTATAATGTAGATTAGAAACCAAAAGTGTGTTCCTTGAACCCATGGATGCCATATATTTTATCCTTTTTATTGTAAAAATATTGTGTGTTCAAGTATTCTACAATTGTAATAGTTTTTAACCAATATAAAAATTTCATAAAAATATATATGTGAAAAAATATAAATAACTTATGTATTTTAAGTATTATGTGATATTTTTTTATAGAATTAGTTTTATTCCATCACAAAATATGATTAATTTATTTTTAATATTTTCATATATTCAATGTCACACACTTTTTAATTTTAATTTTTTGAAAAAATTTAGCTTTATATTGAAATGTTACTAATGATCTGTGAATATCAAAATTTAGGTATAATTATATCATGAGTTTTGTTTATTTTATGTTCTATAAAAATTTATTTTAAAATTTATTTTGAAAATTTTTATTGGATGTTTTTAGTGAAATAAAAATTTAATTACGGTATTCTATGAATAAATATATGATTTCTTAATACTCACACTGACATATTTATACACTTAAATTTAGTTTATTATAAATTTCCATTTTTAAATATTTTGTTTCAATTATATAAGGTCATATTTTTTATAATTATATCAAGTTTTATGTTAAACTAAATTTTTTATTTCATCATTTTAACAATGTTATATATTTCATTGCCTTTAAGTTTTTTTATTTTTTATATATTATATGTTAAGTTGATTTTTTAATTTTCTATAAAATTGTAATTATTGTTTGAGTCTTACAACTATCTATGGTTTTCTGTTCATAATGAATCATTTACTATATTTTTATAGGAAAAAAATTAATAGTTTTTTTTCTATTTACCTATATTCTGTATATTTTTCTCCAAATATGTTTATCATTTTATAATGTCACAATTTTTATTATATTCTTCACAGATAATGTAAAATGTTTTATAATTTTTTCATCGTTAAATATATATATATATATATATATATATTTGGTTTAATAATGTTTCATACCTAGAAAAATACATGTTCATTGACTTTTAAAAAAAATATAGTAAAATGGTTATATTTTTTCCTTTTTCCAAAATATTTTTACCATTTTATATGGTTTTATGATTAAATATATTCTATTAAAATTGTATTAATATGATCAAAATTTTTTATAATTTATTTTAAAATTATGTTATATGGTTTAATAATGATTTATTGTCAGTATAAAATATGTTCTATAATGATTTATGTTTTTTATTGGGTTTCTATTCTAAATGTTTAACAATTTTATTTTAGTTATGTTTTATAGTAAGTTTTCTATATGTTCTATTTGTTTATATTTCATGATATTCGTTTAATTTTTTCATTTATTTGGTATGTTTTAATATTAATGATATATGGTTTTTTGGTATTACATAATGTGTTTTTTCCTATATAATTAATTTATTATTGATTTTATATATGAATTTATTATTTTTCTCTTCAATATCATTAGTTTATGTTTTTTAATTCATAATTTGATGTCACTATATTATATTTTTATGATTGTTTTTATTTCTATATAGTTTATGAATATTTAGTGTAGTATGTTTTCTCTCTATGTGAAAAATATTGGAACATTTATAAAAACGTTTATATAAAACTTTATATTAAATATTATATAAATTATTATAAATAAATTATTTCAAATCTATGAATAAATATATCAAAATACACCCATACATGAACATAAATGTTATAGGATAATTATTCTAAATTTTTTGTGAACATTTATACACCAATAATGTATGAAATTTTTATATAAGTTTTCTAGGAATGTTCATATATCAAATAATCATTTTAACTTTAATTTAAATATTTTGATAAAATTTATACTAAGGTTTTTATCTTCTATAAATAAAATATCTTTTTCATCATTTGGTATATGGAATAATTGAATTTTAGGATTCTTTTGAAAATACATACTAAGATATATTTTCAATCATAACATTTATAATAATAGTATTTAAAAAACAATTCATGTTTTTTCTATTTTTTTATAAAAATAATATGTATTATTCAATAAGAAAATAATAGGGTGTGATTTTTTTATTTCTAGATTTATTATTATAAGTTTTTGTACATAAGTTATTGTTCATTAATTCAATAATTATTATTTAAAACATCATATATGTAATTAAATGTTTCCATAATATTTAAAATGAATAATTAATTATTATTTTCATATATATTTTATATCAAAATTATATATTATATTTTTTTAATAACAATTTTTTTTTATTTTTCAACTTAATAATTTTTTTCATAAATATTTAGCAATAACTTTAAAAATAAAAACTTTTTACGAGTACTTTTTTTCTTTTCTTTTTTTTTTGTTATTTGTAATTTTATTTACATAACTAGTTATATTACCAACATTTTCAGAAAAAATAATCTGAAATTTGGCCATGATAATTTACCCACATTTTGAAAATATGATAAATTATAAAAATTTTGAGATTTTTAATTTTTATCACAACATTTATTATGTTGTTTAAATTTGGATAATGTATTTATTTTTATATTTTTGGTAGATTCCAAATGTTGAAAATGCACCTAAATTCTATTTTTGTAACAGCATTCAAAAAATAAAATAAATTCATGTGTTTAATAATTAAATTCATACAACACATGCATTGAGTTATAAGATCACTTTATATTATGTTTTTAATTTTAGAATAAAATCATGTTGTAATTTTATTTAACCAAATGTTATTAGTTTTTATGTTCTCTGTTATAGTTTGAATTTTAGATCTGCTATGTTCTGGTGGAGTTTTCTAGAACACAAATTTACTATAAATTTCTTGGTTACTATAGTAGCATATTTTGATTCTATCTGAATATGTATTTTTCTTTTGAATCCATCATATAAAAGAGATTGGTAATTCTAATGTTTGTACAACTATACACAAGGTTTTTAGAATCTGATTATTTGGGTTTTTCTTATAAATATAGTTGTTTATACATGGAATGGAGGAATGATTCTAAATTCATTGATATATTAATATAAAATTCTATAATATATTTTTATTCATATAGATGTTTATTTTTTTAGGTTTTTTTCAAATACATCAATTGTAATTATTTTCATGAAAATATCATTTGATGAGTTTTCAATAATTTTTCCCCCTACTATTCTGTCGAGGAGATTCTGGTGTACAAAACTATTCATTTATAACATTATAGATTAAGGGTCTTCCATGGCTAGGAATATTTATCCTTCTATCAAATTGATGATGATATTATGGGGCCATAAAGATGTTTTTGTCCAGGGTGTCGAAGAAGATTATATTATCTGAATCTTGGTGTTTGAACAAGTTTTTATCAAGTACTTCAATGCTGAGAAGTGTATACCTTGAGTAATGTAAATGGAATTTATACCTCACTATATAAATGAAAATTATTTTGGTATAGAAGGGTTTTTTCATTATAATATCATTTGAAGAAGTATAAGGAATTTTATACCTTACATTGTGTTTTGTTTTTAATTATTATTATGCTTATTACATTAGATGAATAGTTTTTACAATCAGGTAGATTATTATCCACTCTGAAAAACATTCCAAAAAACCTTTTAATAAATATATAATATCTTTTTATGTTACATTTAATTATTCTAAAACTAATCATTTTATGTATTGTAATATATAACTTTCAATAAACTGAATTCTGGAGTGGAATGGAAAATTTTGGTTTTACTTTGGACAAAAATTAACCCCCATTTATTTTTTAACAAGAGTTGTATATCTGAGAAAACATTTATCAACAAAGATGGTTTCTATGATTAAGATTGTGATTTTTTTTTATTTTTTAAATTCTTGTTAGTTTATAATAATTATATTCTCATGTTTCCTTAAACTAACCCCATAGTAGAAAAGGTTTTTATGATTGAAAGTTTTTTTGTTTCCTTAATTGAAAATCATAATCCTAAAATTACTTCTATCATTGATAAGAATTACTATGAATATTTAAATGATTTAATGGGTAATTTTTCTTCATACTTGTTTTTAAAATTTTACCATGCTTACTCGAGGTTGTAAGATTCTGAAGAATAAAGTATCTACTTTCACTCTAATGAGAGAATGAAATTTTGGTTGAATATTTTTGTTTGAAAAACCATAATATGTTCAATGTTTTAGAATACATATATTCATGTTTCTTCTTAAATAACAGTATGTGGCCAGGTATGAAAATTAGTTTCTAGACACTTCTAAACATCAAATGTTCCATGGTCAATAATTTCAATCAGGTTTTTTATTTTTTTCATGGAGATAAGTTTTCCTAAATTAATTAGAGTCCAATGAAGATTATTAATAGTATTCAGTCACTTAGTGAGAATAAATTATTTGATGATCATATTTTCAAAAATCATATTAATATTTTATTGAGTAATGGTAATCAAAGAGAATAACATTTAATGATATTAAGCATATCAAAAATATGAGACTGGATGATCTTATTAGAACACTTATGTAGATTGAGTGAATTTTAAAAAGAGATATAGTAAAGTAATGTAATAATAACAGTGTTTGATTTTCCTAAACATCCAATTCTCTATTTTTTTATTTCAATCATATAAATGATATAATTAAAAAAATAATAACAGATAAAAGATAAAAAATTAATAGTGGTCCTGAATTTAATAATGGAGAATATTCTCTATTGGAAATGAAAATGGTTTGATAAAATGTTCAAAATAATGATAAAAAATTAAAATAATTAATCATTATATATTAAATGATTTGAGTTCAATTTACATGGACACATTAAATTATATTTTATTATATTTAAAATAAGGGGATATGAGTAAAGAAAATATTCAAATAGGATTGGATGTGAATATTTCTTTGCAATGAATGAAACATGGAGTATTAATGAAATTCATTATTTTAAATTTTTTTAATATAATAGATATTTTAGCTGTTTAATTAATAATTTATATGATAATTTTCTAAAATATGATACATTTAGGGGGAGATTTTTAATGGTAAATATTAAATAAGTTACTATTTTTTATTATATTTGTCACCAGGACATTCATCTGGTGGTGCAGATGAATGTTTTCCACAAACAAATAAATAAATAATAGAATATGTAGAATAAATTAAAAATATGTATAAAAAACCAATTAAATAGATACATGGATCATTAAATAGAAGTTATTTAAATGGATGTTTAACTTCTAGAATCTATAGAGCAACTGGATAATGTGTAAATTGAAAAAGTTAATATTATATTAGATTTGGAAAAAAGATAATTTAAGGTCTCAAAGTTCATTTTAGAGTATAAAATAAAATATGTATTTCTTATTAAAGATAATAATTTTGTAGCTAAATCAACTTCCATTGAACCTACATAACATATGGGTGATAATTTCAAACATAAATAAATCTTTCATAGTTAAAATTTTTTTACACAAAGATTATACCAAAAAAAAAATCATTCAATGAAATTTATGGTCGTTTGTGACCCAAGAATACATCATCTTTATTGGGGAGAAGTAAAACCCGAATTAGATGGTATCATGAAAATCATGTTGTTTCTAATAGTTCACCATTTTTTTCAATATATTATAGTTCCATAAAATGGTGAATGTAGGGTCACATAAAAATAACTCATTCATTCAGATTGAAAATATCTTATTTGTAAAATTATTTTATAATAGATGAACATTAAATATAGTTTTGGGTACCAAAGGACTATTTTGTGATTACAAAAAAGGCCTAAACTGTTCCTATTTCCCCAATCATATTTTTCAATAAAGTGAATTCACCTAAAAACAATAGTTATGTTTATATCATCTGGCGTATGATACCTTTTTATCTTACCAAAACATAAAATATTCATTTTACATATAAATATTTTTATTCACAAGTAAAATTAATTTAATTTTGGGGATTTCATTATTTGTATAACTTTATAGAACATTGTTTATGTCAAATAAATTTTACCTTTAGTTACTGATGATAACTTATTTATATGGATTTTATTACAACCATATTTTAAATAATATGATCAATCATCTAATATTGTCGATAATTTATCAAAAGTTAATTTTTTAATCTATTCATTTTCTATTACAATTTTACAAAACAGTTTATTCAATCTGTCTTTCTTATATGTTCCACCAGATTGACATTATTATATAATTAATCAGGATAAATTTTGAAAAAAAATTATAGAATTAAAGTTGAATTTTTATTTTTTAATTTTTGAAATGAGAAATTTTTGATATTTTGGCATTGATAAACTTTGATTGAGTTTATATATATTGTTGTATGAGTCTATGATTTTTAATATCAGTGGAAACTGAGTTATCTTGTAAATACTATTGTGATCCTAATGTATGCCATATTTATTAGTTGTGAAACACTACATGAATTTAGTCGATAATTTATAGTTATTTGTTGTTTTTTTATTTCTAGAATGTAATATTCAATAGAAACTATCAAAAAGGTAATCAGTAACAAATGTTTAGTTGTTAATATTTTGTATGATCATCATGAATTCATATTGAAAGATGTTTTTCACTTTCAATGATAGAAGATGTTTTCTTGATAGGTGAATCTCATGATATTTTATATCTATTCCTTATTAGATATTTTTATGGATCACCTCCTTTTATAGAGTCTTGTAGAGATACCATTGTTAGGTTTTCAATCCGTGGAGTTGAAACATTTCCTTTTATAAAATAGTTTCTGGAAATTATTGAGACACGTCATAAAGGACTGTCAATGAATGTATATTAAGAAAATCCAGAGATATAAGGATATTTTTATAAGAATAAATTGTAAGATTTTATTTTTTATCAAGGAAAATGTTTATAAGATAGATCACTTACTCCTAAAAGGATGTATAGTGTTCCAGTTGCCTCAATATTTAATTTATCAACAAAAAGGTAATAAAGACATGGTGATGATTAAATATGTTTATAACCAATTTTTTAACTATAATATGCTAAATTTTATTTTGGTAAAGTTTATATAAGTCTATTTTTGAATCCATATGTTCTAGTATGATGGAGTTAAAAATTATACCTTATGATAAAATATTAAAAAATGTTTTGTAAGATCTTGTCAATACTGTGATAGGATGTTTATGGGGATTACTAATAGAGTAAAGAAAATTCCCATGAACTTAGAGACTATATCGAGAATAAATCATCCTTATATTATGATATAAATAAGGATTTCGCATAGAGGTATAAATGTTTAAAATTAGGGAAAAAATTAAAAGAAAAGTATAAATAATAAATGAAATATAAAACTTTATCCAAAAATATAATTTTTTAACTTAGTCCAACTCAAAAAAAGAAAACAATTTTAACTAATTAAGATGTTAGGGTTCTAAATAATATGCATAGTGATCATCTACAATAGATATTTGAAAAAATAAATAAGACTACTTAATAAATTAAATGATGTTGAAAACCATCTATTAAAAATTCCATTGTAGAGGCCAAAGCTATAAAGATATTGGGTTCTCTTCATGAATAAATTCTGAAGAAATTGAAATATTCCTTCAAAATAATCCTGTCTAGAACCTCTTCTATCTCTCATTACTTAGGATCTAGATATTATTTGGTTTCCTTTAAATAAAATGATATATTTTTCATAATAATCCTCTAAAAATTAAAATAGAAGGTATCATATATTTTTCCTCTTTATATAGAGGAAACGTTTCCTCCACTAGCTTAAGAAGCATTAACCATTATAATAGTTGAGGTTATGAAAAAATTTATTATAATCCCTCTATATAACATAATGTTTCCAAATATAAAGAATTACAAAATTCTTATACAAAAATTTAGTATAATTATTTGAAAACATTGTGATTCATTAGAAGATAAAACTACAATCATAGACAACATTATTCAAGGGTTATAATTTGGTCATATAAATATGTAAAAGGAGAAGTCATTTGAATATAATTGATAATAAAAATATGAATATCATATTTTCAAGGGAGGTTATTTATCTATATGATCGATGTTATGAATTTTTCTCCAAATAATAATGTAAAAAAATCATGAAATACAAATGTATATGAAGTAGAATATTCAATAAATACGTCTTCTTAAAATAGAACCAGAAGTGATAGAAATCAAAAAACAAAAATTAATCATTATTAATCAGTTTCAAAGGATATGATTTATTAATATCATCCTTATAAATATTCATTCAAATAAGATTCAAATAAAGGATAGTATCTTCAAAATTAAACCTTATTGTAATTTAAATAAAATACTTGATTTGTATGTGGAATTTTAATCTGATGTATTTATTTTAAAGGGGTTTTAGAAGATTATTTAAAATTATTTTTAAAGTTTTAAGTATGAAAGAATACAAGAAATATGATATTAATTATCTGATATATCAAATCCATTATAAGTGAATATAAATTGGTGAAAAAATTAATATTTGTAGTTATCTGATACAATTAGTAAAAGGGTGTGAAGAAAATTTATGGGAGACTGAACATTAGATACAATACTAAGAAATTGAGGATTAATCATGACATAAAATAGTGGAAAGGAAGACTTTATAGAAATGATATTTTATAAAAATAGTGAAATATATTGAGTGGAGGTAACAAATAATTAAGATATATCTATATAATCTCTAAAAGTGAGTGAATTTTAAATATTTTGATAGTGATATTGAAATTATGCTTTCATTACTTTTGATCTAGATGATTAATATATTTATTGGATTATTTGATTTGTATTTTATAAATTTTCTAATTTTTTTCATTATATGATATATTTTATATTAAAATTATATAACTTCTATCAATGAAATACTATGTTCATTTATTTTGTTAAGGGGGAATTGAAATTTTTTACATTTTTTATCCTTGAATCAATAAGTTTTAATCTTTTTAAAATGTTATTTAATGAATTTTTTTTTCATTTTTAAAATTATAAAGGAAGATAAATTGGGAAAATAGTATATTTGAATTTGGGTCAGATTTATTTATTTACTATTTTATTTATTAAATGTTTTGAATGTTTCCATAAATATTCAAAGGAGAATATTATTATTTTCAAAAAAGGAAAACATAGAGAAATTACAAAAATTTGAAGTACTGAGAGATTTTTTAAACTTCCATGAATTTTATTAGAAGTTACAAGATAATTCCTTTTATATAAAGTCATACGCAAATTTTTACGTTTTATATTTTAAAAATTAGGGGATTTATTTATTCAGATACTCTCTTTATATTTAGTTTTGAGAATCCAACATTATGTTATTTATTTTTACCTTACAAATTGAAAATTTTATTTCTAGTAACCTAAGACATTATGTGTGGCCTTTTTTTATTATAAATTACACAATAATTAGAGTTTGAAAATTTTAGGTCATCAAGATATATTTTGGATTGTTGAATCTATCAGAATATATAGATTACAACTTTTGATATCACTAAAAATATACATATGGTATGTAGAATCTAAACATAATAGGCGTGACTATAAACAAATTCATTAAATTATTGAACACATGAATGATTTCTATTGATTTGAAAATATTCTCTTGAAATATATAGTGGGTTGCTGTTGTGAGAGATTCTGAATGTTTATATTTTTTATTTATTAGCCAATAAATCTACTTTTGAGGCTATTCATATTATTTAATTAGCTATATTTTGTAAGAATGTTCTTTAAATATTATGTAAAAGAGATTAAAGTGTGTCGAAGTGATATTCTTTTATCATGTTGATTGGGGTTCACCTAGGTCTCAGAATTAGATTATTTACATTAGAATGATGATGAGATTCAAGGGATTGGAATCTATTTTCAATAGGGGTCCTAAAGAAGATTTTAGCGGTTGATTATTTTAGTTTTTATTAGTTTTATTTGATGAATTTTTTACTTATAATAGGAAATCATGAGTCAGGTTAAATACTCTACTTCAAATTTTGTAAAAATAAAATACCATGAGTGAGGGTTAAATTATTTATAATAACCATCCTAGGAGAATGAGGATTAATTTCCATTATACCATGTTTTGTTTTAAATTTTTTTTTTCTTATTACATTAGATATTCATTTTTTATAATCTAATATATTATTTTACACAGGGAAATATATTCTTTCAGTCATTTTTATAACTATCAATTTTCATATTTTCCAATTCATTTAATTTTTCTTACTATAATATTTAATTTTATAAAATTTTATGAAATATAGGAAAATTATAGTCATGATTGGGATGGAATTTTTTTTTGAATTTTGAAAAAACATCACACCAACTATTGTGGTAGTCACTTACTTTTGTATCATATTCAATATCTTGAACCCTCAAGGGGTAAAATGAATTAAACTTTAAAATATTGCAATCAAATAAAATAGAGATAAAAAACTTCCTAAAAAGATATTTTATTAAAAATAGTACCATAAATTTTTTTGAAATATTTATAAAGGTCCTGTAATTTCTGTAATATAATAATTTAAAAAGGCATCAAAAATAATTGAATATAGAATTATTAAAATTAGCTACTTTCTTGAATTTTATAGACCCCTATTTAAAAAATGAATGAATAGAATTATGAGAAATGACTTAAAATTGAAATTGAAAGCCTATTGTGAATCCACATAACATCTTCTTACTTTTGATAATAACTCAAATTTTTTTAGAGAAACCCTATGATCAACCCAATCGAGAATATACAATCTAATAAATTCCCAAACATGATGTTATACCCATTTAATGAAATTATTATAAATTATTAAAAAACATATTTAAAGGTTGTGTCATAAATTTACACGTATTCATCATAAAATCTATGCATACTAGAAAATGATAAATACAAGTAAATTCAAATTGGGATCATACAACTCATCAAAAACTTTCTATTTTTTTTTATGAATTTACTATTTTATATGGTTAATTTATATATATATATTCATATAATGAAATAAGACGAGTCTTTGGTCAAGAAACCAAGGCTCTATCAATGACTAAAAATAGGGAGAAAGTGTTATATGAGTCTAATTTTTTTTACAAGAGTGTCTTTTAAATATATAATTAAATAAAATAGTGGTTCATTCTCCCATATAAGGTTTTCAGTAAATACTCCCTCATTTTCTTATCTACTAGTCATGTAGTTTCCCTCCTGATCATCATGTGAGATAATAAAGTGTAACAACCTAGGTAGTTATTGAATATTTTTTTTAATTCTGGAATTGCTTAATTAAATAAATTATAAATGTATAAATAAATAAGTTGTATTTATAGGAGTTAATGAATCTATACTAATGTAATAATGAACTCATTGTTATAATAGTATTGTGACCATTAGGAATAGTAATCTGACCATTAGAATAATATCCACACCTATGAATGTATAAATAAAATACAGGTATCTCATAAATGAAAATAATATATATATATATATATATATATTTCATGGAATATATTAATAAATGTTTTAAAATTGATAAATTATGAGTTGGTAATTTTGTGAAACAAAATGATTATTTTCAAATTTAAAATTAAAATAATGATTTAGAAGAGAATTATTTTCCTAGAATGTATTCATAAATTAATATTTTATTTTATTTTATTTATAATAAAATTTTATAAGACCTCAACTAATTTTTTAATGTCTTTCAAAATCAGTTATAATATAAAAATTAATATTTTTTGAATAGATTATCATTTTAAATAAATATAAAATTTATCATATTTTTAAAATTAATTTCAAAAAAGGGATTCCATTTTTAAAATCTACATATAGAGAAATGTTTTGGGTGAATTTTCAGGATTTTTCTATAATAGTTGATTTTTTGGTGAATAATGAACTGTGCTAATTTATAGTATCTAACAATATAAGACAAATACATGAATTTTTGAGTCATGAATGCTGTAATAAAGTATTAGTTCAAAATAAAATGCACTATTTTCTATACATAGTTACAAGAATCAATTCTATTTATTATATTGAGAAACAATAAGAATCAAATTAATAAAAAATAAAAAACACCCCTCTTATATCCTTATAAATTCCACCCCACACCACCCCTTCTCTCCACACCTCCAAATCCTTATAGATTGTATTAATTTTTCCCAATTACCATAACAGGGCTCTCCCCTATTCCCCACACCTTCTCAACTAACCAATAGACCAAAACCATGTTCTATAAGGTGGTTCTCAAGGAGAAGTTCTTCAAGATGTAAAATCCTTCATTCATTATCTTTAAAACTATTTCATTATTTATTTCATTATACCTTATTCTAATCTCCACTATCTAAAGTGACATGATAACTATAGAATTATCAATATACTATATTTTTTGTGTTAATAGAATATCAATAATCAAACCTATTCTTTTTACCTTTTATTCTAAAAATGAAATCATAGTCCGTGATGTGTTGATTCACTGCCTTCTTGGAAAATGAGTTTTTGTTTTATATTTCTACCTTCATGGCTGGTAAAAAAACATTATTATTGTTAAATAAAATTTTATTATTTATATAAAAACTTTTTTAATATTATATAACTGATTTATAGAAATAACAACAAATAAAATGAATCTAGTTTGTGATGGTAGGTAAAACCACAAAAAATAAACCAAACATTTATCATTAATGTTTTATCAATTTATTTATCATCATATCAGAAAGCCAAATGACATACAAGATAATTTAAAATTATGGAAGTATATTAATTCCATTTCACCCCACTTATTTGGTTTTTCTTGAATTTGAAAATAAATCCCATAATTATACTCAAGGGAACTTACTATAAAGTGATGAAACAAATGCTTGTGGAATGCCAATTCCAATTTTTATAACTCACCAAAATAGCCATAAATGAGATTAATTAAATGGTAATAAATAAAATATACGTGGAAAGATTTATTAATTGGGTAATTAAGGAATCCAATTTTATTATCCTAGACATCAAGTACAAGTGTGGAATGATTTTAGACATAAGGTAAAGTAATTACTTTTCAAATGTCCTATTCTCAAGTTAGAAATATTTTTTTATAAATAAATGTTTTCACTTATACGACATTAGAATATTTTCCTATTTTTTAGACTCATTATTTAATTGATGTTTTCTTTAAAATTTTACATGTTCATTTTCAAATAGATTTTTTCATATATAATTGTGAGCCATATTGAATTTGTAATCTACTTTAAAAATGAAAAATTAATTTTCCTCAGGAATGTTTCTTATATGAAAGATTTATGGGTTATGATCATGTTGTAGATCATGTGAATTGTTATGATTTTGTGTGGTTATATTATAAACCAAGGGAGTTTGATCCCTTTAAATATATCCAATGAATTGGTAAAATGTATAAAGTTATCCCATTAGGATCTCCTAAGAGACTATGAGAATATACTACGATGGTTATTCCAAGTGTAACGATGATGGTTACTCCCTATGTATCTAGGAAAACTACATTACATATAAGAGTGAGATGAAAATGATTCCATAAGTTACCTTTTATTATCTATGTATTCTTTATGTGGTTTTATAGGAAACTTATGACATTGTAAGGTAAGATAAAGAGCTTATGTTTTATTTGTAAAAGATATAACTATGTGAAAATATTTTAATTCATGAAAAATAGTTTAATTCATCCTTTTATGCCCTTATTGATATTCGTGTGAACATATCATATTTTAAAATTATTTTTACAAGGTTTATGGACTGTTAAAGGAAAATAAGAATCTAGTTTAAATTCATGTTATTTTTTACGGGAAGAAAGCATGTTTTGTTTTAAAAAGTTATATATTTTGAAAAGATGGATATTTAGTAGAATTGTATACTTTGTAACTATTATTGTTTCAATGTATATGTTATGAATTAATTTTCTAAAAATCTATTCCTAAAATATCTTTAGGAATGCGTGAAAGTTAATTCTAGTTGAACTAACTAGATTATCTAATGTTTAAACTAAGGTCCTTGTAGTTGTTATCATAAAAAGGTTTAGATAACATTATAGGTTAGGATAATGTTAATAGAATAAAAATAAATTATCTTTAAATGATTTTTAGGTTGAAATGATATATAATTTAGAGATTACCATTTTACATCTTTATGATATGTTTTTTTATAATGGTTTTCAGTTGAAGAACTAGGGAAACTGATATAGGAAGGCACCGAGAAGCTAATATCCTTCTGAATCCACAACCTAGAATGGTGGGAATTGGAAACTATTAGTTTGTGATAGTTATTGATCAGTTAACATAAACTATAAATGGTTGTATCATCGATGCATTAGATCATCTAGGTCAACCTCAGAGGAATATTTCAGTGGTGGAACATTCTATGAGGAAACACTCTCATTTCTTTAGTGAATCTCTTGACCCAATGGTAGTTGAAGGGTGGTCAAATCAATAGAATATATTTTCAATGTCTGGGGGTGTTCATACCATAGAAATATAAGTCCTTAAATATATGATTTTTAAGTTGAATCTGAAAAGTGTTGGTGACTAGTAATGAATATCAATGATAGTGAGAATATTTATGCTTTATAATGGGATGAATTCAAAATTATTTCCTTGAAAATATTTTCCTAAGGCAGCTAAACTAAGGATGGAAAAATATTTATCAGAATTTAGATAGGAGGGGGATTTAGTGGCTATATACAAATAAAAATTTACTCTATTTTAAAGGTAATATACAAATTTTATATATGATTTGACTGTAAAATTAGTCATTTTTATTCAGGATTGAAGAGGAAATATCGAAGGCCATTGGATTCTCATGAATTCAAAAGTAATGAAATATTTTTTGATGGGTGGAGAAGGTTGAGATGGAGTTTGATGATAACCAAGTGTTATTTTATAATTAGAAGAAAAATAAATTGTGGTGGTAGTAAAAATGAAATAATGCATTAAATAAGTTTCATGGTATAAAAATTATGTTTTAAATTTGTGAGAATTGGGGTGAAGAATACATCGGGGAAGGCCTTATAATGTTTGGAAATTATTTTTAATGTGGTAATTTTGGTCATATGGCTCCTAATTTCAATGAACAATGTCATGGTAGTGGTAAGAAAAATTCACATATATAGATAATAATTTTTTTTAAATGAAATGTGATGATTCATTAAGAATATGAGTGTTTGATAATGAATATTAATGATTGGAATATTCCAGACTATAAACAGAAAGGTGAGGTGAAATCCATTAAAATAACATCTGTAGATGTTAGCCCATACCATGAATTGGTATAAGTTACATTGTTTTTTTACTCATGTTTTTATAATATTTTTTTATACAGGGTCTACATGTTCTGTCATATATCACAATTTCTTTGTTAAATTAGAAATTCCATCGTAAGAAAATAATCCTAAAAATATGGTATAAACATATGGGGAAATATTAAGGAAAAAAGAAATTATAAGAATCTTTATGTCAATGTACGTGAAAATAATTTACCGAAAAACCTTTTTATCCTTCCCCAGATTAAAGTTTATGTTATTCTATATATGTATTGGATTTCAGTTTATCATGCTATGATTTTTTGTTTCACAAAAGAACTAATTATTTAGAACGAGTTTCAGTTTGGATTGAAGAATGAACCCATACCATTAAAAAAGTTCAAGAAATAGAGAAATTATTAAAATATAGAAATGATTGTTATCTTACACATATTGTTGAAAAAATAAACTATTCCAATTAATGATTTTCCAGTGTTAAGTGAGTATATGTAAATGGTTCCTAGTGAGTTTCCTTTTATTATACCTGATCTAGAGGTTGAGTTTAATGGTAATTTAGACCATGATGCTAAACCTATTTCAAAATCCCCTTATCAATGTATCAAGTATATCATGTTGAATTGGAAATGATATTGTGAGAGTTTCTAGATAGAGGTTTCATTCATCCAAGTACCTCACCTTGGGGTTATCATGTTTTTTTTGTTAAAAAGATTTATGGTTATATTTATATTTTTATTGATTATAGAGCATTTAATGACATCATTGTGAAGAATAAATATCCATTACCTCATAATGATGAATTTTTTGATCTTCTATAGGAAGCTCAGTATTTTTCTATGGATGAATTGAGATCATGGTACCATCAAATAAAGGTGAAGGAGGATTACAATCTGAAAATGCAATCCCATACGAGATATGGTAATTATGAGTTTGTTGTTATACCTTTTGGTTTAACAAATTCTCTTATTATATTTATTGATCTTTTGAATAGAACATTATATGAATATTTTCATAATTTTGGTGTTTTTTCAATTGATGATATTTAGGTTTATTCAAAAATTTATTAGGATCATAAAAAAAACAAAATAATTTTCTTCAAAACCATAATTTAAAAAAATTATACTGTAACTATAGAAAATGTAGTTTCTTGTTATAAAAAAGCACTTTTAATGGGATCATTGTAAATAAAGGCACCATAATAGTTGATCCCACTAGAAAAGTGGATGAGGAATGGCCAAGGCCTAAAAATATTACAGAGATTAATAGTTTTCATGGATTAATAGGCCATTAAAGAAACTTTTTTAAAACAATTTCACACTTACCTAGATCACTAACTATGATAACATGATAAGGTGTTAAATTTATTTAGATAGAAGAATGTGATGATTGTTTTCAAGAAATGAAAATAAGATTGGTGAATGGTCCAGTTATGGCCATGTCTTCTAGAAATGGAGAGCTTTTCATCTATAGTGATTCTTTATTAAAGGGTCTTGGTTGTCTTCTAATGTATAATGATCAGTTAATTGCTTATGTTTTTGGGACATTGAAACCTCCTGAGTTAATTTGTCCCACACAAGATTTTGAATTATTAGGTGTGGTTATTCATTTATAAATATTTATATATTAGTTATATTTATCCAAAGTTGAAATATACACTGATCATTAAATTTTGAGGTATATTTTTACTAAGAAATAACTAAAAATGATGTAGAGAATATGGCTAGAACAGATTAAGGATTTTTATTTCATGATTTATTACCATTCTGGAAAAGAAAACATAGTGGTGGAGGCCTTGATTTGGAAAATTCATACTACATTAACACTGATACATTTGGAACATAACCCCATGGTTAATGATTTGATGATTTTCATCTTTAAATTTATTGGTGAAGGAAATTACATTGTTTTGTTTTTTGTTTCAATGAAGTCATATCTATGATACAGAATTATGAAATCATAGAAGGAAAACCGTGATTTGTAGAAAAGTGTACAATTCATTTAAAATGGTATGTTTTAATAATTTATCATTGATAAAGATTTTGTTTTCTGATTTTGGAAATTATTACGTGTTCGTTGGGATTCACATTTGATGCAAGAGTTATTATGTTAATCTCATTGTTCATTGTTTTTTGTTCTTCATTGAATCAACACATTATACTAAGACCTTCAGTAATATTACTAGTTGGATAGAATGAAAAGATAATTATTTTATATTACTAAGAGATATTTGAATTATCAATTGGTAAAATCAAAATGAAAATTACCAAAGGTATGATTCATCCTTTTTTATTTCAAGAGTTGAATTGAGGAAATATATCAATGGATTTTATAGTGGGGAAACCAAAAAATTAATAAGGTATCAATGTGATTTATTTTTTTATTGATCTTATAACTAAATTTTAACATTTTATTCCAATTAAAGATAAAATCTATTCATATTAGCTTTCTCAGCATTTCCTCAAAGTGATATTTAGGTTACAAAGAGTTCCTCTCTCTATTATATATGATGATAGACCAGGTTCACTTATAACTTTTTTAAAATCAATCAGAAGTCATTAGAAACTAAAATTAAATTTTAGAACTAATTTTCATCATCAATCTTATAGATAGTTTGAGAATGTTTTTGACATTTGGGGATGTGAATGAAGATTTTTCATTGGATTACTATGTATTATGGTATAATAATCGTTCTTTGGTTGAGTTTTCTTATAATAAATGTTTTCATTCTATTATATAGATGGTTCATTATGAAGAATTATATAGATATTGGTGTTTAACACTATCATTTTGGAATGAAGTAGGTCAAATAATGTTTATGTGACCAAAAATGTTAGAGGTAACTACTTAGAATGTTTAGATGATTTAACGACACTTGAGGACAACTCAGAGTATTCAGAAAAGTTATGCAGATAACCAGAGGATGTATTATTCTTTCGAGGAAAGGGACCCTAGATTTCTCAACGTTTATCCATTGAGAACTATGATGTGTTTTGGATGGAAAGGGACGCTAATTCCTATGTTTATTAGACCCTATAAAATCTTGGGGAACATTGGATAAGATGCCTACTGAGTGAATTTTCCCTCGAGTTTGTCTCAGGTAAACAATTTTTTTTATGATTCAATGTTAGGAAAGAATGTTCCAGATTCAGCTCATGTTTTGATCCATGGAGTAGTTAATATGGAAGAGAACCTTTCTTATGATTAGAACCTTATTCGTATTCTTGATAATAGAGAGAATATATATCAATAAAATAGTAACTTGATCATTGGAATATTAATTTGACCATTAAGAATACTAATATTCCCATTATATTAATAACGTCACCTATGTAAGTATAAATAAAATTTTTGTATCTCATAAACATAAATATGATACATTTTTATCATGGAATATTTAAATAACTTTTTTAAAATGATAAATTATGTGTTAAAAATTTTGGGAAATGTAAATTTTTATTTAAAATTTTATAATTAATATAATTATTTAAAATAAAATTTACTTTTGATAAAATCGATTAATTAATTCATATATTCTTTATTTTAGTTATAATCAAAATTTAGGATACCTTAATTAATTGTTCCAGGTGTCATAAAATCTGTTAAAATATTAAAATATGTATTTTTCGAATAAATGATGATTTTAATTACCTATTATATTTATAATATTTTGGTTAAAATACTTAAAATAGTGACCATTTTTAAAATATACATTTTAAGAAATGGTTAGGGTAAATGTTTTGGAATTTTCTAAAATAGTTTATTTTTTTTGTGAATAATGAAATACAATAATTTACAGTATTTAACATTACAAGACAAATTCATTAATGTTTTTGTCATGAATGATGTAATAAATAATTATTTTGAAATATCTTGGAATATTTAAATTACTTATTCACTATAATAAAAAATATTGACAATATTGAGCCAAAATAAAAAAAATAAAAAACACCCCTCTCCACTCCCTATAAATACCACCTCTCACCACCCCTTCTTCTCACACATACAAATCCACGTAGTTTGTATAAATTATACCCAATTAACTTCCTAAAAATATTCTCTTCATTCAGGGCCTTATAGTCTCTCCAATACCCCAAAACTATGTTTCTTAAGGAGGTTCTCAAAGAGATAATATTCAAGAGGTAAAATCCTCAATTCTTTCTCTTTTAAATTCATTATTATTTCATTATTTCTAGGTTATCCTAAAATACCTTAAACAAATTGACATGATAAATATATTGTAATACATATAATTTGATTTTATTTTTTTAATGTAATATTCATCATCATACATCTTCTCTTCCCCATTAATTCTAAAAATGAAAACATCGCCTCTCATATGTTGATTCATCACCTTTGTGGATGACGACTTTTATTTTTCTATTACCACATTAAATGATGGTTATAGAACAATTATTATGGTTATATTATATTTTAATTAGTATATTATAACTTTTTTAATGTTATGGAACTAATTCATATACAAAATATTATTAAAACAAAAGTAGGTTTTAATTGTAGGAAAATAGCCAAAAGTATACCAAACATTTATCAATATTGTTTTATCTATTAAATCATCCTCATATAAGAAAATAAATGATATATGGGATAATTTAAAATTATTTTTTTATTAATACCATTTAAATTCACTTCAGGTGTTTTTATTACATTTTATAATAACTCCCATAATTATACACAAAGGAACTAACTATAAAACCGTGAAATGAACACTCATGGAATAATGATTCGAATATTTATTACTCATAAAAATGGTGATAAATGAAACTAATAAAAGGATAATAAGTAAAATATATGTGAATTGTATCTGAATTATGTAATCAATGAATCCAATTTTATTATCCATAACATTAAAAAAAATTGGAGAATGATTTTGGACGTACATTAAAGGACATTCTTTAAAAAACCTCTTTTCAAGTTTCACATATTTTTATTAGATAATTTTTTACTCATATTAAATAAGTGTGATTTTTCATTTTTATAGTGCCTTATTTATTTGATGTTTACTCTACAACATTATAATTTTATTTCAAAATATTTTTTTTTCATTTATTAGTGCAATGATTCTTTAAAATGAACAATGATTTAAAAATGAAAAATTTATTTTCCTAAAGAATGATTCTCTTATGGATTCTTTATTTGTAATAGACTTGTTCTGGTTCTTGAAAATTCTTATAATGATGGGTGTTATCGAGTTAAATAAAGGGGGGTGAGTCTGTTATATCTTTCTAATGCATTGGTTAAAGGGATAGAGTTAACCGGTTAGGATTCTACTAATAGATTATAGAAATATAATACAATGGTTATTCCAGGTGTAACCATAATGGTTTCTCCCTGTGTATCCGAGAGAGATAATTTATATATAAGAGTTATATGAAAAATATTCCCCAACTTACCATTTATGATATATTTATTCTTGTTATGGTTTTATAAGAAACTTCTGATTTTCTATGGTAAGCTAAGGATCATATATTTTATGTCTAAAATTTATAATTTTGTTAAAATTTATCCATTCATGAATAAAAGTAGGTGTCTTTATTTTTATGTTCCTTAATATGATTTTTATTCTATTAACATGTTTTGAAATGTTTTTTATAGGGTTTATGGATGGGTAAATGAAAATAAGTACCCATGTTTAATGTCATAAATATTGTTATAGAAAGCAAGAATATTTTGTTTTAAAAAGATTCACATTGATAAAAAATGGATATAAACTATAAGTGTCTACTTTTTAATTATATTATTTATTATACAATAGTTATGACCTAATTATAAAAAAATATAAAGCTAAATGATAATTGGGAATGCACGAATGTGAATAATAGTATAATTAACTTGATTATGTGATGTTTATTATTGGGTACTTATATAACATCAATTAATGAAAGGATGTCTAGTTATATTATCCATATTTCATTTAATATACATCATTGGTAAGGGGAATTGTTTTTAATGGCTCACATAATGATAGTACAGTCACTCTCCTGCCTTATGTTAGACCATCCATTTCACTTGGTGTATAGAATAGTATTTTGATACTAAGAATCTTATCTTAATGAGAATTCATGATTCAATAAGAACTATAATAAAAATGATGAATGTTACCATGTAGTCTCTAAAGACAAAAACACAACCTGAGGGAATAATATTTCTAATAGAGGATCCTTCCATGTTGATTGGGATTAGATAAAAAAATGGGGTTTTTAAAATATATATCAAAATTTCCATAATGAGTTTTAAACATACCAATAATCCTGGGGAGGTTCAAGACAATGAAATTGGTTATAGAGTTATGAAATGAATCATTTTTAAGAGTTTTGGTAATTCTAATGGATATAATAATACTCACTTGAATATCCTTAATACTAGAAGGATACTGGTGATGTATCACCCTATTATGATCATTCTACATACAATAAAAAATTTTATAATTGCCACATGGAAAAGATAAATGACCATTTGATGGATATTAGAGTAACATTGAGTTATACTTGTATGAGAGGAATAATGGATTTTTATAATCTCAAATAGATCAAAAATGGTTTCCAAATGATAGTTTTCATTGCACAACATATTATTAAATTGTTAACATACTCCCTATAATGGTTGTAAAGAACACACCCAGTGTATAGAAAGATACCATAATATTGATGATAGATCTTCATGTGATTTAAGATATGTCAATTCCTCCTGATAATAATTAGTCTTAAGGGCCTCATCTAATTCATTTTAAAAATTTAGATCAATAAAATTTCCACCATAGTTGGTCTATAAATTGCTTTCTAATTCATGGAAGTCAAAAAACATTTTTCTATATGTTCCCCCACTGGAATATCATCACATGATAAAATGTGGAAATCCTAGATATTTTATTCAATATATATAGGTAATGAAGACTTATATGGTTACATAGGTATATATTTATGGAGTATTTTTCTCTAGATATCCATCTTGTGTGGAAAATAATATTGTAAAATGAATTTTTAAGGGTTTTATAGATGGAGGATTCAATGTAATATAGGCTTCAATTTTTAACAATACATAAAATTATATACCTTAGAAGGATAAGAGAATAATATTTTTCATTAATATTTTTCCACATGATGTGAAAATGATATTCACCAGTGTTCTTATGGGTTTTTACACCCTTCCCACCATCATTGACTGGTTTTCAACACTTCTTACATGGTAGAATGACCATATTCCATTAAACCACACTCCCGATCCATAAGAAATTTTCAATACTAACATTAATTTTTATAATCATGTCAGGGTGCCTTCTATACATTATGAAAGAGTGTAGAACATTAGACATGATGATTGACTTCACAATACTAATCCTACCTACCATCAACCAAGATTTCTATTTTGAGGTAGAAACCTATTTAGTAACTTGGTAAGAAATATTATTAATATAATAGACTTATGGTTTTACCCAAAACATATGATATATAAGATAATATATAGGAGAAAATACTTTAAGGATTCAAAAACAATTCATTATTCTAACTTTCCTAGAATATTAAATGTTCTTCTGAAAGTGGACATATACTTTTTCGCAACTGATAAAATGACTATAGACTCTTTTATAATTTGAGATGATTACATTAATAATTATAAAATTTATTTTATCACCTTAAATAAAAAATCTATTGTCATCAACATGGAGAAAATGAGCTGGCTCTATAAGATATCTAGATTCATTGATGGTCTTCTATATGGATTCCACCTTAATCATTACATAAACTAGTTATTACAATAGAAATTAAATTTCATACATTCCTAAAGATATTTTTTTTATATTTTTATACAATTAGTTCATAACCTCATATGTGGATACTCATATATTATAACGTAGACACATCTACTCAATATTCATTTATTTCATAATATGAAATCAAAATATTATTTATTTCTATAAAAAACTTCCCAACATTAACATGAATTCCTCTCTTCCTTTACCCATCCCCAAACCATATAAAAAGTATTTTAAAACATGGTATGAGTAAAAAAAGATTAGAAAGGGATATAAAAAGGGAGAAAGAAATTGTTAGTACAAGAATGAATTTTTTCACATAGGTATAACTTTTGTAGATAAAACACAAGTACTTTATCTTACCTAATGAAATCATAAGATTCTAATAAAACCATATTAATAATGCAGTAATAATTAATAGTAACATGTTTCATCATTTTCAAATCAATATTACATAAAAAGTATCTCTCTCAGCTACACAGGGAACATCAATCATGGTAACACTTATAATATCCATCACAATATATTCCCATAATCTCTTAGGGGATAACTAACAAGTTAACTATGACCCTTTACCCAATGAATTGGAGAGATATAATGGGCTCAACAGTGATCATTTTATCATAGAACTACCCATCATCATAACATTTCCCAAGAACCATAACATGATCGTAACACATAAAACTTGCGAAATATAAAGCATTCTTGAGGAAAATAAATTTTCCATTTTTATATGACTTTTCATTTTTATGAAACCACACACATAAAAATGAATAAAAATATTTTAAAATAAACATGTAAAAATGTGAAGGAAAAAATAAAATAAATAAGGCATCATGAAATAGGGAAAATCCATTTATTCTGTATAAGTATAAATTCATTTCTTCTGTAAAAAATAGTTGTATCTTGAAAGGAGTATTTTTAAAAAGAAAGTATCTTACCTTATATCCAAAAGCATTCTTCAGATGTTTTAAATGTTCTATATAATCAATGATTTTTTTAATTAAAAATTAATAACCTTTTCTAGAAATTTTTTATTTATTACCACTTTATTTTGTTCATTTATGTCCATTTTGATGAGTTAAAAATATTTGAGTCATTATTTTAGGAGTGTTCATTTCAAGGATTTATAGTCAGTTCCCTTGAGTATAATTATGGGATTTATTGTTAAATGGAATCATAATTCTAGAAGTGGAATGAAATGGTATTAATATGTTTTAGAAATTTTAAATGATCCCATATACCATTTTGGTGAGGACTCTTTAAGTGAATCTAGGCGACCCGGGATCAAATCCAGGTAAAGGATAATTTTTGGGTTACTGTAGTAGCAATGTAGCAGGTACTGTAGCGGGAACTATAGCAGGAACATTTTGGAATTGTAGCAGCTGGGAATATTCCTCTGTTTGGGCCTTCAGGCCACCGATTTGGTCCCCTAGTCCTTTAAGGCGTTCGGGCCACCTAGGCCTTCGGGTCAGTAAGGCCTTCGGGCCACCTCAAGGGCTTCGGGACACCTTAAGTGTAGATGAAAACCAAAAAACCTACATGGAAAAAGCTTTAGAAGAAGGATGAACAAAGATCTTTCACCAGTGTAGAAGCTAAATGGATTACAAGAATTAGAGGGTATGCCACCTGCCATCGGGACAGGCCTGTGCATGCACGGGAAAGCCTAGCCGAATAGCCAAGCAAAGCTGGAGAGCTGATTTCAATGGTAAAGACGCTGGGGAGGAGCAGTTCCAAGTAGTTTGTCTGGGATGTATGTAATTTTTGAAGCCTATGGGTAATGAATTCCTCTAAGGCATACGTTCCATGTAATACTTACGCCTATGGGCCTTGTAAGGTTTCCACCTCACCCCTTGAGAGGTGGATTATCAAAATCAATAAAAACAATTAAGGCCTTCAGGACATTCGATTAAAATATGGTTTAACCATAATAATGGTTTTTTACCATCCTTGAAGGAGGTAATATAAAAATGAAAAATCATCCTCCATGATGATGGTGAATCGATACATCACGAGCGATGTTTTCATTTTTTAGAATTATAGAAGAGGAGAAGAGGTTTAATTATTTATATTCCATTAAATAGAATAACATTAATGTATATATATGATAATGAATTTTAATGTATCTTTGGATAGGGGAGGTGAGTATAAGGTATAATGAAGGAAAGAAATTACGAATTTAAATGAGAAATAATGGGGGATTTTACGTCTTGAGTATCGTGTCCTTGAGTACATCCTAAATGAACTTTTTTTTGGTATTTTTCTGAGATTAGTTGATCAGGGACATGATAAAGAAGATAATGAAGGTAATTGGTCAGAAATTATGTAGTCTTTAATAATTAGAAGGTGTGTGGGGAGGACGTGGTGAGAGGTGGTATTTATAGGGAGATGAGAGAGGTGTTTTTTGATTATTTTATTAATTTAATTATTATTTTGTATTAAGAAAATAAATAGTGTTGATTCTCGTAAAAAATTATTGTAACTTGTGGTTAATAGTTTGATCTAATGGGTTTTTATATCATGCATGAAATTAGAATTTCTGTATTTTTATTATATTTTTAAATACCCTAAATTACCTTACTTCACAATTCACCAAAATTTCATAATTTTTAGAAAAATCCCAAAAATTCACCCTAACCATTCTTTGTTGTCTAGATTTTATAAATGGACTACTTTTCTTAAAATAATTTTATAAATATGATAAATTTAATTTTGAATTTAAATATTCATTTTTTCAAAAAATACTCATTTCAATATTATAACCGATTTTATGAAACTTTTAAAAATGAATTTTGGTCTCATAAAATTATTTTATAACTAATTAAAAAAATAAATATAAATTTATGGATCAATTTTATGAAAATTATATTTTCTTTTTAAATAATTATATTAATTATATAATTGAAAATAAACATTTATGTTTCACAAAAATACCAACCATTAATTTATCATTTTAAAACATTTATTTACTCATTACATGATATAAATATTTCTTATTTTCATTTATTAGATACATAAATTTTATTTATACATCCATAGGTACTGTTATTATTCTAATTTCTAGAGTGTTATTCCTAATAGTCACATATTATTCTATACTCAAGTTACTATTACATTAGTATATATTCATTCATTTATATAAATACAAATTATTTCTTTATACATTTATAATGAATTTAACTATTTACTTCTAGAATGAATAAAATATTATTGTATAAGTACCTTGGTTGTTACATATTTAGTATTCATTAAGTAAAGAGATTGGTAACAAGCCTATTATTGTAGTCTTCTTGAATTTAAAATATGATTGTACGGAGTGGGTGACCTTATCTAACACCCCTAAAATATGAATAATATCCTTTATGGATACCATTATAAAGAACTAAGATATTGTAAAAACCCGTAAATCACTTTAATCTAGTTTATAAAAGTCTCCTTGAATCCAAAATGTATTGAAACTATAAAAATTATTCCAATTTAATGGTTTTAAAGGAATTTCTTGTACTAAACTTTAGGGAATAAAATAATAAAATATTTATTTTTATGAATAAGTAATTATTAAAAATTAATAATATGTTTAATTCATTTTAATTCCGTAAAATATTAATTTAATCATATAAGGATTGTTAAACATGAGTCAAGCATATGTTAATCAATATTTATAAATTTTGGAAGTATGATTTATGATTTTATATGGAACGTAAATCAGTAATGGATTAGAATGAGATATTATAAAATGATAAAAGTGTTTTTAAGATCCCCTAACATGATCAGGTTTATTTAATGACCATTAATTACTATTAATGAATATGTGGAGATAACTTCATTTGGGTTTTTATATATTAAAATATTTTATATGAACAAATTTCATTATCAAAAAATTAGAATTCCATTCTAATTTATCTGAATATGGTAAGTCTACAAAACTGGCCTAGAGAATCACATGTCTCAAAATAAAATGAGACTATATCCGAAAGGAAAATATCTTATATTAATATCAATTGATTAACATTATTATGAATTAGATTTAAATAAATGTTTTAAATTAGTATTTCTCCCATGAAGTGTGAAATAATGGAAATACACCTAGTATTTCACAAACATTAAATAGAAAAAACATTGTTTCTATATCATCCTCATTTATAAATTTTTACTTAAAACCATAAAAAATATTTTTGAAATGTGGATTTGATATTCTAAAAAGAAACCACAATGAGTTCATCAAAAATCAATTGAATAAATGTCTTAACCATCTCAAAAGAGAAAGAAAACCCAAAAATAACGAATTTTTTTGAAACCTGTTCAATAAATATCTATAAAGCATCATAATATATGTATTGACTATAAAAAAATAAATTTATAAAAAACATGGATATTATTCAAAGAGAAAAATAATTGAAAATATATTTATTAAACACTAACATTTTTAAAGGGTTATCTCATATAGAGATATATTTATAGAAAATAACATAAGAAATATTAAGTTCCACAAAAATGTAATCAAAATGACACACACATTACACCATATTGAATATATATATAAAATGAAATCAATAACATGGGATTTTAATGAAGCATAATCTATATATACTTATGAAAATATAAATGACTATATGAACAATGATATAAAATAGTCTCCAAAAATATTTTTGAAATATTCTAATATATATCACCTGAACCTTGTTTCTCATCGCCTAAATTCACTCCAAAACTAATTTCAATAATAATGAAAACATTATATATTTTTTCATGAAAAAAGAGAACACTTCTCATAACATTCTATAAACTAAATATATTTTATGATACTCCTATTATCATTACAGAAAATGAGAATCCAAGTATTGTACTTAATATACTCAAACTTCTATAGAATAATTTTCAAATAACCAATCCTATTTACAATTCAATAGAAAGTAATAGTATTTACCAGTTATTATCCATCCAGTATCCATCCTCCTTTTATATCCAACCAAAACAATTTTAAAAAAATATATGATATAAAAGTCCTTGGAATGAAAGAAAAAAAATGATATCCTATCATCAAATAGTAAATATCCCCCCTATACTAATTATTTTGACTATATATACATCTGATGTTGGACATACTAATATTGATCTAGCATACGCCTCATATTAAATAATTTATTGATAAAAAACACCCTCATAATTATATATAATGATATTTTTTGAAGTGTTTAAATAATTATGTTTAATGCTTTTATTTTTTCCTAAGTCCATAAACTTTTAGATGAGGTTTTTTATATGTTTTGAAGCCTTATATTAAATGTTTATGAATTCATAAATATTTTCACTTATTCTTTACGGTCATTTGAGGTTGAATGCAATTTTTTTTCATCAATTTTTTTAATTAAAGATGTCTTATGACATGTGAAAGATTAATGTTCAAGTATTGTGATTATTTAATGTATTATACCCAATAATTATGATTATAAAATAGTATATAGTCAGAAAAATCCTAATAATGATGTTCCATGCTAAATTTTGACATTCACAATGATTCATTATGATTATGATTAAGGAAGTATTACCATCTAGAAGGAATACAAAAATGACTTATGACTCGACACCATGTTTATTTGTTAAAATAATATATTACATTTAGTAGACTTATGATAATAATTACTGATGATGTTGGATGCCATTATTTATCATTAAGATATTTTATTACAATTTAAACATGATTAATCGTAGTTGTAGTATATAAAAGGACATATACTGCTAGATATGCTTTATCAAAACTAGTGATGTATTAATAAGATATGTCCTGGGTAATTAAATTTTTTATTTCAATGAAGATTAATGTTTTAATGAAGATATAATCAACTACATCATGACATCATATTTTTACCTTTTTTGGAGGAAGACACATGAAAATGGAAAAGATCACTAATTTAATAATGTCATATTTCTCTCTCCTAACCATTTGAACCAGAGGAATAAGTTTTAATTGGTTATGGAAGAAGTATTTTCTAAAATATTATTTTTTGGGTGAACAAAATCAAGAAAAAGTAACACATTCATATACTTTATTTTTCATGTTAGCCATTCTACACATGGTAGAACAAAAAGTTTCATAGATTATTTGTTATAAACACAACTAAACAAAATGAAGGTATTTTGGAGAAAATAAAATTTTCCACACCATCCCTAAAATAGTTCTTATTGAACTATACTTTGTTTTCCAAAACTATACAATGAAATCGAAATACTTCTATTAATATTTTAATACAAAAGTTTTACACTCTTTATTTATATACAGTGAAAACAAAGATATGGTCTCCGTAAAAAGTAAAAACCTTGTTCAAATTTCTTGGAACAATTTCGTAACATTATTTTGTTTTTATCAATCAACTATCAAGGTCTATAGAGAAATCACCTTCATAGTGAAGTTCATAAGGATCTAAGAGATAGAGGGGATATCGAGAGAGAGAGAGTGGAGTATTCTAGGGGATTATTATTCCTCAAGACACTATAATTCCTCTATTATCTATTATTATATTTTTTCGCTTTTCTACTAACTGTCTAATAAAATAGTAATGAACAATAAAATGGATGAATTTATTTATATCTAAATTTTTAAGAACTAAATTTCCCCCACTAATGAGTTATTTTTTAACTCCATATGGGACAAAAAATGGTATCAAATCATGTGACTCTGGAGTTCTCAAGTATAATATGTTAAAAACATAATTTTTTTTGAAATGGTTATAATGGATAGAAAAAAATAATAATAAATGATTATGGTTAAGGATTATTTTTTTATTATAGAGAACTATTGGTACTTGAAGTCTCAAGTAATTATATATCTAAAAACCATGTTCTAATGGTTTATTTGAATGATTTCAAGATAAAAATAGTTGATGAAGGAGAAGTAGAGAAATGGGATACTAATTCTGAATAAAAATATGGCTTAAAGACCACTTCTTTATGTAACACATTCAGTTTCATTTTCATTAAAATTTTCTTTTATATTTATGTTATATAATATGTGGGACGAGTTTTAGGTGTTTATATATAGTTTTGGTCTTTTGGGAAGTGTATCTTAGGATGACCATTTTTCCCATGGCTAGGGGAAAATATGTTGTTTTTCATATAGTATCTACAATATTCTTAGGATGGTGGGTTGGTGAGGATGAGAATCTTAGGGTTCTTCCAAACCATATGGTTTCCAAGGATAAAAGTTGTATGTAGGGATAGAGGGAAATAATAGTTGGTTCAAGATTTTTCAAACCTTGAATAAAAACCATTTGATAGAGTGTTTTGGAGGTATTATCATGTGAATGGTTGGCATACGGGTTCTCAAACCATTTGGAAAAACCATGTGTAGTGTATTTAGTGATCTAAATATCTTACTCTAACATATTTTATCCACTTAAACCATCATATTTTAACTCTTCTATCATGATCTTGAACTGAAATCCCATCCTATGAATTAATGGTGCTTTTCATTGATCAAGAATCTAGTTTTTATGGAACTACATGCATTGGATATTGGGAATCAGTGGTAAGTCACTATTTTCTCTCTTTCTATTTAGATCTCCCTATCTAATCTCATATAGGATGTTGGATCTAATCTTCTATAGATATATCTATAGTATATGATTTGTTTTGATTTGATATATATTTTTAGATCAATTGAGGAAAATGGGTTTTGAGGTAGGATCAACAGGTTTCATAGTGTCATCTTATAATTTAATCACCTATTGAGAGTTAGTTGGAAACTCTATCTTATCCACTTATTCTTGAAATTGAAATATTAGTTGTACCTAAAAAAATATTTTGAAATAAAATTTCAGTAGATTTCAAAAATGATTTCCGTATTGGTCTATGTTTTAGAATTTTAGTTATTTGAATTGATTTTAAAAATTACCTCTGAATTATGGTTTTGAAATTATGGTTTTGGTGTATTGAAAGATAAATGTATAATATAATTTTTAATTGTAAGTATTGTTATATGTGAAATTTATTAATATGAGAAATTGGATTACAAAATTAGTGTGACTTCATTTACTTTAATGTGACCCTAAATAAGGGGCATGATATCAGAATGGAGGCACATGGAGATTTTATACCTAGTAAAAACATTTAATATTAATTAGGTATCACTCATTATTATGGTATTATCACATAGAATGTGTGTTTTTTTGATTGTATGGATGTTTTTTGGGTATACTATGTTGTATTGGCAAATAATTGTTCAGCTTTTAATTAAAAATGAATTTAATTTGGTCAAATATTTTTACGTACCTCCCTTTTTGATAAATTAATTTTTAAACTATAAGATAATTGTTTATTTTCCTAGTGTCATGAGTCAGGAAGTTTCTTGGGGAAAGACTGCCTGGAATGTTTGGTCACCCACTACATATATACTTTAGTGTGTTTGAAGACATTATTCTTCATGAAACAGGTAGAGTATGGGTCTCATATGTCTCTAGTAGAGCATCGTGATGTTACTTTCTATGTTATGGTGTTGGATATTGGAGTTTCAATCATTAATTGGATGGAATGATTCTATATCAGTGTTACTATATTGATATGTCTTTTGTGTTTTTTCAGTCTCCTTATTTTAACATTTCACTTTTACTTTGATGATTTTTTTTATTTTTTATTTTAGTTTTTTAACTTGTACTTTATATAGTTTTTTTTTTAATTTTTTTATTGAAATATTATATTATTTTAATACTCTAAATAATCCCTCATTGTTTAGGTATTAACTTGGAAAATTTGGAAAGAATTGGGTATCTTGGGGGGTCAGTAAAAGTTAGTGGCTCCTCAACTCTTCCCAATCCATTGGATATGATTTATATAACACAAATATTATCATTATCGGTTAATTCTTAATATTAGGTTGGTAGTTCAGAGATATGAAATGTGGGAAAATAAAATGTATATCATAGATAGATGTAGCTAATATCTTTTTGATGAAATTCATGTTAACATGTAGTCTGTTTAACAAATGAGATTCAGTTGTAATAAGTGAAAATTTTATTTTTATGAAACTATAGCACAATAAATATTTCAATCATCAATGGAACAAAAATTATTATTTTATAGGATTAATTTAGATTATGAAAATAGTATGTGAAAATAATTCTATAATTTTTTTTTATATTTTCACATCCAAATAAACTTTTATAGACAATTGAAAATATTGTATTTAACTAATCATACTTTTTATAATAAAGTTTTTTAATATTTATTATCTAAAATCTATTGATTATATATATGATATAATTAAATACAAGATCATTGGTCGGAAAAGGGTTATTTTTTCAGAAAACTATTTTAAAGTGTATAATTATATAACAAATTGATTTATTAAAATAATCCTAAAGAAAGAATAAGTCACTCCTTGAAATAAAAATAGTTTCTTAAAAACATCATCATATGATGAAATAATATTATTTTTCAGTAATGAAAAGAAATAATTTTATAGGCCCTATTTCTATATGGAAAACCAAGAGAATATGAGGCCAGTTAAGGTATAGGAAGAAAGGAATGTGTCAAAGGTGAATAAAGGAATCAATCAATTTTGATCATGTGAAAATTGTTGAATGAAGCATCTAGGAAATGCATTAATAGATTTATCATTTTTTATAATTTAGAGATAATGGTAATCTAGATAAATATTGAATGGGGAATAAAAATAACAATTATACATTGCTTTAACAATAATAAAACAAGGAATTATTCACAACAATGTCCCAAGAATCAAGGTAACCTACCACAGAGCTGGTTGAGGGTAGAAGGACAAGTTAATGTGATCACTGTATCTAAGGATGATGTTACTAAAGATGTGGTTTAAGGTAATTAAATCATATCCTAAAATTTATCTAATTATTTATTTCATTCTAGATCTGAACACTTGTTAATATCTTTTATGTTTTCTATGAAAATAAAATATTTCCCTAACACATTAATAGGGATATTGTCAGTTAATAATCCACGTGGAAAACATATCATAATAAGGATGTGTTAGTTAGTTACCATTATGAAAAATATACATACCATATTTAAAGGCTTGTTTATTATACATATGGTTAGCTTTGATATAATATTTGTTATGTATTATCATTTAATATATAATTCAAAAAATTATTTACAATATTATAAAATTATGATTCTTTGTGAAGGTGTTAAAATACCTATATTTGGAGTGGATATATCATCATCTTGGTCGTGTCTAGATATACCTCAAGTAGCTCTTCTAACTAGGATTCCATGGGAAGAATATTATACACAATTTACATATGGGAAGCTAGATTTTAAAATTTAATATGAACCTAATGTATAAAAATAAATTGATGTATTTCCTAATGATTTACATTGAAATACACTATATCTTGAAGTTATGGATTCCATTGATTTAATCCATAATGGAATAATTATATCAAAGACTCCCTATAGAATGACCAATTTGGAATTTGTTGAATTGAACAAAAAACTACTATAATTATGTAATAAATATTTATACTCTTTAGTGTTTCATATTAGGGAGCCTATATTGTTTTTTAAATTAAATATGGATCTATGGGGTTATGCATTTATTATAGTGAAATATATATGATTACTATAAAAAATATCCACTACCTTATATTGACGACTTGTTTGATAAATTTCATAGAGATCAATATTTTTTTAAAGATTTACCCTCATTCTAGGTGTCATCAATTGTGATAAACTAATTAAGATATTCAAAATAAAAAATTTTATATCATATATGGACATTATGAGTTCATATTCATACCATTTCGATTGAATAATTCACAATCTATTTATATTAATCTATTGAATATACTATTCATTGAATATAAGAATATTTTTTTGTGGTATTTATTAATGATATCTTGGGGTTATATAAAATATGTAATGAATATTTGAATAACTTATTGATATTTCATGAGATTCCATAAAGAAAATTGTCATATGGTAAGTTTAAAAAGTGTCAATTCTTGCATCAGAATGTTTATTTTCATTGAAATGTTATATCTATGGATGGATTTTTAGTTGATCTGGATAAAAAAATGGGTTTTAATGACTATAACAAAACCATAACTATAATATAGGTACGTATTTTCATTATATTGGATGGAAAAACCAATTAATTGGTCAAAATATTTCTCAATTGGCTACCCCATTAAACAAGATTACATTTAAATTGGTTCAGTTCATCTGGAAAAAATAATCTAAAGAATGTTTTCAAAGATTTGAATAGTAAATCGATCAATTCCATGATATTGACTATACCATCAGGAAATGATGGATTTTTAATATGTATTGATTCATAAAATAAGGTAATTATATGTTTTCGTTTGTATAATGGTAAATATATGACCTATGAATAAGTGAAACTAAAGAATCATGAACAAAGCAGTCTAACCTATGATCTTTTTTTAGTACTAATAATATTTACATCGATGATATTGTGACATCATCTATATGGGGAATGATATGTTATATTTAAATTTCATAAGATTCTGAAATAAATCAATTCACAAGAAGAGCATAATATAAGGAAAACATGATTGCTCGAGCTACTCATATATTATGATTTATCAATACAATTCCACTTTGGGAATTAAAATATGGTAGAAGATGGATTAAACAAAAAATATATTGGAGTCCCTAACAAAATTAGGATTGATATGGATCCTATTCTCATATACTTAAGGAATATGCATATAAGAAATATTAAAGAAGGTGAAACATCCTTCCTTTTTCAAATTATTGTTATACTATATTTATTGGAAAAGATAAAATGATGCAATTATGATGATGAGAATCTTTAGAATATGGTGTTCTCAAATTTCTAGAGAGGGTATGCGTTCTATTTATAGATTATCTGAAAATGGAAATATTAATTTATGTACATGAATTTAAATTATCTTTACACTATGGTAGAAATAAGATTTATACGGATCTGGTGGAAAACGTTTTGGTGGGATAATAAGATGTAGGAAATTTCAGATTATGTATCAAGATGTTTGATATGTCTAGAGGTTATGGTTAAGAGATATAATCCTAGAAATTCTATGAAACCTATACCTATTACTTGTTCTAAATTATTTGAAACTACTATAGACATCGTTAATGAACTACCAAAGACTCATAGAAAGATTGATTACATATTGATTATTCTTATCACCTTGCAAAATATACACATTACCAATCTATAAGTAAGGATTTATCTCTTGAGTAACACACAATTGATCTATATTAATGAAGTTTTAAGACATCATGGTGAAAATATTTTATTTTTTATAATAATTCTCCATGATTTAAATTGAAATTTTCAAAAAGTCTTGAAAAGGATATGGATACTGAGCATTATTTGAGCACCCTATATTATCCTTAACGAAATGGATAGTCAAAAATTACTTTGGAAACAATAGAAGGAAAATTTATGTCATTATAACTTGAATTTTAAGGTATTAATGACATCTGTTTATCTTTGGTATAGTTTTTCTATATCAATAAATACTATTCAGTATTTAAATAGAACCATATGAATCATTATAAAGAATAATATGTTGTACTCCAACTTTTTGTGTGAAAGATTTTTAATGGAAGCTTCAAATCCCAAAAACTATTGAAGAGAAAATGAAAATGTAAAAAATATTCATATCCTTATTTACATAGATCAAATTATGTAAAAAATAAATGTCGAGAATAAAAATATATATTTGTAATTTCTTGTGGGAGATCACATTTTCTTGAAATTATATTAATGGAAGGGTGTTTTATGGTTGGACAAGAAAGGGAGTCTAATCCACAAGTATATTAGGACTTTCAAAATTCTAAAAATAATTATATCTATGGTATTGAATTTGGAATTTACAACACGCGTTGCTAAAGTACATGATGTGTTCTATATCTCAGTGTCAAGGAAGTATATACATTACCCAATTCATGTGATCACCTTTGAAAAAATAAAATTGGAACCCGATATCTATTACAATGAAGTTTCTACCCAACTTCCTGAAACAAGAGAACATGTATTTTATAATTAAATAAATCAACATGTAATGTTACATTGGTGAAATCAAAATGTTGGGGAAGTTGTGTTGGAACCTGTGGATGTTATGAATAATAACAACCATAATTTATTTACTATTTAATATCCATGAAAATTTAAAGGATAGAATTTAGGAAATGGGAGGAATTTAATATATGATATTAAATTATATAAAGTAAAAATTTTATTATAATTAAACAATACTATAATTAATATTTTAGTTTTTCATGGGAAATTTTTTTAATTTGAAAAGATGAATATCAACTTTGAACATACAATATCAATATAAGAGTAGAATGAATTTTTTAAATCACCCCCTAGAAATATAATTTTATAAATTATTGAGAATGTAATGTTTAACTAATACATATTTTATTTATAATATTTTCTATAATATGTATATTTAAATATTTATTGATTTTTAATTGTATATAAATAAATAAATAATCATTTTAATGAAGAAATGTGATATTTTTTATACAATAGTTTTAAAGTGACTACTACTTTTAATTTTAAATTAAATAAAAAATATCTCATAACTAATTATTTAAATTAAATTTAATGATTATATGTCTAAATATGTGAATTTATATTAAAATAATTATGATTACATTCCATATATTTAATGTTATATCATCTAATGTTTGAACAATGCATTTCCACAAAAACAATTTCATCATCTTTCGTGGGTTTATTTTTAAATTAATTTTTTCCACTTTTATGAATGGAGTTTGTTAAAAAAATAATTATTTAAACTCCTAATTTCAATTTTTTTAAATTAATCTACTAATTTTTTTCATTATGAATAGTAAAAATGGTGAAAATTTGTTACCATGGTTAATGTCAAAATAGATTTTTTTGTGGGTTAATCTAAATGATAAGGGTTAAAATGATGTAAAATAGTTTATACCTAATATTATGTGACATTATTTATATCATAAATTATCACATTTAATCATTATTCATCTAGTATTTATTTTTCTATGTAAGTGAATATTAATTTTAAAAATTAAAAATTACATGTTCATCACTCACCTTACTTATAGAAGGCACCTCCTCTTACTTATTCACACCTCTTGGGCCGTTAATCTCAACTAAAAATTTCAAATATATATATACCTATAATAATTATCCATTTTATAGATTAATTTTACTTCCCAAAACTATAACCCTAGTTTCCATAAGATGAGATCATAAGGATCTATTTTAAAGAAGAAGTAATCATCTTAATCAAACATTTTCATTTTTATTCTTCTTTACCACCTTAAATTATGTAAAAAAATTAAAAATATAATAACAACAGTTTCAAACATATATTTATATGTTATTAAGGGTATGGAATAATATTTATCCATTTACTTACCTGTCAAATGAGGAATAAGACTATTTCTCATGTTTATAGTGGACACCAAACTCACAAACTGATGTAACTTTTTTTCCATCACCACCACACATAGATAGTAATAATTATATATATAATGAATATATATGAAAGTAATAACATAATAATTATTCTTTTATTTTAGTATATTATCCACCCCATACCCTTCCACTAAATAAAAAATTAAAATGTCGCTCATGTATACGTGTGGACTAATGCCTCCATGAAGTGATGTGATCCATTTTTGTTTCTTCTCTTAATGGGAGATTATAAATTTGTATAAAAATATATTTTTTGGATTCATTTATGATACTATTTTATAATATCACCATGTATGATATTATAAATTCTAATATAGTTATATTATATTATTATAATTAATCTAAATTTATAATAAAATATGTTAAATTATGTTCAAATAGGTGGACTCATTAAGAAAGGCATCTCATCTGAATTTCCACTCAATTAAGACATATTTCATATTTTGAACCTATATTGTTTTATTTGGAATATATAATACAACTTTTAAGTATTTAACATGTGTATATTTGAATTCATGGTGTTTAATATTTTAAATAATTTATACTTTTTTGAGTGGTTACAATTTAAATGTTACTAAATACATAAGAATTTATTTTACAATCTCATTTTATTGGAATTGAATATATTTTTAATTGATGTAATATTATAATATATCCATCATAAATTAAATATATTTTCTTTTACCCTCTGTACTTTTGGAATTTTAGTTTTTTATTCTAACTTTACCACTCTTTAGATATTAAATTAGGAAAATAAATATTTGAATGATAAGATGATCTTAATTCTCAATTTGAACATGTATATTTCTCTTCGATATATACATTTTTTTAAAAATTAATTCCAAAATTCCTTTATTAATTTTTCAAATGGGTTGTTAAGTAAATTTAATTTAATCCTTTACTTTTAAAATGTTTTGAAAGGAATCATTCTAATATTTTCTAAACGGATTATTTTTTTTCTTTCTTTATAAAATTTAAAAAGGAAGGTTTTTTCTTAAAGTATAAGGTGATAATTTTTTTACACATCCATAATCATTATATATTATTTATATTATTTTAAAATATTATAATGGTTTTACAGCAGAATTATTAAACTTATTTTAAATGTTTCAATTCTCATTTTTTCGATTCATTAATATACGTGATATTACTACAAATTTGGTTTTTAATGAATTAGTGTTCATCTCTCCTCTCGTAATTAATTTTTTTTCATTATGTTTCTCTTAAAGTAATCACTTTATTATCATAATATTTCATTATAAATATTCAGTTTAATCATATCATTCATATTCCTATTGCCAAACTCGTATATTATTCCAAAATATAGATTTTTTCTATAATTTGTTTTTTAATGTTTGGGGAAATCATGATACTTATTATTCATAACATGATCCAAATATGTGTATATAAGAAATATTTTTTATGAATTAAATTGATTATTAAATATAATATGAATGAATTAAATATATAATGATGGTATTGGCCTAAAAAAATATTTCCCCTCAATTAATTGATGGTTATTATGATAAAAACCAGTAGGATAACCGTATAATTTTTTTTCATGTATAAATACCCATCAAGTGAAATTTTATTGTAGTAGGGCCTTAATAGAAATATATCATGATTAATGACATCATGAAATCCATAATTATTCATTTACTTCATTAAGATTTTAGTTATCAACATCAGCGAGATTAATAGTTTGATATTATCCATGGATGTAGTTCATTATCACCTTATTTATTAAATGAAATTTATTTTTTGGGATCTGCTATGAAATATTGATTATTCCTTATTAACTCATGATATCTTCTATTATATGAAACACTTACTAAGAATTTTATGCCAGCCCTATTTTTTTTCCTTTTCCTCAATTTATAAGGAAAGTTTCTATGAATGATTTTCAAGGTTTCATATTATTTATTTTACAATGTTTTATATTTTATCTCTAATGTAAAATGTAAATCATGAATGTTTCTGCTTCATCAAGACTACTAAACTGATCGATACATGGTGATGTGATCTCTTGTGTCTTATGAAAATATAATATATTAGTGACCATATTAATGTTAATGGAGTCTTTGTTATTTAAATCATGGTAGGAAAACTCTTCTAAAACACTTATAGGAGTGTTTCCTTATCATCTTCATGAGATTTTCTGAAGAGTTTATCATATCATGAATTATTAAAGAGGCCTGCCACAAGTGAAAAATTATTCATATTATGTTTGAGGATTTTTAAAATTTTGGATATAATTCTTTATTCTTAAAATTATTTGGAATATTCTTATACTTCAGTTTCAATTTATTGATGACTAATTGGGTTTATATTATGACTAAAAGGAAAAGGAACCAGTTAGATATCCTAGAAACTCACGAGAATAATCTACTGAGAATGTGGTTTCACGTGAACCTTAAGTGAGGAAATTTCTAGTTCATATCATTATACTATATTTAAAAACAATTTCTAGGTAATATTAATATTATGAACTAATATAATCATATAAATTTATAAATTTTTGGAAACATAATCCTTCAATCTTTCAGGTGGATTCAAAACCTAAAAAGGTAGAAGTGTGGATAAACAAAATGAAATGAATATTTTAATTCCTTGTAAAAATTACTTATCTAAAGGTCATATTAGTAGTATACATACTGGATGATATTTCACAACAATTATGGTACTTATTTTTTCCATGTTGAGTTCAAAAAATGACATTCATTATAGGTATTTAAAGAATTATTCATAAAATAATTCTTCCTACTCACCTTAATGATAGCCAAAATGATAGATTTCCTTAGCAGTAAGAAATAAAATATATTAAATAAAATATATTAAATTATATATATAAATATAGTAATTTTTTCTAGATATAATTCGTATTTCACCCACGATGGAATATATCTTCATGTTTAGAATTTGACCAAAACTACATTCTCAGACAGACACCATCTATATTAATGATTATATATATATGGTTAATTAAGTGACAGTGGTGGAAATGGTTATTGATTTGAACAAAATATTTCATATATAAATATTAAATATTTTTATTTTTATACTCATTACATAACAATATGCCCCACACCTAGTTATTAAGAGTTTAGTGTCTTTATAAATGAAGATAAGAAAATGGTACATAAAATATCCCGACCAGCTCCCACACAGTTCTTCATTACAAAAGACCTCACTATGTATATTATTCTTATTTTTTTTGTTTCCTATGGAAATGGAAACATAATAATGAGTGATATTATATTCTCAATAAGTTTAAAAAATTGAGATATTAGTCGTTATTTAAACATAAAATCATTATACATGAAAGAGAATATGAGCATAATGGTTGAAGATCATTCCCAGTAATTCCAAAATCATACACAGAATTCATAGTATAAATCAAATAAGTTCATAGGAAATTATATATTAATAAATAAAAAAACATTATCCATGAGATCATAACATTGTTATATTATTAATACATGAAAGTGTGGAATAATTTATTGAATAATCATAATCATAAAAATATTATTTCAAGGCTACAAACCAAGACATTCATAAAATTTTAGACTTCAAATAACAAAAAATGAACCTAATTTAGGCATGAGATAACCTATCATATACACTTCTCTTAGATTGATATAACCTCTTATGTTCCCCCTTTTGGGCTTATCATAACCACTTATGTATCTTATTTTCATATTTGTATAACCTCCTGTGTACCCTCTTTAGGGCTTGAGATAACCTTCAATGTACCCTATTTTTATCATTTGATAACCTCTAATGTACCCTATTCTGGTCTTGGGATAATGTATTATCCACCCTTAAATCTCATAAAACATTTATATTTACCTAATTCATGGGAGGGATATAATAGACACGGCTGTCCCAAAAACAAAATCCATTCATATGTAATCCGTAAGATCATGGATTTTTTATTCCATCATAATGTAAACTAAGGAAAGGAAAATGGGTTTCATCAATATTTAATCATTATAATAATAAAACATATAGTGTGTGAAAATTGATGTTATCATAGAATTATATCCCCAAATATTTATAAGTAATAAAAAAATATATTATAATTGATGAAAAATTTCTTTTAAAGATCATTTCGACATTTCATGAGGGAAATACTCTTTTTATGTTGAAATAACATATTTAAAATCTAAAAATTTCTATAATATTCTGGAACAAAATTTATTTTAATAGAACAATGTAATCATTAATATGAATCATCAAATTATTTATCAGTCATGATGGATGAATATTCTGTTCATGTTGTTTATGTTTAAATAATGATTCCTTTCACATTTTAAAAAAAATCAATAGAAAATCATTAAGGAAATGACAAGAGGAAAACATGTAATTTCTATAATCATTTTTGAGAATAAAATATATTCAGTTTAAAGTATAAAATCCATATAATTTTCCTTAATGGAAATTTAGCATAGACAATACCTAACATAAATGAGGTTCTAACATAAATATCATATCTTATTTTTCATTAATAATATTTGATCATAAATTAAAGTAAATATAGATTTATTAAACTTATAATCTAGAAACATATTCATGTATAATACACAATATATTATTTACTTATAATATCTTATCACCAATTTATTAATAATTCCTTATTAAAATAACTATTACAGGTGATAACTGCTTCTTTTTTCATTCTTGTCTAAGTTATTTAGTACCAATCCATGTACATTGATCATAGTAACATAATATCTATAATATTAATAATGTAAAAGGTATCATATTTATTCATTATATAAACTAATACTATAATTTATAAAATTAGTGATGCAAAATGGAATACATCACTTCACAGATATTGTATTCTATTCACATGCATGAGTGATGTTTCAAAATTTTGATGAATAGATTGAAGGAAATGTAAATAATAAATCACAATCACATAACTTTAATGATATAATAAAAATTATATATATTTAGTAAATACCTCATTATAAACATCAATGTTAAACTGTGAAGAAGAATGAAATCCCTCACTTTGTGGAGGTGGTGGTCTATATATATGCATGATTGATACATTAATTTACCATTTGATAGAAAAAATATAGATAAATAATATGAATAAAAAATAATAAAAATCTATTATATGGGATATAATGATTTTATTTTAGTGTAATGTTTCAGAAATAATTAATGTTGGTAAAATAATATGTAAATTGGAAGTGATTGGTTAAAAAGATTACCTCTTCTTTAAGAAACCGCCTTTGAATCATTTATCAATGACCCCAGGGATGGTATTTTGATGGTATATGAACATTGTTAAAGATTTTAATAACAATTTTAGGTAGGATTTTGGGGATATAGGTTACTCAAGGTGGTGTGTATGATATATGATATGTGGTGTCCTTTGATAGGGAAGGAAATGACACACTTGGAATTTCTTAAAACATTTAAATATAATAAATGATTCTTCATTAGAAAGTAGAATGCATTGGTAAAAATTAATTTATAAAATAAAAAATAATTTAAATAAATTTAATTTATAAAACATGTATAAGATTATGATGAATTTTAAAAGTTATCTCATCTTTTAACCACTTTGTTAACTAATTTTGATCCATAACTAGGGTAACAAACTATTCAATACCAACAGTTTATAAATTTACTTATAAGATAAAAAGTAGCCCATATATAGTAATGATATGATATTTTTAGGAATATAACATATCCCATGTCCTCTTTCATGATTTCAATGATATTAAAATGATTTAAAAATATATTATTTAATATAAAATAATATTTAATGTTATTTTCAGAACTGTTCACATAATTTGACATTATAGTAAATAGGAAAGAAATTTATTATAATAATAACTTTTAACACATTAATAATAAGTTATTTTTATCTTAATAATTAATTTAACACAATAATTCATCCATATTTTATTTCATTAAAAATTTTAAGTATTATTTATTTTATTTTTTTATTATTTTAACTAGTACAATATATGTGTTCTATAAAAGTTTAATGTAATTTTTTCATAAATAAAAATTAAAAGTTAGCTGAAGTGATTAAAAAATACATTGATAATTTAAATAACCATTTATAACTAAACATAATCATATTTTATCCATATAAATTTTTTTAGGGTTATTAAAAAAATGTTAGAGACATTTTGGATTTATTCTATTCTTAAAATAAAATTAAAACCACTATCAAAAAAATGATTTTGATGTTTCCAAATATTAAAATATTGTATTATTATGGTTTAAATAAACACAAAATAGATTATTTTGTGTTACATCTATTTTCAAAACTTTATCTCTTTATTTGTAACATTAATTACATCATTTACCAATTCTGGTGTGTAAAATATTCACCACCGTTACTAATCATGTTAAACAATAATAAAGTTAACATATTTATGAAATTTTAAATGATAATTCAAAATAATAAATCCATTTTTCATTATTAAATATCAATAAGGGGTAGATATCGATTTTAAAATAAGCATGAAAAATGAAAAGAAGCCAATATTTAGACAAATATATTTTTAATTAATAAAACTATAATTATTCATATCTCATTACAAGTAAAAACCATTAGATGAATGTTAAATATTTTTATAGAGTATATATCATATAAATATCATTATCATCATTAAAAAATAATGATTAATTTAATTTATTTATTTAAAGAGTATTTCATACATATAAAAAATTTTGTAGAAACATAAATATTTTTTCTATTAAATAATTTTATTAATTAAAAACTAATGAATTCCATATATTAATGTGTAAAAATATATATTATTTAGTCAGTCATATTCGTACAAAAAAATGAAGTGGTGGTAAGTTTCATATTTAATTATAATAATTAAATAGGATAACACGGTTTATTTACACTCATTGTTGCATGTAAAGAAAGCAATCAAACAATTAAAGATTATTTTAAAGGATATAACTTTAAAATCATGGGGTGTTACATTCTATCAAAATTAAAATTATTTTTTCTCTTGAAATTAAGTTACTCCAATATAAAAACATTATATCTATGATTCATCACATCCAAAGGTTCCCATATCACCTTTTCAATTTATTATTCCTCTAAATAACATTAATATTTTGAGTACTAATATTTCATTAAATTTATCTCAATTATCACAAATTTCTACCATTTTTTCTTCATAGAAAATTTCATTATCCATTTATAAAATATATTTACCCTAAACCCATTAGACCAGAGTCAGTGTAAGATTTTTTACATTAGATTAAGATATAATTAACAACATCCCAAATGAATATATAATATTGTAGTCATATTAATCCTGATACATAGTTGAGTATTGTATTATATTTGATAACAAAATCTACAACATAGTTTTTTTAGAATATAATTATTCCTGTAATAATATCCTTACACATCAATTATGGTACACTTCATGGAAGCTCAGGGAGAGGAAAACAAATAAGAGTGATCTCAAATTAACAGTAAGGGTTAAGGGTAGAAAAAGATATCATTGTTAAATAAAGAATAATAAATATGAAAATTAAAAAAAACACACATTCCATTTAATCATTAACTTTTATATCGTAATTAGATACAGAATAATAAATATGGAAATGTAAATAACATAAAACACATTCCATTTAATCATTAAATTGAGAATCAAATTCATCCATAGATTATATCATTCTTAAAATCTCATATATAAAAACAAATTAATTCATAATAAAGGAAATGAATAATTATAGGATTTCATGTTTTGAGGAATCATGATACCTCTACCATGAAGACAATTCACAATGTGCTTAAAACTACATGAGAAAACTAGTTTAATTCTACCACACTAATTTTCTTCATGATACTACAAATTATTCAAGGGAATATATAATTATAGTCCCCACCCATCACTGGAAGTCTAAATAATTCCTTATATATTGAGTAATTGAATTAATTCCGTAATAATGTTCCTGATCATTAAATATTTTTATTGTGTAATGAATTAGGATTTATCTATATTTAAAAAAAATATAACATTCAATTTCGAACATAATATGTATAAATTTTATGAAGATTAAAAAATAATTATATACAAGATAAATAATAAATATATTTAGGTGAAATTTAATGTATAGATGAAATTGAATGAATCAATGGGAAGTTAATGACTACAAAAATGAATCAAGGAAGTGAATTTAAAAAATTTCCTTAGTCAAAATTATCATAAACCATCCATATAATGTAAAATGATAATATCCATACAACATATCCCTAGTAAGGAATATAAAAAATAGTGGGTCACTATCGTCGATGAATATAAATAAAAAAAAAGGCCATTATAAAAAATCTTGAGTAAAATTTCCTTTTCATTTTTAAAATCACCATTTTAAAATAAACTATACATTTTAAAGTTAATTTATTTTAAAATAACCATTGAAAGTTATAAATTTTGTCTTAATGAATTGAGTGGTCATGAAATCATTAAATTCTTTTTATGTTGTACACTTTAAAACAAATTATTCCTTTCAATTTTCAGTAAAATTAAAAAGGGAATTATTTTAATAAATATAGAAGATTGCATTCAAAAAATTATTTCAAAAATTGGTAGAATTTTATTAATTAATAATTTGGATAATTCTAAAATATTTTATTGAAAAACAATTTTAATTTTTTTAGAAGAAAATATATTTCCGTCCTAGGAGAGAAATGATGTCAATTTATATTATAAACATTTTATAAATTATTTTAAGAAACAAGGAGTTGAGAAATGATATTTTTACTTGAAAATATGATTAATAAAAATAGGATAATAAAATGAAATTGTTTTATTAGGATATGGTCATATAATTCCCTTTAAGGGAAATTCATGAATAAATAATCTTCATTATAATGAGATTGTGAAATAAACCCTTACAATGATCATAATGTTGAAATGAGGATTAATCAAGGAATATTTTATTTGTATCAACTAAAAATACACATAAAAAATATGTAAATAAATAAAAATATAATCAATGTTCAATAAACAAATAATCATAGAATATCAAAGATAATGAACAAGTAATATAACCCAATTAAAATAAATCAGGTTTTGAAACTCATTAATAATTGGTAAATGTTATGTCCATCCCCCTTAGAAGAAATAATTTAAACTATTACTTTAAATACCATGAAATATTAATGAATCATGATTTTACAAATAAAAGTGTATATATAAACACCATATAAAATAAATTATGTGTATATCATTACAATATTCCTCAATGAAGGGAAATTGAGATGAATTCCCTTTTAAATATCATATCATTGGTGTTGGGATTTATCAATGAGTTGATTTTACTTATAAAATTTAAATCTACATAAAAAAAGTGGAAATAAAAAAAATAAATTTTCATTGCATACATAATTTAACCATGTAATAATCAATGAAGTAGAATTTTAACCCAATGAATCAAAATTGGGTTAAGAAATCCCTTACCTCAGTATTCCTTTGGGTTTAATGGTATTTAACCTAATACATATACTTTTATATATCTTATTATATTACAATAGAACAATATTAATATTTATAATATCATATGTGATCCTTTTATAACATCTTATCACTCATTCATTAATAATTATTCATTATTTTCATTATTTCGGGTGTTAATTTACTTATTTTATCATGAATGTTTTTTCATGAAATACCTGGTTCTTGTACATATTATATACTTCCATAATATTCATAATAATTATAACCACATAATTATCATAATTATATATAAATTATAATTTTTAAAACAATCATGAATGAAGGTTATGATAAATGATGTATATTACGATCAACGAGACGGTAGGTCGTACATACGTGTGGGCAACATTTCCATTTTCAATGATATTTATGGAAACAAGTTATGCAATATTTTTTATTTATAGAATTATCCTAATATAATAAATACCATATTATTTATTTTAATATAATTATATTCATTATCCATGTTATGTGGTGTTGAAAATATAGACTTGTGGCTCTATAAAGGAAGTAGACCAAGACTTTATGATAGATGTTATCATCTTTAAGGGAGTTAAAATGTAAGAAATAAAATGATTTTTATCTCTTAATAATGGTAAATTTTTCATTAATATCATAATAAACTCATTTATATCACATAAATTCATTACATATCACTTTATTACCTTCCATGTAAATCGTTATTGAAAAATGAATCACGTCACTTCATGAGGATATAGTCCACCGTACACAGGAGCAACATTATTGTATCCCCTATAGAATGGAATGTAAAAAGGTGTATATGATATAATTAATTCTGAGGTATAAATATTCACTAAAAATAATATATTAATTTAAATTAGATCTATCATCATACGCAACCATGATAGGTGATAATAGAGAAACGAATGCCACCAGTCTATGAGGTAGTAGTCTGTTGTACACACAAATGATGATTTTGTAAAACATTTGATGTAAGTGGGGATGATTATATATAATTTACATATCATAAAAACATCCCATTACATGGAAAATATTTATTTTATTGTATTATAATTATTTAATAATAATTTAAAAAGGTTGAGAAAAATATAATATATAAATTCTCATTGAAGACCATTACCTCTTCTATGTGTAACCTCGTTAGGTTTAGAGAAAAATCCTTCATAAGATTGATTTATACCAAAAAATAGGATTCTATGATGAATAGAATTATTTTTTAAAGTTACTTGGTTAGGAATTATTTTAAACAAATTGTTTTGAAGGGTTAATAAGATAGGAGGGGGTATCCTTTTATAAGTTAGGTGATGGGCAAACTTGTAATTATTGAAAATAAAAAAGGTGTACCCATGATTTTTACATAGAAAATAGGTAAAAAATAGAGTATTATTATGTATAACACATTATAGGGTCTAAATATAGATATAATATATATTATATATATGTTTTTAGTATATTTTAACCCTTATCTTCTAAGATTAACACCCCATTAAATATTTTTTTACCTTGACCACAAGAAATTATTTTATATATTTTCACTATTAATTATGGTAAAATAATATGCTTCCATAATTAGATAATATAAATTATTATTATTCCAAAATTTTATTCAGTTTTTATTAAATTCTATTTATTTAAGTGGAAATTTTTAATTTAAAAATAATCCTTTATATATGATGTGAAAGCACGTTTTCAAAGAGAAACTTATCAAAAGTTGACAATGTTTTTATAGGAATATTCAATAGAAAATTTATTACAAAATCATAAATTAGATTAATATATTTATAATTAAAAAAATTTAACATTAAAACAAATTCAAATTATAATTAAAATTTATAGATTATTTAAATGTAAAGGCAGTTTTCAATTATATTCTCCATTTTCACTATTCATTAAAAAATGAATCATTTCAAGAAAATTCCAAAAAATCACCCTAAGATCATATTGATATTTTTATTTCAATAAATTTTCGCATTTTATAGAATAAATATTATAAATTTGTTAAAAATAATTTTAAATTTTGGGACCAAAATGTATCAAAACTATTTTTAAAAAAAATACATTTTTTAGAAAAATAATTCATTATTTATTATAAATGATTATTATTTTATATCAAATAAATATATTACCAAAATTTTCATAATTTAGTTAGTAATATTTATACCAACCAATTTAATGACTAGTTTATAACAGTATGCAAAATTATGTTTCTTTTAAACTCCAGGTTTCAAGTTCCACATGCTATCCAAGTTATTAGTTTTGAAGAAATATTTTTCTATATCATTTATGCTTTGTTTTAATGTATCATATTATATCAAATGGAATGATCTTATTTTATAATTTTTTGGAGGTAAATTCTCTCCAACTAAAATAAATTATGTCCTAGTAATATAAAATTGATCTCTTTAATCAAGTGTTTGATATTTGAAAATTATTTTATTGAAACAAAAATATTAAATAGATTTATTAAAAAATACTCTTAATAAGAGAGAATGGAATGTAAAAATTTCAAATAGAATAACATATAACTTGTTTACCAAGTAATAGAACATTTGTGTCATGTAAATATATGGTTTTTTAAGAAACTATAAATAAGTATAGAGAATGTTATAAGTCATTAATCATAAGAAATTAAACAATTAATAAAATGTTAAGGACCTGAAAAACATAAATATGTTTTAATTTTAAAGACCATCTGATTACTTTAATATTAATGCAATATGAGATTTTTTTTTCAATATTCATTATCCTAAAGTTGAAGAATTTTATTATTATCTAATAATATAAGGAAATATACTTAATTGATACGTTTCTATTTAATTTATCACAATTTCATCCTTTGTTAGTGCTCTAATCAATTTAAAATTTATCACTTAATCCAAGAAATCAATATCTAAAAATTATTTTTTTATTCATGAAGCACTTAAATTAACTTTAAACAGATCATATGATCTATAAAATAGTGTCAAGTTTTTTGTAAATGTCTCTAACTATTTACTAAAAAAAATGATAAGAATATGTTATCCAATATAATACATTAATCTGTAATAAAAAATAAATAAAATCACTTGTTTGTTATTAATATTAATTCATCAAATTTTTTAACCAAAAAAATTGTGTATTAAACAAAAAATCTCATAGTCTTATGGTAGGCTCTAAACATTTATTATAGTTAAGTCATGGGTTCAAGACCTATGGGAATTACATATATTAATATTTTTCATTTTCTAAAACTATATTAATATAATTATTGTTACAATCTAATGAAAATTATGTGATATCATTGAAATAATATTAATCATTGAATATTTTTTTTACTATGGTTTTAAATATAAGTTATTTTTTATTTTTTCCACAACATATAAAAATATTATTTGACTATTATTACTATGTCATTAATGATCATATCAACCCTAAAGGTTATCAACCCCATTAAATATATGCATACATAATTTAGAAGGATTATTCCTTAAGTAACAGTTTTACCAAAACATATACAAAACAAAAAGGGTTTATTTCCAAAAAAATATCCCAAAATCCTTAATATTTGTAAAATTACACCACATAAAACAGAAAAATGGGTTTTTGAGATTTTAACATCTGATGAAAATTAAATTCATAGCCCATGATGGTACAAATAACCTCCATGTTAATGAAGACATATTTTCTTCTAAAATATATCACAATCCTTAGATGTTTTATTATTCATATATCAAAAATACAATTGGTAAAAAGATTATATATATAATTTTGGAATCCTAGAAAATAATTTAACAATTTTATATCAAAATTTGTCCTTTCATGGTCTAGGAGATAACCTTAACAATAGATAATTGTATTAAATAATGCCCAGGTTCCCTAAATTTAAGATAATGAGCTAGAAATGGATCCTTTAGATGAAATTTATTTTCTTCTATCATTTTCACCATTTTTTAACAACAATTCGATAATTTAATCCTATTTTTACAAATAAAATATTCTCTCATTCCGTTAACACACATTATACCCAATATAAGATGACTTAAGTTTAACATAGGTCAAGTATTTTCACCATCCATTCGATTCATTCAAAAGTTTTTGTCAATAAATTATGAATTTTATTAAGAATATCCAACGACAGTGTCAATACGCATGTTCATTAAGGACCATTGTTATGCACTAGGTGATTCTTAGGTCATTCCCAATTCACTATTTTGAAAATTAACCCCAGTTACATTTGTTCTAGAACCATTTTCACTTATAGTATCTAGACCGGGATGCATTCCAAGGAAACCCACATAATCTCTACCTTACCAAAACATGAGGATGTTCTTATATACATATCCATAATGCATATCAAAAGTTTATGATCTCTAATCTATGTTTTCAAAAATCCAGTTCCCAATGATTCTATTAAACATCCTCTTATAACAACTATAGAATCCTCAACCCCAGTAGCATAGAGCCAGTGTCTTCTTTTTTACATTGGAATAACATACATGGAATCACATCTAGAATGAAAAATCAGTTTCTTAGTTTTTTTAATTAGATAAATACTTGAGTCTTGAATTATATTTTAAAAGAATAAGTAAAAAAATTTAATATCATTATTCCCTATAAAATATCCTTACAATTTAATAATAGTGCAATTTATTGAATCCATGGGAAAAGAAACCAAATAAGGTTGAGCTCAAATTCTCAATAAGGGATGAGTACATCAGAAGATATCATGAATTAATAAAACTTAATCTATATGGAAATTTAAATAATTGAGCTCACATTCCAATTATTTATTAACTTGGATTCAAAATTAGAAAAGGAATAAAAAATATGGAAATTTAAATGACTAAAATCACATGTCATTTAGTCATTAAATATAGAATGAAATTCATCCAGAGATAATATCATTGTGATAATCACATGATAATAGAAATTGATTTCTTACGGAAGGATGTGATTAATTATTGGATTCCATGATATTAGGAATCATTATACCTCTACCACTAAGACCTTTCACAAGACAGATTAAAAATACAAGTATAAACCCATTTAATGATATCTTTATGATTTTCCTCATGAGATTGTTGGTACATCAAGGGGATATATATTTATAGTCCTCACTCAACACTATATGGTCATAAAATTCCACATATATTGAATAATCAATTTAATTCATGAATAATGTTCCTTATCTTCAAATATTTGTATTCAGTAAATAATAATGATTTATAAATATTTCCAAAAATAAAAAAATAAAATTTAATTTAGAATTTCGTATGTATAAATTATATAATTTTTATGAAGTAAACATATCAATGCTAAATAATATAAATATTTAGTTGAAATTTATTGTCCACATGAAAGTGAATAATTCATGTAATGGTTAATGACGTCAAAAATGAATCAAGGTTGTAAATTTTAATAAATTTCGTGGTCAAATTGAACATAAAACATCCATAGAATAAATTAAGTATGATATTAATAGAGTATATACCTAGTGTAGTATAAGAAAAATAATGGGTTGTTTTAGTTCAAAAATAGAAATACAATAAAAAGTTATTTTAAAACATTTTTGAGGAAAATATAATTTTTATTTTCAAAATCTACTATTAAAACTAAAACATACAAAAAATTAAAAACCATTTTCATTGAAAATAAACTATGAAACTTATAAAGTCTTTTTAAAACATTGGGCGATCATGTCAGTAGGAAATTTTATTCACTTTGTAAAAGTAGAATGAGCATTCCCCTCACGTTTTTGGTAAAATCTAGACAAACATTTATATTAAAATAACATGAAAAATAATTTAAAAAAAATAATAAAAATTTTGAAAAATTAAAATTGTTAAATCATTTGGAAAAGGATAAAGACAATTTTGGGATCATTATTAGAAAACATGGTAATGGAAAAAATCTATTTATTAACAAAAGGTGAAATAAAGTCGTATTTTATTAAAGAAAATTATCAATTAATTTATTTAAAAAAGAATGTAAAATATTACCATTACTTATAAATATCATAGATTAATAGATGAGAATAAATTAAAATGGAGAGTTATTTGGAAATGGACAAATATTTTCTTCAACTAAAATTCTAGAATAAACAATATCGATTAGAATGAGATTGTGGAATAAACTCTTTCAATAGTTATAATGTTGATGTGTGAATTAATCAATTAAACAATTTTGTGTGTAAAATATAAACAAAACTAATAAATTATAAACAAAACATAATATTATCAAAAATAATTTATCACATAATCTTATAATATAAAAAATAATGAAGAAGTAATATAACCCAATGAAAAGAAATTGAGTTATCGAATTCTCTACCACTTGGTAACTCTTATGTCAAGTACCCTTAGTTGAAATAATTCAAATTTAAATGTATAACACCATGAATTATTAACGATTCATTATATATCATATAAAATGGGAAATATATACTAAATATAAAATAAATTAGGGGCATAACATTATAATATGCCTTATTGAAGGGAAATTGAGATGATGTCCCTTATAAAGATCATATAATTGAAATGGGGATTAAAAAAATGAAATGATTATGATTATAAAATTTTCATCCACATAAAACAATTGATAATAATATATAATATAACCAAATGTCATTATAAAAATAATTTTATAAAGACATAATCAATGAAATAGATGTTAAAACTAGTGAATGGAAGTTGAGTTAAGAAATCAATTACATCATTATTCCTTTTTTATAAAAAATTATTTTAACTCATGAATATTGGTTTTAAACATGTTATTTACTTATAATAGATACATATTATTATATATAATAACATATATAGTCTTTTATAACATCTTATCACCCAATTGATAATAATGTTTCATTATTTTCATTGTTTCGGGCGTCAATTTCTTTGTTTTCTCAGGCATGTTTTTATTGAATGATCCAGTTAATGAACATATTATATAGTAACATAATTTAAAAAAATATAATCAAGATATATTTATAAAATTTATGTAAAAATTATCCTTTTAAATGAAATCATGAAATATTGTTATGAAAAATGATATGTGTTGCAATCTTTGAGAGGAAAGAACGTACGTACGCATGGGTAACGTTCCCATTTTCAATGATCAATATGGAAAAAATAAAAGTAATATTTTTTCATTGAATATGATAATAATATCATACATACCATATTATTTCTTTATATATACTTATTTGTATCATCCATATGGTGTGGTGACAAAAAGATAGTAACATTGCTTTGTGAAGACGGAAGTACACATGTATATAAACGATGTTGTCATCTTTAAGTGAGTAACAAGGTTTGAAATAAATTCATATATTATCTTTTAAAAATGGTAAATACTTTATTAATATAGTTTTTATATTATATATTTCACATCTATTAGTTAAATGTATCCTTATTACCTTCCATTTAAGTGTTAGTGAAAAATGAATCACATCGCTTCATGATACGGTAGTCCGCCGTATAGACGAGAGATGTTATAATATCCCCTATGAGATATAAATTAAAAAATATATATAAAATATAAAAACTATAGATGTATAATTAAATAATAAATATCATATATATATATATATACTTTTTTTCCATTAGCATACCACACCCTGAGAGGTGGTAAGAGAAAAATGAATGACATCAGTTTGTGAGGCGGTAGTCCCCGTACAAATGAACGATAATTTCATAACCCATTTGATGGAAGTTTGGATGGTTGTAGGTAATCAAATTATTTTAAGGAACTATTTCAATATTTATGATACTATGGTAATTATATCATCATTTTTTAATGATAATTGACCGAGGTAGAGGAAAAAATAACTAAAAATGAACGTTGAAGAAAGTTTCCTCTTCTTTTGTTAACCACCTTAGGTTTAACCAAAAAAATTCTTGTGTTAGATTTATAACCAAGATAAGGCTTATATTATTTGGGGATTTGTTTTTTAATTTATTTGGGTAGATTCATGATTAATCAATTTTTTTAATTCTTTAAGAAGAGATTAGAGGGGTAACCTTTTATTAGTAGGGTGAGTATCACAGATGTATTTTTCAAATGAAAATGTTGTACCCATGTTTTAACGTGAAAAATGGTAAAAATGGATTATTCACAATCTATAGACATTATAGGGAATTTATATGTCCATAAAATAGAATTTATAATAGTTTTTAGGTCATTTTATCTCTTATCTTTTTTTGTTTGACCACTAGAAAATCAATTTTTACCTTTCCTATGATAAATAATTTTTACGGTTTTTACTATTAATAATGTTGAAAACTCATTTAAACTTTTCATAAGATATAAATTATTATTATTTAAAATATTTAATACTTTTTATAAAATTAAAATAATTATGTTTTTAAATTTTAATTAAAAATTAATCCCACAGACATAATGAGAAAGCAGGTTTCCAAAGACAAAATGTTCTGAAGTATGCACTATTTTATTATTTAAATTATATATTAAATTTTTTCCAATGACCAAAATTATATTAATATATATATATATATATATATCATTTTAAATATTTTTTTAAGTTCAATTAAAAATGTAATTTTACTTTATAAATAAAGTGAATGAAAAGGCAGTTTCTAGTTAAAATTCATTATCTTTCACTATTCATTGAAAAATGAAATATTTTTGAAATTTCACAAAATCTAAAAATAATACAATATTTATATTAAAATTTATAAATGAAGATAATTTTAAAAAATAGAATTTTTAAATTTTTTAAGAATTAATTTTATATTATTTGTGAAAAAGAGACAAAACCGTCTTTTAGAAAGAAATATAGCTTTTATGAAAACATTATTTTTTCCCTTAAATGATTATTATTTTATTTCTAATAAAATGATAACCATACATTTAATAATTTATAAATTAATATTAATATATTAAAATTTAATTACTATTTTGTAATTTTATACTATATTATGGTTTATCTCGATTAGGGCTTGCCTATTTCCTAAGCCATCAAATAGATCAAATTTAATAAAATATATTTCATGTATTGATTAACCTCGGTCTTGAATGTTTCATATTATATCATATAAGATGTCCTTATTTTAAATTTTTTCATAATTTAATATATCTTTTGGGTTCAGAAAATTTAAATGATTAGGTAGGTACTTCTTCTATTGAGATACATGGAACACATTGTAAACATTAGAGTGGTTCAGTGGAAGCACCAAGTGATAAGATATAATCCCTACATGAAATAAAATCTAAAATGGAACAATATACATAGTTAAGAGATTTAATTTTTAAAATCTCAAATCCTTATTCCATTAGTGAATTTGTAGGAATTCTTTCTCTCCATAATTAAATTTCAAACCCCTTCAGTGATTGTCAATATAAGCTTTCTTTCGACTCTCAACTTCCTTTTATGTGATATTGAGTAGATGTAATATTCTATTACATTTCCTTAAATAACTCAAGTTCTAATATATTTAGTTATAATAATCAGATATATAATTTCTTATATTATTTAATTATAACATTATATCACTTTTTTGTTAACAATTCATTATTAAAATCGTTATTATCAGTGATAAATGTTTTATTTTTCCTGCATGTTTCAGTTAAAATGTCATGGTCCTTTTACGATGACAATATCATAGTCATATATAGAGTTTTAATCATTTAATTAATATTATATTTATTTACTATAAATGTTTTATAACTATTCATATAAATATGTGATGAAAAATTAATTGCATCACCTAATGGAGACAATAGTCTATACGTACACATGTGAAATTTTTTCACCATTTGATGGATGGAATTAGAGAAAATTAGATAATAATTGAAATTCTAAAACTACAATAATATCATAAATATTATATTTTTTGCAAATAAATTATTTTAACCAACAATGTGAATCATTAATAAAATGTTAAATGTTTCACTTTGTGGAGGTGGTAGTCAACATATATGCATGAGCGATACATTCAGTTTCCATTTTATGGAAATAGAATGGATAATAGTTATAATATCAACATAATAACATCTTAATATATTGGATATACTTATTTTAATAAATTTTAATGGTTAGGATAGAATTTAAGGAAGTGAAATAATATGTAAAATGATAGAGATTAGTTAATACGATCACCTCCTCTTTGATAATACTCTTTTGGATCGCTTCTCAAAAGCCATCGGGGAAGTTATTGAGGATACTGTATTCTAAAAAACTAATATGTTTATTTTTATAAGTGTATATTTGAGTTTTTGGAAATTATATGTGGGTTAAAGTTGTTTGAAGAATATAGGAGTGGTGGTGTCCATTTAATGGGAAGGAAAGGATATAGTTGGAATTACATAAATGGGTAAAATACAATAAATAATTTATTATTTAAAATAGAAATAGACTGGTAATATTTTTGAATAAATGATAGTTTAAGGTTTAAATAACATCAAAAAATAATTTTTTTTATAGTTTTTAGGTGGAATTTTAAGCTTGATCCTTTCATTTAACCTCTTCGTTATACAATTTCAACCATAACCATGGTAACTACTTTTTCAATACTAAAGTGTTATAAATATATTTCTAAGGTAAAAATTTGTTCAAAGTGGCTAAGGGATTCCATTTTAACTATATACCATCCCCATTGTCCTCCTTCAATATTTTTTTGGATTTTTAATTAATTTAATAATATATTATTTAACAATAATTATCATTAAGGTCATTTTTGGGACTATTCACACGGTTTGACTTCTAAAACAAAAATATTGAAGTAAAATTCAAAAAAAAAACATTTAAAACAACATTAATGTTCCATGTTTATTTAACAACCACATTTAATACACTAATATATACAAATTTTATTAATTTTTATACTTTTGAATTATTTATTTGATTTTTATATCACTTAAAAAAATAAATTTTCAGCATTATATAAGAATTAATGGTAATTATTCTATCACTGAATATTTAAAATAAATTTCCATGATAAAAGATCATTCATATTTAGAAGAACCATATATAACAGAAAATAAACCCATTTTAAATCTATGGATGAAATATTCAAGTTATTAAAACTAAGAGACTAACATTTTGAATTTATTCATTACTTAAAATAATATTAAGGTTATTATAAAATAAGAATGGAAAAATTATTCTACATATTCAAACATTAATTAAGGATGTCAAAAATAAACTGGTCTAATAGAAATAAAGTAGGTGTTTTGTATGTTTTTAAATCATTTTCATATTATTTTTATCCTTAATTACTTAGGTTTCCTTTACAGAGGTGACAAATATTTAACATGGTTATTATTCAAAATGACGAAAAAATGTGAACTATTTACATAATTTGAAAATTATTATTCAAAATCATGAATTAGGTAGTGACTAAGTAGCCTTATGCTGATGATTTGATACTAACTGAACATTACTAAGGCCATTTGACTGTAGACGGTGACATTTTACTTAACTAAAATCTTAAGAGTTTTCTTTTTCATACTAGTGAATCCAAATATAATATTACTCCATTTTTCAATAATTAAATGTGGTTGCATATTGAGAAGATACAACATGTGATGAGTATCCATGCATATCTTGGGAAATGTGAGTGTAATATATATAAATATGAATCATTTTCTATAAAATTTTATTAATAACGATTTTCTATTAAAAATATTACATTTTGGACATGGATGAATTTAACATGATAATGGTAATGGAGTGGTTAGTTTCATTAAAGGCCCATATCAATAATTATTTACTGGGAGTAATGTTCTCATCTCTTGATAGGAAGAAGGATCTTTTTAAAGGATATTAGGATCTAAATGATGGAAGAGTTGTAACTTTGGAACCAATGGTTCAAATTATTTATATTCAATTCATAACAATCACTTTGGGGACCAATGATATAAAGGAGACTCTAATTTTTTCTCCCATAGTGGATCGATATCCTGACATGTTACCTAAAATTTTTACCAGTTTTCCACCTGAAAAGGAAGTGGAATTTTCAATTGACCTCCTTCAACGGAATATATTATTTTATATCTAGTTTAGAGAATGGAAAACATGGAATTGTAGGTGTTAATATCCAATTACATTAATTGGAATGTAAATGGTTCATACGACCGAGTGTGATATCTTGGGACAGTGTAGTTCTTTTTTTAGCAGGAAAAAGCTTCATTATAATGTTTATTTGATTATCACAAGCTAATTCATGTTATGATAATGAATAGATATCCACTACCACAGATTGATGTCCTCTTTGATTAATTCAAGGGTGACCAATCATTCTCTATAATTTATCTACACTCAAGGTATCACCAAATCCTGGTAAAGAAAGAGGGACTTATGAAAATAACTTCTGGATGTCCCTATAGTGATTATGAATGTGTGGATATTCTCTTTTTTACTTATAAATAATATATAGGTTTTATTGGAATTTTTGAATCCTGAATCACATCTATCCCCATAGTCTTTCATTATGTTATTTTTTGATGAAATTGTAGTGTATTCTCGTACTCAGGATGAAAATGAAGAGAATTAAGAAATTGTACTGACTTATTTTAAAGAGATTTGGTTATATGAAACATTCACTAAATTCAATTTATGGATACAGTAATATCACTTCACTGGCCATGTAATTTTTTATAAAAGTGTTTAAGTTAACCCTACAATGAGAGAATTTATTTTCTCTTGAAAATTGATAAAAAATTTCATTGATATATGTAGCTTTCTAGGATCAGTATTTTATTATTACTTATTTGTTTCTGATGAATCACCCCTAGAATATTCTATGAAAGAATTCTTCATAAAGGTATCTCAATTCCATTTGTAATTGAATTTTCAAAAATCATTTTTGGATCATAAATTATATCTCACTTACACACCAATTCTCATCTTCTAATAAATTGGTAATGGTTAAGTGGTTACATTAACACATCTCGATCATGAATATATTGTGTTCTCATATAGGTAGATCATGTGGTATCTTAGAGATTATAATAGCTTTGAATTCTGGAAATGAACTTTCTAACCCATGAAATTTAATTGGTTATAGTAGTACATGATCTAAAAATATTTCTTCATTATCTATCTGGTGAGAAATTCACTATATTCAAAGATCATGAATGTTTGAAAAACATATCTTTATAAATTAATATGAACCTAATATAGGGATTATAGAAAGAATTTATTTATGTGTATGAATTTAAATTTATTAATACATATTGAGAAGTGAATTCCCAAGAGACTCTTGAATCTAAAATTTAAAAAATAAATTATCCAATGAAGTTGATGGAAATTTTAAATTGATGAGTATGATTATAGATATGAATTTAGATTGTACTCAGAAGAATAACGTCAAATTTTTTTAATTGATGACTTGTTCCTGATTTTCTTGTGAAAGTCAAGGATTATAAGATATTGTATTATGGATTCCATACTATTGAATCAAAAGTTAATTGAGGGGAGACCATTTATGGATGGAAATAAAATTATAACTGTATGTTTTTATTTAATTATTGAATTGTAATTTAATTTTATTTTTTAGAGCAACATATTTATTATTATCATAATTAAAAAAGTGGAGTTCACCCATAAATCCAAAATATGTAGAACAATCTAAAAATAATTTTTTGTGGGTAGCTATGAAATGTAATGTGGTTGACTCTATTTCAAAATAATTGACTTTTTAGTAGGTTAAGTATAAGAATCAATGACTAGTTAGAATATTGTTATCATCACATATACTCATATGGAAATGGGAGATAATTGAAATAGAATTTAGCAGGGGTGCAATATTTGGAAGCATGATCCAATTTTTGTGATTGTTAAATAACTCAAAAATACATCCCGATTAATCCCAATTATTGAATTTAATATATAACAAGACTTGAAAATGATCTATATTTGGAAAGTGGTAAAATTTCAGGGAATACCAATTTTGATCATCTCTGAAATAGAACCCCATATCAACCATTGTATTTGTTGATAAATTTAGGAATTTTTATGTACCAAATTGATCATAAGAATGATATATCAGCATCAAAGGTTTTGTTATCCTGAAAAAACGATTTAGACACTAGAATGCATTCCATGAGAATATCTTAAGGATTTTAGTGACTCATCGGGGGATTATTTTCCTTTAGTGGATTGTTCTTGTAAAAATGTTATTATGAATTTATACAAATGACTCCATTTAGGGAATAATATAGTTATCCATGTTGGTCTCCCCATTTTTGGGTATGGACTCAAGAAACTAATTTTTTTGACAGAACCTTAATTATGATATGTGTTAGAAAATATGGATTTGGAGGAAATTGATGGTTTCTTTGCAAAACTATTAGAAATATTATTCATATTATCAAAATCAACCATAATCCATTGTCATGGGAGATCATGTGTTTAGAATGTATCTCGAAGACTTGGATATTGGTGATTTGGTATAGAAGGAACATTTTCTCCTCATTATGTCGAACCTGTTGAGATACATTAATGAATTGGTGTTATTTATTATTAGTTGGATTTACATCCATACTTCCGAATATTTCATATTTTTTCCATCTATCTCAATTGAGTAAGAAACAACCTGATTCTAACTATATGATATGATGGGATCACGTTGATCGTATACCATATGATATTTTAAATCATGAAATGGTTTATAACATGAAAATAAAAGAAAAAGTATTACATAAACAATTTAATCCCTTAGCTTAATTATTATGCAAACATGAGGAATTCAAGTGGAGACTTTGGAATATGAGAATTAAATATTGGAATATTAGACCAAGAATTTCTAGAGCATCAGTGATCACTTGCTTATTGTTGATGGAAATCCTAATGTTGGGTAGAATGTAACACCCCTTGATTATGTACTTTAAACATATGTTGTGCATTTTGATGTTTTATAACACATGGGTTGACATTTGAATATTTATTGATGTTTTTATGTGTTTTTGAAAGTGTTTCAGGGGTTCTTGATTTGAACACTATTATGAGATATTTTTTGATTTTCCCTAGAGAATAACATGCAATATGCTTAAGAGGGAGGGATGGTATGAATGAATAGATCATAGTTTTTACAAACCATTAAAAATTACCATGATAAATCATGAATTTGGAGACCAAGGGAATGGAATGGTAGGATTTTTTTTACAAACAGTGAAAACTAACCTTGAAAGGAGGTGGTTTGGAGATAGATCATACACATGATTGGTGAACCATTTCCAAAACCATGTTGGCTAACCATGTTTTGTTCATTAAATACTCTGAAAATTATATTTTAACATTTATTGACCAATATCCCTTATTTTACAAATTGTTTCTTAGGCATTCAAACACCACTCCTCTACTAGGATTTCATGGAGTTTCTATTTTGTTTAGAAGATGGTTTCATCAGATCTATGTGTGTTAGGACTCTCGAATCAATGGTAAGTCTCTATTTTCCCTCTCTCTCTCTCTTTATATTTCCTTATTTCAACACACATGGGACAATAAAATTATTTTTAACTATTTATATATGGTATATGATATGTTTTTATAAGATATTATTTGGATATACTGAAGGAAGTGGGTTTTGATGTTGGTTCTAGAGGTTTTTTAGTGACAATAACCTTTTTCATTTCTGATTGAGTGGTAGATATATTCTCTGTCATATACTCATATTCTAGAACTTGAAGGATAAGTATTATTTAAAAAAATTCATGGATTTGAAAAGGTATTGTTGGAAAAAAATTATATTTAGACCCTCTTGGTTTGGTTGGGAAATATTGTTTATTTGAATGGATTTTGGAAAAACCCTTTGATATAAAGTTTTAAGATTATTTTTTGGGATTAACATAAGAAGTATATTTGATTTAGTGTTTAGAGGGATGAAGTGATTTATGTGAAATGAAATGATATGAGAAATTAGAATATGTGGTTTGTGTTTTTATATGCATTGATGTGACCCTGAATATGGTGTATGGTTCTATACTGGTGGCACCCGAAGATTGGTAACCTACTGAGGACTTGGTGGATCATTGTGTAACCACTCGTGAGTATGGTACTATCACATGAAATTCATGTTTACGTTAGTGAATGGGTGATTTTTGTGTATTCCAAGTGGTATTTATAGGTAATATATTACAATTTTAATTTAAACACTTTTTTATAGGTAATATATTTGTATGTACCACTCATTATTATAATTTTAGTGGAACCTCATCTCATTCCATTATAATGGTTAGATTGGGATGATTAAAAATATATTCCATTAAATATATATAAGGTCTTGAAGAGTTCAATCAAGATTAAAAATGTTATAAATCATATGAAATGTGAACAACTATATCTATAACAAATTATGGAACTAAAAATTTACGGAAACAAATATAAAATACTACCAAGTGTATGTTTGATATATTCAGAATGTTTGATTATGAGATCATCATTTATAAAAATATAAGGATGACAGGAATTCTAAATAATTTAGTTACCTAATGGACTCAAGTTATAAAAAAATATCAATCTCTCAATGTACATACATTTCTTCTCTATAAATAGAGTTAAATTTTATCTACTGATAGGAAATACACTATTATAAATTGTTTTGATATAAAAGTTCTCATTATAACACTTATGAAGAATGAATATGAGATGGAAGTCGAGGATTGAGATCAAAAAATTATATAAAATAAAAATGATAAATTAAAACAATCTACTTCTAATGATGAGAATAAACCTAAGGAGATGTCATATTCATATTGATTTTATGAATGGAATTCCTAATATTCATCGAAAAGTGACGTGTTTTATCAATTCTAAATGATGTTGAAGAAATTATAAAATAACTATAGAGGAACCCATAAATAATTTAACATTTTTAAGAAGTTCAATGGAAATTCCAAGTATGTAAGTGGTTATGAGTATAATAAAATCATCAATAACAAGGCTAATTTACCTCACCATAAGAAGAATTAAATGTATGAAAATAAGTATACAAAAAATCAGAATATAAAAAGGATAAGATATAAAGTAATCCTACATGTTATTCCTAAGAAGACAACACTAAGGACTCTAATTCTAATTATGGTGTTTATATATACATTTAAAAATAAAATATGTGCTTTAAGGAACAAACCGATGAGGTGCCTCCTTTTGTTTCTCTAAATATATATCTTGAATCTATTCTTTTGATGTGTTGAATGAATACTGTTATATGTTTGATGGTAAATACTAATCATTATGTAGAAATAATTTTTTTTATCAAATCTTATGGTATTTTGTTAAATGGAAATAGTGAAATCACACAATATATTTTATAATTGAAATATAGTTTAGAAAATTCTACATTTAGTTGTGTTTTCTAAGACTATAAAATAAAAAAATTGATGGATGAAGTGAAAGATTCCAAATTAGATGATACTATTTTTTCCTAATTTGTTTTAATTTATAACTATTTTTTTTTAATAATAAGGAACATTATGAAAAAAAATTCACTATATGTAAGGGGGATCAACCAATAGAATATAACAATTTTTTCTTTTCTAGTTCAAAAAATAGAAACATTTTTAATTTCACATGTTTCTACTATGGAATAAATGATAATTTATTAAATTATTTTTACCTAATATAAAAAAATTAGTATTTAATATATATTTCTATTTAAATTTATTATTATTATTTTATAGTGTGCGATGAATGGAACACTGAGTTTAAAAAAAATATGATACTCTATGATAATATTATTAATTAAACATGACCTTTATAAACTAACCCTTAAGCCGGATGGAATGAATCGTAGTAAATAAATTAGAAAAAATTTATGGTTTACAAATGTATAAAATAAATTTAAAGATAATATATTGAGTAGAAATAAAATAATAATCATTTTAATGTAAAATAAATGTTTTCTAAAAAACAGTATTCTTCTAAAAGGCGGTCATGTCAAACTTTGAAAAAGTTATTTATATTTATTTTATCCTATATTTTGAAAATTTAAATCAAAACATGAAATTATTTTTATAACTAATGATTTCAATATTAGCTTAGGGTGAATATTTGGTATTTTTTTGAAAAGTTTCAATTTTTGATGAATAGTGAAACATACTGATTTCTACTAAAAAATTCCTTTTCAATTATACTATTTACAAAATTAAATTATTTTTTAAATAAATTTTGAATAAAAATTAATTCAATTATATATCTATAAAACAATATTAGGTCATTTTAATCATTTTTATATTTAGTTGTAATATAAAATCATTATAAACATTTGAAAATTTTCTCTTTGAAAACTCATTTTCTCATTGTTTCTGTGGGATTATTTTTATACTAAAATTTTCGAGTTCTGTGAATAGTTTTCAAAAAAATTAATTAAATATTTTTATTTAGAATAATTTATAATATATAGTAGTTTTAACTTATTTTTTTACCATAATGAATAATATGATAGAAATTTTTGTTACCCTAATTAAGGTAAATATGGGTTCCCTAGGGTTAAACTAAAATGATAATGATTAAAAATAACAGAAAACATTTAAAAAACTAATTTTATATCCATATTTAGACCTTATTTCATTTATTTTCTATAATGGACCATTTTGGATCATTTTCATGATAAAAAATTGGGTACACCTTTTTCTTTTCAAAAAATACAAGTGTGCCAATAATATAACTTATAAACGACCACCCACTCTCTACTCATGTTCATGAAAACAATTCCCATTTTTTTGGCCAATCATGGGCCAAAAGAATTCATTAATTACCTCATATAACCCCAAAATCATTATTTCGTTTATAAATCCAACCAATGAATTATTTTGGTGAAGAAGAAAGTTGTTTTCAGACAAAGAGGTAATGTATGTGGTTGTGAATTTTATTTTATTTCCTCCTACAAATATTTAAAATATTCGTATAACATGATAAAATGATAAACTATGCATCTTATATATAAATATATGTTATTATTTAATTTTAAAAACACATATACTTCTCCACATCATTCAAATGGGATAAGAAATCCTCAACTGTCTATACAGTGGACTGCTACTTCGTGAACCGATGTCATTTTTTTCAACCACAAAATTTCAAAGATGTACAGTAAAATACTATCATGCAAAGCAATGTGATTTTTTTTCTCTTAAAAATTACATAAAATTTAGTATGATTAAAATTTAATTGATATATATTATATTTATGATCTAAACATACTTATTTAAATATAATATCCATTTATCTTCTTACCTCACAATCAATTGGAAAACAGTATTGTTTCTCATGTCTATGTGTAGACTACCGACTCCACAAAGTGATGTGAAATGTTTTTCAATTGATTTTTACATGGATGGTAATTATTATGTTTTTTGGTAATAAAAATTATATCTATAACATATTAAATATTTATAAAAGTAAAATTAATATTTTTTTCCTTCCCTTTCGTCTTTTGATAAAAATAAAAACATCAATCTTTTGTAAGTATGACCTATGGTCTCCATGAATAGTGTAATATATTTTCTATCTATAAAATTTATATATTAATATAAATAAATATATAAATAATATTTATAATATTAGGATATTGGTTTACATTATTGAATTTATTTAACTGTGATCAAATAAGAATGACCAAAATTACCATACTAAAATATACATGAAAGAAGAAGCAATGTTCACCCAAAATTGTGATTCTAACAGAGAATTGTAAATTAATGGGAGATAAAATACTATAAGTAAACACTATTTTGCATGATTTTCATGAGTATTTTTCTTGAATATATTTTTATTTAACCTATATTTCTAATATATTACTTTTAAACTCATATGAAGGAAATCAAACAAGTGGTATGGTTTTCTCATTTAACTTTTATTTATGTAAGACATACACCATATTCCCCACATATTTCTTTACATGTTGTATATAATTATCTATGTGATGTTTTATATCATGTATTTATTTCTCATCTTGTTATTTAAATTTTCATTTGAATTTATTTCATTCTTGGGGATTATGATTCAAAAGTTACCAAAGTAGTAAGGGTTTATTTCACATTCACATCATTATTCAGGATTTTTTTGGTTCAATCCTCCCTTGTGGAAATTATTTGATATTTATATCCTAAAATAAATATATTTTCTTAAAAACTTTTAATTCAGGAATTTTTTATAGTAATAAAATTATTTTACAACTCATTAGTACATAAAATGATAGGGAAAATATTCTTAAGAAAATATGACTTTATTTCTCTCTTTGGATGGAAATATATTTTAATCAAAACGCATGATTTCTAATCATATTTTCACCATGTTTTTTAAAACTATTCAAAATTATTTTTTAATGAAATTTTAAAGAAATTATGCTTTTTAACAAAAACATTTGAATGCAATCTTTCTATCATTTTCAAAATGATGTATGTTTGGAGTTTACTGAAAATGTGAAAGCAATATTTTGTTAACACGTATGGAATGAATGAAATTTTCCACCTTCATGACCAATAAATATTTTAATAATTAAATTAATTTATTAAAATGTGATTTTTGATGAAAATTATCTTCATTTTTTTGATCTTTTTGTTTTAAAATGTTATTTAACAAATGAAAAGGCTATTTATCTCAAACAATTTAAGTATATTTTCATGGTATTTCTATTAATCAATGTCAAAACTACTCTATTTTACTTATGATCCACTAAGGATATATGGTATTGATACTATCCTAATTATTTCCCAAAATTTCCTATGATCATTTTTACTAATGACAGATAGTTTTATTATCGTTCACCATTTTACACTAGATAGTTTATGAGTATTCTTATCGATTGGGGTAAGTATTACCATATAATATGTTAGTTTTCTGATACAAATGTTTATGTTGATTATGATTCATGATTTTCATATGTGGAATGTATTGGACTATGTAAGTTATTGGCATGGACTGTTATAGCCCCTCGATGCATCATTCTGTCACATTAGAAATACCCAATTGGGATATTTCTGAGGCTTCACACATTTATTTATATTTCTTAAAACAATAACTTAATGGTATGTTTTAGATGTGAGTAATTATGAATTACCTATCATGAATTTCCTTATTGATATTATATTTTAGTATTGGATTAGTTATAATATCCATAGTTATATTTTAATACTCATTTTAATATCTATAGGGATTTCTTTTATCATCATTTATTCATTCTATATTATGCTCAAGCTATTTATTAAATGTCATGTGTTTTTTTATTTAAATTTCCATATTTATTATTATTTATTTATTCATAGCTTCCATAATAAACTTACACTTAATGAGCATCTAAGTTTACCCCTCTCTTCTATTTTATTTCACCAGGATATGAAAAAATGTTTTGTGATTGATATGTAGAGATATAATTAGGGGAATAATTGTGTTCTCAATGAAGTTAAATTGTGTATTTTATGTTTATAAATGTAAAAATAATTTTATTTGTTTTTATATTTTACCAGGACTACTAAATTATTAAATCCTTCTAGATATGTTTCCCTATATCTTATTACAATGTAATAAAGTGGACACTCACTCCAGGATACTGGGGTCGAGGTCACTATAGTTGGTATAAGATAAAGTTTATTTGAATCCTTTGGAACTAGATTTAGGAAATATTTATTATGGAACATAAACCTATGATGTAATTTTAGGATATTTATATAATAACATCCTATAAATTTGGAAAGGAATATATTATGTTATTTTTCTGAGAAATACATCTTTTCCAAGATACTAGAAGTGCATGTTGTTTTGGCACATATGTAACTAGAGGTAAAAACTTCAAAATTGGAACATTGGGCTTGACCTGATCGACACCCAATGTATGAAAATGGTCCATATAGTAAACCTAGATTAACAATATCTAGGTATATTCTTATAAAAATTCAAATTTTAATTACCAAAATTTAGGGAGTATTCTAAAATAATAATATCCCATAAGAAACCATGTTTATGATTATGAGATTATCTATGCCTATGTTTTTCAATTTATGTTTAGTGATTCACTAGTTTTGGGATTACAAATTATGTTTAATAATGTAATGATATTATATAGTGTATTCCTCTAAGAAAATAGGTAATTATAGGATAAATATTAATAATTAAAAATACAAATTCGATAGTTATATTAGTTATAAAAATGCTAATTAAATTTTATTAAATAAGGAAATTTTTTTATTTAAACACTTTTATTATATTGTTTTATTAAATGGATAAATTTATAAATTTTTGGAATCTAAATTTATAAAATTATTATTATTTTTGAATCTATAATATCAATATTTACATTTGGAGAACTTTTGGATCTTTTTGGAAAATATATATTTTTCAATAAATAGTGAAAACTACAGATTTCTGTTAGAATTAATTTATTTGAATAAATTAAGAAATTACAAAGTATCAACATGTTCTGAATTTTATTTCATGAAACCTAAGTATTATTTATTTATATTAAATCAACTTACTTACTTTTGAATCAAATTTATATTGGGTTTTAGTATATGAATGTTTTTGGGTTGAAAATGGGTTTTTCAAAGAACTGTTTTAAAATTAATAATGTTTCTCAATTTAAACTAATTGAAATAAACCCAAAAAGAGGAAGTTTTAAATGATAATTTTTAAATATATTTCATTAAACATTAATTTATGTTCATTAAATTATTAATATTATTATTCAAAAAGTTAATATAGAATCATATCTTTCTAAAAAAATACACTTCATAAAAATTTGTTGTCTCACCATGTATGCGTTATTAATATTAAATTAAATTTTGAAACTTATTCGAAAAGAATTCGAAAAAAAAGGATTCCATATTTTGAATAATAAAAATTTATAATTTCTAATAATTCCAACAAATTTTCTTATAAATTTTTGTAATAAAAAAATTATAATTAATTACAATGATTATGGTTAAAAAATGAGTTTACTGAGGAATTGAAATTTAAACATATGGGGAGAATGATGTATAAATTTTTTATATAATAATTTTATTTCAATATTTAGATGTTATACCATTTAGTATTGATAATTTACCTTCTTTGGGCAATGTTTACGTGTATAAAATGTTTGTGGATTTGACTCTTTCAAAAAAATTACATTAGTGCCACTCACCCCACTTGTAAGAGGCCAATACCTCTCTTCATGTATTAGTACATTTAAAAACAATTATTATTTCCATGAACTTACCAAATCATCGAGGAATCAATTTGTTGTAACCCAAAAGGAGATACCTGAAGAATAGGTAATGTTCATCGATGAGCATTTTTTGTGGTATTTCTTTCTCCACACCCTTAAATTTTTGTAATAAAATTATAATATAATAAAATCATTATGTATTATATTATTTTATGTCTTTATGTTTATATTTTTACCTAAAACCACAAACAATTACATTAAATTGGTTATGAAACCATCTTTCAGTTGTATAGCGGACTATAGCCTTACAAAATGATGTCATTCATTTTTCCATTACCACTAGTCACATTTGGGTATAATGATGAATCTAAAGTTTATAAATTTTATTTATAACATAATTATACTTATGGATTAATTATTTCATATATAACCTATTTATATTCCAATAAATAAGGGACATGATAATGTCATTCATGTGTACAACAGACTATAGCCTCACGAGGCTATGTGCATCATTTTTCATTAACGCGTTAAGAGGATGTTAATAAGGGTAATTATAAAAAATTTGTTTTATATACATGAAATATTTATGATATTCATGACATATTTTTAATTATATAAATATTACATATCAATTTAATATTAACTTTTCACTTACTGAATGGAATGATAACATTGTTCACAGACGTGTGGACTACTGCCTCCTCGAAGTGATGTAATTATATTATTCATCACCACATCACAAAAATGATAAATATAAATATATATAATTAAATAATATGGTATTTCTGATATAATAATAACTCTATAAATATAAAATGCTACTTTCCAACTTTCAATAAAGATCACTAAAAAATGGAAACATTACTCTTGTGTATGTACCGTTTACTATCACCTGGATCATAACATTAGTTCATTTTTATAACCATATATCAATATAGGTTTTAAATGTATAATGGATGTAAAAATATGAAAATTATTTAATGATTATTATTATATAAATGTTTAAATGATGATTTCTTTGACTATAGTTCACCAAAGAAAATTGTTTTTTGACACATAAATAGAATATAGTCAAAATATTTATATTAAAATTAGTTGATTATGTAATAGAATATAATTTATCAATAAGTGAAATAAAATTAATTATAAACATGAAAAAGGATTGGAAAAATTAAAGAATTAACATACTTTTTTTATTCTGAAAGATAGAGACACATGTGACATGTTGAGCTTGAGGTTGGGGATTTAATCTCAATTTCCATCCTTAGAATCATATCTTGATGTTATGCACCTTTATTCTTATAAGAGGTGAATATAAATTACTTTTACATGTTATATCATTATCTTATATATTATCATGGCATTTAATTTTTTTAAAATTTTGTCTTTCATATGAAATATGACTTGAAAATCTCCAAAGTGATAAGGTACTTTTCTTCTAAATATATTATATTTTAATGTTTTCCTTCTAACACTCTTTCTAGTTTGTTTCCATGTTTTAAAATGATTTTAGAAATTTATTTACGGTGATAAAATAACTATAATGTTCATTTAATGTATCTTTTATTTTGTTAAAATGTTTTTTAAAAATAATCATTTTATACAATTTAAACAAAATAGTAGAAATGACTTTTCCTGCCATCATGACTATTATTTAATTTCTATCATTCTTTTCAAGATTACATGTTTTCTTATAATAAACCCCATATTTTCCATTTTTGAGTATTTTGGTATTGAAAAAGGTTTATCAAAATACATGTGTATTTAAAATCGTCTCTTGAAATAAAATGTTATTTTAATATCTATAAGTGATTTACGTACGAGTGTAAAATTGTATTTCAAATGATGATTTTTTTTATTCCTGATTTGGTTTATGGACATTATATATGTTTGGTGTTCCTAGATATTGCTGGGATAACCCACTATATCTTAATATATGGGTTCATCGATATATAACTCCAATGCATTTGAGTTATTATTATGTTCTCCGGATAATTATATTTGAAGCTAGTCATATGGATATTCATATTTGTAAGGTTTCTATAAGGGTAATATAAGGGTTTTATGAGAGATATCCCAAGGTACCTATATGAAATTTATATTCTTGCTAATGACTTTTAATGAAAAAAATTAATTTAATGGTAAAAGAAATGATATCTTTTTATGTTAATTATTTTCATTTATGGTTGAAATGTTATGTTTTCATGAAAATGATTTTAATGGGTTTTAATACTTTTCACTGGACTAATTATTTCTTTCTTTTTATTTCCCTTACTGAGATATTTTTGGTCTTACCACATTTTTACAATTATTTTCACTAGATATAGTGATGGGTAAGGGAATAGAAGATGTCATGTTGACCATTATGAATATTTTCCATGAAAATATATCATGTTTTGTTTTAAAAGAATTAAATTAGGGAAAAAATGGATACTAAATAGGCATGCCCATTTGGTATTTTATGGTTTTGTAATGTATGAGTTATGGCCCAATTCTATAAAACTCTAAACTTGAAAAAATATCCTTAAAGAGAAATGTAGTTTATTCTTGACTAAAACTCAAGATTGTTTAATGTGTAAGGTTGGGTCCTTATAGTTGGTATCAAAGGTAGTTTTAACTAAATTCAAAGGATAGGATAATGATTATGTCATTCAATTGAAATATTTAACCTTATTGTCATGTTAAAATGATATATTATTTGAAGATTAACATGTTGATTCATCCAAATAATGTCTATTCAGAGTCATTTTTCATAGAGGAAACATGAAATCATTAGTATAAATTCACTGATAGGCCCTTCCAAATCATCATAACAAGATGGAAGGAATCAGAATAGAATATTTTTTTACAGTGATGGATTTGTTCACACAAGCTATAAATGGTGGTGGTATCCATTATATATAGTATCTGGATATACCATAAAGTAACATTACTTTTATGGATCATTTCATGAACAACATTTCCCCATCATTCAGTGGATCATCTAACCCCATGACAGATGAACGATGGATTAAATCATTGGTGATAATATTTTATGTCAAAGGATGTTCAGAATTCTAAAAGGTATCTCTTTCCATTTATAATTTTGATGAAAAAGCTGATTGGTAGTGGTCTTTATTTAAGAAAAACTATAATAATAATGATTCATAGGTAGTAATTTCAGTTGTTTTACCCTATTCTATTAAATTCTTATTAACCTAAGACTGAACCATAATGGCACACCTTAGGGTCGATCACAAGGAGGCCTCTTATACACACTGTATTTTCAATTGTCACTTTATTTAATTTAACTAATATAAAACTAGATTATATAATATATATATATGGGCGGATTTTGATTATGAAAATTAAATATTAAATCTATATTAGAAATTAAAATACCAAATCAAACCGAGTTAGAAAGAACAAGCTAAAGATTGCAGCGGTGGAAAAACATTGATCATTAGACACTCCCTCTATCATTGTTTATGAATATATTTAAATTTAATTATCCAATTTATACCTTAAGACATAAATGTATAAACCTAAATTATTTATATACCATATTGAAACCTAATACATGGGTGTAGATCTTCTTATTAAAGTGTTCTGATTACCCGAAGACCTCCGAGTAATGAAAACTGGTTGAAGTCATTGTGCTCAAAGGCGAGACCTCGCCAATGAAATTTAAACAATGAGGAAAACCTATTCAAATTCATAAGAAGATAATAAATCTATAATAATTTATAAGAAATTGAAAAAAAATAGAAAGATACCTCCTTTATTCATTCAAACAAGTTCCAGGATAGTTTAAAAGAAAATATGTTACAGTAAAAGCACAAACTCAAAATGGGAAATATCTTCGGATCTTCGCTTCCCAACACCACTTGGAGTTTTCCCTTCATGGATTGATTACATAATGTTATACTACTATACCATTTCTCTCTCAAGCCAAACCCCATTGTGATGGATGGTGCGGTGATGAATGGAATGATTTGAGAGGTAGGAGCTCCTCTCCTTTTATAGGAATATTTCGTCATCCAAAAGTTGTCATGTTTTTGACCCATTTATTGTACGATTAACGTGTGAGACCCTTAATTAATGATGTTCATAAATGAATATTCCGTTCACCCTCCAAATTTCAGCTTCATTGAACGTGCCTAGAAGGATTTATGAATTTATTATTAGAGGTTTCATTTTTTGGACGTAGGTTCTAGGAAGCTTCTTCCAAATATATGTCATTAAATCTACACCATACTGGATTCCAAACTCCATTAAATTAATTTTGTGAACTATCCTTGGGACCTCTTCCATATCCAAGTTAAATCACCTAATTTGGAGGTGTGTAGGCCGAATTGTGTGTCTGTTATGGATGTGGGGTCCACGCTGTCCGTTTGAAAAAATCATCACCGTCATTGATTTTTTACGGCCGTAGATGAACGATTCATCCCCTGGTACAAAATAAAAAAACAGAAAATAAAATAAGGACTCCAAAAAAAATTTAATCCCAAAATTTGGAAATATATTTTATGATAAATGGCCAAAATACCCCTATGACAAAAATGTTAAAAATCCTGAATTAAGCCATTTTTTCATTTATGCTCAAAATAAAACAAAAACATAAATATGTAACAATTTACCATTAAATAACACTATTGTGGGGTCATAAACATTAAATTACAGTATAAAATATGTAAAAATATTATCTTCATCAATGATACTGATACAATGGAATGAGAAACATTTAAGGATCATTTATTAGATAAATATTTCCCTTACTCTGTTCAACTCTAGATAGAAAAATATTCGAGAATTAAGGAAAAAAGATGATGATTCCATTGGCACATATGAATCCAATTTTGAAAGACTAGTCAGATATATTCTCAATTTTGTTCAAAACATTGATATAAACATTAATAGGCTTTACTCACGATTGAAACCAAGTTTATGAAGATATTTGGCTATATAAGAAATTAAAATCCATGAGAATATTGTCCATTTTGCTGAAAATGAGGATTTGGACATTTATGACTCTTTTATGCCTCATAATGATTGAAATAAGAATAGGTAAGGATGGTAGGTGATGGGAAAAATATATGAAGAATAAAGATGGAGGATAGAAATTACTGTTCTAATATTTTGGAAAGTGTGGTAAAAAATACCATAAATAATGTATTAGGAAGTCGGGGAAGAGTTATCAATGTACAGATTAAAGAAACATAGCACGTGAATGCAATGGAAAGAACCTTTAAGAATCAAATAATGTGGTAACTGATATCCATCCATTGGTAAGATGTATTGGATTCCTTGGTTTGTGTCATATTGATAATTTATGTCTGAAGTTAGTTACACAGGATGGAAAACATCATGATTGAAAAAAAAATGTATAGTGGGGACATGTTCAACTACTATCATTGATGTTGGGCTGTCAAATGAAGTGATGATAGGTATGTTACTTGTGTATTCAAATTATCCAAAAACCTTATTTCACTCTAGATAATCCCTTTATTTCAATTCTGAAAAATTTACAAGTAAATTAAGAATATTACCTCATAAAAGTAAGATAAATATTTTGGTGGAAACACTAGATGGAAGTATTAAAGAAACTAAGAATTATAGTAATTTTCATATTGTTACCAGCGGGATGGTATTTCCTTAAAATATTGTTGAGATTGACATAGTAAAGTTTTATAACATTTTTGGTATTGACCAGCTCTCACTTTCTAATTCTAAGATAGATTACAGTTCTATGAATGTTGTATTCATTGATTTTATACTTTTTATAAATTACAAAGAAGCTAATAAATTGATTAAATATAGTATTAAAAGTAACATAGATCATATTTTTGAAAATAATAAAAATTTTCAAATAAGTGATGTACTAGTAGTAAGTGAACACATGGATAATTTTATCGATGATTTTCCTAGTGTTATTCTTCATCTGAAGGTTGAGTTTTTAGTTTAATTAGTAATATATGCTATTCCTATTTTTAAACCTCTTTATTGAATATATTAAGTGGAAATTTTAGAATTGAAAATAAAATTTTAGAAGTTATTAGATAAATGTTTCATATGACTTTGTACTTCACAATGTATTTCTTCTATTTTCTTTACTTAAAAAAATATAGTTCAATGAGACTTTTCTTTGATTATAGAACCTTAAAAAACAAAACTGTTAAGAACAATTATCCTTTTTCCCATATCAATGACTTTTGTAATAGATCTAGGGATATTAGTATTTTCATAGGTTTACATGAGGTTAGGGTATCATCCATTGAAATTAAATTAAAATTACATTCGGAATACTATGTTTCAAACAAGATATGGGCACTATGACTTTGTATCTATGCATTTTGGGTTTTTTAATATACAAACTGTATTTATAGAATTTATGAATAAAATTTTACATGAGTTCTTTTAAATATTTTTGGTTCTATTTATTTATGACGTTTCAGAATATTTTAAAAGTTTGTAGGAACAGGAAATACCCGTAAGTATTTTTTTTAATCCTTAATAAAATACAAAATATATTTGAAATTTAGAAAGTGAGAATTTTAGTTGAAAAAAATTCATTTCCCTAGACATATTATTTTTAATGATTTCATAAATATTGAACTTACTAAAACAAATTTGTTGACGATTTTCCAAGACCAAAAAATGTCATAAATATTCATATTTTTCTTGGATTAGTGGGTTACTACCATAGGTCTGTTGAACAATTTTATTATTTTTCTATCCTGCTAACTATGTTAACTAAAAAATGAGTTAAATTCATTAGGACAAAAGAATGTGATAATTGTTTTTATAAACTAAAAATAATATTAGCGAATGCTCTAGTATTGGAGATGCCTTCCTAAAATGGTTATTTTTTCATCTATAGTGATACTTCATTAAAAGGACATAGTTGTGTCCTTATGCATAATGACTTGTTAATTTCTTTTGTTCACATCAGTTAAAACCTCATGAATTAAATATACCTTCACATGATTTGGAATTAGTGAATAGGATTTTAACTCTATAAATTAGGAAGCATTATTTTCATAGAAATATTGTGAAATATAAACAGATCATTAATGTTTGAAGTACATATTCACATTGAAGGAATTGAATATGAGACATAGAAGATTCCTTGAATTGATCAATGATAGTGATTTCAAGATTCATTACCATACTGAAAAAGAAAATTATGTTCTTGTAGCTTTGAATAAAAAATGTAAAGCTATATTATTCATGTTTTTTTTGGAATATGAACCTTTTTTTTGATGATTTGATGAATTTTTTTGAGATGTGATGGATTCATTTAAATCCTCTATTTTTTTGGTTTTTGTATAGTTGAATTTGTTAGAAAGAAGTATGCAATCTTATAAAGAGGATCAATATTTATAGGAAAATGTGGAATATTTTATGAAGGGTATGTTGATTGATTTTAATATAGATTAAGAAGACGCTTTACAATTTAGAAAAATATTTTTTGTGCATTATGATTCTCAGTTGAGGAAGGAGTTGTTAAGTTAATCACATATTTCACTTTTTTCCATTTATCTGGGTAGCACGAAGATGTATATATTCCAATTAGAGTATTGTGGGTGGGATGAAATGAAAAGTGATTCTATTAAAATTAACATGAATTTTTCGTAGTTTCATTAGGTTAAATTAGAATGACAATTGACAAGGTAGATTCTCTAGCCTCTTCCATTGCCATAGTGTAAATGAAAAAACATGTTAATGGATTCCTAGGTTGGATTTCCAAATACATATCAAGGTAATAATTTGATTTGGTTTATTGTTGATCGGTTTACTAAATTAGTTCATTTACTTCCCATTCTAGATACTATGTATTTAGATTATCTTTCTAGACTTTATCTAGAGGAGATATTGAGGTTTCATAGAATAACTCTCTCTATTGTATTCGAATGTGATCCCATGTTCACATCCATTTTTTGGAAAGGACTTCATATGTTGTTTGGTAATGAATTAAATTTCATTTATTCTTTTTATCCTCAATCAAATGGGATTTTTTTTGAACCGTTCAAAACATGGTTGTTATTCTTCATTCATTATCAATGACATAATAGGGAGGTTGAGATGAACATCCTTCTTTCGTTGAGTTTTATTATAATCATATTTTTCATTCCAGTATACAGGTGTCACCGTTTAAGGAATTATATTAAAAGAGGTGTTCAAAACCCACATTTGGGGATGATTTTGGAGAAATGAAGTTGAAAAGACCAGTTTTATTTTATAAACGGATGAGAAGGTTTATTTGATTCAATAATATATGAGGATGAATCAAAGTAGGATGAAACATTATACAGATAACCAAAGAAAATATTCATTATTCAATGTAGGTGATGATGTCTTTCTCAATTTTTATCAATGGAATGGTGTGATATATTTTTTCAAGAAGTGTAATAAGATTCCACAGTTCATTATCCTCTATTAAATCATAGTTAAATTTGGATTAGTTTCTTAATTAAGTGTTGTTTTCCCCAATTTTATCTCAGGTACACAATGTATTTCATGTTTCAATGTTAAGGAAATATATTCTGGATTCATCTAATATTTTTTCTCTAAAGTAGATCAGTTAGTAGAGAATATTTTTTATGAGGAATATCAAGTTCATATTCTTTACCATTGAGATAATGTTTTGCAGAATGAGTTGATTCATAAGGTTATATTTTAATGGAAAACCAATATGGTTGGACATGAAACCTTGGAATTTGAAAATGCTATGAGGGGAGGATATCACCACTTGTTTAATAAGTTAATAAAATTGTGATGATGAAAGTTTCAAAAGGGGGAAGGATGTTACAACCTTGTTATTGATGGAATTAATCATTTTCATATTTATTAATATGTATTAGATATTCATATTAGATATGAAAATATTAATTAATTTTTAATGAAAAAGGAAAATGTTTTTATTAAAAACTTTTATTACATTGTTTTATTTAAAAGATTAATTGGTAAATATTAAAACTTAAAGTTGATAAAATAAATATAATTTTTTATATATGCATGTAAAACTTTAATTTGGGAGAAATTTTGGGAATCTTCCAAGAATGTTGATCTTTCTAGAGAATAGTGAACATTTTAGATTTTAATAAAAATTAATTTATTTTAATGAGTTAATTAGTTTAAAAGTGTAAATATGATTTGAATATAATTTAAAGTAACTTAATTATTATTTATTTATAATTAATCCACTTAATTATTTTTTTTAAAAATTTATATTTTTTATTAGTAAATTTTTTCTGTTTAAAACGGGGTTTTTAAAAAACTATTTTTAAAATACAAAATTTTTCACCATTTTAATTAACTAAAATAAACCACAATTTTAAATTAATTAAATGAATTTTTTAGACTATATAAAATTAAATATTAATTTATTTTGATATAAATGTTATTATTAGTCATAGAGTTATTATATAATCATCTTTTTCTTTAAAAATACTCTTCTTCCAAACTCGTAGTCTAGAAATGTTTAAGGGATTAATGTTAAATTAAAATTTTAAACTTCTATTAAATGAATTTAGAAAAATGGGGTCTATATATGTAATTATAAAATTTTATAATTTATAATAATTCCATCTTAATTTTTTACAAATTGATTAGTGAAAATAGTTTAAATTAATTACAACAAATATTGTAAAAACAAGTTAACCAAGTGATTAAATGTTAAACTTAAAGGTCCAAATGACCTATAATAAGTAAAAATCCAATTATATGGAAATATATAGACCTTATATAAGATATTATAAATAATGGGACATTATTTGGGCTTATTTACATGAAAATATCTTCGGTAGGTTTCAATCTTTTAAAAACAATTATTAGTGCGCCCCTCAACCCACTTATAAAAGCACACCCCCAATCTTCCTTTCATCACACCATCAAAAAAAATTATTTCATCCATGAAGTACTAGAATAACTTCTACAATTCCCTATTGTCATCCTAGTTTCCTTAATTTTGGTATAAATCCAACCATTGAAGGCCATTGGTGGAAACTAAAAGGACATACCCAAAGGAGAGGTAAGCTTCATCAATGAGTGTTTTTGCTTTAATTCATCCTCCAACCCCTAAAATTACTCACTTAGAATATAGATATAATAAAATAGATATATTATATAATATTATATGTTTTTTTGTTATTTTACTGACCCAAAACCACACACACTTCCATAAAATAGGGTACAAAATCATCTTTCATGTGTAAGGTAGACTACATCCTCATGAAACGATATCAATCAGTTTTACATTACCACCTCTCATAATTTTCTATAAAAATGGTTATAAATTTATATATTTTATTTTTAAAATATTTATACATATGGAGTCATTATATCATTTATACTCTTTTATATTACAATATGTAAGAGATATGATACTATCGAACATGTGTACGAAGGACTACTACCCCATAGAGAGATGTGATTCATTTTTCACTAACACATTATGTGAAATGTAATAAAGGTAAATATAATAAATATATGTGATATAAAAGAAATATTTATTATTGTAATAAAATATTTTACATTATGTAAATTTAACATATTATTTTCTTTTTTCCTATTTACTCAGTGAAAACAATGATAATGTAGTTCGTGGACATGTGGATGACCACCTCCTCGAAGCGATGTGATTCTTATTTTCATCACCACATAACATGAATGATATATATAAATATATATAATTAAATAATATTTTATTTATGATATAATTATCATGTTATAAATATAAAATTTTACTTAACATCTCCACTTAATGATCATCGAAAAATGGAAACATTTCTCATGCATACGTACATCTTATTGTCTCTATGATCATAAGGTTAGTTCATTTTTCATATTCATATTTAATGATTGGTTTTATAGATATGATTTTTGTGTAAATATGATAATTATTTCGTTATTATTGTTCTATAGATGTTTAAATAATGAAATCTTTTACCAGAGTCACCCTAGAAAAGTTATTATTGACATAAAAACCTAATATGGTAAAAATGTATAGCTTAAAAATTAATTGATTAATAAATAACTTATAACACGTTAATAAGTGAAATAAAAGTAATAATAATCATTATAAAAGTGACCAATAAAGTAAATAATTAAAATATATTTTTATTCATGAATATAAAGACACATGTGACATGTCAGAATCAAATTAAGTGACTTCTTCACAATTTCCTTTCATAGAGGCATATATTGATGTTATACACCTTTATTATTTTAAAAGGTTGATATAATGACCCCTTTAAATTTTATATCTCTAATTGAACTATTATAATTGTATTTATTGTTATTTTAATTTTATTCTTTAATCATTATTATGGTATAAATATTTCGAAATCGATAAGTGAATTTTATTCTAAATAAACCATCTTTTAATGTTTTCCTTAAAACTCTGTTTCTCATCCATGTACACGTTTAAACATGATTTTTGAAATTTTTTGTATGAAGAAAAAAGATTTATAAATTTAATTTTATGTCTCTTTTACTTTATTTTAATTGTTTTGAAAAAGAGTCTATTTAGATGTTTTAAATGGAATGCCAGAAATAACTTTTCCTATTGTTGTGACTATTATATCAATTCTTGGTTCCTATTCAAGATTATAAATTTTCTTTAATAGAAAAATATATTTTCCTTTTTTGGATTTTTTGGTATTAAAAGACGGGTTTGTAGAGATAATTGTATTTAAAGTGGTATTCTGAATGAAAATAGTATTTTAATATCAAAAAGGGATTTAAATATATGTCAAAATTAATTTCTCAAATGATGAAATATATTATTCATGTTTTGGTTCCTATAAATTATTTATGATGGGTTTTCCTAGATAGAGCTAAATGAGCCCGTTATATCTTAAATGATTGGTGTTCTCATATAGTTGACCAATCCTTTTTGTAATGACTATGTTATCAAAAAAATTATAATGGTAGTTGGATGTATAATTATTCCAATCTATAAGTGTTCTGAAAAGGTTTTTAGGTGTTTTAAAATGGTTCAATGATATTATGTTCCAAGGTAACTACATGGATTTTATATTCCTTCTAAAGAGATTTCATAGAAATAATTTTTTTCAAAATTTAAAATAAATAATCTTTTTTAAGGAACAATAATTTCCCTAAAGAGTAAAGTTTATTGTTTTAGGATAAGGTTTTCTTGGGTTTTAATGTTTTTCATTTGACTAATGGTTTTTTTCTTTTTATATTCCTTATACTGATTTTTGTGATCATCCCACATTTTGGAAATCTTTTTCACAAGATTTAAGGATGGGTAAGGGAAAGAAAGAGGTAAAGTTGAATTTCATAACGAGTTTTCATGAAGATAAATTAGGTTCTTTTAAATGTTTTATATTATGTGGAAAATAGAGACTAATAGGAATTTCACAATTTGTATTATATGGATTTGAATGTATAATTTATGGCCTAAATATTTAAAACGCTAAAATGGAAGAGCTCCTTAATGTTTTAGAACATAAATTCTTTTAAATAACTCATGATTGTGTAATGTTTAGGAATAAGTCTTTATAGTTGGTATGAAAGGATAATTTAGATAAATTTTGAGGTTAGAATATTGATAATATAAATTCCTTGAAAATTTTAACTTATGGTCAATTTAAAATGATATAGAGTTTGAGTATTACCATTTTGTTTCATCTGAACTATGTCTATTCAGAATGGGTTTTCACAAAAAAATTGGGAACCTGTTGAGGGAAGGCATCGAGAGGAAATTATCCTTCCAAATGACCATCCTCATATGGTTGGAATCAGAACGAAATAGTTCATTTCAATGATGGATCTATTGAAAAAATCTATAAATGGTTGTGGTATCCATGTTAGTGATTAATAAGATCTACCTTGAAGGAACATGTCTTTTTTGATGCATTTCATGAAGCAACATCCCCCATCATTCAGTGGATAATCTTACCCCATGAGAGACATATAATTTATTAATGACCTAGATAATGTATTTGATGTTAAGGGATATTAATAATTCTAAAATATAACTCTTTTAGTTTATCATTTCGCAGGTGAATTTGATGGATGGTGGTCATTGTTTAGAAATTATAGAGAAAAATATGATCTTAAAACCATAGAATAGGAAACAATTATGGATCTTTTCCTTGAGAAATATTTCTCAAAGGTTGTTATACTCTTAATGTGAAAACTATTCCTGGAATTTAGCAAAAAATATGATATCTCTATGGACACATATGAAATCAATTTTATAAGACTGTCCAATTAAGTGTTTCATTTTCTTATAGACACTAATAAAAAAATTATTATTTTTTACTTAACAATGAATCTTATTATATGAAGATAATTGACCCAATTGGAGTTTAAAATCTATTATAAAGTTATTCATTTCCTTAAAATGGTTGATATATAGTTTTTTGACACTTATGTGAGTCATGATGATGGAAGTACAAAAGAGGTCAAGATGGAAGGGAATAGAGAACATTCAATAATGAAATCTTGAGGTAAGAAATTTAATTTCCTAGGATATGGTATGAATGGTAAATATCACCCTAGAGAATGTCATATGGTGTCAGTTGAGTGTTAATGAAGTTGAAATTTCACCACATGACCCAAGAATTCAAGGAAAAGAATCACGAAGAATCAAATAATGGGTTCAATGACAGCCCCAATAGAAAGATATTTTGGTAATAATGAGTTATGTAACTATAATAATGTGTGTATGAAGTTGGTTTCATAGGATGTAAATCATCATTATAGGAAATTGAAAGGTGTAGTGAGGTATTTTTTTACCATTGTAATCAATTTTGGGCCATCAAATGATGTTGTGAGAGGTATGTTACTTTTGTATTTAAATTATGCCAATACCCTGTTTGACTCTGGATCATCACATTAGTTCACTTAAAATAAATTTTCATGTAAATCGGGAATACCAAATAATGAATATAAAATAGAACTTTTTATGAAAACTCAATGTGGAAGTATTGAAATGACCATGATTTATAGGAATCTTATTCTTACTATTAGTGGTATGGTATTTCCTATATATTTTATTGAACTGGCCATATTAGAGTTTGATATCATTCAAGTAATGGATTAGCTATTGGTTTTTCATACCTAGATAGATTCAAGTTCTATGAAATTTGGGTTTAATGATTTTATTCCTTTGATAACCAACCAAGAATAATTGAATCTGGTTATAGATGGTAGTGAATGTTACCAACCTCATATTATTGAAAAAAAGTAAACTATTCAAATTTGTGATAGGAAAGTAGTAAATTAATACATGGTTGGTTTCCATGATGATTTTCCTTAAGTTATTCTAGATTATTAGTATGCGTTTATTGTTGACTTACTACCTAATGATAAGACTAATTCCAAACCCACTTATCAAATTGATAAAGTTGAACATTTTTGAATTGAAAAATAAATTACCCGATATATTAAATAAAGGATTCATTTGACCTAGAACATCGCCATGGGGTTCTCCTAATTTATTTGTTAAATAGAAAGATATTTCAATGATAAATTTCATTTAATATATAGAGACCTGAAAAATATCACAATTACGATAGAGTATACATTTCGTCATATTGATTTTTTGTTCGAACTTCACTAGGGAGATCAATATTTTTCTATGGTGTGTACTTGAGGTCGGGTACCATCAGTTGATAGTGAATGAGGAATACATTGTGAATGTTGAGATTTATAATAGATATGGGAACTATGAGTATGAAGTTATATCTTTTTTGTGGTCAAATTCACCTTATGTGTTTTTAAACCTTATGAGTATAATTTTTATGATTTCATGGAAATGATTTTTATTGTGTTTATTGACAAAATTTTGGTATATTCTAAAGGTCAATATGAACATAAAAGATTCTTAAGGACTGTTTTGAAAACCTTAAAAGAAAATAAATAGTAAGGGATATTTGAAAAGTATGTTTTTTGGATGAGAAAAATTTCTTTCCAAGGTCATAATATTTCTATTTATTTAAAAACTATTGAACCTACTAAAATAAAATATGATGAAGAATGCCCAAGGCTTTGAAATTTTAAAAAAAAAATCGTATTTTTGTTGGATTACAATGTTACTACTCATGGACTTCTAAAAACTCTTCTTGATTGTCTAGAACACTAACTATTTTACCTCTAGACCGAGTTAAATTCATCAGAAAAAATATTGTCACAATTATTTTTAGGAATGGAAAAGATGATTGGTGAATGCTCTAGTTTTGACCATTCCTTACAAAAATGGTGATTCTGTCATCTATGGTGATTATTAATTGGAAATGATTGTTTTTTCATAGTGAATAATGCCTTGTTATGTGATTATTCATTATTTTAGTTGAAATCTCATCAGTTAAATTCCCCTAATCATAATTTTGAATTATCTGACTTGGTTTTCAATTGAACTATTTAGAGGAATCATTTGTAAACTGGTCTAAAAATATTGAATTATATATTCACTCAAAAATATTTTAACATGAATCAGGTAATATTTTTTAAACATATCATGTATTATGATTTAATGATTCATTACTATCCTTGAAAAGAAAACAATTATGTTGATGCATTGAGTTATGAATGTAATTCCACATTAACAATGTTATATTTGGAACCCGACCCTTTGGTTAATTATTTTACGATTTTTTTTGAGAAATTGTAGGTGCATGGATATCCTATTTCTTTTTCTGGTTTCTATGCATTTTATTTTGTTAGAAAAAATCAAGAAATCTCATAAAAAGGCTTAATATTTATCAGAAAAATGAGAAACCATTGGGAAGGGCAAGTTTCTTGATTTTAATATTTATGAAGAAGGTGTTTTACGATTTGGAGAATATTATGTGTGACTTTTGATTTCCATTTTAGGAATGAGTTGTTAAGTGAAGAATATAGTTCTCCAGTTTCTATAAATTCGGGCAGCACCAAGATGTATATAGACCTATGGGGTATTACTGATGGGATAGAATGAAAATAGATATTATTGATCATACCATTAATTGTACGAATTGTCGTAATGTTAAATAATATTAATAATTAACTAAGTAAATGATTCAACCATTTAAAGCACTGGTGTGGAAATGGAAAAAAATACAATGGATTTATTTGTAGGATTTCCGAAGACTTCTCAACGTAAAAATGGAATTTGGGTTATTATTGAACGATTAGCTAAATCTACACATTTCTTTCCCATTAGATATATAATTTATTTAGATAATCATTTCAATATTATCTAATGATGATAGTCATGTCACATAGAGTGCCTCTAATTATTGTATCAGATTGTGATCCTGAATTCACATCCAAATTTTGGAAATAAATTTACTAGTTCTTTGGTACTAAATTAAATTTTAGGAAAAGTTTTCAAACTCAGTATGGTGGGTAGTATGAGAAAAAAATTCATACTTTAGAAGAAATAAATTATTTTTTCTCAATGGATTATGAGGGAATTTCATATCAAGATCATTATTTGGGTTAGTTTTCATATAATAGTTGTTTTCATTCTAATATTCATATGGAACCATTTGATTCATTATATGGAAAGAGGTGTTGAACACTAGCAATTTGGGACTATGTAGGTTAAAGGAAATTTATGGGACTATAGTTGGTAGAGGAAATTGATAAGAATATGATTTTGATTCAAAAATATAGGAGGATGGTTTAGAGCATGATAAAAATTTGTGTGCATAACCAGAGGAATGCTATTTATTTTGAGATTGGTGATCGTGTATTTCCCAAAGATTATCAATGGAAAATATGATACATTTCTATAATAAGGGGAATCTAAGACCATAGTGTTGGAACTAAGGATGTTCTTTTCTAGAAAAGGTGTATGGTTTGTATTTTTTTTCAATACTTGCATAGAAGATCATGGATTTTGCAAGGAATTGAAGGTGGCATCGTGCCCCAATGTTTTCAAAATTTTGGGGTCAATAAATTGGAAAACCGAGAAAAGTGTTTTTAGAAAAGGAGGTTGTGTAAAAGTTTGAAGATGGTTTGGATAGATTCCTAAAATAATTGTTTAATGGTATAAATAAAAAAAATATGATAAATAAAAAAAGTAACATGAAATATTTAAATGTGTGTGAAAAATGAGGTTTCACGGAATTGACTTGTGTTCCCAATGTGAAATCAAAAGGGTTTTGGTCGCTTGAAGAGAATTTTGCGTGACACATCATAATATTATGCAAAAGTTCACTGATACCTATAAATAGGTGGTTACCCCACTCAAGACTTAGAATATTTCAATGAAGATCGGGTTCCTCAATCATGTGAAAGACTTGCACGTGGAAGAGAAGCATAGAGAGAATCTTGCACAAAAAGTGTTCCTTTTTTCTAAAAAGACCAAGTGAGCCTTGTAGTGTAGTGGAGTTAAAGATAATGGTTGTGTGAAAAGTAAGGGTTGCACGAAATTAATCCAGTGAAACATACAAAATATTTCATACAAGAATAGGTGTTGTGTTCAAGTGTTGTACTGATCATGTTTCAGGTTTTGATTGTCTACTTGTTTGATAAATGCTTTCAAGTGCATCAATTCAAGAATTTGATGAAAAAAGGGTCTCATACTAGATATAGAAAAATAAATAATTTCCAATCTATAGAATAGACCTTCATTTTGATAAAATAAGTAATACTTCACCTACAATAGTGATAAAAGGAGAGTAAACGGAAGTGTTCTGAGGGACGTAGTGTGCTATCCCTATAATCATTGTAAAGGCAGTGTGCCTAGAATAAAGTGACTATGTCTCAACTCTTCTACTCCACTACTAGGGGAGATTATTGGACTTTTTTAAAACTAGAAACCTATTGGAATATTCCTCTTAGACTAGCCCACAGTGGTGAACCATGTAAAATTGATATGTCATCTCTTTTCATGTGATTGTTTTTTCTACATATTCTCATCAGACAGGTTTAACAGCTTCCTAGAAACATTGGAACATGATCCATCAGTTTGAAGGAACATATTGACACCCTAATTCACCCCTCCCCTCTCAGTGTGTTTCTAGGTCCTACACATGATTTATTAGACCATATCAAATATTGTAGGATGATGGATCATTTTCCTAAAAAAAATTTCCCTCTTAGGTACAAAATTTATTTCATGTATTATTGTTAAGAAAATATGTTCCAAATTCATCTCATATTTTTAGTCTTAATGTAGATCAACTGTAATAGATTATTTCTTATTAGTAATATCCTTTTCAGATTCTTAAACATAGAGAAATATATTTATGGAAAAAGGTGATTCCCCAGGTTAAGTTTCACTTGAAAACCCATATAGTTAAAAAAGCTACATGGAAATCAAAAAATGTTATGTGGGAAAGATATCCCCACTTGTTTAACAAGTTAATAATATTGTGAGTATGAAATTTTAAAAAGGTGGTAGGATTTAGTAACCCATGTAATGTTATAATAACTCATTATTATATTTATTAATACAAGGTAGAAAATTATATTAGTTATAGAAATAATTATTTAATGTTTGATCACAAAGGAAATTGTTTTAATTGGACACTTTTAATATAATATTTTATTTGAGTTATTATTTTTTAAACTATAGAATTTATATTTTATAAAATAAATTTCTTTTTTCAAATAAGTATATTAAAATTTACTTTGGGTAAAATTTTGGTATTTTATTAAAAATATTTATTTTTCAGTGAATAGTTTAAAAATTTTATTGTTATAAAATAACCTTTATTTAAATAAATTCATTAATTTAAAAGACTAAATATATTATGTGTAACAACCCAAACTTTCATTAATAAAAATTCATCTTGATCCAATTAAATATATTAATATGTGAAATTGTTACATTACTTATGAACTTATTTTTTTTATGTTTTAGGACTTTAAAATACCCTAAAGAATTGTGACCATTACTAATATAGCCATTGAACAGTGATAACATGATTAGTATTAATATTTGGCTTTAAGAAATCCAATTTACTTAGGCAAAAGAAGCGATGGCCTCATCTAGTAGAGTTGCCCCGTACGAAGCCCATTTACCAGAGCTCAGAAATGAGGTGGAATCTTTGGTCTTCACTCTTAACCAAGCCCTAGCCGAGCTTGAATATGTTAAGATCGAGCGGAACTGACTATGGGAGAAGTGGAAGTAGATAGAGATTACCACTCGAGCGATGTTATCCGAGCCACCCCAAGAGTCAGTCACCATCACGCACCTTACCCTAAGGTCTTATGCGGGTGTTTTAAGGGGTTATGTAAAAAAGAACCTATTACTATGATTATGTACATTATATTTTTATATAATAATTAATATACTTTTATTTGATTAATGTTACTTTGTAAATAGTTTTTTAAAGCACAAATAGTATTTTTAGTTAATATTCAACTAAGAAATTTATTTTGATGAATTAATGGATTTTTGAATTAAATAATATTTTAATAAAAAATTATTATTATTATTAAATTAATTTTTATTAAATATAAATGATCATAGAATTTTATGAATGAAATTGTAATTTTTATTATGGTTTGAAAGCCATTTTTTTCAAAACCCATGAATTTTTGATAAATGTCGGTTTTTATTTTAAAAGTGAAAATTAAAATATTTATAAAATTATTTAGATAAAATGAATATTATTTCTTTAATCAGGACGTTAAAATTATCCAATGGTGAAATTTTAATATTTTTTTGAGAAAGTCGATTTTTTGGGTAAAAATTAAATATCATTTAAATATATAATGTGTTTTATGACATAATAAGGACCCAATAGTGATGTAATAAAATACAATAAACATTATATTCGGCTAATATATGTTTTACCATTAAAATAATGTGATTTTGGTTTTGTTTGATTTATTTTAAAAAGCTTTAGTGGACCCTTCAAGACCTATAAAACATGTTGTCTTTTCAAATTGTTTTCCTTGAGAGTGTGACTCACCTACACATAAGAAACCCTATTATTTTAAGAAGTTAGGCCATTGTCCTTATAATATATTATTTTTCACTCCCCTTTGGAAAACACCATGGGCAAAAACCATGGGCTGGTTTGTGGTTTGGGTTTGTTTATTGTGAGGTGTCCCAAACCTAAATAATAAAGAATTCCTTCTCCTTTCCTATATAAACCCACCCAAACTCCAACTTCCTCCTCAATGAAAGAATTTGGATTACATCCAACCTCTTCCCTCATCTCTATATAATCCTTCCAAGGCGCCTCAAGCTCCCAAGAAGCCTCTCTCAATCCCCTTTCAAGCCTTTGGAATCACAGTTCAATGTAAGTGTTTTCTTCCTTTCTCATTTTGTCCAATATTCTCTAAGTTGATATGACCTTTTAATTTCAATTATAAATGTTGGGGTATTTTTTAGAACCTCCCCCATACTTCCCTATTTACGTTTTAATTATGGGAGACCCCTTTTTCTCTCATTAAATGCCTCCCATGTACACCTGTTACTATGCCGAAATTCTGAAGGGAATTTCTCTCTCTTCATTTACATTCAAGAAATTCTTTTGTATCATGAATCTAAATTCCATTAAAATTTTTGGGACATGTATCTACATTAAACCCTTACTTTCCATTTAATATACATATGATGAGACCCCCCTTTCTCTCCCATCAACCATTTTTAGGAATTTTTATGTCACGCCGTTATGCTGCCGAAATACACCACATTTTTCCAAGACAAGGTCATTGTGTAGTGAATAACATGCCCATTTATCTAACAAGGGTAATCACCTTTATGAACATTTACTTATTGATTATATATTTTCATGTATGAATTCCATATTAATTTATCATGAAATAAATTATTATGTTTAATGAATCTATTTTTTATGATCCATGTGGCACACTTATGCATGAAATGAAATGTTTAAGAAGGGTGCGCCCTGATAGCGCTCCAATGCATTGGGTAAAGTATAATATCAAGATACGTCATGTGAAATGTGTGTTGACTCATGCCAATTCAAGTGCAACGAGGTTTTACTCATGTTTAAAGTGAAATGGGGGTTTACTCATGCTCCATGGGCAATGAGCCTTGGCTCATGCTAATTCCATGTTAAGTGTTGTTGCCACATTTACATGTTATGATCACCATTCTTTATCATGCCTTTATGTCCATGTTTCTCTTATTCTCTATTGATATGCTTATTGTATAACATGTATTTTTTTCTTCATGTTATTCCATGTTTATTCCCTTACAGGGCTTTATAGCTCGCCCTTTTCTTATGCATGTCCTCAGGTTATTCTATGCAATGCTAAGTACATGGGAATGTAGTGGTCATGTAAAGGAAGTTTTCAATAATGATGTTGTGTGTTTTGTGTTCTAAGCTATTATGTAATGATCTTAAGTCCCAAATACCCTATACCTCTTGATCTTCTATGTTGTATCAAGTGAATCTTATGTAATAAATCATGTTTAAGTGTGTAATGAAAAGATGGGTTGTTATAGTTGGTATTAAAGGATATGTTTTGTTATTTTTGGGATTAGGATTAAAAAATTCTAGTGAAGCCTTAGATACAATACTAAGTATAATAAAAACATTTCTATGTTTTGGTGAGTATTGAGTTAGTGGTTTATCAAGAAAATACATCCCTGTTTGGATACGAGTAGGCAGAGGTGGCTCTGGCACAGATGTATCCTAGAGGTAAAACCTAAAAACACTACTTTGAGCTAGACTCGAATGGGAACTGGTGCACAAGAACGGTCCTTTCTACACTCTTGGTTATGACACTCCCGGGGGATATTCTTTTATAAATTCACAAACTTAGTATGAACCATTATTATGGGATTTAAAAAAAATCTCCTAAGAATATATCTTAGAAAGTAGATCATGAATAGTATAGATTGAAGCCTATAGATTCATAAGTAAAGAAAATAAAAGCTATTTATAAGTCATCTGTTTTTTTGAATTTGTGTTATCCTTTATGTGCTACCCCTAACATTCCTTTTATTCTTACCAATGGCCGGTAATAGGAGGACTCGGGCTAACAACCGATGTGAAGATCAATGCGATGATTCTTCTAATGAGATGCCCAATCCAATGGGAGCAAGAATCATGAACTTTTTCACAATTATCACTCAATTAACTCAATATTTGAATAGAAACATGGGTCAAGAGGAACATTCAACCCCCCTACAAAATAACAGGTCGCTATCGAGAGCTTCATGAGACAAAGGCCTCCTACTTTTAATGGATCATCTGATCCATCAATCGCCGAACAATGGATCAACGCCATTGAAAAGATATTCTCCATCCATTAATGTTTCGAAAAGGAGAAGGTTCTTATAGATTCTTATCGTATGGGGGCTGAAGCTGATCAATGGTGGATGTTGATCAAAAATACAAAGCCTCAAGAGGAGATAGAGGTGATGGAATCGAAGGATTTCCAGAAGATGTTTTTTGATAAATATTTTTGGTGAACCCTACGAGTTAAGATGGAAAGGGACTTCCTTACCCTCAAGAAAAAATACGAAAAATCTTTCAGAGTGTATGAGGAAAACATCACAAGGCTTGCACGATAAGCTTCCAGGTTTGTCATTACCCTCGAATGCAAGGTTGAACGCTTCTTTGGGTGGTTGAAACCTAGACTGTGGAAAGTGCTGGCGATCCATGAATTCGACAGCTATGAAGAAATTGTCTGATGTGCCCTCAAGGATGAAATGGAGATCAGAGAATCTCAAGGGTATCAGGGGGATAAGAAGCGTAATGTGGACTTCAATTATGGCAGTTTAATGGATAAATTGAATGATACTAAGAAGATCCAGCACCCCACTTGCCAAAGGTGTAGAAAGAAGCACCCTAGAAATTTCCTAAAGGGGATGAGGAAATGCTTTAGGTGTGGAAGAGAAGGGAACCTGGTGCGAGGGTAACCAAGTGGTATATCGTCTTGCTTCTATGAAAGTCCTTGGTCATGATCCGGTTTGTTTGCATGACATTTCCACTTTGAAGCCTGAAGGGGTAAACTTGATTAAAGGGGATGCCCTTGGCTTGCATCATTTTAGACCTCCTTAGGCTGCTCTATTTCTTTTATTTGCTGTATGGTTTCTCCTTCTTAATAAAAAAGTAAATTTAATGGTGAATGGAACCTGGATATTAACTGTCAGCAAGGAAAACCTATGACTGCAATAGAGGAGAGGAACACTCCGTTAAAACCTCAACGCATTGTTTATTTCTATAACTGCAAAGAAACAGGGAATATTTCAAATCAGTTCCCCAAGCCAAGGGTTCTCGGAGGCAACTAAAAACCTCCAAGGCATCAAGGGTGAGCTTTTTCCATCACTACTGCTGAAGTGAACCTTGACAATGAAGTGGTGATAGGTACGATAGTTATTCATTCAATAATGGTGAATATACTTTTTGATTCAGGTTCTATGCATTCTTTTATATCCTGAATGTTTAGTAGAACAATCCAAACACCACCAAAAATCATGGAAGTAAAGATGTCGGTGAGTACGGAAAATGGGGCAATCATTGCTTCCCATGAATATAACTCCTCCCCTATTATAATCTGTGGATTGAACATTACGGCCAACATCTTCATACTCCCTATTCTGGAATTTTATGCAACTATTGGCATGGATTGGATTTCCTCATATAGAGGCAACATAAATTTCTGTGAGAGGGAAATCACTCTCTATGTGGACAATTGACCCCCCAATTATGTACAAGTGAAAGGAGGAGCGTGAATCTTCTTTAGATCCATCATCTCAGGAATGGATATTAATACCCTATGAGCATGCATATCTGGCTCAGATAATTGAGTCCAAGGAATCAACAATCCTTGAAGACATGCCTATTGTGAGGGAATTCACTGAAGTGTTTCCCAAGGAATTTCCTAGTCTTCCTCATAAAAGAGATTTTGAATTCCCAATTGATCTTATACCTGGGGAATTTCCAAAATCCAAGACTCCATATAGAATGTCTATTGTGGAGCTTGAGGATCTGAAGAAACAACTACAGGAGAACTTGGATAAGGGGTTTAAATACCCAAGTGCTTCACCATGGGGTGCACTAGTCCTATTCGACAAGAAGAAGGATGGGTCAATGCGCATGTGCATCAATTATAGTGAGCTTAACAAAATCACAACAAAGAACATGTATCCTCTTCCATGAATTTATGACTTGTTCGATCAGCTGTGTGGAGCACAATACTTTTCCAAGGTAGATTTGCGGTCGGGATATTATCAAGTAAGGGTGAAGAAGGAAGATATCCCAAAGATAGCTTCTTGTACAAGATACCGGCACTATGAATTATAGTATTTCCTTTAAGACTCACTAATTCTCCAGAAATCTTCTTAGACTTTATGAATAGATTCTTTAGAGATTACGTCGACAAATTTGTGGTAGTATTTATAGATGATATTTTAATATACTCCAAAACCAAGGAGGATCATGAGGAGAATCTAAGAATTGTACTACAGACCGTGAGAAAGGAGAAGCTCTATGAAAAGCACAAAAAGTGTGAGTTCTGGTTGAAGGAGGTGTCATTCTTGGGCCATATCATCACAAGCAATGTGATATCTATAGATCCCTCAAGGACGGCTGCAATAGAGGGATGGTAGAGGCCAACATCGGTAACATATATCTGTATCTTCTTGGGTTTAGCTGGATATTATAGATGATTTTTGAGACTTTCTCACGATTGTCCAGCCCTCTTACCATGTTAACTCAGAAGGGAGTAAAGTTTTCTTGGAGTTTTGAATTTGAAGAAAGCATTAAGGAGTTGAAAAGGAGACTTATCACTGTACCCATTATCACTTTACCCACAAGTGGAGAAAATTTTGTGGTATACAGTGATGCTTCAATGTAGGGAATGAGATGCGTGTTGATGAAAAATGACTAATTCATTGCCTATGATTTATGGAAATTGAATGATCATGGGAAGAATTATGCAACACATGATCAGGAGTTGGCTGCGGTGATTTTCACTTTAAAAATATGGCAGCATTATCTCTTTGGGGAGAACTGTGAAATATATACAGACAATAAAAGACTCAAGTATATATTCACACAGAAAAAGTTGAACATGCGCCAATGAAGATAGTTAGAGCTGATCAAAGACTATGACTGCTCAATCCATTACCACCCTGGGAAAGCAAACAAGGTGTCAAATGCTCTAAGTAGAAAGGAACCAATGATTATATCCTTGATGTGAATTGAAAAAGATCCAATCTTCTTAGATTTTATGAAGATGGATATGGGAATCATAAAGAAGGGAACATCATCAATCTTTTCACAAATGATTGCTCAACTAGCTCTTTTGGAAAGGTTAAATGATCCTCAAAAGGATGATGTGGTAATTCAGAAGAAAGTGGAAGCTATCAGAAAAGGGAAATTCTTAGAGTTAAATGATAATGAAGAAGGAATTGTGAGATTTTGGAAAAGAATATATGTTCCATCAAGTCTGGAGCTAAATAGGGAACATTTGTATGATGCACATTGTTTGAAATTCTCTATTCACCCAGGAAACAAAAAGTTGTATTGAGATCTCTGAGAGCATTATTGGTGGGATAATATGAAGAAGGAGACCGCTGAGTATACATCAATGTGCCTGGTGAGTTAACAAGTTAAGGTAGAGAGGAAGAAGTCTAAGGGGGTGATGCAACCATTTCCCATACCGGCATGGAAATTGGAGAACATCACCATGGAATTTGTCACCAGACTTCTGAAGACATCCAAAGGGAAAAATGCAATCTGGGTTGTTGTAGATTGTCTAACAAAGTCTACACACTTGATTGCAATTCGAAAGGATTTCTCATTGGATCAACTGGCACATATATTTATCAGGGAAGTGGTAAGACTTCATGGAGTACTACTATCTATTGTGTCTGATCGAGATCCAAGATTCACCTCTATGTTTTGGAAGAGTCTTCAACATGCTCTCGATATTGAGCTGGACTTTAGTAAGACTTATCATCCTCAAACTGATGTCTCATCCGAGCGGACTATCCAAACACTTGAGGAAATGTTGAGAGCATGCTAAATGGACTTCAAAGGAGGATGGGATCAACTTCTTAATTTGGTTGAGTTCTCTTATAACAAAAGTTTCAACTAAAGCATCATTATTGCACAATATGAAGCCCTGCATTAGAAGAGGTTCAGAACACTAGCATGTTGGGATGAAGTCAGTGAGTGTAAGCATCTAAGACAATAAATGGTCGAAGAAATGGTGGAGAATGTGAAAACCATTCAGCAGCATATCAAGGTAGCCTAAAGTCGATAGAAGAGTTATGTAGATAACCATTGACGAGACATTGAGTTTAATGCTAGAGACATAGTGTTTCTACGCATATCTCCATGGAAGAAGGTCATGAGGTTTTGAAAGAAATGGAAGTTAGGTCCAAGGTACATCGGCCCCTTCGAGATTCTTGATCATGTGAGGGCTGTGGGCTATCGACTAGCACTTCCACCTACCATGGACAAAGTAACTAATGTATTTCATGTTTCTATCTTAAGGAAGTACATACCACACCCTTCACATGTACTATCTTCATAGGTGATACATCTAGAGGATGATCTTTCTTATTAGGAGTAACTAGTGAAGATCTTAGATCGTAGAGAAAAATTTATACAAAATAAGACAATGCCCCTTGTCAAGGTGTAGTATAGAAACCAAAAATTTGAAGAAGTGAAGTTGAAATTAGAGGAAGTGATGAAGTAGAGTTACCCTCATCTTTGTTAGTATCGAAAAAGGAAATTTCGAGGGCGAAATTTCCTAAGGGTGGAATATTGTAATGAACCAAACTTTCATTAATAAAAATTCCTCTTGATTCGATTAAATGTATTAACATGTGAAATGGTTACATAACTTATGCACTTATTCATTTTTATGTTTTAGGAATTAAAATACAATTAAGAATTGTGACCATTCCTAATATATCCGTTGAACACTAATCACATGATTAGTATAAATATAGGACTTTAACAAATCTAATTTACTTAAGTAAAAGAAGTGATAGCCTCATCCAGTAGACTTGCCCCGTATGCAGCACATTTATCGGAGCTTAGAAAGGAGGTGGCGTGTTTGGTATTCACTCTATACCAAACCCAATCAGAGCTTGAATATGTTAAGATCTAGTGGAACCACCTACGGGAGAAGAGGAAGTTGATAGAGATTACCACTCAAGCGTTGTTATCCGGGCCACCCTAATAGTCTGTCGTCATCACACACCTTACCCTAATGTCATATGCTAGTGTTTTAAGGGGTTATATAACAATACCCTTGTACTATGATTTTTTAAATTATTTTTGTATATAATAATGAAAATACTTTCATTTTATTATCGTCACTTTATAAATAGTTTTTTAAAGCACAAATAGTATTTTTAGTTAATATTCAACTAAGAAATCGATTTTGATGAATTAATGGTTTTTTGACTTAAATAATATTTTAATAAAATATTATTATTATTATTAAATTAATTTTTATCAAATATAAACGATCGTATAATTTTATGAATGCAATTGTAATTTTTATTAAGGTTTGAAATCCATTTTTGGTCAAACCCCATGAATTTTAAAAAAATATCAGTTTTTATTATAAAAGAGAGAATTAAAATATTTAGAAAATTATTTATATAAGATGAATATTATTTCTAGAATCAGGACGTCAAAATTATCAAATGGTGAAATTTTCATAATTTTCAGGGAAAGTTGAATTTTTGGGTAAAAATTAAATATCGTGTAAATATATAATGTGTTTTTTGAAATCATAATTACCCAATAGTGATGTAATAAATTACTATAAACATTATTTTCGTCAAATATATGTTTTAACATTAAAATAATGTGATTTTGGGTTTCTTTGATTTATTTTACAAAGCTTTAGTGGACCCTCTAAGACTTATAAAACATTTTGTCTTTTTAAATTGTTTTCCTTGAGAGTGTAAGTGACCTCCACATAAGCAACCCTATTATTTTAACAAATTCGGCCATTGGACTTATAAAATATTTTTTTCCAATCCTCTTTGGAAAAAACAATGGGCAAAAACTATGGTCTGGTTTCTGGTTTTGATTAGTTTAATGTGAGGTGTCCCAAACCTAAATAATTAAAATTCATTCTCATTTCCTATATAAACCCACCGAAGCTCCCACTTTCTCCTTACTAAAATACTTTGGAGATTGTACAACCTCTTCCATAATCTCTCTATAATCCTTCCAAGATGCCCCATGCTCCCAAGAATCCTCTCTCAAGCCCCTCCCATGCCTTTGGGATCACAGTTCCAAGTAAGGGTTTTCCTCTTTTCTCATTTTTGTCCAATATTCTCTAAGTTGTTATGCCCTTTTAATTTCAATTATCAATGTTGTCGTATGGTTTTGCACCTCCCACAGATTTCCATATTTACTTTTGAGTGATGGTAGACCCATTTCTCTACCATTAAATGCCTCCCATGTATGCCCGTTACTATACCGAAATTCTGAAAGGAATTTCTCTCTCCTCATTTACATTCAATCAATTATTTTGTATCATGAATTTAAATAACATTAAAATTATTGGGACATGTATCTATATTACCCCCTTACTGTCCATTTCATATATATATATGATGAGACACCCCATTCTCTCTCATCAACAATTTTTATGAATTCTTATGTCACGCCGTTATACTGCCGAAATTGCACCATGTTTTTCAAGTCAAAGCCATTGTGTAGTGAATACTATGCCCATTTCTCTATCAAGGGTATTAAACTTTATGAAAATTTAATTATTGATTATATAGTTTCATGTAATAATTCCACATTCCTTTATCGTGGAATACATGATGATGTTTAATGAATCAATGTTTTATGATCCATGTGGCACACTTATGCATAAAATGAAATGTTTAAGAAGGGTTCTCCCTGATAGCGCTCTAATGCATTGGGTAAAGTATAGTATCATGATACATCATTTGAAATGGGTTTCTAATCATGATAATTCATGTGCAACAAGGTTTTACTTATTCTTCATATGCAAGGAGGGTTTACTCATGCTCTATGTGCAATGAGCCTTGGCACATGCTAATTCCATGTTAAGTGTTGTTGCCACATTTCCATGTTATGATTATCATGCTTTATCATGAATTTATGATCATGTTTCTCTTGTGCTCTATTGATATTAATTTTTTATAACATGTATTGTTTTCCTCATGTTATTCCATGTTTATTCCCTTACTGGTATTTATAGGTCACCCTTTTCTTATAAATGTCCTCGGGTCATCCTATTCAATGCTAAGTACGTGGGAATGTAGTGGTCATATAAAGGAAGTTTTCAATAAAGATGTTGAGTTTCTTTTGTTCTAAGCTATTATGTAATGATACTAATACCCAAAGACACTAGAACTCTCGATCTTCTATATTGTATCAAGTGAAGTTTATATAATAAATCATGTTTAAGTGTGTAATAAAAATCTGTGTTGTTATATTTTGAATATTATTTAATGTAATTTAAGTATTATTTATTTATACCTAATCAGCATAATTAATTTTGAATCAACTTTATATTTTTTTTAGTATATGTTTTTTTGGGTCTAAAAATGGATTTTTGGAAATACATTTTTAAAATGAATAATGATTCCCAATTTTAATTAATTTAAATAATCCATAATGGGGAATGTTTTAAATGAAATTTATAGAATATAAATCATTAAATATTGATTGAATTTTATATAAGTATTTTTATTTTTAATATATTTAATATTGAATTTTATTTTTCTTAATAATACTAATCTTAAAAACTCATTGTCCTACCGCATGTGTAGGATTAATATAAAATTAAAATTTTCCACTTTTATGAATTGAATTTGTAAAAATGGATTAATATTTTGGAATCATAATAATTTATAATTTCTAATAATGAAAAATATATATTTTATCCAATTTTATTATTAAAAACTATTAAAATTAATTTCAATGATTAAGATAAAAATGAGTTTACTGAGGGATTAAAATCTAAGCTTAAGGGGGGAAAATTACTAGAAACTTTTCAAAAACCCATTTTATTTCCATATATATAATTTATCCAATCTAATATTGAAAATGAATGATTATTTTTTCCTATGGACCTGAAAAAGTGTGGGTTTATTTCACTCTTTCAAAAAAAATTCAATTGTGCCACCCACCCCACTTATTGAAGGCCACCCCATATCCTCCTATCTTCACACCTTCGAAACCAATTTTTTTGTCTACGATATTCCCTAATAAATTTTCAAATTCCCTATTATCATTCTATAACCCTTACTTTGTGATCAAATCCTACCATGGAAGGCATTTAGTGCATACCAAAACGAGATACCTGAAGAAGAGGTAACATTCATCTAGGAGCATGTTTTTATTTCATTCTCCAACCTCTTAAATTAATTTTATAACATGATGATATAATAAGATCATTATATTACATATATTGAAATTTTATTTATTTATTTATTTGACCTACAACCACACACACTTCAATCATATGGGTTACAGAATCACGTTTCATGTGTATGACAGATTACCGCCTCACGGAATGATGTTATTCATTTTCCCATTACCTCCTCTCATAGTTGGAAATAATGATGGATATAATGTTTATATATGATAATTATAACATAATTTTATGTCCTCAGTCTTTATATATTTTATACCTTTTTATATTCCAATACATAATGGATGTGATAACGCCGCTTGAGTATACGTCGAACTAACGCCTCAAAAAGCAATGTGATTCATTTTTCACTAACTCGTCATGTGGAAGGTAAAATTAGAAAATAAAATAATTAAATTTTATATAAATAAAATATTTATTGTATTAATGATATAATTATGATCATAAAATTTTAATATCTCAATTTATTTACCTTTTCATTCACTGAAAATAATGATAATGTCGTTTGTGGACTTGTGGACTACCTCATCCTCGAAACGACGTGATTAATTTTTTCATAATAAAATTAAAATAATGATATATATAAGTATATATAATTTAATAATTTGGTATTTATGAATTAAATTTTATTTCTTAAATATAATATATTACTTACCATCTCTCTATAATAATAATTGAAAAATGGAAACATTACTTTTGTGTACCTACGACATACTATCTCATTTATATTAACATTATTTAATTTCTCATAACCATAATTCATTATTTTATATAAAATTTTTATTTTTGTATGAATATGATAATAATTTCATTATTATTATTATTCTATATATGTTTAAATAATTTCCACTTTAACAACATTCAACCTACTAATGTTGTTTTTTACATACATACATATTAGAGTGAAAATGTCCAAATTAAATACAATTGATTAAGTAATTGAATATAAATTTTAAATAAGAGAAATGAAATTCATAAAAAATATTAAAAAGGTTCTTAGGAAAGTAAATAATTAAAATTTATTTTATATTCAGTAATATAAACACTCACATGACATGTCAAACTCAATGTAATCAACTTCTTCTCGATTTCCATTTATTGAGGTATATCTTGATGTTATGCACCTTTGTTATTTTAGAAGGTGTATTTACAAAACTATTAACGTGTTATATAAGGGATTTATCTATTATAATTTTATTTTAGGTTATTTTTAATGTTATTAATTCATGGGGCTTATGGATTAAATATTTCAAATTGATATGGGATATTTCATCTAAGAAAATCCTCTATTATTGTTTTTCTTTAAAATATATCTCTCCTTTGGTTCCATGTATTAAAATTATTTTTCAAATGATTTCTTTGACATAAAATATTTATAAAGTACATTTTATGTCTCTTTTACTTTATTTTAATGGTTTTCGAAAGGAATTATCTTTTGTGTTTTAAATGGAACGACAAAAATGAATTTTCCTACCACCATGGCTATTATATCATTTACAACTTCCACCACATGATTAAATGTTTTCTTAAATGAAAACCCATATTTAATTATATTGGTTATTTTATTATAGAAAATGATTTTCAAAATTTTAAATTTATTAAAATTGGTATTTTAAAAGGAAATTATATTTTAATATCAGAATGTGATTTACATAAAAGTTCATAAGATTTTTTCAAATGATGACATGTTTTATTCTTGTTATTGTCCTTGGAAATTATATACGATGTGTGAGACTAGATTGTGTTTGGTGATACTGTTATAGATTAAATTATTAGTTTTCCCATATATCATTCTAATGCATTGGGTAATGATTATATTATCCGGAGAATTATATTTCATGTGGGACATGTGGTTATTTCCATCTATAAAAGGATCTCTGAGGGGTCTATAAGAGTTTTATGAGATGATGTATCGAGGTACCGACATGAATTTTATATTATTTCTTAAGATTATTTATTGAAAAAATCTGATTTCATAATGTTAAATAATTAATCCTTTTAAAGGAAGGATCTTTCACTTTAGGGGTAAAATGTTATGTTTTCATAAAAAGGATATTCATAGGTTTTCTTATTTTTTTTATAAGAGTAATGATATTATTATTTTATACCCCATACTTAGAATTTTTTTCTCATCCCAAAATTTTAAAACATTTTTCACATTATTTAAGGATATTAATTGTAATATATGAGGTCTTGTTGAAAATATTGGACATTTTCTATCAAAATAAATTAAATTTTGTATTAAAAGATATATACTTTGGGAAAAGTGGATACTAATAATAAGTATCCCCATTGTATTATATGGTATTATATAATATGAGTTATGGAATAATTCCCTAAAATTATTTACTAAAAAAGATCCTAAAAATTAAATAATGTAAATTAATGACTAAAACTCAATATTATGTAATGTTCAAATCCAGGTTCTTATAGTTGGTATCAAAGGACAGTTTAAATAAATTTAGTGGTTTGGATAATAATAATAGCATCCCCTAAAATGATTTTACATTATGTTTATGTTAACATGATATATAATTTGAATATTACCATAATGATTCATCTAAAATATGTCATTTCAGAATGATTTTCCACAAAGGATATTGATAATCTTTAGTTGGAAGGCACCGAGTTGAAAATTTACTTCCAAATTAGCATCCCAAGATAGTTCGAATTGGAATATAATAGTTTTTTAGTGATGTATCAATTGAAACAAGTTATAAAGGGTGGTGTTATCCCTTCTATATAATAACTCAATATACCATGAAGGAACTTTGAGATCAATTTAGGAGGAAACATCCCCCATCATTAAGTGGATCATCTGACCCTGTGACCACCGAAGGATGGATTAAATACTTGGAGAAAATATTTAATGACATGGGATGTTTAGATCTCCAAAAATTAACTCATTTTTATCATTTTAAAGGTTATGCTTGTTAATGGTGGTCTTTTGAAAATAATACCATATATAATGATGATCATTATACCGTGGAATTTAATCATTTTAAGGATACTATTTATAGAAATATTTCCTTATGGTTGTTTTAATATGGATGGAAAAAAAATATTGAGATTGGGGAAAAAAGTTTATGATTATGTGGCCACATATAAAGTTTATTTTACAGGACTGGCTAGGTACATACTGAATTTTTTTTGGGTCATTGAAATCAAAATTAATATTTTTAATCAGTATTGAAATAAATTCTACTAAGAACATTGGTCACATGAGAATTTAAAATCTATGAGAATTTTGTTTGGGATAAAATGTTGAGATATATATTTCTAAATCTAATGAGACACATTATGATGAAAGTAAGAAGTGGTCTAGATGGTTGGTTATGGGGAAAATATGAAAAATAAATTTGGAGGTAAGAAGGTAAAGTTCCCATATCATGGTAAGTGATGTAAAAAAGAACCCTAGATATCTCTTTGTTATGTTTGAGAGATGTTATCGATGTGGACTATTTTCCCACAATGACCCTGAATGCATGGAAAATAATACTATATAATCAAATAATGGGATAAATAATAGTCATCCCATTGTAATATGTTTTATTTGTAATGAGATGGGTCATTATTATAATGCATTTCCAAAGATAGTTGTATAAGATAGAAATATTTAGGATTAGAAAAAAAGGTTTAGTGAGGTCATTTTATTCAACTATAGCTGATGTTGTGCTACCAAATGAATTGGTGACATGTATGTTAGTTGTGTATTAAAATTATGAAAATAAAATGTTTGAGTAGATAATTATATTCAATAATCATTGAAAATTCAAAATTTAAATTGGGAATATCACCACATGAAATTATGATATGAATTTCAGTAAAACAAATTGGTGGAAAAATTAATGTAACCAATATTTATAAGATTCTTCATATTATTGTCAAAGGGATGGTATTTCCTACAAATCTTCTTGAATTGGAAATTTTAGAGTTTGATATAATTTATTGTTAGTATTGGATCTAATTTTATCGTGTTAATATAGATTTCAGTGGCAAGAAAGTTGGGCTCATTTATTTCTTGACTTTGATAATTTACAATGAAGCTAAGAAATTGAATAGAGGTTCTTGTGAATGTTACCTAGATCATATTGGTGAAAGTATAGAAACTATTCAAATTAGTGATGTTCTAGTAGTAATGGAATATATAGATATTTTTATAGATTATATTCCTTATTTTATTCCTGATCTTGTGATTGATTTTACTATTGACTTAGTACCTAATAGTAATCCTATTTCTAAACCCCCTAATCAAATAAGTCAACTATAACTTTTATAATTGAAAATGAAATTGTAGGATTTATTATTTAAATATTTCATATGACCTAGTACATCACCACGGGGTTCTCCAATTTTTTTTGTTAAAAATAAATATGGATCAATTAGAATTTACATTGATTAATGATCCATGAATAAATTCGATGATAATAATAAGTATCATTTTTTTCATATTACTGATTTGTTTGATCATCTCCCCGGTGCTCAGTATTTTTCATAGGATGTCCTAGGTTAAGGTTACCATCGGTTGAAAGTGAATGAATAAGACATTACAATTACTACATTCCAAAATATATATGGTCCCTATGATTTTTAGTTAAATTTTTTGGTTTATTTAATGCACCTTCTATATTTATGGACCATATGAATACAATTTTTTAGGAGTTCTTGGAAAATATTTTGGTTTTTGTTTATTGATTAAATTGTGGATTACTTTAAATCTCAATAGAAATATGAAAGACACCAAAGGATTATTTTAAAAACCATTATATAAATAAAACTACTTGGGAAATTTAGTATGTGTTATTTTTGGTTGTATAAAATTTCATTCCTTAGTCATATTATTCATAATAATGGAATAACTAAAGACCCTTATATAAAAAGTTGTTGAAGAATGGTCAAGACCCACAACTGTCACAAAGAATCATAGGTTTCTTGGATTATCATGTTACTACTAGTTCTTTGTTGAAAACATAGATTTATTTTCAAGAAAACAAAATTAGTTAACTCCACAAGGAATTAAATTAATCAGGAAAAAAATATTGTGATGATATTTTTTGGATATGAAAAGAAGATTAGAGAACACTCAATATTTGGGCATGCCTTCCAGAAATTGTTAATTTGTCATCTATAGTGATGATTCATTGAAAGTACATGTTTGTTTATTAATTAAAAATTATTAAGAAATTTATTATGCTTCATGTTAGTTGAAACCACTTGAGTTAAATTATCATACACATGATTTTTTATTAACTTATGTGGTTTTGATTTAAAAATTTGGAGGCACCATTTGAATGGAGTAAGGTGTGGAATATATACTAATCAAAATTTATTAAGTATATATTAACTCTAAAATAATTGTATATGAGACATAGAATATGTCTGGAACTGATCAAGTATTTTTATTTCACGATTCGTTGCCATCCTGGAAATCAATTATTTCAATGCTTTGAGTCTAAAAATTAATAAACTATTAATCATGTTATATTTAAAACACGACCCTATGGTTTTTGATTCAATGGATTTTGGATGATATGCTATTTTTTCAGGTCTATCCTCTATTTTTAGGTTTCTATACAATTTAAATTGTCAAAAATAATTAATATATCTTATAATGCAGATCAATATTTATTAGAAAATGTAGAATCTCTTAAGAAGGCTGACTATCCTAATTTTAATATTGATAAAGAAGGTTTTTTATGATTAGGGAAATTATTGTGTTTGGATTATGATTCCCATCTGAGGAAGGAGTTGTTAATTGTATAAAATAGTTATATGTTTATCATTAATATAGGCAACACCAAGATATACATTTACCTTTGGGAGTATTACTGGTGGGATGAAAAGAATATAGATATTGCTAACTTTATTATAAATTTTTTAACTTGTCAATAGGTGTAAGTGTAAGGATAATTACTGATAGGGATTAATTAAACTTTTACTATTATAGAGTGTAAATGGGAAAATAAATCAATGGATTTAACTATAGGATTTCCAAGAAATCTCAAGGAAATAATTCGATTGTGGATATTGTTGATCGATTGGATAATCTGAACATGTCCTTCACATTCACGATGCAATGTCTTTTGGTCAGACTTCTCGACTTTATCTAAATGAGATATTCTACTTACATGGATTTTATCTATCCATTGTATAAAACTATGATCCTAGGTTTACCCTCAATTTTTTTAAAGGACATAAGAAGTCATTGGGTACTAAATTAAATTCAATTACAATATTTTAACCTTGATTTGATGGGCGGTCTGTTTAAACAATGCAGATCATGGAATTCATAATTCATTCTTTCTCAATGGATTAACAAGGATATTGTAATCAACATATTCCTTTGGTTTATTTTTCTTATAAAAATAGTTTTCCATCTAGTATACAGATGGTACCATTTGAGGTATTACAAGGATAAATTTTTCCTCCCAATTTACACATGGAATCATTTGAGGTATTATACAGATAATGGTGCCTAATACCAGCATTTCGTGATGATATATGAGAAATAAAATATACAGGACCAAATTTGTAATACGAAATAGATGGGAATGTGAATTTTATCTGGCAATCTATAAGTATTTCTTAGATCATGAAGAAATGGTTTGTGGATAACCATAGGAAAGATAATTCTTTCATGGAAGGTGATCATGTATTTCTACATGATTCTCTATATAAAAGTTTGATTTTTTTTTCAAAAGTGGATGTGGAGTCAATAGTTCATTGGAAAAAATCATATTCTAAACAAAATTTTGTTTAGTTTCTTACCATGTATCATTTTCTCCCAAGTTTATACCAGGTTCATAATGTATTTCATGTTTCAATGTTAAAGAAATTCATACCAAATCCATATCATGTTATGAGACAGAAAGTAGATGAGTTGTAAGAGAATATTTCAAATGAGTAATATCCATTTCATATTCATTACCATAGATACCATGTGTTATGGAATAATGTGATTAACTATATTAAGGTTTTATGGGAAAACCAAATGGTTGGAGAGGCGACATGAGAATCTAAAAATGCTATGAGGGGAGGATATCCCCACTTGTTTAATAAGCGACTAACATTAAAATGACATAATTAAAAAAATAGAGGAAGGATGAAACAACACATTTAATTATATAATAAATAATTTTAATATTTATTAATATTAATTAGATAGTTATATCAGTTAAAAAAATATTATATTCTTTTTATTCAAAAAGTAAATTATTTAAATTAAATAATATTATTAATAAGGGTTTATTTAAACGTAAAATTTCAAAATTTTATAATTTTAATTTGATAAAATTAAAAAAATTGAAATAAGAATATCAAAATTTAATTTTGGTGAAATTTGGGGATTTTTAAAAAAATATTGATTTTTAAGTGACTAGTGAAAAATAACTATTTTTTCAAAAGGCATTTATTTTAAAAAATTAAGAAATTTAAAAGTATCTTTATGTTTTGAATACTATTTCATTTAACCTAATTATTCTTTAGTAATATTTAACAAAATTAATAAATTTTCAATCTACTTTTATTGGTTTTTAGTAAAAGTTTGCTTTTCATTTTAAAATTAGGGTTTTCTAAAAAATGTATTAAAATGAATAATTTTATTCCATTTTATTTAATTAAAATAATACATAATGGGGTTTTTCATATGAAATTTATATAATTAAATATTAATTCAGTTTCATTCAATGATTAATATTGGTCATAAAGTTAATATATAATCTTATTTTTTTAAAACACTCTTAATAAAAACAAATAGTCTCGCATGGTCTTTGGGATTAATGTTAATTAAAAATTTTCCACTTATGTGAATTGAATTTAAAAAAATTTATTCCACATATTAATTCATAATAATTTATAATTTCTAATATATCCATCATAATTTTTAATCAATGTGTTTAATGAAAACCGTTGAAATTAATTACAATGCTTAAGGTAAAAATGAGTTTACCGATGGAATAAACATTAATCATATGGGTAAAAGTTACCTATAATCATGTTAAAAACTAATTTTATGGACATATTCTAACCATATATCATATATTATTGAGAATGAAACATTATTGGGGCCTGGTGACATGAATAAAATGTGGTCCGATTTCACACTTTCAATAAAATTACAAGTGTTCCACTCACCCCACTTATAAAAGTCTACCCACTATCCTCATATATTGACACCATAAAAACTAATTTCTCTTTCCAATACCTAATAAAATAACTTCTAAACTTCTCTCTTCTCATTCTAAAATCCTTACTTTGGGTAAAAATCCAATCAATGAAGGCCTTCAGTGCGAACTGAAAAAAGATATATGAAGAAGATATAATGTTCATCAATGAGGGTTTTTGTTTTATTTATTTCTCCATCCCCTTAAATTTTATATATACCATATTGATATAATAAGATAATTATATTAAATATAATTATATATTGTTATGTTACATGTTATACCTAAAATAACAAAATATTTAATCAAATTGGTTATGAAATCATTTGTCAGGTGTATGGAGGAATTCCACCTTGGAAAACAATTTCATTCATTTTTCCATTACCACCAATTTTTGTTGGGTAAAATAATGGATCTAAAGATTATATGTAATATTTATAATATAATTATTCCTCTAGATTAATTATATGCTATAAAACCATTTCATATTCTAATATTAAGGGATGCGATAATGTAACTCGTGTTCAAGGTAGAGTATTGCCAAAGAAAGTGTTGGGATTCATTTCTCACTAACATTATTATTAGAATTAAATAATGGTATAGCTAATAATTAAATGTGACATACATAAAAAAATTTATGATATTCATGACATATTTTTCATTCTGTAAATTTAAAATATATTTTTATTTTTACCCTCTCTCTCATTGAAAATAATGACAATGTCATTCGTGGATGTGTGGACTACCACCCCCTTGAAAAGATGTGACTGTTTTTTTCTCATCACTTATTCACTATAATGATATATATAATCATATATAATTAAATATCAATGTATTTATTATATAATTATTATTATAAAAATATATATTTTTACACACCATCTTTCAGTAATAATCATTGAAAAATGAAAACATTTCCCATGGGTACGTACAACATACCATCTCCAAGAGTGTAACATTAGTTAATTTTTCATTAATTTCATTCATGATTTGATTTAAAAGACTAATTAATGTATAAATTTGATAATTATATCCTTATTATTACTATTTATATTTTTAAATAATGTCCGCTTTGACTATAGTCATCCTACCAAAGCTGTTTTTGGCACATAAACTGAATATCATCAAAACATCCCACTTAAACATAATTGATTATGTAATTGAATATAACTTATTAATAAGTAAAATAAAATTAATAACTACCCTGAAAATGTTTCCAAATAAATTAAATAATTATCATATATTGGTTATTCATAATGATAAATACACATGTGACATTTTAGACTCAAAATAATGGACTTCGTCTCAGTATCCTTTCATTGAGGCGTATCATGATTTCAAGAATACTTATAATTTTATAGGTTCTATATACAAAACATTTGAAATTTTATATCATGAATTTATATATTCTAATAGTATTCTATTTTATGTTTAATGTTTTTCTTTCATAAGTCTTATGATTAAAATATTTTCAAAATGATAAGGGGAATTTCTTCTAAATAAATGTACTTTTTTATGTTTTTTTAAACTATATTTCTCATCCATTTCCATATTTTAAAATGATTTTTGAAATTTTTAATATGTACATAAAGGATTTAAATATTTTATTTTATTTATCTTTAAATTTTTAATGGTTTCCAGAAAAAATATTTTTACATATTTTAAACAGAATGACAACAACAAATTTTCCAAATGTCATGAATATTATATCATTTCTAACTGAATTTAAAATATTATATATTTTATTAAATTAAAACCCCTATTTCCCTTTTTTGTTTATTTTTATATTGATATGGGTTTTAAAAATAATAATGAATTTAAAATGGTATTTTGAAATGAAATTCTATTTTAATATATGAAATCTATTTACATATGAGTTTGAAATATTTTTTCTAATGAAGAATTGGTTTATTCATGTTGGGGTTCTAAGACATTATATTTGATGATTAAACCCAAATAGTTTTGGGTGAGACATTAATATACTAAACAGTGGGTGTGGAAAAATATCACTCCAATGAATTTGATAATGATTATGTTCTTTAGAGAATTATATTGGAAGTTGTTTATGTGGTTATTTTAATCTACAAGGGTTCTGTATATGTTCTATAAGGGGTATATAAGATGATGTCCCAAGGTACCAACATGATTTCTCTATTCGTGTTATTGTGTTTTCATTGAATTAATATTTTTTTAGAAGGAAAAAAATGATATTTTTAAGGGAATGATATATCCCATTACGGGTAAAATGTTTTGCTTTCCGGAAAATATTTATCCTGGGTTTTCATGTTTTTTCACTCGGCAAATGGTTTTATTCAATTTATTACCATTAATGAGTTTTTTGTGATCATACCACATTTAAAAAAAATTAACAGGAATTAATGATTTTTAAGGGAGTAGAATACGCCATGTGGAAATTCATGAAGATTTATCATGAAAAAAATTCATGTTTTTAACATATTTTTATTATGGAAAAAATACTTACTAATAGGAAGTATCAAATATGTATTATATTGTTTTTTAATGTATGAGTTATGACCTAAATCTCTAAAACTCTAATCTTGAAAAGATTATCAAATTGAAATTAGGTAAATTTATGAATAAAACTTCACATTATATAACATTTAATGTATAGTTCATGTAATTCAGTTTTATAAAATAATACCTAATGGAATGAATGTGAACCATATCAATGAACATGCCCTATGTAGGGAATTTCACCATGTGTAATATAGTGAAACTATATATAAATCTTGTGCTGGAGATGATAATATTATAACTTTATTAGGGTAAACAACATAGGTTATGAGTAATAACCATTTCCATATGGAGCTTCCTGTTGATCCACCATGTGGTGTAATAATGATAGAATAATTTATACTATAATACCCACTATCATTAAATTGAACTAAAAATCCATTTTTAGTTGAGAAATAGATCGGTTTCATAGATTTAAATAATCTTACTCTGGGAAGTTGTGAAAGGGGAAAAAATTTCATTACAATTTATCTTCTATAAGGAGAAAAAGATCAATAGTAGTAAATAATTCAAAACACTAAGGATGTGTAGTAAATAATAAGAATGAATTGGAATTATTTGAAGGTATAATTGATGGAAATATATTTTCCACAAGAGAGACGACTAAATATATAAGGATTGTTCTAGATTCTATGAATGATAGAAGCGGAAAATGTTGTTATGTATGAAAATAACATTATAAGGTTAGAAAGGCATACTAAAGAATACATACATAATTAAAAGAAAAATATTTAATTTTTCTTTGATGGGATAATGTGAATCCTCTAAAGCGTACTACTCTCTCAAAAATTCTCATCATTCGAGGTTATGGTATCATGTGCTATTAGGACAGAGAAATAATACTCCAAGTATTGAGACTTTGAATTGATGAAAGTGAAGAATAGGACGAAAGAGAAAAATATGGATAAATATATTAAGGGACATAATTATTTTCCAATCATTTCATAATTGTGGAAGAAAACACCTAGTTACATGATTTATTGGAAAATGAGTATTCTTTGGGTATAGATAAAAAGGTCTCTATTATCATGATTTAGTGTGCCTAATAGAGTGTTCCATGGTGGAATTAATCCACTGTAAGGAGATAGGGAATTATAAAAATTAATTCCTTAAGAGTCTAGTGAATATACATGAAAATAAGTTAAGGGATCATGGTAAATATTTTTCTATCACTGTATATTAAGTGGAATGATTGATGTAGTTATATTTGGGGTCAATAATTATGTTATATAACTATTTTATCAATGATATTATGGTTATATTATTTATGAATTGTATAAGGATTGTACTATATTACAATTTCATTAAATATTTGAGATCATATATTGAATGGTATCAATGAATAAGAAAAGTGGTTTAGTGAATAGTTGAACCACTTTCAAAACACATGATTTAGGGATGATACACCTTACTATATTATAGAAATGGACATAATAATGAAATGTTTATAGTAAAGGGATTGGGACTATGAAATACATTATAAGTTTGGTGAGTTATGTCATATTTATTGAAGTACACTACAGCTATTGACTTATGGAATATGTTCAAAAACTTGCGATGTTATATTTAGAATAATTAATGTTTTCATTATGGTTTTATGGTGATCATGGTATTAAGAGATATGGAATGTGACATTAAGATCCACATTCAATTGTATAGTGAATACCATGTTGATTTAGTGGCCTTCATTCAAAAAAATTGGCCTTTGAATTTGTAAAGAATGATTTTCAATGAGTCTTTAGGATAAATTTTTATGGAATGGATTATGTTGATCTTTGGGAGTGATTTTATTACTTATGACCACCATTTTGGTTTTGGATGCTATCTTGAGAAAATAGGGAATGACCTGTCATTATTTTATTGACATAGTGATCTATTAATTTTTAATTTTACTATATTGGGAATAAAAATTCCAATTGGATGTTCATTTTATAGAGTAAGAGATGATTTAGTAATTGATATAACCACATCAAATGGATGAAATTGTTCATATATAAGGATATTAGGTCACTTTATTTTCTTATGTAATTAGATTGGATGGTAAATGACTTCCTCATTATTTGGAAAAGGATGTTGAAAAAAATGATATACTATTTCCTTCATTAATGTTCAATATATGTCCCTTTAAATCATAATAAATTATGGTTTAGTGGCCTTTAACCTTCTCCATATCACAAAATTTCATATGTTAAATGATCTCAAAAAATCAGAATAATTATTTAAGCATTTCTTCTTTGTCTATATTTTCATATCCCACCTCTGTTATCCTACCTATAAACCAAATCATGTAACAATTACATATGAACATCAGGCTTCCATTTCTCCCCTATTAAAGGATGTTTTATTAACCCTTTTCACAATTTGGGTTTCGAGCAAAGGTATTTTGAAATTTCAAATCCTTAATTACCGAAATCAATATTAAAATGTGAAATAATATATTTATGTGGAGTTGAATATAACACCATGAGAATTTAATATATATTAATTTTAAATAAATTCAATATATTTTATAGCTTCCAATACAAGAAACCACATGTTTTAATGAAACATGATACTATATTAAAATATTATTATTGAAGTATGACCATCGTAACATAGTCATTAAGCTACAAGGTACAAATGGTTGAAAATAAATTTCGAAAATTTTATGTTTTAAACATGTATACAATAAATTATATTCTCATATATTGATTATAAATATAATAAGAGTCACTTGAAAGTTAAAAAATATTATATAAAAACTATATTTTTCAAAAAAGAGGTTTGGTCGCCCTTTGAACACATAATTTATTTTTATTTTTTAGTAATTTTTTAAAAAAATTTACAAAATAAACTTAATTTTTGAAATAAGAATACCAATGTTATCATACTTATTTTTTTTTGTATTTTTCTGAAAGGATCTATTTTTCATTGAATAGTGAAAAATACTGATTTTTACTAAAAATGACTTTTTGTTTAAATTGATTATATTTTTAAATAATATATTAAATGAAGTAAAAATTATAAATAGTTCTATTATCTGTCTATTAATAAAATTTATTTCATTAGAATCATTTTAATGTTGAATTCTGATATAAAAACATTGTAATCGTTTTTATATTTTCTATTTGAGAACTCATTTTCATATCCTATCTGGGAGATTAATATTAAATTAAATTTGTTCAATTTTGTGTGTTTAATTCGAAAAAATTGATTCCATAATTATAATCATAATAATAAATATTATCTAATAAGTTTAAGTTAATGTTTTACCATAATAATTAGTAAAAACTAAACAAGTTATTTACCATGTTAAAGGTAAAAACAGGTTTACCATGGGGTTGAAATAAAAATATAATGATTAAAAATTTATCAAACAAATTCAAAACAATTTTATTTCTATATTTCAACCTTTTTTTATATTCTCTATAATTTCATATTTTTTTACATTTTATACATGATAAAAATGTGGGTACACATTTCTCTTTTCAAAAATTAAAAGTGTGCCACTAACATCATTTTATAAAAAAACACCCCTTATCGTCTCCTATTCACACTTAAAAAAACCGAACAAAATCATAAAATACCAATGAAAACAAATTTATTAAATAAATCATCTCATCCTTGAATCCTAATTTTGGTTATAAATCAATCTTAATAATCTTTTTTTGGAAAACCGATAAAGTTGTCTGAAGAAAAGATAATGTCCCAAATCATGTATTTTATTTTATTTACTCCACCACCTCAATCAATTATTATTATCTCATGATGATATAATAACATAATTATATTACATATATTTATAGGTTATTATATTAATGGTTTACCCTAAATTCATTACCACATCCATCAAATGGCTTATGAAATCATCGTTTGTGTGTATATTGGACTACGACCTCGCGAACAAATGTCATTAATTTTCTATCACCTTCTGTAAAGGATGGATGTAATAATATATTTAACATATTTATATGATATTTATGTTATTATGATACTATTAAAATTTTCATATCGCGTATAACTTATTTTATTCTATTTTAGGAGGGATATGATATCGTCCCTCATGTGTGTGACAGACTACTACCTTGTGATGTGATTTGACTAGTTTTCACATACTATATAAAAGGGAGGTAGTGAGGATAGAATTAATGAATATATGATCTATTTATCATATATAAATACATATTTATATATACTATTAAATCTTACTTATAACCTTCTAAACTGTTAGAATGAAATAATGCCATTCATGAATATGTGTGGACTATCAAATTCACATAGTGATTTGAAATGTTTTTCATTTTATTTTTACATAGATAGTAATAATGATAGATTTTATTAATATAAATTATATATAAAAAATAATAATTATTTTTTAAAGGTTAATTAATATTTATTTTCTATTCATTACATCCGTTAATAAAAATGGAAACAATATTCATGCATTCGTATGTCGTACAGTCTCCATGAATGGTGTATTAAATATTATATCCCTGAAATTTTTAGATTGATATAAATATACATATAATGAATATATATTACATTTATATCATGTTAAAAAATATCTTTATGATTTAACAACGATAAAATTAGCGGAAAAAAGTACCAATCCAAAATATACATGAAAGACTATGTAGTTGTCTCTTGAAACAACGATTTTAACAAATAATTGTTAATAAAGAGGAGACAAAAAACTATAATTATATAACATATAGTATGAGATATATGATTAATTTTATATAATATATGTTTTATATATAAATATTTATTATAGTGTAAGTTTGAAGACATATGAAATAAGTTGAACAAGTGATAATGGTTTCTCATCTAACTTTTACTTCCTTGAGACATTAACCATATTCACCACATCTTATTTTTTGTGGTGTATATAATACCCCTATTGATATTTTATATCATGAATATATTTCTCATCATGTTGATTAAAGTTTCATTTTATGTTATTTCTTCCGTGGGTCTTATGATTCAAAATTTACCAAAGATGTAAGTGTTTATTTTAAAAGCTCATCATTATTTGGGATTGTTATTATTTAAGTCTCCCTTTTGGGAATTATTTGAAATTTCCTTATTATATTAAATATATTATTCCAATATGGTTAATAATGAACCTTTTCAAGTCAAATTTCAAATTTTAGACTCTTTGGTAATTAAAATGATTGAGAAAATATTTTTTTAGAAAATTGGACATTATTTCTCTTTACGGTCGGAAATAATTTTTAATCAAAACCCATTATTTGTGAAAAATATTTTCAAAAATATATTTATCCTTTTAAAAATGAGATGTTAAATACGTTTTTACCAATTTTTTACCTTTTAAAAAAATTTAAATGATAAATCTTTTCATTTCCAAAATTATTTACATTTGATTTTTTCTAAAAATGTGAATGGAATATTTGTTTTAACATGTATTCCAAGAATGGAATACGCGACCTTCAAAACCAATCAATATTGTAATGATTATTTTAAAAGTTATAAAAGGTGATTTTAAATGAACTATATTTTTAAAATGTATTTTTTTCTTCTTGTTTTAAATTTTGATTTTCCAAATGCAATATTTATTTTTCTAAAAAATATTTTAAGGATATTTTCATGGAATTTATATTCATCAATGACATCAAACCTCTATTTTACTTATGATCCATTTAGGATATATTTTATTTATTTCATCTTCATTATTTCTCTGGATGGTGTATGATTCATTTGATTAGTTATTAAGAATTTTATTGTCATTCACCACTTTACTCTACATGGTTTATAATTATGTTTATTGATTTAGGTATATATTAAAATTTCATGTGTTAGTTTTTTAATTTGAATGCATATATTTATTTGGTTTCAAACCATTCATATGATGAATGCATTACACTTAGTATGTGATTTTGGGCCATCTATAGCTGTAACACCTCAATATTTTTAGGAAATAGACTTGTTTCAAAACCATTTTATTTCATTGATGTCTTGCACTACACACAACACCAACTTAGCTTGTGTTATATACAACACTGATTTTCTGTGAAACATTTTTACATTATTACATAAATAATATAATAAACTATCTGTTAAATTAGTTGTTTTGAACATTATTAACTAACTTATTAAAATAAATATTTTATAAGTAGAATTCATTTGTTACTAATTAATTAGAAATTAAAATATATAACAATTAATTATAATGAAAAATATTTTTATCATGATCCCAGAGTCATTTTTTTATTTATAAAATAACTAAACTAATTTTTTTAAGAATGTTAATTAAATATAAATGTTTAATATTCAGTCAAATATTTTTGATATTCATCCAATTGATTTTATAGGCATAATATAAGAACAACCCAAATTTTATGAATAAAACCCCTATAATTTTCAAAAGGGTAATTTTGTTTCCTTTTAATAGAGAACCCATTTTAAATCAATAAATTTACACTTTTATATTTTTATAGGAAAATATAATCATATTTTTTAAAAAGGGTTATAAAAATTTACTTTGGTTTAATTTTTGGTAATTTTTTGATAAGTATAATGTTTTGATTAACTGTAATAAAATATTATATTTTAATTGGACACTACTTTTCCATAAAATATAGTTATTAGGTCAAATTTTGTTTTTTAATGTTTATAATGTTTAATTAGATCATGTCTTATTCATTTAATCCAATTAAGGTAATTGGAATAGATTTCACATTGAAATTAGACATAAAAACTTTATGAACTTTTGAATGTTTCGCTTCAAAAAACGGGTTTCTCATTCCATCAATGGTGTTAATATTTTATATAATTTATGAAAATTTTTTGTTTTTAATTTTGAGAAATTGATAGCTTGTTTTGAGTAAAATTATTCAAATTATAAAAATAGATCTCTTTAATTTTTTGAGAAAATGAATAGTTACTTTAGTAAAAAATTATTATCAAGGTAAAAGGTAGATAAGGTAATTATAGGTAAAAAATATTATAAATATTATAAAATTAAAGTAAAACAATATTAATTTTATTAAATTTGTGTGTTTGAACCAAAATCATCCTTGATATGAATAAATAACCTTTAGAATCCTCTTGGATGACTGTATAATATTTATTATATTTTACTTGAAGAAAAGTTAAAAATATCATACTCATATAATTAACAACTATATCATTTTTAATATATGTTTATAGAGAAGGTAAATTAGATTATAAATTTTAATATGAAATCTAAAATGTTTTTATTTATTATGATAATTTATTTTTAATTTCTCAGAAAAATAATTACTTTAAAATCCAATACAATGATGATAGAGTAATTGTTTAATTAATGGAAATATAAAATAAGTGTTATTAAACTTTTTAAAATAAATATATTTTTAGATAAGTTATGTAACCAAGGAATTTTATGTATAACCTTTCCCCCTATGGGATATAATATATTTTTTGTTTTGATGTTAAATTTTTAACTTGAAATTTCTAAAAATCCAAGTAATGAATAGTTTCAACATTTACACTGATGATATATTATCATAATAATGTTTTATTAAAATTTTAAAAAATAACAAACATGATTAAAAAATAAAAAATAATTATAATACAGTCTAAAATTATATAAATTGTTCATTTAAGGTCTAATGGACACCACATAAGTAAATATTACAACCTTTTAATTTTAATAACGGTGTCACTTTAGTAAAAACTAAAATAGATAATCTAAAAGTTAATCAAAATGATAAGGTTTAAAAAAATATCAAAACATGTAAAGTGTCTTTTAGTTGATGATATTGTGACATTATATCACCTTACCTTTGAATCCACGGCCTTTGGGTGGTATTTGGATTGATATTAAATTTATTATAAATTAATATATTTTGACATTCCAAAAGTACCCCTCACCTCAGTTATAAAAGGGAACCCACTCCCTCACTTATTCACACCACATTGATCTTTCTAGATGAATCAAACCATGAAATTTTTTATTCCGAACTTCAATTGACACATTCAAGATGTTCTTTTCCCCACAAAAGACAAACCCTATTGTCTCTATGAGTAGATCCAAAGGAGGTTCCCTAAGGAATAGGTAACTATTTTTACCGACTCTCTCAAGAGTATTCCATCTTCTACTTCCTATTCAGGTGGTGTTTCAATTATAAAGTATTAAATCCATAATTATATATATTATAATATGTTATTATGAGGATGAAACTACCATATTCCACCTTTTATCCATCCTATGGAAAAAACTACCACGCCTATAAACGTACGTCCAACCGTCTCCACACCGTGGTGTATTATGTTTTTAATCATCACTATACCTAGATGGGTGTAATTATGGAAATAATAGATATAAATGATAACTATGAAAATATATTGATTTTTGAAAGTATATAAACCATTAACTTCAATGTCATTTTTCTATTAATCGAATTATATGATCGCTTGTGAGTGCGTACGACCTACCATCTCCATGACTCGACACAGTTCATTATCCCTTGTCACCATAAAATAATGATTATAAAAATTCATATAATAAATAAAATATATATATATTACATTAATAGAATTATTTATATGACATAAATATGTTATATTCCCATGAATTGAAACTTATGCGATAAAACATGCATAATAAAATCAAGTAATTAACACCAAAATAAAGAGTAATAATGAAATTTTATTAACAAAAGGGTCATAAGATGATCATACATGGTATCGTAAATATAAATATGGTTCTAGAACAATTTAATAACATTATTTAAACAATTATATAGGTATTTTGGTTACATACAAATGAAACAAGACCTAATGTAAGGGAATCCCATTTTTTATTTCTCTGAGATACATGCCTTACTTACCATTTGATTATATTGTGTGCTGTATATTATACAATATGACATGTTATATAATTTATTTACTTTATTTTATGATATTAAATGACTTAATTTATGTTATTTTTATTTTTAGTTCATGATTATTAATTTACTTAGGTAGTAAGATATTTTTGTATTTCTTTTATTTTTGGGGGACACATGCCTTATACAATACATGTTACATCGTCATGGTGTATATATTCCCATGAATGAATTTAGTGAGTATTATCCTGAATATTATTTTATATAAATATCTATATAATTTAATTTCATTCATGGTCTATATGATTTGACTGAAGAAAAAGTCGTAAGAGTTAATTTCAAAATATCATTATTTTCTAGGATTATTTATAGGTAAGTATTTATTGGGGAACATTTATCATCCATGTCCATGTTTCATAATTTTTTTCTAGAATATTTTAATTATTATTTTAGAATTTTTTAAAATCATTTTTACTCATGTAATAGTTTTTAATAAATGGTATGAATGGAATCTTTTTTTCGTATTCCTAACGAGGCACATTGTGAATTTTCCAGAAAACGTATAAGGAGAATGATTTATTTTAACTTATACAACTTGAATGGATTATTAAACATTCATGATACCTTAATATATTTAAACTTCCCTTAAAATATTACAAGGTTATTTTCAAGGAAAATTTTGTCTTTTAAAATCTCATGGTGTTTTTTGAAAAGAAAATATTTTCAAACTAGAAATGACATTTTACTGAAGAGTTATTTTCAAGTGATCTATCAGGATTATTTTATATATACGTAACATTCTGTAATGTTACATATGATTTCATGGGAATATTATTAAAGGATATTATAACCATTTTTTCAATGGTTATTTTAATTTTATGATGCAATGATAATTATAAAACTCATTTTATTCAATAGATTAAGATATAATTACTGATTTGTGTTATTATAAAGCACATAGGTTTGGTTTTCATTATATGATGGGTGAGAACATTATCTCCTTACAACACATTGGGTAATGATTTATATATCATGATATAGAAATAAATATAATAGGAGTAATATTGGTTTAGTAATATTGGACTAGAATGAGAGTAATCATGGAAAAATAATAAGATTATAATGGGAGTAATCTTGCTTTAGTAACAAAGGGCTAGAATATGGAGTGAAGATAGATCAGTACATGACTATTTCTACCATTATTGTCTTGGAAATTTCCCTTGACTAATATGTAAATGATTTCCTATGATTACATTTTTCCACAATTCTATGTTTTATGCCAAAAAAATATTTTATAATTCTTTTATTATGAATTTCTATGACTAATTCTATTACTCAAGATTATTATCTTTGATATACAGGGTGTTATTTTTAAATTTTATGTTCATATTCTTATACACTTAGGTTTATCAAATGATTCATATCTCCATTGTTTACCCTTACAGAGAACCTAATCTCAACCACTTCTTATTTTTTCTCTTACCTAGGTTATTTGGAATGATTTTATGTAGGGCTACTAAAGGGGAATATATTTGTGGGAAGAATTTAAGATCATTCACTATATTAAAATTTTATTATTTATGTTTTAAAAGTAACTAAACTAAAATTGTATTTGGGAATGTGTTTGTTTAATTTATGATACATTCAAAAAAATGATGTAATATCCATAAACCTCAGGCATGGGTCTTTTTATTTTGTATCAGAAAATAGGTTTAGTCAACCATTGGAATCTAGGATGAGAAACTTTTTTTTGAGATCCCTATAGATATTTTTATGGATATGTCTAGGAATTCCCCTAAGGATAAGTCTTAGTATAGGTTAAAAACCATGAATTTTGGTAATTATTATGGATAACCATGGATAAAACCTAAAATCATATAGTTTGAAAGTATTTTCCATTTATTATGTGGTTTTACCTCTTTGATTAGTGATTCTCACACTATATGTTTTGTTTTTATTTCAATGGTTGGAAGTAGAATGAAAAAAATTAATGGTGAATGAAATAGGCTATGAAATTATTTTCATCCTAATAAACCAAATTTTATGGGAGCTAGAATTAATTTTTTTTATTGATACAGTTACAGAAGCTATGAACCATTCCATACTTCTATATGTGCTGGGAAGGGAACAAATTTCTATCGAGACCTTCAAGATGCAATGTCTACCTTCTTTTAGTAGGTCTTCTAATCCACTTTTTGTTAAAAATTGAATTAGAACCATTGAAAAAATATTTTCCATCCTTCACTTTTCAGAAAATGAAAAATAGATTTTGGTTGTTTATAATTTAGAATGTGAAGTGGACTAGTACTGGACTCTAATATAAAAAATGAGATAGAAATATGAAATTGAATCCATGAAATGGGATGATTTCACAATCTTATTTTTCAATAAGTACATTCCACATAATATTCATTTGAAGATAGAAAAGGAGTTCCTTGAGCATAAAAAATTGATGATGAATATTTTGGTACATATGATGAAAACTTTACAAGAATTGTGAGGTATGATTCTTGAAATATCATCCAACCTAAAAGTAAGTTTGATTAATTATTCATTGGCTTAGAACCATATAATTGAAGATAATTATCCACAATAATAATCAGTAGCTGTAAAGAGATTTTTTTTAATATTAGGGTAAAAATGGAAGTTAATGTTACATATCAATCTCAATGTTTTAACAAGAAATAAAAGAAAGAGATTAAAGTAAATTATAAAAACCATGTTTAAAATAAGTTGAGATTTTATTTATTATCAATGTTTGGAAAAAATCATGGTGGATAATATCATAAGGTAACTAGAAAAGTATTCACATGTGAGAAAGAATGCCATCTATAAATTGAATTCCAAAGTGAGGAGAAAAATATATATAATGATGTAAATGGAGAAAACGCTAAATTTAATTCACCCTCAATGCATCAATGTTTCAAGTGCAAGGAAAATGTCAATGATGATAACAAATTCCCTAATCCATGATTTATTGATTATGATCAACATAAGAAACCTATTAAGTCCAAAATAAAGGTAAACCCCATGAAATCACTATTGTATATGTGGATTACAACAACAATGTTGTGGTATGACTGAGTGTTTATGTATTGAAATTCATGAATTATTACCAATTAATTATAAATAAAAATATATTCCCCTTGATTATAATAAAATTTTTTTTAACATTATACCATAGTTGTTTTGTCTTAATAAATTAAAAAAATTACAATTAGTGTAAGATATTTATTAAATATTTATATTATATATTATATAAAATATTTTTTATGTGCATCCAAAATATTTTATTTAAATAAGATAAGAACAAACCAAATTTTATGCATAAAACCTATATTTTTCAAAAGGGTATTTTTACCACCTTTTTATGAAAATACCATTTTAAATAACATTTTTGACACAATTATTGTTTTTATATGACAAAAAACATCTTATATGATATTAAAATATTAAAATTAAAATTTTTATAATTTTTTGTATTTTTATGATAGGTTTCATTTTTTGATGAATAGTAATAAAATATTGAATTTTAATTGAAAAATGTTTTTCATCAAATTTATTTGTAGTGTTAAATTATATTTTTTGGTCATAATGTATAAATATATAATGTTATTATAATTTAATCCAATTACGGTCATTGTAATCAATTCTTCATTGAAATTGGATATAAAAATTTCATGAACATTTGAACGTTTCACTTTAAAAACATGTTTTCTCAGATCATCAATGAGATTAATTATTTATTTAATTTCTACAAATTATTTGTTTTCAATATGTAAAAAAGGATCCAATATATTAAACCATAAGGTCCAAATTATGTAAATAGGTACCTATTAATTTTCTAAAATATTAATAGTAACTTTTGAAAAGAAAATAAACACAGTTAAAGGTAAATCGAGTAATTAACTATAAAAAAATATTATAAATACTATAAGATTACCCTAAAACCTATCATAATTTCATTGGATGAAATTTATTTTATGATAAGATTCCTTGGAAAAAATGTATGACATTTGGACGCCACATAGATGAGAGTATGACATTTATTATATTTTGCTAAACGAAATTTAAAAATGTCACACTCATATTTTTAATAACTATATAAGTTTTAATATAGAGTTATATTAAAGATATATTCAACTACACATTTTTATTTGAAACCAATTAAATTTTTATTTTTCATGGTAATTTATTATTAATTTTGAGAAAATAAATAACTAATATAAATTCCGATATAATGATGATATAATAATTGATTAATTAAAGAAAATTTCAAAGAATTGTTATAAAAATTATTAAAATAAAATTAATTTTAGATAATTAATGTAACCAAATAATTTTTAGATTAACATGACCCCTTATGGATGTAATATAATATTTTATTATAAGTTAAATATTAATCCTGAAATTTCTAAAAATCCATTTTATAAATTCTTTCAAAATTGATAGTAATGATATTTTATCAAAATAATGTTTTATTAAATTATTTTAAAATCAGAAAACTTGTCTAAAAATAATAATTATAATATGGTATAATATATTATAAATTGTTCATTTATTCTCAAATTGAAACCACCTAACTAAAAATAAATACATTTTATTATTGAATTTTTTTTACTTTAGTTAAACATAAAATAGTTTTACTCAAGGTTAATCAAAATGATATGTTTTAAAAAAAATAAAAACTTGTAAGAAATCTATTTGATTATGATATTTAAACTTTATCTCATATTATATTCATATGAAAATAATTTTGGAGGTTTTTTGAGTTATATTTAATTTATTATAAAATAATATATTTAGAATTTCCAAAAATGTTCCCCTCGCCTAAACTCTAAAAAAGAACCTCCTCCCTCACTTATTAAAACCACATTGAGCCCTCTATCTCAACCAAACCCTTCAAATTTCCCTTCTCAACTTCCATATCCAAATTTTTAAGATTATGTTCTTCTCAAAATACCAATTATATTTCCCCTAATAGGATATCCAACAGATGTCTATTAAGGATAAGTAAATCAATTTTGTTGACTCTCTGAAAAGTATTCCAAATTCTAATTCATATTCATGTTTTATTTCCATTATAATGTAATAAATACAGTATCACCTATATAAATTTATTTTATTTTTATTATAGAAAAACCATATTCCATCTTTTATCCATCCAATGAAAAAATAAATCACTCTATGTGCGTGTGTATGACCTACCGTCTCCACGACGCGATGTGAAATATTTTTTATCATAACTTTACTTTTATGGGTATAATGATGTAAATGATATATATAAATCTTAATTAGAACATGATATTATTTCTATAAAAATATATACACCATTCACTTAATATTATTTCACCAATAAAAAATTATATCGTCGCTCGTGTGTACATATGGCTACCGTCTCCACGACGAGATGTGATTTATTATCCCATATCACCCTAAAATAATGATTATATAAATGAATTTAATGAATAAAAATGATATAAATTACATCAATAAAATTATTTATATGACAGAACTATATTCTATTAACATGAAACTAGACCTGTATGATAAAACACGCATAGGAAAATGAAGCAATTAACCCCTGAAAGAAGAGTAATAATGAAAATGTATTATCAAATGGGTGATAAGATCACAATATATGATATCATAAATATAAATATGATTCTGGAATAAGTTACTAGAATTATTTTTACCATTTTAAAGGATTTTTAGATATGTACTAAAGAAATCATACATATGGTAAGGGAGTCTCATCTCACTTTTTATTTTTGTATGACACATGCCATATTCACCATTTTCTTCTATTTTGTAGTGTATATACTACCATATGACATGTTATATCATTAATTTTAATTATTTTATGATATTAAAATCCTTAATTAACGTATTTACTTCAGGGATATCATGATTCTAAAGTAATTATTGAAGTAAGAGATTTTTGTCTCACTCTTATTTTTATGGGACAAGTACCTTATACACAACTTATTTCTTCTACATGGTTTATATACTTCCCATGAATGCATTTAATGGGTATTATCATGAATATTTTATTTATCAAATACCTATATAATTTTTTTCTATGTCTAGGAATAATATTTGACTAATTAAAAATTGATCAGGTTTAATTTCATAATCTCTTTATTTTCTAAAATTCTTTACACGTAAATATTTACTTGGGAAAAAATATCTTCCATGTATATATTTAATAAAATTATCTTCTAGAATATTTTAACTATTCTTCTACAATTTTTTAAATTCATTTTTACTCATTTATTAATTTTTACTAAATGGTATGAAGGGACTATTTTTTGTTGTAATATTAAAGAAATACTTTGTGACATTCTTGGAAAAAGAATGATGAGAATGATTTATTTTAACTTGTAACATGAAATTTGTTTTACACTATAATTATCCCTTAATAATATTATTTTACTTTTAAAAATTTACAAGTTTATTTTTAATTGAAATTTAATATTTTAATATTTGATGGAGTTTTATGAGAATAAAACATTTTCAAGGAAGAAAGGATATTTTTCTCAAGAATTATTTTCAAATAATCTCAAAAAATTATTTTCCATATTTGATAAGACTCATTAATTTTAATTATGATTTATTGGTGTATTTTTCATAAATACTATTCCTATTATTCATATGGTTGGTTTTATGCTTATGATGAAATTATATTTATGAAATTAATTTTTTTGTGGGTTATGATGTGATGAATGATTTATGTTCTTATGGCACACATACATATGGTTTTCATATGTGAAGGGTGGGACATATATCTCCCAAAAATGTATTGGGTAATGATTTATATCCCATGAGATTGAAATGACTGGAATGGGAGTAATCTTGGTTTAGTAATACAAGACTGTGAGGGGAGTAATCTTGGTTCAGTAATACAGGACTGGCATAGGAGTATTATTGTTTACCTTTATAGAGAATATGTGCTTAAAATGATCTTATGTTTTATATTCCCTATGTTATAAAGAATGGTTTTAGGTAGAGGTACAAAAAGGCGAGATATTTTTGGGTAATATTGAAGATATTTCACCAGATTAGATATTTTTATTTCATGTTTCCAAAGGTAGTAAACTAATATGATCTTTGGGCATATGTTTGTGTAATGTATGAAATGTTCCATAGAAAATGATGTAATATCACTGTATATAAATACTAGGTCATTATAATAGAACCTTGATGCATCGGTAGGTCTAATGAGAGAGACTAGATTGGGTTTTGTTCATGGAATTTCCAATTTATTTAGATTCCTTAGAAGAAGGGATTGGTGGTATATTTTAGATATCCAAAATTATAAATTCCATAATTTTGAATTTAGTTATTAATATTACATGTGATTATTATATTATTTAAAATATACATGGTTAACCTTTATAAGCCATATTATTATTTATATGGTATTTTTTTATCATCATTTATTATAGCCATATTATACTCATGTTATTGATTAAATTTCATACATTTCAGTTTTTACCTTTCTATATTGGTTATTCATTCATTATTCATAGCTTCTATTGTACACTCACACTTACTGTGTGTCTGAACACACACCTTTATTATGTTTTATAATCTCATGTATACGATGAAGTTTTTTATGATTTATATGCATGTATATACTAAGTGGAATAATGGTTTTATAAATGAAAATAATTTTTTTATTTTTTATTTTCAGTTGTAATAAGATTTACATGTATGTATTTAGTTTACCAAGATTATTAAACTAGTTGGTCCTTTATGATGTGATTCCATCTATGTTTTTATTATTTAATAATGTAGAAACTGTCTCTACAATATTGGGGTTAGGGTAACTAAACCTAATATATATTTAGATATGTGGAATTAAAAATGAATTTACTTTTATAATTATATATAATTTTAATTATATATATAATAATCTAATTTTTGATGACAGATAATTTATATCAATACTACTTGACCCAAGAGCATTGGGGTACCAAACCAACTCCTTGTTTACTTTATCATTGTATATATAATCCATAGGAGAAACAATGAAAAATGGATTATTGATAGTGGGTCTTCAACCTATATAAGTGGATACTTTTCTTACATAAACTCATTATCTATGATCGAGGGAGGCTATATCCCATATTGTTTTATTTCCAAAGGAAATATTATTGGTGCTTGAACTATTCTAGTACACATTTAGTCATCATCAATAAATTTCTTTATGTGGAACGATGGAAGAAGAACATAAGATTGATTTTTCTCTATCTTTTTTATGATGTATTTTCCATTTATTTTTTTTAATAATTCCACTTCTATTTTTAAAGGTAAATTATATATATTTAATATACAGGAACAAAAAAAATTTACACTCAAAATATTTACTCATTATGTAAAAAAATGTGAATTATTTTAATGTAAAAATTAGTGAATATTTGAAAAAAATTAAAGGATTAATCATTATTATGTCTATTTATTAAGAAAATTATTTATGATTAATTTGATTGTTAATTATCCTTATCTCAGATTGAAAAAAAAAACGAAACTACAAGAAGCAATTTTAAAAAGGTAATAACATCACATAATTTTTCATTCCAATTATATAAGTTTCACTATTTAGACTAATGTAACTTAAATAGATGGATCTATTTGGTTCTTCTAGTACAATAAGCCTAGATGGAACGTATTTTTCCAATTCTTAGTTGAGGATTTATATCAATTTGAATGGGTTTATTTCTCAACACATTAGAGAGAATAAGTTTTTGTTTTTATTGAGACATACAAGATTTTAAGGAATGAAAATGATTCTAAAATTATATATTTATAATGTGATCAGGGGGATATTTTTAGAATCATGAATTCATTTCATCTTTCTCAGAACATGGAATTAAACATAACTTCTATACCCTTGGGACACCTCAACAGAGTAGTGCTCTTTAAATAATGAATAGGACCATATGATACATTTCTAGAATTATGTTTTGTGAATACATAATTAGTACTCATTATTTTTGATGAAGTTGTTGACATGGCATGTAATGTTATCAATAGAGTTCTAATAAATAAAATATTATTGAAATCACACTATGAATTATAAAATAATATAAAACCAATGGATTGATATTTTAATTATTTTGGATGTAAACTGTACATCTTAAACACCAAAGAAAATCATGGTATGTTTCATCCATTGGTACATGAAAGAATCTTTATATGTAATTCTACTAATTATAAATACTATATAGTTTTAAATAAAAATTAAAGTATTGTATAATGAATATACTCATTTAAAATTTTATGAAACTAATCCTTTTGATAACAAAAAAATTAATGTTGATGACTTATTTAATTCAATAGATTACATGGAAATTGAATCATTCTTTGATGGAATGAAGCGTGATGATATAGAGAATGATCATGAAAAAAATACATTATAAAAATAACTGAATTCAATGAACCTAAAATAGTTTTATATAGATATACTACAACCCCTAAAAACCATCATCAATAAAAAAAATTACATGAAACATTGATGAGGTTGCTATGAATTGAAGATGTTGAAAAACATTCCATTTTTTTTGTTATCTTTTCCCATTTAAAACCTAATATCATAGAATTCGACATATGTGATGAGAGTTGAGTGGTTTAAATATAATAATAATAAACCCTATTTAATAGAAAAAATTTAAAATATTTATTTTAAAGACCATAAAAATATCATATTATAGAAACTAAATGTGTATTTAGAAGCAAGTTGGAGGATCAAGGTTTAATCACAAGAAATTGGGCTGTACTAACTACTAATGGTTACAACCAAGAGTTACAAATAGATCTCAAGGACACCATTTTCCCTAATTTCATAGTCACAATCCATTATAATCTTCTTATAATATTCATATTATTTGTATATTAAATTAATATAGATGGATATAATATCATCTTTCCAAAATGTATTTTTAATGGATGAATCATTTGTTAAACAACCTATAGGTTTTGAAGACCATCATTTTACAAATTTAATGATCAAAAATGAAAAAATATTGAAGGTTAATAAGAAGAAACCTAAATATTATTATTAAAGATTTAGTTTTTCTAAAATGGTTTTACAATGGTTTTGGCATAACCTACTCTTTTTAAAAAAACATCACAAGATGATATTTTTTTACATTAGATTTATGTTGATGATGTAATTTTTTGTTCAAAAATAAAAAAAGCGTAATTATTTTTCAACTCTTAAGGAAAAATAATTTGAAATACATATTATGGGTGAGTTAAATTTATTAAATTGTTTTCATATTTACCCAATGTATTTTCAAAATGTTTTAAACCAATATAAATACATATATGATGTAAATAAAAATATTCAAATTGAAAGCAGTAAGACTTATTCAAATCATCTATGTTACTGTGTAACTATTGTAATGAATGATTCTAGGAAGCCAATTTACAATAATAGATATTGATTAATAGTTGGTATCTTGCTTTATCTTAATCTATGTAAACTAGACATTATGTTTTCAGTATTTTTGTGTAATAGATTTTTATCAAGCCCAAAAGTCCAACATTTGGCATCTTCCAAAATATTTTCTAGGCCACATAAAGGGAAAATTTTCATTATCTTTAAATTTTCCAAAGACAACAGATTTTGATTTTATTTCATATTCTAATGTTGAATTTGGTGGTTTTAAGTTACATCCCATAAATTTAATCATATTCTTAATTAATAAATGTATTTTTTATAATTTAAAATCAATTAGAAAATGTATTTATCTAATATTTTGTGAAATTATGTTATTTTCTATAATAATTTTTTTAATTATATCATTTTTAAATCAAAAAAAATTCTCTCTTAGTGTAGTATTTTTATTAAGGAATAGTTTCTATATATAAATGTATTTTTTTAAAAGGAAATAAATATATTTTAAATTGATATTTTTTGTTAGGATAACAATAATCATTTCTTACACTTATTTAATAACCTATAAGTTATCTTTGGAAAATAATAGACATGAATATTAATTATTTTAAATGTTACTTTTTTATAAGTACTCTAGTAATACATGTAATTATTATTTTGAAATGAAAATGATAAATGTATACACTTATGGATACATGTACATAATATTCTTTGTAAAATTAATAGTTTATAAAAAATTAAATTGTATATAAATTATTTAAAAGTACATTTATTTCAAAATCATTTTAACTATAATATTTTTTTTAATTATATTCATTTATTAATAGAAGTGTATTTTACATTATTGTTTAATATTTATGGGTGATATTTTTTTATGAAAAATTATAATTTTCAAAACTTATGATATTATTACTATTACTATTGAATATACTATTAATTTTTAGGAATATAAATATAATATTTTATAAAAATATGATATATATTAATTAAAAATAATTATTTAAATGTTAATTTTTTTGATTTAGAAGTTGAATGAACATAATTTTTGAGAAAAAATATTGTAGATGTATATATTAAATAAATATTGTCGTTATTATAAGTATAATTAATATTATTTTTTAAAAAATATGTTGCATTCAAAAAAGGCCAACATAGATATACAACTTGGGCTAGCTCAACCACTCTTTGTGGGAGAAAGCGTAACCATGTAGTGGAACCATCCCTGGATAGCCCACATGGTGGTAGGGGCATGCATGTGGTTGGTAATGTATAAGCCCATAGAATAGTTGGCGATAGTTCTCATAGGGTATACCCCATTGGGAGAATGGGTCAAGTGGGCCATGTCACCGTTCAAAAGGATAGTAAAGTTTAGTGTAGACCCTATTACTCACATCTATCATGTGAATTGGATGATTTAACTAAAATCAGATAATGAGATTAGACGAACATCTGATGTCGGATTTTGGAGCTGGTAGTGTTTACCTATAGTAAAACATCCTATTGAATTACCACCACTCGATCAAAAGTGTTCTATCCATCCGATCAACCCTTATATCATCTCCTTCCTCATGAAATCGACCGAGTATAAAACTTGATGTTGTTATTATTCACTTATCTGATACAATTTCCAACTTCAATGAATTCATGGCCCAACTCAATGTTGATAATTAACCGAAGGTGTTGTCGCAACCTTCTAGATCAATTTAAAAAATTCATAAAAAATAATATATATTAATTTTACCATATCTTCTAAATCATAAATATTTTTTGATACATTAAATCCTTTTGTTTATATCATCTTTTTTATTCTACACAAGTTTCCTCTAGAAGATGAATAAAAAAAATTCAACACATTTTGAATAAGCAGATTCAAGTGTAGCTTTGACAGACCCCTAGTTAAGCATTAATGGGTGTGTAAACCTATTTATATTATAATACCTATATAAAATTGGTATAAATATAAATATATAACTATATTATTCATTTTAGAAGTGGATGAGATGAACCTGATTTAAATCCTCCATTTTCATGTTCACCCTTATGTAATCAAGTCATCACAATGAGGGAGAGATGATATATATATATATATATATTCCCTTTATCGGTGTAACTCCTCAAAAAATAAAAACAAAGGGTTTAAATTTATATATATATATATATATGTGTGTGTGTGTGTGTGTGTGTGTTTAATTTTTTGGTTTTTCTATGTTCTCAAGTTTTCCCAAAAATCCATGAATTCAAAATCATTCATTTCTCCCTCGATATGATATTTTGGATTTGGTAGTAGTTTATGAACATGATATATATAAGCATATGTATATACATCTAAAAATCTATATAATAAATTTTTTACTAAATATTATATGTATATAATATTCAATAGTTGGATATATAAATATTGTTACCATTGGGAGTTTATTCACTGAGAAAATTCCATGTTTTGAGTTTAGGATGTTAGAGTGAATAATTAGAGAGAGAGAGAGTTTTCCTATAGAAGGAATCCTTTAATTTATAAGGGAAAGGCATTTTTTTAATAAAGTTATTATTTTAATAAAAACCTCATTTGTAAATAAATAATTTTTTTTAAATTATAATTTTAATTATAAATCATAATATAATGGAAATATATTATTTTCAATATATTCCATCATACATATTATATTTATGTTAATTTTAATTTAGAAATGAAAATTTTTCTACTAAATTTCAATTCCATATTTAATTTAGGAATTTATTATTTTATGAACTAGATAAACCTTCTAAAATAGAGTTTTATTTTAAAACATTCTATTCAATGTTTTCCAAGTTAACTATGATTTTGAAATACCAATTTACTTTAATGAAGCTCTTAATTTAGGGATTAGTAAACACTGATTTGAGGATAAAAATTATTTATTCTATTATTATATAATATCTTTGAGATATATTTTTTTAATTTTTAATTTATATTTAAATATTAAACATATCATTTTAGGCATAAAATTTCCTTTAAAATTTATTATTATTCCACACAAAAATAGGTATTTCCACAAACTATATATGTAAAAAAATATAGCAATAATAATAAAAATTAGTTTTTTAAGATTAATTTCAAAATGGTTTATAAATTATTACAGGAATTTATGAGTTTCTTATATCATTTTAAATTTCTCCAAACACTTATGGTGTTTTCTGAAAAATATCTTTTCCTAAATTTTAAAGTGTATAAAATTATTTCATCCTTTGAAAATAATTTTTTATTGATTTTTGAAATTTTTTTAATGGGATGTAATTGGGAAAGGGAAACTAATTAAACAGGTTTTCCAAAAATAAATCTCCACACTTGGGTATCAGTTGATGAGGAATGCGGTGATCCCATAGCCTCAAGGGAACATTTTCCTAATAATTATACTTCTCACAGCTTGATAGATTTATAATATTTTTCAATTATCATATTAATCAATAATAGTTATTATTTTAATGTTATTTTAACTGAGAAATCCATATATTTTTTTCATGTTATTTTATCTTGAAATTAATTGGTTTTCAAAATGATGTGTATTTTGAAATGTTTTGAAACTGCATTTCTTATGAATATTTCTTAATACCCAATATACATATATTATAAGATCATTGATCAATTTTTTTATTTGATACATAGGAAAAAAATTTCAAAAAAATTTCATATTATTTCAAACAAAATCATATTACACTGGTTTTAAGACCCATTACGCAGAATATTTATCCTCATCCTGTATTTTTAAATGTTTTCAAAAGGATATCTATATTTTCTAAAGGTTTTAGGTATTGATTAAAGAACTAGTGAGATTGAAGACAAATATTTACTTTTTTAAATCTTCAAAACTCTAATATAATGTAAGATATTTTCCTAATCCTCTAAAACCTAGAATGAAAAGATCCTATTGTATGTAAAGAAATATATATTTTCAATTTAATTTTTGGAAAAAGAAAAATATAAAGAATTTTTTTGTTCCAGATCTAGAATCACTGGTTTCAGATTATCATAATTAGTATTTAGGGAAATTCCTTGGTCAATTATTGATATTTATACATTTTCATTTGAGGTTAAATGAAGAGTTATAAATTTTCATTCGAGGTTATAGGTAACTAAGTGACCCTTAAAAGTATATAATTTCTAGTAATTATAATTTTTAGGTTGTAAATTTAGAATTTTCATTATGTGTGACAAAATAATTTAAATGGTAAAATTCCTTTGGGGGCTGTAAGAATATTCTTTTTTAATAAATATTTTTTTTATAATTTAAATAAAAAAATGTTTTTATATAATCATTTGTGAAACTATGATATTTTCTACAATCCAATTATGTCTTAATTATATGATATTCAAATCATAAAATATTAACTATAATTTTAATGTTGAATTTTTATTAATGAATAATTTATATTTTTATAAAATTATTGTCCTTAAAAACCAAAAATATATTTAAAATTGATATTTTTTTCCATGATACTTATAAACTGTTTTTATATTATTTTATATATTATATATATTTTAATTTGATAATACATGTGATTTTTAATTATTTTATATAATATTTTTTTTGATATGTAATATTTTAATATTAGTAAATTTGATTTTGAAATAAAAATATTAAATGTATAGATTTATGGTCATATGTACATAATAATATTTTTAAAGATGTTATTTATAAATAATTATAGTATCATAAGTTATCTTAATGTAAATTTATTTCAATATTATTTTAATATTATTTTAATTAAAAGATATTTTTTAACTATATCATATTATTAATAAAAGTGTATTTTAAATTATCGTTAATCATTATGAGTATTTTTATTTTATGAAAATTTACAATTTTTTAAAACATATGATTTAAATAATATTTTTATTTAATATACTATTATTTTTCAAGAAATATATATATAATATAATAGGTAAATAGAACTTATACTAATTGAAATTAATTATTTAATGGTTAAGTGTAATTTATTAGAAGAAGAATGATCCTGATTTTTTATAAAAAATTATATAATATTTAGAAATTAAATAAAAATTGTACTTATTATAAGTATAATGAAAATTTTATTTAAAATACTACACTGTATTAAAAATTATCCAGCCTGAAGAGGTAGCCTAGGCTACCTCAACCACTCATTGGGACCATGATGAACAACACATGAGAATCATCCCTAGATAGCCCACATGATGGCGGTGGAAGGTGTGTGATGGGATGTGTATACACCCATAATAGATCTTGGTATTCTTACCATAGAGTAGACACTTGTGATCACATGGGTCAAGTGGGCCATGATGTGGTTTGACAGCATAGTGAATCTACTAGAAGACACTTTTAGTCTTATCTACTTAGTGAATGGAGCTTGTTTACTATTATAGGAGTTTGAGACCAGGAAAATATTCAATGTCGGTTTGTGGAAGTGGGTACTTTTCACCTTTAATATAACTTCAATTCAAATCATCATCATTAGATCAACCACATTACAACTATATGATCAACCCTTATATAATATTCTTCCTTGAAAACACATCCTTGATGAATCCTCGATGTAACTTTTCTTCCCTTATCTAACACTGATTCTATCTTCAATGAATTGATGGCCCATCTGATTGTTGATATTTAATAGAAGGTTTTTTCGCATCCTTCAATGTCACATTAAATGTGTCGTAAGAGATATATACATTTATATATATATCTCCCTTTGCATGTGACTATAAAATTTAAACCATAGATACATTGTGGGTAGATTAAATCATTCTGGGTATTTTATCCACTATGATCTACACCAGTACCACCAATAAGAAATATATATATATATATAACATCAACTTTTGAACAAGAGAAGTTTCATGTAGCTTTGTATAACCCTTATTTCATCAGTTTTTAGTGCCTAAATGTATTTATATGCATTATATATTTGATCGATATAAGCATATAATTTTATCATTCATTTTAGAGTCAAATGAGATGCACCTAATTTAAATCCCCATTAATCGACTTCCACTTTACGTATCCAAAGTTATATAAATGAGATAGATAATATATATATATATATTATTCTAATTACATAAATGTATAACAAAATCATTAAGAAATGGCATTTATTTATATATACATATGGAACTATCTATGTTTTTTGGATTCTTAATCTTTCCTAAGAAGCCATGAATTCAAACTCCTCATGACCTCTTTTGATATGAAATATCCTCTTTGATGGTTGTATATGGCTAGGATATAAATATGGATTTTTCAATACATATAAATGAAGAGATAATATATTGTACTTTAAATATTATATATATATATATACATTTCAGGATTTTTCTACCTAAAAATAACAACCACTTGGAGTTTCTTCACTGAGAAAAACCATGTTCCCAGTTTTGGATGTGAGATAGAAAAATAAGTTATGGATAATTTTAAAGGGGTATATCTAGTAAATTTATATGGTAAGGGTAATTTGTTTTTATTGGAAACTGTAATTTTGTTAAAATCCATTTTGAAATGAAATAATTTTAGGTATATGGGAATTTTATTTCAAAAAATTTATGTAAATGTAATATATTGTTTTCAAAATTCAATATTAAAAATTATATTTATATTTATTTCATGTTAAAAATTGGACTATTTTTTTTAAAATTATAATACATATTCATTTTAACAAGTTATTGTTTTTTAACTACAAAACCCTTCTACAATGGAATTTATTTTAAAATTTTCATTTCAATGTATTTATGGTTATTTGTGATTTTAAAATTCTTTTTTGGGAGAATACCTTAATATAAGGATGACTAAATTATAATTTCTATAATAAAATACTTTATTATATTATTAAATAATCTCTTTAAGATATATTTCACATATTTTAAAAAATTTGAAATTTTAAAACTATAAAATTTTGAATAAAATATTAATTAAAATTTATGAATGTTGGAAACATAAATAGGTACATAAATGCAAAATGTATGTAAATAAATTTCCAATAATATTAATTAAATGTAATTGTTATGTGAAATTTCCAAAATTTTTATGAATTATAACTTTTATTTATTTATTTATTATAATATTCTGCATTTCCATTGCCACATATGATATTTTATGAGAAATATAATTTGATAAAGTTTTAAAGGACATAAAATTATTTTCTTATTTGAAAGTATGTTGTTAATGTTTTTAAAATTGTTATTATTGGGTTATAAATGAGAATCAAATACCTTTAAAAAATGATTATGAAAACTAGAAGTCATCACTTTGGTATCGAATGAGTTGATGCGGAGTATGTTGGTACCAAACCCTCATGGGGATATTTTCCTAATATTTATACTTCAAATGGCCTCAAAGATTCCTTATAGTCTTCCAAGTATCATTTTAATCTATAAAATTTAATATTTTTATAGGTTTTAAAGGATAAATCCACAACTGATTTCAAGGTATTTTATTTTTAGATTAAATTTGTTTTCAAAATGATGTGTATTTATCATGATTTTGAAAAGGCATTTCTAATTATTATTTTTTAAAAGAATAGATCAATATTTAAAACAATTATTTATCAAATGGTTTATATTTAATATAATGTGAAAAAGTTTCAAAATAGTTTTATAGTATTTCAATGAATATAAAGTTTCACTAATTTTAAAACCCATTACTTTGTAATTTTATTCTCATCCTAAATTTTAAAATGATTTTATCATGTTGTTATGTAGTTCAAAAGTTTTTTGGTATCTATTATAGAGATACCTAGAGTAAAGGAATATAGGTTTTTTTAAATTGTGTCAAATTTTGGTAAAATGTAAGAAATTTTCTTAATCCTCTATAACTTAGACCAGAAAAGATACTTGGGTATGTAAAGAAATATTTATTTTCTAATAATTTTTTATAAAATAAAAATATACAACATTTTTTTATCAGATCTAGATGCATGGGTTTTGGGCTGCCCTTATTTAGGTAATAAAGGAGAAATTCATTTGGAAGCTTCCATATTCTAGGAAAACATTTTGTTTCATAGTATATTAAGAAGAAAAATTTGGTTTTATTATCAAATATATGATTTAAGTACTTAATAAATGGTATATTAGTGTACTAGGATTGTAGATATAACACACGCTTAGAGATTTTGGATGAATTTTTTCATAACCAATTAAATTTAAAAACACTTAATCTATTAAAATTTATAAAAAAACCCATAATACTTATACAATGTGAACATATTAAATTAATTAAAAATTTCTAAATGGATCCCTCATAAGAAGGAATATAAAATTATTATTTTTTACTAATAATTATATTGTAGATATATTTATAATTCCCTTGTCATATAATATATTTTCTTTAATTGAAATAGTATTAATAATTTTTTATTACTCCGTACTTATTTTAATTCGGTTAGGAAATTCATTATCATATTGGTAATTGTTTCCATTACTTGAGTTTAATTTTATAAAAACTTGTAGAAAAAATAGAGAACATGTGTTATTATTCCAATTTTGTGACATGAAATGATGTGTCACATAATGTTATATAAGTTTTTATCTCTTTATAACAATAATTTAGATGTCCAAACCTCACTTTGACCAAAAAGTTTTATCTCCATCAAAGTTAAAATATTCTCATCTCTATCATTCATATTTCAATATAAACCCTAAACCTCAATATTTTTATCTCTAGAATCATGCCTGAAAATTATGAAATTGTAGTGTATTTATGTTATAGATAGTTGAATTTCTAATAAATCCAAGACCAGTGATAAAGATCAAAGAGTGTTTCATGGATAATATTTAGATCTTGGTAGGATGCAACTGACAAATCTCATGATAAAAAAAGTTATAATTTTAAATATATGAGGATGGATACTGAGTAGAGGTACACTCTAACCTTGATTAAAGAAGATGCAACATGTTTTATATGTATTCTTGGTTTTACTTCACTCAGTGTTGATATATCATCCTTTGATTAGTTTATGGAAAGGAATTCCTTATTATTTATGAGGATATGGCTGATGTTTTTCATTTTCCTTATGATTGATATACCTATATAAACATTATATAGTTTTAGATGATTAAATAAATCCTTTAGATATGATGATATGCTTGTACGATACTCCTCTAATCGAGAAGAGGTCTCAAAATGACCTAGATACCATTAATAAAGTCCTATCAAAATTAATTTTGACCGACGTATTCCTGAGAATTGGAGAATTTGAAGATGTTCATTTACAAGAAATCATTTTTTCCATTTTGTTCAATGTTTTTAAAGTGATCCTTCATCTATTTTTAATTCACTATATGAGTAATTTATTTCATCATTTTTAGAGGCCCAAATTCTACCACATTGGAAGTATTATGACCTTGATCATCAAAATGAATGATGTTAACCTAGATAACTATAAAGTAAAAAATTAATAAAATTCATCAGACCTTGTTTGAGGGGTTATAAAGGACATGAAATTTATTTGGTATTCCAAAATAATATTTTGGTTGTTAAGAATAACAGAGATAAGGAATAATTAAATGATGATGAAGTAGACACCCTTGTTATTGCTCAGGGGATAATTTTCATGAAGCAAATCCATTGGATTCAACTATTATGGGGATGGATTCTATAAAGGTTATAAGAAAATATCCAACTTCTAATTGTGAAATTGATGTGTTTAAATTCATTAGTAACAACGATATTGTTCCTAAAGAGAAACTAAGTAATGCTAACACATAATATTGAGTAGATTTTTTTAGATCTAGAGATCAGCTCAGATAAAGAAATGAATTTATTTGAAATTGATAAACAGAATATTGATAATTTAGTCTACATGAATTCATAATTATATCCTATAAATATATTAAATCATGTTTCATCTTATTGTATTGATTCCATCCTTAGTAAAGGACAAGATGAGTACATTATTTCAAAAGGTAAAACATAGAATATTCAAACCATTAGTGCTAAGAAAAGAAAAGATACATAATCATTGCATCAAAATGATGATGATTTGGATTATGAATATTGTGAGTAAATATTAAATGATTATGATTTAAAATAATTTAAAATTACTAAGGTGGAAATAAATTACATCATGGATGAGATTAAAGAATAATACTATGAGCTACAAAATATCAAGGTGAACTGAGATTCAAAAATATATTTCTCTAGAATGATTATAATATTGGCCTCCCAATATTAATTTTTTAATAACCTTTAAACAATTAAAATTAGTAGTTCCTCTATATCCATATAGGAATTTGAATCCTTGATAATTCAGTTGGAATTCTTACTTGATAACTCATTAACAAATATGAATTCTAAGAGGTGGCAAAAATGATGATGGTTAAATCTAGATTTAATGGTAATTCTAAACCTATTAAGGTAGGGGACTCAACTGATGGTTTTGAAGGATCCTAATCATTAAAGGATCAGTTTTTACAATTAAATTAAGATCCCATTCCTGATTTATATTTTGAGGTTTTTAATAATAATTGAGTGGGATGAAGGATATTTATGTTTCCAAAAATAGGTTTATACAATGAAGATAACTATGATCTATATATTTTAATTCCTCAAAATAAATTATTTCTCTTTACAAAATATAATCTCTAAATAATATTTTGGTGGTTTTAAAGGATTTATGATATCGTATAATGTATTTTCTTGGATTAGTGAATCCTATTTCATCAAGTGCTTATAATTCAGTCATTATATATATAAAAAGTATAGGGTTTGAGATAAATCTATACTATTTGGTTGTTAGTTTGGAAAATTAACAGTTTTGATCATGATAATGAAATGAAAATACTATGGATACCCAAAAATAGTCTTCACATGAAATAATTCTGGAAATCAAGGAATATGCTAATAAAATATGAACCTATTCAAGTTACTTAAAGGAGGTAAAATTGAAAAATAACTTCATAATATTTTTCTCAAATATAAATAAAATCAAAGACACTCATAACACTTTGATTAATGTTTTAGTTATACCTATTTTTGATGAAACACCTTTTGAAACCCCAACTATGTAAAAATACTCATTTAAATGAAAAAAACTGGAAGTCTTCTATGCGAAACATGACATGATGACTTTTGAAACTTATTATAGTAATTTTTTTACTATGAAATAGTAAAGAGGCTAGAGGAACCTTGAAAATACATGTTTTAATTGAGGGATAATAGGCCCGTCAGAACACAAATTCCAAAATAATATATTTCTTAAATGAACTTCTACATAACTAGTTTTTTAGTGGTGATGCAAGAGCTAATATGAGGACTTCCTTGTATTACCATGCTTCTCCTCATGTTCTTATATATCCTATAATACCATAACTCAACTCTCATATTATTCAATTATAATGACCCAAATCTTGACTTACATGGAAATTGAATTACTTTTTCGAAAACTTAATACATGACACAAAAAGACGTCCAACGATTGTATTAGTTTAGTGTCCTTGGAAAATCAGAACATAATCTTCTAATCATGGTGATAGATCTTCAACATCTGCCATAAAGATCTTTCCATTTTTTCTACCTAAAACCTTCCTTTATATCATGGGGAAAATAAAACAAAAAAATGTTGAGCTCAAATGCTCAGTAAGGGTAATCATGGAGAAAATAAAACAAACCATGGACATTTGAACAAAAAAATATGAACATAAAGTTTAAACATCAAAATCTTGAGCCGTGAAATAAATATTGGCAGTACGTAAGGCATAGATCTTAAAAAACATTAATCATGATAAAATGTCATGGGAATAAAACATGGAATTGATGAAAACCATTAAGCACGTGATATGATTTCCATAGTAGCCAAGGAATTGCTACCAAGACCATCATAGTGGACAAAGTCCATTGATGAACCAAATTAACTCCTCGTTCCAGTCCTGTAATACTGAACCAGATTTACTTTCTATTCCAGCCATGTCTATATCATGAGATACAAATATTTACCCAATGCATTTGAGGGAGATATAGGTCCCACCCATCTCATAATGAAACCACTCTTATGTGTACCACAAAATCATAAATCATACCTCATATCATAACCCATGTAATAAAAATGGGATTCTTAAACATCATGCCATCATAACATAATATATATATAAGATAAAAGGACTTCATAAAAATAGTTCCATCATAACATTATCAAATAAATGTAATAATAGGGATATAAACACAATCCTATTTTATCTGAGATGGAAAATAATATTTATAAATCACTCGAACTCCATTCCTGAGGAAAATATCATTTCTACTTCAAATTTTTTTTCCTTTCTCAATATGTCTTACAATTTTAAAATAAAAGAAGTTAATTGAAAATAAACTTAAAAACATGAAAAGTAATCTTCATGGAAATAATGTTCTCTGAAGTCATAAAAATCCATTCATGGCGTATAAGTTAAAAAAACATTCTTCTCATACTTTGGCCGGAAATTTCCAAAAGTATCTCTTACAGAAAATGAAAAAATATTCATTTAATATCTTTTATTAAAAATTTACCAATAGGTAAAATTGGATTTAATTAATTGTATGAGGATAGAAATAATATTACCTATTGAGGAAACATGGATGTGGATGATAAATATGCCCTAGTAAATTCTGAAGTATAAACAATCTCAGATAAAACTAAGATTGCGAGATTTTCCCTTAAGATAGGTCCAATTTCTTCCGTATGTGTCTGAAATTATTGTATAGTGGGTTTAAAAATATTTTTAACTTGTAATAGAACCATAATAATATTTATGATATCATATATGATTAACTTACGTCTTTATATTACCCAATCATTTTTCAATTCCATGTTAAAGAAGTGTTTTGGGTAAAATCATTTCATTTTACCATACATGTTATGACTTGTAATTATTCATATGATTACTTAGATCATGATTAACTACTTCCATAACGTAAAAAATTATTATTAAATAATATATATTCAGAATATAAATATATATAATAGATCGATAAATGGAATGAAATACACCGTTCATGGAGATGGTAGGCCGTCCGTACGCATGAATGTTGTTTTCATTTCCTTATTAAATTGAAAGGAAGTAAGTAAATGATATATATATAGACATAAATACAGTAGAATTATTATTTCATATATTTAATTATTATTCATTATATATACTTTATAATCATTCTTGAATGGTTAACATGGAGAGTGAATCTTATTGCGTCGTGGAGATGGTAATCCTTACATAAGCATGGGCGATGATATCGTTCCCATAATTATTGAATGGAATTAGAGTGGATGATATAATATCTTATAATTATTATGATTTTTTAATAATCATATATAGTTATTATTTCCACCATTATACCCATCCAAGTAAGGTGGTGGCACAAAAACAGATTACACTACTGCGTGGAGACGGTAATCCGTACGTACGCACGCGCGGTGATTTTGTTTTTCGTAGGATGGATAGAATGTAAAATAGCTTTATTTCATATTTATAATAATATACATTATATTAGTTATACTTATGTTATTACTTTATAATTAAAAAACTCAAGAATAGGTAGTATAAAAATAAAGAAACTTTAAAGAATCGGTAGAAGAGATTACCTCTTCCTCGACACACCTCCTTTAAACTTCCTCAAGGGCCTAGAGTTGGTCTTTTGAGAAGACCAGAACCTCAAAAATGTTACTAGAAAAGTTTATAAGAGTTATGGTCAGGGTTTTTCCGAGCTTCAAGGCTTAAAATGGTGTTAATAGAAGAGGGAGGAGGTGCCCTTTTATAAGGGAGGAGAGGGGCACCTTTGGAAACCTCAAATATATTAATTCATAATAAACTCAAAACCCACATAAAAACGACAAAAAATGAATCAATTCGAATATGAGATGATACAGGGTTGTAATATCATCAAAAAATAAAATTTAGACATGTTTTATGTTTATTTTAAACATTATCATTTTGATTTATCCTTATTTAATATATTTAATTTTATTTGTGGTAATAATATTCTAATTATTAAATTGTTATAAATACTTAATTATTTGTTCTTAATTTTCCATAATTAGATACATTATTAAAATTTGGACCATATAATTTGCAATTTATAATTTTTAAAAATTTTTGTGATTTTTAAACACTTTAATAATATGTTATTTTTATAAAATACCAATAGTTTCAATTTTAACACTATTCAATTATTTGAATTTAAATAAAATCCACACAAAACATATGTTTGAAAAAAAAATATTAAATAGATTTCTAGAATTTCATATTAATATATAAAATTCTTGGATCACATTAATTAGTTATTATAAAATTTATTTTAATATTTTAAAATCATTCATTTGATATTTCTATTAATAAAATAATTAATCGAACATTTTTGTATAATTATTTAACATACTTATTTGTTGCCTAAAAAAAAAATTAATTAATATGATATAGATAAATCTAATAGCCTCCATAATAATACTTTTAGACGAACTTATCTTCAAAAACACCAAACTTATAAAATGTTATGTTTATTAAATTATGAAGGAGACAACTTTGACATCATTTAAAATAAAATAATATAAATGTCATAATATGTTTTATAAGGCTCCAAATGGTCCAAAAGTTGCCACTTGGGTGATTATGGTGAATACATACTCGACCAATAAGTTTTGGTAATGTGTTTAGTCCTTTTATGGGTATTATTATTTGAAGAAAAACTATATTATTGACTTTTCACTAAATAAATAATTTCTGCATCATTAATTTATAAGATATTAAGGTAATTAAATATTTCTTAACAATTACAAATAAATTACCATGATAAAGAAAAATATTTTATATTTCAAATCAGTATTTATAATCGAATTTATATTCTGTATAACCTTATATTAAAAATAATTTAATTATTAAAGTTTGAGTGAGACATATTTCACATTCACTTTAATAAATAAATTAAAAGGTCCTAATCACATACAAGTTGGTTCTAATAGATACCATTTCAACCCAAATATACTTTAGGAGGAAATATAATCATACCATTATATTAAGACAAGTGTTATAGTAATTTTATAATATTATTTTTACCCTTAATTACCTGATTTACCTTTAACTATGGTAAATAATACTTAACATAGTTACTATTCATAATGCCAAAAAATAAAATGTACCCTATTAACATAATTTTTACTCTCTTATTCTAAATATGGAATCCATTTTTCAAAATTCAAAACACATAAGTTTCTGTAATTAATTTAAAATTAATCCCGTTGTTGAGAAAATGGTTTTTAAAAGTTAAAACATGGAATAAGATTGAAATGTTTTTACATATGAATTCAATGTAAAATTAATGATAATGACATAAATTATATTAAATGGTAAAAATATATTATATTTATACTTTAAAACCATTCAATATTATAATTTAATGAGATAAATTATCTAGATGAAAGAAGTTGTTTTTAATTAAAATTTAGCGTGTTTTTAAATTTCATTAAAATATGAAAGTTATTAGAAAAATATCAAAACTTTTTCCAACGTAAATATTTATATCCTGATTCAAAATAAAAATTTCATTTTTTAGAATTTAACTTATAAACATGTCAAAAATTATATTTAAAATGGGTGTGCCATCAAAAGGCGACAAAACTGCATTTTTTTAAAATACATCTTTTTTCCGAGAAATTGATTTTGTTCTCATAACTCATTCTAGAAAATGTGTAAGATGAATTATAATGTTATAAAATTAAAAATGAGGTTAATACTATTCATAATGGCTACTTCATAATATTATAATAGTATATCATTGTTTAGTGAAACTCAGTATTGCGTACAACACACCCTATTGAGGAAGGTCGCTCTTGCATGTAAAGTAAGACAAGTCAGGGTTGCGTGTAGTGAAATCTTCCTTTAGTGTTTCATATTACATAATCATAATATAGTTCATTTATACAGAGATAAAAATATATACTCTCTTTTGTGTAAAATGAATTTTATTCAAAAAAACTTGAAATTGTGTGCAACACAAGCCAAGAATAGTGTTGCGTATACTACAACCTAATACTGTGTTGTGTATAGCACAAGATAATCTTGGTGTAGAGTAACACACAAGACATCAAATAAATTAAATATAATATTTCTCATAAAATCTTGGGGTGTTACATTCTAACTCCCTTAAAATCAATTTTTCCCTCAAAATTTGTCGGCATTATAAATGGTTTACTAATTGAAAGTTTCTTTCATAGAAACCCACATTGTAAAAAGGAATCCTAAAAAATTATTTTAAAAAGGAATGTTTGAAAAATAACGGATACCCAAAGTAACTCATAACTATTTTTCCACATAGGAGAACATAGGTGAAAACATGGATATGGAAGAGAAATCTAACCATCATATTCTGATGGAGAGTGGTAGAGAACATAGCTATGAAAAAGACAACAATCACAGAGCCATAAATTTGTGATGATAAAAGGTACCATCTGTTTCATCATATATGAGGGTACTAGGAAAATGTTTTTGGTTTTCAAGATCATTTTCCTAAAGTTGATGATTTTTTTGAATTATAGGAAATACTTAGTTTATTTTGTTAAAATCTCATCATTGTTCATGCCTTGAACAATTTCCACTTCACCTCTTAAAGAAATGAAGTTTAATTTGTTATTAATGAAGTGTTAGCAGATCATGTGATAGAATTATAGGTCATTCCATCTGTCTCAACAAAAATGTTTGAACATGTTAGTATAAGTCCACCTATAGTGAGATAATAAATTAGTCTTAAAATGGAAAATAACTTATACTATCCATAAATGGATAAGATTACAATCCTTCCAAAAAACTAAAAATATAAAAATTTAGAAGGAGGTTAACTAAATCTACTTAAAATTTGTCTCCCATATCTCATAAGGTAGTTCTTGATTGTCACATTTCAAACATTTGAATACATTAATCATGTATTCTCTTGAAACATGTACTACCATAGAATCTTAATGAAAACATGAATTCTATCAATAGTTAAGTCTTTCCACGCACCAAAAATACCAAAAAAAAATCTATATACTCAAACCATGATATAAATTTGTCCTTTTATCTATCATGAGCTCATGAATACTATCAAACATATTATTTTCTCCTCATCCCTTTATTATTCGCATATAATCTACTTTCTAAAAAAATTTCGATCACTTTTCATGATTACCGGTACCATAATTATTACAAACCACAATAAACCAATAAATAGATATTCCAATATTCCATGATTCTATAAATGAGATTCCACAACATTATTTTGGAATCCCATTACATAAACACTTAATCATTCCATAACTTCTTTGTCATAATCAACATCACAAATAGTGATCGCATGTGACTTCCCTTTGTCCTTTTCCTTAAGAAGTTGTTGATGTTGATCATCATTAACCCTTGGATTAGGGTATTGGTTTGCATAATGCCTCATTTACTTGCACTTGTAGCATTGAAGTGTTGGTGGTGTGTTCACTGTAGTCTTTTCTCTATTCACATCATTACCTACCTTTTTCCCATTACTTTTGTAACACCCCGAGATTTTATGAAAAATATTATTTTTAATTTCATTAATGTCTTGTGTTGTACGCTACACCAAAAGGATCTTGCACAACACGCATCCCTGACTTGGCTTTCATTACACGCAAGCTCGACCTTCCACGATAGCGTGTGTTGTACGCAATACTGAGTTTCGCTAAACAACGATATGTTATATGAACTACCTGTTATGAATAGTATCAACTACATTTTGAATTTTATAACATGATTATTAATCTTACAAATTTTCTAGAACATGGTATGAGAACAAAATAATTTTTTTGAGTAAAATAAGTAATTTTCAAAAAATGTAGTTTTGCCGCCTTTTGATGGCACACCCACTTTAAATCTTGTTTTTCACTTGTCTATAAGTTCAATTTGACAAAATAAAATTCTTTTTTGGAATCAGGATATAAAAATTTACTTTGGATAAAATTTTGATATTATTCTGATAACTGTCATATTTTAATGAATAGTAAAAACATGCTATATTTTAATTTAAAAAACATTTTTTAATCGCAATAATTTATATGGTTAGATTATCTATTTAATTGGGTTTAAAGTGTAATTAGAATATATTTTTACCATTTAATCCAATGTTGTTCATTGAAATTAATTTCACTTTGAAATTGGATATAAACAAGTATCAATCTTTTGATTGTTTTTGTTTCTTAAAAACACGCTATTTTTTTGATAACTGAAATTAAATTTAAAATTAATTGATGCCACTTATATGTTATGAATTTGTAAAAATAGGCATCAATTTTTAATTTGGAATATCAAATAATTCTTAGGATGAATTTTTGGTATTTTTCTAAAAAACGTCAATTTTTAATGAATAGTGAAACCACTTAGTGGTAGTTAAAAAACTGACTTTTTTTAATTTAAATTAAATTTTACCACTTTTGTGAATTGAATTTCAAAAATATGAGAGGTACGGTTAATATCACGGACTAAAATGTGGTTCAATGAGAAGAAAATAATTTTTTGGTGAATAGTAACTTTTTACTTTTATTTACCACGGTTAAAAGTAAATAGGATAATTAAGGGTAAAAATGATATTATTATTGCTATAACACATGTCCTAATTATATTGGATAAGTTTAATCCAACCGAAAACAACCTTAGGAATACAATATGACTATTTAGGCCCACTTGGATTAGATTAGGACATTTGATATTAATTTATTTAAAGAAGGGTTAAAATAGTTAAAATAAATGTTTAATAGGTAAATAATTTTTAATATAGGGTTATACATAAGTTAAATTAGACTATAAATATTAATTAGAAATATAAAAATATTTCCCACATAATGGTATTTTATTTATAATTTTTAGACATTAAATAATCTAATTTATAAATGACACAAAGATGATGCAGTAATTATCTTATTAATAAAATATTGACATAATTGATGTTATAAATACCCAAATAAATGTAATTTGAGACTTTTTATGAATTAGAATAATTTTATAGGTTTATATGACATGTTATTATTGATTTAAGTTACTTTTTTCGAACTAATCATGCTGTTATAATTTTCACAAAAATCAAGTACCAAATAGTGTCAAAATTGACATAAAATAGTTTTTAAAACAAATATTATATTATTAATTGTTATTTTATTCCTAAAAATATAAAGTTCAGAAAAATGACTTATATAAGGATATATGTATTAATAATTAACCACTTGGGGTTCGTTTTGCGTTTTATAGTAAGTTTAGTAACCTTATAGTGTAAGAAAACAAGAAGACACGGTAAAAGTAAAATTATTTAACTTAAAGTTAAATATAAATGATAAGGATAAAATATGAACCTAAACTTGTCTAAATTATATTTGATGAGAGGATTTCGACCCATACCCACCTTAAATTCAAAATAAATCAATTTGGAGCTATTAAAAACCGAATATGACTTCATAATAAAATAATATTTTTAGTTATTCCAAAGGTGCCCCTCTCCTCCCTTATTAAAGGGCACCTCCTCCCTCTCTTCCTCACACCACTTTGAGCCTTCAAGCTCGGCCAAACGCTGCCAAATTCTCTTCTCCACTTCCCTAGAAACATCCTAGAGGTTCTTTTCTTCTTGAAAGACCAATTTTAGTGCCCTAAGAGGAGGTCTCAAAGAGTCACTTCAAAGAAGAGGTAATGTCTGTTACTGATTCTTTCAACTTTATTTCTTCTTCCACGTTTTCTTATTTAGTTGTTTATTTATTAAGTAATAACATCAGTATAAATCATATAATTATATGTTATTATAAGTATGAAACAACCATATTTCACCATCTATCCATCCTACGGAAATCGAAATCACCAAGTGTGCGTACGTACGGAATACCGTCTCCACGCCGTGGTGAAATCTGTTTTTCCACCAACACCTTACATGGATGGGTATAATGGTGTAAAGAATAACTATATATGGTTATTATAACACCATACTGATTCTGATATATTATACCATCAACTCCAATTCTATTCAATAATTATGGGAACGATATCATCGCTCATGCATACGTACGGAATACCGTCTCCACGACGCGATGAGATTCATTCTCCATGTTAACCATACATGAATGATCATAAAGTTTATATAATTAATAATAATGAAATATATGAAATAATAATGCTACTATATTTATGTATATATATATTTATGTCATCCAATTAATTCCATTCAATTCAATGAGGAAACGAAAACAATGTTCATGCGTACGTACGGCCTACCGTCTCCATGAATGGTGTATTTCTTTCCATTTATCGATCTATTATATATATGTATATTCTGAATATATATTATATATAAATCATGTTTTATATTCTGGAATTAATTAATCATGATCTAAGTAATCATATGAATAATTACAAGTCAAAACACGGATGACAAATGAAACAATTTTACCCAAAACTCTCTTTAATATGGAATTTACAAAAGAACGGGTAATATAAAGTCATAAGTGAACCATATATGATATCATAACAATAAATATAATTTAGTAATAAGTAAATGACATTATTTAAATCATTATATAGGAGGTTTGGATACGTACGAATCATATCGGACCTAAGGTAAGGGATAACCTTTCCAATCTCGTTCTTATCCGAGATTGTTTATTCATAAGTATTTACTAGGGCTATTGTTATCATCCAAGTCCATGTTTTCTAAAAGTGTTTCCATGTATGTTTAAATTCCTTTTTACCCATTTTTTAATTTTACTACATGGTATGTATGGAATCTTTCTTTTACAAGGTACTTTTTGAATTTTCCAGCAAAAGTACGAGAAGAATGTTTTTTTAACTTATACAGCATGAACAGATTTTTACCGTTTTATAAAGCCTTATTTTCATGAAGCTTCCTTTAATATATTTCATGACTATTTTCAAAAAAATCTTTTTCTTTTTAAATTACATGACATTTTTTGAAAAGAAAATGATTTTGAAGAAGAAAGGATATTTTCCTAAAGAATTCATTTCAAGTGTTTTATCAAAACCATTTTTCATCTAAGATGACATTATTTCATATGAATGTTTCAAGTATAATGTCTCTATGATTTAAATGGTTTCCCTTTTCTTATTATGAAATGATATCCAATTCTTTTATATGGATTATGTGATGATGGGATGATGTTTGTGAAACCCATTTTATTCGTTGGATTATTATGAATGATTTATGTTTATTTTGTGGCACAAGTAAGAATGATTTCATTATGAGATGGGTGGGACCTATATCTCCCTCCAATGAATTGGTTAAAGATTTATATCTCATGAGATAGAAATGGATGGAATGGTAAGTTAAACCGGTTCAGTAATACAGGACTAGAACGAGGAATGAACTCGATTCAGAAAGGGACTTTGTCCATTAAGATGGTCTTGGCAACAATGCCTTGGCTACTATGGAAATCATATCATGTGCTTAATGGTTTCCAAAATTACATGTTTTATTCCCATGATAATTTATAATGGTTGATGTTCCATTATGATATATGCCTTACATACTTCCACGATTTATGTCTTTTCTCAAGATTTTGATGTTTAAATTTCATGTTCATGTTTTTTCCTCCAAATGTTTATGGATTGTTTTATGTTATCTTTGTTTGCCCTTACTGAGCATTTGAGCTCACCCTTTTTATGTTTTATTTTCCTCAGGAAATAAAGAAAGGTTTTAGGTAAGGAAACAAAAAGGGGAAGATCGTTATGGGAGTTTTTGAAGATATTTCAACATTATTAGAAGTTTATATTCCGAGTTTCCAAAGACACTAAACTATTATGGTCCTTGTGTGTTTTTTTTTTGTATTAAGTATTCCGCAAAAGTAATGTAATTTCCATGTACGTCAAGCTTCGGGTCTCTAAAACTTTGGAACTCACCTGCTCGATGACCTTCTTTTCCACACTTAAAATATTTTATATTTCCTTTAAAACAATCTCCACCATGCTTCTTTCTGCACTTTGATCATAACAAAACATTATCCTTCTTTTCACCATTGTTTTGAGATTTTTCCTTGAACTCTTTATTTAGTTTCTTGTCAAAACCCTGAAATAGATATGTAATACAAACTTACAGTTATACCTTGATAGCACAATGCACAATTTATTCATAGCAATTGAAGTCTCTTATAGCTAATGCCCTTCGAAGACTTGGTTTTAAGCCACTGAATAATCGATCAACTTTACTTTCAGGTTGGATGATAAAGCCAGATGCATACCTTGAAAGCCTTGTAAAATTCACCCCATAAATACCAACAGATTCATCATCCTTTTGCTTAATCTCAAAGAACTCCTTTTCTATCTTTGTTAGAAGAATACTAGGAAAGTAAGTATTGAAAAAAAAGTTCTTGAACGTGTCCCATTCCATTGATTCAATTTTATCTTGGAGACTTGTATTCTTAATTAGAGTTTACCATTGGTCTACTTCACCTTCTAAACTATAAACAACCAAAATGACTTTTTCAAGTTCTGAAAAGCGAAGTATGGAAAATATCTTTTCAATGGTATTGATCCATTGTTCAGCAATAAGTGGATCAGAAGACCCATTGAAAGAAGGTGGACATTGCGTCATGAAGAACTTAATAGAATATTGTTCCCTTCTCTCCTCATTTGGAAGTCCAGAATGATTTATAGATTTTTTAAGTATAGCAATAAGATTTTTCAATGCATTTCCCAAAACATTTGTTTGTTAAGGAGGAAAATCATTGCATTTTCCATTACATTGATCAACATGGTTCCTTCGGGTTCCAACCATCGTTTAAAACCCAAAAAGAATAGTGTGAGAGGTACAAATCATGTTAGGAAAACAACAAAATAAAGGGGGAGTACCTTCAATATCTAACATCTTAGTTTTAATTTTATGATCGTTACCATAATTCTAGGATTATAACCTGTAATTATACTTAACCTTAGAGACATCCCAAGATATACTTTAGAAATATCACTAGGGATCCCACTAAAGTTTTCATATCCTAGTTTCCAAAGGTTAACTAAACCTTCACTCTAATACCAACTATAACGACCCAAAGCTTAAGGTACATGGATATTACATTAATTTTTCGTAAAACTTAATATATGACACAAAAATATTCCCAATGATCTTATTAGTTTAGTGTCATTGGAAACTTGGAACATAATCTTCTAATAATGGTGAAAGATCTTCAACATCTCCCATAATGATCTTACCCTTTTTTCTCCCTAAACCCTTCCTTCATATCATGGGGAAACAGAAACATAAAAAGTGAGAGCTCAAATTCTCAGTAAGGGTAATCATGGAGAAAATAAAACAAACAATATATATTTGAACTTAAAAACATGAACATAAATTTTAAACATCAAAATCTTGAGCCGTAAAATAAATCTTGGAAGTACGTAAGGAAAAGATCTTAAAGGAACATTAATCATTATAAAATAGCATGGGAATAAAACATGTAATTGTGGAAAACCAATAATCACATGGTATGATTTCCATAGTAGCCAAGGCATTGCTTCAAAGACCATAATAGTGGACAATGTCCATTATTGAACCGAGTAAAATCCTCATTCTAGCCCTGTAATACTGAACCAGATTTACTTTCTGTTCCAGCCATGTCTATCTCATGAGATACAAATATTTACCCAACGCATTGGAGGGAGATATAGGTCCCACCCATCTCAAATGAAACCATTCTTATGTGTTCCCCAAAATCATAAATCATACATCATATTATAACCGATGTAATAAAAAGTGAATTCTTACACATCATGCCAACGTAAAATAATCCACATAAGATAAAAGGACATCAAAAAAATAATTCCATCATAAAAAAATCAAGTTAATGTAATAATAGGGATAGAAACAGAACCCAATATTATCTTAGATGTAATATAATTTTGATAAAACACTTGAACTCCATTCCTGAGGAAAATATTATTTCTACTTCCAAAACATTTTTCCTTTCTCAACATGTCATACAATTTTAAAATAAAAGAAGTTAATTGAAAATAAACCTGAAAACTTGTAAAGGAAGCTTCATGGAAATAATGTTCTATGAAATCATAAAAATCCATTCATTCTATATAAGTTAAAAAACATTCTTCTCGTACTTTGGCTGAAAAATTCCAAAAGTATCTCATACTAAAAAATATAAAAGATTCCTTTCATATATATTACTAAAAATTCACCAATAGGTAAAATTGGATTTAAAATTTTTTATGAGGATAGAAATAATATTACATATTGAGGGAACATGGATGTGGATGATAAATATTCCCTAGTAAATTCTGAAGTATAAATAATCTTGGATAAAAATGAGATTGTGAGATTTTCTCTTACCTTAGGTCCAATTTCTTCCGTATGTGTCTGAAATTCCAGTATAGTGGGTTAAAAAATATTATTAACTTGTAATAGAACCATAATAATATTTATGATTTCATATATTATTAAATTATTACTTTATATTACCTGATCATTTTTTAATTTAATGTTAAAGTAGTGTTTTGGGTAAAATTGTTTCATTTATCGTACGTGTTTTGAATTGTAATTATTCATATGATTAATTAGATCATGATTAATTAATGTAAGAATGCAAAACATTATTTATAAATAATATATATTCATAATATAAATATATATATAATATGTCGATAAATGGAATGAAATATGTCGTACATGGAGACGGTAAGCCGTACGTACACATGAATGCTGTTTTTGTTTCCTTATTAAATTGAATGGAAGTAAATAAATGACATATATATATATACACATAAATACAGTAGAATTATTATGTCATATATTTAATTATTATTAATTATATATACTTTATAATCATTCTTTAATGGTTAACATGGAAAGTGAATCTCATCTTGTCTTGGAGACGGTAATCAGTACGCACGCACGAGCGATGATATTGTTCCCATAATTATTGAATGGAATTGTAGTGGATGATATAACATCTTAGAATTACTATGATGTTATAATAATCATATATATTTATTATTTCCACCATTATACCCATCCAAGTAAGGTGGTGGTGGAAAAAAAGATTACACAACGGCATGGAGACGGTAAGCCGTAAGTACGCACGCGGGGTGATTTCATTTTTCGTAGGATGGATAGAATGTGAAATAGGGTTTTTTAATATTTATAATGACATATCATTATATTAATGATACTTATGTTATTAATTTATAATGAAACAACTAAAGAAGAGGTAGTAGAAGAATAAAGAAACTTGAAAGAATCGGTAGAAGAGATTACCTCTTCCTCGACACACCTCCTTTAAACTTCTTCAAGGGACTAGAGTTGGTCTTTAGAGAATAAAAGAACCTCAAAAATGTTAATATGGAAGTTTATAAGAGTAATGGGTAGGGTTTTTCAGAGTTTGAAATCTCAAGATTTTGTGAAGAGAAGAGGGAGGAGGTGCCCTTTTATAAGGGAGGAGAGGGGCACCTTTGGAAACCTCAAAACTATTAATTTATAATAAATTCAAAACAGACTTTAAAACCACAAAAAATGACACAATTAGAATATGAGATGAGATAAGGTTTTAATATAATCATCCAATAAAATTTATACATGTTTTATGTTTATTTTGAACCCTATCATTATGATTTACTCTTATTTAATCCATTTAATTTTATTTCTGGAAATAACATTCTAATTAAGAAATTGTTATAAATACATTATTATTTGTTTTGAATTTTCCATAATTATATACATTATTACATTTTATACAATATAATTTTCAATTTTTAATTTTTAAATATTTTTTTTATCTTTAAAAAATTTAATAATATGTTATTTTTATAAAATACAAATAGTTTCAATTTTGACATTATTCAATTATTTGAATTTAAATAAAATCCACACTTAAGATATGTTTGAAACAAAATATTTAATAGATTCATAACATGTAATATTAATTTACAAAATTATAGTATAACATTAATTAGTTCATATAATATTTATTTTAATATTTTAAAACCATTAATTTGATATTTATCTTAATAAACTAATTACTACAACATTTTTGTATAATTATTTTATATTCTTATTTGTTGCGTAAAAATTAAAAATAAAATACTATGATGTATATAAATCTAATATACTACATAATAATACTTTTAGTAGAATTTATCTTCAAAAAAAACAATCTTTTAAAATGTTATGTTTATTAAATTATGATGGTGACAACTTTGACATCATTTTAAATAAAATAATATAAATGTTATAATATATTTTATAAGGCTCCAAATGGTCCACAAGTCTCCACTTGGATTATTATGGTGTATATATATTATAAAAATAAGTTTTTGTCAAGTTTTTGGGCATTTTATTGGTATAATTATTTGAATAAAAACTATATTATTGACTTTTCACTAAATAAATAATTTCTGCATCATTAATTTATAAGCTATTAAGGTAATTAAATATTTCATAAAAATTACAAATAAATTACCATGATAAAGAAAAAAAAAATTATATTTCAAATGAGTATTTATAATCTAATTTATATCCTGTATAACCTTATATTAAAAATAATTTAATTATAAAAGTTTGAGTGAGACATATTTCACTTTCCATTAAATAAAATAAATTAAAGGTCGTAATCACATAAAAGTGGGTTCTAATAGATTCCATTTCGACTCAAATATATTTTAGGACGAAATATAATCATCAAATTATATTAATACAAGTGTTAGGGTAATTTTATAATATTATGTTTACCCTTAATTACCTGATTTACCTTTAACTATGGTAAATAAAATTTACCATAGTTACTATTCATAATTTCAAAAAATATAAAAGTAACCTATTAACACAATTTTGACCTTATGATTCCAAATATGGAATCCATTTTTCAAAATTCAAAACACAAAATTTGTATTAATTAACTTAAAATTAATCCCGTTGTTGTGTAAACGGGTTTTAAAAGTTAAAACATGGCAAAATATTGAAATGTTTTTACCTATTAATTCAATGTAAAATTATTGCTAATGACATAAATTATATTAAATGGTTAAAATATATTCTATTTATACTATAAAACCATTCAATATTATAATTTAATTAGATAAGTTATCTTGATTAAAAAAAGTTGTTTTTAATTAAAATTTAGCGTGTTTTTACTATTCATTAAAATATGAATGTTATCAGAAAAATATCAAAACATTATCCAACATAAATTTTTATATCCTTATTAAAAAGGATAATTTTATTTTGTAAAATTGAACTTATAAACTTGTCAAAAATTAGATTTAAAATGGGTGTGCCATCAAAAGGGGACAAAATCGCATTTTTTGAAAAATACTTCTTTTTTCCGAAAAATTGATTTTGTTCTCATACATCATTCTAAAAACTGTGTAAGATGAATTATAATGTTATAAAATTCAAAATGAGGTTAATAATATTCATAACGTCTATTTCATAATATTATAATAAAATATCATAGTTTAGTGAAACTCGGTATTGCGTACAACACACGCTATTGAGGAAGGTCCCTCTTGAGTGTAAAGCAAGCCAAGTCAGGATTGAGTGTACTGAAAGATTACTTTGGTGTTGAATATTACATAATCAAAACATATTTAATTTATACATAGATCAAAATATATCTCGATGTTGTGTAAAATGAATTTTATTCGAAAGAACTTGAAATAGTGTGCAACACAAGCCAATAATAGTGTTGCGTATACTACAAGCTAATACGGTGTTGCGTATAGCACAAGCTAATCTTAGTGTATCATACAACAAAAGATATCAAAGAAAATAAATATAATATTTCTCATGAAATCTTGAGGTGTTAAATCAATAGGTTTTTTCTAAAGAATTTGTTTGACTTTATTGTGATCTTTATTGATCTACTTGTTGATATTATTGAATATATCTACTTTTTGGAGCACACGAATGAAATCAGCTCTTTAAACTATGGTACCAATATTATAGATGTGAAAAAATAAATGAAAACTAAACTAAAGTAGTTTTATGTAGTGTTTCAATATTATTCAAAGGATAGATTGATTATAAGGATGGACATAGTTTGAAAAATCCATAATTTAAAAAAGAGATTGCACATCTATGGGTGGTGTTCCACCCAACTGATATCATTTTTCTAGAAAAAGGTAAGAAGATTCTTTTGGACCTTAATAATTCTGTCCTATCCCTAATAACTAGAAAACTATATCTATATTTATCAAATTAGCTCAAAATCATAGCTTGGATCCTCTTCCTCCTAATGTTTTTTATCTAAAGATGTAGTGGTAGATAAAGAATATCATACAACATTTTTGTCGTAGATTTCAATTTTAAGGATTTGAGTGGTAAAGATAAAGTTGTACATGGTGATACTGGATCTGAATGGATAATTGTCACCCATAATCATTGTTTTATCAAAAAAATGAACTCTAGAACATATCCCTCACCCTTATTCTCCCCCTTCCTAACCTTAACCATTAGCTCAAACCTCTCCTGCCACAAAATGATTCTGGATTTTTTTTAGTATCTATATATTTTTTATATTAGTAATTTTTTTATTCATTTAATATATATTTTTTTGGATTCCTCATATTTTTTATATCTAATTGTTTACCAATGATTATTTTTTTGGGGTTTCCTAATATATTCTAAATTCTAATTCATTTTAATTATCGATTTTTATACTTTTTTACTTCAACATTACATATTGAGTAAGTTTCTTCAATTCTATTATTTTTATTTATGATCTCAAAAGGGGAGGAAGATAGTTTAATAACAAATAAAATTACAAACACATCATATTCTTGAATTTTTATTCATTATATGATGATTTCAAAATTTAATATTTTTAAAATATGAAAAATTTTATTTTTCATGTTTTATGGGTTTTGAGATCATCAAAATTGAGTTTATTGTTTCGTGTCATATTATTATTCAAACACATATCTTATTATATTATGTTTTAATGATCATAAAAACCCTCAACTTTGTATCTAATTATTATTATTTTTGTTTATGGATCCATCTATTTAAAGTTCAAAAGTTATTTTTCATATTATGAGAACTTTTTTGTTGAAGTTTAATTAATGTATTAATACCTTAAATTTATTGTATATTATGTATTGATGCTTTACTATTGGGAATTATGTTATTTTGATGTTTAAGAGAACTTTTGGTCTTCTGAAAAATTTCAGTTGTTTGGATGTCTTGTGATAAGACCTACCGTTATGTTCAAGCCTTATGATTAGTTAAATATTTATAGTTAGGAATTTTGATCAGATAATTACTTATGGATAGAAAGAAGCCTTACGGTGACTCCAAACATTATATACTTATATTTACAATGATGTTGAAATATTATAATCCCGAAATTATTATGATTAGAAATACAAACATAATTAACATACAACGAGACTCTAAATTCATATGATCAAGTAATGTCCTTTGTTCATAAGTATAACAATACCGAGGACTCAGTAATTTTGATTTATTTTAGTAATTTAAATATATTTTATTACTATTTTGAGGTAATTTATTATTATTACTATATTTGGAGATATGTCTACTCTAACATTCAGTTTTATAAAAAATAGTGATGTCTAAACAAGGAAATGCCACACCTATGTATGTAAAACTAGTTATGGATTCTATTTATTATTTTCCTTATTGGTGTTCAGGTCATCTGTATGTTATAATAATGGATTCTTCCTTTTGGTGGTAGGAGGAGTCTACCAACTATCCAGTGAGGGCCATCAGCTAGATGATTCAAGTGGAAAGAATGCTTATAGATCTATAGGTGACATGGACTAGTTGATATAATTCCACTGGCTGGATGGTGAGGATGTAGAGGTACATTATCTCTACCCATATATTAAAAAGTGGGATATCATAGGTTATACAGTGGTTTCACAGTAGATAGTTTGTGACATGAGTGGGTTTGTATATTTGTCAGGGATAATATTCCATTTTGGCACAAAATAATTACATAACTCTTATAATATTCCTCACTTAACACTAATATTATTTCCTTCTATTTAGAGGCTCCTTTATAACATCCTAGGCTCTAAAAAAATTATCTCATATAGTTATATTTAATTATTGGAATAGAATACAACACTTCCCAAAGGATACACTAGTTTAGTATCCTTGGGAGATAACATAAATACATACAATGAATTCAAAACAAAAGATAATATCATAACACATTGTGAAAACACTTATATATCCATGAAAATTTAACTCAATCCTATTCTAGGTTTCATGGAAAATGAAAAATAAATAAGGGTGGTATCATATTATCAGTAAGGAATATCACATATTGGAAACATTCATAACATAAATATACAATAAGAGAGATAGATGGAATTAATGAACAACATGAATCCATAATCAACTAAAACTAAGTGATTTTCATATATATGACAGTGAATCAAATCATGAAAATCAATAATTATTAATCTCATACTGATAGAGTGCATAATTTTTGACATAAAAACATATTGTCAAGGCCTTGTGACAAGAATCATTCCTAATATGGGAAGAGGTATACACCAAATCCCATCTTTTTTTCTTATGTGACCTGTTAATTCCTAAAGGGGATATATATATTTCTGGTCCCAAACTATCACCTAATTACAACCAATTCATTCACCATAAGATTCATTATGAACTTCAATACCATTATATAAGAATAATCTTAATGAATAAATCATAACTATCCATATAATGAGAACTATAGTAATCAAATACGGCTGTATTCAATATAATAATTTTTATTTATAGGAGAACATCCCTTAATTAACCTGGAAACTATGGGTTATCATCAATGTAACATGAATTACGTTTATCAAATAAATGTAGCATCGATGATACAAAAAATGTGTCGGGTTATCCATGGAATATAGTAATTCGATTCCATAGAATGCATTGTTAGGTGATCAAGGAAATGGTACAAAATATCCTTCATCATGGTTTTGAAATGTAATTTGATTATTCTAAAGAATATTCCCCATCGGTTTCTATCCAGGCATGCTGTCTTACGACTACTCATTAGGAATTAGAGCGATGATTAGGACAATGATCAATCAAAATCTATTGGGATATTACCCTTCGTATTATACCACTTTCTAGTACCTAGATAGTGATGTATTTCTTAGAAAATACTCATTCGTTTACATTACCAAAACAATGTATGGCTTTCCACCATGGAAAATATTTATTTTTAAAATGGTAGAAATAATTCATGAATCAAAAGAATATGAGCGAATAATTAAAATATGAACATATTAACCTCTTTAATTACATGTGTAATACGACGAAAAAATTCCATGGAAATGTATGAACAACACATAAAGAAATAGGTCTTCAATATAACATGAGTCCCAAAAATGGAAAAATCAAACAAAAAACACCACTTATGGAATTTGTAGAAATTAAATGAAATCATATTGAAATATATGAATTTAAATTGATATTAAAATAAAATAAATAAAAAAATTTCATGATATAAAATCCCATATAGGAATTATTTTCACCAAATAAATTAAATTAGGTTCATAATAAAAAACTTTTCTCAAAGAGAGAAATTTGAAACTGAGAACACTTATCTCTTATCTTAAACAACAAAAAATTACTTTAACCTCTTTTATAAAAAAGGCATATATCTTAATAGATTAATTTAAACCCTAAATCATATCTATTTTCATTTATAATCATCATAAATATTCATTATCTATAATAATTTTACCTAATTTTTACATCATAAATTTATAGTTTTGATCATTTATACTAGTTTGAAAATTGATGTATTTTTATTCATATTATTTCAAATTTTAATTACTATTATATTATTATATTTTATTTTAGGGATGATTTATAATTATTTATGATGTTTAAAATTCCATTCATTGGTGTTTTAGTCATTATCCTTGAATATAGAATCAGTAACAATCATATTTCAGGGATTCTCCACGACTTTTGTTTTACTGTTAATTAATGAATTAAACATTTATATAAATACTCAAAAACAAAAAAGTTAGTATTTCCCAAATTTACATCATATTATAATAGTAATTATGATCCCATGGTCATTCATGATATAAATTTTGAGTATTGTTCAGGTAGGTTTTCAAACAGACCCAAACATAAAGATACCATAATTTAATGAATGATTATGATGTAGTTTTATTCTAATATAATTATTGTAGAACAATGATGATTTTTTTTATTATGTTTTACCAAAATTGGAATTATTTATAAATATAAGTAATGGATAATAAAATATTACACAATTTCAATAAAATATTATCCACCTATTACACTTATTATTAACGATTAAATTATTGATGATCGCTTATTGACCATATCATTAATAGGTTCTAAAATTTTTCATTCCATAAATGTAATGGCGTTTTAAAAATCATATTTATCCTTTAATATCATTCATAGATATATCCTTGTAAGGCTATAAAGAAAAACGAAACACGTGTTGTGGTTGAGATGGTAGTCCACACAACATGTGAATGACATTTTCATCTTTCTTAAGGGATAGGTAAAATGATAGTTTTTATTAAAAAAATAATAATAAATTAAATATAACATAAATAATTAATTCATAATATTATATATGAAAATTAAATTCTAAATTGGAATAAAAAAAAGAAATGATGTTTGTGAAAATATTGAACTAGTACTGAGATTATTCGGTTTTTCTTGGAGAATTACATTGAAAAAAGGGATTGGTTATTATATTACGAAAACAAATTATAAGAGTGAGAAGGTATTATAAGGAAAGTAAGTATAATATATTATTTTGATAAAACTAATTTTTTAACTATTTAAATGGTGGTGATATTCCCCTTTTATATGTGAAAAAGTGTGGATTTTTCATGTAACCTAATATTAGGTAATGTGTATAAATGGAATAACATTGGTGTTAGGTGGGTTTTCTATGTTATGTTAATTAAGGGTATAAATGGTGTACGATACATATGGGTGTGAAATTCATGCCTAAAATGGGTATCATGAAGAATTATGTGACATTTTAATTATTTAAAAATCATGATATCTTATTTACCAATTTTACCATTATTATTCTTCAATGAAAACTTACCATGGTAATTATTTTATTACTAAAAATATAAGATAAACATCTGTACAAATTTTTAGAAACCTAGATCTGAATTTGGTGTCCATTTAACCAAATTCAACTTGAAAATATGTAAAAAATAAATTTTAATTCATAACAAAAGGTATATGGTGAACTATTTTTATAGAAAAATGAATTTTATATATTAAGTGTTTTTATTCACATTTAATATTAGTTTTAAATTTAATGAGTGGTTCTATATATTATTATTTTCATAAAACTCATAATATGGTCATATATAGACTTTCATTAATAAATTATTTTTATACTATAATTATATAACTCTATTAAGTTTAATTCACTCAAAAGAACCATTTTACTGTTAACGTGGTAATTAATCTTTAACAAAAGTATTTTATTTTTAATGAATAAAAATAATATAATTATAGTTATTTAATTTTTATCAACTAATTGTAAACATAATTTCTATTTATCAAATACAATTAATATGATTAGGAAAAATTTATTTTGTCAGTAGCGCACATAAAAACCATTATTTATAAAAATCCTTAAAAATCATATTCAGTTAATATATATATTTTAAATTCAATAATAAAGATATTATTTTTTTAATTAAATTATAAAATTCCTAAATTAAACATTTAAATGTAATTTTGGTTAATGGATCTTTAGATTGCACATTTTGTGATAGTTTCAGATATGGTGTTTACTTGTTATAGTAGGTTCTTGGGTAATACATTATCCACCTCATAAATAATTTTTTCTAATAAATTGGAATATATATTAGCTGATTAAAAAACTTAGATACCAATATATGGTATAATAATTAGGATCCTAGGTTTCCTCTTCTTAATTTTTATTTCTCGAAAGGTATTTCACCAATTAAGTTGTCAGATTCTGCAACATAGACTATCCAGGGTCAAGAATCTGTAGAGGTTGTTAATTATAATAAAATTTAGTCTCCAAATCTACTACATTAAATTTCCGTACATGTATTGGATTTGGGATGTCTTCCTGTTGTAATGAAATGGTGGAAATTTCATGTTCTTTGGGAAGTTTTAGCAGCATAGCCAATCAGTAACACACAACACCAATTAATTCATGTATTCAAAAGGTAAATATACCTAGAAATTAATATTCCATTTTTACCAAATATTAAAACTCCCTTCCATGGGGAAAAATTAACAAATACATATTCCCCAAGATAAAATTCTATGTTTTTCCTAAAATTTAATCATATATATTTCTTCTACTCTGGATTTCATTAATATGGTATTTAATAGTTAGTACTTAAATAATTTTCTCCTCAAAGCACTCTTGACCAACTAACATTCATTCTCCACTTTCTTCTAAACATGTTGCAATAATATATTTAATCCTATAAAATATTCCACATGGTTTCATCTGCTTGGTTTAATAGAATATATTATTGTATTAATATTCCCCTAAATTTAAATACTAATCCCATATAACTTTGATGTCCAATGAAAATTATCTTAGTATGTGTTTGAATGTATACATAGTTATTTTGGACTGGCTATCAGTATGGGGATGATAGGTGGTGTTTAAATGAATCTCAGTATTGATATCCCTTTGAATACTCTTCTATAATTTCTATGTGAGCTAATAGTCATGATTGGAAACAATCAATTAAGGTGCGCATTGAAGGAATGTGATTTTTTTTTATAGAGTTGAGAAAGGTGTTGAAGGGGTAGATATTATCATATATCTAATAAATATGAAAACATTTTATGATGATCAATGTTAACCCATATAGAATTGTTCTTCCTTGGATTCATTGGGAGTCTATTAAAATATTCTATGGAAATATTACCGCACTTCTCTATAGGTATAAAAGTTTTCACATTGATCCCATAGGATGTTGTATTTACAATTTTACATATAAAACGAATCTGTACACATAGTCCATAATTTTTTAATTGATACAATCCCATTATAAATGTTCACTTGAATCCCAAAACATCTGTATACAAACATTGTTTATAAAGAAATTTGGTTTATGTTCTTTATCAATCAGTTCCATTTTGAACTTTGTATGGATAGAACACATAAACTCTTCCCAAAACGTCAAACCTTGATCTTTATTGATGATATTTTCAAATTTCATATCCTTTACTTCTATTATTATCAATTTTATGTCCTCGAAATCTTAATTGGAATTTGATATCCTTTCTATTGAATATAGATTTCTAATTACTTAGAGAAGAAATGATGGCCCCCCATTATGAGAAATAAACATATCTATATTTACTAGATCTTTATATATATTATCTTCATTAATCATCATCATGGTCTCAAATAAGTGGGGTGTCCTATATAATGTATCTTTAGCCTTTTCTTCCATCATAGGGCGGTAGTGTATCAAGAAATCATAGTCCTTGAGTAGTTAAAACTAGATTTTTTTCCTCTTGTTGATCTCTATATGAGAGATGAAATAATTCAATTTCTTATAGTCCATATATATATATAACATATTTCCCCATAGAGGTAGTTCCCATATATTTTTAAGGGAAATATTAAAGGTTCCATCTCAAAGTTCTTGAGTTTGATAGTTATGTTCTTGACATTTAAATTTCCTTGATGTATAGGAAATAACCCAACCATTCTGTAGGACGTAACCAATTCCTTACATCAATGAATCACTATATATTATGAATCCTTCCTTTACTAATGGTAATTTTAATATAGGTGCATTAAATAGTCCCCTCTTTATCTCATCAAATCCTTCCTCATATTTAGTTCACCATGTTAATTTATCCATATTACATGTTTTCTTTGTTAATAGGTTTCCCAATTATATGAAATATTCTATGAACAATTATCAGAAACATACTAAACCCACGAAACAATATATCTTGGTTATGTTTTTGGTATCATCCATTCCTTTACTTCTATTTTATTTTAGGGGTTAATATATATTCCATCCTTGGAGAAAGTATGGTCAATGAAAGAAACCCAATAGATCTATAAATAAAACTTACTTTATTTCCCATTAAATTCTTTTTTCATAAGGTTATGAAAAATTATTTGTAGATAACTCTCATACTCTTAAAAGAGCATTAAGTATATCAAGATATCATCAATTAATATAACCAAAATGTTTTCAAGATACTCCAAGAACACATTATTTATCATTTCCATAAATAAAAATTCCTAATAAATCATTTCAATAGGTATTTCCATATTCTTATAACATCCATGCATTTTTTTAAAATGTCACATTTTTAATATCATCATTCTTTACCCTTAGCAGATGATAACCAGATAGAAGAAAAATCATTTAAAGTATTGGGTGCCTTGATGTTCATAAAATAAGTCCTAAATTTAAGGTATATGAAACTCATTATTAAATATAATAGCATCAATCTTCCTTTAATTGATGCAAAATCTCATATATACATCCTTATTTTTCACATAAAAAACAAGGGGCTATCCATGGTGAAACTGAGGTGTATGAATACCTTATCAAACAACACATGTGTCTTTTTATACAACTCCACCAACAACAATGGTTCCATATTATAAGTATTTTTAGATAAAGGCCTTACATTATGTATTATTTCAATTATGAAATCAACTTCATGAACTAGTGGGTGACTATGTAATTATTATGGAAACCAACCTAAACAATTGTACCATAGTTACATCCTTTATTATTTGGATAGATTCCTTATCCATAGATCACACTTGATATTACTCTCTAACAATAAATTCATTAAGGGGAGATACTTGGGGATGAATTGAATATGATATAGATTATGATGTTTCCCCTCCAAAAAATAGATATTCCACTTCACCTTTTTGAATTTAAATCCCCTTCCCTTGAAAATAAATTTTTTCATTTTTTATTTATTTTTAATTCATACTAAAGATAATATAAAAGTCACCCAAAGTTATAATATCCATGTTTATATACAGGTTATGCCCAAGTATTATAATTGGAAAATCAGGAATCATATTTGTTTTTATAATATTCATACTCATTGTATTAATTTGAAATTTCTTAATATGGTTCTATTGAAATAACGATTTTTTTCAAACATGGAAGATATTAATGAGTGCTATGATCCAGAATAAAATAATCGTATCTGACTTTAAGGCTATGATTAATGTACCTTCCACCATGTTAATGAGAATTTTTACTTCAAATATAGTAATCAAATAATCGTAGACTTGATCCCTTGTCATTTTATAAGGTAAATTCCATTAATATTTGAGTAATTCATTTTCATAATGTACCTTATCCCTACAGAAAAATCATTGAGAACCAAAAACTTCTTCCTCTCCCCTTCATTCATGAGATTTATGGAATTTTTATCGACACTAGTAAAAACCTCACGTTCCCTTCCTATAAGCCCCATTGTGATTCTTACAACCGTTATCATAGGTGGAATATCTCATCCTTCCTTTCATAACATTTCTTGAATTTTCCATCCCATGATTCTCATCTTATCACTTATTTATCTAATTTCCCTTGAATAAATACATCTGGTATAAATCCTTTATTGTGTTAATTATTCTTGAGAATTTATTTTAATATGATAAAAATGTTTGAGAGACTAACTCCCTTCTAAGGAAGAGGTATAAACCACCAATGAAATGATAAATAATTCTTCCAAGTCTTTGTACATAGAATGAATCATGTCTGGAATTCATGTAAATTTATTCCCATAATCAACAATATTCCCCTCCTCCATTTATCTAGTATTGAATAATTTCATTTCCATTTATAATCGTTTCTCACTGAGGAAAGTATTTTTCAAATATTAACTCTATAAGGATTACCCATTACTTGTATATGATCACATATTTCTCTTTAGTGTTTCAAAATAGCAACCACCATTGGTCCAAATCTCTTGTTAGATGAAAGAATTCCATGATCACTAGTAACTTTTCATAGTTTTCAAAAGTAAAAAGGATATTCTCTAATGATTTGATCTATTGTTCAACTACAAATGTATTAGTAATTCCAATAAATTTTGTTGGATGTTTTCACATGAATTGATGAAAGACAGTTATACCATGTTATTTATCATTAGGTCACTCTATGAGAGTGATATTACTTATCAAAAACAAATTCAATTTCCATAATATGTCTATCATATTACTAACCACTACTCTAGATTCATTACTCTATTCCTAAATAATATCATTTAATTATCTATATTTTTTGGTACAGTTCCCATTCCCTTTTCTAGTCCCCATATTTCTTTTATGGAATAAACATAATTAACTCAAGATATTGAATTGTGAAATAAAATTATAATTATTATTTATTGACTGCTCAGTACAAATATTGGGGGTTTTTCATAGTACTTGTGTTATCTCTATTAGTTCCTATAAATATAATCCTCAAGGTTCCTATTGAAATCCTATATTAACAACTACACCATCTTGGACTATAAAAACATAGTTTCGGTAGTTAAATTACATTAATTGTAAATAATAAAAGAGTTACAATTGGATCCAATAGTATAGTAGTCTTAAAATAATAAATAATAAAATATTTCATTTTAATATATAAAATAGAACACTAACATATTAGAAGAAAATATACCACCCATCATATCCCCAAAAATTACACATAATCCTTATATTGGATTCTTTGGAAAATAAAAAACAATAAGGAAGATATCATATGTACAATGAGGATTAGTATAGAAGAGAATATCTCATTACATAACCTTGGAATGAGTATTATGGTTGGAATAAATAAATAAAATGAATCCATAATCAACTAAAACTATGGGCATGTAATATAAATTTCAAAATATAAAAACATGGATAATAATAATCATTAATCTCATACTAATTAAATGCATACTTTTATAAATCGAAAAATGTTATAAGGGATTTTTCTAAGACACTATCATGTTATGGGATGAGGTATACACTAGAAGACAACAAGTTTTGACACATTAATCATGTAAATGCATTCAAGGACTACATAATCTTAGGTCCCACCTATAACCTAATTAAGTCCCATTTATTCACTATAATAATCATCTAGACCTTTTAGACCATTCCATAAGGAACCAATAACTGAATAAAACATGATTATACATTAAATGATATTTACAAAAATTAAAATGTTCTTAATTCAATAATGCAATTTGGATTTCTATGAGAATTCCCCTTAATAAACAAGGAAAATTTTGGAATAAACTAAGTAACATCAAGTTCCAACATCATATAAATATAGTGGAAAAGGCACATATAATTTTTTTCATCCACAAAAGATATTAATTTGATTTTATCGCATGAATTTGTTGGAGATAAATGAAATTCTAGAAAATGAAATTCTCATGGTTTGTAAAGAGCATGTAAATATTTCAAATAAAATCCCTTAAGCATGTCTATCCAAGTGTGAAGTATTATGTCCATTCATCATGTGTTAGAGAGATGATTATATCCATGATCAACCAACAATTTTTTGGGGGTTTACCACTAGGTTCATTTGTACTACTTCCACATCCACCTTCCAGTTTAAGGATAGGTATGTATTTTCTTGGAATATACACATACTTTTACTTTACAAAAACATAGGATGGTTTTTCAACTATAGAAAGTATTGAGGTTTCCAATGGATTTTAAAAATCATGCATCATAAGAATATGAGAGAGGGCTAAAATTATATACATTCCAAACCCTTAAATTTGATGAATTATATGTAAAAAGTATTCCATTTCAATGTATGTTCCACACAAAAATAAATAGGTGGGAAATATAACATGAGTCCTAAAGAATGAAAATTCAGAGGGAAATCCCCATTTATGGCATGTTTAGTAATTCAATCATATACTATTTTAATGGATGGATTAAATTTTATTTTTAGAATCCCTGAATATATTCATTTTGTGATATAAAATATCATATTGTTAGTATATACACCATAAAAAATTGGGTGTATAATACAAAACATATCTTAATGGAATAATTAGAGATAGAAACCCATTACCTCTTGACCGAATATCCACAATCCTATTGTAACCACTTGTATAAAAAAATTTATTATCTTAGTCATTTAATTTTGAGCCTTACTCATATCCAGTTTTATTTATAATAATCATAAATAGTCATTATCTATATGAATTCAAAATATTTTTAACATCGAGTATTTATAGTTTTGATAGTTTTTAATAGTTTCATAATAGTTTTTATGTAAACATTATTCCACTAAATTTTATTAATAGAAGATAATTAATGTTACTCTTATGGATTATTTATAATTATTTATAATGTTTAAAATTCCTTTTAAGTGTGTTTTAGTTGTAATCTATTAATATTAAATTAATAAAAAACATTTTTTGGTGATTCTTTATGATCGAGGTGTGTTTCTTAATTATTGAATTAAATATTTATGTATCACATCCAGAATAAAAAATTATTATTTAAACATATAGATAATATTATACCATTAATTATGTTCTATATAGTCATTTATTATATAAATATATATTATAGTTCATATAGGTGGTTATACTGACCCAAACATGAACATACCCCGATTAAATGAAGGATTACATGGTGGTTTTTATAATATCATTATTAAAAAATCATAATTATGTTATTTATTATTTAAATGTTTGATTTTATATAATTTTAAATATTTATAATGAGTAAAGGATATGAAAATGTTACACAATTTGAATAAAGTATTATCTTCCTAGTATGCTTATTTCAAATGATTAAATAAATAATTATTATATGTTAAACATATCATTAATAGGTTTTATAACACGTCAAACCATAAACATGAATATTTTATAAAAATCAAATTTATCATTTAATAAAATCCTTACATGTATCCTTGTAATGAAATTAGGAAAAATGAAACATTTTATATCATAGAGGCTATGCTCTACACAATGCATTAATGAAAGTTTCATTTGTCCTACGGAAAAGGGAAAATGTGTTTGGTGGTTATTTGAAAAAAACATCATGTATAACATAAATTATTACTTCAACATTAATATTGGTGATTTTTTTTTAAATTTAAAGATAAAAATAAGATGATGTTGGTGAAAATATTGGACTTGTGTTGAGAAATCTAGGTTTCTCATAAAGAATGCTGTATAAATGAAGGGATTGGGATAATACATCTTGACAGGAAACCATAAATGTGAAATGGTATGATAGAGGAATGAGATAATTTATTTTAATAAGTATACATAATTTATTTATTGTTACTTATAGGGTTATGAGGGACCCCTTTTACAGATTGAAAAAAGTGGTTTTTTCATGGAAACTAATGTCAGGAAAGTGGTCAGAATTGAATCAAATACATGTTAGGTGGGTTTTCTGAGTAATGTGAATTAGGTTGGAAAATGGTAGGTGTGTTATGTAGGTATTAATTTCATACATAGAAATATTTCTATAAGGTGTATGTTACCTTTTAATTATTAAAAATTTTAGATACCACATTTACCCATTTTATACTTATTAATCTTGATTATAAATTAACTATAGTAATTATTTTGTTACTCAAAATATAATATGGACCTTCCTAAAAAATTTCCATGTGATGAATTATAATATTTAACCCTATTAATAGAATTCAATTTCTAAATATTTTAAGAGGTATATTTAAATTAATTCATAACATGTAGGGAAAACTATTTTTATACGATATATTCTTTTTATATATTATGTGTTTCTTATTATCATTTCCTATTAATTATTAATTTAATGAATATATATATATATATATTATGTGTTTAAAAATAATATTATATGTTATTTTAATTCATATTAATATAATTTAGTAACATAAAAATCATAAAAATTGTTTTTAAATTAATTAATTGAAAGTTACAATTTTACTTTTACAATGGTTATTGATATTTATCATAAGTGGTTATTTTTTACTAATAAAAATAAGATCCACCTAGGTAAATAATTTAGGTCATATGATTATATATAAATATTCTATATAATTAGATAAAACTAATATTTTTGTCTAAAATTAATTTTAAGATTTTCATTCTAAGAACCAATTTTTAAGAAAAATACCCAAAATAATCCCTAAGTTAATATATTTTTAAAAATTTACAAATTGGAGTTTATATTATAAAAATAAAACTAATAAAATTATAACATTAATTTTGTGAATATAATACTAAATAAAGGCTCTTTATAGTGTGAATTTTGTGATAGTTTAGGATATAGTGTTTACCTGCTACTGTAGGGTCTTAGGTATTACATCCTTGGTGACAATTGTAGATCAATCCCTCATACTTTTGGTATAAATTATGGATCAGAGAATGCTTCAATCTCCTTCATGTGTAATACATTTAGCGGGGTCATTAATAATTTATTTATTATATTTTTATTTATGTTTCTAATTCCTTATGACAATAATTTTTTGAATTTATCATTGAAATTGGAATTTACTTTTTTTCTATCAGATGTAGGTTAACTAGGATCTGAACTATTCCACTCCTACTATAAATCTAGAAGGCAGTGAGTTTTTCATAATTTTTGAGGTAGGTGTAACTCTGATGTGTTCATTACCTTGTATATCCTTTTGTTCTTATTCATTATTATTGTTATGAATTATGTAAATTAAATATTGATATCAAATTTTATCTTTCTGGGTAATGGAGAGTGTTTTCAAAATCAGTTTTCCTTGAAATTTATTTTTCATTCACATGATGTGTCTAAAAAAATTTTATAAAATATGTCATTTGAGTCTAAAATAGTTGTTCATACATAGGTGAAGTTTGGAATATCTGTGTTAATTTTTTAAGATGGGAATGAAAATTAAATGGTATTTCCTGAGAAAATTTTTTATGAAATATTAACTTTGTTTCATGAATGGAATGATATTGTAATGACACATCTATAATACCTTTAAAACTTTGAAATAACAATGAAATTAAAGACCGCATTTATTAATATATATTTTGTAGATGTGACTATAATTCCATGGTTACTACCATGTATCATTTTTAGGGGGTCTGAGTTCCCAGACATTAGATTTCACTTATGTCGACTAGTGATTTTTTGAATATCTTAGTTGTGTACACTCATGTCACTTTAATTAACTTGGATTCATTGTGGATACATTACATGTACATTTATTTTATATAAATATATCCCACGTGATGTTTATATTCATGCATTAGAACCTAGTTTATTCAAATTCTTATAAATCATTGATTTTTTAATATTTCTATAGTTATTTGAATACAACAGGTTTTTGAAAAAAAACAAAAGGATTATTGAATATGTATTATAAAATTTCTTATAATTTTTTGAAATGTTTTTATGAAAAATTATTGGATTCTTGTGGATATAATTTTTTTAATTTATTCGGTGGGTTCCTTCTATGATTTATTTCTCACATTAGAATTTTTCCTTTAGTCAATTATATAATTATTCTTCTAGGATAACAGTAAAGGGAAGAGAGTAATGTATAAAATGAGACTCCTAGATCATATTGACTTATAAATGTTTGGGATGATGGTGGAATTTTTTCAAGAGGATATAGACCCATGGGTTCTATTATTTTTTACCATTTATGATCTTTCTATTTTTTTATCCACACCATGTTAACAAGTTGTTGGATATTACCTTTTGGTGGTTTTTTATTTTAAAGTTACAATTTATTTTAATTTTTTAATGATACAATGTTAGTTTTTTCTTATCATATTTTTTTAAGGGTGAAATCAATCCCATTTTTCTTTTCATGATACTTACGTGCTTACTAACAACCCATGGTGATCAGGAACATGTTTCAGGCCTTATAGAGGGCCAATTCAGGTAACATTATGCATTCACATGGTATGTATAGGGTTTTATACTATTATTGTTAAGTATTATATATATTTTTATTCATTTTAATATTTTTGGTTTATTATAAAGGAATAAAATTATTTTCTAAATGGAATTTTCCCTATTTGTTCTATATAATCTTGATCCTTAAAAATGAATGTCTCTGAATACTAGAGAGGAATTTTAATGATATCCCTGGTAGGAAAATCCTCTAGTTGAATTAGAATTTTTGGAAATAGTAGTCTTAATGATCCAATCTATGGGACCATTAAACAGTGTTGAACCCAAATATATATTATAGTATGCATAAATGTTCACCAAATTGGATCTATCGATCATTCCTGGTGATGAGAGAACCGATGAATCAAAATAAAGGATTAAGATTCTTGAGAGAATTTTCCACAACCTAATAACTCTAGAAGACACCATGTTCAGTTTTTCTACCTATATTATTGAAAGGTATCAAATTTTGTGGTGGTTATATATTGTACAATACAAGTTTTACGATGATATAACCTGAACTACATTTAATAAATCATTTAATCAATAGTTTTATCCTGAGATGTTGAGAGTGGGTTTAGCTCGGGAATTCATTGACTTGGAGAAAGGTGATCATTTTCATGCATTATGATACTTGGTTTGTTGAGTTATTTCACCTATCACAATATCCTATTTTCAATGACTATATCAACGTGAAAAAGTTCAATATGGGTCTGAGGGATGATATTCAGTCTCTTATGATACTTATTTTTTTAACACATTAATTAATGTTTTTGACAGGGTAGAAATAGTTGAGGTTGAAATATTTGTGAAAATATGTCTCTTCAGATAATCATTGAACATGTGAAGTATCCATTTTTCATTTTATATCCATGAGTGAATGTTGTATGGCCAGTATTTAAGTATTGATAGTTGTGTGAAAAATATGTTAGGAAAATTTACAATGTTTTTTACTAGTTTGAATGAATTGGAGACCTCAAAAATGATTTTATGGTAGAACCAAAGGAGTTTCAAATATGATGAACATCATGTAATGTTCATTAATTCTATGATAGATCATCCTAATGCATCATTGCTAGTTCAACATTTGAAAAGGGGCCATAGATTACATCTAATGAGGAGAAATGGGTGTGATCTTAACCTCATAAAAAGGTTATTTATCGTGTCTCAAATAAATTTTAGGATGAATACAGACATAATTATATATTATATGGTTCACCATATGAGGTAGACAGTGAATAAAATATTGCGATGGGTGTAGTGTTTATCATGGCTTCTTTGTTGTGAAATTATTTAGATACAGGTGAAACTCTTTTCATTATATCATCTAAGAATAGTGATTTGTTGGATTTTCATTTTAAACATATGCCTTTTTTGATGTCTCTTTCCACAACTTTAACAATAATTTGAATATAGTTTTAAATGTATAGAGTGTGAGGTGATGATCGAACCCCATGAAACCATATCATACTTCCAAGTTCTTGATCTTTAAAAAATTTACCTTATAAGTAACATGGATTAGATAATTATCTATCAATCCAATATTTATTGTAATCATCAAATATATTTATTTCCTTCCTCCAATGGAGTCACTCATTTCATCTAGGTGAGTGAGATCCTAGATCTTGGAGGGTCGAACCTATTTCCCCTAGTGTTGAGATGATCTCATGCATATAGTTAAATAAATTCCTTGGTGATGTTGATCTAAATCTTAGTATCTAGCTTTTTACGTTGGTGAGTGAGAATCTTAACAACGTTTTAGATGATTTTTCAAGGTTTTCTCCTGAGATGGAGGTTTATTTTTATAGACACCTGATTCTAGGGATGAAGCTCATTTCATTACCCATATACCATATTGAGCCCGCTAAAATGAATTAATTAAAGGTTTATATAGATGATCTTGGGGATATGCGATCTATTTATCCTAGAGTTTCACCTTGGGAATATTTAGTTCTCTTTCCAAAGAACTTAGAAAGGATTCTGATTTTTTTTATTATTTCTAGAAACTAAATCAGACAATAATTAAGAACAAATATCCCTTTTCTTGGGTTAATGACATCTATTATTTCCTCATGGGAACCTAGTGGATTTTTAAATTTGATCTAAAATAGGGGTACCATCAGTTAGGGGTTCTTGATGAAGATATTCGCAATATGGGTTTTAAAAGAAGTTATGTGAATTATGAGTGTCAATATATGTTCTTTTTTCATTAATAAGGATCCTAGAGGGTTTATAGAACTAATTAATTGAATATTTTAGGGGTTCAGGGATTCCATCATGGTTTTTTATGTGGATTATATCCTTATCTATTTTAAGTCAGAATAGGAACACGTTCAGTATTTGAATATTATACTTGAAATAAAAAATGATCATCATATGCATGGAAAATGACCAAACTCCATTTTTGGATTAATAGGTGAAATGTATGGGCCATGTGACTTTTGAGAAAGTTTTCATAGTGTATCCTTATATGATTCATCTAGTGATGTCTTGAGAGATTCTTGAAAATTCCTTTTAGATCTGGATTTTCTTGGGATTGGCTAGTTATTACCAATACCATGTTTGGGATTTCTCTAAGCTTTCATCTCCTCTGAAAGATTAAACCAAGAAGGGTGTGAATTGTTTCTGGAGTGATCAGTTTGAGGAGTTTATAGTTAGGTTGAATTCTCCTTGTGTCTTGATTTTTCCTCAGCTCGGTTTGGGATAAAATGTCTTATTTGATGCCACATTAATTGGTTTGGGTTGTGATTTGATGTAATGGAGAAATATAGTAGCTTATTCCTTCCAAAAATTATTCATTCATGATAATAAGTAACTTATTAATGATCTAGAGTTACATAAAGTGATTTATTATCCAAATACATTACACTACATCCTCTTAAAGGAGTGATAGACATTATATTCAAACCATAAGAATTTGGAGTATATGTTGACATATAGGGATTTGAATATGAAAAATTCATATAATAGAGTAAATTAAATACATTTAAATTGTTATTTTTATACACAACAAAAAAGGAAACATGGTCACAGATTCTTTGAGATGAAAATTTCTTACTCATGTAGTGAATGAATCAACGAAAGGGTGCCTCTTCATAGGAATGTTTACTAAGATGTTCTTGGATGAAGGGAGTGCTAGAAGATAGGTATTCTGAGTGTGTTATCAATATATACCACCTATTAATGATCATATTTTTCTTCGATTGGATATGTATAAACATTTTCATTTATTTATAAGGAATATTTATAGAAGAGTGATCTTGGGGGAGTGGTCTCGGTCTCTCGATGGGGTTTTTCATTCCTGACGTAGGATGTGGGTTATGATGAACCTAATTTTGAAATTTATGGATAATGAAATCTTTTCCAATACTTCTATACACCCCACAGTTATCAAAACCTTCCACAAACTAATATATCATTATTTTTGGTTGGGTATGAGATGATCACTTTAATATTTTTTGTCTCATTGCCTTATAGGTCGTGGAATTAATGTAATATATTAGAGGCCTGATACTTTTATACAACCCTTACCCATTTCAAAATTGAAATGGGATGAGACGGTCATGGAATATTGGATTAGGATACCTTATAATCCTAGTTATAATGATTTTATGTAGGTAATTATGGATTAACTCACGAAATTAATGGATTTAATATCCATCAAGGAGTCTATGAAGATGGATGATCTTGGGAAATTGTACGTGTGGTAGAAATTAAGTAATCTTGGGGTGAAATATACCATAATTTTAGAAAAGTACCCTCATTTTTCATCCTATTTATGGTGTTTATTTCAAATAGTAATGGGTTCTCATTTAAAGTTGATCATGACATATTATCCTAATATTGATGGTCATACTGAGTGAGCCATCATGTTTCATGAAGACATTTTCCAAGAATGCATGACTAACACCATTGGATCCTATGGAAAACATATTCGACGAATGGTGTTTTCCTATAAGAATAATTGTCACGCATTGTTCATTATGGTGATATTTGGGGAGTTGTATGGGTGGATTTACAGATCGCCACTTTGTTCGTTAGAGATAATAAAAGAACCTTATTTTGGCTGAGTATGATTCAAGAGATGACAATGGTAGTTAATTTTATCTAAAAAATAATATTGATAATTGAGAGTTGAGGTAAATCATATGTCAGTCAACATCTTCATATTTCTAAATTCTATGTGGGTGATCAGTTTTTCCATAGAGTTTCAACTCGATTTGGAAATTGATGATTGGGGATGTTATATAAGTTAACACCTCATTTTTTTGGAAAATTTGAGATTATTTTGGAACATTTTAAAGTGGATTATCAACTAAAAATACATACGCATATGATTTTATCAATAATTTATACTGGGCTTCCCATCTGAAGAAGGATCAGCTCGATCTATCCCATATGGTCATGTGGGAGTCTGTGGATATAGAACATAATGCCTTACTGATTGAAATACAAGTATAGATAGTGTAATAACATGAAAAAGGTGTTGTGATGGATTATTATCTTATTGGATTCATTAATATGGGGGTATGGTATGGATATCCATGAGACATGGTAGTGTGAGACCTTGATGATGTAGTAATGGACTTATCTCGTTTGGAGTTTATGATCTTGATCCTTTCTAGGGGAATAATGCTTTTATAGTGTAGATAATTTTTAGACCCAAGTACATGGAACAAGGTAATAATATTCTTGGGTTTTTTATTTTTATTTTTCTTATCATTTGGTGTTAAGGAAAAGGGATTTTGGCATGTTGGTAGTTGTAGGAGGCCACCTGCTAGCCATGAGGGTCCATGACTAGCTGATTAAAGTGTATTGAATGGTAGAAAGTATATAGGATCCATGAGTCATCCAGTAGACATCCACTGAATATCCAATGGAAAAATTTAGATAAATATATTCTCTATTTTCCCACCAATTAGTCGGTGGGCCACCATAATATAGTTGGTGGACCACGTGGAATCTTATGGATGCTCGATGACTCACTAGTGACAATGTAGGTTCTGTGTATTAATAAGAAAATGTATTTGATCATATCTTTAATTAATTTATTCTATCCTTTAATCTTCCTCCTTCAACCTTATTCCAATTTCCATTTGTTTGGAAGTTACATGTTAAACATTTTTTCTAAACCCTTCTTCCTATAGAAATACCTTCATGCTGGTTAAAAGCATGGATCTCTATTGGATGTAATCCGATAACTAGGATCCTTTCCAATATATTTTATTTTCATCATCTAAATGAATTTTATTCCTTATGATACTTTATCACTTAATTTACCATAGAAATATGTAATTTTGTTTATTTACATTAGATCCAGCTTCTCTAGGGTCTGATCGCCTCTTCTTCTATCATCATTCAAAAAGAAGATTACGTTTTCATCATATTTGAGTTAGATAACTCCATCCTATGTCCTATACATTGGTGATCATTATGTTCTTATGATTTCATTTTTTCTTTATTTATATAAATTAAAGGTTTATTTTTGATTTTCCCTTTTAGAGAAATTGAATGTGTCTTCAATTTGGTTTTTTGGAAAAAACGATTTTATATAAAAGATATGTTTCAAAAAATTCATCAAATGTTGGTTTTTGTATTGGAAATGGTTTTTATGAAATGGTATAGGTGTTTCCTAGCCATAGAAATTGTTTTATGAAGATGGTAATGGAAGTGATATGGGAATTTCCTTAGAAAATATTTTAAAATAACTAATTTGGTTTCTTGGATAAAATGAAATTTTAATAGCACATCGAGAATACCATGGGGTATGAGGAATTAACAAACATAGAAAATCAATTTTAAATTAATCCTTCACTACAGGAGGTTCTTATAATTCCATTGATCCTAGTTGGTAGCCTTTACAGGAGACTAAGGTTCTCAGACATTAGAATTCACTTATTTCATCTTGAGTTTCTTTGAGTGTTTTAGTTGTGTACACCCATCTGACAAGGAATTCTCTTTACTTCTTTATGGAGACATTATGTGCATATATATATATTATAATATTATTTCATACATGATATGGATATTATTTCATGAACACCTTTTTTATTGAAATTCGGATTCTTGAGGAATATTTTTTATGTCATAATGGATTGTTTATTTCAATAAAAAATATTAATGAAATGAAAACCAAAGGATTATATTATATGGAAAAAATATTTATCTCATATATATTTGATTTTTTTTATTAAATAAAAAATGGATACATGGGGATAGAAATTTTATAGATTCTTTGGTGGAATCCTTTTGATATTTAGTTCCAAATCATTATTTTTTATTTTGGTATTCTGTAACCTTGTTAATACATGATACAGGTAAGGGGAAGAGCTTCATATAGAGGATGAAACTCCTAGTTCTGGTTTCCATCCAGCGGGTTGGGATGATGAAAACATATAGTCATGAGGACTTGGACCCATGGGTTTCTTTGAGTTTGATTCCTAATGGTCATTCAGTTTGTTTTTATTTTTTAAATTTTTATCCAGTTGATGGATATAACCTGTTTGTGGTTTTTTTACAAATGATTTAATTTGGATGTTTGTTTTGATACTCTGTTTATTTATTTCTTATTATATATCAGTTTACTGTAAACTCATTCCCATGATTCTTTGTATAATACTATAGTTATTTACATTGGTATGTTGTAGTTAGGAACATGATTTGGGCCTTACAGTTGGCCAATTCTAGTGAAAATAATTGATGGCCCATGTAGTTTTGTTTTGGGAAATTACAAATTAATAAACTCTGCTATTTCCATGAAGTTTAAATTTTCTATGAAAATGAAAATTAAACCAACATGAAATCTTATTTTTTCATTTTTTAGAGGAAGTCACATACAAAAGGATAATAACATTAATTTATGAGTTTTATATTATTTTCTCTCTAATATTTTAAAGAGAGAAATATATTTGCATTCAAAATTCTAAGTGTTATTTATAAGTAATTTTTAGGTTGATCTAGAATAAGTGGATAGAAAGCTTACATATCTCTATTTTCAGGCTATCCTTCCTGATCATCTAAGAGAAGCAATTTGATGATATTCTTTATTATAGAGAGATAAACATAAAATAAAGATATATTATAGATGCTCAAATATCTACACTCCTTCTATGGTAGAGTTATTCAACTATCAATTACTACTAGAAACTTTATACTGAACTCACAATCCTTCATTTTATATTTCATCATAAAGTTATACAATCCTTATTTTGAGCTTTTAAAGATCAAGGAATGCCATTCTAAAAATGGAAGATATATTTTGAATTATCTTATAACCTTTTTTAATACGTTTTATTTTCATAAAATCAACTATTGAGGACCTGGGGGAAGGACTAGCATCAGGAAAATATTCAATCTCAAAGAAATGGTGTTAGTGGAGTGGAGTCCGGGATTCTTAAGCCCTGAACCGCTATGAGTCCTCAATGTTTTTCTTCTCTATCATATTTTTTATTTTCACTAATTATCTAATATAAGAGTAAAGAAAAACTACATGTAAAAATTTATATATACATAATTTTCTAAGAACTCAATTCACACCCCCACACTCTTTGGTCATTGTGTAAATTTATATGGGAAAACATCATACTCCCATGATCTTAGTGAAACATTATCAATAAAAAATGATGGTTAATTTGACCCATAATTTAGGTTCACCCTAAAGTATAACTAATATAAACCAAAATGTAATGAAAAAATTTTAAACTAATAATTTTGTAATGATCATTGTTCATTGGATGAACATAGTATAATTACATATCCTGAGATTAATTATATTCTAGAAAATAATTACAACTAATTTTTTTAAAAAAATATCTATCACACAAAACAGCATATGATATAAGTAAGGGAATTACCTCACTAAACATGTAAATAAATCTTTTCACTACTTCACACTCAACTCTCCCAATTAAATTAAAAATATATTTTGAATTCATTCATCCTTGTTAATTCTGGTGAAGATATGTCATCTTTAGTGAATATTAAAATAAATAAATGTATTGGTTAACTCATTATTATCTCTGTGTACTATCTTGAATAACTGTAAAACGTAAACAAAAATCATACTCAACATTTTACCAATGAGAAACCTATTCAAGAATTTTGTCTGCTAAAACACAACCTTTATCTACTCTAACAACTACATAAACACCAAACAAAACCAAACTCTATAAAATTTTAGATTCCCCTATGAATAATATGTTGAGATCTCTAAATTTGAATCCCTATTTTATATCTACATAATACTCACTACTATTTGTCATAATATAATTGGATCCTTCTGAATCAATGTTTCCTTCTTTAAAACTAATTCTTCATTCTATGAATTTATGATTTTTTCATAATATCCTTATAAATAACAAGTTGATAATTTATAGACATCATTTAATCTTGAAGAAATATATCAAAATCTAAAATTATCCAATGATGTTATAATAGTAAAGGAATATCTCCTAGTTCTTTCCATGTGAACCATCAATTGAATAACAACACACACAAATGATAATTTCCTAATAGGATTTATGAAATTTAGGTTAGAAAACTATGATTACTCTAAATATATTATATAAATATACTATAGTTTTTTATAACTAATTATGATAATTAAGTAGAACTATAGGGTTCCTCTACATGAATAATTGGTTTCTCATCCTTTCAGAAATCGAAGATTCTACGAATATTATTTCCCCACTATCCATAAAAATATAATAAATATCTACTAAAAAACTATTTATAAACTTCTATTTAATATCACTATGATAAACCCCATTCCTATGAATCCTTAATCCATCTCAGTGATCATTTTTTGGAGTATACACTTACTAAAACACAAAAGAAAAAAGCATCCGAAACCAAAAACTATAGGATCATTCAATTCATTTTGGAAAAAGGTAAATAAATAATAGAGTACACTATCATTGAATAAAAAGAATATCAAATATTATCTATGATATATTTATAATGATAAACAATAAGTAACCAAAAAAATTACTACTCCTAGTGTATCCATAGGCTGGATGAATTTCCCAGTGCTTGGGAAGAGTCTTCTATTCCATTGGTTTTCTTGAGAAATTGAATTTAATTATAAAGATAGAGGAATATATTCTAATATTATATTTTCCCAAAAATACGATTCATAAAAAATCAAAAACTAAAAATCTCATTATATAGGCCATATTAGGTCACTTCATGGAAACCTAATGTTCAATTACAGAGGAAAAATGTTTTATAAATTTTTTATGAGTTTCAATATATATAAATCATGGATTTATTTGATGATTTTTTTAACCAATTTTTTTCCAGTTCACTTCATGATTTGAGACATGGGACTAACTACCCTACTACTTGTTACTAGTCATCACATATAGTAAAAAATAATGCTCTTCTTTATCACTAGGTCCCATGTCCCACATCAGAAAAGGGTGGGTTTCATATACGATTGATAAATATGAAGGAAACTCACCTCATTCTTGAGACCATTTCATATCATGGGTGGGATAACCTAGGATACAAATAATATTTTGGTGTGACCCCAAAAGAAAACAATATCATGGAAATATGGGTGGGAAAGTCCAATATAAAGTCACATGGGATTATTCAAACCACTTGGGTCATACTGAGACTGATAATATTAGACCCTCGGTAATATTGTGCTAAATTTGGTTTTCAACAGTGACTAAATTCCATGCTTCTTATGTTCATACATCAAAGATAGTCTTGAATGAGTCTTAGTGTAGTTTCCATATCCCAATACACACATGCATCAAGGGAGGTTTCATATATGATTTATAAATCTAATAGAAACTCCCTACAATCCAAAGACCTTTTCTTTTTATGAGTGGGATGTTGTAGAAGGGAAAAATAATCAGGGTGGGACTCTAAAAGCATAAAATATCATAATGTGATGGTTAAAAAAGTCATTAAAAAGGGAACATTCTCACTAATACATCGTTCATGGTTAGTAATCTATAGTTTATTTCTCCATAACATAGGTCATATTCCTCATACAATTATATGGTTCTGTAGGTAGAACCTCTCTTCTCTAACTACACTATTAATATATTTTTGATATTTCTCCTTAACATCCATTCATCACATGTATTAGCCATAAGTTTTGTCTCAATAAATAACATATGTAAATTGGTTTCACATGTAAATAGGTTTTTCATAATTTTAATCTTAAATGGAATCCATCTATATTCTACTTTAACCACAATATATACCGGAATATTCTCATAGTTATTGGGTAGAGTCTCTCTTTAACACAAATGGTCATCATGACAGATATTAACATGCTCATTAAGAAAAACCACAAACTTCCCTAATTCATTTTGATATTTTAATATCATCATTTTAATTTGTTTTCAATAACATTTTTACTCCAAAGTTAATTTTTCTCTACTCTTCCGTATAAATAATAAATACAAAGGTCAATGTTGGGTATTCTCTAAACTATATCCTCTAAATTATTCCTATATATGCTTTTGTGAACTTGTAATTCCATGAGAGAAGGGAGACATCATAGATTCAATTAGAATTATTCTGTCAATAAATGAAGCATATGTCTACCTAGGATAAGTCAGTGTTGAAAAAAAGAGTCATTAATTTAATAAATATACTACACATATTTGTTGAGTCAATAAGGTTTTCCTTATGACTTTTCCATTCCTTCTTGTTTTGAAAATCACAAACACCTTATCCTTAAGGAAAAATGCTTTCTTAAGGAAAATTGCTTTTATAAGGAAAAATGCTTTCTTAAGGAAAATTGATTTTATAAGGAAAAATGCTTTCTTAAGGAAAATTGCTTTTATAAGGAAAAATGCTTTCTTAAGGAAAATTTCTTTCTTAAGGAAAATCGCTTTTATAAGAAAAATTATCCTTATCATATTTTCATTCATATTTTTCTTAAGTATGAGATTCGGATTCATTTTCTCGGAATCATTAAAACTTTGATATAAAGCATTCTGTTTTAGGATTCGGTTCTGGACAAGAACTATAAGGAAGTTTCATTCCGAATTCCGGATATGAATTCTGACTAAGTTCTATTCCAGATTTAGGATACGAATTCTGAAGAAGAATTCTCATTACGAATTCTAATGAAGAAATCCCATTCCGAATTCTCATTACGAATTCCAATGAAGAATTTTCATTACGAATTCCAATGAATAATTTTCATTACGAATTCCAATGAAGAATTTCCATTACGAATTCTTATTACGAATTCTGATGACGAATTCTCATTACGAATTCTGATGAGGAATTCTCATTACGAATTCTGATGACGAATTCTCATTACGATTTCTGATGACGAATTCCTATTCCGAATTCCTATTCCGAATTCTCATTCCGAATTCACTTATAAACAGAATCTGATTATCATTGTTTTATACACTCTGAATTTATTCACTCCGAACCTTCACTCTGAAATTTCTATTCCGAACTTTTTTGTTAGAGTTTAAAATGATGTCGTGCATTCTGTTACACTTTCTTTGTTATAAAACGATGTCGTCCATTTGGTTATAAACTAACCGTTGTCTAAGTGACACGTGTACAGGTCCCTCCGAACTTTAAGGAAAATATGACCGTTGGAGAGGAGCCGACCTTACCTATAAATAGGATCTCATTTGAAAGAGCTCGGTGCTGATGGCTGATTGCTGTTGGAAAAACGACTGAGTTTTGTGCCTACATGCTGTTGAAGTGATTCTTAGAGAGAGAGTCTCTTATTAACTCTCAAAGCTTCATGCGACTCCGAATGTTGGTGATTACATTCGAGGGCTTCCGGGGATAGGAAGACAGAGGTGCCGACTACCTTAAAGATCGAGGGCTTTCTTGCTGAGAAAGACAGAGGTGCCGACTACCTTAAAGATCGAGGGCTTTCTTGCTGAGAAAGACAGAGGTTACCAACTACCTTGAAGTTGAGGGCTTGCGGGGATAGCAAGACAGAGACTCCGATCTTCGTATCGGGGGATTACCCTGGTGTGGGTAAGACAGACTTGCTTGAAAGTATAAATCAAGGGACCTTTATCCAAGGTTGTTGGATACCCTTCTCTTTGGGTTAAAAGACTATTATCTTGTTACTAGTAGTTTTACTACTTGTTGTTATTCTGCTGTAATTTGTTTCTTAAGGAAAGTATAACTTTCTTATACTTCCTTACTTACTCTGATTAGTTTAGAATCTATACGCTTTAAGGTAGAATCTCATATTGTAACTTTTGTTAAGTTTCAAATTTCCGGAACCATATTTCCGGAACCTACTTTTGGAATCTCTTTCCAAGTTTAGTTCGGTGTTGAGGTGTTGTGAATTTACTTAGTTTAACTTTGTTAAACTTAGATCTTTCCTTTTCTTAAGGAAACTTTAGTTATTCATAACTAACTTTAAAGGTTCTAAAGGAATTTTTAAAGTATACAATTCACCCCCCTCTTGTATATTGAGCATCTCATATTATATTTCGATCCTACAATTGGTATCAGAGGTTGGAAACCTCTTACTCTATACCATTCTTACATTTGGTATCAGAGCCAAGGTTACTGAAATACTAGTACTCACATACAAGTTTTTCTTGCTCACTTTTCTTTTCCGAACTTTGTCATTCCGATTTTTTCATTCCGGATTTTCTCATTCCGAACTTTTAATTACGAATCTTTTGCTACTAACAAGTTTGTATCCAAGTTATTTTTAGTATGGCAGGAATTAATGTTGGATCTATTGACAATCTGAATCCTACAAGACCACCAATCTTCGATGGTAATGATTATGAATACTGGAGAGATCATATGAAGACATTTGTTATCAATACTGGAGTAGACAACTTTGTCATGCTTACTGGTGATTATAAAATTCCTGACAAGGAAGTCAGAACCTTTACTAACCAGGAAAAGCAAGAATATCAACTCAACTATAAGGTACGCAACACTTTACTATGTTCAATGACTAGAAATATATATAGCCAAATTTCTTCTTGTGAAGCAGCTAACTGTATATGGAGGAAGTTAGAGGTTACACACTTTGGGACTTCTAAGGTGATTGAGACTAGAAGAGCTATGCTTAGAGCTGAATATCATGGCTTTAATTTTCCTTATGGTGAACCTATCTGTAAAGTTCAACAAAGATTTATGACAATTGTCAACAGTCTACAATCTATGGGAGAGAAAGGTTTAGATGATGAAGCTCTTGTGGACAAGATAATTGACATTATGCCCAATGAGTGGGAATCCAAGAGAACAGCTATAGATGAGAACAGGAAGGTTACTCAAATTACTCTTGATGAATTATTTGGAACTCTTCTACAACATGAAACTAGAATGAAGAGAGATGCTGACAACAGCAAGAAAAAGAATGGAAATGGTACTGTTGCTTTTACTAAAACTTCGATTCAGATGAAAGCTAAGACTCCTGAGAGAGTAACTAGATCCAAGTCTAAGAAAGTCATTTTCCAATCCGAATCTAGTGAGAGTGAAGTCTCAGAAAATGAATTAGCCAATCTTGCTCGAAGGATGAACAAGATAGCTGGACAGAGAAACTTTCAATCCAAGTATAAGAAGAAGGACATGAAAGATAAGAAAGATGGAGAAGTAACTTGTTATGAATGTAAAAGAGCTGGACATATTAGACCTGATTGCCCTATGCTCAGAAAGAAAGAAAGGAAGGAAAGACATTCAGACAGGAACAGGAAGAAGTATTATAAATCCAAAGATAAGAAAGTTCTGAAAGCTAATGACACCTGGAGTGCTAGTGGTGGTGACTCTTCAGATGAATCTTCTGAATATGAATCTTCAGGACAGAAGAATCTTGGTCTTATAGCCAGATTACCTATTAATAATCATTGTCTTATGGCTAAGGTACGAAATGCTGAATCATTGACCAATGTTTCTTTAAATCCTAATGATAGTAAGTATTATAACTCTTCTGATGAAGAATCATCTTCTGATGAGGAAAATACGTTACCTACTTATGAAGAAGTCTCTAGATTTGCTGAACTTCTTGAGATTGAGAATTCCAAACTCAGCAAGAAACTTGATAAGGCAAATTCTAGGAATTCTATTCTTACTAAAGAGATATCAGATCTTTCTAAAGATCTTGATAAGAAAAATGCTGATTTTGAAAGTATTTCAAAAAATCTTGAGGAAGTAAGTTCTGAGAAGAATAAACTTTCTAAAGAATTAGAAAAAGTAATTTCTAAGAAAAATGTTTTCGAGACTAACTCTAGTTCAAAAACTAATTATTTTGAGGATAAAAACTTGGTTGTAAAACTCAAGTCCGAAATTTTTTCCTTAAAGAAATGTTTATCAAACTTTACCCATGGTAAAGAAAATTTTGATAAGATGTATTCTCAAATACGACCTTTAAGAAATAAATCCGGATTTGGTTATACCCATGCAAAACCAGTTTTCAGTAACAATTATTTTGTTCCTCAAAGTGCCCCATTTTGCACTAAATGTCAATGTGGTGGTCACTGGGCAAAAAATTGTTCCTTAAACAAAACCCAATCCTTAGGTTTTCATAAAGCTTACTTTTCTAAGAAAATGTGGATACCTAAAATTTAATTGTCTGGAAATCTCGGATCCAAACAAGTTTGGATTCCGAAAATCTAACTTTGTTCTTAATTTCAGGAAAATAAAGAAAGTTCCAGCAACAATATTTGGTACATGGATAGTGGATGTTCCTGGCACATGACTGGTAACAAAAGCTTTTTTGAAAAGATTATCAAAACGAAAGGAGGAAAGGTAACTTTCGGAGACAATGCTAAGGGAGAGATTGTTGGTATTGGTAATATAGTTCTTTTGGGTAAAACTTTGATTTCAAATGTTCTTTTTGTTAAAGGTCTTAAGCACAACCTCATTAGCATAAGTCAGTTATGTGATGAAGGTTACCTTGTGAATTTTAGGAATGATAAATGCTTAGTTCACAATTCCAAGGAAGAATTTATTCTCTCAGCCAACAGACAAGAGAATGTTTACACCTTAAACTTAGAAGACCTAAGAAGCCAAGATTTACCTTGCCTAAGTGCAATGGAAGATCATTCTTGGTTATGGCATAGAAGATTAGGACACTTTAATCTTATAAACCTATGTAAACTCTCTAAGAAGAAACTTGTTAAGGATCTACCGGAGCTTAGATTTGATTCTTCTAAAGTTTGTGATCCTTGTCAATATGGCAAGCAACATAAATCTAGTTTTAAGTCAATTGGTGAAGTCTCAACAACCGATGCATTACAATTAGTGCACATGGATCTTTTTGGTCCAACACAAACTGGAAGCATTGGAGGCAAATACTATGTGTTTGTTCTAGTTGATGATTACACTAGATTTACATGGGTCTATTTTCTAGCAAGGAAATCTGAAGCTTTTTCTTATTTCAAAAGTTTTAGAGCCCAAGTTAAAAATGAGAAAAACCTTCCATTGAAAACTATTCATAGTGATCATGGAGGAGAATTTCAAAATTCTGATTTTGAAACTTTTTGTAGTAAGAAAGGTATTACTCAAAATTTTTCAGCACCTAGAACTCCTCAACAGAATGGTGTAGTTGAAAGAAGAAATAGAATTTTTCAAGAAATAACTAGAACCATGTTGAGTGAATATTCTATTGCTAGACATTTCTGGGCTGAAGCTGTAAGTACTGCTTGTTATACTATAAATCGAGTTTTTATTAGACCTTTTCTTAATAAAACTCCTTATGAGTTATGGAATGGTAGAAAACCAAGACTTTCCTACTTCAAGGTTTTTGGTTGCAAAGTATTCATTTTGAATACTAAAGATAACTTACATAAATTCGCACCAAAATCAGATGAAGGAATTTTCTTAGGTTATTCCACAACCTCTAAGGATTATAGAGTTTTTTATAAAAATACTTGTACTGTTGAAGAAACAGTACATGTAAAATTTGATGAATCAGATCCTTTTGTTTTTAAACCATCTCAACCTACATCTTCGGATGTGTTTTCAAAAACTGATTATCAACCTTTGATAGAAGAACCTTCTGATAAGGAAATTGTTCTAGAAGATACTTCTGAAACATTTACCCCAGAAGACTTTCTACCCTATGTTGATGAATAGGTTTTACAAAACCCAAATCAGGTGTTTCTTAAGAATCATCCCAGTGATAGTATCATTGGTGATGTAAATCAACCTGTAAGGACTAGAAGTTCCATAAGAAATGAAGTAGAACATCTAGCATTTCTTTTCCAATTAGAGCCTAAAAGCACTGATGAAGCTTTAGGTGATGATGATTGGATTAAAGCCATGCAAGATGAACTAAATGAATTCAAAAGGAATAAAGTCTGGACCCTGGTTGAAAGACCTAAGGAAACTTCTGTTATTGGAGTAAAATGGGTCTTCAGAAACAAATGTGATGAAAATGGAGTCATTGTTAGAAATAAATCTAGACTTGTTGCTAAAGGCTATAACCAGCAAGAAGGAATAGACTATGAAGAAACCTATGCTCCAGTAGCTAGACTTGAATCTATCCGTATTCTACTTGCTTTTGCAGCATTCTTTAATTTCAAACTTTTCCAAATGGATGTGAAATGTGCCTTTCTTAACGGTTATGTTCAAGAGGAAGTTTTTGTTGAACAACCTCCTGGCTTTGAAGATACAAAACATCCAGATCATGTTTTTAGACTTACCAAAGCTTTGTATGGCCTTAAACAAGCCACACGAGCATGGTATGATAGACTCACTGGATGTTTGCTTCAAAATAACTATGTTAAGGGAAATGCAGATCCAACCCTTTTTATAAAGAAAGATAGGAAAAATGTTTTAATTGTTCAAATTTATGTTGATGACATTATATTTGGTTCAACTCAGCAATCTTTGACTGACTCTTTTGCTAGTCTAATGAAATCTGAGTTTGAAATGAGTATGATGGGTGAGTTAACATTTTTCCTTGGTTTTCAAATTTCTCAAAAACCAGAAGGAACCTACATATCTCAACATAAGTATATTAAAGATCTTCTTAAAAAGTATGGTTATGACAAAACTAAAAGTATAAGTACTCCCATTGGTACCTCAAACTCATTAGATCTTGATGAAGCTGGGAAACCAGTAGATCAAACATCTTTTAGAGGTATGATTGGAAGTCTACTTTACTTAACATCTAGTCGACCAGACTTAATGTTTTCAGTATGCTTATGTGCAAGATATCAATCCAATCCTTAGGAATCTCACTTAAAGGCAGTAAAAAGAATTTTTCGCTACCTTAAGGGAACCATGGATCTAGGATTATTTTATACTTCTGGAAATGATTTTGTTCTAAAAAGCTTTTCTGATGCTGACTTTGGTGGATGTAGAATGGATAGAAAGAGTACATCTGGAACTTGTCATTTCTTAGTAGATTCATTAGTTTCTTGGTCATGCAAGAAGCAACATTCTGTTGCACTCTCCACTGCTGAAGCTGAATATGTAGCAGCTGGAAGTTGTTGTGCACAAGTGTTGTGGATGCAACACACACTCACAGACTATGGCTTGAGTTTTACTAAAACTCAAATTTTGTGTGATAACACAAGTGCCATTTCCCTAAGTAAAAACCCTGCACATCACTCTCGTGCAAAACACATAGATATTAGGCATCACTTTCTTAGGGATCACACACTTAAAGGAGATATTATTCTTCAGTTTATCGGAACGCAAGATCAACTTGCTGATATTTTCACAAAATCTTTCCCTTATGATAGATTTGAATATATTAAACAGAAGTTAGGAATGATAACCGTAAGGTAATCTTCCTTAATTAACTTTCTGTTGGAAAAATCTCCTTACAGTAATAAACTCCTTTTCATAGAGGGAGTACATTTGATTGTTTGTTTAACAAAGTTTTTTAAAAATTTGTTTTCAAACTTTTCGGAACGAAAATTTCCGGAATGGAACTTTCGGAACTACCATTTTCCAGAATGGATATTTTCGTACAGAATACTTCTGGAATGAAAGTATTCGTATTGAAAATTTCCGGAATAGAAAACTTTTGTACTGGGACTTTCATAACCAGATTTTCGTACCAAGTTTTGTTTTTCATATTTATTTTTTCGTATTTTCTTTTTCGTATTGACTTTTTCGTATTGACTTTTTTGTATTGACTTTTTTGTATTGAGTTTTTCGTATTTTGTTTTTCGTATTGAGTTTTTCGTAGTCGTCTTTATATTACCCATTACGAATAACTTTCCTAAGCTAATCCGAAAGGTATGTTTTTCTTACCGAAGTTTTCGTAATCATATTTTACTTGCTGGAAATTTCTTATAGTTTGTTTTCGGTTTTTGGATTTCTTAATTCTTTACTTTAATAAAAACCTCAAAAAGATCGGATTCAATCTCTCAACCGTCAGATTTGATCTCAGATCATTCTAAACCGTTAGATCAACCGTGGAAGGTGAACCGTCATCCCATTGCCTATATAAAGGGGACCCTATTTTCGAGTCCCACATCGATTTCAAGATTTTGCGTGCTGAAGCTCTGACTCTCTGATTTAAGGCCATTCCGAACTTCAGTCCTCTCGATTCCGAACTTCTCAGAGACTTCAGATCCGAATGTCTGCAGAGTTAGCTTCTCAAGAAATGTCTTCAACCAAGCCTATTTCTCAATGGTTAGTCTACATGGAAAGGTTAGTTCATCCGAATTTCTTCAGCAACTACGATTCTATTATTTCAAAGAATATCAAGTTGAATGGCTGGGAAGATGTTGCGGTATCAAAAACCGGCAACCAAGTTGAAGCCTACTCTGATTTGCTTGTTGAGTTTTATGAGTCAGTTGCTTTCTTCGAGGAAGATAATAGAGAAAAATTTTCTTTCAAATCGTATGGCAAGACATATAAGCTTTCTCACACCAAGGCTGCAAGCTTGGTAGGGCTATCCTATGAATGAGAAGCCGAGTTCATTTCACACGTATTGCCAGATTCTTTGGGTAGTTTCAACAAGGAAAAGGCCTTAGAAATTCTCGGATTGGATGATGACAAGGCTCCGAAAATAGCAAGCCTATCTACAAACTTCCGGATGCTGGAGTTATGGGTAAAAGGGCTTATCGTACCGAGAAAAGGAGATAAGGATAGTTTGAAGAAGAGTGAGATATATATCTTAGATTTCCTGATAAATCTAAGAAAGTTCAACCTGATGAAGCATATTCTTCTTAATATTGAGAATTTGAAAAAGGGGAATCTGAGAGCTCAGATCGTGATGTACCCAGCAATATTATCAAAACTCATAGTTCGGTGCCTGGAATCTTTCAAGGTTGCTTGTAGTTCAAAACCAAAGGTTTGCAAGATCATGCTAGTCAGCGATGCCACGCTTAAGAGAATGAATGTTGCTTTCGACAAGAAGTCCGGAATGTTTATTGATCTACCTCCTCAAGAAGAAGTGGCTCCGAAATCTGCTGATCCGGAATCATCTAAGCCGGTAAGGAAGAGGAAGCTGAAATAAGTGGTAGTTGAAGCTGAGGAACCCAAGTCTAAGGAAGTCCACTCCGCACCCCCTAAGTCTAAGAAGAAGAAAACCTATACTGATGAGGTTGCAGCGAAGTGGAGAGCTGACAAAGAGAAGAGGAAAGAAGGGGATCCGCAGTTCGGATTGGATCCTGCAGAGGCTAAAGCTCTGAAAGAGAAGGCTGCTGATGAGCTTGAGAAACAAACAAAGGAGAAGAAGCTGAAGAAGAAGATGTCAGAAGCTGAGGCTGTCCAAGCTCTGTTGAAGTTCAACGAAATGGTTTCAGCAACCATTCCCGTTCCGAGATCTTTCTCTCTGGAATCTCTACCTGAGACTCCAGGAAGAAATCTTGTTACTCCGGAAGAGGCTGTTTCTACTGAGGAAGTAGAGAAAGTGGAAGAAGTTGAAGAAGCTGCTGAAGGAAGTGGTGAGACAGGAGATGTGCTCAAACAAGTAGATGAATACAAGGGAACTCCTTCGGAACACCTGTCGCTCCGAACATCTGAAGCTCAATCTTCAAAGCTTGTTACTACTGAATTAGAAGAAGAGAAAGGGGAAGAAGAAGTTGCCTATCATGGAGAAGAAGAACAACTTTTACATGATATTGCTCAGATGGGAAATGTAGAGGTTGGTGTTCAAGAAGTTGCTGATGAGGAAGATTTGGTTGTTCAAGTTTCTGACAGTGAAAAGAAATCTCCGGAACAGGTTTCTATTCCGGAAAAAGATATGGGGAAACGAATTCTTGCTGATACCCCGAGTTCAGAAAAGAGTATGAGGAAAGAAGCTGGTAGTTCTTCGAAGAGGAAGTTGAAGCTTATTGAGGAAGAAAATTCTCCTAGCAAGATTTCAGATTCGGAGTCATCATCGTTGGGGCATGATTTTGTTGTCCAGTCTTTGAAGAAGTTGGTAGGAACCATTCCGACCTTCTCCAGTATAGACTCCAGATGCCAGATGCTCCAACATGCGCTGAATCAGAAAACCGACTCCGTATCCATGGTTATGGATAAGTGTGTTGAGATTGAAGCCCAGTTCAAAAATTTCTTTATTGGTTACGAAGCACATAAAAGATCTTGCAAGAGAATGACAAGCTGGTCGAAGAAGAATGTGGAAGAGATGAGGTTGCTGGATGAGTTTCAGGATAATGTTAAGGATGCATTTGAAACCGAGGACAAGAAGATTAAAGAGCTGACTGCATCATTCGAAGAGAAATTGACAGAGGAAAAGAACATTCGGATTCAGGAAGTAAGAGATCTGAATGGAAAGCTCAACTCCGTTAATCAAAGTTGGAAATTTGAAAGGGATCATCTGATCGATTTTCTAGAAAGAATGAAAGCTCAGGAAGAGAAGATGAAAGCCCAGGAAGAAAAGTTGAAGGCTCAAGAAGAAATAATTGAAGCTCAGTCAGCAAGAATAGTCATCTTAGAGAAGCAAGCAGAGGAAGATCACAAAGACTTAAAGAAGATCAAGACGATTCTTAAGGGGCTAATGTCGAAGGAGAAAGATCCGAAATGACCAATCCGATTTTTTTGTTGTAATTATTTTGTTGCTAACATTTCAAATATAATGAGAATTGTGCTTGTTTTCTCTTTTTGTTGTCATTACTAATCTTTCATGTACTTCGTTATTTTTTTTCCATTCCCTCCAATTCTTTTTGAAAATCACAAAGGGGGCGAAGGAAAAGATCCTTAAGAAAAAGAGGAAATCTAATAAGTGCTTATCAAAGGGGGAGAAAGGAAAATACTCAAGGAAAAAGAACTCTAATAAGAGTTTGTTTAAGGGGGAGTTTTTTCTTAAAGAAACATCACTCCGGAAATATGAATACAATCCTTAGAGTTTCAAAGCCTAAGGGGGAGTTAGTCGTATTCATCTATATTCTTAAACCAAGGGAGATAAGCTTTAATGTGTTTCTTTCTTCTTAGAATAGCTTTTTCGTAAGGATGTTTGTGCTTTCCAAAAAGGGGGAGATTTTTGAGTCAATAAGGTTTTCCTTATGACTTTTCCATTCCTTCTTGTTTTGAAAATCACAAACACCTTATCCTTAAGGAAAAATGCTTTCTTAAGGAAAATTGCTTTTATAAGGAAAAATGCTTTCTTAAGGAAAATTGCTTTCTTAAGGAAAATCGCTTTTATAAGAAAAATTATCCTTATCATATTTTCATTCATATTTTTCTTAAGTATGAGATTCAGATTCATTTTCTCGGAATCATTAAAACTTTGATATAAAGCATTCTGTTTTAGGATTCGGTTCTGGACAAGAACTATAAGGAAGTTTCATTCCGAATTCCGGATATGAATTCTGACTAAGTTCTATTCCAGATTCAGGATACGAATTCTGAAGAAGAATTCTCATTACGAATTCTAATGAAGAAATCCCATTCCGAATTCTCATTACGAATTCCAATGAAGAATTTTCATTATGAATTCCAATGAAGAATTTTCATTACGAATTCCAATGAAGAATTTCCATTACGAATTCTCATTACGAATTCTGATGACGAATTCTCATTACGAATTCTGATGATGAATTCTCATTACGAATTCTGATGACGAATTCTCATTACGATTTCTGATGACGAATTCCTATTCTGAATTCCTATTCCGAATTCTCATTCCGAATTCACTTATAAACAAAATCTGATTATCATTGTTTTATACACTCTGAATTTATTCACTCCGAACCTTCACTCCGAAATTTCTATTCCGAACTTTTTTGTTAGAGTTTAAAACGATGTCGTGCATTCTGTTACACTTTCTTTGTTATAAAACGATGTCGTCCATTTGTTTATAAACTAACCGTTGTCTAAGTGACACGTGTACAGGTCCCTCCGAACTTTAAGGAAAATATGACCGTTGGAGAGGAGCCGACCTTAACTATAAATAGGAGCTCATTTGAAAGAGCTCGGTGCTGATGGCTGATTGTTGTTGGAAAAACGACTGAGTTTTGTGCCTACATGTTGTTGAAGTGATTCTTAGAGAGAGAGTCTCTTATTAACTCTCAAAGCTTCATGCGACTCCGAATGTTGGTGATTACATTCGAGGGCTTTCGGGGATAGGAAGACAGAGGTGCCGACTACCTTAAAGATCGAGGGCTTTCTTGCTGAGAAAGACAGAGGTGCCGACTACCTTAAAGATCGAGGGCTTTCTTGCTGAGAAAGACAGAGGTTACCAACTAACTTGAAGTTGAGGGCTTGCGGGGATAGCAAGACAGAGACTCCGATCTTCATATCAAGGGCTTACCCTGGTGTGGGTAAGACAGACTTGCTTGAAAGTATAAATCAAGGGACCTTTATCCAAGGTTGTTGGATACCCTTCTCTTTGGGTTAAAAGACTATTATCTTGTTACTAGTAGTTTTACTACTTGTTGTTATTCCGCTGTAATTTGTTTCTTAAGGAAAGTATAAATTTCTTATACTTCCTTACTTACTCTGATTAGTTTAGATTCTATACGCTTTAAGGTAGAATCTCATATTGTAACTTTTGTTAAGTTTCAAATTTCCGGAACCATATTTCCGGAACCTACTTTTGGAATCTCTTTCCAAGTTTAGTTCGGTGTTGAGGTGTTGTGAATTTACTTAGTTTAACTTTGTTAAACTTAGCTCTTTCCTTTTCTTAAGGAAACTTTAGTTATTCATAACTAACTTTAAAGGTTCTAAAGGAATTTTTAATGTATACAATTCACCCCCCCCCCCTCTTGTATATTGAGCATCTCATATTATATTTCGATCCTACAATTGGTATCATAGGTTGGAAACCTCTTAGTCTATACCATTCTTACAATATTAAAACAACATTTTTGATACAAACTAAAATTCATTTAATTAGGGATGTCTCAATATATTTTCAATAAATTTTATAACTTTATCTTAAAATGAAGAAATACATAAAAATAATTCAAGTATAAGTATGTTCTCCAAATTTTTTTTGGGCACTCACTGTTTCTTGATAACTATATTCTATATACATCAAAATAAAGGTTGGAAATTGATAATCATACCTTATCTTCATACTTTTATGGGATATATATATTTTAGAGTCAATATAAATAAATAAATGTATTAATGTTTAACCATTTTTTATGATCTACGTAAATAGATGATTTTTATTCTTTATAATGGTTGATAATAATTGAGATTGTTTAATACGACAATAACATTAAATTATCAATAATGGAAAATTTCCCATTTGAATAAAAATGAAATCCTTTATAATTTTCATTTAATATATTACCTTAAATTTTAATTCATAAAGATTAACCAAAATAATTTCTAAATATGGTGGGACTTAAACTTCTCATTAGTTTTAAAAGCAGTTCGTTTTTTTTGTTTCACAACCCCTGCACTATTTTTTTAGCTCAATGTGTTTGAGAACTCTGAATCCCGGAATACCTAATTATTTTCCAAATAATTTTATCATTATAATGAATAGAGTTTGTATTTTCAAATATTTTTTTATTAACCATAATTTAATTAAATGTTTGTTTCTTCTTACTTTATCTTTATCACCATTTCCAACTCAGCTAGCCATTTTTTTGAACCATTTTAGAGTGTGGTCAGCCTTTTGTGGTGTTAATTCATTAGTGTTTTTCCATTGTCACTCATAATATATTTCCATCATGATTTAATATTCACACAATTTAAATCAAAATTCCATTAATATTTTCACCTCCCACATATATATATGGGATATTTTTTATTACACTTTTGGTAACCCTAAAAAAATTCATCACTATGAGTGTCAACCACTAAACTAATCCTACTATCACAGTATTGAATTGAATTTTATCTATTGATTCAAGATTTATCCCTTATTTATTGATTTTATTAGAAATTATTTAATGGTTAATTAAATATCCACATATTTTAAATTAATGACTATGTTCGATAGCTTGAAAAATACGTAACACCTAGCATAAACAAAACATGAAATATTATTATTTAATTATGACTATTAAAAACTAACTATTAAATTGGTGCATATGAAAAGGGTTAACTAATTTTCCAATATATATAATGTTTCAGATTAATAAAAATGTATTAATTAATTCTTATGAAATAATCACTATATTTTTATTAAATCCATTTTATTCTTCGAATATGTGTTTTCTTAAAAAATGGTTGTTGTTGGTTTTTCCGATGAAATAATATAACTAATTTATTGAAAAGTTATAAAATTTAGTTGATGAATAAAATATAATTTTTTAAATCATCATTTGAAAATTTTCCAATGGTGAAATTCATAAATTTTTATGAAAATCCTTCTTTTTTCATTGAATATAGAAAAATATTGGGTTTTATTAAAAAAATACATTTAATTTTAATGTATTTTCATTGTAAAATTATTGTTTGGATTAATTTTAGAATTTGATTAGTTTTTTTACTTAAAATAGTGAAATTATGGTTCTAGAAATAAATTTGATAATTTAATTTAGTATAAAACCATTTTTATTTAAAAATGTAATTTAAAAAAAATTGTTTTCCTTTTTCCTACATGAATTTTAAATAAAATTATAAGACATATGTGATTTTAAATAATAAAAGTGAATTCAATATTTTTAATCATGTGTTCAAAATTTGGTATGTATTTCCCTTTTTCTATAGTCATCATGAATATCAACTGTAGTACTTCTTATTACCTATTAAAGGGTAAATCAGGTAATTAAGGGTTAAAATATTTTTATAAGGACGGTAAAATGATAATAAAACATGATATAATTTTATTTTATGAGTAAATTTCATCCATAATTATCCAATATTCACTTACATAACCATTTTTTAATTTTTATTTTATTAAGACCATTATAATATAATTTGTCAAAAATAGTTGAAAATGTCACACTCTTTTTTAACAACTGTAACATTTTTGAAATTTAGATAAATATAAGACATGTTTTGATATAAATATTAATCATAATTATAAATTATTTATATTCATCATGTTAGTTTTTTTAAAAAATTTAGTTAATAACTAATTTCATTAAATGATCACTCATCAGCAGCATAATAATTATTCCCTTAATGGAAAAATAATATAAATGGTGTTAAAAATATTAAGTTTAATATAATTTTAAATTATTATTTTGATATATGAGTTATATATATATATATATATTTAACATTTTATGTATGAGTTAAACGTTTTTATTTTATTTTCATTTTTTTAATGTTACTAAATTCAATGTAAACGAATAGTTCTCAAATTGACATTATTGATATTTTATGAAAATAACATTTTAATAAATTATAGAAAATTAATAAAAAAACATATATTCATCAAATTGGTTATTATATGGTTAAAAATATAGACCATGATCCATTAATGGTCCTTTTTTCATTTATTATAACAATAATGACCCTCAAAATGTAAAAACCCAAATTGTTATAATATGTGTGAAAAGGGTTAACGGGGATCAAACCAAAAGATAAGGGTAGAATAATAATCAAAACATGGAAAAAAATATTTTATGATATTATTTAAAATATTAATAATATTATATTTTAATATTATAATTCTTTATTCATTTTTTAATTAAAATTATTTTACATTATTTTATTATTTTACGAAACTTCATGATTGCCCCCCCTCTCTTATAAATGGGAACTTATTATTATCATTTAATCACACTTAATGAACCATTTTTTTAAAATTTACTAAAAATAACTTTATAACATCCATCCACATGTCCTATCTTCCTTTTTTAAGGAATAATACTATCCTTATATGGATTAACATGAAAAGAAAAGGAGGTTCTCTAAAGATGATACATTGTTCTTAACTGCTATTTTCTGTTTAATTTCTTCTTCCGCCTCATTAAAATATTATCCAACAATAAAGATATAATAACATCAATATATTTTATAAAATATGATTTTTTATTCAAGCATAATGACCTATATCCATCTTCAACAGATTATAAAATAAAAAACTAATTTGTTGTTCATTTGTACATGAAACTACTTCCTTATGAAACAATATAATTCATTTTCAATAACCACATATAATGGTTTGTAATATTGACAGAATTAATAATTAAATATCATAATGATAAAATTTTCATCATTCTGAAAATATAATATATCTTTTAATTTCTTATTATTCTCTTGAATAAAAAATGTTAACTTCGCTCATGCATACACACAGACTACCACCTCTATGAAGTGCTGACAACCATTTTTCATCACCAAATCACGTGTTTGATATAAAAATATGTATATATTTAATGGAATAATATGATACTTTTGATATTATAATCACTATTTGAATATAAAATAATACTGATCTTCTTTCCATAATGATCACAAAAAATGGAAATTTTACTCATGTGAATTCACTTTATACTATCTCTATGATTATAATGTAGTTCATTTTTCATTAACAAAATTCATGAATGGATTTAAAAGTATAATTTATTTATAAAAATAATATTTATATACTGAATATTATTTGTAGATAATAGAATAATGACCATGTTGACCATATCTAACAGAATAATGTTTTTTAAAATTAGGGACTGAACATTCTCAAAGCACCTAATATGGAATTTACTAATTAAGTAATTATCTATTTTATTATGATAAATTAAATACATTTTTTAAGGATAAGGGATTAAAATTGAATAATTTTATTGAGGAATAAAATAAGTGATATGATTTTATTATAAAGTATTTAAGAGTAGATAAATAGAATTTCCAAACTCTAAGAAAGGGATATCATCTCAATTTCATTTCATTGAGGAATATTTTATTATTATGAACCACATTTCTTTAATATGGTGTACATAATTACACTTTATATTTAATGTCATAAATACTTATTAATTTGTAGAATTTTATTTTTTACTTTGATTTATTTTATCGATGGGTATTTTACATGAAAGTTACTAAGTTTTAAAGGGTTTCTTGACTCAATTTCATTAAATCAATTTATAACTCTTCATCATTGAAATATTATGACATGATTATTTGTTAGAACATATCTAATTTTTTTTCTTATGTATTTCAATTTTTTTTGGATTATCATTTTTTACACATAATTTTTCAATTTATTAACATTTTGTTTATTGAAAAGATCATTGTAATGGTTATTAGTCTCAAATTATCTTTCATTGAGACATACAATTTGATCATATATTCTTTTATGAGGTGTATATACTACCCTATTTACATTATATATAATGAATCTACATAGGTTCATGATTTTTAAATTTTCATTTAATGTTATTAATCAATGGATTTATGATTGATATTTTACCAATGTGAGAAAGGATTTATGTAACAATCTGCTTTAGTTTTAGGTTTTTTATGATCAATGTTACTTGTAGGAAAATCATATGTTTGTATTTACTTGAAACACAAAACTTTTATTATAAAATGTTTTTAATTTGTATACATTTTTTATTTCCATTTCATTAATTATTTTTTAAACAAAAATCAATATTTTTTTAATTGATGTTGATATTATATCTCCTTCTAGATTTGGAATATTTCTCTTTCATGTGTATGTTTTCTAAAATGTTTTCGAACCAGTTATCTTCTAAATATAAATGAATCCTTAAATCAATTTTATATGTTCATATACCATCTTTTAAAATCATTTAAACAATTATATTTCGTATCATTTTCAAAATGGGTCACTTTATATGCCTTTTAGAATATCTATTAAAGGAATATTTATTTTTAATGTTTACATCTTGAGCCTATATTCCAACCATCACGAGAATTATTATTATTATTTTAAATTTACATTAGATGTTTCCAAATTTATTTTTAAATGATATGGGTATACAAAATATTTTTTAATTTTTTTGTTTTAAAAACTGAAATTTAATGTGAAATGCCTATTTTCCTCGAGATTTATTTTAACTATTTATTAATGGTACTTTCATCCATCAATTACAACTACCTTTTATGTTATTTATACTCTATTGGGGATATTTTTAAATTATTCCATCATTATTCCATCCCTAAATGGATTATGATACTGAAACAAAACTAATTTCTTTTCCATGGGTGAAACATGAAATGAATGAATTGTGACTATCGTTATGTTGAAAACTGAAAGAATATAAAAGGTTTATTCAATAACGATATATAGACATTAAGGATACTGATAGGTTAATCCTCAATATATGTAATGGATAATCTAGCTACAGCTTATAAAAAGGGATAATCCCCATTATAGGTTATTAAAAAATGTTGAGCCTAATATAACATATATAATGGGTGCTTCAATATATCAATCAAATTCATTAGGTAATGATACTTGTATTTTTATGCACGAATGAAGGAGTTACCAGAGAGTTTATCCAAAGGATTTAACAATGATCCAAATATTTCTAACATGGGTTTAAAATGATAATGTTTTCTTTAATCTTGATATGGTTTATAAATGTTTCCTTTAGTCAATACTGACATAACATGGATCATGATTATGGATTTCAATTACTATTAAATTTGTCAATGCATTATTTCATGTTTTAAATACTGATGGTCTATATATTGATGGGTATGAATTATCATAATCTATACTCATTCACAAGGATTATGTCATCATACCCTTTTTCTCATCTCACTCTTACTAATGGCATTAGATTATTCATCATATTTAAAATGTTGTTGATAATTCGAGCATACACATCTTATGTTTACCTTTCCCATATTTTGGAATATACTGATAAATGATTTGTTCTACAAGGGTTTCATATATGATGAAATTTTTTGGGATATGTTCAAGAATAAATTTGGAATATGAAAGGTTGGTTGTGGTGGGAATAATACTCTCTCAATGTCATGAGTTCTATTTATGTAAGAATTTATCCTTATTTACTAAAAAATGTAAACATAAATTTTCCATGGGTATGTATGTGATCTAATATTTCTTATTTATTTTTTAATTTTTGGATAGAAAAAATTAGGCCACATTTTTTTATATCAAATCCAAAAACATAAAGTTGATGTATTTATCACCAGATCTAAGAGTGCGGGTTCATGTCCTTTATAGCTACTATCAAAGAAATTTTTAGAAAACATTAGAGATTTGGATGATTGAATATGAGGTTATCCTAAGATTAATGGATACCATCATGGGATTATATGTTTAAGGATGATCGTAAGTTCAATTTCTTAGAAGGACCTTTTACTGATTTAATTATATAAAATTTGATGTGATTAATGAAAGTTTTGATGGTGCTTGAGATATTTTTATTTATTAGGTTAAACATTATTATTATTTGAAGAAGAATTCATTTTCATTTTTTAGATTTTTTTTTTATTTTTTTGTATAACCATTATGATTTATATGGTCTTTTTTATCTAGGTAATTTTTTTATTACAATATGGGATCATATAATTTGTTGTAGACATAACCATGGGATTGAAAATGGATTTAGTGATTAGGAGATTAATATCACTTCAGAAGATCACTATTTTGGGAACCATATATTTTTAAGGTAAATAATAAATTAAGGGGTTTTTTTAGGATTTAAATGTTGATTTATAGTTTCGAGGAATATATGAATTTAAGGTATATTCATGGTTATTTAGGTTATTTATGGAATTATTAACACATATTTGAGACTATATGACTATGTCATATACATAATATAATATGATACTTTTAGAGAGAATGATATTATTTGGAAATAATTATTGGAATAATTTTGGATCAAATAATTATAATGTTAGAAAATAATATATCGAATCATTTTAAGGATTGTTTTTAGATAATGTTTATTCTTGAACTATTTTTATTAATATTGAGTTTTGGATATTAAAGTATTATTTCATCTTATAATGGTTTATGAATTTTTTGAATTATCTTACCATTTTCTAACTATTTTTGGTTTTTAATGTCTAAAGTTAAGAGGAATATATTTTTATTCTCTTATTTATTATTTTATTAATTAAAAGTTGATTTTTAGTCCTTTATATAGAAAATAAATCATCTTGAATTCTTATTATTTAGAGGAAAATATGACATTTTAGTTAAAATTGATTAAATGATGAAGTTATATAGGTCAAGTAAGTATATTTCTATAAGTTCATAGTCTATAGTTCAATGGAATTCATCAACACTGGAAAAAGGATCTTGAAAAAAAACATTCAATTAACTTCATTTCTGATGAATCGATAGACTTATTTACACCTTTTTGGTTTATTGTTTTCTTTTCGTTGACTTTCTCATGATCATTTACTTTCTTATAATCATTGATATCTTTAAAAATCCATCAATACATGTACATTATTCTTTTATTCCATGTCCATATTTTCACTATCCACCAATGTTTTTTTACTCGAAATCCCAGTTAAGAGTTCTTTTAGATGACTTTAGACCTTCCTTTCCCTCCTTTCATGATTTTTTTATATACCCACGTTATGATATGGTATTTCAAAAAATTTATTTAAAATTCAAACCTTTCATTAGTATGATTTAGATAAAATTGTGAGAATAGAATATCTTAAAATGGGGAGAATGTAATATCCCACGATATTAAAAGAATGATTGTGTTTAGAAGCATTCAAAATACACAACACTAAGAAAAAATGAACACTGAAATATTATTATTCAAATATGATTGTTATAACCAAACTGTTAAATTGGAGAGTATTAATAATATTAAATAATTTCTAATATATATATATACGTTCTAAAAAATAAAAATTTAATTTTTAATTATTAGGTAATATGCACACAATTTTTAGTAATACTAATTTATTCTATTAATATATGTATTCCTTAAAAATGTTTTTATTGATATTTTCGAGAGAATATTATATTTATTTTTTGTAAATGTTATAAATATTATTTTATAAAAAAATTTTTTGAATCTATTATATCACATTTATCCTATGGTGAAATTTTTAATTCTTTTTGAAATGTTATAATTTTTAGTGATTGATGAAAAATTATGATTTTAAAAAAAAATGTATTTTATTTTAAATTTTATTCATGTAAATTTATATTTTTTATTAGTTTTATAATTTTATTTTATATATTTTTTTTTTAAAATAATACGATTATTATTTTTTATAGCAATTTTATTCATGAATTTGGTATAAAAACATTTTCTATTTACAAAGTTTATTTTTAAAAATGTGTTTTTCATTTCATTTTCATGTTTCATTTTAAATTAAATTATTCCATTTATATTGTAAGGACCCGAAAATTCCATGTAATTTATTTAATTAAATGGAATTTTTATGAGTCTGTCAAAATTGACGACATGTGATTCCAAGGCCTGGAGAGACCGGAATAGAATTTTGAATTGTTTTTAAGGTATGTTCAGTAAATGTGAGAGAGGTGATTTTTATATTTTGAACTGGTTCTTGGATTAAAAATATGAGGGAACCATTGAATTGATAGTGCCATGATTCGCTTAGGCGGAGCTTAACATTGACCAACAAGGGTTAAACAAACAAGTTAATTTTTTTGACTTTAAAAAGATAATAATAAAATAACTCCGTGAGTTATTTTATTCTCTTCTAACCGTTTAGCGGTGGATGGTAAAACCACAGTGTAATGTTAGGCTTGAATGGGAGTCATTTAATGACCTAACCGTTGGGTTCCATAACCATAGTATTCACTGAATTAATGTAATATTAATTGTAATTCATTAATGAACTGCATTAATAAAATGAAACATGGGTGGTTCCATTCCCTATATTTAAACAAAACTATGGCATGGGTTTTGGGGACTGATGTGAGGAAGCTCAGACGAAACGCTGTCAGAAACCTACTACAACGAAGAACGGGGAACGAATGAATGCTCATGAACATCTTCAAATGAGGACCCTTCTTCCACATCCACAACATCTTCTAACGAGTTCAAGTAGGGGGTTTTATTGATTTATTTCAAAAAGTTTTATGAATTCATCTTCTCTTGATGATTTTTGAACTCTACCCTTGTTATAATGCTAATGCAGAGGGCGCAGGCCGAACTGAACAAGGCCCAGACCATCCGTCATTAATTGTTTGATTTTGTTCTTTATGTGCGACCAAGAAAAAAGGTGTCAAGGCTAATCCAAGGGCCACACAGTGTAGGCCATGTCCTGGGAGGCCAGTAGGTGAAGACAGAAATGAAATCAGACCACTAGAACATCACCAGTGGCCCACAGAAATTCCGTTGGCATGACAAAGCCGATGACTAGAGGATTCGACAGCCGGCTCTCACCGGTCGTGAGGGGATAACGGTGCCCGAAGGCGCCGTAGTGAATGAAGGGGGCAGCCGGTCATCACCCACTATGTTAAATCCATGTGATATGCCACGGAATTGATTCGCGGAGGAGGTGTCGCTGCTCCGAGCCACGATGGTGGATGAAGGGCAGACCCACTCCCGTGGGTCCCGCCGATGACCGGTCCATTTGGACCAGCTAGGTGGAGGGGCACAAACTGTCACCATTGATTGAAGAGCCAAATATAAACTTTTTTTTGGGAGGGGAGTAGACTCCCATGCCCAATTGGCGGGCCGCGCCCAGGCAATGAACCAGGTTGGTCAAGAGGCCCGGAGGGCCCCGCCTAGCCAGGTCGGTCGGGCTGGTCCCGCAGCACAGCAGACTGAGCCTGTGACCAGCGGTCCGAGCCCATGGCCCAAAAGGCCGAGCTCGGGGCTCATCCCCTTCAGTTTGGTCCCAACTAAACTGGGTCGGACCAGAATCAGACCCAATTACAGTCCAATTTCGATTAAATGGATGTACCTTTTAAACCAGATGTTCGTTTGAGGAGCCTTCTATGGTGTCAAAACCCTTAGGATGAGGTGGTCCTTTTTAGATACTCCAATTGGGTTTTAGAGAAATTTGGAGTATAGAAGGTTTGGATCGAACCCAAATCCAATCGGGCCCTCGGTAAAAAAATACATATAACTTACAGACCGGGTGTCCAATTGACATGCCATCTATTGCATTAGAAACCTTATGACATAGAACTTTTTCAGGATAAATTTTCATGGAACATAGTGGTGGTTGAATCATGAATGATATTTTAAAGCGTGGTTTCTCGGAAACTCAAGCGTAACAAGTATAAGAATCTCGTGGTTGGTTGTCAAGTAACATACGACCCTTTGTGGGTCAACATTAGAACGACCCTGTGTAGATTAGAAATAGCATGACCTGACATGGACCGGACTTAGAGAGGCCCGTCATAGATCAGAGACTTATGACCCTGTGTGGATCAGTGATTACGACCCTATGTGGATCGATGACTTATGACCGTGTGTGGAATGAAGACTTCTGACCTAGTGTGGATCAATGAATTATGACCCTGTGCAGATTAGTATTAGAACAACTTGATGAGGACTAGCGTTAGTGTGGCCCATCATTGATCAGTGACCTACGACCCTATGTGGATCAACGAATTACGACCCTGTGTGGATCAGTGACTTATGATCCTATGCGAATCGGTGATAGAAATACTTCTTCGTGGTTCAGAAGTGGAACATTCAATGAAATAAGATTAATTATTTTTATGACTAACAATCATTATTTTCTTTCATTAAGTTATATACCTGGTTTAAGATGAGTTTTTTACCTTGTGCTTCGTGATTGAGATCATGTTTTGTCGTTTTTTCTTTGTGGAATTCTAAAATACCTTTGGGGGTCTTGGGTTCTCTACTGAGTCTTGTTATACTCACCACTTCACAGGCTTCACCCACACACTATTGTGTCTTGTGCAGATGACAGAAAGCTTTGACTGAGGTTTGGGAGCTTAGACTAGATGGTGCATGGAGGTGACTGGTTGATGTAGAGAGCCATATTGATGAGTTGTACCTACCCTTCAGGTAGGATCCTTGGTGGACAACCTCAGGATCTGTTTTTTAATTTCATCTGTATTTTTCTTCTAGTTGGGTTTGTATTCTATCCCATTCTTCTTAAGTTCACACTTTTACATTCAGTAGTTATTATACATGGTTTATTTTTAATTTTTTTTCTAGTCTGTGCATTTGTAGGTTTGAAGGCAATTCCTTTCCATTCAAGGGATACTACTTTCCACTACTAGTCACCAACCTTTGGCCTACAAAAGGTAGGCTAGGGTAGTCATGACATGGGCCCCTGAGGAACGGTCGTGACATATATATTTTGAAGTTAAAAAACAATAAATATTTTAAATTATAACTTCAATAATTTGTAAATATTTCACTTTTCTTTTTAATCATTGTGAATATTAACTAAAGTAATTTTTGTTACCATGATAAAAGGTAAATCGGTAATTAAGGGTTAAAAATATTTTTATAAGGAAATAAAATGACCCTAGGACTTGAATTAATTTTATTTAATGAGACCATTTAATACATAATCATAAAATATTATGTTATATTTATAATTCCACCATCCTTAAATGTTACATAATATTGAGTTAAGTCAAGAATTAAAAGTGGAGATCTTTTCAAGTTTAGAGCTTTAGAGTATTAGACCATAACTATTAAATATCCAAAACATAGAAATACAAAGTGGAAACTTCCAAGAGTATGTGTTTCTCCCATAACATAAAAACTATTAAAAAGAAACATGTTTTGTTTTCATTTTTAATCATAATAACTTTCCTAGATTCCATACTTGACTCTATTATCCCTTAAATACTATGAAAACATTTAAAAACATTGGACGAGGACACAAATCTTAGTAAGGGAAATAAAAATAAAGAAAACCCATTAGTCTTGCTAAAAACATGATAACCCATTCAATTTTCTTTGAGCGGATGAAAAAAAGCATTTTCACATGAATAACACTCATACTTTTTGATCAAAGAAGAAATCGTAACCAATAGAAAGAAATTAAAACTCTTTTAGGTGAAATAGAGAATCATATACATAAAATAAGTTCAAACATCTTCCAATTTGAATAACCATATGGTTGAGTTCCAAATTGGAGATCTATAATGAGGGTCAAACCTTCATATAAGCTATATCGGGCTCACCAATGAGATATAATGGGGATCAACACATTGTATAAGCTATGTTAGGCTCATCTATGAGATATAATAGGGATCAACCCTTTATATATGCTATATCAGTCTCACCCATTTCATATAATTCTCATGTACCATTTCAAAAATAAAACATGTTCATCAAAAAACCGTTTTGAAAAACTCCTCTAATCCCATCTGAAAGAAATTTCCGTATAAAAATACAATTTTCATTTAAGAATACATTTTAAATACCCATATGCCTAAATGTATGAATAAGGGATTTATTCTCCTTTTAAAAGATATTAATGATTACAGAGGAATCCTAATGTCAAATAACAGTTACAGTAGCATCCGAGTCGTTGTCGTTGTATACGTTAAAAAACATATTATTTGTCATTTTGTAAAGAAATTAAAATGATTTATATAAAAAGATTATATTTTAAGACACTATATAAAATTCAATATATACCTAAAATTTTCTATATATTCCTTTTATAATGATATAAATGTATTTTTAATTTAATATCATCAAGAAAAATATTTGATGATTAAATCTTTAAACAATCAAGGTGTCTCATACAACTTTGACCATTTAAATATTAATCTACGAGATTTAATAAATAAAAATAGTATAAATAAAATATGCATATTAAAAGTCATAGTGGATGTATATACACCTTATAAAAGAATAAAGGTGCAGATTATCCAGAAATGCCTCAATAAAAGGAGATTGTAATGAATTTCCATACATTGAGTCTGACTTGTCTCGTTCATTCATTAATTTCCCAAATAAAAATCTTAGATTTATTTTAACATTCTTTTGAAACTTTTTAAAGTTTATTACTCCATTTATGTCACTTGTTACCATGTTATAGCTATTAGTTAATTAGTTGATTTCATAGAGGACATTTTATCGATGTTCAGTATTCGAGTAAAAAAGAACATATTTTGATGAAAATTATCTAAGTGGTCATTATTACATTATCTACAGAATTTTATTCATTATTTAAAGATCATATATATCCAGTATATATGGTTTTTAGAATAGTCCATAACATTTTTAGATTAGAAATGAAATGCACCGTTCATCGAGATGGTAAGGCTGTACATACGCATTAACGCAACTTTCAATTCTTAATCATATTAAAAGAATTAATAATAATTGATAAATAGGTATATTATAATTCCAATATAATATCTATGTTATATATGTTACATATGTTCCATGTATATCATGAATGAGTCAGGTCCCTTTGAGGTGGTGGTAGTCCACACTTCCTCAAATGAAATTATCATGTTTACACAGTATAGAAAGCATAAAGGTATGTTTTAAATAAAAATTATAGAAGAATAGAGACAATATAAAAATATTATATACCATTTATAAATATATTTCCATCATAATTTCCCCCATGAGAGGTGGTAGAAGAAAATTGAACAATCATTGTTTTGTGAGGCTGTAGATTGTTGTACACAGAAACAGTATGTTCCATATCCATTAGATGGAGGTCTGTTTATGTGTAGGAAAAAACATTAGCATAAAAAAATCCTAGTACATTTCAGATACTAGTTTTATTATAAAATAATAAAATAAAAATATCATATAGGTTGATAAGGAAAATAAATTAAAGGATCTTGGGAGAAGACGTTACCTCTAAATTCGGTAACTCCTACTAATTTGATCCAAAAGGCTTCATTGAATTTACTTCTACCCAAGTTAAGTCTTCCAGTAGGAAGGAAGGTATTGTGGGATCTTAGTTGAGAATACTTCGGATAATACAAGGGGCTTGAGATGTGTGAGTAAGTGGGTAGAGGTGGTGGTCTTTTATAAGAGGACGGATGGGCGCTTTAAGAAGGTCTAGAAATATTATTTTATTATAAATTAATTTTCAAATTATAATAGATACAAGTGATATATTTCTAGTATAATATGATTATAGGTCTGAATCCTCTCAACCAATTGGTTTTAGACATGTTTATTTCACAAAATTAACTTTATATTTTAGCTTTAACCCTTAGTTAAAAACATTAACTCTTACCACGTATTCTTGTATTTTCATAATATATAGTTAATATAGTTATTATAAAACTACAAAAAAACCCTAAATGGACAATTAATGTCACTTTTAACATTATGTAAGTCATTTGTACTCATATTAAATTTTTTGAACTATTTTATCATTTAATACAATAGTATTTGTTTTAGAAACTCATTTATGACATTTTTTAAACTATTTAGTAATTGATTTTTTTAAAGTCATAAAAACATGATTCCTTCTAACCCAAGGCATTAAATCATCCCTCACACAATAATAGAATCCATGAAATTCGTGGATGGCATAAAAAATTTAAATTTCATTTATTTTAATATTTATAATATCATTTATTTGAATCATTCATTAATAATGTAAAAACTGGATCATCATTCTTCCATAAATAAATTTATTTATTTAGTGTCTAAAAATTATAAATAAAATAAAATGATGTAATAAATTTTTATATACTTCTAATGACTAATTATTTTTGAAGATATCATTTATGTAATTTAAATTAATTTTTTTAGTTTGGAGATACTTGTTTATGTCATATTTCCCTTTTCATTAAAATAATAATTATAAAAGGTCATTTATCACACCCAAGTTGCTTAATGGGGCCCTAAAATATAACCAAGGATGCCCATGGTCGGAAATATCTCATCCAATAGGATTAATGCACATGTTAGGGTAGTTTTATATTGTTATAATATTATTTATTTACCCTTATTTAACTGATTTACCCTTTAACCATGGTAAATAAAAATAAATATTGATGTTATTATTCATAATGTCCAAATATAAAAGGTATCATTTTAAGATTTTTGAACCATTTGATTCCAAATATGGAATAAATTTTTCTAAATCCAAAACATAGAAGTTTGAGTAAATAATTTATAATGAATTCTCATTGTCAAAACTAGAAATTGGGGTTTTGAGAAGTAAAAACTATCAAAAGATTGATAGGTCTTTATGTCCAATTTCAAAGTTAAATTGATTCCAATGACCAAAATTAGATTAAATGATAAAACAATAATCCAATTAAACTATAAAAACAATTAAAAGGACAATTTAAATATATAAATATATTAGATCAAAATGAAATTTTTAATTAAAATGATTTATGTTTCACTATTCATAAAAAAGTGGATTTTATCAGAAAAATACCAAAATTTCAACCGAAGTAAATTATGATGTCTTGATTCTATGTAAGAAGTTAATTTTATCAAATAGAACATATAAAAGTGAAAAAAACTATTTTCAAAGGGGGTATCCATTAAAATGCAGTAAAACTACTTGTGAGAAATATTACAGTATTTTATTCTTAAAATTGGATTCACTCTAATTTTAAGCCACTAACATTTATTGGAATAATGTAAAAATAATTAAAAAATATCTAAAATAATAATATAGTTAATTATTTTCATTCCCTATAATAAAATGTCTAGGCGTTAACTACCATTTAAAATAATAATAATATTATTGTATTAATTTTCAGTATAATTCAGGGTTGTGTGCTACATAAGATTTTGGAGAAACCTGTTGTTGCGTGTCAGGTATGTTATCGTATATAGTGTTCCCGTTAAACTAAAATTATTATTAAATTCAAAAAAATTAATATATATGAAACTTTATTATTCTTTAAATACCATTAATGTTCCAACATTCCCCTCTTTTTGAAATTACATCCTTGCAATTTTAAAATTGGGCTTGGAAACATCATTGAAAATACCACATAATAAAAAGTGTCAATAAAACTATCACTTTAAAAGAGATAAATAGAGTTGGAAATGTCACCCACGATAAAACATACTAGTATTCCACATATGAAAACATGGATATGGATGAAAACCTAACCATCTTGTTCTGATGGAGAGTGATAGGAAACATGATTAGGAGAAAGTTAATAACCATAAAACCATAAACTTGTGATGGGTTAAATGGTCTTTGATTTACCAATAAGAAAAGTAACCAGAATTTTTTTTTGTTTTCATATCCTTTTAATAAAGTTGAGGAATTTAATTATGATCTTAACTAAGAACATAAGAAAACATACACACTTTTCAAGTAGAGTTTTATACATTAATAAATATCTACCACAAAATCAGCTTTTCTCCAAATGATTAGTATTAAAGATGACTTGGTCAGGCCTAAAGTGCTAGAATCAAATTCTAGAGAATCACATAATCCAAAAAAGATTAACTATATATTTCCATTATCTTTATACATTAACGAAAACAAAAATGGTTAGTACAATATCATATAATACCTAAAAATAATAATCTTTTAAAAAAATAAATACTACTCTTAATCTCCAAAATTCAACAAAAAATACCCAAAGTTCAACAAAGACTATTCAATAAACAATTTTCCTTAAATTTCATTAAAATAATACAAAATATTATTGAATCCCAAAGTTTATAATTATTTGATCACATAGTCTTCCACGACAAATCTTATTATTTATCTGTAAATAACATCAACTACTCTTAAAGTCTCATACATAAAAGTAATTAATCTAGTCACATATTCTCCATGATAGGTTAATGTTTTCCCCAAATCTCCATATATCGAGAATAAAAACATTGATTATTAAAAAATAAAATTCAACCATTAATATTAAAATGAAATCCCATAGTATTCTATTTTCCTTTGGAAGATAATGTTCCCAAAATTTGGAATGTCTTCCAAAATAATATTTATCACAATCACAAAATCAGTTTCATGTAATATGGATATCCATTTGATAAAACATATATTCAAAAAATCAACTAATTATTTATCCATAAAATCATTTAACTAAAAATAATAAGTCAAACTAACTAGGGACATCACATAGTCCGGTGGTAGAGGATAAATCCCAGTAGCACTTCGGTTGTGGGTTTGATTCCCACATATTTATCCAACATGACAGGTTGTCATATGGTCTACGTGTTTTCCTTTTTCAAAAACAAAATAATTTTATATAATTCCCAAAAATGAGATAAAATCCTCAAAAATAACAATAATATATTTTAACCTCAAAGGTTATCTCATTCCTCACATTTTGCATCCCAAAATTAATAACCCATAATTTCCTCAAGGGTGATTGTCTTCAAAAATACCATTAGTCACCATAATATTATAGATCATAAAGCCTAAAAAGTGGTTTCCAAGATATTGAACATATGATATTCCATAAAAATAAAAACCTATTATGATATCCCCAACCCCTAAGAAAACATCCTAATATCCAAAGATCTCTAAACCATCCTCTGATACCAACTATAAGGCCATAACCTTAAACCTTAAATAATCTTGAGTTAAGTCAAGAATTCACATGATGGATCTTTTCAGATTTATAGATTTAGAGTATTAGGGCATAACTATTACATAAAAAAAACATATAAATAAAAATTGGACACTTCCAACAGTATATGTTTATTATATAATATAAAATATTTTAAAAAGATACATGGTCTCTTTTCATATTTAATCATCATAACTTTCCTTGATTCCATCCTTGACTCTATTATCCCTTAAATCCTGTGAAAACATTTAAAAACTTGGGATAATAACACAAATATTTGTAAGAGACATTAAAATAATGAAAAAAATTAGTCTAGTTAAAACCTAATAACCCATTCAAATTTTTTTGAGCGAATTAAACAAAACATTTTCACATTAATAACAGTCATACCTTTTTCTTAATGAAAAATGCTAAAACTAGTAACATGAAATTAAAACTCCTTTTGTTTACTTAGATCATCATATACATAAACCCATTTCATGCATCTTACAATTAGAATAACCTTATTGTTTACTTCAAAAATTGGAGATCTATAATGGGTTTCACCCTTCGTATAAGCTATATCGGGCTCACCTGTGAGCTATAATGGGGCCCAACCCTTTTTATAAGCCATGTCGAGCTCACCCGTGAGCTATAATGGGGATCAACCCTTCATATAAGCTATATCAAGATCACCTGTGAGATATAATGGGGATCAAAAATTTGTATAAGCTATGCCGGTCTAACCCGAGAGCTATAATGGGGATCAACCCTTCATATAAGCTATATCGGGCTCACCCGTTTCATATAATTCTTATGTACCATTTCAGGAATAATACACATTCATCAGAAAATCCTTTTTAAAAACTATTCTAATCCCATATAGAAAAAATATTCCATATAAAAATATAATTATCATTTAAGAATCCATTTTAAATACCCACATACCCAAGTAATAAGGGATTTACTTTCATTTTAAAAGACATTAATCCTTATATAGAAAGCCAGATATCAAATAATTATTACGATAGTGAGGAAGTCGTTGTCACCGTATACATTAAAAAAATTCATTTAGTCAATTTTTAATGAAATTAAAACACTTCATATAAAAATATTCTATTCGAAAACATTGATTGATATTCATGATAGACATAAAATTTTCCATATATTCCTTTTATACCCATATAAATAAATATGTAATTTAATATAATGATGAAAAATATTTGATAATTAAATCATTAACCATTCAAGGTGTACCATATAACTTTGAACATTTAAATATTAATCACAATTATTTAATAAATAACATTAGTATGTATAAAATATGGATATAAAATGTCATAGTGTCTGTATATACACCTTATAAAATAATAAAGGTGCATATTATCAAGAAATGCCTCAACAAAATGAGATTAACACGAAGTCCCTTACCTTGAGTCTGACTTGTATCATTTTTTCATTAATATCCAAAATAATAAACTTATTATAATTTCCACCTTATTTAGAACCATTATAATGTTTATTATTCATTTTATATCACTTATTACCATGTTATATTTATTTTCTAATTATTTGAGTTCATATAGGATATTTGTTGATGTTCGGTATTTGAGTAAAAGATTAACTAGTTTTGATGCAAATTATCCATGTGGTCATAAGTCCATTATTTCCAAAATATTTTTCATGATTTAAATATCATATATATCTAATATATATTTATTTCATAAAATTCCATAACATTTGGAGATAATAAATGGAATTCACCGTTCATGTGGATGGTAGGTCGTACATACGAATGAACTCTACTTTCATTTCTTTGTTATATTAATGAAATGAAAACTAATAGATACATAGTTATATTATAATTCAAGCATAATATCTATGCTATATATGTCACATAAGTTCACTAACACAATCCTTTATAAATTCCATATATGGCATGAATGAGTCATATCACTTTGAGGGGGTGGTAGTCCACACTTACTCAAATGAAATTATCGTAATTAAACATTATGGAAAGAATAAAAGTCTACTGTAAATAAAAAATAAATAATCATACATACAATATCAATATAATATATATCTTATATAAATAAGTTTACTTCATAATGTCTACCATGAGTGGTGTTATGAGAAAATTGAACAATCAACGTTTCACGAGGCTGTAGTTCATCGTACACAAATATAGTATGTTCAATATCAATTAGATGGATATGTGTGTAAGTGTAGGTCAAACATTTAGCATAAAAAATAATATTATATTTATTATACTAGTTTTTATATAAAATAATGGATTAAAAATAGTGTATGGGTGGAGATGGAAAATAAATGAAAGGAGTTTGAGAGAAGATGTTACCTCTAAATCAGGTAACACTTTTTGATTTGACCAGCAAGACGAACCAGAAGAAAGGATTCTAAACATTTATTAAGAAGAAATAAAAAATACAGATAAGGGTCTCGAGGGGTTTGGGTAATTAGGTGTAGGTGGTGACCTTTTATAAGTGGTAGGATGGAAACTTTAGAAAATTCTAGAAATGTTATTTTATTATAAATTTATTTTTAAATTATAATAGTTCTAAAGTGATAAATTTATAGGTTTAGATGAGTACGGGTCTAAATAAATTAAATCAATAGGTTTTAGAAAAAAATTTGTCACAAAATTATCCTTATAGTTTAGCATTAACCCTTAGTTAAATATATTAACTCTTATCGTGTCTTGTTTTATTTTCATTATATATGGTTACTAGAGTTTCTAAAACATTCCAATAGATCCAAAACAGGATCATTAATTACATTTGTAACATTATATAAGTCATTTTTCTGAATATAATATTTATAGGACTATTTTATCATTTAATAAAATTGTATTTCTTTTAAAAACTCATTTATGTCAATTTTGAAACTATTTAGTAATTTATTTTTTTTCTAAACTCATAAAAACTTGATTCTTTCAAAACAAAGGAATTAAATCCTCACTCACATGTAAATGTCACCCAAAAAATTACCGTATTGAAGAAAAATTTTCAAATTATATTTATCATAGTATTTATAATATTATTTACTGGAATCCTCCTTTAATAAGGTAATCACTGCATAATCATTATTTCATTACTAAATTTATTTATTTAATGTCTAAAAATTATAAATAAAATTCAATGATGTAGGAAATATTTTTTTATTTATAATGAATATTTTTAGTGAAATATATTATTTATACAAACAAAGTTAATTTATTTTTAGTTTGGAGATATTTTTTATGTCATATTTTCCTTTTCTTTAAAATAAATATTATAAAAGGCCATTAGCACACCCATGTGGCTCCACAGGGTCCTTAAATAGACCCAAGGATGCACATGGGTATAAATATCTCATCCAATAGGTTTATTACATGTGTTAGGGTAGTTTTATATTCTTATAATATTATTTTTTACCCTTATATTCTTGATTTACCCTTTAACATTCGTAAATAAAAATAATTACCCAAGTTACTATTCAAAAAGTCCAAAAAAGGTACCTATTTACCCAATTTGGAAATTTTGATTCAAAATATTGAATCCATTTTTCCAAATTCAAAACAAAGAATATGTAATAATTAATTTAAAATTAATTCTCATTTTCAAAACTAGAAATCAGGTTTTTAGGAAGTAAAAACTATCAATAGATTGAAAGGTGTTTATGTCCAATTTCAATGTGAAATTGCTTCTAATGATAAATTTGGATTAAGTGATAAAATTTTAATCCAATTACACTTTAAATCAAATTAAAAGGAAAACATAACTATAGATATAAATTAGATGAAGTGTCAGCTTTGAATTAAAATTGTGTATATTTAACTATTCATATAAAATGTGGATTTTGTCAGAAAAATACTGAAATTACAACCTAAATAAAATTTGATGTTACGATTATAAATAAGAAGTTTATTTTATCAAATATAACATATAAATGTGACCAAGTTCTTTTAAAAGGGTTCTCCATCAAAAGTCTGTAAAATAAAATTTCAAATATATTAGATAATTTTATGTTTAGAATTGGTTTCATTCTCAATTTGATCTTACAAAATTTATTTTATGATTGTGAAAAAATTTAACAAATATATAAAATCATAATATAGTTAATTATATTCAATATCATTAATACAATGGCTAGGCGTTAACTACCATTTAAAATAATAATAATATTATTGTATTATTTTTTTGTATAACTTATTGTTGTGTTCAATGTATGATTTTGGAGAAAATCGTTGTTGTGTTTTGGTACATTATTGTACATAGTGTCCCCTTTAAACTAAAATTAAAATTAAATTCAAAAATATTAATATATATGAAAATTTATTATTCTATAAATATATAAGATGTTACAATATTACCTTTTGATACCATTTGGATGTGATTATGACCTTCAAAATATTTTATACAAATAAAACACGAAAGTGTCACACTGGTGTTTTTAGTAACTATAATGATTTTGAAAGGGGATTATGAGTATTTATTATCACTTTTATAATATTAATTGGAAATCTAAATTATTTATATTCATCATTATAATATATTTTTAATTTTTATATTCAAAATTTTTGCCTTAAAAGTTTATGTAATGCAGACCATGTTATGATTCAATTAATGGAAAAAGAAAATAACTAATATTAAAATATTAAATGTGATATAATTTGAAAAAATTAATGTGATAAAATAATTTTATAATTAAATATTAAATTTAATGGTTGAACTAAATATTTTTATTTGAATTTCATTTGTTTTCTGGATTTTATTAATGGTAATGTAAATGAATAATTCTAAACTTAACATTATTGGTATTTTATGAAAATAATATTTTATTAAATGATATTTATTTATAAAAATCATATCATAATCCTAATGATTAGTATATGTTTGGAAATATCAACCATGGTCCTTTTACTATAATTTTTCCATTTATAGTCACTATAATTTGTCTATGAGTTCAAATAACCTTTTTGTCATAGTAAGTGTGAAAAGGGTTAAGGAGGAGTTAAAACAAAAAGATAAGGGTAAAAAATAGACAAAACTTGACAAAGTTTTATTTGATGATATTATTTCTAATCATAGTCATCTTATATTCTAATATTATAATTTTAGATCCATTTGGAAATAAAATTAAATTCTATTAATTTAATATTTTATGAAATTCAAAGAGTGCCTCTCACCTATCCTTTAAAAGTTATTTTATTATTCTCATTTTTTCACACATACAAAATCATCATTATTGGTAAATAACTGAAAATTAACATTATAAAATCCATCCTCATATTCTATAGGTCTTATTTTAGGAATAATTCCATTAGTAGAGGGCTTAAGGTGTAAAGAAAAGGTGGATGTCCAAAGAAGATGTTTAGTCCTTAATCGACAATTTTTATTTAATTTATTATTCCACCCCCTTATAATATTTTCCAACCATGATAAGATAATTAAATAAATATATCCTATATACTATGAATATATTATATTAATTTAATGACCAAATTATTCTCTAACCTCTATCATAAGTGAAGGAAATCAATTATTCGAGTGTGTTGCGGACTACCGCCTCACAGACTGATGTAATTAATTTTTCATCACCACCTCTCATGGTTGATTGTAAAGATAAATTTAATATTTATATATTTTATTACAGAAATATTTATCATTATGAAAACATAATATAATATAATATAATATTATTCCATTCACTAAAATATGATATTGTTATTCCTACTGACCTATATCCTACCACCTTCATAATGTGATGTGATACATTCTACATTACCAAATCACTAGGATAATATATATATATATATAATTTTACTTAAATAAATAATATAGTATTTATTATATTATTATCCTTATTTAAATATTAAATAATATTTACCTTCATTCTAAAATTATCTTTGAAAATAGGAAGCGTTACTCATACGTGTGTACATCCTACTGTCTCCATGATTAATATCATTGACGATTTGTTCAAAAAGTATAATTTATGCTTAAAAATGATAATTGTGTTATCAATATTGATTTGTTTATGATGGAATGATTACCCTTTTAACCATGGTCAACACACCAAAGTTGTTTTGAAATTCTGGAATGAAACTTCTCAAAGTACCTGATATGGACATAATTTATTAAGTAATAAATTATTTCATTAAGATAAATAATATTTATGTTTTAATTATAATTAAAAAAACCTATTAAATTTTATTAATAAATAAAATATTTTATATTATTTTTGTATATCATACTTAAAAGTACTTACATGGAAATTATGCACTCGAGGTAAGGGATTTTGCCTCAATTTCCTTTCAATGAGGAATATTTTATTATTGTACACTGAATTTCATTGATATGGTGTATATATATCCCCATTTCATATTATATCATGAATAATTAATAATTTATGGTATTTTATGCTTCAATTTAATTCATTTTATCTTAGGGGATTTTACTTGAAAGTTACCATATGGTAAAGTGTTTCTAAACACAATTTCATTTTATTGGGTTATAAATATTCTTCATTGACATTTTGTGACATGGTTATTTTTGAAGTAATCCATAAATTATTTTATTATGTATGATTTTTTATTTAAATTTTTTACAGATAATCACTCCACTGATGAGTTCTCAATTCAATGTTATGATCTTTGTAAGGGTTATTAGTCTCAAATTCTCTTTTTTGAGACATATGATATGCCCCTATGTTCTTTTATGTGGTGTATATACATCCCCTTTGATGTGTTATATCATAAATCTCCATATTATCATGATATTTAATGTTTAATTATAAGTTATTAATCATGGGGTTTATGTTTTAAAATTTACCAAAGAAGAAAAGGTTTTATGTCAAAATCTCCTTTCTTTTTAGGTTTTTTAGGTTCAATGTTTTTTGGGGGGATATCATATGCTATTAAATTAATAAACTAAATATATTCTATCCTACTGTAGTTGTGAATTTAAATTACATGTTCTATTTTCATTTCATTTCTAATTTATTAAAGAAACAACAACAAGGTTCTATATAAGTGACATCAGTCCTGTATCTTCTTTTAGATTGGTATTTATCTTCCATATCCATGTTATATAAATTGATTTTAAAAATGTTCCCAAATAAAAATAAATTAATTCATAAATATATTTAAAAGATCCATTTACCTTATATGAAAAGGGTTTTAAAAAGTAAATTTCTTATTGTTTTCTAAATGGGACACTTTAGAAACCTCTTTCTATATGTTTTAAAAGGAATTATTATTTTTACAGTTTACAACAATAATGGATTTTCCTGAATTTATTAAAAATATTTGTTTTAAATAATTTTTTATATGTTTCCAAATTTATTTTCAATGAAAATAAATTTCACTATATGTTATGATTTTTTAGTTTAAAAAAAATAAAAAAAATATTAATAAAAAATGATTTTAATGATCATGTAATGATATTTTCATTCAACAATTCCAACAACCAATGATTATACATATGAACCACTAGGAATATTTTTTAATGATATCTATATCATTATTTCCTTATATAGACCATTATATTAACATGGATCATGATCTTTACCATGGGTGAATCAAGAAATGAAATAACAACGATTAATTTCATATCTAAATATAAAAGATTCTAATGGTTTTATTCATGAATGATACGTGGTAATTATTTATGGTGAAGGGTTGACCACCATTATGGATTACAGGAGAGTCATTTATAGATTATGAAAATGGTTGATCCCCATTATAGCTCATGAAAAAAGAGTGATCCTAACATAGCCTATATGATAGGTTCTCCCAGACAGTGCATTAATGCATTGTGTAATTTTCCTTGTCATTAGAGGCAAGAATGAGGTAGTTACCTTAGGGTTTTCTAATACATTTAACTGGGCATCTGTTATTTCTGACTAGGGTTTAAAATTATTAATTAAGTTAATGTTCCATGATACTGACACATTTTCATTATTCTTGCTGTGGCTTATAACTATTTTTTATCAAGATTGAAATCATTGGGCATAAGATTATTGGTTCCAATGAATATTTCCTTTGTTAATGATTAATTTCATTCTTCAACATTTATGATAAAGGTATTTATATTTATGATTTCTCTTATGTTGTGACCATTCAATTTGATTATGTAATCTTATTGTTATGGTCATATTATTATCACTGATTTTATTCAATTTTGGATGCTTATGTATACCATTATTAATCATTTGAGATCCCCCTTATTATGTTTCTTTTACCCTAGGTTATCAATAATGATGATAAATTATTTGAGTCTTAAAATGCTTTATATGTGAGGAAACTTTTTGGAGATGTTGAAAACTTAAAATAGAATATGAATGGCTAGGTATATTTGGAAAAATACTTTCTTGAAATCATGATTGTTGTTTATGTATGAGTTTATCCTAATTCTATATAAATATAAACCTAAAAGGTACATGGGTATGTAAGTGATCAAATAATTCCTCTTATTGTTGTATGGTTTGGTTGGAATGAATCAGGTTACATTCATAGGTATCAAATCAAGATATGTAAATTTTATGTTTTTAACATCGAATCTATGAGTGAGGGTTCAAGGCCTTTACAGTCTATGATCTAGAGTTACCTACAATAGAAAAAAATCATATTCTTCCAATTATAATAAGATAAAAATTACCATTTTTACTAACTTTTTGATATAGATCTATTAATATTCTTTCATATTTCATTTAACTCCCAAGGTAGGCTTTCATTCATCCAATTCTGTCTTTTTCTATTATGTCCTCCACTGCTTATCAGTATTAGAGTCATGTTGGGTTGGTTCATACCAACATTCCTTGTAATAATATCCATACGTATTGTGGACTTTCTAAAAATTATTCAAACACTCACATATAATTTTTAATGACATATTTATCATCCTATATGAATAATTCTTCATACCAATAGGTTTTCACATTTCATCAATAATGATTTTCCTCACTTCAAGTATTATGAAATCATAATTTGTTAACATATTATGAAAACATTTAGTGCACTTATTCCCAAATGACCAATATCACCTTCATCTACAAACTAGCCTTTTTTATTTCATATCTAGTGTTGTATTTATAAATTTTATAGGTTTTGGAACATTAATATTTTTTGTTCAAAATTACAAAATTTTATCCTCCATTTAGGGAGGTATTCTTCTTTGAATTTCTGAGTTAAACCATTCAAACATTTGTTTATTTATCAGGAAATCTATGCTTCCACATATGTAAAAATTTATATTTCAATACTAAAATAGAAAAGGATATTATATTAATACAACTATATTTTTTAGGACAATTGTAAGGCACCATATTTTTATAGAGGTACAAATCCTTATGTTACTATTTAGAATCAATCATTTTATCATAACTATGTGATATTATGGTTTTGTTTAGTTTGAATGATTCTTGGGATAATTTGAATCATGGATTTCCCAAAAATGGGAAGAAAGGATGAGCCGTACGGTTAGCACATGGGTAGTGCTAAGCGTGTGACTCAACCGTGTGGGCTACACTGTGCATCAAGGTAGCCACACTATTAGTATCAAATCATGTAATGAGGGATTCCCATGATTGAAGGATTTAATTTCCATCCTTGATAGTGTACTTCTAGGTGCATAGAACATGTTTAGTCAAACCATGTTTCCAGACCGTGATAGGATACCCTTGAGCAGAACAAGGTGCACAGTTGATGCGTGGTTTGGCCAAACGTGTAACCAAACCATGCAGTCGAGTAAATAAATTTGAAATAAAAATGTCTCCTCCGATATATTTAATACCCAAAACCTCTTATCCTTTTATTTTTCTATATAGGACCACACAACCATGATCTCTCATCCACCCATCCTTTGGGATTTTTATCCCTCAATGATATGATCTCCAAGTCCTTTGCTATCGAATGCGTTGGACTTCTCTCAAAATGTTCTATGATCCTCATCATTCTTTTTCCTGTTTCCCTTTATTTATGTTTCTATATTTAGGTGTGAATTAATTTTTCCCATTTTGTTTTAATTTTATCATTCTTATGATATATCTCATTCAATCATAATTCAAGGGCTGACAATGGATGAGAGGTCTTTTATACACGAAAGGTAGGTCATCTAGCTTCTTTCCCCATGTTTTGATTCATTCAATACCACGCACCACTGTACTTCATTTTGGACCCTTTAGGTAAAACCATTAATTTTTTTGAATAATTTAATGTTAATTCCTTATCATATCTGATATAACCCTAGAGAGTGAATATTCAACCACTTTATTGATTATTTTTTCTTAATCCACCCCAATGTGTGTGCTCTACATTTGAGAACTATTTTACTCCTTTGTCCTAAATTTTTTAACCCCCTTGTGGGTTGTTTACATATAATTAATTCCCTATCTTGTTAAATATAATCTAATGGAGTTCTAGGCCATCAGTTAGGGCCTCTTTTCTGGTCTCTTTGTATATATATGATATGATCATCATGGTATATGAGATTACATCTAGCATTATTATATATAAATGAAATCTATATGTTTATCATCTGTTTGATTGATTTAATAAATTAGTTATTGATTGTATGGTTGATAACATTATGTTACACTCTATCAAGAGGGAATAATATCCCCATATACACACCCATAGCCCCTACTACTTGTTGGCATCCTTTGGCATTTAAGGAGATGCCCTTGAGGCCATGCGGGAAATCAAGAATGGGGATCTGTTCAGAGGCATCTATGTTTGGGATATTAAAATGTGGTATTAGATTATTATTTTTTTCTTTGATTAATTATTTTTAGATAATAAAAATTTATAGTAAGAAATATGAATATGGTAATGAATTTTTCCAGGGGTAGCTAACCCACGTACAGGGGAAATCCAAATTACATCAAATGTAAATTGTTTGTTTCTATATTTTTTTATATTATAGTTTACGTGATTCCACTATTGTTTAATGCACTTGAATTGTGATTTTATCATTTATATTATTGTGGGTCCTATTTTGATGCAACCCATTGAGATGAAGAGTATTCCATCTCGTGCATCACTTTAGAAACTTTATAAGAATCACATGCAATGAATTATGAGAGGCCATTTAGGATGCATTACTTATATTCATGATGTTGTGATATATTTCATGATAGTTATACCTGTTGTTGTGATAGACATTTTTTATGCAATTGGAAAACATGATTGGTTTGTAGAGTTCCTATCGTGCCATAAGATGTGTTTTTCTGATTAGGCTATGTAGACACCCTAAGTAGCCAATTGTGGCACGTTGTGCCATGAACCAAGATTCTCATGGGCTGGAAATCATTATGGTATTAATTGAGTGGATTCAAAATTTTAGTTCATGATGAGTATGGTCCCTTATGAATAAGAAGTGGTGAACCATTTGGTTCATCAGTATGGAAATGAATTGTGAAATAAAGGTAAATTAAATGGAAATTGACTTTTTTATAGGAGAGGGATTAATCCTTACCCCAAAATTGTAGTGGGTAGTAGTAAGTATGTCTTGTTTTCTTATGATCTATACATCACCGATAACTAACATAAGGAGTAAAAATTGGGGTTTGATTCTTATATAAAAAGTCTTTTACCTATCTAATTTCAATATCTATGCTTTTATCTACAAATTTTGTTAATGTTTATTTAGAAAGAATGTGTTTGGAATTGGAGAGACATTCCACCACAACATCCTCCAGATATAAACTTGTAGAGTGGTTAATATCATGATCCATATGTGGTGTTCCATGGGATACTACTGGATAAAATTATAATTCTATTTGTAGTGCCATCAGTTTCACCGGATATAGGTGCTGAGGCACCATTCTGTGAGGAGTTTTTCTGATTCATGCAGACATTCTAAGAAGCAATTCATCCTACCATGTCTATGGTTGATATGTTGTGTGTGTTATAACTACAATATCCATCCCTATTTATAGAGGATATCATACCACAAGTTTCAGAGTCCTGGCTAGAGTCCATGATATCTATCTTCAAGCATATTGAGACCCCACCTGAGAGGAGGCTAAATATCGCTACTTATATATTATGTAATTCCACCAAGAGTTGATGGGATGTAATTACTTTAATATATAGAAAATGGGATACGTCTTGGAGGGATTTTCATACATCCTTATATGATTAATTCTATCTAGAGATGTTGAGGGAAGATTGATCCCGATAGTTCATGCACTTGGAGTAGTGTAGGATACCATTCATGGATTATTTGGACTATTTTATAGAATTCCATTACTTTAGACATATTCTGATGGGTGATGAGTTATCTAAATCTAGGAATTTCATGGATGGTGTCACCTATTACATATGATCATATGTTAATGTCTTTATATTGACTAAAAATTCAGAATAGTAAATCAAGCGATTTCCCAGAGCATAAACTGGGAGAGGCCTAGAGTGAGAGCCAAGGTAGTTCAGCACCTAGGTCGGGTACTACATTGACCAGTAGTAGGAAGAATCATTTATAGCTTTTACATGATGATTTTAGTAGCCATAGAACATACTCATGTAGCCATTTGAGGGGTCACCAATGTGGTATACTGGTACATACGAGACCTCGGTGCATGAGAGACCTAATAGAGTGTCGATCCTGTTGAATGGTGGGACATATACATCACTTTTGAATGTATTTTCCTATAAAATATATTGAGAGAGGTTCTACACTGACTCTAGACCAAGAGTCATATACTTCTCATCAGGCAGAGAGATGGAGAATAGCTAGTCAATCAGTCCAAAGCGTTGGTCATGTCTATGGTAGTTGGACCCCAAATTTGTAGCGATAGAAAAGCATATCTACCTAGGGTAGCCAGGTTGTATCATAGGGTCACGGATCAAGCTAAATATATGCAGTGTAACCAACCCTTGAAGAGAAGAATATCATACCTTCTACTCAGATAGGTACAAGTATAGGAGACTATAAATTAGTATATAATCTTTTCGATACCGAAACTTCTCATAGCATTATATATATACCCATTGTAGAGGTCCTTGGGCTAAATATTCAGTGTTAAAATGGCCTTATGATTCTTGAAACTCAGTTGGGAATTTGAATGGAGGATTCACATTAGTGCAAGGATTTTCCCATTGATATTGGCTAGTGTCACTTCATATGGGACTTCTTTTTCCTCAAAATGATTGGTTTTGACATCATTATCATGAAGAATAGGTTGGTTCACTTTTATGCTTTCATTGATTACTTTCCTTAAAGGTTGACATTCATATATCCATATGGTGGAGAGTTTATTCACAATTTTGAATGGGATTTCTAAGAGATATATGCTATACCTGAGAATCATGGGTTGGGTAGGATGATATCCCAGACTGCATGTTTATATCGAGATGATTAGAGAATAATTTATGCATATTTTCCTCTACTAGTTTTTATTTCGGGGAAGTATTTTTGGATCACTTTTCTAGACTACCTCCACTGTGAGATGTAGATATATCTATAAAGGTAGATCTATAATCCACACTAGTATCCATTCCACATTACATGATGGATACTTCTAAGATGGAGGAGATCAAGAGGTAGCTAATTTATTTTGGGGAGAAGGGGATTATCCATACTAGTACTTATCTGTGAGTTTTGTTGGTCATTTTTTGAAAAATAATTTAGATGCTACCCTTATGCTTGGAGTGAGTTCCTGGAAATTAAAACAGCTAAAGATTATGAACTAGTATCTTCTACTGTAGACAAAGTACCTATTTGAATAGCTACTAGGAGCTCGTGTATTCTTAATGATTGATTTTTGATCAGGTTATAATAAGGTGTGTGTTAGACTATTGAACATACCTGACACAACTTTTCATATGATTTGTGGTCTATACAAGTATGTGGTTATGTCATATAGGGTCAAAAACACTCCAGAAATTTTCATGGAACAGATTAACTAAGTTTCCCATCCTTATATAGATTCATTTTTCATGATATTTATCAATGACATACGGGTGTATTCTCGTACTCAACCCAACCATGAAAAACATCTTAAGGTCATGTTATAAACACTAAAATAGAGTTATTTATATGTCAATCTCACAATGTTACACTTCTAGATTGATAAAATTCACTTTTTGGGTCACATTATATCAAAACAATAGTACTAGTTAACCTTGAGAGGTTATGATCTATAATATTCTAGGAGTATCCAAGGAACATATTTGAGATACATAGTTTCATAAGGCCCATTAGATATTATATTTGTTTTATAGAGGAATTATCATGCAACTAAAGGTTAATCACATACATGAATATGAAGGGTGTGATGTTTGTATGATCATATTCATGAAATTCATCCTTGCCAGAGATGAATGAGATATTGAATTCAGTACTAATAAGGATTATTCTACAACTAGACTAGAGTTACACTATTTTATATGATGCATCCTGTATTGGTATTGGTACTTTTTTGATGATGTAGGAGAGATTTTTTTAATATAGTTTTCATCACTTGAGTCGACATGAAAGGAAATATCTAATTATTTATCTTGAGTTAGATGCAGTTTTTCATGATTTCTATTGTTGGAGACATTACTTACTAGGTGATTGTTTTGTGGTGTATATAGACCAAAAATGAATCAAGTACATATTTACATAGTGAGATCTGAATCTGAGACAATTATGGTGTCTTGACTACCTATTTTCTATTTAATTCAATATTCCTTATACAATTAGGAAGGAAAATGTAGTGGTTGATGCATTGAGTAGTAACTCTCATATGATGGCATTTCAGGAGGCCAATAGTGAGTGGTAGCTTATGGATTTTTTCTATGAGTTTCAGTTGCATGTGCAAGAAAACCATGGGAAGACTTTTATTTTATCTTTATCTATTACCACTACCCTATTAGATAGAGTGAGGATGACATAGCTATCAGATTTAAAGGGCTTAGTCCTATAGAAGAGTGTGGAAGGTGAGGACCCACCTCCTGGTTGGACCATTGGAAATGGTAAAATTCTTAGTATACAGGATCAAGTATGGGTTTTAGAAGACATGCATGAAGAGATGATGTGATAATTTAATATTTCAACTTGGGAAGGTCATCCCAACATCACCAAGATGTATTAGTATTTACATCGCCAATACTGATGATCAGGTATGAAAATAGATATAGCTAGTTTTTTCATGAGGTGTTTCACCTGTTAGTAGGTGAAGGAAAAACACTAGTTACTAGATAGAATTTTATAGTAGTTACCCATTCCTAAGTAGATATGGGATGACGTTGTGATGAATTTGGTGATCGGGTTATAGAGGTCACCAAGAGGCAATGATTCTTTTTGGGTTGTTGTTGTCAGGATCAAAAAGGTTTCTCATTTTCTACCTGTCAAGGATAAATTTCCAATAGATTAACTTTAGAGGTTGTATATCCCCAAGATATCCCAACATCATGGGGTAACTCATACTATAATTTCATATATAGACACCTTGTTCACTTAATGGTTCTAGAAAGGGTTTTAGAGGGTGTTGGGTACATAAGTTATTCTGAGCATAGTATACCTCCCTTAGATGAAAGGCTATTTAAAGTTCATGATAAAGTTGATTGAGAAAATGTTATACACATGAGTCCTAGATTTTAGGGCCTCTTGGGAGAGGCACATACCCCTGATTTATTTTTCCTAAAACCATAGCTTTTTGGATACTATATTGATAGTAACTTATGAGTATTTTTATGGTAGGCCATGCTGATCATGCATGTGATGGTTAGAGGTAGAAGAAGAATCTATTCTAGGACCTTGTCTCATATAAGAGACTATATTGGAGGTTCATTTGATATACAAGTGGATGGATACTGTATAGTCTTTATAGAAATCCCACGTTGATCAACGTCTTTGACCTCAGGAGTTTGAGGTCAGGGATAGAGTCTTTTTTACATGTCTTGAAGAGGCTAGGAAAATGAATGATCAGGTCATATGGTAAACATTAACTGTGATATTTTAGGCTGTTCAAGATTCTAGAGAGAGTCAGGCAGGTATCATATCAGTTATAGTTACCTTGGAGGTATTAAGACATGCACAACTTCGTCCATATATCTCAGATACACCATTATCATTTAGACCCATAGCAGGCCCTTCAGCCTGAGGTTGTTGAGTTATAGGTAGATTCATCCTTTAACAATTATTCCATTTGTATTGAGGATCATAACATGAAATTTGTCTGGAAATAGTTAGTTCCTTTAGTACATGTGATATGAAAGTGGTACTATTAACACATTAAGACCTGGGAGAAGTAGGATCATGTACTACCATAGTAGACATAGTTTTTCACTATGAATGCAGCACCATTAATGAATGGACAATTCAAGGATGAATTTATTTATGGGGGGGAGGATATAAGAACCCAGTTATTCATTTGATACATTTATCTCTTTTTTTTAGTTTAAATGCTTATTTATGTCCTAATGTGAATTTTCTCTCAACTCATTGAGGTATCATCAATGTATATAGCTTGTTGTTCCCTGAAGTTTGTAATATTGAAAATCAAGGTCCGCCGCACAGTTATTAGAAACTATGTGGGGAAGGTCTCACGGTGAAAACTAACCATGAGAGGCTGGATTGTGGGGAGCTATAGGGCACATGGAATGAGAAAATTGTGATAATGGAGGCATATTCACATGCAAGGGCCTCTTCAATTTTTGATATTGGGATAAGGCAAGGTTTAAACATGTTTTGGAAAACCATCAACAAAAACTGTGCTAGGTGACCCTCTTTGTAGTAGTGGGTTCACGGTGTGCACACAGATTAGCCAACTGTGTGGCCTAGTATTTTGAGGAAAAATTACCATTTTCCTTAATTAATTTTATAACCTATATATATTCCTCATTATCAACTACTAGATAGAAATACCCCATGGGAGTGATCCTTTGAGTACCATGCTATGAATTGGTAGATCTTCCCCATCCAGACTCTTAATAAAGAGTTTTAGGTCTTGTTAGATATGTTCTGGTAAGTAATATATTTCATTTATGTTTTTATTCAATTGTATTACTGTTAGATGAACTATTTAGGTGAAATATAATATTCTATACTTTCATAATTAGGTATAAAATTATGTTTCCAATAGAAATATTAGTTACCACGATATAACATTTATTTTAAAAACAATGATACATATGTAAATATTTTTTATTTGTAAATAAATTAGATCTATTCTAAATTAAGGACTTAGTATTATTTTTTTACATATATAGAAATTAATTAACTTAATTTAGTTGATAATTAATGATAAATAAGATTAAGAACAATTAATTATTAAACATACATTTTTCTACGAATATAATTTTTAAACACATTAAATGTTTTAATTTAAATTATTATTTTCTTATTTTAATAAATTTAATTAGTTTAAAGAGAGTCTAAATTGAGATTAAACACATTGAAATTGGTACAAACGGTCATACTATATTTTTAATAATAAAATAATTACCATGGAAAAATTCTAATCAATATCATTAAGTGATATAATAAATAATCTAATGTGTCACAAAAGTTATTAAATCATATTGAAACTTATTCTTTATATAATCTTTTTTTTAATATGAAAGTTCATAATCACATATCTCATAGATATTTCCCCATTTATCACACCTAACTCCCATGAAATATCATTCTTACTCTTTACCTAACATTATTTTTCAAATATTTGTCCATGGTTTTCACCGATAAAAGGATCTCACTTCCGCCAATTTAATTACACACCTCTAGAATGAAATATCCCAGAAAATATGTCCAAATTAGTTCATATATAGACTTATAAACATATTTAAGACTATCCAAAATTAATTTCATCAATTAATTTATTTCCAAAGGATACATCAAGATAAGATCAAAATTATAAATATAATTTTTACTTACTCTTACACTTCCTATTATTAACCATTTCATATACCATATTCAAAATACATTCGAACCATATTTATATAATAAAATAATTATAATTAATAAACTAAAATTTTAGAATTTTTATGTTATAACCATTATATATTCCCCTCCCATGCAATCTAATAAATGAAAATATTTCTCATGCGTGTGTGCAAATTAACACATCCATGAATGATGTCTTTCATTTTTCATCACCACATACCATGGATAGTTATAGGAACTGGTTTAGTGAATATATATATGTTATTTATGTTGTGATTTATATTTTATAAATTTAAATTAGGAATTATATACTTAATATAATCAATTACTGATCATTGTAAAATTAACCACCTAAAATGAACATACGAAGAGGAAAAGTGATTATTTATTAGTGACAAATTATTTTTCGTTTACCATGATCTTATAAATCATCCCAATTATGATTCATCACATTAGTGACGAATAAATAATTTTATTATATTATTATGATAATTATTTTTTAATAAATTAAATTCTTCCAAAATTTATCCAACATATTAATTTTATCATGTTATTCATGGGTATGTTTAACAACCTACATAAACAATGATAGATATTCCTATCAAGGATGAATTTGAAAATTCAGAATTAGATTTTCATAAGTAAATAATGGGTTTTTAATGTTAATCTAAACTTATAATTTATTAATTAATATAGCACCATTTTCCATTATAAATTACCAAAATAATGTCATTATTTATTTCATCATCATGGAAAGTAAACATAAAATATAAATTAAATGACATTATTACAATATAAATAAATATAAAAAAAATTATAGAGCCATTTATTATCTAAGAATGATTAAATTTGGTATAATAATGTATAAAAACACCTCTATTTTGAAAATAATTGGAAATGATCAAGATTACACACACATGATACTAAAAATAGATAATAATTAACTAATATAAATTTAATGAATAATGATAATTGAAATTTATGAATGGATATAGATATTTAAAAGGTTTTTAAAAAATTGATTAGGATATTAATTTATTATACATGTGATTTCTGTGCTTTACTATATGTCAAGAAATATGGTAAGTGTTTATTTTTTTAGTTATCTAATCCATGAGACATATTTGATATTGTGAACCATTGTTTATTTTAAATGGTGTGATTGACTCATAATGAAAGTAGTATTGAATATTCATGAGATTAATTGGGTTTGATGAGTTATATACTGTTGTTTCTTTAAATTTCCTTTAATTAAAAAATACCAACTGTGTATGGGTTTTTGTTAAAACAAATCCTTTTGTTGAGATATAATGCATATTCTTGAACTTCATTCTTTGAAGATTAGTTTTATTCCACCATTAGATTTTATTTTATGACATTATCTATTTCTATCTATGGAAAATTATAGTTTTGATTCAAATGTTTATCCTCAAATAATTTGTTCCCCATAAAAAAGTTATTACATTGTTGAGAATATTTGTCATCTTATTTACTGATTTTCCCCTCATGGTTCATATTTTCCCTTCCCTATAATGTTATATTTTATATTGGGAATACCCAATAATGTGTTATCAAATCTGACCTTCCAATCATTCATTATCCCTTTTCAAAGTGATGTTTTACTACCTACTTTTATGATGTGGGTTTTCAACAATATTATTTCAAAACATTTGAAAGGATTTCCATCCAAGAAGAATGAATAGTTTTATATTCCACTCCAAAATTTCATTTCATAAAGATTATATCATTTAAAGGATCCATTAATAAAGTTTATTTCTCAAAAATATGTGTTTTTAAGATGTTTCAAATCACCTTTTCAAACCGTTATTTATTTTTCAATGCTAAACTATTGAATTTACCCTTTGAGTTTAAATGTTTTGAATGTTTTTGCTTCTCCTTTTTTAAAACATTATTTATTTTATAATGAATAATTATTAATATTTAATTAAAAATATTTATTTTGAAAATTAATTCTTTTAAATTTATCAACATTTACCTTTCTAAAAATATATTTTTAAAGTGACCCATAACATCATAACATATCTAATGTTAAATTTGTTTTCTACAAACCTATTTTATGGTTTAGCAAAAATTTTCCACTTTATATTTATTGTCCATATTTTTTGGAAGTAATTTCTTCTTATAAAACTGTATAATTTTTATTATCAAATATAATTTTGGGGAGATTTAATTTTTGGTATCATCCATTAACATTTGTGAGATAAATTTTTGTGATACCATATATAATAATTGTGAAACCCATTTTTATTTCCATTAGTGCTTTATGATGTATTTAATGATTTTTTTCAACATAAACCATATGTATGGAAGATTTATGGGTGGAATAATTTATATCCTTTTAATGTGTTACAAATTTATAATATCTCATGAGCGGAAAAGGGTATATTAGAGGATTTATCCCAAACAAAAGGCTAAATAGGCGGAATTATCCCAAGATAAAGGGTATTATAGTGGATTTATCCGAATCTAATGGGGTATAAATTAGGTTTTATCTCAATGAAAAGGTTGCACAGGTGGATTAACCCAAGACCAATATTGTACAAAGGTTGTTTTCTCCATCCTACTATATAATAATTGTATTAGTTGGAATACTTTACCTATTATTGCTATACTTATGTTTAGGACACATGATTAATTTATAATCATGTTCCAATGATTATGATCCTTGAGTCATATTTAATTTATCATGATTTTGTAAACTATTCTAATTGAATTTATTTGTTCATTTTAGATTACATATCATTTTATCATGACTTAGGAAAAATTCATATTTTCCCATGTTATGTTTTATAAGAAAAATGTCATATTTCCATTTTATATCACGTTCTTTTGATCTAAACCTTAATGATATGATTATATATTTCTTCTTATTGAGAATTGGAGAACACCAGTTTTTTATGTTTTATTTCCCCGATATTATGAGGAAGAATTAAAGTTGATGGATGCATATAATGGAGTATAGTGGTGTTTGATTATAAAGAAATGTTCACATGTGTTTCTTATGTGCCTAGTCTTAAAAGAGTCTAATCTAAAGAGTATCTCAATATTTTTTTGATTATTTTGAGATGTGATAATAATGTGACATTTTTACATGTAATCCAAGATAATATCCCTTATTTTCAAATTTAATTTGTCAAAATATATTTTTATACCACCAAACCTAAGAGTTTGGGTCTAGGGATCATATTTTTGTAAAAAAAGAGGTTTTATTTTTTTAGGATTATTTTTAAAAATTTATTGATTTGGATAAGAGAAATTTAGTGAAACCCCTAGGGAAAAATATAAGGGAAAAGTATATATATAGGATAACATGTGGAAATTTTGTTAAAGATGAAATTGTGTAGTTTTTATAGAATTTATATCATTGTGTGGATACTAAAAGTTTATATAGGTTCTCTCATAGATGTACCTAGGTGTCATAATCATTAAAAATTTATTTTTCTTATTAACTCAATTTTCAAATGTTCATGACAAAGAGTCCTAACTGAACAATTTTTATGACACTCTTGGTGTTTATTATTTACTTATTTAGAATTTTCATTTTGAACTATTATTTATTATTTAAATAAATCACTCGCTTATTTAGTGTACTAAATAGAATGATTTCCATGGATAAATTTGTTTGGAACCTAGATATTTATGAGTGTGGGTATAAATTCTATTCATGTGTCACTTCTTCTGAGATCTTAGTGTTAATTATATGAGTTTTCTAGTTTATCATTTACATAAATCCATTATTTAATGTAATTATTGAAACCTAGGGGAACCAATTCAAAAATTTATTTAGTGAACAAAAAATTATATTTCCAAAAAAAATAAACCTAACGTGATTAAAAATAGAGAGAAAACAATTATGAAAATGTTGTCCTAGTTTATGAATATTAATAAATACTACGTGGATCTCCAAAATGCACCAAGGAGAACATTCCTATTGATTTTTTCATGTGCCAATAACCACTAACCATCAATGGGTATCCCAAATAATTAATTACTAAAAAATTTATCAATATAGAAGAAAATATATTTTCTGTTCTATAGAGAATAGAACATGAAAATGTTGTATTTGTTGTATGTAAATTTTAAGTTGATATTAATAAATGTACAAAATTAATCAAGAACATGAAGATAAATGATTAAATCAAATCTTGGAAGCTGTAAGTGTTTAATGTATCATTATTTAGAAAATATTCTCCCAGAAACCATCATAAAAAATAAAGAGATAATTCTTTCTGTTAATGAAAAATGAGAATAAAACCATTTTTACCTATGAATTAATCATCACAAGATATTAAAGTTATAAATAATTTTTTATAATTGATAATGAAGATATATCCGATCATTTATTTATAAGATTAAGACCATGTATCTCAAAATTATTAGCTATAAGGGATTTTGGAAGTTTTAAATTAATTGTTCAATGTGTAATTAAATTAGAAATTGAAATTGGAGACTCTAATTATTATTATGGTTTATGGGACAAGAATAAAAATGTATTTTCATGGAAATTAATATGATAAAAACCACAATGGAAATAAAATTCATCTTTTTTACATGTAGAAAATGAATGAAGTATTAATGTTAATGTCTCCAAGTGTTTGGTAGAAGTTCATCAAGCATAAGAATGTTGAAGATATATGAATAGAATAACTAATGAGATTGATGGAGGTAATTTATACATTAATGAAAACCCCTCAGAAATTTTTTTAGTTATAAAGACAATGCGCATTATGCAAAAAAAAATCACTGAACCTATGGTTGAAGGAAGTAATAAATTTTAGCATCCACCAAAGATTAAAAAAATAAGGAAAACCAATGAAATCACCATCAATGAAATACTTTGTGATAAAAAAATTATCATAATAACTAATGAATACATTTTCTCTACTCTATATTAGTGGATATCCTATTGCACTCCAATTCTAGTAACTTTATTATATCTAGGATGTTTTCTAAAAGAATCAAATCAGTACTAAAATAATTTGATATTTTCACATAAATCGTCACTTATTATTGTATCCCATGTGGATATTTATAAAATATTCTTCATGAATTCTCATTATTCCTCTTTTAGATTAATTAAGCATGATTTTCAAAATATATTGGTCATATCTACATAAAATCCATAATAACCCAAAAAATTAGGAAATCATATTTTGTATCAATATATGGTAGTATATCAATGCAAGGATGATTAAAAAAAACCTTTAGAAGATAATTATATGGTATTTATATTGATACTAAATAAAGATAAACACAAGGATCAAATGGTTGTATAAAAACTCAATATTAAGGATAATCTGATTTTGAGGGGAAAAGATATATTTCCTAATATTTAGGGGTTGATATTTATATAGAAATTATCAATCCACTTGTGTCTATATTTTAGATATGCTAAGATATTTTAATTAGTTGGTAGTCATTAAAATTAATGTCACATAATTAATTTAAGGAGGGGAGAAAATAATAGTGGGTTATTTGAAATTACATTTCTCTTTAAAACATAATGTGTTCAATTACTTCCTTCTCATGAAACATTAATCCAAAACAAACCAAGAAATATTATATAACTTGTATAATATAGTCATTAATTTTGTGAGTAAGAAAATAGTGGTAACCAAAATTTTATATATATATATAAATTACTTTTTGATAATAAAACATTGGCATCATTCAATTATTGTTGATAAATAACAAAAAAATAATTTTAAGCATAAAAATAACTTTCATACAAATTATAATATCATGGACTATAACGGTTATGATATTATGGTTAAATTATTTTTTAAGTGTAATATATTTTCAATATATGTAACAATATTATTTTACATCAATACAATAGTTATTACTAGGAATTTAATATATTTATTTTATATTTCTTAAAAAAATTAAGGCACTATTCATGATTATATTATAATTAATTTCTATCACTTATAGAAATTGAATTCAGGAAAATAATTAGAATATTTTAAATAATAATTCCAAATATACATAATAGGGTAAATTTAATTATTTTTCATAATATTAAATTACCAAGATAAATATTTGTTACCTTGGTATAATGGTTTTTTTCAGAAAATAATACTTTTTAAAGTATTTTTTATTTTATTAATTGAGTCGATGGATTTTTAATTAAGAAAATAATAATATTATTATACATATTTGTAAATAAATTAACACTTATTTAATTGATGATGATTTAAATATAATATTAAGAGCACTTAATGACTAAAGTGACATTCTTCTACAAAATGCAGTTTTTATCACTTTATATGATTCAATTTAAATATTAATTTTCATATATTTAAAATTGGAATTAAATTAAATTGTATCCAAATTTAGATTGATAACATTAAATTTTTTTATAAAGGGTCAAATTATATTTTTAGTAATCAAATAATTTCCCATGTTAAATTTTAATCAAGATTAATATGTCTTAAAATGGGTAATCTAGTGTGGCTAGAATTTTTCTAAATAAATTTGAGAATTATTCCATCTATAATACCTATGATAGTTCAGAAATACATAAATTCATTTCTAAAAATAATTTTCCCACATAAATCACCGTACTCTCATGTAATACAATTCTTAACCCTTACTTGACATTCTTTTCAGAAGTTTGTCCCTCAATTTCACCTAAAAAAGCACACTTCCACTAATTTAAAGACACGCCTCTAGTTATTAATTCCCATGAAGCAACTCCCAATTTAATTTTTATAGTTTCCCTAATAAATTATTTAATCTTATACCCTCAACATATTTCCTCATGTCCTTCATTTCTAAATTATACTTCAATAGAAGACCAAAATTCTCAGTGTAACTATTACATACCCTTTAACTTCCATTATAAATCCTTCTCATCCACTATCATCCCAAACCATTCTAACCATACATATATAATTATATCAGTATAAATAATATACGAAAATATTATTATATTTTTGGAATAACCATTATCCATTTCCAACTCATTAAATAAAAAAATGAAATTTTTTTTCATTCGTATGTACAGACTATCACCTCCATGAACATCCAGACTCAGTCTTCATCGCCAACATTATATTATAGTTATATAAAAGGGTTTTTAAAATAGATATGGTAATTGGTTCATGATTTATATTTATGAAATATATGTTTTTCATTCTATATGTAATATTAGAATTAAGAAATCATTGTAAAACTAATCGCCTAAAATGAACATACCAAGACGAAAAATGTATTATTTATTAGTGAAACAATCATTCTAATTTCTCTTTTTCTTATAAATATTAATATTTATGATTTATAACCTTAATAAAATTTAATATTTTTTTAAAAAAATAATGATATTATAAAAAAATAATCTCTTCCATAGCTACTCTAACATATAAATTATAGCATGTTCTTGTCGGGTAAGTTTAACTAAGTACATGAAAAAAGCTATAAATTTATATCAATGGTAGATATGGAAGATTAATATTTTATATTAATAAGTAAATAATTATTTTTATATTTTTTAAATGTATATATGTCATTTTCAACATTAATTATGATAACACTATTCATTCATTCTAAGTTGCCAAAAAAGCTCATCCCCAACTTTGTCATAATGAATATCAACTGAAATACTTATGACATAAATTTATAAAATTATAAATAATTATAAAACATTTAGTTATAGTACCTTTAATTGTCTTTTAATTATGAACATGGGGATAATAATGAATAATAAGAATCAAATTATGAATCTGGTTCAATATGATCATGATTTCTCACACCTGATATTAAAAATAGATAATAAATAACTAATATATATGTAGAGAATATTTATAATTAAATATTATAAAAGGATGTATGTGTGAAAAGAGATTTAAAATATGATATCAAGATATTTATTTTTCTTATATTGGATATTCAAGTACTTTAGTTGAAGCCAGGAATTAAGGTAAGGATTTCCTTGGAAAATTTTTAAAGCCATGGGACTTCTTTAATATTGCACAAAATCATTTCTTATATATAATATGATTCATAAAAAATGAATTTATATTTAAATATTTAATATATTTTTAACGTTTTGGTAGAAATATATTTTCCTTATATAAATGTCCTCTGATTTAAATGAAAACAATGTTGTGAGGATTTTTGTTAACTCAAACCCCCTCATTGAGTAATAATATATATTCTTTAAATTATTTCTCCCATGGTTAGTTTTGTACAACATAAGATTTTATTTCATATTAATTATTTTTTTTATAGGAAAAATGAAACATCTGATTCAAATAGTTCTCCATGATTAATTACCTCTCTATTAAAAAAATATATCATTATTGATAATAAATCACGACCACTTTAATAAAGGTTTCCCATTATTTTCCATATTTGATTTTCCAAAAAATGTTTTATTTTATATTTTGAAACCCCACTTATGTGTTTTATCAGGTCATATTCATATTTTCCATTAAAAAATTTTAGAATGTTGTTTTACAACCTCTTTTTATGTTATGTGCTTTTAAAAAACTTATTTCAAAATATTAAAATTCTTTTTCATCCTTTCAAAATAAGATAGTTTATATTCCACTCCACATATCATTTCAGGTCCTTTATGGAACTTCAAGAACCTATTAGAGTATTTTATTTATCAAAATTATGTATTTTACAAAGCTTTTAGGATACCTTTCTCAAACCTTTATGTTTTTTCATGACTCAATTATAAAATATTTTTTTAAGAAAGAAAAGGTTTTAAAAATGATTTCACTTCACCTTTTTGATAATATTAAGCCTTTTCTATGGATTCATTAATTATATTTATTTATAAAATTTAATTTTTAAATCCCTCTTTTATATTTATAAAAATTTAAATATTAAAAAAATTACATTTTAATGAAACCCGTGATTTCATGACTTACACCAAAGATAAATGTGTTTTATATAAAACACGTCGATGATTTAACTACCATTTTTATATTTTTCTCTAAAGGCCTTATTTTCATGTATGTTATTCTTCATATATCTCCCTATAAATGTTAATATTATATAGTATTCTAGGATGAATAAATTTTGGTCATTTTCCATTTTTATTTTTAAGATCAAATTTTTTGATAACATCAAAAAATATTGTGAAATTCATTTTTATATCTATGGGTTCTTTATGACATGTTTAATAACATTTTTTAATGTGGTTCCATATGTATCTATAATTTATGGGTGAGGTTGTATAAAAAACCCAATTCACTGTTATTGGTTTTATATCATTATCTCAAAGGTGTACATATAAGTATTTATCCGAAACCAAAGGGAACACTAGAAGACTTATCCCATGAAAAAGGTAAAAGGAGAGGATTTATCCCAAGACAAAGAGTATATGGGCATATGTTTTTCATGGAAATGTGGTATTAGAGATGTTTTATTATATGGACAAGGGTAAAATAGAGTATTATATAAATACCATGAAATAACATAGTTTAATAGGCCAATATTACTATGTGATTAATCTTATTGTGGGTATCCTAAAAAAATGACTTCTATACTTAAATTTATTACACACTATTCTATCATAATATTTTGCATGTGATTATGCTCCTAGAAAAATGTTTATTGTTGCATGATTATGTATTCTTTTTCCATTGTATATTTTTCTTCATTTGAGATTACACATCCTTCTGTCATGAATTATGTACAACGTTTATTGTTCCATATTCTTTTTAATATGGAATTTCCCCACTTCCCATGATTTATCATATTTTTATGAACTAAATATAGATGAAATTATGTTAAGAATTCCATTGCCGAATATCTGATATGAACCCTACTTTAGGTTTTCCTTTACCTACGTTGTGAGGATTTGTATAACTTGTGGGATGTATAGAAGGGAGTACAGTTGAGTTTGATTATAGATAAATTATCACATGAGTTTCTTATATGGATTTTTATCAATGGAACTAAACCAAGAATTATTTCTATGTTGTGTGACATTATTGTGAGATGTAATAATAATGTGACATTTTTTAATGTTATCTTGGTTAATATCACTTGGTATCAAAGTTTATTTCACAATATATCCGCTTTTATAAATTAAACAAGGATTGTTAGGCTATGGTGAATCATATAAATTTCCATCTGGATGGAAACAAATTCTTAAGTTCAAGGACCAATATATAAATTTCTCTCATTAAGTATCCATTTCAATAATATTGATTTCTAAATATATTATTATTATGAATATGATAAAGAAATTTTATCTAAAACCAATAAATTTATCATCTGAGTATCATATTTTACATATTTTTAACAAGGTTTGTTTTCAAAGGTGATCCTATAAAACTAATGACCCATTTTAATTATATAATATTCATTAGTGGCCGATGATCTAAATTTCACAATTAAATGTGTCTAATTTATTATTAATCTCTTAAATTAATTATTTAGGAGGTTATTTATTTCAATAATATTATTCATGATTCCAAGATAGTTTACCATGTAACACATTAACCCATAAAGCATAAAGATTAAATCAACTAATTACTTCTAATAACATATCATTTAGGTTTTTCATAGTAATTATAACCCAAATCAAACAAAAAAATATGACAACCTAATATTATTAAAATTCATGGAAATAAAGTTTTTATTAATTTCCATGAAATCCAGTTTTAAGGGAAAGTTATAAAATAGAAAACAAAAAGGTTAAACCACAATGGAAAATCTTATTTATCCAAATACAACCTTCTATTATTATAATTATTCATCCATTGAGGACTCCAAACATTGGGGAATTTATTTTACTTAGGTTCCTTGTGTAAAAAATACTCACATAAATATGTCATAAATTACATGATCTTAATGAACTCCTCCAACTAATATTTGTTTTATAAATCCATGAATCATAATATTGGCCATAGTATCTATCGATGCTAGTTGTTCCTTAGTACCAACATTCACAGTTCGATCCTTCATCTAGATTTTTATTTCTTTGGTGCATTTAATATAAGACCCTATTTAATAAGTTTTTACTTGGAATTCATAATGAGGATCAAGTTGAGGGAATTTATAATCAATAGTTCCTTTAATATACCATGTTTTCCTCTACTATTGTGTATTATATGAATATTATCATTCTACAGATTTGAACTTTCCAATCCATATCTGCAGTGGATTCCAAAGGGCCCTCCTCTTGAAGTTGTATCTTTACCTCCTTTGGGATGTCACTAAAAATATCATGTGGTGGGGTGACTCATAAACTAGTATATACAGATATTAGTACCTAATTCATTAACTACTCTCCCCAATATCTATGAGACCCTTCTTAGATATCTGAGCAAAGCTCTTGATGATGATTCTCTTACATGGTGATCTTTCTTAAATTGGTTTCAGAATATAATGGTATTATCACATACCAACCCTAGGTTTCATATTTTATTTATTTCATTCATTATTTTTTAACTCCCTCTTGAAATTTAAGGTGGTCTGGAATAAATATTTAATATTTTGGAAATTTTTTACTAGCACATTATTTCCACATGGTTAGTGAAAAATATACATATACAGTTAGAATGAATCTATAATTTAGCAATTAAGCAATTCAGAATTGGTGTATGGGTTTTCTATACATTATTGAAAGATGAGTATGGTGTTTTATAGCTTATAGTAGGTGAAAAATGGTTGAGCATAGTTTGGCCAACCATGCAGAAGAATAATATGTAGTATCTATGAATTAAAAATTTGACTATTCCACTTTATCTCTCCAATTGATATATCATAGATGACCCTTCCACCACTATTCTTATCTAAATGATGCACTTGCCCAGGGGATCCCTCTGCTATTCCTCTATCCATCATCCTCCTTCACTTGTGATAATTTCATAGTCTTTTCTTCATTAGTCTGATTCAGATCATCATGGTTTTTCAATAACTATTATTTGGGTGTTTATATGGTTTATTATCATTTATAGGGTTTGTGAGCCTAAATAAATGATTATTTAAGCTTCTTTTTTTAAAATAGATATATTCCTTCTCACTACAGTTTGGTTTTTTTATGTTTCATCACTTTGGATTGAATTTTATTTGTTTTTTTTTAATTTTTGGGTTCCAATTTTTTCTATTTTTCATCCTTGACCTAATTGAAGTGTAATAGCTCAATATTTATCAAAGAGAATTATTTATATGTTGGTTTCCCACTATTTTGGTGTTTAAATTTTATAACCATGCATTATTGAGCTTAAAATCATTTGTTTTAGTGTTAATTGATAATATTATTTACTTTTTTAAGGGAAATTGAAAGGAAAATCGTGTTTCCCCTAATTTTCATTTAATATAATTGGATTTATCAAAAATAAAATCATTTTAAAATCACATTCTATATAATCTTACACACCGTATCTTATAAAAATTACTTTGTTATATTTTACATGTAGTTTTTACACTTTAAAAAGTTTATTAATTTTCGAAATGAATTCAAATTTTTTGTTTAAATTTTACTTAGCATATATAGAGATACTTGAAATTACAATTATTGGTATAATATTTCATGGTTTATTTATAATTAAAATTAAATATTGAAAATGTTTTTAAATATATTTTATGAAGATACACATATATATGGTTATATGTATATATATATATAAATGTTCTTATGTGTGTTTAATTTCACATGACGTTATGTGAATTTGTAGGAGAGACATATGTTTGTGTTTTTAAATATATATGGTCATAATGGGGGGGGGACCATTTAGGTTTTTAATGTGATACTCAACACTAACTTTCATATGGGTCTTTAAGTATCAACTATAATAAATTATAAAGGACCAGTTTGTCTTGATCTACATTGGTATTTTTTACAAATGATATTTATATTAATTAATTACATTTCCTGATAGATTCAATGATTTATCATTTGACTCTTTTTAATTTTATTCTTTATATCCTTGACTTGGGAAATGAAATGGTTAAATTGACATGTTTTTTATTTTGATCAGTGAATTTTATTGATTGATTGATAAAGGTTTGTTTTCATTGTTTTAAATGAAATGCAACACATTTAAAATGGATAAATAACATGGGATGTCAAGTATCTAAGTGGGAAGTCTAGTTTATGTATCCATTTGGATTACCCAACATTATTAACTAAAATTAACTATATGAAACTTTTGGTGGTGGGGATTTGTGACACAACACCACTAGGAACTGATAAGAAATCCATTAATGGTGAATTGAATATGATTTCAAGGATGAGTGACACCATCCTAAATTTTGAAGGCATGAACTCTTTAGTGTTACAAACCTAAAACAATTCATGTATTTATTAGTTTTCATGGATGTGGAGTCATGGATATATGTCAATACACCACTAGGACTTGAAATTTAATTCTTATCTGTTACATGCACATTTAATTTTGACAGGATTAGATCACGAGTGATATGAGGAAGTAGAGTGACTTCTGACCATAAACTTCCAAAGGATTTTCACAATGTTCATTTTTATTGAATAATTGTTATTATAGATCTTGTCTCATTTTTATATAAAATTTTAATAAAAAAGAACATTCAATTTTTTTTTATAAATTTTAAAATTATTTTGTTGGATTATTCTCATTATTTAAAATGCTTAAAAATGGATTTTAGAAATGGATAATTCAAAATGGTTCAGTATGTGACATTCAATAAAACCAGGGTAAGATGGGAAATGGATTCACAGTCCTTACTTTCATTAAAACTTAATTTTTAAATGGTTGACGTTCATTATGTTATGTTTTATGTAAAAAAAAGTAAACCTATTTTTAATAATGTATTCTAAAATAGTATAAAATTAGTTTTTTATTTAAATACTATTACATGGGGTGTGTATTTTGTTAACATGTGTAATAAGATTATTTCCTCATGCCAATAATTAATTAAATTTTAGATTATAGTCCTTTTTAACCACTAATAGAGTATTGAGGCTTTAATATGGGATGGTGATGTAAAAATTCACATGGAGGTATGTCGAGTTTTTTCACATTTATTTATTACATTGAAATTTTTTTCCAGTTACTACTTCCTTTTATTTTTTTTAAATTATATATATAATGAATTAAAGAAGGAAATATACTGGTGGAAATTTCTACTAGTGAGTGAGTTATGGGTGAGAGGAGAGATTATTTAAATCTATATTTATTTTCCATTAAAATTATTTTATTTTTGTCTCTTATATATTTTATTATATAATAAATGTACAATATATCGATAGGCCATGCACATTTTTACATAGATTTTTTAACAATTTTTTTGGGTGAGTTTTGTTCCCCAAGATTTAGATTCATCCTGTGGTGATCGACAAAGTCCCTAGTTTTTGTTGAGAGCCTAAATGGGTGTCTAATGGATTGAATTATTAGGTATGTTAAAATGGTATTATAAAATCCTTTATTATTAAATTTTTTCTATTAGATTAAGAAAGGACTTTTGGGACTAAAGATGTAAGAGATAGAAGAGTGTTGTGATCTTGTACTCGTTATGAACCTCATGTTTCCATGGGATTTTGGGTTTCGAGTCTTGAAATCTAATCAATTTTTATTTCCCAAGTTAATATTTCTTAAATTATTTATACGCTTTAATATGAGATAATATGAGTGAATTCGTGTTATAGTATAAGCACACATGTCCTATAAACAAATTTTGATCCCCAATGCATCGTCCATCATGACTTCTAGTAGTGGCTTCTTGTTTGGGACATGGTCCACCCATGTAACAACCTGATATTATATGAGATAGATTTTTTTTAATTTCATTGATGTCTTGTGTTTTATGTTACACCAAGATTAGCTTTCACTATAATCAACATCGTATTATCTTGTTGTGTATGCAACAATATACTTGGCTTGTGTTGCACACAATTTAAAATTCTTTTGATAGAATTGATTTCACGCAACACAGAGTATTTATTTTGTTCAATGTATAAATGAACTAAGTTTTGATTATGTTATACAAAACACAAAAGGAATATTTCACTACACACATCACTAACATGGCTTACGTTACACACAAGAGTGGCCTTCCTCGATAACTTTCATTGTACGCGATACTAGGTTTCACTAAACAACGATATATTATTAAAATATTATATATACTAGAAATTAAGAATAGTATTCACCACATAATGAATTTTATATAAAATTTTCATTCATCTTACACATGATATGAGAACAAAATAATTTTTTCGGATAAAAGAAGTATTTTTCAAAAAAATGCAGTGTTACCAGCTTTTGATGGCACACCTATTTTAAATCTAGTTTTTGATACTTTTATAATTTATAATTGATAATATAAACTTCTTATTTTGAAGTGGGATATAAAAATTTATTTTGGATAAATTTTTGATATTTTTCTGATAACTTTCATATTTTGATGAATAGTGAAAATACGCTAAATTTTAATTGAAAACAACATTTTCACAGAAATAATTTATACGGTTAAAATATAGTATTGAATTATTTAAAATTATAAATAGAATATATTTTTATATTATAAAAAAACTTAAGTCATTGTCATTAAGTTTAAATTGAATCCATAGGTAACAACATTTTAATCTTTTGTAATGTTTTAAACAAAAACCCGTTTTTTTGGAGAACGAGATTAATTTTAAATTAATTACTACAAATTATGTGTTATGAATTTGAAAAAATAGATTCAATATTTGTAATTAGAATGTTTAAATCATGAAAATTTGTACTTTTTATTTTTGGACATTATGAATAGTAACTTTAGTAATTATTATATTTAACATGGTTAAAGGGTAAATCTAGAAAATAAATATAAAAAAAATATTTTAATAATATTAAACTACCCTAAAATATTCCATAATCCTATTAGATGAGTTAGTTCTAACCATGGTCATCCTTGGGTCTATTTTGGGACCCCATGGATTCACTTGGACATGAAAATTACTTTTTATAATAATTAATTTCATGTAAAGATAATTATAACCTAAAGATATATCTTTTAATAAATTGAATTTAATATACGGTTATATAACTGATCTATATGACTATAAAAAATAATTATAAAGATAATTTTTTCCCTACATCATGGTATTTTATTTATAATTTTTAGACATCAAATAAATAAATTTATTTATGACACAATTATGTTGTAGTTATTACCTTAATAATGAAAGATTCAAATAAATTAATTTATAAATATTAGAATAAGTTTAATTTGAGAATTTTGATGCCATATAAGAATTTTAGGGATTAAAATGACATATTAGGGATGAGTTAATTCCATTTTTGTTATGTAATAAGGTGTTTATGAATTTTTAAAAAAGTCAAGTCTGAATAGTATCCAAAATTGACATAATTCATAACTTAAAACATAAAATAGTTTATTAAATGATATTAAATTCATAATAATCTAAGATTCTTTCAAATGGTTAATATAAGTAAAAATATTTCATAAATAACTTTTTTTTGGTCACTTGACATGATATGGTAATTAAATTAACCCACAATGTGTAAGTAACATGATATCACGGTAAGATTAAAAAAGGTAAAATAAGGGTAAAACGAAAACGTTAAGGATAAAAAATATATTCAAAACTTGTCAAAAAATTATTAGATGATGTGTATTTAAACCAAAATCTTATTATCTTATAATTAAATATGTTTTGGACCATTTTAAATCGATATTGAATTTATAATAAATTAATATTTTGGAACCTTCCTAAAGTGCCCCTCTTCTCTCTTATAATAGGGAACCTCCTCCCTCTCCTCTTCGCTACATTTTGAGAATTCAATATCCGAAAAACCCTAACCATTTATCGTCTAAACTTTTCTAGTGACATTCTAGAGGTTCTGATCTTCTCAAAAGACCAACTCTAGTGCCCTAAGAGGAAATTTAAGGGTGGCACGACGAGGAAGAGGTAATCTCTTCCACTCATTCTTTCAAATTAATTTTTTCTCCTACTTACTATTAATTAGTTTTTTCATTATAAAGTAATAAAATAAGTATCAATAATATAATTATATGTTATTATAAATATTAAACAACCCTATTTCACCTTCTATCCATCTTTCGAAAAATGAAATCACCGTGCGTGCATACGTACGGATTACCATCTCCACACTGTGGTGTAATATGTTTTTCACCACCACCTTATAGGGATGGGTATAATGGTGGTAATAATAACTATATATGATTATTGTAAAATTATAGTAATTTTTTGAAATTATACACCAACCACTTCAATATATTTCTACAAATATGGGAATAATATCGTCGCTCGTGCGTACGTACGGCTTACCGTCTCCACGACGCAATACGATTTATTCTCCATGTTAACCATTCAAGAATGATTATAAATTATATATAATAAATAATCATGAAATATATAAAATAATTATGCTACTGATTTATATATATTTATATATATGTTATTTACATACTTCTATTCAATTTAATAATAAAATGAAAACAACATTCATGCGTACGTACGACCTACCGTCTCAATGAACAGTGTATTCCCTTCCATTTATCAATATATTATATATATTTATATAATGAATATATTAGATATATAAAAATCATTTTTTACATTCTAGAAGTAAGTTAATCATGATCTAAGTAATCATATGAAGAATTACAAGTTAAAACACGTACGATAAATGGAACGATCATTACCCAAAATGTTGCAAAAACATGGAATAGACAAATAGACCGGTAATATAAAGTTGTAAGTGAATAATATATGATATCATAAATATTATTATGGTTATCTTACAAGTTAATAAAATGTTTAAACCAACTATACATGAGTTTCGGACACATAAGGATGAAATTGGACATAAGGTAAGGGATAATTTTGCAATCTCATTTTTATATAAGATTATTTATACATAATTATTTTCTAGGGATATATTAATCATCCATGTCCATGATTTATAAATAAAATTCATAAAATGTTTAATATTATTCTATGTATGTTTAAATTAATTTTTACCCATTTTTAACTTTTATTACATGGTATGGAAGGAATCTATATTTTTTTACCATACTAGGTACTTTTTAACTTTTCTTGTAAAAGTATGAGGAGAATTTTTTTTATAACTTATAGGGAATACACAGATTTTTTTGTCTTCTTAACTGCTTATTTCCATGACGTTTCCTCTCCACTATTTCAATTTTATTTTCAAATAAATAATTTTTTTTAAAAATTTCATGGTATTTTGAGAAAATAATTTTTTTTGAATAAGAAAGGATATTTTCTTTAAGAACTATGTTCAAGTAGTTTATCAAAATTATTTTCCATATATGATGACATGGGGTTTTGTTTCTATCCATATTTTTACTTTTATTTGATTATTTTTATGATGAAATTATTTTTATGCAGTCCATTTATTTTATATGGATTATGTTTTGATGGCATGATGTTTAAGAATCCCATTTTATTTAATGGGTTATGCCATGTTGAATGATTGATGTGGAACATGTAAGAACTATTTCATTATGATATGGGTGGGACCTATATTTCCCTCCAATGTATTGGGTAAATATATATATATATCTCATGAGATAGGCATGACTGTAATGACAGGTAAATCTGTTTCAGTAATACATGGCTGGAATGGAATGTAAACCTAGTTCAGTAATGGAATTTGTCCATTATGATGGTCTTGGCCGCAATGCCTTGGCTACTATGTAAATCATAATATGTGATTATTAGTATTCCACAATTACATATTTAATTCCAATTCTATTCTATCTTGATTAATTTTCCTTCATGAACCATTCCTTACGTACTTCTATGATTTATTCCATTGCTCAATATTTTGATGTTTAAACATTATGTTCATGTTTTTACGTTCAAATGTTTATGGTTTGTTTTCTGTTCACCATGTTTACCCTTACTGAGAATTTGAGCTCACCCTTTTAATGTTTTATTTTCCCTAGGATATAAATAAAAGTTTTAGGTAGGAAAATAAAAGTGGAATATCTTTATGGGAGATGTTGAAGATCTTTCACCATGATTAGAATATAAAGTTCTGTGTTTCCAAAGAAACTAAACTAATATGGTCTTATGGATTGTGTTTGTGTCATTTATTAAGTCTTCCACAAAAGAAATGTAATTTCCATGTACTACAATATTTGGTCTCTATAGTGTTTGTATAGGTGCCTTAGGATAAATCATCATACCTAAAAATTAATTCATATATAATATAAAATTTAACCTTTGAACTGCTCATGGATGGATCTAATATTCAACAATATTCTTGTGATCTATAGAAGAGTTATAAAATGAATACAAATACAACACAAACACAATGTAGGATCCTCAATATCCACCTTTTAATTTATTATTAATAAAAAAGAATAAAATTGAATGTCAATATGTTTTCTTCACTTTTTTCATTTTATTATCTCCTCATAATTGATAAAACAAATTAAATGTAAGTAAGTGTAGATGATATCATTTATTTTTTAAGTAATTTACTATAAATTATTCCACTTTGTGTCTTTTTGGGTTATGTTGATATAGAAAAACATAGATTCCAATTTATACATCAATACTTTCCATTCATAATTCAGAATATCAAACCAACTAATATTGCATAATTTTTCCTTTATTAAATATTGTTAAACTATTTTATAACTTGATAGTAATTGATCGATCCCAATTCATAAAATGAAATTTTAAATTGTACGATACAACTTCTCAAGGAAATTCACAAGATATATTCAACCCGAAATTCCTACACTCATCGTAGTACATTGATTAAAATTGATCAATTATAATAGGTGGGTAATGGTCATGAAATCTATCCAAAAACCACTACATGATTATTTTATTCATTTAATTGAATAATTTAGGTTATCCTCCTTCAAATTAGACTTCATTTCAATTTTTTTCAATAAGGATAGGATATTGTTCCAACATTTCTCATCAGTGTACTCATAAATAGGCAACTTCTACAAATAATAACTTTGATTAATGTAAAATACTCCAAAACATATTTGGATACTCCCCCTAATGGGATGATCTTCAGTTTCACATTATCAAGATGGATCTTATTATTAGTTTTTATTACAATTTATAGTTGATTCTAATACCAGTTATTATTATATCATCCTTTTAGATGAATTCAATTTCTATGATCATCTACAATAGTAAGATCATCTAATTCATCAATAATTTATGATATTTTGTAGTAAATTATATTAAAGATAATGCTATATGGCGAAATCCAAGATAGTTACATCCATAAATCATAGAATTAATATTCCATCTTTAAAAAATGTATATACAACTTCTTTAAATTATTTCTCCCTTGAGTATGTGCATCACCGTAAATTCACATCATATAATATACAAACAAAATGTATATGCAAAAATTTAGATATTATTTAGTTTTTATTGAGATAAATAAAGATAATAATTTTTTTTCCAAACATGAATCTCCTTTGTTTTATCCCCCATGCGAGAGTGAACTCATCAAAATGACTCTACTATATTTTATAGTAGTCTTGGTAAGTAAGGAATATTTACCTCCAATAGTTTCTTTGAATGGAATCTTATATTTTACACAAGATATCAAGGAAAATTCATCACCAAGATATTTACAAATATATGTATACATATATTCTTCATATGGTGTTATGAAAAAGAAATTAAATAATATTTTTCAATCCATTTCCACCTTCAACATATTACTTATGTGATAATTTTTTTATCATTTCTTGATATCCTCGGATGATTTTTAAATTCATCATGTGGAGTTATATGTTTTAATTTGGTTTTTTATTTCATCTATGATTATTCTAATTGTATTATGCTTTCCAACTCATATTATGAAATTAAAATCACCTAATTTGGAATCTACATAACTTTTTTATTTGATATGAACGAATTCTTAGGTATTTTCTTTACCATTTTAGTCATTTTCCATTCTCTATACCGGTTTCTTATCATGTTTCTTAATTTTTTTCCATAAATTGTGATTTAAAAGTCTTTCTTATAGTTATCCATGGTGTTTCCTCTTCTTCTATAAAATAATCATCTTATTATATTTTTTATCACCATTCATGATCTTCTCAGGTTTTTTATCATCCTTATTCTGAATAGTATCAACGGTTGAATGATTTTTATTCTTTATAAACCTCAGGGGAATAGTTTTTTGCTTGTTCTTTACCATGTTTTTATTCCCTTTAATATTCATCTCCATTGTCATTTTCCTATATGATCTTTTATTTTCTTACATGAATGATTTATAGTTGTATGTATCTTTAGTTTCACCAATTTCAGTGCAAATACCACAAATGATATTCAAAAAGTAAAATCTATTTGTAACAAGAAGATACTTCCTTTTATTTTGTGTAATTTTATTCATTACTGAATCACACCCCCTTTATGTAGGCATAATCTAATTTTTAGATATAGTAATATTATACCATCAATGATATAGCACATATATAAATATTGCACAATACCATAACTTGCTTATAAATCGTGATTTCTTATTTTAGATAATAGTTTTGCTAGATTGGTATTATTACTAATTTTTTATCTTCATTTTTATGATGTGATTCTCTATGGGGAGATATTCTTCTATAATTATCACTCTTCACAATACTTTTCATGGTGATCATAATGATTCCTTTATTTATTATCTTTTTATGGGTTTTAATATTGAAAATCTACTATACACAGAACAAAAATTAGTAAATAGTATATTATTAATGATGGATAATGAATTTTTCATAGAATCCAGTTGACATTTTTAATTATATGATTTAATTCAATTTTTTTATAATATATAGAGGTATTTTAGGATAATATTCCTCCTTTGAATTTTATGTGGTTAATGATCTTATACTAATACCCCTTCTTTCACATTATTAAGAAGACTCAAATCAAAAATAAATATATATTTTCCCCATTGGAATCCTACTTCAATAGATTTCATATTTAGGATTAGCTACTCAACTTCAACTAATTTTAATCTTTGTTCTCATTATTTCATGATCTTATCAACCTCATCATTATGAGTTTTATTTTTTTTCATGGAATATGATGTCAATATCCTTGATCTTATTTGGTTTTATCTCATGTGGAATATTCATGAAATCATTTATTATCTTATGGTTTTCTCCTATTTCATGTAATTTTTAATCAAATTCCTCACTGTGATTTTATTTTTCTTGAATTGTATTTATCCACTATTCTTCAAAACTAGATAATATTTATTGAAGTTAAACATACCTTCTTCTTTAGATATAATTTTCATGGAGTTATTGAAACTGAATTTTATTCTTCCATCGAATTATTTCTCTATGCTCTACACGTATTCTTAAAGATTTTATACTCTATAAATATCATTCTTAATTTTTTAGTGAGATCAACACATTTCATCACCCATTATTAAAACGAACTCTCTATTTAAATAGATTAAACTTCTATATGGGTTATCTATAAATGAAAGAATTTTCATTGACCATTATAATTATCAATATTTGTGGAATGATCTCCAAAAAAAATTCATGGTTATTTAGATCAAAAAAATTTGAAAAACATATGTGATACCTCTTCATCATCATCAAAACTAGAATTGTTGTCTAATTATTTTTTATAATATATACCACTAGATCATTGGATCCCATACATGAATTTTTGCCCTCAAAAATAGTGAATTGGGGTGTCGATTCATTATAATCTTCAAAAAAGAGGGATGTATTACTCATCCTACAAAATTCATTATTATTATTATTATTCAACATCCTGTGTGAGATAGAATTCTAAACTAACATAGATATAAATCCACCAAATATTAAATCCATTTTGAAATGAGACGAGAATTAAAATATTCAATAAATCTAAAATTATAACATCCATTTAGAGGTGTGACCTATCTCTATAATACCAATTATTAGGATCGATTAAGGGATGACCACACTGAGAGGGGGTAAATCGGTGTGGGACAACTTTTAGCACTTTAAATTTTTATCCATTTTGTTACCTCTATTATTTATTCTACAAATGGATCTCTTATTTTCTTCACCTATAATTTAAATTCATGAAAAATAAAGAGTATATCACAATGTAATTTAGAGTTTTTAACTTTTTTCACCTGTAGTGTGGATAACTACAAGCCCGATTTATGATTGTTATTATCCCACTCTCACACCACTTATTTTCTATTATCAAAGAAATCAAATACAATGGTATTAACTTGAACCTATTCTCCTAGCACTAAACATTAAAAGTACAATATTTATATTAGATGATAAATATTACCTTATATTATTATATTCCTTCTAAAGTGTTAAGAAATGTAATACCAGTCTTCTTCTCTTGAATCTAATGAATCTGATCAACTTCATCTATATGTATCAATATTTTGGGATACCATTACTACATAGAAATAAATGTGTTGTATAAAAAATATAACAGTATTATAGGATACACATTCTTATTTTTATATTAGTCAAAAATATAATATATTCTTCTTTTTCATCTCAATTTCTCACAAAAATTCAACCACTGAATGTGGTATCAGTTTCAAATTGGTGAAATTTATTCTTTCCTTAAGTAAATGTTTAATTATAGTGTGTGGTATTTTTTTGCATCAATATATTTTATCCATTCACACTCATAAACAAATTTTCATGAAATACTGAATCTCAATGTTTCGTCATGCATGTACATCATGAATGAATTTGCATGAATAGTATAATTTATGTCACCATTCTCTTTCAGATAAGTATCATTCAATTTATCTTGTCTTCACGCTACTATGTTTATGGTATCTTTGTGGCTTCTCACCCCTAAGGGATTTTTGGAACATTGATATAATACTATATTTATGTAATACAGAGATATAGTATTTGTTCTTTGTGTAACCTATGGTTGTTATTTTAATATTTAAAGTTAGACTATTCTTCTTCATGCAAGATGTGTGAGGAACCACTTATTTATATAGTTGAGTGGATCCTAGAAATTATTCATTATTAATATCTATGTGGAATAGATTCATGAAATAATGAGTTTCACAGATGTTTTGTTTCCATGAAGAAAAGTGTGAAATTTCAAAATAATCAGAAGCAACTCTCATATAAGACCCCCAATAATTATTGATCCAGTTCACCATATATTCTCTGATAAAAATGAATTGAAGAGGGACAATAAAACTAAATAAAAAATAAGTCGACTCATGATTATAACAAATATTTCATTTTTTATCTCTATGTTTGTTTCCCTTTTATACATCAGTGATGAAAATAATCATAGATTCTTAATGTTATAAAATTCTTCCACTTCAATGAAACACTAACATGATTGTATAAATATCACATGATCCTCCTCGGCACAAAATCATTTCTTAACTTGACGTTTTAATGGAATCATGAAAATATGTTTTCCTTTTATAGTGTCATAATATTTGATTTATTGAATTCAAGTCATGGAAACAATGTGTGTAGATTAAAATAATTTTTATGTAAATATTTCATCCTAAATTTAGGCTTCTCATCATGACCATTGGAGACGAAGGACCTTAGATATCAAGAGTTTACTCATGTAAAGGTCAATTGCAACGTGTTTCAGTGTCCAAGTGTGTCCCTATCCCTACTTAAGGTAACTCGCATAAACTATTACCAACCTAATGGTAGAGTAAGAGTTTTTAAGGTTGATAGGCATTTTCCTATTACTCTTGAGATAGTTTGTACACTACATAAAGGGTATGCTACAAAAGGGTACACATCATAAGGGTACTCTCCATGGTGCAAGATATTGGATTGCCTTGATTGATCATATTGAGTAGAAGACATTATATATGTGTCTTTTCAAGATAGAGGAATCATTTTATGCATCTACTCAACCCATATAGAAATTCAGTTTGATATACATATACTTACTAAAATTTTCTATTTAATTGATCATTTGATCTAGCATCAGGGTTAGAACCTAGACACACCTACAGACACTCACCCAAACGAGATATTACACACCCTTGAATAGTCTCATAGGAAGCATTCAAATGTAATTCACACATAATTTCTCATGTTAATCCCCGTGATGTTCCTTTGATCGATATACATTTCTTGTCTCACACCTTCCACCATGCTAGTTGGCCTAGTTAGCTCACCAAGTGATTGAGCCTGATCCCACATGTGTGGGATTGACCTACCCTAGATTTTTGGTTGTTGTTAAATAATTTTTGGGTAAAGACCCATTTAATATATATTTTTTATTATTACTAAGAATTAAATTTCCACCAACCAATTACCATCATTAAAATGTTCTTCACAGAAAATGTTAATATATTTTTCAACATTATAGTGCTTCCACTTATCCAAATAATTCATTAAATAATAATGATATTTCATTCCATCATCTATAATTTTTTGACTGAAAAATAATATTCTCATGGTATTCACCTTTTTCAATTTTTTAGACAATGTGAAATATCTAAGGGAAATTAGAAGATGTTACTAAACAGTAATAAAAATTTAACAATCACATGACCTAAAATTTAATTCATCAAAAATATAAGATGTAACTTTTGAACATCTCATTGATAGATCTCATATTCAACAACAAGATTGGGATCTTTAGTAGACTTCCAAAAATTTATAATTTTTTAATAATTATTATCCTTAAGTTATCCATCACTTATAAACAAATTGATAATAAATAAAACACAAAAACAAATTAAGAACATCATCTTATCACATATAAGCTTAAAATTTGGGGTTCCTTAGTGACACATAACATGATTACGATATATATATATATATTATTTAATCTTTTATGTAATTCCATGTTTTTTCCTTCCCTTATAAAAGGCATCACCTCTCCTATCTTCTACGCAATTCAGAATCCTTTTAGATCACCCATGACCTACCATAATACCTTCCAATATTTCTTCCACATGTCTTAAAGCTTCTTTCCTACCAAAATACCATCCGTTCAAGGCTTAAGGTGTGATCAAAATGTGGTTTCCTGAAAAATTAATATAACTCCTAATTGAGTTCCTCTTATTTTATTTCTTCTTTTACCTTTTTTAAAAATATGTTATTAATTTTCAAATAATTAATTAATTTTATTGAATATACATAATTTTTATTATGATTATACAACAACCATTTTATACATTCTTTTCATCTATTGAATAACAATAATGTCATTTCTATGTACATGTGGACTATAACCTCCAAGAAGTGATGTATTTCACTAAACAACGATATATTATTAAAATATTATATATAGTAGAAATTATGAATAGTATTCACCACATAATGAATTTTATATAACATTTTCATTAATCTTACACATGATATGAGAACAAAATAATTTTTTCAGATAAAAGAAGTATTTTTCAAAAAAATGCAGTGTTACCAGCTTTTGATGACACACCTATTTTAAATCTAGTTTTTGATACTTTTATAATTTATAATTGATAATATAAACTTCTTATATTGAAGTGGGATATAAAAATTTAATTTGGATAAATTTTTGATGTTTTTCTGATAACTTTCATATTTTGATGAATAGTGAAAATACGCTAAATTTTAATTGAAAACAACATTTTCACGGAAATAATTTAAACGGTTAAAATATATTATTGAATTGTTTAAAATTTTAAATAGAATATATTTTTATATTATAAAAAAATTTAAGTCATTTTCATTAATTTTAAATTGAATCCATATGTAACAACATTTTAATCTTTTGTAATGTTTTAAACAAAAACCCGTTTTTTGGAGAACGAGATTAATTTTAAATTAATTACTACAACTTATTTGTTCTGAATTTGGAAAAACGGATTCAATATTTGGAATTAGAAGGATTAAATCATGAAAATATGTACTTTTTATTTTTGGACATTATGAATAGTAACTTCAGTAATTATTATATTTACCCTGGTTAAAGGGTAAATCTAGAAAATAAAGATAAAAAAATAATATTTTAATAATATTAAACTACCCTAACATATGCCATAATCCTATTAGATGAGTTAGTTCTAACCATGGTCATCCTTGGGTCTATTTTGGGACCCCATGGATTCACTTGGACATGAAAATTACTTTTTATAATAATTTTTTTCTTGTAAAGATAATTATAACCTAAAGATATATCTTTTAATAAATTGAATTTAATATACGGTTATATAACTGATCTATATTAATATAAAAAGTAATTATAAAGATATATTTTTCCCTACATCATGGTATTTTATTTATAAATTTTAGACATCAAATAAATAAATTTATTTAGGACACAATTATGTTGTAGTTATTACCTTAATAATGATAGATTCAAATAAATTAATTTATAAATATTAGAATAAGTTTAATTTGAGAATTTTGATGCCATATAATAATTTTAGGGATTAAACTGACATATTAGGGATGATTTAATTCCATTTTTGTTATTTAATAAGGTGTTTATGAATTTTTAAAAAAGTCAAGTCTGAATAGTATCCAAAATTGACATAATTCATAACTTAAAACATAAAATAGTTTATTAAATGATATTAAATTCATAATAATCTAAGATTCTTTCAAATGGTTAATATAAGTAAAAATATTTCATAAATAACTTTTTTTTAGTCATTTGACATGATATGGTAATTAAATTAACCCACAATGTGTAAATAACATGATATCACGGTAAGATTAAAAAAGGTAAAATAAGGGTAAAACGAAAATGTTAAGGATAAAAAATATATTCAAAACTTGTCAAAAAATTATTATATGATGTGTATTTAAACCAAAATCTTCTTATCTTATAATTAAATATTTTTTGGACCATTTTATATCGATATTGAATTTATAGTAAATTAATATTTTGGAACCTTCCTAAAGTGCCCCTCTTCTCTCTTATAATAGGGAACCTCCTCCCTCTCCTCTTCGCTACATTTTGAGAATTCAATATCAGAAAAACCCTAACCATTTCTCTTCTAAACTTTTCTAGTGACATTCTAGAGGTTCTGATCTTCTCAAAAGACCAACTCTAGTGCCCTAAGAGGAAATTTAAGGGAGGCACGTCGAGGAAGAGGTAATCTCTTCCACTCATTCTTTCAAATTCATTTATTCTTCTACTTACTATTAATTAGTTTTTTCATTATATAGTAATAAAATAAGTATCAATTATATAAATATATGTTATTATAAATATTAAACAACCCTATTTCACCTTCTATCCATCTTGCGAAAAATGAAATCACCTTGCGTGCATATGTACGGATTACCATCTCCACACTGTGGTGTAATATGTTTTTTACCACCACCTTATAAGGATGGGTATAATGGTGGTAATAATAACTATATATGATTATTGTAAAATTATAGTAATTTTTTTGAAATTATACACCAACCACTTCAATATATTTCTACAATTATGGGAATAATATCGTCGCTCGTGCGTACGTACGTACGGCTTACCGTCTCCACGACACGATAAGATTTATTCTCCATGTTAGCCATTCAAGAATGGTTATAAATTATATATAATAAATAATCATGAAATATATGACATAATTATGCTACTGATTTATATATATTTATATATATGTTATTTACATACTTCCATTCAATTTAATAATAAAATGAAAACAACATTCATGCGTATGTATGACCTACCGTCTCAATGAACAGTGTATTCCCTTCCATTTATCAATCTAGTATATATATTTATATAATGAATATATTAGATATATATAAATCATGTTTTAAATTCTAGAAGTAAGTGAATCATGATCTAAGTAATCATATGAATAATTACAAGTCAAAACACGTACGATAAATGAAACGATCATTACCCAAAATGTTGCAAAAACATGGAATAGACAAATAGACCGGTAATATAAAGTTGTAAGTGAATAATATATGATATCATAATTATTATTATGGTTATCTTACAAGTTAATAAAATTTTTAAACTAACTATACATGAGTTTCAGACACATAAGGATGAAATTGGACATAAGGTAAGGGATAATTTTGCAATCTCATTTTTATATGAGATTATTTATACATAATTATTTTCTAGGGATATATTCATCATCCATGTCCATGATTTATAAAAAAAATCATATGAATGTTTAATATTATTCTATGTATGTTTAAATTAATTTTTACCCATTTTTAACTTTTATTACATGGTATGGAAGGAATCTATAATTTTTTACCATACTAGGTACTTTTTAACTTTTCTTGTAAAAGTATGAGGAGAATTTTTTTATAACTTATAGGTAATAAATAGATTTTTTTGTCTTCTTAACTCCTTATTTCCTTGACTTTTCATCTCCACTATTTCAATTTTATTTTCAAATAAATTATTTTCTTTTAAAATTTCATGGTATTTTGAGAAAAGAATTTTTTTTTGAATAATAAAGGATATTTTCTTTAAGAACTATGTTCAAGTAGTCTATCAAAATTATTTTCCATCTATGATGACATGGGGTTTTGTTTCTATCCATATTTTTACTTTTATTTGATTATTTTTATGATGAAATTATTTTTATGCAGTCCATTTATTTTATATGGATTATGTTTTGATGGCATGATGTTTAAGAATCCCATTTTATTTCATGGGTTATTCCATGTTGAATGATTGATGTGGAACATGTAAGAACGATTTCATTATGAGATGGGTGGGACCTATATTTCCCTCAAATGTATTGGGTAAATATATATATATCTCATGAGATAGACATGACTGTAATGATAGGTAAATCTGTTTCAGTAATACATGGCTGGAATGGAATGTAAACCTGGTTCAGTAATTGACTTTTTCCATTATGATGGTCTTGGCCACAATGCCTTGGCTACTATGTAAATCACAATATGTGCTTATTAGTTTTCCTCAATTACATATTTAATTCCAATGATATTCTATCTTGATTAATTTTCCTTCATGAACCATTCCTTACGTACTTCCATGATTTATTCCATTGCTCAACATTTTGATGTTTAAACATTATGTTCATGTTTTTACGTTCAAATGTTTATGGTTTGTTTTATGTTCACCATGTTTACCCTAACTGAGAATTTTAGCTCACCCTTTTAATGTTTTATTTTCCCTAGGATATAAATAAAGGTTTTAGGTAGGAAAATAAAAGTGGAATATCTTTATGGGAGATGTTGAAGATCTTTCACCATGATTAGAATATTAAGTTCTGAGTTTCCAAAGACACTAAACTAATTTGGTCTTATGGATTGTGTTTGTGTCATTTATTAATTCTTCCACAAAAGAAATGTAATTTCCATGTACTACAATATTTGGTCTCTGTAGTGTGTGTATAGGTGCCTTAGGATAAATCATCATACCTAAAAATTAATTCGTACATAATATAAAATTTAACCTTTGAACTCCTCATGGATGGATCTAATATTCAACAATATTCTTGTGATCTATAGCAGAGTTACACAATGAAAACAAATACAACACAAACACAATGTAAGATCCTCAATATCCACCGTTTAATTTATTATTAATAAAAATGAATAAAATTGAATGTCAATATGTTTTCTTCACTTTTTTCATTTTATTATATCCTCATAATTGATAAAAAAAATTAAATGTAAGTATGTGTAGATGATATCATTTATTTTTTAAGTAATTTACTATAAATTATTCCACTTTGTGTCTTTTTGGGTTATGTTGATATAGAAAAACATAGATTCCAATTTATACATCAATACTTTCCATTCATAATTCAGAATATCAAACCAACTAATATTGCATAATTTTTCCTTTATTAAATATTGTTAAAATATTTTATAATTTGATAGTAATTGATCTATCCCAATTCATAAAATGAAATTGTAAATTGTACGATACAACTTCTCAAGGAAATTCACAAGATATATTCAACCCGAAATTCCTACACTCATCGTAGTACATTGATTAAAAATGATCAATTATAATTGGTGGGTAATGTTCATGAAATATATCCAAAAACTACTACATGATTATTTTATTCATTTAATTGAATAATTTAAGTTATCCTCCTTCAAATTAGACTTCATTTCAATTTTTTTCAATGAGGATAGGATATTGTTCCAACATTTCTCATCAGTGTACTCATAAATAGGTAACTTCTACAAATAATAACTTTGATTAATGTAAAATACTCCAAAACATATTTGGATAATCCCCCTAATGGGATGATCTTCAGTTTCACATTATCAAGATGGATCTTATTATTAGTTTTTATTTCAATTTATAGTTGATTCTAATACCAGTTATTATTATATCATCCTTTCAGATGAATTCAATTTCTATGATCATCTACAATAGCATGATCATCTACTTCATCAATAATTTATGATATTTTGTAGTAAATTATATTAAAAATAATGGTATATGGCGAAATCCAAGATAGTTAAATCCATAAATCATAGAATTAATATTCCATCATTAAAAAATGGAAATATGACTTCTTTAAATTATTTCTCCCTTGAGTATTTGCATCACCGTAAATTCACATCATATAATATACAAACAAAATGTATATGCAAAAATATAGATATTATTTAGTTTTTATTGAGATAAATAAAGATAATAATTTTTTTCCAAACATGAATCTCCTTTGTTTTATCCCCCATGCGAGAGTGAACTCTTCAAAATGACACTACTATATTTTATAGTAGTCTTGGGAAGTAAGGAATATTTTCCTCCAATAGTTTCTTTGAATGGAATCTTATATTTTACACAAGATATCAAGAAAAATTCATCACCAAGATATTTACAAATATATGTATACATATATTCTTCATATGGTGTTATGAAAAAGAAATTAAATAATATTTTTCAATCCATTTTCACCTTCAACATATTACTTATGTGATTATTTTTTTATCATTTCTTGATATCCTTTGATGATTTTTAAATTCATCATGTGGAGTTATATGTTTTAATTTGGTTTTTTATTTCATCTATGATTATTCTAATTGTATTATGCTTTCCAACTCATATTATGAAATTAGAATCACCTAATTTGGACTCTACATAACTTTTTTATTTGATATGAACGAATTCTTAGGTATTCTCTTTACCATTTTAGTCATTTTCCATTCTCTATACCAGTTTCTTATCATGTTTCTTAAATTTTTTCCACAAATTGTGATTTAAAAGTCTTTCTTATAGTGATCCATTGTGTTTTCTCTTCTTCTATAAAATAATCATCTTATTATATTTTTTTATCACCATTCATGATCTTCTCAGGTTTTTTATCATCCTTATTCTGAATAGTATCAACGGTTGAATGATTGTTATTCTTTATAAACCTCAGGGGAATAGTTTTTTTCTTGTTCTTTCCCATGTTTTTATTCCCTTTAATATTCATCTCCATTTTAAATTTCCTCTATGATATTTTATTTTCTTACATGAATGATTTATAGTTGTATGCATCTTTAGTTTCACCACTTCCAGTGCAAATACCACAAATGATATTCAAAAAGTAAAATCTATTTGTAACAAGAAGATACTTCCTTTTATTATGTGTAAATTTATTCATCACTGAATCACACCCCCTTTATGAAGGCGTAATATAATTTTTAGATATAGTAATATTATACCATCAATGATATCGCACATATATAAATATTTCACAATACCATAAATTTCTTATAAATTGTGATTTCTTATTTTAGATAATAGTTTGGCTAGATTGGTATTATTACTAATTTTTTATATTCATTTTTATGATGTGATTCTCTATGGGGAGATATTCTTGTACAATTATCACTCTTTACAATATTTTTCATGGTGATCACAATGATTCCTTTATTTATTATCTTTTTATGGGTTTTAATATTGAAAATCTACTATGCACAGAACAAAAATTAGTAAAAAGTTTATTATTAATGATGGACGATGAATTTTTCATAGAATATGGTTGACATTTTTAATTATATGATTTAATTCAATTTTTTACAATACATAAGGGTATTTTAGGATAATATTACTCCTTTGAATTTTATGTGGTTAAAGATCTTATACTAATACCCCTTCTTTCACATTATTAAGAAGACTAAAATCAAAAATAAATAAATATTTTCCCCATTGGAATCCTACTTCAATAGATTTCATATTTAGGATTAGATACTTAACTTCAACTAATTTTAATCTTTGTTCACATTATTTCATGATCTTATCAACCTCATCATTATGAGTTTTATTTTTTTCATGAAATATGATGTCAAGATCCTTGATCTTATTTGGTTTGATCTCATGTGGAATATTCATGAAATCATTTATTATCTTATGGTTTTCTCCTAATTCATGTAATTTTTAATCAAATTCCTCACTGTGATTTTATTTTTTTTGAATTGTATTTATCCACTATTCTTCAAAACTAGATAATATTTATTCAAGTTAAACATAACTTCTTCTTTAGATGTAATTTTCATGGAGTTATTGAAACTTAATTTCATTCTTTCATCAAATTATTTCTCTATTCTCTACACGTATTCTTAAAGATTTTATACTCTATAACTATTATTCTTAATTTTTTAGTGAGATCAACAAATTTCATCACACATTGTTACAATGAACTCTCTTTTTAAATAGATTAAACTTTTATATGGGTTATCTATAAATGAAAGATTTTTCATTGACCATTATAATTATCAATATTTGAGGAATGATCTCCAAAAAAATTCATGGTTATTTAGATCAAAAATATTTGAAAAACATATGTGATACCTCTTCATCATCATCCAAACTAGAATTGTTGTCTAGTTATTTTTATAATATATACCACTAGATCATTGGATCCCATACATGAATTTTTGTCCTAAAAAATAGTGAATTGGGATGTCTATTCATTATAATATTTAAAAAAGAGGGATGTCTTCCTCATCCTACAAAATTCATTATTATTATTATGCTTCAACATCTTGTGTGAGATAGAATTATAAACTACCATAGATATAAATCTACCAAATTTTAAATCCATTTTGAAATGAGATGAGAATTAAAATATTCAATAAACCTAAAATTAGAACATCCAATTAGAGGTGTGACCTATCTCTATAATACCAATTATTAGGATCGATTAAGGGATGACCACACTGAGAGGGGGTAAATCGGTGTGGGACAACTTTTATCACTTTAAATTTTTATCCATTTCGTTACCTCTATTATTTATTCTACAAATGGATATCTTATTTTCTTCACCTATAATTTAAATTCATGAAAAAGAAAGAGTATATCACAATGGAATTTAGAGTTTTTAACTTTTTTCACCTCTAGTGTGGATAACTACAAGCCCGATTTATGATTGTTATTATCCCACTCTCACACCACTTATTTTCTATTATCAAAGAAATCAAATACAATGGTATTAACTTGAACCTATTCTCCTAGCACTAAACATGAAAAGTACAATATTTCTATTTGATGATAAATATTACCTTATATTATTATATCCCTTCTAAAGTGTTGAGAAATGTAATACCAGTCTTCTTCTCTTGAATCTAATGAATCTGATGAACTTCATCTATATGTATCAATATTTTGGGATACCATTACTACATAGAAATAAATGTGTTGTATAAAAAATATAATAGTATTATAAGATACACATTCTTATTTTTATATTAGTCAAAAATATAATGTATTCTTCTTTTTCATCTCAATTTCTCACAAAAATTCAACCACTGAATGTGGTATCAGTTTCAAATTGGTGAAATTTATTCTTTCCTTAAGTAAATGTTTAATTATAGTGTGTGGTATTTTTTCGCGTCAATATATTTTATCCATTCACACTCATAAACACCTTTTTATGAAATACTGAATCTCAATGTTTCATCATGCATGCACATCATGAATGAATTTGCATGAATAGTATAATTTATGTCACCATTCTCTTTCAGATAAGTATCATTCAATTTATCCTGTCTTCACGCGACTATGTTTATGGTATCTTTGTGGCTAAGTGATTTTTGGAACATTGATATAATACTATATTTATGTAATACAGAGATATAGTATTTGTTCTTTGTGTAACCTATGATTGTTATATTAATATTTAAAGTTAGACTATTCTTCTTCATGCAAGATGTGTGAGGAACCACTTATTTCTATAGTTGAGTGGATCCTAGAAATTCTTCATTATTAATATCTATGTGGAATAGATTCATGAAATAATGAGTTTCATAGATGTTTTGTTTCCATGAAGAAAAGTGGGAAATTTCAAAATAATCAGAAAAAACTCTCATATAAGTCCCCCAATAATTATTGATCCAGTTCACCATATATTCTCTGATAAAAATTAATTTAAGAGGGACAATATAACTAAATAAAAAATAAGTCGACTCATGATTATAACAAATATTTCATTTTTTATCTCTATGTTTGTTTCCCTTGTATACATCAGTGATGAAAATAATCATAGATTCTTAATGTTATCAAATTCTTCCATTTCAATGAAACACTAACATGATTGTATAAATTTCACATGATCCTCCTCGGCTCAAAATCAGTTCTTAACTTGATGTTTTAATGGAATCATGAAAATATGTTTTCCTTTTATAGTGTCACAATATTTGATTTATTGAATTCAAGTCATGGAAACAATGTGTGTCGATTAAAATCATTTTTATGTAAATATTTCATCCTAAATTTAGGCTTCTCATCATGACCATTGGAGATGAAGGACCTTAGCTATCAAGAGTTTACTCATGTAAAGGTCAATTGAAATGTGTTTCAGTGTCCAAGTGTGTCCCTATCCCTACTTAAGGTAACTCGCATAAAATATTACCAACCTAATGGTTGATTAAGAGTTTTTTAAGGTTGATAGGCATGGTCCTATTATTCTTGAGATAGTTTGTACACTACATAAAGGATATGCTACAAAAGGGTACACATCATAAGGGTACTCTCCATGGTGCCAGATATTGGATAGCCTTGATTGATCATATCGAGTAGAAGACATTATATATGAGTCTTTTCAAGATAGAGGAACAATTTTATGCATCTACTCAGCCCATATAGAAATTCAGTTTGATATACATATTCTTACTAAAATTTTCTATTTAATTGATCATTTGAGCTAGTATCAGGGTCAGAACCTAGACACACCTACAGACACTCACCCAAATGAGATATTCCACACCCTTGAATAGTCTCATAGGAATCATTCAAATGTAATTCACACATAATTTCTCATGTTAATCCCCGTGATGTTCCTTTGATCGATATACATTTCTTGTCTCACACCTTCCACCATGCTAGTTGACCTAGTTAGCTCACCAAGTGATTGAGCCTGATCCCACATGTGTGGGATTGACCTACCCTAGATTGTTGGTTGTTGTTAAATAATTTTTGGGTAAACACCCATTTAATATATATTTTTTATTATTACTAAGAATTAAATTTCCACCAACCAATTACCATCATTAAAATGTTCTTCACGGAAAATGTTAATATATTTTTCAACATCATAGTGCTTCCACTTATCCAAATAATTCATGAAATAATAATGATATTTCATTCCATCATCTATAATTTTTTGACTGAAAAATAATATTCTCATGGTATTCACCTTTTTCATTTTTTTAGACAATGTGAAATATCTTAGGGAAATTAGAAGATTTTACTGAACAATAATAAAAATTTAACAATCACTTGACCTAAAATTTAATTCATCAAAAATATAAGATGAAACTTTTGAACATCTCATTGATGGATCTCATATTCAACAACAAGATTGGGATCTTTAGTAGACTTCCAAAAATTTATTATTTTTTAATAATTATTATCCTTAAGTTATCCATCACTTATAAACAAATTGATAATAAATAAAACACAAACACAAATTAAGGACATCATCCTATCACATATTAGCTTCAAATTTGGGGTTCCTTAGTGACACATAGCATGATTACGATATATATATATTTTATTTAATCTTTTATGTAATTCCATGTTTTTTCCTTCCCTTATAAAAGGCATCACCTCTCCTATCTTCTACGCAATTTAGAATCCTTTTAGATCACCCATGACCTACCATAATACCTTCCTATATTTCTTCCACATGTCTTAAAGCTTCGTTCCTACCAAAATCCCATCTGTTCAAGGCTTAAGGTGTAATCAAAATGTGGTTTCCCGAAAAATTAGTATAACTCCTAATTGAGTTCCTCCTATTTTATTTCTTCTTTTACCTTTTTTAAAAATATGTTATTAATTTTCAAATAATTAATTAATTTTATTTAATATACATAATTTTTATTATGATTATACAACAACCATTTTATACATTCTTTTCATCTATTGAATAACAATAATGTCATTTCTATGTACATGTGGACTATAACCTCCAAGAAGTGATGTATTTCATTATTAATTGCAATTTTAAATCGATAGTTATAATAATGGATCTAAAAAATATTTATTATATATTATGATATATTAATTTTCCAATAATGTTTAATTATTAATTTCTTTTATTTTATTTCATCAATCAAAAAATTTAAACATCACCAGTGCATGTGTATGGACTATCATATCCATGATGTGATACAATTCATTTTTCATCACCAAATTATATGAATAGTTGTTGAATTGTATATATTAATTACATATGATAATTATGACATGAATATAACTATGGGGATGATGGAACATGGATCAATGTACAAGGATTAGTACTGTCAAACCAAAATATGCAAAAAAACAATGCAATTATCACATGTAAAAGTGATTTTAATAAATAATAGTTAACAAATGGGTGACTAGATAAAGAGGTAAATAATATGTAGTATTATTTATATTAGTATGTTTCTAGAATATATTTATAACAAATATATATGTATTATACTATTGATATTGGGAATCCATGACGTTGCACAAGACCCAAGGTAATGGTTTTACATTTCAATGCAATTTTATTTGGGATTGAATATGGTTTAATTACAATTGATGAAATTTTATGACAATTATTTGATAAACCAATTTAATTTCTCTTATTCTTGGGTTATTTAGGAATATTTTATTTTTTAGTACCATTTTTCTCTCTTCGGTACTCAAAATGGTTTGTAAAGTGTTTTTATAAAAAGATGAGGCTATTTCTCCCCTATCAGTCAAATGAAATTTTCCATCCATAACCATGTCATTAGAAATTTTATTAATCTATATTTTTTACAATTAGTAAATTATTATTTATGGTAATTTTTACTCCTATTTTTCCTTTAAAAAAAACTTAAAAATAAAATTCGTATAATTTTTTGATCCTGGTACTTTAAATCAAAGGTGTCAATACAATAATTGTTTTAAAAATTAAAACATGAATAGAATTTTTTACCATCATGACTAAAAACTTTATTAAATTATTTTTCATATTTATTTTAATGTAATATTTTTTCTTTTATATTCTTAATTTTTTTTATATTAAATATGTGATTTCCCAATAAAAAACGTATTTTCTTCTTGAAATGATCAAATGATATTTAAAAAAAATATTCTATTAAAACATACTTTGATGTTAATAATTTCTTCATGGGTATATGATCTAATCAAGAAATCCATCTACTTTCAATGGCTGTTTTAGGAATATGATTCTGAGATATTTATTTAACCCATTCACTTTTAGCGTTATTCTAGGATGAAATGATGAAATTTTTATGAAAGAAATTTCCTTTACATGGGTTTTCATATGATGGTATGATAAATGTTTTATGATCTTAAGGAACACATATACATTATTTTCATGATTTGATGGGTGTGAATGAAATTTTATATCCCTCTAATGAATCAGATAAATTTTCAATATCACTTGAGATAATAATAAATCAAATGGGGTGTGAACCCATTTCAATAAGGGACTTTGTACACTATGACATTCTTTGGAGTAAACCTTGACTAAAGATGTGATGGAGTGGGGAAAAACCTAATCCACTATGATAGTCATAGTATTTAGAATTGACTAAGGAAATGTTTTTATATTCTTATGTGTATGAAACTAACTTTTTTCTTATGATTATGATATATTATCAGGGAACATAATTGAATATTGATTATTTCACACACTTATGATTTGTAAATTTTTTAAGGAAAATCCTTATTACATGATTTAAAATTAATGATATTTGAATTATTAGGTATGATTATTATTAGTTATGATCATGTTCTCATACCCTTATGATTATCTTAGGATCATTTATGATCATTGATTGATATATCATATGTTTACCCTTATTGAGCTTCTAAACTCACCTTTCTTATGTTTTCTTTCCCCATGATTTGAAGAAAGGTTATAGATAGGTTATGTAAATTATTTTTTCAATTTGGGAAGATATTTATGGGATATGTTGAATATAATTAATGAAATAAGGGTATTTTCTATCTAGTATCCAAAGACACTAATGCATTATGGTTATGGCCTGGATTGTAATGTTATGTAATGGATTTTCAACTAATGAGATGTAATATTTATCTATGAAGAGTTTGAGTCTCTATATAACACCACTAATTCATGACATGAAATTTATAATAGGATAATTATCTGTGTTTTCATGGATGACATACACTATCATACTAGACCAATCCATGATCTATTTAATAGAACACCACTAGGACAAGCCATGTTCTCTATATTGGTCATGGATATGGTGTCATATATAGAATTCTTTGTTTCACTAGTCCACGGAAGGTTCTCATTTTAAATCATTTGTGACTTTTATTTTTATCAAATTAGATCATTATTTATATGTGTAACTAGAGTTCCCACAAACCATAGATGATATCGGGGTTTTACCATGGTTGATTTTGTAGAATGATAATTTTGATAGAACTGATCTTCATTTTATTTAAATTCATTAAATTATAGTTTTTCCTCTTTCATTCATAAATTATAGAAGTATATTTTCTAATAAATTTATTTCACTAATATTTTCTAATTTTATTAGATATTTATGTTTAAAAACAAGTTTATAAATTGGATTTAAAACAGTTTTCGATAAAAAAAGAATATTCAATGATATGGTTTCCAAGAGATGTTTTTTATATAAAAATAAAAGAATATGGATTTTTATAGATAATAAATTATTCTTATGTTGTGTTTTATGTATGATGAAAATATTCCCTATTTTATTAGTTTGTTTAAAACTATACTAAATGGGGTTATTTATCTCACAACCTGACCCAAGACGTGGCTCGATCCGCAACTACCCCAGGCCCACCAAATCAATGCATATGTAAAATGGAATAATAATAAAAAGATGAAACTTATAAAAATTAAACCAATCATGAAAAGCATATTGGTTGTATAATATTATGACGGTTAAAACTGAAAAGTAAATGGGATAATACACACCCAACCATAAATTTTTCCAACCTCAAAAAACTAGAAAAGTAAACAGTTGAGAGAACCCATCTTCTCATCTCCAAGATACAACAATCGTATGTGGTATAATGTTCCAGGTGTCCCTAATATCTTCTCATGTCACCTACGACCTATTTTTTGTCTTCTTAAGACACAACAAATTCAATAAAATACCATATAGGGGTGATTATATAATAACTTGGTATGATTCCCTAAAAGATAAAGGGGGAGCCGTAAGAGATAAATCATGAATTAAAAAGAAATCAAAATAGTATATAGAATGTATCTCAACCCAATATAAGAGAAATATTAACCTTGTCCAAGAATAGGGGGATCAACATGGTTATGAGATTAATTAAATGTCGTGTCTTTTCCTATCCTGAGTAGGAGAGTTAACTCATCCATCTATTAGAAGCTAACACATGAAAATATCATTGCATAACTCATGTGTGTTTTCATCTCAAGATAAGAGAGCAACCAAATCCAAAGTATTCATATAATAAGGATTTATACATCCTCATTCAAAATAATCCTAATTTAGAGGGAATGATGATCTCTATATTATAGATCATCCCAGGAAAAGGGGTCTTGAATAGTTCAAAAATTCCATCAATGATTCCCAAAGTCCCATTAGTCTTCTCAGAATTAACCATCCCAGTCAGACTCTATATTTTCATTGTGACATATAGTCAAGGGGCCATAATTTCAAGGTAGAGGACCCATTCCACCTTACAACAATAGGGTTCTACCAATATAGTATATAGAGGACCCATCACCTACCAAGCATGAGGGTTACACTCTAGAAGTTGTCAAAGATAAACTGCCTAACACCACTAGAGGGTACCACTCAGAAGTCGTACAAGACCCACTGTCCAGCTCTACTAGAGGGTACCACCCAGAATTCAATGAGGACCCATTTCCTATTTCTACAAGAATTTACCACTAATAATTTATCAAGGACCCACTACCAATCTCTACTAGAGGGTACCAACTTGATGTTTTCTAGTGATCATGTGTGATTACTATCCGCACCATTCATCACCTAAAAAATATTAATGCTTGTAACATTCTACATAATATCCCCATATACACAAATAAGGGAACCATCATTTTCTATGTTGAAAAAAACTCATGATAGGATATTTACTTTTCCAAATTGTACATTCGATGAGAAAGAAAAATTTCACCATATAATTCAAAAAATGTGCTTCATAGGACCCAACCATGAGTCAAATTCATATACCAAATATTAGTCTAGAAACATAAACCTCAATATTAGGGTCCTAACATAGTAGATGGTTGATCTTTCAAACTTAGAATGAATAAGATATACTAGATAAAATATTTCAAAAAAATTATAATTAATAGAATAATAAAAATAATATTATTAGCCATTTCATACACCTAATCCATGAGATTTAATTATTTATCCAACATTAGTCTTCAAATGACCTTCTCAAAGTTAGGTTCATGCAACCTCAGACTACACATCAATCTGTCACCATACAGATGAGTTATGACTAAAGCATCATTTTGATAATTATAATACTAATATTATTATTATTACTATTATTATTATTATTATATTTCTTCCCATTGTGAGTAATTCATAATGGCATTCCCCATTATTAATTCATTCTCACGCGCCCCTCCCCTCTGATTTCTTCTTTTATTTTTTTTCATTTTTTCATTTTCTTTGGTCTTTTTTTACCATATATCATATCCTATTGACTGATAAAACATATATACCCTCTAAACATAACTGAAACTTCTATAGTAAATACCAATACCATAAACAAATCAAACATGATGTACATAACCAAATTCTCCATAAAAATCCACTTCATTTATTACTACTACGACAAAAACCAAGGTGACATTGGGCATCTAGCTCATTCCCGCCATCTGTTGGACCTCTACTTTGTCCACACACTGTATAAATCACATGGATTCATTGATACAAAACACCTAGTTTCTTTTTTAACTCATCATCCTTCTTCATTGATCTCATATAAAGGTTTGATTTATTGATACGATCCAAACTCAGTCGAACCTCTGACCAAATCAAAGGTCGATGGTGATATCATGAAGAACGAAGGATAAAAAATGAATGAAATGATAATCTAACCTAAAACATTGGTTGTTTTTTTCATCATTGATGGAATAAAAATAATGGGGTTATCTAATCAATAATAAAACTTTTCAATTCCAATTTACAAAACTCATGATCAAAGATCCAACTAGGAATAAATTTGATGAAATATTCTTTAACATTCATCACAAGTAAAAAATGTAGGATAATTTCATACAATGTGAATTTATTACCTCAATATTAGAAATTTTTTTGATGAATAATGTGATTTCCAAATAAGGAGGAGATTTTTTTCATTCTTCGTGCATCGATTCATCTTGATACTATTTTTATTGTCTCCAATGGAGGGTGGAATAAATATCTTCTCACCCATATCAGGTTTGTGTTCCTAAATTTTGTGATCCTCTATAATATTATTTTTATGGAGAAGGTTGGTTATGGTTCATTTTATTAAAAAATAAAATCAATTATTTATCTTAATTAAATGCACCAGCCTACTGTCTCTTTATCCAAATGCATTGTGTGGACTTATTTTAGGTTGTGCCTTAGTTAAACATTGTGTTCTGGACTCAACTATGGTCTTAGTATTATGATTTGAGCATCCATTTAATAGATATCCCATTATTTATGAAAAATTTATATGTTCATAATATAAATATATATATATTTTTTAATAACGTTAATTCCAGACACACCGGGACATGGAATCAGACACCATCTTAGTGCCTAGATTTGAAAATATATATAGAAGTATATCAAAGTAATACAAGGAAAAACCTAGACTCTGCATAATTCCCTCCTCAATATTTTCATCCCATATAATAAAAAACTAAATAGAAAACTCAGGATACTAACCTCACATATGGCTCCCCAACTCCAAGGAACTCTTATACACTTTCTAGTACTACCACAACACACAAACTAATGGTTGGTTCTATCTATGAAGGTTCCACTCTTATCAATCCTAGATTGCTACGAGGTGCTCCAAAAAGGTGGATCAATCCTCATTGTCTAGATCTCCCTATTCAATAATTTCTATGGGTTCATGTATGTATCTCCTCATCTACGAAACATGGAAGACACAATGCACTGACTCTATCAGTGGGGGTAGGGAGAGGTGGTAAGACATTTCACCAACCATCTTCATGGTCTCGAACATCCCGATGAACCAAAGAAGTTTTCTTGACTCCCTGGATGAAACTCTATAATCCTCATTCTATGGAGACTCTCTAGAAAATGTGTTCTCCCTGCTCGAACACCAAGGTCCTAAAATGGTGATCTGTGTAAGATGTTTGAATACTTTGATATTTATTCATCCTCTATAGAATTACCTAGACACTCTCCATAACCAATTTCACCATCTCTGGGCCCTCAAGAGGTGTCTTGTCAATCTCCATCCTGGAAAATAGTGACCTATGAGGTCTCCCATAAATGTATTCAAAAGGATCCATGCTAATGTTATATTGGTAGTTATTGTTGTACACATACTCTACCATTGTAAAGTGATCATCCGATCCCTAGTTGGAGTCTAACAAAAAAACCCTCCGCATATCCTCCAACACCTAGATGGTTCTCTCGGACTGCCCATTATCCATGAGGTGAAATGATGTACTCATCCTTATTTGGGTCTTGAATTCCTCCCACATGCCTCTCCAAAATTGTTATGAAAAATCTATGTCACAATCGGAGGTTATAGTCGAGGGAACCCACTGAAGACAACTGATATCTTGTACGTACAACTACCCCAAACACTCCAGCAAACTATTCTCTCTTTTAGTAAGGATGTGTTCTAACATCATGAGTCAGTAAAATATCACCCATATAACGTTATGTACTTTCTCTTTTAGTGGAACCCTTTTTACAATTCCTATAGATATATCATCCCACATAAACTCAAGGATCTCAAGGGAATGAAAGAAACCTATTAGGATATGGTGCTCAACCATCACTTATAGACAAGTGAGGCACTGAGAAATAAAATCAGATAATCTTTGTCTCATGATAGAAAAATAAATTTTTTTTCTTGAGGTATTAGTACACCTTCCCTACAATGGGATGTATAGCTAGAGGAGAAGTTCAAGACTCCTACATCACCTCCTCCCACATCATTACTGGAACCAATTTCCATCCTTGAAAAAATATGACATGATTACCCACATTAGAATATCCATCTGCTGAGTAACCCATGGATATTTATTCATGTAAGACCTTGCAATCAGGGTCTCCTAGTTGGGACTCTCTCACACACTTGATTAGAGGAGGAGTTAACACCATCAACTCTAGAAAATATGTACCCTAATACTCTAGCAGGGTCAGCTACTGGCATGCCAACTGTTCCAATTCATTATAAAATAAGAAATCCAAGGACATACAGCTAAAAGAATCTTCTACTAATTTTCCTTTCCATGGATTATAGTCTATCTCGAATTCATAGCCCTGTAAGAACTCCAAATAGATTTTTTTCCACTTGTTCAAGTCCATCAAAGTGAGGAAGTTCGAGATACTCTGATAATCTGACTAAATAAAAAATCCATATCGCAAAAGGTTGCGTTTCCACATCCTCAGGGAGAATACAACCACATTCATCTTTATGACATGATTCATGTAGTCCTACTCATGGGGTATCAACGACCTCGACCTCTACGTGATTATTGTCTACCATTTCATTAACACGCAACTAAGACCATATCCTAAGGCATCACAGTATACTACAAACTCCATCCCTTCCTCTAATTATATCAATAAAGGAAAACTCATCAGCCTTAAACTCAACTACTCAAAGAACCTCTGGCACTTCTCCCACCATGTAAAGGACTTCCATTTTTGTATCAGGTTAATCAATGGAGCTACAATCTTGGATAATTATTCCACAAACCTCAAGTATTACCCCCACCAATCCAAGAAAGATTCACACCTCTAATACACCCTTTAGTGGATCCCAATAAATCAGCACATCAATATGTGTGGTTACACCACAAATCTATTCTCATAAATTACATGTCCCATAAAATGATGCTCATGAATCTAGAATTATCACTTCAAGAGATTTCCGTAAATATGGTGCTCTTGATAAAAATCTAGAACTATCCTCAAGTTCTCTACATCTTCCTCATATAATGGGGATTAGAAGAGTATTTCATTGGAGAAGAAAACAAAGTTTACCATGAATGGATATAACGCACAATAAATCAAATAAATAAATACCAAGAGAGAATTTGGCACACCAAAGGGCATCACTAGGAACTCATAGTGTCTGTAGTGACATAGGAATGTCAACTTTTCAATATCTGCCTCACGAACCCTGAACTGGTGATATCCAGACCAGAAGTCGACCATCGAGAACCATATCACACCTAAAATCTTCTCAAAGAGTTCATAAATACTCTACAAGGGTTACAAGTTCTTTATCTTATCTTGGTTCATGTGATGATAATCCCTACAATGTTGTAAACTCTCATCCATTGTTTTCAAAAACAACACTGGATCTGCCTAGTGGGACACACTTGGTTTGATGAAACCCTTACCTTGATGCTCCTCCTATACTAATCATGGATCTTGGAACTTGGTAGGGAGAATCTGATATGCCTCAGAAGATATTGGAGCTATCCCAGGATGAAATTCGATGTAAAACTTCATCTTCTACCTTAGAGGTAGTCCCATCACATCCTTGTGGAAGACGTCCATATAATCCTCCACAACTGAAGGAATATAGATTCTTAAAGATCTTATTTCACCAAGGGATATACTCAAAAACTTATGGGTGATGATATACATCATCCTCTTCATAGAACCTTCTTGTCCCACCATGAGATATCTCTCGCCCATTAAGGTGAATCTCATCCCATCAGTGCAAACACATTTGACTCATTTGTGATGATAGTAAATTTAAGTTTGGATCATGTGAAACCGATATACAACCAGTATGAATTCATAGGTATCCATCATGATGTCCAAAATTTCCCATGTGAATCTCTCCCCACCAAGTGAAATTTTCACTTCTATAAGATAAAAGATATAGAAGAAGTGTTCCTTGTATGAACCTCATGATGAAGCTATTTGGCTACCATATCTACTGGGAGATCTATACGATGCACCATGATTATAGACATGAAATATTGACTAGAAAATATTTCTACTAATACTGATGTAATAGTATAAAAAACAGAGATCATTCTACTAATAATCTAATGTGTTGTGGGGTCGTAAGCTGCCAGAGCCAACAGCTGTCTGTGGCACTAGCCGCAATCTCCCTAAGCCTGGTGTGCACCGCTAAGTGGTAGTGGTGGAAGGATATCATAGAATCATCCACTTCAAAAATCCCCTCCTATCCCTTTTCCATATTTTCCCCTGAGGATCACCTTTTTCTCATTTGGGAGATCCTTGATCATGGCACTGCCTCTATCATGGCAGTTCATCAACTACCTATCTATGATCTTCATCAAATCAAATCAGAAATTCACCCACTTTGTGACCTCTACCATAATAATTAAAGAACCAAGACTCTTCAGGCTACCCAATTTCACTGTGATTTCCATGTTCCATATCATATCAATCCTAAGTTTGATCATGAAAGGGCCTCCTGCACTGAGATCCCATTAACATGTGCCTACTAGTAGAGTCCACTACCAGCTCTAACTCCTTGTTGTTCCTCAGATATAAATCTCTTAGTCCCTAGCTCTTGCTCTAGTACCCGAACATAGGTGGGGATCAACAAGGGAACCACACTGGAAAGGATCTCTCTACAGAGTCCCTACTTAAACATCAATGTTTGGAAGTAGCCGTCACGGATCATGTAAAGGGAGTACCAGTTATGGACTATGAAACTTACTGAAAATCATCCACCATCATCCCTCACTATTGGATATAAAAAATATGTTGATTCTGAACCAAGCGTAAGAAGGAGTTGAAGTACTCCCCACGAAACTGATGTCAGATGTCATCCCATGAGAGTTTCGTCTCATCATGCATCTAGGTAACTAGACACCACCACCTACCTACTACTCTATGGAAAGTAATAGCTACCTTCACAACCATCTGATATGTTGGTGTACAAATATTCTAGAAAACACAAACCAATGAATTTAATCAGTCCTCTAATTCTTGATAATCTAGATCACCGTGGAACCTTGTGGACCTCTACCACTATAACTCATGGATCATGATAAGATTTTTTCATCCTCAGCTTGCTCTATTGGGATAATATTCTTCTAAATAGGTGATGGTTCTATTACCTACCCATCTAGAGGAAGAATATTGTGTGATGGACCCTGAACTGAGGAATCATCACACATCGGATCATATCCATGATTTTGAACTACTATCATGGCCGGCTATCATCAGGTATTCAACCTTAAAGTTATTAATACATTCCACTTTAAGATTAGGTTATTTATATATATAAAAAACCATGGGGAGAGGAATCAAAAATGAAATTCAAAGACTCAATCATATACGATGCATGTACCACTGATACCTGCATCAAATGTCTTTGTATGCCCAGTTGACAAGTAGGTTTCCATGGTACTAGTGAATGGAATTTTCGACTGCCCACACCAACACTAGATTCCCTATCTTAAGTGATATACTTGAAACACTCAACCACTATCTACCTAATCCAAACTAAATACTCGTAAGGGTACTAGTTCAAAAAAATATTGAGGAAAGAACAGCACTGAAACCAGTCTTTCAAAACCCGGCCAAAGCTAAGGCTCAAGCCACAACTACCACAGGCTCACATCCATAGGTTAGAGGTGGTGATATGCACTGAAATACATAACATAAAGGGAGGAATTTTTCATATGTACATGTATGAACACACCCTACCATATCAATTAATAATTTAAAAGGAAGAATAATAATAAATTAAACCACTAGAAAGTAAACCAAGAATTAAAATCTTCTAGGGTGTACAAGAATGCGATAGTGTATACTAAAAATTAAAGGGTGAACATACATGAAAAACCAGAAAGGTGTCCCAACCTGAAAAAACTAGAAAAGAAAACTACTAAGGGATCCCATCTCCTAACCTCTAATCTAGGACCCCCATACATGGACCAATGTACCAGGTATCACTATGCTCTGCTGAAGTCACCATTAACCTATCTGTCATCTACATAAGACATAACACTTGGGGGAAAATCTCATGAAGGTGTGATTATATACATACCTAGTAGGAATCCCTGGAAGATGACGGGGTTAAAGTAATAGATATAATAGGAAGTAAAAAAAGATAGTAGAACAATACATAGGATACAGGTCAGACCATAGAAAGAGAAAGAGTAACCTCATCCAAGTATAAGTCTCTCCACATAGTGAGTAGATGAACTACACATCAAGTCTTTTACACCCCTTCTAGGAGAGTAAACTCATCCAACAATGTGATTCTAAACACAAAAAGTGCATGGAATACCCCACACATCATCGCATCTTATAGGAATAGATTAACCAAATACAGCAGGTGGATACATAAGGATATATATATATATATATATATATTCAAAAGAATACCAAACAAGAGAGAAATAGGATCTCCATCTAATATCTCATCCCCAGAAGAATATAAACCAATAGTTCCAAAATTCCAGCGATGATTCCAAGCATCCCATGTTTCTTCCTAAAAGTAACTATCTACGTCAAACCATGACTTTTCAATTTTACACAAAGTTGAGGGGCCGTAATCTCAATTTAGAGGATCCATTCCCTAGTACAATAGGAGGGTTCAACTCATATAGTCATTGGAGGAACCATACCCTGCACAAAAGGAGGGTTACACTATAAAAGTCATTAAGGACCCAATACCTAGCTTTAATACAGGGTACCACTCATAAGTCAATGAGAATCACTTCTATGCTCAACAGTAGGGTACCACTCAGAACTCACATAGGACCCACAACCCAGTTTTTCTGGAGGGTACCACTCATAAGTTGGTCACTGATCTTGTGTGATTACTGCTATCATCATGAATCTCCTAACAATGAATCATTAAAATAAAAAACCATATCATATCCCATGATCCAAAACCAAAGGTACTATCATGTCCTATGTGGAAAAACATTGAGGATTGGATATTTACTTGCTGAAATTGGATGCTTTGTGAGAGAGATGCATTTCACTGTATAATGAAATAGGGGGAACTATGGGCCCCACACATTAGTCCAAAAAAATACCACATATTGTTTTAAAATCCTTTTCCTCAATATCAGTGTCATGTCACTGTAGATGGTTCTTCTTTTTGACATCATTCATAGATGATATGTCAGATATAATATTCCACATTATTATTATTAATAATACTAATATTATTATTATTATTATTAATAGTATAATAGTAACAATTATTAATATTATTATTATTATACCTAGACATTTCATGCACTGAATCCATGATCCCAAATTAATTATCCAACATTCTTCATGAAATGATAATCTCAATGTGAGGGTCATGCTACCATATATGGCACATCAATCTGTCACCGTACAGATTAGTTATGAGTAAAGAAACATTTTGATAATACAATTATTATTATTATTATTATTCTTATTATTATTATTACTTTTATTATTTTATAGTTACTGTTTTTATTTTATTTAAGTTTCCATATGGATAAGTCATGATGGAATCCCCCCCTTCATGCATGCACAATGCGCCCCCTCTCCCTCAAATTCCTTCTTTTATTTTATTTTTTTTATCATTTTTATTTATTAAATTTGTTTTATATTTTCTCACTATATTTATTTTATTCTTCATATATGAAACCTGTATACCCTGAAACCCTAATAGCACCACCTCCTATAAAACATTATGCCCAACTGGAAATGACAACTGATAGCCACCACCAAATTCTCCATCAATAGCCACTTTGTGTACCACCGCTGCGATGACCACCAAAGTTACACTATCCATCTATCTCTCCCACACCATCCATTAGAACTCTAATTTGGTTTTAAACCATTTATACTATATATAAATCATCGATAAAAACACCCAGTTTCATGGAAACTCATAATCCTTCATCATCGACCATGTCCAATGGTTCTATTTCTCGAGACGATCAATACTCGGTTGAACCTTTGACCACATCGAAGGCCGATGGTGATAACGTGAAGAATGAAGGATGAAAAATAAAAGAAACATTAAAACAAAATAAAATTATGACCATGTTTATTTCTAATCGTTGACGCAGACTGAATAACAAGGTTATCTAATTGACATTAAAGAATTTCAATAATGATTAAACAAACCCATGATCAAAGATCGAACAAAAAATTAATTTGTTGGAATATTTTTTCATGTTATCTATAGGTAAAGGAAAAAAATAAATCTATATAAATTGAATGTCCTACCCAAATATTGGATTATTAGTTAATGAATAATGCACTCACCAATGATGGAGGGGATCTGTTTCATTCACTGTGATTTTAGTTTTATTCATCTAATTATTCATTTTCACCAATGGAGGGTGGAAGAAATATCCTATAAAAAGTCTCAGGGTTATGTGGATAACCCTTGAGATATTCTATAAAATTATATTTATAGACAAGGTTGGGTTTATGAAATATTATAAAATAAATACGTTTATTTATTTATTTTAATTATACGCACCCACCTATGATCACTTTATCTAAACTCCCCTCACCAACCTAATTTAGGTCACAACTATAGTAATCATCACATTCTAGACTCAGTAGTGGTCTCATATTTATAGTATGAGATTCAATTTAAGATAAACCCTATTATTTCTGAGAACTCCTTATGCACGTAATAAAAAATATATTTAGTATTTTTATAAAATTAATTCTATGCATTGGAATCACATGTCGTCTCAGTGACTAGCTCTGTAAATATATATATAAATATTTCAATGTTTTATAAGAAAAATACGGGCCTCTATAATTTATATTAATATATTACATAGGTTTTGGTTCTCTTTATAATTCTTAAATAGCCTATTTACTTTTTCTTATGATTATTTATGTTTCATGTTCTATCCCTTTTATTATTTCTTTTATAGTGTTGAGACTTTAGTATGGGATGGTGACTTATAATTTCACATGGATATATATTATTTTTTCTAAAATTTCCTTTCTTTATCACATCATATAATTAGGAATTTCCCTACTCTCCCTTATTTTATCATGGGTTCTTTGAATATATGGCTGTTGGAGGAATGTAATTTGGTGGAAGTCATATCTATAGGTGAGGGAGTGTGGGGTTAGTGCAGAGATTAGTTAGATATATATCTATATCTATACATATATATTGTATTTAAATTTTTTTATTTCTTTTACTTTTATAAATTTATTATGGAATGGTCATCCTATGTATGGATGGGTCCTAAAAAAGAATTCATCTTTTTTACTATAATTATTCATAAAATCCATCCCCACAATATTTATTTTGATTTCCTCACACTTATTTCCATCCCAAAGTAGTTGGGAACATCCCTCAGGTATATCATAGACCTTCTTGGGTGTAAGATAGAGGTTTAATCATGTTGGTTCATGAAAAATAACCATTATGAAATTTATTATTCCACTCTATAGTAATCAGGTAATAACCTATAATGATTGACCTTTTTTCTATTATTCCATCCATTTTGATAATATTCTATATGATTCTTTTTATCCTCATTCGTCGACGAGGTATACGTTGGAGAATATATTATTCCATTATTATTTAGTGGTTTCTCCTCTAGGGAACACCCAAATTTATTAATATTTATACAACCTACCCATTTCCACCCCCAAAATTTTCTTCACCTATTAAAACATCTTCTAAATCCGATAATATGGTCTATAAATTAACTTCATTAGAACCACCATTAATTAGAGGGGATGGATAATTCCTATGAAAATATTTTAATTACCCCGTATAGGATAGATGAACACTGCATGTGAGAAAAAATATTTCATAAAGTAATGGATAGTTTCAACTGTGAACATTCACACTCTTTCAGCTAGCCTACCTATCATTTAAGACCACTTGGGTAGTTACTCCACTACAATAAAAATTTTATAAGAGAGGAGAATATGTTAAGTCATTATCTCTTGATCCTATAATTATCAAAGCTATAATAACAACACCAATATACCCTATTTATAATGTTATGTCCTCAACAAGATACTAAGGGTTGAATGGGAACAACATCACGTCTAGAATGAACTAGGATACCATACTTCACACCATCTTTGGTACACCTAAAATTAGATCAAGGGTGTTATAGACACTCATAATGGGAAATTAAATTAGTCTAATATAAATATAAAATAAATTTATTACACTTCATGTCATCTATAATTTCAATACATAGTGAATCCACTAGTGGATTGGAGACATTGACATCAATTTATATACTAAGGGAGATTAGATGAAACAACAACCTCCTCTAACTATCTAAACATAGGTGTATACCAACTATATATTTCCAATTATTTTTATTATCGAGGGATACATAAATGGGAAAGGTAAAATGTTAAAATCATAAAGATATCCATATATGGTGGATATAATTTCATGTGAAAAATTTAAGGCCATCAGAATAAAGAGAAGTGGAATTCATTAAGGGATATATGATATATGTATCAATATTAGATGATATAGTCCTCTAAAAGAAAACAAAATAAAAAAATTGTATTAATTATACCCACAACTGCATGATCATTCAAACCCTAGGAGATGAAGACAAATTTGTCCAAGGACTTGGTTGATGGATAGTGGTGACTAAAAAATTTGATCAAGGAGTGATTCATATGTGTTGGAACACAAGAAAACACAAGTTGATAAAGTGAGATCTTATGTAATCCAACATCTAGAGAGAGGACCACAGAGTTGATGTATTTCAAAGGGAAGCAAGAAGCATATTTGGGTTGTTGAATGGAGTGAAGAGTTGATACAAGTCATGGAAAAAGAATGTAAACCTCCCTACCCATTAAAAGGGTGATAGACCCTGGTGGAGGCCATCAATGCCTTATTAATTGGGTCCTGTAATTAATTGGATGGTTTCAATGCTCGGTATACTTTTAAGGTCACACCTAACATTCATTCATTACACAAGAAAATATATAGAAAACCAAATTTTTTATAAACCTTCCTTGTTGGATGATCATGTTCTGGACATGTGTCTATTTACAATAAATATTACACATTTTCTTTTATGCGATTTAAATATCACCTTCTTGTTCAAATTATTTCATTAAAACGTAAACATTCTTTTAATGAATTAATTTGGAATTCTTATTTTTTCCATCAAACTAATATGTGTAAACTATATTAAATTATACCTCTTTAAGAAATTCATTTCTTGTGTTACTGATCCAAAGTAAAAGACAACTATATTTAAAAAAAATTAAAATACATCACAGGATTAAATTAATTGAAACAAATTTATGTAAAATCTTAAAAAATGAAATCAATCATCCCCCCAAGAGTCAGCATGAATTTACAGGTGAAAATCCCTCACATATCTGTACAAAGCCTAATCTCCCATGATAATGTGTATTCCAATCAAATGTACATTTACGCATAGTTATTTACCCAACAGATCCCTCGCATAAATTATAATTATATGAAATAATATATATATATATATATATATATATATATATAATTAAATAAACATTGAATTCCAGCTCATAACACATTATCAATACAAATTCCTGGTAGAAGAAAACTAAATAAACTAGAATAACTAAAATACAGCCCCTTCAATGAATGTCTAATAATTTAAATAATTATATTAAATACCTATAAACAAAATCATATATCAATTTAAAATGTTGAAAAAATTATATCTATGAATATATTATAGATAATTAGAAAATAAATGAACATTTCATAAATATTTAAATGAAAAATATATTTTTGAAAAATTCAAAATTTAAGTAAATTATGAACATATTATAATTTATAATTCACTATAGATATCCCAAAAAATAAATAATCATGGAAATAATACATTAATTATAATATAAACTATTCATATATTTAATTTACATAAAATATAATATAAAATCATTCATAATAAAAATATGTTAAATTTAGGAAAAAACATTTATAATAGTTTAATCATATAATATATTATCTATATACATTACATAATAAAATATCACATATTTTCAAATATGGCCTTTAAATATATAAATTTTATATCATAATTTATAAATATTTCATAAATAAATATATAAACATTAATATTTTATTATTTTTTATTTATAACACTTTAAAAATTATTTTTCATCTTAATTCACTTTATACATACATCATAACAACCAAAATGTTGTTAATATTGTTTCAATCCACCCACCCACTTCCCCTCTGATTCAACAATAGTCCACATTGATGAATTTTTTTTAAAATTTGGAAAAATGATTATCTAAAATTTTAAAGTCCATATATTATTATGATCTTTTCTATGGAATTGTATTCCTTATGGTGAAAAATAATTCCATGGAAATACCAATTTTTTTCTCATGAGGTGAATCCATTTTGGATAGAATCAAATTTGAATTATCCATGCCATTTTTAGAAGACTACGGTATGGTAATTCATGATTATGTTATGTTGATCTTATGGAATAAAATTATAAAAAAACCCTAGCCATTTAAAAATGGATGGGATCCAAATTGGGCCACATATTATTGACACCAACCAGAATGTAGTGTAACCTTATGGTGGATGTCACCATGATTTAGTGAACAATTTCTCATATTATGGAATAGTTAATAAATGAAACTCAATTTTTCAAGATAGTTTTTGATTGATGTTTCCTTTAAACAACACATTGGTCTTCTACATTTTATGACACAAAGTAAATTTTAGATATATTTTTTATCATCGTCTAGAAAATTTTAAGAAAAATAATATTTATTTGGAACATATATAATCATAAAACCTAGAATTATCATTTTTTGTTTCATGAATCATCTTATGAATTGATTAAAATGAGATTGAAGTGTCTCTAATACTACTGATGGGTTTTAAGAAGACAAAACTTATTCAAATAAAATGTAAATTTTCAATCAAAACATAAATACATAGAATTGTTCTAATCATATTGGAATGAAGATGTAAATTAATAAAGACATACATTATATTTTTTGATCTGAACTATCTATGTTTTTTCACATGAGCTTGATAAAGAACCCCAAGAAGCATCCAATAAACTCTTTCCTCTTAGGGAATATCTGAACTCCTCACGCTAGGAATGGATTTTCAATTCATCATGGTTTTCTTGAACCTTTAAATTATAAGTGATATATATAGAGAGAGAGATGGAGAGAGAAAAAGTTCCTCAATTTTAGGAATTTATCATCACTCAAATAGACACAAATCAAGAATTATGACCCCGTTATATAGGCTATATTAGGTAATTCCAAGGGAACAAATAATTTTATTATTTAAATATAAAAATTTAACGAGTTAAAATAGTTATAACTCTTACATTAATTTTTTAATTAATATTTTAATATTTAATGTATAAATCTTAAAATTTAATCTTCACAAACAAACATCATATGACGATCCTCACTAATCATGATAGATTAGAGTAATAGAAGAACGTTGATATATTTGATATCCCATATTACATAAATCTTCCACACAAAACACCACAATATAGTGACATTCACCATGTATTTATGTATTCAATCATAGAAAATTAAATGTAATAAATCATATGTTACGGTAGTCCCTTTAGTGAAAATTTCTAAAAAATGAAAATGAGACCAATAATGTAATACCCCCAAACTCATCTTTAATAGATTAGGGGTTTTTGACAATGTTTTAGGATATAATCTACCCATATGGGAGGAATTACCATTTATGTCACTAATAATGCTCAATAAACACTATAATTATTTTTAAAAACATATATTAAATGTTATATCCTAAATCTTTAGTAAATATTGGTATTATGAAAAAATCATAATTAAAACAAAATAGATTAGAAAATAATTAATGGAACCTAATTCCCCAGAATATAAAACCCAAATGAGGAGAAAATATATATCACATGGAAATTGCATCAATACACAATATATGATTTCAACTAGTAAATACTCCCATAGAATCCACCAAATAACATTTGAAACCCCTTCACCATGAAACAACGACAAGAATGAAATAAAAATATAATATAGAAGAGCATATAGTGGTGATAATTTATAATAGATGTGATTATACTAGAAAGATATCCAATGGTTCAACATGAATAAAATATAAATTGAAAATACATGATAATTTCTTTCAACCAAATCACGGGACAATCTCAATAATAGGGTAAATTCCAAGTCTGAAAATTCTTGTAAATCACTATAATAAATATCTCACTAGTCATTTAAAATGATTCAGAACATGTATACTTCCAAAATAAATGTTTGGTCTATGAGAAATTTATACTACACAATTTGAATATAATAATAATTACATGAACATACATGGTCATTATAAGTTAGTTTATTCCAAATAATATCCACAATGTGTAATTCCCACTAAAAAGATATATGTATTCCAAAAAAATAAATTATTACATCCAATAATGAAATATCAGGGTAAGTGGATATGTCACTCACCAATTATAGAGTTATGCCCTAAAAAACTTATAGTAGTTAGTTTCTCACTCTCTAATGTCTAATTTTGTTTTGAGTGGCATTTATATTAAGTGAGGTAGAGATAATTTATCATCATCTAGAGATCAATGGTATTATGTCACCCACAAGATATTAGTTCACACCCATCCAAGATCAAGGGTGGTAATTATTCATCATTTAACCTTAACCATATAATGTGAATAAAAATTAAATTTTATAAATGAGTCACACATGCCTAATTTTGATACCATCAACTAAAAGTCAAACCAAAATCTCATCATCGATTCTCATCTAATAGAAAATTCTAAATAAATACTTATAGTACTCATACAACAAGTAAATAGAAATAAATCCTTATAATTATAACCATATCATTACATATCATTACCAAAGACACAAATTAAACCCAATGGAACATATATGAAAGGAAATATTTACTCTAAACTCATAATAAAATAGATTGAAATAGTAACACTCATGTCAAATAAATTCAATTTGAGTATCCCCACTTGATGGAGTCTGAAATAGATCTAAAGATGATCTATTATGAAAATAATTATTCAATCCACCTATATGTATCTATCACTTCAATAATGACGTAGATATAATTTCAATAAAGGAATTATTTCTACACACACATTTCATTATACTTATCTATATCTATAATGAGACATTATTGAGGTTTTAAATAAATCGATTAATTTCCACCACATACTAATGAACACATAATTTCCCATTATATAATTTGGTACTCTTTAATAATTTATAATTCAGAAACTATAACAATATCCATAACATGAAACCATCAAACACTACAAGAAATTAATAATAAAAGGAACCACTTAATCAGAAACCATATTTATTCAATGAAAAAGGATTATTATATGAATGGTAGAATTTTATAGATCCATGATCTATCAACTTTTCAACTCTGTTAAATTATTGAAGTGATTATAAGAACACTCATGAGAGACTAAACATCAAATGGGGAAATTGTAACATCCTAAGTATTATTAATATTGTATCAATTTTATGTTTTAATTATATTCATTCGAGGAATTTATATTTTTTCAATGATTTTTTTATTTAAAACTATATATATGTTTATTTCATTAAAAAGGAATTATATAATCAATTGGATACTCATTATATAATTTAAAATATTTATGTTCACCCAATGATATAAAATATGATTTAATGGAAGGATAAATAGTTGTTCTGATTTTAATTACTTATTTTTTGATGTATTTAAAGTGTTTTTCATTATTAGAAATTATTTATTTATATTTATATTCAAGTATTTATATTGATATTTATTATTATAAATAATTATTGTTTTTTTGAAATATGAATGTGATTTTTTTGCTTGAATGGAAATATATATTATTATAAATATTTTTTTAATATATTATGAGTTTTTATATAAAATATTGGTATTTAATAATTAGATATTTATTTTAATGAAATTTATTTATTAATTTTAATCATCAAGTAGAAATTATATGGAAGTTATTTTGAAAGAAAATTATAAAATGTAAGATATCATAAAAAATTAAATATTTGATGCATAATCATTGTTTTTGATAAAAACATTATAAAATATTGTAAATTATAATTTTATCTTCATTTAAAGATTTTCAATATTTAAGAAATTTAATATAATAGTTTAATTCATTGTAGTTATAATCTAAGTGATATATTTTAATTTTAAATCATCTTAAAAATAAGAGTTCAAATTTCAATTAGATTTTACTACAAATAATTTAATAAAGTATAAAGAATGTTATATAAAATAGAAAAATATATAGAATATATTTTAATTTTTGACATATAAACCATTATTATTTAAAATATATTTATCTAATTCCTATTTTTTATTGGTTAATGTAATTGATTTGAATTCATTTTAAAAATAATAAATCATATTCAAATTGAACTTTAAAATTAATTATTAAATGTTTTCTTTAAGGATATAGATCATGTTCGAATGGTATTGAATGTGTTATGATACAAAATTCATATAAAAAATTAATTATTAACATCAATATGGGTATTTAATTGGTTATTGTATGACTATTTCATTTTAACTCCATCTTAAATAAGAGTTTTAGTTTAAAAAATCATATATCTACTCTTACATTTTAATATAGACTAATATGAAAAATTATAAAAACATACGAATCATGTAAGATATTATTATTAACATAAAATATGTTGCAAATATTTTCCAATCAATATGTATTAATTCATATTTCAATATAATTATCTATATGTTTATGCAATATTGATAGTGTGCATACACAACATGTGTAAAGTCCAAAATTATGACTTAGAGATAATATTAATAGGGGATACGAGAATTCCTGAATTTTTTATGTTTATATTTTGATTAATAAATTAATTTGATGTAAATTTTTTTTTTTTAAAATTTTATAACTTTATAATTATGAACATACATAACTAGTTTTACAAAACGTATGAAAATTAAAAATTCATATCTTAAATATGGTATAATTATATTAACGAAAATAAATGTGACTATTAATGGGTTTAGAGGATTAAAATGATTTAGACTAAATTATTTTTTTGTTACTAATTTAAATTAAAATTAAAATAATATTATGATTATCTAAAATGGTTATGAAATATCAATGTACTGATGGTGATGTTTGAGAAGAGGTCTAAAATAGTGGATTTAAAATATAAAAAATGAAAAGATATAGATGAATTATTGTAATCCATGTTTTTAAGGTTATGCATGATAGTTCAGAAATTATTTAAATCATAAAATTTTAATTTTAATATCATCCATATATTTTTAAACTCTAAGTACTTGATTAACCATTAAAATCTATATAAATGAAATTTTATAATAAAAATGATCAATAAATTAATAAAATATCATAAAAATATATCTTCAGACATGTGATGAGTAAAAATTCATGACCATATTCTCCCCTATTTATTTTTTATCCACTTTCCACATAAAAATGATATTCCTTAACCCTTAAAGAGTATAATTTGGTAATCATAAAAACAAATATGGTTTCTAAAATGGGATATATTCTACCATTTCTAATACATACCACTTGTTCAGTGTTATCCCCATACTATGTTAAAATTATATTATATATAATCCTTTTGTTTGGTTCTAATCCTTTTTCACAATAAGTAATCCCAAATTTTTCATTTCAAGTATAATCCTTAAACAAAAAAAATATAATCCTTAATAGATTCATAGCACAATGTAATTGGATTCATAACTCTATTTTATTTATATGTTATATATTATTTTTTAGTAATATCACTATAAAATTTTGTATATTATACCCAATAATTTTTTGTATTGTATTTCCTCTTGTTTTAAAGGGATTGAATTTTAATTCTAAAAATATCCACTTCCATTAATTCTTATTTTTTATGTTATAACATTTATAAGGGTACTTTTTCACATTCAAATTTCTTATATTGTATATATTTTTTCCATAACATTATGATTACACTGTTATTTTATAATATTGATTTATTCATACTATATTTTTTATGCAATTTTCAACTAATTTGAATTCATTTTTTCAAAGAAGAATCATGTTATACTATTTCATATGTCTATCCTTCTTGTGAATATTTATTTATCTTACACATTATTTGTTCAATATTCTTTTATATATTAATTTTCAAATCATTGGATTTTAATTCATTATGTATAAAATTTTAAATAAGTATTCTAACATATTTCATCGAAATAAATTCCATCATCACTATCTAACATCTTCTACAATATTATTTTTATATATTATGTCATGATTCCCACTCCCCCTCTCTAGTACCTCTCTTAATCTAGCAATGAAAATAATAATTGACCCTAAAATCCAGACTCTAATAGGACCTAGGTTGGTGACTAGAACTGATGGTATATAACACTATATGGGATGAATTATCCTCACAATATGAATTTGAGGATAAGAGATAATAGGAGAACCAGTGATCAACATCACATCATGTAAGATAAACCAAAATCATAGGAAAATAAATGTCCCCAATACAGGATATAAAATACATATAAGTATCTAAAATAAAGAACCTGGCATTCATGTGTAGTAGCACTAATAATAACTAACTAATCCATGATTATATAATCTATCTTAGTCACTAAATCCCTCATAATAACCTGAAAATAGATTATATGTATAATGTTAAGAATTAAGTGTACACTTAGTAGGATCCTTCTTTGTAGATTTAATGAAAATTTGTGAAAATCATACTAATTATCTAATGAGTAAAGAGTAGAACCAACATCCAGCTACTAGGCTAACTACACATTCCCTCCCACACAAAATCTCACTCACCAAGTATCAAAAAGAGAGTAAGAATATAATATTAGAATATTAAAATCAAAGGCACCCCACAACCAATTCACTAGTGGTTATCAACTCTCATAAACCAAATTCATGAATCTTATACTATGATACCTTATATAACTAATATGGGTGGGTTTATAGCCCTACATACCCCAACCGAGATAGAGTACCAACATAATATGTTTGCAGCAATGAATATTCACAAAAATATTAACATACAAGTAGGGATCCATGGATATTAAGTTAATAAACCATGTTCCATCCTCCTACCATTAATGACCCTCACTATATATACCACACCATCCTTATATCATAATCACATCATTAGGTGCACCACATGATATCCCCACACATTTTGTGATCAAACACTGCATACCTCTCTCACTCCATGAATGATATTATGTTGAAGGAAGACTAGGGAAGAGGGTTAAGTTGATTATCCACCATCACCAATGTGGATATTGGGTAAAACACATGGAACCAAAATAATAGTCATCAATATAAAATAATCGAATTAGGTGGGTTGTGTTTATATAAAACATGAAAATATGAGAAAATGTAGTTTATGAGAGTATATTGACAACCCAAAATCAACTAATAATTCTCCATCAAAAGATCATTGATATCCATTAACAACCAATGGTACATCTATAACATAACCATTCCACTATCTACACAAAACAACATTTACAACCATCAAAATTCTAATTATATTCATTATGATAGATAATTCTAGATTCTCATTCCCCATACAATATTAAGTTTATTCTATTATTTATTTTACATAAATAATGAAAACCTAGTTGATCTATTACCAACATTTATTCCATAAATTATTCATTAATTTGAGGATTTTTTATTTCAATTAAATCATAGATATATTTATTTCTCACCGATGGAACTTTACCATTTTAAATTACTTTCTTACCATTACATATTCCAAATGACAATTATAATTTTAATCATTATATTAACCTTTTTATATACCATGAAATCAAGAATAAAAACTACCTTAACATACAACCTTAACCATACAACAATAAGATACAAACATATTTTATTGAGAACAACTTCATAGTGTCTCATAATTATTATTTCTTTACCCAAGAATTAAAATAAATAAGTTATATTCTAGAAAACAAAACACACAATAATACCATGGAGAATTTGGAAAACATTTATGAAACTTGTCATCCCAACACTGAAAACCACAATACGAATTCACCCTTCAAGTAAAAAAATAATTCTTTTATAAAAATTCTATCACCATAAAAACACATGAAAGAAACTATAAAATATGTCACCATTATTAAAAAACACTTAACCAATTTTTCAAGACCAATTTAAAATATAGCTCAATATTGTATAAAACAAAATCTTATTTCATTTTAACAAAAATATATATCCAACATTTACACCATATACAAATTAATAAAAATAATATCCCCTCTATCCTGACACATACCATTATATAATAAAAATAAATTTAAAAAATTAACATGTTAATTTTTAATACCATTCTAGAAAATTTACAATTATTAATTTATAAAAAAATAATTATTTAACATCCTATCTAATTTATCTTTAGAAATAAATATTTTGATTAGTTTATTTATTACTGTATTAAGGGTTACCATGCCTTCTATAAAAAATAAAATATTTATAAATGTAGAATTCTTTTATCATGTTATTTATTTCCAATTAGTATATCCTTTTCAAAATATCAATTATATTAAAATCAACCTATTTAAATTTTAAACATGAAATATACATATTAATTCATGGTAACAATTAGATATTTTAAAGTAAAAAAATCAATTTATTTACCTAAATGATCTTACAAATTAATAACATATCAATAATTTTCATGAGCACAGAAAAATAATAACTCAAAAACAAAATATCTTCTTTTCCCATTTACTTTTGGTAGAGGTTGTCACTCCTTATAATTTTAAGTCCAACCCACATTATATTCCAAAATAAATACAATATCTTATATTATCATAAAAAATATACCACAAGCTTACAAATCAATGAAACTAATCCACTACTCCAGAATATTTTCCACTTTGTGTAGTCGTGTCTCATCCATATACCTTTAAAATCTACCATGAAAATAACCAGTCATGATGGGGGAGGTGTCCCCCTATTCATATGTTTTATTCCAAAACATGTGTTACAAGATTAAGAAAAATTCATAAGTTTGGTAGAAATTATTTCATTCAAATAATTTTTATTTCAATGTCACCCCATTGAATTACAAGTTAAAACAATCTTGAAGTATGTACCTCTCTTATGTCTCTACCTTGTAATTAGTGAAAATTAACTTGGTCATTCGGTAGACTCAGTATCCTTATCTAAAATCATAGGGGACCTAGAATCCTACATCTTTTATAGTCTCCCTAGGCTATTTCAGGCAACATGAACATTCAATATCGTTTTCTTACCAACCCATATAATCCTCATATTACTTAACTCCATTATCCATCATATATCTCATCCATCAAATCATATACCACTTTTTCACCCCCCTCCACTAGTACTCCTCCATGATTTTAATTTTGGAGAATGAGTGGATCCCAAATACCTCCTCCAATAGGCCCCGTGTTGGTGTCTAGAACAAAGAGTATATACAACAAAATTGGGGGTATTACCCCCCATGATATGAATTCAAGGCAAAGAGAACATATTAGAACCAACGATCAATTAAAAATCAGATAAGATAAACCAAAATCAAATGAAAATAAAATTCCATAATACATTATACGAAATAAATGAATGCCTCTAAATTAAACCACGAAAATACACATATACCATAGCACCAATAGCCCTTAACCTCTCCAAGATGATATGGTACAACTCAATCATCTAATCCCTCTTAATCCCCTTAAAACTAGTTTTTATATATAAGGGTCATCATAAAATGTATACTTAGTATGATCCTACTCTGGACCTATTGAAAATTTGATAAAAGTATTCTAATCCTCTAGTTTTTGAAGAGTGTAACCAACATGCACTTATTTGGTCGACTACCCATTCATAGAATCTCTAATGTTCACTTTCCATGCATCGTACATAGTGTAATAAAATAATATCTGATGAATATAATAAAAAGATCCCCACGACCACTTCCCCACAATTTTTCAATTCACTCTCACAAACATCAAATATTTTATTCTTTCAGCCCTTCTATATCTTATGTGGATCATACTCTATCCCTACCTTCCCTAACCAATGTTGAGCTCTAACATCATTTGTTAATACTAGGGAATATCTAGATAAATCTAACCATAATAGTAGGGTATCATGAATATAAATGAAATAAACCCAATTCCCTCATCCTATATTGCATTAACCCCATATAAATACCACACCATACATTTTTCATCATTACATCATCGAGTAAAACACATCCCACTCCCACAACTGTTATGATCGGACCACCAAATGTCACTCCCACACCTTTCATGATCTAACACTAAATTCCCCTCATACTCCTTCAATAGTATTATATTTAAGGAAGAGTGAGGGAGATGTAGAAGTTATCCATCCACAATTGCCGACTGAGATTCTAGGGATAACACTTGGAACCTAAAAATTTATTAGTATAAAATAGACTCATGTTGGGTAAATTTAGAAATATAACACAAAATATCCCACCAATGGGAGTACAATAAAATCCCTTATCAACTCATAAGTCCCCACTAAATTTCCACCACTACCCATCAATGACTATTACTTCCTTAATAACACAACCAACTCACTATTCACATAAAAATCCATAATAACCATCATAGTTCCAACTTTATTCATTAATTTATTGAAATCTATAGTCCCACTCACTAAATAATATTAGTTTTATTATAGCATTTAATTTATATATTTAATGACAACCCACTCTTTCCATCACCGACATTTATTCCTTCTATTATTAATTCATTTCATGTATTTATATTTCAGTTAAAGAGGGAAAATATTTTTTTTAGCTCATTCCACATTACAAATTTCAATTAACACACTAAAAACTATTATTCTATCTATAATTATAGTTTTCCAAAAAATTTAATCTCATTTACCCATGCCACTAAGTATCACTACAAAAAATATCAATCCACAACCATAATGAACCTAGCCATAAGCATTTTTTCATGAAAACAATTCATGGTTCATTGTCAATATCATTTAAGTCCTAATTATCTAATAACCAAATTTAATTATTATCTTTAATTGTCATTTAAACATGTGAAGTAATACTAGAAATCAAACATAGTAGTAAGAAACAATCATATTTTAAAGAATAAAATAGTTGGGGTATCATCAAACATTATTCACATCCATATTATTCAAACAATCCATTTAATTATTATTTTTAATTATTAATTCATTATTTGTAAGGATTTTATCATCTAAAAACAACAATCGGAAAGGATTTGAATCAAAATCAATTCACAAAAAATAAAGATATACCAATATTAATAAACAAACATTGAAAAACTTATTCAACTTAACAATATAAAGTATAAAAAAATCATATGTGACACAACTTACCTACATTTTCAATAAATTTTTACTATCATATTTCCCTTTTCATAGTTATTTTCTATTCTAGGTAAATTAATAATAGTACCAGAATATAAACTAACATAGAAAAACTGATAATATAAATACACACCACTCACCATTATTTTCTATCACCTTTTTTTATTTTATCTTATTTATGTTTATTTGTGTTAATAACCCAGTACATATAAATAAAATGGTAGTCTAACAATTTAAAAAAAAGTAAAAGAGAACGTCAGGAATTCACTACATTGATTTGAAGCATCAGAGGACTAACATAGTTGAATGAATGAAATATTGGTTAACCACATGAATATTTAAATGGAAACTCTCTATATGCAATCCAAAACAAACATCCATTAATATATTCTCAAAACTCAACTCCAAAATAGTGGAACCACTCCACATTGTCCGCTATAAGAAATAAAAAATAAGACTGAGAAGTATAGGATAAAGGAATGCGTCGAATCATCAAAATTAAAACTAATGATCCCAAAGGTTTTATATATTTAATGGAATAAATATATAATAGTAATAGGATATGGGTCTATTTAGGTTTTGATGGGAAAATATATAAAATTGAACTAAGGAGGATATAACTCTTAATATAAAGATTATGATCAAATAACCTCCACTATGATGTAAAAAACTCTCTCTATGTTGTTGTTACACTTACCCAAATAAGATCATACCTTTAATTATATTTAATAACTAAGGATTACATACTATAAAAATTAATATAACCATATTTTCTACCACCACACCATTGACTATAGTGTAGTGGGATCCTCCAAGATTTTTCAACCAACCACATAGAAGAGCATGGTGTACTGACACCCTACTCGTCGTTTCACCCTTCCTCGTATGATTAGCCTCACAATTATCTCACAAAGTAACATACTCAATTTATTTGGAATTACCCTCACTCATGTGTTAAATAAGTGTATTCCCCAAGAAAAAACCTTCAACCATGGGTGTTTTAGACCCCATGGTGAACCATCACTAACACAACTGACACAAAATAGATACCCTAATGTGAGGACTATTATATTGATGTCATAACATGTATCAAACCCCTAAATAAACCGACCATGAATTGTTAGATTGATATTTCATAGGATCCCATTTTATATAGGTGAAACACCTAGAAAAAATTCATAGTGGAATAGTAATCCACACTATTTCACTCCTTTTTGTGAACTCAGGTACCAAAAATCATAAATAAAACAACCAAACATGAATGAAAATCCAATGACAAATAGATACACTTCACTCATAGGTCTATTACTGTCAAAATATCCAGAAAAATGTTAACTATTCTAATTTGGTGACCCTCGAGATGTGTAGAACTATACTCTCACATTATAAAAGCATCCAAAAACTTTAAAAACAAATGAAAGTGCAAGAACTATCTTAGGAGTTACAACTTATATTACCGTATTATATAAATTTATGAATTTATAATTTTCTCTTTCAATAGAATCATAATGTAAACCTCATTTATAATTTTTAAAATTTTTATTTATAGGTTCAAAATTTAATTCTCTTTCATTTTCATCTCAATGTTACATTTCATGGAAATTTCACTTGATGATTGGTAGGAGAATAATTATAGATCCCCAATATTCATTGGGTAATTATTTATTCTTCAAAGAAATAATTTTAAAATTAATTGGTAATGTTATTCAATTACATGTTATTATGAGTTATTACAGGTGATATAAATATGGTGTTCTATGAAATATTCAAAATGATTCTATTATTTTTATACTTTTATCTATGATTACTTTATGATCCTATTTGAATTACATTTATATGAGTAAATGAATTTATTTAATTTTTGAATAAAATTTTACAATCATTAATGGGTTGAATGAATCATTCTATTTTTTGTTTTGAACTTCATAATATTTCAAGGATTTCATGGACTAATCAGTTTTCTCTCTTTTATTACACAATACTAAGCATTATATTCGTGTTTCATATTTTTTATTGATTTTTACATGGCTATGGAATTGTATGGAATATATGTAAATTTAATATTAAAGTTATAGTTGTTGTATTATAAGAAGAAAGTGAGAAGTTTATTGAACTAGATTTATGAGAGGAAATGGATGTTATAGGGTATAAAAGATTTTTTTTGGTATTTTATTATTATGGAAAATGTGTCTTCTGTGTGAGATAAAATTTCAAAAATATTGACTTATTTTCATTGAATCTAATAATATAATTAATTTAAATCTCATGTAAATGATAAATATTTGATACTTTTTGGAAATAGTATTCATTTAGATAAATGGATCCAATTTATGATTTTTTAATCAATTTTCTGGTTAGTTGAAAATCTATGTATGAATTTTGATTTTTGGTATTTTATTAAATAAAGGGAATTTAAATTTAGTTTTAATTATTGATATATTTTTTATGTTAATTTTGTGTAAGCCTGCACTTTTTCATTTTTTAATATTATAGGGTGGGAAAATGAAAACTGAAATCTACCATACCATTACTAGTCTGTGAAATGACCACAAGTGGAGACTCTGCCAACTATATAAACCAATTGACTTCATGAGTAATCCAACCACATATTGAAGAACCAAACATTTAGGGTTGTCTCCACTTAACCCAATCACACCTCATTCATTACTCTTAACCTACCATTAGAATTGAAAAAAAAATCATAGTCAACCACAAGAATCCAAATCAACCTACCATAAGTTGAAAATCTCATGTTTTATGTGTTCACCCATCAAGAACATGAAGACCATCATGTGACTGCAACTCCTCTTCCATGGTCTCCGATGTAAGCTCCTCCTCGTACATCTTCATGATAACACATGAGCATCAACCTTCCACATTTCCTCCTCTCAATCGACCACATAGTAATATATCAATATTACTTTCTTGACCAACTAACCATTCTAACCCACCATGAATCTACCATGTTCATCTACCATAATAATTTATTTTTTATCAATCATAAACAAAAAATGGGATCTACCTTGGAGACCTAACATCAACTGACTGATTGAATAAGAACCTTAGTCCATCACCAAGTATGGAATGAGTTGTCAATGTTAGACGACGAGAACTTTAGAAATGGGAAATATATTTTAGGATAGAAGAACTATTGATAGCTTGTTCATCACATTTGGAACTTGTCTGATGAATTATTAAGGATAAAACTCTGTATACCCAGATTTATTGAAGATGTTGTGATATTGATAATGATGATTACCACTATGAAAAATTTATGTAGGGGTAAAAGATGGAGTATTTTTTATAGTGATTTCTATTTACAGGGATTAAAGCATGAATATGTTTCATTGTTTTATATTCCCAATGCAATGGTTGTGTCTCTATTGTCGGGTGGGAACAAAGTGTTTGATGAAAGTCCCCAAAAAATTAATTATGAGATATATGACCAGACATACTAATCTTGGATGAGGAATTTTTGAATTGGGCATCTACATGATTTTCTTATTTTTTTAAGATGATTTGATTCAATTTTGTGGGGTCATATTTGCTAATAATAGGTCAATCCTAAAACATTAAATTAAAGTGGGGGATGAATTGGTTTTGAGTTTTTTGAGTTTTAGAATCTTGTTAGTTGAGCCTGAGTATGTGATGAAGAATATATATCAAGCCCTATAAAAAATAATGATGTGAGAAAATGATATTGTTGAGTCCGAGCTGGTTGGATAATGCTTCAATTTTGTGAATTAATTATTTAGCATGAGCCAAAATTGGGAGAATCATGATCTATGTAGAATCAATGATGAATAAAAATAAGTAGTTCGAATTAAACCTAACCATGCTGATTGAAAAATAGAGGTAGATTTCTCTGAAAATATTGAAATGAAAACATCCAAATATTATTGTTCTCATTGAGGAAATTATATATTTTAGTATTTATTATTTATTGATGGGTTGGGGAAGATGATGCAGTTACAGAGGGGTCATATAAGTCCTATATAAACATCTAGTTGTGATGATCAGATTCTTTATATAAAGGTGGATATCCCACTTGTTGTAACATAAAACTATGGAATTTTGTGAAAATGGTAATATACAGTTGTGGATCCTCGACTCTAAAAGGGTACAATACACGCTACATAATGGTCACACTGACCACTGAAACTAAATAAATGTTACTCTCTCAATAAGGTTCTTTATCAAGGATAATTACTCTCTACATGAATACTAATTAAAAGGACTTCCCCAAAACATTGAAAATGTAACAATTTAGGATAATTCCTACAACCACTATCAAATCACATTTCAAGGCCATCTTCCTATAATGTCCATCAACTCGGACCCAAGAAAACCCTCATGTAGAACAAGTTTCCACTCAAATCTTGTTTCATCATACAATTACTCCCAATATTGTTCCATAATGAGTATTAAATTTAATCGTGGGATGTTTTTCTAGAAAATGGAATTATGATGATAATCCTAACTACAAGAATCCACACCCTCGAGCTTCACATATGAGATAATCGCGGAAAATAGGTCTTGGTTATGAAATTGGGAAATATTATTATCACGACCCGTCCCCCGGGGACCGTTATCTAACCACCCCTAGCCCGCCTTCCATAGGACAGATTTTGGTGACTAGCACCAGAAAGGCATATCCCAAAAAAGGGAAGGCACTACCTTTAATCTTGTACAAACACATGCCTAATCACATCCCAACACACTGAGTGAGGGAAAAAGTATACCACTAAAACAAAGTTGAGTGTAAGTACAATAAAAAATAAGTGGGATAGAATAAAAACCCAATAAGAAAATTAAAATATTAATGTATAAAAATGAATCTTTGATGTCCATCCATAGAAAACCCCACCTGATCGTGAGAGTAGTGAAGCTACTGGAAGCTGAAGTAGTATGTCTTTCCCGTGCTAGTCTTAATTGTCCTGACCTGGTCCTAGGACATCAATTCCACCATCATAGCATCTGTCAATCTTGTCCCCCTGATCACTTGGGTCGAAACTTCGATTTTATGCACCATACACAACACGTGCGGGCGAAGCCCGTGTAGGGGTGAGTATAACAATACTAAGTAGGGACCTCGAGACCCCTAAAGGTCTCTTTTTAATCCACGATGTAAGACAACACAAAGAAAAACACCACATAGGTATGATAGAGATAATATTTTAATAATTTTTTATATTTAATTGAATGATTTAATCCCTAAAAATTGAACAAGTTGAGTTATTTTCATCAATTTTAGATTAATGAGGTGTTTTGGGCTATAATTGGAAAACTACTTAATTTGGAAACATTGTCAGATTTTAATCAATTTTGTAAGTCACGTATATATATTAAAATATATATCCAATTGATTTGATTATTTTTTTTGTTGGGTTTATAGATGTATTTTCTTTATCTTTTGTTTTTGAACCAGGATTTAATTCATCCATCAAAGTGTCCAAAGAATTAAATCAATGTGGAAATTTATTGTGGACGACCTCATGGACCCCACCTCAATAAATTGGTCATAAATCAGTAAAACCTCATCCAATTAGGGTGATTAAAATTTTAATGGAACTATAATTAAATGGAGCATTCTTATGTTGAATATTATGAAGATATAACTTCATTAAGGTGGCCCATGGATGCTCAAATTTTGGGGCAGGAAAAACGAAACATTCATCCAGAATAAATGATCAGATTTAATTGGCCATATCTCATTATACACATAAAGGATGAATATGAAATTATGGGAAGAAACGTAAAATAAATTTTGGAAGATCTGTTAAGTAGAAACTATTCCATAATTTGTCCATTTAATTTTCCCACCATGGTCAATCTTGGGGTGGACAGAATCTGCAGGAAATCATAATGTGGAATTATGAAGATCTTAAATTTGAAGACTGGATGATAGCACCCACTTGGCCTATATTAAGAGGATTTCACCCATTCTGAGGGCAGTTGAAGACCACACTTGGAGACGAGAGGAAGCTGAGGGAATCTCAGGGACAATCTTCTTCGGCATCATTCTGTTTCTTTCTTTTATTTTCCTTATTTCAAAAATGTCTCTCCTCTACCACATCATCTCGCTTACCCCATTAATGGAGGGGTAGTTTCTGTTGAGTGATCTGGAAGAGGGGAGGATAGACCTATGTTTTTGATTGAGTTATTGTGCTTTAAATTAATAAAATATATTCTTCATTCTTATTTTGGTTTTAATTATTAATTCAGTATTAAATTCAAAATTTTGTTGTGTTAGGTTTTGATTTTGAAATTATAAATTGGTTTAGTCGATGATCAAATATCCCTCCACCCAATTCTAATCTGTATATGGTGGAACAAGATTAGAGTTTGGTGGTGAATGCTTGATGGTAGTAAAGCACATATGTAGGATTGTATTTCTGAATATTGGTTTCTTAGGGAACAACAATTCTTAGTAAGGGATTGGTCTAATTAGTCAAGAAACCTTCTGCGACCCAAAACACATTGGAAGGAGGATAGAACAATCTAAGGTTTTGGATAAGAAAATTCTCATAACATATATCTGACCAAGGGAGAGAGAGGACTCAATAGATGAATCTCTCTCTTACCAGTTAATGGAAGAATAAGAGATATAATTTGGAAACCATGATGGAACATCACTAGGTATAGCTGAACCAAATCTGATCACCGTCATTATAATTTGTTAACACCAATCAATTCAATCTGTCTGTTTCACTCACAATCATTCAAATTAATTAAAACAAATCCTTGTAAGAAAACATACAAAAAGTTACAACATTGTTTTGTGTGAACTCCTCCTAGGGATACTACCTAGTATCAACTACAATACTGTAGTTAGGTAATTAAAATATCATTTTTCCACGTCCCATGATAGGAATTCTTCAAACTTGGCACTTTTTCTGGGGAGGAAGTGACTCAAAACCCTTAAAAAATATTTTTTTTCTTTCTTTTGAATGACTCATAGTTCAAACAACAATTTAATTGAATTTGATTCCAAAATTGAGTGAACAATAACCCAATTGAAAAAGAAAAATTTGCAAATAGAGTTTGAAGATATTCGCCTTACAGATTCAAGCGACACATCTAGTGATCACTCTAATGCTCCAATGGATGGAAATCCCAACCAAATATTGCGTGATCTTTGCACCCCATAATTCACTAACCGACTAAATCAACTAGCTATTCCAGCCTAAGAAACTGATTTTAAATTATGCATTAAAATGATTCAAATTCTTCCTAAATTCCATTGTATTACAGGTGAAGACCCTAACATGCATATCCAGGAATTTAGAAATGTCTGCTCCAGCTATAGACCCTGAGGTGTTGCAGAAGAACAGATAAAGTGGAGGGCATTCCATTTCTCACTCGAGGGAGAAGTAAAGGAATGGTTTTATATTCTACAACTAGGAAAATTCCAAGAATGGAAAGATCTTAAAAGATGCTCATGCAAAGGTTTTTTCCCGCATCTAGGAGCATAGCTATCCGAAGAGAGATCTATGTCATTCTCCAATCAATCAGTGAAACACTTTATGAGTACTGGGATCGATTCAAGAAGCTCTACGCCAGTTTTCCACATCATACTATGGAAGAAAACAATTTCATTTTTTTCTTTTATCATGGATTTCTTGAAAATGATCGAAACTTGCTAGATGCGTCATCTGGAGGATCCTTGATTGAAAAGTCGTCAACAGATCCAAGAGGATTGATTAAAAAGATTGTACAAAACTCACAGTTGTTTGGAACCAGAGGTACAAGCACCAGAGGAATCCGTGAGGTAAGAACACTTGATTCAGTAGATTTAATTAGAAACTAAATGGGTGAACTAACCGGGTTAGTGCAACAAATAGTTGTGAACCATGTAAAGGAACAACAAGGGACAAATCAAGTATGTGTTTTATGAGCTTATAATTCTCATTACACTGATCAATGTCCAGAAGTACAGGGGATAGAAGGTTTTGCTACAGCCTATCAACAAAGGAAATACCAACTTTAAACCAAACCGGGGTATGGGTTTCAAAAGAACCAAGCCAGACCACCTTTTCAACAGTAATATCAGAACCCGATAGCATTACAACATCCTTATAAGTATCCCTTCAAAAAACAACAAACATTACAACCTCCACAATTCCAAAATAAGAATTATGAGCAACCATCCACAAGTGCACCATCAACTGAAGATCAACAGTTGAAGACAGGAGTTACAGAAATAGAAGATAATATGGACAAACTAGCTGATCAATTTTCAAGTATTATGGATGCTCTCACCAATAACCAAGGTAATATACCTGCACAAACAATTCCCAATCTAAAGGATAATGTTAGTACAATCCCCACCTGAAGTACGAATGAGCTCACACCACTAGAACAATGTGAGGAGGATGATTCCAAGGAACCTCCTGAAGCTCATCCTATCCAACCAACAGATAGAGTCAACAAAAAAGGAGAAAGAAAAAGGATCAGAAAGGATAGACTAGAAACACCTTTGAAAAAATAAAAAAGGGAGAAAAAGGATATCTCAGCACCATTCCCATCAGCATTGGTTAAGTTAAAGAAGGGTGCATAAGAATTAATTCAATGGGAAATTAAGGAAACATTCTGAAAAGTTGATATTAACATCCCACTACTAGATGCAATTAGACAAATCCCTAAATATGAAAATTTTCTAAGGGATATGTGTACTAAAAGAATGATGTTGGATGGAAATGAAATAATCAACTTAGGAAGATGCGTCTCAACATTAATCACACCACCAATACCATAAAAATGTCAATATCCATGGATATTCTCTATTCCCTGCACTATCGGTTCATTAAATTTTACAGATGCACTATGTGATCTCAGAGATTTGATAAATGTGATGCCACACTCTGTTTTATCATCCTTGCAGATCAGAGAACTAAAACCAACTCGGGTGGTGGTACAATTAGAAAACAGATCCACCATTTTCCTAGCTTGAGTCATTAAAGATGTACTTATAGGAGTGAGAGGATTAATCTTTCTAGAAGGATTTTATGTCTTTGCCATAAAGGAAGACCGAGCACCAGCCCAATCTCCCATCATCCTTGGGAGGCCATTCCTGAAAACAACAAGGGTGATCATCAACGTTCATTTAAGAACACTCACCATGGAGCTCAGAGACATTATGGTACACTTCAACATTCTTGATATGATGAAACACCCATCTAGTAATCACTCACTTTATGCGATGTCCCATGATGAAGATATGGAACAAATTGAAGACTCGGTTATGCTTAATGACTTCTTATCAGTATGAGAACAATTTTCATTTGAATGTTTTAATTCCCAAGAACCTGAAAATTCTGATATCATGTTCTAGGAAGAGGTAAAATCAATTTTTTCGATGATTTGTTAAATGAGAGTTAGATTATACTGGAGAATACAACCTTTGAAGTAGAAACTTAAATGCAATATCATCCCTTGAACAAAACCCATGTCTAGAGGTAAAGCCTTTTCCATGTGATTTGCAGTATGCTTACCTAATGGAAGGAGGGAAATTTCCAGTAATAATTTCCAATAACCTATCCCATTAACATGAACAACACTGATTGACCTTCTCAAAAGTAATTTCAAAGGCATAGGATAGAGTTTAGGTGATATTCCTAGAATTAACCCTAAGGTATTCTCTCACAAGATATTTTTATAAAGTGATTCCCAACCAGTTAGAAAACCTCAAAAAAGACTCCATCCTACAATTACGGTGTTCGTTAAGAAAGAGATAGAGAAATTTATAGTAGCTGACATCATTTACCCAATCTCTAATTCTCAATTGGTCAGCCCAATTCATATAGTCCCCATGAAAACTGGTCTGACCACTGTTAAAAATTAAACAAATGAACTGATCCCCATGAGAGTACAAAACAGCTGGAGAGTGTGTATAGATTACAGGAATCTAAATCAAGTTACTAGAAAAGAAAACTTTCCTATTCTATTCATTGATCAGATGCTTGAAAGTTTAGATGGAAAAACTCATTACTATTTTTTAGATGGATTCTCAGGATATTTTCAAGTACCAATCAAACCAGAAGACCAGGAGAAGACGACCACCACCTTTCCTTTTGGAACATTCACCTACAAAATTATGCCTTTCGGGCTACGCAATTACCTAGGTTCATTTAAATGGTGTATGGTGAGTATTTTATTGGACCACATTGAGGAATTCTTGGAGTCATTTCTCAATTATTTCACAGTTTTTAGAAATTCATTTGATCATTAATTGGGAAATTTTGGAAAAGTATTGAAAACATGCATTAAAAAGAACCTTGTCTTAAATTTCAAAAAAAATCATTTCGTGGTTGAAAAAGGGATAGTGTTAGTTCACATAATTTCAAAAAAATGATATTGAGGTTGATAAATCAAAATTTGATGTAATAAATTTCTTTCCATATCTAACTTGTATCAAACATGTTAGATCCTTTTAAGGGCATGCCAGATTTTAAAGAAGATTCATCAAGGATTTCAGTAATATTTCTCTCCCTCTCTCAAGATTACTTTTAAAGGATGATGACTTAAATATTTATTTTTCATGTAGGGAATCATTTGATGAATTAAAGGAAAGGCTAATATCACCACCCATAATGCAGCCACCCAATTTGGATTACCCTTTCAAGCTACTTTGTGATGCATCCAACCAAGCGGTGGAATCCGCTCTATCACAAGGAATTGAAATAAATCCACAAGTCATCTCCTATGCATCAAGGACATTGGATGCTACACAAATAAATTACATAACCACTGAGAAGGAGTTCCTTGCAGTCATTGTTTCAATAGATAAATTCAGATCTTATCTTCTTGGCACTAATGTAGTTGTTGTTTTTTGATCATGCAGCTCTTAGGTACTTAAAAAAAGTTGGATGCTAAACCAAAGTTGATGAGATGAATTATACTCTTACAAGAGTTCAATTTGGAAATCAAAGATAAAAAGGGGACTGAAAATAAAGTGATCGATCATATAAGTCGACTAACCCACACTACTGAAGCAGAAATCCCAAACTATAATGAACATAATGATGAGCTTCCTGGAGAACAACTCTACATCATCAAAAGTGAGGTACCATGGTATGCCAAAATTTTCAACTATTTGGTTACATCTCAGGTACCCTCTCATCTAAGATCTCGTCAACAACATAAGATCAATTCTAAATCATGATTTTATATTTGGGAAGATCGGTTTTTGTGGAAAATTTGTAATGATCAAATTATTAGAAGATTCTTATCAAGAAGTGAAATTGAATTAGTTTTTGAATTATGTCATAAATTATCTTGTGGAGGCCACTTTGGACATCAGAGGACTATCCAAAAAGTTTTAAAATCTATACTCTACTGGCGCACCTTATTTAAGGATGCATATGAATTTTGTTAAAGATGTGAAAAATTCCAATTTTCTACTTACATATCAAAGCGAAATGAAATGCCTCAAAAACCAACAACCTTTTGTGAAATTTTTTATGTTTGGGGAATAAATTTCATGGGACCATTCCCACTATCATTTGGAAATTCATATATTCTTTTGGATGTAGACTATGTTTCAAAATGGGTAGAAGCAAAAGCAACCAGAACTGATGATGCTAAAGTTGTTTGTGATTTTGTTAGGGCTATCATTTTATGTAGGTTTCGGGTGCCACGAGCAATCATCAGGGACCATAGAAATAATTTCTTCAATAGGAAAATGGAAGCATTGCAGAAGAAGTATGGGGTACATCATAGAACATCTACCCCATACCATCCCCAAAAAATGGGCAAGAAGAAGTCACCAATAGAGAAATCAAAGCCATTCTGGAAAATACTGTTAAACCCAACCCGAAGGAATGGAGACAAAGCTTTGATGATACCTTATGGGCATACAAAATTGCCTCTAAGACACCCATAGAGATGAGTCCCTATATATTGATCTATGGAAAGTGTTTCCACCTTTCTATGTAGTTGGAGTATAGAGCCTAATGGGTGGTGAGAGAGATGAATTTGGACCTTGAGAAAGCTGGTAAAGGAAGAAGATTGAAGTTGTAGGAGTTAGAGGAAATTAGAAGAGAGTATTATGAAAACTCAATGATCTATAAAGAGAGAACAAGGATGGGAAATGACAAGATGATTCAATAAAGAACATTCAAACTTGGAGATCAAGTGTTAATCTACGAATCCATATTTAAGCTTATGCCAGTTAAACTTCATACCAGATGGGAAGGCCCCTTTACTGTTATTCATGTATACCCCTTTGGTGTTGTGCATATTAAATAAAATGGTGGAGGAAACCCAGTCACTATAAGTCGGAAGAGGCTGAAGATGTTCCATGGGATGGTACCTCAAGAACCAGTGGAGGAGATCACACTCCTTCACCCTGAATACAAATGAAGACCTATCGGGTTGCATCATTATTTTACACTTGATTAAATGCAGTAACACCATATTTTTGAAAATTACATAAAATATTACATTTACATACATTGAGGATTCTACATCAATTAAGTGTGGGGGAGGGAATCTTGTAGTCTAGGATTTTTCAAAAAATTTAATTTTTTTAATCGAGCCAACGATATTAAACCAATGTGCTACCGGGAGGCAACCCGTGTTTTCCCCCATTATCTACTTGTCCTCCTGGTGATATACCAGTATGATTGAACATGCCTGCACTATCAATTGTTTTTTATTATTATATTTCAATTCCATTAATGAACAATCTATAGGGGATTACACACCATGGGGAAAAGCATCCATTTGAAATGGGAGTAAGAGTTTCAATTCTATATTATCCAACTATATTCCCTCCATTTTTAGTATTTTAAAGTGTTAATTAAAAAATACATGCCCTCACTTGAATTCATGTTTTTGTTGACTTATCTAGGAGACATGAGTTTCATAAGAATCTGGTGATGCAATGTTTTAGATTTTAATATTTATGAGATTGAATGAGTAAAATAGAGAGTTGGATTATTAAATTGAAGCATGGATATTGAAAAAAGGACTCATGATTTGAGGAAATTAATTGATTCGTGTAAATGAAATTTCCCAAACATTTTTCATGTTTTAAATTTCTGAAATTAATGTGAATTAATTTTATACTATTAATAATGCCATGAACGATTGTCTAATATCATATTCTCATTCCCAAGAGGAATTATAGATCAAATATTTACTATTTTTTCTTGAGCATAATTCTTGAGTGATCCTGGGACATTCCACCTGCCAGAACTTGTATTGAAACTTATCAAACCTATGACTGTGAAAAAACACATTTAAAATGATTGAGGCACTACTTTGGCTAGCCACATATTTACCTGATACCAACAATTATATTTATCCTCTGTTATCCCATAGAATCCATGAATTTCCTTATAGGTTTAAGCTACACTACAAGATAATATTTCATTAACTACAAGAACTTTTAGTATTTTTCATGGATATTTAATGTTTGAGTGTGGGGGAAGGGCGTTTGGTGTTTGTTCATTGGGATGTGTATCATTTTTTGGTGGTGTGAGGTGTGCGTCATCATTTTGGGCAATTTATTATTAGAAATTTTGGAATGAGTCATCATGATTCTTTCATTTCATCCGGTTCTGCTTAAAAAATTAGAAAATTGTGAAAATAAATCATTCCCTTTCTAGATATTTACAAAAAAGTCAAAAAAAGAGAGATAAATTAAGTTGTTCCTTTCTGGAGATTTATTTAAAAAATGGGAGAACTTGGATGATATCATTCTTTGTAATCATTTACTGACTCATGTCTCATGTCATTAAAATGGGGTGGTGTTGTGTATCACATTCTCGAAGGGATTTTAGTGAGGTCCATCCTATATTTTCACTTGATTAATCATGAATTGTACATAAGAGATTAGCCTCCCCCTTGATACATAATTTTCAAAGTATCAAATCCTACCAACCTTAAGCCACAGAGTCATTTGAACCTTTATTTCAAGTCCTCGTGATTTTTTGTGCCTTTTGTGTTTACAAAGTGGAGAAAGTAGTTCCTTTACAATCCTATGGATAAGGAGCATTTTCTCAAGATATTAGCATAACTCCACTTTAATTGTATCATAAGTGATGATGGAAAATATTCAAAAGAGATGTAGATCATGATTTCACATTCTTAATAATAATAAATTGATAATCTTGAATGAATGAAAGGAGAAGCTCTATCATTTTTCTAAGGGGAAAAGTAAAATGCATGAATTGATTATTTCTTTGAAAAATGGGAAATTAAATTGATATTTTTTTTGGAACTTGAAAATTTGATTTCACATTGATAATTTTTTGATTTTATTGCATTGAAATTTGAATATTGGTAACATTGGTCCCCTTTGAATTCCATGTTGAGATTTTATACTTGAAGAAAAAAATAGTATAAGTTTTGGGGAATTGATATAAATAATATTTTAATCATTTTTTATATTTAATTAAATTATTTAATCCTGAAAAATTGATCAAGTTGAGTTATTTTTGTCAATTTTGGTTTTATGATGTGTTTTGGGCTAAAATTTGAAAACTACTTAATTTGGAAATATTAACATATTTTAGTCACTTTTGTAATTAATGTATATCCTTTAAAATATAAATCCAATTGATGTGATTAATTTTTTATTGGGTTAATATATTTATTTTCTCAATCTTTTGTTTTTAAACCAGGATTTAATTCGGCCATAAAAGGGTCCAAAAAATTTAATCAAGGTGGAAAATTATTTTGGACGACCGCATGGACCCCACCTCAATAAATTGGTCATAAATCGGTAAAAACACATCCAATTAAAGTTATTAAAATATTAATGGAAATATAATTAAATGGGGAGTTCGGTTGTTGAATATTATGAAGATTTACCTTCATTAAGGTGGCCCATGGATGCTCAAATTTTGGGGCAGGAAAAAGGAAACATTCATCCTGTATAAATGCTCAGATTTAATTGGCCACATCTCATGCTACATAGGGATGATGAATATGAAATTTGGGTATGAAACGTAAAAGATATTTTGTAAGATCTTTCAAAATAAACAATTCTACAATTAATCCATTTATTTGTCCTACCATGGTCAAACTTGCGGTGGACAGAATCTGCATGAAATCTTAAAGAGGAAATATGAAGATCTAATATGTGAAAACCGGAGGATGGAATCCCCTAGGACAATATAAAGAGAAGTACACACATTATGATGGGAGTTTAAAACCACACTTGGATATGGCAGTTTTACAAGGGACACTCGGGGACCATCTTCTTCAGCATCATTCTGTTTCTTTCTTTTATTTTACTTACTTAAAAAATGTCTCTCCTCTACTGCATCATCTCGCTTACCCCATCCATGGAGGGGTAGTTTCTTTTGAGTGATCAGGAAGAGGGGAGGCTGGACCTATGTTTGTGCCTGAGTTATTGTGCTTTAAATGAAGTAAATTTCTTCTTATTTCTTATTATGTTTTCAATTCTTAATTTAGTTTTAAATTCCAAATACGGTTGTGTTAGGTTTTGATTCTGAAATTATAAATTTCTTTGGTCGATGATCAAATCTCCCTGCACCCAATTATAATATGTATATAATGGAACAAGATTAGTTTTGGGTGGTGAGTGCTCGACTGTAGTAAAGCACGTGTGTAGGATTGTATGTTGGAATCTTGGTTTATTAGTCAACAACAATTTTGGGTAAGGGATTGCTCTTATTAATCAAGAAACCTTCTACGACCCTAAACACATTGGAAGGAGGATAGACCAATCTAAGGTTTTGGATAGGAAAAATCTCATCACATCTATCTGACCAAGGGAGAAATAAGACTCTGTAGATGAATCTCTCTCTTACCAATTAAAAGAAGAAGAAGAGAGAAAATTTAGAAACCATGATGGCACATCACTAGGTCTAGCCGAACCGAATTTGATCACCGTCTTTATAATTTTTTAACACCAATAAATTCAATCTTTTTCTTTCTCTCACAGTAATTCAAATTAATTAAAACCAATCCTTTTTAGAAAACCTATATAAAGTGATAACCTTGTTTTGTGTGCACTCCTCTTTGAGAGACTACCTAGGATCAACTAATATACTATACTTAGGTAATTAAAATATTGTTTCTCCATGCCCCATTAAAGGCATGCGTTAAGGTAATACCGCTATGTAAGGCCTCAACCAAATAGATCAAATTAAAATATGTAGCTCACAATTTTTATAACTTATGTATAGAAGTAAAGATGATTAGTCATAAAGATAGATCATCTTATTCTATCGAGAGGGTCTGCTGTTGATCCGCACATAGTCTCTAGGTGCTCACCCACAGAGGATCTATAGGTGCTCACCCACTGGGGATCACTAAGTTTCAAATCTCATAGGATCACTTGGTGTTGAACCACAGAGGATATTTAGGTTATAACCCACAGAATATCTCTAGGTACTAACCCACAGAGGATATCTAGGTGCTGACCCATAGTGGATCACTATTCTTTCTTCACTTCACAGCCAACCACTGGATTCTCGAACTTTGCACACTTGATTCCCAAAGGATTCACTACTCAATCCATATTATATACCTCAAACACCAATAAGTCCCACATAGAGTAACCCCAATGGACCATCTCATCGTAAGGTTCCAAATGCAAAAAACGACGCGTCGATCAGATGCCTGGTCTGTAGGTTATATGATTTTTTGTAAAAAGGGCATAGTTGGATTCCAGTCTGATCTAACCCAGCCGTACACCAACTTCTTCCAAAAATCAAGAATATTATATTATAAGGACAACCCATTTCCATGTTAACAGTGACACTGACGTCACATCAATCAGAAATGTGGTTTGAAAGATACGAGGGTTTTAGTAATCAGGGGCCGGTTGTATCTGGGCCCAGTCTGACCTGGTTGGATCGACTTGACCAACCTGGCCCGAGGGTTCCAGATACCCCTGGTTCAATTAGACGGACTCGATCTGACCCAGTTCGGGTCAGGGTTCATCTGGTTCGACCTGGCTAGTGGGTGAGGCCCAATGGGACTCACTGAACCCAGCCATGTTTGGCCGAGGGTCTAGCCCACCGAGTCATCTGGTGACCTGGTCTTGTCTGGCCCAGCCACTGGCTAGGGTGCGGTCCACCAGCCAAAGACTGACCTTGCGGTGTTGTTGGTGGGGTGCTCCTTGGACGAGGCATCCAGCCGCGCCCGACCTCCATTGGCCCCATGCGGTGTAGGGCCTTCCTCTAGCCGTGGTCGACAGACCGCAGTTTAGTGTGTTCGGGTGGCATGGTAGTGGGCCACCTGGTCCACATGGTGTGGAAAAGCACTACATCTCCTCTCTATAGTGGCATGTTGTCGATACCTTTGATGGGCCACCCAAGTTGCTCTGGTGGTCCGTTTCTCAAACCTCTTGTGTCTACAAAATCATTAGGCCATCACCTTCGCTAAGAAGACCTCAAAATCGCTTTTCCACAATCTAGAGAAATCATCCATAAATAAAGAACAATAAAAAACTATGGCAGAGGGTCTAGGCCTTGTTTGTTTTGGCCTTATGCCACCACGTTAGAGTTTAATTAAGAGGGAAATTATTAACCACACAACAGAAGTGAAACCCCAATTCAAAACCCCACACAAATATCCACCCACAAGAATGAGTGATTCGCAGATCAACCTATTAATCATTCAGTCCTCATTTGTCATTATTTTTCAAGAATTAGGGATAAATTATCAAAAATTAAAAATGAATAAACTCCTACCTCGTTGGAGTTTTATGCCGAAGAATTCTTTATTGAGGTTTCAAGATGTCGACGTCGCTTCCGGCTCTATTCTTTGAGGCATGTTGAAGATGATGAAGGATTTTCGGAATTCACCATTCTTTGTTGAAGAGGATAACTATCAGCGGTTGGTCAGAGAATCCCCAAAGTTTTATTCCCCATTCTCCCACATTTTGGTTTAATAAAAAGAATCATGTCACGGTGTTTCTATTATGCTGTTTCATTTATAATGAAACATCGTAGTTATAGTTACATTAGTGCATCGCTATGCTACGTGATATAGGCCATTAATGAGCTTCATTAATGCGCCACATCGTTGCCCAATCGCTGCACCCCAACATCATCGTCCTCCACTAAACGACGGGAAGAGAAATAAAATAATTATTTTAAATTATTTTATTATTTTTGTCAAAATTTGTGAAATTTGTTTTTCTACTCATCCCTTACCGGACTAGGTTAAGACATTTCTTGGAGAATCCAAAATTATGAGTTCAACGGTTCCTTTGGATTTTCAATCTGACCAATGGTTTAAAAGTTATAAAATCCCCCTCGCATGTTAATTTAAATGAACCATAAAAAAAGTTCAAAAATTAACTTTCACCTTGACCTGCTCCTGTCAAGGTTGGGCTTCAATGAAGGGGAACACACCCTCATGAGCTCAACAGTACTCTTGTATTTCCAATCCAAGTTACTATTTTGGATTTATTAGATTTGAAAATAAAATAATTGTTAATTATTTCATTTATGGCCAAAAACTATCTTCCATTATTGGCATGTTCCATCCAATGTTATGATAGGCCTAAGGAAATAATACCCCCACGAGTTCATCGATAGTATTGGATTTTTAATCTAAGTGACTGTTCGTGAATTATAAGAACATGAAAAAGAAAATAATTTTTTATAATTATATTATTTACTGTTAATTCCATTTTCGGGTTTTCTCACTGGATGGCTACGCCGACTAAAATTTAATCATGGATAGGGTAAACGCACCATCTTGAAGGTAACAGTACCCGTATTTTTCTGATCTGGGCACCTATTTAAGAGTTATTCCACTTTTTCATGAAAACGGATCTCACACACTATTTAAAGCATAACATTTTTCGACCGATCATTCTGAACACTCCAAGCCATGAAATCGCACGCCATCTCAGCAGATGGTCTCGAAATAATTCCATATGATTTTTTAAAAAACATATATGGAAATTATGGGACATTATACTCTCCATACCTTAAGGCTTTACATCGCCGAAATCCCAAACAAGGTCTAATCAAACAAATGGGGGTACTGAGAATTAATTTGAGCCTCCCACTCCCATGTGATCTCCTGGAGGATCCTATCCACCCATCGAACGTGCACTAGAGGAATTGACCATCTGTGAAGGAGTCGCTCCTATTGATCACCCCAATCGATGAAATGCAATGGATCATGCACATACCTCTCTAGCTACAACATATGAAAAAACATGTACACCTGGTGCTTCTATGGGGGAAGAGCTAGGTGATATGCCACCTCACCAACTCTGTTGAGGATCTGAATAGGGTTATATGAACCTCCGAGAAAGCTTACCCCCCCGGCCAAATCTCTGTGATCCCCATTAGTGTGAGACCCGAAGGGAAACATGGTCTCCCTCCTCTAACTCCAAGGTTCTATGTCTTTTGACGGCATAAAACTTATGTCTACTCTGTAAAGTCCTCATCTTCTTCTGGATGATCTGCACCTTCTCAATGGTTTCCCATACCAACTCTAGATCCATGAGTGCTGACTCCCATGGGTGTGTCCAGCATAGATTTGATATTCATGGCTACCCGTACAAGGCCCTAAATAGTTCCATGCCAATAGTGGAATGATATTTGTTGTTGTGTGCACACTCCATCAGTGGTAGCTGGTCCATCCAACAGAAACAAAATTCATGGATCACCTAGATAGAATCGTTCCCCTAGACATGTGTGGTAATCCCATCAAGAAATCCATAAAGATACCATCATACTTTCATTTTGGAACCTCAGGTGGCTGTTCCAAGCCTTTTGTGACCTAATACTCGACCTTCACTTGCAGAAAAGTGAGGCATCATGAAACAAACTCTGCCACTGCTCCATTCATATCTAGCCATTAGTACTGATATCAGAGGTCCTGGTACATCTTCATCACACTAGGATGTACCACTAAAGGGGACATATGGAATTGTATCAACACCTCCTCCTGTAATTTCACTGGTACTACAGTGTGTCCTCTGAAAAGGTTGATGTGCTCCCCACCTATCAAAAATTCATTAGAATCTTGCCCTGTGGATAACTAAGCACATCAGGCCTCGTAGTCAACATACACACACCGTGCCTCCCTAACTCGCCATAAGAGTGGTGGAGTGACAGTCATTGACTAAAGGTAAGCTGCTCAATCATCATCCAAGAAGGATATCTACACTGCAGCTAGCTTCTCCCTCACCTCACTTAGAATATGTAAAACAGTCCTCATGCTAAGCACGTCTTCCACCACGTCCCCCTTCCCAGGAGTATAGAATATCTCAAAGTCATATTCCTAGAAGAACTATAATCATAGCCATTGTCTCAACTACTGAAAATTCTATGGGCACCTTTCCATCCATGCCAAAGGCTACCCATTTTAACTGATTAATGTGCCCATTAACCCTTTGGTAGTTGGTACTTTTTATCCATAGACACTTGGTTCAAGTTCTGGTAATCCACACATAACCTCGAACACTGGTCCTTACTATGCCCTTCCTCTACAAGTTCCTCACCTACGCCCCATGGCCCTGAAGCTCTAAATAAGCCCCCCGATATAATGATGCTGATATCGGTGCCATATCAGGGTGTAGAGTGATACAAAAGTCCCTCCCCCTATGGGGAGGTAATCTTGGAAACATATTTTTAAAAGGCATTCCCGCACTCTGCCTTTAATACTGGGAATTGAAAACTCAAAAAATCTATTACCACAATGGTAAGGTTGGCTGACTAAAGATTGATCGGTTGCACCCTCATATACATGAGTTTGTTCCATGCTACCTAGGTTTCCTTTTTCTATGACCAAGGAAAACACCATTCCAAAGTTACGAATATACCACATCCTTTTTTCCTAAAATAGTCAATCTGAGCATGAATTGTGGATGACTAGTCCATACCCAAAGAAACGTCGTAAGGCCTCGATGCTCCCACCAAGAGGTTCCAACTAAAACTCTCACCTCAAGGGTCATATCACACCGTCAGTATAAGTGTGATTACTGATTCTCCTCCCATAGGTATCTCCAAATGTAAAGATCATGTTAATAGTTTTACCAGAAACTCTAGTTCTTGAAAAATATTTGTTATAAGAAGAAATGATTTGTACCTATGTTTATTAATGCGATAGAAAGTAATAGAAATAGACCATACCTCAAATCATTCATAGATCTCTTGGGTCATACTACTTGATTTCATGCAATTACTACCTTCTTCTATCCTCCAACTCCCTAAGCCTAGTGGGGACCACATTGGGTTGGTGGTTGTAACATTTCGAAATGTATAAAACCTCCTCCTTCTCTCCAAGATCATCTTCCATGTCTGCTTCCCTAAAAATTCATCTATACCTACCACTTCCACTTCTCAAAAAAACTTACATGTTCAAGACTCTGAGACTGATGTCGGTTTCCTACTTTCCCACTGATGACATCTAATGGTTGTATCTGCTCATCCAAAGAACATTCAACAACAAAGTTTCTCTCTATAATCCTTACATAAATAAGAATGCACAGAGGAAAATTGATGGCTTGGATGTCCCTAAACATATCTCGCTCAGATTTTTGAGCCCTGAATCACTGGTTGTATCATATTGATCGAGTACCTGGAATAGTCGGTATGCCTTGAAGAATACTCAGCTATCGACATGTCATCCATTAGAAGCTGTAGAAGCTCTTGGGAACACATAAACCTTAGCTTTTTTGGAAATAGAACCCTTGTCTGAGAAAGGTTCTAAAGATCTTTCGTGTAAAAATCACATCATCATAAGATCGGGGTAATATGAACCCTCCCATCACCCTGCTAAGCCATTTTGAAGCCTCACTGCTATGACCTCCATCTGATAAAATTTTTTCCTATCTATATCGAAACTCAGTCACCACATTAATCCAGTCCCCAGCCATTTATGAGTCGGGCTCACCTCAACACCTGAGGGGTATCTGTCCCTGAAATGCGTGTAAGTCACTGAGCCTACATGTGTCCTTTACCGGTAGTGCCGATAGTAACTGCTGAACAATGGAAAATGTTATTTCTAGTACACCGCTCGAAGGTAACATCTCATGAAATGGTCCCTATTCCAAATCCTCATCACCCTATGGACCATCCTCATGGTCACGCACTAGAATCATGGATGGATGTCTGTGTGGAGGCATCTGGAAAGAGAATCAAGATGAACCACGATCAATATTTTATACCTGGAGAGATTAATCTTATTCAAAATAACATAAGGATACACTTATGCAACCAATGTTTTCATGTATTAATCCAAAAAGCATAATTCATGGTCCTGGTATATGGATACGTCGGCCGACGCACTAACATTGGACTTCCCGAATCTGAAAGTTGAACTCGCAATACTTAACACTGTTCCCCAAAACAAAACAATAGACTCCCAGTTTGTGTGGTAGGACAGACTGCCCTATGATACCACATTGTCACAACCCATTCCCCAAGGCTCGTGTCCTGACTACCCCAAGCCCACCTTGCATAGGCTAGGGGCTGGTGACTAGCACCGGAAGGGCATATCCCAAAATGGGAAGGCATTTCAATTAATCCTATACACAAAGACACCCAACCATATCCCAACACACTGAAAGGGGTAAACAAGTATACCACTAATACAAAGATAAGTGTAAGTACAATTAAAAATATGTGGGCCAGAATACAAACCCAAAAAGAGACTAAAAATATTAAAGTAAAAAAAGGAAAATCTAATAGCCATCCATGGAAACCCCACCTAATCATGAGAGTAGAGAAGCTACTGGATGCTGAAGTAGTATGTCCTTCCCGCCTGGTCCTACTGGACCCCACCTGGTCCTAGGCCACCTATTCCACCGTTATAGCATCCGTTAGTCCCGTACCCCTGAGCACCTCTATCGAAATTTCGATCATATTCACCATACACAACACATGCGGGTGAGGCCAATGTAGGGGTGAGTATAACAATACTCAATGGGGACCCCGAGACCCCTGAAGGTCTCTCAATAATCAATGAAGGAAGACAACACAAAGAAAAATACCATAGAGGTAATACCATCAAGCAAGACCTCAAAAACATAGAAAAAAGTAAAAGATACATCTCACACTAGGAATAAATTATGTACAAAAGTAAATATGATTAGTCATAAAGATATATCATCTTATTCTGTTGAGAGGATCTTCCGTTGATCCGCACAGGGTCGTAAGGTACTGACCCATAGAGGATCTCTAGGTGTGGACACATTGAGGATTTCTAGGTGATGAACCTCATAGGATCACTAGGTGCTAACCCATAGAGGATCACCTGGTGCTGAACCAAAAAGGATCACTAGGTCCTGACCCACATAGGATTTTTGGATGTTGACCCACATAAGATCGATGTTCTTTATTCGCGTCATAGCCAACCACCGGATCCCCGCATTTTGTATTCGTGATTCTCGAAGGATCCGCACCTAAAGACATATTCCATACCTCAACCACCAAGAATTCCCACATAGAGTAACCCCAAAGGATCATCTTGTCATAAGGGTCCCAACACAATAGACGGTGTGTCGATCAGATGCCCGATCTGTATGTTATGGGCATTTTAGTAAAAAGGGATCGATTGGATTCGAGTCCAATCCAATCATGACATACTCCAACTTATTCAAGAACTCAAGAGGAGTATGTCAGAAAGACTGTCCCATATCAAGGGTCCTAACTCCACTGATGGCGCATCAATTGAACACACAGTTTGCTAGATACATGCATTTTAGTAAACTAGGGGGTCGTTTTTATCGGGGCCTGGTCCGACCGATCGAACCGACCCGACCAACCCATCCCAGGACTTCTAGATACACATGGTTTAGTTAGAAGGACTAGATCTAAGCTGATTCAGGTCGAGGTCGGTCTGGTCAGGCCTGGCCAGTGGGACAGGACCAATGGGCTTTGCTGGACATGGCCCGGTTTGGCTGAGGGTCCAGCCCGCTGGGTCTCTCGGTGACCTAAACTCATCCAGCCCTACCTGAAGGGAGCAGGTTCGGCCTACTAGGTGTGGGTCTAGCCCAGATGATGGCTAGGGTTTTGTCCTCCATCCAAAGACCATCCGCACGGTGTGGCCGGTGGGGTGATCTTCGTATGTGGCATCTAGCCGCATCTAGCCTATGTTGGCCCTGCATAGTGCAGGGACTTCCTCCAGCCACAGTCGACAGACCGCGGCTTATCACACCCGGGTGGCCTTGCCATTGGCTACCCCTTTTACATGGCATCGATAGGTGCCATGTCTCCTCGTCGTGGTAGCCATCCGGGCATGGCGTGCCGCCGCCCTCCGCCCGCAGCTGGTAGTACCTTCGACGTGCCCCCAGAGTTACTCCAGTGGTCCGTTTTTCAAACATTTTGTGTCTTCGGAATTGCTAGGCCATCCCCATCGCAGGGAAACCCTCAAACTCAATTTTCCACTATCTCAAGAAATCATCCAGAAATAAAGCACAATAAAAAACTATGGTAGAGTGTCTGGGGCTTATTCATGTCAGCCCCTGCCCTTCGCATTAGTGTTTATTCATGCTGGAAAGTATTAACCGCACTAAAAAAGTGATACCCTGATTCAAAACCACACACAAATATCCACCCACAAGAAAAAGAGATTTTCGGATCAACCTGTTAGCTGATTGGTCTGCATCCATTGTTAATTTCCAAGAATGTGGGAGAACATATCAAATACATAAAATGCATAAACCCCTACCTTGTTTATGTTTGATGCCAAATAATTCTTCCTTGAGGATTCAAGATGTCGATGTCCCATTCCCCACCATTCTTCAAGGAATGTAGAAGACAATGAAGGCTCACCAGCATTCATCATTCTTCATTGGAGAGGAAAAATGTTGGCAGTTCATCAGAGAATCAATGAAATTTTATTCCCCATTCTCCGACATGTTGGTTTAATAAAAAAATCATATCACAACATTTCTGTTATGCTGCAACATTGTGTCGCTATGCTATTTCATTTATGAAAAATCTTCACTGTTACACTTACTTTAATGCATCATTATGTTGTTTGATATAGACCGTTAGTGAGCTTCATTAAAGCACCACGTCGCTGCACGATCCCCGCACCACAGTGTCCCTATCCGCCACCCAATGATGAGAAAAGAAATAAAACAATTATTTTAAATTATTTTATTATTTTTCTCAAAATGCCCAAAAAATAACTTTTTCGCTTGGCCCTTCCAAGCCTATGTTAAGTCATTTATAAGAAAATCCTCGGATTCTGAGTTCAATGACTCTTTTTTAAGTTTGATCTGAGAACCAATTTAAAAGCTAGAAAGACCTTATCGCACGTTTATTTGAATAAACCTTATTAAAAGTTCAAAAATTAACATTCACCATCAACCCGTGCTGGTCAAGGTTAAGCTCCAACTAAGGGGAAAATGCCCTCATGATCTCAATGGTTCTCTCTGATTTTTAACCCATGATACCGTTTATGTTTTTAAGGATTTTACAATAAAATTATTATTAATTATTTTATTTATGGCCAAAAACTAACTTTCACTATTGGCCCACACTAGCAAATGATAGGATCTAATGATGGAAAGCATAACCTCACAAGTTCCGTGGTGGTCTAATATTTTTTATCCGAGTCACCATTCATGTGTTATAAGCACGTGGAATATAAAATAATTTCATTTACAGTTATTCCATTTTTGGGTTTTCTCCCCGAAGGCCTGCCCCGACTAAACATAAGTCATGCCTAGGGTAAACCTACCATCTTAAATGAAACAGTGCCCTCAGATTTCTAATCCAGGAACGCTTTTAACAGTTTTTTCACTTTTTTGGAAAACTAATCACGCACACTATTTAAAGGTTAAATTTTTTTGATGGATCATTCCAAGCACTTTGGGGATAGAAATCACACGACGTCTCAGCACCTGATCTCAAAATAATTCAATATATATTTTTTAAAAAAATATTATACAAAAATTCAAGGACATTAAAATTATCAAAGAAACTAAAATAATTAAAGAACAATTAAGAAATCCATTCTATGCATATTGGATGTGGATTGGCCTCAAGAAAGGACTTATGAACATAAATTTAATGAAAAAATATTCACTAAAGGAGGATTAACTTCTATGATTTCTCAATCAGTGGAGATGATATATTAATTCAGTTTTTATTTTAATTAGTTTTAATGACTCATATGATGGCCCATTAGGCCCTTAGTAGTCAAACCTATAAGATTTTTCTTCAATACATTTTAATGAATTCAATGATCAATTAAAAATTATCTCATTTAATCTCCTAATAAGTATTTTGTTAATGTAAAATGTAGGATATTTCAATTATTTATTCATTTTAAATTCTTCTTTTCTCATTTTGTTTTTCACATACAGGCCACCTAAAAATTCTTCATTATCTAGGTTAGGGAGTATTTATATGAACTAGGTGTTATGGGAAATATCGTATCACTATGCTAGTCTAGGTAATATTTTTTAGTGATCATTGTATTTCATGACCTAAATTAAATCCCTAGGCGGTGGTGATGATTTATATTTCATATTATTAGAGAGAGAGAGAAATGGATAGTAAAATTTTAATTATTAGTTAACAGGTGAAGTGAGTGTATTATATGAGGTATACCATTATTTTTAATATTCATTTAAAACTCAATTGAGGCACAATAACACACTGAATCCATTAAACAAGAAGAAGACACACCAAAAACTCTATCCTCACTAGAAATAACCCATTTCCATTACAACTTATTTAATTTCAACTTATAAATTTTTTTTGAGGGCCGTATGATAGTTTTATCCACAATATTATTCCACTAAATATGTTATCCTAAAATACATGGGAAATTTTATTTTTGTGATGTTTTTTGAAAAAAATTAATTGTGGGATGGTTACATTCAAGTTGTCTTAGAAAAATTGGTAAAAATCCAAAATATTCATTCAAATTCTGCTAATTGTTCTAAACATTTCTGATACATAACTAATTAATATTTCTCTCAAATAACTAATAAACTAAAGTATTAATATATTCAAGTTCATAAATTATTTAGTGGAAGATTATTTCAAATATCTACCTTTTGATATACGAGACATCCAAAATAAATCAAATAAACACCCTCACGTCATTATATCAATTTTTATTGTGATTATAAATTATTAATTTATATAAGATATTATGGAAGAAAAATAAATATACAATAATTAATTATAATGTTCATTTTCATCTTAAGAATAAGATATTGAAAACGTAGATATTTTTCAATCCACTAATCAAGAAGTATTAAAATTTGAAATCATAATAAATAAATCACTCAGGTTCTAAAATAAATATAATTATAAATTATGAATCATTATGAAATTCTATACTAACCAATAATAGATTTTCATGAAAAAATATACTTCACAAAATTTATGAATGTATTTTTTTAATTTAAGAAATATATGGTTTTATAAAAATAATAATATCCTATATATTGTATTCAATAATCATAATTTTGAATCATCATGAAATAATATAAAATTTATATGAAGAAAAAATTAGAATAATATATTCAATTTTGAAAAATAAGATGTTGTAAGATGAAAGGGTTTGTCATATATTTATAGTGTAGGATGGTGGATAAATGATAATGTGTGGGATTTTTTGAAGAAAATAGTCAACTGATGCTAAAAAGTGTTGCTAAAATTTTGAAAAACAACCAAAATGGAGTGCATCCAATCCACACAATGACACACATAGGTAAAGGCATGAATTGGGGGCTTCCCAATCATGGATAACCAATCTAAATTTTATATTGATAAGCTAGGAATACACAAATTCAAGGAACGAGAAAATGGGGTTCCTCACAACTGATGTACACAACTCATATAGATTCACTAATGAAAATAGGAATGGTTTAAAAATTTCATGGGGTGGATTTTTATACCCAAGGAATGATACAAGGTTCTAGGGTCTACCTTTCTAAATTCGTAAATCCAAAACCATCCTTTTCCCTCTAAATTAAAAAAATATAAAGTATAGTGAATTCTTAATTGAAAAGTATCACACTAATGCTGATTTTGAGCATTAGTGGAACATGTGTCCAAAATAAAATATCTTGACATTGATTTTATATGCCATTGATTTTTATATTGTTGTATCTATAATGTACTATAGAGATTTATTAAGGTTGGTGTGGTTATAAATTCACGCACCCATATATCATGGCATTTATAATTCATATTTAGTCTTGTTTAAGTCATATCATGGGGCTATTTTGTCCCTCCATGATATGTGACATGTATAATACCTCTACTATTGTTTTATGGGATATCATTGTCTCTTGTAACCTCTTAATACTTCCATGAATCACTTGGATATGTATCTTGAATTACTCTAATCATGCACACAACATAGCTACCTTCAAATATTTCCCATTATCCTTCCATTATTGAAAAGTAGCCTCTTTAATATTTTATTCCCATGAACCCAATAATATATTAAGATCAGATATATTGAAAGTATCACATACAACATACTACCCTAGAAATTTTATTCTAAAAGATTTATTTTCAATCTTTTCAAGCACTCATACAGGTCCTTATCTATGTTCAATATGTCTAGACATTCATTTTTATAGAAATATCTCATTTATCATGTGATGTCCTATTGTGTTATCAATGTCAACTACCACTTGATTCTGAACCATTCTCCTGTGTTCAAAACATTTCTAGTACATTATTTAAAATTTATTATTAGATTATTCATGGATTTATTTGATGTTTATTTCATGATTTTCATCATCCATATTTTTTATTTCCTACAATGGTAAAGCAGACACATTAATAAGTTCAAGGGGGAAAATCCCTAAACAATATCAAAAGCTAAAAACTGAGATTTAGAAAATCTAGACATGTTGTAAGATAATTCTACATGAGTTAGACACTCCTCCCAATTCATGATAAGTTTTTATGACAATAATTTATAGGTGTGATGACAGTGTCTTCATAACCAACTTTTTATACCAATACATTTATGGGCGAATATTTGTAGAGAATAATGAATTGATGCCTAGTTTACTATAAAAAGTATTCCAAAGTTAAATAAATTGTTTTATGTCTTTATATGAAATAATCTTCTAGGGAATTCAATAAATCCTTATTATATCCTGTCGTAAATGTATTTAATTTTTGTGGTATCATCATTATTTTAAAAAGGAATAGAATTTTCCTTCTTAAAAAACTAATACACCCAAAAAATTGGAATCTATCTCCCTCTCATTCCTTTATAACCCAATATTAATGACTATAGATTTATCCTCCCAAGTAGTATTGGGGATTGGAAGAGGAAAATATAATCCATGTGGGATCAATTTAGGTTTACATTTATAGTGGATAATGAGATTTCTAAAAAATATATAAACACCCTGATAGACCTTTGGCCAATAAAAATTATCACAAAGAATGTATAAAGTTTTTACAGTTCCAAAATGACCCATTTTTCCACCTTAATGTGATTATATATGTAATATTTAATTCATGGGGAATATATGAATTCAAATTTTATCTGTCCATAGTTACATAATGTAAATATTAATTTTCCCAACATTTTATAGGTTTAAATTGATTAAAATGTTCACATAGATCACTATTAGGGAAATAAAATTATTTAATCATTTAAAAATTATAGAGTTCAGAATCTAATAAGGATAAAGGATCATATATAAAATAAAGCACATGAACCATAATTTTTTCTTTCACTTTTTTTTCTTGAGGAAATTTATAAATGACTCAAAGAATTCCATCCATCTAGAATATATCTTGTTTAATTCATATTGAATCATAATATTTTTAAGATCCTCATGACCAAAATGTATCACACTTTATGTATTCCAAAAAAAATATCAATGTATCATGTAATATTAAAAATTATTAAAATTTCTTCTCATAGTTAGCATAGTTTAGAGTTATTCTCTTTAACTTCTAAAAAAATACAATAGGATTACATTATTATAAAAATACTCCACCGATACCAATTTGACATGAATCAAAATCATTTTCAAAAATCTTTCCAAATTCTTATAGTGCATGTACAAGAGTGTGGTTGAGTCTCTCCTTCAGATCATAAAAATACTTCTCTTGGGTTACTCACTTTATGAAGGGGACTCTCTTCTTTTCTAGATCATTCAACGGTGCCTCCAATGGGATAATATAGTCTAAAAATATCTTGTAAAAAATTTATATCCCATGAAAACATATTACTTATCCAACAGATGTTGATGTTTTCTATTATTCTTTGGATTTTATTTTCTCATTGTCCATTTCAACACTATTTCCTCTAAAACAATACAAGGAAAAAAATTTATATAAGAAAAATTCACATTTACTAATGGTTATAAATAGATTTCCTTCCTTAAAAACTATATGAATTCTTGTAAATGATATATTTTTTCATTAAATGTCCTACTATACATCAAAATAGCATAAAAGTAAAAAAAATCAAAAAACAATTCTATTATATTGTTGAAAAACATGATTCTCTATTTTCATACATGTGTTAGGAGGATTGGTAAGACCAAAGGTAATCACTATTCATTTATATGAATAAATTTTTTTAAAATTATTTTTCCCATCATATCATTATTTAATTATTATGAGGTGATTTACACATCTTAAATAATTTTTAATGAAAAAACGTTTAACTATTTAACTCATCAGGAAAATCATCTAACCTTCAGATGGGATGATGGTATATGATTGGAATGTTCTTTATCACTTTATAATTAATGAAAAAAGGTTCAATTACCATCCTTATTTATAATTAGCTACACTTGTGAAACATAAGTGATCAATCTCTCTCTCACCCAACATATTTAATAGATCGTGGACTTTCCTTTGAATTTCCATGTTCTTATTAGGGTTGGTGTAATATGTTGGATGATTCATAAGGGTTTCTATATGTATCAGATCAATTTGATGATAAATACCACTAATGGGTGGGAATTTGTAGATAAACACATTTAGAAACACATCGTTTAATTCCTATAATAAATATCCAACAATATGCGGAAATGGATTTTCTGAGTTTTTAGTGTTAAACATCACCTCTTTTTCTATATGTAATAGATTCTATTTTTGAGAAATCAGTGATTCCTTAACATCACCCTTTTTTCAAACATGACACTTTTATCTTCTCATAAATATTTTTTCCACATTGATTTTTCTATACACAATATTTATTTTATTTTCTTATTTTTTTCTTCTTCCCTTATTCTCAATTTCTCCCATTATATTATTTTTTCATAATTGTTCATTTTTCTTATTTAAAATTTTGTGCTTCCAAAAACTTATTTTTGGGACTTTGGGACAAGGGTTATGGGTTCCCCTTAGGGTATAAAAGAATTAAAATATTTCAAAACCATCATGAATGTCATCTCCATCATATTTTCATGGTAAACATAGAATAATGTGGTATTCCTTCATTAGTACTATATCACACGGTCTCTCATCTTCATATATCTTAGTGGGTAATACGACCCTTACTTGTTTGGTGATGTTCTACATTCCTGTATCATTCAACAACTTTGAAATTATAAATTTCTTTTCATAAATTCTGGAGTCCAAACTTCTCCAAAAACATAGTTCCTTCCACAGTTCTATAAATTCCTCAATAAAAGATGTCATTTCATTCCATACAATTTCTTTAGAATATTGCATAGAATTTTTTTCATTTTAAATTTATCCTTTTTCCAATATTTTTTATCCTAGAACTCATATCATGATTATAATATCCATTTATTTTACAAATTATCAAAAATAAATTTGAAGTGGATCCTCATCCTATTCTTTCATGATCTCTCTATCAATATAAAATTATTCATACAGTATGATGGTCATGGTGTACTGGTTCAAGTACTCACATGTGACGTAAAACCTTACCAAACATTTGAAACATCAAATATCCTAATTCATTTTTTGGTTACAAACAATTGTATGTTTTATAGGTGGAAGAATTATTTTGTAAATTTTATGATATATGACCTCTTTTGGTTTTGATAATTCTCTAATCTCCTCCCTTAAATTTCAATATAGAGTGAAATGGGTAGTGGGTTTATTCATAATTCTCTCTTTATTTGTTTCTCAATCATGGTTACTTGGTGGATCATATATTGTATCTCCACATGGTGCTACATATCAACTTTATTAGAAATATCTTTATTTAGTCCATATAACATCCATTCCATGGTTACCTTTGAATCCTCCTCAATGTTTAACTTAATAATGGAAATATTCATCTTCATATAGTAATATTCAATACTCTTACTCCCTTGGGTGATGAGTTGAATTTTATTGTGGAGATATATATTGTATCATATGGTAAGAAACTAATTCCCAAGTGATATATTCATTTCCTCCCAGATATGGATTGGTTGTACTTCATAGAAGTCTCCCCCTTTTTTAGTCCATATAATTAGAGAATAATCGTAAATATTCAAGGGAATAATGTTTCACCTTTTCCCTTAAAAATTTACCTAACATTAAAAAATTTCCTCGGTAAATATAACACACTCCTAGTAGGCTTCTAGATCACTTTTTCCTTGAAAACTGGGAACCTTCACCTTGATATCCCCGAATATTTCATCACCATGTGTTATCTTTTTTCCCTATAGGTTACTGGAATATCCTATTCCTTTATAGGAAATTCAAAAATTATCATCAAAATTATACATATCATCCTCCATAATATGGATGTGACATGGAATCAAATCATTCCATTGGTAACCTTTGATCATCCTCAACCTTTGTTGATTCTCAATAAACCCAATCCACCAAAAAATGTACACCAAAAGTTGATCAATATTTTTATCAAAATGTATCTCCAAATAATTAATTTGAAGTAGTGTGTCTCATGTATGAGAGATATAATTTGAATTACATCATCACTATTATACAATGATAAGTAACATAATCACAAACCTACGCATAGATAAATACACACAATGATACACTGAAACTTACACACCCAAATATGCACACACACTCCCACACATAAGGATACCCAAACATAAAAATATAAACACACACTCACACATTGAAAGATACAAAAATGAACAATTATACACACATACACAAACCCTCTAAGGTTGACACACTCACACTGAATATATACAAACTCATGCTTCCAGGGAGATATCTCACGAACAAATTGTTTTAGAGTCAATAATTTTCTTATTATTTCTATCCACTCTCAAGATATAATTAAAATATAAAGATGCTATAAAATCTAATATAGTATTTATGGGGATCACATGCCACTAATCCCTTCAATAAAAATATTGTGTTGGAAGATATTTTAAGATACATTAGTTGAGTGAAAAAGGTACATAAAGTGTGTAAAGGGGGTAAAAGAGGGGTTGAAATATGGATAATGTTGTAAATTTATGGATGGGTATTGTTATAGGTTTTCAAAAATATGAATGGTAAAAAAAATTATGAATGTTTAACACAAATATGGATGATTTATATGTAACATAATATAATGAGAAATTCAATTTTTCTAATGATATAAAGAAAAAAAAATTATAGAGAAAACATAACCCTTTTTCAAAAATATTCAAAAAAGCATATGAAATGTAGAATAGGAGGCTTGTTGAGGTACCTAATTTAACTAAAATACATGGATCAATATTCTCATTAAGTAGTGATAGTACTTCTAGTCCACATGGATTTACCAAATAAAAATTCATGTTATACTAGGAAATTGTTCATCTTGATGTTATGAATGTAGTTAAGAAGTTATTTACTCATGAATTTATGCCTTTTGGTATGAATTACAATTTCATTTCTTTGACTCCAAAAAAAGATAATGCTCTGAATATTATAGATTTGAGGCCTATTTCTACTGGGAATATTATTTTAAAGGTTTTTAGTAAAATATTGACTCATTGATTGGGTGAGATATCCAATGTATTTATCTCATAAAATCTGTTTGAGTTTGTTCCTAGGAGGAATATATAGAAATGCATTTATAGTACTTCAGAGTGTGTAAATATTATGAAGAAAAAGGTAAAGGATGGTAATATTTCATTGAATACTAATATCTCCAAAGACTTTGATACTCACTGCACAGTCAACCTGATGTGTCACAACATCTGTGTTTCGAGCCGCCCACCCGACAGTGCAAGCAAGAAACAAGAGGTGTCAGCACACCTATCTCTCTTTCGAGCCGCCCACCCAACGGTGCAAGCAAGAAACTCACTGCACAGTCAACCTGATGTGTCACAACATCTACCAAAAAACACCATGCAGAAATCAAATAGGGTGCCCATCCATCCAAAATTAGGAAAGACGGCTGAATGATGGGTGCCAGCACACCCATCCCTCTTTAGAGGTCACCCACTCGACGCAATCTACAAGAAACATAAACATGCCAACCAAATGCAGAGAGACAACATGCCAATTCCAACAACGACATTTGCATCTCATCGACAGTCAGATCCAGAAAACAAGAGGATCACATGACATCCAGATCATCTGAAACACCACAATCCCAATCTGCCTCAAATGCAGAACGAATCTCAACAGTTGTGAGACACAAGAGAAACAACGAAGTAATGAAGCACATCATGGAGAAAACCAGAGAAACCCAAACAGTGTGTCACTGTTGACAAGAATGAATACTGTGAAGCAGATAAGAAACACGGCAGACACAAGGCACAGGAGCAGCAAAAAAGAAAGGAAGTGCATCATGGTGAAAAACCAGAGCTGCTAGAGGCGAATCACGGAGCACCGGAGTAGCCAAGCGGTGCATCATTACGTCAAAAGGCTGAGAGAAATAGTTCAACCACCAAGCATCCACCACCTCAGCTGAAGAAAACATGAATGACTCAATGAGGAGACCAAGTCGATGGACTAGATCTAAAGGGCGGGAGATCATAGATCCACCACCAACGGGCATCAAGCAAGTCATTAAGAACGCATCGCCAAAGCCACCGAAGTCGCCAAACCAGAGATGGAAAGATCTGAAGTAGGCCGCAAAAGAGGAAAAATCACCTGACCAAGGGAGATCAAAACAGGTCGGGAGCGTGAAGCATAACCCATGGTCGTTGCCCGAAGAGGACGTGGAAATGATGAATCCACAATGAAACTCCAAGTGAAATGGAAACCAGAAGAGAAAAACCTCCTGGAGTTATTTTCGGCACCATCTAGAAAACTGGACGCCAATGCACAGCCCCAGATGATGATCCAAACTTCGTTAAATCCAAGCATCACACCACCTTCAGAAGAAGAGATCGAAGCCGAGAGATGCAAGAGAGCTCAGATCTGAAGCAGGTTGTGGAGAGGAAATCAAATCCATCAAATATGTAAGAATCCGTAGACCAAGCGATTCATAGGCGGGAAATCGAGGTCGGGGCAGAGCACCAATCAACATATGTGGGAAGCTGAGGCCGGAGAAGAGCGTCCAACCATGGATGAGGGAACGAAGTTGGACCCTAATCGCGCAGTGCTCTGGGAGTGTTCTATGCCATTTCATCCAAAATCAACTTCCAATTTGATGATAACCTTCATCAACTTATTTTTAACAGCCGTATATTTTTGTGAAATGATTGTTCATGTGACTTTATATTGTAAAATTTCCATATGGACATGATCATGTTAATTATGACCTTAAATCTTGACTAAGGTACACACTTCACAGGCTTCCTCCATTGATGCATCTACTACCCTCACAACTACTGATGAAAAGCGGAAGGCCATGATAGACTCTATTTACAAAAAAAAATCCCATCATCCTATTTCATCAACTCAAGGCAAGGCCTCTCAGTGTAGGCCAAAAATAATTCTCAATATTGGATATGCTTCTTCTTTATGGATTTGGGTACCACCCAACATAGTTATTCTATCATTGTGTCTAGAAAAGAAACCTTCCAGCAAGATACATGAAACAGTGACGTCCCTCTAGAAAACCTCACATCCAAGAAGAAATGTATCTGAAAAAGTTATACTATTATGTCACTTTCAAACTATACCCTACAATTTCTAGATGAAATCATGAGAGAATCAGATGTAAAAGTTTATTGTTAGTATCTTAAATCCATGGTGAATGAGAATCAAGGGTGGTTTTCAACATGGGACCTTCATCTTGGGCGATCATTTAGGTTTGGATAGGGATGGCCTTTTTTGGTCTTCTAGAGCTGTGAGGAATTAAATATTGAATTAAAGGTTCTGGGAATATTTGAGGTAGTCTTGGTCTCCTAAACTTATTCTCATAAAAACAAAACACTTAACCTGCAACATTTTAAAACGTGGATTCCAAGAACCAACACATTTAACTTGGTACATGGGGAAGTCAGAATTGGAAATTAGAATGTCCAGTATATTTTGGGGGTTCCCATAATTGGTGAAATGTATGAAAAATTTTGGCTGCCCTCCTCGATATGAGATGACACGAAGAGGACTCCTCCTCTTTCCAACAAAAATATTTACTAGAAAAAGGCCCTTCTGAATGATGAAGACCCTCATCCAAAGAAATAATTTCCATTTCTGGATTGAATGATTGATTTTTCTATGTGAAGTGGTTTATAGCCATGTTCACTGATAATGAGAAATTTACCAACCGTTGAAACTCGGATGTGTATAGGTTTTTAGTGGCCCATTCTGGATATGTGTTGGTTCAATAATTGGGGGAGGTATATTATCCCTAATGATGAATGGTTTTTCTAATCAGTGGGCTTCCTGGACATGTTTTTTAGTGTCTTGATTCTACTAGTGTGTGATTCCAATACTGGAGTTAGAGTCACAACTTTTATCTTGATGGCTTAATTTTTCTCCAATAGATTTATTAACGTTACCATTCAGGTATTAGTGAAAATATATTGTTTTTTAGGTTATATTAGTGAAGGGAAACCACCATAATGGGTATTTTCTCCTTTCTAGATCATCTGTGGTTGGGTAGCAGCCCATATGGGAGGATACTTATTAATTAATCCTTAGTTAATTATAGGAACTACCATATGGACATACCTTAAAAGAACAAGTGGGGGAATGACATTGGACTGGCTTGAGTGGGAAATAATGGGATAAGTCAAATACCATGAATTCTTCACCTATGATCTTTATTCTCCACACTGTAGTACTTTAGTAAAATATGAATATGAAGATTTTCTAAAGATATGATATCTTTTTTCTCTAAGAGAAGTTTTCATAGTTTCCCAAATTGATGTAAAAATTATATATGATGGATATGAACCCTGTAGATTTGGCCTCAAATTCAACTACATCCTAATGAGGTGTCCCCCACCCTCAACGGTGCATGCTTGGAGAAACATTTAATGATTTATTCGCATCTATGGCTGATGTTTACACAGGAAGACACTCAATGATGGATTTGGATCTCGGATTCCATGGGTTTCAAGACATCCCTCAAAATAACCTTTTCAGTTATTTGAAACTAATCTTAACCATATGGTTAACTAGAAAAACTGGTTCAAATTTTCTGGTCCAAAAAAGATTCTAAGGATAAAGGGAAAAAAGAAACATTTATTGTATTCAAGGCTCAGGAAGTATGCATGGAAATCTCTTGTTTTCATACCCCCAAGTAACGTTTTGAATGTCTATCTTTTTACTTCAATCACTTTTGGTACTATTATTTAAGTTCAAGAATACATCCCTTCAGACACCGCATTTGTGGTGGCCAAGAGGCAACGAGATTCTTTAAGGGGCGGTTAGTCCTCTCGCACTCTATGGCACTTTCTTCAAGAGAATGTGGTTGACTTAGCTAGGTTTGTCTTGGTGTTAGTGCCTTCTAAAATTTATTATGATGATGATCCTCATAATGTAGGTTTATACATTGAATAGATTGATACACCGATTCATTCTCAGGAGAATTATTATAGATATTCTTATTGAGTGTTTTCCATGTTGAGGTAGAAGTTAAATGAGGATGATCATGATTATTAACGTTCCTTTAGGGGTGAAAATGATGTTGACCTTACTAATATAACTATATTATGATAACCTCCTCATTTCTATCTAGGGTATTGTAACCACCTAACCCCAGAGGCTCTTAGAGTAGAATAAGTTCCCAAAAAACAATTACGGCTAACAAAATCCACATCAATTCCTACAGTGGATCCTCCAACATTAACCATCCTTATTAATACATAATTAAACAAGGCATGGAAGGAATGATATGACTTAAGGTAAAACACACCTACTAAAGATATTTGGGATACACTTTAGGAATATCCTTTACAACTTTTAATCTTTATAGAAATCACTAATCTTGTGTGGATTTCATCTCATGAAAATACATGTGAGGTGGCCATATACCTAGAGGAAATGAATATATGCCTTCAATATTTCAATGATAGAACTTCTGGGTCTGATTGAGTTGGATACATGGTAAAAATCAGGATTGAGAAAGGAGATACTGATGAAGATGTAATTTGTACCAACCCTTTATCTTTCTTATCATAATGACTTTAATCCTCTACTTTGGGTACTTGTAGGGATCTAGGAAGATTCAAGAGATTGCCTCTTTCATGTTATATAGCATGAGAGGTACCACTTCTAGGGAGGAAATTCCTTTGGATGTTGACATTTTTGCAGAGGGGTCTCTTGGGGTCATAGAGTGCATGGAGGGATTCCATGGGGATCCTGCAATAGAATTTACACCTTTGGTCCCACCCCATGCTCCTTCTGGAGTATCCCCTCCATGTCATACCATGAAGTATCAGTAGACATCACATCTGGTGATACTCTAAAATTGAAGATATTAGGTGACAATTGTTTTTTTTATTTAGCTGTCAAGATGTGCATCTTCATTTGCTGACCTGTAATTTTACACATATCATAGTGTAGATCTGACAGGTAATCAGGTTGCAGTCACCCGAAGGCCTTAAACTCTTACTTTTACAGAGGTATATGCATTACCACTAACAATTATATCAAAACAGGACCAGGAATACAAGCCAACTAAGGCTGTAGTGGGGATCCCAAGTCCTAGGATGGTACCTCCCCATGATCAACCGACCTTTGTAACACCCATAGATTTTATGAGATATATTCTTTTTAATTCCTTTTATTGTACACTACACCAATATTAGCTTGTACTATACGCAACACAGTATTAGCTTGCAGTATACTCAACATTATTCTTAGATTGTGTTACACACAATTTAATGTTTGTTTTATAGTAGTATTTCTACGCAACAATGAGTGTATATATATATATTAAATGTATAAATGAAATATGTTTGTATTCTGTTATACGAAACAATGAATTATTCTTGCACAACACGCAACCCTGACTTGGCTTGCATTACATGCAATCACGACTTTCCTCAATAGCGTGTGTTGTACGCAATATTAGGTTTCACTAAAAAATGATATATGGTTATAATATTATTATGAACTAGCCTTTATGAATATTATTAACTACATTTTGAGTTTTATGACCTTATTATTCATCTTACATATTTTCTAGAACATGGTATGATAACAAAATAAATTTTTCGGGTAAAATAAGTATTTTTCAAAAAATGCAGTTTTGCCGCCTTTTGGTGGCGCACCCACTTTAAATCTAGTTTTTACATGTTTATAAGTTCGATTTGACAAAATAAAATTCTTTTTTTTAATCAGGATATAAAAATTTACTTTGGATAAAATTTTCATATTATTCTGACAACTTTCATATTTTAATGAATAGTAAAAACACATTATATTTTAATTAAAAAGAACTTTTTTCATCGTAATAATTTATGTGGTAAAATTATAATATTGAATGGTTTTAAAGTGTAAATAGAATATATTTTAACCATTTAATATAATGTATGTCATTAGCATTTATTTTACATTGGATTCGTAGGTTAAATCAATTCAATATTTTGCAATGTTTTAAACAAAAACCTGTTTTCATTCGACAACGAGATTAATTTAAATTTAATTTTTGCAACTTCTGTGTATTGAATTTTAAAAAATGGATTCCATAATTGGATTCAGTGGGCCCAAATTATTTTAATAGGTTACTTTTATTTTTTCTGATATTATGAATAGTAACTACGGTAATTTTTTATTTACTAGAGTTAAAGGTAAATCGTGTAATTAAGGGTAAAAATAAGATTATAAAATTACCCTAACACTTGGAAAAATCCTATTGGATGACTAAAAGTCGATCCATATCACCTAAGGGTCGGATTAGAATCATTTAATGGACTTTTTTCTATGACAGTAATTTAATTATTATTAAAACCAAAGAAAGTGACAACATGTCACTTTCTTAAATCTTATAAGTATAATAATTTTACTTTAGTGATAAACTTAATGAAACTTCAAACATGAATAGTCTCAAGAAATATAATAAAATTATCTACATCATATGAATTTATTTATAATTTTTAGGAATTAAATAATTGTCATTAATGGTGATACATTAATGATGCAGAAATTATTTATTAAGTGAAAAATCAGTAATATATTTTTTATTGAAATAATAATACCCATTAAAAGACCCACAAACCTGACCAAAACTTATTGGTAGTATATATCTACACCATAAACATCCAATTACGTAATATATAACCGTTTTTAGCCTTATAAAAGAGATTATGACACTTATATTATTTTATTTTAAATGATGCCAAAGTTGTCACCTTCATAATTTAATAAATATACCAATTTCAATTTTGGTATTTTAAGATGATAAATTCTAGTGAAAGTATTATTGTGAAAGGAAATAGATTTATCTTCATCATAGGATTTTATTTTTAATTTTTATGCAAAAAATAAGTATATTAAATAATTATACAAAAATGTTGTAGTAATTATATTATTAATAGGTAAACCAAATAAATGGTTTTAAAAATAATAAAATAAATATTATATGAACTATTTAATGTGATACAATAATTTTATAGAAACATATGACCTTTTATGAATCTATTAAATCTTTTAATTCGAACATATCTTATGTATATATTTTATTTAAATTCAAATAAATGAATAGTGTCAAAATTGACACTATTGTTATTTTATAAAAATAACATATTATAAAATTGTTTAAAAATCACGAAAATATTTAAAAATTATAAATTTAAATTTATATGGTTTAAAATGTTATAAAGTATCCAATTATGGACAATTCACAACATATAAGTAATTATTTGTAATAATTTAAAATTTAGAATGTTATTACCACAAATAAAATTAAATTGATTAAATAAGGATAAATCAAGTTGATATTGTTTAAAATAAATTTCTAACATGTCTAAATTTTATTGGTTGATGAGATTACAATCCTATCTCATCTAATCTTCGGATATGAGCCATTTTGGAGGTTTTTAAGTGGGGTTAGATTTATTATAAATTAATATTTTTATGATTTCCAAAGGTGCCCCTCTCCTCCCTTATAAAAGGGCACCTCATCCCTCTCATCTTTACACAACATTGAGCCTTAAAGATAGTCCAAACCCTGACCATTTTCCTTACCAACTTCCCAAGAAACATCCTAGAGGTCCTGGTCTTCTTCGAAGACCAATTTTAGTGCCCTAAGAGGAGGTCTCAAAGAGGCGCTTCAAAGAAGAGGTAATGTCCGTTACCGATTCTTTCAACTTTATTTATTTTTCCACTTCTTCTTTTTTTAGTAGTTTCATTATGTGGTAATAAAATATGTATCACTCATATACTTATATGTTATTATAAGTATGAAACAACCATATTTCACCATCTATCCATCCTACGGAAAACGAAATCACCGCGCGTGCGTACGTACGGAATACCGTCTCCACACCGTGGTGTAATCTATTTTCCACCACCACCTTACTTGGATGGGTATAATGGTGAAAGTAATGAATATATATGATTATTGTAAAGTGATATTGATTCCTTAATATTATACATACGCTTTAACAAAATTCCATGATCTTGGGAATGGTATCATCGCTCGTGCGTACGTACGGACTACCGTCTCCATGACGCGATGAGATTTACTCTCGATGTTAACCATTCAAGAATGATTATAAATTATATATAATAAGTAATAATGAAATATATGAAATAATAATTCTACTATATTTATGTATATATATATTCATGTCATCTACATAATTCCATTCAATTCAATAAGGAAACGAAAACAGCGTTCATGCGTCCGTACGACCCACCGTCTCCATGAACGGTGTATTTCTTTCCATTTATCAATCTATTATATATATTTATATTCTGAATATATATTATATATAAATCATGTTTTAAATTCTAGATGTAAGTAATCATGATCTAAGTAATCGTATTAATAATTACAAGTTAAAACACGAACACAAATGAAACGATTTTACCCAAAACGCTACTTTAACTTGAATTTACAAAAGAACGGGTAATATTAAGTCATAAGTGAACCATATATGATATAATAACAATGAATATGATTATTTAATAAGTCAATGACATTATTTAAATCATTATACAGGAGGTTTGGATATGTACGAAGCATATCGGACCTAAGGTAAGGGATAATTGTGCAAATCTCATTTTTATCAGAGATTGCTTATTAGTAAGTATTTACTGGGGTTATTGCTATCATCCATGTCCATGTTTTATAAAAGTGTATTCATGTATGTTTAATGTCCTTTTTAAACATTTTTACTTTTACCCCATGGTATGGGAGGAATCATTCTTTTATTTACCCTACAAGGTACTTTTTGACTTTTCCGACAAAAGTATGAGAAGAATGTTTTTTTTAACGTATACGGCATGAAAGGATTTTTACAGTTTTATAAAGCCTTATTTTCATGAAGCTTCGTCCAAAATATTTCATTACTATTTTCAAAAAATTCTCATTCTTTTTAAATTTGATGACATTTTGTGAAAAGAAATTGATTTTGAAGAAGAATGGATATTTTCCTCAAGAATTCATTTTAAGTATTTTATCAAAACCATTTTTCCTTCTAAGATGACATTATTTCGTTTGTGTATGTTTCAAGTATAATGTCTCTATGATTTACATGGTTTCACTTTTCTTATTATGAAATGATATCCATTTATTTTATATGGATTATGTGATGACGGGATGATGTTTTTGAAACCCATTTCATTCGTTGGGTTATTATGAATGATGTATGTTTATTTTGTGGCACAAGTAAGAATGATTTCATTATGAGATGGGTGGGACCTATATATCCCTCCAATGCATTGGGTAAAGATTAATATCTCATTAGATAGACCTGGCTGGAACGGAAAGTTAAACCAGTTCAGTAATACAGGACTGGAACGAGGAGTGAACTCGATTCAGAAAGGGACTTTGTCCACTAAGATGGTCTTGGCAACAATGCCTTGGCTACTATGGAAATCATAACATGTGGTTAATGGTTTCCACAATTACATGTTTTATTCCCATTATATTTTATCATGGTTGATGTTCCATTATGATATATTCCTTACATACTTCAACGATTTATGTCTTTGCTCAATATTTTGATGTTTAAATTTCATGTTCAAGTTTTTGTTTTCTAATGTTTATGGATTGTTTTATGTTCTCTATGTTTGCCCTTACTGAGAATTAGAGCTCACACTTTTTATGTTTCATTTTCCCCAGGAAATAAAGAAAGGTTTTAGGAAATGAAACAAAAAGGGTAAGTTCGTTATGGGAGTTGTTGAAGATCTTTCAACATGATTAGAAGTTTATATTCCAAGTTTCCAAAGACACTAAACTATTACGATCCTTGTGTGCCTGTTTTTGTTATGTATTAATTATTCCGAAAAAGTAATGCAATTTCCTTGTACGTCAAGCTTCGGGTCTCTACAGTTGGTATCAGAGGAAAGGTTTAGTTAACCTTTGGAAACTAGTATGCGAAAATGTTAGTGAGATCCCTAGAGATATTTATAAGGTATGTCTAGGGATGTCCCTAAGGATAAGTATACGTATAGTATATAGTCCTAGAACTATGGTAACGATCTTAGAATTTAACATAAGATGTTAGATATTGAGGGTACTCCTCCTTTACTATGTTGTTTTCCCTAGCATGATTTTTCCTCTCACACTATTCTTTTTAGGTTTTAGAAAATGGCTGGAAACAGGAAGATTCATGATAATGGAGTATATGATAGACAATGGAATGATATTCTTCTTGAGAAACCAAATGAAACGTGATTTGGAAGTCCAAACATCATTATTATGCCGAATCAGATATCTCATAATATGATCAATAAACTCAAATTTGGTAAGTTTCCTGACTCGGATAATAAGAGAAAGATGGAGTTTCATGATTATCATAGAGGAAAAAAAGTTCAATTTCCCCTATTTAAATCATGTGGGAAGAGGCAGCAAGGAGAATGTTTCAAAGGAATTGGAAGATGCTTTGGGTGTGGAAAAGAAGGACACAAATCCAGTAAGTGAAAAAGAAAAGGTTCAGTTAACACCATGGACAAGGATAATGGTATTTCTATGACATCAAAAATGGTTAAATGTTTTAAATGTGGAACGTACGGGAATTATGCAAACCAATGCCCTAAGGGAAAGTCTCATGAAGAGAATCAGTATGGTCGTATGGGTAGTATTTATGTTGATGATGATGAAGAGACTACAAATGATATGTGAGATGAAAGAATTGTTGAAGCTCGGTCAATGGTTTAGGAAGGTAGTGGAATGATTACATGTTTATCATGTGTAATGTTGTATAAGTAATCTAATGGTACTATGGAATAAAGAGACATCTAAGGATTGTTACACTGTTGCCTTTCCTTAAGTTGTGAAGTGTATGATGAATGGTACCAGTAACCATGAATGGTTATTCAGATATTTTTGGAAAAAATATGATATGCGCATAGTGAAGGGGTAAGGAGAAAATTAAATGTTTGACAGTATTCAAGAGCTCATGACTGATATAAGGAAATAGTTATAAAATGGTTTGAGTATATAGAATTTTTGGGATTTTGGTATGTGGAAAGAGTTACCTTTTGACAGTATTCATGTTTTCACTAAGGTTCTATGGTAATTTATGTTTCAAGAGAATATATGACTAAGGTATTCATGTGTTTGGAATACAACCAACAAGATATATCTTATGATATATGAGGGATAAATGCTTGTATTCACATTCTTGGTAGATAACCTTTCTAGTAATTGTTTTTTTATACTATGAGATTGGACCGAAGTATTTTAGATAAGCCTAAAGATTGGAATGGATTATTTTGGAGATAAGTTAGTATTGTTTAAGGATAGAACTTTTTTCGATATTATTGATGGGATGTTATAGTAATGTAGTTTTAGAAAAAGGATAACCTGCAGGACGGATGACAACCCGTCGCGTCGGACAAGGCTGTTGAAATCGAACCCACAACCGAAGTGCGACAGGCCTTTATCGCCTACCACTGGCTTACAGGAAGTCCCTAGTTAGTGGAAAGTAGTTTTATTTTATTAATTTTTATGATAAATAAAGTCTAAGTCCATTTTTGGAACCATATATGATTAATCTCACCATAAGATGGACTTATAGCTTTTGTTAACCTTTTGAAACAGATGGAATGACCCATAATTATATCACATGATCTGCTAACACTTCAATAATAACAAATTCAACTTCATTTCTTTATGATATGAAGTGGAAATTATTCAAAGCACGAACAACAGTGAGATTTTACCAAAATCAAGCAAGTATTTCTTCTAATTCAAAATTTTCAACTTTAGGGAAATGATATTGAAGACAAAAAATGTTGTCCTAGTGCCCTCATATCCGATGAATTAGATGGTACCTTAGATCATCACAAATTTATGGCTTTGTGATTGTTGGATTTTTCATAGCCATGTTCTCTACCACCCTCCATCAGAACAAGATCCTTAGATTTTTCCTCCATATCCATATTTTCACCTATGTTCTCCTACGTGGAAACCCAGTGATGAGTTAATTTGGGTAACCATTATGTTTCATACTTTAGTTTTTAAAGTAATGTTTTAGTATTCCTTTTTACAATGTGGGTTTCTATGAATAGTAAACGATTCATAACACCAACGAATTTCAAGGGCGAAATTCATTTTAAGGGGGGTAGAATGTAACACCCCGAGATTTTATGAGATATATTCTTTTTAAATCCATTAATTGTACACTACAACAAGATTATCTTGTACTATACACAACACCGTATTTGCTTGCAGTATACGCCACACTATTCTTAGATTGTGTTACACACAATTTAAATTTTGTTTTATAGTAGTATTTCTACGCAACATTGAGTATATATATATATATATATATATTAAATGTATAAATAAAATATGGTTGGATTCTGTTATACGAAACAACGAATGATTCTTGCACAACACGCAACCCTGACTTGGCTTTCATTACAGGCAATCACGACTTTCCTCGATAGCGTGTGTTGTACGCAATATCAGGTTTCACTAAACAAAGATATATGGTTATAATATTATTATGAACTAGCCTTTATGAATAGTATTAACTACATTTTGAATTTTATAACCTTATTATTCATCTTACATATTTTCTAGAACATGGTATGAGAAGAAAATAAATTTTTCGGGTAAAATAAGTATTTTTCAAAAAATGCAGTTTTGCCGCCTTTTGATGGCGCACCCACTTTAAATCTAGTTTTTGAAAAGTTTATAAGTTCAATTTGACAAAATAACCTTCTTCTTTGTAATCAGGATATAAAAATTTATTTGAATAAATTTTTCATATTATTCTGATAACTTTTATATTTTAATGAATAGTAAAAACACGATATATTTTAATTAAAAAAAACTTTTTTCATCGTAATAATTTATATGGTTAAATTATAGTATTTAATGGTTTTAAATTGTAAATAGAATATATTATTACCATTTAATATAATTTATGTCATTAGCATTGATTTTACATTGGATTCGTAGGTTAAATCAATTCAATCTTTTGCAATGTTTTAAACAAAAACCCGTTTTCATTCGACAACGGGATTAATTTAAATTTAATTTCTGCAACTTCTGTGTATTGAATTTGAAAAAATAGATTCTATATTTGGATTCAGTGGGTCCAAATTATGTTAATAGGTTACTTTTATTTTTTTGATATTATGAATAGTAACTACATTAATTTTTTATTTACTACAGTTAAATGTAAATCGTGTAATTAAGGGTAAAAATAAGATTATAAAATTACCCTAACACTTGGAAAAATCCTATTGGATGACTAAAAGTCGACCCATATCACCTAAGGGTCGGATTAGATTCATTTAATGGAATTTTTTCCATGAAAATAATTTAATTATTATTAAAACCAAAGAAAGTGACAATATGTCATTTTCTTAAATCTTATAAGTATAATAATTTTAATTTAGTGATAAACTTAATGAAACTTCGAACATGAATAGTCTCCAGAAATCTAATAAAATTATCTACATCATATTAATTTATTTATAATTTTTAGGGATTAATTAATTGTCATTAATGGTGATACATTAATGATGTAGAAAGTATATATTAAGTGAAAAATCAGTAATATAGTTTTTATTGAAATAATAATACCCATTAAAATACCCACAAACCTGACCAAAACTTATTAGTAGTGTATATCTACACCATAATAATCCAATGACCTAATATATAACCTTTTTGAGTCTTATAAAAGCGATTATGACACTTATATTATTTTATTTTAAATGATGTCAAAGTTTTCACCTTCATAATTTAATAAATATAACAATTTAAATTTTGGTATTTTAAGATGATAAATTCGAGTAAAAGTATTATTGTGAAAGGTAATAGATTTATCTTAATCATTGGATTTTATTTTTAATTTTTATGCAACAAATAAGTATATTAAATAATTATACAATAATGTTGTAGTAATTATTTTATTAATAGGTAAACCAAATAAATGGTTTTAAAAATAATAAAATAATTATTATATGAACTATTTAGTGTGATCCACTAATTTTCTAGATACATATGACATTTTATAAATCTATTAAATATTTTAGTTTGAACATATCTTCTGTATATATTTTCTTTAAATTCAAATAAATGAATAGTGTCAAAATTGACACTATTGTTATTTTATAAAAATAACATATTATAAAATTGTTTAAAAATCACAAAAATATTTAAAAATTATAAATTTAAATTTATATGGTCTAAAATGTTATAATTTATCCAATTATGGACAATTCACAACAAATAAGTAATTATTTGTTATAATTTAAAATTTAGAATGTTATTACCACAAATAAAATTAAATTGATTAAATAAAGATAAATCAAGATGATAATGTTTAAAATAAATTTCTAACAAGTATAAATTTTATTGGTTGATGATATTACAATCCTATATCATCAAATATTCGGATATGAGTCATTTTGGAGGTTTTTAAGTGGGGATAGATTTATTATAAATTAATATCTTTAAGATTTCCAAAGGTGCCCCTCTCCTCCCTTATAAAAGGGCACCTCCTACCTCTCATCTTTACACAACTTTGAGCCTTAAAGCTCGGCCAAAACCTGCCCATTTCCCTTCTAAACTTCTCTATAAACATCCTAGAGGTCCTGGTCTTCTTCAAAGACCTATTTTAGTTCCCTAAGAGGAGGTCTGAAAGAGGCGCTTCAAAAAGAGGTAATGTCCGTTACCGATTCTTTCAACTTTATTTCTTCTTCCACATCATCTTTTTTAGTTGTTTCAGTATGAGGTAATAACATCAGTATCAATCATAAACTGATATGTTATTATAAGTATGAAACAATCGTATTTCACCATCTATCCATCCTACGGAAAATGAAATCACCGCGCGTGCGTACGTACGGAATACCATCTCCACGCCGTGGTGTAATCTATTTTCCACCACCACCTTACTTGGATGGGTATAATGGTGAAAGTAATTAATATATATGATTATTTAAAATTGATATTGATTCTTTAATATTATTCATACACTTTAATACAATTCCATGATCTTGGGAATGATATCATCGATCGTACGTACGTACGGACTACCGTCTCCACGACGTGATGAGATTCACTCTCCATGTTAACCATTCAAGAATGATTATAAAGTATATAAAATAAGTAATAATGAAATATATAAAATAATAATGATACTGGATTTATATATATATATATTTATGTCATCTACTTAATTCCATTCAATTCAATAAGGAAACGAAAACAACGTTCATGAGTACGTACGGCCCACCGTCTCCATGAACGGTATATTTCTTTCCATTTATAGATCTATTATATATATGTATATTATGAATATATATTATATATAAATCATGTTTTACATTCTAGATGTATGTAATCATGATCTATGTAATCATATGAATAATTACAAGTTAAAACACGAACGACAAATGGAACGATTTTACCCAAAACGCTACTTTAACATGAATTTACAAAATAACGGGTAACATAAAGTCATAAGTGAACCATATATGATATTAGAACAATTAATATGATTCATTAATAAGTCAATGACATTATTTAAATCATTATAAAGTAGTTTTGGATACGTACGAAGCATATCGGACCTATGGTAAGGGATAATTGTGCAAATCTCATTTTTATCTGAGATTGCTTATTCGTAAGTATTTACTGGGGTTATTGCTATCATCCATGTCCATGTTTTATAAAAGGGTATTCATGTATGTTTAAAGTCCTTTTTACCCATTTTGACTTTTACCCCATGGTATGGGAGGAATCCTTCTTTTATTTACCCTACAAGGTACTTTTTGACTTTTCCGACAAAAGTACGAGAAGAATGTTTTTTTAATGTATACGGCATGAAATGATTTTTACGATTTTATAAAGACTTATTTTCATGAAGATTCTTCCAAAATATTTCATGTCTATTTTTAAAAAAATCTCTTTCTTTTAAAATTTCTTGACGTTTTGTGAAAAGAAATTTATTTTGAAGAAGAAATGATATTTTCCTCTAGAATTCATTTCAAGTATTTTATCAAAACCATATTCCCATCTAGGATGAAATTATTTCATATGTGTATGTTTGAAGTATAATGTCTCTATTATTCACATGGTTTCAATTTTCTTTTTATGAAATGATATCCATTTATTTTATATGGATTATGTGATGATGGGATGATGTTTTTGAAACCCATTTCATTCGTTGGGTTATTATGAATGATGCATGTTTATTTTGTGGCACAAGTAAGAATGATTTCATTATGAGATGGGTGGGACCTATATCTCCCTCCAATGCATTGGGTAAAGATTTATATCTCATGAAATAGACATGGATGGAACGGAAAGTTAAACCGGTTCAGTAATACAGGACTGGAACGAGGGGTGAACTCGATTCAGAAATGGACTTTGTCCACTAAGATGGTCTTGGAAACAATGCCTTGGATACTATGAAAATCATAACATGTGCTGAATGGTCGCAACAATTACATGTTTTATTCCCATTATATTTTATCATGGTTGATGTTACATTATGATATATGCCTTATATACTTCCACGATTTATGTCTTTGCTCAAGATTTTGATGTTTAAATTTCATGTTAAAGTTTTTGTTTTCAAATGTTTATGGATTGTTTTATGTTCTCTATGTTTGACCTTACTGAGCATTAGAGCTCACCCTTTTTATGTTTCATTTTCCCCAGGAAATAAAGAAAGATTTTAGGTAAGGAAACAAAAGGGGAAGTTCGTTATGGGAGTTGTTGAAGATATTTCAACATGATTAGAAGTTTATATTCCAAGTTTCCAAAGACACTAAACTATTACGATCCTTGTGTGCCTATTTTTGTTATGTATTAATTATTCCGAAAAAGTAATGTAATGTCCATGTACGTCAAGCTTCGGGTCTCTACAACCTTTGTCCCAGTGGTGGGAGAATCTTCAAAAGTTGATGCTTCAATTGATCTTGTTGATCCTGCTCTAGATGAGATGTATACAAGGATTTCACTTGTGCTAGTTGACGTATATGGGGTGCCCCGAAAAACATAGTATATCTGAGATATGTCAAATACCATTAGATCTCCCACTTCAAATAAAATAAACACCTCCTCCATTTACGAGATAGATTTAAAGGTTGGTGTTCCTACATAGCATATTGATCCTACCCCCCCCCCCCCCCAAGGAGTACAACTGCAGAAGGGGTGGTTTGGGACTCAAGAAGAATCAAAATCTATTGTCGCCCATAGTTTTATTATTATTATTCTTTCTTGAATGGTATTAGTGAGTGAACTTCATGAGATTTATAACTCTTTCGAGCATGAGTCTTCACCCTGAGCATCTTTGGAGGAACACTATGTTGATTTTCATGTTGAGGATGCAACACCCCCTTTGTCAAATAACAATGAAACAATGGCGGCCAGGAATTTCGATGTTCTAGAAAGTGGAGGTATGTTTTCCACCAATCAAACCATTATCATTTCTTTTGGTATTTGGTTATTAATTTTTTCATCCTTATAAATTCAGGATTTCATCCATTAATAACTGTGGTTACAATCGGTGACCTAATATACCATATTGCTGAAAACAAAAGGGATCGGGCTGCTATAAAGTCAAGCCATACCGAGGTAGTAGATATAAGACCCTCTCTTTTGGAACTTATCCCTGAGTATATTATGCCATCTGAGAGTGAAATTTAGGTATACCAAGATGGAATGAACAATTTCAACACTACCCATTAAAAAATATGGAAGGACATATGGAAGCTGGTCTCACAAACATCCTTTGAGGACTTTCCAAAGAAGATTCTCAGTTTTTTTTCCATTTTCATTCCTTGGGTATGGTGGATTTGATTATCATGTCATTTATGACATTGTAAAATAGGTTATTACTAAAAGGGAGATGGCTATCATACTCCATTCTCATCTCTAAGCATAGACTCCATGGCTCATCTTATCACTTCCCTGATGATTATTCTTAATGAAGTTGTTGATCATGATAGAATGGTCATGAGAAAACACTGTAAAATTGAATATCATAGTAATTCAGTGGAGTGATTGTGTCTATAGGTGGAGTGAAATATATAGGAACTTGAGCATCTCAAGAAATAATTGGCTCATATTGATGCAGTAATGGATGAAGTCAACAGCTGGTGGAAGAGGATGAAAAGTAAGGATCGGATGCAGCTAAAGAGATAGAACAAATGTAAGTCAGTGTAGAGGCTAAGACTACAACCTTGCTAGAGCTCCACCAATCCATAGAAGACTCAGACCATGTGTTTTTATAACTCTACAAATCTGTTGATTAACTCATGTAATTTCAATATTTTTCTCATAAGAAGAGGTTATAGGTTATGGATATTCCTCTGTTCTTATTCAATGGAATGATAATATTTGTTCCTTCAAATTCTTGACCATTATCATTTCCTATAATGCCAAAAAATTATAGTTGATCTCATTTTGAAAGATAATGTCCACCAAATATTGATTTAAATAACATCCCATGATAACCATATTAAAATTATCATGTAATACTCAATTTTTTGTGTAATACAAGGGAATAATCAAGTAAAGATCAACTATTTAAAGGGTTATATGAAAAAAAAACACTCTAAACTTTGTGTCTTTTCTATTATAACCGTAATTTTTTATTCTTTTTGTGGTGATGTGTGCTTAGTGGGTATAAATTTAATTTTTTTAGGCCGTTCTCCGAGGGTTTTTGACCTAAAAATATTTATACATTTTAAAATTTTAATTTGTTGATATTTTGTTTAAACCATGAAAATCACAGGTCTAGATTGTCCTTACATGACTTAGTTTTCCTTTTATAGGTTTTCACCCTGGGGAGTTTTCCTCTCTTTTCATGGACAATTTATTTTCATAAAAACTGGACTAACATTACTTATGTTTTAGGTTGGAAATATTTGACCATGTATTGAGGGGTTAGGTCTCCAATTGGAATTATTTATTGAGAATATCCTAATATATTTTTTACCTAAATGAGGGATTTTTATTGACCCTGATTTTAGGATTTATGAGTCTGAAACATGTTATGGGGAAAGTACAAAAGAAGTAACCCCAGGAATCATTTCCATCGTGATGTTGTTGGGGAGTATGGAGGTAGGGAAAGACTCTTTGGGGGATGGATTTTCCTTAGGTTTACATGCCTTTTTTGTGGGAAACTTATGCAGATCCGATGGGGGAATATTGTGCATGGTTAAACAAAAGTGTTCTCAAGACATTGAACTCCCATTTCTGAGGCCCAGGTAAATTTAGAGGAATTCAAAATTTTCAAGACCAGAAATGGTGGCTTGTCAAGGTTGTAATGTTTGAAACCAATGAGGGAATTTGTATCAGATTTAGTCACGTATGTGAAACCATTCACACACATATTTGGATTTCATAAAGCAGGGTTGAAGCATGGTTCATTTTAACAACATACAACTAGGGAATTTGAGACTTATGATTTAAGGTCACTTTACTTTATCAAAGGGGTAAATGATTCAACCTTTTCATGGTAGTCTAACTAGGAATATTTTATCATCTTTAGGCATGGAGGAGAAGAATTTTGTAAACTATATTCTTAGGGAATTATGAATCCAATGATTTTTGTGGGATGTAAACGTCATAGGGGGGTACAATGATTTGAAAATACTCTCTTGGGGATGAATTTGGATTTGGTTGATATGAAGGTTTTGTGGTAAACTTATACAGGGACAACCATAGCTTATTTTTCATATTAAAAAAATGATTCCTTTGGATATTGACCCTCTACATACGATGGCTAGGGAGGGTTATGTGGATTTTTACCATTATAGACAAATAGTATGGTTTGTGAATGGAAAGTGCCTAAACATGAAAGGGTAATTTCAAGTTTAAATTTTATGGGAATAGGTAGAGATTTTAACCTTATTATATTATAATAATGTTTCCTGCAAAACTTTGATGGCTGTATGGGGAAGAGATATTATTTCCCTTGTTGCGGATGGACCAAAAAATAATGATCTAGGCATCACTATGTACCCTACAATGGCTGAAATCAAGCCATACATAGATCTTGGAAGGTTCCAACACAGACTAATCAAACTCTCATATGAAAAAAGTGAATTTAACTTAGGATATAATCTCACAGATGGCATGAGGCTCATATTATGTTCTCCCATGAGAATCTATCTCAAGCGTAAGAGTGGAGAATTTTTTTGAATACAGGCTCATGAATTGGGAGGGGCTCATATTGGACTCTACTACACATATCTATTTCACACATCGAAACACGGGGGGATATTCTTTTTTTTCTGGAAGTTTCTTTGGTAGGTCTGACCCATACACAAGAAATGAGGGATCATTTTTATCTCATGGATGTACATGAGATATGAGGTTCTAGTATCACTATGTATCCATTACTCACAGGAATCTTTCTATATGTATTTCTTAAAACCATTTAGTTTAGTGTCATGTGATTAGTACATTGGTCATGTAGTTTAATTTCATGCAGTGAGGATATTGTTATGTCCTATTGTTTAAGGTCATATGATGAGTTCCAATTATTATGGATGCCATGATTAATAGGTGGATAATCGGGCTGGGATATTCTATCATTCCCCATATTTAGAGGGGTACAAGGTGTAAACCATGATTTTAGGGATTCTCATATCATGAGAAATGTTATAGGGCATGGAAGTCACTAGGTCTTGAGAAGGATGGAAATGAATCTATTGGGGATGAATTTTCCATTGGTTGATAGGATACTTTTTTATGAAACATACGTAGATACAACCAAGGAATAATATGAATAGTTAAATGAAGGTTTTATTAGGAAACAACCCTTACACATTCAATGTCCAAGAAGGTTTATGAAGCTACGAAATTGCCCAGGGCATAGACTTTGATGAATGGAAGGGATGTGTCCTTGAACCTAAGAGACATTCAGAACATGATTTTCCATGGAGTTGGAAACTACCTTCAAAGATCTAACATTTACATAGGGGGTGTTTCATAGATGGATCTCTAAATGGGGAACCTAAATTCGAGATGTCCTGCATAAATTCACTTGAACCATAAATAAACATTTTCTTTTCCATTTCCCTATGGTTGGGACTAGGACATATAGCCTTGGAATCACTATGTATCTCATTGGAATGTGAATCAATCCACAATTAGTTATAAAGGAACCATACAGTTAAATTTCATGTGGTAATAAAATTGTTGTGACATTAAAGACTTTTTACTTGGACCATGGAAACCCTGATATGTATTGATATACCTCTATCATGTTGGGAATACCCTACTGAACCTCCTAATCCCATGTAAGTAGTGCTTTGTGTGGGAAACAAGGGTTGGAAGGTATTCATTCCTCCACATAGTGGTGATTGAGTGAAACATAAATGCCTTTTGATTTTATGGTTGCTAGGCATAGGAATATAAATCTTGAAATTCTATTTATCATGTACATGCAGAAATGAATCCATTTGTAGTTCTCAACCATAATTATTTACACAGGTTTGATATGAATGCCAGGATATTTTTTTCATATCTTATGGTCAGGCTAGGACATAGGGTCTAGGCATCACTATGTATCCCACAGTGTGGGGATCAATCCATACTTAGTTCTTGAGGAAGGGGCTCCTTGCGTAGATCCAACTCATACACAATGAAGATGGAATGTTGTTTAGATGACACGGTGGATGACTATTGTCGGGGGTGATAAACTATTTGGTGGGAGAATTTTAATGGCATGGTGCAGTTTATCATCATGCAGGTAGTATTTCTGTAGCATAATTTAATGTCATGTTGTGATTATGTAGGGATAAAAAATGTTCCAATGGGAGGTTCATGGCGTAACTATTGTGACCCGACATGAATGATGACAACATAATTCCTATTCCAAACAACATGATCCTGAATCAAACTCAAACCACGGGGCCATAAGGTTGAATTAATTTATGGATAGTCCTGAAGATAAAATGTCTAGGAATCACTACATATTTTGTGTGAACATAAATCAAGCTATATGTAGTTACTGAAAGAAAATTGCCTACATAGGTTTGGCACATACTTAGGTAGGGGAATATTTTTTTAGAGCAGGCTATACCTGATATCTGATATTCAGTAATTGTTATGTATCCCTTGTAATGGGAATAAAGCCATACAACATTCATGAGGGTGTAATTTTAGATAACTGATGCTGAAGTTGATGTCCTCTCAGTTTATGATACCATAGTTCCATGTATTTTAACATCATACAACGAGGACATGTGAGAGGGATGATTTTGTAGAACTATAAGAGACATAATACCAATATGAAAAGAGGACATGTGGCTAAAGGTTGGTAAGAAAATCATACAATGAATGAAGACAATTTGTAGATGATCCAAAATGAATAATCTTGGCATCAGTAAATATCATTTGATGGTAGGAGTCAAGATACATGTAATTCTAGATAATGAGACTTCCTACATGAATCTAGTTCTCGTGTAGGAATAGGGGAATTTCATCTTCCTCCTACATAGACATGTCTCATGTGTGAAAAAATGTTTATTGAAAATATGATCACCATGGAGTTTAACATCATGCAGTAAAGGGAATTAATTTGTAGTTTAATTTCATGGTATTCAGACACTTTATGCTATGTAGGTTAACATCATTCAGCTAAGATGATGCATCATGTAGTTTAACATCATGCGATCATGATGATGGAATCATGGTTTAATGTCATGTTCTATGGATGATATCCATAAAAATTAACATCATTTGATTAGAATGATGGGAGAAAAGGTTAATGTCTTGTTTTGGGTAAGAACTACATATGATTTAACATCATTTGTCCAGGATGATGTTAGTATAGTTTAATGTCATGTTTTGGAGATGATCTCCGTACAGTTTAACATCATTTGGCCATTATTATGTTAGTTGAGTTCAATTTCATATTGCGGGGGTGATCTTTGTATAGTTTAATGTCATGTGGTCGAGATAATGGTAGTATAGTTTAATGTATTTTTGACGGGAAGAGATCTGTATAGTTTAACATCATGTGGTTTGGAAGATGTATGTATAGTTTAATTTCATTTTATAGGGATGATCTCCATGTTGTTTAATGTCATGTGGTATGGATGATGGAAACATAGTTTAATATCATTTTTCGGGGGAAAGATTCATACAATTTAATTTCATGTGGTTAGTACGATGGATCATGCCGTCATAAAAAATCCTTCTTTAATAACCTAGTTTTTGTGGGATTTGTAAAGATATTTTCATCCATTAATACCATGTAATATGATCCTTTAGAATAGAACTTGTGTAGGGCGTAAGGTCCCTCCCATTTTGGTTCAATTTTTGGAGGTTTCATTCCAAGTATCATTCGAGTCCAAAGAACCAACACCATTTCTCCTTTGAGAAAAGACTAAAGATAGACCTTTTTATTAATGGATTTTGCAATATAGTATTAGTAAATCTCTAAGTGGTGAAAGTTATGAAATATATTTTCATTAAGTCAATCTAATTTACCCAACTATTTCTTATATTTATCATCTATAGAGAGTCTATCACATATGGAAATACAGAGCAAGGTAAATTGAACATTAATGGGTAGAACCACCTTTGTCCCCTATACAAATGAGTATGAGGTTTCTGGAGTGGTAGTGAGGGTCGTGGTATGGTAATCCCATAGAGCATAGAGGATATTATCTTTCAAATAATTCTTATCCTTATCTACCATCTTTTAGATAAAATTTGAAAGGGTTTAATTGAAGGCGTCTATATTTCCAGTGAATGTTTCATGTGTTGGAGTTGGTGGCAAAAAACCAACAACTTTTAACTTTATTCATTAATAAATACCTTATAACATCTTGATTATTCTTCTGCATGACAATTCTTGTGATAATGTCCTAAGGATAGCTTGCTTTAAAGGGTCATAGCGGATCCCTACTATGATGAGAACCCGGAAGTGCGAGAACACTATTCTTGAATATATGTTATATGGTCGGATGATGTTTTTCAAGGGACACAAATAATATAGTCCATTATGGGTGAGGACTCATAAAACATTAAGGAACCTTCTCATGGTGTGCACCATTGGTAATATCCCGGAGGATATTATGAGAACAGGACCTGCCAGTAGAAAATCCACATTTCATAGTGTCATTGGATGTTCCTATCTACAGATGTGTGTATTGGTCCTTAGACAGTATGATTATTATTAATGGGTACTACAACTCGCGCACTTAGATGTATTGACAAAAACTATGATGACACAATATTCACAGTGAGGTATGATATGTTGGGTGTATGTCGAGTAATACTTCATTAATAGATAATGCGAGAAAGGATTTGTCCCTTCTATTCCATAACAGAAGTAGATATCTTAGGCCCTTAGATGGAATTGATATAACCTAAATAAATCCATGGCCATGGTAAGGAATGGGCGAGTTCAATTTCATGAAGTTAAAGAAAGAATAATCGAGCACATGGGTTAATGGAACTAGCATGCAACCCGCTTGATTCGAGATATTGAGACAAAGGGATTACATTACACAGTAAGTGTTCATATGAGGTTACATGTCATTGCGGCATTAAATTCTTTCTCTATGGGTACCTTTGTGTGTTTCTAGACACTATCCTTGGACTTTATGCATGCTCCACCTAATTCCACTGAGAAAGATTCCTAGAGGGTCACACACTAAGTGTGTACAAGTATCTCAGTTAAATAATAATTTAACAAGATGAATAAAGATTATTCATGATTGTGGTTTAATAATTATTTAAGGATGCTTGGTCGCATTTATTCTGACACTAGTTATTTGATAGAATATATTGTGCATGAAATAATATATTTATTAGTGAGGAATACAGTGATAATTATTTGACAAAAAATATCCATTATTCATGGTATAATAAATGTGGTCGAGGAAATAAATAAAAAAATGGAAAAACAAAAAGTACACGCCGTGTATTTTTTCGGGGAATTTAAGAGAAATAATATTATTTATTTAATTAAATAATATTAGGTGTAATTCACTTGGCTCATGTCATGTAATAATAATAGTCAACTGTTATTATTATACATGGGGTATTACTAAGAATTAAATGAAATGAATAAATGCATTCGGGTAACTAATTTATTTTAATATTCTATGTAATTAAAATCCAAATTATATAATTCTTATTAGCCTATCCATTTTTGGGTTGTGCACAATGGACTTGGAAAAGATCTCAAGCGAAGAGACAATTCTTTTTCCACCAAAAACGCTCTCAAGCTACGAGAGAGAGATCCACCCACACCGGATCAAGGCGATTGAAGGTGGGAATCGCAAGCGAAGGTTCTTCTATGCTAGCACCGAGAGATCCCTTCGGTGACATCTGGAGATACATGGATGACATGTAGTTCACCTCTAGGGAAATCCTACACTAGGATTCTAAAACGCAACGACGGATCACATCACATCATGATCGGAAACATCAACAATGAAAGAATTTCATCAAGGTAATTCTTATCAATTAATTAAATTAATTATAACCAACATATGATGATCTTTTCTATGGTTCTAGGATTCCCCTTTTTTTCCCATTCTTCATTTTATTCCGAAGATCTGGCATTTTATTATCATGACGGGTCACGGATTGATCGTTGTTAATGATAAAATTAATGTTGGGTAAACCCATAGAAACGCTTCTGTTGGGCCCAGAACCTACAAGTGGCATCAGAGAGGTCATATAGTTGTTTATAATTATTTAGCTTTTGATGGTGATTTACAAATTTAATAATTTATTTGTTTCAATTCAAGTAAATTGTTCTATAAATATGAATCTCATGATATGTTCCTCCTCTCTTGTTTCTCGTTCACCTTACAGAAATGAATTTTTCTTTAAATTTTGATTAAAATAAAATTGAGGATCTCATCATGAGGTGCCAAACGTTCCTGGCTGTATAATACCAAAATACACGACATGTATTCAGAAGTACACGTCGTGTAGTCTAGGTTCAATGCATCAGACTGGTCCACCAAATTAGGTTGTGTGTTAGAGTATTCCTATGTTATAAATGACATTGTGTGTTGACCATGAACAGGTGGCACACGGTTTCCATATTACACTATGTGTGGTCTAGTGAACTCAGAGTGTAGTCCCTTCGGGCTGGGGTTAGACCGTGTACCCCGTACATGTCTTTCCCAGCTAGAAACCGCGTAACGTGGATACTACACGGCATGTGTGCCACTGAACACGCCGTGTACTCCAAAAATTTATGAAGTACAGCTACACGCCATGTCCCTGGGCATGTACTTCAGATGGATGGTGAACAAAAGTACACCCCATGTATTCGAAACTACACACCATGTACTCATCCAAATTACATATATTTATTAAAATTTATTATTATATTATACAAACCTTTGAGATTTGTACCATAGTTTAGGTGTAAAGCTGAGGCACAAAACGTGATAGGTGTTTGATATAAGTGTGTTTAATTTATCATCTCCATAATGATCATTTCTACTCATTGGGTAGTTATGAACTGGAATTCACGGGGTTGCCTCCAATGTACAAGTTACGTACAAAGATAATTTCAAATGAATTCATTTGTTTAAAATTATGATGGATGAGAATCTCAAGGAAATTTAGATAAGGGTTTAAGATAAAAGGATTGATTAATTAAAGATAATTAATTATTTCGAGCGTGATTTATCTTAAACAAAAACCATTAATGAATTGAATGTTATTTTTATTTACGTATAAATATCATTGCATGTATGGATGATCATGGGCTAGACTAAGACCCTCATATGTGAAAGGTTTATTTTAATTTATTTATTTAATTTAAATTTGTTGGCTTGTGATCCTTCTTCTCACTAATATGTAGGGCCTGCATGCCCAAGGATTATTTTATGTAAAACCCCTTTTTACTCCTCACCTTTGTGTGAGATAAATGAATATATAATGGATGGAGCTCCCAAGATAGTGGAGGAAGCTCAAGTTAGGAGCCAAAGTGAAACCAATCCAAGGAGGTACAAAGGTGGACAGGAGGAAAGCTGTAAAAACGAACCCGAAAGGTTAAAGGTGTTTCTCCCCTAGGTCTTGGGTTAGTTTATCAACTGCTAGATAAATGAACCAATAGAACAAGCTCATGATCAAACCATTTATTTCATTTCTATCAGTTGCATGGATTATTTATTGTGGGTGTGTTGTCACGATCCCACAATTAATGAATTAAACAAGCATGGAAGATGGAACTAAAATAAGATCGGCTTATGCATAAATATTATCTTATATATGGTAAATCACTTAAGTATATCCCACTTAATATTAAAAAGAATGCAATCAAAGATAATAAAATGTAAATTTATGTGTAAGGATAAAATCCCTCAAATAAATATTATGTCGGTATAGTCTTCCATAATCTTGGTTAGAATCGAACCATAGTTCAAAGTGCTTGACCAACCCTAGTGGGGGTGATTTCAATTATCGGAGAATTTTAATTCAATGTTTTGGGTTGACATAACTTGGTTCACATCAAGGGTTGACAACCATAGCAGGACTTGGTGTGACCAAGAGGCGAAGGTTGAGGAAATCCAAAGTAAAAGGATTTTAGGATTGGGGAGTCCACTAAGTGGATCAAAATGCTGCGAGTTAATGCAGTTGGCGTTTGGAATGCCTACAAAAAACCCATCAATTTTCTCGACCAACCCTAGTTTGGGAAATATGAAGGGAAATATGGATCCATGCCACTAAATATTTAGGAAACAGAATATTCTTATGTCAATGGTGAGGCCTATTGGATTTCGATAAAATTTTGGGAGACTAATAAGTATTAATTTTTTTATTTTCCTCAATGTTATAATAAATTACTAAACCTTTTCCCATAATAATTTTTAGAAACGACAAGAAAAATGACTTCAAATATATCATTGTGAACCATAATTGAGAAGGAAAACCTTCTCACTAGGACCAATATCCAGGAATAGATGTAGAGACCCAAAGAAAGATGTACATGGACATTACATTACTTTTGCGGAATACTTAGTACATAACAAAAACACACACACAAGGATCATAATAGTTGAGTGTCTTTGGAAACTCGGAATATAATCTTCTAATCATGGTGAAAGAATTTCAACATCTCCTATAAAGATCTTCCATTTTTTACCTAAAACCTTTCTTTATATCCTGGGGAAAAGAAAACATAAAAGGGTGAGCTCAAATGCTCAGTAAGGGTAAACAAAAGAAATATCAATCACATCATTTTCATAAGAACATAACATTTTGGAAATCTTAACCTGCAAAAGAGAGAATAATTTCATAACATGGGATAAATCATAGTAGTGAAATGAAATCCCAATAATCATAACATAAAACATGAAACATTGTGGCATACACACATAATCATAGAGAATCATTTCTTATTAGTCAAGACTCATTGCCAAGACTATCTTAGTGGACAAAGTCCATTTCTGAACCGAGTCACCCTCGTTTCAGTCCTGTTTCACTGAAACGGTATAACCTACCATTCCAGCCATGTCTATCTCATGAGATATAAAATCTTTACCCAATTAATTGGAGGGAGATGTAGTTCCCACCCATCTCATAATGATACCATTCTTATGTGTTCCACAAAATATTAATTCATACATCATTGCATAACCCATGTAATAAAAATGGAATTCTTAAACATTGTGACATCATAAAACAATTCATATAAGATAAAGGAATTCATAAAAATATTTCCATCACAACATAATCAAATACATGTAATAATAGGGATAGAAACAGAACCCTATATTATCTTAGATGGAAAATAATTTTGATAACACAATTGAACTCCATTCTTGAGGAAAATATCCTTTCTACTTCAAAAAACACTTTTCCTTTCTTAACATGTCATACAATTCTAAACTAAAAAAAGTTGATTAAAAATAAACTTTAAAACTTGTAAAGTAAGCTTCTTGGAAATAATATTTTAAAAATCCATTCATGCCGTATAAGTTAAAAAACATTCTTCATACTTTTGTCGGAAAAGTAAAAAAGTACCTCGTACGAAAAATGACAAAAGATTCCTTTCATATCCTTTATTAAAAACTCACCGAAGGGTAAAATTGGATTTAAAAAATTGTAGGTGGATGGAAATATTATTACATATTGAGGAAAAATATATGTGGATGATAAAATACACCCCAGTAAATGCCAAAGTATAAACAACCTCGGATAAAAATGAGATTGTGATATTTCCCTTACCTTAGGTACGATATACATTGTAAGTGTCCGAACCTCCTGTATAATGATTTAAATAATGTTAATGACTTATTCCAGAATCATACTTATTTTTATGATATCATATATGGTCATATTCCTAGCTTCTTAGTAGTAATATTTCATTGCTACTTGTTATTCGGGTGTTTATAACTTTTTGTTCTTTTGCATTTTTTGTCGAATAAATTCTTATTCTTCTCTTTAGGTTATAGATACCTCATTTACAGAATGGTATTAGTGTAATATATATCATATTCATTCATTAAATTCATTAAATTCATTTATATAATCATTATGAAATGAACATCATGTAGAATGAGTCGCATCACATCGTGGAGACGGTATTCCGTACGTACGCACGAGTGATGATATCGTTCCTATGATCGTGGAATTGTATTGGAGTGTATGTATACTATTTAAGAATCAATATCACTTTTTAATAGTCATATATAGTCATTATTTACACCATTATACCCATCCAAGTAAGGTGGTGGTGGAAAATAGATTACACCACGGCGTGGAGACGGTATTCCGTACGTAAGCACGCGTGGTGATTTCATTTTCCGTAGGATGGATAGATGGCTAAATATGGTAGTTTCATACTTATAATAACATATCAGTATATTATTGATACTGATGTTATTACTTCATAATGAAACAACTAAAGAAGAAGAAGTTGAAGAAGAAAAAAATTGGAAAGGATCGGTAATGGATATTACCTCTTCTTTGAAGTTCTTCTTTGAGACCTCCTTTTAGGGCTCTAAAATTGGTCTTTGAAAAATACCAGGACCTCTAGGATGATACTAGGGAAGTGGAGAGGAGATTTTGGCAGGGGTTGGCCGAGCTTGAACGCTCAAATTGGTGTGTGGAGGAGAGGGAGGAGGTGCCCTTTTATAAGGGAGGAGAGGGGCACCTTAAGAAAATTTTATACTAAGGTCAAATTCGGTTTATAATGGTTCCAAAGGGTCTTATTTAGAAGATAAAGCGGGGATGGGTCGAAATACTCTCATCCAATAGGATTTAAACAAGTTTAGGTAATTATTTTAACCTTATCAATTAGATTTAACTCTAAGTTAAATAATTTAACTTTTACCGTGTCTTTTTGTTTTCTTACACTATATGGTTAATAAACTTACCATAACAAGTAAAACGAACCCGAAGTTGTTTATTATTAATATATATATCCTTATCTAAGTCATTTGGCCGAACCATCGATTTTTAAGAATTAAATAAAAATTAATAATATAATATTGTTTTAAAAAACTAATTTATGTCAATTTTGACACTATTTGGTACATGATTTTTATGAAATTCATAACAGAATGATAAGTTCGAACCAAGTTACTCATATCAACGATAACATGTCATATTAACCTAGAAAATTAATTTAGTTCATAAAAAGTCTCAAATTATATTTATTTGGGTATTTATAACATCAATTATGTCAATATTTCATCATTAATATAATTACTGCATCATCATTGTGTCATAAATAAATTAACTTATTTAAAGTCTAAAAATTACAAATAAAATACCATTATGTAGGAAATCTTTTTAGCCTTCTAATGAATATTTATAATCGAATTTAGCGTATATATTACCCCATATTAAAAATTATTTACTTATTAAACTTTGATTTTAACTATTTTAACCCTTCTTTAAATAAATTAATAATAAATGTCCTAATCTAATCCAAGTGGGCCTAAATGGTCATATTTTATTCCTAAGGTTGTTTTTGGTCGAATTACACTTGTCCAATAGAATTAGGACATGTGTTAGGGTAATAATAATACCATTTTTACCATTAATTACCCTATTTACTTTTAACCATGGTAAAAAAAGTAAAAAGTTACTATTCACCAAAAAATTATTTTCATCTTATTGAACCACATTTTACTTACTGACATCAGCCGTGTCTCTCGGATTTTCTAAATTTCACTCACAGAAGCGGTAAAATTATGTTTTATGAAAAAGTCAGTTTTTTAACTACCACTTAGTGGTTTCACTATTCATCAAAAAATGAAAGTTTCCAGAAAAATACCAAAAATTAGATCTAAGCTATATTTGATATTATGAATTCAAAAATGATGTCTATTTTATCAAATTCAAAACATATCAGTTACATTAACTATTTTAAAAATTAATTCCCGTCGTCAAAACAAATAGCGTGTTTTTAAGAGATAATAACTATTAAAAGATTGATACTTGTTTATCACTGGTTTAAATGTGAAATTAAATCCAATGACCAACATTGTATTAAATTGTAAAAATATATTCTAAATATACTTTAAAACAACTCAAATTAATAATTTATCACTATTAATTATTTTAATTAAAAAGTTTGTTTTTAATTAAAATTTAGTAATTTTCACTATTCATCAGAATATGAAAGTTATTCGAAAAGTACCAAAATTTCACCTTAGGCTAAATTCGATACTCCGAATCCAAAAATGAAGTCCATTTTGAAAAATAAAATTTACAAAATTTCAAAAAGTGGTTATTTCTATTCATAACGGCTAGTTTTAAAAATATTTTAATAGCATATTGTTGTTTAGTAAAACTCGTTATTGCGTACTACACACGCTATCGAGGAAGGTCGCGATTGCGTGTAATGAAAGGCAATTCAAGGATTCGTATTGTGTAAGCTTCTTTTGGTGTAGCGTACAACACAAGACATTAATGAAATTAAAAAAGAAAATTTTTCATAAAATCTCGGGGTGTTACATTCTACCCCCCCTTAAAATGAATTTCGCCATCGAAATTCGTCGGGGTTATAAATGGTTTACTACTTGAAAGTTTCTTTAATATAAACCCACATCGTAAAAAGGAATACCAAAACTTGGCTTTAAAAACTAAAGTATGAAATGTAACGATTATCCAAATAAACTAATCACTGGGTTCCACATAGGTGAAAATATGGATATGGAAGAGAAATCTAACCATCATGTTCTGATGAAGAGTGGTAGATAAGATGGCTATCGAAAAGCCAGCAATCACAAAGCCATAAATTTGTGACGATCTAAGGGCCATCTGATTCATCAGATATAAGATCACTAGGACAACATTTTTGGCTTTCAAGATCATTTCCCTAATGTTGATGAAATTGGAATTAGAAGAAATACTTTCGTGATTTTGGTATAGTCTCGCCGTTTGTCGTTCTTTGGACAATTTCCACTTCATCTCTTAAAGAAATGAAGTTGAATTTGTCATTCGTGATGTGTTAGCAGATCATGTGATAGAATGATGGGTCATTCCATCTGTCTCAAACAAAAGGTTAGAAATGTTATCAAAAAAATACATAATTCCATCCATAGTGAGATTAATCATATATGGTTCCTAAAATGGACTTATACTTCATATATCATACTTATTAATATAATAAAACTAGTTTCTACTAAACAGGGACATCTTGTAGGCCAGTGGTAGGCGATAAAGGCCAGTCGCACTTCGGTTGTGGGTTCGATTCCCACAGCCTTGTCTGATGCGATGGGCTATCGCCCGTCCTGCAGGTTGTCCTTTTTCTAAAGCTATATTACTATAATATCCCATCAACAATATCAAAAATGTTTTATCCTTAAACAATACTAACTTATTTCCAACAGAATCCATTCCAATCTTGAGGCTTATCTAAAATACTTTGGTCTAAGCTCATAGTATAAAGAAAACGATAACTTGAAATGTCGTCAACCAAGCATGTGAATACCATCATTTATCCCCCATATATCTTGTTGGTCACATTCCAATTATGTGAATACCTTAATGATGTATTCTCTTGAAAAATGAATACCCATTAAACCTTAGTGAAAACATCAATGCTGTCAAAAGTTAACTCTTTCCACATACCAAAATCCAAAAATTCGATATACTAAAACCATGATATAACCTTTTCCTTATATCAGTCATGAGCTCATGAATACATTTAATTTTCTCCTTATCCCTTAATTATGCGCATATCATCTGCTTTCCAAAAATATTTCAATCACTTTTCATGGTTACCGATGCCATAAAATTATTGAAAACCACAATAGACCAAAACATAAATATTCCAATATTCCATGATACTATATACAACATTATTCTGGAATCCCATTACATAAACACTTAATCATTCCACCGCATCGTTTTCTTATTCAACATCTCCAATGGTGATCGCATGTGACTTCCCTTTATCCTTTGCCTTAAGTGGTTGCTCACGTCGATCATCACTAACCCTTGGATTAGGGCATTTATTAGCATAATGCCCCATTTCCTTGCACTTGAAGCATTGAAGTGTTGTTGGTTCATTCGGTGTATCCCTTCCTTTGTTTGAATCATTAGACATCTTCTTCCCATCATTGCAGCATTCAAATTCCCGATGACCTTCCTTTCCACATTTGAAACATTTACATGTTCCTTTAAGACAATCTCCACCATGCTTATTTCCACACTTTGAGCATAAGGAAACATTCATCTTTTTTTCACCATTATTTTGATATTTCTCCTTGAACTCCATCTTTCGTTTCTTGTCAAAACTATGAGATGGATAAGTAACAACAACATCCATTTCTACCTTGATAGCACAACACACAATTTCTTCATAGCTACTGAAGTCTCTTATTGCTAATGCCCTTCGAAGATTTGGTTTTAAGCCACTGAAGAATCAATCAACTTTACTTTCAGGTTGGATGATAAATCCAGATTCATACCTTGCAAGCCTTGTAAAATTCGCTTCGTATATACCAACAGATTCATCATCCTTTTGCTTTAGTTCAAGAAACTCCGTCCCCATCTTTGTTCGAAGAATACGAGGGAAGTACTTAGTGAAAAATAAGTTCTTGAACTCATCCCATTCCATGGACTCAATTTCATCTCTTGGCCTCGTATTCTTGATAAGATTCCACCATTGATTAGTTTCACCTTCCAAACGATATACTGCTAAGATGACTTTATCATGTACACATCATTGAAGAACTGAAAATATATTTTCAGTAGTACTGATCCATTATTCAGCAACAAGTGGATCAGAAGACCCACTGAAAGAAGGTGGGCGTTGCCTCATGAAGGACTCAATAGAATATTGTTCCCTTCTCTGCTCATTTGGAAGTCCAGAATGATTCATATCTTGTGTAAGTATAGCAATAAGATTTTTCACTCCATCTCCCATAACATTTGTTTGTTCAGGAGGACAATCATTCCATTGTCCATTGCATTGATCAAAACGATTGTTTCGGGTTCCATCCATCGTCTAAAACCCAAAAAGAATAGTCTGAGAGGCAAAAAATCATGCTAGGGAAAACAACATAATAAAGGGGGAGTATCCTCAATATCTAACATCTTAGGTTAAATTCTATGATTGTTACCGTAGTTCTAGGACTGTATCCTATACGTATACTTATCCTTAGGGACATCCCTAGACATACCTTAGAAATATCTCTAGGGATCTCACTAACGTTTTTGCATCCTAGTTTCCAAAGGTTGACTAAACCTTTCCTCTAATACCAACTATAGAGACCCGAAGCTAGACGTACATGGACATTACATTACTTTTGCGAAATACTTAGTACATAACAAAAACACACACAAAAGGATCATAATTGTTTAGTGTCTTTGGAAGCTCGGAATATAATCTTCTAATCGTGGTGAAAGAACTTCAACATCTCCCATAAAGATCTTCCTTTTTTTTACCTAAAACCTTTCTTTATATCCTGGGGAAAAGAAAACATAAAAGGGTGAGCTCAAATGCTCAGTAAGGGTAAACAAAAGAAATATCAATCACATAATTTTCATAAGAACATAAAATTTTAGAAATCTTAACCTGCAAAAGAGAGCATAATTTCATAACATGGGATAAATCATAGTAGTGAAATGAAATCCCAATAATCATAACTTAAAACATGAAACTTTGTGGAATACACACATAATCATAGAGAATCATTTCTTATTAGTCAAGACTCATTTCCAAGCCTATCTTAGTGGACAAAGTCCATTTCTGAACCGAGTCACCCTCGTTTCAGTCCTGTTTCACTGAACCGGTATAACCTACTGTTACATCCATGTCTATCTCATGAGATACAAAATCTATACCCAATGCATTGTAGGGAGATATAGGTCCCACCCATCTCATAATGATACCATTCTTATGTGTGCCACAAAATATTAAATCATACATCATTGCATAACCCATGTAATAAAAATGGAATTCTTAAACATTGTGACATCATAAAACAATTCATATAAGATAAACGAATTCATAAAAATATTGCCATCACAACATAATCAAATCCATGTAATAATAGGGATAGAAACAGAACCCTATATTATCTTAGATGGAAAATAATTTTGATAAAACACTTGAACTCCATTCTTGAGTAAAATATCCTTTCTACTTCAAAAAACACTTTTCCTTTCTTAACATGTCATACAATTCTAAACTAAAAGAAGTTGATTAAAAATAGACTTTAAAACTTGTAAAGGAAGCTTCTTGGAAATAATATTTTAAAAATCCATTCATGCCGTATAAGTTAAAAAACATTCTTCATACTTTTGTCGGAAAAGTCAAAAAGTACCTCGTATGAAAAACGACAAAAGATTCCTTTCATATCCTTTACTAAAAACTCACCGAAGGGTAAAATTGGATTTAAACAATTGTAGGTGGATGGAAATACTATTACATATTGAGGAAACATGGATGTGGATGATAAAATACACCCCAGTAAATGCCAAAGTATAAACAACCTCGGATAAAAATGAGATTGTGATATTTCCCTTACCATAGGTCCGATATGCTTTGTACGTATCCAAACCTCCTGTATAATGATTTAAATAATGTTATTGACTTATTCCAGAATCATAATTATTTTTATGATATCATATATGGTCATATTCCTAGCTTCTTAGTAGTAATATTTCATTGCTACTTGTTATTCGGGTGTTTATAACTTTTTATTCTTATGCATGTTTTGTCGAATAAATTCTTATTCTTCTCTTTAGGTAATAGATACCTCATTTCCAGAATGGTATTAGTGTAATATATATCATATTAATTCATTCAATTCATTTATATAATCATTATGAAATGAAGATCATGTAGAACGAGTCACATCACATCGTGGAGACGGCATTCCGTACGTACGCACGAGTGATGATATCGTTCCTATGATCAGGGAATTGTATTGGAGTGTATGTATACTATTTCAGAATCAATATCACTTTATAATAGTCATATATAGTCATTATTTACACCATTATACCCATCCAAGTAAGGTTGTGGTAGAAAATAGATTACACCACGGCGTGGAGACGGTATTCCGTACGTACGCACGAGCGGTGATTTCATTTTCTGTAGGATGGATAGATGGTTAAATAGTGTTGTTTCATACTTATAATAACATATCAGTATATTATTGATACTGATGTTATTACTTCATAATGAAAAAACTAAAGAAGTGGAAGTTGATGAAGAAAGAAATTGGAAAGGATCGGTAATGGATATTACCTCTTCTTTGAAGTGCTTCTTTGATACCTCCTTTTAGGGAACTAAAATTGGTGTTTGAAGAAGACCAGGACCTCTAGGATGATACTAGGGAAGTGGAGAAGAGATTTTGGCAGGGGTTGGCCGAGCATGAATGCTCAAATTGGTGTGTGGAGGAGAGGGAGGAGGTGCCCTTTTATAAGGGAGGAGAGGGGCACCTTAGGAAAATTTTATATTAAGGTCAAATTCGGTTTATATTGGTTCCAAAGGGTATTATTTCGAATTTAAAGTTGGGATGGGTCTAAATCCTCTCATCCAATAGGATTTAGACCAGTTTAGGTTATTAGTTTAACGTTATCAATTAGATTTAACTCTAAGTTAAATAATTTAACTTTTACCGTGTCTTTTTGTTTTCTTACACTATATGGTTAATAAACTTACCATAACAAGCCAAAAGAACCCCAAGTTGTTTATTATTAATATATCTATCCTTATATAAGTCATTTGTCTGATAATTATATTTTTAGTAATTAAATAACAATTAATAATATAATATTTGTTTTAAAAACAAATTTATGTCAATTTTGACACTATTTGGTACATGATTTTTATGAAATTCATAACAGAATGATAAGTTCTAACCAAGTTACTCATATCAACGATAACATGTCATATCAACCTAGATAAAAAATTTAGTTCATAAAAAGTCTCAAATTATATTTATTTGGGTATTTATAACATCAATTATGTCAATATTTCATTAATAAGATAATTACTGCATCATCGTTGTGTCATAAATAAATTAAATTATTTAAAGTCTAAAAACTACAAATAAAATACCATTATGTAGGAAATCTTATTATCTTTCTAATGAATATTTATAATCGAATTTATCTTATGTATAACCCCATATTAAAAATGATTTACTTATTAAACCTTGATTTTAACTATTTTAACCCATCTTTAAATAAATTAATAATAAATGTCCTAATCTAATCCAAGTGGGCCTAAATGGTCATATTTTATTCCTAAGGTTGTTTTTGGTTGAATTACACTTTTCCAATAGAATTACGACATGTTTTAGTGTAATAATAATATCATTTTTACCCTTAATTACCCTATTTACTTTTAACGGTGGTAAAAAAATGTAAAAAGTTACTATTCACCAAAAAATTATTTTCATCTCATTGAACCACATTTTACTTACTGAAATCAACCGTGTTTCTCGGATTTTTGAAATTCAACTCACAGAAGCGGTAAAATTAAGTTTTATGAAAAATTCAGTTTTTTAACTACCACTTAGTGGTTTCACTATTCATCAAAAAATGAAAGTTTCCAGAAAAATACCAAAAAGTAGATCTAAGCTATATTTGATATTATGAATTCAAAAATGATGTCTATTTTATCAAATTCAAAACATATCAGTTACATTAACTATTTTAAAAGTTAATTCCCGTCGTCAAAACAAATAGCGTGTTTTTAAGAGATAATAACTATCAAAAGATTGACACTTGTTTATAACTGGTTTAAATGTGAAATTACATCCAATGACCAACATTGTATTAATTTGTAAAAATATATTCTAAATATACTTTAAAACCACTCAAATTAATAATTTATCACTATTAATTATTTCAATTAAAAAGGTTGTTTTTAATTAAAATTTAGTAATTTTCACTATTCATCAGAATATGAAAGTTATTTGAAAAGTACCAAAATTTCACCTTAGGCTAAATTCGATACTCCGAATCCAAAAAGAAGTCCATTTTGAAAAATAAAATTTACAAAATTTCAAAAAGTGGTTATTACTATTCATAACGGCTAGTTTTAATAATATTTTAATAGCATATTGTTGTTTAGTAAAACTCGTTATTGCGTACTACACATGCTATCGAGGAAGGTCACGATTGTGTGTAATGCAAGGCAAATCAAGGATGCGTGTTGTGCAAGCTCCTTTTGGTGTAGCGTACTACACAAGACATTAATGAAATTAAAAAGAATATTTTTCATAAAATCTCGGGGTGTTACAATGGAAGAGGCATTTATTAGCCATCCTTCTCCATGAGAGGAAATTGTATGTGCTGGAAGAGCCTGTTCCAGTTGCGCCTGGAAAAGAGGCAAGTGATGAGGAACTATCTTTCTATATGAAACATATGGAATATGCCACATATGTCCAATGTTTCATGTTATCTACCATGTCTAATGAGCTCTTGAAGCAACATGAAAACATGGATGTGTATAGCATGATGTCTCACCTTAAGGATCTATACCAAGAGAAGGAGAGAATGGAGATATATGAGATCTCCAAAACATTGCTTACAACTAAGCTGGGAGAGTCTGCACTAGCAGAGCCTCATGTAGTCAAGATTATTGGCTACATTAAACACATGTAAATCTTAGGGATTGAAGGTTCCGGGCGCAGCGGAAGCGCGTGGGTGGATGTGCCCACTTGGCTTTTTGTCATTAGCAATGATCAATCCGGGATCAATACGAAGATAAATGCCAGTCTCCATGGATCGAATCATAGAAAAATACAATGAAGATGGTTTGTTCTGGAACCAAAAACAAGGATCTTTACAGGTTGATTATAATTAATTTAATTAATTATAAAGAAATACCTTTTGGGTGTTCTTTCTTTGTTTATGTTCTTGATCATTTTGTCGATGTGATCCGTCGTTGCGTCGTAGAAGACAAGTGTAGACATTCTCTAGCGGTGATCCACATGTGTACCTCGTATCTCTGGACGCCGCCAAAGGATTCTCCATGTGCTAGCGTGGAGTAGACTTTGCTTGCATTGTCCGCCTTAGATTGTCTTGATCCGATGGAAGAGGATCTCTCTCAGTCATGAGAGCGTTCTTGGAGGAAGAGGTTCTTTCGGCCTTGAAAGAATTCTCCAGAGATGTTGTGCACAACAATTATCTTGTGTAGGAAAAGAGTTGGGGTTGTGAGGATATTTATAATTGAGTTTGAGGTTGTAGAGTTATGACAATAAATAAACGTGTTACGCGTTTCATTTATTTCATTAACTCTTATTGAAAACCCCCATGTCGAATAATTAATTCCTTGACATGCGCTCATGCTGATTATAATAAATATCATTTAATAAAACGATATTATATCCTCAAAATACCGACTGGAAAAACTACACGGCGTGTAATAATAAATACACGGCGTGTACTTGTTTTTCATTGAAAACTACACGGCATGTACATTAAATGTACACGACGTGTATATCTTGTTTTCATTTATTTATTTATTTTCCAAAATAAAACTACACGGCATGTACATTTAATAATACACGACGTGTACTTGTTTTATTTTATTTTTCCTCAATCATTTAAAACAACTTAGGCTTCCATGAATAATTATTAAACCACGTATGAGAATAATCTTTATTCAACTTGAGATACTTGGATACACTTAGTGTGTAACCCTCTAGGCCTCTTTATCATTGGCATTAGGCGGGCTTTCCTAAAGTCCAAGATTACTATCTAGCAATGGGTTAAGGCACCCAAGAGGAAGAAGTTGACGCCGCATTGACGTATCACCTCATACGAATGCATACTGTGTAATTTAATCCCTTTGTCTCAATATCTCATCAAGTAGGTTTGATGGCAGTGTCATAAACCTATATGCTTGATTCGTCATTCTTTGACTACCTGAAATAAACTCGTCGTTCACACCATGGCAATGGAATTTAATGCGACAGTTCTATTTCAATCAAAGGTCCGAGATATCAACTTACATAAATGGAAGGGACAAATCCTTCCTCGACTTATCCATTAACAAAATGTCACTCGTGACGCACCCAATGTACCCTACATCCTGCCAACTATTTGCGTGACAGTTTTCATCAGTAAATATAAGTGCGTGAGTCATGACAAGAGTTAATGATAATCTTCCAGTCTAAGGACCATTACACACGCTTGTAGATAGCAATATTCGTTGACACCAAGACATGCGGAATTACTACTGGCGGGTCTGTTCTCATAATCTCTCATCTTGGAGATTACCAAGTGCGAACTCCATGAGAGAGAGTCTCATCTTCTTACAAGTACTCGCACATGACAGTCTGTATACTATGTGTCCTATCATAGTATGTCATCCAACCACAGAACTTTATTTAAGAATATTGTTATAGCATTTCAAGGTTCTCATCATAGCGGGGATCTACTATGACCTTATTAATGCAAAAAATATTCCAGGACATTATTATATTATAGTCATGCAGAACAATGAACAATATATAATAAGTGAACTTTCATGTAATCATAGTACAAAATAGTTGGTTATGCGGACACCAACCCTTACAAACTCCCACTTGGACTAGAGCCAACTGCCTATGACTTTTAGTCCTCTAGAACTCACATGATGATCATGTTTCTGCTGAGTCAAGGCTTCAGTCAATGGGTCAGTCACGTTGTCTTCTGTGGAAATACTGCTCACTGCAACTTCACCTCTCCGAGAAAAATTCCTCAAGAGATGATACTTCCGAAGTATGTGCTTTGTCCGCTGATGTGACCTTGGATCTTTTGCAAGTGCCACCACTTTAGTATTATCACAATAGAGTGTGATAGGATCTTTACTACTCGGTACAACATCCAGCTCTTGGACGAAGCTTCGCATCTATACTACTTCTTTAGCTGCCTCAGAAGCTGTGATATACTCAGTCTCCGCTATAGAATCTGCCACCACACTTTTTTTGAGCTCTTCCAACTCATTGAACCTCCATTCAAACTGAAGATGTATCTAGTCTACGACTTCATGTCATCTTGATCAGTCTGGAAACCAGCATCTACATGTCCTCTGATGACTAGTTCCTCATCTCCTCCATAAACCAGGAACATATCCTTAGTACGCCTCAGATACTTAAGGATAGTCTTGACTTCCATCCAATGGCGGTCTCCTAGATCAGCCTGATATCTGCCTACCACACTTAATGTGTAAGCAACATCTATCCTTGTACATAGCATAACATGCATGACTGACCCAATCGCGGATGCGTAAGGGATCCTTTCCATTCTCTTTCTTTCCTCATGTTTCTGAGGACACATTTTCTTGGAATGATGAATGCCATGTGACACTGGAAACAATCTCCTATTGGATTGTTCCATACTGAATCTCTTCAGTATCTTTTCAATGTATGTACTATGACTCAGGCCTAGAATTCTCTTGGATCTATCATGATGGATCTTGATCCCAAGAATATATGCTGCCTCGCCCAAGTCTTTCATGGAGAAGCATTTATACAACCATGCCTTAACTGAATATAAGACAGGTACTTCGTTTCCAATTAGTAATATATCATCAACATATACTATTAGGAAAATGACTACACTCCCACTAAACCTCTTGTAGACACAAGGCTCACATTCGTTCTTAACAAAGCCAAATTCTGTTAAAGCTTCATTAAAACGAATGTTCCATGATCTTAATGCTTGCTTTAATCCATAAATGGATTTCTGCAACTTGCATACCTTGTTGGCATCCTTTGGAGTCACAAAACCTTCAGGTTGGGTCATGTAGACATCTTCATGGAGGTTCCCGTTACGGAAAGCTGTTTTGACATCCATTTTCCAAATTTCATAGTCATGGTAAGCAGCAATGGCCAATAGGATTCTGATGGATTTCAGCATCGCAACCGGTGAAAAGGTTTCATCATAGTCAATTCCTTGATGCTGTCTAAAACCTTTTGCAACCAGTCGTGCCTTGTAGGTGCTGAGTTGACCCTCCATCTCCAGTTTCTTCTTGAATTCCCATTTATTACAAATAGGATTTACATCAACTGGAGGATCTACCAAAATCCAGACTTGGTTTTGGTACATGGAATTCATTTCAGAACTCATGGCTTCTTTCCACTTGGCTATGTCTGTGCCTTCAACTTCTTCCTTATAAGTAAGAGGATCATTATTGTCAACCAATAATGAGTCACCATCCTCGGTGACAAGAAAACCATATCATTCTGGTTCTCTCTACTCTCTCGTGATCCTACGTAGTTCTTGTGTCTCTAGAACAGATTGTTCTTCCACGGGGCTTTGTGGAATCTGTTCTTATACCAACTCATGTGTATCTTGAGCCTCAACTTCATCGAAGTCTATCTCGCTCCCACTATCTCTTTTAGAGATATGCTCCCTCTCAAGGAATATGGCGTGTATTTCCACTGTAACCTTTTTTTCTGAGGGGCTGTATAGGTAATATCCCCTTGTTTCCTTGGGATATCCTATAAAGATACACTTTGTGCCTCGGGGTGCAAGTTTGTTACCTGAAGAGGCCTTAAAAAATGCTTTTCTACCCCACACATGTAAATTTGATAACATGGCTTTGTGCCCACTCCATAACTCGTATAGAATACCATTTATTGATTTAGTTGGTACTTGGTTTAGTATGTGCGCTGTTGTTTATAATGCATATCCCCAAAAGGATAATGGAAGACTCACATGACTCATCATTGATCTCACCATGTCCAACAGGGTGTGGTTCCTCCTTTCACTCACACCATTCCATTGTGGCATGTAAGGAGGAGTGATTTGAGATAGAATCCCAAACTCCTGTAAGAAATCAATGAAATACTGATTAAGATATTCTCCTCCTCTGTCTGAGCGAAGTTTCTTAATCTTCTTACCAAGCTGGTTCTCAACTTCATTCTTGTATTCTTTTAACCGATCAAAAGAATCTGACTTATACCTCATTAAGTAGATATATCCATATCTACTAAAATCATCAGTAAAAGATATGAAGTACAAGAACCCACCCCTTGCTTCAACTATAAATGGTCCACACACATCTGTGTGAACTAATTCTAGAAGCTCTTTAGCTCTTTCACCTTTCCCACTCAATGGGGATATGGTCATTTTGCCTTGTAGACACGCATGACATACACTAAGTGGTTTTTGTTATAAAGAATCGAAATACCCATCTTGATGTAATTTTGTCAAACGTTTCTCATTGACATGACCTAGCTGATGATGCCAAAGTTGGGTGTGGTATGAGTCATGTGAATTAACTTTGTTATCGATTTCCATTACTTGGTTTGTGCAGTCTAACACATAAAGGCCATTATATAAATGTGCCCTACCAAAATAAATGTTATCTTTATAAAAGTAGATACATTCATTTCCAAACATGAATATGAATCCATCAGTATCTAATCTGGATACTGAAATAATGTTTTTAGTACTAGAAGGCACATAATAACAACCTTTCAAAACCAAGACCATCCCCGTAGGCAATGTGAGGTGGTAGTCCCCGACAGCTACAACAACGAGTTTGGATCTGTTGGCTGCTCTTAGATCTACATCCCCTCGATCAATCTTCCTAAATCTACTTGGTTTCTGTATTTGGATACAGATGTGAGCACCACAAGTAGTATATAATACCCAATTAGTAGAAATAGATAGATTGCATTCGATAACAAACACACCTGAAGCTTCCCCTTGCTTCCTTGGATGGGTGCAGTTTTTCTTCCAGTGGCCCTTCTTGCCACATGCAAAACAAACAGCATCTTGTTCCTTTGTCTCCCCTTTGATCTTCCTTTTCTTGGAAGGCCTTGAAGAAGCTTTGGCCTTAAATCTCTTCACCTTCCCTTTCCTTTTATTCACCATGAGGACAGAAGGCTTTTCACGCTTCATGTCAGTGTCCACTTGGTGATTGAGGATGAGAAGATCAGACAGAGGCTTCTCAATGTTTTTCATATTAATGTTCACAACAATGTTTGAGAAGCTCTGGGGGAGTGATGCAAGAATGAGATCGGTACCCAGTTATTCGGGGAGTTCAATCCCTAAAACCTCCAAGCACTCAATATAGCCAATGAGCTTGTCTACATGGGGCCCGGCTGGGGCACCCTCTCCAAGCTTGCTCTGAAATAGAGCCTTGGAGATCTCAAACCTTTCCTATCTTTCTCTCTCCTGGTATAGACCACGGAGGTGCTCGAGCATGCTATAGGCATCCATGTCTTTATGAGACTTCATGAGCTCACTAGACATCGATGATAGCATCAAAGATTGAACATCGAGAGCGTCGTTCAAATGTTGATCATAGAACAGGAAATCTTCATCACTTTCCCCTGGGGTAGGAGAATCAGGATGTGAGGACTCCAGCACGTAAAACTTTCGTTCATGGTGTAGGATAACCCGAAGGCACCTAAACCATTCCTGAAAATTACGGCCGGTGAGGATATTGTCTTTATCCAGTATTGATCACAGAGAAAAAGTATTTGATGAGTTTTTCATCTTGATTCTATAATTTAAAAGAGAATATTTATTAGTACTTTCTTGATTACAATTTATGAGAAATAATGAATGAATTAATTAATTCTCCCACTATTCTATCAAGTCCCAATGGCCCTCACCATTGAACTCAGAATGTCCAGTTGCTTTGACATTCTAGTGGAAAGGATCTATATTTCCCTTCTCATAACCCCTACAGGGGTTGGTCAAGCTATTTCAAGGTATTTAGGTAGGCAGGTCTTTTCCAACTGTGAGCTTACAGTTCCATGATCTGTTGAGTGGACTCCCCAATCCTGAAATCCTAACTTGGATTTCCTCAACTCTTGCCTCCAATATTACACCATGTCTAGAAAGGGCTACTTCTCTTGATGTAATATGGTTAAGTCAACCCGAAACCTTTCATAAGGGCTTCCTTTATAAAAGTAAGTGTCCCAACAAGGGTTGGTCAAACACATAGTTTTATTAATTCTTTCCCTTAATCAGGTAACGTAAGGATTGGAATGAATTAATATGGTATTGAGGGATTTTATTCCTTTATATGTAGTTTTGCATTATCACATGCTTGTTAATATTAAGTGATGCTTTCTTAAGTGATTAACCATGTTCTGATAATGTTTACACATAGTCCGGTTTTTATTTTATTCCATCTTTGCATGCTTGTTCATTTTATTAATTATGTGATCACGACAACACATACATAATAAATAAACCATGCAATCAGACAGAAGTAAAATAAGATTTCATGATCATGAGATTCTATTGGTTAACTTATCTGTCGGTTTTGATAAGCTAACCCTAACCTAGGGAAAACACCTTGAACCTGTTGGTTCATGTTTTGTAGCTCCCACATGTCCACCTTTGTATCTTCTTGCATCGGTTTCACCTCGACTTTGGGATTTGAACCATCTCCTCTAGCTTGGGAGATCCTCCATTACATGGGTTTACATTAATGAAACCATGGGCATGCTGGCCCTACATTTTACTGGAAGAAGGATCGTAGTCCAACAAATTTAAATTAAATAAATTTAAATGAAACTATACACATACAAAGGGTCTTTGGTCTAGCTCATGATCATCCACAGCATGCAACGACATTTACGCATATTTAGAATTCAAATCCATTTAATCGCTCTTTCATATAAGATAAGTCGCGCTCGAATTCAATTAATTATGATCTTATAATTAATCAATTCTTTATCTTAAATTCCTTTCTTAATTTCATTGAGATTCTTCTCATCCATATTCCTTGTACGTGTCTTCGTACATTGGAGGAAACCTGTTGAAGTTCCATTTCTGGAAAGTACACAGCGTGTAGTTTATAATTACACGGCGTGTATTTTTCTTTTCACCCTTTATCCAAAGTACACGTCGGGGATTTGGCGTGTTTTCTGTACTATGGAAATCTTGGAGTACACAGTGTGTAGATGAATCATACACGGCGTGTACTTCTTTGTTATGTGGTAACTGGCCTGGCGATCCCGTGTACGCGGTATGCAGATTATCTTTGTACATGGTTTCACCTAGTCCAGAATGGACTACACAGCGTGTTGCTCCAACATACACATCGTTTATTCCGGTTTCCACGCGCTGTTCAATTCCGGTCAACATAGCATGATTAAAACTTAGGCATAATCAATTCAAACGGCATGGTTTGGTGGACCAATGCCAGTTCATTGAACCTAAGTACACGACGTGTAGTTTTAATTACACACTGTGTAATCCCGTGTTGTAAAAATAGAAAGAGAAACTCCTCCGGATGAATTCATCATTTTTATTTTAATAAAAATTAAAATTAAAAAGTTTTCTTTGTGATATGAATCAAGAAACGAAGGAGGAAGAATAGATCTCGTTTATTCAGATTAATAGAACGATATATTTCGAATTGAATCAAATATAAATGCGTAAATTATCAATGAAAATTAAATAACTATAATCAACGTTTTAACCTCCCTTTGATACCATTTGAAGGTTCTGGGCGCAGCGGAAGCGCGTGGGTGGATGTGCCCACTTGGATTTTTGTCATTAGCAATGATCAATTCGGGATCAATACGACGATAAACGCCAGTCTCCACGGATCGAATCACAGAAGAAGACAAAGAAGATGGTTTGTCCCGGAACCACAAATAAGGATCGTTACAAGTTGATTATAATTAATTAAATTAGTTATAAATAAATACCTTTTAGGGGGTTCTTTCTTCATTGATGTTCTTGATCACGTTGTCGATGTGATCCGTCATTGCGTCGCAGAAGCCAAGTGTAGACTTTCTCTAGCGGTGATCCACACGTGTACCTCGTATATCTGGACGTCGCTAAAGGATTCTCCGGGTGCTAGCATGGAGAAGCATTTGCTTGCATTGTCCGCCTTAGATTGTCTTGATCCGATGGAAGAGGATCTCTCTCGGTCTTGAGAGCGTTCTTGGAGGAATAGGTTCTTTCGGCCTTGAAAGAATTATCCACAGATGTTGTGCACAAGAATTCTCTTGTGTAGGAAAAGAGTTGGGGTTGTGGGGATATTTATAATTGCGTTTGAGGTTGTAGAGTTATGACAATAAATAAACACATTACGTGTTTCATTTATTTCATTAACTCTTATTGAAAACCCCCATGTCGAATAATGAATTCCTTGACATGCGCTCACGCTGATTATAAAAAATATTATAACACCCTAAGATTTTATTTAATTTCATTAATGTCTTGAGTTGTACGCTACACCAAAAGGAGCTTGCACAACACACATCCTTGACTTTCCTTTCATTATACGCAATCACGACCTTCCTTGATAGCATGTGTAGTACGCAATACCGAGTTCCACTAAACAACGATATGCTATTAAAATATTATTAAAACTAGCCGTTATGAATAGTAATAACCACTTTTTGAAATTTCGTAAATTTTATTTTTCAAAATGGACTTCATTTTTTGATTCGGAATATCGAAATTAGCTTAGGCTAAAATTTTGGTAATTTTCGGATAACTTTCATATTTTGATGAATAGTGAAAATTACTAAATTTTAATTAAAAACAACTTTTTCAATCAAAATAATTAATAGTGATAAAATATTAATTTGTGTGGTTTTAAAGTATATTTAGAATATATTTTTACAATTTAATACAATGTTGGTCATTGGATGTAATTTCACATTTAAACCAGACATAAACAAGTGTCAATCTTTTGATAGTTATTATCTCTTAAGAACACGCTATTTGTTTTGACGATGAGAATTAATTTTTAAATTAATTAATGCAACTGATATGTTTTGAATTTGGAAAAATAGAAATCATTTTTGAGTTCATAATATCAAATATAGCTTAGGCCTGATTTTTGGTATTTTTCTGAAAACTTTCAATTTTTGATGAATAGTGAAACCACTAAGTGGTAGTTAAAAAAACTGAATTTTTCATAAAACTTAATTTTACCGCTTCTGTGAATGGAATTTCAAAAATCTGAGAGACACGGTTGATGTTAGTAAGTAAAATGTGGTTCAATGAGATGAAAATAATTTTTGGTGAATAGTAACTTTTTACTTTTATTTACCACGGTTAAAAGTAAATAGGGTAATTAAGGGTAAAAATGATATTATTATTACCCTAACACATGTCCTAATTCTATTGGATAAGTGTAATTCGACCAAAAACAAACTTAGTAATAAAAGATGACCATTTAGGCCTACTTGAATTAGATTAGGACATTTATTATTATTTAATTCAAAGAAGAGTTAAAAGAGTTAAAATCAATGTTTATTTAATAAAACATTTTTAATATAGGGTTATACATAAGATGAATTCGACTATAAATATTCATTATAAATCTAAGAAGATTTACTACATAATGGTATTTTATTTGTAATTTTTAGAAATTAAATAATTTAATTTATTTATGACACAACGATGATGCAGTAATTATCTTATTAATGAAATATTGACATAATTGAAGTTATAAATACCCAAATAAATATAATTTGAGACTTTTTATGAATTAAAATAATTTTCTAAGTTAATATGACATGTTAGTATTGATTTAATTAACTTTTTTCTAACTTATCATTCTGTTATAAGTTTTTCAAAAATCAATTACTAAATAGTGTCAAAATTGACATAAAATAGGTTTTAAAACAAATATTATATTATTAATTGTTATTTTATTCCTAAAAATCTATGGTTCGGCCAAATGACTTAGATAAGGTTATATATATTAATAATAAACAACTTGGGGTTCTTTTGGCTGCTTATAGTAAGTTTATTAACATTATAGTATAAGAACACAAGAAGAAATGGTAAAAGTAAAATTATTTAACTTAATGTTAAATCTAAATGATAAGGTTAAAATATGAACCTAAACTTGTCTAAATTCTATTGGATGAGAGTATTTCGACCCATCCCCACCTTAGCCTCTAAATAAATCAATTTGGAGCTATTTAAAACCGAACTTGACTTTATAATAAAATAATATTTTTTGTTTTTCCAAAGGTGCCCCTCTCCTCCCTTATAAAAGGGCACCTCCTCCCTCTCTTCCTCACACAACTTGGAGCCTTCAAGCTCGGACAACCCCTACCAAATTCTCTTCTAAACTTCCCTAGCAACATCCTAGAGGTTCTGGTCCTCCTCAAAGACCAATTTTAGTGCCCTAAGAGGAGGTCTCAAAGAGGCACTTCAAAGAAGAGATAATTTCCGTTACCGATTCTTTCACCTTTATTTCTTCTTCCAATTCTTCTTCTTAGTTTGTTTCATTATGAAGTAATGACATCAGTATCACTTATATACTGATATGTTATTATAAGTATTAAACAATCCTATTTCACCATCTATCCATCCTATGGAAAACGAAATCACCGCGCGTGCGTACGTACGGAATACCGTCTCCACGCCGTGGTGAAATCTATTTTCCACCACCACCTTACTTGAATGGGTATAATGATGTAAATAATAACTATATATTATTATTTTAAAGTGATATTTATTCTTAAATAGTATACATACATTCCAATACAGTCCCACGATCATGAGAACGATATCCTCGCTCGTGCGTACGTACGGACTACCGTCTCCACGACGGGATGAGATTCATTCTCTACTTTAACCATTCATGAATGATTATAAAGTATATATAATAAATAATAATGAAATATATGACATAATAATACTGTATTTGTGTGTATATATATGAATGTCATCTACTTAATTCCATTCAACTGAATAAGGAAACGAAAATAGCGTTCATGCGTACGTACGGCCTACCGTCTCCATGAACGGTGTATTTATTTCCATTAACTGATTTATTATATATGTGTATATTTTGAATATATAAATATATATAAATAATGTTTTATATTCTGGAATTAATTAATCATGATCTATGTAATCAAATGAATTATTACAAGTCAAAACACTGACGACAAATGAAACAATTTTACCCAAAACGCTCTTTAACATGGAATTTACAAAAGAACGGGTAATATAAAGTCATAAGTGAACCATATATGATATCATAACAATGAATATAATTCTGTAATAAGTCAATGACATTATTTAAATCATTATACAGGAGGTTCGGACACTTACAAAACAAATCGGACCTAATGTAAGGGAAATATCACAATCTCATTTTTATCCGAGATTGTTTATTCGTAAGTATTTACTGGGGTGTATTTTATCATCCACATACATGTTTCATAAATATGTAATATTATTTCCATCCACCTAAAATTGTTTAAATCCATTTTTACCCATCGGTGAGTTTTTAAAAAAAGGATATGAATGGAATCTTTTATCGTTTTTCATACGAGGTACTTTTTGACTTTTCCGACAAAAGTACGAGAAGAATGTTTTCTTTTAACTTATACGACATGAATGTATTTTTAAAACATTATTTCCAAAAAGATTCCTTTACAAGTTTTCAAGTTTATTTTTAATCAACTTCTTTTAGTTTAGAATTGTATGACATGTTATGAAAGGAAAAGTGTTTTTGAAGAAGAAAGGATATTTTCCTCAAGAATGGAGTTCAAGTGTTTTATCAAAATTATTTTCCATCTAAGATAATAAAGGGTTCTGTTTTTATCCCTATTATTACATTGATTTGATTATGTTGTGATGGAATTATTTTTATGAATTATTTTATCTTATATGAACTGTTTCATGATGTCATGATGTTTAAGATTCCCATTTGTATTACATGGGTTATGCAATGATGTATGATTTATGATTTTGTGGAACACATAATAATGGTATCATTATGATATGGGTGGGACCTATATCTCCCTCCAATGCATTGGGTAAAGATTTTATATCTCATGAGATAGACATGGATGGAATGGTAGGTTATACCGGTTCAGTGAAACAGGACTGAAACGAGGGTGACTCGGTTCAGAAAGGGACTTTGTCCACTAAGATAGTCTTGGCAATGAGTCTTGACTAATAAGAAATGATTCTCTATGATTATGTGTGTATGCCACAAAGTTTAATGTTTTATGCTATGATTATTGTGATTACATTTCACTGCCATGAGTTATCCCAGGTTATGAAATTATGACCTCTTTTACAGGTTAAGATTTCCAAAAGTTATGTGCTTATGTATATGATGTGATTCATATTTCTTTTTTTTACCCTTACTGAGCATTTGAGATCACCCTTTTATGTTTTCTTTTCCCCAGGATATAAAGAAACGTTTTTGGTAAAAAAAAGGAAGATCTTTATGGGAGATGTTGAAGATCTTTCACCACGATTAGAAGATTATATTCCGACTTTCCAAAGACACTAAACTATTACGATCCTTGTGTGTGTGTTTTTGTTATGTACTAAGTATTCCGCAAAAGTAATGTAATGTCCATGTACGTCTAGCTTCGGGTCTCTACAGTTGGTATTAGAGGAAAGGTTTAGTCAACCTTTGGAAACTAGGATGCGAGAACTTTAGTGAGATCCCTAGAGATATTTCTAAGGTATGTCTAGGGATGTCTCTAAGGTTAAGTATACGTATAGGTTATAGTCCTAGAATTGCGCTAACGATCTTATAATTTAACCTAAGATGTTAGATATTGAGGGTACTCCCCCTTTATTATGTTTTTTTCCCTAGCATGATTTTTTCCTCTCACACTATTCTTTTTGGGTTTTAGAAAATGGCTGGAAACAAGATGATTCACGATAATGGAGGATATGATGGACAATGGAATGATATTCTTCATGAGCAACCAAATGAAATGGGATTTGGAAGTCCAAACATCATTATTATGCCGAATCAGCAATCTCATAATATGATCAATAAAGTAAAATTTGGTAAGTTTCCTGACTCGCCTAATAAGAGAAAGATGGAGTTTCATGATGATCATAGAGAAAAGAAAGTTCAATTTCCCCTGTGTAAATCATGTGGGAAGAGGCATCAAGGAGAATGTTTCAAAGGAACTGGAAGATGATTTGGGTGTGGAAAAGAAGGACACAAAGCCAGTAAGTGCAAAGGAAAAAGTTCAGTTAACATCAGGGATGAGGATAATGGTATTGCTACGACATCAAAAATGGTTAAATGTTTTAAATGTGGAATGTACGGGCATTATGCAAACCAATGCCCTAAGGTAAAGTCTCATGAAGAGAATCAGTATGTTCGTATGGGTAGTATTTATGTTGATGATGATGAAGAGACTACAAATGATATGTGAGATGAAATAATTGTTGAAGCTTGGTCAATGGTTTAAGAATGTAGTGGAATGATGACATGTTTATCATGTGTAATGTTGTATAAGTAATCTCATGGTACTATGGAATAAAGAGACATCTAAGGATTGTTACACTGTTGTCTTTCCTTGAGTTTTGAAAGTGTATGATTAATGGTACCAGTATCCATGAAAGGTTATTCAGATATTTTTGGAATGTAGATGATATGCGCATAATGCAGGGATAAGACGATAATGAGATGTTTGATTGTATTCATGAGCTCATGATTGATATAAGGACTAAGTGATATAATGGTTTGAGTATAAATAATTTTGAGGATTTTGGTTTATGGAATGTGTTAACTTTTAACTGCATTCATTTTTTCACTATGGTTCAATGGGTATTCAAGAGAATACATGATTAAGGCCTTTGAATGTTTGGAATGTGACCAACAAGACATATCTTATGATATATGGGGATCAACAATGGTATTAAATCTCTGGTAATCATTTTCACTATATTATGAGAGTGGACTGCAGTATTATGGATAAGCCTAAAGATTAGAATGGATTATGTTGGACATAAGTTAGTATTGTTTAAGGATAGAACTTTTGATATTATTTATGTGATGTTATAGTAATGTAGTTTTAGAAAAAGGACAACCTGCAGGACGGGCGACAACCCATCGCGTCGGACAAGGATGTGGGAATCGAACCCAGAACCGAAGTGCGACTGGCATTTATCTCCTACCACTGGCCTACAGGAAGTCCCTGGTTAGTAGAAACTAGTTTTATTTTATTAAGCGGTATGATATATGAAGTATAAGTTCATTTTAGGAACCATATATGATTAATCTCACTATAGAATGACATATGTATATTTAATAACTTTTGCTAACCTTTTGTTTGAGACAGATGGAATGACCTGTCATTCTATCACATGATCTGCTAACACTTCACGAATAACAAATTCAACTTCATTTACTTAAGAGATGAAGTGGAAATTGTTCAAGGCACGAACAACAGTGAGACTGTACCAAAATAAAGTAAGTATTTATTCTAATTCAAATTCTTCAACTTTAGGGAAATGATCTTGAAAACCAAAAATGTTGTCCTAGTGCTCTTATATCAAATTAATCAGATGGTACCTTAGATCGTCACAAATTTATGGATTTATGATTGTTGTTTTTTCCATAGCCATGTTCTCTACCACTCTCCATCAGAACATGATGGTTAGATTTCTCTTCCATATCCATATTTTCACCTATGTGGAAACCCAGTGATTAGTTTATTTGGGTAACCGTTACGTTTAATACTTTTGTTTTTAAAGATTGTTTTTGGTATTCCTTTTTACGATGTGGGTTTCGATTAAAGAAACTTTCGAATAATAAACCATTTATAACCCTGACGAATTTCGAGGGTGAAATTCATTTTAAGGGGGGTAGAATGTAACACCCTGAGATTTTATTTAATTTCATTAATGTCTTGTGTTGTATGCTACACCAAAAGGATCTTGCACAACACGCATCCTTGACTTTCCTTTCATTATACGCAATCGCGACCTTCCTTGATAGTGTGTGTAGTTCGCAATACTGAGTTTCACTAAACAACGATATGCTATTAAAATATTATTAAAACTAGCCGTTATGAATAGTAATAACCACTTTTTGAAATTTTGTAAATTTTATTTTTCAAAATGGACTTCATTTTTCGATTCGGAATATCGAAATTAGCTTAGGGTAAAATTTTGGTAATTTTCGGATAACTTTCATATTTTGATGAACAGTGAAAATTACTAAATTTTAATTAAAAACAACTTTTTCAATCAAAATAATTAATAGTGATAAATTATTAATTTGAGTGGTTTTAAAGTATATTTAGAATATATTTTTACAATTTAATACAATGTTGGTCATTGGATGTAATTTCACATTTAAACCCGACATAAACAAGTGTCAATCTTTTGATAGTTATTATCTCTTAAGAACACGCTATTTGTTTTGACGACGAGAATTAATTTATAAATTAATTAATGCAACTGATATGATTTGAATTTGGTAAAATAGAAATCATTTTTGAGTTCATAATATCAAATATAACTTAGGCCTAATTTTTGTTATTTTTCTGAAAACTTTCAATTTTTGATGAATAGTGAAACCACTAAGTGGCAGTTAAAAAAAATGAATTTTTCATAAAACTTAATTTTACCGCTTCTGTGAGTATAATTTCAAAAATACGAGAGACTCGGTTGATGTCAGTAATTAAAATGTGGTTCAATGATATGAAAATAATTTTTGGTGAATAGTAACATTTTACTTTTATTTACCACGTTTAAAAGTAAATAGGGTAATTAAGGGTAAAAATGATATTATTATTACCCTAACACATGTCCTAATTCTATTGGATAAGTGTAATTCGACCAAAAACAAACTTAGGAATAAAATATGACCATTTAGGTCTACTTGAATTAGATTAGGACATTTATTATTATTTAATTCAAAGAAGAGTTAAAAGAGTTAAAATCAAAGTTTATTTAATAAAAAAAATTTAATATAGGGTTATACTAAGATAAATTCGACTATAAATATTCATTAGAAATCTAAAGAGATTTACTACATAATGGTATTTTATTTGTAATTTTTAGACATTAAATATTTTAATTTATTTATGACACAACGATGATGCAGTAATTAACTTATTAATGAAATATTGACATAATTGATGTTATAAATACCCAAATAAATATAATTTGAGACTTTTTATGAATTACACTAATTTTATAGGTTAATATGACATTTTAGTATTGATTTAATTAAATTTGTTTGAACTTATCATTCTGTTATAATTTTTACAAAAATCAATTACTAAATAGTGTCAAAATTGTCATAAAATAGGTTTTAAAACAAATATTATATTATTAATTGTTATTTTATTCCTAAAAATCTAAGGTTCGGCCAAATGAATTAGATAAGGTTATATATATTAATAATAAACAACTTGGGGTTCGTTTGGCTGCTTATAGTAAGTTTATTAACATTATAGTATAAGAACACAAGAAGACATGGTAAAAGTAAAATTATTTAACTTAATGTTAAATCTAAATGATAAGGTTAAAATAGGAACCTAAACTTGTATAAATTCTATTGGATGAGAGTATTTCGACCCATACCCACCTTATCCTTGAAATAAATCAATTTGGAGCTATTTAAAACCGAACATGACTTTATAATAAAATAATATTTTTAGTTTTTCCAAAGGTGCCCCTCTCCTCCCTTATAAAAGGGAACCTCCTCCCTCTCTTCCTCACACAACTTTGAGCCTTCAAGCTCGGCCAAACCCTGCCAAATTCTCTTCTCAACTTCCCTATAAACATTCTAGAGGTTCTGGTCTTCCTCAAAGACCAATTTTAGTGCCCTAAGAGGAGGTCTCAAAGAGGCGCTTCAAAGAAGAGGTAATTTCCGTTACCGATTCTTTCACTTTTATTTCTTCTTCCACTTCTTCTTCTTAGGTTGTTTCATTATGAATTAATAACATCAGTATCACTCATATACTGATATGTTATTATAAGTATGAAACAATCCTATTTCACCATCTATCCATCCTACGGAAAACGAAATCACCGCGCGTGAGTACGTACGGAATACCGTCTCCTTGTCGTGGTGAAATCTATTTTCCACCACCACCTTACTTGGATGGGTATAATGGTGTAAATAATAACTATATATTATTATTTTAAAGTTATATTGATTCTTAAATAGTATACATACATTCCAATACAGTCCCAGGATCATGAGAACGATATCATCGCTCGTGCATACGTACGGACTACCGTCTCCACGACACGATGAGATTCATTCTCCACTTTAACCATTCGTGAATGATTATAAAGTATATATAATAAGTAATCATGAAATATATGACATAATAATACTGGATTTGTGTGTATATATATTAATTTCATCTACTTAATTCCATTCAACTGAATAAGGAAACGAAAACAGCGTTAATGCGTACGTACGGCCTACCATCTCCATGAACGATGTATTTCTTTCCATTTACTGATTTATTATATATATGTATATTCTGAATATATATATATATATATATATATATATATCATGTTTTATATTCTGGAATTAAGTAATCATGATCTAAGTAATCATATGAATTATTACAAGTCAAAACACAGACGACAAATGAAACAATTTTACCCAAAATGCTCTTTAACATGGAATTTACAAAAGAACGGGTAATATAAGGTCATAAGTGAACCATATATGATATCATAACAATGAATATGATTCTGAAATAAGTCAATGACATTATTTAAATCATTATACAGGAGGTTCGGACACTTACGAAGCAAATCGGACCTAAGGTAAGGGAAATATCACAATCTCATTTTTATCCGAGATTGTTTATTCGTAAGTATTTACTGGGGTGTATTTTATCATCCACATCCATGTTTAATAAATATGTAATATTATTTCCATCCACCTACAATTGTTTAAATCCATTTTAACCCTTCGGTGAGTTTTTAAAAAAAGGATATGAAAGGAATCTTTTGTCATTTTTCATACGAGGTACTTTTTGACTTTTCTGACAAAAGTACGAGAATAATGTTTTCTTTTAACTTATACGACATGAATGGATTTTTAAAACATTATTTCAAAAAAGATTCCTTTACAAGTTTTCAAGTTTATTTTTAATCAACTTCTTTTAGTTTTGAATTGTATGACATGTTATGAAAGGAAAAGTGTTTTTGAAGAAGAAAGGATATTTTCCTCAAGAATGGAGTTCACGTGTTTTATCAAAATTATTTTCCATATATGACAATAAAGGGTTCTGTTTTTATCCCTATTATTACATTGATTTGATTATTTTGTGATGGAATTATTTTTTTGAATTATTTTATCTTATATGAACTGTTTCATGATGTCATGATGTTTAAGATTCCCATTTGTATTACATGGGTTATGCAATGATGTATGATTTATGATTTTGTGGAACACATAAGAATGGTATCATTATGAGATGGGTGGGACCTATATCTCCCTCCAATGCATTGGGTAAATATTTTATATCTCATGAGATAGACATGGATGGAATGGTAGGTTATACGGGTTCAGTGAAACAGGACTGAAACGAGGGTGACTCGGTTCAGAAAGGGACTTTGTCCACTAAGATAGTCTTAGCAATGAGTCTTGACTAATAAGAAATGATTCTCTATGATTATGTGTGTATGCCACAAAGTTTAATGTTTTATGTTATGATTATTGTGATTACATTTCACTGCCATGAGTTATCCCAGGTTATGAAATTATGATCTCTTTTACAGGTTAAGATTTCCAAAAGTTATGTGCTTATGTATATGATGTGATTGATATTTCTTTTGTTTACCCTTACTGAGCATTTGAGCTCACCCTTTTATGTTTTCTTTTCCCCAGGATTTAAAGAAAGGTTTTAGGTAAAAAAAAGGAAGATCTTTATGGGAGATGTTGAAGATCTTGCACCACGATTAGAAGATTATATTCCGAGTTTCCAAAGACACTAAACTATTACGATCCTTGTGTGTGTGTTTTTGTAATGTACTAAGTATTCCGCAAAAGTAACGTAATGTCCATGTACGTCTTGCTTCGTGTCTCTACAAATATCATTTAATAAAACGATATTATATCTTCAAAATCCCGACTAGAAAAACTACACGGCGTGTAATAATAAATACATGGCGTGTACTTGTTTTTCATTGAAACCTACACAGCATGTACATGAAATGTACACGACGTGTATATCTTGTTTTCATTTATTCATTTCCTTTCCCAAATAAAACTACACGGCATGTACATTTAATAATACGCGATGTGTACTTGTTTTATTTTATTTTTCCTCCATCATTTAAAACAACTTAGGCTTCCTTGAATAATTATTAAACCACGTACGGGAATAATCTTTATTCAACTTGAGATACTTGGATACACTTAGTGTGTGACCCTCTAGGTCTCTTTCTCTTTGGCATTAGGCGGGATTTCCTAAAGTCCAAGATTAATGTCTAGCAACGGGTCAAGGAACCTAAGAGAAAGTGGCTGACGCCGCATTGATGTATCACCTCATACAAATGCTTACTGTGTAATTTAATCCCTTTGCCTCAATATCTCATCAAGAAGGTTTCATGGCAGTGTCATAAACCTATATGCTTGAACCATCATTTTTTGACCACCTGAAATAAACTCGTCGTTCACACCATGACCATGGAATTTAATGTGACAGTTCTATTTCAATCAAAGTGCCGAGATATCAACTTCCATAAATGGAAGGGAAAAATCCTTCCTCGACTTATCCATTAACAAAATGTCACTCATGATGCACCCAACGTACCCTACTTCCCGCCAACTGTTTGCATGACGGTTTTCATCAGTAAATCTAAGTGCGCGAGTCATGACATGAGTTAATGATAATCTTCCAGTCTAAGGACCATTACACACGCTCGTAGATAGAAATATCCAATGACACCAAGACATGCAGAATTACTACTGGCGGGTATGTTCTCATAATCTCCAATCTTGGAGATTACCAAGTGCGAACTCCATGAGAGAGAGTCTCGTCCTCTTACGAGTACTCGCACATGACGGTCTGTATACTATGTTTCCCATCATAGTATGTCATCTAACCATAGAAATTTATTTAAGAATATTTTTATAGCATTTCAATGTTCTCATCATAGCGGGGATCTGCTATGACCTTATTAATGCAACAAATATTCTAGGACATTATTATATTATAGTCATGCAGAACAATGAACAATATATAATAAGTGAACATTCGTGTAATCAAAGTACAAAACAGTTGGTTCTGAGGACACCAACCCTTAAATGGATTATGTTCCTGGATGAGTTGCGTACAGATCGCATCCTATCATCACTGCTAAAGACCTTTTCTAGCTTTATTATGAATTATAACATGAGAAATAATGAGAATAGTCTATTGGAACTTCTGAACTTAATTCACCAGGTAGATAAGGACACGGGGAATGACAAACCCATAGTATTTATGGTGAATAAGAAAAGGAAAGATGAGGCAAAGGGGCCAAAGACTTATAAACGGTCTAATACCCCCAAGCATCGTCCCTCCAAGAAGGGGAATATCTAGAGGTAGGGAAAGGAACCAGGGGTGGTATGTTCTTCATGTGTCAAGTAAGGCCACTAGAAGAGGAACTGCACCCATAAGCGTGGGGATGCTAAAGGTGCGTTCATTAACAGGTTTAATCTTTCTATTTCTACACATTGGGTATTAGATACAGCTTATGAGGCTCACATCTGTATTCAAATACAGGAACCAATTATATTTAGAAATATTTCCAGAGGAGAGGTGGATCTTTTTGCTTCCAATGGCGTGAGGCTGGCTGTGTTAGCCATTGGTGATTACCACCTCTCATTGCCAACTGGTATGATTTTGGTTTTACATAACTATTATTATGTGCCTAGTGTTACCAAAAACAAAATTTTTGTATCATGTTTGGATATGGATGGATTTACTTACAAGTTTGGAAATAAGGGTTGCTTATTTTATAAGAACAACGTATGTTATGGTATGGTGCATTTAAATAATGGTTTCATGTATTAAATTATGAAAACCAAGTTTTTTCAATAGATAACGAAACAAACTCACATGACTCATACATCACCCAGTTGTGGCATCACTGTCTCGTTCATGTAAAAGAGAAGTGCTTGACAAAACTATGACAAGATGAATATTTAAACTATAGTGAGCTAAACCCAATTGATAGATGTCACTCTCGTTTACAAGGTCAAATGACCAGGCTGTCTTTCAGCGGACAGGGTGAAAGGGCCACAAAGATTCTAGTATTGGTGCACATGGATGTGCATGGACCATTTCCAGTAGAAGCTAAAGGTGGATATTCTTACTTAATTACTTTTACTGATGATTTGAGTAGATATGTCTATGTCTACCTAATGAGGTATATGTCAGAGTCCTTAGAGAAATTTAAGGAATTCAAGAATGAAGTAGAGAATCAGCTTGGTAAGAAGATAAAGAAACTTCGATCGGATTGAGGTGGAGAATATATAAACCAAGAGTTCATCGATCTTCTATGGGAGTCTCGGATTTTTTCTCATCTCACTCCTCCTTATACACCACAGTGGATTGGTGTTAGTGAAAGGAGGAACCACACCTTGTTGGACATGGTGAGTTCAATGATGAGTCATGTAGATCTTGCATTATCCTGTTGGGGATATTCATTACAAAATGCAGCATACACATTAAACAGAGTAACAAATAAGGAAGCAAGTGGAATTCCCTTCGAGTTATTGAATGGAAGGAAACCCATTTTTTCTCAAACACGTGTATGGGGATGCGAGGCATTTGTTATATCCTTCTCGGGCAACAAAATAGCACCTTAAAGCACAAGGTGTATCTTTATAGGATATCCCAAGGAAACAAAAGGATATTACCTATATAACACTTCATACAAGAAAGTGACAATTACCAGATAAGCCATCTTTCTTAAGAGGGAGCACATCCTCAAAAATAATAGTAGTAGAAAGATTGACTTCGATGATGTTGATGCTCAAGATACAAAGGAGTTGGTACATGAACAAGTTCCACAGGTCCCCGTGGAAGAGGTTCTAGAAGCACAGGTACTGCGTAGGAGCTCAAGAGAGGTAAGGGAACTAGAGAGATTTGGTTTCCTAGTCACCGAGGATGGTGAATCATTATTTTTAGAAAAAGATGAACGTCTCTCCTAAAAGGAAGCAGTAGAAAGCTCAGAACCTACAAGATGGCTAGAATCTATGAATTCTGAGATAGATTCCATGTTTCAGAACCAAGTCTGGGTTCTGGTCGACGAGCCAGTTGATGTAAAGCCTATTGGATGAAAATGGGTATTAAATAGAAAACTGGACATGGAAGGTCAAGTTAGAACCTATAAAGCAAGGATAGTGGCTAAAGGATTTAGACAACATCAAGGAATTGATTATAATGAAACCTTATATCCATTTTCCATTTTTAATCCATAAGAATCATACTTTCCATAGCAGCTTACCATGACTATGATATTTGGAAAATGGTTTTCAAAACAACATTCCTTAATGGGAACCTTCATGAAGATGTATATATGACACAACCAGAAGGGTTTGTGACACCAGGTGAATCCAAACAGGTTTGAAAGTTGCAGAAATCCATTTATGGATTAAAGAAAGCATCCAGGTCATGGAACATTTGATTTGATGAATCCATATAGGAATTTGGTTTCATTAAGAACGAATGTGAGCCATGTATTTATAAATAGTTTAATGGGACTGTGGTCATTATCCTAGTAGTATATGTTGATGACCTATTTCTTATTTTAAATGATGTACCAGTCTTATAGTTAGTTAAGTACTGGTTGAACAAGTGTTTCTCCATGAAATAATTGGGTTAATCATTCTACATACTAGGGATCAAGATCATTCGTGATAGATCCAAGAGGATTCTTGGACTATGTCAGGGTACATACATTGACCATATAATAAAGAGATTTATTATGGAACAATCCAAGATGGGATTGGTTCTAGTGTCACATGCACTACATCTTTCTAAGAAAATGTGTCCTCGAACAAAACAAGAGAAATATAGAATGAGTAAGATCCCATACACTTCGGCTATAGGATCCATCATGTATGCCATGTTTTGTACCAGGCTTGATGTTACCTATGCACTGATCATGGTAAGCAAATATCAAGCATATCTAGGAGAACAAACTTGTGTTGCTGTTAAGACTATCCTTAAGTATCTGAGAAGAACTAAGGATATTTTCATGGTGTGTGGAGGAGATGAGGATCTTTTCATAAGAGGGTATGCTGATGCTGGTTTTCAAACAAATCAGAACAATCTGAAGTCACAATCTGGATATGTTTTCTATCTCAATGGAGGTGCTGTGAGCTGGAAGAGTTCAAAGTAGGAAGTTGTAGCTGATTCTACAGTGGAGTCCGAATATATAGAATCTTCTAATGTAGACAAGTAATCCTTCTAGATTTGGAACTTTGTCCAGGAGCCTGATGTGGTGCCTAGAAGTAAAGATCCTATCACGTTGTGTTGTGATAATAATGTAGTGGTGGATCTGACAAAGGAACCAAGGCCACATTAACGGATAAAGCACATACTTTGGAAGTATCACCAATTGAGGGATTTATATCAAAGGGGTGAAGTTAAATTGAGCAGAGTGTCCATGAAAGATAACATGGAGGACCCCATGACTAAAGGCCTATCTTAGTAGAATCATGAATATCATGTGAGAGCTAGCGGGTTAAAGGTTGTTATGAGTTGGATCTAGTCCAAGTGCGAGTCTGTTGGAGTTGGTGGCCTAGAACCAACTACTTTTTTACTTTATTCATTAATAAATTCCTTATCACATCTTGATTGTTTTTCTGTATGAAAATTCATGTGATAATGCCCAAAGGATAACTATTGCATTAAAGGGTCGTAATGGATCCCTACTATGATGAGAACTCGAAAGTGCCATAACACTATTTTTGAATATATTTTCTATGGCCAGATGATTTAATTTGAGAGACACAAATAATATAGGCTATTAAGGGTGAATACTCATAGAACATTGAGTAACCTTCTCATGGTGTACGCCCCTGGTAATATCTTGGAGGATATTATGAGAACATGACCCGCCAGAAGGAAATCCACATTTCATAGTGTCATTGGATGTTCCTATCTACGGACGTGTGTATTTTTCCATAGGATTCAAGATTATTATTAATGGGTATATCAACTCGTGCACTTAGATGTATTGATGAAAACTATGACAACACACTGTTCACAGCGAGGTAGGATATGTTGGGAATGTCACGAGTAATACTGCATTAATAGGTAATGCAAGAAAGGATTTGTCCCTTTTGTTGCATAACAAAAGTAGATATCTCAGGCCCTTTGATGAAATTGATATAGCCTAAATAAATCTATGGCCATGGTAAGGAATGGTCGAGTTCAATTTCAGTAATTCAGAGAAAGAATAATCGACCAAATGGGTTGATGGCACTAGCATGCAACCCGCTTGATTTGAGATATCGAGGAAAATGGATTACATTAAACGGTAATCATTTGTAGGATGTGACACGTCATTGCAGTGTTAACTTCTTTTTCTATGGGTTCCTTGGTGAGTTATTAGTTACTAACCTTGGAATTTAGGTAGGCTCCCCCTAATGGCACTGAGAAAGAGACCTAGAGGGTCACACATTAAGTGTGTCCAAGTATCTCAGTTAAATATTAATTTAAAAGGTTGAATAGAAATTATTCCCGATTGTTGTTTAATAATTATTCAAGGATGCCTGATTGCATTTTTTTCGACACTAGTTATTCAAGATAATATATTGTGGGATAAATAATATATTTATTAGAAATTAATGTAGTGTTATTTATTTTAGAAATAAATAGCCATTATTCAAGGTTTAATAAATGTGGTGGGGGAAATAAAGAAAAAATGGAAAAAACAAAAAGTATATGCCATGTATATATTAATATACACACCATGTATTTTTTCTTGGAATTTATGATAAATAATATTATTTATTTAATTAAATAATATTAGGTGTAATTCGGTGGGTGCATGTCAATTAATAATAGTTGTCAACTGTTATTATTAGACAAGGGGTATTACTAAGAATTACTTGAAATGAATAATTGATTTTGGGTAATTAATTCATTTTATTATTCTATGAGGATGGGTCTTGCGTGTCTAGTTTTATGAGAGGAGGGAGAGTGGTTCATGACTCCCAAGGGTTGGTGTTACTGTATTTCAGTAATGATTTTTGAATGGGCGACTCTCTTATAGAAGAGGTGTATGCAATGTTGAAAGGCATTGAGATTTATCATTCTCATAATTGTGTGCTTAATTCGGTAGAGACTGACTCGGCTATCCTTCACGGGTCACTGTGAGGGACGCTCCTCATTCCATGGACCATTGCCTACATTGTTTGTAGATGCATGCGTTTTCTGGACTCTCAGGTGATCCTTAGTCACACTTGGCATGAGGGGAATAAGGTGGCAGATTTTTTGGCCTCCAGGATTACCATTGGCTATCAAAGTCTTTTGTTTTCTACCTTGGGTTCTATTCCACGGGCATGTGGTAATGGTTTTGGTCAGATGATTTGGGACTTCATTATTTTAGGCCTCCATAAACTTGTTTTTGTTTGGGGAACTACCCAGTTTGAATGTTTAATAAAAAGTTAATGTTGGATGGATGTAATTAAAATCCCAATTATATAATTCTCATTATCCTATCCATTTTTGGGTTGTTCACAATAGATTTGGAAAAGATCTCAAGACTATAGATAATTCTTTTTCCACCAAAAACTCTCTCAAGCTACGAGAGAGAGATCCACCTCCACCGGATCAAGCCGATCGAAGGCATACATCACAAGCGAAAGCTCTTTTGTGATAACACCTAGAGATCCCTTCAGCAACACCCAAATATATGGGGAGCGCGTGTGGATCACCACTAGAGGAATCCTATACTAGGATTCTATGACGCATTGATGGATCACATCTAATCATGACCAGAAACATCAACGAAGAAAGAATTTTTTAAAGGTAATTCTTGTCAAGTAATTAAATTAATTATAACCAACATTGGTGATCCTATATATGGTTTTGAGACTCCCCTCTTTCTTTTTCATTCATCATTCTATTCCGAAGATTCAGAATTTTATTATCATGTCTGATCTCTGATTGATCGTTGTTAATGCTAAATTTAAAGTTGGGTGGACCCACCAACACGCTTTCACTGCCCCCAGAACCTATAACATAATAGTGGGGTGAATAGTTGGTCATCATATGGTACTTATGATATAGCTTTTACAATTTTTTAAAATAGAAATTGATTTCACTTTCCATCAATATTCTATGAGGGACATAAAATCTAGTGATGATGTTGGATTTCATGAAGTTGAAAAATTTTCTTACGCCGGTCACTTTAAGGGGTTTGAAATATTCCCATATGGAAAGGAAGTTGGTTATTGTGTGAATATACTTGAATTTATCTGCCGTAGATGTAGGATATGGTCCCACAATGTTCATTCCCAATATAGATAAGGGCCATGGATACTTATCTATGTTAATTAACTCCAAGGGTTGGTGAATGAAATTAGCATGAACTTGGAAGGAACGGAATGTTTTGGTGAATATAGTACAGTCTTACGTTATAGTAGGGAAATAGTATCCATGCATTTGAATTTGATGAGAAATCTTGGATCCTAATTGGTGGGAACCACATGCTCTATTATGAACATCATTCATAAGAGGGGTAGTCTTATCTCCATCAATTCACTTGAGTAGGACCTCATCAAGGCTCTTTTTATAGAGAAACTTTTATTGATTTGTGCCTTCATATAGAACAATGTTAAATACTTGTCTACGGAATTTCTTTCGACTGGACCTATCTGGTGGGAGCTCTCCCATTTTAAGGTAGTCCATGATGGATTTCATCCAGCTGGTGGTAGGTCCGAAAGGTTTTGGGATGGGGATAATTTCCTCAATTTCATTCGTGTTATCCTGAATGAATGTTGAAACCATTTGGTGGTGTGAAATATTGATGATTTTTTCATCTCAGACTGGATCGACCATACAAAAAGATTCATTTTTCAATGCATCTTCCTAAGAATTTTTTGATTATGGTACATGAGTAAATGTTAATTTAAAATGGAATTCCACCATCTATCCTCATATGTGGTCTAATAAGGGGATTATGTGTTCTTTTTAGATAGAATAATCACTATTAACCTTATTGATGACCATTTCTGAATCACATTTTATATTCAAGTGTTTTAATTATACGTAAAGTGCTAGATCTAACAATATGATGTGAGCCTGATATTCTAATTCATATTTCATGTTCCCCTCTTAAATGAAGTAAGAGTAAGACTGGACTACCTTTTTTGTAGATATGACTATGACTCACAACCCTACATTTCTGAGCTTCAGGTCTTCCATTTTTTTGTCATGCTTCTAGATGCACCATCAAAATGCATCTCCTATATTTTGGGGTATTCATGAAAAAATAAAACATCCTCATCAAGAAGTTCTGTTTCCCATGAATTCATTTCATCCAAGGGGTGGTATTCCTAAAAAATATACTAATGCAAGACCTTTAACCACTTTCTAGGTCATGAACTAAATTTCAATGTGATATAGGATAATTGACCACCATGAAAGATTTCCATTCATCATAAGGCGTCTGAGAATGTGTTCGAGTGGGTTTCTATGAGAGACCAAATAGACCCCATGATTCTACAGGTAGTGTCACTGTTTTTGGATTTTCAAGATTATTTTCGGACATCTCTACCCAATATCTGAGTAATGAGTTGTAGGACCCCGGAGCACCCTGATAAGGAAGTGGTGTCAATGTTTTCTTTTAATGTGGTGGATCGTGTTCCCATGTTTGTAGGAACTCATTAAACCTACACGATGGATTCTATCATTAATCAAACATTCTCATAAAGAAAGAAAACACAACCATTTTACATAGTTCACCACTAAAGGACTGTCCAAGGAGAATACTCTGAATTTGTATTAGACATACCAAAATCCACTGGTTTTCACTAATTGTGGAATACAATAGTTCATACATAGTCACTAATTTATAGCCACAATAAATTTACATGAATTTAGGGATAGCACATTGCATCCCTTAGAATACTTCTGTCGAATCCCCTGGGATAAATACTTTGAGATAATTCCAACATAGTTTATCGACGTGAAGTTCTATTAAATGTATTGGAATTAAATTCTTTGTCCCTTTCTATAATGAGACACTACTTACACCACTGAACTAATTTGATTATCTCAAAAAGCATTGTTCACTTAAACCTGATGTTCAATACTTCCCTTCGTGAAGATCCTTCACAAATATCCCTACCATTGCGAATAAAACTACCTTTAAAAAAAATAGAAATCCCTCATCAAGATAATTGATTCAATATGGAGTAACCCATCATCATAAATCACTCATGACATAGAAGCATTGACATCAAACAAGACTCAAGTATTCTTTTTAGGCTTATCAATCTCACATAGAAATCTAGATTCTTGAAGATCCCCTGGCTTCATGAGATCATAGGGATTTCAAATATTCCATTTTTAATTTCATAAGAATAAATCTGGGGTATCCTTATAATTATAGTCTCATCCATTCACAATGATTCCCTGCCTTTTAGCACATTTTCTAGAACATTCAGACATATCTTCATGGAGCTCCTCTAGTAGTGAACCTAAATTAATATTTGACATTGTTGTGAAGCATTCTATCAAACAATCACCACCACATAATGCTCCATCAATCATATCTTCACGGTGAAGCTCCATTAATATTTGATGTTGTCGCAAAGCATTCATTCAAACCATAATGAACTCATGATGCTTGAATTCTCATAATCATAAAGAACACCATCACCATTATTAATGCTCTACATCTTTGTGAACATCATCATAGTCTTCATGAAACCCATCACTTTTCCATTTTCATGAAGATGTATTTCCAAAAAACTACCCTTCTTGATACTAGCCTCTTCCTCTAGATTTTTGACCCCAAAAATTTAGAATACACTAGGAGACGATGAAACCATCAATATTTTGTACTTCTTGAATTGTAATATAACATTCCATGAAAAATATATGACCTTCCCTGAGTGTATTGGTAACAAACACAAAACATAGTCTATTTCTAGAAATAACATCCTTGGTTCCAACACTAGTCTCAATATCAGCCTTGGTTCGACTGAGATAATAAGGGTTGTTTTCCATACTGATGTAATTCTTCTGTGTGAGGAAGACACCTAGGGATAACTCCAAGTCAGTCACATACAAAATGAGTGGTCCTCCTATAACAGGTGGCATCATCACTATCGTACATAAGATATAATTATTAATATTGTCTAATTATTATTGAAAAACATCAGTCCACTAATATTTAATGCATTTTTCACCAACCTGGTGAAGGTAAAACATTTTACAACAAGGTTGTAAATGAGGCATAAAATTTAGGTAAATTGTCCTTGATGTCCTCTCAACTCAGTTAGGTTGAGGGTAGGTAACATGCCAAGGATAGCCTTTTCCTTCTCAAGTTCAACTTTGATGCCAAGTTGGTATATGATGAGGCCGAGAAAATTCCTTGAGGTAATGTAAAAGGCTTAAGGGGTTCATTTCAAACTATGTTAGCTTTGTTTATTGAAGATTCTTTTAAGCTCTTTATAATGGTCCAATCATTATCATGACATAACCAAAAAGTCATTAACCTATAATTCAACAAACATCCCCATTAAGGGATTAAAGAAGTGACCCATGGCATGTTGGTACATAGCACCAAAATTCTACAAACCAAATGGAATCACCTAATAGACAAATACTCCCCGGGGCCCTGAAGTCGGTGGATTATTCATCTTCTAGGGCCATTAAAATTCGGTTTTATCCTGAATAGACATCCCAAAAATATATACATTGATATCTTATCATTGCATCGGTCATCATTTCTTTGATCGAGTCTAGGAAATCATATTTCAGACATTTCCAGTTTAAATCCATGAAATTGATGCATAGACAAATTTGTCCATTCTACTTTTTTATGGGGATTATATTGGCCAAAATAAAAGGATATTGGACATCCAAAATGAATTTTTCTATGATAGTCTTATCAGCATAAGCCTTTGTTTTGGCGGTATGCATCGGGTGCATCCTTCTGGATGATTTTTTATAGCCCTGATGATCTTTTGGTAGTCATAGGTGTTGATTAGACCCCATGAAATCAAAGCATGACATTTTAATTTAGTTCTAGTTGAATACATTTTGATGTTACTTTTTTATGATGGTTTTTATATTTTTATCTTTAGAATAGATGACTTTTCTAAACAGGGTGGGTTATGGATCTTCTTCTGTACCAAGATTTATTTATCTAAGATCATTAATTGTGGTAGATACACCCTCCTTAATTACTGGAGGAGAATCTTTATTGTCCTCCTCTTTCCCATCTTCCAGATATTCATCTTCCTCAACTTGATTTGATAGGGAAACAATTCTTTATATGAGTTCTCTAGAGTTGATATAACATTTGGTATCATGTTATTCAAAATACGATGTTTCTTATTTCGACCTAACTAAGAAAAAGAGATTTTCTTGAGAGGATGGAGTGTGGTGTAGAGGAGTGTATTCTCCCTATTTATGTTAAAATATTTCTTCTTATATCTCATTGGGTGAGGTAGTGATTTTCTATAGCTATGGGGATGAATTAAAGGTAGTTTCATTCAATCTTTCACTATTTACTGGGGGTAAATAGATTTTTCAATGCCACTATACTTGGGGGTCATTACTGAAATCATGAGGACTTTTGAATACATGTCTAAATTTAGAGTCAAACACCAGGCCTAATTTATGGGAAGTATGAATTATTAATTGATAAGATTAATGGGGTTTGTTGGGATTATTTAAAAACCTTTTGTGGAAGTGAAACAATGAATACCATTGACTGAGGGTCGCTTCTATTTCTGGTCATAGATTCTTATATCAATATAATAGGACTCACAATATTTTAATGGGAATATATCAGTGTGTAGTGTCCCGTTTTTGAATTGGGGAAATATTTGATGCATTGATGGTAGGATGTGTGGATCTCTATGTGAGAATGAAACTAATGCCTTTCTAGTAGGATGTTGATGACCATGTTTTTTCGAATGACCAAAAATTCAGAGTTTCTCATAATGTCTCCAAAATGATTCATGAGCTTGATTTGTACCAATCTCTTCTACTAACTTTTTTCATTACCTAGAAAGGTTATAATGGAAGGTGATACGTTATCCTCGATGTGGCTCAGTAGGCAAAGTGTTCATACCAGAATGAGATTAACTCCATAACCATTGTTAATAAAAAAATTGGATGTTGAGACCATTTTTTCGTTCTGATATGTACAAGGGGTTGATCCTGCATGAAATTATATTGGATTGGACTTCATTTGACAGACTTTGGTATTAGGAACTCTTTATTTGAACTCCACGAGGATTAGCAGACCCTCTATAATTGCTTCCCTAAGAAATGTTCACAAACTCAGGTCATCTAGGATTGATAGTTTGGCTGGTACCATGGATAACATCATCAATATATTATACTTATGATCTAAAATTTGATGATTCCCTATATGGGGATTCTATTTTATGGGTGATTTATGGGTTGGAGTATTTTATGTAGATGGATCAGCCCAATGAAAGGAGTTGGAGGTGCTTCTATTCTTTACAGGTTAGGCCGATTAGGTCTGCCGACACATTGAGGGTAGATAGAATGTTCTATAATGATTAGGATTATGTGGTCTCAAGAATGTTCAAGGGGGTTTTTCTAGTATAATGATGAGATCTTCTATGTTTTTCTTTTCAACATTGATGGTTTTAGATGGCGTGAAGCCATAAAGATGACTTCCCCCATGGTTGTGATTTCCTTGGTATCCCTGGCTCCCTTAGAATCATTCAACGACTCCCTAATGAGGTGTGGAGAACATGATCTCATATTCATACTCATCTTTAGAGAAAGGTCCCATTAAGTGAATGATATTAATGTAGTCCAAGATCATACCCTCATCTGATGATGACTATACCTAGTCCTATACTTCTGGTTGTACCATTTGGTGGGATGTGGCTTGTTCATTCAGATCCGATGGAATAAAATATGAGAGGGTCAAATATGATCTTTTCCTAGATGCTGATTCTCCTTACTACACTTTCTGCCTGCCTTTATAGTCTCACTTCTTTTTAAACAATCTACGTTTGGAGGGTTGTGGGGCTGAGGATGTTGACTATGTTGTAACAGAAGCACCTAGAGGCATAGTTTGTTTCTTTAATTATGCTCATGAATTTTAGGAGTATGGTTGATTTTATTTTGATTCATCCAACTATCTATATTTATTTCTCTTCTTCTAACAACTTCTTTCCACTCACATCCTTCATCTGGGGTAGGAGTGGAAACATAAACCACTTGTTCCAGTGGTGGCCCTAGTTTTACTTTCCTAGAATCTATATTTTTCTATAGGAGGTATTTTAATAAAAAACATTGTCGGATGGTGTGCCCCAATATCTAGTCATATAGACAATAATATGTCTGGTCATTAATACTAACCTATTCAACACTTTCAGATTAGGTAAATGAAGTAAATTATACTTCATGGAAGCAATAAAATTGTGAAAAACATAATCATCTTGGAATAAGCTTAATTTATTCCTACATTACTCAAATTGATTTCTCATGGGTCCCCTCCACTCATCTTGTTGAGGTGGGGGGGGGGGGGTTGTTGATGAACAAGGAGCCCTAGAAAATTCAGTGAAGCACTTGGAGCTAGAGCATGTTCAGGGGAATGCATAATCATGATGGAGTATGCTTTAGCTCTTCCCTATAATTTTCTCATGACTAGTGGATCTACCTGGAACTTGAGTTTAATCTTTTTTATGGAGCCTTCCATTATTTTGGAAATGGTAGAGAAATATTGAAACCCACATTTATATTTCACTAGGATAAGCGGTGTTCATAGACCATCGTGGAGGTTATTAATACACATAGCAAGCATCTCATCTTGGGGAAGTATCAAGTTCAAAAAGAAGGTCATCACATTCCATCTGGAAATAATGTATAAGTCTCTCTCATTCTCTTACAATTTTCTATTTTAGAGGTCATTGAATATTTTCTTTGGTATTATTGAGATGAATTGGAAGATTATCTATCAGTAGAGAACCTCCCATCCAATTATCAACTGACCTAGAAACCTAATATATCATTCAAAGGTAGTCCCTTATAGGATTTATGTGAATAATTTTAGTTTCACCACTTCCTGTTTCTCGGGGGTTCCCATATTGGGATCAAAATAAGATTATAGTGTGTTGGATATTGTTTTAGGTCACCTGAGCCATTGAATATTGGAAACTTTGGACTCCCGAAATTTGGTGGTGGTGGAGTGTTCCTCACCCAATCAGAGTAAGGTTTCTATTCTGGTTGTACCGGTGCACTCCAATCATCTATGGATTCCAATCGATCTGAAAATTTCACGATGGTGTTGAAAAGTCCTTGATGGGTGTTTTTTTGAACTTGATCATAGGAAGGTACTATGTGGGGCATGATTGGATGTTCTGGTTCTATTAGTGATTGAGGTCGATATCCATTCAGGGACATCCGTTGAAGTTTTACCTGAAATTATTACGATCGTCTCCTTAGTGTAGGGATATATTTGTATTCATCCAAGATCGGTTCTAGTTAGTCCAATGGTCCTAGAATAGGGTTTTCTATATGTCCTAGAATTTTTTCAATTGTTAGGCTAAACCCTTGTGGTTGTGGTAAACCTACTGGATGTGTATATTGGGTCTCTACCCAAGGAGAATATTCTATAGGACGGATACCCCAATGTATCTCAACATTGATTCACAGCAAATATTTAATTTTATCTTCCTAACAAGTGAATCACTCTTCGAGCATATGGATATCATTCTCATTGAGAAGAGGAGGTGGGTCATATGTGACCTTCTTTTTATTCTTCTCTATTTTAGAGGTTTGTTGAGGATGTAGTATGGGATTGTTTGAGGGATATACTAGATTTAGGATTACTCTCTAATTACAGTTATGTACACCTTCAATCTCATTATGGATCGGATTCCATATGGAACAATACTCATCCTTTTCTTCTTAATTTGCATCAGTTTTTATGTGTTATGAATGATTAATGTCCAAAATGTTAACTGATTCATAACAAATTGTGGGTGGCGTACAAGCTATCAAAAGGTTGATGGTTTTTTTCCATTCTTTGTTGGATATTTTCCTTCCATTCTGGGTTCCTCTTTAGGTTTCTTGGGGAAGAGTAAATCCAAGGGAACACTTGTATAGCCTTTTTGTACGCCTCTCTTATAGGAGGAATTTGTTATGATATGGGATGGAACAACAAAAATCTCTATGTTTTTACCTCCCTAAATAGAAATATACAGATTACTGTTGAGGGAGTGGTGGAGGAAAAAAATATTCTCAACACTTTTCTCGAGGTTTCTCATGCTCCCTTGTTTTTATTGTTCAGACTAATCTTTTTGGTCTTATTTGGGAACTATGTGTTAAAAATTTACCCAGACCTATAGGTTGGGGCTTATCCCATACATTGTTGGTTTCTATTCATATCAATGAAATCTTGATCTCACACATTGTAATTCGTGTGTGGTCCAGAAATGGTGGTAGTTTTGCACATGAACTATTTATTTTTTAGTACATTAAGAGTGCTTGATTATTGGATTCCCCTAAGTGAGAAGCCTGCTAAATGTTCTTCGTTTCCTGGTTAAGGATTTTTGGACGATTTTATCTTGTTAGGCCCAACGATTTTGAGACTTACTCAAAGCTAGTTCTTTTTGAGAATTCCTCCTTTATTGAGAAGGGATTTCACTTTATTTCCACATTGGGATAATGAAATTCCAAGATTTCATTTCCAATGGGTTCTATTGAATGGGGCATGGGGTAAAATGAAAATCCCCATGATCTCCCAATTCCAAAAAATTAACATCGAGTGGGGAATCGATAATTAGATTACCTGGATTATGAAGTGTATTGAGGCATTTCAGTTGAGGATCTTTTTTCAGACTTTCTAATTTTTGTTTCCATTCAAACTGAATGGATTCCAAGTAAATTTGATGAATAATATCTCCCACTCTTTTTACATGGTATGTGTACCCTTTTTAAGGGATGAAATTTGTTTTATGTGGTTAATATTTTTCCACATATTGAGATAAATTTTATGCAAGCATTATCTTGACAACTCCCTTGGTATGTCAAATTGAGAAGCAAGTATGGGACAAAATAAAACATTTACATCATCCTTGGCTAATTTTCTTCTCATGGGTAACATATCCTTTGGTCTTCTACTCGGGACTCATGTTCTTGATCTTCACAACTTGAACGCTTCATGATGATTCATTCACAAGTAGTAGGGCTAGTAGGGGTCTCCATGATATGGGAATAGTTTGAGGGTGGATCATAATATGAAAATTTCCTAGGTCCATATGCTAGTCGGGAATTGATGAAGGTTGTCATTTATATGGAATCTAACATATCTGAACATATATTTCCAAGCACCTCATAGTATGAGGGATTTCTTATACTTGACTCAACAGGGGGAGGGACCATCTTGTTGATATGAAATTTGACTGGGGGGAGGACCTTCATAGTAGGTGTCATCATGGAGGGGGCTACCATCACAAATTGGTGTCCGAATATAGTGAGAATTTATGTAGTGTGTACCATAGGGATGAAATTCATGGTAGACGATAGAAACGGGAGGACCTTCTTGTAATTTTATATCACTGTGGGTAGGACCATCATAGTGAATTCCATCATGGTGAGGACTACCATCATAGAATGGTGACCGTCTACAGAGATAATTTCTACATAATATACCCTTGGGAGGACTATCAGGGTAGATGATAGTAAGCCAAGGACCCTCTTACTAATTGATCTTCTTGAGATGAGGAGGGATACCATGACACTCATTAGGAGATAAGATATCATGATCGATCAATTTACGTCCAAGAATTTATCCTTTGTGGGAGATAACCTAGTGATACCCTCTAGGGTTACTGGTAACAATATTATAGGGAGGAACTTCATTGCTGCAACTGCTACTTTAATAATTTGGTAAATAATCAATAGGGTCCTGATCCACCATTTATAGATGTCTAATTCATACAATAATTCCATCTTCCAATAGAGGAGAGTCTTGAATGTGCTCTCCATTTTCCATATAACTTTTTCCTCATTTATTTCTTGGAAATATCTTGTGGGATAGTAAGACCACTTATTATATGTGGAGACCTTCATATATGGGTGCATGTTAGAATGGCTCCCATGGTACTTCCAGGATAAGATGAAGAGATAAATGAGTTCTAGTAAGGATATATTCCTTTCAAGGATCATCCATCAAATTGAACCAGTTTCCCCTAGTTGGAACAAATATTTGTTCCCAATCCTTCTTCCCTTTATCATGGAATATTTTTGATAGCCCTCATGTATGGAAGCATATATTCATGTCTTCTCTGGATAGGCCATCCTATTTTGTGTATGATTCACCTCACTTGGGGTGAAGAAGTAGTTGGTTGGACTCCTTACGGTCACTGTGGATGTTAATATTCCTTGAAAAGTTCTTATGATATGGTCAGGAATTTAAATCTGATCCACCATCATTACAAGGATTTGTTGAGAAGTGTATTTTGATAAAATGAGAATATATTCCCACTATGATTTCAGATAAGGAATGTGTGCATGATCTGATTAATTATTTCCTATTAGTGGGTATTAACAGTTCTCATTTTTTGGGGTAGAGGTACAGATCTACCACAAATTAATAGCTAGGATATGCCATATATATTCTCTGATTATTACTATATTTTTATAATGGTCATGACATGAATTAGAATATTTTTTTGTATATTTGTTAGGTTCTATTGTTTTTTTTGATGGGATTGTTATGTATCCATAGGAATTTTTGTCTATTTTTATTTTGGATGCCATCAAATTTGACCAGTGGGATTTAAATTTATGATTATAGATTTTCATTTAATCATTGTATTCCATCTTATTTGACTAATGGAATTCATATGCATTATTAAGAATTTTTCTCTTCTCAAAGTATTTTTTCACCATATTTGTCTTATATGTTTCATAAGAGTGAGTGGGAATATACGTCTGGCCATTAATTATCGTTGTATTATACTGGTGGGATTCACTTTCATTCCCAAAGATATGTGTTGGTAGGTAATGTTTCACCATATTTTCACAATGGTTTTGGAAATTAGTAGAATTAATATGATCCTTCTCATAGATTCATGTCGTATTTTACTTGAAATCTACTTATTTGTGAGAAATTAATTTCATTTTCTTCTGTTAAATTTTATCTACATATCATTCTTCAGGTTCCTTGGAAGGGATATATTTCGGCTCAAGGATTGCTTCCATATTTGACTAGTGGGCTTCGTTTGGAGGATTGAGAGTGATGGGCTATCCCTGAATATATGATCATCATCCTTTTTGGGACACTTGGGGAACATGGTTACACTTGACTATGGTTGGGTCCCTCAGGGATGTATCCCATTCATAATGAAGACTGTGGGATGCATGGAATTTGTGGCTGTGACTTCCGGTAGTAGCCCCTGATTGGGACTCCCGTGCAGTATGGATGAATTCATTGGTGATGACATCATTAGACTACCAATGATAAGGGAGATACACATTACCATGTTATAGGGATAGGCTCCTAAAACGATTGGAGATGAATAGTGGAATTTCTTGGTTCTAGACTTCCAATCGTTGCAAGGAAGATGGCTAGTAGTGCTTTATTAAATAGAGGTATTGTCTAGATACTTCAAGGGTTGGGAGAGTACCATTCTGGTGGTACTCTTGAACTAGTGAATTTGCGACCAAGCATTGAAGGTTCTACGTGGGTGATGGAGTCCTTTTCTTCGTGTAGGATACAGTGGGTGCATTGGCTAGTACGTGATTCTATGAGAACTTATGGGATGAGATTGGATTGAAGGAATCTATGAAAAGTTATTGTAATATATGTGATAGATACATATTATGAAACCTCATAAATGTTTCATCTCATGAACACAATCATAATTGATTATCTTGATTGTACCTATTTCATTTTTCATGTTAAAGGGGCCTAAAGTGGGGTAACACCTCCACCTTGGACAAGGATTCAAATCAGCTTCACCATTTTGTTTCCACTGAAGAGTTCACCAAGGTTAGGAACGAAGGGGTCCAATGAGGACTGGGTAGTTTATCCTTCTTATATTGGGAAGGAGGTTCCATAATTAATTAATTCACATCAAATTTACCATTTCATTTAACTTAATAATGAGTTTGTGTCCCGAAACGTTTATTGAAAATGGGTTTCAATGGTGTAAAATCATTGATGTTGGGTATAATCACCTCAATCGGTCTCTAACAGGTTTTGTTCATAGAGTTGAAAACATCCAGTGGCTCTTATATCCATGATTCATTGACCTATAATCCAATGGTATGTTCTCATTGGGTAACATATCTAATGACACTTCAAAACTCACATTAGTGAAGATGATGGGAAGGTGGGCTCATCACACCATTTTGTGGAGAAATATTTCATGTTCTAGGAATATGTTATATATTTAAGATATGTTCATGAATCCTTGGTTCATTCCCAAGTATGTTTCTATGGATTACTCCTAGGTAATGATTAATAATAAGTATGCTTGGGTTCAGTATGATATTATGGATCTATGGATCTCCATTATTGTTATCCTTTAGGGAAATTTTTTTTTGATGTTGGGATCGAACCCATGAAATGGGATTCCTACATATCCTCGTAAGAGGAATCAGAACCCTTGTAGTTCAGTGCTGCTCAACTGGACACATCACCTGTTAAGGTCATGTGACAAGGACCCAACCATGCTATTTCATGTCATTTTGTGAGGATGTCTAGGTGAAGGGTTACTTTACAAGGATAGTGTGGGAGTATGTTGAGGCATCATGAGGGTTCCAGAATAGATCTAGTCTCTTAGTTAGGGGCATGATCTTACCAGGGCTATGGTTACAAAGAAATCCATATGAATTTAGTTGGTGTATTTGGACCTCATAGAGGCTTCCAACATATCCAAGTTAGTTTTGAATCAAGTACCATGATGTTTGGTAAGACTGGGACACAAACCATTGGAGTCCTAGTTAAGGGGTGTGATTGGGTATTATAAATGGAAGCTTTCCAGTTTGTGTTGTTTTATTGGGAATATATCCCATTGAAGGCTGAAGTACGATTTTGAAACTTATACCATGTAGGGGGACCATTTTATGTTTGGGATCCTGAATATTTCATAATCTACACTAACCTCTAAGACCATGCGAGTCATGCTCAGTGTGAGAAATAAGAGGACGCAGTAGATCTGATGATCACACAATCTCACCATGTCTGAAGATGGATGGTGTTGGAATCCAAAGGGTGAGATAATGGGATTTGAGTGTGCTTGTTTCCTCTCATGTTATCATATATATGATAGTTATGTTTTGTGATCTATCAAGATATTCCCTGGGTATAGGATAATATAAGAAAAATTATCTCCTCTCGCAAGAAAGGCTAGGGGATTTCCACAGGAGTAGTTCCTGGAAACTTGTTCCAGTAAAGAAGGAATGTTCAACACTATCCCTCATTGAAGGTAAATTCCAATAGCTCCTCTCAATACTTGGAACAGGGATCTTCATGTGAGAATCCCATGATCGAAGCATGAATTACAATAGAAATTTAAACTTGAGGATATTCTGTGTGTCTTCCATTTTATGGAGATTATTCATGTGACTCCACTTAGCAAGGGTAGGTAAACCTAAAGGACCTGCTAACGTGTCTGATTTATTATGTGTGACATGTGGCTTTGGAAGGGTTCTTGGACAGATGACGATAAACTAGTTTGTAAAGGTTCCAACATGAAGACTAATGATACGATGGAAGAGAACTGTTGGAGACATATAGTAGAACACTCTATGATGCCATATTCCGCAAAGCATGTTCCTATGTAGGATAGGGTTCTCTTCACATAACATGTTCTTATGCGAGTAACAGGACCATCCATGTAACATTCTTCTTCGAGGAACAAGATTTAGCCTATGTAGAATACATATATGCAGGGCTAGGTTTGTAACACCCCAGGTAAATAAAGAATATGACATTTTCATATTTATCCATATTTGTGAATAAAATATTAATATGACTTTAAAGGGGACGCTATGCTCGATGGCATACCCAACATACAACAACGAGTTTCTTGGGAATCGTACGTTGCACTATAATAATAAAATAATATTATTTTAAATGGTAGTTAACATGTAGCCGTTGTATTGGCGGGAATGGATATAAATAACTATAATATGATTATATATGTTTTTAAATGTTTTTACATTTATCCAATAAAAGATAAAGGCATAAAATATGGAAATAATTCAATTTTAGGCGTATATGCCCAAGTTTTCACTAAAGGTTCACTTATCGCCTTTTGATGGTGAACCATCATTAAATATAGTTTTGATCACTATTATACATCCTTTTGGACCAAATAAAACTCTTCTTATGAATTGGGACATCAAAATTTACTTTGTGAAATTTTTTGGTATCTTTCTGATAAAGTTCATTTTTTAATGAATAGTGTAAAATGTTGTATTTTAATTCAAAACCTCTTTTTAATATAATTTATTTATATGATTAGATTATCTTTTGAATTGGTTTTAAGTGAAATTAGAATATATTTTTACCATTAAATCCAATAGTGGTCATTGGAATTAATTTCACTTTGAAATCAAACTTAAACTAGTGTCAATCTTTTGATACTTATTGTTTCATAAAAACACGCAATTTGCTCTGACAGCGGGAATTAATTATTAAATTAATTAATGTGACTTATATGTTTTGAATTTTTTAAAATAGACTTCATTTTTGAATTCGGAATATCAAATATATCTTAGGGTGAATTTTGGGATTTTTCCTGAAAAATTTCAATTTTTGATGAATAGTGAAACCACTAAGTGGTACTTATAAAAACTGATTTTTTCCGTTTAAATGAAATTTTGCCATCTTTGTGTTTTGAATTCCAAAAATCCGACATAAATGTTTGCCATTAAGAAGTAAAATGTGGTTCAATGGGATAAAAATAATTTTTTTTGGTGAATAGTAACTTATTAAGTTTTTAATCGTGATTAGAGGTAATTAGTGTAGTTTAAGGTAAAAATAATGTTTTAATAATATGAAATGAACTTGACACATGTACTAACCTCATTGGATGTGTCATGGACGACCAAGACAACCCATGGGTCAACTTGGGGATCCCATGAAGCCACTTTGGTTGGAAAATGACATTAATATCTTTATATTTAAAGTTAAAGTAAAAATGAGACAAACATGAAATGTTTTACTAAACCAATTTTTACATGGGGTTATACAAATAAGATTTTTGACTATAAATATTAATTGTAAATCTAAAAATATTTCCAACATCATAGTATTTGTTTTATAATTTTTAGACATTAAACAAATTAAATTATTTATGACATCATGATGATGCAGCGATGACCTCATTATTTAACGATTTAAATAAAATGGAAAGATAATGTAATATCTAAGACCACCACATGTCAAAAACCTATTGTATGAGTGGATTTAGAACCCTTATCACCTTATCCTTGAAACACATCAATGTGGGACCTCTTAAATCCTAATACCATTTTAAAATAAAGTGACTTTTCTTTACCTTCCATGAGTGCCCCTCCTCCCCTCTTATAAAAGGCCCCCATCTCTACCTCCTTACCCACACTCCGAAAGCCTTTGGCTCGGCAAACATCTTCCCATTTTGTCTCTACACTTCCCTCTCTTACTCCATGAAGCCTCACTTTGGGAAGTAGTCTTCCCAAGGAAGCCTTTGCGCTCAAACCAAAGGGAGTTACCCGATTTTAAGGTAATGTCTTCACTTGAGTCCTTCTGTTTTATTTTGCTTCTCCAACCCCCTAAACTCTTTTTATTCATTTATTTTGTACAAATACAGTATCATCAATATACTAGGATGTTTTTATAATAATTATTCGAGCTACACTTTCACACACCTACATCTAATGGTTAAAGAACATACTGTTTCTTTGGATGTCGAATTTCGGCCTCCCGAAACGATGATTGTTCAACATTCTTTTAACACCTTCAAAGGTGGCCATTAATATGAAACTATATTTATATATGATATATAATATGTTTATGTTTTCCTTAAGATTATATATTTTTCATTTTGGGCATACCTTTATGGTTTCCATTATGGGTAAACGCGATATCTTCATTTAAGGAAGTGCGGACTACCACCCCCTCAAAGTGATTTGATTCGTTAATACCATATGTGGTACGTATAAAGGATATATTTAATGATATTATATATGATACCATAGTGGAATTAAAATACTATTATGTATCATTATTTTTTAATTCCATTAAATATGAAATAGAAATGGAAGTAGCGTTCATGCGTACGTACGGCTTACAGACTCCATGAACGGTACATTTCATTTCTTATCTCAAAATGTTATGTAATATTATAAGTACATATATATAATGGATATATATGTAATATATTATATAAAAATTATGGATATCATTCTGGAATTATAACATATATATATCTCTCATTTTTTTAATTCCATTAATATGACAAAAAATGAAAGTAGCGTTCATGCGTACGTACGGCCTACCGTCTCCATGAACGGTGCTTTTAGTTTTTTATCTCCAAATGATATGGAATAGTATGAAATGAGTATTCAATGTATATATATGATATTTTAATCAATAATACTATTCTGGAAATTATTTACTTATAACTACATGGGCAATCTTTTTTCAAACAAGTTCATTTTTGACTCATGTACCAAACATTGTCAAAAACGTCTGATATGAACTAACATTATTAAACCATTATTATAACATTATTATAGGTGATATAAACTGAATAATAATCTCTAAAGGAGTTAATTAGGAAATTATTAGTTGGCCAAAGTTTATTATTCAGGAATATAAAGAAACGAACAAGACAAGTTGGACTTGAGGTAAGGGATCCTACTCCTCTCTTTCTTTTTAAGTACACTCTTTTATGTCATTCCTTTTAAAGCTCATATTTATTGTTATTGGGGTGTTATTTTATATTAATCTTACTGTAATTTTTATGTTCACATGATGAGAGACCCTATTCTCTCTCATCAATCCATTTTGGAAGTTTTGAGTGGCGCCGTTAGGCTGCTGAATTTTCGTAAGAGATCTAACCTCTCTCTTTCTTTTTAAGTACTCTCCTTTATGTCACTTATTTTAAGCTCCTATTTGTTATTATGGGGGATGTTATTTTATATTCCTCTTGCTGTAAATTTTATTGTAATATGATGAGTGACCCTATTTGATCTCATCAATCCATTTTTGGATGTTTTAAGTGGCGCCGTTAGGCTGCCGAGTTTTCGTAAGGGGTTTTCATCTCACTTTTATTACCGTGAGATTTATGCTATATTTGCCGAAAATTCCTTTGAGTGTTCTATGTACTGCCCATTATTTTACTTATTGTGTAATATACTTTAATTTATGAGTATTTACATCAATTTTGTATTGTCCTTCTTTCACAGGGTGTATGTTTCGAAAGATACCCATGTCGGTAACGGAACCTTTCACCCTCCTCTTTTTAAAAGACTTCTTTTGTTAGGTATTTTAATTTAAATATTGTTATGTTGGGATATGTTCTCATATATCCTTATTGATGTAACGTTTATGTCCAAGTGATGAGATACACTTTTTATCTCTCATAAACTCATTTTGATGTGACACCGTTAGGCTGTCAAGGGAACTTCTTAACCCAATTTCGATTTCTTTGGGTTCAACATGTAGTTATTGAATATGTCATCCTTTGAATATGTGTGAATGACCTTTGATTATTTTACACTTAATATCCACTTATATTTGGTGAATTCGTTTGTCACACATAATTATGTAATTGTTTTATCCTTAAACCAAGGATACCATCTTTGTATAGAACTTCGTCTCAATCTCCTTTCATTGAGGCATATTTTGTTTTATACACAACCTTCTTTTATATGGTGTATAAACCCCTTTGACTTTTACGTTTATTCAAAAAGGAATATTTTTTTATATGAAGTGTTTACTAAACGACAAAATGGAATTTTTTTGTTGTACGTATGAGGCGACAACGACTTCTCTGCCGCTGTGACCATTATTTGAGTTCCGGCTTCCTCTACAAGCCATACCTTTTTTTTAAAAGAAAAATAAATACCATGTTTTAATTTTCTTTTATTTTGGTATTGAAAATGGATTTCATAATGTTTTTATATAAATGTGTTGTATTGATATCTTGTGATTGAAAGGTGGGAATGTTATGTTTCCTTTATGCACGTTTTATGTGATACGATTATGTTGAGGTTCTTGGGCATTATTATGAAGACGGGTGGTTCCGTGATAAACTAAGGGTGGGTGATCCCGATATAGCTCTCCAATGCACTGGGTAACGTGAAGGAGTGAAACGTTAAGGTTTCTACGAAGAGATTTAGGGAATATAATGTGATGGGTATTCCAAACGTAACCAAGAGGGTTACTCCCTACGTAAGAATGTTATGAATGCCTCAAGTTACCTTTATGTATTATGATTTATATGATTTATTCATGGTTTGATGAGGTATGTTAAAGTTCCTATGTTTTATGGGTAAAGTATGATTTCATTCTTATGTATATATGAACTCATGTTTCCTTTCCATATTTTTATAACCCTTACTGAGCTTTTTATGCTCATCCCATGTTTTTGAAATGTTTTTCACAGGTCAAGGGAAAGGTACATGATGTGATGATAGTGTGAAGGGTGGGTCAAGAAAGAATCCATGTTTTATTTTCAATATGTTTCCATTGATGGGAAGAATGAATACTGTCTTTTATGTAACCACTTTGTTTAAATGTGGAATGTAATGCAAGTTTCATGATCTAATTTTCTAAAACTCTAAACCTGAAAAGATACTCAATGTGTAATCTTGTAATAACTCAAGATTAAGTAAGGTTTAAGGCTGGGGCCTTATAGTTGGTATCAAAGGTCGGTTTAGATAACTTTAGAGGTTAGGGTATTCTTTAAGTATAAGTGGCATTACCATAATGGTTAGGATTTCAGAAAGAGTCATAGTTTTAGATAAAGTTAATGAGTAAGTATATCTTAGTGTTTGTCTTCCTCATTAGTACATGATGTTTTTTTGATATACTCACACTGACCTTTTTGGTTTTAGTAAATGGCTGGATCTAGCAGACAGCAAAGTAACAGTGGATGTGAAGGAAACCGTGAAAGTTTTTTGAGCAAGCAGCTGAATGATATGGGAGCTGCAATGAGAACTCTTGTGATTATCCTCAACCAACTATCTAGAGTCATGATTGACCACCTAAACCTTGGTAATTTCTATAAGGCATCATATATGTGAGAAACAAATCCCTATGGAAGTACATGTAATAATCATAAAGGTAAGTGTGTTCAAAAACCTATGTGTCAAAGATGTGGAAAGAAACACCTAGGAAAATGTTTCAAAAGGACATAAATATTCTATAGATGTGGAAATGAAGGTCCTAAAGCAAGAACCTTCCATGGAAAAAGAAAGCATCCAGTTGACTCGAGGAAAGGGAATGAATTTCCTTCTGAGGGATCAATTGAATGTTTTAAATGTGGTGTGCATGGTCATTATGCAAACACATGTCCAATGAAGAAGTTTCGTGAATGGGATCACCAAGAGCGTACAAATGTTCGTTTACCAATACCTAATGCCATTATGATTGAGGATGAAGAAACTGACAATGAACAATCAAAGGTATGTATTATTTCATGAATATTGTTTTCCTATTTTGGAATCTTAGGATATGATTCATGATTTTGTTTGTAGGAAAGAGGTATCTCGGAATAAGTTGGAAAGGAATGGTTAATGGATCATGAAGAATGTTGAATGAGTAAGATGTCAACATATAAGGGCTTCAAGAGTTACGGTGAAATTCTTAAGAGTATTAAGTCTCTTTTGATGATGGGGTTACATTAGAAGACTTTTTATATTATGTGTAACCCTGATGTTTAATTTAGGCAAATTTTATTAAAGGAATAGTTATCTTTTCTTTTGTGGAAATAGTTATAAAGAACCATTTGGGTTTATATGATCCTTACTTTTGAGGTAATTATGGGTTACTATATGTTATGATTGAAGTGAAAGGCATGAGATAAAATTAAGGTTAAATTATGTTATGGTTATTTTTGATGATTTTATCCCTTTTTGGGGAATTATTTGAGAATTATATAGTTTTGGAAAAAGGACAACACGCAGACCATGTGACTACCCGTCACGTCGGACAAAGCTGCGGGAATCGAACCCCCAACCAAAGTGCGACTGGTATTTATCACCTACCACTAGACTACGCGAAGTCCCTAGTTAGTTTGACTGATTCTTTTTAGTTATATGATTTTATGAATTAAGAGTAAGTTGATTTTCAGTTATTTATGAAAATGATTAACCTATCATGGAGGATATGTGATTAGGTTAATTACTTTTCAATACGAGACTTTAGGAGCAACAGATGTTGTTTGGAGATAAATGTTACGATTTAACTTGGAAGACTATGTTACTAAATCTTTCAAATATTTGGGTTTCAATCTTAGATTGGTTTACTTTGAAGAATTTTATGGACAAATTGTTTATCGGATGGTCCTCGTTGAACTTTGGGTTTTGTTGGACAAATTTTGGAGATTAAGCATAGATTTTCTTTTTAAAGGGTTATCCTTTTCTGGATTATCTGACCTTGTACTAACCTTTTGGTTTTGGTTTTGGTTAAAGCCTAATGAAATGGGAAGTATATAGTTCTCTTTGGTGGATTAGGTGATTCTCTAGAAGTTGATTATAGTACTCTTAATGCGATCAAGTCTCCCTAAATACTAGTCTTTTGGAAAAAATATGAGTTTGATTAAGGAATCTAGTAAAAGTTGAAAGTCAACATGATAAGTGATTATGTTTCCTTATGAATAAATTCCTCAATAAAAAGTAACTTAAAACAAAAATGTTTTCTATTAACTTTTCCCACTGGGGAATCGAATACCGTTTAACCCATCACAAGTTTGTGATTTTCTTATGGTTAACTTTCTCCTAGACATGTTTATTATCACTCTCCCTAAAGAACATGACCCTTTGCTTTTTCTTCAATGTACATGTTTTTCTACATATGGGTTAACTCGGGTGACCTCTGTACTTATCTTCCTTTATATTAAAGTGATTTTTTTACCGACTCTTGTTCTGATGTGGGACTTTCAAGGATGTTTCCAAGCTCAATTTTAAAAATTGCGAGGACGCAATTCCCAAAAGGGGGGAAGGATGTAACACCCCAGGTAAATAAAGAATATGACATTTTCATATTTATCCATATTTGTGAATAAAATATTAATATGAATTTAAAGGGGATGCTATGCTCGATGGCGTACCCAACACGCAACAACGAGTTTCTTTGGAATCTTACGTTGCACTATAACAATAAAATAATATTATTTTAAATGGTAGTTAACATGTAGTCGTTGTATTGGAGGGAATGGATAGAAATAACTAAAATATTATTATATATGTTTTTAAATGTTTTTACATTTATCCAATAAAAGATAAAGTCATAAAATACGAAAATAATTCAATTTTAGGCGTATATGCCCTAGTTTTCACTAAAGGTTCACTTATCGCCATTTGATGGAGAACCATCATTAAATATAGTTTTGTTCACTATTATACATCCTTTTGGACCAAATAAAACTCTTCTTAAGACTTGGGACATCAAAATTTACTTTGTTAAAATATTTGGTATCTTTCTGATAAAGTTCATTTTTTAATGAATAGTGTAAAATGTTGTATTTTAATTCAAAACCTCTTTTTAATCTAATTTATTTATATGATTAGATTATCTTTTGAATTGGTTATAAAGTGAAATTAGAATATATTTTTACCGTTAAATCCAATAGTGGTCTTTGGAATTAATTTCACTTTGAAATCAGACTTAAACTAGTGTCAATCTTTTGATACTTATTGTTTCATAAAAACACGCTATTTGCTCTGACAGCGGGAAATAATTATTAATTTAATTAATGTGACTTATATTTTTTGAATTTTGTAAAATATACTTCATTTTTGAATTCGGAATATCAAATATAGCTTACGGTGAATTTTTGGGATTTTTCCTGAAAAACTTCAATTTTTGATGAATAGTGAAACCACTAAGTGGTACTTATAAAAACTGATTTTTTCTGTTTAAATGAAATTTTGTCATCTTTGTGTTTTGAATTTCAAAAATACAACATACATGGTTGTCATTAAGAAGTAAAATGTGGTTCAATGGGATAAAAATAATTTTTTTGTGAATAGTAACTTATTAAGTTTTTAATCGCGATTAGAGGTAATTTGTGTAGTTTAAGGTAAAAATAATGTTTTAATAATATTAAATGAACTTGAAACATGTCCTAACCTCATTGGATGTGTCATGGTCGACCCAGAAAACCCATGGGTCAACTTGGGGACCCCATGAAGCCACTTTGGTTGGAAAATGACATTAATATCTTTTTATTTAAAGATAATGTAAAAATGAGACAAACATGAAATGTTTTACTAAAACAATTTTTACATGGGGTTATACAAATCATATTTTTGACTATAAATATTCATTGGAAATATAAAAATATTTCCTACATCATAGTATTTGTTTTATAATTTTTAGACATTAAATAAATTAAATTATTTATGACATCATGATGATGCAACGATGACCTCATTATTTAACGATTTAAATAAAACGGAAAGATAATGTAATATCTAAGACCTAAACATGTCCAAAACCTATTGGATGAGTGGATTTAGAACCCTTATAACCTTATCCTCTAAACACATCAATGCGTGACCTCTTAAGTCCGAATACCATTTTAAAATAAAGTGACTTTTCTTTACCTTCCAAGAGTACCCCTCCTCTCCTCTTATAAAAGGCTCCCACCTCTACCTCCTTACCCACACTCCCAAATCCTTTGGCTCGGCCTACCTCTTCCCATTGTGTCTCTCCACTTCCCTCTCTTACTCCATGAAGCCTCACTTTGGTAAGAAGTCTTCCCAAGGAAGCCTTTGAGCTCAAACCAAAGGGAGTTACCCGATTTTAAGGTATTGTCTTCACTTGAGTCCTTTTGTTTTATTTTGCTTCTCCAACCCCATAAACTCTTTTTATTAATTTATTTTGTAACAACTACAGTATCATAAATATACTAGGATGTTGTTATATGAAGGATTCGAGCTACACTTCCACACACCTACATCTAATGGTTAAAGAACATACTGTTTCCATGGATGGCGAATTTCGGCCTCCCGAAACGATGATTGTTCAACATTCTTTTAACACCTTCAAAGGTGGCCATTAAGATGAAACTATATTTATATATGATATATAATATGTTTATGTTTTCCTAAAGCTTCTGTATTTTTCATTTTTGTCATACCTTTATGGTTTCCATTATGGATAAACGCGATATCTTCATTTAAGGAAGTGCGGACTACCACCCCCTCAATGTGATTTGATTCGTTAATACCATATGTGGTATGTATAAATGATATATTTAATGATATTATATATGATACCATACTGGAATTAAAATAATATTATGTATCATTATGTTTTAATTCCATTAAATATGAAATAGAAATGGAAGTAGCGTTCATGCGTACGTACGGCTTACCATCTCCATGAACGGTACATTTCATATCTTATCTCAAAATGTTATGTAATATTATAAGTACATATATATAATAGATATATATGTAATATATTACATCAAAATTATGGATATCATTCTGGAATTATAACATATATATATATATTTGATTTTGTTTTAATTCCATTAATATGACAAAAAATGAAAGTAGCGTTCATGCGTACGTACGGCCTACCGTCTCCATGAACGGTGCTTTTTGTTTTTTATCTTCAAATGATATTGAATAGTATGAAATGAGTATTTACTGGATATATATAATATTTTAATCATTAATACTATTCTGGAAATTATTTACTTATAACTACATGGGCAATCTTTTTTCAAACAAGTTCATTTTGGACTCATGTACCAAACATCGACAAAAACGTCTGATATGAACTAACATTATTAAACAATTATTATAACATTATAATATGTGATATGAACTGAATAATAATCTCTAAAGGAAGTACTTAGGAAATTATTAATTTACCAATGTTTATTATTCAGGAATATAAAGAAACGAAGAAGACAAATTGGACTTGAGGTAAGGGATCCTACTCCTCTCTTTCTTTTTAAGTACACTCTTTTATGTCATTCCTTTTAAAGCTCATCTTTCTTGTTATTGGGGTGTTATTTTATATTAATCTTACTGTATGTTTTATTTTCACATGATGAGAGACCATATTCTCTCTCATCAATCCATTTTGGATGTTTTGAGTGGCGCAGTTAGGCTGCCGAATTTTTGTAAGAGATCTAACCTCTCTCTTTCTTTTTTATTACTCTCATTAATTTCACTTCTTTTAATCTTTTATTTGTTATGATGGGGGATGCTATTTTATATTCCTATTTCTGTAAATTTTATTGTAATATGATGAGAGACCCTATTTGATCTCATCAATCCATTTTTGGAAGTTTTAAGTGTCGTCGTTAGGCTGCCGAGTTTTCGTAAGGGGTTTTTCATCTCACTTTTATTCCCGTGAGATTTATGCTATATTTGCCAAAAATTCCTCTGAGTGGTGTATGTACTTCCAATTATTTTACTCATTGTTTAATATACTTTTATTTATGAGTATTTACATCAATGTTGTATCGTCCTTCTTTCATGGGGTGTATGTTTCGAAAGATACAAATGTCGGTAAGGGAACCTTTCACCCTCCTCTTTTTAAAAGACTTATTTTTTTGGGTCTTTTAATTTACATATTGTTATGTTGGGATATGTTCTCATATATCCTTATTGATGTAACTTTTATGTCCAAGTGATGAGATACACTTTTTATCTCTCATCAACTCATTTTGATGTGACGCCGTTAGGCTGTCAAGGGAACTTCTTAACCCAATTTCGATTTCTTTGGGTTCTACATGTAGTTATTGAATATGTCATCCTTTGAATATGTGTGAATGACCTTTTATTATTTTACACTTAATATCCACTTAAATTTGGTGTATTAATTTTTCACACATAATTATGTAATTGATTTATCCTTAAACCAAGGATACCATCTTTGTATTGGACTTCATCTCAATCTCCTTTCATTGAGGCATATTTTGTTTTATACACAACCTTCTTTTATATGGTGTATAAACCCCTTTTAATTTTACATTTATTCAAAAAGGAATATTTTTTTATACGAAGCGTTTACTAAACGACAAAATGGAATTTTTTTGTCGTACGTATGTGGCGAAAATGACTTCTCCGCCGCCGTGACCATTAGTGTCGGCTTCCTCTACAAGCCATACCTTCTTTTTAAAAGAAAAATAAATACCATGTTTTACTTTTCTTTTATTTTGGTATTGAAAATAGTTTTCATAATGTATTTATATAAATGTGATGTATTGATATCTTGTGATTGAAAGGTGGGAATGTTATGTTTCCTTTATGTACGTTTTATGTGATACGATTATGTTGAGGTTCTTGGGAATTATTATGAAGACGGGTGGTTCCGTGATAAACTAAGGGCGGGTGAGCCCGATATAGCTCTCCAATTCATTGGGTAACGCGAAGGAGTGAAACGTTAAGGTTTCTCCGAAGAGATTTAGGGAATATACTGTGATGGGTATTCCAAACATAACCAAGAGGGTTACTCCCTACGTAAGAATGTTATGAATGCCTCAAGTTACCTTTATGTCTTATGATTTTTATGATTTATTCATGGTTTGATGAGGTATGTTAAAGTGCCTATTTTTTATGGGTAAAGTAGGATTTCATTCTTATGTATATATGAACTCATGTTTCCTTTCCATATTTTTATAACCCTTACTGAGCTTTTTATGCTCATCCCATGTTTTTGAAATGTTTTCCACAGGTCAAGGGAAAGGTACATGATGTGATGATAGTGTCAAGGATATGTCAAGAAAGAATCCATGTTTTATTTTCAATATGTTTCCATTGATGGGAAGAATGAATACTGTCTTTTATGTAACAACTTTGTTTAAATGTGGAATGTAATGCAAGTTTCATGATCTAATTCTCTAAAACTCTAAACCTGAAAAGATCCTCAATGTGTAATCTTGTAATAACTCAAGATTAAGTAAGGTTTAAGGCTGGGGCCTTATAAGGTTCCTCCCATGTAGCACTTTTATATGTGGGGAAGAGTTCCACTTGCGTAGAATTTTGATACGTATGGCAGGGTCCCCCCCCCACATAGCATTTTCTATAAGGGATACCTATTCGAAAAAGTTCTATCAGTTTTGACATTGCAATATTGTGTCTGCAAGGTGACTTTGGGTTCATTGACCACCAGGTGAGTTTTTATTTCCTTCTTAATGCTATTTAGTGGGTTTTACCTATGGTGAATCATTGTAGGACTCATGTTTTCATAGTTACTAACTTCAACTCTCTTCAATTCAAACATCTAGGTTTTTCTCTACCCACCTTTTTAAGTCCCCCTCAGGGAATATTTATATAATATTAGAGGGATTGTAAACTGTATTTTCTGTTCCTTCATGGTGGTCCTTGATCCCTCTTTTGTGGTAGAGCATGGAGTTTTCCTAGACCCATGAATGGCTCAATCATTAGGTCCATCATTTTCAAGGGTGGAATCACCACATCAATAATGAACATGACTTTTTTATCATTTTCAGGAGCTGAAAAACCACCTCATCTTGTGAACTATGCAGTTCATGGAGAAAATATATTTCGGGAGCATAGATCACCACCTCAATCAAGAAAAACATATTTGGATTCATTTTTGGGAACTGATGGAACCATAACCATCTCATGAACTATTTAGTTTTTAGGTTCTTCACAATGAAACAAAACTCCATGCAGTGCGATGGTCCATGAAGGGGTTTTGCGATTCATGGTCACTTTCATTGAATATTTTATTCAATATTTTTCTGTATTTATTTTTACCCCATTTCAAATTAATGGATTTTTCACAACTTTGTTTGTATAGATTTTAGGACCCAATAGATACACATCCTTTATCTCTAGATGAATACAAACTTTTATAAGGTAATACCTTATCACAATCTCTAATACAAAATTGTAAACAAAAAATGATTAAATTATGGGTGATAATTCAATAATAACTATTACATTATTTCCAAAATATTTCATTTAAATGTGAATAAATCATACTATGTCATTGTGAAAAAATAGAAAAATATATAGTCTATACTACACTAAGGTAATAAGGACACATAATGAGAAACTAATCATATTTTAATATTTTAAAATGAAAAGAACGATAAGGATTAAAAAATTAGAAGAAAATGATAATTTTCATGAAACTATATATTTGAATAATGTACAAAACTTGGTTTACTTGTATTACCACACCAAAACTCCCATTGATATTGTTCAAGATGTTGGAAAGGGGTCCTTGTCCTATTAATTAAAGAATATTTTTATTTAAATATGTTAGTTTGAATAGAATTAGGAAAATACACTTGAATGGGAAATTAGAATATTATAAAAAGTCAATGACCCTTATGAACACATAATTCCTATAACCTCGAGAATACAAGAACTCTAATGAAATGTATTAGGTCATAGGAAACTTGACTAATTCCCCATCCCGGATTACCACCAAACCTTAGGCATAACTCCCTATATGCCATTTTATTCCAATAAAAAGTGATGCTCTGTCATTGTATGGTGGGTAGAATATACAAGTATATCAAAAAATAATAATAATATAAATAATATAAATCAAATAAATTAAGGTAAATAACTAGTAAAAAAATCTAGTAAAGTGTTTATACATAAATAAAAACCCATTCTATATCCTTATAAACTATACAATACATGTTAGGAAGTCATACATCAGTAAAAAATCTTATACATCAAAACCAAAAATAATAAAAGGAAAATAAGGAAACCCTTAAAAATAGTCTCAAGCCCTAGTCTGGTTCCATACTCCAATGATCCATCCAAGTAATCTAGACCAATCATCAATTGTTGGGTGCATTCCCTAGCCCTTTCCTATAAATATGAATTTTCATGTACAAACTGGTGGCCCAAATAGGGCATGAGTATATCTCAGTATGACACCACCGATGAAATATATAATCATATATATCTTGATCAGTAAATTTCATCTAGATATTCATACAAAAAAATGATACAATATGAAATAATAACCCATCATCATCCTTAGGTTCCTCGGTGACACTTGGGATTGACCATACAAAGTTTGACTATATATGGATGTCCTTATTCGTACTATGTTGTTGTGATATATTTTTCAATTCCTAGATAATGATCTTATGAATTCACAGTAATCTAGAAACCCCTTCAAACATAATAGGAATCACCCAAAGGATTTTTAAGTACAAGGCATCATCACTAAACCTAAAGGTGGATCACTCAAAGGTGTTATAAAGTCTTAGACATCATCTTAAAACCTAGGTTGTATCACAATAGACATTATAGTGTCATGAATTATCACTACACACAAGGGGTATAAATCATTCCATTCTAAAGAATCATGGGTCTATACTAAACTTGAGTGGTATCACCCTGAGCAGTAAAAAGATTTATCATAAACCAACCATACTAGAAACTCATTATAAAATTTAGTTAATTTGATACACATCAGGTATCATTCTTGGGTACCCTTGGGGTCACCCCTTTCTATTACTAATGAATTTTACTAATTCAATCCTCAATGTAAAAACACTCATACATGCATTACATTGATCACATACATCCTCAAAGAAAATTAATATGGACAGTGTATCCTAGATCATGTCCTAGGCATCCTTGGTCACTCACCCATGGTCATATATCATGTTCAAAGAACTCGTGGTTTCACCTATTTAGTTAACAAACTTTTTTTTCCAACTCAATCCTAGACAATTTGTGGATATAGTTCACAACATATATGATATATCCCAAATTTTTTTCTTAGGCACCTTTAGGGTCACATTTTTAATTTTCCCAGTCAGTTTCCTTGGTCATTCACACCTTTGGGTGGCTAAAGTTCTAGTCTTTCCATTGGGCTATTAGTGGCCCCTAGAGAGATTTTATTTCATCATTCATTTATAAGAGTATTTCTTTAATAACTATATTTTGAATGTGTGGGGATGGCTCCCTTCTCCCCCAACTTTCCCCACCCCACTCTCAGCTTCATCTAGGGTTTCTCCAAAAACCCTTCTCTTCAGGGTCGGAAGCGCGTCTAAGTTCCATTTCCTCACTTTTGATACCTATATTATTTTCTTTTGTCCTCTCTCATCCTCCAGTATCTCGATTTTCTTCTTCATCATGCTTATCTAGAGTCATGGTTTTTGTCACTGGTAGGTTGTTGATCCAGAATCTGGAGGTTGTTGTATCCCTCTTCTAATTCAACCCCTCTCTAACCTCGTGTTCCATCTCTCCTATCTAGGTTGGATCTAGAGTGATTGGTACTTATTGGTTCTAGGAAAATCATATTGGTGGTTGAGGGATTTCTAGGTGCTACTGTGTCGGTGTGATCTTAGTTTTGGGTTATGATTTTGGTTTAGGTGAAATGGTGCTTCTTAGAGGCACCGACTGCTCTTATCCCAGCCCCAACCCCAATGACCTTAGTTTCTCTTTGAGATTGAGATGGAGCGGTGGTTCCTCAAATGTTTTGGTAGGTAGTATCTGGAGAGGTTTTATGCTTCTCGCGTGAAATATTTTTCCACGTTTTGATGAATATTTGTGTGTTACATCTTTAGAGGTGGATTTGTATGAGGTTTGTTCATTTTTGTTTTCGACTTATGATTCTAGTAAGGTATTATTATATATTAGTCATGCCTCGACAATGGTGTGGTGTTCGAACGAGGATGATGGTGGTGGTGTTAAGCCGGTGATGGTTTGGTGTTGGGAATCGGCTAAATCAGTGGATGATGGTGTGGCATTTCATGATTCGAGTATGGTGTTGATGATGAAGCTTCCTTCGACACAGACAACAAAATCTAGTGAAGCTCTCCAATCTAGTTTGATGTAGACATGTCGGTTGTCGTGTTAGGCATGTGACTCGAGGTAGGGTGCAAGACCCGAGGTGATATAGGAATCGAGATGACCTATTTATCGAGCTAGATGTTGATATCTTGATGGATGAATTTAAAATTTTATCGATTTTTTATAGAAGGACATGGGGGTAGGGTTTTCTTATAGTGTTTTTTGAATTTTGATTTTTCATGCTGAATATTGATCGGCTAACTAGGGTTGTGCGAGTGATATTTGGAGGTTTTTGTATGGTTCCCACTTTTCCAAAAAGTGGTTTCTTAATAAACTAAATATGGATTTTGGCCAATGTGTGGTAATATATGTGTGACAATATAATACATACATAAAAAATAGTGAAAAACATATAGGATATATTATAATCCACCTACCTCATACTGATAAACATCCACTATTCCAATACCATCATTTTATTTAATCTTATCTATTAGAATTCATAAAATTAGATAAATACCTACTATATTTCCAACATAATGAATAGTGTGTGAGTTTGAAGTAAACAAGGGAGATCCAGTCTTTGAAGATGATCAGACCAAGGGGGAGGGAAACAAGGGAGATGTTTTCAAAAGGAAGCCCCATCAAATTTAAAAACACCCCTCACATAAAATAAGTAAAAAAAATATAAAAAACAAGCCTATAAGGTTAAAGGAAATGTCCTGAAGTATCACACCATGAATTTTACAGGTAGGGGGATCCACCAGTCTATTTGGTTCATTCACAATTTCAAGAAACATTTTACATCATGAATTTAACCAAAATATTTTTTTTCAACTTCAGGCCCACCCATTCTTCCTGAAACTACTCTTCGGCCACTCCTAAGACCTTAAACATTAAAAACTGATTAATTTCCATGTTCTAGAAAAACATTTAAATTATTTTTTACATAGGATAATTCTTAGTATTTTATGTCATCTATGACATAAAGAAACTAATTTTGGATCTACTCTCCCAAACAAAATTGGGTCTTGGTGGAAACCAATACCCACCACTAAGCCCACATACCTGACTCTCACTGTCATACCTCCACCTAGGAACATTTGTGTTATAATAAAACATGAATCATTTGAATTTTCTTTTTACTATAAGTTAACCCCTTATGATAAAAATAATCCAACCGAACTCTCCTAAAAGGATATGACAACCTCAAGATTGAAATTGTAATACTAACCTACACATAGTGTCATGCTCAAACCCACAAGCCTCAAAATGAACTTATTCTTTATAATAATAATTGATTCGCCAAATATTTAAGTTTCATAGGATTATTCATATGACTCAGACATTGATTCTTGTGTAAGAAAATGGTCTCACCCCATGAATCAAGAAAAACAACAATTTAGAACTCTGAATCGATTCATTAAATTTAGTTTCACACCAGTAAGTCAGTAAATGAATTTTGTTTCTGCACATGAACCATTTCACAAAATTATCTGGGTAGTTAAAAAAATTGAATCAATTGAACAAAATTTGAAGTCTCCTACACAATTCTTGTACTAAAAAACGCTAATTGACTAGCCTCCAACAAACATAGTGGTGAAATCCACTAAAGACAAGCAGTTCTCCCAAGAACCACTAAAACCAAAAACATGTTCTCTCGTAATGGAATCTGGTATTTAAAAACTCTTATAGAAATATCCATCAATCTTGGAATAATTGGTAGTGATCAGAACAACCTACATACTAATAGGATTTTACAACTCTCACTAAAAGTTGAATCATACATCTCTCATAAACCATCATGGTTATCATTCCCTAAATAATGAAATGAAATGAATGCCACTTTCTAGTCATAGTGATGCTAGCACTCTAGAAAGACTAGCTACATTTCCAAAAACATCATTGTCTCATGCACCATAGTGCTAATTATTTTAATTATATCCACCATGATTCCAAACTTAGTGGAATTCCAAAACTCCCAAAACACCATCAATATAAATTAAAGGATGATAAAACTGGTATATTCCATCTATGTTTTCTCATGGTCTTCTAATTAGAAACTACAACCTCACTCTCAATAAGACATATAGAATAAGGCCTTGACTCATAATTTTAATTTAAATGTTTGCCCTAGACACCAAATCTCACAAATAAAGTCTTCTTTCCAATATTCTTTTAGATATTCACACATAGTCAACCACCTAGCCACTATCCTGTTTCTAGTATCTAGTAAAAACTGGAGAACTAAATCCACAAAAAAATTTATCACTTATTTATCATACTTGGGTAACTTCCACTTTCCAATATCTATCATAGCCTCACTCACCTATTATACATAAAAAAATTAAAACCACATTTGATACAGGTTTATAAATACACTGCTTTATACATTTACATATTTTAAATGAGAACTAGGAACTCAATTTTTCCATGGTGTGATCCCCATCATAGGTCTTCATTATTACCAATTCGTGACTAAATACTACCCTATTTACACCATCATCTAAAATTTTCCCTCTAGATCCCTGCACATGTCACATGAATATGTCCTCAACTTGATCCCTACTCAAGACATTATTAACCCATATATACATCACATTATGTATTTCCAATTCTACCAACAAATGGACATGTAAACTACCTCCTATAATATTTGACTGAAGTTTCATGACCTTTACCAACATAATGGGACAATCAAATTCATTTTACTATGAGACCTACTAAGACCTACTAGAAAATCATAACAAAATCAATGCCAAGCTCAACTAATTTCAAGAACTTTCTCTTTCAATATCACATAAATCCACTCAGTGTTTTACATGAGTCAAATTCCATCACACAACATGACACTTTTCAAAAAAAAGAATCTTATAAACTCACATGTGATCTAACAACTTCTTAATCAACAAGTTCCTCTTTACCCTATGTCCATTTCATCATCACATACTAATACCTCATCTTACACATTGGTCCTACCTTGATGCTCCTACTCTCCATGATGGTCTACACCTGGTTATATCCTAGAGCATCTCTTACTCTAACTAACATATGGATAGCCTTAAGGTTCTACACCCTAACCAAATTCCTCAATTTCATAATGTGACTTGAATCATTCCACTATCATTTCATATCAGATCATCCCCCGATCCCATAGAAAATACATGTCCTCGTTCCAAAGGCTGGGGAAATCTATGGAGTCTTAGATTCCACTAGAAAATATCAGCACTTCATAAGGTCCTATCCTCGATGGGTATCTAGGGACTGAACACATAAATACCAAATTGATCTATACACACATTAAGAGCATCAAATAAAACCAAAATGAATTTTCATATTTTATCTTTACCTCACATAAGGTGTAACATAACTTACCCATCTCAAAGTCAACATCATAGAGATTCCTCCAAAAACTACCTATCGACATGTACCACATGTTATTTTAAATGAATCATGTTAAAGAGGAAAACAAGATTTCATTTGAAATGATAACACAATGTTAAAATAAACCAACATACCATGTTGGATAAACCAAATAAAATAAATTAATACATTTTAAAGGAGTTTATCATTTAACCATTCACAATAGCACTTAAGATCTATCATTACCAAGCATGCATACCCAGCAAGCACAAATCCCAGTGTCTCTCTACTGCACCACCTGAATAAACTATCATAAGTTATCTTCCATATATCCTGGGATCTTTATCCAAATAACCCAACTGAATAGGTTAACTATATGTCAACTCCCCTAGTTGAAAGTATCTATTGTGGTGTTTTGTTTCCAATAAGCCAAGGGAATCTCACTCATGCCATGAAAAAAACATGATCACCAACAATCTCAGTATCACCCTAAAACTAGATTTTTCTACCCATGACCTTCATATTATGGATCTAACCATCTAGGATCACGTCATTATCATGTATAGGCATCTGATTGATCCTTCTCATCAAAACAAAATTATAAATCACTACGTCACGGTTGTGTATCAACATTTATAACACAAAAGGTATATGAAAACTAATTTAAAGATTTTTTTTGAACTTATTACATGTAAATATATAAAAAAATCATATATCATGCTTCTTATTTCATAGGATTCCACAAACCAAGGCTAACGCATCTCCTGGGTTATCCACATAAATCAAATTTATCTCCACAATATAAGGAAAAATTTAATGCTACTCAACCATAGTTTTCAGCTCAACAATATCCAAATCCAGAACTCAATATTGTTAGGCAAATCACAACTCACGTCAACCAATATAGGGTTATAAAGAATATACATACATAAAGAATCCCATAATCAATCCAACCACCTTATTTTAGGGTTATTCACAACTCATATTTCATTATAATGGAGGAAAAATGATGGAAAACAACATGTATCATTGCTCTGTATAAGAACTACAGCATAAGGGTTTCACATATAGTCTTGAATATATACAAACCTAATCACTTGTGGGTAATCCATAATCCTACTAAGTTCACATATAGTCACCACATACCAAAAAAACATGTTCATGATTCAAAATTAAATTCTCAACATGTATAGTGTCATGTTATCCACAACACCACATATCATAAGGGTCTCCAAAACCGGGATCTCTCTTAAGCCCATTTTACCATCCTCAATATAAAGTTATACATACTCTGATAAAAATTTTAACACATTTCAATTAATATTATCATAATTACAGCTTAAAGAAAGTGAAATCATTAACATAATATTTTATTTTCTATATCTTGTGTTATAGGGATCTCAAAACATTTGTAATCTCAACAACCCCAACTACCCATTCACAATAAGAACATAATATACCCATTAGTGATTCCTCACATATATAAACATATATATATATATAGAATTCCCCATATCAAAATTTTATTTTTCACATTAAATTTATTTTCTTATCATGATGAAAAGTAAAATTAAATGTTAATTGAAATTTAAAGAGGAAAACGATTTATATGGTGTAATTTGAATTTTATATTGATGACACCACATAATACTCATGATAAGTGATATTTAAGTATAATTTCAACCATTTAAATTAACAAAAAATTTTCCCAACTAAGTATAAGTTAAATGAAATTTAAATTATAAGTTATTGAGGGAAATCCTTTATCAGAAATAATTGTAATTTTATTTTTCCATATCCTCACAATAATCATTGAATGTGATCATATAACATTTCTTGTATCTTGGTTAGGGATCAGTTTAGTATGATTTAAAATATAATTATATATGAAAACATCATATAAATGGTTTTCAAACTCTTCAATAACCAACTAACATTACATTCTATGTAACCAACCATAGGCAATCATGCAAATGACATGTGAATCCAACATGCCATGTATGATACATGAACACAGTTTCCCTTCACATTATATAGAATAGACAAAATATTATATGTAAAAACCCTTTAATCTTGTGTTTCACTCTTGAATAAAACAATTAATAATATAATTGAAGAGTATAAATAGAAATCCTATCCCCATAAGCGTTGAATTCCATCATACAATGTGCGGTCATTCTTAGTCACAAGTTCTTTAACATGTTTCCACAATTAAATAACTCATATATATCTTACCAAAACATTAATAAGAAATTAAGGGCTCTCATAAAACTCTATAATTCCCTAGTCCATAGTCCACTTGACTGATTCTCTAGCTTGGTTCCCCATTGGACCTCAGATGCACCTTCTATTATGCCAGACGCTTCTGACTAGTAGTGCGGGTCTAAAATAGTACAGTTGGGAGAATATAAAAATATATTAGAGTAAAAAAATATCATAAATAGTGTCAATGAAATATATCTATGAGAATAAGTAGTAAATAGAAGTCATTTAATGTGTTTATATACAAATCAAAATGAGTTTTATAACAAAATTAATTATTATACATTCCAGGAGGTCATACATTAGCATCTGATCATATATATAAAAACCCAAAAATACTAATATGAAAAAATGGTAAACCAAACAAATGTTATTTAATTCTATATCAGTCCTAAAATACCATTCTCCTTCTAATGAATCCAAACTGATCACCAACCATAGAGTGATTCATTATTTCTTGTCTGACAAACATTATGGTTTTCTCTGGTATCGATAGGTATCCCATGTAGTGTGTGAAAAAAAATAAGTAAGCCACCCCCAATGATTTCTATAATCATATAAAATTTGATAAATAAGTTTCATTTCGATTTTCATAATAAAAAAATGGATAACTTAAACAAATATCTCATCCTTGATCCTTAGTGATACTTGAGATCAAACATGCCAGCATCAGCCTTAGCTATATGTTTTTATCCATAATGTGTTATTCAGAAAGACTTTAAATTATTAAGAGGATGTTCCTAGGTAATAAATGTAATTAGTAAATACTACCAAACCCAATGGGAATCACTTTTATTATTTCATTGTATCAGTTTTCATCACCAAACCCAAGGATGAATCACCCCAATATATTCTATTGTTTTAGGCATCATTACAAAACCAAAGGTGTATCGCCCATTGATTTCAAATGTCTTAAGAATAACCATCAAACCCAAGGGGTAACACCCTTGGACTTGTAAGTTATAATGAATCAAAACTAATCTAGAATGGTATCACTCTATGAATTTAAAACATTTATCATAAACCCGACATATTGGAAACTCATTAATAAATTTATATTATCTAATACACATTATGTCTCATTCTCAGTTACCCCTAGGGGAACCCAATTTTTTCCCATTTAAATTTTAAAAGTAAATTCATAAGGTAGAGAATCATAAATCCATTAATTATACCATATTCTACCTCATACAAACAAATATGGACACTGGATCATATAACACATCTCAATAATCCTCAGTCACTCAACCATGGTCATATCTCATGTTCTACGTAGCCCTATGGTTCCCTCTTTATTTCACAATTAAAGAAAACCCAAAGGGTGGATGAAGTTCAGTCAAACCTATAAACTCATATTTTAAGTTGGTGGTACCTTAGGGTTCCATTTTTAATTTACCAAGTAACATTCCCTGGTCAGGCACACCCTATGGGTGGCTAATGTTAAGGTATAATTTCCACTGGGTTATTAGTGGCATAAGAAGAGGTTTTGTTTCGTTATTCAGAGCTGAAAATATATTATAAATAATTTAAGGCTGATATAATGGTAATGATGGAGTAAATTCAAAATACATACATCAATTAATAGTGAAAACCATATGGGATAGAACACAAACCACCTACCTCATACTCATTGACATCCAATAATCTAATATTCTCCTTTGATTTGACTTTTTTTGATATACATTGGAATATAAGATGAATAAAGAAAATCTTTCCAATATAACGAATGACATGGAACTTGGGGAAGAAATGGGGGATATCTTACCATTAAAGTGGATGAGAACATAGAGGAGGGAGTCTTGTGATCTGATGTTGTATGGGATCCCCATCAAATTTTAAAACCCCACCTCTATTAAAATAATAGTTAATAACAAAAAAAACTAGCCTATACAGTTTCATTTCTAGACCCAAAATTTTACTCTATTATTTTTGTAGACAATGATATCCTCCCCTCTATCATATCTATTTACATCATAGAAAAACCCTTTAATATTGTGTATAGTTTCAACCACAACAATAGGTCAGCCTTTTCTATTTTAAAATAGTCTTGGGCTATGATCGAACCCTTAAAACTAAAAAACTAACTAAATTATACATATTCTATAAGGATTTAAAAGATTCCATACATCGAAGATGGGTTGGGGATTTATATCATCTATGTAGATTTCCTAAACAAAAACCAAAAGTCACCCCTATAATGAAAATCCATACACAAACCTTTTTAAATATAATTCTACTCATGTCCCCTTCATTCAATTTGAAATTCTATACTTTCATTAAGTTAATCCAGGTTATAAATTTTTGAATAGTATTTCATGGTACATATTATCACTTGAATCCATTTAACATGATGTTTCCTCATCAAGATTTTTACAGATGTGTGTAACTCACTTTACTCGTGAAACCCCAAAATATGAATCTATGTGACCATTTCTTCAAGAATACTTCATTTATTACATTAATGTACACTCATGCATGTTTTGGGAACTATAATAACTTCAAGTGTAATTTTTCCATTCAATGAACAACTGAAATTCCTCTAACATTGAGATTTTCTTTCACAATGTACGATTTATCCATGGAATTCATCGTCTCACCTTTATCCATCTCACATGGACTGATGTTCATTACATAATGCTCTTATATATGTCAAACATTGAGTGATAAATCAAGAATGCACTTAAATTACATAGATATATCCATTTCATATTACCTAAAATTAAACATACATCCTTTACATATGATTTTTAATCTCATTGTACACCCTACTATATGGCATTAAACTATATGAATAATTTTCGTTGAATATTTTCATTAAATAATCAAATAAATTCAGACTTCACATTATCCCTTATTGTGTGTATTAAAAAAGATGATTTATAAGGGACGAATACTATGTCATTTTTATGTATTTCAACTAAAAACACACTCATTCGAACTGTGTGGGTTTAGATTTACTTGATTAGGATATATGGGAATCCACCTTGTGGTCCAATCACAATATCCTTGTTATCCCCATCTTCTATAATATTGAAAGATATTCATCATCCTTCCACTATCATGGCTCTTCACAAAGAACATAATTATTTATTGATAATCTTAAAAGAAAAATATCATCACTTTACATGTTAGATATAAACTAACATTTCAAATTTCACAATTTTATATGGCATCAAAATCCATAGAAATTTCTTTTCCCATCATGTGTGTAAATATTTATCATAGAAATACGTATTTACATCTTTGAAAAAATTAAATTCAAATGAATGTTTGTTTCCTTCATGGTTAGTTTTTAAATCCATATAAGTGTTTTTTACGTTTTGGAATATAATTAAAAGGTAAATAAAACCCTTATGACTTCCATAATGGTATTAAAATATAATATAAATTCTTTTTCTATTCTGTATGTCACTAGATCCCAAATAAACATCGACAGTCATTGTAAAATTTTATTCCAAAGTAACAATTATGATATTCTATTTAGATTCTATAATATAGAGTTTCTTTTAAACAATTTTATTCTTTTGAGTTTTTATTAGAGTAAAAAAGCATCCAAATCCAATATGAGTCCCTTCCCCTTGGGCATAAAAAATTAGAGTGTTTTTAATAACTAAAATTATAGGGTTCCTTTTTATAGGTATTTAGACAGTATATTGTCTTCCAAAGAATTAGAATAATAGAGTTCCTTACCTTGTATATATTTAAACAATAAAAAATATTCTAATGAAATAAAATCATATAGTGCTTCTCTATAAGGACTTTAATTATAGAGTTTTTTCTTTCAATACTGTAAACCTCAAAGAATTAAATTTTTTATTATGTGATGAGCATAATATCCTCTAATCAAGAGGAATGAGAATATTTTTTTATTAGTCACATGATACATGAATTAATATCACACATTTATTTAATCAATTTTATCTAATTTTATTATACCACCATCATTTCAATTAACTGATGTCTACCGAGGTATAATTTTTTAGGATTTCATAAAAATATCTTAAATATATTATAAAGTCATGGGAAATTCAATAAGAACGTTTTTATAATGTTTTTTCCTCACATCCTCTCAATTTGGACACATATATTCCTAAAAACAATGATTTATTCCTCCAATTGTAGTGATGGATTTATAGGATGGAGATTCTAATGAAAAAATGTTACAACAAATGTAAATTCATTTTCCTAATATTATGATGGTTGAGTGATCATGAATAGTTTAATAGTATATAAGCTTCTAATAGTTTTATTTTCAATATATTCTATAAATATTCAAATTTTAATTAATGGTATTGTGATAAGAAAAGTCACAGAATTCATTATTATGATCAAGGAAAAAAAGAAATTATTCCAAAATTATAATTATTGATAGATCCTCATTTGTGGTAATCATGGATAATAATTCTATTTTTTCTACTTTAATATATTCTTGCCTAACTCTCCCATTTTCATTAATGAAGGAATGGTAATGAATATTCTTCAAATCCATGTGTTATTAATAAAAAAAATTTAATCCTAATATAGTTGATAGATTAGAATAATTTAAAGGCATTTAAGCCAAAAAATAATAACTTCATGTTTAAGCCTATCTAGGGATTATGTGTCCCTAATTTCCATTTAAAACATTTTAAAGGGTATATCCATTACATTTAGAATTTAATTAATTCCTTTATAAGAGGAGTATGAAATCAATATCACCTGAACAACTGTACAATATTCACCAATAAAAGAGATTTTAGAAATGTTATAAATGGACTCCACTATTTAACTCTAATCTGTAATGTAAATCCATAAGAATCATTTAACTTAACTATCCCTGATTAAACATTAAGGATAAAGTCTAAGTGAGGGAATGATACTCCCATAATTGAAGAGTAAACTAATCATGGAATCACTATAGAAACACCCAAAGTTATTATTATATCATAGTGATGATCTAGGGCGAGTGTTCCATTATATTAGAATGGAGGCTGTAACCAGCCCATTAGAATTATTTTTCATCCATTCTATCTCACACTATACACTTAAAAGAATAAAACCACCCTATAGTCTGTACCCAGGAAAACTTATAATCTATTTTTATGGATTTTCTCTCATTGAAGATTACAGAAACCATAATAGACATCCTATACTTGTTCAATAATTAAATTTACGTGGAATTACTACCCATTAGTACGTACCAATAAATAATTTATATGTTATTACTCATATTTATTCATCCATAATTTACCATTAATTTATTCCACATAAAAATATATTCCATTATCTGTAAAGGTATTACCTATAGTGAAGAATTTATCTTTCATTGTGGTGTTCCCCATGAAATAATTTGAATTAATTTTTATAAAGGTCCTTTGAATTTAAATACATAAAATAACTAACACAAATTTTTCTCTTATGTCAAAGGATAACACCATTCAGAACTATTTTAAATTCTCTATGGATTAGTTCATCGGAAACTCCAAATGAATGTGTCCCTAATTTCTATACCATCTCATCGAAAAGGAAAACAGATGAGAGATTTATATATTATTATACCCTTTGTTTCAAAATATGGCCCAATGATAATGGGCTCAATGGTTAATAGGATAAAAATACACATAGTCCCTAAGGCTCTCCACAAATACATTTATATGAGAGGTGACCTAACATAATTATTATTATGTTTATCTAAACTCTATGATTCTAACTCTAATATAGTAAGATCGAATGATCATTTGATTTATAAAAATCCACTGGTATCCCTCATATTCAGCACCTCATAGATAACCTACTACCCGTAGTTAAATTAGATAAGATTGACCCATTGTATCAGAACAAGATCATTTATAGTTAGATAAAAATGAATCTAGAAATAATGAGAGTTTTGAACCACAACTAAGGAAAAATACACATTCTATATTGGATTCCCATCAACCACTAGTATTATATACCCAAGAAACATAGTAAAATTGTTTTACCATACCTATAGTATTTGTTGAGGTAAAGTCTTAATTAAATCGGTTCTGATTGGATGAAATATGTTCGGTATGTAAATAATGTTGATGGGACTCAAGAGTGAGCTTTTAAAAATGACATTACTATAGTCCCTCAAAATAAAACAAAAACTCATTCATGTACTATAACATTTACATTAAGACTATATCATTATATATAATATAATGGATTTTAAATGACCCTGTACAAAGTTTCTTTGTGTGTATGTTACTATTGATAACAATATTTTAACATAAATAGTTTAAACATTTATTAAGAAAACTTAATAGTAACCATTTTTCTCAGTGGATGTGATAATTCATTTAGTTAATTAAAAATATGATATAGCTACCCAGTTAATAATACCTCATGTGTATCACCACTATCATTCTCCATTAACCTATAAAAAATCCAAATTTTAAGTGTTCTCTTTAGTGTTCATCAAAACATAGGAGGATGTGCTATCGAATAATGAAACTAATGATTTTTATGCTATATAGGAAGAACATGATTCATAGATATTTTTTATATAACCTAAGAGAGAACCATACCTATAGTGGGTAGATTTTTTCCTACCACCATTAATCTTTTATAATAACAATTCAACATCATTCTATAATATGGTAAATAAATACCTTTAACACATGTAATATGTATCCTGATATGGCTTACTACTAGGAAAACATAATAACTTGTTCTAGTCTAGTGTTTTATTAGAAATTAGGAATGTTCCACAATTTTTTAGTATAGAAACCTTGTAGAAATAAAAAAACACAAATTGGGAGGATATTTACATACAGTTCCTTTATAAATTCGGAACTACAAATAGGAAAACAACTATGTAATACCATCATTAAATGTTAAATAGTGTGGGGATTAATTTTTTCTAACTTCATATCCAGGTGGAAGAGCTTAGAAAAATCACTTGTCATGGAACTCCTATATGATAAATATTTTGAAATATTTATAGAGTGCTTGAAATAAAATTTAAACCCAATATTAATATCTTATAAATATCTTAGTGGATTTCATGAGTTTATTAAAATGAAATAAATCTTAGAAAATACTTTTATTATAAAATTCTAGAAACTTGTAAGATACCACATTCACAAATAATAAACTTCATTAAATAAGTGGTATCCCCAATTTCACGGACTCCCACCCATCACCCTTATAAATTTTATCATGTACTACTACCTAAATATTAGTTTATATATATCTCTCTCTCTGTTTGTGTGGATTTTCTAACCCACCTACACATGATTATAAAAAAGGAAAACTGGATATGAATTTGATGCTATAAAAAGTTGGTATATTCCTTTGAACCAAAATATGTTTTAGGAAATTTCATATGTTATATGTAAAATATCATTTTCAAACGAATATATATAAATAAATTAATATTGGAATAATGGAAAAAACATCCAAATTATTATTCATATCATTGATTCTAAGTATATATAATATTGGAATTCTTTGTATTTGATGATTATCACTAAAAGAGGGTGGAAAAAATCTGGTTGGAATTGGGGAAACCAAAAATAAATAAATATCCCACATCTCAATACCCCTTTTGTTTTGGGATATAATGAGGATGAGGATGAGTATAATGAAGTTCTAAATAAGACTGTATTAAATTTTGATTACTTGATGATTAAATATTCATTCACTCATATTATGGGTAAATTCAAGAATGGATGAACCAACCATAAAAATATGTTATACCTACATTATCTCATGAAACAATTCCCTTCATGTTCCAAAGAATTTAGAGGATTCATAATATACATAACTAGGCAGTCTAAAGAAATTATAATGCCCCTATGTTCCTCATACATCTATTAACCTCATGGACTCCATTATTTAGACATTAGAAAGGTAGCCAATGAATGATTATGTGCCACATTATTATTTGTATGATGGAAAATATTTACTTTCACTTATATTTTAAATCGATAGAAAATTTAAAATAAATATATTAATTTTATAATGATGAAATTCATTTTTTATATCTCAAAGATGATTATTAACTCTAGGATATTGTGATATGGGCCTGACTCATAATCTAATTGTTATCCATGGGTATTTAATTAATGATATTAAAATAAATAACCATTTTATTATAGGATCTCAGTGGGAGAAATTTTCTAACCCAAGGATTCATGATGATTCATCAGCCCCTTTATAACTATTTGGTCAATTAGTTGAGTAAAAATAATCGATTTAATAAGAAACATGTATAATATTAGATCATTTACATTTATTATAAGTTGAAACACCAAATTATAATTCTCTATAAGGATCATCTAGTTAACCACACAAACCTTTAATGACTCAAATACAAATGGTAGATCTCATACTGGGAGATATAAATTCATGTAAAAAAAATATAACATGATGAAAAAAACATTTTACTATCCTAGGATGATTCACTATGTTGGATTCTCAATAATTTTATATAAAACTAAATAAGTACCTCATTGAGGATCCGTCTAATCATTAGATGTTTTAATATAACGGTACTACAAATTAGTTATGTTACATTAGAGAAAATGGCCTTGAGTAATGTGATATGATCTTTATTCTTTTTGATAAATTTTATGTAAAGGTAATATAAGGACATAATCAATCTCTCTATATCATAAGGAATATCAATTATTTGAAGATAAACTAGGCCCTTTATAGGTAATAGTGTTGTAATATCATCATATTTTAGTATAAAACATAAAAACTATGATATACAAAAAATAAACTGTACCCATCTAATATAATTGTAAAGGTAAAAAATAATAGTGAATAAATACCCTTGAATAGAATTTAACTAAAAAATTAGGCTGGGGAACTAGTATCTATTACTGAGTTTATAGTGGAAAGTCATATCACTGTGTCTAATGATATTCTATGGAGAACATGACTATATTAACATTTTTTCAACACAAAAGCATACCAAAATGTATATTATACTCCATAAATTTATATTTTTTCATACTTTGTGGCGATTCAACTCCTTTTTATGATTGTGAGACTAATTACATTAACACAGATATTTATAAGAGATAAATGGAAACAGACAATGTTACATGATACTAATCATTTCACAACCGAAAATGATTTTTAGGACACCATAAAAAACAATTGATATATTATTAATGAATTTATCTTACATCCAATACATCAAATTGAATCAAATATTCCTTTCATTGGAAATCATTACTTCTTGAAGATAGTAGTAAAGGAAATTCAAAGTCTCATTTTTTCTTATAATGGATATGATAATATGTTGCATGTTCTACTTCCAATATTGGAAGGAATTTAAGGTTACCCCATATGAAATAGTCCACTCCTAACATGCATGTACCAATGTCTAGGTTCAATCAAACCTAGTGAAAATATATATTGAAATTTGACATAATGAAATAATGAAATTAAAAAATCATGGGAATTTGAAAATATTTCATCCACCAAAAAGGTTTCTATAGAATTTATGGATATAAATTATCTCTAGATGACCATAATTCCATATAATAAGATGAATTATTTGTTAAAATATCACTCATACAAAAGAAAATATGTCAATTTTACAACTCTTAATAATTTTATATGTGAGAAATAGTATTTTTACATCATAATTTTGAAAATCATTTCTATAAAATTGTAGATGATCCAAAGCAGATCAATATCAGAACATAAAATTATCCATGGACAATGTTAATCACTTTATTCATGCCTTATGACTATAAATACATATACATAATAATCCATAAAATTCATCATGATTTATTTTTGTGTAATTATATTGAAATAAATGGATAGATAGCTAAAAATAAGTTCATTATTTTGATTTACCAGTTAATCGATGAGCTTATAAGAAAGTTTCATGGAAAATGTATTAGAAACACAATGCCATGATTGAGGATGGGGGTGGATAAATTGGTTAAATATGATCTCATCAAGGAAGATAAATATTCCAAAATTCCTATCAAATATTGACCTATCTAATGAGAATAATGCAAAAAATCAATGTATAAATAAATTTTTAAGACCTCAAATTTTATTATACTATAATTTATTTCCATGTTCCGATAAAAGAATTTTTAATTAATGAAATATAATGTTATCATGACCTCTTCAAAATATATGGATGTATATGATATAATCAAATATCAATGAACCTTAATTATAAGGAATCCAAGACATTTTAATCACCTTAAAGATCATCTACTACTAGGTGATACATTTCAGCCTGAATCATGATAATGAAACCTAGTAGGGGATATTTCACCATATAATAAATTCATTATTAGAAAAAATATAATTTTGATACATACAGTAATTGATATTTAACCCATTATCTTTTTCAATAATTTCACTAATAATGAATTCTATATTTAAAATCTTGGATGAAAAAACATGAAGTTGAACCCCTTGAAATGTGAATTTTGTGCCACCAAAAGAATATACCTTGGATTTTTTTGAATATAGAGGTATTTAAATGGATTGAGAAAAAATAATTTTAATCAATGAAATTAACCATCCATTGGATTTCTAAGAGTTGATATGATTTCAAGGGAACTACTATTACATCAGAAGATTCATTGTAAACCTTGTTGGTTGATGTAAAAACTTCACTAAGTTAACAATGAATGGAATAAGTTACCAATGTGATAGAGAATTTAAAATTTATTTTCCTAATATCTCAAAATTACTCTTATATCCTCTAGTTTTGAAACCTACTATAAAAGTAAAACCACTTATCCACTTTTTGATAACTATAAAATGATCTCTTAGATCTCTCTAGGATTGGAATAATAATGAAAGTAAATAAAATGGCTACCATCATAACATATATGAAATGTTATAGTCTAATATCATATATACTTATACTAAAAAGTATTATCATTATTTAGCATTTGTTTTCTAGAATCTATATCATTACCTACAACATCATGAATTCTGACGGATTTCATATATTAATCCATAGAATAATATAATAAATTTGATTATATTAACTTATTTATTATTAATATGGGTTTTGATATTTCTAAAATTTAACATACAACGTTCCCCTTATATGGAAATAAAGGGGAAAGAAATGGAAGATTTCATAGTTTCTCATCCAAAATCTAATGAATATTCCCTCAAAATGACCATTTTGGATAAATAAGTATTCCTTAATAGTGCGTCACACTATCTGTCTCAAAAAATAATGTAAAACCATAACTATATTAAATTTTTCTATAACAAATATTCATTAACTGTTGGTGATCATGAATTTGTACTAATATTATCCCATTGAGAAGGAATGTACATCAAAACTACATGATTTTACATGATAATTAATATCATTCTTATCTATAGATCCAAAGTTGTTTTATGTTCTTAAGATATATAATTCCTAGAAAAATGATCTAGAAAATTTAGTTACATATCTTAATAAATTTGATAAAATTAGTGTAGGAATATATGTGAAAAATGAAAATTTATTCCTCTTTGACATAGATAATTATAGAAGAATGAATAATTTAATTTCAACCCAAATTAAGAAAAATATTTTTCACCCAAATCCCATTAAAAAAGGATTAAATAACTATAATTATCAAATATAATTCTAATGATTAATTTATATAAGATCAAAATTTGAATAAGATAATCATCAAGTGGTAAAATATTTAATCTTTTTAAAATTCCAATTTCTATGAAATATGTGTTTTAGATTTCAATGCATGGTCCATCCATCGTATTTGAAAAAATAACTCTCACTATATTAAAAGTCATGGTTATTATTATCCCTTCATGATGGAAGATTGTATGGAGTTAACAAAAAAATCATACCTTATATTTTTTGGTTAACTCCCTCCATTATCCTTTAGAATTATTATACAAAAAATATATTCTTATCAATTTTTTAATTAATTAATCTCATGAGACTATAACATAAAATAACCATCTACTATTTTTAATTTATTATTACAACAACTGACTTGATCAAAACATGTGTTGATATTGTACCGTTAAAAATAGTCAAACTGAAATCCATTATTTAATTTATAAAATACAGCATCATTAATATATTTTGAGTTTATAATATTATCCTTTTTCATAATGGAATGAACCTATGTTTGTATGACCTAATGAAAATTTACAAAAAGTACCAATTATTGTCCAACTACTATTCTTTCTATTCTTTCACTACTAATAGACATGTATAGTCATTCAAGACAACCTAGAAAATTTATCTTATATAACATAGGGGAATAGAATATGAAGAGTTTCACAAATAATTCACTAAATATTAATGGGATTATTTCTCGGTAACATTGACTTATATTTAGGTTGCTCTATATTCGCTAGTTTGTATGTCCAAATTAGGGTTTCCTTTTGACTTTTAGTCTCTATGAATTTCGAAAATCATATATTGATGTAAGTCCTTTACCAAACTAGTTACCTGAGTTAGGGATGAATTAGGGTATTACAGTTTGATACTTAATTTTCAATATTTTCCTCTCAACTTGAGTAACACTTTAATTTCTCCAGTTTATTCTACCAAGAGAGAATAGAGTTGTAAATGACATGGATGATTTTACATGGTTCTCCCACCCTAGTTAGTGTCTAAGGGCAATTAATGGAAATGTTAATATGCACAAATCACAATTAAATATCATTGATTCAATGTTTTCATGTTTTTAGTGGCCTCAATGACCCTCTTGGTTCACCACCCTAAAAAGTTCAAAATTTAACTTCACTCCTACACCAGCAAAAACACATCTCTTAGTGATGTGATATTTTCCATTAAATAATGATGATATAAATAATCACCAAATAAGTTTTTTATTATTTTGTATAGTTGTTTTGAACATGTAGAGAGAAATGGAACTCTTAGAACACCTATATAATCAAATTTATATTTAAAAATAAATTTGATATCACCCTATTAATTTCCAAAGAGTTGAAATTCCTTTTGTTAAAACTTTGTTTTCTTCATGTCTACCTAAAGTCCCTGATTGGATGCCCCTTTTTTAAAACCCTATCACCAATATGTATTCCCTCAATGAAATTTAATTCTAGTAGATTATTTCCTTTAAAACTATCAAATAACCTCCCATCAATCAATGGATATAACTTTCAGAAAATCACTGTATTTCAAAATGCATAATTTCTATATTTACAAAATAAAATTAGAAAATACCTTAGAACGTGAGGAGGTGATATATCTTTGGTTGTTTCCTTCATCACCCTAACATAAACACATGTATACTTCTTCTTTAAGAAATTTAACAAAGATAGACTCCCTCTATGTGAGTTCCACCATGGTCTCTATCATGCTTGTGGTAGGAAACCCCATATTGTACAATTTGATGTCCAATCCACCATTATCTAATCTAAAGTCATAAAATTACTCCCCATGTTACATATGTGGACTCCAAATCCACAATTCCTATCAAAATTCCCATAGAGTACTCAGTTGTTATGCACTCCTGACTTCTCAGATCAAAACACCCACTATTGTGGTTATGGTCACCAAATCCAGTCATAACCATATTCAAAACAGCCTAGATAAATTCACCATAGTATGGACTATGATTGTTTGGACACTTGATTCACTAATTCAAAAAAATTATCAAATTATCCTTAGTTAAAACAACATCATCTTCTTGGAAAACATCCTCCATCATATTTTTCAATAAGCACAACCCGAAAAAATACTAAGATGATATTCTTGTTAGCATTACCCCTTGGGTTTTTATATGTACCAAACACAAAAAATCAAAAAACTACAAGAAATAACTATGTCTTAACCATCTAATGTTCAAATACATTAATAAATGATTCACTAATCGCCAAATTGAAACCCAAAAGAGTCATTATTGTTGTGAGGAAAAAGATTTAAATGAAAATATTCTCATGTGCACATAATGGGATTCCATGATATTCAAAAACCAAATTGAAAAAACCTCCCCTTTATTAAACAAGATTTAATCTCTCCCCCTTTCTAACATACTTTCACATATTCTACTTGAACATATCTCTCCCATTTATCAACAAATCCAAAGATATCAATTCTATGAGAGGATACCTGATATGGTTAAAAATATACCAATGAAATTTCATAGAGTTCCATAACCTTATCTTCTAAGAAAATCCCTATGAATGAGTGGGATCCTTCATAATATATATAAGAATATGAATTTGGTTAAACACCAAGATCTAACTAATGTTTCTAAAATTCCACAATGGGGAGTGCTATTGTCATTATATCAAATTTTTTTTATTGAGATGAAACATACTCCAATTCTATTATATGTTCCTAAACCTTATCCTTTATGAAATTATATTTAATATCAATGTGACTTATTATAAAATTATATATGGGATTTTTCATAAGGATTATTTCACTAGTTTTGTCGAATATTATAAAAATAGGATAAAAAACATCAATTCCAAAATTATAAAATTGTTATTTCATCTAAAGAAGTTGAGTACATGATTTATTTACTAAAAATTAATAAGCCACTATAATACCTAAATATATTAAATCCTTCCTCTTGATAATCCAAGAGTTGAATGAAATTCAAAGATGAAATACCCCACTAGATGTTGATTTTTTATCATTAATTGAACCAGTATAAACCACATCTGAATATCCCAAAACCACTATTGTTAATTGAAAAATTAAAAGAAACCATATTCCAATATATGAATGATATAGTTAAGTGTCCTTTTTATGGATATCATGTGTATTTATTTGGGAGAACATTTCTATCTTGTTTCTAGACCAGTGGTAGAAAAAATCGAGTGGTAGTCGAGTAAAATAAACAACCATTTTTTCCCTATAAAGTGTCACATCGGCCAATTTTCCATCTTCATCAATTTATAATTGTGTTAAGTTCTCATAATTAATTTCTATCATTATTTAATTATCAATATTTTTTTTCAGTACATCCTTAGCATAATTTTTGAGATATGAAGATAAAATCCTTTCTTTGTATCAACTATATTCCACAAAAAATGAAAATTCACTAATATGTGGTATCTCAAATTCACACATCATAAGATCTGAATTTTTATCATATTTAATTTCATCTCAGTCTCCAAATATTATATCATCAACATAAAGAAGAACCATTATAAACTACTCTTTTTTTTCTTGATTTAGAATATGTGATCCACACATCCCCTTTGAAGTCTGGTATTCATCAGATATTGGAAAACTCTTGAGTACCATACTCTTGGTGATTTATTTATCCAACACAAGGCCTTATTCAACTAAAATAATTTATATTAATCATTATCTATCAGAATGAAATAGAGTTTCTTAATTTAAACTTCCTCCTTAAGGAAACTGTTAAGACACTCTAATTTGACATCTATTTGGAACACTTAGAATCTTTTTTTAAATTCCATGGAAAAGAATAAGGTTTTCATTTTAATTCTCTCCACCTGTGAAAATTTTTCAACCATATCAATAAATTTAATTTCAGAATAACATTTTCACACATTTAGTGATGTTTTTCCTTGTAAATTTCCTATCTTCATTCAATTTATTTCAGAGAACCCATTTATTCTTAATGATATTTTTGTCATGTTGACATAGAAAAACTTATTAGATCTTATTATATTATATTTATTCATCTCATCATACATGGATTTGACACACATTTCATCCTTACAAGTTTTTCCATATATTTTAGTTGCACCAGATGAAAGGGAGATACCCACTATTGTGTCTTCATCATTCTTGTTTGAACGAGTGATGAATAATCTCTAACAATGTTGTTTTAAATGATTTTATCCCTGTTTGATCATCTACTTGAACCTATTATTCTAATTCCATTTTCTCAATCATTAGAGTTTTTATAAGAGTAATCAATAACCGTAAAAACTACCCATAATCCATAAACTTATTCATCACTTTCATCTTTAAAAACTAGATGTTTTCCTATTAAACATGTTCACCAAATTTGAACTACATTCAAGTTTCATTCTTACCTTCTAATTTTCAACTACAACATCATCATTACTTTCAATCAATTTTCAATGAATTTATTGAATCATTGATACTCTATACTCTTTGATAAATACACATGAAATATTTATTTATCACCACAAGATTAAAAAATTATATTATATTATTTTTTGATAATGAAACATGTATTTCCAAACACCTAAATATTTTTTAATTGTATGAATCTTTATATACCATAATTCACGTGGTCTTTTTTCATTATTGGTAAATATTTCAAGGTCTCTAATGAATATATCTCTATTAAGAATTTGTGAATAAGCATAGTTTGACCCATGTTGTTTATTTTTTGATTCATTCTCTAAAATATTGTGCTCTACTGGGGATTTTTAACCACAAAAACATAGTGTTAAATCCCATGCTCTTCAAAATATCTTTCCACTTGGGTATTTGTAATTTTTTTTACCATTTTTGGTGTAAAACATAGGAATATTTATACCAAACATATCTTCATCCCTTCATTAACATCATGTGATACACTTAAACAATTTCTACCTGGGATATATAACCATAACCCATTCAATTCTGTTAAAATCATCAAAAATAATACATCATAAATTTTTCTATCCATGGATTTAGGTGTAATTGGCACAAAAATATCTTTATGCACAATCTCATGAATAAATGATGAATTTCACTTCTTTATTTTGTAAGTGTTTTAAATAATCATCTATTTTTTTACAATAATCTCATTTTTGAGTGTGATTATATATAATATTTGTGATGAATTCAAATACATTAGTCTTAATCACATTGCTCCAATTATTTTTTTCTGAAATGGATTTTTTTGTGAAGTTTTCTCTTTTCATATTCCTTACACGTCATACACAAATTCTATTCACTAAAAAGATAAATATTACCTTTTGGTCATATTCCCCATATAGTAACTAAATAATCTCTTTCTCTAACTGTGTATACCTATTTATTGAACTCTAAAGAAGTTCCAATGTCACACAATTGTATTATATTGTAAATAAGATAACAATGTCCTTAAATAAAGATAATATATATATTCATAATACTTGTATCACTAATATTATATTATTCAAATCCAATGATCTTGAGAACATAATAATTTCCAAAATACAAAAGACCAACTTCATTATATTTATTACCCATGATGAGGTATTTATTCCTAATCATTTGATATGTACATCTTCTATCTAAAATCCACAAACATGAATTTTCTATATATCTAAAAGAAATATAAACTACATTATCCTTTTTATACTTTCTTTTATTCACTAATGATTTTTGTTCCACCTATGATGATGAAGAATAAAATAATTATACTACCTATAATGATACTTTTTTACCTTGACAAACTTGGAATTTTTTTAACCTTTAGTTTTTCAGATGAAGATTCCAACCATTTTAGATTCACATAGAAATTTATTAGTTACTCTTGATGCACAATAGATATCTTTTCCCCAAAACCATCATGAAAAAAAACAATATCCTATAAAATAAAAGGAAAACATAGAAATTATTCTTGCATATTTTTGGGACTCTCGGTCTTGAATATATCTCTTAGTAACCAAACACAAATATTTGGTGTGTGTGGTCATTCCACAATAGATTCATTGTAATCTATAAATATTTTTCTCAGAATTAACTACTCAAAAAATAACTTATTTAGATCTATAAATATAGAGGTTCATATGAGAGATTGATGATTGAGGTTTATCACCAACCATGGTTCTCTTCCTCTTTCTATAGTGGTGGAAAACATATTTTTATTTATATTTAAAGTTTTTTACTTTTTTAATTGGAATACATTACTCAATAATTTCCCCATACATATTTCTTAACTTGATAGTAGAATCATTCTTTGAGATGCTTATTTCCATACCCCGTGTGAGAGGCCTTTGTTAATCCTCACAGATACGTTTTTATTTCTTGAATTATTATTTTGTAACATTAATTATCTTTTATTTATCTTTAATTGATTTATAAAACCCATCATTGATTTGGAATTTCTTCTCATTTTTGGGTTTCAAATCAAATTATTTCTTGGAACATACTATATTTCTATGTTTGGGATATTCAATTTCTAATTTCAATAAGAACATATCTTCTTATTATTGTTGTATATAACATTTATAGTCATCAACAAATACACTATAATTCTTTTTCTTGGCCCACTAAACATTAATTTCATCATGGGAAGCCTCAAGTACAACATGAATATCAACTCCTTTATAAATTGCATTTTCAGCATCACTCCCATTATCTTTTGTAATGGATACTAGTGAATATTTATTGATATACTTTAAATCTTGAACCTCATTAACATAACTGTTATCATAGCATATATTTTATTGTGATAGAAAATTTTTGTTTGGAAAAAAATGTATTCCCATTCCTATCATCATCATAATTCATTTGATGTTGATTGGGTAATTTAACTACAATATGTACCACTATTCAACAAATAAAACATTAAAGTGGAAGCTTAATTTAAAACCTTATTTTATCCTCTTAAAATGTGATAGTAAATAATGGAAATCATATCATTAATTTTTTTTTCTTTTGACACATCTTTCCCTAATATTGTCTTCATATCTTTAAAGGAAACCTCCTAAGAAATTCCCTTAAACTTTTACTTATTTAATTAATTTCTTATCTAATATGAAATGATATTGATAAGCATGTTGATTAGTTGATTTCATTCTTGTTTTTTTATTATATAACCAAAACCATTATAGTGAAATGAGGAGGAATTATTCTCATGAATCTACTCACAATTTTATCATTTTTGAGTTCCTTATGAAGATTATGAATGTCTTCAAAAAGGGATTCTATTCGATTGAAAAAGGAATCTATGTAATCTCTTGGAATCATAATCATGTCCTCATATTTAGTCCATTTAATTAGTAACTTATTTTCACAAACCATTGAATCTCTATTGTAGAGGTTCATCCATTTGTATCACATGATTCTAAAGTCTTAACACGAAATTACATTTCTGTAAATGCAATTGGCCAATGTGATTACTAGGGATTTAAATACATTTTCATCTACAAATAATTATTTATAATCACTCGGTAATAAATCTCTATTATCCATTATCATAAAAATATCATACATGACAACACATAAATGTGTATACCCAAAGATAAGAAATTATGATTCATATGAACCTTCCACAATATAAATTTATTATAAATATAGATAGGAATTCCTTTTTGGTTGAAATTTTGAACCATACATTTCAGAGATAGATAGTCACCCCTAACCAACCCTCTGATACCAGATATTTGTCAATTACCAAGGCAAGGGACCCTGATAAGGGGTGAATACGAGTATCATGGTACGATCCTTGATTTTTTATTTTTTTCTCTAAACATGAGGAATACTTTAATCTCTCCCTTTATCTCTCTATACAAATTAAGTCAATAAATACCATATTTTATTTTACAAGTTTCACACACACTGGGGTATATTAAAGGAGAATGCATATACATTTTCATGTTCTCTAATAATAATAACAGATCACTGCTTCAATATTTAGAAGCTTGGAGTATCCTCACTCAAACCCTTGGTTCACTACCACAAACATTTAGAAATCTCACTGATCTTATATATCAGGGAATACACTAATCCTCTTGATGTTACTACATCTTCAAACAACAATGATAGAAATATTCCCCATAAATAGGGATTGTTCTTCAATTCTATTGTGTTGAACTTCCAAATAGAAAAGGATATCTTGTAATGCCTCTATTTTTAACATTAAATTTTCCAAAAAATTAGAGAATCAACTTCTTACTTTTTAGAAATATATGAAATTTACTTCACACAACCTCAACTTTATTTACGTCTACATAAATCCCTAGAGATATATAGTGGCTTCCCTTTATTTCATAGGTGAATCTCCAATACACAATAACAAACTCAGTGGTTATAGAATAACTCCCCATTTTTCATAGTAGGCATCAAAATCCACTATGCTTATCAACACACCCCTAGAGGACTAGTATTTTTTCATATAATTCTTCCCAGATCAAAACACCCACCACTATGGGTGTGGTCACCAACTCTAGAAATATTCATATTCAATATGGCCCTATATGAATTCTTCACAACATGTACTATGTTGTGGTATATACATTATTCACCAATTTGAACAAAAAACTAAAATTATCCTTTATTCATAAAACCTCATATTCTAGGGAAAATTCATACATCAAATGTTTCAACAAACACAACCCAAAAAACATAAGAAGAAATTTTAGATAAAAATTACCAATTAACTATAGATGAAAGGTAGAGAATTTGGCCTCATGAGTAAGAAAAAGTTATTGAAAATTATTCAATAATTATAATATATATAGGTTCATCAAAACATTATAACTTAAGAAATTAATAAGAAGGCTTATATTTTCTCTTTCATTCAAGGAGAATCGATACTAACATAGAGACAAACACTGATATTTGGAATTAAACTCCTAAAGCTAAAATTCTCTCTATTATGAATAAGGATTAATCTAATGGATACTACTCATAATAACCAAAAATTGATAGAATATTTATACTATTTCCACTAAAAGTTTTCTCATAAAGATTCATATATATTTTTCTCATCTAGAGTTATATTTTAATGTGACCTTAAGACATATGAAATTATTTCTTTATCACATGACATCAGAAAATAGGATATTATTTTTCTTATTATGTAATAATAAAATTCTTGGTGATGTAGATATTCCATTTAATATTATTTTATATCAAATATTTAAATTCCTTTTAGGTTTTATGATTAATAATTTCATGTGGTACGACATGTATTGTTACAAATTCATATTATATTCTTTATTTATATAACATATTGAATTTCATAGGTGTTTTATACTTCGTATGATATAGTGAGAGTATAACAACACCTCTAATATAACTATATTGTATAATTAGGTTGTTCCATAATTTTTTAGTTCATTTTTTATGATAAACATGTAATATTATAATAGATGGGGTGTCAAAAAATTAAGTGTTATCATCCAAATCATTTTCCTCAAAAACTATGATTTCTTATTGTAATTTATTATGTTTTAAAAAATGGTAATTTTACCATTATAATTATACATTGAGTTGTAATAATAATCTATTTACTCTTACATTATGAACATAAGATTAAATTCATGGAAGGGCTACATAATTTCCTTGAAACCTTTATAAAGAAGGAATTGGTTATTTCTATGGTGTTTGATCCTCACCAAATATTTCTCTTCTAAATCTCTGATTCATAAATCACACTTTCTTATCCTTCCTTGTCCATCCTGTGATATTATCATATTAGGTTCTGGAGGAGAATCCAATGAAAAATTTGGGTGATTCAGTTGATTTATGGATACAACATAGAGAGAAGATCCATTTGGAACTCCCTTAGTGGATATAAATAATAAATTATTGAAGAACATAGTGGAGTCTAATTAGTGAAAGGTATATATTCTTTATTTTATATAAAGATGCTTTCAGATACAATGAATGGTGATCCTTTCATTTATTCTTTCTAATATCTTCCACAGCCTTGAACATGAATTGTTAAATCCATAAAAACCCTACAATGGTTTTAAATACTTAATATACTTTTTGATTCTCATAACCATTTTTAAAAGTGAATAAATAAAAATATCATATTTATTTCTTGTTTGATATAATAAAATACGACATAAAAGTTGAACTATGGATAATTTTATGATATTGGATATCATAAACAGTTATATGAGATTTATACTATGTCTGATTTTATGATATGTCATTTCATAAGCTGTGATGGGGATTACCTTGTTTTATATGGTATATCATAACAACTAGTACAATCTAAGACTTCAATTTTGGGAATAATGTAATAAAAGATAGATCCCAATGGTAACCAATGATAGTGTTATTATTCACTCAAAAATAGGGCATGAAATAACTTGTATGATATATAGTATATTATAAAAATATGAATAATAATTTAGAATTATCAATTTAAATACATGGAGTTCCATTTTTAAAGTATGGTATCGATTTTATACAAAATATTGGTTGATGATATGGGTTATATTGTCAAACATGATATTCTGAAAACAAAATATTTTTCTAAATTTAAATTTTGAATTAAATTATACAATTCAATTTTTTTATAAATTATGAAAATGGTATCTATATATAATAATTTAAATTTATAAAATATAAATTAATTAATAGTAGATTATTTACAAATATATAACTAAGGGTTTATAAAACGTTTACTTAATAAAAATCTATACTATTAAACATTAATTTTAAAATACTATAGAATTGAATGGAATGGCATATAATTGGTTCATAAAATGATTATATAAAATTATAATTGTAATTTTAAAGGTATTTATAAATTTAAAAAATAAGGATAAATATATAGAAGTTATATTCAATATTAAGAATTGATTATAATTAATTAATTTGAAAATTTTAAATTAAATGACATATTTTATAAATTATTTAAATTGCATGTTTTTCTCATAATTTATATATTCATGGTTTAAATAATATTACATTTTTGATATTACAAATGTTTTCAAAATAAATTAATTGTTCATATATATGATATTTATATTTTACATATTATATATTTAATTAAATTTCATATAAGTGATAATATAAAGGATTTTATATTGGAAATAAATATAAAGTGTTTATATTTATTTAATAATCGAATGTCCAAAAATGCATGGATAAACTATATATTGTTTGTAATTTATTTAATTATGAATCATTTAGAAATAATGATCTCATGTTTAAATATATGAATTATTTGTTTATTTATTTTCTCACTTAATTTATTAATAATTATATTTTTATATTATAAATTCTTTTATACTTTTTTATGAAGTGTTAAACTAGTTTTATAAATTTTCGTACATGCATTTAATGATTTACATGCTAGGTTTGAGAATTGATTTAGTTTTATACTACCTTGAATTCGGCACATACTAGATTATGAGATAGAATTAGGGAGTTAATTATAATATATTCTTATTGAATGATAAAATTATGATGGAATTGGGGTCTCTCTTATGTAATGTAACCATGGGTCGAAGGACATTGGTTTGGACTACTCGCTAGTAAGGAGGCTTATATCTTATCACAAAATGTGGAGGTTATTTATCCATCACACTAAGCTTACTCTTCTAAGGATTATTGATTTCAAAAGATTTAAATATTTTACATGAATGGATTCTATATACCTTTTTTGGGATGAGTTTGAATATATATGATTATAGTTGTCTTTTTATTTGAAGCATTCTTATATAAATGGAATACATATGTTAATATTGTGATACTAAATCCTCTCAAAGAATAAAAAAGTTCAAAATTTCTTATTAGGAAAACAATTGCAATACCTCGATCATCCAACCAATAAGGTTTTATAAATGACACATTCCATAGATTATTTTAATTTTCCAGGCCCAATTCATTCATAAGTAACCAAACTTAGTTTGCCTCATAGCCTCAAGCGAACCTCCTTATATGCTAGTGGTTTTCAACTATCAAAGAGTTTCTATGATGGTATAGAGGGGTGACTATATTCTCTTTATTAGAGTGAAATGTGTTGATGAAATAATAGATAAATCTGAGGAAGTACCATATTGATAGAGGATGTAAATATCCAGATAATAATAATAATAATAAAAATCAATAATCAGTATCATATTCAACATTATCATGTAATTATGTCATAAAAAATGGAAAACAATCATAGATGGAAGTAGGAATCCATAAAAAAATGGCCAATAGCTATCTCTAATTTAATTATGAGCATTGACGCCTTCCTATTATCCTGTACTCTATCTTGGTGTATAATAAAATCAAGTGTTCATTGGAGGCCACTTCTCCTTATCCCTACATGCATCCATGAAATCTGTCAGGGTTCCAATTGGTTTCTTGGACAATGTGTGAGTAAAAATCAAAAGGCCACCACCAATAGTTTATAATGTTATTCACTCTATGAATATAAAATGAATCATTGTGTGGTAATAATAATTTTAAAGCAATTATATAGATGTAACTCATGCCAGTTTTAGGTTTCCCATGGGACACCTCACTGACCACACCTACTTCAGCCTTAGACAGATGTATGAACCATATTACATAAGGATATAGTATTTAAATTAAGGGACATCAGTCCAAAATTTTAAACTAAGAGGTAATGGATCTTCTAGAACCAATTACTCTAAATAAACATTAAGTAAAATAGATGTGTATCCTAGGAGGAATACCATGTCTATAAATAATGATGTATAATGTGTGTAATATCTTGTACATTGATAATTATGTAATAAATGGTGAATATCATGTACTTTAATAATAAAGGAACCAATGAGGAACTTCATGTATTTAATAATCAAGTATATAAGGGGGGATGGTATTCCCAATATTTATAGACAAACATCGTGGAAAATCATGTCCAATAATACTCATTTATCTGATACGAAATATTTTACCACATAATAATTAATTAATTACCAGGAGAACCATATCCAATACAAAAAATCATTGTTAGTAATAAATGGCTTACATTTAATATATTAGACACAACATAATTCATTTCATCACATTAATCCATTTTAATTTAAGGTTCAAGACCTAACCTACTTAGATGGTGGTATGGTCACATAAGAATTAAAAAGTGCCATGTTATTTAATCAAACACACCTAATGGGTGGTTGTAATTGAGGTCACCAACCTCCAATTGTGTTTAGCTGTTTCATAACATGTCATGTGAATGGTTAAACAATTAATTTGATGTATTAAACACTTTCGAAGAAATTCCTAGAAGGTATGGCATGTGGAAAAATAGGTAAATAATATAAAATAGCCAAAATTTTAAGTAAAAGTTGTAAACAACATTCTTTATACGTATAGAAGACTACTCGTCCAATATCAACCTCTGATTCGGGACAAAATGAGATAAATTAGATGAATAACCAAGTGGCCTAGAATTAGGGAATATGAACTTTTATGAAGATAACATCCATGATGGAGAGATAAATAATGAAAAGAAACGAGGAGATTGATGTCCTTACTAAGAGTGGTCTAATGAGATGAATGACACCAGATTTTGATATTGAATGATAATATTCTCCAAATGCCTATGTGGGCGGAGATGTCATCTCTCAAGAAGAGGTTTTACTACTGTCGCACATGAGACAAATAGGGATAATGAATAATATAGGAAGGTTAATAACATTGAAGGGAAAAAGTGAAATTCCCCATTGAATGTGGTATTTTCAATGTAAAAGAAGGGTTTATGGAATAAGTTAACATTTACAAGGTCTTCCATAAAAACATATGGTGTAAATTCCCTAGTCATGTTGTATTATATTGATTTATTATGTAAATTGGTCTTCCCATCTTATGGAGTAAGTTGAGGGTGATGTTGGGCATAAAATGACAATTTACGCCATAAATAACCAATTTATGGTGCAAAATTTTATTCACACATAATATGGACCCTTTTTGTTGTATCTCAAACCCAAAACGATGATAAATAAATTGATAAAGTCTAAATCAAAATCTAAACATGAATATATAAGGTAAAACATAACAAGAAAAAGATGGGATCTTATAACTACCCCTTCTTACAATAAATTTTCACTATGTTGGTTGAAGTGGAAACTCAAGAGGGGGTGAATTGAGGTCCTACGTAAACTTTATGTTAAAACTTCATGAATAAAAACCCCCCAATTTGAAAATAGCCCAGTTAATAAAGGTAGTAGAGATATAAATGTTTAGTTGGTCAAAACATTTCACAAAGGGTGATTAGTCCTCTATTGAATACGTGTATAACACTTATTCAAATTTTGAAATATGTTTACTGAAATAAACATATACACACACTAACCACAACTAACTATCAGAGTTAAAGTAAAACATTTTTTTATTTGGAAATTAAAAATACTAGAAAAATATAAAAACAATGTATTATAGAAATATAGTACACAATAGAGTTATACAAGAGGTTTAGTCTCAGGATGAGAATTAATCCACTCCACTTGGTGATCACCTACTACCAAGTAGTTTATATAAATAATAAACTTGATACATATCTTGTATCAGGCATTACAATAGTTTTCCAAAACTATCAAGGGATCAAACCCTCTATATAGTTCCTCATGGAAACAACAAATAATCCATACCACACATGGTCTCTTCCATAGTTACACATGGGAAATAAGGTGAATGTGAAGTTTTATTTGAGGATATTTAGTATCCTCTAGTTAAAGCATAGGAGATAGTGTGTACAATAGACCAAAACACACTTCACATAAATGTAAAATAAAAGAACACAATAGAGATAATGTTACAAGATTTAGTATAGAAAGATTTATGTGTTTTTAGTCCGGCTCTTGACTCCTTGGAGTGAATAATTTGCAGTTCAAGTCTTTCTCTAGAAGTTTTCTCCAAAATAGAGTGTCGCAACTCCAAGTTCTATCTTATATATACTGAGGTGTTCTGCTTCTTGTATTGACAAAGAGTTGATGAAGCACAGAAGGAAGATGTGAGTTTTCCCCAAATGATCTTCGTGATGCTCTTGGATTCAAAATGTAAGTGTTGGATGGTTCTTCTTTGATCTAGGGAGTAAGATCCTTCTCATGCATTCCTCTGTATTTTACACACACACACACTCCTTTTCTTCCTTGGTCTTCTCTTTTATATTTGAGGTCTGACAATAGGAATATGCAAAGAACATGTAGTCCTCCTTGTACCTTATACTGTCTCCAGTTAAGGTCTCTTGATATGTCTACAATCATCATTAATTAATGTCAGAAGCATTAAATTTACCACATATGACCATTAGAATAATCTTAAGAATTTGAAAAATTATGGAGTAGAAGAGTAAGAATCAGTAGACTGGTAACCATAGCCTTCTCAACAGTAGGCTTCAACAGTGGGTGTGCATCGGTATCCTTCATCAGTAGCCTTCAACGACAACCTTCTATTGATGACCTTCAATGATATTCTTCATCAGTAACCTTGCATCAGTGACCTTCTATCAGTGAACTTTCATCGATGAACTTTCATCGGTGACCTTTCATTAGTGACATTTCATCGGTGACTTTTTATCAGTGACCATTCATCGGTGACCATTCTATCGGTGACCTTTCTACTGGGGACCTTTTTACTTAGATAAATATTGCAGTGTAAGCTTAAACAAGAGGAAAGTGATATTAAAGATACATAGTTATCACTTGATAGAAACTATGAATATTAATGACCCATGATTATTCTTTAATAAAAACACAAGTAGAATTTAAATGAAACATGATTTGGGAGTATCAAAATATGTGATTCCAACAATATCCCCCATTTTGATAGTCACAAATTATGTTAGCAAAATTTAGATTTTAAATATGTTTTGAATCAGGGTTAAGAACATTTGCTAATATCTTAAGAGGTGTGTATTCATAAAATTGAACCATGTTTATTGTGGAAAGTATAGATAGTGTATATATGAAAAGACTCCAGTAGTCAACTTAAAACATCTCAACTTAAAACTTCTCTCCCTTTGTGATTGAAAAAAATAATGGAAGACAAAAAGAGACAAAAGGGGATGTTATGATTAATGAAGCAAGAATACAAGATACAAAATGTTTACAAGGATCCATATCTACTTAAACATCCCACATTTAGTCCACATAAGATATGTCCAAGGGAGATTTGTCTTTGGAAGATGAGGAGGCAGGTCCAGAAGATGGAGGGATAGGTTATGGTATAGTAGTGAGTATGGTAGGAGGAGCAGCTACAGAGGCATCAGTAGAACAATAGTGATTAGATCTCTGAGGAATCACAGTGGTCAAGCTTCTAACGGACTATGAAAGATTCATCAACAGGGCAGCACTAGTAGAGCCTGGGGCAGCTGTGGAAGAAGGTAAGGCTAGAGGAACAATAATGGGAGTGCATTCCACATAGAGTAAGGGTAAAAGAAGATTCCAGAAGTCCATAATAATGCTTCCTCCTCCTTCCATGGATGAGATAAAGTCACCCTTATTCTACATAAATTTCTCTAATGTAGCAGTCAACTCTCTAAGACTACTAACTTGATCCTTAAATGCTTGAGTGATAGGTGGATTTCTCAAGTTTTCTAATAGAACCTTGAAGATACCATCCATCTGATGATTAGTGTACACCCTTTTGTAAAAGAAATCAACGTGTTCATTGATGGACTTTTGATCTTGATCAGATTCCCATAGATAATCTCCCACAAGTTTATGAATTTCTCTGGTAGTGGAAATGACCTGAGTCATAAACTAAGGGTCTGAGGTACTTGCAGTAGAGAACATCTCCACTTTTTCTCTAACAACCAATTTGAAATATTCAAGATCAACAGGAGGAGAGGCTGAAGAGGAAATTGATGCACACAGAGGTGCCATTGTAAAAGCCACTATCTCTTTAAAATACTTAGTCAGACCACTGATCAACATCTTCACATCATCATCATAACCATTCACATGTGCCTCCATAGACTTCTTAAAGTTTTCAAACACGGTGACCATCTACTAAACAACGATTTTAACATATTTAAGATCATTGTCCACATAAAACCGTGAATCCATATAGGTGTATAAACCAGAAATTGACTATTTTAAAGATTTCATAGATTCTTCTGAGGTTCTAACATGATTCTAACATTCCTTCACTTCATGTAGCAAATTTGAGTGAGTGGTAGAAATTAGCCTGTCCAAATAAGATTCCATAAGTTCTTGATTTTTAGCTAGTGGTCTATTTATCCCAGCAGATATCTCATCAAAGTGTCTCTTCAAATCTGATTTTAATTATTCCAATTCATCCTTCTTCACATAGTCTTGAGGTAAAAGCACTAATGGGTGAACAATAGTTGTTTCTGAAATAGAAGGAATTGGAGGGCTTCAGTTATGATTTTCCTCATCAGAGTCTACATAGTGTAGGCCTAAGACAAAAAATCTAGGATCTCCTAACCAATGTTCTATTCCATGAGCGAAAACAACTAAACATGCGGAAACAGGTTCCTCCCCTTCACTTGGATCATTCTCTCGATCAATTACATTCATCTCTATTATTCCTCCTTGATCAAATGCATCAACAAGAGAGTCCACTCCCACTTATTCTATAGAATCTTCAACCACTTCCATTGCAATTCCAGCTTCAATCGATTAAGAAACCTCTTCATTTGAACTTTCTACCATTTCTGTATATCTTATCAGACTACTGAGACATTGACATTCCTCTTCAATTTCATCAGTAGCTATCTAAAAATCATCATGACTAGAATCTGTTTCATCTTCCTCCTCTAAGGTCTCTCTATTGTCTCTTAAGACATTTTCTTCCCCTTCTTCTTCACTAGTTTCCTCATCATCATTGTCCCGTAGGACTGTATCTCTTCTAGGAAAACTCTTTTATGGGCTAGTATCACCAAAGGATACAATATTGGCATGAGGACTTGAGGGAAGGTCATAATCGATCCTATCATCTATAGGAGAATCCTTTCTTTCTTGCACAACAACAGCCTCTTCTTATTCATTGAAGTATACTGGCTCTACGTCATCAGGATTTTGACCTGGATGTCTTTTATTCTTTGGCCCAGAAGGATGAGTAACAGGGTTGAATTCCTTATACATCTTAGCCTCATCATTCACTGATTTTCTTTTCCAAGGGTTCCAACTTATCTTCATAAACATGAAAATCCTCTTGGTAATGTAGATTTGTCCCTTACAACTACTGTTTCCTCCCTATTTCTAGCAAATCTTTTACTTTCAACATCAGGGATATAAATCTAGCATGAAATAATGCATTTTATTGGGAACATGTATTTTTCATATATGCTAATTGAATCATCAGTAACCTACATAGATTTATCTTCTATCCATGCTTAAACAGATACAAAAGAAACATGTCCTGATACATCAAGGTAGCAAATTCCTCTCTACTGTGTCTCAAAACATGCTGAACAAACTTAAACAACAACCTGTCTTCTCCTTCCATTTCAGTAGCAATCACTTTTATAAGGATTTCATTCCCTGTAAGTTCAGCCAAATATTCTTCATACCAGAAGAACTCACTAGTGGGAGGAACCAGTCCAAAGTAGTAATAAAAAATCCAATCATGTGGGACTCTCAAACATTCATCCCATTCAACAGAGGAGAAGCTCACACTTACTCGATTTACCTTTAAAGACATTTGGTTTTCATTCTCAGACTGCTCGAACTTCAAAGACTCATAAAATTCTTTAACTAGCTTCGGGTAATAAGGCCCATTGTTATTTGGAAATCATTCTACCCAACCCTGAGATTCAAGTGCCTTCATCACCAGAGACTTTTTTGACAGTAGCCATTCCAAACATAATTCATTCTCAACCATGATTTCCCTTTTCCACAAATGTGGATTTATAAGCTTTGAAACTACCTTGCATCCACTACTAGACTTATCTCGAGGTCTCTTAGGATTTTATGTATCTACTTCATCATCATCCATCAGTCACTTTACCCATTCCATCGATATGGAGCAGTTCGAGGGTTTTAGTAGAATTTTAGGTTCCAAGGTTAGGGAACAAGAAGTTAGGGAGAGGTTTGAAGTGGATTGAAATGTGGTATGTACTTTATTTTTATCATTTAGCAATTGAAAAATAAATCGTGTAAAATAAATAAATAATACAGAAAGTTTTTCAGATTCTAGTAGAAAATTGCAAAATCCCAGACCTAAGGTCGAATATTGGTAAGGTTCTAATGGTGAGGTCTTAATAGTGAGGTTCCAATGGTGAGGTTCCTAATGGTGAGGTCCAACAGTGAGGTCCAAACAGCGAGGTCCAATGGTGAGGTCTAAAAGTTGAGTTCCAACGGTGAGGTCCAATGATGAGGTCCTAACGGTGAGGTCCAATGGTGAGGTCCAACTGTGAGGTTTGAGCGGTGAGGTCCAACGGTGAGGTTCTAATGGTGAGCTCCAATAGTGAGGTCCTAATGGTGAGGTTCTAACAGTGACGTCTAATGAAGAGGTTCTAATGGTGAGGTCCAATGGTGAGGTCCAATGGTGAGATTATAATGGTTAGGTCCAATGGTGATGTACTAATGCTGAGGTCCAAACCGTGAGGTCCAATGGTGAGGTTCCTAATTTAACAGGTTATCATACCTAACTCATGTTTGATGTAATTTTACCTCTCCAAAATCAATGTCTTTGTGAATATATCAGCCAATTGGTGTTCAGTGATAATGAATTCAAGAGTGATATCACCTCTTTGATAATTATCTCACAAGAAGTGATGTCTCACATCAACCTGCTTTTTCCAAGAATTAGATACTAGATTCTTAGATACGTTAATATCACTTGTGTTGTCATAGTTTATAAAGACATGTTTGAATTGATATCCATAGTCTAGTAATGTTTTTTTCATCCATATAATTTGAGCACAACAACTACCAGCACCTATATATTCAGCTTCAGTAGTGGATAATGCAAAAAAAAATTGTTTCTTACTACACCATGATACTAGTGACTTGCCCAAAATGTGACATGTTTTGGAGGTGCTCTTTTTTATAACATGCAACCAGCAAAGTCAGCATCTGAATAACTTTTTAAATCAAATGATTTTCCAATTGGATAAAATAGTCCTAAGTATGTAGTATACTTGAGATATTTAAAAATCCTTTTAAAATCAGTTAAATGAGCATCTTTGGTATTGTCTAGAAAATGATCACACAAGCATACACTAAACATAATATCAGTTCAACTAGCAGTAAGGTAGAGCAGACTCCCAATCATACCTCTATAACTTGATTAATCCACTAATTTACCAGTTTCATTAGCATCCAACTTACTGGTGGTACTCATAGGTGTATCACTACCTTTATTACCATCCAACCCAAAACATTTCAAAATATCCTTAGTATATTTACTTTGATTTAAAACAATTCTATTTTTATTTTGAAATATTTGAGATCTAAGGAAAATTTTATGTTCTCCAATTAAACTCATTTCAAATTAATTTTACATCATTTTTGAGAAATCAGTACATAAATAATTTTTAGAGGATCCAAAAATAATATCATCTATACAAATTTATACTATTAAAACATATTTGGAAATACTTTTAATTAAAAGAGTAGGATCAGCTATACCTTTAGTAAAACCTTTTAAAATAATAAAATAAATAATTCAATCATACCAAGATCTTGGATCTTATTTTTGAACACATAGAGATTTAGAAATTTTAAAGACATGATTTGAAAAATGGGGATTTTTAAAACTAGGGGGTTGTTCAAACAATACCTCCTCAACTATGTACCCATTTATAAATTCACTTTTGACAACTATTTGATATAGTTTGAAATTCAGATGAGCTGCATAAGCAAGTAATATCTTAAACGCATCTAGTCTAGCTACAAGTGTAAAGGTTCCTCATAGTTTATTCCTTCTTATTGACTATATCGTTGTGCAAATACTCTAGGCTTGTTTCTATCTATATTTCTAGATTCATCAACATTATTTCTAAACAACCATTTAGTTCCTATGGTCAAAATTTCTTTAGGTATTTCTAATAATTCCCAAACTTTGTTTCTTTCAATCTTATTTAATTCTTCTTGCATATTTATCACTCAAAATTCATAATTGATTGCATCATTAATATTTTTTGGTTAAAGCTGTGAAAGAAAGGCTTGATGCTCAACTTGGTTTCTCAGAGAAGCTTTAGTTTGTGTTCCTCTATTTAGATCATCTAATGCATAATATAAAGGATGATTCTTGAGGGTTCTAATACCTCTATAAATATTTGAAATAGACTCCTCATGGTTGTCTATATGTTCAGATTCACCATGCTCAGGTTCTGGAAAATTTTGACAACTAGTTATTTTCACTACGGGTTCACTATATTTATCATTAAGGTATAGATTTGACATATCTTTCCCATGATGTTAAACAAAGGTTTTGGGTTCATGTGGATCAGTCTCATCAAATTTTACATGAACTGATTCTTACACACACTTAGTTTTCTTGTTGAATACTCTATAGGCTTTACTTGAGATTGAGTGTCCTAGGAAAATTCCTTCATCACTTTTAGAAGAAATGTTTTCAATAATTTCCCTAGTGTTAAGGATAAATACTTTTCAACCAAAAAATCTAACGTAATTAACCTTAGGATTCCTATTTTTCAATAAATCATCAGGGGGTTTCTTAAGAACTTGTCTAATTAAGACTTTATTGATAATCTAACAAGTTGTATTAACAGCTTCATCCCAAAAATAGATAGGTAGGTTATACTCATTAAGAAGAGTTTGGGAAATCTCTTGAAGTGTCCTATTTCTTCTCTCTATGACTCCATTTTTTTGAGGTGTTCTAGGTGCAGATAAATTGTTATTATAGCCATTTTGTGGGAAAAAAGATTCAAACTCATGATTTTCAATCTCAGGGCCATGATCACTTCTCAAGGTCTTAATTCTAATTCCACTAATATTTTCTATAGACCTAGAATATTCAATGAATTAAGAACATGTTTCACTTTTGTGAGCCTGAAAGTATACCCAAGTGTATCTAGAAAAATCATCTAAATGAACATAAACATAGTGCTTCCATTTAAACATGAAATTATCGATGGTCCAAACAAATCTATGTGAACCAAGTAAAGCAGTTGATAAGTATAAGCATCTTTCATTAGTTTGAAAGAAACTTTGTGTTATTTTCCTTTTTGAAAAGGATTATAAACATTGTTAAGTGGGAATTCCAATTTAGTTAAGTCTCTAACTAAACCTTTCCTAGTTAGTTTCCTAAGTGAATTCACATTTTAGTGTCCTAATCTTCTATGCCATAACCAAGACTCATTATAATCATTTAAATAAGAAATAGTTTTCTTAGCTAATGAGTTTAAATTAACATCATATACATTTTCATTTCTAAGTGCAGTGAATATTAAATCATTTTTATAATTAAAAACATTTCAAGCCTTATTTTCAAACATAACAATAAAGCCATCATTACAAAATTGAGAGATACTTAGTATATTATATTTTAACCCTTCAACAAAAAAACATTTGAAATTAATATAGTATTAATGTTACCAATTTTTCCTAATCTGAAAATATTCCCATTGGAGTTATCACTGAATGTGACATGTCCACCATCAACATTAATTAGGCTCTTGAAGAATGAATTGTCTCCAGTCATATGTCCGGAACATCCACTATCCAAGTACCATAGAGTATTATAGGAGCTCTTTAGACAATTTTCTGGAAAAACAGATTAAGTGTAAGGTAACTTTGGTACTCAAATTTTCTTGGGTCCAGAGAGGATAACAAGTAAAGATTTTTGAACCCACACATTTCTCACAGATTTCCTATAATCAACATATATTTTTGGAGACATGGACAATTTTTTAGGTCCTTCAGAGAATTGTTTTTCAAAAGATGGTCCAGAACTTGAACTTGTAGTGAAATATCTATATTTTGAAACAATTTATTTTTAATAATCCTTCTCTATCCTGGTTGATATCCTAGACCAATTGTGTATTTTGGAGAAATTTTTTTCCCTATAAATTATGTCAAGGTATCTCTACATGTAGTAAAATTCTCAAAGATCCCTTTTTAATTTCTCATTTTATAATTTAATTTCAATATTCACTTTTAATATCTGAGCATATTTTTATTTCTCAATATCCAAATCAGACTTATAATTATCATTTAAAGAATTTTGTCTTTTCAATAATTTATTTTTATCCTTGAGTTCATTAAATGTATCCTCCATCATTCCAAAATATACAAATAGTTAATCCTTAGTCATATTATCATAATTAACTGATTCACTTTCATTCCCAGAAGAGTAAGCATTGTGTACTGGAGAATTGTGTATTACCTCAGATTTTTCTGTCATGAAACACATGTTTTCATGTTTGTTCTTTTCAATATCAGAAGTGTCAGATCCACTGAAGCTATCTTTTGAAGCACTCCAAGTATCTTTCATATCCTTTTTATATCCCTTTTCCTTTTCTTCATATTTATTCTTAAATTTCAGCTTGGTGCAATCATCCTTCACATGGCCTTTTCATTTAGACTCATAGCAGACTATCTCATTTGTATTTTCATTTCAGTTTTTGTCCTTTTTTACACTTTCCTTTACTATCATACCTTCCTTTAAAGTTTTTTTTTCTAAATAAATTCTTATTATGTTAGAAATTTTTGAATCTCCTAGAAATATGAGCCATTTCATCATCACTATCATATTATTAATCTTCACTAGTAGAAGTTTCTACAGAAGATTGAACTTTTTATTTATCTTTTCTCTTTGAGGTAGTATTCTTGAATGATACAGATTTCTTTCTTGGTTCTTCATCTGCTTATTGATTCACCTTATGTTCTTATTTGTACATCATATGTTTTCCAATTAGTTCCTTTACTGATAGCTTCCTAATGTCACAAGATTCTCTAATAGAAACAGAAGATCCTCTCTGTCTATTAGGTATGCCTCGAAGCAACCTCATAATCTGATCCTTTTTTCTACCGGTTTATGAAGCAGACTCATGGTACTAACTATTTCATTGAACCTGAGATACTTTTCAGAAATAAGTTTATCAGGCTTCATTTTAAAATTATCATATTTATTAGTATAAGTATTTAATCTCATTTCTTTATCATTGGTGGTTCCCTCATGAGAAACAACGAAAGTCTCCCAAATTTAATAAGCAGTATTACAAGAAGATATTCTATTGAATTATTCATTACCTAGAGAATAGTACAATGAATTTATTGCTTTAAAGTTATTTTTATATATAGATTTATTCATCTGAGACTATGTGTCCCTAGAAGTAGCAGGTAATCCATGTTGTTCTTCAATTGTGTCCTAGATTTCAAGACCCATTCTCTCTAGATACATTTTTATTTTTAAATTCCACTGATCATAGTTATTACCATTAAAGAAAAGTGGTCTATTAGTAGCAGCACCCTAAACTCTATTATCCATTTTTAATTAGAATAGTAAATAATTGAAAATTTAGATATGACAGAAATTTTAAGATATTTAAGATACGACTAAAATCATAGTTGAAAAGAGTTTGAATATTTGTACAATAGTTCAGACGGTGGAAACAAAAATAATAATCCTCTGATACCAAATGTTGGTTGGATTGGAAACTCAAGAGGGTAGTGAATTAAGTTCCTACTTAAAATTTCTGTTAAAACTTTATGAATAAAAATCCCCCAATTTGAAAACATCCCAGTTAATTAAGATAGTAGAGATATAAATGTTTAGTTGGTCGTCTAGTTTCTCAAAGGGTGATTATTCCTCATTTGAATCTATGTATAACACTTATTCAACTTTTGAAACAGGCTTACTGAATTAAACATATCCACACTCTAACCAAAACTTACTATCAGAGTTATAGTAAAACAGTTTTCTATTTTGAAATAAAAAATTGCGGAAAAATAGAAAAATAGTGTATTATAGAAATATAATACAAAGTAGAGTTAAAAAATAGGTTCAGTCTCAAGATGAGATGTAATCCTCTACACTTGGTGATCACCTTCCACCAAGCAGTTTATATAAATAATAAACTTGATACACAACATGTATCAGGCTTTACAACAGTTTTTACAAAATGTACATGGCTCACACCCTCTACCACAGTTATTTGTGGGAATAACAAACAATCTAGACCACACACGGTCTCTTCCACAGTTACATGTGGGAAATAATGTCTATGTGATGTTTCATGTGGGTATTTTTAGTATCTTCCAGTTCAAGAATAGGAGACGGTGTGTGGGAAATAGGAAAACACACACTTCTTAGAAATGGAAAATAAGATAACACAATTGATCTAATATTATAAGATTGAGTTTAGAAAGCTCTATGTGTTTGTTGTTCATCTCTTGACTCCTTGAAGTGATGAATTTGCAGTTCAAGTTTTTCTATGGAAGTTGTCTCCAAAACAGAGTGTCACAACTCCAGGTTATAGCTTCTATGTACTGAGGTGTTCTGCTTCTTGTGTTGATAGAGAGTTGATGAAGCATAGAAGGAAGACATGAGTTTTCCCCAAATGATCTTCATGATGCTCTTCGGTTCACAATGTAAGTGATGGATGGTTCTTCATTGATCTAGCGAGTAAGCTCCTTCTTATGAATTCCTCTATATTTTATACATACACACACACATGATTCTTTTCTTCCTTATTCATCTCTTTTATATTTTAGGTCTGAAAATAGGAATAAGTAAACCACATGCGGTCCTCCTCATACCTTGTACTTTCTCCAGATATGCTCTCTTGATATGTCTACAATCAACATTAACTAATGTTAGAAGCACTAAATTTAGAAAATATGACCATTAGAATAATCTTAATAATTTGACAATGTATGCAGTAGAAGAGTAAGCATCGATAGACTAGTAACGATAGCCTTATCAATAGTAGGACTCAACAGTAGGTGTGCATCAGTAGCCTTCATCAGTATCCTTCAACGATAACCTTCTATCGATAACCTTCATTGATAATCTTCATCGGTAACCTTGTATAGGTTAACTTCTATCATTGACCTTTTATCGGTGACCTTTCATCGGTGACCTTTCATCTGTGACCTTTCATCAGTGACCTTTCATCGGTGACCTTTCTATCAATGACCTTTTTATCAGTGACCTTTCTACCAGTGACCTTTTTACTTAGATAAATTTTGCACTGTAAGCTTAGACAAGAGAGCAGTGATATTAAAGATACATAGTTATCACATGATAGAAACTATGAATATTAATGACACATGATTATCTTATAATAAAGACATGATTAACACATAAATGAAACATTATTTGGTAGCAACAAAATAGGTGAGTCCAACACCCTAGATTCTCTTCTAGTGGTGGTTGAATATCATCAGATAATATTTCATCCCCCTGATCACGTAACACCAAATCTTGATCTGAAGACTAATCTTATACATGTCCATACATCAATAGCACCCATACTAAGGGATAAAACCTTCCTCAAAGAGACTTCATCCTCTAATAAACAACATAAACTATACACTCCTCAAAAGAAGAATCAACATCCAATTAAACCTCTTTGGGTTGAGAGGAATGTGATGGGTCTGAATGGTAATGGAAAAATGTAAAACATGGATGATTTTTTGAATGCTTAGCTGTCTTTGAAATAAAAATAACTGATATGGAATCATCCCAACTCTCCATTTGACCGCATAAGGACCAAAAATTTAGGTTCCACCTTCTTTTCCCAACAAATACATTGATGTCCCAATCAAGGTGAAACATGAAAGAAGACCTGATCTCCCACCTCGCGATCTAGAGTTCAGTGGTGAAGATCGACATAACACTTCTTCCTAAACTAATCCATAACAATACACTTCTTGATATTTATTACCTACAATGAGGTCTCTTGAATGAGATAAGGTCCCAGTAGTGCTGTCTCCCCTGCCTCTAATAATCACAAATATGATTGACATGGCCATCCATATAGGCCCTCATAATAATCCATATGGATCATATAATTGAAACTATTATTATAAGAAAACTCATTATGATCCACATGTTTCTCCAAATAATCACTAATTCCATTGAATCATGCCAAATCATTTCTTCTAATAGCTTTATGTTATGCCCAAACTGACCATAAGTCTATGGTGGGTATGCTATACTCAGAATTACCTATGAATCTAGATCCTTATATGACCCCTACTAGAACCATGATGTAAAATTATAATCATTTTTTTTGTTATAATACTATATGGATCTCCTTTATAGTGTGTGATCTACTTGAAATACATCCTCCATAGCTCATCCAATGAGATTTCCTCTTTAATAGGTGTGAAAGTGTTGACCTTCGTCAATATGTCCACAATTACGCACATAGCATCACTTCCTCTGAGTTGATATTGGAATCCCAATCAAAGATATATAGTTATTTCATCTATTTTAAACATGGTAATGGGTAAGAAATATAATATCCCAATAGGCCACTAGTGTTCTTCCTTTACCTATTGACATGTGGAACACCAAGTAATAAAATAAAATATTTATCTTTCCATAATTGGCCACCAAATCTAGCAGTATAAGTCACAATACATATTTGTAAGATTGGGGGGTACTTCCTAGCTAGAGGAATGATATTCTAACATCAAATCATCCCAATCATCTTTAGGAACTCAAACATATCCTTGAATGTGTATGAACAGATCCTCACCAATGACACAACAAGGGGGGTCTATCCCCAACTATAACACTTTCCTTTAAAACCAATCCTTCATGATCGGGATGATTATCATGACCCAACCCTAATGGGGCCTGGATCCACAACTACCCCAAGACCGCTTCCATAGTTTAAGAGGTGGTGAAAAGTGTTGAAAGTCATATCATAAATGTGGATCCTTTTCTAAATGTACTTGTATTCACACACTATTCCATCTCAAAGAATAGTTGTAGTGGAATTATAATAAAAAGATACAATAGAAAGAAAGTAAACCCTGATGAAAAACCTCTATGGTGTACCAGAGTATGATAGTACAGACTAAAAAGTAAAGGGGAAATATACACACCCAACTAGAAATAAGTACCAACATAAAAAATAGAAATTAACTACTAAGAGAGCCCATCTCCATATCTCCAAGCTACGACCACCGTATGCAGACTACAACACACAATATCTCTAATCTCTTTTGAAGTCATCGTCAACCTACCTATCATCTGTATAAGACATGACTTGTGCATCCAAAGTCCTTATAGTGGTGAGTATATACATACCCACTAGGAGACACTAAAATCTTATGTTGGGAAGTTATAGATACAACAAAAATAAAATGATGGTATATAATAAATAGAATGTTGCTCAACCCAAAGAAAGAGAAAGAGTAATCTCACCAAAGAATAGAGTCTAAACAAAATGTTAAAATGGACTACATTTTGAGTCTTTTCCACCCATAGTAGGACAGTAAACTCATCCAACCATGATAATCTAAACATAGAAATCACATGGCATACCCTACCCGTCTTTGAAAACCATAGATGGAGAGTAGCCAAATCTAAAGGCATGGATACCGATATATATATATATATATATATATATATGTGTGTGTGTGTGTCTGTGCTTATTAAAATTAGTAAAAATGAGAGTGTAATGGGAAATCCATATCATATCTCTGTCCAATAAAATATTCACCAACATTTCTAGAATTCAAACATGATTCCCAGCATCACACATATCTGTCTAGAACAAAACATCAATTTCAATCCATGCCTCATCACTTTTCCTTACAGTCTATGTGCCACATTCTCTAGGTAGAGTACTCATTCACTGTTACAATAAGAGGGATCCACCAAATGGATAGATAGAGAACCCATACCTTGTTCCAATAGGAGTGTTTCACTCTAATAGTGTATGGATGTATCATACCCTACTCAGTGGGAGGGCTCCACTTAGATGGTTGATGGAGGACATGTGCCCTACTCCACATGAGGATTCCACTACAATGGTAAAGGACCCATTCTCATCCCAGATGGTGGGTTCCACCCTAGAAGTTGATAGAGTACACATGACCTAGCCAACATGAGGGTTCTACTCTACTAGTCAATGGAGGACCAATTCTTCATTCAGAAGGAGGGTTCCACTCTGATGGTAGAGAACCCATGCATAGCCAAGATAGATAGTCCAAATCTTGGATCCTGTTGGGGTCCCATTCCTAGCCCATCTAGAGGGTTTCACTCTAGTCTTTGAGGACCCATGCTCAACCCATCATGAGGGTTCCGATAAAAATGACTCTACTAATCCTGTGTGATCACTGAAATCATCGAGCATCGTATAGAAAGAACTGTTCCCAAAAAATCTCACTTCGTATCCCAAAGTCCGAAACCAAGGAAACCATCATGTTCTACCTTGAACAAACTCAGGATAAGCCACCCGTAGGAAAAAATATAATTCCAATCAAAGGAGATATGATTGATTGAAGTTTCCTTGAAGGAAACTAAGGGGTACACATGATGTGAGGGTACCCACACAATGTGTGGCCCTACTCCATCGCATGGTCGGTTCCATGGAGGTACACAACTAACCTACCATGAAAGGATACATGGAATGTAGGTTATATACATGGAACTAATATGCCACTTAGGGTCCCACCAATGTGATTGACCATGTTGGTGTATCCACCGTTTGTCTATGTAATTTATTCATGTCCATGTACACAAGTCGTTCCCATGTACTATGGTAATTAGTCGTGTTCCTGGACATGTACTCCCACACAAGGTCCTGTTCATATGTACAACCACATGGATCGTACATCCAAAGAAGAAATATTTGGTGTTTAGGGATTATACATGGCATTCCATCCTTTAATTTCCAAAAACACTATCCACAGCAGCACATGGACTACATGTTGTCTGTTCATCTTGGTGTATAGAATGTAGTCACATTTTTCACAAAAATGTAGATTTGTGTTCTATGATCTAGATCTAGTCTTTTTTCTTTGATTTGGGCCTCAATATTTCCCAAAAAGGAGGAACTAATCTTTCTCAGTTATTTCCAACCACACTTCCTAGAAATTATATTATGTCATCTCATGAGGTTTCATCATACACACTAAACACAACTACATCACCCTTCATCTTTGAATTGGACTTCATATCAACAAATTGATCACCTAAAAACTAAAAAACCCCATATCAATCCTAGATTCATTGATCCATAAGTCACATGTTGTTTCTTCAGGATTCTATGAATCTGATTAAGCTAATTACTACTCGACAATGTTGAACTGATACTATGGGTTCCAAACGGTGACTAATGCGAAGCAATTGAGGGGGAAGAGAAAAAATGTTTATCAAATTTTTCTAAGAATTCTTTGACAATGATTAGGAATGAGGATATTTGGGGTTAGAAAACCAATGAATAATTAATTAAACTAGTACAGGGGCACAAGAAATGGCTTCCACAATTAGAACAGACCATAAAATGGACTATTTTTTCTCAATAAATTTAATAAAAAAATGGTTAAATCAATAGTTTGAAAAGTCCTACCTATAGATTGGACCATTCTTCATTGAATAACATGCACACCAATAATTAAAGGAATTTGTTTCATTCACTAGACTCTGATATGGTCTAACCCATAGTTTCAACATTGTCTGATGTGATCCACCAATGGAAGTAGGAAGGAGAAGCTATGGAATATGCCTAGGGTTTATGGGGAAAACCCTAGAGGATTATCCATAGTTGTGAATTTATAAACATTTCAGTTAGGGTATGATAATTAATTAATTATTTTAGTAAATTAATTAACCAATAGAATGTACAATAAATAGGTGAAATATTCAAACACCCCACACTAACTTGTTTTAGGTCACACATAGGGTAAACAACACATTACAAACTCAATGGAGGGCTTTGATTTCGTATTTGTGCTTCTGTTTAAGAGTTATCTCATTTTATTTAAGAAAATGTGTGTACACAATATAAAATATTTTTAATATTTTTATAAAATTAATTCCTAGTACATTGGGCCTTAGAATCACATGTCATCTCAATGCTAGTATCTCGGAAAATATGAAAAAATATTTCAAAGTCTCAAAAGAGAAAAATGAGCCTCTATATAATTCCATACTTTATGATTTTCTTCCTTAAAAAGAAAAACTAATAAAAAACTCAAGGTATTGATCCAACATATGAATCTCCCAATCCTAGGATCTCTCCTACGCATTTTCGTGATGCCACCATATGTGAACCAATGGGATGGTCCATCGATTCATGGTCTACACCTGTCAATCCTCGATCACCACCCAGTGCTCCAGAAAGGTAGCTCCATCTTCGATGTCTAGCCATCCCTAGTGAAAAATGTTTATAGGTTCATATATGTATCTACTTAGCTGTAACATGTGTAACATGTCGTCCACCCATTCCATCTAGGGGTAGATATATGTGGTATGAAACCTCACCAACCCTATTTGTGATCTCAAATACCCTGATAAACCTCATGGATAGATTTCCTCCCCAGTTAGACCTCTAAAATCCACATTGTGGAGAGACTCTTAGGAAAACGTGGTCTCCCAAGTCAAAATTCAAGGGCCTATGATAATGATCTATGTATGTTTTATATATTCTATTCCCTATCCTTATCTATTCAAGGATAACATGGATCTTTTATTTCATCACCTATACCAACTATGGACTCACAAGATAAGTCTCACCAATATCGATGCAACATAAGGGTGACCCGCAGGGTCTCCTGGATATGACCTCAAAAGTTTTCATATCGATAGTAGAGTAGTAGCTGTTGATTTATGACAACTATACTACAGGAAATTGATCCTCCTAGCTCCGAAATAATTCTAATATACAATCCCTTAGCATATCCTTCAACACATGGATAGTGTACTCGATCTAACCATCGGTCTGGTAGTAAAAGGTTGTACTCAACATCATATGGGTATCATGTTCATATTGAAGGCCTCCCCATAATAATGTTGGGAATCTTGAATCATGATCAAAGACAATCATTGAGGGAACCCCTTGATGGTGAAAAATTTCTTGTATATACAACTATAAAAAACTCCCCATGAACCACTGCTCCATGATAGAATTTAAGTGTGCTGACATCATGAGTTGGTGAAAGATTACACAGTTGCAATTGTGACCCTTTACTGTCCGTTAAATCCTTGTAACAAATTTCATGGATATGTTATCCCACTTCCACTCTGAGATCTCAACGGGCTACGATACACCTTCCAAAACTTGGGGCTTATTCATTACCTACAGATAGGTGAGGCACTAAGAGACGAAATCAAAAATTCTCTATCTCATGCTAAACCACTGAAACTACCACTGAAGTTACTTTTACACCTTCCCCATTCTGGGATATACATTCATAGGAGAAGTGTAGAAATCTCACATCACCTCCTCCCGCATCATAACTAAGACCATAATCCATCCCCAGAAAATGATTATTTGAATACTTTATTTAAAAAACCCATCCTGTGAATATCCTAGGGATATCTAGTAACATAAGACCTCACAGTTGATGTATCCCATATGAGACTCTCACACATGCTTGATAAGTGGAGGATTCCTAAACATCGACTGAAGAAAAGATGTACTATCCTACTCCACCAAGGTCAACTTAAAGGAATCCAAATTCTCTTTATTTGCCTACACCAAGTACTCTTGGGACTTACTTTTAAAGGAATATTTGACTATATTTCCCCTCCCTAGAGTATAGACTATCTTGAAGTCATAATCCTGAAGGAAGTCCAACCTCTTTCATTGTCTCAGGTTTAGGTATTTCTATGTGAAGATGTACTTAAGAGTCTGATTGTTTGAGTAAACCACAATGTACTCCCCCACAAGGCAGTGCCTTCACACCCTAAAGGAAAAGACTACTACTACCAATTCTAGGTCATGATTTTCATAGTTGTGCTCATGGAATCTCAATTGACTCTACCCGTATGTGATAATTTCCTATTGATGCCTCAACACCTAGCTAAGCCCAACTCAGGAGGTGTCACAATACTCTATGTACACTTCACTCTCCTCTGGTTGTCTCATTATAGGAGAAATCGTCAACATCAGACACAACTCTTATGAGTCTCTTTGTCACTACTAGGTACAGGTATATGGCTTCCCTTTCTGTGTTAGGGTTGTCAAAGAGGCTACAATCCTGGAGAATTCTTCCAAATACCTTGTGTAGTAACCTGAAAAGATAAGAAATATCTACCCCTCTGAAAAGCTTTTGGGTGGCTACCAAGAAAGAACATCATGAATCTTCTCTTGGTCCATGGCTAAACCTTTCTCAAAACTGTCATACCCTAGAAATTATACATCATGGATCTAGAACTGGCACTTCTAGAGCTTACCATAAAGCTGGTTCCATCAAGTAAAATTTATAACCATCCTCAAGTTCTCTTTCGGATCCTTCTCTGAAGTAGATTATAAGAATATATTTTCAAAAAATGCTACCATAAATTGGTTGAATTATGATTAGAATATCTGGTTCATCAAATCCATAAAAATGGTGGGGCATTCATCACACCAAATGGAATTACTAGGAACTCATAGTGTCCATAATGACATTGGAATTCCTACTTTGAAATTTCAGACTCTAGAACACTCATCTAGTGGTAACCGGACCGAATATAGATCTTCGAGTACTATCTCTCACCTCGCAAACTGGTCAAAGATTTCATCTATCCTCAAAAGGGGTAATATTTCTTTATCATGTCTAGGTTAAAGTGATGATAATTTATGCAATGCTATAAGATCTCACCAGAATTTTTTAAGAACAATAATGGATCTACCTAGGGGGACACACTAGGCCAGATGAAACCCCACTCTCAATGGTCCTCCAACTACAACCGGAGATCTCATAGCTCGGTAGGGTCTATCAAAAATTCCATAGAAGATATAAGATCAGTCCTAGAATGAAAGTCAATGCGAAACTCCATCTCCCACCTCGGATGTAGTCCTAGAGGATACTATATTCCTCCAAAAGTGAAGGGATATAGATGACAAATGATCTTACTGCACCAGGGGATATACATTCCAACAGATAGGTGATGGGTTGCAGCCTCCTACTCACTAAACCCACACATCCCGCCACAATATATCTCTGGCCCGTAATGGAGTTTCTCATTCAATTAGTGTGAAGGAATACAAATCATCTAGGGTGACTTTCAATCAAGGATAAAACCATTGAAAACTTATCCATACCCAAGATAATTTCATAGGGTTTCATAATTATTATCCAAAGGATCCATGTGAAAATCACTCCACCAAGAGATATCTTACACTGTTGGAGGATAATAGAAACAAAAGAAACATACCCCATAGAAACATCAACATGAATATACTAGGTTAACTCCTCAACTGGGAACTCCATCTATTACACCATGAGTTTAGGGATAAAGTAATGACTAGAATTTGTGTCTACTCATACTAAAGAAAGAGTAAAAACATGCATATCATACCTTTAATAATCTCAAGTGTTTCAGAGTCATAATCCTCTAGATCATACAGCTATTTGTGGCCTCGACCTCCTACTCCCTAAGACAAATTTGGACCACCTAGTAGTGTTGGTGGAAGGAGCTCATATCTTCATCCATCACCCAAAAATCCTCCTCATCTTCCATCTCTACCTCCCTATGCCTCTCCCATCCCTCTCCTAGGAGATCCATGATCATGAAATTATATCTATAGTGGTGGTCCATTAGCTATATTCTTGTTCTCCTTGGTGTATATAGTCAGGTAGTTACGTGTTATGTGGGATTCCCTATGACAAGAGAAGAACATCCCTTCTCTTGTATTCTATGTGTTTCTGGACTATCCATGTACCGTATGACCACACGTCTGATTATGATGACAATAGGATCTCATACATTGAGATCATTCTGACTGGTGCCTGCTAGCCACTGTAGACAACTTAGTGCTTTTACACCCCCTTACAACTCTAACTACCTAAAATACCTCTAACATAAATATATATATCACTACTTAACACTCGAATAACTTTATATAGGTGGTAATTCACAAGGGAAACACACTGGCAAAAATATCTCTACAGATTCCCTACTCAAACAGTCATACTCGGAAGTATCCATCGCGGATCATGTCAAGAGAGTACCGTGTAATGTTGGAGAACCTCAGAGAATAACCACCCAATATTTTCCCTCCATGTTTTACCTACATAATATCCTGAATCTGATCAATTCAAAAATAGGATGTTATTACTTCTTATTGAAAAAAATGCAAAAAGTCAGGCCACAATAGTGTAGACTTATCATGCATCTGCATAACAAGACTACACCATCTCCTAGCTACTCCTTGGAAAAATTCTAGATAATAATAAACAAACCTAATCCATCAGTGTTTAGATATGTATGAATATACAAACCAATAACAATATCCAATCCTCAGATGTATATAGATCTAGCTTGTCATGGATCTTTAGCGGCCTCTAGTGGTTGGAATCATGGAGCGTGCTAAGCCTGTGTGCATCCTTATCCTGATCTACCGGGTTGATCTTCCACTCAAAAATTGGTGATTCTCATACCTCCCCAAATAGAGGGGGAAGATCATTGGATAGACCCTAAACCCAGGCCCCATCACTCATAAGGTCACTATCACGATCCAAAACTAGTATCCTAATTGGTCACCAATGCAGGTGGATCGTAATTTTTTAATAAAGAGGTACCATTGTTAGAAGAGAATATATATATGTGTGTGTGTGTGTGTTTGTGTGTGGAGGGGGATCTGAATCATGAAAAATAGTCATAGACTTAGTCCTATATGATGAATATACCATTTATCCCTATAACCAATGTCTCGGTATGCCAAGTCTACAAGCATGTTTTCATGGTCTTGGTGAATGAATCGTAGTCTGCTCATTCCATCACTGGATTCCATGACATGAGAGCCGCACTCGAGAAACTTTGACATGGTTTCACTAATACCAACCAATTCATTGTAAGGGTACTACTCTAGACAACATGCCAAGGAATGATCTTCTCTGATACCAATCATTCACAACTCGACCCTAACTAGGGCTCTATCCACAAATACCCTAATCCCACCACCATAGGCTAGGGGTGGAGGAAAGAAATGAAAGGAATATACTAAATTTAAGGCCTTCAGAAAATGTACTAATAGGAACAAACCTGACCATATCAATGTAGAAGTGCCGAAGAATGATAATAAAAAGATGTAATAGCTAGTAAACAAAACATGAAAAACCTCTAGAGTGTACAAGAGTACGACAATGCAAATTTAAATGTAATGATGAAAATTACTAGCCTAACCAAAAATATGTATGCCCTGAAAAAAACTAGAATGTAACTAATGAGATATCCAAAATCATGATCTCTATGTGGTGGCCAGCATACACGGTCCACAACAACCAATATCCCTAAGTTCCTCTGAAGTCACTTCCAACATGTGCATTGTCTATATAAGACACAACACACGTGGGAAATTCCAATGCATGGGTGAGTATATACATACCGAGTAGGACACCCCAAAAGCTAAATCAGGGTCAATAAAAGATGTAATAGGAATATAAATATATTAGATAGTAAATAAGAAACATATCATAAAAATTAAAGAGAAAGGGTAACCTAATCCAGGAATAGGTGTCTCAATACGGTATATATATGGACTAAACATAGAGTCTTTTCCACACATAATAGTATAGTAACATTTTTCAACTATGATAAGATAGACACATAATGTTTGTGACATACCTCATGAATCTTCGCAACCCATGGTTGGAGAGTAACCAAATCCAAAGTTCTAGTTATATGGACACACACACACACACACACACAAACACACACACACACACACACATATATATATATACATCTGTGTGTGTGTGTGTGTATGTGATTAGTAAAACAAGTCCAAATAAGAGGGTGGGGGATATCCTTCTAACAGTTCATCCCAAAAAAAGTTTCACCTATAGTTCCATAGGTCCAACATGACGCCCAATATCTCCTCTATCAGAATAGTAGAAAAAATCTATTTCAAACCACGCCTCATCACGGTGTCGCACAGTTGAGAGGAAAAAAATATATAGGTAGAGGACCCATGCCCTAATACAATAGGATGGTTCCACATAGTGGATAGATAGAGAACCCATATCATGTTCCAACAATAGGGTTCTACTATAATAGATTATGGAGGAACCATGCCCTACATAGCAGGAGGGTCCCACTCTGATGGTTGATGGAGGACCCCTTCTCTGATTAAAAGGTGGGTTCCAGTTTGATGATAGAGGACTCATTCCTAGCCCACCTAGATGATTACACTGTATAAGTCAATAGAGGACCCATTCACTATCCAATAATAGGGTTCCAATATAATAGCTGATTGAGGATCCATTCCCTACCCAGCAAGAGGGTTTTACTCTAATGGTAGAGGACCCATGACTAGACCAGCTAGAGGATTCCCCTCTTGGAGCCGATAGAGGTCTCATGCCTAGCCAAGCTGGAGGGTTCCACTGTAGTCATTGAGGACCCATTCCCAACTCAGCATGAAGTTTTCAGTCTAAATTCCTCTAGTGATTTTGCGTGATCACTACTATCATAAATCATCTCCTAATCATGCTCTATTCTCAAAAAATCTCACATCATATCCAAAAATACATAACTAAGAGAACCATCTCATTCTACGTGGAAAACCCCTAAAGATAGGCCACTTGTCACCTAAAATTTGTGTCCAAAAGTTTTAGATATAAAGTATAGATGTTTCCTAAAAAGGAACCAAGGGGTACAAGGTGTTTGAGAAAACCCGCATGGTGTGTGGTCCAACTCCATCACTTATCGACATCCCTGGAGGTACATAGCTCACCTACCAATATGTGAAATATGGAATGTAGGTGATAAACATGGTCTTCCCATGCCACTCCAGGTCCCATCTATGTTCTTGTTCGTGTCCGTGTATCCACCCTATGTTTGTGTACTTTAGTAATTTTTATGAACACAATCCATGTATTTGTACTTTGATACATGGTAGTGTGCTTGGCTGTGTACTCCCAAACGGGGTTTTATTCATGTTCTCTTCCACACATCTCATCCAATTGGGGACGCAATACATGGTTTGTAGGGAGTCTACATGGTGTTTCATCCTTATAAATTCCCAAAATTCTAGTCGCTACATCATAGTAGCTAAACACCGTGTGTTAAACATGGTACATGACATGTAGTATTTTTTTTCACATAATTCCAGATCCATGATCCATGATTCAGATCTAGTATTCCACCTTCGATTTCATCCTTGTTCCATCCATAAAATGGTGGATCTAGTCTCATTGGTTGTTTCAAGCTATCATTTTCCAGAAATCAGATTTTTTCATCCCAATGGTGTTTCTCATACAAACCACACTCAAACCTCCACCAGCCATATTTGATTCATATTTTAATAAAAAAATAAATCACCTTCAACTTTAAAAAACCCCATATTTTCACTAATACATTGATTAGTCACTTTCACATGGTTTCCTCATCATTTTGGTAGTCCAATCGGGGTTTGTACCACTTGGTAATGTCAAACTGGGACTGTGGGGTCCAACCAGTGATGAATGGGAAGCATTTGAGGGGGAATGGGACAAAAATGTATGTATATACATTGTGGACAAGAGTTCATGGAGATAGATCAAGAGTGGGGATATTCAAGGTTAGAAAAATGAAGTAATCAAAAAAACAGATACACAGGCATGTACAAAGGCTTCCAAAATTGGCATAGATTGTAAAATGGATTATTCTACTCAATAAATTATTCAAAAGTGGAATAATTCACAGTTTGAAAAGTCCTTCATGGATATGGGATCACTCATTATCGAAGAATGTTCTCTCCAACAATTGAAGGAAACTATTGTGTTAGCTATCCTATAATCTTCTCTAATCCATTTTTTTCATCATCTAATGTGATCCTCCAATAGAAGGATAAATGGTATGATCTGGAATCACCCCTGGGATTATGTGATTAACCTTGGAAAATTATAAATATAGGTGAATTTATAAACATTTCAGTTAGCTCAAAATAATCAATTAATTATAATTATAAATTAATTAACCAACCAAATGCACTTCCAGTGGGTAAGATATCTGAGTGACCAATTCATACCTATTTTAGGCTATTCCTAGTTTAATCATCATGGTCCAGACTCAATCAAGGTATCTGATTTCTAAAATGAGCTTTCCTTTTATATTTATACCATTTTCTTTAAGAAACTATGTGTGTCAAATATAAAATATATTTAGTATTTTTATAAAACTAATTTTGGGAACATCAGGCCTCAAAATTATACAGCATCTCAGTGCATGGCTCTATAAATATATGTAGAAAAATTTTAAATTATTACATGGAAAAAACCAAGTCTCTAAATATTTACCGCATCTTCAATCGATCCAGAAGTAATGACATCACTACTGATGTTGTAAAAATAATATTCGTGTGACACTGTTGAACCTCCTGATGCATCAAAGGAATGATATCCATGTATTGAAACTCATTAATAGATTCCCGAACTTCCTTTGTCTGAGTTTCTATCTCATAGAATCTTCCACTACATTTCCATTCCTAGGAAGATATGCATGCTCAAAATATGAATATTAAATGTATTCAACCCATGTTTACTATATGAGGTTCAATTAAAGCTAAGTAATTATGTATTTGAGGATATTATAAGAATTTTATATAATAAACCATTCTCTAAGTAATTAATTCCTCGAAAAATATATATAATGAACCACTACTCTAACATGATATTGTGCATCAGGTAATTCCACTCATGTGGTATCAAATACTATGACTCATCTTCCTCGATGCTTCCTCCATGAATAAAAATGGATGCCATACATATACCTAATACATCACAATAAACTGTATAAAATCTTCAATGATTGTGTAAAATTAGGATAGGTATATAGGTCAATCTCCATTTCAACTTCTGAAAGGATTTCTCAAAGGATTCAGAGAAAATGAATTGGATTTATATCTTTATCAAACCTATAAGAGGTGTTCTAAGGCATCAGAGGTCCTAAATAAAATGATTTTAATATCTAATTATCCCCAAGAAACTCCACATGTCAAAGAAATGTTTCTCTTGTTCACATGAAATAACGTCTCCCACCTTATCTGAGTCCATCGATATCCCAAATTCTGATATAATGTGACATAATAAGTCAACTTTATCAATCTAAATTTAATATTTTGTAATCATAGTATAAAAACTATTCTCTCTTGGTGTATTCAATATGATTTTATAATGTTTTCCACGATTTAATAGAGTATAAGAATATAAAAAGATATCTCCCATGAAAACAACCATAAAAAATCCAAGTATGGATTGAAAACCCTATTCATCAAGGCCATGAAGACATCCAACATTTTCATAAGATCAAACATCCTAACCAAATAAAAATACAATCCATGTCTACTATGTAATTTTGTACATGGTATATCTGAGGTTTCAACCTTTACCTTATGGTAGCCCGATATCAAATCATTCATATAGAAAACCATATCTCATTGGATCTCATCAAAGAGACCATCTATTCAAGGTAGTGGATACTGATTCTTAACTGTAAGTTGATTCTAACATATGTAATCCACACAAATCTTTAGTGTATTCTTGTCCTTCTTGGAAAAAAGGATTAGAGAACCCTAAATAAGAGTGTCGAGTCATATAACCCTTTTGGATTCCAGGTCATCTAGTTATCTCTTGAGTTCCTGGAGCATAGTTATATCCATTATTTAAGGAGGAATAAATACTCTTGATACTCCTATAACCATATCAATAGTAAAGTCTTCCTCTATCACAGGGGGTAACCTATAAAATTTATCTGGGAAAATATCCCCAAAACATTATACTATAGGAGGGATGTCCATACGATGTGATCCCAAATAATCTTGAAAAAGTCTAGAAATTTGGGCAAACACCTCACCCATCCAATGATTCTTGGCCCAATATCGACAACCATGTACATCCCATTATCCTTTGTGAAAATATTTTTCACCCTATAGGGATATAAAGGATATTCTATAATTATAACTATAAATACGAGAAATATATGGAATCCTTTAATACATTTGGAGTTTGAAATCAAAACTCATAATTGTGAGAATGGAAAAAATCCATAAGTAATGATAACCATCAATATCAAGAGGTTATTCCATGCATTTGTGAACAGTTTCTAACTACATAACCAAGGGATTTTCAAGATTAATTACTCTATAGAAGTAATAAATTATGATCCCAAGACTATCCATGATCTACATTGATATGAAATTGAGTTATTCACTTATTTTAAAAAAATCAAACACCAAATTCGAGGATACTAAGATCATACCATGTACTACAGATGGACTAGAACTCTACTCCTTGTGTATAGTCTACACTACATGTAACAGTCCTGATCTGTTTCACTGAGCTACAACTTGACCTCCCTGAGAAGGTCTTATTTACAAGTGCTACATATCAAAAGTTAGGCATCCTCAACCTTGAATTCCACATTTTCCTTATCTCTTTGTATCACTCCAGCTCCCTGTTTGAGGTGTTGTTTCTGTTACAAATATGGAATTTGGATCAATTGAAGATCCCCTACCATTGGAAATGGGTATGATGCTCAAATAAAATATTTATATATGGACCACTCTACCATTTTTTGGAAGTCAATATTGTCTTGGACTCACTAAGGCATCATGTGACATGGTTTTCTGTAATGATGGAAGAAAACCTATCTACCTTGGTGAACACTCTAACTACTGATTCCCCTATGAGAAAGCTCAAAATGATGCTTTCTACCATTGGATGAATATCCACTACGTCTAGGACATAAACCACTTTAGCCCACCCCATTAACTTCCCTTTAGTTATCCTTAGTAATGAGGGACTGGTTCACAATCATAGAAATGGTAGTTAGACAAAAAAACATTAACTTGTGATTAGATGATGTATGTGAGCCTATACTTAAACCATTTGACTCTCAATATTTTGTTACTAAGAATATTCAGTGAAAAATGTTGTAACTCTGTAAAACAAGAAATATATCCTATGATGGACATAAAATCCTACTGTATCTGTATAAACTTCCTAGAATGTTCATCAATTAGGTATTCTATTATAAATTAGTCCTAAAAGGTAATTTGGAAATACCTACAACCCATACCCTAATACGGGTCTTCCTAGTTCATGACTTTCCACAATCACATGGTGGATCCATGGAGCATATAAACTTTGAGATTCACCCTCCTCTATGGGGATGGATCTAGATGCTTGAAATTAGATAGAATTGCCTCTATCCAATAATAGATATCCTAGGAGAACCATTTCCCAGGAATATAGGTGGATGTTGTTGATAAAATTCTCATGTCAACTCTGCCATAATTGGGGAAGGTTACAGGACTCCTTGCAGGGTCTGCATGAACCATAGGATTCCATATCAAAACTGATTATGAGTTGTAATATCAGTTATATAATATGAGGTGTTATAGGAGTTACTACAAGTTGCACTACTAGAGGGTTACGTCCCACCTCTTAATGAGTATGGTCACCATCACCTTTTGAGAGTTGTACCCAAGGACATTATAGAGGTAAAACTCTACAATTTTAAACCCATGCCTTAAATGAAATAAAAATTCTAGGGATACTGATAGGAAAAAATGGATAGGTTCCCACCATCCTTGTTAAATAGTGTACTAACAATACTAATAAAAAAGTATAGGTACAAATCCTTTATACTCTGGAAGATACTAATGATATAGATAGAAATCGAATAGGTACAACACATTTCTATTCCAGAAGAAACTAACCAAACTACCCACTATAAAGGCAAGTAAAATTGTGAATTTCTATTTTTTAATCATATGGTTTCATTATATTATGTTTCAATTACATGTTATATAGGAAAAAACCTTTTATGTTTCAATTAGAATTGGAATTTAACAGAAATAATTTTCTATAATAATTAAAATTCAGTAGTTTTATACATGTATCATGGTTCAGTTAGATGCATCTACCATTATTAACATATAATCTCCAACGATTTATAAGTTGCAATTTGTATTTCATTAAACTGGGAAAATCCTTTATGATGGACCAATTATATGGATCTCCTTCACTATTATAGATTTACATGTATTCAGTTCTAGCTTTTGTGAGTGCTAGAGAAAGGTGGTGATAAAGGATAACTTTATCATCACCTTTTCTAGCACTGATAAATATTCCCTTTACCGGCTCTTTATTTTTAGCAATGATAATGGGTTTCCTCTATCAGTGATTTATTTCTAGTGTTGATAAATTGTAAATTTATTAGCGCATTTCCTTGCATTGATAATGGTTCCAATCATGCATGTGACTCCCATATCAAACATGAGGATGTTTGACCACTTGTTTTTATATGATTCTATTAGATTACCACTCTAGAAGACTGTTATGTGGATGTGCTCCCGCATACACTCTTGAAAACCCCAAATAGGCCCTTTCCAACATGCATGGGCCATCTCAGACATTAGCCCACCCTATGTGCATCGCATCCTTTGGCCCACCCCCTACTTAGTAGGCCATCATTGTTGGACTGCCTAAAGGGATGGCCCTTTAGGTTGAGGGCTAGCCGACTTCCTATACATTTTATAATGAAATTCTTCTTTCATATATAAAAATAGATATTTAAATATATTTAAATATATTAAATATGAATATATATATATATTAATTTTTTTTGTGTTTAAATTTTTTGTTTAATATTTTTTAAAATTCATTAGTTTTCAATATTATTTTTATATTTAGTCATTTTCTTATAATTAAAATCTCATTTCTTATATAAAAATGAATATTGATATATATTAAATATTGATATATATTAATATATATATATATGTATATATTAATATTTATCAACATATATTAATAAATAGTATAGTAATTATTTATTTATATATATGTATATATTTTATTATATTTAATATATTTATATATATATTGTAATAAATTTTATATTGATTATTTAATTACAGATTAGTAAATTTAAAAAATATTGTAAATATAATTTAATAAGTAATATAGTGTTTATAATTAATAAAAATGAATAAATTCATTAAATACATAATATACTAATTAAATAATTATTATATTATGTATTACTATATATATATTTATTTATTTACATTTATATATTAAATTTATTCATTTTTAAATAAAAATTTCATTAAAAAAAATTCATTTAATTTTTATAACACAGTTTTAATTTACATAATAAATATATATTCATTTTTATTTAAATATATATTCATGCGGGTTCACAAGCTAGACCTGGTCAACCGCCATAATTTTTATAATTAAATTTAATAAATTTACTATATACAAATATATTTATTAATAAATTTTATATTAATTATATATATAAGTATATAATTAATATAAATTTCATAATTAATAAAGATGATCAAAATTATTAAATACATAATATACTAATTAAATAATTAATACACAATTTATTTGTATTTGGGGTTTGACATAGTAGTAAGCTCCCCGTAATTCTACATCGATGGTTGGGGCTCAAATCCCATGGAGCATTGGTACTGTAGCAACAACGATTATTGTAGTGGTGGTAGTGGGTATTATAGCAGTACTATACACAAAATGGTCGTCGGGACAAAATTTCGGGTCTATAGGCTATGTAATGGGCTTCATGCTTACTAGGCCTTGAGCCCAAAATATATATAATGTAATAAAGCAGCTAGTTTTGTGGGTTATCCCTTAGAGGGGTTATGACCTACCTTTTAGGCATGTGTGTGTGCGGTGTGAGTATGTTTAATGTAATTATACTCCAAACACCTTATATAATATAATTAATACTCTATTTACTACTATATTCTAATTAATTGCCTAAAATACTAATTAAATAATTTATATATTTTTTTAAGAATTAGTATACTATTTATTGCTATATATATTATATTTATTTTTTTAATAACTTTTTACATTTTTCTAAATTAAAAATATTGTATTAATTATTTAATCATATATATATATAATTAAATTTCACTCGTTTTTAACATTCCTTCACATAATATAGTTTATTCAGTGATAATTTAAATTGTGTGATTATTTTTTAAAATTAATTGATTTTAAATTTTTATTCAATTAATACACTTGTAATTTATTATTTTTTAATGTTTTTATAGATAATTATTCAGTTAAATATTTTTTATTTTTTCTAATTTATTCATTTAAATTTTTTCATTTTTCAATATTTTTGTAATTTTATCCGTTTTATAATATTTTTTTATACATACATGTTAGCTAACATATAATGTTTTTAATATGTTGTAATTTATATAATTAATATTTATTCATTTCCATTTTAACATATATATATATTAATTTTTAAATTTCTTAAATTTTCTATATATTTAATAATAGTTATTATTTTTTAAATGTATTCATTCTTATTATTATTTATTTCAATAATAGATTCTACATATTATATATTATCATTATTCATTTTAATATATATCAAACACACACACACAGATATATATATATATATATATATTCATTTAACACACACAATTATTTAAATAATTAATGGAATCTTATATAGAAACACACAAACGTAATATTTATGTAATTTTTTCAAATTTTAATATTTATCTTTAAATTTCATTTAGTAAAATAATAATTTTAATATATTTTTTTAATTATTAAATTTTATTTATTTATTTTTAACATTATATCGGTTAGAATTATATATACATTTTTTTATTTTTAATATTTTTTATTTCCATATAAATTAAATTTTTTAAAATATTTATTTATACATATTTATTTATTATTTTTCAATATTTTCAATATGTATTCATCTTAATTTCAATATATATCCATATTTTATTTTTTATAATTTGTATAATTAATAAAAATTATCCATTTTTTAATATTCTTAAAAGTTTACTCATTTTTAATATCTCAATTTCAGTCATTTTTAAAATTTATGCATTTAAGATAATATATTCATTAATAATGGTAAAAATACATTAGTCAATAAATATTTATAATTAATTGTATTTATAAATTTATATTTAATATATTTATAAAATAATATATTTTAATTACAAATAAATATAAATAATTTAAAAAAATGTATATGTATAATTTTATATGAATAATTAAATAATTAAAAAATTATAAATATATAATAACTCTATTTAAAAGTAATATATTTACTGTATTAAAATTTATACATATTTATTAAATATATATATATATACACAAATATTTTTAAATATATTTACAAATATATATACAAATATATATATAGTTGTAATTATATATATAATTATATTTAAAAATGCATATTTAGAATTATTTTAATATATTTATAAAAATATACATTTATATTTATTTATTTATAATTATATATAATTCAATTTTTAAATTATGTTTATTATATTATAAAAAATAAGTATATAGGTTTCATTAATGATTTCTTAGTAATGATACCTAGGTATTTTATCACCACATATAATTTTATCATCGATAGAAATCATATTTATCAACACTTTTTTGAAAGTGCTGATAAAATCCTTCTCGATATTTTAAATAAAACCCCAACTGAAATGATTTCCCTCACACTATTCAAGCTCTTGAAAAAGTTCAGCTCTGTCGCCACTCCCCCACAATATTCTCTCAGATGAAACAACTCTCAAATATAAGGTATGTTATCTTTTTCTTCCTCTATCATTTATTAGTGTCTTCGATCATTTTATTCATACTATAAACTCAATCGTAGTGTGAACTGATCTCCATGAGTATCAAGGATCTATTCTTCTCCCACTACTATGACAGCACTAGGCCGAATTAGCACAGTCGGTGCTGCCATTCATTGGTCCCCATGTCCACTAGCTTAACCCCTTTGCGGGTCCTCTTGCTTCTTAATGCTCATTCGTAAATCCAACTTATGATAAGTTCATTTTTTCAACATTGGTCATTGTTTACCTTTGGGTGACTATTAACGACCCATTTTTCCCTTTATAAAAAACATTTTTTCCCTTTGAGAAATTTATGTCGAAGTGAATATATTATGTATTTTACATTATGAAAATATTTTTGATAATATGTAGGAAAACATAGAGTGTTAAATTAAATAAATTGAAACTACCCCTACTGAATTCATTAATTTTATTCTTTGAATGTGAGTGTAAGATTCAATGTATTTGAATGAAATTATTAATATGGTTTTTGGTTTAATTTATTGTATGTGAGGTGTCATGGTTTTTAGTTTTTATTATTTTGAGGTGTTTTTTATTTTATTATGTTTTTTGCAATTATTAGGATTCCATAAAATGGGATAGACTCAAAACAAATTTAAAATCCATTTAAAACCCCTTTACATAGGTTAAAAAATTAGATATAGTGGTTACCTGATTAGTGAAAGGTTACAAATTCATTTTTATGGTTAGTGAAGTTATTTTATATAATTATATTTAATATATTTGAATTTAATGAAAAATGTTATGGGCAATGGATACATAATTTGAATAATTATATCTTAGTTTTTCAATTATGGAACAAGGGAATTCATGATAAAATTTTATTTGGTGGGGTTAAAATGTTTTCATTTTTTAGGAAAATAACCATTTCTGAAATGCAATTGTCAAGATATCGGTACACTAATGGAAAAGGATGATTTACCAACGGTTCTGAACTATTGGGAAAGGCCATAGAACCGTTGGTATACCTTATACCAATGATTCTATTAACCATTGGTATGTAAGCCATTGGGATATCTTTTCCCAACGGTTTACATAGAACCGTTGGGATAGGTTAAAAAATTAGCCTATCCCAAAAATTTTGGGAACTGTTGGAAAAAACATTTCCCAATGGTTTCCCCTGAACTGTTAGAAAAACCAACATTTTCCCATTATTCCCAACGGTTTCTAAAACTGTTGGGAATGTATTTTTTCCAACGTTTCAAGGGAACCGTTCGTAAAAAATTTTCAATGAAACCTATGCCAATGCTTTGAAACTGTTGGAATAGGCTATGCTGTGCAAATTGCACAGTAGCCTGTAATTTGCACAGCACTAGCAGTGTGTCCATCCATTCAGGTAAATATCCTCTCTGATTAATGTACCTGCAATAACAGACTAACACATACATATATAGAAAAAATTCATACACATTTAACATATAATTCATATGGAACTATACAGATCTAGAATTAAATTAGAATTCATAACTTAATTATAAACATACATAATTCATTTAAACATACACATTTAAATGTGTTTTCTCTAGAAATGATGTCCATTTTAAACAGAATACATACATTTGGAGTCATACCAGCCACAATGTGACTCGGATTGAGGTGAGGTTGAATTGTGCACATCATATATGACGCACGGATCATTGTGCTAAAGTATCAACATAATTAGAATCTGTTTGGTCGGTTTTCCGTATGTACATAAAATGTTGTCCATTTTAAAAAAAAGAGAGACACTTAGAGTGATCCTGGCCACACCGTGACTTGGATTGAGGCGTGTTTAACTCGTACACGTCACATATAACCCATGGATCGTTGTCCTAAAGTTTCAACAGAATCCAAATGTGTTTGGTCGGTTTACCGTATGTCAGTTGTGTTTTCAAATTAAATGAAGTCCATTTTAAACTATAGAGAGACACTTCGAGTGGTGCCGGCCACTCCGCACCTCATATTGAGGCTAGGTTGATACGTACACGTCACATATGACCCATGTATTGTTTTCCTAATGTTTCAACAGAATCTGAATGCGTTTGGTCGGTTTTCTGTATGTCAGTTGTTGTTTTCACTTAAAATGCTCTCCATTTCAAATAAACCTGAGACACATTGAGTGGTGACGGCCACACCGTGCCTCTTATTGAGGCAAGGTTTCCTTGTACACATAAAAAATGACTCATTTAACTTTTTCCTAATATTTCAACAGAATCTGAATGCGTTTGGTCAGTTTTTCGTATGTCAGTTGTTGTTTTCACTTAAAATGTTGTCCATTTTAAACTATAGAGATATAGTTCAAGTGGTGTCGGCCACACCGCACCTCGGATTGAGGCTGGGTTGACTCATACACATCACATATGAATCATGGATCGTTTCCCTAAAGTTTCAACGGAATTTCAATGTTTTTGGTTGGTTTTACGTATGTCAGTTGTTGTTTTCACTTAAAATGATGTCCTTTTGAAACAAAAGAGAGACACTTTTATTGGTGCCGGCCACACCGGGTCCTCGATTGAGGAGGGGTTGACTCGTAAACATCACATATGACTCATGGATCATTTTACTAAAGATACAACACATTCTGAATGCATTTGGTCGGTTTTTCATATGTCAGTTGTTGTTTTCACTTAAAATTAAGTCCATTTTAAACAAAAGGGAGACACAGTGAGTCGTTCCAGCCACACTGCGCCTTGGATTGAGGCGGGGTTGACTCTTACATGTCACATATGACCCATGGATCATTGTTCTAAAGTATCAACACAATCAGAATCCATTTGGTTAGTTTTCCATATGTACTTAAAATGTTGTCCATTTTAAACATAATAGATACTTTGGGTGGTGTCGGTCACACTGTGACTTTGATTGAGGAATAGTTGACTCGTACACGTCACATATGACCCATGGATCATTTTCCTAAAGTTTCAATTGAATCTGAATGCATTTGGTTAGTTTTCTTTATGTCAGTTGTTGTTTTCACTTAACAAGAAGTCCATTTTAAACTAAAGAGAGACACTTTGAGTGGTGCCAGCCACACCACGTCTTGGATTGAGACGGGGTTGACTCATACACCTCACATATGACTCATTCATCTTTTTACTAAAGAATCAACACATTCCAAATGCATTTGGTTGGTTTTTCGAATGTCGGTTGTTGTTTTCACTTAAAATTATGTCCATTTTAAACAAAAGAGAGACTCTCTGAGTGGTGCTGGGAACACTGTGCCTCTAATTGAGGTGGGGTGTACTCGTACACGTCACATATGACCCATGGATAATTTTCCAAAAGTATCAACACAATCCGAATGCTTTGGGTCGGTTTTCCGTATGCTAGTTATTATTTTTACTTAAAATATTGTCCATTTCAAATAAACCTGTGACACTTTGAGTGGTGTCGGCCACAGCAGGCCTCAGATTAAAGCAGGGTTGACTCATACATGTCAAAAATTACTGATGGAACATTTTCCTAAAGTTTCAATAGAATCCGAATGTGTTTTGTCAGTTTTCCGTATGTTAGTTGTTGTTTTCACTTAACATGAAGTCCATTTTAAACTAAAAAGAGACACTTTGAGTGGTACCGGCCACACCGCATCTTGGATTGAGACAGGGTTGACTCATACACATAAAAAATGACTCATGGAACAGTTTCCTAAAGCATTATCACATTCTGAAATGCGTTTGGTTAGTTTTCCGTATGCCAGTTATTGTTTTCAATTAAAATGATGTTCATTTTAAACAAAAGAAAGACACTTTGAGTGGTTCTTGAAACACCATGGCTCAGATTGAGGCGGGGTGTACTCATACACATCACATATGACCCATGTATTGTTTTGATAAAGTATCAACACAATCCAAATGTGTTTGGTCAGTTTTACGTATGTTAGCTGTTATTTTCACTTAAAATGTTGTCCATTTCAAATAAACATGAGACACTTTGAGTGGTTCTGGCCCCACAGGGCCTCAGATAGAGGTGGGGTTGACTCGTACATGTCACAATTGACCCAAGGATAGTTTTCCTAAAGTATCAACACAATCCTAATGCGTTTGGTCGGTTTTTCGTATGCCAGTTGTACTTTTCACTTAAGATGTTATCCATTTCACAAAAAAGTGAGACACTTCGAATGGTGATGGCCACACCGCGCCTTAGATTGAACCGAGTTTGACTCGTACATGGCACATATGACCCATGGATCATTTTCCTAAAGTTTCAACAGAAACCGAATTTTTTTGCTTGGTTTTCTGTATGTCATTTATTGTTTTAACTTAAAATCCTATCCAATTTAAACAAAAGAGAGACACTTTGAGTGGTGCCGGCCACAACGCACCTTGGATTGAGACAGTGTTGACTCGTACACGACACATATTACCCATGTATCATTGTTCTAAAGTATCAACACAATCAAAATATGTTTGGTTAGTATTCCGTATGTACTTAAAATGTTTTCCATTTTAAACATAAGAGACACTTTGGGTGGTGTCGGACACACTGCAACTTGGATTGAGGCGCAGTTGACTCGTACACATCTCATATGACCCATTGATTATTGTGCTAAAGTATTAACACAATCCGAATGCATTTGGTCGGTTTTCCATATGCTAGTTGTTATTTTCACTTAAAATGTTGTCCATTTAAATAAACCTGAGACACTTTGAGTGGTGTCGGCCACACCGGGCCTCGTATTGAGGCGAGGTTGACTCATACATGTCAAAAATTACCCAAGGATAATTTTCCTAAAGTATCAACACAATCCTAATTCATTTGATCGGTTTTTTGTATGTTAGTTGTACTTTTCACTTAAAATGTTATCCATTTCAAACAAAAGTGAGACACTTCAAATGTTGTCGACAACACCGTTCCTCGGATTGAGATGGGGTTGACACATACACGTCACATATGACCCATGGATTGTTTTGATAAGGTATCGACAGAATCCTAAGGCGTTTGGTTGGTTTTCCATATGTTGGTTGTTATTTTCACTTAAAATCCCATCCATTTTAAACAAAAGAGACACATTTAGAGTGCTACCAGCCACACCGCGCCTCGGATTTAGTCGGAGTTGACTCATACACATCACAAATGACCCATGGATCATTTTCCTAAAGTATCAACCTAATCCGAATGCATTTGGTCTATTTTCCGTATGCCAAGTGTTATTTTCACTTAAAATGTTGTCTATTTCAAATAAATATGAGACATTTTGAGTGGTGTCGACCACACCTGAGGCATGGTATTACCATATTGAAAAATAGACATGTCCTCGGTTTATCTTCAAGTAACCAATATCACTCATGAGTAATAAAAACCATCCTGGTAGCCCTCACCTAGAAACCAAAGCAATAATCCTGGAATTTCAATTCTAAATTCCCTGAGCATGAAGAGTCCCTCCATGAGTCCTTAACATGTATCCTATGTCTTATCCTAACAATTGACAAGTAAACCAAATCAAACAAGGTATAATTCACATAACATGGAGAATGTACAATACTGCTTTGTATTCAAATTAAAGCATATCTTCACATGCATTTGATGAGAATGAGCTAATAAGCTTACTAATACATTCATATAATTCAAGACATACAAAAATGGAATAATCGTAAATAACATTGCATGATTAGGGAAATAAAAAGGCATGTGAAATCAAGGAGGGTGGGGGCTGTCCTGGGGGGCTGTCCGGGAGGCTGTCTAGGGGGCTGTCCGAGGCGTGTCCGGGGGTTGTCTGGGGACCAAGGAGAAGGGTGGGGGGCTGTGTGGGGGGATATATGAGGGGTGTTCGGGGGGCTCTCCAGGGTCCAAGGAGGAGGGTGGGGGGATATCCGAGGGTTGTCTGGGGGGCTGTTCGGGGGGCTGTCCGGGGTCCAGGGAGGAGGGTGGGGGGGGGGGCTGTATGGGGGGCTGTATGGGGGGTGTCTGGGGGGCTGTTCGGGGACCATGGAGGATGGTGGGAGGGTTTCTGGGGGTCTATCTAGGGGGATGTCTGGGGGGCTGTACGAGGTCCGAAGAGGATGGTGGGAGGTTGTCCAGGGTCTAGGAAGGAGGGGGGCTATCCAGGGAGTTCCCAAACACACAAAACTCTATAAACATGACCAAGATACACCAAAACCACTAAAAGACATCATCATCCATGAAAACAGACAATATATAAAAATAACTCAACTCTAATACTATACTACGGGTCTAGATAAAACCAAAAACTAGAATTGATTAAACATCAAATCACAGTAATATTAGTAAAAAATGTAACATATCAATTTTTCGCACATCACCATCACCATCATCACCATCATCATCAACCTTGTATTCATCCCCATCATCGTCCCCACCCTCCTCAATGCCCTCCTCCTCGCCCTCACCCTCCGCCTCGCCCTCCTCCTCCACCTTGCCATCCTCCTCTCCCTCCTCTTCCGCATCAAACTTCTCGCCATCATCATCGTTAATCTGGACATTGTCTTAAAAACCACTAGAACTGCCACCTGGTGCACCATATATAGAACGTATCAACGACATATATTCATCAAAAGATGGTCTGGCCTCTGGTGGAAGTGTTGGACTTAGAACTTCAATAAATTTAATAAATGAAATGTTTTCCGTAGTAGACTATTCTTCCATCTCTATGGACCTTTTTTCAGCATGTTCTTCTTGTGACCTAAAATTATGCAGCTCGATGGCACTACAAATCATACCTGAAGAGGTCCAATAATTCGTCGGGGCTATCCTAGGTCAGCAGCGTACTCTACCAGAATGCTCTTCTCCCAACACCTGATGTAAGTGATCAGTTCGCCCAAAATTGTCTGGTTTTTTGGGCATTGAGGGTCTCTAAAGCATCCTTTTACAAATTTAAATATATTATTATGTTATAAAATAGATATTAAAATATAAAATCAACATACTAAAACTTACAATCTGCTGCTGAGCCGGTTTGTTGACGGCACTTCCACCCTTTTTCCCTCTACTCGGGCAAAACAGTTTTGCTCGAGGCACACGTCCTACATTATTCTATTGTTGCCTCTACAATGACATTAAAAACTAAAGTTATATGAAAAATCTAGAAAATGATTCAATAATTGAAGAAACAAAAGAAACTTTATTTTGTAAATAAATCTTATAAAAAATTGTCACACCAGCTTCCTCTCATGATCTAGCATTGTAGTACGTCCCAGTGTGTGGAGGTATTTTTTTTCATCAATGTTTTTCTTCAGATGATTACTAAATAAAATTCGATAATGAAAAGGATAATATTAATGAAAAAAATGAAAGTTATTATTTAAATACCTCAAATGTAACTAATACCTTAAACTGAGTAGTCGTCCAATAGGTAATCATCTGTCGATATTGTTCTATAGGACAATCATCCATGACTGATACTGCCTCTAACTCAGTGCCAACTCTAGCACGCCAGCCAATATATAAATCATGCTTGTAGGCTCTCCAAATCATACCTAAATCCTTCAGACGTGCCGGTCGTTCACCCTCACCATCGGGAAAATTAAATCGAAGCTGACACCAAAATATTAATTCATATAAATACAAAAATAATTAATGGCATTAAATACAATAGATTTTTTATCCATATCTCTTCCCAAGCTCTATCCCTGACCTCATGTGGCAACTGTCTCCATCATAGCGTACTGACGGGAATGGTGTCGTAGTATTTGGAAAGTGTTGCAGAAAAACTCTAACATTGCTGCCTTGTTTTCTCAACCATTTGGTTGTCTTCATTGTAATCCACCATTACCTGTGTGTGGTGGTTCCACACCGCACGCATGCAGGTACACCCCCACCCCTTCCTCCTGTTAGTAGATGTATCTATCATGAAAGAAAAACAAATATTTTATCAAAACATGTTATAATGAAAATAAATATTGTTATAAAAATTTGTTAGGGTTCTATAAATATACCTACGCCAGTCTGATCGCTGAGCGCCGCTGGATCCACAGAAACTGATGGAATACCCTGTGGTGGAACAGGAGTCGAAGACGATTGAATATAGAAGCTCGAAGAGACAGAAGTAGAAGGAAAAGAATATGGGATAGCTGTATGACTCGATTCTGGCTGGGGAGTGAGAATCATCCTGGGATATGAAAAATATAGGCCAGAAGATAAAAATGGTGGCGAAAACATGGGAGGCCTAAATATCATGTGTGTCCCTAAAGACACACCAGGATCAGAATGTGGGAAGGATGACATGTTAGTGGGAGGGGAAAGGTCTAGTTGGGTACGCGAAGCTGCTCGTCCACCACTGGTACGAACTCTCTTCATACCACCAGCCTAAGTACTAGGACCATTACTAGGCTTCTCGTCAAATAACTGTCGACGTATAGGTGGATCCAACAAAAATGTTTACAAAAAAATTAATCACATGAAATTATATATTTGAAATAAAGTACTAAATACATGCAATAATGGTGGAAATCCCATCTCCTCCATTCGACGATTATTCTCCATCATTTTTTCCTTCGTCTCTATTCAATTGGTAGAAATTCCTTCTTTTGAAAACAAATATGTAATTAATTAGAAAATGGAAACTAATGTGTAACCCAAAAAACTAAATATAGGAGGGAATAAGTGGATTAATTGGTAATTTAGCTATCAATTGTTTTAGAAGAGCTTTAATGTATTTAATAAATCGTACAAGTTGTAATGTTCACCATGATAGAAATATTGTTTTACTAGGTTTGATTACGGTTCCATTCCAAATTAGAAAATGCAGTTCAAATAAAACTGCAGCTAATAAACATTGAAAATTCACATAATTTTTAAGTCAGCTAAAACATATTTGTGATCAATACTAAATCAATTTGAATATTACCAACCTTAACAAACCAACTCGAGGTGAACCAAAAGAATTGATAACATGGATGAATGATTCTATATATTTTAAACCACAAATTCAGGTTCACAATCAACTCTGAAAATTGAGCTATTGGAGTTATCAAAAGAAATAAATGGATTGGTTCCAATGAAACTAGGGACAGTGTCAATTCCATCAACACCATCATCAAAAATATTTCTTGGAATTACATCAACTATGACACCAAATTCAGGTCGAAGTTGGTCTTTGACATAAAAAACGTGTTTTTTCATTGATGCCAACACATATGGTTCTTCGGTATCAAGAGTGCGAGTCATATTAATTACTCTAAATCCACATTCATCAATAAATGTGCCCTATATCATCATCGAATCAAACCAATGGAATTTTATCATTGTGACTCATTCAAGAGATTAATAATCCAATATTATTATTTTCTCAACGACTCCATAATAACCCACATTTTCAAATTTCGGTCTATTATCTGATGCAATGGCATAACAATCTGTTGTGGTAGTAACCATAACACCATCATGTTGTATTCTCATGTTCTTTTCTCGTTCAGTGACAATAAATTTGTACCCATTGATAACAATTGATTTATAGTCACGAACCAGGGTATTAGGACCAAAATCCAGAGATCTTATTTCCTCAGAGACAGAGTCAGCAGACAAACTCAATACCTGCAATATAAATGACTATAAAACTTAATTAAATATTGATATAATTATTTTAAATATTAATATTTTTACCTTCAATTTTATCAAAGTAGAAAACTCTTTGTTACGCAAAGTCTCTCTCCTTCTCAAAGATAAAGAATAATGCTTTTTATTTATCATTGTTTTATGTTCCCTGTAGATAAAAAAATGAATAGTTTAACAGATATATATGTAAGATATACATACTCAATTTAGTTACCTGATATAGCCATCGAAAAAATCACTGTTGAACAAAACTGTGCGATGTGCCATCTCCCACTCTTCATGGATGAATGTCTTCACTGTATATGATCCAGGAATTCCTTCTATTTGAGGAAGTGATGGAAAACTGGGTTCAACTTGCTCATACTGTTCTTCTTCATTTCTCATTGATCTGTTTATTCTTGTAGTAAGATCATACAAATACATTGAGCATAAATCCATACATTCTTGAGCTAAGTAACCGTTCACAATAAAACCTTCAGAATGATTCCTATTTCAGACATAAAAATTTAATGTGTACATATTTCATTCAGTTGGATACATCCAATGAAAATAAATAGGTTCTCTGAGAAGTGTTTCAGGGGGAATATGGAAAGTCAGATGTAGCATGCATATGAAAAATGATGGAGGAAATATTTTCTCCAACTCACACAAAATTAATGGGGCATCTGTCAAAATTTTTTGCAAGAAAGACTTGGACAACTTCTTAGCACAAATATCTTTAAACAAATGGGAAAATCGAATAAAATTCACACTTACATTATTGGACAAAAGATGACAGATTTCTTTTGGAAGCAACTCATGCAGTAGAATGTGATAATCATGAATCTTCAATGATTTTAGCTTCAACTCTCTTCTATTGACCCGTTTAGATATGTTTCTTGAATAGCCATTAGGAACTCTAATAGTCTCTAATACTTCCAGAAATTGTTTTTTTCCATATGTTTCATCACATAAGAAGCACATGGAATTTGGAATTTATTTTCACTAATACGCACAGGATGAAATTCTGGTCTGATGCCCCAATCCACCAAGTCACGCAGAGATTGTAAATCATCTTTTGTCATCCCCTTGACATTTAGAAGATCCGAAAGAAACATTTCGCATATATTCTTTTCAATATGTATTACGTCTAAGCAATGACATAAAAAATTGTTTGACCAATACGGAAAATCAAAAAAGATACTCCTCTTCCACTAATTGTAACAGGATTAAGTGGAAACATTATTTCTATCTCCAGATTTCATTTAACCCGTCCCGAATGAAAAACTGAAATCATTCAATTAATTAAGCACATCAGTTCCAAACATACACTGAGGTGGATCATCGATCTCTATGGTATTATCAAATATTTGATGATTCATTCTATATGGATGATCCTTTGGAAAGAATCATCAATATACCATAAAACTGAAACTACAATGATGTTTCAGTCTTCCAGATCATGTATTCTTCATAAAAACTGGACATGACAGTTTTCCCTTCGTGCTCCATCCAGAAATCATTGCATAAACCAGAAAATCATTGATCCTCTACATAAGCGCAGCACGCATCTTGAATATGTCTTTCGAATATACATCATATGTGTGCATACCCACATCCCAAAGAAGTTTCAACATTATATTAAAGGTTTCATGTATACATCAATATCAATTCCAGGATCAGAAGGACCGGATATGAGTATAATCATGAAAGTGGAAGGTTTTTTAATACACTACCATAGGGGATGTTTATAAATGTGTATAAAAACTAGACATGTGTTGTGCGAAGTAAGAATTTTCCCAAACAGATTAAAACTACCGCATGAAAGACCCAGCCTCACATTACGCACATCAGCCGCAAAATCAGGATGTCGAGCATCAAATACCTGCCATGCAAATCCATCAGCAGGATTAACCTACTCATCATTAGTATTCTATCTCTTGGTATCATTCCATCTCATTTTTATTGATATGTAATCAGACATAAAAAGATTTTGGAGTCTAGGGATCAATGGAAAGTGTCACATTACTTTCTGTTGAACACGGGATGGTGTTCCATCAGATTTTGACTTCTAGCGGGATGTTCCACATTTTATACAATCTTTTCATTCAGCGATTTCCTCCCAGAATAAATTGCAATATTTCGGGTAAGCATTAATTTTGTTTCTTGAAAATTCAAGTTCCTTAACTAAATTCCATTCCATATAGTGGTTTGAGGGAATATCTGCATCATCTAGAAGTAAATCCTTCAAGAGGGTAAGAGTGTAATCGATTGCTGTATTAGAAATCCCATACATAGTTTTCCCATGAAACAATCGGATTAAAAATTCTAACTTTTTCATTTTATCACACTATCGATATACAAGAGTCGTGGCAGCATCATAAATTTTATTTCACCCTGTCAATATCATCATTTTCACTAGATGCATCATTTGTCCTCATATCAAAGTCTTCTTGATTCAAATTCCTTTCTTTTTCATGATGATGAATAAACAGAAACCGATCATCTAACAAATACTCCATTCAAGTCCTTTCATTTCGGTCATCATAAATTTTAGATTTCATTTTCTCCCCATTGTGATACCACATAAAGTAGTTTTCTTGAAAACCATATTTGGTTATGTGGTAGCTGACTTCTTCACGGCTCAACCAAGGTCTACCAACACAATTGGAACATGGGCAGTGTATGCGACTGCTATCTGAAGCATTGTGAAATGAAGAATCTATAAAGCTCTCCAAATTCTTTTGAAAATCGCTTGAGATCTGATCGGTTTCATACATCCAACTTCTTTACATTCTGTAAAAATAATTTATATAAGTCATTTTATCATAAAAAATTCAACAGGATTGAACTTTAATAGAAAATAAATTTAATTAATTGATAAAGAAATAAGTTTCTAGTCGATGTAGTGAACTATTTAAAAAAATGTAAAGAAAAATTACTCATAAATTAAATTAAAATTTATTTATATTCATTTTCATTAGGTCTATAAGTGGCACATGCCTTAGGTTCTATTATGTGTTATAGGCATCCCAAATCATTCACTCATGTTCAATAACTCATTATTAGAACCTCTATGGACATACATTTCATTACCCAATTACTTCTCAAAGTCAAGCGCACCCCATGGGTGAATAAATTTTAGGCTTCTACACTAATAGGTTGTTCATGGGTTGTAAGAAGATTTAATTTCATAAAGTATAGAAAAAACATTTATTTTCAAATTTGAGATTAATAATAAAGTATTTCAATGATAAGAACATTAATGAATTAAACTTTTTACTTATCTAACATTTTTATGGATGACTACACATGCCAGGATGGCCAGTGAAAAGCACCCCACCCTCATTAAAGTGAGTATTGGCCAAGGATACAAAATATACAACGTACAATGAGAACTATATTTAATTGACCCTAAAGTTATATCAGTACAATCATCTTGGAGGAAATGAAATATATGATCCTGGTTAACTGATGAATTAAAAAGCTCATATTACCTATGTTGGACACTATCTAAGGTAAGAAATCATGTGAGGATGGGTTTACATCATTCAATTTTCTTACATGCTAGTGAGAATGAAGGCTTGACTTAATGACATGAGTTCAATGATTAAAGGAGGGTAGAGGTTGCATAGGCTGTGTAAACAGAATGATTAAATAAGGGTAGAGGTTGTATACACTATGCATGGTGGGGGATTCTCAGCCAATTTAGAAACTAAAATAAATTACCATCATAGGTATCAATAAGAAACATCAGTATCAAAAGAAACTCTATATAAAAAAGGACTAAAAACAAAAAACATTTCAAGAATTCACTACTATGCATAGTTTATCCACATGTTAAGCAGTAATAATATGTCTTAATCATGAACCACCTCTATAGCTCCCAGTTTTCACCAATAAACATTAGGTAAATATCTCAAAATATCTATAAAACAACTCATTAATAGGCTCAAAACATAAATATATTCTTGAACCGACCATGGAATCTCTTTCACAACACATTCTCACACACCAGTTATCTCATGTGTTACTAAAAACCAAATATAGTCACATAACATGTGTACTATAAAAAATTACATTGCACAAGCCTTATTAAAAAAAATTCTTATTTTAATAAAACACTTCCTCATGATTAAATAATTTCTGAAATATATTTCGAAATCTATTCTAATTAAATGAGAATAGGGTTAAATAATATTTCACAAGGAATAATAAGGAAAAAATTCATAGAAACATTTCTAAAAATTAATAAACACATATAAATAAATTCCCATGTAACAATTAATTACAAGATGAAGAGAAATCATAAAAACACATAATTAGAAAATCTAGAATCCAAATGCAATGAATTTGAGATGTTTCCTCTTCGATGGATGGTTAAGGATTTAATTAATTAAATGGATTGGAATGGAGAAAGTCTAGATTAAATCAAAACACAAAAAAATGATATACACATCAAAATCAAAACTTAAAACTAAAATATTAGATGAATAACAATAAAAACAAGGTAGAACTTATATATTTTATGTGTATAAAGAAGAAAATACCTGATTTGAGACGATTCTGATGAAGTTTCAATGATTCGGATGGGGGAAGTCGTGAGTGGAGTGCTGCAGATTTAGGGTTCTGTCTCGTGAATGGGGGAGGGGAGCGTCCGAGTGTATTTGGGGTAAAAGTTTACAAACAATTTTTAAAAACCGTTGGTAAAGGGTGTCTAGAAGTGTGGGGAACAACTCCCATTCCAGTAGTGGTATTTTATTTGAGTTGAATTATGGAAACTGATATATTTAAGTTTTATTTTCACTTTATGTATTATTTGTTTAATGTGTAGTGGTACTGTTTTATGTGTATTGAAATTATATTATATTTATTCATGTGTGAGAATAGTTTTAATGAATTTAAATATATTCATTTTTAACTAAGTATTATGGTAGTGTTTGAGGGATTTTGTGTTGAATTATTTATTTTTAATGTTTTTAAGTGGATTGATAATTTTATAATAATAGGTTTGATTGTTTAGATTAATTTTGTTTATTTATTTATATTTTTAATAAAAAGTTATTTTGATATCCATGGAACCATTAATAATTCATCAGGAAATTGTGTTGATATTATTGTAACATGAGTTTCATTTTAGAATGGTTTATAAAGGGAAAAAAAATTAATTATAATTTCAAAATATCTAGATGATTTTGCTTCTCATTTTGAGTTTAAATATGAATTTTAATATAAAATAATATAGTTTTATATATAAGGTTTCATTAATTTCTTTTTAAATGGATCTATATGATTAATTTGAATTATTTTGGAAATGGTGAATTTAAATGAATTTAAATTAATGTTGAGTAATTTTGGTTGGGTTTTGTATAAATAGGATGTGGTTTTGTTTATATTTTTTATTTTTAATGTGTTTATGATTTTCATTTTTTATTCTAATTCCAAATTTTATAAAAATATAATTTTATTGTTTTAAAAAAATGTATCCATAGTGGAGAATATTTCAATATTTTGAAAAAAAATAGTAGATATTGTGAATGTTTTAAAAAAATAATGTGTTGTATTAATTTTAAAAATAGTTATATGGTATATCTTGAACTTGTTAGTGCTTTTTTCCTTGTTTGGTTTTCTCTTTATTTTCAAAACATTCTTTTCTCTAATAGTTTTGGTTTAAATCTTCATTTTTGTTATTTGATATATTTCTTCTGTTTTTACTCAAAACATCAAATTGTTTTTAATGATTATTTCATTCATTTTGTGTTTTTTTATTTTATTATTCATTTGAATTTTTTTTTGAGTTTAGAGTGGGAATGTGTGTTCATTTAGTATAGTAATGTGAAATTATTTATCGTAAAATTTTTATATGATTCTTGACTATTCTATATTGTTTTAGGGAACATATATATTTAAAACATTATTTAGAGGCATATACCACATATAATATGATTAAATAGGCATATTGTTTGTCAGAATAATTAATTTTGAATGAGATTTGTGAAAATGGAATATTATGTTATTGAATACAAATTTAAATTTATGAAGATTTTTAAATAAATGAATGATGAAATGATGTAAACTCATTGAAGTTAATTATTGAAATCTATAACATATATATAAAAGGCACATTTTAGTGTTTAAAATTTCATTGGAGAGTTTAATGTTATAATTATGAAAAAATGAACCAACTCGGCATTTAAAATAAAAGGTGTTGTGAGTTTTCCTCGGTTAATATATATTTTGAGAAAATTATTTTTTAGATTTATTTTCTTATCTAGTTTTCTTAAATATGAGAGGTGGACAAGGAAAATTTTAGTCATGTTTTTAAATGTGTGGGTATATATATGTTATATATTCTTATTTGTGACATTATTTATTTTGATTAATCGATGAAAACAATATTATTATTACTCTGATCTATTGTGTATCATTACACATTTATCTTAGAAACATATAGTATTAGAATATTTTGGGCGAAAATTAAAGTTTATTATAATCTCCCATAACCATATATGCGGTATGGATTTTAATAAGAATGAGTATAATATTTTGGATATACCTGGTTCGGTTTTTACTACTTGATGTGGGAGATATTTTATAGTCCTATATGTGACTATTAGTGGTGGAATCAGAATGTTTGTGATCTCAATGATTTTAAATCCATGTTAAATTTTTTATGTAATGTTTATTAATTCAAATTATTTGTGGTGTTTTTAAAAAATTTATACTGTAAGATATGTGAAATATACCAACAATTTATAACACTACTATTTTTGAAATAGGTGTTCATCGGTGGTTTCTAATTAAAATATAATGGTTGGTATTCTTATAATACATGTTCTAGAATAATCTACATAAAAAATAGAGTAACACAGAACCCAACTTCACTTCTGACTCGAATTACAGTTTCATCCATTCATTTCATGAAATTTCGATCTTCTTGACATTGTTTCCAAATATGGTTGTTACATGAACTTGTATTATTAGAGGAAAAATATTTTTTAAAAAAATTAGATCCTTAAGACAAAATTAAATGACAATAAAGAATAATAATTTCCAAGGTAAGTCTATTATCAAATAATAAATAAATTTTTTCCAACATAATTATTACAACCTTTTCTCTAAGATAACATCAAATAGATAACCTAGAACAGTAACCACATATTTTCCCTAGGTTTATTCCACTCGTTCCACCCTTGTGTACAATGATATCCTATCAGGAATCATAACTAATAACATTAAAATTTTGTGTTCTCTTTATTGGAAGGATCTATAACTTTCTCCTTTTATTATGAATATATTATGTATATTTTTTGGATTTTTTATACAAAAAGAATATTTTATAAACCTTATATTATGTGTATGAATCAAAAATGTATTCACAAAAATCATATGAAAAAATAATATGAATAAGGAGTTGAATATTTCATTGGGGTTTTAATAGAGAACGTGTACGAACCTTCTCAAATCATTTTTCCATGTTTACATTGTTGGTATTCAATAAAAATTAGTCCAAAAGAGTTGGAAAAAAATTTATTTTTCACAAAATATATTAGTTCAATAAATTATAGTATAAAAATGGGGGAAAAATAACATGCACAACAATTGGTATGATACTATGTTTTATAGATCATTTTATATGAATACTTGTTTAAATTATGATAGAGATATTATGGAAGAAATGAAAATGGAAATTGAATAGGAACTCCATGACTGTCTAAAGTTGTTTAAGATATTAAATAGTTATGCTAATATATCATTATATTTATATTTTACTAAATACAATACATTTTTAGCTATACTGAAGTTATACAATTTTAAAGCTGGCATCAAATGGAGAAAATATGGCTTTAAGAAAATACTTCATCTCCATAATGATATAATACCAAAAGAAAATGAACTTCCTTATCAGACATATGACATTAATCAAATTATATATTCAATGGGAATGATCTCTAAAAAAACATTCTTGTGTTATACATTGACATAAAAAATATTTTTGGTGTAAAAAAGTATTACTCATAGTACGTGGATAGCTATATTAGTAAATTATAAATTTCCACCATGGTAATGGATGAAACCCAAATATATTATGTTGTTTTTACTTATATCTAGGACAAAACATAATTATAATTATAATTATTTCTATTTGGATACATTGATCCATATTCTGAAATTGATTTGGGTTGCAGGTGGTACAATGTATGATTCTCATAAATGTTAATAATTCACATTGATGACCATGTTGTATTGGATGATAAATGACTTTACTACTCATGGGAATTTTTTAGGATATAACATTATTGGAATATTGAAGTGTCTATATTCTGTAGAATACACACACATGATTTGGTTGATACATTCCTTGAAGGATGTGTCTTTAGGAAATCAAAAACAATTACCATGATGGCATAAATATTGATCTCAGATAACAAATTTTGATGGGAATACCAGAAAAGGAACAACACCATCTCCAATAAGGGGTGATAAACTAATTGATAAATTAAATGACATTGAAACTATTTTTGGAAGACCATTTTCAAAAGACCTTATTAAATACAGTTGTAAAAAGAAGTCAATTTTCTTTGAATTACTGTTACGGAATTCTTTGTACGTCAGACATTTTCTTAATGTAGTGCATGTATAAAAAATGTATATTGATGTTTTTATTTTCACGTTACTAAATGTTCATTGAAAATAAAAAAAGGAATCAATTATAGTTTTGAAATGATATATGGAACTGAGCTTATAACATTACAAAATATTAAAATAAATGAATAATTCTCATCGAGGATCATTTCAGGTTTTGAGTTTTAGAGAATTAGGCCATAACTATTACATAACAACTTGAATATTACAAGTAGTCACTACTACTCAGTATCAATTTTTTTTCATAAAATAAAAACTCTTAAAAAGAAACATGTCCACTTCATTATTTTAGACAACATTAAGTTTCCTTGATCCCATCCTTGACCCTACTCATCTTTATGTCCTGTGGAAAACATTTCAAAAACTCTGGATGAGCATAAAAATCCAGTAAGGGGTATAAAATAATGAAGGAAAACATTATCCAATCAAAAAATACAAATCAATGAAACTATATTTTTCAATCATATCATAGCTTACGAAATCATTATATTTATGAATAACACACACAAATCATTAATCATAAAGGTTACTTATGGAATCCATATAAAACTTACATTGTAGCTATCACAGCTATATAGGGTGTTACACTTGGAATACTCATCACAGTATATTCCCTAAATCTCTTAGGAGAAACAACACGTTAACCTATGTCACGTTACCCAATGTATTGGAGAGATATCTCGGGCTCACCCACCCTAGGTTTATCACAAAACCACCCCTATACTCAAATAATGCCCAAGAACCATAACATGATCATAACATATAACATAAGCATAAAAGAAAGATAACATTTCCACATTGCAATAACAAAATACCATTTCAAGATATTGAAATAATGAATCCATTCTCAAAATCATTTTCAATACCGAAATACGTAGAAAGAGTATATGGTATTTATTTTTCCTTTTAAAAACATTATGGCTTGTCATGGAAGCCAAAGATAAAATTATACACATGGCGGCGAAAAGGTCGAGGTCACTGCTTACGTTAAAAAACATTCCTTTTTATCATTTAGTTAAATGATTCATATAAATACATTGCCTTTGAATGAAATGAAATGTCAAATGGGTTTATACATCATATAATATAAAGTTATGTATAAAACTAAATATGCCTCAATGAAAGGAGATTGAGACGAAGTCCCTTCTAAAGATGGTATCCTTAAATGAAGGACAAATCAATCACATAATTATGTGTGAAAAATATAAATACACAAAATATAAGTGGATATTATGTTTATAACAATCAGAGTTCATTCACACATAATCATAGGACGACATATATAAGAAGTACAAGTTGAACCCAAAGAATGGAAATTGGGTTAAGAAGTTCCCTTATAAAAATTCAACAGCCTAACGACGTCACTTTAAAATTCAGAAAATGATTTGATGAGATAAAAGGGAATCTCATCACTTTTACATAAAGTTTACATCAATAAGGATATATAACGACATATCCCAACATAATAAGGTGTAAATTAAAACACATAACAAAATAATTCTTATAAAAAGAGAAGGGTGAAAGGTTCCCTTACTGATTTGGTAACTTACAAAACATAAGCCACATGAAAGAAGGATCATAAAATGAAGATGTAAATACCCATAAATGAAATTATATTACACAAAGAGTACAATCATGGTCAGTACATACACCACACAAAAGGAAATAGTGGAAAATATAGCACGAATCTCACGGGAATAAAAAGTGATATGAAACCCTTTACCACGTTGTAATCAACTGAGTCGAATGACCAAATGTTAATAAACACCAAATGAATAACATAATACCATGAATATAATTAGAATAACAATAATATATATCAAATTTCAGAACACAATACACCACATGCAATGAATAAGTGGCGAACAATAGAAATCTCACGAAATTAGAAGTGAGATAAGAAAATCCCTTACCTTGTGTCCGACTTGACCCGTTAGTTCTTTAATCACCTGAATAATAAACTAATGTCAATTTATAATTTCTTAAGAACCTTTTTAAATTTAATTATTCCTTTTATATTACTTATTATTATGTTATAAACATTATGTAATCACTTAAGATAATAACGGTTGTTTTGTCGATATTTGGTACTTGAGTAAAAAAAATGAACACCTTATAATTACACGTTGTTCATGTGGTTAGATATCCATTATCATTAGAATGATATTAATGATTTAGATTTCATATATATCATATATATACAGTATATACATGTATTTATAATAGTACATAACATTTATAGGTAAGAAATGAAATGCACCATTGATGGAGACGGTAAGCCGTACATATGCATGAAAGTTACTTCCATTTCTATTTATTATTTTAATGGAATTAAAAACATAACGATACATAGTTATATTATAATTCCAGTATAATATAATATAAAATATTATTAACTTCATAATTTATACATCCCACATAAGTCATTAACAAGTCATATCACATTGAGGAGGCGGTAGTCTGTACTTCCTCTAATGAGATTATCGTATTTACCCTCTATGGAAACCATAAAGTATTTCTATAAATGGAAAACTACATGAAGCATAAATAAAAAAGAAACATAATATATATGATATATAAATACAGTGCCATCATAATGGCCACCATGACAGGCGGTTGGAGCTATTTGAACTATCATCGTTTCGTGAGGCGTTAGTTTTCCATCCACAAAAACATTATATTCTTCACCCATTAGATGGAGGTGTGTGTAAGTGTAGTTAGAATCCTTCTCATAACAACATCCTAGTATATTGAGGATACTAGTGTTGTTACAAAAGAAATGAATAAAAATATTTTAGGGGTTGGAGAAGAAAAATAAAAGAAACAATTTTAAGAGAAACTGTTACCTTTAATTTGGGTAACTCCCTTTAGTTTGAACCAAAGGACATATTAAAGTGTCTTATGCCTAAGTAAAGGCTTCTAGGAGGAGTATAGGAAGGTAGGGAGGTTAATTGGGCTGAGTTTGGACGACCCAAAAGGCTTGAGAGGTGTGAGGAATTGGTTAGAAGTGGTCTCCTTTTATAAGGGAGAGGAGGGGCTCTTTAAGAACGTGTGATAATATTATTTTATTATATAATGATATTCGGTTTATAAAGGTCCAAAAATCATCATAATAGAATATAAGATGACTCATAGTATAAATAATATCATATAACAATAATTGGATAGGTTTAGGATGTTATTTAAATATTTATAATCATATTTATTTAAATATTTTATTAATGATGTAAATATTACATAATTATTGTGTCATAAATAATTTAATTTATGTGATGTCTAAAAATTATAAAAAAATACCATGAGGTAGGAAATCGTTTTATATTTCCAATGAATATTTATAGTTGAAAATATAATTTTTATAACACCATATAAAATTTAATTTACTAAATTATTTTTGTTTATGTCATTTTTTCCTTTAAATTAAATTAATTAATCTAAAGTGTCATTATCTATCATAAATGGCTCCATGGGGTCACAAAATAGACCCAAAGACGCCAATTGTTGGAAATTACTCATCCAATAAGGTTATAACATGTGTTAAGGTAATTTTGAATTATTAAAATATTTTTTTTACCTTGAATTACACGATTTACCTTTAGCCGCAGTAAATAAAATTCAATAGTTACTATTCACCAAAAATTATTTTCATCTTATTGAACCACATTTTACTTCTTGATAACAACCATGTATGTAGGATTTTTTAAATTAAATTCACAGAAGTGTTCAAATTTCATTTAAATGAAAAGGTTAGTTTTTTTAATTACTACTATGTGATTTCACTATTCATCAAAGATTGATGTTTCTTAGAAAAATACCAAAAATTCAGCCTAAGATATATTTTAAATTATGAATTCAAAAGTGATGTATATTTTTATAAATTAGAAACATATAATTTAGATTAATTAATTTAATATTAATTCTGGTTGTTAAAACAAATAGCATGTTTTTAAGAAACAATGACTATCAAAAGATTGACACTTGTTTATGTACAATTTCAAGGTGAAATTAATTTCAATGACAAAAATTGGATTAAATGGTAAAAATAAATTCTAATTAAACTTTAAAACTAATTAAAAAGATAATATAAAAATATAAATAAATTAGATTAAAAGGCACTTTTGAATTAAAATACAGTATTTTTCACTATTCATTAAAAAACGAACTTTATCAGAAAAATTACAAAAAATTATTAAAAGTAAATTTTGATGTCCCCATTATAAAGAAGGATTTTATTTGGTCATATATAATTTATTAATGTGAACAAAACTATATTTAAATAGGGTTTTCCATGAAAAGGCGGTAAATCGGCCTTTTAATGTAAATTATGCTTAAAATTAGATTCTTTCACATTTTATGACTCTAAATTTTATTGGATAAATTTAAATGCATTTAATAAACATATATAATCATATTGTAGTTATTTTTGTTCATTCCCACCAATAAAATGGCATGGAGTTAACTACCATTTAAAATAATAATATTATATTGTTGGTGTGCAACGTAGGATTTCAAAGAAACCCGTTGTTGCGTATCAGGTATGCTATAGAACATAGCAGCCCCTTTAAAGTGAAATTAATATTTAATTCACAAATATTAATAAATATAAAATATGTCTTATTGTTTATTTACCTGGGATGTTACACATGATTTACATGGGGATAAAGGAAGACTTATAAATCGTGAATGGTAAAAGGTGGACATTTATTCCTGTTCTACTTACAATCTATGCTAACATGAATATTTGAAAATTTGTATTTTCTTAAATGGTGTAAATATTCCAGAGGTGTTTTCATAAAATATCCATAATGTTGTTTTAATGACTAATTTGAAGTTACTTATACTAAAATCATGCTAAATTCGTGTTTTGATGAAAGATTTGATGTCCGTTGTTTTACATTTCATTATATATAAAAATGTACGACATATATCTCCTTCATTTTCAAAGCCTTATGATGTAGTTTTATGGACCCAATGAAGATTGAAATATTGAATAAGGAGTTTTACCTCATATTATGTGAATTAGAGATGTTATTCTCACCATTATTCTTTGATATAATAGTCCACATGATGGTTCGCTTAGTCAGATAGGTTTAACTATGTGTTCTTGTCCATTATAGATGGATGTACCCAATTTAATGGTATATAAATATTTTTAAATGATACAAAATGAATCAATGTTTGAAGGAGGTTTTATTATAGAATGATATATTGTTGAAGAAGGTGTTAAATTATATAAGGATTACCTATTAGTTATTGATGACATCGGTCTCCCAATGCCTTTTTAAAATGAATACCTTATAAGTGATGAGATTTCTAGAATAGATGTTCTTAAAAATTACCACTACATTGTAGGGGAAGGATCACCTTTACATTTTACATAATAGTGAAGATGTTGATCCATACATTGAATCCCATGAAAAATTCATAGACATTTGAATCCATGAAGGGATGAATAATGGATATCAAATCCACAAAATAAATAGTTTATAAGATGGTCCAATTACCATATTTCTATGGAGTTCTCTAAAAATAAAAATTCAATTTTCAAACAACAACAATTTAAATCTAGTGGACCGACTGAAAATTTTACATCTTGCACTGATATTATAATTAATAGTCCTGAGTTTTATATAGAAAAACAAGATAACCCTATTATGATGGAAAATATTGTAGTTAATCTTATGGTTGAACAGATGTACATTTTTTTTTCTTATGGATAGATATCAAATTTATGAAAATATTTCATATTTTAGCATCATCAAATAGATATATGAGTTGGATTATAAGACATTTCTGGTTCTTATTTTCCATTACAAATGGGTTCACAACATGAGTGAAATAAGACTTAATGAAATGGGCTCCATGAAGGTGACTTTATTTGTGGAAGGTTATAAGGATGAGTCATTCCTATTGTAATCACAAGAAGTGAAAGTATTTTACCTATCCAATCCAGGAAAAGTAACTGGTCAATTTTCCTCCTTTTGACTAAAACAACAGTGGGGTCCGTTGAAAATTCAATCAAGGATGAACATTTCATTTTGAGGTCATTATAATTTTATGAAGGTCCAAATGTAGAAAATGTCCTTTAAATTATAGGGGATCTTCAGGAGTGTATTTGGATTCTTGATAGAGGAGAAAAATCCCTTCATCCTTTGAATGAAATGATGAGATTTAAATGATTATTTTAATGTTTTCTTAATATACCATGATTTTCCATAAAATATTACTATTTCTCTACAATATTAACATAATCTAAATTAAATGTTTGACTAATCATACAAAAAATGACTTATATCCATGATTATTTTAAAAACATTTTTGATGAATATGCAGTTTATGATGAAACTTCAAAATTTTTAGGTAATCAAAAGTATCTCGATGAAGAAAAAATTAATGACATAGCATAGTAGTGCTGATTAAAATTATCAATACAAGAAGGAAGGGTATAAAATTTGGGGTTGGTTATAATTAATTCTGCCAACATATTACTCCAATAAGTCAATTTTCATTAGTTATATTGGGGTCACAATGATAATGATATTTCCAATTGATATAGATACATGTCTCTATGTTTATCCTGTAGTTAAGGAGACCCTTTGGGAAGATATTAAGTTAATATTACGATATACTTTCTCTATTTTACCGAAAAATTATATATTAAAATATTTATTTTCTTTTTTGTATCAATTTTAAAGTTCATTTATTTTAGATTATTTCCATAAAATATATTTCTTAATGGCTTATAGAAAAGACCATAGTGGCTTCTGGACACTTCTTTAAAAGTTTCATCTTAGGACATTGAGGTGAAAGTAAAGCCCCACTAATTAGTTACATATGAACATGTTATAAATTAGGATACATGGAATTATTTCATCAATCATCAATATGATACCACACTTTAGGTGAATTATAGTGGATAATATATTATTTTATATTGTTTATTTTATCAAACTTGATTCAAATTTGTAAATTTATAAAATATGAAAGTTGTTAAAAAAATAAATAGAATGTATCAAACCTAATGTCCCCTATCACAAATAATGTATGTTGTATTATTCACTAGATATGAAAATGATATGTATTTTAAATTATTAATAAAACAATTATGCGATATGGAAAAAAATATTCCTTTTTTATGCTGATTAATGAATAAAAATCTGAATCCACATCAATCCCATGTCATCTGCCATGGAAGGAGGCCCGTGTAAATAAAGAGTGAAAACTAGTTGATGAAAAAAAATGTATGGGAAACATGTATAATTATGAAATTATAGTAATTCATTATTATTTATAATAGTATTACATAAAATTATCTATTTATTTAAATCTATTTTTAAAATGGTTTAGACATAATAATTGGTATTGACCATACGAGAATAAAATAAAATGTTTGTATCCTTGAAGCAGACAAAACATAAGGTATCATTAGATTTGTAGGTTTTTTAGTGTCACGTAGAACATATTTCAAGAAGAAAAGCTATAAGAAGATACATATCAGATGATTAAAGTATTGCAGGCACAAATAGGTGCTTTGTTATATTCTATTGTCTAATATGCTTTGGTAGACCAATATATGTAAAAGGTATAAAGTGAACTAGAATTGGAACAAATATCCACACATAATAAAACCAATGACCCCATAATATTTGAGGCTACTAATTCCCCTTTAACAAAGTAATAAATTTTTTCATTAATTATTCTCCTAAATGTTAATCAAGAAACCTATGATAACATTATATTAAAAAATTATATAGGGTAAATTTATATTTTATTTTTAGCTATCAATACCCACACACCTGCTTAATATGATGGGTATGCTGTATAATATCCTTGGAGACATGGATCACAGTAGTGAAATCCCAAAATATCACAAGAAATTTAGGATTAATGTATCTCAAGTGTCGATCACTGGGTTTCATGATCCATATGATGATCCATATATTACAAAGATCAATGATGGTCTTGGAACTTTCATAACATGTCCATCTAATCTTATAAATATGCATGAGGTATGTCATAAACAATTTTCCTCAAATGAAAAACCACTAATAGTCGAGTAAAAAAGTTCTTAATGGAGGAATGTTATTACAAATTTATAAAATCATGGGAAATGGACGGTTGGATGAAGACAATATAGTAAATCGACCAAGAAAGAAAAAGGACCTTCTTGGAGTTCCTTCTCCCCACCAGTTCCACTGCAATATATATTAACATTACAGGTTCATGAAAACACCACATTCGAAGAGGAATATGTGTCCTACATTCAATATGAAGAAAAAAATATTTGGATATCTCATTAGAGACATAGTTTTTCTTGAGATTATAAATGAGATCAAAAGTTTGAATGGCTAGGATTATCGATTGTGAATACATATAGCATGTACATTTTAATAATTTTTATATCCAAAAAATGATCTACTATGTTGAATAAACTTAATAACTATTTAAATTTTTTATAGATATTTATAATACTACTATATAAAGGTAAACCCCTATGAGGCGTGTTTTGGATTCATTAATTATTATATCATTTCTATAGAAAAAAATTCTTTAGGTTGGAAGAAATTGATAACAAAAAAGATGATCAAACCATGTAATTTGAGAAGAAAATAACAAATGAAAGACTCTTATTGATGACTATAATGAAGAGGTAAAATCTACAATATAATCAAATAAAATATATTTTACTTTTTCATTACATATTTGATTTTTTAGGAAGAACTTGATGTATATCGCAATCAATTTGGATAGCAAAAATATTTAATTTTTGGATTCAATGCAGATATTTCCATCAAACCAACCACACGTGATGTGTACTATAAATTTTTAATGAATTTTAATATATATTTTATAGATAAAAACTGAATTATATGTTTCAATTTTTGTTTTAATGATAATTTTGTTATGATATGATGATCTTTAAATATAGGCTAAATAATCATATGACGTCGATCAATGATCATAAGAAGACTATGGATTTCATTAAATGGAAACAGATTAAGGTATATATAGAGAGATTAACTATTAAAACATATAGAATTTTTTTTAACTTATTTTTGACAATTTTTATGCATTTTCAAAATCAAGGTAAAATCAATGATTGTGGATATTATATTTTTAAATTTATGAAAGAAATCATATATCATTAGAATATGAGAATCCTAGAATAAGTAATTTCCTAAAATAATTAAATCTTCATTAAAAAATATTTCTTAAACATATTTTTGTCTATATTTTCTCACTAATACTAATATTTCAAATAATCCATATACTCGAAGGAAGATATAAATTTTCTTAGAGATTATCAGGAAGAGTACATGTTGTCGGGATGTTTTCCAACATAATATTTTTGATTAACCAATATATTTATGATCTAGTATTGGCTATGACCATATAAATATATTTTGGATGTGAAGAATTACTATCAAGATTCTTAAATATTATTTTTCTCCTATTTCTAATGGATAAGAATAATAGGGGAAATGGAGTTGTTCAATAATAAATGGGAAGAATACGTGGTGTTTTAATGTTTATAGACATCATGAATATATGAATTTATACTACATATTTAGTTAATTTTATAGTCATTTTATATCCTTTTATTAGTTAATTTCTTTTTCATTTTAATCTTACACTTATGTTTAAATTTTTTCACATTAGTTAAAAACACATGGCATGTTCTAAAAAACAATAAAATAAATTTAAACTCTTTTGATACTTTATAAAAGTGATAAAAATGAAATTTATACATGTAGGAATTAACCACACATCAATCTGACGCATTATGTTGTCAACATGACACTCAGTTCATCTTTTCAATACAAAACTGTCATTTTATTTTGAAACACTTTTCTCAAATACATAACTGAGAAAACATGCTCATATTATTTTCAAACATTAGGGAAATGACCCAAAATTAATTTGTGACAAGTAAGAATATACCCAATTTAAATCTGACACATGATGTGGTCGGTATGACTCAATGTGTGTGTTTGTCAATACAAAAATGTTATTTTAGTTTAATAACACATTAGAAAATCCAAAACCAATAAAATGATATTGGATTGTTCCCAAACATTAGGAAAACGATCTAAAATTCATTTATGATGTGTATGAATTGACCTCACATAAACAGGACATATGATGTGTTCAATATGACTCAAAGTGCGTGATTTCAATAAATAATTTCTACTTTAGTTTAAAAGGCATGTCATGTCACCAAAACATGTAAAAAATTAATTTTTCAAAAAATTTAATAAATTGATACATGGTTTAGATTCAACATGTCAGAATTAACCACATTCCAATCTATTAGGGTATGTGGTCTATATGTGTCGAAGTATTTGTCTCTAATATATAACTGTAATTTTAGTTTAAAATAGACATCAAATAACCAATAATGTGGAAATGAGCACTGCTTAATTTCAATCATTGAGATAAGGGCCTATAATTCATTTTTGACTTACACAAATCAACTGCACATCAAACTGACACATGATGTGACAAATATGACTCGATGTGTGAGATTTCAATATAAAGGTGTCATTTTAGTTTAAAACACACATCACTAGACAGAACTAATAAAATCATCTTAGGTTATTTTAAATATTTAATGACATGATCAATAATTGATTTTTTATGCATAGGAATTCTCCTCACATTAATATGACACATGATGTGGTTAGTGTGACTTGAAGTGTGTGCTTTCAATAAATAAGTGTCATTTTAGTTTAAAACATGTTTCATATTGGTAAAAATTAAGAAACAAGCGTAGATTATTTTCAAACATTAGGAAAATTATCCATAATACATTTTTTTCCATGTAATAATTCAATTCACATGAATCTTAAATATGATATGGTTGGTGGGACTTGAAGTATTTGTTTTTAATATAAAATTTTCATTTTTGTTTAAAACAGACATCAAAGAGCCAAAACCAAGAAAATGATATTTATTGTTTTCAAAATTTCTGAAAATGATCCACTATTCATTTTTGACATATACAAATTAAACACACATCCATCTGACACATGATGTGACTGATATGACTTTAAGTGGGTGTTTTCAATATAAAGGTTACATTTTAGTTTAAAACACACATAACTAGATAGAACCAAACATACGAGATCATATTGTTTTCAAACATTATTAATATGATCTATAATTCATTCTTTATATGGTAGAATCTTATACACAGAAATATGATACCTGATGTGGTCGGTTTGACTCTAAGTGAGTGTTTTCAACAAATAAGTTTCATTTTAGTTTAAAAGGAGTGTAGTGTTTTCAAAACCAAGAATAGGAGCTCAGATTATTTTCAAACTATATTAAAAATACCCATAATTCATTTTTCTTGTGTAGGAATTTCTTACATGCCAATCTGACACATGATGTGGTCAGTAAGACTCAAAGTATGTGTTTTAAATATTAATGATTTATATTAGATAAAAACACACAAAAATTAGATAAAATTAATAAATCATGCATATATTGTTTTCAATCATAAGGAAAATGTCCCATATTTCATTTTTGATGTGTACAAATTGACCACACGTTAATCTGACACACGATGTGACATATATGTCTTGAACTTTGTTTTTTCAATTAAAGGCGTCCTTTCATTTCAAAATGAAAATCAATGGAAAAAAATGTGGGAATGAACTCTAATTATTTTCAAACATTACAAAAAAATTCATAATCCATTTTTTACCTTTAGGAATCAACCACACATCAATATTACACCTAATGTGGTTGATACAACTCAAAGTGAATGTTTTCAAAAAAGAAGTGTCATTTTAGTTTAAACACACATCATATATCTAAAACTGATAAAATCAGAACATACTGTAGTAAAACATTAATTAAATAATCCATAATTCATTTTTCTCATATTGAAATTGACAACACACCAATCAAACACATGATTTGGTCTATATAACTCGAAGTTCATGTTTTCAATATAAAAGTGTCATTTTTGTTTAATACAAACATAAAATATCCAAATCTAATAAAATAATGTCATATTTTTTTTCAAAATTTAGGATGTTGGTCCATAATTCATTTGTATGGTGTGTGAATCAACCAAACATAAATTTGAAACAATGTGACCAATATGACTCAAATATTGTTTTTAAATATAATGGTTCCATTTTATTTTTAAACGCATGTCACTCGACAAAACTAAAAAAACTATCCCATATTGTTTTCCAATTTTAGTAAAATGGTCAATAATTCATTTTTTATGTGTAAAAATTGACTGTATGTCAATATGACACATGATTTGGTTATTATGACTCGAACTATGTGCTTTCAATATATATGTACTATTTTAGTTAAAACATGCATAAAATATGAAAGGATAAGCATAACATTATAATATTGTTTTCATGTTTTATATAAATGATCCATATTTGATTTGTCACATTTATAAATTGATTTCACATCAATCTGACACACGATTTGGTCATTTTGACTCAAAGTACATGTTTTCAATATAAAACTCTAATTTTAGTTTAAAACACACATCAAATATCCAAACACAACCATATAAGCTTATGTTATTTTAAAAAATTAGAAAACATTTCTATAAATGATTTAGGATGTGTAAGAATAAACATTTCATCAATATGACACATGAATTTACTGATATAAAATGTGTCATTTTAGTTTACATCGCACGTCACTAGACAAAACTAAGAAAATGAGATTCAGTTTTTTTAAACATTAGGAAAGCGACCCATAATTCATTTGTAACATGGATAAATTGACCGCAGATTAATCTAACACATGATGTGGTCGGTATGACAAGAATTTCATGTTTTCAATATACAAGTTTCATTTTAGTTTAAAACATGCATCACATAAGAAAAACTAATCATAAAGTTCTAAAATTGTTTTCTCATCATTCTATCAACTATTAAATAATTATTTTCCTTGTCATTTTTATCTATACTATATTTATTTTATTTTCACTGAGATAATTTTTAAAGAAGAATAAGAAATGATGTGTCATTTAAAGGTTTGGTCTCAAAAATCCGGATCTATTGAATTGGCTCACACCCATAATGAGTTTTTATCACTACAAATATGATACATTTCTTTAGCAGTTTTTTGAGAATAACATGAAATTATGTGATGTGTAATAATCAATAGTAACATAATCCAACACATGGTTTACCTTGTAGGACTCAATGTACTTGTTTTTAGTTTAAAATTGACACTTTGTGTTTAATTGTGTTCATTATAGTATTACTAAAATAAGAACTTTTTTCTTATACATGATTATTATTTTACTCGAGCTGGGGTGGTTTGGTCAGAATCTAATAGCATGACTGGGGTTCGAGATCCAAAGATAAAGGAAAAATGATATTTATTAATGTTTGTGATAAATTTTACTTAATCATGTAATTTTACAAACTAATGTTTATAATATATATAATATAGTGTTTTTTGTTTTGTTTTTGTTGTATATCTTATTTTAGTAAAATTTTATATTTTCTCTCCATGTATTTTCTATTTTATCTCTATTTTTGCTGCTACATTTTCCTGTGACTATACAAACACACTATAATAGTGTTAAACATTATCAGTACTAGTTATAGTGCAGATAAATGGACATTTTATTAGTGCTATAAATTTTTCTGATATAACTATTCTTAATTAGATCTAGGAAAATTACTTCTACAATTTTCCTTTCATAGAACTTTCTAGGACTGATAAAGGCATATCGATTTTAAGGGATCATCGATTATCAATTTTTGGTTGCACTAAAAAACAATATTTTATAGATTTTAAATTCCTTGTGTGTAATAGTACATTCCAGAATTATAAATTCACACACACTCTATGAATTCCAATTGGAATCCATTTATTTGGAACCACTAATGTTTTAGCCCATATAACCAATGTTCCATGGTTCAAAAATATCATAATTGGATAGTTAAGGGGACACCATCAAGAAATGATTAAAACACCATTTAGGTTGATTCATTCATTTTAATATCCAATTATCTTCCTCATTTACCTAGCATTAAAAGATAGTAGTATTTCATGTTTAGAAATCAGGGCACAATAACATGTTGTATGCAATGCACACGATAATGAAAACATGGAATGGAATATGCATGATATATAAATCATTAGGTCCATATAATGATTAATGAGAAAATAGTTCCTTGAATTACCAAGCCAAGGGTAAAAAAGCATAATTATAGAAAATTACATATATCAAAACAAAGTTAGAAATATTATGTTCCACCCAATGGTGAGTTTAGTTTTATTGTAATAGGACAAATCTAGAACATCAATTCTCCTCCTGGGAAACATGGATTTTCCCCAAATGTGGGATAGTTACCCCTAGGTAAGGTCTCATTACCAAATACTTACACATTTTGGTCGAATATCAACCATTCTTAAACAGTAGTATAAAATGGAAACAATTCTCTCATACTACTTTGTGAAATCATATACACAATTCAACATAAGTAAATTAAACCTTTTTTCAACTTTTCCTAAAGCATGCCTCCCCATACACTAGAGTCTTTAAACTAGTAGTGAGGGTCTAGGATGTTATGGGGGGAGACTATACCCTCATGATTAGAGTGACATGCACTTGTAATATAATAAATGAATCAGTGGAATCAACATAATGATTGTGTAAGTAAACATCCATATAATAATAATCAAGATCCATAAGTAGTTTCATATATAAAATTATAATGTTATATTTTTGTACATATGATGAACTAGGATTAACATACATGTATATTACATCATTTTAGATAAATATTCAGCACATTGCAATAATACATTCCTAAGGACCAGAGTAGTTTAGTGTATTTGGATTCCTGGAAAACAATTCTTCTATCCTAGTGAAGGATCTTCAGCATCTCCTATAATGATCTCCACTTTTAGTAATTATACCTAAAACCTTTCTTCATAACATAGGGAAGTAAACATAACAAAGGCGTGAGTTCAAATTCTCAGTAAGGTTAAACAAGGGAAATATCTAAGTAAAATCATGAGCATTATGGTATGAGAATGTGATCATAACGTTAGAAGATCATGGCCTACATATCAAATGTATACATCAATCATAAGAAAATCAAAGAACATAATCCATAACATCGTGAAATTGAAATAAGGAATGAAATTTTGGCATATAAATAACCTCATAACTTTGTGAACATGTATCAATAGTAATAGGTCCACTCATTAAGGACATGAAATCAGGTCATTGTATAAACATATTCACATGAAATACATGTCCCCACATAGAACTGTGTACATGAAAATTAGATCCACGCATTGAATTGTGGACATGAAATCAAGTTCATGCACAACATATATACCTCTTGAGTTTTTTTCTTTAACCAATTCATTTGAAGGAGATATAAGTTACACTCATCACATAATGAAATTATACATACATGTTCCACAAGATCACAAATAATAATATCATAACCAATGTAATGGAATGGGTTTCATTAACATGTAAACATATAATAACCTCTGAAAAAGAGATAGGATTCATAAAAATTTCATTAAAAGCATAACCTATGAAAAGAAGGGGGCTCCTTATACATCGTTTCATAAAAACATAAACCATTCATATAATTTATATGAATGATACTCTTGAAATAATAATAATTCATGTTATCACCTGTGGGGAAGGATTTTGGATGTTCACTTAGAATATGAATTATCCTTAAAAATAAATTTTTAGAACATAAATATTTTCTGAAGCATTTTCTTTGAAAATGCATTTAAAACATATGAAGGAATCATAAAAATTATTTAAAATAGTTTTTGAGTAAAATATCTTTCCTTTGTTGAAATAGTTTTATTTTCTTTAAATTCCACGCAATTTTAAAAGAACACATTTTATTTTAAAATAATTTTATAATAATTTAGGGGAAACATCAAGGAAATAATCCATTATGAAAGTTTAAAAATCTATTAATTCCATATAATTAAAAATAAAACACTTGTCTTGTACTTTTACTAGAAAATTCAAAAAGTACTTCATTTGGAAAATGAAAGAAAGATTCATTTCAATCCATGTAGTAAAAAGTAAAAAATGGGTAAAAATGAATTTAAACATTCATAGGATAATAATAAAAAAATTTATGAAGACAATTTTAGAAAACATTCAAATGGATCATGAATATTACCCAATGGAGACTTAAAATGAAATAATCCCAAATATGGAAGTGATTTTGAAATCCAAAATCATCACTTGACAATCAATATAATCATATACACTATGTAAAAAATAATATTATAAGAATATGAAAATATAATAATATTATGGATAAGATACATAAATCAGATTCATGGGAAGTACATACACCACATATAAGGAACAATTAGTGTGTGAGGCATGTGTCTTATAGAAATACAAGTGAGGGAAAAATAATATCTTACCTTGTGTATTGACTCTCTTCGTACTCGAACAAGATTCCTATATAATAGATATAAGTTTATTATATATATCTTACATAAGAATATTATTATATCTAATACCACATATGTCTTGATTATGACCGTATATTACCCACTTGTTAATGATCCTATGTTAAGGTCTCACTTTGGGAAATATTCTCTTTGTTCTTCGCATGTGTCTTAATTTTTTATATTGTTGGAGATTATACTTATATCATGATTCTAGAATGTAAATAATGATATTAATATCATGTATATTCAGTATATATTTAATATAATAATCATATAATAAATAATTAATATATGGAATACACCTGTCATGGAGATGGTAAGCCGTACGTACGCATAAACTTTGTTTCTATTTTAATTGTCATAAAGAAAGGAATTATGTAAATCAAATATGTATATATATATATATAAATAATTATTAAACTAAAATTATTATATAATATATATCATATAATTTCACTAAACCCATCCTTAATACCTTCCATGTGGTTCTTGAGCGACTCACATCGCATAGAGGGGGTGGTAGTCCACACTTCCTCAAACGAGATTATCATATTAACACGAAATGGAAGGTAAAAATGGTATATGTTGTAAAAATAAATAAATAAGCTTAAATAAATAATAAATATTATATATAACATATATAAATATAGTTTCCATCATAATGGAAACCGTGATTGATGGTAAAGGAAAAATGAACAGTCATTGTTTTGTGAGGTAGTAGTTCATCGTACATAGAACAATATGTTCGATATCCCTTATATAGAGGTGTGTGTAAGTTTAGGATCAAACCATATCACAAAAAAATCATGGTATATTTAGGATTATATTTTATCATAAAATAATGAAATAAAATAGAGGAGGTGTGGAGATAAAAAATAAAATAAATGAGTTTGAAAGAAGATGTTACCTCTTAATCAGGTAACTCCTTTTGGTTTGTGCCAAAAGGATTACTTGAGTTTCTTTATTCCCAAGTGAAGGCTTCTCAGAGGAAGGAAGGGATGTTGTAGGGATAATTAGGTAGAGGATGGACAATCGAAAAGGCTGTAGAGGTGTGAGTGAAAGAGAATGAGAGGTGCCCTTTTATAAGAGGGAGGAGGGGACTTTAGGAAACTCAAAACTATTAATTTATTACAAAATGATTTTTAACTTTAAACAACACCAAAGAGATTTATTTAGAGTCTAAGATGAGGATGAATCTAAATTATCCCAACCAATGAATTTTATACATTATTAGGTCACAAAATTAACCTTATCCTTTGACTTTAACCCTTAGTTAAATATTTTAACTATTAATCTGAAAACTTGTTTTTTTACAATATAGGTTCATATAATTATAATAAAATGTCAAAAGAACCCCAATTAGATCATTTATAAAATATTTGACACTATAAACGTTTGTTGGTAGAACCATAGATTGTTTGAAATTTTATAACATTTTTTAAAATATTGTTTATTTTAAAGTGTCATTTATGTCAATTTTCATACTAATTCAATATTTTAATTTTTAGAAATATCATACCTACACTGTAACACCCCAAGATTTTATGAAAAATATTCTTTTTAATTAATGTCTTGTGTTGAATGCTACATCAAAAGAAGCTTGCACAGCACGCATCCCTGACTTTCCTTGCATTACACGCAATCATGACCTTCCTCGATAGCGTGTGTAGTACGCAATACCGAGTTTCACTAAACGATATATTATTATAATATTATTATGAACTAGCCGTTATGAATAGTAATACCCAGTTTTTGAAATTTTGTAAAATTTATCTTTCAAAATGGACTTCATTTTTGGATTCGGAATATCGAAATTAGCTTAGGGTGAAATTTTGGTACTTTTCGGATAACTTTCATATTCTGATGAATAGTGAAAATTACTAAATTTTAATTAAAAACAACTTTTTTTAATCGAAATAATTAATAGTGATAATTTATTAATTTGAGTGGTTTTAAAGTATATTTAGAATATATTTTTACAATTTAATACAATGTTGGTCATTTGATGTAATTTCACATTTAAACCAGACATAAACAAGTGTCAATCTTTTGATAGTTATTATCTCTTAAAAACACGCTATTTGTTTTGACGACAGGATTTAATTTTTAAATTAGTTAATGTAACTGATATGTTTTGAATTTGGTAAAATAGACATCATTTCTGAATTCATAATATCAAATCAAGGTTAGGCCTAATATTTGGTATTTTTCTGGAAACTTTCATTTTTTGATGAATAGTTAAACCACTAACTGGTAGTTAAAAAAACTGATTTTTTCATAAAACATAATTTTACCGCTTCTGTGAGTGGAATTTCAAAAATCCGAGAGACACGGTTAATATCAAGGACTAAAATGTGGTTCAATGAGATGAAAATAATTTTTGGTGAATAGTAACTTTTTACTTCTTTTTACCACGGTTAAAATTAAATATGGTAATTAAGGGTAAAAATGATATTATTATTATCCTAAAACATGTCCTAATTCTATTGGATAAGTGTAATTATACCAAAAACAACGTTAGGAATAATATATGACTATTTAGGCCAACATTGATTAGATTAGGAAATTTAATATTAATTTATTAAAAGAAGGGTTAAAATACTTAAAATCAAAGTTTAATAAGTAAATAATTTTTAATATAGTTTTATACATAAGATAAATTAGACTATAAATATTCATTAGAAATATAAAGAGATTTACTACATAATTATATTATATTTTTAATTTTTAGACTTTATATAATTTAATTTATTTATGATACAATGATGATGCAGTAATTATCTTATTAATGAAATATTGACATAATTGATGTTATAAATACCCATATAAATGTAATTTGAGACTTTTTATGAATTAAAATAATTTTATATGTTAATATGACATGTTAGTATTGTTTTAATTAATTTATTTAGAACTAATAATTCTGTTATGATTTACACAAAAATCAATTACCAAATAGTGTCATAATTGACATAAAATAGTTTTTAAAACAAATATTATATTATTAATTGTTATTATATTTATAAAAATATAAGGTTGTTCCAAATGACTTAGATAAGGTTATATATATTAATAATAAACAACTTGGTGTTATTTTGTCTTGTTATAGTAAGTTTATTAACCTTATAGTGTAAGAACACAAAAAGACACGGTAAAAGTAAAATTATCTAAATTAAAGTTAAATCTAAATGATAAGGTTAAAATAGTAAACTAAACTTGTCAAAATTCTATTGTATGAGAGTATTTCGACCCATACCCACCTTAGATTCGAAATAAATCAATTTGGAGCCATTTAAAACCGAATATGGCTTTATAATAAAATAATATTTTTAGTTTTTTCGAAGGTGCCCCTCTCCACCCTTATAAAAGGGCACCTCCTCCCTCTCTTCCTCACACCACTTTGAGCCTTCATGCTCGGCCAAACCCTGCCAAATTCTCTTCTCCACTTCCATAGAAACATCCTAGAGGTCCTGGTCTTCTTCAAAGATAAGTTTTAGTACCCTAAGAGGAGGTCTCAAAGAGGTGCTTCAAAGAAGAGGTAATGTCTGTTACCGATTCTTTCAACTTTATTTCTTCTTCCACTTATTCTTTTTTTAGTTGTTTCATTATGAGGTAATAACATAAGTATCACTCATATACTGATATGTTATTATAAGTATGAAACAACCATATTTCACCATCAATCCATCCTACGGAAAACGAAATCACCGCACGTGCGTACGTACGGAATATCGTCTCCACGCCGTGGTTTAATCTAATTTCCACCACCACCTTACATGGATGGGTATAATGGTTAAAGTAATGAATATATATGATTATTTTAAAGTGATATTGATTCTGTAATATTATACATACACTTTAATACAATTCCACGATCATGGGAATGATATCATCGCACATCCATACGTACGGAATACCGTCTCCACGATGCGATGAGATTCACTCTCCATGATAACCATTAAAGAATGATTATAAAGTATATATAATAAGTAATCATGAAATATATGAAATAATAATGATACTGGATTTATGTATATATATATTTCTGTCAACTACTTAATTCCATTCAATTAAATAAAGAAATGAAAACAACGTTCATGCGTACGTACGACCTACCGTCTCCATGAACGGTGTATTTCTTTCCATTTATCGATCAATTATATATATATTCTAAATATATATTATATATAAATCATGTTTTACATTCTGGATGTAAGTAATCATGATCTAAGTAATCATATGAATAATTACAAGTTAAAACACGAATGACGAATGAAATGATTTTACCCAAAACGCTACTTTAACATCAATTTACAAAAGAACGGGTAATATAAAGTCATAAGTGAACCATATATGATATAATAAAAATTAATATGATTCTTTAATAAGTCAATGAAATTATTTAAATAATTATACAGGAGGTTTGGATACGTACGAAGCATATCGGACCTAAGGTAAGGGAAATATCACAATCTCATTTTTATCCGAGATTGTTTATACTTTGGAATTTACTGGGGGGTATTTTATCATCCACATCCATGTTTCATCAATATGTAATATTATTTCCATCCACTTACAATTGTTTAAATCCAATATTACCCTTCTGTGAGTTTTTAGTAAAAGATATGAAAGGAATCTTTTGTCATTTCTCGTACGAGGTACTTTTTGACTTTTCCGAAAAAAGTACGAGAAGAATGTTTTTTAACGTATACGGAATGAAAGAATTTTTACGGTTTTATAAAGCCTTATTTTCATGAAACTTCCTCCAAAATATTTCATGACTATTTTCAACAAAATCTTTTTCTTTTAAAATTGCATGACATTTTGTGAAAATAAAATGATTTTGAAGAAGAAAGGATATTTTCCTCAAGAATTCATTTCAAGTGTTTTATCAAAACCATTTTCCATATAAGATGACATTATTTCACATGTGTATGTTTCAAGTATAATGTCACTATGATTTACATGCTTTCACTTCTCTTATTATGAAATTATATCCATTTTTTTTATATGGATTATGTGATGATGGGATGTTTTTTATGAAACCCATTTTATTTATTCGGTTTTTATGAATGATGTATGTTTATTTTGTGGAACAAGTAAGAATGATTTCATTATGAGATGGGTGGGACATATATCTCCCTCCAATGTATTGGGTAAAGATTTATATCTCATGAGATAGACATGGCTGGAACGGTACGTTAATCCGTTTCAGTATTACAGGACTGGAACGAGGAGTGAACTTGATTCAGAAAGGGACTTTGTCCACTAAGATGGTCTTGGAAGCAATGCCTTGGATACTATGAAAATCATTACATGTGCTTAATGGATGCAACAATTACATGTTTTATTCCCATGCAATTTTATCATTCTTAATGTTTCTTTATGATCTATGCCTTACGTACTTCCATGTTTTATGTCATTTCTCAATATTTTGATGTTTAAACATTATGTTCATGTTTTTAAGTTCAAATGTATATGGTATATTTTATTTTATCCATGCTTACCCTTACTGAGCGTTTGAGCTCACCCTTTTTATGTTTTATTTTCCCCCAGGATTAAAAGAAAGGTTTTAGGTAAGGAAACAAAAAGTGGAAGATCTTTATGGGAGATGTTGAAGATCTTTCACTACGATTAGAAGATTAGGTTCCATGTTTCCAAAGACAATAAACTATTACGGTCCTTGTGTGTCTGTTTTTGTTATGTATTAAGTATTCCAAAAAAGTAATGTAATATCTATGTACATCAAGCTTCGGGTCTCTACAGTTGGTATCAGAGGAAAGGTTTAGTCAACCTTTGGAAACTAGGATGCGAAAACTTTAGTGAAATCTCTAGAGATATTTCTAAGGTATGTCTAGAGATGTCCCTAAGGATTAGTATACGTATAGGTTATAGTCCTAGAATTAAGGTAACAATCTTAGAATTAAACCTAAGATGTCAGATATTGAAGGTACTCCCCCTTTATTATGTTGTTTTCCCTATCATGATTTTTCCATTTCACACTATTCTTTTTGGGTTTTAGACGATGTCTAGAACCCGAAGGAACCGTGTTGATCAATGCAATGGACAATACAATGGTTGTCCTCCTGAACAAACAAATGTTATGGGAGATGGAGTGCGAAATATTATTACTATACTTAGACAAGCTATGAATCATTCTGGACTTCCAAATGAGCAGAGAAGGGAACAATATTCTATTGAGTCCTTCATGAGGCAACGTCCACCTTCTTTCAGTGGGTCTTCTGATCCAATTGTTGCTGAACAATGGATCAGTACCATTGAAAAAATATTTTCAGTTCTTCAATGTTCTGAACATGAGAAAGTCATCTTAACAGTATATCGTTTGGAAGGTGAAGCTGATCAATGGTGGAATCTTATCAAGAATACAAGGCCAAGAGATGAAATTGAGTCCATGGAATGGGACGAGTTCAAGAACTTATTTTTCAATAGGTACATCCCTTGTATTCTTTGAACAAATATGGAGAAAGAGATTCTTGAACTAAAGCAAAAGGATGATGAATCTGTTGGTATATATGATGCGAATTTTACAAGGCTTACAAGGTATGCATCTAGCTTTATCATCCAACCTGAAAGTAAAGTTGATCGATTCTTCAGTGGCTTAAAACCAAATCTTCGAAGGGAATTACCTATAAGAGACATCAATAGCTATGAAGAAATTGTGCGTTGTGATATTAAGGTAGAAATGGAAGTTGGTGTTACATATCCATCTCATGGTTTTGACAAGAAACGAAAGATGGAGTTCATGGAGAAATCTCAGAATAATGGTGAAAAGAAGATGAATGTTTCCTTATGCTCAAAGTGTGGAAAAAATAATGGTGGAGATTGTCTTAAAGGGACTAGAAACTGTTTTAAGTGTGGAAAAGAAGGTCATCGAGCATCTGAGTGTCTATGTAATGGAAAAAGGGTTTTTAATGATGTGAATAAAGAAAATACTGCAGAGAATTCACCACCAACACTTCAATGCTTCAAGTGCAAGGAAATGGGGCATTATGCTAATAAATGCCCTAATCCAAGGGTTAGTGATGATCGACATGAGAAACCACTTAAGGCAAAGGACAAATGGAAGTCACATGCGATCACTATTGGTGATGTTGAATATGAAAATGATGTGGTGGAATTATTAAGTGTTTATGTAATGGGATTCCAAAATAATGTTGTATATAGTATCGTGGAATATTGGAATATTTATGTATTGGTCTATTGTGGATTTCAATAATTTTATGGTATCGGTAACTATGGAAAGTGATTGAGATATTTTTTGAAAAAAATATGATATGCGCATAATTAAGGAAAAACGATAAAATGAAATGTTTGACAGTATTAATGAGCTCATGACTGATATAAGGAAATAGTTATATAATGGTTTGAGGTTTTGGTATGTGAAAAGAGTTAACTTTCGACAGCACTCATGTTTTCACTAAGATTCAATGGGTATTCTTTTTTTCAAGAGAATACATGATTAAGGAGTTAGAATGTTTGGAATATGACCAACAAGACATATCTCATGATATATGGGGATCAACGATGGTATTAACATGCTAGTTGTATAAACTCTTTGGTAATCGTTTTCACTATAATATGAGATTGGACAGTAGTATTTTGGATAAGCCTAAAGATTAGAATGGATTATGATGGACATAAGTAAGTATTATTTAAGGATAGAAGTTTTTTTAGATATTATTTATGGGATGTTATATTAATGTAGTTTTAGAAAAAGGACAACATGCAGGATGGGCGACAACCCATCGGTCGGATAAGGCTGTGGGAATCGAACCCACAACCGAAGTGCGACTGGCCTTTATCGCCTACCACTGGCCTACAGGAAGTCCCTGTTTAGTAGAAACTAGTTTTATTATATTAAGATGTATGATATATAAAGTATAAGTCCATTTTAAGAATCATATATGATTAATCTCACTATAGATGGACTTATGTATTTTTTGATAACTTTTCTAACCTTTTGTTTGAGATAGATTGAATGACCCATCATTCTATCACATGATCTGCTAACACATCATGAATGACAAATTCAACTTCATTTCTTTAAGAGATGAAGTGGAAATTGTCCAAATAACGACCAACAGTGAGAATGTACCAAAATCATGAAAGTATTTCTTCTAATTCCAATTTCATCAACTTTAGGGAAATGATCTTGAAAACCAAAAATGTTGTCCTAGTTCTCTTATATCCGATGAATCAGATGTTACCTTAGATCATCACAAATTTATGGCTTTGTGATTGATTGATTTTTCATAGCCATGTTCTCTACCACTCTCTATCAGAACTTGATGGTTATATTTTTCTTCCATATCCATATTTTCACCTATGTTCTCCTACGTGGAAACCCAGTGATGAGTTAATTTGGGTAACCATTACATTTCAGACTATAGTTTTTAAATACAAGTATTGGTATTCCTTTTTACGATGTGGGTTTCTATTAAAGAAACTTTCGAGTAGTAAACCATTTATAACCCCAACGAATTTCGACGACGAAATTCATTTTAAGGGGGGTAGAATGTAACACCCCGAGATTTTATAAAAATTATTCATTTTAATTAATGTCTTGTGTTATACGCTACACCAAACGGAGATTTCACAACACGCATCCCTGACTTGCCATGCATTACACGCAATCACGACCTTCCTCGATAGCGTGTGTAGTATGCAATACCGAGCTTCACTAAATGAGATATTATTATAATATTATTATGAACTAGCTGTTATGAATAGTAATACCCACTTTTTAAAATTGTAGAAATTTTATCTTTAAAAATTGACTTCATTTTTGGATTCGGAATATCGAAATTAGCTTAGGGTGAAATTTTGGTACTTTTCGGATAACTTTCATATTCTGATGAATAGTGAAAATTACTAAATTTTAATTAAAAACAACTTTTTTTAATTGAAATAATTAATAGTGATAAATTATTAATTTGAGTGTTTTTAAAGTATATTTAGAATATATTTTTACAATTTTATACAATTTTGGTCATTGGATGCAATTTCACATTTAAACCAGACATAAACAAGTGTCAATCTTTTGATAGTTATTATCTCTTAAAAACACGCTATTTGTTTTGACGACGGGATTTAATTTCTAAATTAGTTAATGTAACTGATATGTTTTTAATTTGGTAAAATAGTCATCATTTTTGAATTCATAATATCAAATATATCTTAGGCCTAATTTTTGGTATTTTTCTGGAAACTTTCATTTTTTGATGAATAGTGAAACCACTAAGTGGTAGTTAAAAAAACTGAATTTTTCATAAAACATAATTTTACCGCTTCTGTGAGTGGAATTTCGAAAATCCGAGAGACACGGTTAATATCAAGGACTAAAATGTGGTTCAATGAGTTGAAAATAATTTTTGGTGAATAGTAACTTTTTACTTTTTTTATCACAGTTAAAATTAAATATGGTAATTAAGGTTTAAAATGATATTATTATTACCCTAACACATGTCCTAATTCTATTGGATAAGTGTAATTCGACCAAAATGAACATTTGGGATAAAATATGACCATTTAGGCCCACATGGATTAGATTAGGACATTTAATATTAATTTATTTAAAGAAGGGTTAAAATAGTTAAAATCAAAGTTTAATAAGTAAATCATTTTTAATATAGTGTTATACATAAGATAAATTATACTATAAATATTAATTAGAAAGACAAAAATATTTCATACATAATTATATTTTATTTTTAATTTTTAGTCTTTAAATAATTTAATTTATTTATGACACAATGATGACGTAGTAATTATCTTATTAATGAAATATTGACATAATTGATGTTATAAATACCCAAATAAATGTAATTTTACACTTTTTATGATTTAAAATAATTTTATATGTTAATATGACATGTTAGTATTGATTTAATTAATTTATTTCGAACTAATCATTCTGTTATGATTTACACAAAAATAAATTACCAAATAGTATCAAAATTGACATAAAATAGTTTTTAAAAAAATATTATATTATTAATTGTTATTATATTCCTAAAAATATAAGGTTCTGAAAAATGACTTAGAAAAGGATATATATATTAATAATAAACAACTTGGGGTTCGTTTGGCTTGTTATAGTATGTCTACTAACTTTATAGTGTAAGAACACAAAAAGACACGGAAAAGTAAAATTATCTATCTTAAAGGTAAATCTAAATGATAAGGTTAAAAAAGTAAACCAAACTTGTCCAAATTCTATTGTACGAGATTATTTCGACCCATACCCACCTTAGCTTCGAAATAAATCAATTTTGAGCCATTTAAAACCGAATATGGCTTTATAATAAAATAATATTTTCCGTTTTTCCAAAGGTGCCCATCTCCTCCCTTATAAAAGGGCACCTCCTCCCTCTCTTCCTCACACCACTTTGAGCCTTCAAGATCGTCCAACCCCTGAAAAATTCTCTTCTCCACTTCCCTAGAAACATCCTAGAGGTCCTGGTCTTCTTCAAAGACCAATTTTAGTACCCTAAGAGGAGGTCTCAAAGAGGCGCTTCAAAGCAGAGGTAATGTCTGTTACCGATTCTTTCAACTTTATTTCTTCTTCCACTTATTATTTTTTAGTTGTTTCATTATGAGGTAATAACATAAGTATCACTCATATACTGATATGTTATTATAAGTATGAAAAAACCATATTTCACCATCTATCCATCCTACGGAAAACGAAATCACCGCACGTGCGTACGTACGGAATACCGTCTCCACGCCGTTGTGTAATCTAATTTCCACCACCACCTTACATGGATGGGGATAATGGTGAAAGTAATGAATATATATTATTATTTTAAAGTGATATTGATTCTTTAATATTATACATACACTTTAATACAATTCCATGATCATGGGAATGATATCATCGGTCGTGCGTATGTACGGAATACCGTCTCCACGACGCGATGAGATTTACTCTCCATGATAACCATTCAATAATGATTATAAAGTATATATAATAAGTAATCATGAAATATATGACATAATAATGCTACTAGATTTATGTATATATATATTTATGTCATATACTTAATTCAATTCAATTCAATAAGGAAATGAAAACAGCGTTCATGCGTACGTACGGCCTACCGTCTCCATGAACGGTGTATTTCTTTCTATTTATCGATCCATTATATATATATTATGAATATATATTATATATAAATCATGTTTTACATTCTGTATGTATGTAATAATGATATAAGTAATCATATGAATAATTACAAGTTAAAACACGAATGACAAATGAAACGATTTTACCAAAAACGCTACTTTAACATGAATTTACAAAAGAACAGGTAATATAAAGTCATAAGTGTACCATATATGATATAATAACAATGAATATGATTATGTAAAAAGTCAATGACATTATTTAAATCATTATAAAGGAGTTTTGAATATGTACAAAGCATATCAGATCTAAGGTAAGGGAAATATCACAATCTCATTTTTATCCGAGATTGTTTATACTTTGGAATTTACTGGGGTGTAATTTATCATCCAAATCCATGTTTCCTCAATATGTAATATTATTTCCATCCACATACAATTTTTTAAATCCAATTTTACCCTTCGGTGAGTTTTTAATAAAAGATATGAATGGAATCTTTTGTCATTTTTCGTACAAGGTACTTTTTGTCTTTTCTGACAAAAGTTCGAGAAGAAGGTTTTTTTAACGTATACGACATGAAAGGATTTTTACGGTTTTATAAAGCCTTATTTTCATGAAACTTACTCCAAAATATTTCATGACTATTTTCAACAAAATCCTTTTCTTTTAAAATTGCATGACATTTTGTGAAAAGAAAATGATTTTGAAGAAGAAAGGATATTTTCCTCAAGAATTCATTTCAAGTGTTTTATCAAAACCATTTTCCATCTAAGATGACATTATTTCACATGTGTATGTTTCAAGTATAATGTCACTATGATTTACATAGTTTCACTTCTCTTATTATGAAATGATATCCATTTCTTTTATATGGATTATGTGATGATGGGATGTTGTTTATGAAACCCATTTTATTTATTGGGTTTTTATGAATGATGTATGTTTATTTTGTGGCACAAGTAAGAATGATTTCATTATGAGATGGGTGGGACCTATATCTCCCTCCAATGCATTGGGTAAAGATTTATATCCCATGATATAGACATGGCTGGAACGGTAAGTTAATCCGGTTCAGTATTACAGGACTGGAACGAGGAGTGAACTTGATTCAGAAAGGGACTTTGTCCACTAAGATGGTCCTGGAAGCAATGTCTTGGCTACTATGGAAATCATTACATGTGCTTAATGGATGCCATAATTACATATTTTATTCCCATGCTATTTTATCATTCATAATATTTCTTTATGATCTATGTCTTACGTACTTCAATGTTTTATGTCATTTCTCAAGATTTTGATGTTTAAACGTTATGTTCATGCTTTTATGTTCAAATGTATATGGTATGTTTTATTTTATCCATGCTTACCCTTACTTAGCATTTGAGCTCACCCTTTTTATGTTTTATTTTCCCCCAGGATTAAATGAAAGGTTTTAGGTAAGGAAACAAAAAGTGGAAGATCTTTATGGGAGATGTTGAAGATCTTTCACCATGATTAGAAGACTACGTTCCAAGTTTCCAAAGACACTAAACTATTACAGTCCTTGTGTGTCTGTTTTTGTTATGTATTAAGTATTCTATAAAAGTAATGTAATATCTATGTACGTCAATCTTTGGGTCTCTACATACACGACCACTTCTAACCAATACATCCAATTTGTCACTATCATGTATAAGTTATCTTTATAATTTTTTGATGTCATTAATTATGTCAAATTATATTTATTTTTGTATTTTAAATATCATTTATTTGATATATCAATAAATTAAACAAATACTTCATCATTATTATAAAATCCTTTAGTTAAGTTATTTATTTCTTAAAAATAAAAAATATATAATATTGATGAAGATAAATTCATTATCATTAAAACTAATATTTATAGTTTAATTTTTCTTATGTATAACCCTATATATAAAATTATTTAGTTATTAATGTTTGAGTAAGACATTTTAAACAATTCTTTAAATAAAATATAATAAGTGTCCTAATCTGACATAAGTGGCTTAAAAATCATCCAATTTTAAACATGAGGTTTATTTGGGTAGAAATACAAAAAAAATTACGAAAAGTTTTCGGGTTATTTAATATTATTTTAATATTATTTTTACATTTAATTACCCTGTTTACCTTTAACCACGTTATGTAGAATTCAAAAGTAACAATTCCCCCCAAAAAATTGAACCTATTAGACTGAATTTTTCATACTAATTAAAATCATATATTTCATATTTTTAAAATTCAGAACATGCATGCAGGAAAATTTAGATTAATGTTAATCTCACAAATGTGGTTAGAAAGCGGGTAAAAGAGACGTTCAAAAATTCAATAATTTTCGTATATCATATTCTATTATAAAAATTATTTCAATGAAATAAATTGGATTAATAAATGTATTATTTATCAATTTTGAATTTAAAATAAAATTGATGTAAAAATAATTATTTAACTGAAATTTCATTTTTTAACTACTATGTAGTATTTTTACTATTCATCAAAAATTGTAACTTTTCAAAAAAATACCAAAAAATCACAATAATAAAATTTTGATATTATGAATTCAAAAATAATTTCTATTTTATCTAAATAAATTTCTACGAGTGTCTAATATTAATGTTATTATTTTTCTTAGAAGGGAGTGAAAATGAGTTTTTTTAGAGAAAATTATGGATTTATACATACTAAGACTTTACAAGAAATTATATTTTTTTATCAAAACCATTATAACTAATATTTAAAATGTATTTATTACTATTCATATATAATGTTTAATGACCACGTTATAAATATTATATTCAAATAAATATTTTAATAACGTTTTTTTCGTAGAAACTGAGTGTTTCATGTGATGTAAGCCAAGTCGTTGTCGTGTATAGTGATAGCTTACCATGTTGTTGTGTATAACATAATCCAAAACATAGTGATATTATAAAATAAACATAAATACATATTTATCATTGCGTGATGTGAAAATTTCAGCAGATTAAATTAATTTGAAAAAAATTCACAAAATCTCGAGTTATTACATTCTACCCCCCTTAAAAAGAATATTGCCCTCGAAATTCGTATGGGATATAAAATTATTAATAATTCAATGTTTCTTTCATAGAAACCCTCATTATAAAAATAAAATTTAAAACCTCACTTTAAAAAGGAATATTTGAAAAATAATAGTTACCAAAAGTAACTCATAACTAGATTTCTACATAAGAGAACATGGGTGATGATTTGGGCCTTGAGGAAAAGAATGAATAATCATATAGATTGATAAAGATAACTGATCACAAGAAATTGGGTGATCTAGATAAAGGTAAAAACCCATAAACTAGAGAATCATGAAATAGGTTATTGATATCATCCAAAATTATGATAATATGGCATCCTTTTACATCACAATCCCTTTTCCTAATGGTGAAGAATTTTTAAGGGAAGATATACTTACATGATTTCAGAATAACTTCACCCTTTTTTGTTCCATGATCAATTTCCACTTCATCTCTTATAACAAGAAATGATGTTGAATTTTTCATTCCCAACGCATTACAAAATCAAGTGAAGAATGATATGTCATTCTATATATCTTCCACAAAAGGTTAGTACATGCTATAAAATATGTATAAATCTGCCTATGGTTAGATAATAATTTAATTTCAAAAAAATAACTAAAGTATAGCTTATACTTTCCATAAATGGATAATCCCACAATCCCTCTTAAAGTATAAAATTAATAACATTAAAAAGAATTCCACTAAATCATCATAACATTTATCTCCCATATATCATAATGTAGTTCATGGTTTTAACATCCCAAACATGTCAATACCTTAATCATGTGTTCTCTTGAAACATTTAAATAACCTTAATTACCATACATACTTATTACAAAACATGCATGTTTCCTTATTCTTAAGTCAAAATGAATGTAAAATTCATCTTTGATAGCATAACCCACTTATCCTTAATCAGTTCCAAGGTAACTAGTATTGTCCAATTTACTTATTCATATCCAAAATATCTTTATAAAAATATCATTATCTCAACATCATGCTCATATTAATGGTTATCATTCACTTACTCATGTGTTTTCAAAAAATATAACCACATTTCCTCAATCACTTTTCATCGATACTAGTACAATTCAACATATACTCTTAAATACCTATGGAAAACCACAGTGGACCAATTATTCCGTAATACCATAAAAGTGATTCAAAAACATTTTCTTGTAATCTTGTTACATAAACACTCAATCATTCCACCACATCATTATCATACACTTCATTTCCAATAGTAACCACATGTGATTTTCTTTTGTATTTGGAATTAATAGGTTGATGACATCGATCATCATTGATAACCCTTGGATTGGGTACATGGTTATCATTATTCCCCATTTCCATTAAATTTTAGCATTGAAGTGTAGGTGGTGAATTTTCTTGAGTTTTCTCTCCATTGAATGGCCTTTTACATCACTCTGAAACTCTTTTTCCCAATGATCAGGCTTCCCGCACATAAATAGTATTACTTTTTCTTTCAGGCATTCCCTTTAGTACACTTTTCCAAATTTTTGGAACGTATGATACTGATAATTTATCTTCTCACTTTTGGGAAATCAATTTGAGTTTCCATTAATCTTTATCTTTGTTTTCTTATCTCTAGAACCTTCAGAGTTACCAACTTCTATTTCCACTTTTAGTTCACAATGAATGACTTCTTCATATCTTCCAATGTTCATTGTGGATAATATATTTTGAAGAATCAATTTTAGGAAAACAATGAGCCAATAAATTTTTCTTTTAGGGATGCTGATTAAACTAGAAGCGTACCTTATAAGTCTTTTAAAATTAGCTTCCTAGGTATAAATGGATTCATCATCCTTTTTCTTACGCTCATGGAATTACTTTTTCATATTTGTTCGTAAAATATGAGGTAAGTACTTACCAAAAAATATCCCTTTAAACACTTCCCATACAATCAATTAAATTTATTCTTGATACCTCATGTTCTTAATAATAGTCCACCACTGATCAGATTCACCTTCTAGACGATAAAAAGGTAACATGAATTTTTCATGTTTGGAACACTAAAAGATGGAAAATATCTTTTTAGTGGTACTGATCCATCATTCATAAAAAAGTGGATTATAAGTCCCATTGAAAGATGGTGTACATTTATTTATGAAGGACTCAATAGAAAGTTGTTCCCTGCTCTTATCATTTGGAGGTCTATCATGATTTATAACTTCTCTGTGTATCACGATAAGTTTTTTCATTGAGGGTCCCAAAACATTCACTTTCTTAGAAGTATAAACGTTTATTTTCTATTACATTACTCACTAACATGGTTCCTTAGTGTTACAATGATTGAATAAAACTAAAAATATTAGTGTGAGAAACACTAATCATACCGGAAAACCACATAATCATGGGAAAGTAGTTTCAATCTATAACATCTTAAGTTTAATACTATGTAATCAATGATTGTTAATAAATTCTACGATTATAAAAATATCCTTAGAAATATATCTTGGGACCCCACTAAAGAAGTCATATCCTAGTTTCCAATGGTTAACTAAACCTTTCCTATGATACCAACTATGACAACCCATGCCTAACATACAAGGATATTACTTCATTTTAGATGTATATTTAGTGAATTGAAATAATACATGCCTGAGGACCATAATAGTTTAGTGTATTTGGAAACATGGAATCAAATTCTTATATCCTGGAGAATTATCTTGAACATCTTCAATAATGATATCCACTTAGTACTTCTGCCTAAATCCTTTATTCGTAACCTAGGAAAAGGAAACCTAAGAAAGGGGTAAGCTAAAATGCTCAGTAAGGGTAAAAAATGGAGATATGTAAGCATAATCATGATAATAGGGGTATGTGAATGTGATAATAATGTTATAAGATCATGCCCTGAATATCAAAGGTATTCATAAATCATAAATAAATCAAAGAATATAATGTATAGCATAATGAGATTGAGATACAGAATGAAATTGTGGCATACAAATCAACTTATAACATTATTAATATGTATAAATAGTAATAGGTTCACTCATTAAGGACAAGAAATAAGGCCATTTAATAACCATATGGACATGAAAACCAGGTCCACGCATAAAATTATGGACATTAAAACCTATTCCATGCATAGAATTGTGAACCTGAAATCAGGTTAACACATAACATATATACCTCATAAGTTTTCCATCTCTACCCAATCCATTGGGGGGGAGATATTTGTACCACCCATCTCATAATGAAATATTACATACAAATTCCACAAGATCATAAAAAATCATATCATAACAAATTTAATGGAATTGGTGACATAAATATGTAAACAAATAACACCCTATGAAAATGAGAAAGGATTCATAATAATTTAACTAAAATCATAACTCGTGAAAAGAAGGGGGTTTCAAAAAAACAATTCCATCCAAACATAAAAAATTAATAGAAATAATATGAATTATATTCTTGAACTAATAACAAAGTACATCATCATTGGTGGAGAAGGAATTTGAAAGATCACGTGGAAAATTAATTTTCCTTAAAAATAAATTTTTAAAACATAAAAAATTATCAAAAACATTTTCTTTAAAACCACTTTGATATCATATAAAAGAATCATGAAAATAATTTAAAATAGTTTTTGATGAAAATATTCTTTCTTAGTTGAAATAGTTTTCTTTTCTTAAATGTCTCTCTATTTTAAAAGGACGCATTTTATTTGAAAACAACCCTGTAAGATTTTAGGGGTAGCTTCAAGGAAATAAGAAATTATGAAATTGTAGAAATACATTCATGTATTTTAAGTTAAAATAAAACATTCCTCTCATACTTTTATTGGAAAAGTCAAAAAGTACTTCATTTGGAAAAATAATAAATATTCCTTTCAAATTGTGTAATAAAAATTCAAAATGTGTAAAAATGGCATTAAACATCCATAAGAGAACAATAAAAACTTTTATGAAGACATTTTTAGAAAAAAAATGGACATGGATGATTAGTATTACCCAATTAAGACTTAAAACAAAACAATCCCAAATATGGAATAGATTGTGAAATCAAAACTCATCACTTAATAATCAATAGAATCGTATACCCTATATAAAAAAAAGAAAATTATAAGAATATATAAATATCACAATCTTCTAGTTAAGATAAATAAAATTCATTAATGGTCAGTAAAAACACAACATACAAGAAACAATTAGTGTATGAGGCATGTGTCTCATAGAAATAAAGGTGAGACAAAAATGACCCATTACCTTGGGTCTTGACTCTCGTCGTACTTGAACATGTTTCCTATATAATAAATATAAGTTTATTATAAATACATTATAGAATAATATTATTATATATAATACCACATATGGGATGATTATGATCATATATTACTCACTTGTTAATGATCATATGTTAAGGTTTCACTTCGGGTAATATTTGCTTTGTTCTTCACATGTGTCTTAATCTGTTATATTATTGGTCATTATACTTATATCATGATTAAAAATGAAAATAATGATATAAATATAATTTATATCTACTATATTTATATTATAATAATCTATATCATAATTAATTATGAAATGGAATACACTGTTCATGGAGACGGTAAGTCGTACATACGCATAAACGTTGTTTCGGTTTTAATTATCATATTGAAAGAAAGTATATGAATTAAATATGTATATATATATATACAAAATTATTAAATTTTAATGATTATATCATATATATCATATAATATCACTAAACACATCCATAATACATTCCATGTGGTGTGTGAACGAATCACATCGCATTGAGGGGGAGATAGTCCACACTTCCTCAAACAGAATTTCCTTATTAACACCAAATGGAATGAAAAAAGGTATGTGTTTTCAAAAGTAATTATGAAGATTAAGTAGATAATAAATATAATATATAAAATATATAAATAGATTTTTTATCATAGTGGCCACCATGATTCGTGGTAAAGGAAAAATGAACAATCGTCGTATCGTGAGGTAATAGTTCACCATACACAGAAATAGTATGTTTAATATCCATTAGATAGAGTTTTCTGTACTTTTGGGAAGAAAAATTAGAATAAAAAAACAATATTATATTCAGTATATTTTTTTGTCTTAAAATAATATAATAAAGATTTTTTATGGGTGGAGAAGGAAAATAATGGAAAGGATCTTGAGAGAAGACATTACCTCTTACTCAGCTAAATCCATTTATATTGTACCAGAAGGATTCTTTCAGTTTCCTTGATGCCAAAGAAATGCTTCAAGAAGAAATATAGGGACATTGTTAGAAGATATGGTCAGGGTTAGGCCGAGGCAAAAGGCTTTATATGTGTTAATAAAAGAGAAGGATATGTTACGTTTTATAATAGGGATGAGGGGTACTTTAGGAAACTCCAAAACTATTAATTTATTAAAAATGATTTCTATTTAAAATATCTCTAAAGTGAGTTATTTAGAGTATAAGATGATTATTATTCTAAATCATCTGAAAAATTGTTTTAGTAAGTTTTTGGTTCCAAAAGTAACATTAGATTTTTTTAACCCTTAGTTAAATAATTTATCTTTTACTAGTTCTTGTTTAAAGCTTATTGACAGACTTTGGCCCACCTGGATTGACCTGGATTGCATAGCTCGGACGGTTTGGGACTGGTTTTCTAGATTGCTGGGTGGGATATTCTTGTTGAAGTGTGTTTGGTTGGTTCTTGTCAGCCTAGGTTGTTTAATTATTCATTCTTGTGGGCTGTATTTTGGCTTTTTCTGGTGTAGGCTTACTACACCTCGTGTGTACTTTGACCCTTTTTTGTTTTAATAAAATTCTCTTGCATGGATTGGGAAACCAATCCATGTCACCTTTTTTTTTAAAAAAATTTATCTTTTACTAGGACAATTATATTTCCAAACTATAGGGTTCATATAGTTACAATAGAATGTTAAACGAGCACCAATTGGATCATTTATGACATATTTTACACTATAAAAGTTAGTGGAATAACCTTTTATTTTTATTATTTTTATAACATTTAATAAAATACTATTTATTTTAATGTATCATTTATGTCAATTTTGATACTATTCAATATTTTATTTTTCAAAAATATCATTCCAACATGATAAATTTTAACCAATAATTCAAATATGTCACTAACATTTATAAGTTGACTTTAAAATATTTTGGATGTAATTAAATAAGTCAAATTTTGTTTTATTTTATTATTTTTAATATCATTTATTTGATATCTCAATAAATTTAACAATTACTTCATCATTATTATACATGCCTTTAATTAAGTTATTTATTCTCTTAAAAATAAAAAATAAAAAATCATGATGAAGATAAATTAATTATATTTCAAATTATTATTTATATAATAGTTTTTATTATTTATAACCCTATATTAAAAATCATTTAGTTATTAATGTTGGAATATGAAAATTTTAACTCCTATTTAAATAAAATATAATAAATGTCATAATCTGAAACAATTCTCTAAAAAAGGATTCTATTTTAAACCTAAGGTTTATTTTGGTATAAATAACCATATCTAATAGAATTAGGACATGCTTATGGTAAATTTATAATATTATAATTTTATTTTTCCCTTTAATTACCCTATTTACCTTTAACTGCGGTAAATAAATTTCAAAAGTTGCTATTCATGAAATATTATTTTGATCCTATTAGATCAAATTTTACATATTTATTACATCCATGAATGTATTATCTTAAAAATTCAAATCATAGAAGTTGTAAAATTAATATTAACCCTAATCGTGAAAATGTGGTTAGAATGCGGGTAAAAGAGACGTTCAAAAGTTCAACAAATTACATCTAGTTCTATTATAAAAATGATTTCAATGACTTAATTTGGGTTAATATATGTATTGTTTTTTAATTTCTGACATTAAAAAAAATTAATGTAAAAATAATTAGTTATATGAAAAAATTAGTTTTTCACTATTATGTAGTAGTTTTACTATTCATCGAAAATTGGAATCTTTCAGAAAAATACCAAAAATTAACCCAAAGATAATTTTGATATTATAAATTCAAAAATAATGTTTATTTTATCAAAATAAATTTATATGAGTGTCTAAAATTAATTTTATTATCTTTAATAAAAGGATGTGAAAATCAGTTCATTTGAGAAAATAATAGTTTTATGCAAATAAAGACATTACCAGAAATTATATTTTTCATTATCAAAATAATTATTACTAAAATTTAGAAAATATTTATTACTATTAATATCATATGTTTAATTTCTAGGTTATAAATATCTTATTTAAATAATTATAATAGTAATGTGTTGTTTCAAAGAAATTTGGTCTTCTGTGTAATGCATGCCAACTCGGTGTTGCATATAACAAAAGCTTCCCTTATTGTTGCATATAACATAATACAAAACATAGTAATATTATAAAATATTAAAAAATATATATTTAGTGTTGTGTTATGTGAAAATATAAAAAGATTAAAGTTATTCCAGAAAAATAAATTCAATAAATATTGGGGTGTTACATTCTACCACCTTAAAATTAATTTCTCCCTAGAAACTCATGTGAGATATAAAATTATTAATACTTCAAAGTTTCTTTCATAGAAACCCACATCATAAAAACGAATTCCAAAACTCCTTTTTAAAAAAGGAATAGTTGGAAAATAATAGTTACCCGAGGTAACTCATAATTAGGTTTCTACATTGGAGAACATGGTGAAGATTTGTAAATGGAGGAAAAATATAAATAATCATAGATATTGATAAATATCACTGATCAGAAGAAAGTCAGTGATACAAAGAAATTTAATAATAAAAAAACTGTAAATTAATGAAGTTTGAATGAGGTCATTAATATCATCAAAAAAATGATAATCAGAAACACTTTTACATCACAGTTCCATTTTCTAAGGTTGAAGAATTTTTAAGAGAAGATATACATACTTGATTTCAGGATAACATAACCATTTTTTGTCCCATGATCAATTTCCACTTCATCTCTTATTCCAAGAAATTAATTTGAATTTTTCATTCGTGAAGAATTATAAAATCATGAGAATAACAATAGTTCCTTCTATCTATCTTCCACAAAAAGGTTATCAAAAGTTATAAAATATGTATAAATCTACCTATGATGAGATGATACTTTAATATCACATACTTATATGAGGTTTAACATAATCTTTCCATAAATGGATAAGCCCACAATCCTTCTGAACGCTGAAAATTGAGAACATTAAAAATAAGTCCACTAAATCAGCTTAACATTTTTCTCACATATATCATAAGGTAGTTAATGCTTCTAAAATTCCAAACATGTGAATAATTTAACAATGTATTCTCTCAAAACATGGAAATTTCCTGAATTACCATACATCCTTATTGAAAACATTTTTGTTTCAAGATTCATAATTCTAGAAGGATGTAAACATCATCCATGATAGCATAACCCACATGTCCTTAATTAGTTCCAAGGTAACTAGTATCATCCAATTTACTAACTCATGTCCAACATATCTTTATCTAAATATCATTATCTCAATATCATCCCCATATTAAGGTTTACCCATCCCTTAATCATGTGTTTTCAAAAAAATATCACCTTATTACCTTAATCACTTTTCATGACTACTAATACCATTAAACATATTTTTTTAAAACATATGGAAAAACCAAAGTGGAAAAAATATTCCATAATACCATAAAATTTATTTTCCAACATTATTTTGTAATCCTATTACATAAACACTCAATAATTCTACCACATCATTATCGTAATCTTCATTTCCAGAAGAGATCCCATGTGATTTTCCTTTGTCGTTGTCCTTAAGATTTTGTTGACGTCGATCATCATCGATGACCCTTGGATTAGAGAATTGGTTAGAATAATCCTCCATTTCCTTGAACTTGTAGCATTAATGTGTGGGTGGTGCATTTTCATGAGATTTCTATCCATTGAATGACCTTTCTACATGAATCTGACACTCTTTTTCTCAATGAGTAGAATTCCCACACTTAATGAATCTTCTTGTTCCCTTTAGGAATTCCCCTAAGTGTTTTTTTTACATTTTTGGCAAGTAGGATACTGAGAAATTTTCTTCTCTCTTTATGGAAATCCATTGGAATTTACATTAAGCCCAATCTTCTTTTTCTTATTTCTAGAAACATGAGAGTTACCAATATCTATTTCCACTTTTAGTGAATGAAGAATGACTTATTCACATCATCCAATGTCCCTTATGGCTAAGGCCTTTCAAAGACATGGTTTAAGGACACCAAAGAATCGATCAATTTTTCTTTTAGGATTGATGATTAACCCAGAATCATACCTTTAAAGTCTTGTCAAATTATCATCATTTGTACGAATAGATTCATCATCCTTTTTCTTAAGCAAAAGGAATTCTTTCTCCATATTTGTTCATAAAATATGAGGTCTGTATTTATTGGAAAATATCCCTTTAAATTCATCACATTCCATTGAATAAATTTCTTCTCAATCCCTCATGCTTCTAATAAGATTCCACCACTAATTGGCATCACCTTTTTGACGATAAAAAGTTAACATGACATTTTCATGTTGGAAAATGAATAATGGAAAATATATTTACAGTGGTACTGATCTGTTATTATGCAATAAGTGAATGAGAATTACAACTAAAATAAGGTCGATGTTTACTCATGAATTACTCAATAAAAAGATATCCCCTCCTCTGCTCATTTGGAATTCCATCATGATTTATATATTGTTTAAGTATTACGATAATATTTTTCATGGTAGCTCCCATAACATTTAGTTTCATAGACAAAAAATAATTTCATTTCCCATTACACTTCTCATTAACATGGTTACTTCTAGTTCCATCCATTAACTAAAAATGAAATGAATAGTGAGAGAAGCACTAATCATACTGGAAAACCACATAATCAAGGGAATGTAATTTGAATCTATAATATCATAAATTTAATACTAAGTTATCCATGATCATTAATAAATTCTAGGATTGTATCCTACACATATAATTATAATTAGGGACATCCCAAGACATTTCTGTAGAATGATCTTTAGGGGTCTCACTAAAACATTCGTAGTCTAGTTTCCAAAGGGTAACTAAACCTTTCCTCTGATTCCAACTATAATGAAATAGACCTAACATACATGGATATTACATCATTTTAGATGAATACTCAATACATTACTAAAGTCCATAATTGTTTTGTATCTATGGAAACAAGGAAACAAATTCTTCTATCATCATGAAAAATCCTCAACATCTACCATAAAGATCTACTCTTTTAATACTTCTACCTGAAACATTTCTTCATAACCTAATGAAAGTAATCATAAGAAAGGGGTGAGCTCGAATGCTCATTAAGGGTAAACAAGGGAGATATGTAAGCATAATCATGAGCATAAGGATATGAGAATGTGATCATAATGTTATAAGATCATGCCCCACGTATCAAAAGTATACATAAATTATAAGGAAATCCATGAACATAATCCATAAGATCATGAAATTGACATAACACATGATATTGTGGCATACACATCAAATTATATCTTTTTGATCATTTATAAATAGTAACAGGTTCACTCAATAAGGACATGAAATCTGGCCCTTGCATAAACATATGGACATGAAAACCAGGTCCATGCATAAACCTATGGAAATGAAAAAATGTTTCATTCATAGAATGGTGAACATGAAATCAAGTTCGCGCCTAAAATATATACCTTATGAGTTATCCATATTTACCCAATGCATTTGAGGGATATATAGGTCCCACCTATATCACAATGAAATCATACAAACATGTTCCACAAGATCATAAACAACCATATCATAACCCATGTAATGGAATGGGTTTCATAAACATGTAAACATATAGTAACCTATAAGAAAGTGACAGGATTTTTAATAATTTCATTAAAATAATATCCCATGAAAAGAAGGGGGTTTCTTAAACATCATTAAATCACTCATAAACCATTCATAGAATGACTATGAATCGTATTCTTTAAATAAAAACAATGTATGTCATCAAAGTTGGGGAAGGATTTTAAAATATCACATGGAACATGAATTTTTATTAAGAATAAAATTTTAAAACATAAATCACTTTCAAATCCCTTTTCTTTGAATCCAAATTAAAAACATAAAATGGAATCCTGAAAATCATTTAAAACGTTTCTCGAGGAAAATATCCTCTCTTTGTTGAAATATTTATCTTTTCTTAAAATGTTGTGAAATATTAAAAGAACACAATTTATTTGAAGATAAAAATATAATATTGATGGATAAGATTCAAGGAAATAATGCGTTATGAAAGAGTAGAAATCTTTACATGCCATATAAGTTAAAATAAAACATTCTTCTCATACTTTTACCATAAAAGTCAAAATGTACATTGTTTGGAAAATGAAAGAAAGATTCCTTTAAAACTATGTAGTAAATATTAAAAATTGGTTTAAATGGAATTAAAAATCTATAAGAGAACAATAAAACATTTTATAAAGATAGTTTTAGAAAACATGGACATGTATGATAAATATTACCCAATGGAGACATAAAACGAAACAATCCCAATTATGGAAGAGATTTTGAAATCAACACTTATCACTTAATAATCAATAGAATCATATGCTCCATGTAAAAATAAAATTATAATAATATGAAAATATCATAATATTCTGAATATGAAAAATAGAAAACATTAATGGGTTGTACATAAACCACATAGTATAAATAAGTATTTTATGAGGTAGGTGTATCACAGAAATAAAGTTGAGATAAAAATAATCCCTTGCCTTGTGCCTTGACTCTCTTCATACTAGAAAAAACATCATGTATAATATATATATGTTAATTATACTTATCTTATAGAAGAATATTGTTATATATAATACGACTTATGGTTTTATTATGACCATATATTACCCACTTGTTAACGATACTATGTTAAGGTTTCACTTCAGGTAATATTCTCTTTATTCTTCACATGTGCCTTAATTTTTCAAATCATTGATCCTTATACTTATATCATGATTACAGAATGTAAATAATTATATAAATATAATTTATATCCACTATATTTATGTTATAATAACTTATAGAATAAAGAAGTAGGAAATAAAATACACCGTTCATGGAGACGATAAGTCGTACACACACATGAACGTTGTTTCGGTTTTAATTGTTGTATTGAAAGAAAGTACATAAATAAAATTTGTATATATATGTATGTGTATATATATATAATTATTAAATTATTATTATTATATCATATATATCAAATAATTTATCTAAAACATTCCTTAATAAATTCCAGGTGGTGTGTGAACGAATCACATCGCTTTGAGGGGGACGTAGTCCACACTTCCTCAAATGATATTATTATATTAACACCAAATGGAATGTAAAAAAGGTATGTGTTGTAAAAAGTAATAAATAATATGAAATAAATAATAAATATTATATATAACATATATAAATATAGTTTCCATCATAATGACCACCATGATTTGTGGTAAAAGAAAAATGAACAATCATCGTTCTGTGAGGCAGTTGTTCACTGTACATAGAGACAGTATGTTCGATATCCATTAGATAAAAGTGTGTGAAACTTTCGATATTATCCTTAGAATAAAAATATCATTATATATTATGTATACTATTTTTTCATAAAATAATGGAATAAAGATAGTGGTGGGTGGAGAATGAAAATAAAGAAAATGGGGTTGAGAGAAGACATTACCTCTTTATTGGGAAACTCCTTTTGTTTTTTTTTCAAAAGGATTTCTTGTGTTTTATTTTTCCCAAGGGAAGACTTTATGAGTAAGGGAGGGATGTCTATAGAAGAACTGGTAAGTTTTGTGCTGATCTAAAAGGATTTCTAGGTGTTAATAAAACAGAAGTAGAAGTTCCCTTTTATAAGAGAGAGGAGGGGCTCTTACAGAAACTCCAAAACCGATAATTTATTTCAATGATTTTCTATTTCAATTAGATCCAAAATGATTTTTTAGGATAATACGTGGGTGAGTCTAAATCATCTCATACAATTAATTTTAGACATTTTCAGGTCACAAAATGAACATTATCTTTGGGAACTAACCCTTAGTTAAATAATTTTACTTTTACTCTGACAACTTGTTTTTTACACTATAGGGTTAATAAAGTTACTATAAAATGACAAGATGACCCCACTTGGATCATTTATGACATATTTTAAACTATAAATGTTATTTTGATGAACCTTATATTTTTATGAATTTTATAACATTTAATAAAATATTATTTAACTTAAAGTATCATTTAGGTCAATTTTGATACTCTTCAATTTTTTTATTTTTAAAAATATCATACCAACATGTTAACATCAATCCAATACTTCAAATATTTCACTAACATATCTAAGTTATCTTTAAAATTTTTGGATGTCATTAGTTAACTCAAATTATATTTATTTTGGTATTTCTAATATCATTTATTTGAAATCCCAATAAATTAAAAAAATCACTTCATCATTATTATATAGGCCTTTAAATAAGAAATTTCTTCTATAAGAATTAAAAATAAAACATAACAATAAAGAAAAAATTATTATATTTAAAATTTATTTTTATAGTCTAATTTTTATTATGTATAACCCTATATTAAATAGTATTTATTTATTAAAGTTTGGATATGACATTTTTAAATATTCTTCAAATAAAATATAATAAATGTCTTAATCTAATACAAGTGGCTTAAATAGGATCATATTTTCAGCCTAAGATTTATTTTGGTAGAGATAAACATATACAATGAAATTAGGATAATTTTTAGTGTAATTTTATATCATTATAATATTATTTTTAACTTTAATTACCCTCAATACCTTTTACCGTGATTAATAAAATTCAAAAGTTACTATTCACCAAATATTATTTTGATCCTATTAGAACACGTTTTTCATACTGATTACAACTTTGTATGTTTTATTTTATAAATTAAAATCATAGAATTTGAAAAATTAATATTAATGCAAATCCTGCAAATGTGGTTAGAAGGCGGGTAAAAGAGAAATTAAAAAGTTCTGTATTTTTTATATCTAATTATATTATAAAACTGATTTCAATGACTTATATTGGATTAATATAGGTATTATTCATCTATTGTGTCATTAAAATCAAATTAATTTAAAAATAATTATTTAAATGAAAATTCGGTTTTTAACTACTATGAAGTATTTTTTACTATTAATAAAAAATTGAACCTTTTTAAAAAAACTAAAAAATTCACCCTAAGGTAATATTGATATTTTGAATTCAAAAATTAGTTCATTTTATCATTATAGATTTCTATGAGTGTCTAAAATTAATTTTATTATTTTTCATAGATGGATGTGAAAATCAGTTCATTTGAGAAATTTGTTTTTTATACATATAGACTTTACTAGAAATTATATTTTACATTATGAAAACAATTATAAATAATATTTAAAAATTATTTATTATAATTTATATCAAAATTTTACAAGTAGGTTATAAATATCTTATTTAAATAATTATAATAAAAAAGTGTTTTTTCACAGAAACTAAGTGTTTTGTGTAATGCAAACCAAGTTGGTGTTGCTTATAGTTTAAGATTCCATTGTTGTTTCATATCACATAATCCAAAACAAAATTCTATTATAAAATAAACAAAAATATATATTCATTTTTTCTTTATGTGAAAAAATCAAAAAATAAAAAAAATCGAAAACATAAATTTACAAAATTTCATGGTGTTACAGTACAAAAATAGAAAACAATTATACATGGAAGTAGGCATCAATATAGTACATTTATAGTAATATAAAAAAATGACCAATAGGTATCTCCAATAGCATCATGATCACTAGATCAGTCTTCTACTTGTGTACTTCATCCTAGTATAGAATACAATCAAGTGTCCATAGTAGGCCACTTCCCCTTATCACTAACTAAATTTATTCAATCTATTCAGGTACCAATTGAAGGCACTAACATGGTGTGAATAAAATTACATATCATACCACCAATTTTGTATAATACTATCTAGATTGTGGATATAATATGAAATGGTGTTAAGAAATAATAAGTGTTAATCAATGATATTGATGTAAACCATGTTGAGCTCAGATTCTTTATAGTACACCTTGATTACAACACCTTCTCGGCCTAGGTTGAATGTATGAACCATATTACTTGAGGATATAATAATTAAATTATGTTACATCTATTCCAAATTTTAAACCAATAAGGTATGGATCTCTTTGAACCACTATATCAAAATAAACGACAAGGAACACCCTATCCAAAATAACCAAGTAAATAGTAAGGATCTTCATGTCCCCAAATAATGAAGTATACAATATAGAACATCATTTCAATTAATAATAAAGTAATAAATTGTGAACTTAGTTCCCTTTAATAATCAATGGACCAATGAGGAATTTCATTTCCTTAATAATCAAGTATATAAGGAAGAATATTGTGTCCAATAATTATAAATGAAGTATGAGGAACATCATGTCCAATGTTAATCATTTATTTAGTAAATAAGATCAAGTTAAATAATAATTAATAAACAACCATGAGGACCATGTCCAGTAAAATTTAGCATGGTATGTATTAAATGGTTTAAGATTAATCTATATTCCATGTAAACTTTCATTTAATTCCATTTTGTAAGTTCAATTTAGGGGTCATGACCAAACCTAGTAAGATGATGTTTTTTCACAAAAGTAGTTAAAAAATTTCATTAGACCTTAATTGAGTCCACCCAAAGGGTGCTTTAAGTTGAGGTCATAAACATTGAACCAAGTTTATGAGTCTCATAATAAGTCATTTTTAGGGTTTAAACAAATATTATTATGTATTAGACATTTTTTGAGCAATATCTGGAATGCCCAGTGTCAACACATTGGAAACATAATATAAAACACCCAATAATTTATAGAAAAGTACTAGATCACCTACCTTATAATTGTAGAACATCCCTCATCCAGTATTGTCATCTGATTCTAGGTTGAACAAGATAAATTATTAAAAAAATCCCTTAAAAATCCCATATGATCTCGCATGGAAACAAAATCCAGGATTTTGACATAAATTACGAAAAGAAATAGGTTGATTGATAGCCTTTACTAGGGTTATCCTATGTGATGAACAGAACACAATTCCAAGATTGGATGATGATGTTATCCAAAATACTAGGTGGGTGGATAAAATACTCTCAAGTAGAGGGTTTTCTTCTATTGTGGGTGAAAAAAATAGGAAGGGGGAAGAATTTGAAAAAAAAATTGGCAAGTGTATAATGGTAAATTCAGCCTGATCCAAGTTATTTACAGTGAAAAGGGAGGGTTTATGGTGTAAGTTCGCATTTTATGAGGTCTTTAAGAACAACTTACATCGAAAATCCCATGTTTACACCATAATATATCAATTTACTACATAAAACGGTTTTCCAAAAAAAAATTGGTTTTCCAGGCGTGATTTATAGTCTAAAAATAATTTATGATGTAAATTGGTCAACATATAGACAATTATTTTTTTTTATATATATATAATAAAACATTCCAAAACTTTATCCATAAATGTTTAAATCAAAAGTTAAACCTGAAAACATAAGGAAGAGCATACTTATAAAATGATTAGATCATACAGGTATATTACGTAAGTCAAATAAAATAATGGGTGAGCCTAATAGGATTATATTCCTATTTTTATTTTTTATAAGTGTTTTAATTTTCTAAGAGACCCTAATAGGATTTTTTACAAGATGAATAATTTTTATTAAATCCACATGATGGATTATGGTGTATGGTTATTTTCTTAACTCTTAAATATTCATATCTGATAAGATTGACATGATTTTCAACCCATAATGAATATTCATGGTATAAATGTTAATCTAATATAAATATTAGTTAAAAATGGATCTTATCCCATTAATTTTTATAATGTAATTCAAAATGGAGTTATAATTTTAATAGGTAAAAATTAAATAATATGATTTGTTACCAAAATGTAAAACATGAAATGATTTGAATAATAAAACCTATTGTAGTTTTAAATGGAATCATAATCATCTAAAATTACATTAATAAATTTCAATGAAATAGTGAATCTTAATATTATAAAATCCTTAAACTATTATAGAAACATAAGAATTTTTATTGAAGAGGAAGAAACATTATATGTGATTAAGTAAAACCCATCCTAGAAAATGTAATGTTGAAGTTATTCAACAAGTAAATATAGATTTTAATTATATGAATAGATAAATTCACTTATGGTTTCAAATGAAATAAATTAAATTTTACCAAAGGAACATTAATCTCTACTCATTTACTCAATATGATTGTTTGTACTAATGAATTAGTGAATACTGATGATATCCTTTAATGGTTGTTATGCTTGTTGAATTCATTCAATAATCATATTTAGAAATATTGTCATTACGTGAATGAATTCATAAAAATTGTACACAATTTAACTCAAACTATTGATTATAGGTGAGCATGAAAAGTGATATCTAGGATCACATGTTTTGTTGATGGTACAAATGGGTAAAACGTTAAACTAGAAGAAGAAACAATAGTTATAAATCCAAACAATGTTTCTTAGAGAATCCATTAGAGGTCATTTAAACCTAAAGACATGTTTATAAGGATTGTAAATGTTCTCATAGGATATAATTGTCTAATATACTTGAAGGTGCATGAAAAAATACATGTAAAGACTACATTGAGTATCTTTTTTATAGAAACCAATTCTTTGATTTTAAAGGGTATAAGTTAAAAAGGATTGCTTGAATTTTTATACAGTATAAACAAGTTCAATAAAAATGGATGGAATTTCTGACATCTCTTGTTTACATTAAAATGATAAAGTGGAGAGTTTTTTATTCATGTATTTGTATACAAAGCAAAATATCAAGATCATGTGGATTTATAAAAAAATTATTTACATGTTATTTCTATTATATAATAAGAGATTTTTTTTGCAAATAAGGGGTTATTATGATCAAAATAAGATAATGGATCTATCACACCTAGTTTATGACACATTTGATTATATAACATGTTTGAAAGAAGATATTTTTCAGTCGGTTTTTACGAGAGATAAAAGTATTTGTCTTGATGGTTCTTAAAATATGGGAGATATGATCCCACCACCCATCAATAACATATTTTATAGATAAAATCTTATTTTCATAAAAAAATATCTAAATATATAGTACACCATATATGATATAGAAATTATTTTTGGTATTTTAAATATTACTACAAAAGAAAATAAGTGTTATTTCTGACCATAAAATAGATTTTATACCCTATCATGATAGTCTACAAGAATAATTTTTATAAGAGACTACATGGAGTATGTTTGGACTTATAAAATTTAAAGTGAAACAAATAAAATATTTTTCTAGTAATATTACAATGTTATTGTCACTTAATGACCTCAAAGAGTTGGAGTGTGTTAAAAAAGATTAAATTAATTTGTAACATTATTTAGAAAAATATATCAGGAAAAAGATTGATGGAAAAGGTTTCAATTATCATGATGAAGATATAATTATAAAGAGACAAATTAGTTATAAAAAATTATTAACATCAAAAAGTCATATTTTGTAATGTAAATTTATTTTAAAGCTTTACAAAAACTTCAACATTAGAAATAGGACTCTTAAGTGTCACCGTTTTTTCAAACAGATATTTTCTATACGTGTTACTCAATAAGAGAAATTTTTTTGGGGGTTTTATTAGATAATAATATAATGAAATTTCATGAATTATAAATTTATGGAATGAGTTGGTAAAACATTAAAAGTAAAAAAAATAAAAGGAATATTTGGTGTTCTATCATATGTGAAATGAATAAATGATGGTTAATGATTAGTTCTCTAAGTATTATTAAATCTATTTAAAATTTAAAAAAATATTCAATTTTAAAAAATAAAGTGTATAATTTTTTATTAATTCATGTTTTTTATATATTCCATTAAGTTAAATGATAATTGACCTCTCAAAATATAAATTTTATTTATTCCAAGTTGATTTTTTTGTAGAGTATTACAGGTTTTATAGAAATATTAATGTTAAAATGGGTAGGATTTGATATTGAGATATGAAATATTATCATGAGGCACAAAATTGATTTTCTGTACTAAATAACCCATCACGTATTTGTAAATGTGTGTCAAGTACTGTGTCTTTGGAATATTCATGGTTCGTGTATTGTGTTTCGATTTTCCTACCAAATTTTTTCAAAATACCAAGAATGAAAAAATTCTAACTTTATACTATTCTTACACAAGCCCTGAGTCATAGATAAATATGGGTGGTTAGGAATTTTGTTGATCATATAATCAATTGAGTATTAACAAAGGTCGGTTTTTTCTACTCATATGAATAGTATGATATCTTGGCCCTCAGTTGAGATAGACTTACAGAGTGCCAATTCATGCATAGATAAAAAATGTGACACACTTATCTATCAGGTGAGGTTCATTAGAGGTGATCATCCATAAAGGATAATAAGATGTGATTTATTTTTTAACCTAGTAATTAAATACTCATTAGTAGCTATATAGGGTTTACATAATATGTTTCATATGGTTACTCAATGTCTTGGATTAAGGTATCATCTGAGAATGAATTCTTGAATATGATACAACTAGTGGGAATGGGTATAGAATTGTATTTGTTTCATTAAGATCATGGAAGATCCATTTATAACTTATGTAGAACAAATTTCTTTCTAGAGGATGTTATTTAATTAAAATTATGAATTTTATAATTAATAATTTTGTATACGACAATGTCACATGGGGTTACACATTATGGTTGACTGTATGGGTATTGAATTTTGTCAAAGTCAATGAGTTTCTATAAAAGATCCTAGATTTAATCCAAAATGAGTTTTTATGGACATTCACAAGGTAATGAATATGATTTAATACAAGTTGAAGTTGACATTACATTTCTAAAATTGATATGAAAGATATCTAAAAAAATTGGATTTTTTTTTACCAAAATTATATATAATACGAGGTGAAAAGAACAATTTTTATGAGGATTTAGTACAACTATGATATTCATGGAGATATGGAATAAATGTTATTGAATTTGTGATATATATTGGCATTTTGTGATTTATTATCTAGCATTTAATTTAGTATGACATGCATGGTTCTAAATAAATAATTGTATTTCTTATTACAATATCATAAGGTGTCTCATAGTGGTGTTTCTCTACCTATGAAAAAGTTGTATCATAGAACCTTTTCCTAGAGAGTGGTATTATAAAATTAGTCAATGTATTAATTTTTTTATTCATATTGAATGATAACTATGGAATTCAATTATTGATCAGGAAGCCAAACATTAGGTGTTAACATTACAATCACCATCCATATAAGCTATCATTGATTATATTCATTACATATTATGTAACTAATGGATATTATATCAGTTCAGGTTAATAATGAGTTGTAAAAATGTGTCATTTACTCATACATTATGATTTTAGGATTAAATGATTATAAAGGATCATTGACTATCACTAAAGACTATATGAAGGAACTAGTAGCCATTTCAGTGGCGTATGATCCTCATTCACGATTTTTATATTGATTATTTTATTCTTGGGTCTCTCTTAATTATTCTTCCTTGGAAACTATGAGATACAAGTATATCATGATCGCAATGAGGATCTCATCCAAGCATTGGCTGGTTTGGTATATCTATGGATACACCCTAGAGGGAATTGTCTTTTTATTACCCCCATTAGACTTCATTAAGCATTGATCGAACATTGTATTAGATTTTTTTCGTTGCAAGGTATGTCTTATTAATTTTATATACAAATTTCATCAATTTCAATTCATGGTTATCTTTCAACATTTAATTTATAAAGATTTATATTACATTGAGAAAGTGTTTTTATCCTTAGAAACCCTTCAAATGGATTATTCCATTCCAAATGACCTAAAACAATATGGTATATCATTTAATGAAGTTACATGATAATAAAATTTAAGTAAGTAATTTTTTCGTTAGATGAAAATAAATTATATAGAAACATACATATTCTTTCATATGATTCATATCTATGAAAAAAATTATTTTGAGAAAACTTTATAGTCATGTTATAATTTTTCTATTTTCATTCAAATAGATTTAATTAAAATAAAAAACCATGTGGTTATTGGTGTGCTAGAATTTTACCTTTATCTCATTCATTGAAATATTCACCTAACTTTTTATTAAAATTCACCTTCAAACATAACTATATGAGGATTGATTCTAGTTTCTGTAGGTTACATTGTAATGCTCAAAAAACATTTCTAATGCATAATTTTCTTTTTTTACCAACATTATTCCCCATTTCACTATAATTCATAACATATTTTTCATTTATGTCAATTTTTATTCATTTTTTTAAAGATTCATATATTTTATTTCTTCACTCATATAGGGTTTTCATCATTTTGGTAATCCATAATTCCAAACTATAAATGTTCTGATTCAAATTTCTATAGGATATATAGTAACACACATACATTATATCTTTTCCTAGACAAATGAATCTTCCTAACCATTTCATTTTGAATTTTACTCTAGTATTTCATTCCTTTTTAGTTAATGTTTGGTTTTTTAAATCCTATATATGTAATAGAATGTTCATAACTTTATATAAAAAAATACTATCTCTATAGGATTTGTAGAAATGACTAGACCTCATATCTCAGGATCAACCATTCCAATTTTAATTATATATTTATCTTTCCTCATTTTCACCTACTACGTGAATTCATTTTCATTAATATAGGATTTTCTTTATTTCTCTTCAAAATAAAGGTTCATTTCCTTTAGAAATTAAATTTTATTTTATTCTATATCAGTGGATCTATATTCATAACTATGTAAAGCTTGATTCCATCCCTTGTATGTAATATAGTAACCCATGGATCTCTTATCTTAATCATATCCATGATTATTATGGGCCTTTACAATCATGTATAGGTTCATATTCCATTAACCTACATTCATGGATATCTTTTTGTGGTTATACATGTCTTAGGTATACTCTAATTCACTCTTTAGGAAATCCTATACTATATTCATCACCACTCATTTATGATACGATCATTTAATTTTTTAATAATTCTTATCAATATTAAATTATAATCATAATATATTAATATCTGTCATAAATTGATTTTTTTCTTTTATTAATTCATATATCATGTCAGTTCTTCCTAAATAGATTTCTTGAAAAACAGAGTTTTAAATTTTGATGATTTGAATCCCTATAGAGAATTTACATTTTCTACTTAACAGATATTATAATTTAAATTTATGAACTACCCTAAATATTTAATTGATATTTTCAATGGGTCCATATTATTTGAAAGGATCTTCTTTTTAGAGTGTTGACATATACACCTAAATATATCTTACAAATATTTTTTTAGGGAATATCTATTTCAAAAAGAAAATACTCCCTTATTATATATTATTTTAAAAACATTATATTTAAATTAATGTATTCAATTTGGTAAATGGTCATCATAGTATTACCTTTCAATCTATATAATAAGGATCTCATTATTCAAACATGGTAAATAGTTATCCTAGAATATTTTTTATCATCATATTATCTTTGATTCGACTATCTAAAACCATGATTACTTTTTCTCCATTTCATTATTGAAATGGATTTAAATGTATCAAAATTTGTACCTTTTATATCATGTTAATTATTAAATAAAATTTATTTCCAAACCATGTTCAGGTCAACTACTCTCCTTCTCATCCATGTTAGATTCTTTGGTCACTATTTTCTATTTTCCATTTTTCATTGAATTTTATTTCTCTTGTTATATGGATCATGATTCATGTAACAAGAGAATAAATTTCATGGAATATTGGTCTAAAATATATTATCAAGAACTACACATCATATTTTAAATAAATAAAATCCAAAAAATTCTAGTTTGAAAACCAACAATGATAATCCTAAGAAGAAATCAATATAGTGCTCACTAAGACACTAAAACATTAATATCTAAAAAATGAGATAATAAAATAAAATAGTTAAAATCATGGAAGTAAAACAATTAACCTTATAAAAAAATACATTTTAATGGTTTCGTGAATTTTAATTCAATATAAGTAAAAATTATGAATACGAAAATAATTATATTCACATAAAGATTATTTTTTTTATTAGTGATTTCAGCCTAATATCAGTCCTTGGTTCAATTTAAGTGTTGAATAATCCTGAAGAGGTGAGTTTTTTATTTAGATTTTAGTTATACTCTATTTATATTGTTTCTAAAATTCTCCATGGTAGTATTGAGGGTATTAAGAGCATCTAAAAAGTTATAGACATAAAATAGATAGAAAATGGAGAGAATTGTGTATGGAGCAAGGTTAACCCAAGGTTAGTTCTAGCCATGCACCGTAACCACATGTCACAATTAAATATGTTGAAATATTGTGAAAACCATGTGATGTGTCCTATAAAATCATGATACATTGGTCTAAATATGAATTTATGGATTTCATATGCTTTTTAAAATCGGGTGGGTGGCCCATAAAACCACGCAACTTGTGTTTCCAATAACAGTTCAACATGCATGGTTGATGTACGATTTAGATGAACATTAAAAGAAACCCATGTTTCTCATTTAAAGAAAATAATTTTCCATATTTCCTATGGATATTATATCTTTAAAACAAAATTTTCCTCATCATTTCACTGCTAATAGCCAATAGTGTGAAGCAAACACTCCCTCCTCTCCCAAGGGTGGTTCTCCTTTGATACTAAAGTGTTTAAAGTGTCATTTCATGTGATCCTAATCACTAGGTAAGTATATGAGTCGGTTTCATTCTATTTTTTGAAAGATTCAGATATTTATTTCTCCATTACTTCTAAGTCTAATGGCCCATATTTCCAAGTATTTCATCATTTTTCTAACTGAGGTTGTTTTATCATAAATCAAATGTTGGGTTAGGATGAGAAGTTTTCTATGAGCATAAGGTGTATGATCTACATAAAATTATCTATAGTCTAGATTATTTTTAATGTGTATGTGGTTTATTATATTTCACAAACATGCTTCACAATTTATTCCAAATTCAGTAATAATAAATTATATATTTAAAGATTTTTCTAGACCCTTAATGGATCCCATTGGTTCTATTAAATAAGATGAAACCTAGCCTATATCCATCCATGGAGAATTCTAATCCCTTAGAATGGTAATGTGGGTAATAAATGATAGGATTGAGGGTTATGACATTTAACCAATTGTACATGTTTTTTGGAATATTAGCATAGAATAAAGTGTTGTTTGTTTTAACTTAGAAAATTGAATAAATTATGACATGATAAATAGATGAAATTTTTAATGGTTAAAAAGGGATTGTAAAGTTGTTGAATACTTTTTATGAAGATTTTATATTGGGATAAAAAATATATGGTTTAATGGTTTTATAGTGAAACTAGTTATAGAATTTGTTGATTGTAATGGATCTTGGGAAATAAGGAATTTTAAAAAGGTGAAACGTTTTTTAAGTATGTTAAAAATTCAAGTATATTGGACCAAGGAAATTGGTTGTTAATGTAATTGTAAAAGTTGTTAGACATGGTGATCCAAAAAAATAGGTTAGAATGTTGTACATAGTGTTCCAAATTATTAATTGGGATTATTGGACCTATTTCCCCATGCCCCTTTATTTGGGATGTTGGACATAGCTCTCAATATAATGATTAGGATTATCAGAAATTGAACTTTATATCCTCAGGTGAATACTTGGACAAATGATCCTTGATAAAAATGTTTCATACCTATGTTATAGTTTTTATGTGACTAGTAAAGACTGAAGTAAGTTTAATTGGATCGGGCGTCACTTAGAACCTGAGGGACAAAGTGGTTAACTAAATTACTATTTATTTATGAAAAATATTATCATTATTTTCCATATAGTATCACCCGTATACATAAAAATTTACTATTATTAAATTGGATATTTCTCTAGACACCGTTTTTGGTGGCCTAATGAGTTTTCCTCACACCATGATTGAGTATATGGTCATACCCAAGAATATTACATGATTTCATGTCAAGATATAGGAAAAGGACTAGTGATAAATGGATAGGTTGAGACCTGGGATGGATTATGGATGAAGGGATTGGACTTGATGTCAAGACCCATTTTGGGTATTGTCATTATATCAGTATTTTCATGTGTCCTTTGACACACAACACTATAGGATATGGCATGTTTACAATATTTTTTAGTGGTCATTTACCAAGTTTTGGGATTTAGTTATGTGATGTATGTTTATTATTCGATATTTCTTCTCATTTTTTCTTATTATTACTTTCTTGTTTCCTTTGTCTCTTAAATAGGGTATAGTCTCCATAAATTACTTATTAGATCCTCTCTGCTAGTTGGAAGCCTTTTTCGTATTGGTAGACATCTATGAGGCCATGTGGTGAATTATTTTGGCTATAAGTGTGAGTGAGTTAGGTGAGGAAATTATCGATGTTCATTAAATAAATGATATAAAAGTATAATGAATACTAATTTTTCTTTTTGTGACTTAATAAATGAATGGGGGAATTAATAATTAGAAGAAACTATTTCAAATATAGGAATCACAAAAAATATTCAAATATGTCATTATTATAGTGTTAGTTATTCTACTAAATAATCTAAAGTAGTGAATGATTATTAAAAAGAATTTATCACTATTCATATATTTTTTTAGTATGTAAGATTTAATAGGGGGATCAATATATATTTTTACCAATATTATAAATATTTACCAATTCTTAACAAGTATAGTTTAGAAGTTTGTTTTTTTTGGACTGATTAGAGTAATAAAATATAAATTGTAGAGGAAATAAAAAATAAAAAACATGTGAAAATAAAAATTTAAATAATTAATGAGAGAAAGTAAAATAAAAATAAAATAAAATAATTTATAAAACTATGAAGGAGTTTGAGGTAAAAATCAATAAAATTAAAAAAAATATTTTAAAAAAGGATAACCAGTTTCTTATCCTTACAATCACTTATTTTTCAATTTATTTTTGAAAGAGGATTTATCCCTAATTTGATACAAAAATTTTCATATGGAAATGTGTTCCATCAAGGAGACTAGAAGTATATAATTCAATCCTTAATCTTTTTTTATCAATGATCAAAAGAACAAAGAAGTTTAACCATACTTCTTCAATCATAGGATATCTATAGGTACATGCCATTATCCCGAGGACATATTCAATCATGCAACTTTAAAATCAAAACAATTACAAAATAAAATTTTTTTATAGTAAAATTTCATAAAACAAATGTTCATATATCACACTAAAATCAACCAATTACAATATATTTATCATAGAATTCATGATTATCTCTTGAATGGTAGAACATCAGTAGTTGGTCCTCGATCCTTGTGTCTTCAATTAAAATATTTTTTTGCGAAAAAAATCTTAAAAAGTTAGATGATAGTATGGGTCATTCTATCACTAACCATTTTAGACTTACATCTCCATTATCTTTCATTTTTTAATGTATCATGTAATTTTTTGAGATATTCTATAATAATTGTAACATCCAATGTAAATAAAGGATATTATATTTTCATATTTATTAATATTGTTGGGTAAAATATTAATTTTACTTTAAAGGGTATTCTATGTTCGATGGAGTACCCAAAATGCAACAATGGTTTTCTCTGAAGTCTTACGTTGCACACAATGCCAAGTCATACTGAAAAAAAACAATAATATAATATTATTATTTTAAATGGTAGTTAATGCTAAGCCATTTTACTGGTGCGAATGAATAGAGTTAACCATATTATGATTAAAATTTTTGTTAAATGTTTTTATATTTGTTGAATTAAATTTATATGCTTAAAATGATAATGAATCCAATTTTAAGCATAAATACTCTAATATTTTTAAAATATAGTTTTATCAACTTTTGATGGTGAACCCCGTTTAAATATTGTTTTAATTTCACTTTTATATGTTTTATTTTTTAAAATAAACTTATTATTTAGAATCGGGGTATCAAAATTTACTTTGGGTAAATTTTTGGTATTTTTCTGAGAAAGTTCATTTTTAATGAATAGTGAAAAAAACTGCATCTTAGGTCAAAACTGTCTTTTCATTTGTCTTATTTATATGGATATATTTTATATTTAAATGGATTTAAATTTTAATTGGATTATATTTTTATCATTTAATCCAATTTTTTTCTTTGGAAGTAATTGCACATTGAAATTGGACATAAACATATGTCAATCTTTTTGTAGTTTTTACTTCTTAAAAACACGCTTTCTAGTTTTGACAATGGAAAATATTTTTAGATTAATTAAAGAATATTATATGTTTTTAATTTGGTAAAATAGAAATCATTTTTTAATTCAGAATATCAAAATTATATTTGTGTATATTTTTGGTATTTTTCAGAAAATGTTCAATTTTTGATGAATAGTAAAAAAACATTGCATAATTGTTAAAAAAACGACTTTTCCATTTAAATGAGATTTTACTTCTTATGTGAATTGAATTTCAAAAATCCTAAATACATGGGTTTCATCATTAAGTAAAACATTTTTCAATAGGATGGAAATAATTTTTGGTGAATAGTAACTTTTGATTTTTATTTTCCGTGGTTAAAGTTAAATATGGTAATTCAAGGTAAAAATAATATTATTATAATATAAAATTACCATAACACATGTCCTAACCTTATTGGATGAATCATGGCTGAACAATAAATCCCTTGGGTAGAAAGTATGGCCTTTGGAAGCCACTTGGGTAAGATAATTATATTAATAATTTTTTATTTAAAGTAAAAATAAAAATATCCTAAACATGTATTGTTTTGTTAAAATAATTTTAATGTGGGGTTATATAATTGATATATTTAAATAAAGATAGGAATTAATAATATAGAATTATTTCCTACATCATGGTATTTTATTTATAATTTTTAGACATCAAATAAATAAATTTATTTATGACACAATGATGATGTAATGATTACCTCATTAATGAATGTTTTAAATAAATGAGATTAAAATTATTAAAATAAATTTATTTTGAAACTTTTTATGCCATCCAAGAATTTTATGGATTATTATGACTTGTTATATTTGAATTAATTATGTTTTTTTGAATTGATCAAGTTGTTATGGATTTCTTAAAACATCATGGTATGAATAGTAAAAAAATTGAGATAAATGAGTTTTTAAATCAATTAATATTTTATTAAATGATAAAATATTTCTAAAAATATATGATTTGGAAAAATGATATATATGATTTTATCAATGTCATTAATGATCCATTTTTGGACTATTTTAATTTTATTTCAAATATATTAACCATATAGTATTAATATACAAGAAGACATAGTAAAAGTTTAATAAGGTAATAAAGGGTTAAATAAAAACGATAAGGATTAAAAAATATCAAAAACCTGTGTAATTCTTATAGGATGATTTTATTTCTTCTTATATTCATCTTATATTTTAATTTAATTATTTTTTGACCTTTTGAAACCGAAAATCATTTAATAATAAAATAATACATATAATCTTTCCTAAATATCCCCTCCTCTCTCTTATAAAAGGACACCACCTCTAACCAATTACTCACAACTCTCATGCCCCTTGTCTTGTCCAACATCTTCCCAAATACTCTCTCAACACTACTATATTCCTCCTAGAAGCCGTTCTTTAAGAAATAGTAAATTCAAGAGATCCCTTTGGCTCAAATGAAAAGAAGTTACCCGATTTGTGGTAAGGCCTTCTCTCATGTTTCATTCCATTATTTTTCCTTCTCCACTCTCTATTATCTTATTATTCATTTTTTATATAACAAAACATGTATCCTAAATATACTAGGTTTTTTATATGAATTATTTGAACTACACTTCCACACACCTCCATATAATGGATACGAACATATTGTTTCAGTGGAGGGTGAAGTACTGCCTCACAAAATGATAATTTTTCAATTATCTCCAACCACATCTCATGGATGCCATTATGATGAAAATGTATTTATATGTGATATATATTATATCTATATTATCTCTAAGCTTCTGTATTTTTCATTTATATCATACCATTATGGTTTCCATAATGGGTAAATACAATAATTTAATTTGAGGAAGTGCATACTACCGCCCCCTCAAAGTGAAATTACTCATTCAGGCCATGCGTGGAACACATAAAGGATGGAATTAATGAATTTATATATGATATTATATTGTAATTATAATATAACTATGTATCATTAATTTTTCATTCTAATAAATATGAAATAGAAATGAAATTTGCGTTCATGCATACGTACGGTTTACTGTCTCCATGAATGGTGCATTTCATTTCTTCTCTCCAAATGTTATGTACTATTATAAGTATATATATATATATACTGGATATATATGATATATATGATATCTAAATCATGAATATCATTATGGAGATAATGTAATTTTAACCACATGGATAACTTTTAATTATAAGAAGTTCATTTTTGACTTAAGTACCAAATATCGACAAAATGACCGTAATTAACATAAATGATTATGTAATGTTTATAACATGGTAATAAGTGATATAAAAGGAATAATAAACTTGAAAAAGGTTCTTAAATAAGTATAAATTAATATTAGTTAATTATTCAGGAGATTAAATAAAAAACGAGTAAAGTCGTACATGAGGTATGGGACTTCGTCTCAATCTCCTTTCATTGAGGCATATTTTGATTTACACATGACTTGGTTTTATACGGTGTATAAAACCATTCTCCATTTAATTTATTTCAAAGGGAATATATTTTTATGTAGTGTTTTACTAAATAAAAAAGTGAATGTTTCTTTTTAATGTATGTGGTGACAACAGCCTTTTCATCACTTTGAGCATTATTTGTTATTTGGCTTCCTTAACAAGGTGTAGTGTTTTTTCAAGGAAAATAAATACCATATACCCTTTTTACATGTTTTGGTAATGAAAATGGTTTTGAGAAAACATTTATTATTTCAATATCCTGAAATGATATATTTTTATTGAAATGTGGAAATGTTATCTTACCTTTATGTTTTTTATGTGTTATGAATATGTTATGGTTATTGGGAATTGTTTACGTATATGGATGATTCCATGATAATCCTAGGGCGGGTGAGCCTGATATAGGTCTCCAATGCATTGGGTAATGTGATGGAGGTAAAAGTTAATGTTTCTCCTAAGAGATTTTGGGAAAATACTATGATGGGTATTCCAAACGTAACTCCCTATGTAGCTGTGAAAGCTACAACGTAAGTATATTATGGATGCCACAAGTTACATTTATGATTTATGATTTCTCAATGTTATTAAAAAATACTATGGTTTCATGAGGTCTGTTAAAAGCTTATTTTTGTATGTATTTATGGGATAATGATTTCTTTCTTTATTTTATAACCCTTACTGAGCTTTTTATGCTCATCCCAATTTTTTGAAATTTTTTTCACATGGTATAAGTTTGGGTAAGAGAAATGAAGAATTCAAGAAGATTTATATCAAGAAAATAATTATTGTTTTCTCTTACAGGTTCTTATTTTATGAAAAATGGATAGAGTGTAGAAGTGTCTATTTTTTAATATTTGAGATGTAATGTAATAGGTATGGTGTAATTCTCTAAAACTCTAAACCTGAAAATATCCCCAATGTGAATTCTTAACTTCACTCAAGATTTTATAATGTTTAAGGATCATGAATTATTGTTGGTAGTACAGGTTGGTTTAGACAAAATTAGAATTTAGGGTATAGTTAAATTGACGTCCATAAATTAATTTATGGTAAGATTAAAATTATATAGCATTTACAGATTACCATGTCGCTTAACCTAAGATATTTCTATGTTCATAATGGGTTTTCATAGAGGAGATAGGGTAGCTATAATGGGATGACATTAGGAAGAAAACGACCTTCCAAATCAGCAACCTGAGATGGTCGGAATCATAATTGAATAGTTTTCTTTAGTGATGGCACAGTTGACTCAGGATATAAATGGTTGTGGTATACATGCATGAGATCAACCAGATCGACCCCATATGAACATGTCTATAGTGGATCATTTCATGAGGCAACATCCCCCATCATTTAGAGGATCATCTGACCCTGTTCTTACTTAAGGGTTGATTAAACCACTAGAGAGTATTTTTGATGTCATGGGGTGCACAGAACATCAAAATGTTAGTCTTCATATTTACCATTTTTGAAGTTGAAGCTGATCGGTGGTGGTGGTGAAAAATATCAGGGATAGTGAGAATATTGATGCTATTAATAGGGATGAATTCAAAGGTATGTTTCAGGAGAAATGTCTTCCTAAGGTTGTTCATCTTTGGATGGAAGAAAAATTCTTGGAATTGTGTTAGGAGGATGAATCAGTGGCTTCTTATGAAGAAACATTCACTTGACTGGCATGGTATGCTCCAAATTTTATATGAGATCTTGGTAGTAAAATCAACCATTTTTACATAGGATTAAAACCAATGTATCGAAGGCCCTTAACTTATCATGAGCTCAAAAGTTATGAAAAACTTTTTTGATGTGTGGATATGGTGGAAATGGAGTTAGCCGATGATCATGTGTTCTTTGATAAAAATTGAATAAGAGGTCGAGGTGGTAGACAAAAGGGAATAAGTCTTTAAAAAACTCTGATGGTAAGAAACTTAAGCTTATAGTTTGTGAAAATCCTAGTAAAAAGCAGACTATAGAATGCCTTTTGAATTCTGGTAAGTGATAGCGATGGGGTAAAATGGGACATTAGGCTCGTAATTACACTAAAAAAGACCAGGATAATGGTAATACAAAATCTTATTTATAGTTAGAAAAATGTTGTAAGTGCAATGAAATGGGTCATTATGCAAATGATTTCCCAACTAAGAACTCAACTAAGGGAATGTAGCTGGACTAAAAGAAGAAATGAGTGGGGTGAAATTATTTTCAACTACTTCAAAAGATATTGGGACATCAAATGAAGTAGTATGAGGTACACTGGTTGTTTATTCAGATTATGCCAATGTGTTGTTTGATTCCGGGTCTTCACATTCTTTCATTTCTAAGAAATATTCTAAAAAATTGGGAATTACAAATCAAGATATGAATCCTTAACATATGGTAAAAACATTAGGAGGAAATGTTGAGGAAAAGAGAAATTAAAAGAACCTTCATTTCCTTGTGTGTGAAAAGAATCTAACTTCAAACCTTATTGTTTTCCATGTAATAGAGTTTGATGTTATATTTGGTTTGGATTGGATTTTTGTTTACCATGATATTACTAAAGAAGTATCTCTTAATAAATAATTACAATTTGTGTACAATAATGTACCTTTACTTTTGATAACATATCAGAATCTGAGAAACTAGTGAATGATGGAAATGAATGTTACCTTGAACATATTTTTAAAAACAAAGGAACTATTCTGATTAATTATGTATCAATGGTAAATGAGTATCTTGATGTTTATCCTGATGAGTTTCCTAGTATAATACCTTATTGGGAAGTTTAATTTACTATTGACTTAGTTTCCGATGCTAAGCCAATTTCAAAACCCCCTTATCTAATGGCTCAAATTGTACTTTTAGAGTTAAAGAAACAATTGACTGAGTTGTTAGATAAAGGTTTCATTTGACCTTTCACATTAATGTGGAATGATCCAATCTTGTTTGGAAAGAATAATTATGGTTCAATGAGACTTTTCATTGATTACAGAGCCTTGAATAATTTCACTATTAAGAACAAGTATCCTTTGCCTCATACCGATGAATTATTTGATTAGCTCCAGGGAGCTCAGTATTTTTTGAAGATTGACTTGAGTATGTGGTACCATCAATTGAATGTAAAGGAAATAGTCATTCCAAAGACTGTGTTTCATACTATATATGGAAATTATGAATTTGTAGTTATTCATTTTGGTTTAACCAATGAACCTACTGTATTCATAGATCTTATTAATAGAATTTTCTATGAGTTCTTGGATAAGTTTGTGGTTGTGTTTATTGATGAAATTTTTTTATATTATAAAAGTAAAGAGGAGAATGAAATTCATTTGTGGGTTGTCATGAAAAAATTAAAAGAAAAGAAACTGTATGGGAAATTTAGCAAATGCAAGTATTGGGTATAACGAATTTCATTTCATGGTCACATTGTTTTAAAAAATGGCACAACTTTTGATCCTGCTAAAACAAAAGGTGTTGAAGAATGGCCAATACCTACAAATATAACTGATATTTGTAGTTTTCTTGGTTTGGAAGGCTATAATAGAAAGTTTTTTGAGAATTTTTTATTGTTATATATCCACTGGACTAAGTTAACTCAAAAATGTGTTAAGTTCAACTGGACAAAAGAATGTGATGATTGTTTTTAAGAATTGAAAAGAATATTGGTGAATGCTCTAGGTGTGGAATTACCTTCTAGAGATGGTGAATTTGTTATTTACTATGATTATTTGTTGAAATGACTTGGATGTGTCATTATGAAGAATGATTAAGTAATTTCTCATGCTTTACATTAGTTGAAACCTCATGAGTTAAATTACCCTACACATCACATGGAATTAGATGTTTTTATTTTTGGTTTAAAAATATAAAGGCATCATCTGTATGGAGTTAAATGTGAAATATATACTGCCCACAAAATATTGAAGTATATATTTACTCAAAACAAATTAAACATTAGACATAGGACTTGGTTATAATTAATCAAGGATTACGGTTGAATGATTCATTTCCATAGTGGTAAGGAAAATAAAGTGGTTGATTCTTTGAGTCGAAAAAGTAATGCTACATTAACCATATTAAGTTTGGAAAAAATCATTTGATTAACGATTTGATGATCTTTGGGAGAGAAGTTTTTGGTGTAGGAAATTCTTCTGTTTTTTAGGTGTAAGTGAAATAATATCTATTATAAAGAATTAAGAAAGTACATAAGGTATAAAGTGAGTTGTAAATAAAGGTAGAGTTGGTTCAGAAGGGTATGTTTCATGAATTTAACAATGATAATGATTGTATTTTATGATTTGGGAAGATATTATGTGTGCCTTGTGATTCATAGTTAATGAAAGAGTTTTTATGTGAAGCTCATAGTTCTCTATTTTCTGTTCATCATGGAAGTACTAATATGTGAAGAGATCTTCAGGACTATTACTGGGGGTTGGAATGAAAAGAGATATATCAGACATCACTATGAAGTGTTTTACTTGTCAACAGGTTAAAGGAGAGAGACAGTTACTGAAAGTGATGCTTCAACCTTTACCGGTTCTAGAGTGGAAATGGGAAAATATATCCATGGAAATATTTGTGGGATTATTGAAGACATCCTGAGGTAATAATGAAATCTAGGTTATCATTGATCGATTGACTAAATCTTCAAATTTTCTTCCTATTCGAGATACTCTATCTCTAGATCAACTTTCTCAGTTGTATGTTAAAGAGATAGTCAGGTTGTATGGATTTACCCTCTCCATGATATCTAATCATTATATGAGGATCACTTATATATTTGGAAAGGACTTCAAAAGTGTTTGGGTACTGAATAAAACATTAGTACAACTTTTCATCCTCAATCAGGTGTGTAGTCATAATGAAATATTAAAACTTTGGAAGATGTCCAATGTTATTCATTAATGGATTACCAGGGATGTTGGGACCAACATATTTCTTTAGTTGAATTTTATTATAATAATAGTTTTTATTATAGTATACAGATGGCACCATTTGAGGCATTATATGGAAAGCGGTGTCGAACTCCATCTTTTTTGTATGAAGTTGGTGAAGGAAATTTTATGGGACCATAATTGGTAGAAGAGATGGAAGAAAAAGTTTAGTTGATTCAGAAGCACATGCGAACAGCTCGGAGCAGGTTATATGGTTATGAAGATAACCAGAGGAAGGATATTTCTTTTGGGGTAGGTGATCTCATCTTTCTCAAAGTTTCTCCATGGAAAAGTATGACGTGTTTTGGTAATAAGGGAAATCTGAGTCTGAGGTTCATTAGACCCTATGAAATCCTGGACAATGTTGGATCAGTTTCCTATATAGTGGATTTATCTCCATGTTTATCCAAGGTACAATATATTTTTCATGTTTCATTGGTGAGAAAGTATATGCTGGATCCATCTCATGTTTTGAGTCTAGAGGTAGTTCTGTTGGAAGGGAATCTCTCTTTTTAGTAACAACCAGTCAATATTCTTGACCAAAGAGAATAGGTATTGAAGAATAAGGTAATTCATCAAGTAAAGGTTTTGTGAAAAAACCATATGCTTGAAGAGTAAACATGATAATCTAATAATTCTATGAAGGATAAATACACCCACTTATTAGATAAGTGAATAAAATTGAGAGGACACAATTTCCAAAAGGGGGAAGGATGTAACATCCCATGTAAATAAAGGATATGATATTTTCAAATTTATTAATATATTTGAATTAAATATTATTTTTAATTTAAAGGGGATTCAATGTTCGATGGTGTACCTGACACGTAACAATGGGTTTCCCCAATGTCTCATGTTTCATACAATGTTGTGTCATACAGAAAAAAACAAAAACATAATTTTATTATTTTAAATTGTAGTTAAAACCTAGCTATTTTATAGGAGATAATGAATAGAACTAACCATATTATGAATAAACATGTTTGTTAAATGTTTTTATGTTTATCCAATAAAATTTAGAGGCTTAAAATGAGAATCAATCCAATTTTAAGCGCAAATACTCTAATATTCTTTAAAGGTAGTTTTACCGCCTTTTGATGGAGAACCCCTACTAAATATATTTTTTTGTCATTTTTATATGTTGAATTTTAAAAAATAAACTTTTTCTATAGAATCATAATATCAAAACTTAATTTGGGTAAATTTTTGGTATTTATTTAATTAAGTTAATTTTTTAATGAATAGTGAAAAATACTACATTTTAAGTTAAGACGGTCTTTTCAAATGATTTATTTGTATGGTTAGGTTATCTCTTTAATTTTTTTAAAGTTTAATTAGATTATATTTTTAACATTTAATCCAATGGTGTTAATTTGATATAATTTCACTTTGAAATTGGACATAAACACATGTCAATATTTTTATTGTTTTTACTTCTTAAAAACACACTTTCTAGTTTTCACAATGAAAATTAATTTTAAATTAATTAATGAAAATTCAATGTTTTGAATTTGGTAAAATAAAAATAATTTTTGAATTCAGAATATTAAAATTATATTTGGTTGGATTTTTGGTATTTTTCTCAAAACTTTCAATTTTTGATGAATAGTGAAAGACACTCCAAAGTAGTTAAAAACCCGATGGTTTCATTTAAATGAAATTTTACCGCTTCTATGAATTGAATTTCAAAAAATCTGACAAACATGTTTTTCATCAGTATGTAAAATGTGGTTCAATAATATGAAAATAATTTTTGGTGAATAGTAACTTTGGTTTTATATTTACCATGGTTAAATGTAAATAAAGTAAATCAATGTAAAAATAATATTATAATAAACATGTATTTTTTGCTAAGAAATTTTTAATGTGGTGTTATATAATTGATATCTTTGACTATAAATAGTCATTATAAAGATAAAACGATTTCCTACATCATGGTATTTTATTTATAATTTTTAGAAATCATATAAATAAATTTATTTATGAAACAATGATGATGTAACGATTACCTCATAATGAGTGTTTTAAATAAATGAAAATATAAATATTAAAATAAATTTACATTGAAACTTTTTAGGTCATCCACGAATTTTATTTATTATTATGAATTGTTTAATTTTAATTAATTATGTTTTTTTAATTGATCAAGTTGTTATTGATTATGTAAAAATTCATGATATGAATAGTATAAAAATTGAGATAAATGGGTTTTTAAATCAATTAAAATTTTATTAAATGATAAAATATCCCTAAATATTTAATATTCTTCCAAATGACATATATGATGTAAAAAGTTTCATTAAGGATCATTTTTTTGTCTCTTGGAATTTTATAGTAAATATATTAACCATATAGTATGAATATACATGAAGACATGGTAAAAGTTAAATAAGTTAACAAATGGTTAAGTAAAAAAGAAAAGGATTAAAAAAATATCCAAAAATAGTCAAGATATTATTTTATGATTTTATTTCTACTTATATTCATCTTATCTTTGAATTTAATGAGTTTTGGACCTTTTGAAACCCAATATCATTTTATAATAAAATAATACTTTCAACCTTTCCTAAAGAGCCCATCCTCCCTCTTATAAAAGTACAAAACTTATAAATCATTTATCACACCTTTAAATCCCATTTTCTCATCCAAAATATACCCAAATAATCTCCCCACATCCCTATATTCCTCCTAAAATCATTCCTCTAGGCATAAGGCCATTCATGAAAGCCGTTTGGCTCAAATTAAAAGAAGTTACCCGATTTTCAGTAATGTCTTCTCTCAAGTTTCTTTCCATTATTTTTCCTTATAAACTCCCTATACTCTTATTATTATATGTTTATATAAAAACACCAGTATCATAAATATAATATGTTATTTTAATGAGACGTATTCTAACTACACTTCCACACACCTCCATCTAATATATATGAACATACTGTTTCTGTGGACGACGAACTACTGTCTCACGAAATGATGATTGTTCAATTATATCCTACCACCTCTCATGGACGACATTATGATAGAAATTTATTTATATGTGATATCAATTATATTTATATTGTCTCTATGCTTCTATATTTTTCATTTATATCATACCTTTATGGTTTCCATAGTAGGTAAATATGATAATTTTATTTAAGGAAGTGCGGACTACCTCCCCCTCAAAGTGACATGAGTCGTTCAAGCCATATGTGGAACATATATAGGATGGTGTTAATGAAATTATATATGATATTATACTGGAATTATAATATACCTATGTATCATCACATTTTCATTCCATTAAATACGAAATAGAAATGAAAGTAGCGTTCATGTGTACGTACGACTTACCGTCTCCATGAACGGTGTATTTCATTTCTTATCTCCAAATGTTATGTACTATTATAAATATAAATATATATATATATATATTGGATATATATGATATCTAAATCATGAATATCATTCTATAAATAATGGAATTTTGAAGACATGGACAACTTGTAATTATAAGAGGTTCATTTTTGACTCAAGTACCAAATATCGACAAAACGACCGTTATTAACTTAAATTATTATATAATTTTTATAACATAGTAATAAATGATATAAAAGTAATAATAAACTATAAAAAGTTTCTGAAGAAAGTATAAAATTAACTTTAGTTTATTATTTAGGAGATTAAAGAACGAACAAGTAAAGTTGTACATGAGGTAAGGGACTTCGCCTCAATCTCCATTCATTGAGGCATATTTTTATTTATACATGACTTTATTTTATATGGTGTATAAGCCCCTTTGAATTTTAACTTCATTGAAAGGGAATATTTTTTTATGTAGTGTTTTACTAAACAACAAAGGGAATGTTTCTTTTTAACATATGCAGTGACAACAACCTTTCCCCCACCGCAAGCATTATTCGATATTTGGTTTCCTTAACAAGCCATAATGTTTTTCTAAGGGAAATAAATACCATATAAAATTTTTACATATTTTGGAATTGAAAATGGTTTTTATAAAGCATTTATTATTTCAACATATTGAAATGATATATTGTGATTTAAATTTGGAAATGTTATCTTTCATTTATGTTTGTTTTATGTGTCATTAATATGTTATGGTTGTTGGGAATTATTTACGTATATAGGTGGTTCTGTGAAAACCCTAGGATAGGTGAGCCCATGATAGCTCTCTAAATCAATGGGTAATGTGACTGGGGTAAACGTGAAAGTTTCTCCTAAGATATTTACGTAATATACTATGATGGGTATTCCAAACATATCTCCCTACATAGCTGTTAAAGCTACAACATATGTATGTTATGAATTCCACAAGTTAACTTTATGATTTATGATTTCTATGTGTTATTCACAAATCTTACGATATCATGAGGTGTGTTAAATCGATTATGTTTTGTATGTATTGATGGACTAATTATTTCTTTATTTATTTTATAACCCTTATTGAGTTTTTTAAGCTCATCCCAAGTTTTTGAAATGTTTTTCATTGGGTATAAGGCAGGGTACAAGAAAGGAATAATTCAAGAAGATTAATATCAAGAAATAATTCTTTTTTTCTTCTAAGAGTTTTTATTTTTAGAAAAAATGGATACTATGTAAAAGTGTCTACTATATAATATTCGATATGTAATGTAATAGTTATGGCCTAATTCTCTAAAACTCTAAAATTGAAAAGATACTCAATGTGAATTATTGACTTAACTCAAGATTATGTAATTTTTAAGGCTGGGGGCTTATAATAATAAATATTTGGAAGTTAATATTTCAAAATATAAAAATATAAAAATGAAAACTCATATAATAATTAAGTAAATTTAAATAAAATTTATTTATATTAATATTTATCAAAATATGGATCAAAAAAATTTTAGTTTAGTAAACTGAATCAACAATACCCGCTTATGATAGTCACAAGAAAAGAAAAAAATTTCTATTTTATAGAACTAAGGAAAAAAATTTATGTTTATCTAAAAACAACTCCCCCTTACTTAGAATATGAAAGAATTTTTAAAATTTAACATTCCAAAATATTCACCAGTTTTTTATTTTTTAAAAACTAATGAAAGTTAATCAATTAAGATAACATTTATTGAAAAAATAAATTGAACAAAAGAATAATATATTGTTTATTTAACAAGGATAACTATAAAATTAACTTGAGGATTTTTCAATTTATTGAAGTATTTCAAACCATTGTCTCTATATCTCACAACCTCTACTCTTGGTATTCTAATTATTCTTAAGTACTTTTTTCTCATACTAATGCTGTTGAATTTTTTACTATTTATCCTCCATATAAAAAAACAATTTTTTTTCATGTTTCATAATTTTTGGAAAATATTATCATTCGTGGTTAAAATATCTTAGATGATATAAACCATTGGATCATGTTTTTTACTTTTGATTTCAAAAATATTGAGAAACAACAATTTGGTTTTCCAGAATACTAAATGTACTAATAATCTAAAAAATAAAAAATAAAAAATTATCCATATTGATTATATGTGTAGTATATCAAGGAACTTCTTCCTCAAGTTATGTTAAATTTGTAGATGAATAATTATTGAGTATTTAAAGGAAACTTATATATCATCTAGAATTTTACATAAAGATAAATCCTTGGAAAGCTGATCCACCATTGTAAAAACATAATGAGATAGTTCAGTTATAGAATATTTATCTTTTTATTTCACTTTTAAAATTATATTTCTTAGATAAACTTGAATTTTAAATTTCAAAAATATTATTTGTCTATTCATCTTCATTTTCTTTATCATCCTTATTTTTAACTTCATCATCTTAATTTTGTTCCTAATACTCTATAGAATTTTCTTATTTAGATTTTGGTAGATCTTATAAACTTGTATCTTCAAGAGATTCTTTAAAATAATATGAAGCATAAGATATTATTTTATTTTCTTGATCCCCAATACTATATTTCATCTTCCATGATTTTTTTATTTTATAAGTTTTTTATGTTGTAGAGTCTAAATATTTAGCCATCTTGAAAGATATTGAGTCTTATAAGTTGTGAGGTGTAATCTATTTTTATAGAACCTCTATCTTAACAAGTTATTTTGGATCATGATATTTTTATACCTTACCAGGTAGTGGCAGTTAAATATATTTTGAATAGTTTTTCACATTCACTTTTTCTACTTAAATTTTATTTTTCGGATTATAATATTAGAGAATTTGATCTTTTTTGGAGGTAACAGATCTTTACCACCACTAGACTCTCAAATGGAAACCAGATGTAAAATGTGTCTTGGGAACTTAGAAATTGTTCACCTCTTCTCTATATTCTCTATTTTCAATAATTTCTATTCTTATAACCATAAATTATTTTCTTCAACTTTACTAATTCAAAACAACATTTTTTTATTTCTGTCTAAAATTTCTTTTTTTGTATCTACTCACAATTCTTATATATTTCTTATAGAAACATTGATCATAATATTTTCTCCCTTTTCAAACACAAGTTTTAAAACCTCAACCTTCTTCATTTTTGTAATTTATGAAGGAGGTTGTCTAGTCTCCTTCAAATTCCATGTTTACTCACCAAACGTCTTGTTTTTAGACATTATTTTATATTTATTCTTGCATACTCGATCTATGGAAACAATTTTTTTAATGACCTTATTCTCAAAATAATTATACTTCATCCACATCTATTTTATGGTTTTCTCACTTAATTGATTTTCTTTTTTCCTTAAATTACATCAAAAATAATATACTCCGACCTTTCCCAATGTTTTTATTAAAATATTTTCATAATCTATGAATATGAAATAATATTCATTTTATCTAACCTTATATATATATCCTCAATATATTTTGGTAAGAACTATATTATATTGAACTTCCACATACTATTGGAGAAATCATGTATGTAAACATACTGAATATCTGGATTTTCTTAATCAATTTTTTTTTACAGAAGAAACCCTTTAACCTAGTGAACAAATATTATATATTCCATTTCAATATGAACTATATTATTCACTTTATCCTTCAAACATAAAATATTATCAATTTTTTATTTTCAAAAATATCTAGATACATCTAGTATATTATTTTTTATAAATACTTCGTGTTCCTAAGTGAAAAAAATATCACTTTTCTCTCCCATATCAATTAAAAATAATTTCATGAAATATAACAATTTAAAATAAAAGGATAAAATAGATACATACATATTACTTAGAATACAAAATTTGATTACCAAAATTGAATGTGACCACCTTTTTTTAGTAGAGACTCATAATTTTTATGCCATCTCAAATATATTAATATTCTATGAACGATTCCCCATGATGTCATGTATTTGGATGATCCCATTTGATGAAACTAATGAAGAGAACAAGAATGGATGATCTAGAGATATTTTGATATAGATTCACTGTAGAATAACTATAGTGAAATATATGGGTCAACTATACATAATATATAATTACGTTATAATCCTATATTATTGATCGTAAATTGTATGAATCTTCATATCATACTTCCATTTAGGAATACAGATTATCAAATCTCATTTAGAATATAAATCCAAAATATTATTAAAATTTAGTTTCCTCTAATGTTTAATATTTAAAATAAAATTGAACAATGAAAATAGATTTCATAAAACTTATTACTAGTTTTATTCATTATGAAAAATATGAATATAATATGTTAAGTTCTTTCAGAATGATACCCTTTAATACACTTATATAATTTATTACTTCTAAAATTAGTAGATTTAAAATATATATAATTTTTATGAATTGCTTTACTGCCTTCTAGAATATATAGTACCTTCATGAAAAGTTTTCAATGTTTTATCCAATAAATTCCTTCTTAAATTATCAATCTGTTTTTAATGTAAAAAGTAAAATATTATAAAATGGAAGATGATCAATTATAATTTATCATACCCATAGTCTATTTTATGTATTCAAATATTTCAAAATATAAGGGATTAGTATATTTATCAGCAATCTGATTTCCAGTCCTTAAAAAATAAAGAATAATATCACCTTTATAAGCATGATTTAGAAGGAAGTGGTGCCTAATATCAATTTTTTACATGAGTGGTGTGATTTAATAATTTAAAAATAAAAAGAAATATTTTTATTAAAATGAATCGGATTTTGAGAAACCTCATTTTCAAACCATTGAGAGTGGGTTTCATCCATAATAATTGGTAACATTGATTTAAAATTTATATATGTTTGGATTAAATAATGGAGATTGATACTGGATGTTTCTTCATGTTCGACCATGAAGCTAAATCTCCAAGAAATAACTGAAAATTTCAAAAAAACTGCTATCTATTTTATATCCTCAAAAATCTATATTGGAATAACTATTAAGGTTAAACTCAGATAATGAAGAATAGAAAATTCAATGTTCTAATATTTCTTTAAGATAATGGAATATATATTTTTCTACCTTAATATATGATTATTTCATATTATCTTTAAATATCACACACAACCAAATGAACTATATATTATGAAGTCAAATAGTTTTTTGGTAAATAAAACAATAAATTATCCCACTATAAATCATTTAATCTATTTTTTGTATCAAATTGTTTAATATCACATTTACTTGAGGTAACTAATGGAGTTCAATACTTGAATAATTATAAAAAATAATCATTTAAGTAAATAAATGACATATATATATTGAGATTGTATTATTTATCTGGGTTTATAAGAAACTTGTCATCTAAAAAATAAATAAAGTGTACCCATCATACTCATCTCAAACTCACTTTTAATATGTTTTGATAAATAAATTGATTGTTATTTTTAAGTGGATCCAAAAAATTATATTATCTATATATATTTGTATGATAATTTTTTCCTTAAATACAATAATGATATAAATATTAGGATCTTTAATTATTTTAAATAATGTCATATTGAAGTAATAATTTTAATATTCTATCATACCAGGCCCCTAGATCTTTTTAATGTTTTCAAAATACATTAGTAATTTTATAAACATGTTTTGAAAAATGTGAATATTTTAAAGCAGGAGGTTTTTTCTTGTTGTCAACCTATGATTTGGTATTGAATATTTTTGAAAATATAAATGAAAGATTAATGAATGATTTAATTTATGTGGAAAACTGTACTAACATTATTTTTTAAAAATATATTTATAAGGTATCATAGGATACCTTATTGAGTATATTGGATTCATTACATAATCATGAAGCATGGATAAATGTTTAATCATATTGGATTTTTTGATAAATCCACGGATTAGGGAGAAATGTAAAATATATAATTGTTTCTTATTGTAAATAATGGGGATCCTGATGAATAATATTTCTAGATGGTATCCTCAACACTAAAACTCCCTTGGTTTGTGTCATATAAGTAGTTTGGTTGGAATTGTAACTATAGAATTTTTTGTTGTCTATTTTGTAATAAGGGGATACATATTGAAGAATATTATGTTGATTTAATGACATATATGTTCTAATATAGTGTACTGGGATACATTTTAAGGTCTTATGTAAGGATATACATAATCGTGATGATAATGTTCCTTGAGTTACATAATGGTATTAGAGTTTTCCACACCATAAAATATGGATCCATGCTTGTGGGCGTAACTGAATCAAGGTAACAATAACATTGAATAAAGGTCATCCTTTAATTTTATAAGGGTATGGAAGAATAATATGTCGAGGAAACTAGAGATATATTATGGAGGAGATTATGTTAAGGTAATTATAACCTTGCATAAAGGTCATCTAGGTATTTCTATGGGTGGAAATATAATCCAATGGATGCATAAGACTTATCTAGAATCAATGTCATGGTAAATGTATTCTTATAATATGAATAATAAAAATAATATATAGTGAAATGTGTTATATTGAGGTTAGTTGAAAACCGCATAAGGGCCAGGGCATGGTGGAGCTTATGTACCTTTAAACCAAAACCTTTATGTAACGTCTTGTTGAAAATAAAATGCATACACTATAGAAATATCTTACGACATAGATGGTATCATTTTGGTAGAGTATATCAGTTGATTATTTCCAAGACTATAAGTTTCCACACTATAGAGGATAGATTATGTTTCATCTATTTCAATATTTAGAGATGTTTGAAGATATCTTATCATGTCCATGGGTGAGTACTTAGAAAGTTAAATGCATACGATTTTGTTATTTTTTTCAACTAGAGTCCATGATGTAGGGAATAATAACACACCACATTATTTTATTGATCTCACTTTATATTTTATAGTGGAATGTACTACATTTTAGTGAAGACATGTAGCGGAATAACTACGTTTTAGAATATGGTATCACACCATAGTCAAGAAGTTTTCTCAAAAACCCAGAAATTTGGAAGGCATGTTATTAATGAGAATTTTGGCCCTTAACATATCATTAATGGATATAAATGGAAACTCCAAATGATTGGTGAACCTGGTAAATTCTAAAGATGAGAAGAATGGGAGCATTGGTATGAAAAATTATATTATGTGTTATAGAAATATATAATTTTTTATAGAAGTTCTGAGATATAGTGAACTGATAGGGAAATATTTAAAATATAAATTTTAGAGAGAAAAAGAATTCTATATATATAGAAAATAAATAAGGATACATATTGGAAATCATTTAATACATTTCCAAATAAGAGTAAAAATAGATAACATTAGTGTACTGAATTTGAGAAATTAAAAAATTATTCAAGAAAGTAATGAAGTTGATTCAATAACCTATCATGGAATGTAGATATTTCTCATTTTGATATTCACATACATATATAAAGGATATGGGGGAGAAAAAATGGACCCATAGTTATATTGGTGAATCTACATACATTAAGTGATATTAATATTATCTTGTGAGAAAACTTATTGTCCTTTCTTTTTCCACTGAGCAAAGAGAGAGTGAGTATATGGGAAGAGATTTCATGGTGGTACTAATACAACACAAAACATTTTTATAAATGTAAGGACAATATAATTGATGTAAATATCCTAAACCTTAAGAAGTGATCTTTAGTGAATCTACACATCGACATAATATCGGCCGCATACTCCTTAGATTAGCTAGTAGTGGTAAAAAAAGGTAAGATTAGTGATTTCCTTATTCTTTAATTTTTATATTATACATAATAAAATAGGACTAAGTGTTCTATGAAACCATCAATAATATTAATTGAAGGGTTGGTTGCCTAAAAATCTAATCATATCAATAAATTAACAAGGGAAAAATAGTTGACCATTATAGTTATTGGTTAACATCCTTAGGGTAATGAGATTTTAGTAGAAAAGTGTTTAAACTGGGAATGAGTGTTATACCTTGATTCCCCCCACATCCTTTCAGAGTATCTCTCACTTAATCCCCTTGAGATTTATAGAATTGGTATAATAGGAAAGTTCATTTTCTTTTCGATTAGTTTTTTCTTGACCTTGATATGATTTTTTTGTATTGAGTGAAATTTACAGTGAAATATCATTTTCTAGATACAAATCATTTCTAAAGCTGGATGGAGTGGTTTGATTCAATTTTAAGTATAATTTTCAAATTCCTTGTTAAATTTTATTGGAGTAAATTATTCTATTAAACTAAAATGGATTAAATTTTAAAAAATATTAAAGAAATTTAGTAATTGATTCTTTTGCAAATAAGTCATTAAAGGGTACTATAATAGAATATGTGTTGAAGAAAATTTCTCATAATAATAATATAAAATAAATGTGCATAATATTAGAATATTTATTTTTAAATGATTATATAATGGAATAAGTCTATTAATATGGACATACTATGATTCCTATGGATAAGTGATATTAAAATTTCCTTATATTGAGAGGAGAAAAAAGGAAAGGTAGGAATAGTTCCACCTAGATAATGAGCTCCTCAACCAAGTTCAAATTTTAATCTAGGTTATTATTTATTTATAACCCATTTTTTTAGAAATCATTTCTAACATATGTTACATCATATCATATGGATAATAATAAAAAAAATGTGATTCTAGTGAAGTAGTTTCAACAAAATCGTGTTTCAAATCTATGGAATTTTCATAGAGCCTCTATGAAATGATCCAGTACATACAGTAATATGTGGATCAATGGGGAGTCCCTCATGAGGTGTTTCATTCTTGTGTAGAATATATGGCCTTGGAAAAATAATTCTAAAAAGTGGAGAAGTGTATTTGATTTTCAAAATAAAGAATATAGGAACAATAAGTAAATAGAATATTGATTTTTTAAAATAAATTTCATTGAATTTGATAATTTAATGGTCACTAAAAAGGGATTGAAGGAAAGAATTACCCCTCAAAAAACTAAAATGGATGAAATTAGATGGATAGGTATAGAATCTCCCTAAAAAATAAAAGATTTTTTTATCAATATAAATGAAAAGGATGAGAAAACAATGGAACTCAAATAAAGGATAAGAATATTTGTTGAAAACAAGAATATTTTATCTATAACAACTCAAAAATGTATAGACTAGATAATTCTAGAAATTAATTATAAAGAAAAAATAAATCTAAAATATTCTATAAGAATTAAAGTTCTCAAATATTGATAAAATAATAATTTTCCATCAAATACTAGAAGAAACAATCCATAATAGAAAGTGTATTATAAATTCTAAAACTATGGAAGACTGGGGAACATTATGAGTATGTGTTTTGTAGCTCAAATTCCTAAATGAGAAGGAAAACCTATTATGACAACATAACAAGAAGAGAAGGTCCACATGAGTTATGATTACTATGATATATTCATTATATGTTCTAATCATGAAAATTTTGAAATGAATTATATCACGAGTAAAGTAAAATAACTCACAATGATATCTTCTACTCTAGCGGCATACAAGGATATTGTTTATTCAAGAAAAAAGCTACTATGCTAGTAAAAAATGTTTACTGATTTATAGAAAAATGATGGAAATCAATGAAAGTTGTATCAAGCATAAAAATAAGGATATTCAAAATAGACCTAACAAAATGAATAAATATGATAATAATGGAGGATGAAAGAATATACTCTAATTCTAAGGAAAATCGAAGATCAAGAATAACAAAATCCACCAAGAAAAGATAAGTATGAGATGGAACCCATAACCATCCAGGAAGATTCATACCATATTATTCTTGTAAAGATATTTCTAAGGAAGTAGTTGAATATTATGGGATCATTCTTCCACTAGATAAAGAATACCAATAAAGGATCCACTAATGATACAATTTAAATGTAGGATTTTTCTTGTGGAATCAATTCCAAAATTATGAAAAAACCAAATCCACATAAAAATATGAATTTACTCATTCATTAAAAAATATATATAATTAATATAACTTAAATAGTATCCATTAAAAAATGGTTGAAAAATTAATCTCCAAAATATATTCAACATGAAAAATTTATTAAGGATGTCCTAGAATTCATTTCCCTAGATTTGAAAATGGGGTAAGGATAGATGGAATATGGAGGGTTAGCCCAATTTGACTATCCCTATTTCATAGACTGAATAAATATCAATTACCCATCTTTTAATATACATTAAATTTTTCTAACTGTTTTAAATAGGATTATAAATTAGCAGGAAACATAGTCCATGGGTTGAGTGTTATCATAAAGAAAAATATTATAGGTAGAATTTAAATATAATTTATGGTAGAATATTATATGTAATATAGGGTATTTGAGATATTTCTAGTCTAGTTTTGTATCATTAATGAAGAAACGTGAAAGATAATGTTTCTTGTTAAAATTAGTGACAAATTTTTTTAGTAAAATATGGACTCTAAAGTATAGGATTGATTGGAAGAATATATAAGGATGAACATCACATAAATTTTTTTATTTTTTCTAAAAAAAGGAATTATATGTTTATTTTTAGGATAGTAAAATATTATATTTAGGGTGTTATTCACAATAATTTGTATCCCTAAATTGAGAACTATGAAAACCTTTATCTTCATTACACGTTAATTCGTGATTTATTACATAAGAATACACAAAATACATCCCAGAATATCATGGAGTCTAGAGTATTTTGGAATTATGTACAAATAATATCATCTTGAACATGGGATGTAAAAAAAATTTAAAACATCCTTAACAGGCTCTTATAAGTCATCGGTCCTCTAAAACCGCACAGGATGACCTAGGTACATAAATAAGAAAGGGGTGAGCTATAAAACATAGTAATGGAATAATCATGGAAGAACAAGAAGAAAGTATTATATTGGAGAAAATATGTATTTAAATTAGTCAAAAATGGGTGAGAATCATAAACATGAATAAAAGACAAGATAAAGCATGATAACATAAAGGTAACATGGTAAAGTGGAAAAAAATTTAAATTTGGCATCATAAAAATAGGTCAAGACCAACATCCAAGACACCATAACATAGCGGTAAAGGTATATTCATGGATTATGTTCAATCTATATTCCCTAGAATTATGTCTCACAAAATTAGAACATTAACCAATCTATTGGAGTGATATATAATAATGGGTGCACCCATCACATTCATATCATATACATGCATATGTGTGAAACATAGATCATTCAATATAGAGTCATATTTCATCATAATTAATTCCAAAATCAAGGAGTTTGGAATAAAATCATGGAAATCCACAATCAAAGGATTATAGTTATGTCTAAGAGAACACCGTTGAGTGTAAATTTTGATGGAATTCACAATAGAAATGTTCAGCATGGAAAATTTGTAGTGAAATTACGACAACATAACAGTAGTAAAAAATGATTCGTAAAATGATTTAATGAGAGTGAAAGGGGTATCTCATCATTTGGGTATAAAATGGATAGTGGGATTTGTGTGTAAAAACATATCCCAACATTATTAATTGAATATAAAGGGAATATAATAAAGAAGATTCATGAATTAAGAGGAGAATGAATGAATCCCTTACAAAATTTTGCTATAGTAATGGCTTAGGTAAATGATACTATGATAGGGGATAGATTATATCTGTATCACCCCCATTTTGAGTTATGTAGCCTTTTTATACATTTTCATGTGTTTAAAGTGCATGCGATGAGTTGGGAAGAGTTTGGGAGAGTTTGTAATGGTTTTGAATAAGTTTGGAGGCTTTTCTAAGTGCAAGAGATTTGAGCACGGTTAGGGTAAACTGTGCGGATTCTCTAGGTACCCATGCAGGGGGAGATAGTAGGCTTCGTAGGGATTGTGCATAGTTTTCCAAACGGTGTGAGGCAACTGTGTGGACCCCTCCTCTCGAGACAGTGGCGTGCGCACGGTTAGCGAACAGTTTTCCAAACCGTGCGGACTAACTATGCGACCACTTAAAGGAAGGGTTTTTAAATTTGGTATCCTTCGGGATTGACCTATTTCAATACCAATCTTCTCCCACTCGATCTTCACTTGGAATTTTGGGTTCTCAGGGGTTGAAGATTCTCTCCCACTCGTTTTGGAAGCAATTCAAAGGCGTTTTGTGGTGTTTTGAAGGTGGTTTCTCCTGTTTAAGTCTCTCCTCTTGGTTTCTTTTTGTTTTCATCTTGATCTACATCTCTCTCTCTCTCTTTTCTAGTTCTACATTCATTTCATGTAGATCTAGTTTTGGGTTTTCCTAGGGTGTTTATTTTAAGGCTTTTGGATTATAGGGAAGGAGATCTAGAGTGGTTTTTGTGAAGCATTTTCCTGGATTGGGGTGCGGTTGCTTGTGGGTCGATTTTTCCAGAACCCTAAAGGTAGGTGTCTTCTCTCTCAACATTACATGGTTAGAACGAGTAGTGTTTGGTTAAAATTAAATTGTTCTCTTGGAATTAATTTTGATAATTATGTGCAAATCTTTTTGTAAATCCATTTAGTGATGATTTGGGGGACTTTGGGAAAATGTGTTATTGTTGCTAAAGAGGCTTTATTACGTTATTTTAAAAATTTTATTTTAAAATCATTAGTGGATGATTATCAAAAATTATGGTTGCTGAAAAATTGCTTTCAATAAAGATGTTTAATTGAAATGTGGTTTGGCATGGAAAACAATTAAATTGGGTTTTCAATAAATGGGTTATTTATTGAAGTGAATTGGCATGTGTTTAAAATGGTTGTGTGCTTATTGTACAACCTTTGTGATTTGTTCTTGTTGGTTGGTTGATTGTTATGGCTTGTTTTGGTTGTGTGTAAGTGGGCAGAAAGTCTAACTATAAAAGGTGATGGATAGTGGTCGGAAGAACCACCATTATGGGTAGTGGTAGGATAAGTACCGCTAGTTGTGAATGGGGGTGAACGGGTTGGGAGGAAGTCCTGCCGTTTTGGTTGCCTTTTTGTGCATTTCTTTGAAAGATAGAAATTTTTGTGCTAATGATAAATGGTGAGATGGATTATGGCTTGATTGTTTGGCATTCCCTTGGGTTCTTGGTTTGGGTGAGGTGTCTTGGTAAGAGTATGTTTGGATCATGGAATTGGTTTCACTTGTGATTATTTTATATAAACTACTTTATATAAATGTGCTAATAGTTTTATCCTAGTGGAGTGTGTAGGGAAGTAATTTGGGGAAAACCTACTGAGTATTAGTACTCACCCCCTGCTTTGGAACTTTTGTGCTTTTGCAGATGTCGTATTCCGTGATATGGGTAAAGGAAAAACATCTCATTGCTAGTGGTTCGTAGTGACGCTTGGGATATGTGGTGGTGCATGGAGCATAGAGCTGGGGGTGGAGTCGTGGAGTGTGTATTGGTTTATTTTGGGCCTCTTGTTTAGTATTTCTCATAGTACTCTGATATCATGTTGGATTTTATTGGTTTTGGGTTGTATTGTGGAACAACTTGGTTGTCTTTTGGGAATACATGCCTGAATGTTTTATTGAAATGCATCATATATGGGATGTTAGTGGATGGTTTGGTTGGTTTCTTCTTAAGGGAAAATCATTCCCCATTATTCCTTGAAGCCCTCGACATTTATTTCCATCCTTGGGAATGTCGCTTATGGCCAAGTAAACCTCACCACCTCTTCAAGACAATTAGGTATGTGTGGGGTGTTACTAGTGGTATTAGCTTGTTCGGTCATTTGGAGTTGATTCTCGGATTTGGAGTTGACATTTGTTGTGATATATTCCTTGAGTCGTGATGGTATCAAGGTGTTGGAATTTTGGAACATGGAATGTATAGAATAAAAGGACGTATCTAACCCTTTTATAATGAACTTCATGTTACCAAGGAGTTGGGTACATAAGTGTTTTGGAGACACTTATAGGAATTGTCAATCACATTGTCGTGGGTGTAGCCAATGAGATGTTCATGGCATATATGGTATAAATGACTCCCTCTAAGATTCATATTTCATTGGCATAATGATTTATTGGATGAATTGAGAAATGGTTTTTCAAATGTGTGAAACTGTAATGTGAATAAATTTAGTAATTTGAAAATGGTTTGGTTTTCAAAAATAGTGAAACATGGAAAATGTGGAAAGGTGGAAAGCCTCGTTGTGATAGTGTTGTGTAATGCAATTTGAAATTGGAATTTTTGATTACTACGAAAGTGAGACTCATGGCTGTTTGTTTTCTGTTTATATAAATGGCACCAGTAGGCATCATAGAGGCCAACCAGAAGTAGCCGATTAGAATATGGTTGCACCGAAGCCCCAGGTGAACTAGCAGTTAGTACAGAGCACAGTGCAAGCTTTCCAAGTTGTGGGAAGTGGGAATAGAGTGGAATAGCCAAATCATGTTTATTATGTGGCTCAGTTTCAAAAGCCGGATCCACCCGTCTTTAGGGGAGATTTGGACCCGGAAAGGGAAAAGGCCTGGTTTTCCAGAATGAACAGAATTTTTGAATTATTAGGGATGCGGGTAGAGTTGAAAGTAAAGCTAGAAATGTATAAGATAGAGGATATTTCTCTTTAATGGTGGGATTTGGTAGTCCAAATGGGAATAGACCAGGGTATGACATGGGAAGGCTTTTAAGAATAGTTTAATAAACAATTCTACCCACATACGTTCAGAATTCAACACAAAATTGATTTCTTCAGTCTGAAGCAAGAGCATATGTCTATGACGGAGTGTGCAGCTATGTTTATGAGCTTAGTGTGGTTTTTACCCGAGGTAGATAATAGAATTTCGTTGAAGGAAAGGATCTTTGAAGCAGTGTTAAGGCAAGAGATCTATTCAAAAATAGCAATTCTGTGTATCAGTGATTACACAGAGATGGTGAATCAAGCATCGGTGGCTGAGCGGGATCTGGTGGGAGCTCCAAGTTGAGGAAGCATGGTAGTTCCCATGGAGAATAGTGTGAACTCTAACACTGGGTTCAAGAGGATGAGGGTCACTTATTCCTAGGGTGGGAGTATGGCACATAATCTAACGGTAGTATCGGTAAATTTTCCTCTGAAGCCCCAGAGCAAACCAGGATGTTTTTAGTGTGGCTCTATGGTAGAAATCAAGAGGGACTGTACGACACAACCTAGAGCATGTCACAATAACAAGAAGATGGTGTATCTTCCACGCTATTATAGGAATTATCCAAGTTCGGGTATTCATGACACTCCTCCGGGATCATAGACGTCCTATGCTTCGACGGGATGAGGGCAGCAGCGTACCCCTCGTCAGTAGAGAAAAGTCATTCATGGTGATTCTCAGAACACCACAACTCCTCAGCAGGGAAATAAAGAGCAGTGTGTGGCAACCAAGGTGTTGTTCAGATCCGAGAAGGTTGTGGTGGATGATCAGTCGGGACCATCCATGGTGCGAGGTACTATTCTTTTAAATTCCACCATGATACAAGTGTTATTTGATACGGGTTCTTCAAACACTTTTATTGTTGCATGTTTGGTTGAGTTGCTGGGTTTAAGGGTAGAAATGATGCCTTTGGTTTTGACACATCAAACTCTTCTGGGTCAAAGAGACATTCGAGCCTTCTTGTGTAGAGAATGTTTTATCGTTGTGGGCGAGATTGAGCTAATGTGTAATTTCTCAGTGCTTGAGATTGATGGGTATGATGTAATCCTGGGAATGGATTTACTGGTGGCGTTTAAGGCCCACATCGACTATAATCTGCGAACAGTGGCTTTTACGACACACGATGGAATTAGAAATCTATTTAAAGGAGAGAGGCATGAAAGGCAGGGTGCAATGGGTTTGTTGGTACCAGCTGTGGGCACATTATCGTATCAGTTGGCGGTGTTATCATTAGAATCGATAGAGGGTGTTGAGCAGTGTGTTGATCCGGAAGTTTTGGATCAGTTCAAGGATGTTTTCCCCCAATAATTATTTGGGTTACCACCCATAAGACAAGTGTGGTTTACGATTGATCTCCTTCTGGGGACCAGTCCTATCTCACTTTCGTCTTACCAAATGGCACCAACTAAATTGTGAGAATTGAAAGTCAAGTTGGAAGAGATACAAAAACAAAGGGTTTATCCGGCCTAGAACTTCTCTGTGGGTAGTGCTGTTGTTGTGTTTGAAAAAGGCGTATGGTATATTGAGGCTATGTGTTGATTATTGTAGACTTAACCATGATACGATAAAGAATAGATATCCACTTCCATGAATTGATGATTTGTTCGACCAGTTGAGGGGAGCCTAGTGTCTCTCCAAGATCAACCTGAGGTCAGGATATCATCAATTGTGGGTGAGAAAGGATGATATTTTTAAAACAGCTTTCAAAATTAGATATGCCCATTATGAATATGTGTTCATGCCCTTTGGTCTACTGAATGCACTAGCAGTGTTCATGGTATTGATGAATCGAATATTTCAGATATATCTGGATTCATTTGTGGTGGTTTTTGTAGATAATATTCTGGTGTATTCAATGACAAGGGTGGATCATGAGAATCACTTGGCGATAGTGTTGGGGATATTGAGGGATCATTGGTTTTATGAAAAATTGTCAAAGTGTGACTTTTGGATATAGGAAGTCCATTTTCTTGTCCATGTGATTTCTAAAAGGGGTGTTTCAGTGGATCTAGAAAAGATAGAGGTTTTTATATCGTGGAAACCACCAATGAATGTGTTTGAGGTACGAAGTTTCCTTGGTCTAGCTGGGTATTATCAGAATTTTGTTCGTGATTTTTCACATTTGGCTTCACCAATGATAGTTTTGACAAGAAATAATGTTCTATTAGAGTGGAATGAACAATGTCAGCAGTGTTTATAATAGCTAAAGGGTTTCCTTACATGAACACCAATCTTGTTTTTTCCAGAACCAGGATAAGTTTACGTGGTGTATTGTGATGCATCGGGATCAGGGTCGGGGTGTGTTCTCATGCAAGGGAATAATGTGGTTGTGTATGGCTCACAACAATTGAGGGTGCATGAGAAGAACTACCCAAATCATTATTTGTAATTCACAACAGTGTTCCATGCTTGGAAAGTGTGGCGTCATTATCTCTTCGGTGAGAAAATCATGGTATATACAGATCATAATAGTTTGAAGCACATTTTCTCACAAATGGATTTGAACTTGAGCCAAAAGAGATGGATGAAATATCTCCAGATGTTTGATTTTGACTTGATGTACACACTGGGTAAGTGAAATTTGATGGTAGATGCATTAAGTAGAAAATAATATGTTTGGGTGGTAAAATAGGCATCAGACCAGTGGCAGTTGATGTCTGTTATAGCTGACATGCGGTTGGAATGTGAGGTACAGGGAGATAGAGCGGTCTACTTTCTGGTTCTGCTGATTCCTGAATTAGTTGGCCTAGTTAAAGAGGAACTAATATCTGATTCTGAGTGTGTGACCATAAGGTCAAAACTCAATGGTGGGGATACCATTGAGGGTTGGAAACTGAATGGAGATTTAGTTTTGTGTTTTTGGAATCAGATGGTTGTACCAGTTGCTTGTCAAGAGAATCTCCTCAGGGCGTATCATCATTCTAGGTGGGCAGTTCATCCTGGAATTCAGAAAATGTATAAAGAGTTGAAATCACAGTTCTAGTGGGCTGGTATGAAATGAAGATTGGCTGAGTTTTTTTTGAGATACTTGACTTGCCAGCAGGTCAAGGCAGGGTATCAGAGGTCAGCAGGAATGTTGCAGTCTTTACCAATCCCTGTTTGAAAGTAAGATCAAATAGTGATGTATTTTTTCATTGGTCTCCCAAGAACGGTCAGAAAGAACGATGCCATTTGGTTGATATTGGATCTGAGAACAAAGTCAACACATTTCATTCCAATTCGTGAATCTTATACGGTGGAGGATTTGTCCAAAATCTATATACGAGAGGTGGTAAAGATGCATGGTGTTTCAGTTTCGATCTTATCTGATAGAGAACTATGGTTTACATATCATTTTTGGAAATCATTACATTAAGCCCTTGGAACTAAGTTGACCTTGAGTACGACTTATCACCCTTAGAAGGATGGTCAATCCGAGAGGATGAAAAAAACTTTGGAGGATATGTTGCGAGCTTGTGTTAGGGATTTTGGTGGCTCGTGGGAGGAGCAATTGTCATTGGTTGAGTTCTCATACAATAACAGTTATCCGGAATCCATACATATGGCTGCGTTTGAAGTATTTTATGGGAGGTCGTGTCATTCTTCACTATGTTGGGTGGAAATGGTAGAGTCCTCGATGGTTGGACCGAGCCTTGTCCTGGAGACTATGGAAAAGATCAAGTTAATTAGGAAGATAATGGAGACTGCTTAGAGTCCCCAGAAATCGTATGTGGATCATCTTCGACGGTCGTTGTCATTTGAGGTGAGTGATCATGTTTTCTTGAGGATCTCTCCTATGTTGGAACATCGTCGGTTTGGGAAGCAAGGAATGTTATCTCTGAGGTATATTTGACCTTTTGAGATTCTTGAGTGGGTTGGTGAGGTGTCTTTTCATTTGGCTTTTCCACCTAGGTTCAGTGTAGTGCGCAATGTGTTTCATGTGTCGCAGTTGAAAAATTATCAATAGGATATGGTCCATGTTATTAGATGGGATCATGTTGAGCTAGATCCAGATGCTTCGTTGGCACACGTGCTAGTGCAGATTGTGGATAGACTAGAGAAAGTTTTGCGTGGTAAAAACATCGTTTTAGTTCTTATTTTGTGGAAGCATTGTCATATTCAAGAGGAGACTTGGGTGTGGGAGAAAGAGATGGTCGAGCAATGACCCAAGCTCTTTCAACAAAGCAATGGTTGTCTACTTTCTAAGGACAGAAAGTCCAATGGTGGGTAGAATGTAGCACCCCTGGTTTGAGGTATGTATAATTTTTTATACATTTTCATGTGTTTAAAGTGCATGATATGAGTTGGGAAGAGGTTGGGATAGTTGGTAATGGTTTTTAATAAGTTTTGAGGATTTTCTAAGGGCGCACGGTTTGAGCACGGTTAGGGGAAACCGTACGGATTCTCCAGGAAACTATGCAGGGGGAGAAAGTAGGCTTCGCACGGCCTACGAATGGTTTTCCAAACCATGCAAGGCAACCATGCATACCCCTCCTCTCGAGACAGTGGTGTGCGCATGGTTAGCGCACGGTTTTCCAAACCGTGCGGACTAATTGTGCGACCACTTAAAGGAAGGGTTTTTAAATTTGGTCTCCTTTGAGATTGACCTATTTCACTCCCAATCCTCTCCCACTCAAGCCTCACTTCGGATTTTGGGTTCTCAAAGGATGAAGTTTCTCTCCCACTTGTTTTGGAAGTGATTTAAAGGGGTTTCTTGGATTTTTGAAGGTGGTTTCTCCCGGGTAAGTTTCTCATCTTGGTTTCTTTGTGTTTTCCTCTAGATATACATCTCTCTCTGTCTCTCGGTTTTCTAGATCTACATATGTTTCATGTAGATATAGTGTTGGGTTTGCCTTGGGTGTTGATTTTAATGCTTATGGATGACAGGGAAGGAGATCTAGAGCGGTTTTCGTGAAGCGTTTTCCCGGATTGGGGTGTTGTTGCTTGTGGGTCGATTTTGCTGGGACCCTAAAGGTTGGTGGCTTCTCTCTCAACTCCACTTAGTTAGACCGAGCGGTTTTTGGTTATAATTAAATTGTTTTCTTGGAATTAATTGTGATAATGATGTGAAAATCTTGTTGGAAATCTATATAGTGATGATTTGGGGGACTTTGGTAAAATAGGTTATTGTTGCTAAAGGGGATTTATTACGTGATCTTAAAATGTTGATTTTAAATATTTAGTGGATGATTATCAAAAACAATGTTTGATGAAAAATGGTTTTCAATAAATATGTTTAATTGAAATGTGGTTTGGCATGGAAAATAATTAAAGGGGGTTTTCAATAAATGGGTGATTTATTGAAGTGAATCGGCATGTGTTGAAAATGGTTGTGAGCTTATTGTGTGACCTTGGTGCTTTTTGATTGTTGTTTGGTTGAGTGTTATGGCTTGGGATGGTTTTTTGTAAGTGGGTAGGAATTATCTCTATAAAAGGTGATGGATAGTGGTTGGAAGAACCATCAATGTGGGTAGTAGTTGGGAAATACCGCTAGTTATGAATGGGGTGAACGGGATGAGCAGAAGTCCAACTGTTTTGGTTGTGTTGTTGTGCATTTATTTACAGGATATAAATTTTTGTGCTAATTTTAAATGGTGAGATGGCTTATGGAATGATTGTTTGACTTTCCCTTGGGTGCTTGGTTTGGGTGAGGTGGCTTGGTAAGAGTATGTTTGGCTCATGGTATTGGTTTCACTTGTGATTATTTTATATAAAATACTTTATATAATTTTTCAAACAGTTTTATCCTAGTGGCGTGTATAGGGAAGTCATTTGGGGAAAACCTACTATGTATTAGTACTCACCCCTTGCTTTAGAACTTTGGTGCTTTTGCATATGTTGTATTCTGGGATACAGGTAAAGGAAAAACTTTTCAATGCTAGTGGTTTGTGGTGATGCTTGGGATATGTGGTGGTGCTTGGAGCATGGAGATTGGTGTGGAGTCGTGGAGTTGTGGAGTTTTTCATGGTTTATTTTGGGCCTCTTGTTTAGTATTCCTCATAGTACTCTGATACCGTGTTGGACTTTATTGGTTTTGGGTTGTATTGTGGAATAACTTTGTTGTGTTTTGGGAATACATGCTTGAATTTTTTATTGACATGCATCATATAGTGGATGTTAGTGGATGGTTTGGTTGGTTTCTTCTTAAGGTAAAAGCAGTCCCCACTATTCCTTGAAGCCCTCGACATTTATTTCCATCCTTGGGAACGTCGCTTAATGCCAAGTAACCCTCACCGCCTCTTCAAGACAATGAGGTATGTGTGGGGTGTTACAAGTGGTATTAGCTTGTTCGGTCCATTGCAGTTGATTCTCGGATTTGGAGTTGACATTTGTTGTGATATATTCCTTGAGTCGGGATGGAATCAAGGAATAGGAATGTCAGAACATGGAATGTATAGAATAAAAGTATGTAGCTAACCCTTTTATGATGAAATTACAGTTACCAGAGAGTTGGGTGCATAAGTGTTTTGGAGACACTTATAGGAATTGTTAATCTCATTGTCGTGGGTGTATCCAATGAGATGTGCATGGAATATATGGTATAAATGACTCACTCTAGGATGCATATTTCATTGGAATAATGATTTAAGGGATGAATTGAGAAATGGTTTTTCAAATGTTTGAAATTGTAATGTGAATAAATTTAGTAATTTGAAAATGGTTTGGTTTTCAAAAATGGTGAAACATAGAAAATGTGGAAAGGTGGAAATCCTCGTTGTGATAGTGTTGTGTAATGCATTTTTAAATGGAAATTATTGATTTCTGCGAAAGTGATACTCATGGATATTTGTTTTATATTTTTAGAAAAGGAACTGATAGGTGTCATAGAGACCAACCAGATGTGGCCGATGAGATCGTGGTTGCACCGAAGCCCCAGGTGAACCAGTAGTTAGTCCAGTGCATAGTGCAAGCTTTCCAAGCTGTGGGAAGTGTGAATAGAGCGGAACAGCCAATCATGTTGATTATGTGGCTTAGCTTCAAAGTTCGGATCCACCTATCTTTAGGGGTGATTTTGACCTGGAAAGGGCACAGGCGTGGTTGTCTTGAATGAACAGAATTTTCGAATTATTAGGGACGCTGGTAGACCTGAAAGTAAGGATTATAATGTATAAGATAGAGGATATTTCTCTTCAATGGTGGGATTTGGTAGTCCAAACGTAAAAAAGACCAAGGTATGATGTGGAAAGACATTGAGAAATAGTTTAATAAACAATTATACCCACATACATTCATAATTCAGCGCACAACTGATTTCTTCAGTCTGAAGCAAGAACATATGTCTATGACGGAGTGTGAAGTTATGTTTATGAGCTTAGTGTGGTTTTCACCCGAGGTGGATAATAGCATGTAGTTGAAGGAAAGGATCTTAAAAATAGGTTTTTTATAATTTTATAATGACAGGGTCCAAACTCATTGAAATATTACGTTTGGTTATGTGTAAGTGACTCATTTTAATAAATAATTGATTTAAAAACATTAAAATATAACATTGGTTTTAAAGGATGAATAATGGATTTATAAAATTAAAAAAATAACCTAAAACAACATTATTTTAAAAAGGAAAACATATATTTGATTGTGGATACCCTTAATATAATTAATTACATCACTATTGGGTCATTATGATGTCATAATACACAACATATATTTATACCACATTTTATTTTCTCCCAAAAAATTCAACTATCTTGAAAAATGAGGAAAAATTCACCATTGGATAATTTTTATTTTCACATTACAAAACTAATATTTATATTATCAAAATAATTTATAAAATATTTTATTTCCTAATTTTAAAACAAAAAATGTCATTTATTGAGAAATGCTGGTTTTTTTGACAATAATACTTTTCAAACATGATTAAGAATTATTTTTGACTTTTTCAAAATCAATTATCAAATATAAATAATAAATATTAATTAATAATAATTTTTTATTAAAATATGATTTATTTCAAAAAATAATTAATTCATCAAAAGGAATGTCTTAATTGAAATTACATATTTCCCAAAAATATAATTTCTGTTTTATTGAATCAAAATCATTTATAAAGTAACATTAATAAGAAGTAAATATAATAATTATTCTATTGAAAATACAATATAAATATTAATATAATTAGGGTCTTGATATATAGTCCTTTATTACACTAGAAAATACCCTAATTGTATGGTGTGAAATGATAATATTTTTATGAGGTGGTTCAGTATACTTAGTTTAGGTCGTGATATTGATAATCTTAAACATCTCCCATAATTGGTTTTACTCATGATTTAGTTTCTGGATCTTGACTTGTGATTGGTCTTGGGAAAATCCCCATGATTTCATCTCCCTTAGAAGCATTGATAAATTGGTTTCATAGGGCATGATCCAACTTGTTGGTACCATCACTTCCATTGTATGTGTTAATTGAATTTTTCAAAACTCTATATTTATACTACTCAGATGATAATAGTTCAATATATCTGTTATCAATGATTATTTTTCTTTAAGGTATTTGGAATATGGTATTATATAATAAAACCAAATAAGCATATGCAATTTCTATAACCATAAAAGCGAATTTAATTCAATCATAAAGGGAATTTTATATATAATGGATCGGGTCCTTAAAATCTTCCCCACTATGGATATTTCACCCTATAAAATTTTATTTCATGTACTAAAATAGATCAAGGTATTTTTAATTCATCACCTCCTTCAATTCCCCTGTCACTTATTCAAACTTGTGGTTAATCCATAGCACATTGACCAAGTGCATTGCCTTATTTCGTATAACATTATCTCTATGATCTATAATATTCTCCATCTTCTCCTCAAATGCAATATCATTCTCCAATGATACCACAAGTGTATTCATCACATGTAAGGGGTATGTTATATAATTCCTCAATAGGGATACATGGAACAAATCATGTACTTGAGATAAGTTATGTTGGAGTTCTGGTCAATACGCCACCACTTCTATGTAAGAAAGGATCCTAAGGGGATTGTTGTATCTTGGACTAATATTTCACTACTTCCTAAATCTCATGGATTTATTCTATGGAGATATGAAGAGAAATACATTTTCAACAACCTCAAACTATTGGTCTCATCTATGATTCTCATCATAACTCTTCTATCCACTTTGAGAATCTGTGATGTGTTACTGAATGGTCTTGACCTTTTACACCATTTCCAATACCATTTTAGGAAACATTAGTTTGTGTTCACCAACTTCATCCCAACATGCAGGTGTTTTATACCTATTCCCATAAAGGGGTTCATAGAGAGACATTTTTTTGATTTATTGGAAACTATTATTTTATAAGAACTTGTCCAGTGGAATATGTTGACTACATCCTCCTTTGAAGTCAATTGAGAACTCTCTCAACATTTCCATGATTGTATTGATTGTCCACTAAGATTTTCCATCATTTTGAGCGTGATAATCCATACTGAATTTCAACTCGGTATTTGGAGCATGTTGTAGATTCATTTTGATCTTGGAGTTAAATCATGTATTTTTTAGAGATAATCAGTAGTGGTGTTCAATAAAGCCTCACCACTTCCCAAATGTATATCCTTGCATGTTTATTATGTTATAAGTCCCTCATTTAGCAATGAAGGGATTATTATTTGTAAGATGATCCACTACAACCAATATAGAATTATTTCCCTATGATTTATTTATACGACCTATGATAGATTTTATTATTGTGTTTTCTCATTTCTATATAAGAATGGGTAACTATATCATAAAACCCTTGAAATTTTTCTTTTCATCCTTCACTTGCTAACATGAAATATGCCTTAATGCATATTCTATAATCTCTTAATTCATATTTTCCCACCAATTGATCTCTCGGATATCTTGATGCATATTTGTGATCATGAGATGGATGAATATGTTCGATCTATGTGAATTATCCAATAGATCATTTTTAACTCAATATTTTATGGTACTTGTATTCATAAGACAAATATTAAAACTCCATCATTGTTAACATTGAACTCTAAGGATTTTTATTTACTTATATATTTCACTTTCTTTTTAATTTTTACATCGTCCCATTACTAAACCATACTCTTATCTAGAAGGTATGGCTAGGAAATTATTTTTCAAATGGTTGATGATGTTCTTTCATTTATGATTCTAATTTCCATCTCTTTCAAGTCTAAGATGATCAATTCCTTCTCAGTTCTCATCAATGATAAAATTGTTAGATCCATTCTACTTAGAGTTCCTGCAAATTTATTTTATTTCCCATGAGGGTAGTGGATTGAGTATTCATATTTCTTAATCATCTCTAACCATCTTCACTATCCCATGTTTATCCCTTTCAATGGGAATATATACTTGAGGCTTTTATGATCTATATATATTTCACACTTCTCCCCATATAAATATGTTTTCCATATTTTCAATGCGTAGACTGCTACATCAAACACCATATGTGTTGGGTAGTGTTGTTCATATATTTACAATTACCTTGATGAAATAGCTATCACATTTTCATTCTATATTAGTACACATCCCAATATGTTCTTTTAAGAATCACTATATTCCACAAAAAGTTAACCACATTAGGGTATCGTAATTATTGGTGCAATGATAAGACTATTTTTATCTCCTTGAATGTATCTTCACATTAAATATTCTTAAAAACATTACTCCCTTCAATGTTAGCTTGGTTTGAGGGTTTTACAATCATGTGATATTTCTAAAAAATCGACGACAATATCTAGCTAACCCAAGGAAACAATTAATTTCTATCATATGTTCTGGCCTCCATAGTTCTTCAATTTCTTTTTCCTTTGAAGGGTCCAACGATATTCCATTACGTGTGATAATATTCCTCATGAATGATACTTCCATCAACCAGAACTCATATTTTCTATACATTTCATAAATATTCTCTTTTCATAAGGTCTTTTGAGTATTTCTATGATTCTCCTCCTTTCATTAAGAGTATATTAGAATATCCACTCTAGAGACTACAACATATTTATCGAGGAAATTTCAAAAGATTAAATTCATCAAGTCCATGAATATTTATGGAGCATTAGTGAGTCTGAATAACATTAATATGGACTCTTATACATAGATTATCCTTGGGGATATCATCCTTCCTCACCCTTACCTAATAAAACCTTGACCGAATATCCATATTGGTGATGTATTGGGCTCTATATAGCTGATCAAACAAGTCATAAATCCATGTAAAATTATATTTTTTCTTTATCATTATCTTTTTGAGATCATGATAATCAAATAAAAGGTTCACTGACCCATCCTTCTTATTGAAAAAGTGGACTGGTGTACCCCACGGTAAAGAACTTAGACATATGAACCCTTTATATTGATTCTCCTATAGTTTTTTGTTCAGATCCTCAAGTTACACAATAGACATTCTATTTGGATTCTTGGATACTGGAATATCTCTAGGTATATGCATGCTTGAAAATAAAGCTTCTCGACTTGGAGGAAGAATAGAAAATTATTTGGGAAACATAGTAGTGCATTCCCTCACAATGGGCATGTCTTCAAGGATGATATTTCCATTAGAATTAATCATTTAACATATATAATCTTTCTCATAGGGAAATAATATCAATTCTTTAGATGTTGGTTCTAAATAAGATTCATCTTACTCTTTATAATTTTATAGAATCAATGGATGATTCGTGATATGGATAGTTATTTTCTTCTCCTGAAAATTTATGTTGGCTCTATATATAGATATCCAATACATACATAGAATTGAATAAAGTTTTAATAAATGGAGTATCACAAGGTTAACTGGTATGTTCATCCCAAAAATCTTGATAGGGGAGGATATATATACTTAGTATGTAATAATTACCCCATTTTCAATTTTCATAAATAGTTTTACTTCCATGATTTGTGGGGGTGTTTGAAAATTTCTATTAAAATTGTGTGATATGAAAGAATTCATAAAACTATGGTTGATAACCCTAAATTTCAATTTTTATTCATATTCTAACCATTTACTTCATCAAAAAGAGTTTTAGGGATGATAATTTCAAACCTATAAAACACATAAATGGGAATTCAATAACATTGAAGGGATAATTTAGAAATTGCATGTATTTCCTAAACTTATTGTTTTCTAAAATTCAATATACGTTATCACTAGTCTATTTCCTAAAAAGGAAACTTACTTGAATTTTTCCCCTAATAATGGTTTGTAATGAGATTGTGAATTTATCAAAGAATATCCCTTGGGAGTTTCAAACCAAGTGTTCAGTAAGGCTCATTTCTATTCGCCATTTCCCAATAAAGTATATCTCAATTCAATGTTTTCAAGTGTCACCCTCATATACATATTTGTTAGAGCCTCATCCCCTTACAGTATACAAACATATATGTATTTTTGTGGAAGCCACTTAATCTATAATTTACCTAAATTTGGGGATGTCTTCTTATATTTATTCATATATCTAATTATTTCTCTATAGTTTTCTAATCCTAATATTAAAAAAACTAAAATTTCCTCTAATACCAACTATGACAACCCTTTTCATTATTACTGATTAATTCATGATTTATTACATAAGAATACACATAATACAACCTATAAAATTGTGAAGTCGATTTCCTTTCAGAATTATGTACATATTATAACATATTGAACATGGGATACAAAAACAATTATTGAAAACTTCCCTAACATGCTCTTAGAAATCATTGGTATACTAAAACTGAATGGGATAACTGGGGGATGTACATATGAAAGGGGTGAACTATAAAGCCTATTGAGGGTATAAAAATGATATAATAAGAAGAAATAGTGTAACATTTGAGAAAAAAGTAACAAAGGGGACATAAAATTGGAACAAAACATAATAATGAACAAGGAGTCGTGATATTTCATGATAATATTGTAACACCCTGGTTCCAGAAGCCACCCTGAGGTGCCCCATACCCGGTCGGTCACATGGCCACAAGAGAATTTCCCCAAAGGTTAGAGGTTGTGAACTAGTACTGAGGGACTTGAGTATGATAGTTAGAAAACTGTACCCCCATTGGCAGAGTACACAATAGAAGAGAAAACAAATAACAACAATAATGGAAGTAGTAAATAGCAAACAATAGTAACAGTGGAAGATTGATAAAGGAAACAACTGGAGAAAATATATATATAAATGATGCATGATAAATATATGTTTAGTAAAATATCCAAACAAGTCACAATACTGAAATACAACAGTGCTAAACCAAAGTGCAAAAGAAAGCATATAAACTCCTCAGCATTGCAAGCCATAGCTTGGTCCCATTCTCTCTAGCTCCACAACAATTCAATTAATGGAAGTCGAAGGTCGCTTTCCCTTATCTACACCTGCAACAATATAGTCTGTTTGGGCCCAAAATTATTCCCCAAATAGGGTGTGAGACTAAATCCCAGAAGGCAACCACCTGCAGATCTGTATCTAACAGTCAGTGAATATATGGCAGGTAAAAGTACAGAAATCAGTAAATAGGGAAGTACTAAACATCAAACAATCCACAGTTTCTAGAATATAATTTACAAATAAGTAAGCATCCACTCAAACAAGTAGAGCAAACAGGTCACCCACTGGGTAGTTCTCACATCCTAACCCCTATGGTTCAACCAACAAGTACTAGCAACCCTCTGGGAGGCACACACAGTCTTACCCCTCTGGTTCAGTTATAGAAATAGAATCTCTGGGGAAGCACTCACCATCAATTCTCCCTACAGTCTCGTATCGTACTAAAGGCGCTCTGGGGAAGCACTCAATGTCTCATCCCCCATGTGGCCTACGTCAAGGAACTACAGACACTTTGAGGAAGAACTCAACATCAATTCCCCCTGTGGTCTCGCATTGTATTATAAAGACACTCTCGAGAATCCCTTACGTCAATTCTCTATATGGTCTACTAAACAAGGATCCCACAGCCATGTGTAAAGTCAGCAAGCATTGCATCACGTAATGGCCAAAGTAACTACAAGAACTACTTGGCTAGCATTCTACAACATCTCATCTTGGAAGAACAGTCACACCTTCCTACCAACTAGGCATGGAACTGGAAATATCCTAACAGGAAAAACTAGACCAAAGGGATATAAACAGATAGAACAATGAATGGGAAAAAACATCCAAAGCATAGTAAAATTACCTTATTCACAACCAGTAACCTCTACTCGGGTATATAGGCAAAGAAGGAAAATAGCAAGGGAAAAATAGGAAACACACAATACCATGTTCAATGGTATTGGTGGAATTTGCACAAAATACTCAAAGACTTTCTACAGAAAGGCACAAACCACCTACCTCGACGTTATGAGATTGAAATACTTGAACCTTGAAGATTTATTCTCCTTGTAACATCATATATGTAAGAAAACTTCCAAAATGCTCAACCCACGATAACTTCATAAAGAGGAGGAATTGGAAAAAGAAGCTCTAGGAGAAGGAAGAGCTTACCGCTGCGGTTCCAACGCAATCAATGACGGCCAATTCAGGGAACAGACAGAGGCTCAGGGGCTTGGAGAAGATTCACAGCCGTAAGGGCTGCTCTCGGTCGAAGAATCTGGAGAAGAAGACAGTTCTGGGGTTAAGATGCGACCCCGGTGTGTTTAATAAAAAAAACAAAATACACGGTGTGTACATTTGGAGTACATGGCATGTACTTACTATTTTCGTACTCCTCTTTAGGTGGCCTCCATATCACACCTACATAGCCATGTGAATGGTCCTGACTCGACCTGCACACGACCTCAAGCAAAAACAAAGTACAAGGCATGTACTTATAAAGTACAAGGAGTGTACTTCAAAAATTTCCAGAAACTCCTATTTTCTCAAAAACTCCAGAAAAAGTAAAAACATACCTGAAAAGAAGGTTCAGGTTCTTAAAAACATCCCCCCTTAAAGAAATTCATCCCTGAATTTACCTAACGTGGTGTAGAAGAAGAAACCCCGAACAACTCTGGCCACTACGATCGTATATCGGCCTCCCTCTCCCAAGTCTCATCTTGTACATGCTCGTGCTTCCATATCACTCGTACTAGAGGAATAAACCTACCATAAAAAACCTTCTTACAGTGATCGACAATCTGGATGGGATGCTCCTCAAACGATGCATCCTATTCAAGATCAACCTCCTCAGGTTGAAAGACATGAGACAGGTCTGAAAAGTAACGTCGAAGCTGAGAAACGTGGAAGACGTCGTGAAAAACCCAATACCTCTGAGGTAGCTGAAATCGATAGGCAACCGGCTCAACTCTCTCCAACACATCAAACGGCCCGACATGCCATGGTGAAAGATCATCCTATCTCTGAATCCTATGGTGTCCCATCCTCGGTGCGATACACAGGAAAACTTGATCCCCGACCTTGAACACCAGAGGTCATCTTTGTTGATCATCATAAGACTTCTATCGAGACTGTGCAGTAGCCATCCTCTTCTAAATCAACTCTATCTACCTAGTGGTCTCTTGAACAAGACAAGGTCCCAACAAAGATACCTCTCTTACCTCCGGCCAACATAATGGTGATCAGCATGGCCTACCATACAAATACTCATAAGGTGTCATCAGAATAGTTTCTTGAAAACTATTATTGTAGGAAAACTCCACAAGAGGTATATGCTTTTCCCACAAACCTCTAAATTCTAGAATGAAAGCTCGGAGCGTATCCTCAAGAACCTAAATCGTACGCTTGGACTAGCCATCTATCTATGGATGGTATGCTGTACACAAAAGTACTTGTGTACCCAAAGCCTTCTGGAGCCCCTGCCAGACCCGAGAAGTAAAATGCGCATCCCTATCTGAAACTATGAAGTTTGGAACTCCATGCAGACGTACAATCTCACAAATGTACATTCGTCGCAGCTCGTCAACACTGAAGGTCTCCTTGATCAGTAAGAAGTGAGAAAACATTATAAGCATGTCGATGACAACCCAAATAGCATCATTCCCTTGAGGTGATCTTGGCAAACCGGTCACAAAGTCCATCGAGACATCATTCCACTTCCACTTCGGAATGGTTAGTTGCTATAAAAGACTTGCTTTTCATTGATGCTCTGCTATCACCTATTGAAAAGTAAAACACCTCATGAAAAAACCAGCGACATATCTTTTAATACCTGGCCACCAATACTAATGGTGTAGGTCACGATACATCTAGGTGATTCCAGGATGAACTACCCAAGCTAAGGAATGAAAATCCTGCATTAGCTCCTCACGTTTTTCTGCTGGCACCCATACGCGTCCCTGGAAATTCAAGATCTAACCCTCATCCACAATCCATCCAGGAAGAGAGTCCTCTCCTGACACTCTCTCCTGCATGACTAGGCCTTCTGAGTCTGATAGATGCCTCATCCTAACTCGATCAAGAATTGTAGAGGTAACAACTACAGAAGATAGAAAAGCCTACCCCTATCTGTCGTGCACCTCCAAATGAATCTCTGAGAACAGAGCCATAAGCTACCACTCAATAATGGCCTCCTGAACTACTTGTATCTGATTCCTCCTGCTCAACTCATTGGCCACTATGTATCCCTTCCCATACATATAGGCAAGGTCAAAGTCAATGGACTGTAGATACTCAACCCACCTGTGCTGACTCAAATTCAGATCATGAAGAGTGAAGATGTACTTGAGACTCCTGTGGTAAGTGAAAACCAAAAAGTGATCTCCCAGAAGATAAGGTCTCAAACAGTGTAAGGCATGAACAACTGGCACTAACTCGAGATCATGCGTCGGGTAGTTCCTCTCATGTGGCCTCAACTGCTGAGACCCGTACGCAACGACTCCATCTCCCTGCATAAGAAAAGCTCCCAGTCCGGTACCTGAAGTATCACAGTAAACAATGTAGCTCTTTCCTGACTCTGGAAAGACTAGTATTGGTGCTGAAGTCAACCTCCCTTTCAGCTCCTGAAAGGCTGACTCGCCAGAATTTTATAATAAGAACTTCGTACCCTTCTTGGTCATACCCATCAGCAGTGCTGATAAGAGTGAAAAGTCCTATATGAAATGCTTGTAGTATCCATCCAGCCCTAGTAAACTCCACACCTCAAAGACGTTCTTCGGCTGATCCCAGGAAACTACTGCTCTCACATTCTTTGGGTCTACTGATACTCTTGTCTCTAAGATAACATGACCCAAGAAGTGAATCAGATCCATCCAAAAGTGGCACTTTGAGGGAATAACATATAATTGATACTCTCTCAGTGTACTCATAATGATCTCAAGATGGGTAGCATGGTCGTGTCAAGTGTGAGAGTACACCAAGATATCATCCATGAAGACCACCATGAAAGATTCTAAGTATGGATGGAACACTCGGTTTATCAGTACCTTGAAAACTGTAGGCACGTTCGTGAGACCGAATAGCATAACAATATACTCATATAGACCATACCTACTTTGCAAAGCTGTAAGAGGTACATCAGATGGTCTAAGGCATAACTGATGGTAACCGGACCTCAAATAGATCTTTAAGAACACTTGGGTTCCTCGAAGCTGATCAAAGTGGTCATCAATCCTCGAAAAGGGATATAGGTTCTTGACCATCAACTGGTTAATCTTCTGATAATCCACACAAAGCCTAAGGGTGTCGTATTCCTTATTTGCGCACAGGACAGGAGAATCCCAAGGAGAAGTACTGGGTCGGATGAAACTATTTTCGAACAACTCCTCCAACTGCTTTTTGAGCTCCTGAAACATAGGTGTATCCATCTATAAGGAGGAATGGAAACCAGTGCTGCTCCAGGCATGAGCTCAATAGAAAATTCTACCTCACACTCTGGAGGAAAACCTGAAAAGTCCTCTGGAAAGACATCCCTGAAACGATCCACCACTAGAGGAAATTCTAACTACGAAGTCCCCTGGTCATCCAGATACATACTAGCAATCTGAGTGGTAACTCCGCCTAGCCCATGATGCTAGTGTCCTTCTCTACTCGCCTGGACATCCCACTCTCCCCGATGGAGAAAAGATCCACCCTTTGGTGATATGAAACTAACCCTGCAGTGATAATAGTCGACGAATGCCTAGTAAGAAACTAGCCAGTCCATTCTGAGAATGACATCATCGCCTGTCATCTCTAAGACATAGATATCCCTTAGAAAATGACACCCTGCAACCTCAAGAGGGCACTCTCTGCACAGACATACACTAGTTGTCCTAGTCCCCAACGGTGTGTCTAGAGTCAACATGTCGGCAGAAGAAAGGATACAGAGCACAAGGATATCCACAACAGCAATAGAGATAAAGCTATGGGAGGCCCTGTATTTAATAGAGCAGAAGAAAAAAGTGAGGATACTAAGATCGTGCCTCAAACAGTGGAAGTTCTGGGATCCTGCTCGTGCTGGGTCTGCTCTATAGTAAAAGTATGGCCTACTCTACGACCCTGTGACCCTACCTAGCCACTATGAACTGATCCACCCTGCTATCGCTGGATGACTGGTGACTGACCACCACATCCTCGACCTTCACCTCAGCCCCAATGGCCGAAAGAACTCAAGTTCCCATACTGGTGAGAAACTGGTGGCGCTGCTCCTAAATGAGGAGTCATGGAAGAACCTCTGTCACCAACTTCTGGTGAGAAAACCTGATAGAAGCACTGAAGGTGACCCATCTTGCCGAAATATTGGCACTCCATTGGGTCCCTCTGGCACTGTGGCCTCGTATTCCCAGCCCTTCCACACTGGAATCATACCACCTGGAAAACTGATGATGTGTATCGTTGCCTCAGATCACCCCGTGTAGACACCCTATGGCACTTCATGTTGTCATTTGGTGAATCACTAACTCTAGAATTAGAACCGCCCTAGCTCTCAGCTCTATAATCTCTCAGATTGCGCTCCGTAGTCAGTGCCTGGTTGACGATGGAAGCGATGGAAGTCAGCCATACGATATTCACCTGTGAGCAGATCTCCCGTCTGAGACCATCCTCAGACTTCCTTACCAAGAAAAAACCATCTCCACTCTGGGGGGTGTTAAATGCTGAATCTCGGTGAAACTAGAGGAATAATCCATGAAAGAAAGAGTACCCTGCTCCAGGCTCATGAACACCCGGGCTCGGTCGGCCCTCAGAGTCTCCGGATAGAAGTAGTCATAAAAGATGTACTGAAACTCTACCAATGCCATAACATGATGATGTACCACCTATGAGATAACGTCTCACCACCTCTTGGAGGAGTCTCATAGAATGTAGGTTGTGAGAATGACCCACCTCTCTAGAGGCGGCTCCAGATGCTCGAAAATCGACATCATGGCCTCTATCCATGACTCTGCAGCCTGAGATCCTCATTCCCCTAAGAAGGTGGGGGGATCCTGCTGTTGGAAAACCCATGTCAGGTCTTCCATAATCAAGGTAGGAGGCAGAGCTCCCTGGAAGGTCTGCATCATCCTCAGAAAACCTTCCCTAAACTGTGCATCGGTGCCCGAAACTGGTATAACTGCTGGTGCCAAGGCTGGCACAGTAGGAGGATCTAAAAGAGGTCCCTGATCGGCCATATCTGGTGTCTGGCAACCATCTGGAAGTTGACATACAACCGGAGGACGTCTCGGTGGCATAGATCTGAAAGGTCAAAATCACACCTTAGATTCAGGATTAACAAGGACTGAAAAACTGAAGGCACAAGAAGGAAAAAGGAAAACAAGGAATTCAAGTTATGCAAAACATGACTACACGGCGTGTTCTTTCCTACATGGCATATTCCATTAAGTCATTCACATGGGCGTGTAACACCCCTAATACACGAAGTGTTGTCCTAACACATGGAATGTACTTGAATCCTCTTCCCTTCCCGAGTCCTTCTACATGGTCTAGCCGCATGGCTCCTCTAAGAAAAAACTACATGGCGTGTTCAAGGTAGACACGATGTGTACTAGACATGCCTTACCTGGCCCGTGTTGTTAGAGACACATCCTGACACACAGCTAACACTACACGACCTGTTCCAGATGGACTCGGCGTGTACGTGAAAGGTAACACTGCCCCGTGTTGTTAGTTACATGGTCATCTGCACGGTTAACTATACACGGCATGTTCCACTGGAACATGGCGTTCCCTTGAAGGAATTCCCTGACCCGTGTTGTTCGTGACACGGTCGGGTACCTAAGTCATACTACATGGCGTGTGAATTTCAGACACAGTGTGTATGTGAAAAGATAACATGACCCGTGTTGTTCTTGACATGGTCGGGTACCTATTTCATACTACAAGGTGTGCTAAACTAGTACACGACGTATTCCTACAGTATTTTTCACAACCTCGTGTCCCTGCCCACATAGTCGACGACACGGCTACAGACTACACGATGTGTATTCATAAATTACACGCCATGTATTCAGGTTTTTTCTAGACAGTAGCCCCAAAACTGCACTGGATCCCAGAAACAAATAAAAACAAGCATTCTGGTGCCAAATTCTGATCAGTGAGGGCCCATACTCCCTACGAATCATGGTTGGGAATCTTATACAAGTTACAAACAAGGTAAACAAGCCGATGATCCACCAAATTCTGGTCCATGAGGACCCATAACACCTCAAGAGCCACATTTTGGTAGTCATATAAGAAAAGTACTATACAAACAAATTCCCTATAAAACTGTAGGGATTCAATCAAAGAATCTAACACAACTGCATGCATAATCTACACAACGTCTATCACAACAACATGAAATCGCTAATGCATCATAGATGGTATGAAAAGAATGCCTGACATGTGATTTCTAACAAGTGCCAATATGATGCATGAGATGGCATACCCTCATCTCATCGGGTTGTGGCAAACATAGAACTGAAATAACAACAATGGTAATAACACAAAGCATTTGAATCACCCAATGGTGAAATCAAATCAACTGTAAAATTTGCAAACCAAATAAAATTGCAATAAACGAGGTAGTATGGATTTTACCTATACACGGGTTAGCTACTCCTAGGCATAGCTCATTAACAAGAACCTATTTCGTCCTATCCCAGGATAAAGGCGCCACACAGTAAGTCAAGTGAAAGAAGCCTCTGATACCACATTGTAATGCCCCGATTCCGGAAGCCACCCAGAGGCACCCCATACCCGGTTGGTCACATGGCCTCAAGATCATTTCCCCAAATGCCAGAGGCTGCCGACTAGCTTCGAGGGCCTTGGGAATGAGAGTGGGGAAACTATTCCCTCATCGGCAGAGTACACATTGGATGAGAAAACAAATAACAACAGTAGCGAAAGTATTAAATACCAAACAACAGTAATAGCAAAACACTGATAAAGGAAACAACATGAGAAAATATATATATAAATGATGCATGATACATATATATTTGGTAAAATATCTAAACAAGTCACAATGATGAAATGCAACAATGCTAAACCAAAGTGAAAAAAAGAAAGTAGATAAACTCCTCAGCATCGCAAGCCATAGCTTGGTCTCATTCCCTCTAACTCCACAACAAGTCAAGTACCAGAAGTAGAAGGGTGCTTGCCCTTATCTATACCTGCAACAATATAGTCTCTTTGGTACCAAAAGCATGACCCAAATAGGGTGTGAGACTAAATACCAGTTGGAAACCACCCAGAGATCTATGCCTAAAAGTTAGTGAATATATGGAAGGTAAAAGTACAGAAAGCAGTAAATAGGGACATAATAAACAAAAAACAATCCACAGTTTCTAGCATATAATTTACAAAAAACTAAGCAGCCACTCAAAAAAGTAGAGCAAAAAGGTAACCCTCAAGGTAGTTCTCACAGCCTAACCCCTATGGTTCAACCAACAAGTACTAGAAACCCTCTGGGAGGCACACATAGTCTCACCCCTCTGGTTCAGATACAGAAATAGACTCTATGGGGAAGCACTCGCCGTCAATTCCCCCTAAAGTCTTGTATCGTACTAAAGGAACTCTGGCGAAGCACTCAGAATCTCATTCCTTATGTGGCCCGTGTCGAGGAACTATAGACACTCTGAGGAAGCACTCAATTTCAATTCCCCCAGTGTCCTGGCATCGTATTATAAAGACACTCTGGAAAAGCCCTTACATCCATTCTCCCTTTGGTCTACTATACTATCTTCCCACAACCCTCTGTAAAGTCGGAAAGCATCACATCGCGTAATGACCAATGTAACCTCAAGAACTAGTTGTCTAGAATTATACAACATCTCAGCATGTAAGAACAGTCACATCATCCTACCAACATGGAATTGAACTGGAAATATCATAACAAGAAAAACTAGACCAAAAGGTCATAAACAGGCAGAACAATGCATGGAAAAAAACATCTGCAACACAGTAAAATTACCCTATTCACAACTACTAACTTATACTAAGGAATATAAGAAAAGAAGGAAAACAACAAGGGAAAAACATGAAACACAAAATACCCTATTCAAGGGTATTGGTGTAATTTTAATAAAATACTCAAAGACATTCTACAGAACGGCAGAAAACACCTACCTCGATGTTAGGATATTGATCTACTTGAACCTCAAAGCTTGATTCTCCTTGTAATGTCGTAGATCTAAGAAAACATAAAAACGCTCAACCCACGATAACTTGAGAAAGAGGAGAAATTGGAAAAAAATATCTCTATGAGAAGGAAGAGATTACCGTTGTAGTTCCAATGCAATTGACGGTGGTCAATTCAGAGAACAAACGGAGGCTCGGGGGTTGGAGAAGATTTGCACTGTAAGGGATGCTCTCGATCGAAGAAGATGGAGAACAAGACAGTTCTGAGGTTAATATGGGACCCCTGTGCGTTAAATGAAAAACAAAAACAAAATACATGGCATGTACTTTTGGAGTACACGGTGTGTACTTACTGTTTCCCTACTCCGCTTTAGGCAGCCTCCATATCACCCCTACATGGCTGTGTGCATGGTCATGACACGACCAGCACACGACCTCGAGCAGCAATGAAGTACACAATGTGTACTTATAAATTACACGACGTGTACTTCAAAAATTTCTAGAAACTCCCCTTTTCTCAAAAACTCTTGAAAAAGTAAAAACAAACCTAAAAAGATGATCTGAGTTCTTACAAATATACAGGCAACATGGGAATGTTGAATCATCATTAAACGTGACATTACCAACATAGGACATATATAACTACCAAGAAAACCAAACATGGTGGTAAAATTCCCATGATATATTAGGTTAACAACTGAATCCCTTGCATGACTTCTCATGAGGCTAAAACATTACCTCATGCATTAGAGAACTATATAATTGTTGGTGCACCTGCACTTTCATAGTTTTTCCACATAGTTCATTAAACATAGGATCATATTTTAGGTAATTTAATTACATGATATATTAGTGTGGAACAAATACATTTAATTACCTAATAAAATTAGTATTGATATTTCTAGGTGAATACCCTTGAGTAGAAATACTGATGGTATTCACAATACTAAGGTTTGGCATTGAAAAAGCATAGTGAAATTTTAATTTCCTAACAATAGTACCCAAACATTCATAAAATAAATTAATAAAGGATAAAGGGGTCTCTCATAATTTTTAGATCAAATTAAAAGTAAGATTATTGTGTCAAAACATATCTCAATATTGGGAATTGAAAATAAAAGGCATAAAATGAATAAGATGTTTGAATAAAGTGGATAAGGAAAGGATCCCTTACTAAATTTTGCATAGTAACAGCTTAGGTAGATTCTATAATGAGAGGGGATAAATGATATATAATTGATAGGTAATAAATTTTAAATTATATTTATCTTTATAGATTCATGAATACATAACCAATTGAGATTCAAAAGGCTAATTACAAAGAATTTTCTTGAATAGAAAAGAAGAGATGGAAATCCCTTACTAAATTTAGGAATATTAACGTCTTAGGTAAAGGCTATAATGAGAGGGGTGAAATGATATATCATTATAAGAATGTCTATTTGATAGTGAGTATAAATTTATAAATTCATGACAACATAACCGATTGATATTTAAAATTTTAAACACAAATAAGGTGCTTCAATGGAATAGAAGAGTGACACATCTCTTACTAAATTTCCGCATTGTGGAAACTTATGTAAAAGTTATAATGAGATGGGATAAATTATATCTCATTATAAGAACATAATTTGGATATAAAATTTGAATTTTGAAAGTCATTAAAACATAACCAATTTGGATTCAAAATGATAAAATTAAATAAGGTGCTTGAATGGAAACGAAGAGTTATAGGTCCCTTATCCTGAGACAGTGATTCCAAAAGCATGGGAAGAGCTTCTTGAGAGATTTTTGTCGACCTGGTAAGACAATAGAAATCATATGGTAGAGTAAGTATATACTCTAATGTTTTTTACTGAACTATAATTGGATCATGGGTGGGTTTATGCAGGAAAAATAGAATGGTGTTCTTTATTATTTCCCAAACATAAGTTTTGGACCTATATAATAAAGTAATCAAAACCACAACCCCTACCATAGTTTTCCATAGATATGGTCCAAATGGGGTTGGTTTTAATTATTTTATAATTAAAAGGTCCTAAATAATTAAAATAATACCCTTGGTGGTGTGGAATCGAGTCATGTTTATAATAAATTGATTTAATAACATTAAATTATAGTAAATGTTCTAGAGGATTCTTAATGGCTTTATAAAATTAATCAACTAACCTAAAAATGAAATTATTTTAAAGGGGAAATATATATTTTTTTCTTTTATAACATCGATAACATTTAGTACATCACTTTATGGTCATTATGATGTCATAATACAAACAATATATTTAAACCATATTTAGATTTTACCAGAAAATTTGATTGTCTCAAACAAATTTGAAAAATTCACCATTGGATAATTTCAATGTTCTAATTCAAAAAATAATATTTATTTTATCTAAATTATTTTCTAATTATTTGATTTTTTATATTAAAACAAAAAACAATAATTATTGATAAATGCTGGGTTTTTTTGACAATAACAGATTAGAAACCCTTAATAATTTAATTTTTAATTTTTAAAATTATATTATCTAATGTACTTAATAAATATTATTTAATAATAATATTTTTTTAAAATATATTTTATTTCAAAAATTCATTAATTCAACATAAGAAATTTCTTAATAGAAATTACATATTACCCAAAAATATAATTTTTATTTTATCGAATCAAAATAAAAATTATTTATTAAGTAAAGATAATAAGAATTAAATATAACCATTATTATATTGAAAATAATATATATATATATATATATATTATTATTATTTGGTCACTATAAAATATTATTTTATTACACCAACAGACTACCTAATGGTGATGTACATGATGATTTTGTTCTCATTGGGTGATTCAGTGTACATGATTTGGGTTGTGATCTTGATGAACATGAACATATCCCATAAATAGTTTCATTCATACTTTAGTTATTGGGAATCATATTTCACTTGGTCAAGGGATAATGATAGTGTAGTTATTTCCTTGATAAGCCCTAATAAATGGGATTCATAGGGAATGATCCTACTGGTTGATTTCATCACTTCATGTGTCTCTGTCAATTGTATTTTTCAAAACCCAATATTTATACTATTAAAAAGATCAGTATTCAATAGATATATTATCAATGGATAGGATGATTAATGGTATTTTAAATCTAATATGATATATTAAAACCAAATAATTTCATTTGTCTTATAAAACAAAAAATGGTCATTTAATTCAATCACAATAGCAATTTTATTTATAAGGGTTTGGGTCGTTACAAAAGCAATTATTAGTTTCACGAGCTAAAGAATTGAGGAGAGTTTGTGATTAAAATTAAATGTTTATTAATCCTTACATGTGAATGAAAAATTGTATAATGAATTGGGGTTCAATTGGTACCACTAATTCAATATCGATATGTAGTGTAAGTTTTTTATTCAAGTGGTATTTCCCACACACTTTTTTAGTGTTTATTCACTAATTATTTGTTATAAGAATGTGGTGGAGATTACAGGTTGTGTCATGAAGAATAAAAAGGAATATTTCACGGTGTTATTGGTTTCAATGAGTGACATGGGGAACTTTTTGGAGGTTAAATTGCATTATTTTTCCAACATTGATCCAATGCTCATTAGTCCTTGAGGATTTGTTGGGAGCCAAAACACTAATGAGTAAATTCACTAAGTGGATTTCATTGATATAGTATAGATTTCATGGATCTATAATTTTTGAAGGACTTTGGAGTTGAAAAATATAAGTATAAATTTTATTTTTTGTAATAAGAAGTGGTAAAAATAAAATTTTGACAAAGGGTTAGTTTAATAATTTGTAGTAAATCTTATATATTTTGATGAAAAAGGATATGTGTGTTCTCTGATAATGTTGGAATTTATTTCCATGGAACTCAGACATTGAGGGGGATAAAAGGTTTTATTTATATTATGATGTTGTATGCCATTTGAAATTCATTGAAAATGGGTTATTAAGTGTAGTTAATTAAATATATATCCATATTCCCATCTAAAATGGGGAGGAAGAAGTTACTATATTATAAATAAATCCATAGGGAGATTTTTTGTAATCCTATGAGTTGGTGTTGTATTTTTAAAAAATATAGGTGTAAGATTAGTAGAATATATAATATAAATGAAAAATCGAAATAAATTGTTCTATTAAAAATATATATGGAATGTGGTTCATGAAATCTTGTTGAAATACTGTTTTTTTTTGGAAAGGCATGGATCATGGAGAAATGTTGAATCATGTTGTTTTTTTTTGAAAAAGTCATAAATAATGAGAAAATGATATATATATATATAGGTAGGTTATATTATATAATTTGGATTCTTGATAGATATGTATCTGGAACCCATAATCAATTCCATAACACACTTAGTCACATCATTGAAGCGGTTTGGTTGGGCTTGTCTCTTGGGATGATTGGATTTTTCTACATTGTAGTATGGTAATATACTATATAGAATATTTCATCAAGGAAAAGATTATTTTGTTACACTATATTATATTGGGTAAAATTGTAATGGTAATACATTAGGATATAAGAAAGGGTAATAGAAATTTTCCTTGGAATGTGTATGGGTAGTGGAGTTCTCGACACCATAGAAGTCGGATACATTCCATGGAGGAGATTTCATCTTGGTAACTCAAACCTTATATAAAGTTTATCCTTGACTATCATAAGGGTAGAGGAGTATACCATACTATAAACAAAGAGCTACACCATGGTGGATATTTTTCATCATAAGTTTAACCTAGAATAAAGGCCTTCTAAAAATTTGAAAAGTGATATAAAGGTAAACCTACGGATTTTATAGGTAATCTGGACTTTTTTCAAGATTAATTGAAACCTACAGTGTAAAATAAAGTACACCATCGAGTAATATACTATTTTAGGGTTAGTTTAGAATCGTGTATGGAACAATCTATGGTGAAGCTTGTATAATGGTAAACTTATCCCTTTATTGAAATGCTCATTGAGGAGAATATTTTCACATTGCATATTATTCTTGTGACATGGAGGGTATACTTTTGGTAGATCAAATGAGTTGGTTTGTTCCATGCCTATAGCTTTCCATAGAGTATAAAATATATTATTATATATCTTTTTTTATGATTAATGATGTTTAATTTGGTCAGGTTGTGATCATGCATGGGTAACGATGATGTTAAATGCATAATATTTGTAGATATTCTTAATAGGAGGCCTCAAAGTAGGGAAGAATTCCACACAAAATTTTTTTATTAAGATAAATTTATACACTATAATGGAATGTGATACACCAAGTTGATTTTACAAATGATAATGAATAAATCATAGAATAAGTATCACTTATAGTCAATTAGTTCTTTATAAAATATAGAAATTCAACAGAGAATCCATGCTCAATAATTTAGCCCCATAACATGAATTTAATGGAACTAAATAGACAAAGTAAATTTTTGGTACTCCTAAAAAATATCAAGAATATAGTAGAAATGAGTATTGATCCAATACATTAGATTAAGAGCTATAAAATTATAAAACATTTATAGTAGTTCTAGGAATGCGTTCTTTAATAGATACATACTTAAACTCATAATTTCAAAGAGAAAAAATAATTGTAGTCGTGAATAAAATAAAGAAGGAAAGATCCTGGAACTCATTGAACACATTTCCATATAAGAATAAGATGAGTATATCATTTCATTTTATTAAAGAAATTGGAATTCAAAAAAATCTACATGGTTGAAAAGGTTATTCCATGACCTTTGTAAGATCCCTTATTCTCTATTAATTGAAAATTCAAAATGAATTTTGACATTTCAATAGTGGGTGGATTAAATATCAAACCTAGATTAAGAATTAAATTATGATATTTTGAGAACCTTAATATGTTATTTTGGATGTGGATTGGGACTTGAATGGCGTCTCGTGAGTCTAGATAGGTCTCAAGAGATTTTTTTGATATCTCGGTTTCAAGAGAAATAGTCATGGTCAAAAGGCTAGTGAATTGTTTGTGATAACCATGCACCCAAAACTATATATCCCATTTGTTAAGGAATATGGTCTTCATAAGACATTTGAGGGGCCTTAGAAAATTGTAAAAATAAAAATTGCAGAGGTGTAAACAGATCTTCATGGTTGGTTCTTACTTTCTCTAACCATGTGTTCTTCATAAGAAATATGGTTTCTATTTCAGATAGTCAATTAGAATGATTGGTGATCACTTTTCCAAACTATGAAAACAAACCATGTGCCTCATTTAAGGGTAAAATTTTACATTTTCCTCTCCAACCTTATAATTTTTATACCCCTTTTTACTCCATCATTTTTTCAGTAGCTCTCCCACACATTCATTTCTCTACCTCCCTTAATCCATGGAATATCCCCTTTTCTTGGTCTATTTCACTCACTATCAGATGATATAATACTAGCATTTATTCTAAGATTCATCTTCCCTCTTTCAATAGTTTTTTACTATCATGCTTCCCCACACTATTCATGTGGGTTATTCCCAATTTCTATGGTGTTTGTATGGTTCTCTTATTTTCTTCTACTCTAACTTGAATCAAGGGTCAATACCAGGCAAGTAAAACTTCCTAAGCTTCAGCTAGTTAGTCTATATACTTTCCCCTAAAAATCGTGTCATTTATAAAATGTTTCATTGTGCCGCTCAACAAAAATTTTGATCATTTCCCATCAAATTAATAATTCTATTACCTTATTTCCTAAAGCTTAACCTATACTCGTATTGTCCTCCCTCACATAATTGTTCATTGAAAACATCAACTTGGACAACCCCTTCGGGTGAGTGTATCATAACTCCCATAATAACCATACCTTTTATAAAACCAAAACACTTTTTATGGAGTGTTTTCATGGACACCAAGTAAATCCCAAATAAATTCTTCCCTAAAGTAATTAAATGACCGCTCTTAAGGACTGTTTAACATGTCATTTGAAAAATGTAACTCTTAGATGGACCATGGGTATGTCTTGGGTTACTCAAATATTTCTAATCACTCTAGGTATCTTGAATAAATGTTAGATCCCAAGTTAAATCATTATTATGTAACTCTAAAATGTAATGTAATAATTTAATTATCAAATGATATAGTATATTTTGGGAAACCGTAGAGGATTACCCCAAGATTTTGGTTTAATATAAATCAAATCCTTGATATGTGTACTTTAATTGTTCATTTAATTTTTTTTAGATTCCATGGATTCCCATTATACAATGCCTTGTAACTTATGACTTATATCTATCACCACCTCAGGTAATTTAAAATAAATTATTAATGTCAGTAAATTTTTTTATCAAATTTTTTAATAATATAATTTTTTAATTTTGTATATAGAAACTGAATCATTATAATTAATGGATGTTGGTTTATTTTTAATGAAATTCATTGAGCCTAACTGAACTACTTGTTCAACTTTTTTTAATATCGTTGAGCTTTATTAATATAGTGAAACCTGTTGTGTTTATACTGAGGTCTTCCATGGGTATGCCGTGGATTATAGTTTCAAATTCCAATTGTGAACCTAATTGATGGAACATGATTCATTGACATGGATTTAAAATGGGAAATCATATCATGGATCTAGTTAATGTTTTACATTTGTGAAAGCTTTTTAATGGTGATGATGATTCAACTACAAATTTCAGAGAATTTAAATTCCTGGTTTTATCTCCCAGTATTCTAATTGATTTCCACATACACAGTATTTAATGGATAATTTCCTTGGAATCCAATCAATTCTATCCTAATAATATAATTGTATTTACTCATCAGGCTTGGTTATGGACCCTTTAAAAGTGAAACTCTTTATAATATATCTTGGAATATCTTTATTTAGAAAGATGGAATGACCAAACCGATTCCATGGGTTCACCAAGATATTTTTACTTAGATTCATAGTCTTACAACTATATGTCCAAGACAACATCAATATTCTTATGTTCATAGATATTCCATCCAAGGATGAAATAGGTGGAATTCTCTGGTTCACCTCCATATTAAATTTTTTACTATTTTTATACTCCACACTTTTATGTTTTATACTCATAGAATAAAATGAAACTGACATTATTGGTGGTGGACTAAAAAGGATTACTCACACCCTGTACAAGCTTCCATTTGGTATGCAGCAAAATCTCATTTCTATATGTTAGGATCTAGGATCATGCTCTTTTTTGAAACTTGTTTAGGGCTTGGAATTGACATGGGATATTTGGAATGATCATGTACTCAAGATAGTTTTCAGAGTTGGGTTTTTATTTTCTAATTCTATTATTCATAAATAATTACCATATTCATTGTTTGATGTTTCTTTAGACTACATTTTACCTGTATAAACTTATGTTTATGAATTATTAGTTTTATTATAACTTTTTGGGATATTAGTTTTTTATTATATTTATTCTATTCATTTTATTTATATTTTTTCTTTGTTTTAGTACTAATAAAGATGTTATACTTTCCCCATCGTACCATCATTGGACCCTCACTACTATTCAGTAAATTAGAGAATATGAGTAGGTACAATTGAGTCCATGTGGCCCTTGGGTTTGGTTACATATGAGTGAAACTTACTTGTGAAATCAAAAAGTTGTAACAAAGGCCTTTTCCCTTTCTCTTACTTTTTTTGTTGGTTTATAAGAGACTAAGAATGTGTTTGAACTAGGAAAATATCATATGCATGGGAATGGGAAACCCATGCATGGGGAAAATATCTTGTTTTGAGGGATGATACTATTGGTTTTATTATTTTTTGTTATATTAGATTATAATTTCACCTTGAATGACTTTTGTTTCAATGTTGGTTACTAATTTATGGAATCTATCTCTTAACCTAGTATAGAAAGATAAGAGGTGTTTTCATACATTATTGTAGGCACACAGAGTTCATTTTCCATTCAAATGCTTGATTGTTTGTCATGTATTCCTTACTTCTATAAATTCATTCCTTTTATACTTATATTCCTTGCATGTGTGATAGCTTTTGATATTATTTCTATGGCATAGTTTTGGTTAAATGATGTTTCGACATCAAAAAATGTTTTTTCCCACATAGCTTGAAAATTGAATTTTATCTAACCATCTTGAAGATAATTAGTGAAATAAAATAGCCTTCAATAATTTAAGAAAATATCCATAATGGATTCGTAAAATTTTAATAGAGTTAGATTTTTTTAACAAATACAAGTGATTAATTATTGATGTCAATTAAATGGTGTCTTAATGACAACACACAAAGGCTTTCACCTATATAACATGGGAATAAAAACTCATATAAATAAATCCTTTTATTCTCAACTCGACCCATACAGGTATGTTTTTTCATAGTATACATATGGTAAAAACAAAATAATGGTGTGTTCAAATCTTTATCAAATTAACTATTAGTGGGTTGCACCTAAATTGGATGTTAGTTATAATTTATAGAGTGTTGCCTCCATAAATTGAAAATGGATACAATTATAAATGAACCCATGTTATTGATACATGCCCCTATTATGTTCACTTTATCATTATATGCCATAGTACTTAACCCCTGAGGGTATATTTATGTTAAATTGGATGGTTACATAAGGTTTATATAGCCACTCATATGGTTTTATATATAAATGTATGGTTTCATTTTACTTAACTAATCCGCTTAATATGATATAAGTCCCTTTTGTGTTCTAAGCCTTATTATCATGAGGAGTAAGTTAATTAAAATAATTTTTACAACCTAAACTGTTTTTCCTCTTTATCTTATGATTATCATTTTCATTAACTGATCTGATATTTGGGAGCTTATTGATATGTAATGGTTGAAAAGAAGTTATAATATAATTTTCCTTGAGTTATTGTGGTGTTATCTCAATAATGATCCATGTGTAGTTTGTATAAAAATTCCCTCTATAATTTAAACCTAATATTTAATTTCCCAGAGCATCCTTAATAGTTATGTAAAATGTAAGTTGATGTAACTAAAAAAATAAAAAAAATAGTTATACTAATGGACAAAACCCTAGTGTGAGTGTCATATCATGATATTACTTTTTTGTTTCCTTGGATAGTAAAGTGTATGTTACCTATGGTTCATATATCACCTTGGATAGTGAGGTGTATGTTTCCCATTGTTCATTATGGCTGGCATGACTTATGGCTTGAGTCAGACTCCTCTGTTTCAGTTGAGATCCTTAGAGATCAATCAAGGAATGTTCCCTGGAAGATGTTACCGGCTTGGATTGAATGCCTCCGACTTGAAGATTCTCTTTCACCTGAAGTTATACATGTCTATTGTGAGGCCAATCAAGTTGTGGATGCTCTCTCTAAGAGAGAAATTTCTGAGGTGATCTCGAGTTGGTCTTTCATATCACCTGAGTTTTGTAGTAGCCTTGTTCAGTCTGATTATCGTGGCCAGTGCTATACTCACCTTTTTAGAACATCTCTTTGATCTTCACTTTGTACTCATTAATTATTAATTGATTTTATTGGGAGTAGGCTAACCTGAATCCTAATGTTCTAACTATATATAGGGCCTACTAAATAAAAAATATTCATTAATTATTTGGAAATTAGGATTGGATTTCTTGTAAATTTATTTTATGCTTCAAAAATACCTATTCATCAAAAATGGATTTTATTTCTGTTTGAGAGAAAACATTAAAATTAATCTTTGAAACATATAATAATATTATTTAATAAAAAGGGTATCTTTTTTGAATGTAGTGAATCAAAATAATCTTATAATTAATTTTTTATAATTTTCTAAAATATTTTATTATTAATGAATGGTAAAAAAATACCGATTATTATGGATAATGATATATTCTTTAATGTTTTTTAAAAATAAAATTATTTTTTTAATTAGTTATAAAATATAATTAGTTCCATTTGATTAAAAAACTAATTTTTCTTTTTTTAATGAATTTTAATCTTGAATTTTATATAAAATTATTTATAAAAATAAATGTAATTTTTTATAAAAAACTATTTTTAATCTTATTTTGTGATTTTATGTTAAATTAAATTATGTCACTTATAAAAAATGAATCATGAAACCTAGATATTATTTTTTTAATAAGGAGGTCTAAATTCGGTAAATATTTTACTTTTACATTTGGACATGATGAGTAATAACCGTAGTAAGTTTTTATTATCATATTAAAAGTAAAATGTGTTAATTAGTATTAAAAAAATATATTAAGGTCTCAAAATAAATCCAAAACACGAATTTATTTTATTTGATGAGTATATTTCAACCATTTACCTTCAATTATAAAATATATGGAATATTTGTTCCATTTTCCCTTGATAATGACATTTATTAAATTTAAGTAATAGATAAAGCCCAAAATGTCCTTCCCTTAACTTTAATATATATTCAATTACTACATAAGTAAAAAAAGTGTATATGTTCAGTTCAAAATGCATAATTATAATATAAATATTATTTTAATCATGGTAATGTATTTACAATTTTTATTAATGAAATATATACGTTAAATGCTTATGAAAATCTAATACGGTATTCATTCAGTTGGTAGAAAAATAAAATAAATGAATTTAAAAATATTAAAAGTAATTTAATTTTGAATATTTAGTGTTTCATAAAAAATATAATTAATAAATATTATAAATTATTTAAATGTTTATATTTTAATTCCATATTGGTCTTTTTTCATTAAATTTCAAATTAAATGTATGGTTTGAAAAATTATATAATGATATTTTTTGAAAATAATATTTCATTAAATAATTTAAAAGTTACAAAAATGTTAAAAATTATAATTAGGATAGTATATGGTTGGATCATTCATCCTTTTTCCATTTATGATTCAATTGTTAACTTATAATTAAAATTATTAGCCTTTAAGAGTGAAACAGTTGTTACTATGGTTAAGGTTTAAATGGTTTATCTAAAGGGGTGAACCAAAACATAATGTTTAAGACAACACTTAAACATGTCCAAATTATATTTTTTACAGTATAAAAACCAACTTAAGCCATATCTTATACTATATGGATATTTTTAAGCATTTGGATTGAGAATAAAGTTAATATAATTTAATCTTTTAAAAAATTCTGAAAGTGATTCTTGCCTCAATTATAAAAGGGAACCTATTCTTCTCAATTTTTCACACCATTAGATCCATATAACATGAAAAAAAACTAAAAAAATACCTCCATAAAATTATTATCTACATTCTATAGGTACTTTTCTTCCATAAAGGCCAACCATAGAATTATTAAGAGGATATCTAATGATTATTTTCAAAGAATAGGTAGTTACCTTAGTCAATAACTTTATTTTTTACTCATTCTTTTACCTCCTATAAATTATTATTATTTATCATAAAATATTAAATTAATTATCCTAAAAATACATAAATTTTATTATTATTATATAAAAAAATTATTCATCCTCTTTCCCATCAAATGGGAAGTATCTATCACTCATTCTTATATATGACTTACTGTCACCACATAAAGACACAATTCATTTTTCATAACCATATTTAATGGGTGGGGATTATTATGGTTTTATTGTTTATATATTATAATTATTACATACTTATTATTTTAGAAATATAAAATAACAACTATCATTATACCCTCAAATATTTTAGAAAATGAAAACGTCACTCGTGTGTACGTGTGAATTGTCACCTCCACAAAGCGATGTGATTCGTTATTTATTTACACATTAAATGGATGGTAATAAAGATGGATTTAATTAATATATATGATAAATATAAGATAATAATGAATTTGGAAATGTGAATTTTTTTTCTATTCTTATATTCCATTCATCAAAAAATGAAAATAATGTTCATTGTTATATACGACCTACTGTCTCCGTGAATGGGGTAATTAATTTTTCTGTCTCTATACTTTATGGATGGATATGAATATATATATAATGAATATTTATGATAATTATGTCATGAGTAATGTTATTTATATTATGGAACCATGATCATAGCACAATTATTGGGTCTTCAAAATTGAAACATTCATGAAAAAGAAATGAATTATCACCAAGAAATGTGATTTCTTTCTAAAAATCATTAATAAATATGTGATCAGATTTCATAAGTAAAACATATATTTTATGATATATATGAGTATACTTTTGTGTTATATTTTAAATAAATATTTTTTTATTAAAAAAAATTTCGGAACACATATGTAGAAGTATGAAACTTGAGGTATGGTATTTATGCATCAGTCCTATTTTAATCAATGTTATTTATAAATTAATTTTAATAAAAGAAATTATATTCTCCTAATATTATAAATTCATTTCATTTTCTTATCCATTTTTTATTTCTATAGATCACATATTTATCATTAATTTTTCTCTATTTAAGATCTCAATATTCCTAAGGAATTTTTATAAGGAAAATTGGATTTATTTCTTCGATCGAAAATCATTGTTTTCATCCATATCCATTTTTTCTCTAGAATGTTTTCAAATATAATTTTCTATTATAATATTATTAATAATTATTATTTTTATCCATGTTTTATATGAAAACCCTTATCATAAATACACATTGTTTCATAAAGGCACACATTATACAATCAAAAAATATCTTGAATCCTAGTGTGTTTCAAAAATTAGGTATTTCGCATAAAAACATTGAAAAGAAATACAAGGAAATTATTGAAAACATCCATAACATGCTCCAAAAATACAATCATTCTTCTAAAACCACACTATATAACTTGTGGAAATACATAAGAAAATGGTGAGCTATAAAGCCCAATAATGGAATAAAAAATGCATTGGGTAAGGTAAATCAGAACATGTGATTCAAGTCACATATTAAGGTAACATAAGATGGGTGAGAATCATATTATTAAAAAGAAATGCATGATATAAAATCTTGGTATAAAGGAAACATATGAATGTGGAAACAACATAAAAAATGACAACATAAATATAATTCATGTCTAACTACAAAAAAATAATATATTAGGATTAATATTACCTCCACATCACAATATATGGCATATCATTAGAAAAAAACTTTACCCAATACATTATATATCTATATAATTCAAGTCCCACATGTCACTTTCATATCATCTACATGCATAAGTGTGATTCATAGATCATACAACATAAGTAATTCTTTCATCACTTGTAATCACATGATTAAGGAGTGTGATATACATACAAGTAATCCTCCAATAAATGAAGGATTCGATCATTTAGATGAATACCATTGACATGAAATGGGGATCGTAATTCACTAGACAATTGTTAAGAATAAAAAATCACAAGAAAATTTTGGTATCATAACAGCAGTATAAAAATATTCATAGATGGTTTTGTTGAGTGTGAACGTGGTATCTCATCAATAGGAAATCATCACAAAAGTTATATTAATCAGTAATAACATAATCAAACAAGAAAATTTTGGAATTAAAAGGAATAAAAAAAAGAAGGTTCATGAATAAAGAGCAAAATGAGAGGATCCCTCACATTGATAGGACAATTCTAAATTCTTGGGAGGAGATTGTTAATATATTTTTGGAACCCTGGGATGAATCTTGTATCTAACACATTCATCGATTTTTTTCCTCACTGTTTATTTGATAGATGGACTAAATTGTACCCTGAATTCCTTCTTTCTAAAGGTGGGTGGAATTAATCAGCGAAGTCTTCTCCTTGATCGAAACTGGATAACGGGATTTCAGTTCCTCTTTCCAAAAATTCCTCCTTATAACTCCTCACCTAGCATGAGTATCCCTCATATGTTATGATGTTGTTCGTGAAACTCATTCCTTTTCCCATCTCTTTGTGGATTCCAGTTAATTATAATGCTTTTGTCTGGACAATCCAAAGAATCTAGTTAGAGTATCAACCTTCTATCAAGAGAGTATTCACATAAAGAATCGTTGGAATTTCTAGACACTATAGCATTAGAGCACCTATATTCCTCCTCATAAGAGGGATTCTCAAGGGAATGGAACCTGAGGCACCATGTGGGGATCATAGGGTATCTTATTCATAAGTAATTTCTTTCATGGTTGTCCTTAGGCATCCCATATTTTACATGGGTTATTCCATGCATTTAGAATTCTGTATGGATGGATCAAAAAGATTAGAATGACCCATAGAAACGGATCAGATAAGTTTATCCCTTGGCGTATCACCTTAAAGGTTTACGGGATGGACAGATTAGAACACCCAATGATAGTGGACTGGAGGTGGTGTGTTTCATAAAGAGAAGGTTTCACATTGTGAATGTTGATCTCGATAGCACTAAGGGTGGATCAAGGAAGTTCAACCCAATGAGGGGGACACCAAGGTTACCTATTTGATGAGATTGAACCTCATAGAGGATTCCTATGTACCATATTTAGATGATCGGGATCAAAACCCATGTAGTTCAAGGGGGTGATGTAGGGATTACACTTGGATAGCTTCTCTTTATAAAGGGATCACTCTTGGCTAGATGATATGGATTTTGTGGGGATTAATCAAGGTTAGGTACTCGAGTGATGTTCAGAACAATGGTGATATGGATGGTGATTACATGCTGAGGCAACCCAAATGGATGGAATCATTTCACTCAGATGTGGTGTCCTGGGTAAGAATCAAGATGGATATGAAGGATGTGTTAAAGTGGAGAGCATGGAACGAATTGAGTGTAAGGAGTGATGGGATTGAACCTTAAGGATTATTACTACATATTCTAATGTCTTGGAAACAATTTCCATGTAGTTTGGATGGGTTAAGAGGACACCTAAGGAGGTGTCCTGTGAGAATGGAATGTATGGATAGGCACCCGAAGGGAGTGTAAACTCTTGGCTAGGGAATGATCCTCCTAATATGTAGCAATTAAAGGGAAAGACCAAGATGGAAATGGATAATGGGATTGAACCATGAGGATTATTCCTACATACATTTTTTATAAGATAGGTATCAAAGTCCACATAGTTTGAAAGGAATAGGGGCTTACACATAGCTAGCTTCCCTTTGACATGTTGGGGATTACCCATGGTTAGCGGCCGAAATTTATGGAAGTGGATTAAGTGATCTCAATGATATAAGGGTTGGGTGATGCATGAAGTGATGGAGGATGGACCAGAATACCTTAGGGTGATGTATCTATGGGATTTTTCCCATAAAGGGAAGATGTCAAATCATGATAGTACATCCCAAGAAGGTATCACCAGAGTTTACTATTGGATAGGATTGAACCTAGTGGAGGCTTCTTATGTACCATGATTAGAATATATAGATTAAACCCCATATAGTAACAAAATTGGGGCGTGATACATACACACTAAGGTGGCCCAAGTTCCATTATGGAGCAGCAATAGTGGTTGGGGCTTACACATGGAAGCTACTCAGGTGTCTATATGGAGAAGCAACTATGTATGGGGCTTATGCATGGAAGCTTACCAAGTGCTACTATGGAGGTGTAATGGTGGTTGGGGATTATGAGTGGAATCTTCCTGAGTTACACTATAGAGAAGCAATGGTGGTTGTACCTTACACATTGAAGTTTTACGAGTTCCTATAGGGAGAATAAACAGTGAATCTAGCTTATACATGGGAGTATCCAGTAATGTATTCCTCATGTATGGTCATGAGTGAATCCCATGTGCATTTCATGAGGTAAGAATTCATTTTAATATCATGAAAGTGGATGAGGTTCATGCGGATTTCTCATGGAATCTACCCATTCAGGATTCCCCATGTTAGGCCATGATGGCATCTCGACTTGCTAGTGGGTTGAGGAATATGGTTGGGGCTTACACCAGAGATGGAGGTTCATGGTTGTTGTTTGGTAGTCATCCCATGAACAAGGAATGAATAATTTTATGTTTTTTACATAAGGTATCTCTTATTTGGAATAAAAGGAATCATATATTTTTCATATGGGGTGAGCTATAGTTTATATTCATGTGGTGAGGAATGTGAAGAATTTGATTTCTAGTAATGGCCAGTGTGGTACTTATGCAAGAGAATCACATTTCTGGTTCAACATGACATAGGATCCCAATGATGGGGTTTGAGCAGTTTCTTAATGAATTTTTCAACTAAAGGTTCTTAGGGAATAGTAGGAGATAATCTCAACTCAAGTCCTGGGAAAGGGACAATGACGAGTAGGTCGACTCAAGGTATTTCTAGTGGTATAGATAAGTATCTTGAATCATAGTATTCAAGGGGGACATTGGGGTCATACATGGGCCCAACCAAAAATTTTGTCAACCAAACCTAAAAATTTTGTGGTGCGACTCTCCATTTTTCATGGGGGTCCATGACAGTAGTGAAGAGACCTGCCCAGAGGGCCTGGACCATAGCTCAATACGGATCTCAAGTTGGGGTGTAGGGGTGCAGGGGAATAGAGCCCATTGTATGGAGTAGTGGGTGAATAGTTAGGTTCTTCGTGAAGGATATAGCCTCACAAAGGATGGGATTTGCGGAGATAAGGTTCTCCTGAAGGATAGAGCTTTGCACAGCTCAGGGTCTTATAGAGGATGGGGAATCATGGAGCTCGGGGTCTCATGAAGATTATTCTGATTCAGAGGGTCAGTTCTTTGTGAAGGTTTAATGCTTTATAAATCCTCAAGTGCCTCAGAGGGCCTTCTTCCTCCATAAAGGGAATATGCTTTAGTGAAATTCATCCCTACCTTAGTTAGAGGCTCTGAAGAATATAAGGGAGGAAGTTTCATGAATCATAGAGGATCCACACAAGAGGGTCTCATGAAGCACAGGAGATTTGTGAATTGAAACCATGGGGATGCAACCTGGAAGTATATCCTCCTTGAATAAAGGAATGTTGGGTTATTTATTGTCTTTAGGTATCATAATGCTTGTAAGTGCTCCGTGAAGGATTGCAACTCCATCAGACTCCCAGATCTGTCTATCAAAGACATTTTCATAGTCATAGAGAGCGTCGAACTCACAGTAGTACCATCAAACTCCATCACAGTCGTTCTGGGAGATCTATGAACCATAACTCCACGAATGGGCGCTGCGATGCATTTTTCTAGCCTAACTTCAAATGACCATAACTTCTTATCCACAACTTCATTTGGGCTCCATAACATGTCAAATCGAAGCTTGTGAAACGAGATACACTCCTTGATCATTTTTGTTTCCATTCAATTCATTACATGGACTTGTTTACTTTTTCCATAAAATCTAAATATTGATAAGAAGATTAATTTCAGGATCTGTGATTTTTGAGTGAAGAGGAATGGGATTTTAGGTGGCTTTATATAGAAAAAGAGTGTAGAATTCCTTATTAATTCCAAACATTGGTTTTGGACTCTTTATGATAAGGTTTATAAAATCCAAAAACCTTACCATGGTTTTTCTGAATGATTAATTCCAAATATGAGTGGTTTTCATTTTTTTATATCGCTAATAAACAAAAATATCTAAATAATTCCCTTGGTGATTCCGAAGTGAGTCTTGTATAAAAATAATTGATTTTAAACCCTTAAATATAAAATATATATTTTTAAATCTTCATTAAATCTTTATAAAGTTAATAAAATAAATTAAAAACACATTATTTTAAAGGGGAAATATGTTTTTGGTCCTAGATAACTTTTTTGGAAAATATTACAACATTTTTTGGTCATTTTGATGTCATAATACATACCATATATTTATACAATATTTAATTTCTACATGAAAATTTTATTTTCTCATAATGTTATGAAAAAATACCTTTGGATAATTTCAACATGATTATACAAAAATAATAGATTTATTTTATCAAAATAATTCTATAAATATGCTAATTCTCACTTTTAAATCATAAACACCATTTATAGAAAAATATAGTTTTTTGATACTAAGAATTTTCTGACACATATAAATAAATTTATCTGAATTCATATAATTATATAATAAGTAATATTTAGTATATAAAACATAATATTAATATTTTACAATAATATTATTTATTTTAAAAATTCTTTAATTCAAAAAAAGTGTCTTGATTAAAGCTATATAATTTTTTTAAAAAATAAAATTTATGTTCGATCATATCAAAATAAAATTTTTATCACACTAATTATTTACTCATTTTAAAAATTAATAATAAGTCATAAATAAAATTATTTTTTACTAAAAATAAAAATTTAAAAAATCATATTGTCAAGGCCTAGATACGTATCCCTTTATTATACAAGAAAATGCACTAAGGGTAAGGTGTGTAATGGTGAGAATTTCCTAGCATGGTTTGTTGTAAATGTTTGGTGTCATGAAAGTTATGCGCATGAAATTATCCCATTAATATTTTCATCCATGATTTAGTTGTTGAATCTTGTCTTGAGATGGCTCAAGGAAAAAATCTTTGGAATGTTATCTTTCTTATAAACTATGATAAATAAGATTCATAAGGTATGATCCTACTGCTCAAGGACATTACTTCCATTGTCTATGTCTATTGGATATGATCTTAAACATAAATATATAGTAATTATAGGTCACAATATAATGGATATACTATTATTAGTTCAAATACCTAATAGTCTATTAAATCTAAGAGGATATAACTTATAATAGTCCAAAATAACCAAATTAATACATGTGTTTTTATAGCTGTGTTACTTAATAATTAATTTATTCATTCAAAAGGTGATTTCATTTATAAAAAATCAGTTAATGACATTCATCCATCCTTCTAAAAATTTTCCCAAAAAATCATTTAATATACAATAATAGATGAGAATAGTTCTATTTTATCACATCTTTTAGTTTCAATGTCACATTCTCAAACCTGTGGTTCCACTACAACTGTTCGATGATGTTAGTGGTATTATTTCGTAGAACCTTGATTTTGTGATCTAAGATATTCACTAGATGATCTTATTATGAAAGACTATTTTTCAATTTCACAACCTCTGGATTTGGTACATCTGAGAGGTCTGGTATATATATCATTAGGAGTGATATTTGGATCACATCATGTACTTGAGATTAACTAGTTTGGAGTGCTAGTTAATTGGCCACTGATCTGATGAGATCAAGGATCTCAAAGGGGTTGATGTATCTAGGGATGAGATTTTCCTTATTCACAAACCACATGACTTCCTTCCATGGAGATATATAAAGGAACAATTTATCTCTAACCTCAATATCCAAGTCTCATTGATGATTGTATGCAGATATTTTCTATAAAAATTGTGTTGATTTCTTATATCCATGAATATTTTGAAACTTCTCTATCATATCATGGATAATAGTACTTACCATCATCTTCCAATCTCTAACATAATCTCATCATTATAGATTCTATTATAACATTGTAAGGTGATCAACTACCATCTGGACTATATTATTTACTTTAGGTTTCTATGGTATTTCTATGAAAAAATTGATGGTTATGTTTTCCCATTTTCATTCTGGTATGTGAAATTGTTGCATCATACCCTTAGGCTTATGACAATCTTCCTTGACTTGTTTTCATACCATGCATTGAGATACAAACTATAAAATAACCCTATATATGTTATCTGAGTATATGTTTTTATTCCACTCTCAATACATATTTGTGTTTCTAGGATGATTATAGAATGATGATCTATGCACATCCTCAAAAATTTCCTTCTTCAGTTATGGTTTTTATGGGTCACATATTTGTGTTCCAATTTTTATAACTCTATCTTCAGTAAATATGGAATCTATAATATTTTTTACATTGTTTGGTAGTAGCTCATAATCGTTCTAGGAATCCTTAAACCTCTAAAGAATATATTTTTGAGCTATTATTTTAGAAAGGCAGGATGATGATCCTTTTAATATTCCCATTTCCATCCTTTTTATGTCCTACATGATTGGATGCCTTTTAATCCTCATCATGGATAGGGTTGAAAGGTCATTTCTACATATAGAATCTACCATTTTTATTGAATTCATAAGATGGTAATGGATTGAATAATCATAATCTATAATCATATATAACCACTTTAATTTAATCATATTAAGCTCACTTTATTTAAATATATACTTGAGGATTTTAGGATCCTTTTATCTATCACACTTATCTCGGTGGAGATAATTTCACCAAATCTACAACTAGAAGATCACTATTAAAAATTCTACAATATGTGTTAGGTAATTATACTCATTGACTGTTAATTAGTGGGAGGAATAGGCTATCACTTTGTCATCTAGAATGAGTACACAACCCAGTCCATTTTTATACACATCTCTATAGATCACAAATCTATCCCCACTTGTGGGTAATGTGAGAACATATGTGGTGATTAACCTCTTATTTATCTCATTAAATCATTCTTCACATTCAAAATTTTAGAAAAACTTGACTCGCTTTTGAATTAGCTTAGTTAGTGGGCTTGACATTTAAGATAAGTTTCTCCAAAAACAATGATATTAACAAGATAATCCAAGTATACTATTGATTTCCATCATTGATGGTATCCTTGGTCATCCTTTAACATCCAAAATATTTGATGGATCCAAAGATATCCCTTTTTTAGTGATAACATAAACCAAGAATGTTACTTTCTTCATGAAAAACATACATTTACTATATTTTCATGTATCTTTTCCTTATTCAAGTTCTTCAGTATAGTATTTAAATGTCCTTTATGTTCCTCTATACTTTTAAAGTAGATAAGAATATCATCTATAATGAAAATATTTTTTTTGAGGTAATCCCTAAAGACTATTCATTGTTTTCATTAATATTTTTGAGTATTTGTGAGTCCAAATGGAACCTCTATAAACTCATAATCCATTTACCTTGTACAAAAATTAGTCTTGGGTATATCATTCTTCTTCACCTTTAAGTAATAATATCCTAAATCAAGATCCACTTAGAGAAGTATTGTTCTCCCCAAAGATGATTGAATAAGTTATCAATACATGGTATAGGATACATGTTCTTTATCCTTATCTTATTGAGCTCAATATAAACAATTCAAATTTTCATTGACCCATCCTTCTTTATAATGAAAAGGATCGGTTCACACTGTGGTAAAGAACCTGATCATATAAAACCATTATATAGATTCTTCTATAATTGTTTCTCTATAAATTCATGTTCAAAAATGACCATTCTATATGGAGTCTTGGATATTGTAAAATATCTTTGAATGAGTTCAATTGAGAACATAACATCATGACTAGGCGGAAGACTATTCAATTATATAGGAAACACATCAAGGAATTCCCTTACAATGGGTATGTCATCAAGGATGATCTTTTCATTATCTGTAATCATTTCATCTATATATTCATGCACATTTGGCAATAACATTCATTATTTAGAAGATGGAACCAATAAAAATCCAACTTCCTCCTTGAACCTATATAGAAGCAGAGGGTGATTTTTAACATAGAGGGTTATTTCCATCTCTCAGAAATTTTTGTTGGATCTATATTTGGAAATTCTATCAATACCTATAATTGCATCTAATTATGATAAAAGAAGTATCAAAGGGTACACTGTGAATTTTAGAATAAAAATATGGATAGTGGATTGGTTATATTCTTGGGATTTAATAATTCACTCATATACATATTTAATAAATAAATAAACTTCCATGTTCTATGGTGGTTTTTGAATATTTCTACTAAACCTGTGTGATATGAATGAATGTGTAGAAAAAAACTAAAAAATTATTTTTTCTATTAGTGAATGAATAACTAGAATACATGTCACCACTTCATTATGGGAATCCACCTCAACTATTGTGATTTCATAATCTCACCCTTTCTCTCTAAGACTTGGAGTTTGTTGTCGTCAATTTTCATAAATAACCCTTATATTAGGTCATTGATACATATAGTTTCTTTGTTCCTTATAGTTGAAAAATTGGGAAATATCCTGGAGGTTGACCAGAGAATTCCATTATTCCATCACATTGGTGGGTTTTTGTCATCGGAAATCACTAGCTACATACCCTTCCATCACACACAAAAATAATTTCATTATTCCCTTCAGGAATTTTTTGGTATTCATCTGCCCACACTTTTGACAAATGGAACGATAGACATTCTTACCCCCATGAGAATTTTCCATTGTACTACTAGAATTAGAATCCATTTTATTCTTCTTTTCTCCACTCCCATGAGACCCTTGAGATTATTTTATCTCCATTTGAGTTTTGAGGTTATATTAAACAATTTCTTCATAGTAGTCAATGTATTGATTAGAAAATTCGATTTTATGATTTAGAATGAGCACACCAAAGAAGCTATCGAATTTATATTATATGGAAATGAAAAATCCAATAGTACATTGTGGATTTCTTGTGAGGATTTCCTCGTATTCCCGGATGGATGCATTATCCTTCTTCTTTTGTCTAAGGAAACCCCTATCGTTTTTAAGTTAGAGAATGTAAACAAAATAATTATAGAATTTTTGTTTCCAAAATTACTTCCACTTCATTACATCAATATTATTTTGGGGGATTGTACTTTTGACCAATTTCCGTCATTGATCACCTTAACCCTCCATATTATAAACATCCAACATGACATTCTATTTTTCTGAGAATTAAATTATGGGTGAGATCTTTTTAATATATTTTATCCATTACTCTTAGAATAAGGTATCAGAATATCCACTGAAATTCCGAGGCCTTTGCCACATAAATGTCTCAATTACAACTTTATATTTCTTTAAAGAATTATTTCGTTCCTCTTTATTAAAGTTATGATTCAATACTTCTATTAAATGGGTGATTATTGTGATAGGTTTTTTGATTTATGCTCCCATCGGTTTTGACATCTCGCTTTTTCGATCATCACATTGTCCCTCATATTGGTCATTGAATTTGTCCCACTTATTTTCTAAAATTTACAATAAATAAAGTGAAATTAGGGTGATACTTTTTTTAACTATTAAATAGATAAATGATAAACCAATAACATTAATGGAACAACTCATAAATGACATATATTCTTTAACCTATGAGTTTTTAGGTTTCAATATAAGTTATACTTGATCTATTTTATAATACAAAATCTTTTACACGTTTTTTTACCTTATTAATCATTCGTAATGAGCTTGAGAATTTACCAAAGAATATCCTTTAGTGTTTCAAATCAGGTGTGTAGTAAGTCCTATTTTCATGCACCAAATGATGATCAAGTCAAGATCAATGTTACCTTTTCAAGGTTATGACACCTAGGTATCATTATTCCAAATCCACATCCACTAATAGAATCCAAACATGGATCTATTTTCATAGAATCTACTTAAATTATAATTTTAAAAAAATTAGTGATTTTTCCTACATTTACACTTACCCCCTAAGGATTTCAATAGATTTTTCAAATCCGAATATCAATAGTATCTAAACTTTACTTAGTTACCAAATATGAATACACTTATCATTAATTAACCTTTTTTAATTAAGGTACACATTATACAATCCCAGAAGATAGTAAAGCCTAGTTTCATTGATAAATTAGGTATATAGAATAACAACTTGTGATATAAATATAATTTCATTATTTAAAACATCCTTAAGATTCTCCTAAAACTCCATCATTCTTCTAAAATTACATGGGATAACATGGGGACGTACATAAGAAAAGGGAGATATATAAAGACCATTAAGGGAATAAACAAAGAATATCATAAGTAAATTGGTAAATTTTATTCAATAGGCATGTCGATGTAACATAATTTGGGTGAAAATAACAATCTTGAACAATGAGGCATGATATAACATGATGTTATAAAGGCAACATAGAAATGTGCAAACGACATAAATAATGATATAATAAACTTAATTCAAGGAAAAATTCCAATAAAACACAACATATTATTCTTATAATAACCTATCACGCACCATAAATGGAATATCATGAGATAAAAACATTACCTAATGAATTGTTGTGCTATACAATTTTGGGCCCACCAATCACTCTCAAATTATATACATGCATATGTGTTCCACATACATCATAGAACATGAGGATGGCTTTGGAAATATTCAATCCCACTATAGAGTGTGAGATATATACATATAAGTCCCCAATCAATGATTTATTATAACATATAAGTGAATATAGTCGAGTGGAAGTGGATATGGGTGTTCACTACACATTTGTTTGGAATGAAAAATCACTGGATAATTTGTGTAGCATAATTGGGGTACATAATGATTTGTAGAAAGGTTTAATAAGAGTTAAATGGGTCTATAATAACTTTAAAATAATAATTATAGTATTAGTAATATATAAAAACATAATCCAACCTAGAAAATTGACATTTAAAAGGAATAAAATGAAGAAGGTTCTTGAATAAAGTGGAGAAAGAGGGGATCACTTTCATTAAGAGGACACTTCTAACCACATGGTAGGAGATTGTTAAGATCAAGGGGGAACCTTGGTAGGACTATAGAGAGGTAAAGTTAGGGTAATTTATTTTTCAAAGAGTTTTTGTGAAGAGTAATGGTAGGTTGGGTTGGTTTATATAGCCAAAGAGAAGATAATACTTTATTAATTTCCAAACATAGGTTTTGGAATTTATATGATAAATTAATAAAAACCACACAATGGTGTTTTCCCATGGTTTCTACAAAAAATTATTGGTTTTTATTATCTTATAAGTCTGTGAACTGAAAGCATTTAAATAATTCCCTTGGTGATGTGTAAGTGAGCCATATATATAAATAATTGAATTTAAAACATTAAAATATAATTTAAGTTTTAGAATATTAGTTGAGGATTTGTAAAATTAATCAAATAAATTAAAGAAAATATTCATTTAAGGGGTAAATATATATATTTGGTCTCTGATACATTTTATGGAATATATTAAATCACTTTTTTTTCATTATGATGTCACAATACAAACTTTATATTTATATCATACTTAATTTTTACCTAAATATTCTACTATTTAATAAAATTATGAAAAAATTCACTATTGGATATTTTCAACATGAGGATATCAAAAACAATATTTATTTTATAAAAATAAGTCTACAAATATGTTAATTTTCATATTTAAATAAAAAATCATCATTTATTGAAAAATAAATGTTTTTGGACAACAACATTTTTCTAACCCCTATAAAAAATTACATTTAACTTCATAAATATATATTATAGTTTATATTTAATAAATATTATTAAAAAAATTTTTTTATTAAAATATCAGGTATTTAATAAACCTATGAATTCATCAATAATAGTTTCTTGATTGAAAAAATATATTTCCCAAAAATACATTTTATGTTTCATCATATTAAAATATAATTTTTGTCAAACTCATTATATAATTATTTTAAAAAGTAAAAATAAAAAGTTATAAATATAATAAATTTATTGTTGAAAATAAGATATGAAAATTCATACTATTAGAGTCCAGACATAAATCTCTTTATTACATCAATGAATTCCCTAAGTGTAAGGTCTGTGAGGGTGAGATTTCCTTGTGCTGGTCCAACATACAAGGTTTTTTCCATGAGATAAATGATCTTGAACATCTCCTATAAGTGTTTTTGTTTGTTATTTAGTCATTGATTATCTTCTTGGGATTGGTCAAGGGAAAATCTTAGTGATGTTATCTCCCTCAAATGCTCTGATAAATGGGCTTCATAGGGTACAATCCTAATAATCCAGGCCATCACTTCCATTGTAATGTTCAATTCGTCTTTATCATAACCCTTAATATATATTAATCATAAAATCATTGCATAAAGGTTATACTATCAAAGTTTTGTATGCTTAACAGTCTTTTAAATATGATAGGATGTAACTTATAATGGTAAAAAATAACCAAATTATTGCATGTATTTTTATAGATACATTAGTTAATATTGCATTTATTTATTCATAAATAATATTTCAATTATAAAAGTTCAGGTCATTACATTTTTCAATTTATAAAAAAAATTATTGAAATTTTCTTATCATAAACCAAATGAGGTACTTTTTTATGTTCATTTTACAAAACAATGGATGGAATGTTTTATTTTAACAAATACAACAAGAATAAAAATTCTAATCATCATGATGGCTAAATATTTTAAAGATTACATTAAAAAATTATGGTTATTTTCTATAAAAATGGTTTCATTAATATTTTGTAAATATTTATATTTTAATTAAGTTATTTGAAAATGAGAAGGATATTTTCCTCAAGAATCATTCTAGTGATATTTTCAATGAATTTTAATCTATGATAGAATCAATAGATGTTAATTATGATTTATTGTGGATAAGATCCTATGATACCAACCTTATTCATTATATAGATATTTTGTGATTTTTATGATAAGATTTTATGATAACTATTTATTTTCTTGGGTTATGTTGTTTTTAATTTATTAAATGTTTATAAAACCTATATTCATTTCATGGGTTATGATGTGAGGATATTGTGAATGTTTAATGATCTTGTGTCACACAATATGTATTTTTTTATTATGTGATAGGAATGTCTAGAATTATATATCTCTCAAATTAATTTGGTGAAGCATTATATCTCGCGAGACAACTATGGTAAATATGTCGATGTGTTTGATCCACTATGGGAAACAAGTCAATGTGCTTGAACCAATATGGGAAACAATTTGATGTGATTGATTTTCTCTACAAAATAAGTTGATGTGCTTGATCCACTATTGTAAATAGGTGTTTATTTTTTATCCAAAATGATTTGATGGCCTTGGTAGTTATCCTTGACATATGATAAGGTTTATATACTTATGATGGTTCCACAATTTTATGAAATGAACTTATGGATCATGATTTTTTTATTATTAATTCTCGCTCTTATGATTAATGCCCTTTAAAATGATATATCTATGCACCATGACTCATGTTTTTTATAATTGACATATTCAGTATGAAAATTTTAAGATACTTTCATGATATGATACACTTATATATATTTTATGATTTCATATGATCATTTATTAATATATCCCATGTTTCTCCTTTCTGAGCATCTGATCTTACCCATTTTTATGTTTCATTTCCCCTAGGTTATGAAGTAAGGTTTTAAGTAAGATATGTATATGAAGAGTATTAAATAGAGATATCTTTTAAGGATATGTTTAATTTCTTTAATAAAATAAGAATATTTTCTATCTAGTCCTTAAATACACTAAATATTTAGAGTCTATGGGTTTGTATTTTTGAAAGGAATTGAATATTGATCGAAAAATATGTATAATTTATGAATGATAAGCTTGAGTCTATATAGTTTTTATGAAATAATATGATTAGTAAACCATTCCATACAGTTATTAGAGAAATTTGTTGAACAACCTTGTGATAAAGCTATGTATAAGATAAAATCCTAAAAATATTTCAAGGATGATATTATGTGGTTATCCTAGTAATGCATACATGTTTGGATACTAAAAGTGGATATGGTTTTGGCATAGATTCATTAAGGTTTTATAAACTCAAAAAATATTTGGTTTAGTATATATCACATATCATTCTAGTTCATAGTGAGGGTACCATTAATACACACCTAGTTATAAGATATTCTTATGTTAATTCAAATTTTCATTAAGATCCATCATGAAGGATTTGAATAGATGATGATCATGGATCAAATAGGTTAAACCTAATTTATAATACATTGAAAATAAGGTTTCATTATTTGAAAATAAAAAAAATAATTTTTCCTAATTTTTATTATTGTTCTTCACACAATGATTTTTAGTTTTAACAAATAATTGGAACTAGGAGGAATAATGTTAACACTGAATGTGATTGAAAATGAAATGAATGAGAAAAAAAATGATTATAATTGGAGTAAAATATATTGTTTCTATTTTTAATCAGTTATCATGATATATTATTAGAAACTTTCACCTTATCCAACTCTCATTATAAGATAAGAATATAAGGATAGAGTTTGATGAGATGTCAAATAGTGGAGTCCATAAAATAAAGAAGAATTTATATCCTTCATGTCAGAAATGTGGAAAAAGACACCTTAATAAATTTCACAAAGGAAGAGGAAGGTGTTTTCTATGTGAAAATAAAGGACATAGTGCAACAAAATATTGAGGATTTGTATTTTTTGTGTGGGAACATGGTATTTATCTAATTCAATTCCCTCTTCTAAAGCTAAATCCTAGACCAAGGAGGGACTAATATTATACCAATAATTGATATAAATGTATTTGTGTATTTATGTATTTGGATTAAAGAATTATATTGTATAGATATTTCTATGAATGGTATTTTGGTTATAATAATTCTAAAACATCATAAGATTTTGTTAATTTTTTGAATCATATATGTCTTCATGTGAGATTAACATAAGAGTTATGTATACTATCATGGGTTTATGAATTTAGGAATGAAAATAATTTTAAAGTCTTAGACACCCCTTTTAACGATTTATGTGATGGGATTTTAATGTAACTAATTAAATTTTAGGGGAAAAAATATTGGGTTAATGTATATGTAACCCCTTGGTTCGACATGAAGTATTATTTGAGGAATAATGGCCTTATTCTATGTTTAAAGGTATTTATAACCTTCATATTTTACATTCTCTATGGTGATTATGTTTATTTTAGGGTTATTTAGCATATTTTCGGGGTTGTTATATGAATTTTAATAATATAGTTTTAGTAAAAATGACAACATATCACAACTTGAAAGGTCGTGGGGCTTAAACCCACCACTGAAGAGAGAAAATGGTGAATATCCAACCACTAGCCAATATGAAGTCATGGTTGGTAGATGATTTATTTTTTCTATTGTCTTATAGATAAATATTAATTTTATTTTTTGAACTTAATTTTAATTGTATAAATAACCATGGAATTTAAAAATGATTTCTTGATTAGGTGATTAATGTTATTTTGGAATAATTTCACTATTTTTTGAACCTTCTATGATTATGTTAATTAGAAAACTATGGGATTTTATTTTAAGAATAAATTTTGATTAATATTTTGGAATCATATATGATTTTAATATACCTTTATATTGATTCAGATTATTTATGGAAATGATTATCATATCTTGTAGATTGTATTATTATGTATAATACATTTCTCATATGATATGTTAAGATTTCTTGATATTATTTGGGGATAAATACTAATTTTTTTTGGAAATATATGTGATCAAATATTTCTAATCCTTCAGCTTCAATATTAGTCTTGAAATTTTTTAGGTTAGTTGATTAAATAATGATCTATGTTGATCTTTGGGGGTTATTATTTAGGACTTGATGATTAATGTTCCATTTATTAATATGATTTTCATTTTGAGGATTATATTGTGCAAGCAATTTTGGTATTCGTTAATGTCTATGTTAGGTCCAAAAGGGGCCTAGATACCTTGAGGGGGGGGGGTGAATCAGGGTATGGGTATTCTTTTTCTATGTTCTTACTACCCCAATGGATCTTGTCCTCTTCATTATAGGGGTCTCCTATATTTCTCTTTAGTTTTAATATTTATCTAACCCTTTCCAACTTTATCTAATGATGATTCATAGAAAGTAAAGAAAGAAAAAAACATGAGAACATAGATATTTTAACTTGATTCACCCTCACTGCGCTACGTCCAATGATCATAAAATGTAAATGTGTCGATGTACCAAATTTACTAAGCCTAAAATCCAAATCAAGGTTTGGGGTATATCAATTATATGCCTAGGATCACTTCTAATACAATGTTTATGGTCAAATCACTACGTCCCAAGGGTCACTCCCTAAATCTCTACATTGATAGATCACTTCTTGTAGAAGGGATCACCCTCTTCCTTTTCCTTTTCTCAATGCTTAGGAAATGATCCACACATAGTTTATGGAAATGTAGGCCACTTCACTGTCAATAATGAATGCATCCTTAACTATACATAGATTCTCTTTTGATGTTCTTTCTAGGATTCTCTTTCACTTCAATGAAAACACCAAGATAAAGAACATCAATTTTCCAGAAATTAGAAATGACTTTTCATTACTATAAAAACATCAATTACCTACTCATTGGAAAAATCTTCATGAGATTCCAATACTTTCTTTCATTTCCATGAATTTATCAATGAATAAACTCATTCTGTAAATTATTGTCGAATTGTGTGGATCCTCTATCTTCTTCTACCTTATTATAAATTTGGATATGATAATGATACTCCTCACAAGATAATGTAGGTGTGTATATCCTTACACAATATTTTACTGTGATTCCCCTACATGAGACCCTAGCGCATATCCCCTTGCACGAGATCCTAGCGTGTACCCAGTCATGAGATCCTATAATGTACCCTTGCATGAGATCCTGGAATATATCCTTGTGCAATATCTTTGTGTGTACACTTATGAGAGATCCCGACATGAGACCATGTTCATGCTATGTGTGAGAAACTAGTGTGATATCCCTCGCATGCTATGTGTGAGATCCTGGCATGAGACCCCATTCATTATTTGCATGTGATCATAGCGTCACACCCCTTTTATGCATTTCATGATATCCTGGTATGAGACCCCTATCTTGCTTTTCATGAGATCTTGGCCTAAGACCCTATTCAATCTTTGTGTGAGATCCTGGTGTGAGACCCCTTTCACTCATTGAGAGAGATCTTAGAGTGAGTCCCCTTTCTCCATTTCTGTGATATGTTGTTCCGATCATGTGCAACACTTACGTGATTTAAATCACATATATTCCTTCTTTAGATCTCTTCACAAACCTCCTTGAAGAGATGTATCCACAAACCACCTTCTTGAATGTTTCATCGGATAAATATTAAAAAAAACTTTCTCAATCTTTAAGGATGGATTAGGGGTATTTATAGGCATAAAACCACCACATTAACTCCAAAAATCCCAAAAAATTGTATTTTTTACCACCAGAACAATTAGTATCATGCGCTCTGTGATTATCCATTATGATGTCAATTAGAAATCATATCAATTTTACTAATATTGTCTTCTGGTGATTTATGAGATCCATCGTGATATCCAAAGACAATCATGAGCGCTTTGTGTGATCCCATCATGAGATACAAAGACAATTAAGAGAATTGATCGATATGCCTTCATGATATCCAAAGACAATCTTGAATTTTGTGAGATCTCATCACAATATCCATTAAAAAATTATTCCTCCATGATATTAGATAAACATTCATGCTCTGTAAGATCAATCATATCTTATTTCATGAGAACATACCTTTGTGCTTTCATGATATCATGAATTTCAATCTTTTACAAGATCAGTTAATTTGTTCTTGCATGATATCAGACATTCATTCTTTCGAGAGATCAAGAAGTTCACGCTTGGGGGACATCAAGAAGTTTATGATTATGTGAGATCAAGTATTTCATGATTGCATGAGATCAGTGATTCAGGCTAACTCATCAAGCTTTCCTTTCCAACCATCCATTATAAACAACCTAAACCCTTTTCACAAAACAAAATAAACCCAAATGAACCATAATGTGGGATTTTTTCCTAGTAATCTCCCATGTTGGGTTTGTTGAAAACTCTTCACATTTTGATATCACATTAAATCTTCTTCCATCTTCAAACAGAAAAATCACTTCTTGTGATTCTGATAGTGACCAAAGATTTAATCAACACACAATCTAAGCCCACATGATCCATGCTTAGATTGAGAAACAAGAGTAACATGAAAATTTAACCATTGAATCACTTCATTCCTAAACCAGAAAACTTATTTCATTGTGAACACCATCTATCATGATATATATCCTTTGATCAAACATATTTATCATCATCATATTTAAAACTACCCCTTTGTCAATTCTCCCTTATCATTTCCTCCCACCATCTTGATTAAGACATTTTCTCCCATTTTGTAGCCACAATTTATCTCTCTTTGTCAACAAACCCAAATTTTACTTTTTTCTAGTCTGTAATAGGGTAATGAACATATCTCAACACTTCAGGTAATAACACATCATACCTTGGGGTGAAGGGGTCCATCATCCAAACATATTAAGTGTGGTAATTTAAATAAAATCCCAATGCTAGACAAAGTATTCTAACTGGTTCTTTGGGTGTGGCCTTTTTCAGGATGTCTGTAATTTGTAAGTTAGTCGACACATACTCCATATTTTCAGTATCATTCTCCAAATTATTCTTGATGAAGAGATATTTGATTTCATTGTTTTTTTGGATGACGAACTGGAACTGTTCTGAGATTTATAAAACATGAGTTATCACAATGAATACAAATTTTAGACTTCACTTCAGTCTCCCCCTTAGTCATGGAATCAAATAGAGGATTCCTTCATTTTATTAGTTTACTCATCCTTAGTCAATGATTTAAATGCATCAGATTTTTGATAATATGAATTTTTATTCTTCTTCCCCAATTAATCTTCTCTTGGTGGAATTGCACTCATGCATGATACCAATTGTTTAATATTCAATGAAACTTGGAACAACTAGATAATTCATATAAATTTTTTATAAATCTTTATATTTATATAATTCATATCATTTTATAATATCTTTATTCTATAGAATACAATTTTTAGATAATTATTCATGAAATAGATTTGTGTAATGACACTTGTTGAATTCGATACCATTTTTTAATTCCAAGAGTTTATATTCTTCATGTTTCTTGTATATCATTCAACTAATGAACTTATTCCCTTTAAACACACACACCCCTTGGATCATATCTCCCCCGTAGTCATTTTATACATTAGTTATAATGATAAAATTTTAACATATAGGGAGAGGGGTTCCTCTGGAAGCCTTAAGAATAGGATTTCGGAAGATCCTGATGGACCAACCCTTTGATATTTTCTTATAAATTGTTGCACTCTTTTGGTGATTGTTCTAACTAGGCAGCCAATTTCAACTGTTTTTTCCATATGACTAAACATTATTTACCAATATGTTGAGTCTTCTTCTGATATATTGATTCTTTAGTCTGGGACTTTTTCATAATTTGGGGTTTAAACCCATTTCTATAAATTTCCTTCTTTGATGCTCCACTAATATGCCATTTTTCATGGCTCTTTATTTTATCAATAATATATCCACTTGTCATCTTCACTTACTTCCCTCAATTGGAGGGCTAATTCCCCTTCTTTCACATCCTACCATGTGGCATGAAATGTTATTTTTGAAGACATTCATTATTCATTTTTATTTTATAATTTTTCTGAGTCGTGCCACCCTTTCTTGTGGGGGTTGAGTCTACCAATGAATTTAGAATCTTCTTAATCACAATTGGAACATATCCTAACATTTTCTTCGATGTTCATTCACATTCATTAAAATATAACCATTATGAGTGTAATATATGAGGGGATTGATAAGATTTTTTTTATAATCTTCATGATTCCCCTAAGTCAGTAAACATATTTTTTGATATATCACATTGTCTTCTAATATAGGATTTTTCAATATATAGTATTGGAGTTAGGTAACTCCTTATGGGTTCCTTCTCCTTCCCCTCTTCCTTCATGATGCATTTTCTTTCCAAATGACCATTATTAGAACAGATAAAACATCTTCCATTAATTATATAACTTTGTTTAATTATTTATCAATAGAGATGTTGACACAACCAGAGTTCTTATTATAACATTAATCCCATAAGACTATTTAAACATACTCATGGTGTGTCCCTATCGTCCATAATAATATAATTTTATCATTATTTTCTTTTGAGAATGCTTTATTTCAGAATTTTAAAGAACTATCTTATTACTAACATGTTTAGAAATATTTCTCTCCATACAATATTAAGTATATTCCAATTCTTCAAAATAAAAACATGGAATATGATGATCTATCCCATAGAAATAGAACATGTTTTCATTGCATCCTAGAAAATCCTTTTTTGTTCTATTTCCATTGTCTGTAGGATTTTTCATAATTATGGAACACTTCATGGATATCTTCTTCTCATGCATGGAATAGGGTTCATCATATCTAAAACCATATTTTACATAACTGCATGGTCTTTGGGATGTGACAATCATATCATGTTTTCCCTCTAGAGTAGCATATTTGTTTCATTTCAATATCACCTCCCAAAGTATAATCAAATGGTAAGTGCAAAGAATCCTTTAATTTTGGAATACCTTTGTCATTATATTGATCTACTTATTTCTTGACTAATTCTATTTCTTCTCCCAATTTTTTGAGTCTTATTATCCCTTGATTCAAGTTAAGCCTTAATTTTCCTCTTAATATTCTTACCTCTAGTCATTTCATATTTTAATTCTCGACATACATTATCCATCATGATGTAGTTCTCCTTTATTTTAGAAATAATTAAAAAACAGAATCATTACTGCATGAATTAACCTATTATAGACTTTGCTTATCCGGAAATACTTCACATAGGGGTGTAGCAATATCAAAATTTATGTCTTCCAAATTGTGAATTCTATCTGAGTCGAGATTATTTCCCATTTTGTCATATTTCATTTTTTTAATTCATCATATTAGGAGTCATTATTCTCTCCTAGATCTGTGGCAACATCAATAATCCTTTTATTTAATCCTTTTAACATGTTAACTTCAATTTCATTCACATGGATCTTGATATCAATATTTTAATTTCTTCTTCCAATTTCTAATTCAATTACTTTATTCATGGAAAACATCCACCATTTTCTTTCTATGATTTCTTCATCATCAATAGTTTTATAATCACATGGAATATTTGGTTCTTCACTCATTACAATATAATCATTGAGTGAGTATAGACTTTTGATTTTGGATTCATCCAAACCATTATTCAGTACATTTTTGGTTTCCATAAATTGAGTCAAACATTTACATAGAAATTTTCACATTGTGGAATACCACCAGACTTCTACTTCTTTCTAGTTCTTCACTTTTCCAGGGCACACCGAGATTAGAGAAAACTGAAACTTAAATTCCAAAAGTATAGTTATCCTAATTAGAGAAAACAAATAAAAAAAATGTAACCTCTACCTAGATACTAATTGTTGTGTACAAAATTGTCCCTGATACCCTAAGTAGGGGTGAATTAGGGCCTATAAATTCTTTTTCTACATTCTTCTTTTCCCACTGGATCTTGACTTCTTTATTAAAAGGTTCACTTTGATTTCTTTTTATTGTTCAAATTATTCTTATCCTTTCCAAATTTTTCTGATGATGATGCAAAGAAAGTAAATAAGGAAATAAAACACAAGGGAACACATATTTTTACTTGGTTCACCCTCACTAGGCTACACCCAAGGTGCATCCAACAGAAATGTGTCGATGTACCTAACATACTAATTCTCACAACCAATTAAATATTTAGGATAGATCCCTTCATTTCCCAGGCTCACTTCCTTTGTAATATTTAGTTTTAGACCAATAATTCTCAAGGGCCACTCCCTAAATCTCTACCTCGATGGATCACTACCAGGTGAATGGATCACCTTCTTTCTCTTCCTTTTCTCACTACTTTGTAAACGATCCACACACAGTTTATGGACATGTTGGTCTATTCATTATCAATAATAAATTCATCCTCAATTGTATGTAGATTCTCTATTGATGTTCTTTATGGGGTTCTCCTTAACCTCTAGGAAAATATCTAGACACAGTACTTCCACATTCCAGACAACTGGAACACATTTCTCTTTACTATAGAGATAAAAATAACTTCATCTTTGGAAAGAACACCAAGAGATGAAAATTCTTCCTTTCACAACCATTAATTTAGTAGTGAATATTCTTCTTCTAAATATATTACAAAATGGTTTTGATCCTATACCTATTATTATTCTACTGAATTCAGATATGATAATGTTAATTCTCATAGTGTAATGTAGGTGTGTATCTCCATGCACAATATTCTAGAGTGATAACCTTGCACGAGGCCCAGGCACATGACCCCTTGCACGAGATCCTATCACATACCCTTGAATAAGATCTTATCGGGTACCATCTCATGAGATCTTGGTGCATACCCTTATGTGAGATCCAAGAGAGTACCGTTTCATGAGATCCTAGCAAGAGAACTTGTTCACTCTTTTCATGATATCCTAGTGTGAGACACCTTTTTCACTTTGTATGAGATCCTGGAATGAGAAACTATTCACAAATTGCAGGATATTTGTGTGTGATACCCCTTTCATTCTTTTCATGAAATCCATGTGTTTGACCCATTCCTCGCTTTTTTCAAGATCCTGGCATGAGACCATGTTCGCTCTTTGCACTAGATCTTGGTGTGAGACCCATTTTGATATTTTTGTGAGATTCAAGCATGAGTCCCCTTTCACACATTGTAGGAGAGTTTTTTTTGGTCATATGTAATAGATACGCGATGTAAATCACATATATTCCATTTTGATGTCTCTCTAAAAAATGTCATGTGAGATATCTCCATGAACCTTCTTCTTGAATGATCCTTTAGATAAATATTTTTAGCAAAATCTTTTCAATCATTAAGGACAGCTTAGTGGTATTTATAGGCATAAAACAACCACCTTAACTCAAAAAATCACGGAAAACATTACATTCCACAACCATAGAAATTTTCACCATGTGTTCTGCAAGTCCCCACTATGAGATCAATTAAAAATCATGTGAAGGTCCGTGATTTTTTCTTTCAATACTTTGTGTGATCCATCATATGATCCAAATACAATCATGAGCATCGTGCAAGATCCCATCACGAGATCCAAAGACAATCACATGCACTTCATGAGAATCCATCACAAGATCCCAATATAATCATGTGCTTCACGAGATCCCATCATGAGATACATTCAAACATTATCATTCCTCGAGGTCAGTTCAACATTCTCATTCCATGTGATAAGACATATTGTCATCATGCGATATCATACATTCACACTTTCATGAGATCAAACATTTATCTCTTATGTGAGATTAGTTAATTCACACTTGCATGAGACCAAACATTCTTGGTTTCACAATATTAGGTAGTTCACACTTTTTGAAATCAGGAAGATCATGCTTTGGTGAGATCAGGCATTTCACACTTTCATGAGATCAAATATTCATGCTAACTTTTCATGCCATATTTAAAAACTAGCCTTTGTTAAAAACCTCAAACATTTTCACCAAACACAATCAACCCAAAAGCATCATCCTAATGGATTTTTTCATAAAAATATAAAGGTAATAGGTTGTGATTTTTATCCTTTTGTGTATTATTTGATCTATTATAAGTTCATTTTAGTGCTTCGTCTCTGAAAAAAAGCATCTTGAATACTCATCATTTGATGAAAAATAATATATTTTGGGGAAAATTTATGATAATTTAAAATTATACATATCAAGTATATATCCATATGTTCATAATCAATATGGTAATGAAATTACTCAAATCTAGGAAAATAATATTGAAATTAAAATTTTATACTATTCCCTTTATTTTAAATAAAATAACTATCTTTTCTCCAATTTCATATTTGTGGTTATATGGTTGCTAAATTTTTCATGCCCATGTTCTATATATCTTTTAATTTTTCCGTGGGAATTATTTTTCTCCTCCATGTACATTTTTATTATTCCCACTAATGTTATCCTAATTTTAAACCTAGTTTTGTGTTATTCAAGATAACATTCATATTTCTCTTTCCCTCTTTTCATGAAGAATTTTTATTATCACCTTTTTTTGTCTGGGTTTTCAAAAAATTTAATTTTAATATATTATCCCCAAGATTGCAGAGAAAATTTTCAAATTTCAAGGACTAGATTTATTAAAGGGGAACAATTAAACACACTAATATTTTAAAAGAACACTATGTTTGATTGCATACAACAAACAACACCAATATTAAATTAACCATGAAATAATATCATTATGACCTAACTATTTAATTGGTGGGTATGAATATGATTAACTGAATTATGAAATATATATATAATACCTGCTTAATAAATTTTTATAGAATAATTCTTTAAAATGAGAATTTAATTTTTAGTAAAGTCATTTTATGCTTCAAAAATACGTATTATTCAAATATGATTTTTATTAATTTTTTATAAAATATTATAATTAATTTATAGAAATTTTAGAAATTATATTTCATAAAAAAGTATGTAATATTTGAATTCATCATATAAAAACAATCTTTTTATGAATTTGTTAGAATTTTCTAAAAGGTTTAATTTTTCAAAGAATAGTAAGAAATACAAATTTTTATTGAAAAATAATTTTTTTGTAAGTATATACAAAGTAAAATTATATTTTGAATTAGTTATAAAATCTAATTAGTTCCTTTGGATTAAAAAATATAATTATTTAATTTTGAATAAATTTTATAAATTATTTTTACATAAAATCATTTTTATACTTGAATAACAATTTTTCTGAAAAAACAAATTTGTTGCATTTTGTGATTTTTTGTCAAATTAATTTCATCCAATCATAAGAATTCTATCTTTAATAATTGATTAGGTATTTTTAATTAGTATTTCCAAATTTGGTAAATAGGTAACTTATAATTTTGTTCATAATGAATAATAACCATTTTAAATTTTTATAATCATGTTAAAGGTAAATTGGATAAATTAGGGTTAAAACTAATATAATAAAAACTCAAAATGAACCCGAAACATGAATTTATCCTATTGGATGAGTTTATTTCATACAATTCCATCCAAGTATCATATAGTTTTTTTTGTTCCATTTTCCTTGATAATAAAATTTATAGTAGTTAAGTAAATTATAAAGTCAAAAATTTCACTCTCTTTACATTCATATCTCTTAAATTATTACATAAGAAAAAAATGATTATATGTTCAATTATAAATGTTATTTAAATTATATATAAATTTTTACCATGATTATTTATTAATAATTTGTTAATGTAATAAAAACATTAAATTCTTTCACGATGCTAATATTGTATTTATTCAATTAACAGAAAAAAATAAAACAAATGATTCTAAAAGAAAAAAGAGTCATGTGTTTGGGACAACTTATTGTTCCCCATGATATTTTTAGATAAGTAATACATATTATTAATGTGTGAAATTTTTATATTTGAATTCCATATTTTTCTTTTGTTTGTAAAAGGTAAATTAAATGAATAGTGTCAAAAATGTTATTAATGATATTTTAAAGAAATAATATTTTATTAAATAAATTTAAAATTTTAAAAATCATGAAATAAGATAATTATGAAATGATATGGTTTAAAATTCCATCCTTTATCCATTTTTAGTCAATAGTTATCTTATATGTAAAATTGTAACCCTTTAAGATTGAAAAGTTCATTATCATTGTTAAGGCCAACATGGGTTAACTAATTGGTTAAACAAAAATATAAGGTTTAAATCGCCACATAAACCTATATAAATTCTATTGTTTGATGTGATTATGACCACATGATAAATTATCTATGAATATATTTTCATTTGGAAGAATTTTTCTTGAGAATGAATTTTGTATAATTTATTGTTGTATGAAATTCCAAAACTATCCCTTGCCTCAATTAAAAAAGGGATCCACCTCCCCTGACTTATTCACACCTTTTGAGCCATCTAACCTAACCAAAACATAGATAAATTAGGGGTTTCCAAACCTAACCCAACCCAATACACCTAACCCAACCTAACCCTATTGGGTCAGGTTACATGAATAATTTGGACGGGTTGAGTTTTGTTGGGTTGACCCGTACACATGTCAGGTAGGGTCTTGGGTGGGAATGTTTATTACCCGAATGAACCCAACAAAACTATTCCCCCATAGCTACCTCACCTCTCCCATTCATTCACCTAATCCAACCCAAATACTAATCCTCCATTTACCCTCCCTCCCCCTAACCTCCTCCCTATCTCAGGCTCTCATCGTGTTGTGCACACTTCTAACTTACGAGAACTCAGATGGCAGTATTCCTGCCACATCGAAAAATGTTGTTTCTATCTCTCCTAAGTCCCACTTACCACTACCAATTCCATCTATATGTATATCTTCTATTCAAAAATTGTCCTCCTCCAATTTTTTACTACCATATTTACCAAGCCATGCCCCCATTATTGTTATTCCTTCTTTCTATGCCATTGGTTTCGACATCATCATCATTACCCACCCATGTATTCACCCTCACCCACCCATTTCATTATGATCACCTCTCCTGATTCAGGCCTCCCACTTTTAGTATGTCACTACCACTTCTTTCCTCCATCATTCTTTTATGTCACCATTATTTATGATTTCATGTTGCATATATGTGTCGTCGCCTAATCTTTCCATCTATAGCCACCTCTTTCATCACTCACCTATATCATCACCACATTCACATCTCTTGCACCAATTGTTTCAACCACAATAATTTATCATTAAAGAAATTTCTTGATCATCTTAATTGGTGGTCTTAGTGAGTCTGAAAAGATTTTTTTAGGATGATAGGTTGTATAAGGTGTGAATGAGATGTCGCTAGGGTGAGAGCTGGTTAGGAACCAATGTTGAAGGAGCTAATTTATTTTACATAACCCGATCGACTTGACCCAACCCAACATGATCCAAAAGGGGTTGGGTTGGGCCGATTCAAAACTAAAAAATATCACTGACCCAACCCAACCTGACCTGACCTATTTGGATTGAGTCGGGTTCAAGAAATCCCCCCACCCAACCAATGGATACCCATAACAAAAATCCCACCCCAAAATCCTAATCCACATAATAGATTTTTTGGTATTACCAAAATAAAAACCCTAGGTTCCTTAAGGAGATATCTAAAAGAGTTTTTTCATATAAGAGGTAATGACCTTAACCGATCACTTTCTTTTTTTACTTCTTCTTTTACCTCATATAAATTTATTGTATTTATCATAAAATAATAACTTAATTGTGCTATATTTACATGAATATTATTATTATTATTATTATTAAACCACCATTATCCATCCTATTTTCTTTTAAATGGAAATTGAATGTATTCTTCATTCATACGTACGACTTTCCATCTCCAAGTAATGGTACTATTCATTTTTTATCATAATATTTTAGGGATGGGTATAATGATGGGATAAATAAATATATAAGATATTTAGTCCATTATTATGATTTGTTAATTATAATATCATATATACCTTCTTACCTTCTAATCCATTCAAAAATGATAACGTCGTTCAAGTATATGTGTGGACTACCACCTCTGCAAACTATTGTGATTTATTTTTCATTTATGCCTTACATGGTTGGTAATAAGGATGGAATTAATGAATTTATATGATATATATATATATAATATAATAATTATTATATAGATGTTAATTATTATTTACCTTTCTTTTGTTCTATCTATTTAAAAGTGAAAATAGGGTTGATGCATACGTACAACCTATTGTCTCCATGAATGGACTAATTCATTTTTATATCCCTATCCTTTATGGATGACATGAAATATATCTGAAATGAGTATATATATCATTATTAATTTTATTAAAATTATGTAACCATGATCAAAATAAAAGGATTGAAACTGCCTAACTAAAACATTCATGAAAAACAAAGCATTTATTACCTTGAACTTTGATTTTTAAATACTTTTTTTTAATAAACATGTGGTAAAATGTAATATGTAAATAATACATGGTAATATATATATTATTATAGTTTTATAATACATTTATAATAAATTAATACTTATTGTATATGAGGTTCAATCTCTTATTATGAAAAATTATACATGAGGTAATTTATGTTTGAATCATATTTTAATCGGAATTATTTAAGCCTGAATTTCCATCATGGATATTATTTGATCCTTATATGAAAAATCCATTTAATTTAATTATATTCTTGTTATTTATATTGATATCATTTTTCCTTACATTTTCATCTCTTTAAGGATTTAGGATCCCTAAACTTTTTTTAAGGAAAATGGACTTATTTCTCTCTTCGATCAAAAATCCTATTTCTTTAATGTCTACACATTCTCTAAAATATTTCTAAATATTTTTTACTATTCTTGAATGATTATTTAAAATTATTTTTAACCATGTATAAATTTTTACAAAAAAAATAAAATGAAACTACTATTCAATTCCAAATGTGGTACTCTTGTATTTTTTATAAATTGTTAATGGAATGTTTTCTTTTAACTTATACTGCATGAAGAAAAATTCCCACAATCATGACCGGTCAATGATTTTATTATTATCCAAAAAAAGTCTATATTTATTTTCAACTAACATTTGGTCCTTAATATTTTGAAAATATTTGAATTTTAAATACGTTATTTGACAATGAAATTAGATATTTTACTCAAGAAACATTCCATTTATCTTTGAAATTGATTTTAATATATAATAGAATCTATTAATATTAATTATGATTTAAAAGTTATATGATTCAAAGTAATAAATCATATTAATTCTTTGGATGTTTTATGTTTATGATGATTATATTTTTATGAAATCCATTTATTTTCCTAGGTTATACTTTTTTGAATTAATGATATGGTAATGAACCTTGTTTTATATTCATGGGTTATGATGCTATGATATAGATAATTTTTTATGATCTTATGGAAGGCATATGTATAGTTTTAATTATTTTATATTGGTCCTAAAATTGCATATCTCACCAATGTATTGGTAAATGTATTATATATCATGATATAATTATGGGAAATAGATTTACACGCCCAATCCTTTATGGGAAACAAGTTGATTTTCTTGATCCGCTATGGGAAAAAGTCAAAGTACTTGATCTTCTCTTGGAAACAAGTCAATGTTCTTGATCGACTGTGGTAAAAATGTGTTGGTGCATTATATTTTAGGATGTTATGGTCTTCTTAGTTATCTTTGAAATATGAAATAGTATCTATAGTTATGATAGTGTCACACTATTATGACATGAAGTTATGGTTCATGATTGACTTATGATGACTCTTGAATCATATAATTCATGCCCTTTAAATTGATATATCTTTGTTCTAGGACTAATGTTTATGACCTTTGATATATTGGGTATGAACATTAAAATTTATTGCCATGATCTCATAAACTTATAAATATCTTATGATTTTATATGATCATCGACTAATATCACCCATGTTTACCCTTACATAGAATCTTGAATCACCCTTTCTTATGTTTCCTATAATGACCCAGACCTGAACAGCCACTCGAATAGTGCTAAACAGGTTGGGTGTCACTATCATAGGTGCACCTCCCCGAATGATAAAGGTTGGTGACTAAAAGTAAGGGTCTTATACGTATAGTGGGGAGACTATACCCACTTGAAGGATAATAATGGTAATGGTCCGAGAAAAATATAAACTAAAAAGACTCTAAATACTCGAACCAGTCCCATATATCGGAAGCACAATCAATAAAAATAAACAATATAAGAAATAAATATAAACAAAAACAGCAGAACGTAAACTCAACAGCATGATGAACCACATGTAACAACTTCTAGAAAAACAAATCATGCAACCATAGAAATTAAATATATAAAAGGCACTAATTGATAACCAATAGTAGATACAATAAACACGGTAAGCATACTAGAACAAGAAAGAAAGAAAAATAATGTAAACACCATCTCGGCAAGACCTCAAGGTCCCTACCATCTCCATGCGATAGCTAAAACAGTCCAACTCTTAAAGTTTTTCTCTTTCCTTAATGTAAATCCATAAATTCAATACGTGTCATGAAGGGCCCGTGCAGAGTGTGAGATGAATCTCAGTAGGATACCACCCAATGGTGCATACCAAATACAAGTGTTTAATCATTCATGAATTAAAAGGAAAACAATAAATAGTAAGATGAACAAATAAATACAAACTCCTCTGGTGCTCAGTAGCCACCATGGAGTGTCACCAACTTTCTCCAACACTGGAATATCTGTCATATAACCCAGAACCATGTGCCCCTTGAAACCATGTGTCTTAAGTACCGACATCCCAAAGGAATTCCAGAGAAGTAATAACTCAGAGGAGCAGTGATGTCTGTCCTCAAATAAGTAACTGAAGCGACATCAATGTTTTCCCTCAATAAATTAACTAGAGGGACAGAAATGTCTTCCCTCAAATTAGTAACTAGAGGGATAGAAATGGATTCACGCAAACCACAGAAAGCCTCTGAACCCAACCTGATATCCTCAAAGCTATCCCCTTAAGGCTCCTCACCTTCCACTTGGATTCCTACAGAAATAACCCCCAAACCAATAGTACCGAAACCACAACTAACGGGGCCCTCTACGCACACAATTGGTCAAAACCACCTCATCACAGAGTCTCTCTATGTGCACACTACTCAATGTTATGGGTATGTGTTAATCTCATAAATAAGTTCCAAAGACACAACATCACTGACACCTCGTGCCCCTGAGACCATGTCGCTCAAGTCTGATGGCCTCTCTATCCAAGTAACTTGAGCCATACCAACCTGACAGTCACACTGCCTCAAGACAGCATCCATGACACCCAATCCCATGGTCAGAACAACCCAATGTAACCTAGGACAAGCCCAACATGTGATCAACATCACTCAAAAATATCCAGGCCATGCCTAGCATAACCCAAAGGTTCCATCATATGCAATATCACACATCACATATATATAATCAAAATAAATACATTTAATAGTAAAAACAAACTAAATAGTTGAATTTCACTAGATATGTGTTGTCTCATACTAGTGCCAAGGTCTTGGAAGCCTCTAAAAAATCATATCATAACTTTACACATTGAGCTCAGTGGTTTAATCAAAACAATTCATTTTAACGCATTTTGGCATACCCGGCCAAAATTCCCCAATTGAGAAGCGACCCATTGCCCAACACTGCTCAAGAAAAACAGGTAAAATGGCATACCCAAAGGCATCCCTCATGTATAATAAGAAATTTAATATGCAATAGTAGATAAAATAGGTTCTCTCTCAAAATACCCGTATACGCACCAAAGCCCTCATCACCCAAAAGTCCAAGAAAACATGAAAATAGATATGCACCACCTACCTAAGACTCATAGATGTAGGAACGTCCGATATAAAGCTCCAATTTGATTCTGATATTTATAGATATATGTTCCCATAAAATCCCAGCAACTCTGCTCAGATGGAATTTGTGGTGTGTGAGGAAAATAAACTTGAATGAAAAAGGGTGTGCGGGTTTAGCCTTCCTGATTCAATCCCACAACCACCGACGGATTGATGAACGGACGTCGGATGATGATTCTAGGGTAGGGAACATTCATCAGAATTCTGGAATGAAACTATTCTGAAGTTGTGAAAAAAGAAGGTGTTTTCAGAAATTAGACATGATTCTCTTTTATTTAAGCAAATAAAAATAAAAATACATGTCTTGTATGAAGGAATAAATATTGTGTAGTATCTTTGTTCTTACTCCAACTTAAGAAGAGGTAGCTACACAGCTTGGACGCCCCATACAGGTCGACACTTTACTAGGATTCAGCTGTTATGTGGAAGGAAAAATACACGGTGTGTCAGGCAACACTACATGTTGTGTAGTAGTAAACTCTTACATGATAATCACACAACTTATACTCGGTGACAATGCAACTGGTACATGCCTAACCAATACACAGTGTGTACTTTGGAGTGCATGGCATGTAATCTGTAAATTTCAAAAACTACCCAGATTTTCCCAGTTTTCTCAGAAACTAGTCCAAAATTCAATCATGGTCTGGATTTTGACCCATTCCAAAAACCTAGGTTCTTACAATCTCCAAACCTTAATATAGATCTTCCCCTATTTATCAAATGAAACTTGTAGATGGAACCAAACATACGACCTCGGTCAAAGTAACCCGGACTACTCTGATCTTAAAGGATCTAGCTAAATTCCTCAAGGGGATCCCCACATTCAGAACTACCTAACTAGGTCTCAAACCAACAAAAATTCAAATCATGAAAAGGTCCAACAACCTATTTCCTAGACTTGTGGTCCTCCCATGATGCATCGTCACCCATGCACCTCATTGGTGCTCTCATGTTTTTTTTGGACACCCAAACACATCCCACACCGCGTTGGTGTCTCCCTCCATGAGGTCCTCCATCCCATGGATGTTCAAACAAAATATCATTCCTTACACCTCAAGTAACCCACATCCTTGATGCCCTAATGCTTTAGGCACCTCATGAAACTCGCATTTTTGATGCCCTGATGCCTATGGCACCTCATGTAACCTTCATCCTCGATGCTCCTGATGCCCATGGAACTTCATGTAATCTGCATCCTAAAAGCTCTAGATGCCACATATCTCATACATATATATAAATATATCACACACCCGAAATGGTTTCAATCCCACTAACCAGAATCTATTCAGTCCACATAAATCATGTGCACCTCATGCAATCAAAGGGGACATGCCTCAAAACGTCATGCCAAAAATAAAACAAGAAAGTCATGGCCACACCCACGGTGTATCTCTTACTATTATCGGGTCACCAGCCTTCTCATCCCCTAGTAACTCCACCTCGTGCACCTGGCCTGAAGTACAGCTGGATGACGACTGACCTCCTTGTGGTGCTACTCTAGTCGCCAGCCATTGACCCCTCAGATGAGTCCCACTATCTCTGTTATGTCCTCCATGTGTAGCTGAACCTCAGTTTCCATAACCTGGTAATGACCCTAATCTGACTCTAGATTCCATAGTATGTCTTGGTCCCTGCCTGCCGGCTGAAGGAGAAGGATACCTGCAGAACCTCTCAAGATGTCCGACCTGTCCACATACCCGGAAATCCTTTGTAGGTTTATCGCACTGAGTCCAGAAATTCCCTAGTTGTACACAGTGAAAGTAAATCACTTATAAACTACTATGAGGTGGCCTAGTTGGGTCCTTGTCCTAACTTCTCTGCTTGAACTCATCCCATACTCACTTCCTTCTATCTAAACTATCACTTGAAGTTGTCACTTATCCATCCTAGGGCCTATACCTCTGGTTTCACTTCTCTACGAATGCATATTTCACCGCCTCTGATAAAGAAACTAGCCTGAAGATATATACCTGGATCCAAATGGCATGTCATAATCCATCTTCAAAGTCCCTAACTCTTGTTGAGTCATCTCTTACCATACTAATTGAAAAATGAGATAGCTCAGTTAAAGTAGTTAGATAGTCCATGACAGAAATGTCTCCCTGCTGAAGGCTCATAAACTCTTGAGCTCTCTCTGCCCTCAGTGTCTCAAGGTAAATGTGCTCGAAGAACCTGTCCTCAAAGTGTTTCCATGCTAGTCCCTCATGTCTGTGATCCTGAACTTGCACATCCCACCAACACTTCACGAGTTCTCTCAGCATGTACATTGCTAGAAAGACCCTCTGCCTAGGAGGTATCTCGAGCAACTTGAAGATCATCTGGATGCTCTCTATCTAGTTATTAGCCGCCTATGAAACACCCTCACCCTGAAAAAGTGTCAAGTGTTGTGACTGGAACTCCCACTTTAGATATTCCACAGATGGATACGTACCATGCGCACCTCTGTCGATCCCCTACAAGACACATACCTGACTAGACCGGCGCTGCTTATCGAGCGACAGCCCGAATGCTACCAAACCTAGCTACTATCCTGCCTGCACTGGATCCTAAACTTGATCATTTCCCTGAACCTGTATCTGTGACTCATGCTCTGCTTGCACTAGATCCTGAACCTAATCCTGCTCATATGGCACTGTACCATCTCCCGCATGACTCTTTATCTAAGTCATCCAGAAGGAACCCGCTGAATACCATAAATGGTCAGATAGCGCATATATATATATACAATATATTAAACACAGATAAATAGATCAGTAAATAGGAATAATATAACAAATTCCCTTATTCCCACTTATCACAACCATGCCCATGGAATCCCAACCTCATGGCCTCTTCCCTCAACAAATCCATATATCAAAAGTTTCTCAGTCCAGGATTATCCTAAAACCATCATTGCCTCAAACCGGAGACTGAGTCACCCAATCCTGACATCCACACTACCTCAAACTGATGTCTAGGATGCCCAATCCAAGTGATCAACATCACCTCCGTCATAGTACCTACCTTCTCATATACAAGCCAGGCCCAAATGTCATGCCACATGTAATTTAACAAAATTTAAATCATGGAATATTACTTTTCAATAAACAAGTAATTCTATCATAAATTTCACCTTTTACATTTAAAAAGCATATATTGCATGGAAATTGATATTATTTACATGGTAATATCACTTCCCAAATAATGTGTGCAGTTATGAAATTGAAATACCCTAAAAATGTGCCTATTAAAATCCAAGAAAACAAGCCTTGCCATACTAGGAAGAGGCCCTATTATACCTTACTGGACTGCATTAACGTCACATATCACAATCAATAACATCACACACCAAGTGAGCCACTGATGTGGAAATCATATAAACTCTCATCTGAGAAAAATAAAAAGAGCAATTCCCACCCAAGGAAACTCGGTCCATCCCTCGTACTTGGGGATCCAGACACTCAAGAACAATCTAGAAACACAGTTCCAATTTAAACCTATCTCCAGTATACCATATCCCAAATAGTAAACCAGTAAAAATAAAAAGAGAAGTCTCAATATCATTAGTAACCAGCAAAAAACTACCACTAAATCCCTATCAAGAGCTCCTTTGATACCACTCTATAATGAACCGGACTTGAACAGCCACCCGAACAGTGCTAAACGGGCCGGGTGTCACTACTTTTGGCACACCTCCGTGAATGCCAAAGGCTACCGGCTAGTAGCGAGGGTCTTATAGGTATATTTGGGAGGATATAACCTCTCGAAGGATAATAATGGTACTGGTCTGAGAAAAATATAATTTAAGAAGACTATGCAGACTCGACCCAGACCCGCATAGTGGAAACACAATCAATAACAATAAATAGTGAAAGTAATAAATATAAACAATAGCAGCGTAATGTAAACACAATAGCATGCTGAACCACTTGTAACTACTACTAGAACAACAAATCAGGCATCCATAGAAATTTGATATATAAAATGTTCTAATGGCTAACCAAAAGTAGATACAATAAACATGGTAAGAATACTAGTACAGGAAAGAAATCAAAACAAAGTAAACTACATCTAGGCAAGACCTCAAGGTCCCTACCATCTCCATGTGACAACAAAAAGAGTCCAACTCCTGAAGATGGTCTCTTTTTTTCTGTAAATCCATAAATTCTACACGCATCCCAAAGGGATCGTGCAGGATGTGAGATGAATCTATGTAGGATACCACCAAAGGGTGCATACCTAATATAAGTGTTTAAGAAGACATGAATTTATAAGTAAAATAGTAACCAGTACGATGCATAAAAAACAGAAACTCCACTGGTGCTCAGTAGCCACCATGGAGTGTCACCTGCTTCAGCCAACACTGAAATCGTTTTCATATAGCTCGACACTGTGTTCCCCCTAACACCGTGTGTCTCAAGTACCGATGTCCTAAAGGTACACCCAAGAATTAGTAACTCATAGAACATCAATGTCTGTCCTCAAATAAGTAACTGGAGGGATAGCAATGTCTTCCCTCAAAAAATTAACTCGAGGGACAACGATGTCTTCCCTCAAATTAGTAATCATAGGGACAATGATTTTTGCCCTCAAACCACGTTGAGCCTCTTCCCCCAACCATATAGCCTTAACGCTATCTGCTGAAGAATCATCACCTTCCATATGGATTCCTATGGAAAGAACCCCAAAACCAATAGTACCTAAACCACAAATAATGGGGTCCTCTACCCACTTGAGTGGCCAAATCCACCTCATCACAAAGTCTATCTGTGTGCACACAACTCAATGTTCTGGGTGAGTGGTAATCACTTAAATAAGTTCCCAATCCACAACTTATCTGACACCTCATTCCCCTATGACCATGTCGCTCATTCCTAATGGCCTTTCCATCCATGTAACTTGGTCCATGCCCAACCTAACAGTCACACTACCTCAAGCCGACATCTATGACGCCTAATCCTATGGTCAAAACCAGCCAATGTAACTTAGTCCAAGCCCAGCATGTGATCAGCATCACTCAACAATATCTAAGGCATGCCTAACACAACCTGAAGGATCCAGTATATGCAATATCACACATCACATATATATAATCAAAAGAAATACTTTTAATAGGAAAAACAAACTAAACAGTTGAATTGCACTAGCTATGTGTTGTCCCATACCAGAGGCAAGGTCTTGGAAGCCTCTAATAATTCATATCATCACTTTACAAATTGAACTCAGTAGTTTAATAAAAAAATCATTTTAATGCATTTTGGCATACCCAACCAAAATTCCTTAATTGAGCAGCAACCCCTCTCCCAACCCCACTCAGGTAAAACAGTTAAAATGGCATACCCAAAGGCATCCCTCAGGTATTATAAGCAATATAATATGTAATATAAGATAAAATAGGGTCTCATTTAAAATAAAAAATACACACCAAAGTCCACGTCACCCAAAAGTCTGCGAAAACATGAAAAACAGTATGCACCACCTACCTGAGACTCATAGACGTAGGTACATTTGATATAAAGCTCCAATTCAATGTTGACCTTCATAGATCTATGTTTTTGTCAAATCCTGCAAACTCTGCTCGGATAGAATTTGCAGTGTGTGAGGTAAAGTAATTGTAATAAGAAAGGGTGTGTGGGTTTTGCCTTCACGATGTGATCCTGCACCCACAGATGGATTGAAGAATGAGCATCAAATGATGATTCTAGGGTAGGAGATGTTCTTTGGAATTCTAAAATGGACCTATTCTGATGTCGGGAAAAAAGAAGGTGTTTTCCCAAATAAGACATGATGATATTTCATTTAAGAAAATAAAAATAAAAATACACAGTGTGTATAAAGGACTACACGATGTGTAGTAGCCTTATCCATACTCCAACTTAAGAAGAGGTAGCCACACCGCTTGGACCCGCCACACAGGTCGACACATGGCAAGGATTCAGCCGGTATGTAGACGAAAAAATACACGACGTGTTAAGCAACACTACATGCTGTGTAGTATGAAATTCTTACAAGCTCATCAAACGGCATGTACTCAGCGAGCACATGGCCGGTATACACTGAATCCAAACACGGTGTGTACTTTGGATTACATGGCGTGTAATCCGGAAATTTCCAGAACTTCCTAGATTTTCCCATTTTTCTCATAAACAAGTCAAAAATTCAAACATGGTTGGGATTTTAACCCGTTCAAAAATCTCAAGTTCTTAAAATTCCTTTCCCCAGGTTATGAAGAGTGGTTTTAAGTAGGTTATGATTATGAATATTTCTAAATGGGGAGATAGTTATGGGATATGATTAAGGTATTTTATAAAATAATAAGATATTATATCTAGTCTATAGTGATACGAAACCATTATAGTCCTCGAGAGTGTATTTAATAAATGTATTAAATAATCTTCTAAAAATATATAGTATTTATGTATGAAAATATTGTTTTGATATATGTATAAATTAGAATACTTTTTTATGTTGGATCTAGTGGATAGGTAAGAAGTCCTAGAGACATTTTAGGTGTGACTCTAGCTTAGGATTTTATTCCTCTTGTAAGTAATGTCTTAGCCCTGTTTTGGGTAGCACCATTGGACATAAATAGCATCAGTAAAGGCTTGTGTGGAGTTTTCCAGTATGTGAAGTGTCATTAAAATGTTTTTTAGGATTTGGATGGGAATATGAAAATGATAAGATGTTGAAACATCACCAATATTAAGTATATTATTGAATTTAATGACCAATGATGATGGCATGCATGAGTGTGGCTTAGGAAGAGAATCATGTGAGTGTCTATGAACTGACCTATCTCTATTATACATTCAATATATGAAAGTATGATTATGTGTGAGGATATAAAACACAAGATAGTCTAGGATGGAATCCTTATCATAAGTAAGGTTCTTATGTATGATAAGAGGAAGTTTCATTTTGGATCATGGTATAATCATGTTTTCCATGTCTAGAAACTATTTTTAGTGGTGGATAGAGTGTGTGTTAGTGGAATAATTTTTTCACTTTTATTGAATTGACTCAAAGTTAATTACCAAATAGGGGTGCGGGATTATGATTTTGGGATTCTCCCCTTATGTGAGGCAGACTCAGTATACATGATACCGATGGTGAAAAAATCATTATGGTATCGTGATTTTTTTGAATAGGTGTAGTTAAAAACATATGGATTAATTCGTGAATGTCAAGATTGGTCTTGGATTTCCTTTTATCTAAATTATAGCATCATTAGTGGAATTAGGATATATTAGGGTGAAATAAGCTATATTAGTTCTCCTGAAGTGTCAACGCTTATGTCAAGTCATGATGAATGATTTTTGGGTAATTGGAGATCAACCATGTGTCGGTTATGATAAATGGTCAGACTACCACAAATTTAAACCCCTTTTCTAAATGGTAAATTAAGTATTTCTTATGTTACTTAAGATAAACATGAATATTTATTAAGTTACTGTAGGATAAATTGAAATTTTATTAAGCTAACAAAGGTTTACACTTAATCTACTTAAGTTATTGAAGGTTAACTTTAATATTTCTTAAATTACTGAAGGGTAACTTGAGATTTTCCTATGTTACTAAAATGTTACTCAGAATTTTCTAAAGATATTAAATCTTTATTAATTTAATTAAGGCTAACTTGAAATTTTATTGTGTTACAAAAGGGTAACATTGAATTTTCATAATTTACTAAAGGGTAACTCAGAATTTTCCTAAGTTATTTAAGGGTAAATCATAATTTTTTTAAGTAACTGAAAGGAAACAAGAAATTTTATCAAGTTACTATAGTTTAACTTATGTTGATATTCCCATCATTGAGTTTCATCAAGGACTAGGTGTGATCCTTAGGGAGTGTTCTTAGATGATCATGAGTCACCTCTGGTGGTAATGTCGTTGTCATTAGTTGGTGATGACATATTTCTGGATTCAATCGAGTTTTTTCAAGAAGAGACATGTAGAGGTTGCTCTATTATCAATATCATGTGTATCTAAATGTGATTGCATGGAAAAGGTATCGAGCTTGTCTCTAGAAAGGTTTTAGATAATGGTTAGGGGTTAACCAAGATTTCTAGGGAGGAGTTGAGGTGTTCTGTTTCTGACTAGATAGTGAAGTCGCATCCATTTGGATTTGGAATAGAATACTATGATTTGTACCATGTTGTAAAACCTCCCATGTGTGTTAAGTTATGGTTCACTAGGAACTATTCTATGTCAGTCAATAAACCACTAATATAATTCATTTATAGGAAATTCTTATGATGAAAAGTGCCATGATTCAATAATGGACTTGTAATATATGATCTAATATAGGCATCACCATGGTTTAGTCAATCTAATGGGATGATAATGTAAGTGTCTAGGATTAGATGATAATCATAAATTATTATCTGGGATTTCAATGAGCTATATGAGATTTAGCTTATGTTTGAGTGGTGTCATATCTTGTACTTGGCGTTGTGTCTAGAATAACATCATGTGATTGAAAATGGAATGGAACCTTTTAAATGGGATTTGATAACTAACATTGGTCTAGTGATATATTGGTATTTCCACTAAGGTTTATAATGGATGATAATTGATTAGGTGGGGAGGATGTAAGATCATGAGTTCCGTATGGGTAGATAATTATAGTGGAATTTGATTTTTCATTTTGTGGGAAGATCAATTAAAAAATCGAGGTTTGAAATGAAATTATGAGAGTTATATAACATTAAAGTGTTTTATTTTAGATATATATTGAGACCTGAGAGATATCATGGGAACCTAGATAAGTCTCAGGTGATTGAGGTTTTTATATCTTAGTTTCTGTTGGAACATCCTCGGGTGGATGGTGTGAGCATATTTAGTGATAATCGTGGTACATGTTTGTTTAGAGACACAATTTTCTTAATGTGTGCAATGTTCCAAATCTAATTGATGATTTTTCAAAAAACTTATAGAGGGATCATCACAGTTGGAACATGGTTTGTATAACCATTTCCTCTAACCATGAAAAGTAGGGTATGTTTCGGATAGTGATTCTACATGTTTGGTTCACATTTTACAATACTGTGCAACCAAACCATCCACCTCATTAAGTGGGGGAATATACAATATTACTCCTATAACCTAATAAGATTTACCCATATTTTCTATGCTTGTTTTCCTAGTACCTCTCTTACATGATTTATTCCCTCCTTCAAGTCCTCCATTGGAGATCTCCTTCATTCATGGTTTTCTTCACACATTGTTAGATTCATTGGAATCCTAGAGGAAATTATAAAAGTTATATTCCCTCTTTATTTAGTTTATTTTTTTAATAGGATTCCCCACACAATCCAGGTTGGTTATTCCAAATTTCTAGGGTTTTTTTGATTCTTAGATTTCTTATGTTCTAGCTTAAATTAGGGGCTGATATGAAATGTGTGAAGCTTACTAATATTCTGGTACATGGTCTATATAAATTTCTATAAAATTATTACGATTTATAAAATGTGTCATTTTGTTTCACACCAAAAAATCAATGTTTTCCCCCTAAAATTGATAATTCCCTTAACTTATAACCTAAATCCCAACCTAAAAAATATTATATTCATTTCTTATGTTGTTTATGGTTGAAAACATCAACTTGTACCAGCCCTTAGAGAAATTTTTATTAATGCCCCTGAAAGCTATAACTTTTGGTAATCAACAAACACATATTAAGGTGTGTTAGGCCTAAAACCTAGTAAATTTACAATTTATCCTTCCTTAGATTAATTTAAACACCCCCTTAGTGTTTTTTTGGTATTTCATTTAAATAATGGAAATATTAGATGGACCATGGTGATGTCTTGGGTTACTAAAATTTTATAAATCACTTATGGTGTCTAGAATAAATGTTAGAGCTTAGGTTCAATAGATGTTATATACTTCTAAAATGGAATGGACTGTTTTTATTTTCAAATGAAATATTATCTTATGTTAAATCATATAATATACCTCCTTGTTTGTGGATAAATCTAAATAAAATCCTTGATATATTTACTTGCACCTATAACTTATCTCCAATGGCCCGAAGGCCTTCATTTTTTATTGATTTTTGATAATCCACCTTTCAAGGGGTGAGGTGGAACCCTTAGAAGGCCCGTAAGAATAAGTAATACAAGGCCCATAGGCCTTAGAATAATTCATTTCTTTTAGACTTCAAACACTACATACAACCTAGACTAAGTGCTTGTAATAGCTCCTCCCCAGCATCATCATCATGAAATCAGCTCTCCACCTTCGTATGGTTATTCAGCTAGGATTTCCCATGCATGTATAGGCTTGTCCCGATGGTATGTTTCATACCCTCTCATTCTTGAAATCTATTTAGCTTCTGCTATGGTGATAGCTCCTTTCTCATCCACCTTCTGAAGCTTGTTCCTTGTAGGTTGTATGGTTCGCATCTTCAGTTAAGGTGGCCCGAAGGCCTTGAGGTGGCCCAAAGGCCTTACTGACCTGAAGGCCTAGGTGGCCTGAATGCGTTAAAGGACTCGAGGACCAAATAGTTTGTCCAAAGTTCCAAATGTAGGAATATTCCCGGCTACTACAGTGACAAACAGTGCCTGCTACAGTACTTCTACAGTGCCCAGAAATTAGCCACTGCCTGGATTTGATCCCGGGTCTCCTGGATGCACTTAAGGAGTCCTCACCAACTGGGCTGAGGCTCATTTTATTTAACTTATCAAATAAGTGCCTTCTATTCCATTTCCAGAATGCCTTGGAACTAACAAAATATATCTATTGACACCATGGGAAATGTAAATTACTATATTGATGTTGGTAAATTTTATTATACAATTTTTAAATAATATAAATTGTTGAATGTCCATATAGAACATATTGTGTTACAATTAATTTAAGTTGGTTTAATTTTAATGAATATCTTGGAGACTAAGTGAATTACTTATTCAACATTCATTTTATTAATCTTAAGAACTATTAATATAATGAAATCAGTTATAGTTATAGTGATTCCTTCCATGGGAATGACTTGGATTCTAGTTTCAAATACCAAGTGTGAACCTGATAGATGCAACATGATTCATTTATGTTGATTCCATAGGGTTAATCCCATATTGGATCTAGTCAATGTCATACATTAGTGAATGGCTAGGATGGGTACTGATGATTCTCCTAAAAGTTTTTGGAAAATTTCAATTCCTAGGATGAGATCCTAGGATTCATCTTGATTTCCATAAACATGATATACCTTGGATTATTACATTAGACCCCAATAAAGTCTATCACAAGATAATTGTAGGATATTCTCTTTAGGTTTGGTTAGAGCCCATTTGTAAAGTGAAATGTATTAGAATACTCCTTATATTCACTTGAATCTGATAGGTGGAATTCTTAGACCCATTATATGGGTTTACCTGGATATTTGTACATGTATCCAAGTATTATAGAATTGTTGAATATGAATAAATCATTATCCTTATTATTTTAACTTTTATGGATATAAATTTATTATTATCTTCATGTGGTTCATTTTATTTATATTATTATGATATATTAATATTGATAAATAGTCTATAGTCTCCCCACCTTACCATCAGTTGACCCTCATTACTAGTCAAAAACCTCTAGTTTATAGTTAAGGGAACATGAGGAAATGTGGCCCTCAAGTTTGGATAATTATGAGTTAATTAGGCTTGGTACGTCACAACCTCTGATGGAATGTAGATTCCACTCAAGGTGATACTCGCATTAGATTATGATGGTGAAAGGGAAGACAAAAGTCACCCTTATCTAAATTATGGTGCATTTATAAACAATATGTGATATTTTTATTGGAATATGGGAGAACTTTTTTAATTAATTATAGTAGTGATAAAAGAGAGTGAAATCTTGATAGAAGTGATCCCAAGGTGGTAATAAGACAACTTCAAAAAAATGGTTGAACGAAATGAGCCAAGGTAGAAGAGACCTATCCTAAACCCCAAGTGGTGAGATTTAATATGTAAGTGCATTGACACATTGTTTATCACATTCTCCTAAGATTATCCCAAAGTTGTGAACTAAGTAAAAATCAATGTGTTCCTTATGAATTCAATTTTTTATTCTATATAACATAATCTGACTAATTGGTCTAAGAAACCATAAATAATTTTCGGTAAATGGATACTCAATTAAGAAAGGTATAGGAATAAAAAAAATCAATAAGAGAAAAATAGGTGACCATTATAGTTAAGAGATCAATATTAAAAGGGTAGTGACAGTCTAAAGGAAAATACATTAAATTGGGAATGATTTTTGTTCCTTGATTCACCCCACCTAGGAAATCTCACACTTAACCCCTTAAGGGACAACCATTTAACATAAATTTCCCAGTAAATATGTTAATTAATGAAGTTAATCTTTATTTCCATTTAAAATAAAAATGACCAATGTAGGATAATAGAAATTGGATGGATTAAACTCTAAATATCAAAGAAAAAACTTCTTCATTATTTGTTCCCAATTCTAAATTATAACCTTTAGCAAAAAGTATTTTCTTACTCCAAAATATGGTTTTGTTTTCATCACAGTTATTTTTTAAGCCCATATTAACTCCTATAATTATAATGTTTTTAGGATGTTTAAACCAGGGTAAAAACTTTTTCTGATTGAATATATTATTCTATTCACCATTATCCAGCTTTATCCACTATAATTATCCATTTTAATTTATACAAACAAAACCAAAACCAAAGATTACACATAACCTTGGGAATGAATCCCAATAAACTAGAGGTTACAGACTAGTGGTGATAGTATATGGTCAATATTAGGGATATTATAATCTCAATATCACTACCATAATTAATAAGTTAATAATAAAACATCATCCAAAATCAACAAATCAGAGTTTTCAGGTATATAATTACCACTGGAGGAAAATACTCAAACACCAATGCTATAAAAAATAAATATATAGTTCATACAATTAAAAATAATAACTTATTAACTTGTTTAGAAAATTTCATACACAGATAAATAAGGAAATAAAATACACAAGAGGCTCCACTACCTTCTCCAAGAACCACCTCAACCCCATTAGCAGTCTTTGTCGATCTGTTTCAAATAACACTATTATACGACATCTGATTAGAATTAGATATAAAATATAAGGTATGTATACACACCAGGGTGACCATGAAGGGTGTGAGATAAACATCTCATTATGGTCACACTATGTATCGCTAATATACATTGTTATATACATGTTCATGTATGAGAAAGTAAATAATAGAATATATGATATATAATAATACACACTGGGTTGTGATTTTCTAATTAGGCCACCACGAAACCCGACCATACTTATCTTGTCCTATGTTAAAAGAGGTATTTTACTCATGTCGCAACACTAACTCATAACCCATTATTCATGATAGGGATTATATCATGTCTCAACCTTTACCCTCTCACTAAGGGTAAGTTCTCATACCAAAACATGATCACATCCCACTATGTCTTGAACTCTACCAACTCACTTAGGCTAGCATCTCAAACCAAACCACAACCAATACCATCTAACTTATGGTAGGTTACCATGAATAATATCAACCACAACTCTTTATATTTGGTAGGTCTCATAACAAGTCATGACCACTACCACCCTAGAGTAGGTCTCATACCAAATCTCGACAAACACCCTTATAACACACGGAGATTTTTGTGAAACATTGATTTCAAATGAATTTAATATTTTAGATACATTTAATTACATCTAAAACTAATTTTAGCTTTCATTACATAAAACATTGATTTTGTCTTGTGTTATATGCAACCTCAATTTTAGTTAGTGTCACGCGCAACACAAAGTTTAAATACAAATTGTTGTATTATTAAAATTTTATTATATGATAATTACCACCAAGATATTGGAATAGTGGGTATGAAAAGTATTGAATAAATTATGAAAATATATGGTTTACACATCCATATAAAATAAATTCTTTTGTGACCAATTAATTCAAAAAAATCTATATGAAAATGATTGATTTTTTTTGAAAAACAAGTTTTATTCACAAAAACATGTTTTACATCAAAAAATTAAAAAAATAAATTTTGGTTAATGATTTTAAGAAAATTTCTATAATATATATTCAATAAAATCACTAACATTAATTTTATTTATTTTATAGATAATAGATAATAATATATTATGTTTTATGCTTTAAAACTATATTTTTCTAAAAAGCAGTTGTTTCTCCCTTTTGTGCACTTATTATAAAACTACATTTTGAAAATTTAGGAAAATTAATTTGATAAAATAAAATAAATTTTTAATAATAATTTCAAAATTATCGAAGGTTGAATCTTTGGGATTTTTCAGAAAAGTTTCTTTTTTAGGAATAATAGGGAAATATTGAATTTTAATTGAAAATAGCCTTTTTTTTGATTTATTTATAAAGTAAAATTTAAATTTAAATTTAAATTTGATCCAAAGTAAAATTATTTAAATTATAAATTAATTAATATAGTTTAATTATTTTTAATAAAATTCATTTTTAATTTCTAAATTAAAAAAACATTTCAAACTTTTGAACATTTTCTCTTTGAAACCCTGATTAATTGTCGTATATGTAGGATTAATTTAAAATAAAAATTTTCTAATTATGTGTGTGGAATTTGTAAAAATTTATTCATTATTTAGAATCAAAATAATTTCTATTATAAAATAGTTTAAACATAATTATTTTCCAAATTTAATAGTAAGGACAGTAAAAAATATTTATCATAGTTAAGGTAAAAATGGATTTATTATGAGTTAAACAAAACAGATAAGGGTTATAATGACCAATAACATTTTATAAAATATATTTTCTATAAATATTTATACCTTATAATGTATAATGTTATAATATTATTTCTTTTATGACCCTTTTTCATGTGAAAAATTTGGGTAAATGTTTTCTTTTGAAATAATTACAAGTGTGCCACTCGTCACACATAGAAAAGGACACCCCCTATCCAATTTTATTAATACCATAAATCCTTTTGGGTTCAGTGAATACCTACCCAAATAACTTAAAATCAATCCTCCTCCCATATTATAATAATTTTTTTATATAAAAATTCAACCTTGGAATGATTACAGTGCAAACCTAAAGAGGATACCTGAAGAAGAGGTAATGTTCATCAATGAGAATTTTTTTTTTATTTCTTCCTCCACCTCCTTAATTTTTTTATAAAATTATGATATAATAACCTCAATATATTAAATATACCAATATGTTTTATGTTATTCTAATCAGATACAACCAAATCCACTTCTATTCATTGGGTTACAAAATCATCATTCATGTATACAACAGAGTACCACCTCACAAACTGATGTCATTCATTTTTCCATTACCACCTCTCAATGATGGAAATAATGAATGATATTTTATATATATATATATATTATATTTATGATATTATTATAAAATTGAGTTATTTTTTCACACACACATTCATACTCTTCATTTTCTGGGAATATGACAATGTTGATCGTGTGTATAGTAGACAACCACCTCGTGGAGCGATTTTATTCATTCAGGCTTTAAAATGAAGTTAATAAAGATGTTTTTAAGGAAACGTTTTCATATATATGACATTAATAGTATTTTTTAATGATAATTTATCATTTAAAATTATTTTTATCTATTCAAAATAATGGGAACATCGTTCATGTGTACGTATAGCCTACCGTCTCAATGGATGATGAATTTAACTTCCTATGACTAAATTTCATGGATTAATATAATTACATAAAAATTTAATATATATTATACTTACGTATTTTTTTAAATTCTGTAAATTATTAAATCATGTTAAAAATAACACTACCTAAAATAACAAATCAAAACATACATGAAAAATATATCAGCTATTTCCAAAGACATACCTTTATAATGAAATTGATAATAAAAAGGAAATAAAAGGTCATAAGAAAGTAATATATGGTATTATATATATAAATTATTTCATTTAATATATGTATAATAAAATTATATTTATTATACAGTAGTTTTAAATGTGTATGATGGAATTAAAGATACAAGGTAATGTATTTCTAGTCTCCCTTTTATTTCTAGGAGGAATACGAAAATTCCCCACTCATTTCTTTTATGTGGTGTTTATAATACCCCTTTTAAATTTTATATCATTAATCTCATTATTTTCATTATATTAAAAGTTTCATTTGATGTTATTCTTTATTGGGTCTTACTATTCAAAATATTACCAGAGCAGTAACGGATTTTCATCTCACTTTTTTACTTTAATGGCATACATGCCTTTTTCAACACCTATTTATTTTATGTGGGATATATACATCCCATGAATTTATTTTATCATGTTTCTCATTAAAATTAATTTTATAAAAAAAATCCATTTTACGATCACTCTATCATTGGGTTTATGGTTCAAAATTTACTGAAGCGGTATGGGGTTTTGGTCCTCATTTTCCTTCTTGAGTCATATGTTATCTTATGATATTATATTATTTTAAGAGGTGTATATATATCCACTTTGAGATATAATTTCATGAATTTAATTTTCTTCATGATTTTTCTTGACTCATTTAGTGTATTTTACTTCATGGGGATTACATTTCATTGTTAGTAAATTGGTAAAGACTTTATGTTATAATCTCAACATTTATCAAGATTGGTTATGACTACGTTCGTGATGATCAAATATTATGATTCATATCTCAAGAAACTCAAGACTTTTATTATAATCTCGTTATGTAATGAGAATAAAATGTATCCATTAATTTTCCTCTCTTCATGTACATAATAGTTCAAAATGAATGTTTTTATGAAAAGTCTTCTTTTCAGTTGAAAAACATTTTTCTTCCAAAACCACAATTTCAAAAAAAAGGTTTCGATTTTTTTATCATTTTTAAAATGATATATTAAATAAATTTTTCCCATGTTTTAGTTTTTACAAAAAAAACATTAAAAGTAATATTAATTTAATTATCAAAAACAATTCCCATTTGGATTTTATCAAAAAAATTAATGGAATTATTATGCATGACATGTACACAATTTCCATCCACCCTGACAACTATTTTCTTTTAAGATTTATTTATAATTACTAAATATTAATTTCAAAGGAAAATATTTTCAAAAAAAAATTTCTTAAAAATAGTTTTCAATGAGAATCGAATATTTTCCACATGAAATGTTTTTATATGATCTTAAAAAATCATTTTCCATATTAAATAATATCCATTGATGTTACCTATGATTTATTATGGTTATAAACCAAGGATAAAAATCTTATTATTTCTATAAATGGTTTATTGTTACAAGATGTTTATAAACCCCATTTATCTTACACAAATTATACCATGATATAATTCTTATTAAATCCCCTTATTTTCTATGGGTTATCATTTAATGAAATAATTAAATGATTATGAAACTTGTCTCTTTTCCATAGTTTATGATATGATGGTGTTTTTATGAAATACATTTCATTTCATGGGTTAGGATATGATTAATTTTTTATGATCTTGTGGAACACATATGTATGATTTTAATTATGTGATGTGTGAGACCTATATCTCCTTATAATGCATTGGTTAATTATAAATTATATTGGAGTTAAAAGTGTTTACTAGTTTTTATCACAAGCCTAAAAATAAGGGTACATGGGTGGTCATCCCAAGCATGAAAAATATGGTACGTTGCTGGCTAGTCTAGGAATGAAGTCGGTACATGTGTGGCAATCCCAATCCTAACATTTTATGAATGGCTTTGGGGGTATACATGACATAATATTTTCAATGTTTATATTTATTCCACAAATCTATGTATTATGAAAATGTTATGATCTCATGGATCATATTGATTCCCTTAGGATTAATTTCTTATGAACATCCAATATTTATTACATGACACAAGATTTTGATCTTTGATATAAAGAGTAAGGTTTTCAAATGTGATTAACATGTTATATTACCCTTATATTAATGTTTTTCTTATGTATCTCCATTTTTCACCATTACTAAGCATCTGAGCTCACACGTTATTATGTTTCCTTTCCCTAGGTTATGAATAAAGGTTTTAAGTGGTATTACTATAGGGAGAGATCTTCATGGGAGACATTAAATATCTTTAATGAATTACGAAGATTATGTTCCATGATTATAAGGGAAATAAACTATTATAGTCCTCAAGAATGTTTTTTTTGTAATCTAATTGATAATGATCAAAAAATATGTAATATACATGTATGGGAAGCCCGAGTCACTATAGTTGGTATCAAAGGAAATCTATAGTTAACCTTTAGAAACTAGTATGATAAAATATTAGTGAGAAACCAAGGTATATTCCTAAGGATATGTCTAAAAATGTTAAGGATAAGTCTAAGGATGAGTCAAAGTATAGGAACATTTTATTGAATTTTAGTAATGGATAGTGCAAGTGGTTTCCCAAAAACTTCTTCCCTGGATGGATATTATAAGTGAATGTGGATATATCATAGAGACACCTATTATTTATAACTCTAAAAATGGGTCATTGATTTGTACTCGATTTTCACTTAGTGCACGATAACTAGCCTTGTTATATACCTCTTTTAACACTCCTAGAGGATATGATTTTTAAATTCAAAACTCATTATGAACCATCATGATGGATTAGAAAAATTGACAACTATGAATAACCCAAGATAAATCTAAGGTTTCCTATACTAAAAAAGTATCATAATTTAAAAATAATATAAGTGATTTATTTCATGATTAAGAGGGTTTTCATTATGATTAGTTTGTTTTAATCTATACATTATACATTTATTCAATGGAGGGAACTATAAGAAACTGGGATAACACTGAATGTGATGAAACATTTGATGATGAGAAGAAAAATGGGATGATGACTTTGGTGAAGGATATTATGATTATGGATAATAGTTTATCATGGAACATGAATAACAATATACACCTTAACCAACTCTCAGACTCACCAATGAAGATAATTATAGAGTTCACTAAGATTTTGGGGAGTGGACACCATGGAGTAAACAAGATTCAGTTTCTTATCTATCGTGAATTTTTGAAGAAGAACACGATGAAATGTATCAAATGAATGAGAATATTCTTTTTTGTGTGGAGAAGAAGGGAATAGAATAATAAATATACAAGGGAAAAAGAAAAGTTTAGTTAACTCAATAGATGGGAATATTGGTCTTTCTAATGTATTATGAGTGGATAGATATTTTAAATATGGAAATAATCTACATTAGTGATATTGATTCCCTAAATAGAATACTCATGAAAATATTCCCCAAGGTTTTATGAGTAATTATTATATTGTTTATGATGAACAGACTATAAATGAAATATGAAAATAAAGATGTGTTAAGGAAAAATATGAGGAAGCCTAGTAAATGGTTTTATAATGAAGTGGTATGATTGAAATGTTTATGTATTATAATTCAAATATTATGAATCATGAAATATATAAGTAATGTTATGTACAATTTTCGCATTAAATATTTTCAAAAATATGTTAAATGGTGTTGATGGAGTAGGAAAGTGTTTTAATGGTAATGTAATATTTTTATTAAAGAATGATAACCCTTAATATGTTCTTAATTTTGAGAAAATGGTGTTATGTTTTGATAGGGAAATTATAGATAATTTTAAAGTAAAATGGATAGTATTTGTGACCTCAAAACAAATAACGGATTTATTGAAAATTAGGTTTATGTCATCATTGATAAAATTTACAACATTATTTGATATATAGAATATGTTCAATAATCTATTTTTTTATTCAAGGAATAATGAATAATGCATGTTTTCATTTAAGTTTTAATGGTAATTATAGTTATTTCCAAGATTCAAAAGATTATATGACCAAGGTATTAACATATTTGGAACGTGACTAATAAAAGTTACTTATTGATATTTGGATGATTAATGTCAAGTTAACATTACGAAATTTTGTGACCATATTTTTAAATTTTGAATTTTGTGAGCATGATAAGGTTAACTATTTATGGGATAATTTAAGTTAAACATTGGACAGGGTTTTATATATTAATATATTACTGCTCTATATATTGATTTATTCATATTGGATAACAAGTGTAAATGTTTTTTTAACTATATATAAATGAAATGACTTATCATTCTTTTATAGAACATATTTAGTAATTTAGACATGAGAAATCAATCTCTTATAGTAAGATATAAAGAGGAAATTGATCAAGGTATATCCATGAATGAAATTGTTCCTATGAAATAAAAATATATAAAGTATGTACATTTTCATATGTTCTCAGTCTATATGGAATAGGATTTCCCTAGTATTATGAAAAGAATCATGAAATTAAATGTTATTCTGCTTTCATAATTTTTTATTATATCAATGAACATTTCATGATTCATTGTTTTATGGTTTTGTGTTACATAAACTTCTCTATATCACTCACTTTCTTGGGATTAATGACCTCTATCCCTCTCTATAATTATTTATGATTTTCTTCCATGTACAAATATTCACATCCCATCCATGTTCTTTTATGCAGAATCCTTATTTTGAGTTACATTAGGTTACCTTTGTTTTATAATATTCCAGTTTAAGGGATTTTCTATTATTCATTTTTATGATGTGGGTTTCTAGGAATGAATTTTAAAATGTTTAACCACTGAAGACTGAGATTAATTTTAAGGGTGAAATTCAATTTAAGGGGGAAAAATGAAATACCCAAAGATTCTCTTAGATATTTTTTCAAATGAATTTAATATATTCGACATTTTTAATACAAGTAACACTAATTTCATGTTTAATTAAACCTATCATTGAGTTTTTATTGAGTAATACACAATACCAAGTTTATCATTTTATATATGCAAAGTAGTGTTTAAAAAGCATGTCATATTATTGAAATATTATTATATGATAAATATCAACTAGCCATTAGAATAGTGCTTATAAATAGGATTAAATAAATTGTGAAAATATATATTTTACACATTTATACAAAATTAATTTTTTGGTGACCAATTAATAAAATAAAAATCAAAAATGTTTTAAAATAAAGGAAATCTTTTTTTGAAAAAACTTTTTTGAAAACAAAAATTTGTTTTAACTTGATAAATTAAAAAAAAAAGAATTTTTGAATGATTTTAATGAAAAAAATATATAATATATTCAATAATATTTTTAAAATTATTCTTATATGTTTTCTAGACAAGATACAAGAATAAATCCTATTTTATGACTAAAACTATATTTTTTAAAATATCAGATTTCTGGACTATCTGTGCTCATACTATAAAACTTATTTTTGACCGTTTTAGAAAATTAAATTTATAAAAAAGCCTAATTTTATAAATAATCATGTAAATATGATCTTTGGGAGAATATTTCTGATTATTCAGAAAAATTTCATTTTTTGATTAATAGTGAGAAATACAGAATTTTAATTGAAAAATACCATTTAATTTACTTATTAAGATAAATTATAATTATAATTATGTTCAACATAAAATAACATTAATTATAAATTAATTAATACAATTTATTTTGTTTTAATTAAATTCATGTTTATTTTGGATATAAAAATATTTTAAACTTTTGAACATTTTCTCCTTAAAAACATGCTTTTTCATCATGTTTGTGGGATTAAATTTAAATCAAATATTTCTATTTCGTTGAATATATTTTGGAAAAAGAGATTCAATATTATTAATATTAATATTTTATATTATATAACATGTCCATCTAAACTTTTTATCAAAATTAATAGTAACAACATTAGAAATTATTTTCCACAGTTAAGATAAAAATGGGTTTACCGATGGTTAAACTAAAAAAGATAAGTGTTAAAGTGCCCTATAATCTTGTATAAAATACTTTTTACATCTATATTTTGACATTATAATGTCTAGGGTTCAAATTTTATCTATGTTTTATGCTATTTTCATGTTAAAAATAATAGTACACTTTTTACTTTCAAAACATTACAAGTGTGCCACTCACCTCACTTATAAAAGACCATGCCCTATACTCTCCTATTTACACCATAAAACCTTTTTTTCAGAAAAATACCAGGAAAGATAACATAAACAATTCTCTTATCCCATCCTATTATTATTTTGTTTAAGAAACTAGCAATTATTTTGGTGAAAACCTAAGGCGGATACCCAAAGAAGTGGTAAAGTTCATCAATGAGCATTTTTATTTTATTTCTTCCTCCACCAACTTCAATTATTATTATAAAATTATGATATAATAACATAAGTTTCATAAATATATTTATATTATGGGTTGTTAAGGTAATTACCTAAAACCATCTCTACTTCCATCAAATGGGTTATGAAATCATTGTTCGTGTGTACGGTGGAATACCGCCTCTCAAACCATTGTCATTCGTTTTCCACTACCACATATCAAGGCTGAAAATAATGAGGGATTTATTATTTCTATATTATATTTATGATATTTTTATACTTACATAATTATTATATCACACATGACTTCATAATATCCTTTTTGTGGGAATACAATAACATCGCTCGCGTGTACGATGGAAGGCATGACTTAAAGTAAGGGATTTCTAGTATAACTTTTATTTATATGAGACATATGAAATGCTACTAATGGTTTATTTTTATGGTCCATATATTACCCCATTTATATTTTATATCATGAATCATAGTATTTTTCGGATATTCAACATTTCTTTCCATGCTATTCTTTATTGGGGCTTACGAATCAAAGGATTACCATAGAGGCAGGGGATTTCTTTCTCAACTTTTACTTTTGTGATACTCATTAATTTTTTCAAAACTATTTATTTCATGAGTCTTATTTAATTCCTAGTAATTTATTTTATAATTATTATCATGAAAATTATTAGTATTTACATATCCTTTTTAGGATCGCTCTTACAGGTTGTTTACTGTTCAGAAGTTACCAAATCAGTAAGGGGTTGTTTTATCAATTTTAATTCATTTAGGCATATGTTATATTATTTACCTATATTATTTTATTAGTTGTATATATATAAAATTAGAAATTTAATATCATTAATTTATTTATCATCAAAATTATTTTAGTTTCATTTAATGGTATTCCTTCATGGGGAATACATTTCGAAGATACTAAATTTTTAAATATTTTAGGTTAAAATCTCATATTTTGTCGAGAATATTTATGAAATATTTATAATGATCAAGTATTAGGATCCATATCTTAATAAACACATTAATTTTATTCTCCTCTTGTTATGTCATGAGAATAAATTTTAACCCTTCATTTTCTTCTCTTCATATACTCAAGAGTTCAGAAGAAGTGTTTTAACAAAACATGTCTTTTTGGTCATGAATCATTTTTCTTCCAAAACCAAGATTTCCAATAACGTTTTAAAAAAAATTAAAACATTTTTAAATTATTTATTCTATATATTTTTTACCATGTTTTACTTTTAAAAAAAATAGTAAAAGTAATCTTCAAGCTGTTTTAAAATAAAATTCTCATTTGGATTCATCCAAAAATGTGAAAGGAATCATTGTGTATGACATGAAATGAATTTCCTAAAATCATGATCATTGTTTTATTTAAATATTCCATTATAATTTTACATGGTTATTTTCAAATGAATTTATTTTTAAAATGTTTTATATTTTAAAAATATTTTTAAACATTGAAAGGATATTTTCCACAGGAAATGTTTTAAATGATCATTAAAAATCATTTTCCATCGAAGATTAAATAGATTAATGTTACCTATATTTTACTGGGGATATAATCCTAGGATATAATTCTTATTCTCTCTCTAAATGGGTTATTATGACATGATTTTTATGAAACCTATTTCTCTTCCATGGGTTATACAATGATATAATTATTTTGAAACCTACTTCTTTATCATGGGTTATGATATGATGAAATGATAAAATGATTATGAAACCATTCACTTTCTTATGTGATATGATACTATGAAATGTTTTAAAAACACAATTCATTATATAGAGTATGGTATGATGAATATTTTATACTTTTATGGAAGACATATGTATGATTTTTATTATGTGATGTGTGGGACCTATATCTCTCTTCAATGCATTCAGTAATGATAAATGTTATATGTGATCAAAGGGTATATGGGTTGTTAACCCAACATTGAAAATTAGGGTACACAGGTTGTTATCCCAAGTTCTAAAAATAGGGTACATTTGTGGTTATCCCAGTCTCGATTTTGGTACATAGGTGATTATCCCATGCCTAATAATTTATGAATGTCTTGGTGGGTATCCATGACATAATAATTTCTATGTTTTTTTATATACAAAAAATATATGCCTTATGCCTCTGTTGTACTCTCATGGATCATATTCTCTGATTCCCATATGATTCATGTCTTTTGAACTACCAATATTTATTCCTAGAAAATTATTATGATCTTTGAAATGTAGGGTATGATTTTCAAATGTTATGATCATGTTATTATACCCTTATGTTCATGTTATGCTTACATGTATCCCATGTCTACACTTATTGAGCATATGAGCTCACCCTTTCTTATGTTTCCTTTCCTTGGGTTATGAAGAAAGGTTTTATATAGGAGTAAAGAAGGGGGAGATATTTATGGGAGACCTTTAAGACCTTTCATGGATGAAGATGATCTTTTCCATTTTTCTAAAGGAACTAAACAATTTCAATCCTCATGTGTGTGCTTATATAATGTAATGAATATTATTCTAAAAATATGTAATATCTATGTATGAAAATCCTAGGTTGTTATAACCATATATCTCATGGTATATTCCTTATAAAATCCTAACCACTACCCTCTCATTCAAGGTATGTAAAATTGAAAATTTTGACCACTTCCCTCTCACTCAAGGTAGGGTCTCATACCCAATTCACATCTACCATCACATTTGATAAATGTCTCATATAATGGTCTTTCTACTACTAATACCCCCACATCTCAACCCATCATCATGTCATATACCCATCTCACAACCCAGTGCTAGTCACATATGGTCTAAACCTATATATGAAATAATGCATTATCATCTTACCAACCTCAAAAGTTAATATTCCCATCCGAAAACCAATTTCACATTTATTAATTTTCATATTTAACCCCAATTATAACCCTATAGTCTGAATTTTATACAAGTAGTAGGTCTCAAAAGGCTGGTCAAACATCATGTTAAATTACCTCACCTCCACCTTAGTTTCTTTACCCAAAGACCATTCCATGAAAATTCACACAAAGGCTATTAGAAACTCATTATCAAGCTATATGCACAATTCCTATATCCAACTCTAGGATACTATACTCACATCTCTCGTAGGAGATCCCTAGATCCCATAATATTAAATATTACACCACATATAACTACCCAAACTCCAAAATTAATTTTCTCTCACTATAATATTCTAGACTACAATCCACCCTCAAGAGGATTCTCCCACCCATTCAGGATATATTCAGTCATCTTACCCACCACTTAAAAGCCCAATCCCACCAATCCTACCATAATAGTCTTAAAGAGTCTCATTTTATGATACTTTAAACCCAAATAAATCCCAAAGATCACTTATGGGATCCTAATACACTCAACATGAATCTTAAAACCCTTGGAGACATAGTCATTGGGTTTTTCCGATTCCCCAAACACATAGTAGAATAGTAAATATAGGATTGAATGAAACTAAGACACCCAATTCCTCCATATTAGGTCTCTTAGTTTCTATATATTTAACCCAAACCCAAAAACCCATGTATGTATTCACAATCATACATAAATATATATGTGGTTAAATATTGTAGCGACCACCTATGCAATATCCCTGGCCCAATTCACTCTCACATAACCAAGTCAGGTAACTGCATGACTTAAAGCATACTTACCTGTATGCTAGAGCATACCAACTATCAATGACGGTCTAATATGTATATTATAGAAACTATAACCTATATTACCAAATAATAAAAAAATTAAACATGAAAAATAAATCAATATAAGTCAACTCAAATATATAAACAGAAAATAGAAAAACCATAAAAATATAATAAAAAATGCCACGTCATACTGAATTTTATAATATAATCTATAATAAAAGTCATAAAAACACAAAACTAAAATGATTAATGAAAATAAACACTATAAAACCCAATACTAAACCCAATGATTGGTCCCGTCACGAAGATATTATCTCAATAAGAAAATCAATTAATAATTTATAGGACCCCTTTGCTTTTTCCATACCTATATCCATTTAGTATACTCAGGTTCCAAATGGTGGCCTGAATAAGGTGTGAGTAAAGATCACTAGGCCACCACAAATGATGTCAAAACAAACCTATTAAAAATAACAGTTCATCCAATATTACGATATACATGGGAATTATTCAACATTTTAATGTAAAGAGTTGTTATAAACCCACTGACCTGCGAGCTCTAGGTTGACACCCAGGGTTAGCAGAACCTACTAAGACATGATTTTTGGATTTCCCTATCCATACAAATTACTGGTTCTAGGTGTATTCTCAATTCAAATACCAATAACACTTTCATGTATCAATGGACCCAATGTGAATTCCCATGCTATAGCCACTTATATGATCCCAAGGTTCATTACCATGCCAAGGGAAATTACATATTCAACGTGTTAATAGACTCTATGGGAATTCCCATTCAATAACATCTTACATATTCCCAATACACATTAAATTTCCAATCAAACTCTACATATTAAAGTATCAAAGGTAAAAAATATCTAATTCATACCAAATTACAAAACCATACAAACATGTCAACATATACCAAATTTCTTAATTCATGCCAATTACCAATTATTATTCAAATTTTAATTAAATTCCACTATTCCCTCTAATTTGATTACTCATTTCATGTTGATATTAAAAATCTTTTAACAATTCTGACAATTCTGATTCACATTAAAATTATGAAAAATCGCCATCTCGTGTGCCAACCTAAGTTCGTATTTCAAATTTCAACTCCTAAGGTGACTAGTTTCACAAGGTTTTAATCCAAATATCAACCCATGATATTCAAATCAAATATAAGGGCCAATGGTTCAAAAAATCCATTTTCTAACCAAAGAAGAAGGGTAGGAATACCTTTTTAGGGGCCGCATGTCTAATTCTAATTAACCAATAGACCTAATGGGGTCTAAGGTAATAAAATGTATGAGGAATCAAGAAATAATAGGTAATACAATTAATAATGGTCTCACGCATGGAATTTCAGTGTGATCACGTATATTGTATATACTATAAAAACCATAGAAGACCCTAGGGAGATGTTTTATACCACCTACCTAAAAATTATTAACCCAATAAAATCCTTAATTAATAAGGTAAAACTATGTTCCTCTTTTATATCCTTTAATAAATTCCAAATAAAATATCTTTTCCCAAATCATCGATCTTAGAACTGGGTGTGGAAGACCTGGTATAGGGTTTCCACTAATGTAAAACTAGCGAAACAAGAAGGACAAGTCAACCAAGAGGCTTACCTTCATTTTCAGGGACGGATACCCCAAGATCCAATGAAATATTCTTTATGATATGATATAACTCTTCAAAACACATATTGTAGTTTTATAGTTTTAGAAAAAATTGATATAGGATATATAGATTCTTCAAGAAAAGGAAATAAATAAAATTTCTCGACACAAGCCCATTCATAAAGTGAATCAATGTTTTAAATCGTGAATATTTGACTTTCCATATATTAGAAAAACAATTTCACATTATGAATGGAATTACATATCATAAACTGATTATTCCCAAAAAAACATTCACATCCTAAATAAAAATCGCGACATCCACTCTGAATAATTCCCTTTCATGAATTACCATTCATGGTGTAAATAAGTTCATGTATCCTGATTTAATCTAACATTTTCATTTTCCATCAAAAAAACTCCAAAAATTTATCCCAAATAAATAAATATAAAATCAAATAAAAAGAATAATTCATGTACCTTATGATGGGATAAATTTTTTATAATATACACATTATATAATATCCCATGCCCATGTTGTTCTCACATACATCACTGAGGGGAATCAGTGAAACAATTGCACCACTAAGCAAGCATATCTGACTCCATATCTAATTTATAATCTTGAATATGATCATGATTCCCCTAAAAAACTCTAAGGGAATATTAAATCCTTAAATACTCTTCTCATCATGTTCTACGGTATAGATCATATGCTCCTGAATGGATGCAGCAATATCAAACTCAACCTCATCAATATCTATCACATCAAAATGATCTATGGTAATTCTTCAAAGTTGTGACATGGGAAACACATTGTGCATCGTACTATAGCACTATAGAAGATCTAAATGTTCGGAAACTTGACCAACCCTCTTAATAACCACAAATTCTTCAATAAACATTGGTGTTAACTTCCCTTTCCCCCAGATATTATGTTGTCCCATCCTAGGAGACACCCATAAAAAGACTTTATGACTAACCTGAAATTCCATATACGATGGATATCATAATATTTCTTCATATTATATGTGGTAACCAGATAATTTGTCATCAAATTAACTTAATTATATGTCTCCTACATGAGAGTACATCTAACAAGAACTAATTTTCCTAACTCCAACCAGTAAAAAAAATTGCATAGTCTTCCCTACAAATCCACAAAAGTAGCTACTTAGATAGATACCTAGAATCTATTATTATAAGTGAAATCCATGATTTCAATATACTTATATCATGAACCGCCTTAGTTTTGAACATAGTCTCATAACATGTCCCCCATAATTATATTCCTCTATTCTAATTAGTCATCATTATGACTACGAAAGGATGTACTCAAAAGAACCTATGATTCTAGAACCTTTTGAAGGCACTACTAGAAACATGATTTCATTTTGGGATTTAGTTATTATATTATTTTCTGGGGAACACTATGTAATTGAACTATTTCTCACACATATAGGTTACCCAATTTAACAATGGTGAAGGTCTCCCTGATAGTCAAGAAATGGGATACCATTATCATTTGATCCATGATCACCCAAACTACATCATTTTTCCAATGTGTCATGGGTAAACCTATCACAAATTATATGGTGATATCATTAACATTATATTATAGAGTGTGTAAAGTATATAATAACTCAACAAGCCAATAATGATCGACCTTCACCTATTTATAGGTGATACATCATTCCCCTAAGACTAGTATCTATTTATTCATCCATTGCCACTAGTATTTTCTACGGATATCATAAATATTTTTAACCTGAGATATACTTCCCATTTAGAATCATGGAACTTCCTCATAATCTCTTCATACATTCCTATTTGAACCCATACAAATGTATGGACTTGAAGAACCTTGTCTCCATCAAGGAACCATCTCAATGGTAGATCCCCACAAAATATATTGTCCCTTATGGTTAAAACCTCTATATCAGATAACTACATCCTTTTAAACTGATATATAGATATAGAAAAAATAGATTTTGATGTCATATTATCTCTCCCTTGAGTCTTCTAAATATCCAGATGTAATTAAAAAAATGAACCATTGTCTTCTACTCACCACAATGTTCTCTCACTGCCTCTGAATGTGTCTTCCTACTCAATAAATTAGTAATGATGTTTCTTTTTCCAAGAGTATATTCCAAACTGAACTTGAATGACTATAGATACTCAACCCACCTCCTCTTCTGAAGGTTCAAGTCCCACTATGAAAAAATGTACTTCATGATCTTATGATCCATGTAAACCACAAATATCTCACCCAAAAAATAATGTTGATAGAAATAGAGAGTGTGTATCACCATAGCCAACTCATGATGCTTCATAACACACAAAATACTTCTTACCCTACTTGGGAAATGTGAGTATTATTTTCGAGGAAAACATGATATTCAATTACTATAATTCCTCCTCATAGTTAATAGAGGAAAAAAACATCACCACTTTCTTTCAATGACTAGACATTGACACTGCAATATGGGAGAAATCCATGATGAGATAGCTATAATATCTTTCCAAACCTAGGAAGATCTGAATCTTAATGTTATTCTTGGGTCATATCCAAGATTCCATGGTAGTTACTTTTTTAGATCCACTAAATCTATAGCCTCTAATATAATTTTTTCCAATATGTTTCTTTTATGTCAATCTATAATTTACATTTATATACCTTTTCATATTTTTAATTCTCCCTCAGTGTACTTATGATTATGTAAAGATGTTTTTTATGGGTATCTATAGAATAGAAGTACACCAACATGTCATCAATGAGGAGCACAAAAAAACCAACCTAGATACGAATGGAATACCCAATTTATCATGTCCACAAATATCTTTGGCACATTAGTCAGACAAATTTTCATTACCATGAACTCGTATAGGCCATACAGGCTTCTGAATGCAGTTTGCGGTGTGTCAGACTATCTCACCCTAAATTAATGTTAACCAAGCATTAATTTAATCTTTTATAATATTTTGAAACTTCTTAGATGATTGAAGAGATTTTCAATGTGTGTAAGGGGATACATGTTCTTGAATATCATTTATATTACACTATGTTAATCCACACATAAGCATGAGGTTCAATTCATATTCTTGGTAGATATAAATGGATAAACCCATAATGTTGTACTAAGTCATATATATCTCATTACTTATAATACTAAAATATGCACTTTGAACTATAGAATCACTACTAGTGTAATCTGTTATGGAGGGATAGAAGTAGGTTCAGTTATTTTCCCCAAATCTATAGTGAACTTGATCTGTCAATGTAGACATAAGTTAAAAACTATTTAGGAAATGTATCTTGATATTGGTCCATTACTGGAGTAATGGTACATTGTTGAAACTTTACATCATCCAAAACAAGGTTGTCAACTTGGGTCATGAGACCAAATATTTTGTACTAAATTGGTCCTATATGAACATCTTGAAGATCTCATTCACCGTGATAGATATAAATTCCCCCTTATATACATAGGAAGGTCGCTCTCCATCGATAACAGTTGATGTGATCTAGATAAATAATAAGACAATCCATAACTAAAATTAAATTGTACCCATCTATTTCTAGAATAAATAACTCATTGAGGAAATGGGTTTCCATCAATTTAGAGAAAACACTATTTAAATATTTGGATACCCTCTAAACACATCACTAACTATGTGTCGATGGTTATAACCCTCTATAAGAATTACAAGGACAAACACAATCCATTATAAAATTTACTATCTATAATTTAATGTGTTTCTCATTTGTAAAACTATACATAGTTAGGGTTAGATTAAATAAAAAATCATACCTCTGATAGTGGAATCTCCTGCATCCAGACTATTATGACCAGACTTTATAGAGTGAATCTCACTAAAACCTCAACCATGGGATATATCATGTATCCTATTTTATTCTCCCTCCTACTGATAATGTCAATCCTAATTCAGTGTAGTCTTCCCCTACCGTGGACTGAGTCATCAATGGAACCCTAGGTACCATACTATTAAGTGGTAGTTGAGTCCTTCCTATACTCTGGTGTCTTCCACAATCCTTTTCCACTACTCAATTGATGAGTGTTCCTATACCACTTCTACATGGGGAAAATATTACCAATAACTTGGAACACCACTATATGGAAAAGACACTAAAACTATTGTCTAAATCCCGACCACATTAAAATACCTACACCTTGGAATAAACCTGATATGGTTGTCTTCTTCACTATCTACTCTAACTATGATTTTCCAAGAAGAAATTATCATAATGGTGTTTATTACAACCTAATGGAGGAAATCCCTAACTATACAGTTGAAACTGTCTTCCTATCACATGGATCCTCCTTCTGGATCCCTTTAATGATGATAAAATGATTCATCAAATCATATAAGTTTACCAAATCAAAATAATTCACATACTACTTGATCTCTTACTAGAGACCATTTTTGAAGTGGTTCACCCTAGCTATCTCATATCATATCGATGAAGGAGTAAAACAATGTTGATTTTTTAAGTAATGAAATTATACATAACAAACATACTCCCTTGTATCAGTTATATGAACTCCCAATCTACTTCATCCCTCAGGGTCTCTAGATAGAATTGATATGAAAATTCTCCTCAAATACTTTTTATGTCATCTCTTCATATTGTCCATCTAGTACTATGATGACCTACAAGCGCTAGGCTTGTCCCCGTAGCATATTAGTATAAATCTTCTCTCCCATATCCAGAGGTGTATCTAGGTGACTAAAGATCATTTCGATAGACTCTATCTAGAACATTGATTCTTAAGGGTCTCCCACCCCAGAAAATATGGGCGGCTGTTACAGTTGATACTCTCATGTCAAGTTTGAAATCAAAGGAATAACAGGAATATTATCCCCCTATATAGATAGAATGACCTATACGAAACTATAATAGGTATTGTTGTCTTTAATGTTTCCTAATGCTTTAGGAATTCCATGTCCCTTTGTGTGAGGTGTGTGATCATTACCACTTTCCTAAAAATCAACTCAAGGATGATGCGAAGACATTTATCTTAAAAGATAAAAATACTAAACTAATTGCAAGGCTCAACACAAGATAAACTCATAAGTACAAATATACAACATATAAACAAGGTCATATGGTCAAAATATTTCTAATCTTAACATGTGAATTAGTCATATTTCAATATATTAATATTTTTTTATCATTCACGCTAGGGAATTTCAAGTAAAATAAAAAATACCTAACATTAAAATTCATGATATTATACTTCCTTGTGATTCAACTATGTCACATGCATATACACCACATGTCATATTGGACCATGAATTAAATATCATAAAATAGCAACACAAGAAGTGAAAACAAGGACAAAAATTCATCAAATTTATTACTAACTATATATTCATTATTAGAGCAACTTAATTCTTCTTCAATCAAAACATTCTTAAATATTTTTAATTTTTGGACTTGAAATATATTTATCCATAATATTTATCATTATTCAAGATTTCTTTTTACTTCTCACTTCGTATGTGATGATAATGCTATGAATATTTTATAAAGAATGATTTGGTGTATCTATATCTTATAGTGATGATACATTGGAATTAAATTTATCTAAAATAATATATATGATATTATAAAAAAATAGTTCAATATTCCAACTTCTCATAATGACATCCTATGGAACATAAAATTTCATTAACTCATATAAATAATTCACGAACAGATTAATCATCTCCCATTTTATGATCTTCATACTTTGATCTATGTATTTATAACTTATCATTCTTAATATTTATATTTCCTTCATAAATTTTCTTCAACTTGTCTTAGATTCCATTAGACATTCCAATTCTTTTAGCTCATAGAAACTCATCTCAGAGATTGAGGGAATTATATAATTCATGAATCTCCCATCATTCCCAAAATTCATATTATCAGTAGCTCTTAAGGGGAAACCCTTATCATGAAGAGGGAAACCATATATAGTAACCTCGAGGAATTTGTATACAATATATTTATGATAAAGTAACATTGTATCATTCTAGATATAGAAGTATTTTACATCGAATATAGGAATCCCCAAACAATTTATAATGTTCTCCATATCCATGGTATCTTTCCTAATCTCAAACTTCCAAAAAGACTCAATAATGGAAACCTTGGATCTTATTCCACATGAAAAAACAATACGGATCTATGTGATCATTGAAAGGGGGAGGTATGAATCAATAATCTACTATTTTTATATTTTCTTATTAAACAAACAACCTTCACCTTCAGATAGTAATATATGAATCTACAACAAAACCTAAAAACAAGAACAACCAAAAGAACATATGTATTTACAATGTTCAATGATCAATAATACTAGGTAGTCCTTGGAATGGTTTGTAAGTAATCCAGGATCCCACAAACCACCAGAAGAAAAATCCTTTTGGTTTTTACAATAATAAATGAATATCCTTTCACTTATAAAGAACTGTAGTTAATTGAAAGTGCATGTGATCATCTCTCATATAAAAGATATAACAATGTTTTGTAACAATTATAAGAACCTTCCCCAAAAGGCTTCAGTATGTTTTCACAATGCTACTTGATATTTCTCCACTCTTTATCTTCATGCATGTTTTTCTTCACTATCTTTCATAGTAGTATAGAAGAACCCATTACTATAATTATATCGGAAAATATTCATTAGATAATTTATTGACCCATCTAACCAATTCAACAAAACATATTCTATTACCATATTCATATATTCATCTCTATTTTTCAATCACTTTGGTTTGAGTAATTCCTTTTCTTATTATAATTCTGGTTCCTATTCAAACTATTTTGTTTAGCCCTACTATACACAATTAATAAAATACCAATTGTTGGGAAGAATCCATCCAGTATCCATCATAATAATGCCACTTCAATTTTTCATTTCATTCAGCTCTCCAATTTGGTAGCACTTTTCCTAGATAACAATAATCAACACACTCCATGGCACATCAACCCGCATTATATAGGAATGGATCCTTAGATAATTAAGGGAAATTTTCAAAAATAGATTCAAAATCATCAAAAAATTGAATTTCCAACTTTGAAACTCACCTCATTTGACCACATTCAACCAACATAAATTTTATGATCACTTCTTAATATCTTCAGTGAATACTCATCAGTAAACATTCCTTAAGACCTAGTGGAAATCATGAACTTACTCGATGATTTTTGGAATCTTGAATGATCTGATATTAATAATCATGTTCAATATATTTTACAAAAACCATATATCCCTTAGAAACTTTCATCTATTACACCTTCACAACATTCTTCACACTGATGAAACTCTAAGTGATGTTCCTAAAAAGATTATACAATCCTCCCTAAAGTATTTTTCTCAATACATTTTTTATTTTATGGATTTCAATGAAAACATTCTATCATTTTCTTTACTAGAAATTATTTTTTTGATGGACTCAAAATAGAAACATATGTTTAATGTCTTTGTATGAATTTCATTGAACTTAATTTCATCCTTAACAATCCAAAAATTATGTCATCATAGTGACTTTATTAATAGTTCTTACGATGACATTATTTACTGATTTTGAGTTATCATATTCTATGAAATTCCATACACCCTTCCTCATAAATAATTTATACCAATGGTTTGACTGACGAACAATGTGGGATGATTTTATAAAAATCCATTTGATGACCTGAATCCAATTACATTAGTCCTAAAAACATCTTTTTACTTCATAGTGTGATATTTAAACATATAAATATTATTATCCCAGTTTGGACTCAATATTAAATCATGATATATTTCAGAACTCATGATATTAGGAACTTTTTGAATTGAAAATCATCTTCTAATTTACTTCATGAAACCTTTTTTCTAGTAAAACTTGTGCTCTCCCTTAGATAATCATGCAGCACCACATTTTGTGTGATCACATCAGATTGGTAAAATTCGTCCTCTTGACTCGATCTGATAGCCTCAGGCCAATGCACTTCATCTGATAACCTCAAGATTGTGAACCCCATTTCATTACCTATTTTACTTAATAATTTAATTTTATTCTTTTTCTCACCAATATTATGCATTTTAAATTGAACAAAAAAAAAGAAAATACCTCAAATAAAACCTTCCTAAAATAACAACCAACTTCTTTTTAACACCACAATATTCATTGAAACATCTCAAAACCACTTGTTCCTAACAATATCCCCATTTGGATTTTTTTTAAATCAAGTAACATCAATCACTACAACTTTATAACTCAATAAATTAATTACTTACCAAATAATTGTATACCTACATGAGAGAAATTTGAGTATGAAACAAGAATCATTGAACAATAATACCGTGCTTTCCTTAAGTATTGATTTAAGACAATTTTCCTGAACTCCATTCATTCCCACTAAATTATATAAAACTTCTTAAAATATCTATTTTTTTAAAAAATTCCCATAACATAGGAACCTATTAGAACTAAGATCTTGTAGCCACTTCAAAAAATATATTAAAAATTCTCATAAAAGAAAAAGTCATAGCTTATACATTTTTTAAAAACATACCCTATAAATAAGATATTACTAAGAAAGGTAAAAAATATACCATTGGATAGTTGTTTATTACATTATTTCCCTCCCCCTTCGAAAATACTTTCCAAGGACAGTAAAAGATAGGGGATGCATATTAACATACCTTATCCTTGAAGAGAGTGAGGTTGTACACCCATGATCAAACTCTATTTCCAAAAAAAATCCACCATAAATGGTTTAGTAATGGTATTATAAATTTCTTTCATTATTAGAAAAAAACTCAGATATTAGTTTATTTCATTCTATATGCTCTTAGATGAAGTGATATTTGATATCGATGTTCTTGGGTCTAGAATATTTCATAGTATACTTAGTGAGTTTTAAAGAATTACGATTATCACAACCTAAGAGAATAATAAACATTTAATCAACAAACAAATCTTCAAACTGAGTCTTCATCCACATTAACTGTATAGAATCATGAGTGATAGCTATATACTCAGGTTCAATAATTTTGAGAGTTGTTTAATTTTTCTTCTTTGTATTAAAACTGATACATCTTTATCACAAGAAGAATAATCCACCATATGGTGATATTTTGTCATCAACACAACCCTCCCAATCTACATCCGAGTAACCAAAAAGATAAATATTTTATATGCTATTATATTTTAACCCAAAATATGTTATGCCTTTCATATATCTGAGAATTGTATTTCCTAACATAAAATGGGATTCTTCAAGATCATTTTGATACATAGAACAAAAGGTAACACCAAACAAAATATTTATCCACGAATTCATTTGATATAACAAGCTACTAAATAACTTTTTAACTCCTTGGGATCAATATTCTTAACATCTCAATATTTTTTTTATAAAAACCTTCTATAATAGGTGTGTAAATAAGATTCTAATCTTCTAGGATAAACTTATTTAGAAAATATTTAGAATAATTCTCTTGAGATAAGAAAATTTATTTATTCTTTTGAGAGATTTTTAATCTAAGAATGTAATTTGTTTCTCAAACAATGTACATTTTAACAACTTCTTAATCTCCTTATAAAACGTCTTCTACATTTATTCATCATTCCCTAGGAATATAATATCACCAATATGAATCATAAAAATGTGGGAAACATTTCGATCTTATTTTATTTTGATTTTACTATCAAATATACCTTTCTTGAAGTTTTTATTACTTAAGTAAGTGTCATGTTTACAATACTAAGATATACAAGGATTCTTTAACACACAAACCCCCTTCTTTAACTTGAACAAGTATCATTCTAATTTTCTAAGAAGAAATTCCTATGTTTTCTCAATATAAACGTCTTCATCAAGAAACCCATTAAGAAAATTCATCATAACATCCATTTTCAATATCTTGTGTCTTCATTAAGAAGAAATAGAAAAAAAATTACATATTTTTAATCTATGATTTTGGAGAAAATTTCTAGTAAGGGTTAATTCATTCAACTTTTTTTATCCTTTACAAACTAGTCATTCATTTTTTTCTTTTCACCTCCCCTTTTTATTATTTTTTTACACAAACTTTATAAAAATTATATTCTTATTGTTTTTTTTGGGAATAAGTTTTCATGTATCATTCTTCTCAATTTGATTTATATCTTCATTCATGGAATCAGTCTACTCTTGATGTGTCAGATATTCATCAACATCTTTTGGATCAACCTATGAATATAAGGATGTTTGTGATACTAACATAAATTTTCTTCTAATTTTAACCTATTGACATTGATCTCTAGTTATGTTTTGGACTTCCAATTTATTATTTAGCGTAGAATGAGATGAATTTAACTATTAACCATCATTATAGATATATAATTTAGAATATTAATTTTTAAAACATTAATATAATTAATTTTTTCAATAATTTTTTAATGTTTTTATCTAAAACCACTTCATATTTCATTTCATCAAAATATTATTTTATCTTCAAAACTTTCTTATCAGACTATTATAAATAAAATTACATCTGTAAATTCAAAAATATTTACAATTTATTTATTATAGAACTTTGATACTCCGCTATTAGGAATGTAGTCAAGAATTATTCCAAAAACACCACTGTTATCTTACATTCCAAGATTCTCACCTTTAACATTGATAATGAGAGAACTAAAAAATACCCTTAGGTACTTAAAACATGTGTTTTATCTGTAATATATATCATAATGATTAATATCAAGGTTTTTCTTATAGAAATATTGATTCTGAATATGAACTATTTATTTGATGAATTTCCTCCAAAAGTATCAAGAAGTATCATGTTCAATCAAAAATTTTCAAGCCATCTCAACAAAACATATTTCTTCTTTTTAAAAAAATATTATATTTTGGTGTATTTGGTACACTAAATTTATAATTAATTCTGTTATTTTTAGGATATTATCTAAACATACCATTTGTATGCCCAATACCATTATCAGTTAAAATATTATTCACAGAATAACCACATTCCTTTTGTGCACTTATCCTGAAACTATTATAAATATTGATAGATGTTGACTTATGTTACATAAAGATAATAAATATAATGTGAGTAAAATAACAAATAGATAAAATAAAAGCACTTATTTTTGTTCATTTATTTCTTTCTTATGGACCCCTCACTCACCTAGGAGGTGTGGTCCCTTTACTCTTAGTGATTTTTAGGGTTTCCTTTGAAACCGCTCTCAGTCGACCTTGAATATCATTTTATGGTCCCTCTAGTTATCTATTCTATGTATATCTTCTATTCTCGAGGATTTTCTTGTCTTGTGAGTTCTTTGTGTGACATTCTGTGGCTGATGTTTTAGACTTCTTCCTCCTCTAACTTTTTCATCTTCCCTAGAATGTTTGACCCCATCTTGGTCCAGTGTGACAATTTTGATGATTGCTTGGGATGGGGAATCTAGAGCACTGGTATCGGGAATTGATTTTTTCTTGGGTTCTTCCTCTCCCATGAAATTCCCATCTAGATCTCGTATTTACCCATTATTTCTCAATGTTTTATTTTTTGGTTATGTTTTTACTGGCCCTATTTTGAAGTTTTGTTTACTTTGTTATCTTTCTTTCATGATTGATGTTTGGTATCCTGAAATTTTGGATTTTTCACAGTTTCCATCCTCTATTTCAAAATAATTTTTCATTGTTGTTGTTTCCACTCGATGGAATACACTCATACTATGCTCTTTCTCTAAGATTCCACCACTCTCCTATAAATTGGATTTTCATGGTTTTTTTGAAGTTTTTTTGGGAGGTGAGTTTGAGTGGTCGACAACATTTGAGGAGGTGGTAGTGCTCAATGATGGGGATTTCTCTTGGGGTTGGTTATCTCTGTTCAGTGATGGTGCTCCGTTTTTCTCCCATAATGGTGATGATAGATTTATATAATCCATCATTCTTCTATTTATATTTTTCATATGATTCATGGATCGGTTCTCTGTTTTTTTTTTGTTTTTCTTTTTTTGGATTTTGGTGATTTATATCATTTTTAGGTTGCGGCGGTGATGGCCTATGAAAGAAATTTGGTAAGAAGTTGGCTAGTGACTAGAGGCTACCATAAACACTGTTGGGGTAATGGTGATGGTATTTGGATCAATTCATCTTATGTAGCCTTTTGAAAGATTATTTGATTTGGATTATGTGGAATCATCTTATGACTGGATTTGATTTCATGGTTTAGTTGTTATATTTTTAATTTTGAATTTTTTTTTGTGAAATTTGGGGTCTGTTGTGTTTGAATTTTCGGTTGTACGGTTACCTCTAAACCCTTACATTGAATTTATAAAATGAAAAAATATATTTGGATAATGATAATCTCCAAGGGATGAGTTGAGTGTATCATGGAATCCTTATGTGTTGAGTTTTTAATCTCACCTTTTTGAAATATTGAAAAACACAAATCTCTTCTTCATTCCATGTCAATAAAATCATAAATAAATTCTCTCTTTTTAAACTTGATAATATTTCTTAAAACAAATTTCCCATCATCATATGTCATAACTGATTTTCATTTATCATGATTAGACACCATGAACCCTATTCATCAACAACTTGAAATAAATTTTCCTTGGTTTGTTTTACATCTGTGAAAATTCATCCCTCATCAAGAAGTATAAAAAAAACCATATCTTCTAAAAAAATATATTACCTTTATCACGGTGTTCTGAAAAAATCAATAGATTTTATTTCATTACATCAACAAACAAAGAACATCCAGACTCCAATGTTTCTTTTCCAATGATAGTGGATCCAATAACTTTGATTCTATGAGGCTACTCATTTCCAAAAAACAATTTCAGTTCATTTTAATATTTTACATTCTTGAACAGCTTTAAATACTCTTCTATATATGAATAACACCCAATGACTAATATTAAATTTCATTCTCCTTTTTTATCTTTGATAAAAGTTTCAACAAAAAAGGATTTTCCCTCATTTTTTTCTTCCTTTAAATATAGATTTTGAGATTTTCCATATGGAAATTGTTGATATGGTAATATAAAAATTCATACCTAAGAAATATGACTAGGCTGATCACATATTTCATAAATAGTTTCTATGGGTTGAAAATTATTTTTAGTTTTCAAAATGGATTTCTTGAGTGGTCTTATTTTAGTGGGTTGACTCCCCCTCACACATTGCCTCTAGTTCCCCAAGAGTTTTTTTATTGTAAATAATTGAACCATCAATTTTTTTACACTTCCAAATCCTCCATTGTATTAGAATTTTCTATAAAAATCATAATTTTTTTACCATACATACTCTCTATAATTAATTGAATATTGTCCACCAACATTCCTACCATCCACCTTGGAACTTTTTTGAGCACCAATGTTTTGATAAATTTGGAATTAGGCTTCTTAAAATTATATTCCTTATCTTCCTTATTATAATACCAAGTGGAATAATTTTTTGGATAACACTTCAAAGCCATATAAGTTTCATAACATTCAAATCTTCTTTTTTTGGCAACATACATGGTCTTCTTAAATTTATTTTTTTCTAAACATATTCAACCATATTTTTTAAGTTAGAGGATAATTTTTATGATCATTATAGGTTCTAAAATTCTTATAAATTTCACAAAACTATGTAACTATGTTTTTTAATTTTTTTTAATTTATTTACTCATCTTTTATAGTATTTTTTACACAAGATCATCTTATTTATCTTTCAATATTACCTTTCCAACAAGCTTGATGTTGAGGTTCTTATATTAATTAATTAACTTATTTATCACCAATATATTTTAGAAACATTGATTTTTATTCAATAAAAATATTCAGAAATGTTTTCCGAAACATTACTTTATTTAAATTCATTTTCTATTATTCAAGAATAAAAATATTTTCAATACATTAATTCAACTCACTCTTATGAATAAACTCAACCTGATCCACTTATTCTTATTCGTCGGAGCCATGGAATTGATCCCCATTGAACTTTTCATCAATCACTATTTCAATAATAAAATTTTCAACATCATTTTTGCTAAATTTTTTATATTCTTATTCATTTCCATCATCTTCCATACAATAAGACAAAATATTTCTCTTTTTGTGTTCATATAAATTTTTCTTTTCCATTATATGGGACATGGATTTTTATTCCTTATTTTTTATATACCTTCTCAACAATCTATAGTCTCCATACTTATATTCATCCTCGATAATTATAGGAAAAATTCTTACAATGTTTCCAATGGCTACATAGCTAAATTAATTCAATAGAAAATTCACATTGTGCTTCCATGATCCTATTTTCAATATTTTAAAAAACAAGTACATAAATTCAGAAAAATTATTACTAACCTCATCATCATTGTAAATTTCATAGAATTTATCTTTTTAACAACTTTTTTGACTTTATTTTTATATTCCATAAAAGATGTGTATCAATAATACTTATGTTTCTTTATTATAACTTTTTGTCTTTCCATTTTGTATGTGATCAGAATAATATAAAGATCATCCAGAGAAAGATTCTCAGGATCTCTATCTTCTATGGATGAAAAAATTGGCATAAAATATATCAGGAAGAATACATAACATATATTAAATAATAGTTGGATATTATAACATCCCATAATGACATCTTATGGTGATTAAAATATATTTAACTCTTATAAATAAGTCACCCACGAATTCACAATCTCCCATCTCTAGTTTTCCAGACTTCAATATGCAAATTTTTAACTTAGGTTTCTTTAATTTTTCATTCATAAATGTTCCTCAAATTTCCCCATATTCATTTAGTCATTGTAATTTCTTTAACTCTCAGAAAATTACTTCTAGAGAGTGAGGAATGTATTGAATTACTTTCTCACCCGTCAATATCCAAATTCTTATTATCATTAGTTGTTAAGGGGACACCATTATCACAAGAAGGGAAACCATTTATAAAATCTTCCTAGAACTTTATATAAATTGTAAAAAAAGATAATTAAACATTTTAACCTTCTATATATGATAGTTCGTTCCATAAAAATTGGAATCCAATTACTATTTGTAGAGTTCTAAACACGCATGGACACCTTCCTTATCTCCACACTTTGGAAAATAGTTAATGAAGGAAACCTTGGATTTGATACCACCTGAAAGGACTAATCAGGATCTGTGTGATCAGTGATTTGTGGAGGGTGTGACTCAATGATCCTCTCTCTTTATGTTTTTTTTTAAATAAATAACCATCACCATCAATTAGTGAGATATGACTCTATGGGAATACAAGAAAATATGTATAACCATAGAAATATAGATATTTGTAAGGTTCACTACTCAATAATATTAGTTAGTATTTGGCATGGTTTAAATGTAATCAAAGAAAACAAAAACCACTATAAAAAATCCTTTTAGTGGCCATGGAAATAGGTGAGTGTCCATTCACTTGAAAATCACTATAGTCAATTGATAGTGCATGTGATCCATGAAAAGATTTAAGTTATAACAATGTTTTGTAACAATTATAAAAACCTTCACTAATATTCTTCAGCATTTTGTCACTATGATTCTTGAAATTTATTCTCACATTATCTCATTGCATGTTATTCTTCAAATTCTTGTATAGTAGTGAGAATGAACCTCTTCCTAGAATTCTGTATGAAACTACTTGTCTGATCATTTCTTTATCCAATATACCAGATATGATGAAACATGATCGGGTACCCTATTTGTTTTATCAATTATATTTTTCTAATAACTTCTCTTTCAATGATCCAACTTCTTACTATTCTTCTGAATACTCTTCAACATGTTTATATGATCTCTTCCTCACACCATCTGTCTAATACCAATTGATGGGAAAAATATGTCTAGTATTTTCCATACTAAATCCACTTAAATCAATTCTTCCAAATAACTCTTCACTTTAGTATTACTTCACCCAACTTCCAATAATCAACATAATCCTTCGAATATCAACCCCATTCAAATATTAATATTTCTTCCAAGAATTAAGGGAAACATGTGAACTTTAACTCAAACTACCTATCAAATCAATGAATATCCCACTTGAAAAATACATTACTTTTACTACATTTAAGGATTATGTATTTTAGGATCATTCATTCATATTAGGTGTTAAAATTCATCTACAAGATTTCTATAAGACTTGTTGAGAATCAAAACCTTCATACATGATTTTTGGAATGTTGAATGATCTGATTTATATCATCACATTTAGTATATTTAGAAAAACTATGTAAATTCCTTCAAACCTTACATATAGTTTACCTTCAAAAAATTCTAACTACCTTTCAATCGGAGTTCATATAAATCTTTTTACAAACCTCTCTAAAGTATTATTTCATATACTTCCTTCATCAGATGACTTTCTGTAAAGACCTTATATTATTGTCGTTACATGACACCCTCAATATAATGAACTAAAAATGGAAACATATATCTAGTGACTTTGTAAGAACTCCATCAGATTTACTTTATTCCCAAAAAACCATAACAACTTCACCTCCCTAATACATTACAAAAGGTTCATCTGGTGGCCTCAATCTGATGATTTTGATTTATCCTGTCTGATGTTATTTTTCAAACCCTTATATACAAATACTTTATCCCTATGATCTAATCATATAAAACATTTGGATAACTTTTCTACAGTTCATCAGATTCCCTCCATCCAATAACATTAGTCTATAAAACTCTATGATACTTTATATCATGAACGTTAAACATACGAACATCATTCAAACATTTCAAATCATGATTGAAGCATGGTATATTTTACAAATCATGATGTTATGAGAATTATGTATAATAATTAATTTTCTAATTTAATTTACTCGACATTATATCTAATGAAATTTGTGTTCTAACTTGGATAAATATACAGCATCACATTTTGGGTGGTCACATCATACTAGTAAGCTTCGATTTCTTGAATTTGTATGATTTCCTCAAGCCAATACACATCATCTGATAACATAATGTTGGTGTACTATATATGATTAACTTTATTACTTAATAATCTTAATTTATTTTTTTCATAATAATATTAGAATTCTAATTTTGAAGCAGAAAAGGAAATACCTAAAACTAAACCATCCAATAATTAAAACTAACTTATTCTTAACACCTCCATCTTCTTTGAAACACCCAAAAACCTCTTGCACCCAACATGCACCCTTTCATATGTTTCCATTTCAATAGATTTAGAATAAGGTTATTACAAATGATATGTCTCTAATGGTATGATATAAAAAAATATTTATGATATATATTAAATAATGATTTAAAAATAAGTTGATTATGAATCTAGGAACTAAATACACTAAACTTATAGGTTCTGGGGTGTGTTTTAGTGTGATATGTAAGAAATATTCAAATGAAATTATATAAAATTCATATATGTTGTGATAGATTTCGTTAGCTAGTATCAAGGTGGGGTTAAATTATTTTGGGATATTAGGTTAGGAATAATAAGATTATATATCATAAAAAACCAATGATGAACCAAAAGTGATGTAGTATTAACCTAAAATATTATAGGTTGAAATTAAGGTTTCATAATTTATGAGATTGGAGGATATATTTTATATGTCATGTGATTACATACTACAGTTATTTTTTATTGATACTAATACTAAATTTTTATGTTTAATTCAATTTCTAGAATTTAGAGGAATCAAGTTAATAAATAGTGACATTGATAATGAAATTATTTTATCAATGGGAAACAAAACAATATATGAGATGGAATGGAAAATCTCATGGACATGCTCACCTGACTCTCTCAGGCAATGAGAAATCACATAATCATGTTGTACTTCCTAACATGCCAAGGAAGGAATAACACCATATTTATTATTTCATGTGGCAATGTCCACGCACATTTAGTGGGTATTCAAACCCACTTATTGTCAAACAATGGATCAAAATAATAAAAATGAAAAAAAAAATCTCTGGTGCTCTTAGAGTGAAACATTTTTATTAACTATTTATAATTTTTTAGGTGAATTTAACCAATCATAAAATATCATTACGAATATGATGAAAGATGAATAAATTAACTCCATGTAATAGGAGGAGTTCGATATGGTGTTTTAAAAAAAATACTTTCCCTAAACTCTTTTCATTAAAATGGAGAAGGAATTCCTAAAGCTAAAACAAAAGGAGGAGGAATCCATTATCACCATTTAAGAAAACATAATTATACATTCAAGGTAAATGTATGATTTTATCATTATCCCAAAAAAATAAAAATAAAAATTTCATTAGTAGATTATGATCAATTCTTTGAAAGTCATTGTTTATAAGGGACTTTGGTTGCTATGAAAATATTGTATGATGTGATCTCAATGTGGAAATGTAAAATAGAGACTACCATTATACTCATGGTTTTGGAGACAATAATAGGAAATCATATTTTTATGGATAATAAAATGATAAATTATATTGATGAAATAAAATTCATCTTCATATTTTATAATGGAATTGGAAGAAGCATCAGACATTTGTCTCAAATGAATGGAGAAGTACTTCAAGTGTGTAATTTAAGGACATCAAGCATCATGTATTTATCTTAACCTAATACTCTATGCACACTCCAATGCTTTAATTATAATTAGTTTTAGAATTATGCCAACCAATGCACTAATACAAGGGTTAATGATGAAAATCGGTGTCAGAAACCTCTAAAGACAAGGGAAAATGTGAAATCAAATTCAGTTATAACTTCTAATGTGGTTTATGGAAACAAATTGGTAAAAAGAACCCTCAACATCTACTCTAGAATTAAAAATATCTTATTGGATTCTAGATATAAAAAATCCTTCATATTTAGGATTTTTTAGGGTATAAAATCACCACCCTAATGTTTATATATTGGATTATAATAATAAGTTCCTAGTGGTACAATGAATTCATCCCATATCTAAAACTACTGGTAATACATTTCTTGTGCTCCTCGCACAAAAGTTTTCCACTATTATAACATATTTGGTGTCAAATTCAGTGGAATGTTCTTCAATTACAACTTTCTTATATTTTTCCTTCTTGTAATCCTTGAAAGACTTTTCTCAGTCATCATTATCCTCCTTCATAATAGCTTTCTCTCTTATCACTTATAATTTTATGAAAACACTATAAATACCATCCTGAGAAAAAATTTCTAGGATCTCTATCTTCGAAGGATAGTACTTTGGGATTAAATTTATCTGGACAATTATATGATAACGTTTTGACAATAGTAAAATCTTCTAAATTCTTGGAAATATATATTATGGTTCTTACAATGTCATTAATTCCTATATATAATTCATAAATATAGTCATCATATCCCATCATAAAATATTCATAATTAAATCATGATATTTGTTATTTATATTTCTTCACGTTTTTATTTCTTTCATACATGTTATTAAAATTTTCCATGATTATTTTAACCATTCCAATTCCTTTGACTATCATAAACTCAATTTCAAAGAGTGAAGAAAGTATAGTATTCTTGTATCACCCATAATTCCCTAAATTCTTCTTATTAGTAGATGTTAATTGAACTCCCTATGCATGAGGAGGAAAACAATCTATTGTACCCTCAATAATTTCATATCTACTGGAAATAAGATAAGGTATGATTACCTCATTCCAAATATGATAGTTTTTTACATAAATAAATAGTAATCCTAATACTATTTTAAGAGTTATGTACATCCATGGTGATTTTCCAAATCATCACACTTCAAAAATGAGTTAATGAACGAAACCATTGATCTGAAGCCACCTAAAAGGAATAATATGGATCTATGTGATCACCAAGATGGGGAGGGTGTGAATCCATGGTCTTATTTTTTTATGTTTTCTTAATAAAGAAAAAAACCATTTCCTACAGTTTTATTATATGAAACTACCAGAGAAAAAATAAAATATGAACTACTATAGGAACACAAATATATACAGGATTTACTTCTCAGTAAAATTCGATAGTCCTTATCATGGTTTGTAAAAAATATAATACCATTAAAACCACTATAAACTAATTTCTTTAGTGGTTGTAGTAAAAAGGGAGTATCCCTTCTCTTCCAAAGAACTATAATCAATTGGTAGTGCATGTGTTCCTCATATAGATAAGATATAAGATAGTGTTTTGTAAAAATTGTTGAACCTTCACCAATAATCTTTAGTATGTTGTCACTCTACTACAAGAACTTTCTCCACACATTAAACTATTTCATGATATTAGAAATTTTATTTCACAAAATCAGGAAAGAACCTCTTTCTAGACTTATTTAGGAACTTATATGTATAATATTTTCTCTCTCTATTATACACAGTCCAATGAAATAGGGTATGGTGACCTTTTAATCAGATCAATTCTATTTTGTTGGTTGCTTCTATCTGATCGATCCCTCTGCATAATTTTTTCCCTATTCAACATGTTCACTTGATATCTTCCTCACACTATCCATTTGATATCAACTACTGGGAAGACATTTTTTGTTATCTTTAAAAATGATTCTACTCCAAAATATTTGTTCCATAAACTCTAAAATTTAGAAAAACATTACCCAACTACCAATAACAAACACAATCCTCAACTCATCAACCCCCTTTAAACTTATTTAATTCTAGGAGCTTTCCATAAGACTCAATAATATCATTAATCTTAAAAATTTCCTTCATATCAGATGAGAATAACAGCCTTCCTCTATTGTTTTTGGAATGTTGGATGATATGCATTGTATCATTACATTTAATATAAATAAAAAATTGATAAATCCCCATGAACCATCCATATTGTACTCCTTCACTAAATTATTCCAACTGATGAAACTTTTAACAATGTTCTGTTAAAAATTTATAAAACTTAAATAAGGTATTTTTCTAGATACTTCCTTCATCTAGTCACTTTCTTCCAAAAGCATCGGTCATTTCCTTTACTAAAAACCCGCAGTTTGAGAAAATAAAAATATAATATCTTTTCTAATGACTTTTTAAAAACTTCATCGAACATAATTTCACCACAAGAAACCATAAAAAGTTCTCCTTCTAAATAATATAAAAAAATCATCTGGTGACCTCAATCCTATGATTTTTAGTTATCTCATCTGATTAATATTCACACACCCTTTTATCCAAAGACATTATACCAATGGACTGGTAGGTGAAAATTGTTGGATGACATTGCAAAATTCTATTTTATAACCCTTGTTTGATAAAAACAAACTAGAAAACTCCAAGATACCATAAAACATGAACATTGAACATATGACCAACATTATCCCTCTTTGAAATTAAGCTTAGATTATGAAATCTATTAGAACTACTGATGTTAGTAACTTTAAGAATATAAATGCATCATGTTATTTACATCACTGAGAATTATTTCCAATGGTACCTCTGAACTCGCATGGATAATCATATGGTGCCACATTCTAGCCGATCACATCATACTTAAAATCAATGATCAAAATACTAAGTATGGTAACCTCAAACCAAAAGACATCATCTAATTACCTCAAGAATGGGTACTCTATATTATTATCTTTTTTACTTAATAATATTAAGTGATTTCAGATATCAGTAATATTATAGGTTTTACATTAAATAACAAGATACAATACCTCAAATCCAACCATCCTATAATATATATCAACATCTTCTCAAATCCTCCAACTTCATCATAACAACACAAAATTACATCATCCAAAAAATTTCCCCCTTTAGATTTTGTTTTTAATCAAAGAACACAAATATATAAAACTTTATAACTCAAGTAATGAATTATATATCCAATAATTATAAGCCACTGTGAGAAAACTAGATGTGGAAAATTTTCATGACCCATCCTCAGGGCCCGTGTCATGACTATCCCAAACCCACCTTCCATAGGCTAGTGGCTGGAGACTAGCACTAAAGGTGAATTCATTATAAGATATTGAAGGCATTGCTTTTAAACCTGTAACTCATACAGACCGAATGCAACTAGTAGAAGAAACATGTACTAATATAGAAAAGAAAGGTGTGCTAAAAGTAAGTGGGACAGTATACAAACCCAACTGAACAATAAGTACAAGTAAAAAAAATAAAACAACTCATGGATCGTCCATTGAGGAATCCTTCCTGAAGGGTCGGTACAGATCTTGAACAACTCATCCCTTAGGTACATCCCATCTAGTCCAGGTCGGAGCTGCCTCCTGTCCATCACCCTCAGCCTCAATCACTGCTGACTATCATCTACACAGAACACAACCAGGTGCGGGCGAAGCCCGTGCATGGGTGACTATAACAATACTTAGTAGGGGACCCCGAGACCCCTAGAGGTCTCCCAGAATCCACTAAGAATAAACCAAATTAGTAAGATACAATCAAGAAGTATCATCCATCCCTACTTAGGTATATGCCCATATATATACCTAAGTTACCAATCACAGTCCGACTCCAACACTCGAGCTCAAGCACAACCCATTCCACTAAGAAAGTAATGTCAACTATCTCGATGATAACAACTAAAAGACAAGACTCAACTCACATAGGTATACAACTCATGTAGAGGGGTAGGGATGATTCAGTATATCCACTCAATCATCTCCTCTGTCAAACCCACATAGGATCCTGGAACAGTATTGGCGTGGTCGAACCCATGGAGGATCCTAGTATAGAAGTCATCACTGTCGAACCCACAGGGGATCCCAGTCCAGTACCATTGCTGTCGAACCCACGGAGGTTCCTGTTATAGTATCATCACTGTCGAACCCACAGAGGATCCTAGAACAGTATCCTCGTTGTCGAACCCACGGAGGATCCTATCATCTCAGTCGCAGCCAGCAAAAGGGTTTCCGCACACAGCATGCTCGATACTGGGAGGGTCCGTTCCTTGATCCAAGTGTCAATACATGAACTACCACGAAGTCTTGAGTTGATGTATCTCATAGTTCCGTCTCATCATAAGAAACCCCACGCGATAGACGATGTTTTCAATCGGACGCTCGGTCTGTGAGTTCTTGGCATTTTCATTCCAGGGGCCCAGTTAGTTTTTAGGTTTAAACCAACTCATCCATACCCCAAGAGCGTCCAAACCTAAAGCAGGGTATGCCAAAAGATCTGTCCTGCTCTAAGCCTTCCGTCACCACAAACGGTTCATCGTTCGGACACCCATAGCCCAAAATATGGGCGGAAAGTTGAAAACATGCCATAGTGGGTCCAGGTCCGGTCCGACCCAGTCGGAGTGACCCGACCCGACCCGGTCCGAACCAGGGTCCGACCTGGTCTGAGGGTCTGACCTAGACCAGAGAAATGGCCCAGACCGAGGGGCGGCCCGGCCGAGGGCGGCCCGGTGGCTTGCCCTAGCCGCGCCTAGGGGGTAGCGTGCGCTACTAGCACCCGAATGGTTTAACCTTTCAGGTGGACTGAACCTGTGCCAGGTGGCTCCATTCCAGCACATGCGGGACCAGATGGGGTCCCGCTCCTCCCAGTTAGATGAGAGTCCAACTGCTCCGGCTCCACGGTGGCCGGCCCGGTTGGCCGCCCTCACATCTCCACCACGGCATGAAGGCGCCATGGGGCTGCTGCCCTCCGCGCGGCACGATGGCGTTGGGCCTCCTCTATCGCAGTCTGGTTTGGCTGTGGCCCTCGGCTCCTCCACATGGCGTGACGGCACTGCGTGCCTCTACTGGGTCCCATCATGGTCGTGGCTCTCCTCCCATGTGGCATGACAGTGTCACACCCTCTTTGCGACCCAGCGGCCTTGCGCCGCTGGTTTTCTTCACGGTCTGTCTCCATTGTCAACAATAAAGAACAACCCAAGGAGGGAAAGACGGGCCATTTTCATGCGGTTCGAACCCTCCTCGTCATGGCGATAAAATTTGGAATACCAATCAAGAAATTTGAATGACGAAGAACAAAGGTTTAATATCGTATTTAAAATAACCCAAGACCCCCTACCTTGATTTTGGTGATCAATGATGGAGTCGCGGAAGACAGACGTTGTGGGAGACAGACGTCATTCCATCAAAGTCGTAGGAGGAAGAAGATGATGCTCGACGTTATTTGGATATGAGGGGCATTCTTTGTGTTCTTCATGGAAAGAATGGAGTTCTTTCACGAGTTCTCCAAAGTTCCACCCAAAAGGATCCCCAACCAAAATAATGGTTATGCCAACCCATTATTTTATTGTTAGAAAAAGATTTCAATGGAATTCAAAATGGGTTTTAATTAATTAATTGAAGGAGCTAATTAATTAATAATGGGGGGTTGGAACTTTGGTGAGGGAAGTTCAAAATCCTTCCCCCACATAAAGAGAGTTACATGGGGGTTTAAGATCGTGTGGGCCCCAACTAAATAATATCCTCCCAATGGAGGTTATGTGCAGGTGGGCCCCACCTCTAACCTCCCCTTGGAGGATTAAACCACCACAAATAAAAATAATAGTAACTCTTTTATTTTTAATTAACTTAATTAAAAATCCCATAAGTTATCTTCCAAACTCATTGAAATGCTACTGCGATGATGGTCTCTTTAAGCGAATATTGGCGTTGCGAGTTCAACGGTGCTCTCATTTTTCAATTATGAGAACCGGTTCAAAATATATAAAATCTCACTTGTACGTTTACTAAGGGAACCTGAAAAAAGCATCAAAAATTGATTCCGGGCACACCGGGCCTCAAAATCAAGTGCCGTTAGAAACAGCGGACACGTAAAATTCCCATGTATTTAAAAAAAATCCACAAAATTTTTGGGTCTTTAAATTCTCCCCACCTCATGGCTTCACGTCCCCATAAACTAAAACTCACACTAAGTAAACAAATGGGGGTACTAAACATGCATCTGAGCCTCCCGCTCCCATGGGCTCTCCTGAAGGTTTTTGTGCTGCCAGCGAATGCGCACCAGAGGAATCGACTGTCCACGTAGGACCCAATCCTATCAATCATCAATCTCCACTGGAACCTCCGTGAATGTCTCCCCATCATCGATGTCCATATCCCCATGGTTGATGATGTGGGGCAGGTCATGCACGTTCCTCCTCAGTTGAGATATGTGGAAGATGTCATGAACCCGGTGCAACTGAGGTGGAAGAGCCAATCGGTAGGCCACCTCGCCTACTCTGCTGAGGACCTGCAAAGGTCTAATGAATCATGGAGATAACTTGTCGCCTTGTCCAAATCTCCATAGACCTTGTCGAGGTGAGACCCATAGGAAGACGTGGTCGCCATCCTCAAACTCCAGAGGCCTCTGTCTCCTATCATCATAGGACTTATGTCTGCTTTGTGTAGTCTTCATCCACTCCTGGATGATCTATACCTTCTCCATCGTAGCCTACACCATCTCTGGCCCCACAAGTACTGACTCCCCTGGGTCAGTCCAGCATAGAGGCGATCTACATGGTCGGTCGTATAGTTCCTCGAAAGGTTCCTTCCCGATCGTGGAGTTGTAGCTGTTGTTATACGCAAACACTACCAAGGGGAAGTTATCCTCCCAGCTGCTACCACAGTCGAGGTCGCATGCACGGAGCATGCCCTCAAGATTCCAAATGGTCCTCTCAGACTGACCATCCGTCTGGGGATGGAAGGCGGTGCTCAAGCAAAGTTGCGTCCCGAAAGCCTCCTGCAACTCCTTCCATAGCCAGGAAGTGAAATGAGCATCTCGATCAGAGATGATTGTTGATGGAACACCATGAATCTGTACGATCTCTTGCATATAGAGGCGTCCCAAGATCTCTACTGAGCCTTGCTCTCTGATCGGTAGGAAGTGGGCTTACTTGGTGAGTCGGTCTACGATCACCCAGATAGAGTCATTTCCTCTTGATGTACGTGGATGTCTTCTCACTAAATCCATTGATATCCCATCCCACGTCCACTCGAGGAACACTAAGGGCTGAACCATGCCTGCTAGAACCCGGTGCTCCGCCTTCCCTTGCTTACAAGTGAGGCATATTGAGACAAACTTTTCTACGGCCTTCTTCATACCTGGCCACTAGTGCTGTCGTCGGAGGTCCTGATACTTCTTTTCCACTCCTGGATGTACCACTAAAGGAGATGTGTGGAACTATCTCTACACTTCCTCATGAAGTGAAAATGGTAGCATGGTATGTCTTCTGAAGAGAATGGCGTGCTCCCCACCTTTAGAAAATCTATCAGGTGCCTACCCTATGGATAATTGAGCATGTATCGTCTCATAGCCAAATTCCCCACGTTGTGCCTCCCTAACTCACTGAAGAAGTGGAGGAGTGACTGTGAGAGACTATAGAAAGGTTGTTCCATCTCTATCCATAAAGGATATCTACAATGCGGCCAGCTGCTCTGTCGCCTCTCTTATCAGCTGAATGCATGATCTCCTACTGAGAGCATCTTCTACAACGTTCTCTTTCCCAGGAGTACATACTATCTCAAAAGATATAGTCCTAGAGGAACACAAGCCATCGTCGCTATCTTAGGTTCAGGTCCTTCTACGAGAAGATGTACCTGAGACTCTGGTTGTTAGATTAGACTGTAAAATGCTCGCCCATCAGATAGTGCCACCACATCTTCAAGGCGAATACCACTACTGCTAACTCCAGGTCATGGGTAGCATAGTTCTGCTCGTGCTGTCTCAGATGCCGACAACCATATGTGATCATTTATCACTCATGCATCAGGACACACCCAAGTCCAGTCCCTGATGCATCGCAGTAAACTACATACCCTACACCCTCCTCTAGAAGCCTCAAGATGGGCGCACTAGTCAAACTCTACCTCATCTCCTGAAAGCTCTCCTGGCATCTCTCTGACCACACGAAGGGTTGCTCCGTCCTTATCAATGCTGAAAGTAGTGATGTAACTTTGAAGATGTCCGGAACAAATCTCCAATAGTACACAGCCAGTCCCAGAAATCTTCATACCTCATTCACACTCCTGAGTGGCTCCCAAGGCAGCACTACCTTGATCTTCACTGTATCCACTGCAACTTCAGCCTCTGAGATGACATTTCCCATAAAGTGTACCTCTTGGATCTAGAACTAGCACTTTGAGAGATTACCATAAAGCTGGTGCGATTGGAGTGTGTATATTTCTATCTGAAAATGGAAGGCGTTCTCCTCCTCGGTAGCTGAGTAGATCAGAATGTCATCGATGAAGACTACCACAAAGCGATCAAGGTATGGCTAAAAGATCCTGTTCATGAGTCCCATGAACACTGTTTGTGCGTTGGTTACACCAAATGGCATAACCAAGACCTTGTAGTGTCCATACTGGCATCTAAAGGCCATCTTCTTCACATACTCATCTCGTACTCTAAGCTAGTGATAACCCGATCGAAGATCTATCTTCGAGAACCAACGCGCTCCCTTCAGCTGGTCAAAGAGGTCATCAATCCTCGGGTGTGGGTACTTGTTCTTCACTGTCACTTAGTTCAGGCACTGATAATCAACACACAGACGCAAGCTCCCATCCACCTTCTTGGTGAACAAAATCGGGGATACCGAGGGTGAAACACAGGGTCGGATAAATCCCTTCCCCTATAAGTCCTTCAGCTATACCCGTAGCTCACGTGGCTCGGCGGGAGCCATCCGATATGATGGACTAGATATCGGTGTTGTCCTGGGGTACTTGTCAGTGTATAAGTCCACCTCTCTATGAGGAAATAGTCATGGAACATAGTTAGAGAAAACATCTGCGTACTGATCCACCAAAACAGGAAAACTCGGACTCCATACATCAACCACTCTGAGAATGAGGCTAGCCAACTGATGTGTGATTAGCTTCCCCCTCCACTGGGTAAGTCTATCATGCGCTGTAAGGGCTCCCTTCTCACTGGTGAAGGTAAACCTCATCCCATCCTTGTGGAAACACCATACTTTCCACCTAATACAGTAAATCTGAGTATGAACTGTAGATAACCAGTCCATACCCAAGATGACATCATAAGGCCTAGACGTCGCTACGAAGAGATCCCAGCCTAAGCTCTCACCTCCTAGAGTAAGCTCACACTACCGTCACTAGTGCATAATCATTGATTCTGCTCCCGTAGGAGTCTCTAGTCATAAGGATTGAGCCAACAGCTCCGTTGGAATCTCTGAGATCTGAACGAGGGTAGCAGAAATAAAATAATGACTCACACATGTGTCTATAGAAACTGCATCAAGGGTGGAGTAGACACAGATTGTTCCTCAAATCATCTTTGGTGTGTGATGGTCATAAGCCTTGACTTGCTGGAGCTGAACCCGCCCCTACCTGCCAGCTCCCTGTGGTCAGGGTGGACCTCCTGGTGGTGGTGGTGGTAGGGACTCAAATCTTCGTCCACCACCTGCTGCTTGGCCAACTCCTATGCCACGTCTGCATTCTCTCAGAGGACCACCATAGTCGATCCTCTACCTCTCCCTGGGAGGTCCCTCTACTGTCTGCTGCTCATCTGCATGGTGGGACGGAAAGTCTCGAGCCATGTGACCATGCCTATCACATGTATAGCACTTTCTTCTCCTCGTATGGCTAGCTCTGTCTCGTGTGCCCCGTACAACCAAACCTTTATCCTGGGGTTACCCACCTGATGACCTGGTCCACTTGGACCTCTGCGACATCTTTCTACTGATGGCTGTGGAAGACTCCACTACATGTCTCCCTATTGTGGGTCTCGCTGCTGATGACTACTCAGCAAGGAAATTCTCCACTAGAAGGGCTCGCTCCAGCACCCCCACCTGCGTATGGATGCTGAGGGAGATCATTGAAGCCCTGATCTCATGTATGAGTCCCTGCTTGATGGTCTGGGCCTTAAATAATGGGTCTCGTACCATATCCGTGGAGTAGCGTGAGAGGTCAGTAAACATCGCTAAGTACTGAGCTACTGTCATGCTACCCTTCTGTAGATGTAGTAACTCCTGTATCCATGCCGCATGAAGGGTGAATGGAACAATCTTTGACCGAAAAAGACTCTCGAAGTCTACCCAGAGTAGTGATGCCTCGTCATGCACATGGAGAATCAGGATCCACCATCTTCCTGTTGCTGCATGCAGAAGACTCACGGTAAGGATCACCATGAGGTTGGCTGATGTCCCTACCAATATGAAAACTCTCACAATATCCTCTAGCCAATCATCACCTTTTTATGGGTTCGTCTCTCCCCGGAACTTGGGCGGCCTCTGGCACTGGAACTCGTGCAATGCACTCAGACGGCGTGCACTCTCTACTTCTGGAGTTGGTGGTATCGATGGCCCAGTGGGTAGTGGTATCATTGGAACCTCCACTGTGATGGGGCCCTATACTGAGGCCTCATCGCTTGATGGGATACCATCTTGTATGAAACTCAGAACCCTAGCGGGCTGCCTTTGTTGGGCCATACTGAAAAGAAACAGGTGCGCCACGGTCAAACAATATATCTGGTGAGCTGACACAAAGTAATCACAATGAAAACATTTCAAAGGAAACACACACGCAATCAGTGTTTTCATGCACTGAGTCAGAAATCAGAATTCAGAGTCCTAGTGTATGGATACGCCAGTCGCTGCACCAACGCCGGTTTCCCAAAACTGATAAACACACTCAAAACACTTAACAATATTGACATTAAATGAATTAGAGTACAAGTTCTGCAGTATAACCGACTCCTATGATACCAATTTGTCACAACCCGTCCTCGAGGCCCATTCCACGACTACCCCAAGCCTGTCTTCCATAGGCCAGGGGCTGGAGACTAGCACCAAAGGCGAATCCTTGATAAGAAAGGGAAGGATTTTCCTTTAAACCTTTAACTCAGACAGAACGAATACAAGCAGTAGAAGAAAAAAAGTACTAATATAGAAAATAAAGGTGTGTTGAAAGTATGTGGGCCAGTATACAAACCAAACTGAACAACAAGTACAAGTAAAAAAAAGTAAAAACTCTTGAATCGTCCACCGGGGTATCCTTCCTGAAGGGTAGGTACAAATCTCGAACAACTCAACACTGAGGTGCATCCCGTCTAGTCCAGCTCTGAGCAGCCTCCCGTCCATCACCCTCAGCCTCGATCACTACTGACCGTCATCTGTACAGAACACAACAAGGTGTGGGCGAAGCCCGTGTGGGGATGAGTATAAAAAAACTCAATAGGGGACCCTGAGACCCCGGATGGTCTCCCAGAATCCACTAAGGATAAACCAAAGTAGTAAGATACAATTATGATGTATCAGCCATCCCTACTTATGAATATGCCCATACATATACCTAAGTTACCAATCATAGTCCAGATCCAACACTCGAGCCCAAGCACAACCCATTCCACAAAGAAATTAAAATCAATCAACTCGATGATAACAATTGAAATACAAGACTCATCGCACATAGGTATACAACTCATGTAGAGGGGTAGAGATGATTAGGTGTAGCCACTGAATAATATCCTTTCTCAAACCCACGTAGGATCCTGGAACAGTATCAGCGTTGTCGAACCCACGAAAGATCCTGGTACAGAAGTCAGCATTGTCGAACCCACGGAGGATCTCGGTCCAGAACCGTCGTTGTCGAACCCATGAAGGATCCTGGTATAGTATCGTCACTGTCGAAACCACAGAGGATCCTGGTACCATATCTTCACTGTCGAACCCATGGAGGATCCTATCATCAAAGTCACATCCATCCATAGGGTTTCCGCACAGAGCATGCTCGATTTTGGGAGGGTCCCCTCCTCATGCCAAGTGTCGATACATCAACTATCATGAATTCTTGAGTTGATGTATCCTTTAGTTCATTCTCATCATAAGGAACCCAATGCGATAGACGACGCGTCAATCGGAAGCCCGGTCTGTGAGTTATTGGCATTTCTGTTCTAGGGGCCTGGTTGGTTTTTATGTTTAAACCAACCCGGCCATACCCCAACTGCGTCCAAACCTCAAGAAGGGTATGCCAAAAGATCCATCCTACTCTAAGCTTTCCGTCGCTGTAGATGATTCATAATTCGGACACTTGTAGCTCAAAATATGGGTGGAAAGGTGAAAACTGGCCATAGTGGGTTCGGGTCTGGTCCGACCAAGTCGGAGTGACCCGGCCCGACACGGTCCAGACTGGGGTCTAACCCGGTCCAAGGGTCTGACCCGAACAGAAGAAACGTCCCGGCCCGAAGGCGGCTCGGTCGGTGGGCGGCCAGGCCCAGGGTGGCCCGGCCGATGGCAGCCCAGCGGCCTGCCCTAGCCATGCCCAGGGGGTAGCGCACACCCCCTAGCACCCAAACGGTATAACCACTTGGCTGGACAAAACTAGCACTAGGTGGCATCGGTCCAGCACATGCGGGACCCGACGGGGTCCCGCTCCTCCCGGAAGGCAGATCGGTCGGCCGCTCCAGCACCACGGCGGCTGGCTCGGCCGGTCGCCCCTGCATCTCCATGGTGGCGCGATGGCGCCACAGTCCTACTGTCCTCCGCGCGGCGCGACGACACTGCGCCTCCTCCACCTTGGCCCGGTTTGGCTGCGGCCCTCAGCTCCTCGGTGTGGCGCGACAACGACGCTTGGCTCCGTCACGGCCCATCGTGGCAGCGGCTCTCCTCCCGCACGGCACAATGGTGCCGCGCCCTCTTTGGGACCCGATGGCCTTGTACCGCTAGTTTTCTTCGCGGTCTGTCTCCATCATCAACAATGAAGAACAACCCATGGAGGGAGGTTCGGGACGTGTTCGTACTGTCTGAATCCTCCTCGTCATGGCGATAACATTTGGAATACCAATCCAAAAATTTAAACGACGAAGAACGAAGGATTAATCTCGTATTTAAAATAACTCAAAACCCCCTACCTTGATTTCAGTGATCAACGACGGAGTCACGGAAGACAGATGTTGCGGGAGATAGACGTTGTTCCGTTAATGTCGGAGGACGAAGAAGATGATGCTCGACGTTCTTCAGATATGAGGGGCATTCTTTGTGTTCTTCGTGGAAATAATGGAGTTTTTCCAAGAGTTCTCCAAAGTTCCACCAAAAACGATCACCAACCAAAATAATTATTATGCCAACCCATTATTTTATTGTTGGAAGAAAAATCAAAGGAATTAAAAATGGGTTTTAATTAATTAATAGAAGGAGCTAATTAATTAATAATGGGGGTTCGACACTTTAATGAGGGAAGTTCAAAATCCTTCCCTCACATAAAGAGAGTTACATGGGGGTTTAATCTCTTGTGAGCCCCACCAAAATAATATCCTCCCAACGGAGGTTATGTGTGGGTGGGACCCACCTCCAACCTCCCCTTGGAGGATTAAACCACCACAAATAAAAATAGAAGTAACTCTTTTATTTTTATTTAACTTAATTAAAAATCCTATAAGCTAACTTCCAAACTCTTTAAAACGCAACTGCAGTGATGGTCTCCTTATGCAAATATCGGCACTGCAAGTTCAACGGTGCTCTCGGTTTTCAATTCTGAGCACCAGTTAAAAAGATATAAAATCTCATTCGTACGTTTACTGAACAAACCTGAACAAAACTTCATAAGTTGATTCTGGGCACACCGGTCCTCAGAATCAAGTGCCGTTAGAAACTAAGGACTCGTAAAATTCCCATGTATTTAAAAAAATCCACATAATTTCTGTGTCTTTACAAAAATAATAATAATTCAACAAAATTCGCATGCTTTCCTTCAGTGATGATTTTAGAAAAAAAATTTAAACTCCTACTCCCACAGCACCATAAGAAACTTCTTTAAACATTAATATTTTCAAAGATATTTTGATCTCACAACTTAAGAACATATAAGAAACAACTTCGTATATCCACATTGAAAAACTATTAGAATAGTTCAAACAAGTTGAAATCATAGATTACCCATTTTTAAAATACTCCCCATAAATATATTCACTTCATAATAATATTAAATCATGTGAAAATGGATAGATTTATGTTACAAAATTTTTAACCCCCTTTGAAAACATTATCCAAATATAAGACAATAAATTGGATGGGTATTCACAATCCTTTTCCTTAAAGGGGATAATGTTGTACACCCATGATCAACAAAAGTTTTTGAAATGTTTCCTTTAAAAATGGGTTAGTGAATATATCCTAAAATTATTCTATTTTATGAAAAAAAAACTCCAACTTTAGTTTTTTTATTTCTACATTATATTGATGAAGTGGTATTGTATATCAATGTTCATGGATATAGAATGTTCAATAGGATTATTTGTGATGTTTATAACAATTATATTATCACAACCTAAGATAAGGTAAAAAATTTCATTAATAAGAAATTCTTCTAACAAAGTATTCATCCACATTAACTAGGTAGGGAAGCAACTAGATACTCATCTTCAGTAGTTATGAGATTTACTAAATTTTGATTCCTTGTATTCTAAATCAGACATCATTCTCCTTAGAAGAAAACTCCAACGTATGGGTATCTTCTATCATCAACACAACCTACCCAATTCGCATTTGTGTAACTAAAGAACCAATCTTTTCAATTCTTTCATATTTTAACCCAAAATTAGTTGTACCTTTAATATATATCCAAATTATTTTTCCTTCCATAAAATGAGATTCATTTGGAGTAGTTTGATACCTAGAATATAATGTAAAAAAATACACCATATCTAGAGTTGAATCTTTTAGATATAATATCCTTTTAACTAACATTATAAAGTCTTCAGGAACAACCTCCTTACATTATACATATTTTTAAAAACATCATACTGAAATTTGTTTGAAAATATGATTTGAATCTTCCCTGTCAAACTTCTTCATAAGTTCCTTAGTATAATTCTCTTGATATAAGAAAACATATTTTTTATTTAGAGAGATCTGTAGGACAATAAAATATTTTATTTATCCAAGAATATACATTTAAAATAACAACATCATCTCGTATGCAAACAATTATCATGGTTCATCACCATTACCTATTATTATAATGATGTCAATATAAATGATCAGAATATTGGAAACATCTTTATTTTATTTTATGTTGAGGTTACTATCAACACATAATTTCTTGAAGGTCAACTTCAAAAATAAAGTATCTAGTTTAGAATACCTAGATCTGAGCTCTCAATTATTCTTTAACCCATAAAAAGCATTCTTCATCATTCACACATAACATTTATTTCATGAAAGTATGAACCCACATAGTTTTTCAATATAAACATATTCATTTAGAACTCAATTAAGAACAACTAACTTAACATTCATTTGGAATAACGTATATCTTTGTTGTAAAATAATTTCAAGAAATATTTTGATAGTTTCAATTCTTTATAGAGAAAATTGGTCACATAAAATTCAATTAATTCAATTTTTTAGTAAACTTTACAAACTAATCATTCCTTTTTTTGTATCACTTCATATTTTATAACCAATGTTTTTCAAAACACCCACTTTACACCAATGACATTACTATTGTTTAGTTTGGTTACATGTTCACATATATCATTATTCTCATTCTGATCTATCTTTTTATTAATGGGATAAATCCATTTTTGATTCTACAAAGAATCATCAACATCTTTTTTCATGACCTATGAATAAAAGGAAATATTTTATACTAACCTAGTTTTTCTTATGCTTTGAACCACTTATCATTGATCTCCAATGAATTTTTGGACATCCATATACTTCTTTATCCTAGGATGATATGAACACAATTGCTCCTAATTACTTCATCGAGTTTTTTCAGAATCATTATTTTACAAAAAATTAATATTATTACTTTTTTCAAGAACATTTTCATTTTATTTATCTATAACCACTTCATCTTATATTTCATTAGTATATTAAATTATCTGTGAAAAATTCATATCAGGTTTTTTTACAAATTGTATATCTGTAGTTTCAAAAAACATCAGGATTATTTATTATAAAGAATGTGTCCGCTAACATTAGGATGGTAGACAATAGGAATTCTATCAATTCCTCTCTGAACAACTATCCCTAGATTCACAATTTTCACCTAGATAATTCAAGGACATAAAAATATTCTTAGGTACTTCAGAGATGGTGTTTCTTTTTAATACATATCATAAGGATTTATATATGATTTTTTCCTATAGAAACATAAATTTTGAATATGAACTACAGTACTAATATCTTTCCCCTAAAATTATCGATAACTATCATATTTAATCAACATTGTTCAAGCCATATTATCCAAACTTCTATTTATTACTTTTGAGACACAATTATATTTTAGTGAGTGTGGTTCACTAAAAATTCCATAGTTTTCTATATATTATCTAAATATCATATTCTTATACTTAGCACCATTATTAGTTAAAATCATCTTCCTTGAATAATCTCATTATTTTTTAGACATTCTCCTAAAACTCATAAACATTTTATGATCTTTTTAATTATGTTTTAAAATCATAATATATGTAATGTGAGTAAAATCATCAATAAATTAAGTAAAGTACTTATCATTTGTTATTTCTTTCTCATAAGCCCATACATATCATAGTGTATAAGATCTAAGGGAATATTTGATTGTATCTCAAATTTCTTGTGTGTGGAGTTCATAATCTTCCCTTTCTGACATATTGAACAACACCAATATCTTATTATTTCTATAGACGAAATATACATTCTCTCGTTGTCAATATGCTTACACTTATATGAAAAATATGTCCCAACCCCTAGTTCTGTAACTGGTTTTATTCTATCTTACTTAGATAGAATGAGATGTTCACATAACTAAATTTAATTCTATTTCCCTTGGTTAATTTTCTTTTTTTAACAAATTTCCTACATTTAATACATTTATAAAAACCCATGTCCATTAAAAATAATTTCATTACATTTACCACAAATTTGTAAAACAATCAAAAATTTACATTCATTCAATCAATAAACAAAGAACTTTTATATTTCATTCATTCATTCCTAATGAAACAATATATCACACCTTGGATTCCAAGAGACTCATCATCTCCAAATATCATTATACCTTATTTGTAACCATTTAAATTCATTAAAAAATTAAAATATCTAATCATTTTTTAATAACACCAACTATATAATATCCAAGGACTCTCTCTGTTTATATCATTAAGATAATTTTCATCAACTAAGGTTTTTTTACATGCCTTTTCCTTCATTCACATTTATATTTGATGATTCTTCAATCAATCTTTGTTGATATGGTAACTAAAAAACTACATCCCATAGAAATATTCCAAAGCTTATCATATCTTTCACACATATTTTTCAAAGGTCGAAATCTATTTTTTATTTTACAAATGGATTTCATGCGTTTCCATTTTTGAGTGGGTTGACTCCCCCATATACTTTTCCCCAAGCTCTTTATATGGTTGTTTCAGTGTTTATGATTTAACTATCACATGCTTTTCATATTCACAAGGCCTCTAAATCACCAAACATATCCATATAAAGAATATTTTCTTTTATAACATATGTTATATCAAAAATTACGTAACTGGTTTCCATCATAATCCCTTCCATCAACATTATATCATTGTTGAGAACCAAAGATTTAGTATCCTTATAACATCTATTTCTTCATCTTATATTTATTCTTAGCCTATGATAAATATTCAATTAATATACCATTTGGTTCAGAATTTTAAACCTTATCATTTTCATAATTTTTTACTCCCCTTATTTTGGCAATACTCATGGTCTTCTTAAAATTATTATTCTTATGAACATATTCAACCATATTATTATCCTTTAAGTATAATATTTATTGATCTTACTAACGATTTCACTTAAAAGAGCTTTTTCCATGCTCGGAAAATTAGTTCTCAAATTTTGTAATTCATTCTCCTGTTTAAAATGTTTTTGTTGAACAATATTAGATTATTTATCTTTCAAATTTATATTTTCTTCATGATTTATGTTCATCAACTTTTATTAATCAAGTAACTTATTTATCTCACCAAATATATTTTTGAAACATTTATTTTTATTCAAGAATAGTTCCCTGAATTTTTTCTTATTGATTTTATTTCTTCAAATTATTGTTCTATTTTTCATGTCTAAAAAACTTTGCATTAAAATATTTCATCTCTCGCTAAATAATAAACTCTATCCAGGTCTCTTATTGTTGTTCAATAGAGATATATCTTTTATCACTGTTGAACTTTTTATAATTTAATTTTTCAATAACAAAAAATTCAACAACATTATCACTAGAGTTTTTAGCTTCTTATTACTTTTCATCATCTTCCTCACACATAGAAAAAATATTTCTCATCCTTAATTTAGGTAACTTATTATAAATTCCTCTTGTATAAGACTCAGAGTTGTTTTTCATAGTTTTCATATATATTCCCAAATTTATATACTCTTCATCATTATCTTCATATTCATTAGGTCTTTGAAAATTTGTATCAATGTGTCCTAGGGATCTATAGAGAAAGAGACTAAATGGTATCTTTCCCTTGTACTACAATATGCATGTTTTTTAACTCTTTCAAAAAACAAGGACATAAATTCATCAAATTTATTACTAACCTCATCTTAATTCTAAAATTAAAGGAAATATTATTAAATCATATCATTAAAATTTTAGTTTTTTCATAGGCATTGAAAGATATTTATTAATCACATTTGTACTACTTCATGATAAATTTTTCCCTTATGATTTCTTATGTAATGATAATTATTTTAGGATCACCTAGATGAAGAGTTTTTGGATCTTGATATTCTGAGGATGATACTTTGGAATAAAATTTATCTAGATTAATTGGTAATATATGTTCAACAATAGTTTAATCATCTAACTTATCAACAATAAATATTATCATTATTTAAATGTCATTAAATATTTTAATGAAGACCCCAACCAATTTATCATCACCTATCTCAATATCTTCATACCATAATATCCATATTTTTTACTTAGATTTCTTAACTTTTGAATTTCCTTCATATATCTTTTTCATATTTTCCCAGTATCCTTTATCCCCTCTAATTAATTTATCTCTCAAAAAATCACTTTCAAAAAGTAATTAAATTATATAATTCATGTATCAACCATAATTTTTTAAATTATTCTTATCAGAATATTTTAAGGTAACTCCCTCATCATAAGGAGGGAAACCATTTTTAGTATCCACAAGAACATCTTTTCCCTTAGACATTAGATAAGGTATCATTTTATACTTCTATATATTATTGTAATTTACATTGAAAATAGGAATCCCATTACTATTTATAATTATTTGAACACCCATATAGATCTTTATAATGTCCATATATCAGTAAAGATTCAATGAAGTAATCCTTTCTCTAATGCCATTTAAAAGGTAGAATCAGGATCTATGTGATTACTGAGAGGGGTGTGGGTGTATCTGGGATCTTCTCTTTTTATGTTTACTTACCAAATAAAAAAAATCACCTCTGATTAGAGATATATGAATACATAGGTAAAAAAATACAAGGACATCCATAAGAAAATTTATATTTAAAAATATAACCACTCAACAAGAGTATCTAGTCTATTTCATGGTTTGGAAGTAATCTAGTACCTAAAAAACCACAAGAAAATAATCTATTTTTTGTTACATCAGGAAGGGGGTATCTTGACACTTATAAATTATGATAGTTAATTAATAGTTCATGTTCTCCTAACATAGATAAAGGATATCACAATGTTTTTTAATTAATATAGGAACCTTCAACAATAAGCTTCAGTATATTATCGATATGATACTTGAAATTTCTCCACACTTGATCTTATTAAAAGTTATTATTCACTTTATATTAAATCTATGAGCAAGAACCTCTTACTATAAATTTGTAGGAAATAATATATCCAATATTTTATCCATCCATTATACATGGTTCAATGAAACATGGTCCAATACCATGTTCATCTAATCACCTATATTTTGTCAATAACGTTTATCCGACTGATCCATATTCTCACTACTCTTTTGATGCTTATGAAACATTTTTATATGACCTCTTCTGTATGAATTCCTTCCAATACCAACAGATGGGAAGTCTCTATCTGGTATTCATCAGACAGATACAACATTAATTTATTCTTATGATCAACTCTCCACTTTAGTTTCTCTTCACCAAACTATTAAAAATAAATACACTCCATGGAACAACAATCCCCATAATATGAAAAAGTGTTCATCTGAGAATTAAGGTAAATTCATATACATAAATTCAAAACCCATTCAAAAAATAAAAAATACCACATGTAATATGTATTTATTTAATTAAATTTATTCCTCTTGAATGTTAGGATAGTTCTTTAAGACCTAGTTTCAATATTAATATTCAAAATTTCCTTACAACTTGGTGAGAATCACAACCTTCCTCCATGATTTTTTTGAGTGTTCAATGGTCATCTTTGAATCTTAAAATTTAATATATTTAAAAAACATTGTAAATAACTTAAAACCTTCCATATATTACACCAAACAAAATTATTCCTTCTGAAGAAACCATGACATGTGTTCCTACTCAACATAATAGAAACCGCTCTGAAGTTTTTTCCAGATACTTCCTCCATCTGATGACACTCATTAGAACCCGTATATCATTCCCTTTACTATACACACTTTATCGAATGAACATGAAATGGTAACATATATCTAATGGATTTGTTATAACTACATCGAACATAATTTCTTCTTGATAAACTATAAAATTCTATCTATCTACAGACTTCACAAAAGGTTTGTTTGATGACCACGATATGATAATTTTGTGTTATCTCATTTGAAAAACTTTCACACACCCTTCTTTCCAAAAATAAATTATTCATATGGTTTGAATGGTCATCAATGTTTGATTACTTTTTAACAGTTCATACGATGACATCTCTCTGATAACATTAGTTTGGAAAACTCCATGACACTTCATAACATGAACTTTGAACACACGAGCATCATTCTCCCCTATTTGACTCAAGCATGGATTAGGATATCATTCAAAAAGGATGTCTTTATGAAAATTTGGAATAAAAAAACATAATATAATTTAATTCATAAAACATTTTGTTTTATGGAACTTGTTTTTTCACTTGGATAAATATACAGTGCCACATTTTATCCAATCACATAACATCAGTAAACTTAGACTACTAGACTTGGTTTAATAGCATATAGATGATACACTTTACTCGATAACCTCAAGGTTTCATATTCTATGTGATTAACATTATTACTTAATGTAATTTGATTTACATTATCAACATTATTAGGAGTTTTATATTGAATAGTAAAAGATAATACCTCAAAAAAACGTGCCTATAATACAAACCAACTTCTTCTTAGCAGCTTAGGTATCTTCAAATTACCTCAAAACCACTTGGTCCCAACACACACCCTTTCTTATGTTTCCATTTTCCCATTCTATGAAGAAGATTATTTCATTTTATATGTATATAATCATATCATATTTAAATAATATTTATGAGATGTTTTAAAGGATGATTGAAAAATAATTTGATTAAGTATCTAGTCTCTAAAGACACTAAACTTATAGGTATATGATTTTTTTATTATGATATGTGATTAATACTTATTTGAAATGATGTAATATGCATGTATAATGGGGTTGGGTTGCCTTATTTGATATTAGAGTAGGGTTTAGTTATTTTTGGGGATTGAATTATGAGTAATAATATTATAGGACCTAAAACAACAAAATGTGATGTAGGATGAACCTAAAATATTATAGGTTTAAATAAAGGTTTCATAATTTAGGCTAACTTATGATTTATCTTATTTATGAAATGCTTAATTTTTCTAATTACTACTTCTTAATACTCATGCTTTATTTTGGATTTATTCAATGTATTTAACATAGAAGAATCGTGTTTATAATGAGTTTGATGCATAAGAGAATGATTTTCCCAATGAGAAACCAAATATCATAAGGTCTGGAGTAAAAATATCAATGAAATTCTCACCCAACTCTCTATAGATATGAACAAAAAAACAAGTCATATTGAACACCCTAACATTCCAAGGAAGTAATAACTCTATATTGAGTCCTTCACGTCACAATATACACCCCCATTTAGTTAGTCTTCCAAACCACTTCTTATTGAATAATGGATCAACATAATATTAATGAAATTTTTTTTCTCTCTTGTTCCTAGATAATTAAAAGGTTTTCTTAGGTATTTATAATTTGGATGGTGAATCTGACCAATATTGGACTCTCTTTATGAATATTGAGAAATATGAAGAAATAGAATCCATCAAATGGGAGTTTAAAAAGTATTTTTCAATAATTACTTCCCCCTGACTCTTTATAAAAAATGCATAGGGAATTATTAGACATAAAAAGTAGGATGAATCTGATGGTACTTATAAAGAAAACATCATGATACTTTCATGGTATGATTATGGTTTTATCATTATTCCAAAAAATAAAAAACAATCATTTCATTAGTGGTTTAATAACATGTCTACAAAATTCCTAAGCCATAAGGACTTTGGTAGCTATGAAGAAATATTTTAATGTGATCACAAATTTGAAATGGAAACTAGAGAGTATAATTATACTCATGGTTTTGGGTCCATGAATTGGAAATCATATTTCCCTTGAAAATCAAATGATAAAATCCATTGTGGAAAGAATATTTGTCTTCCTATATGATAAAGTTTTGGGATGATGTATTAGGTAATTTTATCATTGTACTGGGGAAATAATTCAAGTGTGTAAGTTAAGGACATCATGAACGTGAATATTAAATGGATATGAAGAGTAAAACAAATTAAATGGATGAAAATAAATCCCAACCTAATGTGCTACCCAAACTCTGATGCATTAATTAGTATTGAAATTATACTAACCAATGCCCCAATTAGAAGGGTTAATAATGAAAATAGTTTTTTAGAAAACTCCCAATCCAAGGGAGAAATTGGAAGACTATTTAATAACAACTGCTAAAGTGGGACATAGAAATAAAGCAGTAAATCAAACACTCATCATTGACTCTAGATCAAAAAATATCTTATTTGATTCTACATTCACCCACTCTTATTATCTAGGAATTTTTTTAAGAGTATAAAATCTCCACACTAATGTTTATATATTGAATTATCAGTAAAAAATCCTTGTGGTAAAATGATTTAATCCCATGTATATAACTCTTCTTTGATAGAATTTTTTGGGAATGTGCTTCCAAAAAATCACTTTAATCGCCATTTAGTGGAACTGAATATATCTTGGGAATTGATTATATTTGTTTATATGGAGCCCATATAAATGTTTGGGATAGGGAAGTCACATTTCATATCCCAAATCAACATATGATCATATATCAATACATGGATACCCATGAACTTCTAATACAAATTACTTCCATTATATGGGTATTAATATACAATCATGAAGGGTATATACCAAAATTAGTTGGGGAGAAACACAATATTGGGGACATGCTGATTGCAAATGAATAAAGTAATGTTTTCCCTAAATAATTTATTATTCTTCTCCAAAAATGGAAGGTTGGTTAATTAGTATAAATCTTACTTGGTGACATGATGATATCAAAGACATCATATTGAATGGCCCCAACTGAATTGAATGAATTGAAAAATAAACTCTAATAGAATCTAAAATGGTTTTTATATTCCATACTGCTCCTATTTGGTAAAAATAAATATGAATCAATTAATCTATATATTTATTATAGTCAAATTACTAAAATCATGATTAAGAACAAGTATATTCTCCCTCTTATTGATAAATTGTATGAATATCTATAAGGATATCAATGATTATCAAAGATTGGCCATTAATATTGATATCATAAATTAAGAGTTAAAAGAGAGGATATATTCAAGATAGTTTATTGTACAAGGTATGTGCACTGTGAATTCAAAGTGGTGGAATTTGAACTCACAAATTCTTCATGATATCTTCATAGATCTAAGGAATATAGACTTTATAGATTACATGGATCGTTTTTCAGTAGTCATTGTAGATAATATTATCATATATTATAATAGAAAGGAATATAATATAGATTTTTGAGGATTTAAACGAATTCATTAAGAAAAGAGAAATGTTGTGTAAAATTTATAAGGTTTAAATTATATATGTTAAAATTATCATCCTTGGGTAATGTGATCAAAAAAAGGGTATATCTCTAGATTCTTAAAAGACCGAGGTGATTGATGTTTGGTCCAATCCAACAACTATAATGAATATCCATATATTTCATATATTGGATGGATTATATTGATGATTTATGATAAATTCCCCATGAATATAAAATCCATTAACCAAGTTAACTCAAAAGGTATTCATGTTCTAATAGATATATGATATTAAAGAAAATGCATGAATCTTCAGAAAAGGTTGGTCATCGCACCTATACCCACACTAACTTGTAGTGGATAAATTTTTTTAGTATGTATTTATTCATAATAATTGGATTATATTATATAATCATGTCTAATGACATGGTGGTCTCTTATGCCTCACATCAATTAAATAATCATTAGAAAAATTATAGGATGCATGATTTAAAGCTAACAAGGGTAGTATTTACAATGAAGATATGGAGACATTACCTCTTTAGTCAAAAGTTAAGAGATTAAAGTGTATTTTCATATTGAATCAGTTGAGTAGGATCCAAAGCATATGGTTGGAGTTGATCAAAGATAATGATTTCTAGATCTATTTCTACCCAGGTTTCTATAACAAGGTGGTTGATTCTCTAAGAAAAGAATATTTCGTTTCCTTATACTTGATGGGGATTTAAAGAGACCCGATGCTCATGGATTTGAAAATTATGGGCTTTGAAATCATGAAGGATGTTGATAAATCATATCTTTCCAAAAATGATTGCTTAACTAGTCATCGATGAAAATATATATGAGGTATAAAAGGAGTATATGGAGTTATAAAATATGGTATCGAATATTCCATAGTTAAACTTCGATAATGATGGAATAATAAGATTAGGGAAGAAAATATGTGTTCCATAAATGAAAAAATTAATGGAGTTATTTTATTATGGACATATCTCAAAATTTTCTACCCATACTAGAAGCACAAAGATGTATAGGGATATTTAGAATCACTTCTGAAGGGAAAACATGAAATGGTAGATTTTAGATTATATATATCGATGCTTGGTTTTCAAGTTAGTAAATATTGAATGACATAAGTTCATGGTGATGATGTAACCATTCACTATATATATAGGTATATAAGAGAACATCACCATGTATTTAATTATAATAATTCCTAAGACTTATAAATATTATAATTCCATTTGGGTTGTAATTGATAGCTTTATGAATTCAGCACATTTCATTACTTTTCAAAAATATTTTTCACTCAATAAAAAACTTATATATAAATAACAGAACTTATAAGGCAACATGAAGTACAACTCTCAATTGTATATGATCAAGATCAAAGGTTTACATGAAATATATAGAGAATTATTAAAAAATTATTTGATATTAATTTGAGCATCAACATAGCATATCATCCTTAAATTAATAGTCAATCTCAAAGGACTGCTAAAACACTAGAATATATGCATAGATCAAGTTTAATGTATTTAAAATGAGGTTGATATAAATACCTTCCCCTGGTACATTTCTTATAAGAAACTAATTTATATTATAGCATTCAAATAGATCCATATGAAGCTTTAGATGCAAAGAGACTCAAAAATACAACATGTAAGGTAATAGTTTGAGAGCGTAAGATACTAGGTTATATATTTCTCAAGACATATCAAAGAAGATTAAAACCACTCAAAAAAACATTATAAGTGAACAAATTCAATTTAAGAGATATACTTATAATTTTTTATAAGAATTGGAGTTTGAATTTAGATATAAAATATTCCCTCAAATATCATTATGGAAGAGGGATATGATATTTTTAAAAGGGGATGTTAAGTCTGAGAGAAATTTTCCCCTATGAAATCCTCAATTGTGTGGTGATGGTATCTTATCATCTTTCACTTTCACTGAACCTCTCCTAGTGCATGATTCCCTCCATGTATCACTATTGAGGGATTTTGTACCTGACTATTCACATGTACTAAACTCAAAGGTTGTAAAGTTGGAATATTATATTTATTATGAGAATAAACGAGTAGAAATATTGGATCCAATAAATTACTTAATATGAATTAATCCCACAAACCTAGTTAAAGTTATCTAGAGGAATCATAATTTTAAAGAAACTATATGTGAACCTTATGAGATAATGAGTAATAAGTCCCATTATCTTTTTTATCAATGTAATGAAATTTCAAGAGTAAAATTATTTTAAGTGGGTAGAATGTAACACCATTTGATTTTATTATGTATTTCCATTTAAATAAATAATAAGCTAAATATATTATTTCACATAAAACATCAAACTAAAATGAACCCTGATATATTTAACTAAGGGTATATTTTACAATGTAATATAATTATTATCATATTATGAGAAAACAAAATGATATATCATTAAGAAAAAGAAAAAATGAATAAAAGCATAAGTAAATAAAAAAACCCAAAAAAACATATTATTCCATGCAGGTTTATATGAACATAGTAACCCTAACTACAACATTATAAGTACCATAAATAATTAGAAAATTAATATTCATGTTAATAGATAAGAAAATTAATAGAATTAATAGTCTCAATAATGTATTTAAGGAAATATATATATGGATGAAATAAAACTATTATAAATATGTTTATTAGAAATATAGTTGTTGGATATGTGTGGTCATTGGAAGTATGTCCATTGGATATATGGTCATTGGGTGTATCTAATGCGTAATTGAAAATAATATTATTCTTAAATAATAAATAACCTTTTAATGAAATACAAAGGTAATATTTTATTATAAAAATATATTTTTATGTGTTATATATTATTATTATGGAATGGTTTTTTTCATTTATAAAATTCAATAAAATATTATAATAGTTGTGTGCTGATAAAATTAAATTGTTAAAATATGAATAATTAGTCATTTAATGTTAAAAATGATATTTTTAAAAGAACTTATTTTCTAACATATTACATATTTTAATCATAATAAATTAAATTGATTAATTTTAAATGATGGATATAAATTATTTTTTCAAAGTATAAAAACGATATAACACTCATTTAATTAGTTTTTTATACGTAAAAATATTAAGAACACTTATTATTTAAAATGTCATTATTCTCTTCAAATAGTTATATATATGTATATATTATTTTTGATTAAAAGTTAAATTTATACTATTTTGTAATTGTATTATATTAATTTGAGTTAAAAATTTTAATAAAATGTTGAAATTATCTAAGAAGGGCGATTTTATTTTTTAGGCATAAAAATAAGTTGCTGAGGTGAAAAGTGAGTTAACACAATAAAGATAAAATAATGTAAAAAGGTTAAAAATAAGTGGTAAATACATATAATACGATGTAAAATTGGTGAAAAATTTATTTTATGAGGTGATTAATGACCCAAATTAAATATTTTTCTCCTTTTTATCCACATTCCTTTAAAAATAAAAACCTCAAACATAAGGAATTATTATTTGTGTAAATTATACTCAAAACATTCCTATAAAATAACCCCTCCTATAACACTTAAAAACACTTGAAACATTAAATTACCTATTTAATATCATCCCATTCTCCATATACCAAATCCTTATTATATTTTTGGTAGCTTTTGGTTCTAAGAGGTGATCCAAAATCCTTCATTATGAAGGTACATGTGTCTTGAAAAATAGAAACCATCAAATTACCTAGTTCTTCACCTTTTTTTCAATAACAAACTCATATAAACTCTTTATAAATAACAAACTTCACTATAATGATGTAACATTAACATAATAATTCTTCCAAAAAAATTATATTACAATTATAAAACTGTAAAATCTTATTCATTCACTGGTGTATCTTGTTTTTAGTTTGGCCCAGTTCAACCACCCACATGAATGATGCTATACCAAAATCATAATATTCATCATGAATAAATATAAAGAAATTAATAATAATAATAATATAATATTTATTGTAAATTTATTTCATTAATATAGATATTTAAGTGTGACATAAAAATGAATAGCCATTATAATGTAACTTATTGTTATCGATAAATTACCGAAAACATACTTGTCATAGATTCCATCCGCATGAACCATACCCATAATTTCCTTCAAATGAAAATGAGACAAAACAAATAAATGGAATATAATAATTTTACTAACTTGAATAATATATTAATTTTGAACTTGGTATTAATGAACTAGGATTGACATCACCATTATAAAACTTGTATGAAACAATCAAAATTACTAACATCTATTGATGAAAATAAAAAAACGCGTGATTATATATATGTAATGAATTATTATATTTTAATAATATAAAAGATAATTGATATGAATATGGTTCTATAATAGTTTTTTAATATGTTTATAATTATTATACAACTTGTTAAATCACATTCATGGATGTTGGGAGTAAAGGTAAGGGTCTCTTTACAAATTTCTTTTTGAATTCAAGATTGTGTTTGTTTGAACTTACATCTAGGGAAATTGTATATTTTTCTGCATAAAACCCATTGATTGTTTATCAAATAGTTATAAATGTGTTTTGAATTTATTCATACCATTTTAAATACCTTTTCTACAATTTAACTAAAATGATTTTTTTAAGTGGAACCGACCTTATCTCTTATTTTTGTAGAGAATATTTATCCTCTATGTCCAAATTTTATATATAGTTTTATGGATTTTTTTAAATATAATTAAATTATTGCATAATGTATTTTCTATTTAATTTAATTCCATTAAAAATTTAATATTCTTTTAAAATTTTGGGTGTAGTCATTTCTCCACAACTGGGACCTTCTTTGCAAAGTGTATATGGAATATCCTTTTTTTTAAAACAACATCTTAATGTCTATTATTGATATCTTAATCAGTATTCTTTAAGAATCTTCTTCTATATGATTTCATGGTTTCCTAAAAAAATATTTATATTCTTTATTTTATAAATTATTTTCTTTTAAAATAAAATGAATTAAAATTGTAAATGGTATTTCATATTATTTTTCAAGTTAATTCATAATGACTATAAAATTATTTTTAACCTATGATAACATCCTTTAATGTTTTTTATGATTCACTAGGAATATTATCTAATAATACTATCCTCCATCTTTCTCAGGATAGTTTATTATCGTATCATATTAATTTTTTCATGACACCCATTTTATTCCAATGGATTAATTATGATATAATGGAATTATAAATATTTTTATATTCATGTGGAATATGTATGCATGGATTCCATTATTTGACTATGGTTAAAAATATATATTCCTATAATACATAGGAAAATTTTTTATATCTTATTGGATTACGTGTATAGGATTCGAGAGTGAACCCAATCCACCAGGGGACTCTATCAACTTTAATTATAGGAATGGGGTGAGCACAATCTGCTATGGGACTCTGTCTATTATGCGATGATGGTCTTCGTAGTCATTTTCAACATAAGAAAAGATTTTTTATTCTTATATATATTCCAAATTCTTATGAATTTGTTATATTTTCTTGGATCATGATTATTGATTCATGTTTCCACACTCCTATTTATTATGTCTAATGACATACCAAATTCTTTATTCGATGATCAATGATTTATGATTTATACTTTATTGGGTATGATTGTCGTAGGTTATGTCTATAGACCATGATTATGTTTTCAAACCCACTTTTCTATCTTATTATCACTTATGATTCTTGATTGTTTTCTCTCATATTATCCCTTATTGAGCATCTGATTTCACCCTTTATTTTGTTTCCATTTCCCAATGTTATATAGAATATTATTACATATTATATGGAAATAAGTGTATCATATTTTAATAATATTTATAAGAGATATTGAAGAATGAATGTGTGATAAGTTGATTATATATCTCATATCCAAAGACATTAAAACTATAGGTTTTGTGGTTTTTTATTCTAATATGTAATGAATATTCAGAAAAAATAAGATAATACCCATGTATTATGTTCTTGGGTCACATTCATAATTATCTTAATTAATTACTCTAAGAATTATGCCTTAATAACAACTATTTTTCTTTAGAAAATTTTTGCATGAATTTTAACTAAATATAAGTGTTTGGGATCAAGATCCCTCCTCCAGAACCTAATTCATTACACATACATCTAGTTCTAATGACTTAGTGTATTGCACCATAACTTTTTTTATTAAAATGTATACATACCATGTCTATATATATTCATTAACAATGAATATGTTCAGGATTATATAATATGGTACAAGGTAAATAGACCCACTAACTTTAAAATATTTTAATAGTTAGTGCATGTGACACATTTCTTTCCCCATATCACACAAAGGGTTTTGATCAATCAGGTCATGGATGTTATGCCACACCCTCCACCTCATCACCAAAATCTCTATGATAAGTTTTGGATCATAGTCAACTTTAACATTTCAAAAATGATTGTAATCTAGAACATGATCATGAAAAGAGGAATTTTTCTCAAACATATACAACATTGGGTCCAGACCTTTAAATATAATAGTCTAAACAATTTGAATTATTGTAATAATGATCATTGAGGTGGGAGATTTATCAGGTACTATCATTGGTTCAATCACTACAAAAACATATAACCGGATCATAAAACTATTGGATAAAATGATACTCTAGATTTAGAAAGATGTTGAGATTTACCATCCCCCTTATTGCATCCAATGTATTCTACCTCAGATTCTCATTTAAGTTTTAAATCTAGAAAGGTTTTAAAGATTTATGTACTCCAAAATTAATCCCTTCGGTCCAAAATTATAGTAGGGTTGTCCTCTAATGAGTGAATCAATCTCAGGGATTTTCCATGTAATTTTGTTGCATGAATTTAATAGAGAAGTGTTTTTGTTTCCAATAATGAAATAAATTTTATTTTGGACTATAACAAAAGACATAAAACCCTACAAATATAACTTTACCGTATTGTAATTTTTAAATGTAAATTATTACCTCCTTATTTGAGATTATACCATTCATATCTATCATTTTATTTCCAGGTTCGATGTCGAATATTGTCTGCAGAAGTATATTAATACATGGAACCTAAGAATAATCAAAATAATTTCAAAAAATGATAAATGTTTTATCTTAGATTAATTATATTACCATTTTTTATCCTCCACATAACATTTATCTTAAGAAAAATAAATATTAACTTTAGTAGTGGGATTCTATATCTATGTTATGAGAACCTTTGTATCTAGATACTCTAAGCCTATATTGTGATGGATAACATTTTAATGGTTATAAATCATTAACTATATACACATAACTACAAAATTACATACCATTCTTGGGTCATTATTGAACTAATATTGTCATTATGATAAATGGTTCTAAAAGATAAAATATATTAATAAAAATATAGATAATTGATCGTAAATAAATGATTATAATTGTACCAATATTTTTTTCTAGCCCATATAATGATGAACAATCCATATTCCTATTATTATATATTTATATCACTTGAGGAGGGTTATGTCATGTCCTACCCCTACAGGGACACCACATGATCCAACAATAAGTTAGATTTTGATCGTGAAAACCCTCCTTCAGTATTCCCTTAGATAGAAACAAGAACCAAAGGTATAATATCATAAATATATGGAAGTAATTACACTTTATTATAAAAACTCAAAAAAACAAAGATCAATATATTTAATTTTACATTCAAAATACATGAATAATGTATTTAAATGCATTGCATTTATAAAACACCAATAAATAATGGAAAAATCCCAAATTCCTATCAACTTTTTTGTACCTCCAACTAGGTATATATGCAACATTTTCTCCGACAAATATCTCATTTCTTGAGCTAAGATTACCTAACATCACCCCCAAATTTATTACGATAATATAAAAAATATCATATATAAAATAGGGGTAGGTATACAAATATACTCAATAGTTTCCTCCAGGTATATTTTATGAGTCCATGTGAATAAATAAATTAATGAATCCATGTACAGAATAAATAATACAAAAAAATAGAATATATGTATCTCCCAAAAGACATCCATCTAACCACTTATTTTCCATATTTAATTATCACACTTTTCAAACAACATAACATTCTTGCACACATCATCATATAACAACTTCTATTTCAACACACACCATTAATCCATGTCCAAGAAATTTTCCACCCATAGAAAGATCACTATAACATTCTTAAGTAGTTATTTACCCATAGAGACCTTATTATAATTTCACCACCACCAAGTTACTATCACCCCTAGGGAAATCAATATAATATATCTATCATCAATTTGTTTTCCACCCATATGAAACACTATATAACATCAACATCATCAATTTATCATACACCCAAAGTAAATTCACAACATCTCTTCCATTATTAAGTATATATCAACTCATATTTAACCCACTGATCAACCACACTTATTGGTTAGCTGATTGACCACCAAAAACGACACTGGATGGTTTTACATATGTACACCCTTAATAACTCTCTCCACCACAACCAAAAATATTATTTTTGTTATTCAACCTTAAGGACTGTCATTGTATTACCACGTTTCTAAACTAAATGAAAATCCCTTCCTCAACCTTTGTAATCACAACTGCATTTCATATCCATTATGTTTAGAATTATTATCCAGATCATTATCCTTGTCAGCATCATCACAATGTATCACAGTAGCCTCTACACAAATAATTATAGATTCTATAAAAATAAAACATACCATAAATGGATTCAGACCCCAACCATTCATGTATTCACTCATCTATAACACAATATATACTCTTCTAAGTTCATTTTCATATTATTATAAAAATAGGTCTTATTATGAGAACCCTTGCATAACTATAAACTAATTTTATCATACAAAATATTTACTAACTTGAAAAACAACCACAAAAAAATATTAATTCTACTAATCTAGACCCAAGAAAATCAGTGGACCATGAAAAGTGGGAAATGTTTAAAGGAATTCCCATGTTTACCATAATTCAGATCTAAGGTTGAAATTCATCTGTAATATTAATAATACCTCAAGATTATAGAGGATCTAAAGTATCATAATAAGGGAGACATATATCAAGGATCCCTTCCATCCAAGAAATACTCTTCACCAAACTATATCACATCCACCCCACCAACAATTCACATTATAGAAGTTTTCTAGTCATTAATTCTAGATTCAAGTACCACCACCATTATCTTTTAAACCCAAAATCATTGTATCCTAAAGGAACCAGGTTACATGTAATATACTATAAATTACATTTCCATTTTCAAATGTGTCACAACATTGTAGAGTTCATAAAACCCCATATAACTCAATGAAAAATTAACTTCAAAATCTAAAATTTAGAATGAACCCTTTAAAAACCCCAAACCTAGTATCCCAAATGTAATGGTTACTTTATTACATTGGTATAAGATAAAATTGAATGCATCCCAAAGGAACAAATAGTTTAATAGTATTTTTAATCTATATTTTAACATGAATACCATTTTACAATGGAAAGAAAATATAAAACATAGTGAATGTAATTATTCTATGTCCTTGAACACATTCAAAGATTCCTTCTTCATATCCTATGGAATAGAAACAAAATAAGGGTGTGATAAAATGATTAGTTAAGGTTACATATAGTGGAAGAAATCATTAGTAAATAAGGTATAATCTATATGGAAAGTTAAATAACTAAAAACACTATCTATTTAATCAATAACTTGAGGATAAATAATAATATGTATGGAATAAATTATGATCAAATAGTTACATATAAATAATCACATGAGCTTGAAAATTAACCATGGATGTCACAAATACTCAAATAATCACCTGAACATCAATAACTAATTTCATAATGATGGAATGCATAATGTTAGACATTGTAAACATACCATCTAGGCCTCATTCCTAGGCATCTTAAATATACAATTAAAGACTCAAGCCAAGACATCATATATATGTGGGTAAGTCCTCGGCCAAATACCAAAACAATTTTGTCTCATGATACCTATTGATGCATCGAGGGGATATAAAGGGCCTCATAATCACTTAATAAGAACAATTATTTCATCCTATGAATAAACAATATGACTTAATAAACATGCCTTAATGATCAGAAACTATCTCTGAAAGACGAAATAGTATGTATAATTTCAATACCTTCAAAATCAAACTAATCATAAACCATCCAAATAAAGAATAAGGATAGTATCATTACAACATATCCCAAGTTGATTATAATTAAAATAAATTATTTTTTCATTTATGGACACCATGCAAATGTATTTAAAAAAAATCATGATGAAAATACCCACTTCACATTAAAATTCCCTTTAAAAAACATAAAATTTCAAGAATATAAGGAATAAATTATCTAAAAATAATATTGGAATATTTAAAATGAAGAATCAAGACATTGGTTGTTAATAATGGTTTGAAATTTTTTTCATGTTGAGCATGTTAAAATATACATTTCTTTCACATTTTCAGTAAAAAGTAAAAAATTACCTCATTTGGAAAATGAAAAGAATATTCTATTGAAACATTTTTATATAAATACAAAAATGGGTAAAAATAATATTAAATAATTATAGTAAAATAATATAAACATTCTTTAAATATTTTTTTTTGAAAATATATACAATGAATAAAAGGATTCCCGACCAAATAGAAAAAAAAGTGGGTTTTCCTTAAAAATAGTATGTGCATATTTTGAGTAGATAAAAAGGGGAACATGAAATAAAAAACTTTAATATCCTGAAATAAATTTAGGAGAAGAAAATATATTGTTTTAAAAATATAAATATCAAACAGTTCCCCTAGTGGAGACTTAAACACAAACAATCTTGAATAATGATGAGATTATGAAACAAACCTTTTCAACTTTGGTGACTTCTGAATCATTGGCACCATGAAAGAAATAACACTGGATGACATTTTCAATACCAATAATATAAATTTAATAATTAGATGTTATATAAAATGGGAATTATATAAACCACATGGATTAAAAAAGTTCTAAATATGACATATGTCTCACGAAAAAAATAGTGAGATGATAAAACCCTAAAAAGAACATATCAATCAAATGAGAATCATAAGATAAAGATATTGTGTCTAAAAACATAAATCCATATAATATAAGTGTAAATAAAAAATAAAATAATAAAATTTTATTTCATAGATAATCATTACATATTAGAATATATAAAGAATTCATATAACCCAATGAAATGTAATTGAGTTATGAAACCCCATAAATTGGGTATAACTTTCATCATATGTGTTCGAACATCCTATATTGTAAATATATATTTTTTATAAATATATTATATAACAATATTAATATATATAATACCATATGTATTTTACATATAGCATTTTATCGCACATTTATTGACAATTATTTATTAAAATAACTGTTCTCAGTGATAATTGTTTCCTTTTTTAGGAATATTTTGGTTTGGTAGTTTTTTTCCTTATACATTGATAATATTTTCATCATTTATAAAATTTTATTAATTACATTAATATCATATTATATATATATATATACATATATATTCATACATAAATGTTAGAGATATAAAAATGGATTACATAATTCATGGATACCGTAGGTTATATGTATGTATTAACATTGTTTTCACTTTTCAACGGAGGAAAATAAAGAAATTTAAATAATAATGAACCATTAAAAAACAATTATTATATCATATATATAATAAATATTCATTTAATCTTTATTTATTACCATTAATTTATATAGGAAATGAAAAACTGATCACATTGCTTCTTGGAGGTGGTAGTCTAAACATATGCACAAGCAACTTCATCATTTTCCATTGGATTATGAGTTAAAAAGTTAGATATGATAATAAGATTAATGAAAATTTATTATTTCATAATTATCTTATATATTAATGATTTCCATATTTATAACCATCCAAGTAAATTGGTGATGAAAAACAAATAACACCGCTTTGTGGAAACGGTAAGCCGTATGTACGGACAAGTGATGTTTTCGCCTTTTGTAGGATAGAAAAGAGATGTAAAATGGTTTAAAAATGATAAAACTAATAGCTAATTATAATTATTATAATTTTTTATTATTTTATTATGTTTATAAAAAAATTAGAAGAATTAAAAGAAGATAGAAATTTTAAAGAGTCGGTAAAGACGATTACCTCTTCATTGGTACACTTCCTTTTGATTACTTCTTAATGATCTATGTAATGGTATTTTAATAAGAAAATAACCTATAATTATTAGATTTAAAAGCTTATAATAGATATTTTCAGGTTTTTTTGACCTATAGGGCTCACATCGGTTTGAAGAATTGAGAAAAAGGGGTTTCCTTTTATAATGGGGGGAAAGACCAGACTTGGAATTTATAAGAAGATTAAAATATATTTAAGTTTTTATCAAGTAAAATGCTTCAAAATGTCCATATAATCAAATAAAAATGGGATAAGTTCCAAAAATCTTCATACAATTAAATTTATAATGTTTTTGGTGTCATTTTAAACCTTATCTTGTGGTCACGCCCCTTCGTTAACCAACTTTATCATTAACAACGGTAACGACTTTCTTCCATCTTAATGCGTTAAAATATTAATTATAAGTTAAAAAATAGAACATAAATGGATAAAATATGATTTTTTTGATTATTTAACATCATAATTTTCCTATTTAAATATTTTTATGATTTTAAAATAATTTAATAAAATGTTGTTTTTTATAAAATATCATTAATGTCATTTTTGACACTCTCCATTAACTTTTACTTTAATGTAATCAAGGTAGTTATGAAATTTGAATATAAACCTTTTACAAATCCCTAAAATGATATATATATATATATCTAAAAAATTTATGTAACATAATAATTCATCAAAATTTTATAACTTTTAATATTTTTAAAATCATTTATTTTATTAATCTGTTAAATGAATAAATACTATATCAGTGTTGCATAACCTTTTAAGGTAATTATATAATCCATAAAAATTATAAAAAAATTACCAAAATTTAAAAAAAAATTATGATCAAAATAACCATTAACATTATTTCACAAAATTTTTTATCCCTATTTGAACATATAAGATAAATTCAAAAGCAATAGAGTGATAACATGAACTTTTCATTACTTAAAATATTATATATGTAATTTTCTTGGAAAGCTATGCCATAAAAAATTTAAATTATGAGTATAATATACTAAAGGTTGAAATAACTTCATAAAATAAGAATTAATTAAAAAATGTTGCCTTATCACTTATTTTTTACCAAGTTTAGCCTGATTTACCATTTTACCGTGGTGACACATTTTTATTGTTTTTACTATTCATTATGAACAAAAATTAATTTGAAATATTTAAAAAAAAATTATGATGTTTCAAATTATAGAATACATTTTTTTCAAATTCAATCTCTATATGTGGATAGAATCAATATTAATATAAATGCATGAAACGCAACGAAGAACATTTTTCTGAAAAATGTGTTCTTAAGCATGAAAATTAATTATATCCTAGTCATGAATTTTCTATTTAAAATGGAATTATTCTAAATAAAATGGATCATATGTCACTTTAATACCAAATATAAAATATAAATCTATTTTTAAACTACATGAATTAATTAAATTAAATGATAGTATATGAAAAAACAATATTTTTTACTATTCATTGAAAAATCAATTATATTAGAGAAATCAAAAAATTTCAACATATGTTAATTTTTATATGATGATTTGAAAAATGGTGTAAATTTTATAAAATAATATTTAAAAATTTGGGATAAATTAATTCTAATTTCCACACACAAAACGCAATAAAATCATTTTTAAATACAATGCATTTTTGAAGCAAAAAACGACTTTACTAAAAATTTAGTGCTTACTTCCTAAGAAATAATAAATAAATTTAAAATTAATAATAAAATTATAAATATATTTATTAATTTGTTTACTCATATTTATACCAATAAATTCAACTGCTAGGTTATAAGAGACATATTTAGAGAATAATATTTTAATAGAATATCGCAGTTTGTTTAAAGCTTGGTGTTGCTTCTTAAGAAACATAATGATACCGGTGTTATAAATTTTAGAGTAGTCAAATTATAACCCCCCTAAATAAATTACACCAACATAATTTTATCTCATTCATAAAAGGTTAAATATTTAAAAATACTATAATTGAAAACGAACATCATATATGATTAATAAAACTTATTTTAAAAAGGGATAGTAAAGAGGATAAAGGTTACATGAAATAACAACTAATTAGATTTTTATATAAGAATAAAAATTGTGGGAAGTGAATATATGATCATAGAGGAAAAATAAATGTCCAAAATAATGATGTAAAGTGATAGAGAACATTGATCACAATAATGTTTATGATCAAGAGAAATATAATAACCAAAAAACATAAATAAATAATATGTGAATAAGGCCTTTGATTAATTGGTAATGAATTTAATATGACAAAAAAAATTCAATGTCATTTTCCAAGATTTCTGGAATTCTATTATGTAAGAACCCGTGTTTTTCTGGACTGCAGTTTCGAGCAAAAATTTGAATTTTTGCTGTTGGATGCTTGTGAGGAGTAAAATGGTCATTTTATTCTAACTGTTGATCTCAGATTATTTTTCTTACCACTCTGTTGGTCCCGAGATAGGGTTTTTACCCTAGGATAGGTGTTTGGTAGAAATCTGAGTTGTTCGAATTTTTCATGGAATGTTTAATATTTAATATTATTAAATTAAATATGAAATTATTCTCATAAATTCTTTTGGAAATAACTTTTCAACAGAGTATCAGATTGAGATTCCTTCTGTGCCATTGTGTCCATAATGGGTAGTTTATCCTGGGTAAGGAATAAACTCATGTCGGGTGTTGGGGCTGGCACGGGCCCCTTTTTCTTCTTTTCCTTTTCTTTTCCTTTCTTTTATTTCTATTCCTCCCTCCTCCTTCTTGTTCACACATCTTGTGTGGATCCACCTTGGCTGTGTCCCATGGGAGAATTTGGATATTGATAAAATGGGATATAATGAAGGCAATATGGGTACCGATTTGAAGCTCTCGACGCGCTGAGTCGGCGTACAGCAACCTTGAGCCGTGAAATCAAGAAAAGATTTGGCAGTTTCCGCCCAAAGGTAGGGATGTTTAGGTTTTTCCCATAGATCCCCGTTAAAAATGTTTTTTTAAGTCTTCAAAGCCTTATATTTCTTTCTTGTGGCCCCTTGAAGCCGGATATGTTGTTTCAGGGGAGAAAACGAGCGTTCTGGCCGTTTTGAGAGATTTCGCGTCAGAAAACCCAGAATACACGGCGTGTGTTCCAAGGGAACACAATTTGTGTTCTTCACATTCAGGGAAGAAGAATGTTTCTTAAATACACACCGTTTTCATTGATTACACGTCATGAAGTGGATGTATTTGTGACCAGTCGTGTGAAATAAAACACGAAATATTGGTTTTTAATCATTATACATTGTGTTCTATAAGTACAGACCTTGTAGTGGCACATGGGCATTTTTTCGGGTGAAAAAACACACTGAATGAATTTTTTTGAATATTACACTCCATGTACAGTAAATTACATGCCGTGTACTATTACACAGGCAGGCCCCATGTGTCTGGCCATGTGTTCTGGCCATGTGATACTTCAGCTTAGTAGTTTTTGATAATTTATGCCTTGGAAATCATAATTGGGCATGTGAGTAGTCCATTCTGATCGTTTTTCATGTATATCAGAATGCTGGAATAATTTTGACATTTAGAGTTCATCTAAATGTTGTGTTCGTGGTTTCTATCTAAATGGAGAGGTTCTTCCTCCAATTATCGAGTTCAGTTGACACCTGAGAGTGAGACTTGGCATGCATGATAGATTGGGTGTTCGGACCAATTTAGTTGAGACAATTAATATGAGATGAGATGTGAGCTATCTCCCATAACATATTATTTATAGGTATTCCCCTTGTGAGAAGCTCCCTTTTGGCCTTTGAGGCCATGAGACCGGGCACTTCCAAGGATCCCCTAAGGGATACCTTTACTTGTGTGCTGACCTAGGGAGTCCCTTGTAAGACCTCTCTCCTATTTTTCCTTTGAGAGGACCCATGTTATGGAATTATTATATTGTCCTTCATTTGAGGATCTCATGTAGGACTCCTCACTTACTCTTCGCAAAGGATCCTGTGTTGGATGCCTTCTCTCGTGTTTAACAGGAGAAACCCAAGTATGATGACTCCTTAGTGTTTTACTTGAGGGACCCTGTAGGTTCCCATTGTTTGACTGACCATGAGTTGTTATGTCGGTTTTTGGTAGAGAAGTTGTTCGAGTGTCACCTAGAACCCATACCAAACTGCTAATTCAATGGGTCTCTGGATGTAGTTTTGGGTTGGGCGTTCGGGCCACCCTTACTCATTTGTTTATATCTAACTTGATTTGCTGATGTAGTAGTTGTTACTAGAGGTGCTTCCTAGTTGGTGGCTGTTGAGCCTGATGCAAGGCGTCATTCTTGTTTTTTGGGATTCCTACTATGCCTTGTGTGCCTAAGTAGTGGTGGTTTGATTATAAATAGGGGTTTTTACCTTGCTATGGATGTTTTTCCATGTTTTATTATGATTTTGGTCGTTGGGTCTAGATTTTCATATTAGGATTTTTTTCTTTCCATGCCTAGTATTGTTAGGCTGGAGGTTATTTCATATGACATGCTTGTGATATGAATTTTAGTTTCTTATCCAAGTAGAATTTGTGTTTTACTTTGGCTGCTGATTATTGTTTGTGCATGATTGCTTTACACAGGGCTGTGGGAACCCGGTGTAGCAAGACCTTAGGGGGAATTGATGTAACTTCCCAGGTCCGGGTGCCACTCAACAGGTTCCCCGAGCCCGGTTCGCCATGTGACCTCAAGCACATTTCCCCAAATGCCAGAGGCTGCCGACAATTAGCGAGGGCCCAAGTCCGATAGTAGGGAAACTATGCCCTCATTTGGCAAAGTGTAGTGCAGCGGAAAGAATAAAACATGCAACAATAACAGAAGCAGTAAACCATACACAACTGAAATAAACTACAATAGTGGATATAACCAACAGTATATAAATAGTGACGCTACATGTTTCAAGTTCTATGAAAATAGCCAGAACATGTTATGCATCAATGCAGTACATCAAAATGCAGAGTACAGCAAAACAAAGCAAAACTGATGGCAGCGGCATCGCGAGCCTAGGCTCGGTCCCATGCCCTCCTACTCCTCAGCAACAATCAAGTACCTGTATAGGGACTCTTTCCCCTATCCACTCCTGTAGAAACGTAATATGTTTGGTCCGAAAAGCATGACCCAAACTGGGTGTGAGAAATATATCTCAATAGGCACCCACCAAAGGCTCGTGCCCAACTGCGTGTAAGAATTCAACAATAGTATGCAGTAATAAAATACAATAAAGTAAGTTGTACCCAAAGTAACTAACTACCAGTTAGATTTCCATTTTAATATTCTTTTTAATCATTTAATTTAAAATATCACCACAGTGAATATTCTAAGGAACCAACTTATTTCCTCAAACACGTAAACCCCTACCATCAGGTCAAGAGTATCCAACATAAGAATCTTCCCTCAGGAATAACAGATTTTTTCCTCAGACACAGGTAGTGTTTCCCATAGGCACAGAATCAGCTACCCACAGGCATAGAAGAAGTTTCCCTCAGGCCGAAATAACTACGACCCACAGGCTAAATAGTGTAATGCCCATAGGCTAATCACAACAATGCCCTCAGGGTAACAGGTAACCGGGCCATGCCCAACTTGTAACAATGTAGTAAACAAGAAATTCCTCTTGAGGAAATTCTACAATTATTACTTTAAAGGCATACCCTTGGGTATCCTGGCCAAATGGCTAAACAGTGGAACACACCCCCGGGGTGGTTCCGGATCCAAGAAATAATCCCAACCAGCATTTTAATGTCGCATTTTAATCACCTATTCAATTCTAGGTGTTTAATATAGCTATGGCCTCATCCACACGACATCCCAACATGGTTTCAGGGAACGAAAATGCACAAACACACGGTAGTTGTAAAAATTAACACAAAGCCACCTACCTTATATGCCAACGAGCGCTATATACAAACGTCGATCCCAGAAACTCCCAAAAACGACATAGATTTGAGGTAAGAAAGCTTTCATTCAATCTCAAATAACTCCTGTTAGGGAAAGAATTGGTAAGAACCACACCAGGAGAAGGGAGGGCTTACCCATGCGGTTCCAACGAGATCATCCGAAGCAGAATCGGATTCCAGACGTGCGCTCGGTGGATCTCTGAAGGTTCGACCATCCTCTCCCGATCTTCCTTCCTGTTCTAAGACTTCCCTGTGAAAAGGGGAGGCTACTTCCCATTTTAAGCGAAAAAAACTAAGTACACGGCATGTAATTCCAAGTACATGGCGTGTACTTCCTTCATTTAATCGTTCCTCTAGCGGCACCGCCACACTGTTCATCCATCGACATGAGTACACGACATGTACTCCAGACTACACGGCGTGTACTACCGCCCACCTAGCAGCTCCTCCACTGCCTTACTGTTTCGCCTGCCAACTGACTACACGACATGTAAAAGACCACTACACGGTGTGTAGACAGTTCCTACAGCCTTCGTCGCCGACATGGCTACACGCCCCTTGTACCCATCCCACACGGCCAAAAGTACATGACGTGTGGAAAAGTACACGGCATATAGTTCCAAAATTTAGGATTTTTCCCCATTTTCCATATTTTCTCAAAAACACTAAAGGAAAAGAGAAAAGAAGAAGCACGTAACTCAAAAATAAGAACCGAGTTCTTACAAACTTCCCCCCTTATAGCAATTCATCCCCGAATTTCCCTTCCATGGGTGGAGAAGATATCGCTGTGAACAATTCCGGCCACTGAGCACATACATCGGTTTCCCGCTCCCAGGTTTCATCCTGCACTCGTCCATGCTGCCATAGCACCCGTGTGAGAGGAACTGACCAGCCTAGGAGAACCTTCATGCTCCTGTCAACGATACGAATCAGATGATCCTTAGAGGATGCATCATACTGAAGCTCAACCTCCTCTAGCTGAAAGACGTGAGACGGGTCTGAATGATAGGGATGCAACTGAGACACATGGAAGATATCGTGCATAGCTCAGTACTGCTGTGGTAACTGCAACTGATAGGCAACCATCCTGACTCTCTCCAGAATCTCAAACAGCCCCACATACCTCTGTGAAATCTTACCCTGTCTCCTGATCCGTTTGTGACCCAGCCTCAGCGAAACACGCAAGAAAACCTGATCTGTGACCATGAACTCTAAAGGTCGTCTGTGGCAATCAGCATAAGACTTTTAACGAGACTACGTGGTAGCCATCCGCTTCTGAATCAACTGGACCTACTCAGAAGTCTCCTGTATGAGATGTGGTCCCAGTAAAGCTGCCTCGACTGCCTCTATCCAGCACAAGGGTGATCGGTATGGCCTATCGTATAAAGCCTCGTACGGTTCAATCTTGATAGTTTCCTGAAAACTATTGTTATATGAAAACTCTACTAAGGGTATATGCTTCTCCCAAGAGCCCCCAAAGTCCAGGACACATGCACGTAGCATGTCCTCTAGCACCTATATCGTACGCTCTGACTGGCCATCAGTCTGAGGGTGGTATGTTGTGCTCAGAAGCACCTGTGTACACACCACCCTATAAAAACTCTGCAAAAAATGAGACGTAAAGTGGACATCCCTATCTGAAACGATAGAACGAGGGACCCCATGAAGACATACGATCTCTCGGATATACAACATTCTGAGCTCTTTAACACCAAAGGTCTCTTTAATTGACAAAAATTGAGCTACCTTCGTGAGTCTATCCACAACAACCAACACAACATCATTGCCTCGAGGTGAACTTAGCAAACCAGTCACGAAATCCCTCATGACATCATCCCATTTCCACTCCAGAATGGGTAACTGCTGTAATAGGTCAGCTGGTCTCTGGTGCTCCGCCTTCACCTGCTGACTCGTGGAACACCTCATAATGAAACCTGCTACATCTCTCTTCATACCTGGCCACCAATACTGATGCCTCAAGTCACGGTACATCTTGGTAACCCCGGGATGAACAGCCCAAGCTGAAGCATGAAACTCCCACATCAGGTCCTCACGTATATCCCCTGGAACCCATACTCATCCATGGAAACGCAGGACCTCATCATCGCCTATCGTCCAACTGGAAGGAGGGTCCTCACTTTCCACCGGCTCCTGTAGAACTAGGCCTTATGAATCATATAGTTTTCTCATCCTCACTCTGTCCAGGAGGGTAGAAGTCACTGCTAACGAGGAAAGATAAGTCTGCCCCTGATTATCATGCACCTCCAGAAGCATCTCAGAGAACAAGGCCATGAGCTCCCGCTCACCACTGGCCTCCTCCACCACCTGTATCTGAGTCTTCCTACTCAGTGCATCAGCTACTGAATTACCTTTAGCAGGTGTCTAGGCAAGATCAAAATCGAAGGACTGTAGGTACTCGACCCATCTCCTCTGCATCTGGTTCAAGTCACACTGAGTAAAGATATACTTGAGGCTTTTGTGGTCGGAGAAAACCACAAAATTCTCTCCCAATAGATAGTGTCTCAAACAGTGCAACGCATGAACAACTGCAGCAAACACGAGATCATGCGTCGGGTAATTCCACTCAGGTGGCCTCAACTACCGAGACCCGTACGGAACAACTCAATCACCCTGCATCAACACTACTCCCAGCCCAATACCTGATGCATCATAGTAAACTTTATATCTCTTCCCCTGCTCTAGGAGTATCAGGATCGGTGCTGAGGTCAACATTTCTTTCAGGTCCTGAATGGCTGTTTCACAAGCTTCTGACCAAACAAACTTCAAACCCTTCTTGGTCAGACCCTTCAATGGTGCTGCTAAGCGGGAGAAATCTTGTATGAAGCATCTATAGTAATTAGCCATCCCTAAGAAACTTTGTAGTTCAAACACGTTCTTAGGCTACTCCCAGGAAACTACTGCTCTCACCTTCTCTGGGTATACTGCAACTCCTGCCTCTGATATAATATGACCTAGGAAGTGAATCTAGTCCATCCAAAAGTGGTACTTTGAGAGCTTAGCATATAGTCGATGCTCTCTTAGTGTACGCAATACGATCACAAGATGGGTGGAATGGTCGTGTTGAGTGTGAGAGTAAACCAAGATATCATCCATGAATACTACCACAAAAGAGTCTAGATACGGATGTAACACACGGTTCATCAGAGCCATGAAAACTGTTGGTGTGTTCGTGAGTCCGAACAGCATATCCAAGTACTTGTACATACCATATCTACTCCAAAAAGCAATAAGCGGTATATACAATCGTCTCACGCGCAGCTGATGATATTCGGATCTCAAGTCAATCTTAGAGAACACTCGTGCTCCACAAAGATGATCAGAAATATCACCAATCCTTGGAAAGGGATACCAGTTCTTAACCGCCAACTGGTTCAGCGTCTAATAATCCACACAGAGTCTAAGGGCAATGTCCGCCTTCTTTGCAAAAAGGATTGGCAAACCCCACAGAGAAGTACTGGGTTAGATAAAACCCTTCGCATGTAACTCCTCTAACTGCCTCTTGAGCTCCTGCAGCTCAGGTGTAGCCATCCGATAAGGAGGGATGGACACCGGTGCTACCCCTGGCACAAGATCAATAGAGAAATCCACCTCACGCACTGGAGGTAGACCTGAAAAGTCGTCCAGGAAGAAATCCCTAAAACGATCAACAACTGGAGGGAAATCCGTCTGACAAGTCCCATGATCATCTAGATACAAACTCGCAATATGGGATGTGACTCCACCTCGCCCATGATGCTCTGGTCCAGCTTGACTCGCCTAAACATCCCATTCACCCTTGTATAGAAACTCTCTGCCCTCTGGTGACGTGAAACTCACCCTACGATGATGGCAGTCCACAAAGGCTCGATAGGGAACCAACCAATCCATCCCGAGAATGACATCATAGATCTTCATATCTAAGACATAGAGGTCCCAAATAAAGTGACACCCACCAACCTCAAGGGGGCACTCCTTACACTGACACACACCAACCGTTCTAGTCCCCAATAGAGTGTTTAGCGTCATGATATCGGATGAAGTAGAAACACAGAGCCCAAGGCTCTGCACAACGGGTACAGATATGAAACTATGCGTAGCACCCGTATCAAAAAGTACTGAAGATAAGACAAAAGCTACTTGAATAGTTACTCAGACTGTAGAAGGTCCGAGATCCTGCTCATGCTGGGTCTGTTGCATTGCATATGCATGCCCAGCGCCGCGGCCCCTGCGACACAGCCTGGCTACCCTGAGCTATCACGCCCTACAGCCTCTGAGATCCTGGTGTCTGGCTACCACGGCCATGACCACCATCTCTTCCTGCATGCCCTGACGTATTCCAGTTCCCTGACTGGTAAGAATCCACTGGTCCTACTCCCGCACGCGGAGTCTTCACATAACCCCTCTCACTAGCCACTGGTTGAAACGCCCTACAAAAGTGTTGCAGATGACCCAACTTTCCACAAGCTCGGCACTCCACTGGGTCTCGTGGACACTGTGGCCTCTTGTGCCCCTCTCTACCACATTGGTAGCACATGACCTGGCCACCTGAAGCATTCTTCTGACCGGTATTGCCGCCCTGAGAGAAGTCCATCTTTCTCTTCCTCTTTTCAGCAGAAATAGTACCAGTAACTGGTGTTGAACTGCCCTGGCCCACACCACTAGATTCCCACAGGTTCCTCTCTGTAATCAACGCCTGATTCACGATATCATGTACTGAAGGAAACCTGAAAACATTCACCAGTGCTCGGATGTCATAATGAAGACCATCCTCAAAATTTCTAGCTCTCAACGTCACATCACCCACCAGCACGGGTGCAAAGCACTGAATCATGGTGAAACGAGCAGAATAGTTCATCACCGACATAGCGCCCTGCTGCAGACTCATGAACCCTCGAGCTCTATCTGCCCTCAGCGTCTCTAGAAAGAAAAATTCATAGAAGGATTCCTAAAAGTCTTCACACTCCATGTCCCTATGATGCTATGATTGGGTGGTAATATCTCACCACCTCTTGGCGGAATCACGCAGCATATAAGTCGCAAGCTTGACCCTCCGCCCTGTAGACGTCTCCAGATGCTCGAAAATAGTCTGAATCGATCCCAGCCAAGACTTCGTAGCCTGTGGTCTGCCATCCCCTAAAAACGTAGGCGGATGCTGCTGCTGGAAGATATGCATCAGCTCATCCATGGATGTGGCATCCTGCAGTGCTCCCTGAAAGGTCTGCATGAATCGCCTGAAGCCTTCACGGAACTGGGCCTCCGCGCCTGTGTCTTGTATAACAGCAGGCGCCGCTTCTGGCTCTATTGGAGGATCAACTAGTAGCCCATGGCCCACCATCTCTGGAGTATAGTTGTCGGCGTTCTCCTGGATAACAACGCACGGTCATCTAGGCGGCATGACACTACAAGGTAAAAAAGCACACCTTAGATTCAAGATTAAAAAGACTGAAAGTGAAGGAACCACAAAGGGAACAAGAGGAAGAAGGAATTTCAATATTTTCAAAACAAGACTACACGGCGTGTATACTGACTACACGGTGTGTACTTGACTTACCTTCCCCTGCCCGGGTCCTTCTACACGGTGAATCCACACGGCTCCCGTTGAACAAAAACTACACGACGTGTATATAATCTACACGACGTGTATGGTGTTATTTTTCAACTGCCTGTGTCGCTTGTGACATGGCCGACTACTCGTCTTGACACTACCTGGCGTGTTACACCTGCACACGGTATGTACACCATCCCGTTTCCCAGCCACACGGCTAACTCCACATGGTATGTCCTCAGACAAGACTACACGGCGTGTCCCACAGGTACACGGCGTTTTTAAGGAGAGGTGACACCGACCCGTGTTGTTAGTTACACGGCCGAGTCCCCACGTCACACTACACGGCATGTTCATCATTGATACAGTGTGTTCTGTAAAGGATTTCTCCGAACCTTGTTGTTAGTTACATGGCCGGACTCCGGGTCAACACTACAAGGCGTGTACATTTGGCACACTGTGTGTTTACCCAAGCTCCCCCTACCCCATGTCACCGCCCACACGGTTTGTGACACGGGAAGAGACTACATGGCGTGTACTCAAAAAGTTTTCTTTTTCTTCCCGAACAGAAGGCCATACATGGTGTGTTCAAAGTAATACATGACGTGGATACTGGATTTTCATACAGTATGCCTCAAAAACTTCCCCATAATCCAGAAAATACTAAAAAACCAACACCTAAGTGTCAAATTCTGATCCATGAGGGCCCATACGCCCCACGAATCAATGTTTGACATCTTATCTATGTTATAACAAATAAACAGTCAATGATACACCAAATTCCGATCAATGGGGGCCCATACTCCACAAAAATCGAAGTTTGGCATTCATTCTATAAACAAGCTCACACAAGAGAATACTCTATCACAAAGCAGGTATTTATCAAGAAGTTATCACAACAGCATACTTTACTAGCACAACAACTATCATAATAACATTCAATTTCTAATAAACCTACATGGCATGAAAACTATGCATGACATGTGATATCTTGCATGTGCCTATATGATGCATGAGGCGATATACCCTCATCTCATCGAGTTGCAACTAAATAATACCCATAGATAAAATATAAACAGCACAATACAAGTGTGTCACCCAACGGTGAAATCAAATCAACTGTAAATTGCAAAATCAGTAAAATTGCAATATGAGGTAAATTGACTTTTCCCTGTACACGGGTTAGCTACGCCCGGGCACAGTTTATTACCAACTACCGTTCGTCATATCCCAGACTAGAACTCCAAATAGTAAGTCAAAGAAAAAAAAGAACCTCCTCTGATACCACTTTGTAACTTCCCGGGTCCGGGTGCCACGAGCTCGGTTCGCCCCGTGACCTCAAGAGCATTTCCCCAAACGCCAGAGGCTGCCAACTAGCAGTGAGGGCATAGGTCTGATAGTGAGGAAACTATGCCCTCATTTGTCAAAGTGTAGCACAATGGAAAGAATAAAACATGCGACAATAGCAGAAGCAGTAAACCATACACAACTGAAATAAACTACAGGAGTGGATATAACCAACAATATATAAATAATGATGCTACATGTTTCATGTTCTACGAAAACATCCAGAACATGTTATACATCAATACAGTACATCAAAATGCAGAGTACAGAAAAACAAAGCAAAATAGCTGGCAACGGCATCGCGAGCCTAGGCTCGGTCCCATGCCCTCCTACTCCTTAGCAAGAGTCAAGTACCTGTATAGGGACTCTTGACCCTATCAACTCCTACAGAAACGTAATATGTTTGGGCCGAAAAGCATGACCCAAACAGGGTGTGAGAAATATATCTCAGTAGGTACCCACCAAAGGCCCGTTCCCAACTGCGTGTAAGCATGAAACAATAGTGTGCACTAGTAAAATGCAATAAAGTAAGCAGTACTCAAAAGTAACTAACTACCAGTTATATTTCCATTTTAATACTATTTTAAATCATTTAATTTAAAATATCACCACATGGAATATTCTAAGCAACTAACTAATGTCTTCAGACACATAAACCCCTAGCCTTAGGTAAAGAGTATCCAACACACGAATCTGCCCTCATGTATAACAGAGTTTTCCCTCAGGCGTAGGTAGTGTCACCCACAAGCACAGAATCAGCTACCCACAGGCAAGGAAGAAGTTTCCCTCAGGACGAAATAGCTACTGCCCACATGCTAAATAGTACAGTGCCCACAGGCTAATCACAACAAGGCCCTCAGGCTAATAGGTAACCGGGCCATGCCCAATATGTAACAATGCAGTAAACAAGCAATTCCTCTCGAGGAAATTCTACAATTACTACATTAAAGGCATACCCTTGGGTATCCTAGCCAAACGGCTAAACAGTGGAACACACCCCCGAGGTGGTTCCGGATCCAAGAAATGATCCCAACCAGCATTTTAATATCACATTTTAATCACCTATTCAATTATAGGTGTTTAATATAGCTATGGAATCAGCCACACGACACCCCAACATGGGTTCGTGGCGTTAAAACACACAAACACACGGCAGTTGGAAAAATTAGCACAAATCCACCTACCTTATATGCCAACGAGCGCTATATACGAATGTCGATCCCAGAAACACCCAAAGATGACAAATATCTTAGGTAAGAAAAGTTTCATTCAATCTCAAATAACTCCCGTTAGGGAAAGAATTGGTAAGAACCACACCAATAGAAGGGAGGGCTTACCCGGGTGGTTCCGACGAGATCGTCCGAAGTAGAATCGAATTCCAGACGTTCTCCCGGTAGATCTAAGAAGGTTCAGCCATCTTATCCCAAGCTTCCTTCCCGTTCTAATCCTTCCCCGTGAACAGGGGAGGCTACTACCAATTTTAAGTGAAAAACAAAGTACACGGCGTTTACTTTCAAGTACACGGCTTGTACTTCTTTCATTTAACTATTCCTCTGGAGGCACCGCCCCACTGTTTATCCGTCAACATGAGTACATGGCATGTACTCCCGACTACACGGCATGTACTGCTGCCCACCTGGACGCTGCTCCACCGCCTTACTGTTTTGGCCTTCCGACTGACTACATGGCGTGTAAAAGACCACTACACGACGTGTAGTCAGTTCCTACACCCTTCATCACCGACATGGCTACATGCCCCGTGTACCCATCCCACACGACCAAAAGTACATTGCGTGTGGAAAAGTACATGGCGTGTAGTTCCAAAATTTAGGATTTTCCCAATTTTCCATATTATCTCAAAAAACACTTAAGGAAATGAAAAAAGAAGAAGCCCATACCTCAAAAATAAGAACTGGGTTCTTCCAATTGACATTGAGGGGTTCCCCAGAGTGTCTGTGGTAATTTTCACGCTGCGAGACCATAGGGGGGATTGACGTTGAGTGATCCCTCAGAGTGTCTAAATTTATCGTTACGAGACATTATGGAGAGTTGAGGTTGATTTATTCCTCATAGAGTCTGTAGTTATCATTAAAAGACAATATTGGGAATTGACATTGAGTGATTCCTCAGAGATTCTATAGTTTATCATTAAAAGACTATAGGGGGAATTGACGGTGAGTGCTTCCCCAGAGAGTCTTTGTCTGCATGAGACCAAAGGTGTTTAACTGTGAGAGCTACCTAGAGGTCATTAATAATTTATATGATGCTATGTTAGACCCATGGGGTTCAGACCATGAGAGGTGCCTAGGTGGTCGTGTGTTTTAAAATGATGGATGGTTGAAAAAGGGGTTAGAGCATGAGAGATTTATCATACGATGATGAGTGGAGAGGATGGTTATGCACTCCTCGGCCAATTTTTGGAATGATTACACTCATCCATATCAGTTAGGATTGACCATAGGTATGCGGTATCCTTCCTTATATGATTGAACACCAGTATACGGAAATATAGTGGTGATTGGAGCTGAGTACGGGTGAACCCATGTGTAGGATCAGTTTTCCCCTGTGGTGACATAGCTTGCTCAGAGATATGATTTCGGTGCTGGCTGAAGCAGATTTTGTGTCGATCGGGATTACAGACCCAGGGATCGCCTACTGTTGTGGTTTCATTTTCTTTGATACACATACCAATGAGTATTCATATTTATGTATATGTGTATAGGTATGGGACTATAAATGTATGTGTATATAGATATGGACATACAAGGTGTCACTTACCCTATTGAAAGGGAGTACAGAACCTATGTTATACTGTGGTTTCGCATTTGGTTTACTTCTATTATATTGTGTTCTAGCTAGGCTGAGCACATTGATGTTGCATACACTTAGTAGCACAGTTATAGGTTGCTTGGTAGGGTGACCAACTGAGATTATTTCTCACCCCTGCACCTGCACCTTGGTGTACATGTAGACCATATGTCTACTTTTTTTGGTTAAGGACGAGTTGCATGGTGGATAGGGTTGAGGCCTAGTGTTTCTTGATCGAGCGGAGCTGCTCGAGTGGTTCTATTGATCGGGCTGGTGCATTTTGATAGTGTCTAGAGATCGGGTAAGTGGTTTTGGCTCGAAGTTACTAGCAGATCCACATACTTTTACTTTTAGTTTCTTTTGTACTTGTATCCGTATGGTCGACCCATTGGGTGACTAGTATTGTGTTTTATTGCATAGTTGTTTGGGATTTTACATCATTTTACTATTACAACTTTTTCTATTTCAGTTATTTATTGCTTCCTCACTCTGTTTACTTTTTGCTTTGTATGATACTTAGTTATTTTCATTGTTTTATTACTTTGGTATGAGGGAGTAGTCTCCCCACAATCACACCCTAGGCCCTCAATGCTAGTCGGCAGCCTCTGGCATATGGGGAGGCGCACTTGAGGCCTTATGGAAAACCGGCTCGGAGCACCGGTTTAATGGATTTGGGTTCGGGATGTTACAAAGTGGTATCAGTGGATTTTTCTTTTTCTGGTCTTTACTATTTGGGATATGGTAGACAGAAGTATTAGGAATGTGTCGGAACCTGTGATTAATATCAGACTGGTGCATCGAGAACACATGTTCTGGTAAGATGACCTGGTTACCGGGGGTTGGGATTGATATTATTATTTTGTGATGTTATAGTTGTATATTATTTTCTTCTTGAGCAATGCACATGTTTTGTGGTGTTTTGATTTACTATGGATCTCTGGATCTTGTCCATTGGTAAGATTCCAGGGATGGATTTTGACTCTTGGCCGAAAAAGGCAAGAGGCACCTCATGCATCATTATAGGCATGTAGGATTCACAACATATAGGCCTACTAGTGTGTGTTTTTACTAACGACTAAGACCTTTCAGTCTGATTATGCATACTGTTTACTCTGATGGTAGGTTTTGTGGATCTATGTTGAGGTGTTGGTGTGAGGATGATGACTAAGTTCTCATGAACAGGTGGTGCAGTGACCCCAGTTGGTCGATATGGAACGTGATTCTTTTTTATTTAACCTCTTATTAGGAGATGTTTCTTAGGTCTGTGGTTATCTAGTTGGATCATTTAGAACGATGTCGATAGATACCAAGGATTTTCTTATGAACTGGACCTCCTTATGGTATTGCTATATGCAGATACCAGATGAGTGTTAGTTCAACTTGTCTCTTCTATTTAGGTTGCTACTTCTAAGGGGCAGTCCTTCTGAAGATGCTCAGAGAGGATTTGGGCCCTTGTAGGCTGTGTTTTTCTTCTTTTACCCGTGTTGGTCATTGTGATCTTAACTTCTTTATATATGATTTGGTCTTTTGGGCTAGGTGATTAGGCCTTGTGATCCAATCATGAAGCATTTTTTATAGGGATAGGTGGGAGACCTATGGATCCTTAATTTTGACTCAAACCCTTGAAGGTCAATGTCTGTTCTGTTCTAGGGAAACATGTGCGAGAATGGTTGGTCCATGTCTTCCAATGCCTATTGGTGCTTCTTGTTTTTCGCCACTGGCATCAACGGGTAGAACTATTTTGGTGCCTGTCCTGGTCGACCAGTGTGTATTATGTTGTTATTGTGGGTGGCATTGTTTGAATCTAAATCAGTGAGTGGCTGGGAACGAGCCAAGGAGTGATGTTCTAATCCTTTTAGTGGGTTTGGAACCCAGAAGTTGTGTTGAAATGTTCCTATGTTGTAGAGGTGACTTTGTGAAATGTCTGGTTACCATGAAATGGTTGACCCATGCATGAATCCTGGTCAGGTTTTGGCAGGATGTTAGTATGTCTTAGAGTGAGCTGGAAACACCTTTGGTGAAATCTTAATGTACTCCTGTGAGATATGATCATGCACTATCTTGATTCATATTGAGTATGTTGATAGAGTGTTGGCCCTACGCCGAGTTCCTTTTTTCTTTCATAATGTTCTTTCCTGTGAGGATGTAACCTATTATGGTTGTTCTCTCAGAGCGGTGTAAGGAAATCCATATAGAGGGGGGTGCACCATTTCCCTTTTGAGGGTGGTTTTCCTTATTTAAGTTAAACTACGATGTTTTCCAGTGGTCTTTTGAGCTTATAGTGGCTTTTAAGATGATGATAAGGGTATTCCTATGATGGGGAGTACCATATTAGTCGTATTTGAATGTCTTATGTGAAGAAGGTTGTTGTTAACGCTATATGACTGGTCATTGGAAAATCTAGAGAGATTTTTTGTGTATATTCTTGGGTTATGAGCATGGATGTTGGTCCTTTCACTGTACTTCTCGGGGACGAGAAGGTTTATGGTGAGGATTTTGTAAGAACCCGTGTTTTTTCAGACTATAGTTTTGTGCAGAAATTTGAATTTTTGTTGTTGGATTCATGTGAGTAAAAGGGTCATTTTCCCCTAAAATTTGATCTCAAATTATTTTTATGACCTCTCTGTTGGTCTCGGAATAGGGTGTTTACCCTAGGATAGGATTTTGGTGGAAATCTGAGTTGTTTGAATTTTTAGCACAATATTTAATATTTAATATTATTAAATTAAATATTAAATTATTCACGTAGGTTCATTTGTAAATAACTATTAAAAAGAGTTTTGGATTGAGATTATGTCGGTACCATTGAGTCTGGAATGGGTAGTTTATCCTAGGGAAGGCATAAACACATCTCGGGCGTCGAGGCCGGCCCGGGCCCCTTTTTCTTCTTTTCCTTTTCTTTTCCTTTCTTTCTTTTCTCTTCGTCTCTCCTCTTTCTTGGGGAAAAACCTTATATGGATCCTCCTTGGTATTTTCACATGGGATAATTTGCAGATTGAGAAAATGGGAGTGAAGGAAGGTGAGAGGGGTACCGATTCGAAGCTCTCGACGCGTTGAGTTGGCATGCGACAACTGTGAGTCGTGAAATCAAGTGAAGCTTCAATGGTTTCCACCCAAATGTAGAGTCGTTTATGTTTTCTCTATAGATCCACTTTAAACATGTTGTTTTATGTCTTTAAACCCATATATTTCTTTCTTGTCTCCCTTTGAGGTTGGATCAATTGTTTCACGGTCGAAAACGGGTGTTTCGGGGCGTTTTGAGGGATTTCCCATTGGAAAACCCAGAATACACGGTGTGTGTTCTAGGGGAACACACCGTGTGTCCTTGCCATTTGGGGAAGATAATGTTTTCTTAAATAAACTCTCTATACATTGAGTACACGCCATGTAGTGGATGGTCGTGGGACCTATCGTGTGAAATAAAACACGGAATATTGGTTTTAAAGGAGTACACGCCGTGTACTAAAATTACACACCGTATAGAGGCACATGGGCATGTGTTCGGGTAAAAACACACATGGGATGACTTTTGTGAATAGTACATTCCATGTACAGTAATGTACATGTTGTGTACTATTACATAGGAAGACCTCATGTGTCTAGCCATGTGTTCTGGCCATGTACTACTTCAGTTTAGTAGTTTTGGGATAACTTATGCCCTGGAAGTCAGAATTGGGCATGTGAGTAGTCCATTCGGAGAGTTTTTCTACATAGATCGCAATGGTGGAATAATTTTTACATTTAAAGGTCATCTAAATTGTGTTTTGTAGATTTATATCTAAATAGAGAGGTTCTTCCTCCAGTTACCGAGTTCAGTTCACACCTGAGAGTGAGACTTGGCGTGGATGATAGGTTGGGTGGTCAGACCAACTTAGTTGAGACCATTAATATGAGATGAGCTATAAGATATCTCCCATAACATATTATTTAGAGGAAGTTCCCATTGTTAGATGTTTCATTCTGGCTTTTGAGGCCAGGAGACCGGGCACTTCCAAGGATCCCCTAAGGGATGCCTTTACTTTTGTGCTGACCTAGGGAGTCCCTTATAGGACCTCTCTCCTATTTTTCCTTTGAGAGGACCCATGTTATGGAATTTTTATATTGTACTTAATTTTAGGATATTTTGTATGACTCATCCCTTACTATTTACTATGGATACCATGTAGGATTCCTTCACTCATGTTTACCTAGAGGATCCCAAGTATGATGCATCCTTAGTGTTTGAATTGAGGGAACCAGCAGGTGCCCGTTGTTTGACTGACCATGAGTTGTTGCATCGGGTTTTGGTAGATATGGTGTTTAGATGTCACCTAGAACTCATTCCAAATTGGTAATCCTATGGGGCTATGGATTTAGTGTTGGTTTGGGCATTTGGTCCACCCTTACTCTTTTGCTTATATCTAACTTGGTTTGATGATGTAGTAGTGGTTACCCGAGGTGCTTCCCAGTTGGTGGCTATTGAGCCTGATGTGAGGCATCTTTCTTGTTTTTTGGGATGCCTACTATTCCTTGTTTTCTTAAGTAGAGGTGGTTTGATTATAAATAGGGTTCTTTACCTTGCTATGGATGTTTTGTCCATGTTTGATTTTGATATTGGATGTTAGGTCTAGATTTTCCTATTATGATGTTATTCTTTCCATTCCTAGTATTGTTAGGTTAGAGTTGATATTATATGACATTATTGTGATATTCATTGTATTTTCATAGCTAAGTAGTATTTTTTTTACTTTGTCTATTGATTATCATTTGTGCATGATTGCTTTATACAGGGCTGTGGGAAACTGGTGTTGTGAGACTATAGGGGGAATTGATGTTGAGGGATTTCCCAGAGTGTATGTTTAACTTTTCACGCTTTGATACCATAGGGGGATTGATGTTGAGTGCTCCCTTAGAGTGTCTGCAGTTATTTTTATGAGACTACAGGGGGAATTGAAATTGATTTCTTCTTCATAGAGTCTGTAGTTATTGTTAAAAGACTATAGTGGTAATTAACGTTGAGTGCTTCCTCTGAGAGTTTGTAGGTTATCTTTAAAAGACTATAGGGGAAATTGATGGTGAGTGCTTCCTCAGGGAGTCTTTGTTAACATGAGACCAAAGGGGTTTGACTATGAGAGCTACCCGGAGGCCGTTCATAATTTATATGGTGCTATGTTAGACCCATGGGGTTCATATAGTGAGAGATACCAAGATTGTCGTGTGTTTTTGATTGATGGCTGGTTGAAAAAATTGGTTAGACCTTGAGAGCCTTCCCAGATGGTGATGAGTGGTGGGGATAGTTACTCACTCCTCGACCGATGTTTAGAATGGTTACACTCTTCCATATCAGTTGGGATTGACCATCGGTATACGGTATCCTCCCGTATAGGATTCATCATCGATTAATGAAAATTTAGAGGTGATTGGAGGCGAGTATGGGTGAACCCTGGTGTAGGATCAGTTTCCCCCTCTGGTGACGTAGGTTGCTCAGAGATATGATTCTGACATTGGCCAAAGAAGGTTTTGTGTCTATCGGGATTACAGACCCAAGGATCGACTGCTGTTGTGGTTCCATGTTATTTGATACACATAACAAAGAGTATTCATATTTATGTTTATGTGTATAGGTATGGGACTATACATGTTTGTGTATATAGATAGGGTAATACCCGGTGGACCTTATGATGTTGATCTAGAGTACAGACACTTAGTTCAACTATGGTTTCACATTTGGTTTACTTCTCTTCTATTGTGTTCCAGCTAGCCTGAGCACATTGTTGTTGCATACACTTAGCAGAACAGTTATAGGTTGATTTCCAGGGTGCCCTACTGAGATTATTTCTCACCCTTGCACATGAACCTTCATGTACGTGTAGACCTTATGTATTTTTTTTATGTTGAGCATGATTTTAATGGTGGATAGGTTTGAGGCCCAGTGTTTCCTGATCGAGCGGAGCTGGTCGAGTGGTTCTACTAATCGGGCTGGTGCAGTTTGATAGTGTCTAGATATCGGGTACATGGTTTTAGCTTGGAGTTAGTAGCAGAGCCCTGTACATTTACATTCAGTTTCTTTTGTACTTGTATCTATATGGTTCGACCAGTGGGTGACTAGTGGTATATTTTATTGCATAGTAGTTTGGGCTTTTACAGAATTTTACTATTACAGCTTTATCTATTTTAATTTTTTATTGCTTCCGCACTCTGCTTACTTTCCGCTTTGTATGATACTTAGTTGTTTCTGGTGTTTTCTTACTCTGGTATGAGGGCATAGTCTCCCCACTATCACACCCTATGCCCTCGTAGCTAGTCGGCAGCCTCTGGCATACGGGGAGGCACGCTTGAGGCCTTATGGTGAACTGGATCGGAGCACCAGTTTAGTGGCTTCCAGGTCGGGACATTACACATTACCATTTAGACTAAAAATATAAAGAAATATATATAATTCAAAATTATAATTTCATCCTTTAATCAATTTACACTATAATCTAATCTTTTACTATAAATTATGAGTATTAAATATTAATTTCTCATTCTTGATACACTATAATAAACTTCTAGTAGATCCAATAATCCAAAAAAGAATAAATTTATATTCCAATTATATCCCCAACATCCCCTACATTCATATTTTCCCGAAAGTCTTGTATCTTTATCTAGGGGTCCCTTATCTTCCTCTCTCCCTATAAGAATTCTCAGAGGCATCATCTCTTCCTGGATTGTCTCTCATGGCTCATATCGATCCACGATGCCCAGTGATCGATAACTTCGATAGATTCTTCAAGAGTTCCTGGCCCCTGCAAGGGAAATCCATTTTTGAATTGTTATATCCACAATACTTCCTTATTATATTCACAAGTAATAATGATCTCACCACTTCATGGTCCAAGGTCCAATTCTCATGAAAATGATATTATTTCTTCTATTTTAGATTGGATTACAGATATCACTAGCAGGGAGACCCCCCCCACCTTAGTGATTTGGGTTTGTTTTTTGGGACTACCCCTTTTCTTCCAAAATCCCCCGATTCTTCAAATTCATGGTAACCATTTTGTAATATTTTTAGATTTTGATGATAATTAAAAATTCTTGTTTCACCTAGTTTCAACCTAAATTTGTGTGGAAGTGGATTTTTTTAGGCTTCATGTTGACACTTTATGGATTGATGTGGGTAATGATCTCTGATGCCATCAGCCAGTGATTTTAGAGACCTGGTATGTTTTTTGTGCATTGTGTTCTCATTTGGGTCACCTATTGTAGAACTTATATATGTTTTCTCAAGTTAATCCTCTAGTCATGGTTTTTTCCATTTCGATATCTGATCTTTGTGAGCACCACTCTGCTGGTATCTTGGTCAGTACAGGTCTCACATCAGTTTATCCACTTTAGAAGGAGGTCAGGATGCCTCAACCAACCCTAAATTTTACTGGCATATTTTTTTTTGAGTTGTGGTTTGGAAGGAGTGAAGCAGATTGTGCTAGTTGGGGGGTAAACAATGTTCTACCCTCTACCAATACATTATCACACATTCAAACATTTTATTATTGGGGTGTAAAAGGAATGATATTTCTCTAAGATTTAATTTGAGAATTAGTTTTAACAAATAAAATTTTCATATCTCAACTACCTTTGAATTAGCTATTATTTCAGTATTTTTTCTGGATGCAAGAGTTCCTCTAATTCAGGAACTTTTTGACCAGTAGGATCCCCTTACCTCAACACATCTTCATAATTATTTTAAATACTTGAATGAACATGTGTTTAGGGGTACTAACATTGAATGGTGGAAGATGGTTATTCCAAAATTTAAAAGGGAGTTTAATGGTTCCAATACTAAGGTTGATCTAGTAATTAGTGATAATGAAACATATTCTCTATCTATTTCAGATGGTGATCAGGATCTTCACATGACTGGTGATATGGAATCCATTTAGTTTTTGAGGGATAGCATTGATAGAATTCATGGTAGAGGAACTTATATCCTAAGGATGAATAAGGAGAATAGGGGAACCCAAGACACATGGAGTAACAAGGTGCTGAAGTAGTAGAAATCCAAAGCACCGAAGGACTATTTTTACTTACCTAAATCCATGGAGACAAGGTCTACCAAAATGGGTGGCACCAACAAAGTGATTGGATTAAAATCCACTATGTATGATCATTATTATATGAAGAAAATTAATATTAAATGTGTAAACCAAATTTACAAGGGTGATGTGTCTATGGAACAAGAGCAGGCTGGTAACAAGATGGAAGCTTTACATCATGTATAGAGAGGCTATATGGTTGTGGTTGAAGCTAAAATTACTGGCCAACCCAAACTAACTAAATTCTAAAAATGATTAGTGTCTCTAGAATCATTTCATTTTAATTAATTGAATATAATGTCTATAATGGTTGAAGTGGAATAATAAAAATTTCTAGAGGTTGTTCTCCACTAAAAAGAAGAAATGATCGAAGGTTTTCTATAGATTAATGCTACAAAAGAGGATTTTAATCAAATATTTGAAATAATGATTTGATTCAATAATAATGAGGATCAAAGGGTGTGGCTAAAAAAACAAGAACTCATTTTTGTGCATGGATTCAACGAAAATAAGATTAATTTATAAGAATATATTTTTAGTTGGGACAAGATGGTCCTTTATTTTGAAGATATTATCAAAGAATTCATAGATACTAATGTATCTACACTACAATGGAGATTATATAGGTTTATTGATTATAACAATAATAGCCACATCTTTAATTATTTTTTAATTTATTTCTATGGTTAATGAACTTTTGATATGCACTTTTTAGGTTTCCCGCTTTTTCCAAAAAAGTATTTTTGAAATAAAAAAAATTGATTTTCAATCAATAATATGAAAAAATAATACATTTGTATTCCAAATTATATAATAAAACAGAATTTTTAATATATATCATTACATAAATAAATAACCCTATATCCCAAATATCTTCAAAAATCTAAAAATTAATGAAAATTTTAACCTCAAAGGTTATCTCGTGCCTTTCAGCTTACATCTCCAAATGCATAATAGCTTTTTTCGTAAATAATTCTTTATGTTAAACCTATCAATTATATATACTTCAAATTAATAAACATCTCTCTAAATATAATTAATCACCTCAAAAAATAAAAAAGTAAAAAATATTTGATCCTATAATATGCTTCCCAAAACTAACTTAATCTTTAACTGACAAATCTTATAAGTAATAAATTCCATACTAACTAGTAAATCACATATTCTAGTGGTAGGTTATTGTCACATAAATGACTTATTTTAAAGTTAAATTTCATTTAATTTCCTTTCTTTCTTTGTTTTGGGGGTTTCCCAGGCATTTTTTGAGGAAAGGGTGAGTTTTCATGATTTGGAAAAAATCGTGAGCCCATTTACATATTTAAAATGCAATTTTGTTTCTTTTATAGATCTTTCAATTTTTTATTTTTTTCACCCATTACAATTCAAACATGGCCTCCCCTGACCTATTAGCACCACCCTATCAGTTTTAACCCATTAAGAATCCATAATAATGGTGGATTTGGGTTTTTATTTAAGGAATTTGGCCATCCTGGAAGCCCATTTAATGTTTTAAAAAGAAATGTTTTTTATTTAATATCTTATTTAATTTTTATGATTTTTTCGGCAATTCCAATTCTCAGCCAATCCCACTAAACCAAGGCATGCTCCCATTCCATTTCCCCCATCTTTGGAGCTCGTATTCATCTCGAATGAGGGCATAATGTCTTAAGATTTCTAAAATCGTCTGGATTGGAAGAGGTAACTTGTTTCCTTCATAACTCCATCTATTCTTACTCTTTTCCCCCATTTCAGTTCTCACATAACATTCTCTGACTTATTCTAACCTCAATTTAATTTTTGGATCTTTTGAAATTCAGATACAAGTGTATTTGGGGATATTTCTTCAAGATACATCAAGTAAGTGGGTCTTCTTCATTATGCCTCTCATTTTCTTAGGGGGTTTTTCCTTTTTCCTAGGGTTTCATCCAGTTATTCTTGATGTTTCTAATATATAGAAAGTGGGTATTCGAACCTATGATTTTATATTGGATTTACTATTCAATTATTGTGGTTTTAGGCTTGATCTAAGTCCCTTGTGGTGCGGCGGTGGTGCGGTTGAATTTTCACACAACGAATAAAAGGTTTTTATACTTGTGGTAGGTGATTCCATGGGTAATGAATTCTGGATGAGTTAGATTTTCTGAATTTTTTTATCACACTTTTCCTTCATTATTATTTCTGAGAAATCTAGTTTTGGTGACGTTTGTTATGAAAATGATTTTTCGGTACCATTTTGGTGCTAAATTTGGTGTTTTACATGTCTATTTTATGTTATGCCAAATGGGGTTGTTTTATAACACATGTAATCGGTTTAGAGAAATGTTTTGGGTGCTAAAAATTATGGTTTGGTGAATATGGGTATGCACATGGTGTTCAATGTGCGGTTTTAAATGGATTTTTTGTGGAAAACATTGTTAAGTTTTGTGAAGTTATTTTATTGAAATACAAAAGGTTTGATTGGGTGGTTTAAGTCATGAAAATCATGTGTAGCTTCTGTTTTGAGTTTATTATGAACATAACTGATGTTTTTATTTGATAATTTCTTTTTTTATCATGATATAATGGTTTCATCACAAAGGGGGAAGCCCAGATATCTAGGAGGGCAGATATGTACTAGTACACTAGTGACCTGGATGGGTTTTATCCCTGTTTCAATGAGAAAATGGATGAAGACAACACTGCAAAACTATTTTGATGACGATTGGGGACCACTAGTTTATGTGTATGTTTCATATTAGTTTCTCGTTCATGAGAACAGTTTTTCTATGGTTACTTTACACCGAGGTACGAGGTACATGGGGTCTGAGACTACCTAGTGCCTAGGGGTGTTCTCGAGATTGGTACTCATTGAATCTTGTGAATTTATCCTTGGATTATGGTGGTTTTTTATGGAGAATATAGTAGATTACATGTTTTACTTAAAAGTTTTCACCCATGGAAAATTTCCTTTGAAAACTATTTACATTTAAAAGTTTCATTCTTTAGAAATTATTTCCACCATTTCTTGCTTGTCAAGAATGCCATTATTTTTATCTTGTATTGTTTACTCTATGGAATATATTGGGTTTATACTATTTGGATTAGTCTCACATCCTATTTACACCCCTTGAGTGTAAGATGACTTTCTCATGTTTGAAACAGGTAAAGGAAAGGCTTTGGGTGATGGCGGTTCTAGGTTTTAGTTCCCATCCATGGTGCGGCGTTGTGGAGACGGCTTGTGGGTGATTACCCCTTGTCATGTGGAGTCCTTTGGAATGTTTTGATGCTATTTTTATATGCCTTTGGACCACTTGTTATATTTTTTAACCTATGTATTCAGTTCTGGATTTTTTTTAAGTCTTGTTTGGCATGAATTTTCAGAATCGGTTTATCGATTGTCATTGATGTTTTATGTATCATTATTCAGTTAAATCATTCCCATAACAAAATCAATGATACCCAGGCACATGTGCCAACCTGTGGGGATAGGGAACACCCTTCAAGCCTTGTCATGGGTTGGGTTTTGCACTGGTTTTGATGGTAACCAGATTTGGTTCATGACAAAATGGTACCAGATGAGTTTAATGTTTTTTAGTTATATTATTATTTTGGGATGAGTCAGGCAAGCTAAGAGATAGGAATATCAGGACTCCGAGTTTTTCTCATGATTAGGGTGCTTGGACCACACCTCTCTTATCATATTTCATGTTACCATGGGACATTGCAATTGTTTTTTTAACTTCACTTCCATGTGAGATGTGTGGTCTCGAGACTACACGTGGACATCGGGTGGGGGTGGGGTATTTTTTTTATTTTATCATTGTAATGTGTTTGGATTATTTAGATTTGATGTCATTGATGAAATTTTCAGAATTTTTGTGGTGATTTTTTCTCTTGTGACTGTTTCCTTTTTGTAGCAACATGCTTCCCTGGAAAGATCCCATTCACCCACGGGAGGAAGTCAGAGAGAGTTATCCCTCACCGCTTGATCAGAGGTTAGTAAAGGATGTGGTTCGGGCTTTCTAGGATCTAGGAAATGGACCATCTTTCATTCCAACTCCTTTTAGAGAAGACGAGATAGGTCCTAGGAAGGACATAGCCCGGGAATTCCCGAAAAATAAGCCTCTTACTTTTTGAGGTTGCATAGAACCACAGGAAGTAGAGGAATGGCTCGAAAAGATCGAGTGCGTGTTTGAGTTCATGGATACACCCGAGGAGATTAGGGTGAAGTGTGCCCATTTTCTGTTGGAGGGTCCCATCCTTAGGTGGTGGGAATCAATACTTCAAACTGGGAATAATGATCAGATGCGTTGGGGAGATTTCAAGGCTATCTTCAATGAATCATACTACCCTAAAGTATTGGAATATGATAGATCCCAAGAGATCATGGATCTTGTTCAAGGGGATATTTATGTGATGGAGTATTCCAACTATTTCACTAATCTGATTTGGTATGCTCTTGAAATCATTTCTAATGATCAAGAGAAGGCCCAGATGTTTGAGAAAGGCTTGTGACCAGAGATATACTCCCATGTTTTCTTGTTTAATATGAGGACCTATGATGAGGTGGTTTATCGGGTGTTCATGGTGGAGATCGACCAGAAAGGGGTAGTCTGGTTTCTATTGGATAGTATTAGTAGTGGGCGGTAGAAGCTCTTTAGAGAATAAAAGGAAGTGGGAGGAACAAGAGAAGAAGGGAGGTGGTAGTTCAAGACACTCTTTGAGGAAGTTTTCATATGTAGCTTCTGATGCAAGATCAGTCATGTGCCACCAATGTGGGAGACCGGGGCATATCCGACTAGCATAAAAACTTCATACAAAGCACTATTATCATTGTGGAGGTATGGGTCACTTGCAGCGATTTTGAGGGGTGGGACATCCACTTCAGAGTAGGGAAGGATCAGTGGATTCAAGACGAGTGCCAGCATAGTTCGAGATGTTAAGGATGGGGGGATCTCAATTTGGTGGCCATGGTGGTAGGTAAGGGTCATGTTCAAGGTAGATCCAATTTAGGGAACAACCACATACTAGAGGCCATCCTTAGGCAGAGACCAAACATCTCCATGTGGTGGATCATGCACCAGAAGGATCAGAGGTGGGACCGTCGATAGTTAGATGTACCATTTTGATTAAATCTTCTATATATGCTACTCTTTTTTATGCTAGTTCCTCCATTGCATTAATTTCGGACCATTTTTTGAACACGTTGAATTTTCCAACCGAGTTGTTGTCTTTAGCGATGGAGGTCGTGACGCCCCTCGGAAAGAATAAGGAATAGGGTCTCAGGTGCCCGTCGTGTGCACTTTCTATGTCAGGGGTTATGATGGAGTGGGACCTCTTGGTCTTATATATGGATATTTCTAACATAAGACTTGACATGGATTGGATATTACACTTCTAGGCACACATTAATTACTATAGATGACGAGTGCATTTCACGACACCTAATGGGAGTTTTCAGGTTTTTCATGGGGAATGGGATCCTCAGTTGATTCATGAGGTACCTTCACTCCCATAGTTGGGAGATCTTATTTTTCTGTTATCATAGGTCATGATAGAGGAATATGGTCATGCTTCTGATGGTGGACTACCTACTATAGTTGACGAGTTTTCTAAGGTATTTTTGGATGATTTTTAAGTTTTTCCCCCATAGCAGGATGTGTAGTATTGGATAGATCTGGCGCTAGGAACACAAATTATATCTCTTCACTCATATCGTATATCCCCCACCAAGATGATGGAATTAGAGATACATTTGGATGACTTAGAATCCAATGGATTCATTCGCCCGAGCATCTCTCCTTATGTATCTCCTATTTTTTCACGAAAAGGTCTTAAGAATCCCTCCATTTGTGCATTGACTACCGAAAGCTGAATAAGGTAACAATTAATAAAAAATATACTTTTCCCTGAATATATGACTTGTTTGATCAGTTGAAGGGGGAAATGTGGTAATCTAAAATTGACTTGCATTCAGGATATCATCAACATAGGGTGAAAGAGGCAGATATCCTATATACAGCCTTACGAAGTAGGTACGGACACTTCGAGTACATGGTCATGCCCTTCGGATTGACCAATGCACCAGAAATCTTTATGGAACTCATGAACAGGGTGTTACATCAGTATCTTAATTATTATTTTTTTATTTGTGGATGACATCCTAGTTTATTCGAGGTCCAATCAGGAACATGAGCATCACTTGAAGATCGTTATGGGCACTTTGCGATTGCATCACCTTTATATAAAGTTTTCCAAGTGATCTTTCTATATCAGGGAGGTGAAATTTGTAGGGCATCTGATCTTAGATCAGGGGGTTTCGGTGGACCCTGAGAAGATTACTGCGGTAATTTTATGAGATTAGCTGAATAACGTGTTCAAGATTAGGAGTTTTCATGGCCTGGTTGGTTACTACCAACGGTTTGTTTAGGATTTATCTTGACTTGCTACTCCCATGACCGCGCTCACCCAGAAAGGGGTAAAGTTTTTCTGGGGCCCAGAATGTCTGGAATCCTTTGAGGATCTCAAGAGGCGGTTGACTACCACCCACAATCTTATTTTTATTTTTGATACTGGAAAGGGGTATGTGGTGTATTGTGATGCTTCAGGTATGGGTCTTGGGTGCATTCTTATATAAGATAATCATGTGGTGGTGTATGACTCTCTCCATCTCCGACCACATGAAAAGAATTACCCAAACTATGACTTGTAGTAAGCAGTTGTGATGCATGTTTTGAAGACTTTTCCTCACTACCTTGTTTGGGAGAATTTTTTGGTCTACACTGATCACAAAAGCTTGGCACGTATCTTCTTGCAGAAGGACCACAACATTAGGCAGCATCGGTGGATAGAGTACTTGTAGGGATTTGATATTGACATTGTCTATTCCTCATTAAAGGGTAACGTGGTGGCTGGAACCTTAAGCAGAAGATTCCTAGTGCAGTCTTTGAGGAAGTCCAGTGATTAGTGGACTTTGATGGGGCTCCTTACTCAGATGCATGTGGAGACCAAGGAGAAAAATTGGGGTACGTTCTTGGCGAGAACTCAGCTGACTCCTCTCTTAGAGTTGATTCAGCAGGAACAACCTAGTGATGATATTTTTCAGTGGTCGAAGTTGTGTCTTCATGGTGGGTAGACGTCCTCTGATTGGTCATCATCTCCTGCGGGCATCATGTGCTTCAAGGGCCGTTCTATAGTACCCTTATATATACGTAAGGTTGTGATGTAGGATAGACACCAATCTCAGTGGTTTGTCCATCCAAGAGCCACTAAGATGTATTATGATGTCCTTTTTCAGTTCAAGTGGCCTGGTATGAGACGAGACATCGTGGACTTTGTGTCGAGATGCTACACATGCCAGCAGGTGAAAGAAGAGCATCAAAGGCCCTCCAGTTTGCTCCAGCCATTACCCATTCCAACCTGGAATTGGTAAAAGGTATCTATGGACATAATTTTTGGATTTCCATGTACAAATTAGGGTTAGAATCACATTTGGGTGGTGATTGATCATCTGACCAAATCATCCCACTTCATTCTGATCAAATATACAGCTAAAGTGGATGAGTTGGGCCATTTGTATCTTCAGGAGGTGGTAAGGCTTCATGGTGTTCCATCAGCAGTTGTCTCAGATAAAGACCCATGTTTCACTTCCCAATTTTGGGAAGGATTTCAAAAGGAATTGGGGAATCAGATTAAGATTATCACGACATACTATCCTCAAACGGATGGTCAAACAGAGCGAGCAAATCACATTTTGGAGTACATGATGTGTGCATGTGTTCTGGACTTTCGAGGTTCCTGGGATAGCCATTTGGGATTGGTTGAGTTTTCTTATAATGATAGTTACCAATCCTCGATTCGAATGTGTTGACATCAGAAAACGCATCCAAAAAATATTCTTAATGCTTCTATACATGATTCAATAATGTATCTAGTTTCGTGATCTTCGATTTGATAGGCCGTAGAGCCTGAATGGAGTTACGGTTTAGGAGTTATGGACATTGAAGTTGGGCTGTAAAATTGGTTTGCGAAGCTCATTCGCGGAGATCATTCGTGGATCTCCTTCATGACGTCCATTTCCGTCGTGAGACAATCATGAACGTATCTTCTTTGCACCGTCCATTACCTTCACGAGCCGATTGCAAACATATCAGCTTCGCATCGTCCATTTCCTTCCTGAGCCGATCACAAATGTATCTGCTTCGCACCGTCTATTTCCTTCATGAGCCGATCACGGACGTATCTGCTTTGTTCCATCATTTTTTCTTCGCGGCGTGCATTTGTGCTTCGCGACACTCTTCTCCGACCTCCAGCTTCTATAAATACCCAGATCACCCCCCTTCATACGGATGGTCACTCCGCCCATTGGGTGTCCGATCTCCCATTTTGCGGAGCTCCTATTTCCTTCGCAAAGCAGCTCCGCAAGTCCATGCTCCGCAAGTTTCTTCCATCGCGAAGCTGATCCATGAGTCCATGCTCCGTGAGTAGCTTCCTTTGCGAAGCTTCTCCATGATTCCATGCTCTACGAGTAGCTTCCTTCCCGATGTTTCTCCCCTAGTCCATGATCCGCGAGTAGCTTCCTTTGCGATTATGCTCCATGATTCCATGATCCGCGAGTCCATGCTCTGTGAGTCCATTCTCCGCGAGACCCCATTATCAACGAGCCCCTTTACTCCACGAAGCTACTTCGTGAAGAACTATCTTTTGCGAGGATCCTACCTTCGTGCCCACCAGTCCATACCGTGGGGGATGCACCCTTCCACCCCCTGCTCGGGGTCAGTGATGGGTTGCGGTCCCATCCCTTTGGGCTGGTCCCTTTGCTACCATCACAGACCGCCATGAAATTTGGTGAGTTGCACTACGAACTTTTCGGGTCGGGACGTCAACATTTCCCATTATGCCCTTATGGGCACCCACCTTCCACCCATGGAATACCATGATTTCAGATACTACTCCACACACCATGAATCACTTTGAGTCGACATATTCCTCTTGGTTCATTTCTTATGTCGTGCGTTGAGATTCTCCTCATCAATTCCACGAGTACCTTGAGTTGAACCATTCCTCAAGCAACTCATCCAAACCCCATCACCTGACTCCTATTCTAGGTTAAACCAAAAAGGGCCACACTTGCGTAAGTCCCAGCACTAGTCATTTCTAGGTGCCTTATGCCTAATAGTCCTCTCTACGTGACTCTAAACGGTAGAACACCTTATGTTCCAAACATATGATGCCTCTTGCCCTAAAGAAGAGATTCCTTATTCTACAAGAATAAGATGCCAATAGTCCTCTCTACATGACTCTAAACTATAGAACACCTTATGTTCCAAACATAGTATGCCTCTTTCCCTAAAAAACAGATGCCTTATGCTCCAAGCATAAGATGCCAATAGTCCTCTCTACATGAATCTAAACTGCAGCACACCCTTTGTTCCAAACATATGATGCCTCTTGTTCTAAACAAGAGATTCCTTACACACCAAGCATAAGATGCCAACAGTACTCTCTACATGACTATAAACTGTAGTATTCCATATCATTCAATAATAAAATTCCTCTTGTTCAAAATAAGAGATGGCTTAGGATACAATCATAAGATACCTTATATCGTGATCACAATGGCCTAACTTCAAGAGCACTAGAATCTGTTCAAACATGCCATCACTCCACCTCATGATTTGATTGTCCATCATTCGGATATTCACACTCTTTCATGTCTGAAGGGACCATCTAGCAACCTGGTCCCATGCCGAATCGGCTCACCTACCGTCCTGGGACAACGCCCCGGAAGACTTTGGACAACACTTCGAGTTAGGTCTTGTGTTTTAAACATGGTCACCAGTTGACCCTCATTTGTTTGTCCCCATTTCAGGCTAATGTGATATGGATGCTGTGTTTCAAATAGCGTCAACAGTTATCCTCCATCATCAAGCCACCTGCACCATGTTTCGAATGATAGGCATGTGATTAACACTTTTCATCTCCCATTGTTCGGACCAATTCCAACGCCCTTGGCATTATCCCTCTTGTGCACTAGCACATAGGTGAAGGCCTCAACCCACCAGTCACTACCACAAAATAGGGCAAGGGAAGCGCTTCCCTTTATCAGCGCTGAATAGAAAGTGCTGATAAAGGGGTATACGTTTATCAGGGCTAGTTAAAAGCACTGATAAATCTAACCTTTATCTGTGCTAAAATAGGCGCTGATAAAAGTATACCCTTTATCAGCGCCATTTTTAGCGCTGATAGAAGGTTACATTTATCAGCACGTATTTTAGCACTGCTAAAAGTTATTATTCTTAATTTATATAAAATTATAATATTTATCATCGCTAAAATATAAGCGCTGATAAAACATAAATTTATCCAGGCTGAAAAAGCGCTGATAAATTTATGTTTTATCAGCGCTTTTATATTAGCGCTGATAAAACATACCTTTATCATCCCTTTCAATGAGTGCTAATAAAAGTTCCAGCGGTTTCTGTTTAATAACCCTAACATACCCTCCTCTCTCGCATATGGTCAAGCTTTCGTAGATACTTAACCAGGCCCATCTTCCGCTGCGACCTCTCCTCCTCGTTCTCCTCCTCTTCCGTGTCCTCCTCCTCCTCCTCCTCCTCCTCCTCATATTCCTCCTCCTCCTTTGCCACCGCCGTTGGGTTTTGATCCTCCACCGCTACCTCCACCGCCATTGGGTTTTTCTCCTCTGCCACGACTGTCACTGCCTCTGTCGCCGCTGGGTTTTCCTCCTCCGCCATGACTGTCGTTGCCTCCATCGATGCTGGTTCCTCCGCCGCTGGTTAGTGTAGGAGTATTTTTCCTTCTCTTAGGTTCATATAAATGATAAATTATGATCCTTGAATGATTATAATGACTTATCGTTTTTTTATAAGTGATTTGAACCTATGTATGGGTATTTGGGGCAAGAGTGAAAGCCCAGGTGGTGAGACCCTTGTATTGTAGGTTGTTTTAGGTAGAGGGATTCTATCATGCTACATTTTTAGTTTGAGTAGTGACACTAGTTTTTATGATATGTTATGTTGAGTTATGATTACTTATGACCCTTTGGGTCGGGATGTTACAAAGTGTTATCAGTGGATTTTTCTTTTTATGGTCTTTACTATTTGGGATATGGTAGACAGAAGTATTAGTAATGTGTTGGAACCTATGATTAATATCATATTGTTGCATCGAGAACACTTGTTCTGGTAAGATGTCCTGGTTACCGGGGTTTGGGATTGATATTATGATTTTGTGATGTTATAGTTGTATATGATTTTCTTCTTGAGCAATGCACATGTTGTGTGCTGTTTGGTTTACTATGGATCTCTGGCTCTTGTCCATTGGTAAGATTCTAGGGATAGATTTTGACTCTTGGCCGGAAAAGGCAAGAGGCGTCTCATGCATCATTCTAGGCATGTAGGATTCACAACATATAGGCCTACTAGTGTGTTTTTTTACTGACGACTGGGACCTTTTGGTCTGCTTATGCATACTTTTTACGCTTATGGTAGGTTTTGTGGATCTATGTTGAGGCGTTGGTGTGAGTATGATGGATAATTTCTCATGTACAGGTGGTGAAGTAACCCCAGTTGGTCAATATGGAACGTGATGCCTTTTTATTTAACCCCTTATTGGGAGATTTTTCTCAGGTATGTGGTTATCTAGTCAGATCATTGAGAATGATGTCGATAGATACCAAGGATTTTCTTATGAACTGGACCTCATTATGGTATTTCTATATACAGATACCTGATGAGTGTTATTTCATCTTGTATCTTCCATTTTGGTTGCTACCTCCAAGGGGCAGTTCCTTATGAGGATGCTCAGAGAGGATTTGGGCCCTTGCAGGCTATGTTTTTCATCTTTTACCCTTGTTGGTCATTGTGATCTTAACTTCTTTATAGAGGCTAGGGTCTTTTGGGCTAGGTGATTAGGCCTTGTGATCCAATCATGTGGCCTTTTCTGTAGGGATAGGTAGGAGACCTATGGATCCTTAGTTTTGACTCAAATCCTTTAAGTTTAATGTATGTTATGTTCTAGGGAAACCTGTGTGAGAATGGTTAGTCCATGTTTTCCAATGCATATTGGTGATTCTTGTTTTTCGCCACTGGATTCAACGGGTAGAACTCTTTGGGTGCCTGGCCTAGTCAACCAGTGTTTCTGATGTTGTTGTTACGGGTGGCATCATTTGAATCTAAATCGGTGAGTGGCCGGGAACGATCCACGAAGCGATGTTCTAAGACTTTTCATGGGTTTGGAACCCAGAAGTTGTGTTGAAACGTTGCTATGTTGTAGAGGTTACTTTGTGAAATGTCTAGTTACCCTAAAATGGATGACCCATGCATGAATCCTGGTCAGGTTTTGGCAGGATGTTAGCATGGATCCGAGTGATCTGGACACGCCTTTGGTGAAATTTTAATGTACTCCTGTGAGATATGACCACACACTATCTTGATTCATATTGAGTATGCTGAGAGATTGTCGGCCCTACGACGAGTTCCTTTTTCTTTCTTAATGTTCTTCCCTGTGAGGATGTAACCTATTCTGGTTGTTCTCTCAGAGCGGTGTAAGGAAATCCATATGGAGGGGGGTGCACCATTGCCCTTTTGAGGGTGGTTTTCCTTGTTTAGGTTAAACTAAGATGTTTTCAATGGGCTTTTGAGCTCAGAGTTGCTTTTAAGAAAACGATAAGGGTATTCCTATGATGGGGAGTACCATATTGGTCGTAGTTGAATGTCTTCTGTGTAGAAGGTTGTTGTTAACGCTATATTACTAGTCATTGGACAATATAGAGAGATTTGTTGTTTATATTCTTAGGTTATGAGCATGGATGTTAGTCCTTTCACGGTACTTATCCGGGACGAGATGGTTTATGGTGAGGATTGTGTAAGAACCCGTGTTTTTTCAGACTATAGTTTTGTGCAGAAATTTGAATTTTTGTTGTTGGATGCTTGTGAGGAGTAAAATGGTCATTTTACCCTAAACTTTGATCTCAAATAATTTTTATGACCACTCTGTTGGTCCCGGAATAGGGTGTTTACCATAGGATAGAAGTTTGGTGGAAATCTGAGCTGTTTGAATTTTTAGTGAAATATTTAATATTTAATATTATTTAATTAAATATTAAAATATTAACATAGTTTCATTTGGAAATAACTATTAAACATAGTTTTTGATTGAGATTATGTCGGTACCATTGACTCTGGAATGGGAAGTTTAGCCTAGGGAAGGCATAAACTCATGTCGGGCGCCGAGGCCATCCTGGGCCCCTTTTTCTTCTTTTCCTTTTCTTTTTATTTCTTTATTTTCTCTTCCTCTCTCCTCTTTCTTGGGAGAACACCTTATGTGGATTCTCCTTGTTCTTTTCCGATGCGATAATTTGGAGATTGAGAAAATTTGAGCAAAGGAAGGCGAGAGTGGTACCGATTCAAAGCTCTCGACGCGCTGAGTCGGCATGCGACAACCGTGAGCTATGAAATCAAGTGAAGCTTCGACGGTTTCCATCTAAATGTAGGTCAGTTTATGTTTTCTCTTTAGATCCACTTTAAACATGTTTTTTTATGTCTTTAAATCCATATATTTCTTCTTGTGGCCCCTTGAGGTCAGATCTATTGTTCCACGGTCGAAAATGGGTGTTTCGGGGCGTTCTGAGGGATTTCCCATTGGAAAACCCATAATACACGGCGTCTGTTCTAGGGGAACACGCCGTGTGTCCTTACCATTTGGAGAGGACAACGTTTTCTTAAATAAACTCTGTGTACTTTTAGTACACACCGTGTAGTGGATGGTCGTGTGACTTGTCGTGTGAAATAAAACACGGTATATAAGCTTTTAAGGAGTACACGTCGTGTACTAAAAGTACACACCGTTTAGGGGAACATGGGCATGTGTTCGGGTGAAAACACACATGGAATGACTTTTTTTGAATAGTACATTCCATGTATAGTAAAGTACATGTCATGTACTATTACACAGGAAGACCTCATGTGTCTAGCCATGTGTTCGGGCCATGTACTACTTCAGCTTCGTAGTTTTGGGATAACTTATTCCCAGGAAGTCAAAATTGGGCATGTGAGTAATCCATTCAGCGAGTTTTTCTACATAGATCACAATGGTTGAATAATTTTGACATTTAAAGTTCATCTAAATTGTGTTTTTTGGATTTATATCTAAATATAAAGGTTCTTCCTCCAGTTATCGAGTTCAGTTGACACTTTAGAGTGAGACTTGGCATGGATGATAGGTTGGGTGTTCAAACCAACTTAGTTGAGACCATTAATATGAGATGAGCTATGAGATATCTCCCATAAAATATTATTTATAGGAAGTTGCACTTTTTAGACGTTCCCTTCTGGCTTATGAGGCCAAGAGACCGGGCACTTCCAAGGATCCACTAAGGGATGCCTTTACTTATGTTTTGACCTAGGGAGTCCCTTATAGGACCTATCTCCTATTTTCCCTTTGAGAAGACCCAAGTTATGGAATTTTTATATTGTACTTCATTTTAGGATCTTGTGTAGGACACCTCCCTTACTCTTTACTAAGGATCCCATGTAGGATTCCTTCACTCATGTTTGCCTAGAGGATCCCATGTATGATGCATCCTCAGTGTTTGAATTGAGGGAACCAGCAGGTGCCCATTGTTTGACTGACCGTGAGTTTTTGCATCAGTTTTTGGTAGATATGGTGTTCAGGTGTCACCTAGAACCCGTTCCAAATTGTTAATCCCATGGGGCTATGGATGAGTGTTGGTTTGGGCGTTTGGGCCACCCTCACTCTTTTATTTATATCTGACTTGGTTTGATGATGTAGTAGTGGTTACCCGAGGTGCTTCCCAGTTGGTGGTTGTTGAGCCTGATGTGAGGGGTCTTTCTTGTTTTTTGGGATTCCTACCATTCCTTGTTTTCTTGAGTAGAGGTGGTTTGATTGTAAATAGGGTTATTTACCTTGCTATGGATGTTTTTTCCGTGTCTGATTTTGATATTGGCTGTTGGGTCTAGATTTTCCTGTTAGGATGTTATGCTTTCCATTCCTCATATTGTTAGGTTAGAGTTGATATTATATGACATGATTGTGATATGAATTGTAGTTTCTTAGCTGAGTAGTATTTGTGTTTTACTTTGGCTGTTGATTATCGTTTGTGCATGATTGCTTTACACAGGGCTCTGGGAACCGGTGTAGTGAGTCCATGGGGGGAATTGATGTTGAGGGATTCCCCAGAGTGTATGTTTTACTTTTCACGCTGTGAGACCATATGGGGATTGACGTTGAGTGCTCCCTCAGAGTGTCTGCAGTTATTGTTACGAGACTACAACGGGAATTGAAATTGATTTATTCCTCATAGAGTCTGTAGTTATTGTTAAAATACTATAGTGGGAATTAACGTTGAGTGCTTACTCAGAGAGTTTGTAGGTTATCGTTAAAAGACTATAGGGGGAATTGGTCGTGATTTCTTCCTCAGAGAGTCTATGTCAACAAGAGACCAAAGGGGCTTGACTGTTAGAGCAACCTGGAGGACGTTCATAATTTATATGGTATTATGTTTGACCCATGGGGTTCAGATAGTGAGAGCTACCAAGATGGTCATGTGTTTTTGATTAATGGCTGGTTGAAAAAAAGGGGTTAGACCTTGAGAGCTTTCCCATACGGTGATGAGTGGAGGGGACGGTTATGCACTCCTCGTCCTATGTTTAGAATGGTTACACTCTTCCATATTAGTTGGGATTGACCATCGGTATACGGTATCCTTCCTTACAGGATTGATCATTGATATATGGAAATTTAGTGGTGATTGGAGGCGAGTATGGGTGAACCCCGGTGTAGGATCAGTTTCCCCCTCTAGTGATGTAGGTTGCTCAGAGATATGATTCCGGCATTGGCCAAAGCAAGTTTTGTGTCGATCGGGATTACAGAACCAAGGATCAACTGCTATTGTGGTTCCATGTTATTTGATACACATACCAATGAGTATTCATATTTATGTCTATGTGTTTAGGTATGGGACTATACATGTTTTTGTATATAGATAGGGTAATACACTATGGCACTTATGACGTTGATTTAGAGTACAAACACTTAGTTCAACTATGGTTTCACATTTGGTTTACTTCTCTTCTATTGTGTTCCAGCTAGCCTGAGCACATTGTTGTTGCATACACTTAACGAAACAGTTATAGGTTGCTTTCCAGGGTGCCCTACTGAGATTATTTCTCACCCTTGCACAAGAAACTTCATGTATGTGTAGACCTTATGTATGTTTTCCAAGTTGAGAATGATTTTAATGTTGGATAGGGATGAGGCCCAGTGTTTCCTGATCAAGCGGAGCTACTCGAGTGGTTCTACTAATTAGAGGGTGCAGTTTGACAGTGTCTAGAGATCGGGTACGTGGTTTTGGCTCGGAGTTAGTAGTAGAGCCCTATACTTTTACTTTCATTTTCTTTTGTACATGTATCTGTATGGTTGGACTAGTGGGTGACTAGTGGTTTATTTTATTTCATAGTAGTTTGGGCTTTTACAGCATTTTACTATTACAACCTTGTCTATTTCAATTGTTTATTGCTTCTGCACTCTTCTTACTTTCCGCTTTGTAAGATAGTTAGTTATTTATGGTGTTTTCTTACTCTGGTATAAGGGAATAGTCTCCCCACTATAAAACCCTATCCCCTCGCCGCTAGTCGGCAGCCTCTGGCATATGGGGAGTCATGCTTGAGGCCTTGTGGTGAACTGGCTCGGAGCACCGGTTTAGTGGCTTCCAGGTCGGGACATTACACATTACCATCTAGACTAAAAATATAAGGAAATATACATAATTCACAAGTATAATTTCATCCTTTAATAAATTTACACTATAATCAAATATTTTACTCCAAATTATAAGTATTGAAGATTAATTTCTAATGCTTGATACACTATAAAAAACTTCTAGTAGATCCAATAATCCAAAAAAGAATAAAGTTATATTCCAATTATATCCCCAACATCCCCTATATTCATATTTCCCCGAAAGTCTTGTATCTTAATCTAGGGGTCCCTTATCTTCCTCTCTCCCTATAAGAATTCTCAGAGTCATAATCTCTTCTTGGATTGTCCCTCATGGATCGTATCGATCCACGATGCCTAGTGATTGATAACTTTGATAGATTCGTCAAGAGTTCCTGGCCCCTGTAAGGGAAATCCATTTTATAATTGTTGTATCCACAATACTTACTTATTATATTCACAAGTAATTATGATCTCACCACTTCATGGTCCAAGGTCAAATTCTCATGATAAGGATATTAGTTCTTCTATTTTAGACTGGAATACAGATTTCTATCACAGGGAGACCCCCCCCCAACCTTAGTGATTTGGGTATGTTTTTTGGGACTACCCCTTTTCTTCCAAAATCCCCAGATTCTTCAAATTCTTGGTAACCATTTTGTAATATTTTTAGATTTTGATGATAATTCAAAATTCTTGTTTCACCCAGTTTCACCCTAAATTTTTGTGGAAGTGGAGGTTTTTAGGCCTCATGTTAACACTTTATGGATTGATGTGGTTGAAGATCTCTGATGGCATCAGCCAGTAATTTCAGAGACCCGGTATGATTTTTGTGCATTGTGTTCTCATTTGGGTCACCTATTGTAGAATTTATATATGTATTCTCAGGTGAATCCTCTAGTCATGGTTTTTACCATTTTGATATCTGATCTTTGTGAGCACCACTATAATGGTATCTTGGTCAGTACAGGTCTCACATCGGGTTATCCACTTTAGAATGAGGTCATGATGCCTCAACCAACCCTGAATTTTACTGGCTTGTTTTATTGTTTGAGGTGTGGTTTGGAAGTAGTGAAGCAGACTGTGTTGGTTGAGGGGTAAACAAGGTTCTACCCTCTACCACTACATTATCACATATTCAAACGGTGTATTATGGGGGTGTAAAAGGAAGGATATTTCTCCAAGATTTCATTTGAGAATTAGTTTTAACAAATAAATTTTTTATATCTCAACTACCTTTGAATTAGCTAGTATTTCACTATTTTTTCCAGATGCAAGAGTTCCTCTAATTTAGGAACTTTTTGACCAACAGGATCACCATACCTCAACACATCTTCATAATCATTTTAAATACTTGAATGAACATGTGTTTGGTGATACTAACATTGAATGGTGGAATATGTTTATTCCCAATTGTAAAAGGGAGTTTAATGGTACCAATACTGAGGTTGATCTAGTAATTAGTGATAATGAAACATATTCTCTGTCTATTTCAGATGGTGATTAGGATCATAACATGACTGGTGATGTTGAATCCATTTAGTTTCTGAGGTATAGAGTTGAAAAAATTCATGGTAGAGGAACTTATATCCTAATGATGAATAAAGAAGAATAAGGGAACCCAAGACACATTGAGTCACACAGTGCTGAAGTAGTAGAAATCCAAAGTTCCTAAGGACTATTTTTACTTGACAAAACCCATGGAGACAAGGTCTACCAAAATGGGTGGCACCAAAAAAGTGATTGGATTAAAATCCACTATGTATGATCATTCTTATATGAATAAAATTAATATTAAATGTGTAAACCAAATGTCCAACGATGATGTGTCTATAGAACAAGAGCAAGCTGGTAACAAGATGGAAGCTTTACATCATGTACAGAGAGGCTCTATGGTTGTGGATGAAGATAAAATTGTTGGCCAACCCAAACTAACTAAATTCTCAAAATGATCAGTGTCTCTAGAATAATTTCATTTTAATTAATTGAATATAATGGCTAGAATGGTTGAAGTGGAATAATAAAAATTTCTAGAGGTTGTTCTCCACTAAAAAGAAGAAATGCTCGAAGGTTTTCTCCAGATTAATGCTACGAAAGAGGATTTGAATCAAATATTTGAAATAATGATTTGATTCAATACTAATGAGGATCAAATGGTGTGGCTAAAAATACAAGAACTCATTTTTGTGCATGGATTCAACGAAAATAAGATTAATTTATAAGAATATATTTTTAATTGGGACAAGATGGTCCTTCATTTTAAAGATATTATCAAATAATTCCTAGATAATAATGTATCTACACTGCAATGAAGATTATATAGGTTTATTTATTCTAATAAACATAGCCTCATCTTTAACATTTTTTTAATTTATTTATATGGTTAATGAACTTTTGATATGCACTTTTGAGGTTTCATACTTTTTCCAAAAAAGTTTTTTTGAAATAAAAAAAATTGATTTTCAATCAATCATATGAAAAAATAATAAATTTGTATTATAAATTCTATAATAACACAAAATTTTTAACATAGATCATTACATAAATAAATAACCCTATATCCCAAATAGATTCAAAAATCTCAAAATTAATGAAATTGTTAACCTCTAAAGTTATCTCATGCCCTTCATCTTACATCTCCAAACACATAATAGCTTTATTCGTAAATAATTCTTTATGTTAAAACTATCTATTATATATACTTAAACCTAATAGAACATCTCTCTAAATATAATCAATCGCCTCAAAAAATAAAAAACTAAAAATATTTTATCCTATAATATGCTTCCCAAAACTAACGTAATCTTTAACTAACAAATCTTATAAGTAATAAATTTCATACCAACTAGTAAATCACATATTCTAGTGGTAGGTTATTGTCACATAAATGAATTATTTTAAATTTAAATTTCATTTAATTTCCTTTCTTGCTTTGTTTTGGGGGTTTCCAATGCATTTTTTGAGGAAAGGGTGAGTTTTCATGATTTGGGAAAAATCGTGAGCCCATTTACATATTTAAAAACCAATTTTGTTTCTTTTATAGATCTTTCATTTTTTAATATTTTGCACCCATTACAATTCAAAAATGGACTCCCCTGACCTATTAACACCACCCTATCAATTTTAACCCATTCGGAATCCATAATAATAGTGGATTTGTGTTTTTATTTAAGGAATTTGGCCATCCTGGAAGCCCATTTAATGTTTTAAAAAGAAATGTATTTTATTTAATATCTTATTAAAGTTTTATGATTTTTCTCACCCAATCCCACTGAACCCAGGAATGCTCCCATTCCATTTCCACCATCGTCGGAGCTCGTATTCATCTCGAATGAGGGCATAATGTCTTAGGATTTCTCAAATCGTCTGTATTGGAAGAGGTAATTTGTTTCCTTCATAACTCCATCAATTCTTACTCTTTTCCCCCATTTCAGTTCTCACATAACCTTCTCTGACTTATTCTAACCTCACTTTAATTTTTGGATCTTTTGAAATTCAGATACTAGTGTATTTGGGGATATTTCTTCAAGATACCTCAAGTCAGTTGGTCTCCTTCATTCTACCTCTCATTTTATTAGGGATTTTTTCCTTTTTCTTAGGGTTTAATCCAGTTATTCTTGATGTTTCTAATGTCTAGAAAGTGGTGATTCGAACCTATGATTTTATATTGGATTTATTTTTCTATTATTGTGGTTTTAGGCTTGATCTAAGTCCCTTGTGGTGCGACGGTGGTGTGGTTGAAATTTCACACAAAGATTCAAGGGTTTTGATACTTGTGGTAGGTGATTCCATGGGTAATCAATACTAGATGAGTTAGATTTTCTGAATTTTCTTAGTACACTTATACTTCATTATCTTTTCTAAGAAATCTAGTTTTGGTGACGTTTGTTATGAAAATGATTTTTCGGTACCATTTTGGTGCTAAATTTGTTGTTTTACATTTCTATTTTATGTTATGCCAAATGTGGTTGTTTTATAACACATGTAATTGGTTTATAGAAATGTTTTGGGTGCTAAAAATTCTATTTTTGTGAATATGAGTATGCACATGGTGTTTAATGTGCTGTTTTAAATGGATTTTTTGTGGAAAACATTGTTAAGTTTTGTGAAGTTATTTTATTGAAATCCTAAAGGTTTTATTGGGTGGTTTAAGTCACGAAAATCATGTGTACCTACTTTTGTGGGTTTATTATGACCATAACTGATGTTTTTTATTTTATAATTTCTTTTTTTTCATGATATAATGGTTTTAGCATAAATGGGGAAGCCTGGGTATCTAGGAGGGCAGATATGTACTAGTACACTAGTGACCTGGATGGGTTTTATCCCTGTTTCAATGATAAAATGGATAAAGACAACACTGTAAAACTATTTTGATGATGATTGGGGGCCACTATGTTATTTTTATGTTTCATATTAGTTGGTCTCTCATGAGAACAGATTTTTCTATGGTTACTTTACACCGAGGTATGAGGTACATGGGGTCTAAGACTACCTAGTGCCTAGGGGTGTTCTCGAGATTGGTGCTCATTGAATCTTGTGTATTTATATTTGGCTTATGGTGGTTTTTGATTTAGAATACAGTCAATTACATGTTTTACTTAAAAGTGTTCACTCATGGAAAATTTCCTTTGAAAACTAATTACATGTAAAAGTTTCATTCTTTAGAAATTATTTCCACCATTTCTTGCTTGTCAAAAATGGCATTCTTTTTATCTTGTATTGTTTACTCTATGGAATATATTAGTGGTATACTATTGTTATTAGGATCACATCATATTTACACCCCTTGAGTGTAATATGACTTTCTCATGTTTGAATCAGGTAAAGGAAAGGGTTTGGGTGATGGCGGTTCTAGGTTTTAGTTCCCATCCATGGTGCGACATTGTGGAGACGGCTTGTGGGTGATGACCCCTTGTCGTGTGGAATCTTTTGGGATGTTTTGATGCTATTTTTATTTGTCTTTAGACCTCTTTTTATATGTTTTAACCTATGTATTCAGTTCTGGATTTTTTTAAGTCTTTTTGGCATGAATTTTTCGAATCGGTTTATCGATTGTCTTTGATGTTTTATGTATCATTATTCAGTTAAATCATTCCCATACCAAAATCAATGATACCTAGGAACATGTGCCAACCTGTGGGGATAGGGGACACCCTTCGGGCCTTGTCATGGTGTGGGTTTAGCACTAGTTTTGATGGTAACCAGATTTGGTTCATGACAAAATGGTACCAGAGGAGGTTAATGTTTTTCAGTTATATTATTATTTTGGGATGAGTCAGGCAATCTAGGAGCTAGGACTATCGGGACTCGGAGTTTTGTTCATGATTAGGGTCCTTGGACTACACCTCTCTTAGCATATTTCTAGTTACCATGGGACATTGGAATTGTTGTTTTAACTTCACTTCCATGTGAGATGTGTGGGCTCGAGACTACACGTGGACAATGGGTGGGGTGGGGTAGTTTTTTTATTTTATCATTGTAATGTGTTTGGATGATTTATATTTTATTTCATTGATGAAATTTTCAGAATTTTTGTGCTGATGTTTTCTCTTGTGACTGTTTCCTTTTTGTAGCAACATGCTTCCTTGGAAAGATCCCATTCACCCACGAAAGGAAGTCGGAGAGAGTTATCCCTCACCGTTTGATCAGAGGTTAGTAGAGGCTGTGGTTCGGGCTTTCTAGGATCTAGGAAATGGACCATCTCCCATTCCAACTCCTTTTATAGAAGGCGAGACTGGTCATAGGAAGGACAAGGCCCAACAGTTCCCGAAAAATAATCCTCTTACATTTTGAGGTAGCATAGAACCCCAGGAAGTATAAGAATGGATCTAAAAGATTGAGTGCATGTTTGTGTTCATGGATACACCTGAGGAGCTTAGGGTGAAGTGTGCCCATTTTTTGTTGGAGGGACCCAGCCACAGGTGGTGGGAATCAGTACTTCAAGCTGGGAAGAATGAGCAGATGCGCTGGGGATATTTCAAGGTTGTCTTCAATGAATCGTACTACCCTAAAGTATTGGCATATGCTAGATCCCAAGAGATCATGGATCTTGTTTAGGGGGATATTTCTGTGATGGAGTATGCCAACTATTTCACTAATCTAGTTTGGTAAGCTCTTGAAATCATTTCTAATGAGGAAGTGAAGGCCCAGAGGTTTGAGAAAGGTTTGTGACCAGAGATATACTCCCATGTTTTCTTGTTTAAGATGAGGACCTATGCTTAGGTGGTTTATCAGGCATGCATGGTGGAGATTGACCAAAAATCGGTGGGCTGGTTTCTCTAGTATAGTATCAGTAGTGGGCGGTAGAAGCTCTTTACAGAATAAAAGGAAGTGGGAGGAACAGGGGAATAAGGGAGGTGGTTGTTCAAGACACTCTTTGAGGAAGTTTTCATATGTAGATTCTGATGCAAGATCAGTTATGTGCCATCAATGTGGGAGACCAGGGCACATCCTACTAGCATAAAAACTTCATTCAAAGCCCTATTATCAATGTGGATGTATGGGTAACTTGCAGCTATTTTGAGGGGTGGGACATCCACTTCAGAGTGGGGAAGGATCGGTGGATTCAAGAGGAGTGCCAGTATAGTTAGAGATGTTGAGGATGGGGGGATCTTGATTTGGTGGCCATGGTGGTAGGGAAGGTTCATGTTCTATTTACATTCAATTTAGGGCACAACCACATACTAGAGGCCATCCTTAGGCAGAGACCAGACATCTCCTTGCGGTGGATCAGGCACCAGCAGGATCATAGGTGGGACCATCGACAGTTAGAGGTACCATTTTGATTAAACCTTCTATATATGCTACTATTTTTTATGCTAGTTCCTCCATTGCATTAATTTCTAACCATTTTTTGAACACGTTGAATTTTCCAACTGATTTGTTGCCTTTTGAGATGGAGGTGGTGACGCCCCTGGGAAAGAACAAGGAACAGGGTCTCAAGTGCCCATCGTGTGCACTTTCTATGTCAGGGGTTGTGATGGAGTGGGACCTCTTGGTCTTATATATGGATCTGTTTGAAATAAGACTTGACATGGATTGGATATTACACTTCTAGGAACACATCGATTACTATAGATGACGAGTGAGTTTCACGGTACCTAATGGGAGTTGTCAGGTTTTTCGTGGGGAATGGGATCCTCAGTTGATTCATGAGGTACCTTCACTCCCATAGTTGGGAGATCTGGTTTTTTAGTTATCATCGGTCGTGATAGAGGAATATGGTCATGCTTGTAATGGGGGACTACCTAATGTAGTTGAGGAGTTTTATAAGGTATTTTAGGTTGATTTTTAAGGTTTTCCCCTAGAGAAGGATGTTTAGTTCTGGATTGATCTGGCACTAAGAACACAACTTATATCTCTTCCCTCATATCGTATATCCCCTATAGAGATGATGGAATTAGAGATATAGTTGGATGACTCAGAATCCAAAGGATTCATTCGCCCGAGAATCTCTCCTTATGTATCTCCTATTTTTTCACGAAAAGGTCTTAAGAATCCCTCCGGTTGTGCATTGACTACTGAAAGATGAATAAGGTAACAATTAATAAAAATTATACTTTTCCCCCGAATAGATGACTTGTTTGATCAGTTAAAGGGGAAAATGTGGTAATCTAAAATTGACTTGAATTCGGGCTATCATCAACTTAGGGTGAAAGAGGCAGATATCCCAAATATAGCCATCTGAAGTAGGTACAGACACTTTGAGTACATGGTCATGCCATTTGGATTGACCAATGATCCAGCAATATTTATGGCACTCATGAACAGGGTGTTCCATCAGTATCTTAATTATTTTGTTGTGGTATTTTTCGATGAAATCCTAGTTTATTCAAGGTCCAATCAGGAACATGAGCATCACTTGAAGATCGTTATGGGCACTTTGCGATAGCATCACCTTTATATAAAGTTTTCCAAGTAAACTTTCTATATCAGGGAGGTGAAATTTGTGGGGCATGTTATCTTAGATTAGGGGGTTTCGGTGGACCCTAAGAAGATTAGTGCGGTAATTTCATGAGATCATCTGAATAACGTGTTCAAGATTAGGAGTTTTTTTGTCGTGGCTGGTTACTACCAGCGGTTTGTTCTGGATTTCTCTTGACTTGCTTCTCCCATGACCGCGCTCATCCGGAAAGGGGTAATGTTTTTCTGGGGCCCAGAATGTCTGGAATCCTTTGAGGATCTCAAGAGGTGGTTGACTACCACCCACATTCGGAATTTTTTTAAACTGTAAAGGGGTATGTGGTGTATTTTGATTCTTCAGGTATGGGTCTTGGGTGAATTCTTATATAGGATAATCGTGTTGTGGTGTATGGCTCTCTCCAACTCCGACCACATGAAAAGAATTACCCAACCCATGACTTGTAGTGAGCAGTTTTGATGCTTTTTTTGAAGACTTTTCCTCACTACATTGTTTAGGAGAATTTTTTGGTCCACACTGATCACAAAAGCTTGGCATCCTCTTACAGAAGGACCTCAACATGAGGCAACGTCGCTGGATAGAGTACCTGTAGGGATTTGATTTTGACATTGTCTATACCTCAGGAAAGGGTAACGTGGTGGCCGACACCTTAAGCAGAATATTCCTAGTGATGGATTTGAGGAAGTCCAGTGGTCAGTGGACTTTGATGGGGCTCTTTACTCTGATGCATGTGGAGACCAAAGAGAAAAATTGGGGTGCGTTCTTGGCGAGAATTCAGCTGACTCCTCTCTTGGAGTAGATTCAGCGGGAACAACCTAGTGATGATATTTTCTAGTGGTTGAAATAGTTTCTTCATGGTGGGTAGAAGTCCTCTGATTGGTCATCATCTCCCATAGGCATCCTGTGCTTCAAGGGTCGTTCAATAGTACTCTTATCTTTACGTAAGGTGGTGATGTAGGATAGCCACCAGTCTCAGTGGGTTGTCCATCTGAGATCCACTAAGATGTATTAGGATTTCCTTCATCAGTTCAGGTGGCCTGGTATGTGACGAGACATCGTGGACTTTGTACCGAGATGCTACACATTCCAGCAGGTGAAAGAATAGCATCAAAGGCCCTCCAGTTTGCTCCAGCCATTACCCATTCATACATGGAATTGGGACAAGGTTTCTATGGACATCATTTTTGGATTTCCATATACAAATCAGGGTTAGAATAACATTTGGGTGGTGATTGATCATCTGAGAAAATCATCTCACTTCATTTTGATCAAATATACCGCTAAAGTGGACGAGTTGGGCCATTTTTATCTTCAGGAGGTGGTAAGGATTCATGGTGTTCCATCAGTAGTTGTCTCAGATAAATACCCATGTTTAACATCCCAATTTTGGGAAGGCCTTCAAAAGGACTTAGGGTCTCAGATAAAGATGATCACGACATACTATCCCCAAACGGATGGTCAAATAGAACGAGCAAATCACATTTTGGAGAACATGATCGGTGCATGTGTTCTGAACTTTGGAGTTCCTGGGACAGCCATTTGGGATTGGTTGAGTTTTCTTATAATGATAGTTACCAATCCTCGATTCGAATTTGTTGACATAGGAAAACGCGTCAAAAAAATATTCTGAATGATTCTATACATGATCCAATAATGTATCTCATTTCATGATCTTCGATTTGATAGGTCATAGAGCCCGAATGGAGTTATAGTTTAGGAGTTATGGACATTGAAGTTGGGCTGTAAAACTGGTTTGTGAAGCTCATTCGTGAAGATCCTTTGTGGATCTCCTTCGTGAGCCGATCGCGAATGTATCTGCTTCGCGGCATCCATTTCCGTCCCGAGACGATCATGAACGTATCTTCTTTGCACCATCCATTACCTTCATGAGCCAATCGCAAACATATCTGCTTCGCATCATCCATTTCCTTCCTGATCCGATCACAAATGTATCTGCTTCACACCGTCGGTTTCCTTTACAAGCTGATCGTGAATGTATCTGCTCTGTGCCATCATTTTTTCTTCACGGTGTGCATTTTTGCTTCGCGGCGCTCTTCTTTGACCTCCAGTGCCTATAAATACCCAGCTCACCCCCTTCATATGGATGGTCACTCCACCACTTGGGTGGCCGATATCCCATTGCACAGAGCTCCGATTTCCTTCGTAAAGTGGCTCCGCAAGTCCATGCTTCGCAAGTATCTTCCTTCGCAAAGTTGATCCATGAGTCAATGCTCCTGGAGTAGCTTCCTTCATGAAGGTGCTCCATGATTCCATGCTCCGCGAGTAGCTTTATTCCCGATGTCACTCCCCTAGTCCATGCTCCGTGAGTAGCTTCCATCGTGATTATGCTCCACGATTCCATGCTCTGCGAGTCCATGCTCCATGAGTCCATTCTTCACAAGACCCCATTATCAATGAGCCCCTTTACTCCACGAAACTACTTCGTGAAGAACTATCCTTTGCGAGGCTCTTACCTTCGCGCCCACTAGTCCATACCGTGGGGGCTACACCCTCGCACCCCCTGCTTGGGGTCAGTTCTGGGCTGCGGTCCCATCCCTTCGGGCTAGTCCCTTCGCTACCATCATAGACCCCCATGAAAATTGGTGAGTCGCACTGCGAACTTCTCGAGCCGGGACGTCGACATTTTCCATTGTGCCCTTATAGGCACCCACCTTCCACCCATGGAATACCATGATTTTAGATACTCCTCCATACACCATGAAACACTTTGAGTGGACATATTTCTCTTGGTTCGTTTCTCATGTCATGCGTTGAGATTCCCCTCATCAATTCCTCAAGTACCTTGAGTTGAACCATTCCTCAAGCAACTCATCCAAACCACATCACCTAACTCCTATGCCAGGTTGAACCAGAAAGGGACCCCCTTGCGTAAGTCCCAACACTAGTCGTTTCTAGGTGCCTTATGCCTAATAGTCCTCTCTACATGACTCTAAATGGTAGAACACCTTATGTTCCAAACATTGGATGCCTCTTGCCCTAAACAAGAGATGCCTTATACTCTAAGAATAAGATCCAAATAGTCCTCTCTACATGACTCTAAACTATAGAACACCTTATGTTCAAAACATAGTATGCCTCTTGCCTTAAAAAACAGATGCCTTATGCTCAAAGAATGAGATGCCAATAGTCCTCTCTACATGACTCTAAACTGCAGCACACCCTATGTTCCAAACATATGATGCCTCTTGCTCTAAACAAGATATGCCTTATGAACCAAGCATAAGATGCCAACAGTACTCTCTACATGACTATAAACTCTAGTATTCACTATCATTCAATAATAGGATGCCTCTTGTTCAAAATAAGAGATGGCTTAGGTTACAATCATAAGATACCTTATACCGTGATCACAATGGCATAGCTTCAAGAGCACTGGAATCCGTTCAAATATGCCATCACTCCACCTCATGCTTTGTATGTCCATCATTTGGATCTTCACACTCTTTCATGTCTGAAGGGACCCCCTAGCGGCCTAGTCCCATGTCGCATCAGGTCACCTACCATCCTGGGACAACACCCCGGAAGACTTTGGACAACACTTCGAGTCAGGTCTTGTGTTTGGAACATGGTTAGCAGTTGACCGTCATTTGTTTTTCCCCATTTCAGGCTAATACGATACGGATGCTGTGTTACGAACAGGGTCAACAGTTATCCTCCATCGTCAAGCCACCCTCACCATGTTTCGAATGGCAGGCATGTGATTCACACTTTTTATCTCCCATTGTTCGGACCGATTCCAACGCCCTTGGAATTATCCCTCTTGTGCACTAGCGCATAGGTGAAGGCCTCAACCCTCCAGTCACTACCGCAAAACAGGGCAAGGGAAGCGCTGCCCTTTATCAGCACTAAACAGAAAGCACTGATAAAGGGGTATACCTTTATCAGTGTTAGTTAAAAGTACTGATAAATGTATCCTTTATCAGTGCTAAAATAGGTTCTGATAAAGGTATACCCTTTATCAGTTCCATTTTTAGCGCTGATAAAAGGTTACATTTATCAGCGCCTATTTTAGCGCTGATAAAATTTATTATTCTTAATTTATATAAAATTATAATATTTATCATCGCTGAAATAAAAGTGCTGACAAAACATAAATTTATCCGTGCTGAAAAAGCGCTGATAAATTTATGTTTTATCAGCGCTTTTATTTTAGCGCTGATAAAACATACCTTTATCATCACTTTCAATGAGCACTGATAAAGGTTCCAGCGGTTTCTATTTAATAACTGTAACATGCCCTCCTCTCTTGCATGCGGTCAAGCTTTCGCAGATGCTGAACCAGGCCCATCTTCTGTCGCGACCTCTCCTCCTCGTCCTCCTCCTCTTCCATATTTTCCTCCTCCTCCTCCTCCTCATTGTCGTAGTCCTCCTCCTCCTCCTCATACTCCTCCTCCTCCGTCGCCGCCGTTGGGTTTTGATACTCCATCGCTGCCTCCGCCGCCATTAGGTTTTTCTCCTCTTCCACGACCATCACTGCCTCTGTCGCCGTGGGGTTTTCCTCCTCCGCCACGACCGCCGCTACCTCTATCGATGCTGCCTCCGCCGCCGCTTGTTAGGGTAGGAATATTTTTCCTTCTCTTGGGTTAATATAAATGATAAATTATGATCCTTGAATTATTATAATGACTTATAGTTTTTTTATAAGTGAGTTGAACCTATGTATGGGTATTTGGGGCAAGAGTGAGAGCCCAGGTGGTGAGACCCTTGTATTGTAGGTTGTTTTAGATAGCGGGATTCTATCATGCTACATTTTTATTTTGAGTAGTGACACTAACAGTTATGATATGTTATGATGAGTTATGATTACTTATGACCCTTGTGGGTCTATGTCTGGCCCAAAAGTGGGTATGATTGATTGAACTTAAACATTGTTATGTGTAATACCAATAGTTGGTTCCCTGGGCAGATAGTACTCAATGATGATAAGTATATGGGTGTGTGAGAACCTATAGTAAGTGGTTGGTTTGGTTCACTAAATGATGTTTTTTTTGAGGTGGGGATAAGAGTGGCACCCATGGGCTAAGAATTGTGTAAGAACTAATGTAAGGGGTTTGTGTGAGATCTCAGTGGTCGTTAGCATGTGACTCAGGATGGTAGAAAGTTAGTGAGTTTTGGTGGCTGGGGGAGACTAATGAGTGGGGTTATATTTGTGCTATGAATATATTATATACATAAATCCAGGGTAGATTCTTTAACATGAGGGATTGATACACATTAGGTGTTATCTAGTTGATAGAGAAAGAATGTTCATGCCTTGGATTTGTATAAGGGAAGAACTCTCTATTCTTGAGTTTTGGTGTTATGACTGGGTTTAGGGACATGATCATTTGGATTCCTAACCCTATTGATTTATAGCATGGTTTTAATGTGACCATCACTATTGAACCTAGATGGATGGGTTTAGGGTAATGAAGCATGGGTATATTCCTTTGGTTTTGGAATAATGTTGGGTAACTGGTAATCATGTGGTGAGTTTTGGCATGGTGTGATGTTAAGATTGGAAAAGAGTACCAGGGCTGCCCCATTGGTAATATGTGCATTCCCCCTAATTTTTGTCAAGATGTATGGGTAGGCTCTTTGTTTTTGAATAGGGACATGATCCTACTCACTAGATACCACGTTTTGTGTTGGGAAACTTATTATGGGAAGTGGGGATATGAACCTTCTCCCTATGATCAGTAGATCTTAATTCCTAGAGATATCTCATAGCTTCTTGGATCTAAGAGATTTGGGAAGGGGTATAAATTGTAGTGCCCTCAACAATCTTCTAAGGGTTAGTGGTCACATGATTTTGGTGATAGTGGTGATTGTTTAGAGCCCTACTTGGTTACCCTTGAACTGATTTGATGTCATGGATGACTTCTTGATCCACCTTCCTAAGATAATGAATATAATGAATATAATTCTCTAGGGATATAATTTTGAATTAATTTATGGTGGTGGTAGGTGAAACTTTCTTTATTATAGTTTCCCTATAATGGGGTGGGTTGTGAGGCTTCCACACGTGAATACCCTCATATGAAAATTCAAGAGTAGGGATGGTACTATGTTAGTGGTACTCCCTTACCATCATTATAGAGACCCCAAACTTGACGTACATGGACATTACATTAATTATGAGGAATACTTAATACATAACAAAAACCAACACTCAAGGACCATAATAGTTTAGTGTCTTTGGAAACACGGAACATAATCTTCTAATCATGGTGAAAGATCTTCAAAATCTCCCATAAAGATCTTCCCCTTTTGTTCTCTTACCTAAAACCTTTCTTTATATCCTGGGGAAAAGAAAACATTTAAAGTGTGAGATCAAATGCTCAGTAAGGGTAGGCATGGATAAAAGAAAACAAACCATATACATTTGAAGTTAAAAACATGAACATAATGTTTAAACCTCAAAATCTTGAGCAATGACATAAAACATGGAAGTATGTAAGGCATAGATTATAATGGAACATCAATCATGATAAAATAGCATGGGAATAAAACATGTAATTGTGGAAAAACATTATGCACATGATATGATTTCGATAGTAGCCAAGGCATTGCTGCCAAGACCATCTTAGTGGACAAAGTCCCTTATAGGACCGAGTTCACTCCTCGTTCCAGTCATGTATCACTGAACCAGATTAACTTTCCATTCCAGCCATGTCTATCTCATGTGATATAAATCTTTACCCAATGCATTAGAGGGATATATTGGTCCCACAAATCTCATAATGAATTCATTCTTACTTGTTCCACAACATAAACATAAATCATTCATCATAACCCAAAGAATAAAAATGGGTTTCATAAACATCATCCCATCATAACATAATCCATATAAAACAAATGGATTCCATTTCATCATAAGAAAAGTGAAACCATGTAAATAATAAAGATATTATACTTGAAACATACACATATGAAATAATGTCATCGTATATGGAAAATGGTTTTGATAAAACACTTGAAAATAATTCTTGAGGAAAATATCCTTCCTTCTTAAAAATCATTTTCTTTTCACAAAATGCCACAAAATTTTAAAAGAAAAGGATTTTATTGAAAATAACCATGAAATCATGTACATTAAACCTCATGAAAATAATGTGTTATGAAACTGTAAAAATCAGTTCATGTCGTATAAGTTAAAAAACATTCTTCTTGTACTTTTGCACGAAAAGTCAAAAAGTACCTTGTATAGTAAACAAAAGAAAGATTCCTTACATACCATGTTGTAATAGTCAAAAATGGGTAATAAGGACTTTCAACATACATAAAACCATTTTTAGAAAATAGGGAAATTTATGATAAATGTAACCCCTGTAAATACTTACGAATAAACAATCTCAGATAAAAATGAGATTGGAAAAGTTATCCCTTACCTTATGTCCGATTTGCTTCGTATGTATCCAAACCTCCTGTATAATGATTTAAATAATGTCATTGACTTATTAAAAAATCATATTAATTGTTATGATATCATATATGGTTCACTTATGACTTTATATTATCGGTTCTTTTGTAAATTCCATGTTAAAGCAGCGTTTTGGGTAAAATCGTTTCATTTATCATATGTGTTTCGATTTGTTGTTCTTGATATTGTTAATTATATCCTGATTTACTTAATTATAGAATTTAAAACATGATTTATATATAATATATATTCAGAATATAAATATATATATGATAGATCTATAAATGGAATGAAATACACTGTTCTTGGAGACGATAGGTCGTACGTACGCATGAACGTTGTTTTTGTTTCCTTAATGAATTAAATGGAATTAAGTAAATTAAACATATATGTACAAAAATAAAGTATCATTATTATGTAATATATTTATTCATTATTTATTCTATATACTTTATAATCATACTTGAATGGTAAATCATGGAAAATGAATCTCATCACGTTCGTGGAGACGGTAGTCCGTACGTACGCAGGAGCGATGATATCATTCCCATAATTATTTAATAGAATTGGAGTGGATGATATAATATCTCAAAATCATTTTGATGTTATAATAACCTTATATAGTTATTATTTACACCATTATACCCATCCAAGTAAGTTGGTGGTGGGAAAACTGATTACACCATGGCGTGGAGACGGTATTCCGTACGTACGCACACGTGGTGATTTCGTTTTCTATAGGATGGATAGTAGGTGAAATGGGGTTGTTTCATATTTATAATAATATATAAGTATATTAGTGATACTGATCTTATTACTTTATAATTAAACAACTAAATGAGAAGATGTTGAAGAAGAAAAAAACTTGAAAGAGTCAGTAGAAGAGATTACCTCTTCCTCGACGCTCCTCCATTAAACTTCTTCGTAGGGAAGTAGAGTTGGTCTTTTAAGAATACCAGAACCTATATGATATAACTAGAAAGGTTTAGAAGAGTAATTTGAAGGGGTTTTCCGAGATTAAAGGCTCAAAAGGGTGTGAAGAGAAGAGGGAAGGGGTGCCCTTTTTAAAAGGGAGGAGAGGGGCAACTTTGGTAATATAAGATATATTAATTTATAATAAATTCATACTCAATTAAAAAACTCCAAAAATAACTCTAATCCAAATATTAGATGTGATTGGGTTGTAATATCATCAACCAATAAAATTTAGACATGTTGGTAATTTATTTTAAACATTATCAACTTGATTTATCCTTATTTAATCTATTTAATTTTATTTGTGGTAATAAGATTCTAATTATTAAATTGTTATAAATAATAACTTATGTGTTTTAAATTGTCCATAATTCGATAATTTATGACATTGGAGACCATATAGTTTTCAATTTATAATTTTTAAATATTTTTGAGATTTTTAAACAATTTTATAATATTTTATTTTTATAAAATAACAATAGTGTCAATTTTGACATGATTCGTTTATTTTAATTTAAATAAAATCCACACAGAGGATATATTCTAACCAAAATATTGAATTTATTCCTAACATGTCAAATTTGTCTAGAAAATTCGTGGATAACATTAAATAGTTCATATAATATTAATTTTAATATTTTTAAAACCATTTATTTGGTATATCTCTTAATTAAATAATTAGTACAACATTGTTGTATAATTATTTAATATACTTATTTGGGGAATAAAAATTAAAAATAAAATCATATGATGAAGATAAATCTCTAATATTTTATAATAATACTTTTACAAGAATTTATCATCTTAAAATCACAACATGTAAATTGTAATATTTATTAAATTTTGAAGGTGACAACTTTGGAATCATTTAAAATAAAATAATATAAGTGTCATAATATTCTTTATAAGGATCCAAATGGTCACCAACTCAGCCATCAGATTATTAGGGTTTATATATACACTACCAATAAGTCTTGGTCAGGTTTTTGGACCTTTTTATGTGTATTATTATTTCAATAAAAACTATATTATGGATTTTTCAATAAATAAATAATTTCTGCATCATTAATGTATAAGAAAATAAGGTAAATAAATAATTGTTAAAAATTACAGATAAATTACCATGATAAAGAAACAAATTTTATCTTTCAAATGAGTATTTATAACCGAATTTATATTCTGTATAACCTTATATTAAAAATAGTTTATTTATTAAAGTTTGAGTGAGACATATTTCACCTTCTTTTAAATAAAATAAATTAAAGGTCTTAATCACATCCAAGTGGGTTAAAATGGATTATATTTAGACCACAAAATGCCACAGTACGAAATATAATCATCCAATTATATTAATACAAGTGTTAGGGTAATTTTATAATATTATATTTTCCCTCAATTACCCGATTTACCTTTAACTATGGTAAATAAAATTTACCGTAGTTATTATTCATAGTTCCCAAAAATAATGAGTAGCCTATTAACATAATTTGGACCTAATTATTCCATATATGGAATCCATTTTTCCTAATTCAAATCACAGAAGTTGCAGAAATTAATTTAAAATTAATCCTGTTGTTAAGAAAACGAGTTTTAAAAGTTAAAACATTGCAAAAGATTGAAATGATTTTACCTATGAATTCAATGTAAAATAAAGGATAATGACATACGGTATATTTAAGGGTAAACATATATTCTATTTATAATTTAAAACCATTAAATATTATAATTTAACCATATAAATTATTATGATGAAAAAAGTTGATTTAATTAAAATATAGCGTGTTTTTACTATTCATTAAAATTTGAAAGTTATCAGAATAATATGAAAATTTTATCCAACGTAAATTTTTATATCCTCACTCCAAAGAAGAATTTTATTTTTTCAAATTAAACTTATAAACATGTCAAAAACTACATTTGAAGTGGTTGGGCCATCAAAAGGTGGCAAAACTGCATTTTTTGAAAAATACTTATTTTACCCAAAAAAATTATTTTGTTTTCATACAATGTTCTAGAAAATGTTAAATATGGAAAATAATGTTATAAAAGTCAAAATTTAGTTAATATTATTCATAACATCTACTTCAAAATAATATTATAACTATATATCATTGTTTAGTAAAACCCGTTATTGCATACTACACACGTTATCGAGGAAGGTCGCGATTGCGTGTAATGCAAGACAAGAATAGTGTTGTGTATACTTCAAGCTAATACTTTGTTGAATATAGTACAATCTAATATTGGTGTAGCGTACAACACAAGATATCAAATAAATTAAAAAAATAAATTTTCTCCTAAAATCTCGGGGTGTTACATTCTACCCCCCTTAGAATGAATTTGGCCCTCGAAATTTGTCGGGGTTATAAATGGTTTACTAGATGAAAGTTTCTTTCATAGAAACCCACATCGTAAAAAGTAATACCAAAACTTAATTTAAAATAGTGGAGTATGAAACATAACGGTTAACCAAATTAACTCATCACTGGGTTTCCACATAAGAGAACATATGTGAAAATATGGATATGGAAGAGAAATATATCCATCATGGTCTAATGGAGAGTGGTAGAGAACATGGCTATGAAAAATCCAACAATCACAAAGGCATAAATTTTTGATGATCTAAGGTACCATCTAATTCATCGTATATGAGGACACTAGGAAAACATTTTTGGTTTTCAAGATCATTTCCCAAAAGTTGAATAATTTGAATTAGAAGAAATACTTACTTTATTTCGGTACAATCTCACCGTTGTTCGTGCCTTGAACAATTTACACTTCATCTATTAAATAAATGAAGTTGAATTTTTCATTCATGAAGTGTTAGCAGATCATGTGATAGAATTATGGGTCATTCCATCTGTCTCAAACAAAAGGGTATAAAAAGTTATCAAATATACATAAGTCCATCTATGGTGAGGTTAATCATATATGATTCCTAAAATGGACTTATACTTCATATATCATACCGATTAATAAAATAAAACTAGTTTCTACTAACCAGGGACTTTCTGTAGGCCAGTGGTAGGCGATAAAGGCATGTCGCACTTCAGTTGTGGGTTCGATTCCCACAGCCTTGTCCGACGCGACGGGTTGTCGCCCGTCCTGCAGGTTGTCCTTTTTTCTAAAACTACATTATTATAACACCCCATCAATAATATCAAAAAAATTTATAGCCTTATACAATACTAACTTATGTCCAACATAGTACATTCCAATCTTTAGTCTTATCCAAAATACTTCTATCCAAGATCATAGTATAAAGACATCAATTACTATAAATGTCATCTACCGAGCATGTGAATACCGTCATTTATCCAAGATATATTTTTTTGATCACATTCCAAACATATTAATACCTTAATCATGTATTCTCTTGAAACATAAACTACCATAGAACCTTAGTGAAAACATGAATTCTGTCCAAAGGTAACTCTTTCCACATACCAAAATCCCAAAATTTCTATATACTCAAACCATTATATAACACTATCCTTATTTCAGTCATGAGCTCATGAATACTGTCATACATATTTTTTTCTCCTTATCCCTTCATTATGCGTATTTCAACTAATTTACAAAAAAAATTCAATCACTTTTCATATTTACCGGTACCATAAAATTATTAAATACCACAATGATCTAATACATTGATATTCCAATATTCTACGATACTTTACATGAGATTCCACAAAATTATCTCGGAATCCCGTTAGATAAACACTTATTCATTCTACCACATAGTTTCCATACTCAACATCACAAATAGTGATCGCATGTGAATTCCCTTTATCCTTTTCCTTAATAGGTTTCTCACTTCGATCATCATTAACCCTTGGATTAGGGAATTGATTAGCATAATTCCCCATTTTCTTGCACTTGAAGCATTGAAGTGTTGGTGGTGTGTTCTCTGCAGTCTTTTCTTTATTAACATAATTAGAAACCCTTTTTCCATTACTTCGACACTCAGCTGCTCGATGACCTTATTTTCATCACTTAAAACATTTTCTAGTTCCTTTAAGACAATCTCCACCATGTTTATTTCCAAACTTTGAGCATAAAGAAACATTCATCTTCTTTTCACCATTATTATGAGATTTCTCCTTGAACACCATATTTAGTTTCTTTTCAAAACCAGGAGATGGATATGTAACACCAACTTCTATTTCTACCTTGATAGAACAACGCATAATTTCTTCATAGCTACTGAAGTCTGTTATTGATAATGCCCTTCGAAGACTTAGTTTTAATCCACTGAAGAATGGATAAACTTTGCTTTTAGGTTGGATGTTAAATCCTGATGCATACCTTGCAAGCCATGTAAAATTAGCCTCGTATATGCTAAAAGATTCATCATCCTTTTGCATAAGATCGAGGACCTCATTTTCTATCTTTGTTCGAAGAATACAAGCGAAGTACTTATGGAAAAACAAGTTCTTGAACTCATCCCATTCCATGGATTCAATTTCATCTTGGGGCCTTGTACTCTTAATTAGAGTCCACCACTAGTCTGGTTCACCTTCTAAATGGTAAAGATCCAAAATGACTTTTGCATGCTATGAACAGCGAAGTGTGGAAAATATCTTTTCAATTGTACTAATCCATTGTTCAACAACAAGTGGATCAGAAGGCCCACTGAAAGAAGGTGGACGTTGCCTCATGAAGGACTCAATAGAATATTGTTCCCTTCTCTTCTCATTTGGAAGTCCAGAATGATTAATAGATTGTGTAAGTATAGCAATAATATTTTGTACTCCATATCCCATAACATTGGTTTGTTTAGGAGTACAATCATTTCATTGTCAATTACATTGATCAACACGATTCCTTCGGGTTCCATCCATCGTCTAAAACCCAAAAAGAATAGTGCGAGAGGAAAAAATCATGCTAGTAAAACAACATAATAAAGGGGGAGTGCCTTCAATATCTAACATCTTAGGTTTAATTCTATGATCATTACCGTAATCCTAGGAATATAACCTATAGTTATACTTAACCTTAGGGACATCCCCAGACATACCTTAGAAATATCTCTAGGGATCTCACTAAACTTTTCGCATCCTAGTTTCCAAAGATTGACAAAAACTTTCCTTTGATACCAACTGTAGAGACCCCAAACATGGCGTACATAGACATTACATTACTTTTGATGAATACTTAATACATAACAAAAACCAACAATCAATGACCACAATAGTTTAGTGTCTTTGCAAACACGGAACATAATCTTCTAATCATGGTGAAAGATCTTCAACATCTCCCATAAAGATCGTCCCCTTTTGTTTTCTTACCTAAAACCTTTCTTTATATCCTGGGGAAAAGAAAACAAAAAAAGGGTGATCTCAAATGATAATTAAGGGTAATCATGGAAAAAATAAAACAAACCACATACATTTGAACTTAAAAACATGAACACAATGTTTAAACATCAAAATCTTGAGCAATGACATAAAACATGGTAGTACATAAGGCATAGATCATAATGGAACATCAATCATGATAAAATAGCATGGGAATAAAACATGTAATTGTGGAAAAACATTAAGCACATGATATGATTTCCATAGTGGCCAAGGAATTGCTTTCAAGACCATCTTAGTGGACAAAGTCCCTTACTGAACTGAGTTCACTCCTCGTTCCAGTCTTGTATCACTAAACTGGATTAACTTTTCATTCCATCCATGTCTATTTCATGAGATATAAATATTTACCCAATGCATTGGAGGGAGATATAGGTCCCACCCATCTCATAATGAAATCATTTTTACTTGTGCCACAACATAAACATAAATCATTCATCATATCCCAAAGAATAAAAATGGGTTTCATAAACATCATCCCATCATAACATAATCCATATAAAAAAATGGATACCATTTCATCATAAAAAAATTGAAACCATGTAAATCATAGAGATATTATACTTGAAATATACACATATGAAATAATGTTATCATAGATGGAAAATGGTTTTGATAAAACACTTGAAAATAATTCTTGAAGAAAATATCATTTCTTCTTAAAAATCATTTTATTTTCACAAAATGCCACGAAATTTTAAAAGAAAAGGATTTTATTGAAAATAACCATGAAATATTGTAGAGTAAACTTCATGAAAATAAGGAGTTATGAAACCGTAAAAATCATTCCATGCCGTATAAGTTAAAAAAACATTCTCCTCGTACATTTTCCAGAAAAGTCAAAACATACCTCGTTTGGTAAAAAAGAAGGATTCCTTAAACACCATGTAGTAATAGTAAAAAATGGGGAAAAAGGACTTTAAACATGCATGAAACCATTTTTAGAAAATAGGGACATGGATGATAAATATAACCCCAGTAAATACTTATGAATAAACAATCATGGATAAAAGTGAGATTGGAAAAGTTATCCCTTACCTTATGTCCGATTTGATTCATATGTATCTGAACCTCCTGTATAATGATTTAAATAATGTCATTGACTTATTAAATAATCATATTCATTGTTATGATATCATATATGGTTCACTTATGACTTTATATTACTGGTTCTTTTATAAATTCCATGTTAAAACAGCATTTTGGGTAAAATCATTTCATTTATCGTATGTGTTTCGATTTGATTTTCTTGATATTATTACTTATATCCTGATTTACTTAATTAAAGAATTTAAAACATTATTTATATATAATATATATTCATCATATAAATATATATGATATATCGATAAGTGGAATGAAATAAACCATTCATGGAGACGATAGTCCGTACATACGCATGAAACATATATGTACATAAATCCAGTATCATTATTATGTAATATATTTCATTATTATTTATTATATATACTTTATAATCATACTTTAATGGTAAATTATTAAAAATGAATCTCATCACGTTCGTGAAGACGATAGTCTGTACGTATGCACGAGCGATGATATCGTTCCCATAATTGTTTAATAGAATTGGAGTGGATGATATAATATCTCAGAATTATTATGATTTTATAATAACCATATATAGTTATTCTTTACACCATTATACTCATCCCAGTAAGGTGGTGGTGGGAAAACTGATTACACCACGGCGTGGAGACGGTATTCTGTACGTACGCACGCGCGGTGATTTGGTTTTCCATAGGATAGATAGAAGGTGAAACGGGGTTGTTTAATATTTATAATAACATATCATAACATTATTGATACTTATGTTATTACTTTATAATTAAAAAACTAAAGAATAATATGTTTAATAAGAAATAAACTTCAAAGAGTCGGTAGAAGAGATTACCTCTTCCTCGACACACCTCCTTTAAACATCTTCTTAGGGGACTAGAGTTGGTATTTTGAGAATACCAGAACCTCTATGATATAACTATATAGGTTGAGAAGAGGAATTTTCAGGGGTTGGATGAGCTTCAAGGCTCAAAATGGTGTGAAGAGAAGAGGGAAGGGGTGCTTTTTTATAAGGGAGGAGAGGGGCACCTTTGGTAACATAAGAAATATTAATTTATAATAAATTCAACCTCACTTAAAAACCTCCAAAAATGACTCAAATATTAATATTAGATGAGATATGGTTTTAATCTCATCAAAAAATAAAATTTAGACATGTTGGTAATTTATTTTAAACATTATCAATTTGATTTATCCTTATTTAATCTATTTAATTTTATTTTTGGTAATATGATTCCAAATTTTAAATTGTTATAAATACTTACTAATGTGTTTTGAATTGTCCATAATTGGATATTTATGACATTTTAGACCATATAAATTTAAATTTATAAATTTTAAATATTTTTGTGATTTTTAAACAATTTTATAATATGTTATTTTCATAAAATAACAATAGTGTAAATTTTGACATTATTCAATTATTTTAATTTAAATAAAATCCACACAGAGGATATATTCAAAAAAATATTTAATAGATTCCTAATATGTCAAATTTGTCTAGAAAATTCGTGGAGAACATTAAATAGGTCATATAATATTTATTTTAAAAATTTTAAAACCATTTATTTGGTATATCTATTAATTAAATAATTAGCACAACATTTTTGTATAATTATTTAATGTACTTATGTGTTGCATAAAAATTAAAAATAAAATCCTATGATGAATATAAATATTATATATTTTATAATAATACTTTGACTCGAATTTATCATCTTAAAATCAGAACATGTAAATTGTTATATTTATTAAATTATTAAGGTGCCAACTTTGGAATCATTTAAAATAAAATAATATAAGTGTCATAATCTTCTTTATAAGGATCCAAATGGTCACCAATTCGGACATTGGATGATTAGGGTTTATATATACACTACCAATAAGTCTTGGTTAGGTTTCAGGGCCTTTGTTTTGTATTATTATTTCAATAAAAACTATATTATTGATTTTTCACTAAATAAATAATTTCTGCATCATTAATGTATAAGCTAATAATGTAAATAAATAATTCGGAAAAATTACAAATAAATTACCATCATAAAAAAAATATCTTTTAAATTATTATTTATAACCGAATTTATATTCTGTATAACCTTATATTAAAAATAGTTTAATTATAAAAGTTTGAGTGAGACATATTTCACTTTCTTTTAAATAAAATAAATTAAAGGTCTTAATCACATCCAAGTGGGTTCCAATGGATTCCATTTTGACCAAAATATGCCATATGATGAAATATAATCATCCTATTATATTAAGACAAGTGTTAGGGTAATTTTATAATATTATATTTACCCTCAATTACCCGATTTACCTTTAACTATGGTAAATAAAATTTACCGTAGTTATTATTCATAGTGCCCAAAAATAAAAAGTAGCCTATTAACATAATTTGGACCTAATAATTAAAAATATGGAATCTATTTTTTCTAATTCAAATCATAGAAGTTGCAGAAATTAATTTAAAATCAATCTCATTGTTAAGAAAATGAGTTTTAAAAGTTAAAACATTGCAAAAGATTGAAATGATTTTACCTATGAATTCAATGTAAAATCAAATATAATGAAAAAAGTTATATTAAATGGTAAAAATATATTCTATTTATACTTTAAAACCATTAAATATTATAATTTAACCATATAAATTATTATGATGAAAAAAGTTTTTTTTTAATTAAAATATAGCGTGTTTTTACTATTCATTAAAATATGAAAGTTATCAGAATAATATGAAAAATTTATCCAAAGTAAATTTTTATATCCTGATTCCAAAGAATAATTTTATTTTGTCAAATTGAACTTATAAAAATTTCAAAAACTATATTTAATGTGGGTGTGCCATTAAAAGGCGACAAAACTGCATTTTTTGAAACATACTTATTTTACCCAAAAAAAATATTTGGTTCTCATACCATGTTCTAGAAAATGTGTAATATGAATAATAATGTTATTAAATTCAAAATATAGTTAATAATATTCATAACGTCTAGTTCATAATAATATTATAACAATATATCGTTGTTTAGTAAAACCCGGTATCGCGTACTACACACGTTATCGAGGAAGGTCGTGATTGGGTGCAATGTAAGCCAAGAATAGTGGTGTGTATACTTCAAACTAATATTGTGTTTCATATAGTAAAAACTAATCTTGGTGTTGCATACAACACAAGACATCAAATAAATTAAAGAAAATAGTTTTTCTCCAAAAATCTCAAGGTGTTACATTCTACCCCCCTTAAAATGAATTTCGCCCTCGAAATTCGTCGGGGTTATAAATGCTTTACTACACTAAAGTTTCATTCATAGAAAACCCACATCGTAAAAAGTAATACAAAATTTAATTTAAAAAATTGTAGTAGAAACATAAAGGTTACCCAAATTAAGTCATCACTGGGTTTCCACATAGGAGAATATAGGTGAAAATATGGATATGGAAGAGAAATCTATCCATCAAGGTCTGATGGAGAGTGGTAGAGAACATGGCTATGAAAAAGACAACAATCACAAAGCCATAAATCTGTGATGATCTAAGTTACCATCTGATTAATTGTATATGAGGACACTAGGACAACATTTTTTGTTTTCAACATCATTTCCCTAAAGTTGAAGAATTTGAATTAGACGAAATACTCACTTTATTCCAGTACAATCTCACCGTTGTTCACGACTTGAACAATTTCCACTTCATCTATTAAATAAATGAATTTCAATTTTTAAATCATGAAGTGTTAGCAGATCATGTGATAGAATGATGGGTCATTCCATCTGTCTCAAAAAAAGGGTAGAAAAAGATATCAAATATACATAAGTCCATCTATGGTGAGGTTAATCATATATGATTCCAAAAATGGACTTATACTTCATCTATCATACCGCTTAATAAAATAAATCTAGTTTCTACTAACTAGGGACTTCCTATAGGCCAGTGGTAGGCGATAAAGGCCTGTGACACTTAAGTTGTGGGTTCGATTCCCACAGCTTTGTCCGACGTGACAGGCTGTCTCCCATCCTACAGGTTGTCCTTTTTTTCTAAAACCACATTATTATAACATCCCATCAATAATATCAAAAAAAATTCTTGCCTTATACAATAATAACTGATGTCCAACATAATCCATTCCAATCTTTAGGCTGATAACAAATACTTTTGTCCATGCTCATAGTATAAAGAAAACAATTACTAGAAATGTCATCTACCGAGCATGTGAATACCATCATTTATCTGAGATATATTTCATTGATCGCATTCCAAACATGTGAATACTTTAATCATGTATTCTCATGAAACATAAACTACCATAGAAACTTACTGAAAACATGAATGCTGTCAAAAGGTAACTCTTTCCACATACCAAAATCCCAAAATTTCTATATACTCAAACAATTATATAACATTGTCCTTATTTTAGTCATGAGCTCATGAATACTATCATTCATATTTTTTTTCTCCTTATCCCTTCATTATGCGTATTTTAACTGCTTTCCAAAAATATTTCAATCACTTTTCAGGGTTACCGGTACCATAAAATTATTAAAAACCACAATGATCCAATACATTGATATTCCAATATTCCACGATACTTTAAATGAGATTCCACAACATTATCTTGGAACCCCATTACATAAACACTTATTCATTTTACCACATTGTTGTCATACTCAACATCACAAATAGTGACCGCATGTGACTTCCCTTTATCATTTTCCTTAAGAGGTTTCTCACGTCGATAATCATTAATCCTTGGATTAGGGAATTGATTAGCATAATGCCCCATTTCCTTGCACTTGAAGCATTGAAGTTTTGGTGGTGCGTTCTCTGCAGTCTTTTCTTTATTCGCATCATTAGCAACCCTTTTTACATTACTTCAACACTCAGCTACTCGATGAACTTCTTTTCCACACTTAAAACATTTTCTAGTCCCATTAAAACATTCTCCACCATTCTCCTTTCCACACTTTGAGCATAAAGAAACATTCATCTTTTTTTCACCATTATTTTGAGATTTCTCCTTGAACTCCATCTTTCGTTTCTTGTCAAAACCATGAGATGGATATGTAACACCAAATTCCATTTCTACCTTGGTAGAATAACGCACAATTTCTTCATAGATACTGAAGTCTCTTATCTCTAATGCCCTTCGAAGACTTGGTTTTAAGCCACTAAAGAATCGATCAACTTTTCTTTAAGGTTGGATGATAAATCCAGATGCATACCTTTCAAGCCATGTAAAATTCGCCTTATATATGCTAATAGATTCATCATCCTTTTTCATAATCTTGATGAACTCCTTTTCCATATTTGTTCGAAGAATATGAGGGAAGTACTTATTGAAAAACATGTTCTTGAACTCGTCCCATTCCATGGATTCAATTTCATCTTGGGGCCTTGTATTCTTAATTAGAGTCCCCCACTGGTCTGCTTCACCTTTTAAACGGAAAATAGCCAAAATGACTTTTTCATTATCTTAATAGAGAAGTGTGGAAAATATCTTTTCAATGGTACTGATCCATTGTTTTGCAACAAGTGGATCAGAAGACCCACTAAAAGAAGGTGGACGTTGCCTCATGAAGGACTCAATAGAATATTGTTCCCTTCTCTGCTCATTTGGAAGTCCAGAATGATTCATAGATTGTGTAAGTATAGCAATAAGATTTTGTACTCCATCTCCCATAACATTGGTTTTTTAGGATAACAATAATTTCATTTTCCATTACATTGATCAACACGGTTCCTTCGGGTTCCAGCCATCCTCTAAAACCAAAAAACAATAGCGTGAGAGGCAAAAATCATGCTAGGAAAACAACATAATAAAGGCAGAGTACCTTCAATATCTAACATCTTAGGTTTAATTCTATGGTCATTATCGTAATCCTAGGACTATAGCCTATAGTTATACTTAACCTTAGGGACATCCCCATACATACCTTAGAAATATCTCTAGGGATCTCACTAAAGTTTTCGCATCCTAGTTTCCAAAGCTTGCCTAAACCTTTCCTTTGATACCAACTGTAGAGACCCCAAACTTGACGTACATGGACATTAAATTACTTTTGAAGAATACTTATACATAACAAAAACCAACACTCAAGGACCATAATAGTTTAGTGTCTTTGGAAACACAGAACATAATCTTCATATCATGGTGATAGATCTTCAACATCTCCCATAAAGATCTTCCCCTTTTGTTTTCTTACCTAAAACCTTTCTTTATATCCTAGGGAAATGAAAACATATAAAGGGGGAGCTCAAATTCTCAGTAAGGGTAAGAATGGATAAAATAAAACAAACCATATACATTTGAACTTAAAAACATGAACATAATGTTTAAACATGAAAATCTTGAGCAATGACATAAAACATGGCAGTACGTAAGGCATAGATCATAATAGAACATGAATCAGGATAAAATAGCATGGGAATAAAACATGTAATTGTGTCAAAACATTAAGCACTTGATATGAGTTCCATAGTATCCAATGAATCACTTCCAAGACCATCTTAGTGGATAAAGTCCCTTACTGAACCGAGTTCACTCCTCTTTCCAGTCCTGTATCACTGAACCAGATTAACTTGTCATTACATCCATGTCTATATCATGAGATATAAATCTTTACCCGATGCATTGGAGGGAGATATAGGTCCCACCCATCTCATAATGAAATCATTCTTACTTGTTCCGCAACATAGACATAAATCATTCATCATAACCCAAAGAATAAAAATGGGTTTCATAAACATCATTCCATCATAAAATAATCCATTTAAAACAAATGGATACCATTTCATCATAAGAAAAGTGAAACCATGTAAATCATAGAGATATTATACTTTGCATGAAACTTTTTTTTTCAAATAAGTCACTTTTTGGGTTAGTGAGAACCTACAGACATCTACCGATCACCCACAATCCAAACTCCAAAGTCCAAAATCCAAAATAACCGAAATAAACAACACATATCACTTCAAACAGTCTTCACGGCCACCTGAATTCTCCTCTTTGGTTGCCATAACCATACCACTGATTTCCGCCTTAAACAAGACATCATCACTACTTTCAGCAACAACAAGACATCATCACTGCAAACACGAGTTCTTTCCAAAAGAAAATCGCAAGTTCGGAGGAGCAATTCCAACCATCGCGCAACACAGATCCATGAGATCCCAGAGCAGATTCATCCAAAACAATCCAACGCAAAAATGCAGAAATTGAAAAGAGCAGCAACCAGCAAATCCAAACCAAATCGACTTTCACCAAGTCAAAAGAAATCAAAAGGTGCAACCTCCTCCAACACCTTAAACAGATCCAGAACCTTCAAGCATTCCCGAACCACAAAGCTCCACCGCGAAGGTGAGAAACTAGCAGGAAATAGAAAAGATCCATCGACATTGAACCAAACCAAATCCAAATCCAGCCAATTGCAAAGACCACGACATACCAAAACAAAAACCTGAAAAACTCACAGAGACTGAGTCGCAAAGCCTCCCCCTCCGAGCCGCTTAGATCTGGGGCGATCTGCACTGGAAACCGCTGAAGAACCTGGTCGCGCCGGACAAGCCGGTAAACCATCCAGGAGTCAAGCCTCGTTGTCGACGGCAAACACCACTTGCCCGCCAGAAGACGCCAAGAACGTCGCCTTCAGAGGGGCGAACCGCGCCGCGCCGAGTCGAACACAGATCACCTCCGAGAGAAAGTCGAGCCCCGCCGAGAATAGGACTCCGAACAAGAGAACCGGATGCGAGACCACGCCCACACCGAGCCGAGACCAGGGACAGCTGCCGCGAACAGACTAGGCCGGAGGGGGAAGGGGAAACGAGATTGGAAGAAACCCTAGGCACCGCGGGTTTGGGAGAAGAAGCCGCTCCGAGGCCGTACACTCATAGTAGAATATTATACTTGAAACATGCACATATAAAATAATGTCATCGTATATGGAAAATGGTTTTGATGAAACACTTGAAAATAATTCTTGAGGAAAATATCATTTCTTCTTAAAAATCATTTTATTTTAACAATATGCCATGAAATTTTAAAAGAAAAGGGATTTTATTGAAAATAAACATGAAATATTGTAGAGTAAACTTCATGAATATAAGGCATTATGAAACTGTAAAAATCCATTCATGCCGTATAATTAAAAAAAATTCTTCTCGTACTTTTTCCAGAAAAGTCAAAAGTGCCTAATATGGTAAACAAAAGAAAGATTCCTTAAATACCATGTAGTAATAGTAAAAAATGGGTAAAAGGACTTTAGACATACATGAAACAATTTTTATAAAACATGGACATGGATGATAAATATAACCCCAGTAAATACTTACGAATAAACAATCTCAGATAAAAATGAAATTGGAAAAGTTATCCCTTACCTTATATCCAATTTTCTTTGTATATATCTAAACCTCCTGTATAATGATTTAAATAATGTAATTAACTTATTACAGAATCATATTCATTGTTATGATATCATATATGGTTCACTTATGACTTTATATTACCAGTTCTTGTATAAATTCCATGTTAAAGCAACGTTTTGGGTAAAATCATTTCATTTATCGTACGTGTTTCGATTTGTTGTTCTTGATATTATTAGTTATATCCTGATTTACTTAATTCCAGAATGTAAAAAATTATTTATATAGAATATATATTCAGCATATAAATATATATGATAGATTGATAACTGGAATGAAATACACCGTTCATGGAGACGATAGGTCGTACGTACGCATGAACGCTATTTTCGTTTCCTTATTGAATTAAATGGAATTAAGTAAATGAAAAATATATGTACATAAATCCAGTATCATTATTATGTAATATATTTCATGACTATTTATTATATATAGTTTATCATCATACTTGAATGGTAAATTATGAAAAATGAATCTCATCGGGGTCGTGGAGATGGTAGTCTGTACGTACGCACGAGCAATGATATCATTCCCAGAATTATTTAATAGAATTGTAGTGGATGATATAATATCTCAGAATCAGTATGATGTTATAATAAATATATATAGTTATTATTTACAGCATTATACCCATCCAAGAATAGTGTTGTGTATACTTCAAGCTAATACAGTGTTGTGTATAGTACAAGCTAATCTTGGTGTAGCGTACAACACAAGACATCAAAGAAATTAAAAAATAATAATTTTTCTCATAAAATCTCGGGGTGTTGCAATCATGTCATCCACCTAGTTTTGAAGTCTTTTAATAGTTTATGTATTACTTTGTATCATGGGGGTCGTAGATTTCGCAGAAATTGAAGCATGGGAACATCTAGTTTAAGGGAAATAGTTTAAGGTTGTTTGAAAAGATTGTACCATGAAGTTTAATGTCATGCGATTAGGATGTATGTGTCATGAAAGGTGTAATAACAGAGGATTGATTAGGGCTTACTCATTTGGGATATGCTATCTAGAATAAACTTGGGGATTTTACCTAATAAGGAGGGCCTATTGGTTAGGGCTTACCCATTTTATATTCATCTTTTATATTTCAAAAAGTCTGTTGAACTCGTTCAATCGAAGGTGGGTTCTATAATTTCTTGTTATATTAAGGTGTGTTTAACCATGGTGTGGGTTGATTTTTGTTTTATTGGTTTCTTGGGGTTTGTGGGATGTGGTAAATGGTGTACTCGGTTTTAGATTATTTTATTCTCATGGGTTACCCCTATTTTATGATATCTTTTCAGTTGGAAATCTCCTCTATTGTGTGTCTCTCCTCTACCACGAACGCACCTCTGTCATGTACTTAACGACACCTTCACGGTGAGTTCTCTCCTGTTACTCATTGGTTTCCTCTTGTTCACATGTTATTACTATTTGATATTGATGGTTATAATGTGAAATGTATGGGCTAAACGCCCCACTAAAAATCGTGGCCGTTGGTGGTCCTTGTTTGCACACTAAATGAATTGCATGTTGGTTGGTTCTTATTGAACATTTTAATATAAAAATTGGTAATTTACATATACTTGACTTATGAATGAACACCCCAGGATGATAAAACTTCTCTGATAACCCCTGAATTAACAAACAAAATTGAATAAGGTATGATTTGTAAAATCTAAAATTTGTGATTATTTGGTTTGTATGGTGTTGCGATTGTGAGCACGATTCTATTTTTTTATGGTGTTGCGGTTTTTGGCATGATTGATATGCCATTTTTTTCCATGTTGTAGTTCTTTCACCATTGAATATCAATCCAAACTTTACCCATTTCAATGGAACCACCACTTTGTTACTTCAATTCCACTGAATCCTAAAAAACCACTTCTAGAGGACTCTATGAGACACTTTATGGTGTGAAGTTGATGTTTTTCAGATTCTATATATTTTTAAAATACATAGTATGTAGTCTTTTTAAATGGAACATGCTTCACCATACATGGATTTCATATAGATTTTAATGCCAGACAATAGTTATCTCCAAAATGTACACCACATGACTCATCTTCTGACTCAAACTTAGAATAAGTTTTATTTTATATGTTACATGTCATGTGAACATAGGTCACACACAACGTATCTCCAAGTCATATACTTCAGTAAGAAACTATGTACATGCCATGAAATAATGGTAGAACCATATGATATGTGTTTTACTTCACTCACACTATGTATAGATACCATAGAAACATGATGTGTATAGAATATACACCCCTAGTGATCATGTAAGGACTATACACCGTGTATTCCACAAAAATGTGATGCATAGCCGGTGAACTGATTTATTTTGTATCTAAAGTACACGCCTTTATCTCAAGTTGTTCTATATGTCATGTATTTTAAAAGGCATCATGCAGTCTTTGTAAGACTAACATGGAATTAATTTGATATATGTAAGATTAAATTAGGTATCTTATCGATAGACGATGTTCACCCTACTGGATACACCAATGTATATGGATTTTACATGAGTTTAGAAATGGTAGTATACAACTAACCTTGACTAAGATCCCTACACATTGTGTATCCATTGAACAAATTGTGTGCTATGTTAATTTCATTATTATTATTTATTTTTTCACTTAGATGATAATATTTCATGTTTGAGTAGCCCATTATAAATATCTTCTCATGTAGATCACAATATTATGATTCCCTCATTAAATGGAAATTGCACACGATGTGGTTTGGATATTTTAATTATCTTCACTCTGCTTGAGAGTTGACAAGTGATAAGTGAGATGTTTGGAGAAAATATGGAGTATGGTACTCCCCCATGTTTCGGTGAAGATTCCTCCATGTATAGGTTTTAGGTACTCCATGGAGATATAAAAAAGACAGGGCACAGTCCCCCGTATATAGATAGATTTCAAGTAGTTTCAAATGTTTTGGGGTAGGTTCCTCTATTGCATTGTAGAGGAATTTGTACCATGATTTTTTTTATAAAACCCAAACAATGCTACTTGATTAATTAAAGCATAATATTAGGCAAGTTTGAGATCTAACCCATAAAGATGATGAATATTAATAAATAATGGATGGATGCCAATAGGTTGACAAAAGTGTATGAAGATGGCGTGAAATAGTTTATCAAGTTTACAAGAGATCATGCATGTGACCCTTCACAAATCATCTGTCTGAGTTTACGCTATTGTTATTCAAGAAAACTTAGTCCAGAGAAGTTGGAAGAACACCTGATCTATCACAGAATAGATCGAAGTTATACATGTTGGAATAAACACGGGGAAAAAACAAATGTAGGTAGTGGCTTGGATAACACGACATTTTATGAAAGATCTAATATGATTACAAGAATGAATAGTGAAGATGATCATATGGAGTGTGTGATTATAGATATGAAGGATGATGAAGATCGTATTGAGGAAATGATAATGATAGTTGAAGATGAACTTCGTGATTGACCAAAATTGTTTGAGAAGTTAAAGAATTGTGACAAAACACCACTGTATGCTGGTTGCACTAAATATATAGCATTGTCAGCCGTACTGAAGCTGTATAATTTGAAAGCAGGCAACGGGAGGAGTGACACTAGTTTTACAGAACTACTTTATCTCCTGAATGACATGCTCCCAGAAGATAATGAACTCCCAAGCTGAACATACGATGCCAAACGAATGCTACGGTCGATGGGTATGATATCTGAAAGAATACACGCCTGCCAGAATGACAGTATATTGTTTTACAAGGACCACAAATCACTTAAAGAATGCCCAATGTGTGGTGCTTCTCGATACAAGAAATATGGTTATAGTCCTATGAAAGTTTTATGGTACATTCCAATAATTCCAAGGTTTAGGCGCCTATATGGAAGTGAGGAGACTGCATGAAAATTGACATGGCATGTAGATACAAGAATTAAAGATGGGAAACCATGTCCCCCGACAGACTCTCCTCAGTGGAAGATAATTGATCACGAGTATCCTGAATTTGGAAACGAGCCGAGAAACCTTCGTCTGGCGTTATCTACAGATAGGGTGAATCCTTTTGGTTTTCAAAACAGCAGTCACATTACATGGCCGGTTATGTTGGTAAATTATAACTTACCACCATGGTTATGCATAAAATGAAAATATATCATGTTATCTATGCTTATATCAGGAAAAAAACAACCAGGTAATGATATTCATGATTATTTGGATCCATTGATCAAGGATTTGAAAATATTGTGGGATTCAGGTGTTACGTTGTATGATGCTTACAAAAAAGAAGATTCCACTTTGAAAGCCATGTTGTACAAGATGATAAATAACATTCCTGCTTATATAAATTTGTCAGGATATATCATTAAAGGAACTCAAGGGTGTACCGTTTGCGAACAAGGTAAACAGTCAATTAGGTTGAAACATTCATCGAAAACCATGTTTTTAGGACATCATAGATTTCTACCCCGACGACATAAGTACTAATCTTGGACGACATCATTCGACAGAAGATTAGAAGAATTTACAACACCATATTCACTAACAGGTGATCAATTGTTTGAGAAGGTAAAAGATTCGGACACTACTTTTGGTAAACCATTTTCAAAAAACCTTACAAAAACTGGTTGGAAAAAGAGATCTGTTTTTTTGAATTACCATACTGGAATTGTCTATATGTCAGACATTTTCTTGATATTATGCATATTGAAAGAAATGTATGTGATAGTGTCATCGGCACGTTGCTAAATCCACCCGGAAAAACGAAGGATTGAATTAAGGATATATTGGACATAGTTGAGATGGGAATACGAGAAGAGTTACCACTAGTGAAGTGTGAAAAATGAACATTTCTTCCACCTGCTGCTTACACTCTTTCCAAGCAGGAGAGATATCAGTTTTGAAACTTCTTGAATGATGTAAAGGTTCCAGATGGGTATTCATCATATATCAAGAACATCATGTCAATAAGTGATTTAAAATTAACGGGTCTGAAATCACATGACTGCCATGTTTTGATGCAAGATCTAATTCCTATTGCTTTACGTTGAATTTTGCCCAAGAATGTATGCCATGCATTAACGAAGCTCTGTTTCTTCTTTGAAACTATATGCAGCAAAGTTATAGACCTAGTGATATTTCCAACTATGGAAAGAGAAATTGGCATCATATTATGTGAATTGGAAATGTTATTCCCACCGATATTTTTCAATATGATGGTTCATTTGATGGTTCATTTGGTGAGAGAGATTCAACTATGTTGTCCTGTACATTATAGATGGATGTACCCCATTGAATTTTATATGAAGATTTTTAAAGGGTATGTCAAAAAATCAAAGTCGGACAGAGGGTTGTATTGTGGAGCAATATATTGTTGAGGAAGCCGTAGAATTTTGTACCGAATACCTGTCTGGTGTGGAAAACATTGGCCTACTGAAATCTCGTCACACTAAGTGGCTTGAGGGTGAATGAATTTCTGGAATAGAGTCACAATCAATATTACAGATCGGGAGAAGGGTCACATTTAAATTTTTCATAACAGTTTCGATGTTGAACCATATGTTCAAACCCACAAAGAAATTATTAGGCGTTTGAATCCATATAGGGCTGAAAAATGGATATCAAATACACATAATCGGCAGTTTATAGGATGGTTTCAGGACCATGTTTTGAAGTAGTTAGATGAAAATCCAAACTCAATTTTAGAACAACTTTGATGGCTAGCTGGAGGAGAAAGTGTGTATTTATTATCTTATAATTCTTATGCAGTTAATGGTTATACATTCTATACTAATGAACATGATGTAGACAGTACCATGCAGAATAGTGGGGTTACACTTGTGGCTGAGGCGATGCATGTTTCCGGTGTTAAGGAAAAAAATCCAATTTATTTGAATATGTCATACTTTGGCATCATCAAACGAATAAGGGAGTTGGATTATACAAAATTCAAAGTGACGATTTTTCAATGAAAGTGGGTTGATAAAAGGAGTGCTGTTAAAATAGATGAATTAGGATTCATGAAAGTTGATTTTAGTAAGGAAAGGGAGAAAGAAAAACCATTTATAATGGAATCACTTGTAGTAAAAGTATTTTATGTTCCAGACTCCGCAAACCGAAATTGGTCAATTGTTCTATTATCAACCAAAACATCTAAAGGGTCAGATGAAATTTCAACGGAGGATAAACCTTTTATAGGGACTTTACAATCATTTCACAGTGATCCCTATGTAGACGGTGTTTTTTATCTCATAGGAGACCACAATGAAGAGATTTACATAGTTGATAGAGGAGTCAAATCTCTTCATCCTTTATAGAAAAAAAGAGAGTACAATAATCAGGTTATTTGTTTATTGTAATATACATTGTGTTACGTTATGTTATTATTTATCCGCTACTACTTTTATGTAATCTAAATTAAATGTTAAACCACTTCTGCAGATAATGACTTTTTCACCTGTTGATGCACCCAATACTGAGGCACAAAATGTCTCTCAACCACCTGCTGGTGGTCCCAATGTAGAGCAACAATAGGTTTCTCAACCAGCTGCCGGTGGTCCCAGTGGAGAGCAACAATAAGTTTCTCAACCTATTGTTGTTGGTCCCAGTGCTGAGGTACAAGAGGTTTCTCAACCTGTTGCTGATGGTCCCAGTGCTCATGCTAGTGCTCCGAAAAAACATATTGATGATACTTCTAAGGAAATGTTAGGAAATGAAACCCTGAAAGCGCAAAAAAAAACAAGACAGATGTAGTTTGACATTGTTATCCAAAATCCTTAAGGAAAAATCAAAAGACATCAAATTTGAGGTCGGATGGAATAAGTGGGGCCAACATGTTAACCCCAACAAAGCCATATTTAGTAGCTACATTGGAATCGTCACTCGGAAATGTGTGCCGATTGATGTACAGTCATGGAATCATGTTTTCACCGGTCTTAAGACACTAATGTGGGAAGAGATTATAGTAACATTATGATATCAATTTTTTAATTTATAAAAATAAAATACCAATACATTTACTTACTCTTCATCATCCATTGTTGGGTGCATTAATAGTAGATTCCTCACACAAGGAATGTGTATTAAGAGTTTTAGGAAGGATTCATAGAAGTTTCCACACAATTTTAATGAAATATAATCTTAAAGATACTGAAGGGAAAATCAAGCTGCACCCACCTACCCTTTATGCACACTTGATATCCCAAGGAGCGTGGGACACTTTTAGAAACCGTCATGGGGAGAAAACTTTTTAGGTACATTGTGTGGGGTATTACGTTGTTTGACGTTGCTTGTATTCATCACTTTGATTGACATTTTTTTATTTATGAAATAGCAACTGAGTTATGAAAATAAAAAACGTGCAACAGAACCAGCGTACCCCTACCGTGATGCAAGAATGGGGTACGCTTCACTTGGGAAAAATTGGTACATCTTTTAAATCTACCTTACTACTTATATGTGACATAAAACAACACCAGAACCATGTTTTTGTGTTTATATGAAGATTGATGAATCAAAATCGAAAGCCATATCCATCCCACGCCATGTGCTATAGAAGGCGGCTCATGTAAATAAATAGGGGATACTGATAGATGAAAACACACAAAAAGTGTGGGAAACATGTGTAAGTATGACATAATATAGATTTGATTTGTTTTAAATCGCTATTACATTACAATGACTACTTATTTTTCAATATTTTCTATATGACATAGTCACAGGAATAAACAACACCTGCACCAGATGTAGACATACTTTCAGCAGTCTTGAAGCAGCCAGACCTGTATGCTCGCATTAGATGTTCAGGTTTTGGGGTGACACCCCAAACATATTTTCAAAAACAAAAACAAGCAGAGGATCAAAATGAAAAAAATGGAAAATCTATAAGAAAATTTAGCTTTTTTTCAAGAAGAATTACAAAACCAGAGAGAGATTATTTCAACATTGATGGGGGAGAGGTAAAGAGAAGAAACAACTCAACAACAACTCGTGCGTGATGATACCACCCCACCCCCCACCAGCTTTGAGGAAAAACATTCCCCTGAAAATCATGACTTAGTTGAGGTAATAAATATTTTAATAATTGTTTCTGTGAAATGTGATTCACATAGAACCCGATACCATTCCTGTACTAATATTCTACAGTGTGAAAATGACTATGATTTATATATATCAACTCTCACCTATCGCCTTGTAGCGAGGGCTACGGTGTTCAATACACAGAACGACATGCTACACAATAGACAACTTCGAATTGATCATTTTAGGGTGTCAATTAACGTAGCTAATGAGTCGAGTGTCGAGCTACCTGTTACGAAGGATGATGAAGACATTCATATGGTTGAACAAGATGTTGGAACATTTATCGGTTGGAACATTCAAGATGGACCTTTAACATATAATGAAAAAAGGTTTGAACCGATGAATGTTATTACAGAACGACAAAGAGAAGGGGTGAAATGAAATACTAGCTCAAAACAATCTCAATGATCAACCAACTGTTTGAAAAGTTCTACTGAGAGCACCTTAACCCCGCCCATTCTATATCCATTGTTAATAGCATTTCAAGATAATGTGGATACAAAGTTGATAGAGAGAAATGCTCACACAGTTGATTTTGAAAAAAATATGGACGGAGAGGAAACATCATATTTCTTTAACACTGAAAATGTAGATTAGATCCTCAAGTATGAATGGATAGACACCTCAGTTTTAAATTTATACATGAGGTATGTTTTCATGATTTTATTTTACAAAAGATGATATACTCTGATAATTATGACTAAATACATTTTATATTTTTCGCAGGTGTATATATGAAAAACAATTGAAGGGATTCCACCATGAAAAAAAATTTGGACTCATTGGTCCTCACACTACCTCTTCAAAAGAAGAAATAGATTCTGATAAAGAGGCTGCAATAATGTCATCCCTGCTCATATCATTTGAAAACAAAATTACAGATGACAGACTCTTTTTAATACCAACAATGCAGAGGTAAAACTCTACAATTTTATCATATCAACTATATTTTCATTTCTTTATTTACTTATTCCTTTTTGTATTTTTAGGGAGCATTGGATGCTGATTAAAGTCAATTTGGATTCTCCAAAGATTTATTTTTTGGATCCAACGCAAGGATATCCAACAAACTGACCACGCATGATGGCGTTTGTTAATTTGTAATACACTAGATGAAACATTTTAAAACTAAACATCTAGTTATATAATTTATTTTATCTTTTAATGAAGATTAGGTTATGATAGGGTGGTTCATCAATATCTTCTAATGCATGGAATGAATCCAGGGCATAAGGATGAGCAAGCCTACAAGATCTACAACTGGAAAATTATCCAGGTATATATAATAACATTGCACTATCCAAACACATATAAAAAAAATTACTTATTATTGTCGATGTTTCTGCAGTGTCCAAAAAAACAAATGGATAGAATTGTGGTTATTATGTTTGTAAATTTATGAAAGGGATCGTATTTCATCAACAAAGTAGCATCCCTGATGAGGTATTTTTGAAAATAATTATGAGTTCATTTAAAATATTTATTAATTATTTTTGTATTTATATTTTTTCAGTACTACCATGATTGTCGCAAAAACTCATATTCAGAAGATGATATAGATGTGTTTAGAAATGAATGGTCAATATACATGATGGAAGACTGTACAAAAATAGGATAAAGGTGAATTCCTATGAATGTTATCCATATATGATCATTGATATCTTCCTTGTTTACACTTACTGAGAATATATGATAACCCTTTATTATGTTTTATATCCTTAGGTTATGAAGAATGGTTTAAGATATGATTTTTCTTTCTAGTAAATCATTACTCATTGGACTACATTGGTTGATAGTGTGGAAGTCGATCGATGCATATTCAATCAGTCCACTCACGAGCATCTTAAAATCTTGATGGGAACCAATATCTTGGATTTTCAATTTTCTAATTTTATTTTCCCTTATATGTGGGTGGGGGCGTCCAGGAAGGAGGGGGTGTCTAGGAGTGGGGGGGGGGTCCAAGAGGGGGTGTGTCCCAGAGGGAGGTGGTTTCCAGGTGTGAGGGTGTCTAGGAGGGGAGGGAGGGGTGTGTCCATGGGGGTGTCCATGAGTGGGGTGTCCAGAAGGGGGTGTGTCCAAGAGGGAGGGGGTGTCTAGGTGTAAGGGTGTCCAGGAGGGGAGGGAGGGGGTGTGTCCATGGGGGTGTCCATGAGTGGGGTGTCTAAGAGGGGAGGGAGATCTCTTAATCCAATTATAAGGAGTAAATCCTATATTTTACACTTCACCAATCTCTATATGGAATATCCTACTCATCACACACACCATGACCCTTATATATCCTTAAGAGGGTGTTCCCCATCATACGTGATATATAAAACTATATTATCCATCTTCTTTAGGACTAAGACTCTAATACCAACTCAAATAGCCTTAGAAAACCTAACTAGGCTATACAAATCTCATACCAAGCCCGATACTCTCATAAACACAACAAGAAACCTCACCTCCATGGAGACATAATCTATGGATGATCACAAAATCACAAACATTCAATATTACCCTTACTCTATCTCTTGGTGGATCAAAAACACCCTATTTATTTACCTAGGTTGCTCTTGATTTCTATCCCTTTCACTGGAACACATATACTCATGAAAGAATGCACAATAATGCATAAATTGGAACATGGTTTTGTATTATAGGGTCCACCTACCTCAAAAAATGGAGTAACCCCCTCACCAAGATCAACTTATCCTCAACCAAGACTATACATGCCTTATCTAATATTATACCAATGATTTAGACCCAATATCAAGGCACAATTCCCAAATAATTAATTATAGAAACTTATAATTAATTATTTACCTTAATATAATTAGGAATAATATTTTAATAACTCACTGGGAAACACAACACCACACAAAACATGGTGCGTTCATCATACGAGGATAACCTCTAGCCAATACAAACAAAATCTACATCATCTGAATTGATTTGAAGATGATATAGTGAAATCATCACACAAATCCTAGTTAAAATCATCCCAAATCATAGAGAAATAAAGGATAATAGTAAGGGAGAAAGTATGAGGGAAGAAATCACTAACGCACTATAAAAAACTCCCAAGAACCACCCCTCATCAGGGGGGGATCGAAGAGAGGAAGAGAATGGATGAATCCCAAGAACCACCCAAGATTTTCTATTAATGAGCACCCCCCCACCATTTTTGAAGTATCTAGTTTTTTATCTAAATTATACTCATATTCCTTCTACCCTAACCTATATACCCATCCTTTGGATTTGAAATAGGATGAATATAAACAAAAGATGGATGAAATTGACATTAACATTATAGAAAAACACAAGTGACATACGAAAAACTGAGCAAACACATTCAGATTGTTTTGATACTTTAGGAGAATGATCCATTGGTCATTTTTGTGGTGTAAGAATCGACCTCACCTCAATCCGACGCACGGTGTGACTGGTATAGCTAAAAGTGTCTGATATCAGTTTCAAATTGGCATTAACTTTATTAAAAAACAATACTGACATACGGAATACCAAGAAAATGAGTTTGGATTGTTTTGATAATTTAGGACAATGATCCATGATTCATTTTTGATGTGTAAAAATCAATCGTACCTCAATCTGACACATAGTGTGACCGGTATGACTAAAAGTGTCGGATATCAGTTTCAAATGGACATAAACTTTATAAAACAACACAAGTGACATACAGAAAACCAAGAAAATGCATTCAGATTGTTTTGATACTTTATGAAAATGATAAATTAGTCATTTTTGAGGTGTACGAATCGACCTCACCTCAATACGACGCACGGTGTGACCGGTATGGATAAAGGTGTCTGATATCAGTTTCAAATTGACATTAACTTTAGAAAAAAACACTAATGACATATGGAATACCATTAAAACGTGTTTGGATTGTTTTGATACATTAGGAAAATGATCCATGAGTCATTTGTGATGTGTACGAATCAACCGCACCTCAATCTGACACACAGTGTGATCGGTATGGCTAAAAGTGTCTGATATCTTTTTGAAATTAACATTAACTTTAGAAAAAAACACATGTGACATATGAAAAACTGAGCAAATGAATTCAAATTGTTTTGATACTTTAGTAAAATGATCCATGAGTCATGTTTCAGGTGTACAAATTGACTACACCTCAATCCGACGCATGGTGTGACCGGTATGGCTAAAAGTGTCTGATATCAGTTTGAAATTGACACTAACTTTAGAAAACAACACTACTGACATATGGAATACCAAGAAAATGCGGTCAGATTACTTTGATACTTTAGTACAATGATACATGAGTCATTTGTGACATGTACGAATCAAACTCACCTAAATCTGATGCACGGTGTCACTAGTATGGCTAAAAGTGTCTGATATCAGTTTCATATTGACATTAACTTTTGAAAAAAACATAAGTGACATACAAAAAACTGAGCAAACACATTCGTATTGTTTTGATACTTTAGGAAAATGATCCATGAGTCATTTTTGAGGTGTAAGAATCAACCTCACCTCAATCCGATGCATGGTGTGACCGGTAAAGCTAAAAGTGTCTAATATTAGTTTGAAATTGACATTAACTTTAGAAAACAACACTACAAACATACAGAAAACTGAGCAAACACGTTCAGATTGTTTTGATACTTTAGGAAAACGATCCTTGAGTAATTTGTGACGTGTAATAATTGACCGCACCTCAACCCGACGTACGGTGTCACTGGTATGGATAAAAGTGTCTGATATCAGTTTCAAATTGACATTACCTTTAGAAAACAACACGAGTGGCATACATAAAACTAATCAAATGCGTTTGTATTGTTTTGATACTTTAGGAAAACGATCCATGAGTCATTTTTGACGTGTAAGAATCGATCGTACCTCAATCCGACACACAGTGTGATCGGTATGGCTAAAAGTGTCTGATATCAGTCTGAAATTGACATTAACTTTAGAACACAACAAAAGTGACATACGTAAAACAGAAAAAATGCATTCGTATTGCTTTTATACTTTAGGAAAACGATCCATGAGTCATTTTTGACGTGTAAAAATAGACCTCACATAAATCAGATGCACGGTGTGACCGGTATGGCTAAAAGTATCTAATATCAGTTTGAAATTGACATTAACTTTAGAAAACAACAATACTGACATACGGAATACTAAGCGAACACGTTCGGATTGTTTTTATACTTTAGGACAAAAATCCATGAGTCATTTGTGACATGTATGATTCAACCACATCTCAATCTTACACAGGGTGTGACCGGTATTGCTAAATGTTTCTGGTATCAATTTGAAATTGACATTAACTTTAGAAAACAACACAGGTGACAAACAAAAAACTGAGCAAATGTGTTCATATTGTTTTGATACATTAGGAAAACGACCCATGAGTCATTTGTGACGTGTATAAAACAACCGCACCTCAATCCGACGCACGGTTCGACCGGTATGGCTAAAAGTGTCTGATATCAGTTTGAAATTGACATTAACTTTAGAAAACAACACTACTAACATACAGAATACTGAGAAAATGCATTCAGATTGTATTGATACTTTAGGAAAATGATCCATGAGTCATTTGTGATGTGTATGAATCAACCGCACCTCATTTCAACTCACAGTGTGACCGGTATGGCTAAACGTGTCTGATATCAGTTTGAAATTGACATTAACTTTAGAAAAACACACAAGTGACATAAGAAAAACCGAGAAAACACATTCGGATTGTTTTGATACTTTAGGAAAACAATCCATGAGTCATTTGTGAGTTTTAAGAATCAACCACACTTCAATCCGATGCATGGTGTGACCGGTATGGCTAAAAGTGTCTGATATTAGTTTGAAATTGACATTAACTTTAGAAAACAACAAAAGTGACATACGAGAAACCGATCAAACGCGTTCAGATTGTTTTAATACATTTGTAAAATGATCCATGAGACATTTTTGAAGTTTACGAATTGACCACACCTCAATCTGATGCACAGTGTGACCAGTATGGCTAAAAGTGTCTGATATCAGTTTGAAATTGACATTAACTTTAGAAAACAACACAAGTGACATACAAAAAACCGAGCAAACGCATTTGGATTGTTTTGATACATTAGAAAAACTATCCATGAGTCATTTGTGACCTTTAGGAATTGACCGCACCTCAATCCGACACATGGTGTGACTGGTATGGCTAAAAGGGCCTGATATCAGTTTGAAATTGACATTAACTTTAGAAAACAACACTACTAATATACAGAAAACTGAGCAAACATGTTCGGATTGTTTTGATACTCTAGGACAACGATCCATGAGTCTTTTTTGATGTGTACGAATCAACCACACCTCAATTTGACGCATAGTGTGACCGTTATGGCTAAAAGTGTCTGATATCAGTTTCAAATTGACATAAACTTTAGAAAACAACACAAGTGACATACAGAAAACTGAGAAAAAGCATTCTGATTGTTTTGATACTTTAGTACAATGATCCATGAGTCATTTTTGACGTGTACGAATCAAACACACTTCAATCCGATTCATGGTTTGACCGGTAAATATTTTCATTATATAAAGAATCGGTATTTATTAATTGAGATAAATCATCCAAAAACATATTGATTTTACATTATTCCCTTTCATTGTTATTCGAATGAAAACATTTGAGTTTATCATTTCCATATTTTATTTTCACATTTCCATATTAATGTATTCTTTCATATTAATGTTTTAATTTATTTCATTATTGTTTTACTAACATAATATTTGTTTTCTTATATAGGTGAATTTTTTTCCTTGAGTTCAGATGCTTTGTTCGGAAACAAATACCATGGATGACAATATTTGAGAGAGGATACAAATATCAAAGGATGAAACATTAATTTTTATAACTGTTGTTGGATAATTGTAATTATAACCATGTAGAACATTGTTTGAAATGTATATAGTAGTGTGTTTTTTTCGTATTCATGATGTGAAGTAAATGTATATTGCATTATTTGTCAAAATATTATGTGTTGGTGCTATTTTGTACAGGTGTGCAGGTGCTATTTTATGCAGGTGTGCAGGTGCTGGTTTGTGCAGGTGTGCAGGTGTAGGTTTTGCAGGTGTAGGGGAAGGTGCATTTATCAGCGCTTTTTTGAGCACTGATAAAGGACACCTTTAACAGCGCTAAAAGAGCACTAATAAAGTTCCGTATTATCAGTGCTCAAGATCATTCTGATAAAGGCACCCCTTTATCAGCACTATAAAAGCGCTGTTAATTCCAGCATAGATAAGGGGGGGTCCCCTTTATCAGCTCTTCAAAAAGTGCTGATAAAGGGGACCCCCCCCCCCCTTATCTTCTCCGGCATTAACAGCGCTTTTCTAGCGCTGTTAATGTCTGTTTTTAGCGCTGATAAAATGCCATGTTGTAGTAGTGAGTGGGTTGGGACACCCTTATGTCCAGACATGAGGAAGACATTACAGGCAGCTTCCTTGCATAATCCACATTCACCAATGCTGCTCCATAGCAGCACCCGAGCAGCTTCCTTGCGTAAGCCCCATCCACCCTTGCCACTACTTAGCGGCACCCGGGCAACTTCCTTGTGTAATCCCCTTCCACCCTTGCTGCTCCATAGCGGAACTCAGGTAGCTTCCATGCGTAAGCCCCAATTCACCATTTCCACTCCATAGCGACACCAGGGAAGGTTCCTTGCATAAGCCCCATCCACTAGTGTCACTCCTTAGCGGCACTCAGGCAGCTTCTTTGCATAAGCCCCATTCACCATTGTAACTCTATAGCAGCACATAGGCAACACCCTTGTGTAATCCCCATTCACCATTGCTACACCATAGCAGCACTTGGGCAACACCCTTTTGTAATCCTCATTCACCATTGCCAGTCAATAGCGGCACCCGGGCAACTTCCTTTCGTAAGCCCTATCCACCAGTGCCGCTCCTTAGCGGCACCCAAGAAGCTTCCTTGTGTAATCCCCATTCCCCATTGACGCTCCATAGCGGCACACAGGCACCACCCTTGCGTAAGCCCCATTCACCATTGCTGCTCCATAGCGGCACCCAGGCAGCTTCTTTGCGTCATCCCCAACCACCAGTGTCGCTCCCTAGCAGCACTCGGGAAGCTTCCTTGCATAAACCTCATTCTCCATTGCCTCTCCATTGCGGCCCATGGGCAGCACCCTTGTGTAATCCCCATTCACAATTTCCCCTTCATAGCGGTACCCTGGCAGCTTCCTTGGGTAATCCCCATTCACCATTGCCGCTCCATAGCGGCACCCGGGCAACTTCCTTGCGTAATCCTCACCCACCATTGTCGCTCCATAGTGGCACCTGGGAAGTTTCTTTGCCTAAGACCCATTCTCCTTTTCCGCTCCATAGTGGCACTCAGGATACTTCCATTCGTAAGCCCTATCCACCAGTGTCGGTCCTTAGCAGTACCCTGGAAAACTTCCATGTGTAAGCCCCATTCACCACCCTTCGTGGACGCACCTCTGCACCATGTGATCATCAGGGCTTTGTTGCCTCTTGTTTCTCACACTGGGCATGACTCACTTGGTCTTAGAGTAAGAATTTACCATGGGATCCAAACCTGGGAAACCAAGAGTGTAAGCCCCACACCCATCCCGAACTATGCGGACTTTGATCCTTATAAAGGTAAGGTACGTAGGAAGCCTCCCTGAGGTTCAAGCCCAACACCCGATTGGTTCCGACCATCTTCACATCGGTTCACCACACCAACCCTGGGAAGCCTAGAGTGTAATCCTCACACCCATTCCGAACTATGTGGACTTTGATCCTTGCCAAGGCAGCGTACGTAGGAATCCTTCTTGAGGTTCAATCCCAACAACCATTGGTCACCAACCACTTTACGTCGGTTCACCACACCAACCCTAGGCATCCTAGAGTATGAGCCCCACACCATTCCCTAACTACGTGGACTTTGATCCTTTCTAAGTTAAGGTATGAAGGAAGCCTACCTATGGTTCAATCCCATCACATATGTCTTATCATGATCATTCCCTCAAGCCTATATGTTTTAGGAAGGTCATGCCCCCAACCTAGAGGATCCACTTCCTCAAGATCCCATCCATGCATCTATTCTCACAGGTCACCTCCTCAGTTGTCCCATCACCCCACAGAACTACGCGAACTTTGAATCCCTACCACAGGGATACGTAGGAAGTCTCTTTGAGGCTCAAGCCCAATATCACTGTCGTCCTCATGAAGGTTCCATCTCATTCTCTCTCCACTTCATTCACATCTCCATCATCCATATTGATTCTTACCCAGGCCGCCACATCCCGGTGATATCATGTCATCCACCTTCTCGCTGATCCAAGTAGTACTTGGGCTGATTTCCAAGCATAATCCCCATCATGTATTGGGGTTTTTTCCCTTTTTGTACACCCTGATTCATCACCCCTTCAAACAATGTGGGTTTTTATCCCTATCATCTATGCAGGGTACGTAGGAAACCTCCACGAGGTTCAATCCCAAAAAATAGTAAACCTTGGTGTCCTCCATTATGGGGTGCACTCTCCCTGGTCCTCCCTCAGTGGTGTCTAGATCAACCTTCGCAGTGTGATATCTTCCCTGCATGGGTCACACCACCTCGGATCCATCCTCATTGAGCATTCTGATCCATCCATCTAGTAAACATTTCAGGTGTTCCCTCCTAGGGATGCACCAATCTGATCTGTCTCTATGGGACATTCTGATCACCCTCACTCCGTCTCCACAAGATGTTAAAATCACAGCCTACCTCATGTTAAACATGATATGCCTGAGGAAATCCTCTGAAGACACGCCTTTGGCGTAACCATCTCCACAAGATGTTAAAATCGCAGCCTACCTCGTGTTAAACATGAGATGCCTGAGGAAAACCTCAAAAGACACACCTTTGGAGTAACTGTCTCTACAAGACGTTAAACTCATGGCATACCCTGTGTTAAACATGGGAAGCTAAGGAAAACCTCAGAGAAATTCCTTCGGCATAAGATACCCAATGACCGACGTGGGATGCCTCGGGTTCTATGCCCTTAAGATGCCCTCTTATGAGGAAGAATACATGTTCTCCAATGTCCATGCATCTAAAGATGCCCCGATATTCCTGACGTTGTCATCTACTCTGACTGAAAGTTGCTACCATGTCAAGACCCCATGTAATGTCCTGAAAAGGTAGTGTAATTAACCGGCATCCACAAGGATATGGCACCAGGAGTGAGATTCATGAACAACTTCTTAATCTATAAGGGAGACCCGGACAAGGTAACGAGTTCTGAGGAGGAATCCACAGAAGGAGAGACCGACTTCCCATTATCATGTTTCGATCAAGGAGAAAATGTCCATAAACAAGCAATGGATGTCACCCGCCTTTGGAAAGTGGGAATTCAAGGAAACAATTAGCGCATATTCCCTATGGAAGTGCACGCCCCGATGAAAGCGTCGGAAATAGAATTGCTCCATTTCAGGTGCTTTATGGTCGGACTTGTCGGTCCCCCTGTGTTGGGCTGAGGTAGGTGAGACCTCACTACTAGGGCTGAGTCTGGTGCAGGAGATTTCTGAGAAGGTCATGTTGATCAGACATCACTTATTGATAGCTCAGAGTCACAATAAATCATATGCTAACCAGAGGCGTCGTGACCTAGAGTTTTCTATGGGTGATAGAGTATTCTTGAAAGTCCCCCCATGTCTGGGCCATCATCAATTGGTAAAGAAAGGGAAGCTGACACCGTGGTATTTTAGACCTTTTGAGATCACCATGCATATTGGAAAGGTTTAATACAATTTGGCCTTACCTTTTAAGTTGACATCCATTGATGATGTCTTACATGTCTCCTAGTTGAAGAAATACAACCCGGATCCAACCCATGTACTGAATTGGGAGGAGTTGGATATAGATCCTGATTTGTCTGTTTTTGAGTGGCCAGTGCAAATTGTTGATTCCAAGGAGAAGGTGCTTTGGGTAAATTCTATTCTGCTAGTCTATGTTCTTTAGAAGCATGGGAATGATACACATGAAACTTGGGAGTGGAAGTTGTTGGTTGAGGAGTACCCATTCTTGTTTTCCAATAAAGCTTCAGGTTTACTTTCTAGGGTAGAAATCCTTTCATGGTGGGAAGAATTGTCAGATACATGACTTATTTTAAAGGTAAATTTCATTTAATTTATTTTATTACTTTGTTTTCGGGATTTCCCTGGCATTTTTGGAGGAAAAGGTTAGTTTCATGATTGGGACCAAACCGTGAGCTCATTTTCATATTTAAAAACCAATTTTATTCTTTTATAAATCTATAATTTTTCAATATTTTTCACCAATTCCACTTCCAAAATGTTCTCCCCTAACTTATTAACACCGCCATATCCATTTTGACCCTTTATGAATCCATAATAATGGGGGGATTGTTTTTTTATTTAAGGATTTTGGCCCGCCCAGAAGCCCATTTCCAGTTTAAAAAAAAATTGTGAATTTAATATCTTATTTATTTTTTATGATTATTTGTTGATTTCAAGTCTCACCTGATCCCACTGAATCTAGAGCACCCCCATTCTCTTTCCCTCCTATTTTCAGCTCGTATGCATCACGAATGAGGGCATAAATTCTTAGCCTTTGTCAAATCATCCAGATTTGAAGAGGTAACGTGTTTAAATCCTTCAATTCATACTAATTTCCACCATTTCAGATCTCACAATACCTTGTCATACTTATTCAAACCTCAATTTCATTTTTTGTTCTTTAGAAATTCATCTACTGGTGTATTTGGGGAGATTTATTCAAGATACCTCAAGTAAGTGGGCCTCCTTCATTCTTCCTCCAATTTTCTTAGCTTTTTTCCCTTTTTCATAAGGTATCTTCCAATTATTATTGATTTTTATAATGTAAAGAAAGTGGGGATTCTAACCTAGGGTTTTATCTTGGGTTTCTTGGTCTATTCTTGTGGTTTAAGTCTTGATCTAAGTCACTTGTGGTGCGGCGGCGGTGCGGTTGAATTTTCACACAAATATTCAAGGGTTTTGATACTTGCGGTAAGTTAATCCATGGGTAATAAATGATACATGAGTTATATTTACTGAATTTTTATTTCTATCACACTTATCCTTCATTATCCTTACTTGGAAATCTGGTTTTGGTGGCGTTTGCTAAGAAAATGATTTTTAGGTACCAATTTGGTGCTAAATTGTGTGTTTTACAAGTCTATTTTATGTTATGCTAAATGGAGTTGTTTTATAACTCTTGTAATGGGTTTATAGAAACTTATTTGGTGATGAAAATTATGTTTTGGTGAATATGGCTATGAACATAGTGTTCAATGTGGGCTTTTAAAGGTATTTTGTGTGCAAAACATTGTTAAGTTTTGTGAAGTTATTTTATTGAAATCCTAAAGGATTTATTGGGTGGTGTAAGTGGTGAAAAGAATGTGTAGATATTTTTTTGAGCTGATTATGACCATAAATTATGTGTCTATGTGATAATGAATTTTTTATCTTGATATAATGGTTTTATCACAATGGGGGAAGCCCGGGTATCTAGGAGGGCGGATATGTACTTGTACGCTGGTGATCAAAATGGGTTTTATTCTTATTTAACTAAGAAAATGGATAATGAAAACACTAACAAAACTATTTTGATGATGATTGGGGACTACAAGGTTATGGGTATGTTCCCTACTACTGGTTCGTTCAATAGAATGCATTTTTCTATGGTTACTTTACACCAAGGTATGAGGTACATCGGGCCTGAGACTACCTAGTCCCGAGGGGTGTTCCCAAGATTGGTGGTCATTGAATCTTGCATATTTATCTTCTTCATATGGTGTTTTTCTAGAAAATACAGTAGCTTACATATTTTACTTAAATGTGTTCACTCATGGAAAACTTCCTTTGAAAACTATTTACATTTTAATGATTCATTCTTTAGAAATTATTTTCACTATTTCTTGTTTATCAAAAATGGAATGATTTTTTATCTTGTATTGTTTACTCTATAGAATCTCTTGGTGTTATCCTATTGGTATGAGGATCAAAACCTACTTAAACACCTTGGGTGTATGTAAACGTGGTCATGTTTGTCATGGGTAAAGTAAAGGCTTTAGGTGATGGTTGTTCAGGGTGCCAGTTCTCGTCCATGGTGTGGCGTTGTAGAGATGACTTGTGGGTGATGAACCCTATTCGTGTGGAGTCCTTGGGGATATTTTGATATTTTTTTATGTGTATTTAGACCTCTTGTTATATTTTTGAACTTATTTATTCAGTTATGGATTTTTTTTAAGTATTTTTTGGCATGAATTTTCAGAATCATTTTATCGATTTTCTATGATGTTTTATGTATCCAATTTTGGGTAAATCTTTCCCAAACCAAAATATATGATACTCGGGAACTTTTGAGAGATCATGGGGATAGAGAATGCCTATTGTACCTTGTCGCTGTCTCATTTTGGTGCCGGTTTTGATGTAAATCATATTCGGTCTTCACAAAATGGTTTCAGAGGAGGTTAATGTTTCTGGGTTATATTATTATTTTTGAATGAGTCAGGCTAGACAGGAGATAGGACTATCAGGACATGGAGTTTTGGTCATGAGTAGGGTGTTTTTCTTGCAACACTCTTGGCAGACCTCGAGCCACCATGAGGCATTGTAATTGTTTGTTTAACATCACTTCTAGGTGAGATGTGTGGGTTTCCGACTATAGGTGGACATCGGGTGGGGTGGGGTAGTTGTTTCTTTTATCATTGTAATGTGTATGGATTATTTATATTTAATGTCATTGATTAAATATTCAGAATTTTTTTACTGATTTTTTCTCTTGTTATTGTTTTCTTTTTGTAGCAACATGCCTCCCCGGAAATCTCCCACGCACCCACAGGAGGAATCCAGAGAGGGTTCTTCCTCACTACTTGATCAGAGGTTAGTAGAGGTTTGGGTTCAGGCTATCTAGGTTCTAAGAAATGGAATGGATCTTGTTCCATCTCCTTTTAGAGAAGACGATACTGCTCTTAGGAATGACAAGGCCTAGGAGTTCCTGAAAAATAAGCATCCTGCTTTCTGAGGTAGCATAGAACCCCAGGAAGCAGAGGAATGGATTGAAAAGATCGAGCGCATGTTCAACTTCCTGGATACACCCGAGGAGCTTAGGGTGAAGTGTTCCTCTTTTATATTGGAGGTTCCCAGCCACATGTGGTGGGAATCGATACTTCAAACTAGGAAGAATGAGCAGATGCGCTGGGGAGATTTCAAGGTCATCTTCAATGAATAATACTTCTCTGAAGTCTTGGCATACGCTAGATCCCAAGAGTTCAAGGATCTATTTCAGGGGATATTTCTATAATGGAGTATGCCAACCATTTCCCTGAGATAGTTTGGTATTCTCCTAAAATAATTTATAATGAGAAAGCGAAGCCCTAGAGATTTGAGAAAGGCTTGCGACTAGATATATACTCTCATGTTATCTTGTTTAAGCTGAGGACATATGTTAATGTGGTTGATCAGGCAAGCATGGTGGAGATCAACTGGAAAGGGAGGGTTGTTTTCTCTGGGATAGTATCAGTAGTGGTCATTGGTAGCTCTTTAGAGAAGAAAAGGAAGTGGGAGGAACAGAGGAAGAAGGGAGGTGGTAGTTCGGGCCACTCTTCTAGGAAGTTTTCAACTATGGCTTCAAATGTGAGATCGGTCATGTGTCACCAGTGTGGGAGACCGGGGAACATCCAAATAGAATTCCCAATTCCTCCAAATCCCTATTATAAATATGGAGGTACAGGTCAGTTGCAATGCTTTTTCAGGGTGGAACATCCACTTTAGAGTGGGGCAGGATAAGTGGCCTCAAGATGAGTGCTAGCATAGTCAGAGCTGTCAAGGATGGGGGGGTCTTGATTTAGTGGTCATGGTTGTAGGGCTGGGTCATTTTCTAGGAAGATCCAGTTTAGGGTACAACCACATACTAGCGGTCGTACTCAGGTAGAAAACAAACATCTCCATGCGGTGGATCAGGGACCAGCAGGATCAAAGGCGAGACCATCGATAGTTTGAGGTATCATTTTGATTTTATATTCTATAGTTTCTTCTCTTTTTGATACTAGTGCCTCGGATTCATTTATTTCTTCCCATTTTGTGAACACACTGAATTTTACAACATATATGTTTTCTTTTGCGATGGATTTGAAGACACTGCTGGGAAAGAAGAAGGAGTAGGGTATAAGGTGCACGTCGTGTGTGCTTTCTATGTCATGGGTTGAGATGGAGTGGGACCTCTTGGTCTTAGAAATGGATATTTTTGACATAATACATGGCATTGATTGGATAGTACACTTCTAGGCACACATCTATTGTTATAGATGACTAGTGAGTGTCACAAAACCTAATGGGATTCGTCATGTTTTTTGTGGGGAATGAGATCCCCGGTCGAGTCGTGTGGGACCTCCACTCCCAGTGTTAGGAGATCTTGTTTTTCAGTTATCATTGGTCATGATATAGGATTATGGTGATGCTCCTGATGGTGGACTACCTCATGTAGTTGATGAGTTTTAAAAGGTATTTCTGGATGATTTTTTACATTTTCCCCCAGATCGGGGTGTGGAGTCCTCAATTAATATGGCACTGGGAACACAGTCGATATCTCTTCCCATATATCACTTTTCCCCCACTGAGTTGAGGGAATTAAAGATATAGTTTGATGACTTGGAATCCAAAGGATTCATTCCCTCGATCATCTCTCCTTGGGATAATTCTATGTAGTTTTTGAAAAAGGCTGAAGGATCCCTCCAGTTGTGCAATGACTACCGGAATCGGAATAAGGTAAAAATCAAGAAAAAATAGCATTCTCCCCAAATTGATGACTTTTTCGATTAGTTTAAGGGAGAAAGGTTGTTTTCTAAAATCAAATTGCGTTCGAGCTATCATCAACTTATGGTGAAAGAGTCAGATATCCCAAAGATAGCCTTCTGAAGTAGGTATGATCACTTCGAGTACTTGGTCATGCCCTTCGGATTGATAAATACTCCAGCAGGCTTTCTGGAAATCATGAACAAGGTGTTCCATCAGTATCTCGATTATTTTTCATGGTATTTGTGGATGAAATCCTAGATTATTTGGGATTCAAGAAGGAACATGAGCATCACTTGGGTATAATTTTAGGCACTTTGTGATAACATCTCCTTTATGTAAATTTTTCCAAGTTCACTTTCTAGATAAGGGATGTGAAATTTTTGGGGCATGTGATCTCAGAGCAAGGGGTTTCAGTGGACCCTAAGAAGATTAGTATGGTAATGTCATGGGAGAACATGAAGAACATGTTTATGATCAGGAGTTTCCCCAGCCTGTATGGATACTACTGACAGTTTTGTTGGGATTTCACTTGACTTGCTTCTCCCATGACCATGCTCACCTAGAAAGGGGTAAAGTTTGCATGGGGCCTAGAATTTCAGTAATCCATCAAGGATCTAAAGAGGCTATTGACTACTACCCCCAATCTAATTTTTCCAGAGGATGTAAAGGGGTAAGTCTTATATTGTGATGCTTTAGGTATGGGACTTGGGTGTGTGCTTATTTAGGATGATCACATGGTGGCATGAGGCTCTCGCCAACTCTAACCACATGAAAATAATTACCCAACCCACTACTTGGTGTTAGCAGCTGTGATGCATGCTTTGATGACTTGGCGTCCCTACCTTTTTGTGGAGATGTTTTTGGTCTACTCTGGTCACAAAAGATTGGCCTATATATTCTCACATAAGGACTTCAACATGAGGCAGAGTCATTAGATCGAGTACTTGTAGGGGTTCGCCCTTGATATTGTCTATACCCCAGGAAAGGGTAATGTGGTGCCCAATGCCTTAAACAAAAGATTCCTAGTGTAGGCATTGAGGATGTCCAGTGATGAGTGGAATTTGATGGGGCTCCTTGCTCAGATTCATGTGGATACCAAGGAGAAAAATGGGGGTCCATTATTAGAAATCACTCAATTGAATCTTTATCTCTTGGAGTTGATTCAGAGGGAATAGCCTAGTGATGAGATTTTCTAGCAGTCGAAGCAGTTTCTTCATGATGGAGAGATTTCCTCAGATTGGTCGTCTTCTCCCAAGGGCATTCTATGCTTCAAGGGATATTCGGTAGTTCCATTATCTCTATAGAAGGTGGTGATGTAGGATAGCCACCAGTCTTAGTGTGTTATCTATCTGAGTGCCATAAAGATGTATTATGATGTCTGTCAGCAGTTCTGGTGGCCTGGTGTGAGATGAGACATTGCAGAATTCATGTTGAGATGCTACACATTCCAGAAGGTGAAAGCATAGCATTAAAGGCCCTCCATTTTTGTCCATACATTACCCATTCCTACCAAGAAGTGGGATGAGGTTTCCATGGACTTCATTTTTGGCTTGCCTCAAACACCTCTGGGTAAGAATGTCATTTGGGTGGTGATTGATCGTCTGACCAAATCATCCCACTTCATTCCGATCAAATATACAACTAAAGTGGTTGAGTTAGGCCATTTGTATCTTCAGAAGGAGGTAAGGCTTCATGGTGTTCCGTTAGTAGTTGTCTCAGATAGACACCATCTTTTAACTTCTCAGTTTTGGGAAGGACTTCAGTAGGCCTTGGGGTCTCAGATTAAGATGAGCACGACATACCATCCTCAAATGGATGGTCAGACAGAGTGGGTGAATCAGATTTTGGAGGACATTATCTGTGCATGTGTTCTGGAGTTCGGAGGTTCCTAGGATAGCCATTTGGGATTTGTTGAGTTTTCTTATAATAACAGTTATCAATCCTCGATTCAAATGTCTCTATTTGAGGTGCTCTATGGTCAGCTTTTTCGGCCCCCCTGTGTTAGGCTAATGTAGGTGAGACCTTACTGCTGGGGCCGCGTCTAGTGCAGGAGACATCTCATAAGTTCAAGTTGATTAGGAAAAGATTATTTAAATATCATAGTTTCCCTAAATCATATTCTGACTAGTGGAATTGAGACCTAGAGTTTTCTGTGGGTGACAGGGTATTCTTGAAAGTGGCCCCTCATCTGGGCCTTCATCGATTGAGAAAGTAAGGGAACCTGACACCGCATTATGTCATACCTTTTGAGATCACTGAGCATATTTTCAAGGTTGAATACATGTTTTTCTTACCTTCTCAGTTGAAATCCATCCCTGATATCTTCCATGTCTCCTAGTTGAAGAAATATAACCTGGATCCAACCCATGTACTGAATAGGGAGGAGTTGGATATAGAGCCTGATTTGTCTATTTTTAAGAGGCAGGTGATAATAGTAGATTCCCAAGAGAATGTGCTTTGAGGAAAGACTATTCCACTGGTTCAAGTTTATTTGTAGTATTTAAATGATACACAAGAAACTTGGGAGCGAAAGTTGTGGGTTGAGAAGGAGTACTCATTCTTGTTCTCCGATCCAGCTTCAGGTTGACTTTATGAGGTGGAAATTCTTTAATGGTGGGGTGAATTATTACATACATGACATATTTTAATCTTAAATTTCATTTAATTTCCTTTATTTCTTTGTTTTGGGGGTTTCCTATGCATTATTTGAGAAAAGGGTGAGTTTTCATGATTTACGCCAAACCGTGAGCTCATTTCCAAATTTAAAAAACAATTTTTTTTCTTTTATAACTCTTTCATTTTTAAATATTATTTACCCATTCCACTTCCAACATGGCCCCCCTGACCAATTAGCTCCACCATATCAATTTTGACCCTTTTGGAATCCATAATAATGGTAGATTTGGGTTTTTATTTAAGAAATTGGGCCAGACTGGAAGCCTATTTCATGTTTTAAAAACAAAATTTGTTTACTTAATATATTATTAAATTTTTATGATTTTTTGGTGATTACAAGACTAACCTAAGACCACAGAATCTAGGATCACCCACATTCTCTTTCCTCCCTCTTTGGAGCTCGTATGTATCGCAAATTAGGGAATAAGTTCTTAGGCTTTCTCAAATCGTCCAGATTTTAATAGGTAACTTGTTTCCTTCATAAATCCTTCAAATATTACTCTTTTCCCCCCATTCTTGTTATCGCATGACCTTCTCAGACTTATTCAAACCAAAATTTCCTTTTTAGCTACTTGTAATTTCAGACACTAGTGTATTTGGGGAGATTACTTCATGATACCTCAAGTAAGTGTGTCTCCTTCATTCTTCCTCCCATTTACATAGGGTTTTATCCTTTTTTATTAGGGTTTGTTTTGATTATTAATGAAGTTTCTAATGTCCAGAAACTGGGGATTTGAACCTATGTTTTTATCTTTGGTTTCTTGGTCTATTTTTGTGGTTTTAGTCTTGATTTATGTCACTTTTGGTGCGGCGGTGGAGCGGTTAAATTTTCATACAAAGATTAAAGGGTTTCGTTACTTGGGGTAGGTGATTCTATGTATAATAAATACTATATGAGTTATCTTTGATGAATTTATATTTTTATCACACTTAAAATTCCTTATTATTGTTGTGAAATCTGGTTTTTCTGACATTTGTTAAGAAAATGATTTTTAGGTATGAATTTGGTGCTAAATTGGGTGTTATACATGTCTATTTTTTGTTATGCCAAAATGGGTTTTTTAATAACTCATGTAATGGGTTTATATAAAATTTTTGGGTGATGAAAATTCCATTTTGGTGAATATGGGTATGAACATGGTGTTCAAATGGTGTTTTAAATGGATTTTGTGTGCAAAAAATTGTTATGTTTTGTGAAGTTATTTTATTGAAATCCTAAAGGTTGTATTGGGTGGTGTAAGTGGTGAAAAGAATGTGTAGATACTGTTTTGAGTCTATTATGACCATAACTGATGTCTTTTTTTTATAATGGATTTTTTATCAAGATATAATGGTTTGATCACAAAGGGGGAATCCCCGGTATCTTGGAGGCTAGATATGTACTAGTACGCTAGTGATCCGGATGGGTTTTATCCATGTTTCACTAAGAATGTGGATAATGAAAACACTAATAAAACTATGTTGATTATGATTGGGGATGACTGGGTTATGTTTATGTTCCCTACAAGTGGAAATTAAATGAGAATGGATTTTTCTATGGTGACTTTACACCAAGGTACGAGGTACATGGGGCCCAATACTACCTAGTGCCTATGGGTGTTCCTGACATTGGTGCTCATTGAATCTTGTGTATTTATCTTTGGAATATGGTTTTTTGTGATGAAAAATATATTAGGTTACATGTTTTACTTAAATGTTTTCATGCATGTAAAATTTTCTGTGAAAAACTGTTTACATTTAAAAGTTTCATTCTTTAGAAATTATTTCCACCATTTCTTGCTTATCAAAAATGGCATGCTTTTTATCTTGTATTTTTTAATATATGGAATATCATGGTGGTATCCTATTTGTAATTGGATTACACCCTACTTACACCCCTTTTATAGAAGTAGACTTGGTCATGTTTGACACGGGTAAAGGAAAGGCTTTGGGTGATGGATGTTCGGGGTGTTAGTTCACATCCATGGTGCGGTGTTGTGAAGATGGCTTGTGGGTGATGACCCCTTATCGTGTGGAGTCCTTGGGGATATTTTTCTACTGTTTCTATGTTTCTTTGGACCTATTTTTATATTTTTGAACTTATTTATTCTATTATGTATTTTTTTAAGTCTCTTTTGGAATGAATTTTCGGAAATGGTTTATCGATTGTCATTGTTGTTTTCTGTTTCCATATTCAGGTAAATCGTTACCAAACCAAAATATATGATACCCGGGCACTTGTTATAGCCTGTGGGGATAGGGAATGCTCTTCAGGACTTTTCACAGTCCAGGATTGGTGTGGGTTTTGATGGAAACTAGATTTGGTTAGTGAGAATGATGCACCCTTATCACCCTTCGGTAGTGGGTTCAGCCTCCTGGCCTTGCCTAATGTGACAGGTTGTCTCCCGACATGTGGGTTGTCTTATTTATAAAACCTTATTAATATAATTATTATTATTTTCCAAAAAATATGATGAACATCCTCAAAAATAAAATTAATTATCAAATCACTTTTAACCTTTAATGTTTCATATACTTCATTTTTTTTCAAAAATTCAAATAATAAAAATTGACTATTATTATCATAACATTAATGATCATATTAACCCTAAATATTGTAGTTGACTTTAAAATAATTTTGAAAAAATATAAAAGTATAATTACTTAAATAACCTTCTCAATAAAACATATACTAAACCAATGGGTTATATTCCAATTAATGACTACCAAAATATCCTTAATCATGTTAAACTATCATCAAATAAAACCTAAAAATGGGAATTTATGCACTTAAACTTATAATAAACCTTATAAATATCATCACAATAAACTTTAGGTTTGTCTCATATCATTATGTAATATCATTAGTTTATAAAGGTTTAATTTTCTCAAACATCATAATTGTTCTAAGGAAATGTGAATTTACCCAGGCATATCCCACATGAGTGTAAAACTAGGTTCATAGTAAGGGCACACTCACTATGAACTAGAATGATGATCAATATATATTCTACCAACTCTTTTTGGGGTTATTACCCAAATTTTCATCTATGATAATACTAGATCAACATATTATGTGCATACATGGATGTATTTCTTGGAAAAATCCATAATCACTACCTTACCAAAACTTTAGGATATTATTATATAATTTTACTTATCCTAAAAGTTAGTAATATTTTTATGTACCCTAATATTTTTTTTTCCTAAATATAATTCACATGGATTCTAATTTAATTTCCTCTAATTCAAACTATAAAGACCCCGGCCCTAGAAACCCAGAGTCAGTGGTTACTTTATTAAATTTTTATAAGATACAAGTGAATTCATCCCAAAGGACCATTTAGTTTAGTAGTCTTCGTAAATTATATAGAATCATTCTTCCTAATTTACATTGAAAATAAGATATAAAACATAGTGAAAGTAATTATTCTGAATCCTTGAACACATTCAAATATCCCCTCTTCATGTCCTCGGGAAAAGAAAAAAAATAAGGGTGTGATCAAATTCTCATCAAGGGATATGAATATTAGAATATATCATGATTAAATAGGCATACTCAATATATAAAGATAAATAATTGAAAACACATTCCATTAATTCAATAACTTGATAATAAAGAATAATATGGAACGAATAAATGATGATCAAATAATTCTATATAATTAATCACATGATATTCAAACTTATCCATTTATATCATAAATATTAAAATAATAACATGGAAATTAATAAATGATTTCATAAGGATGTAATCCATAATGTTAGACAACAAAAACTTAGCATTGAGGCCTCATTCCTGGATGTCATAAATATATCACAATGGTCGCATGCTAAGATATCATACATATATGGGTAAGGCCTCAGCTAAATAACCAAAATTGTTTTTCTCATGATACCTACTGATGAATCGAGGGACTATAAAGTTCCACACCCACCACATAATAATTCCAATGCATCCATCATACGAAGAAACCATACAACATATCAAAATTCCTTAATAATCAAAAACTACCTGTATAAGAAGAACTAGTATATAGAATGTTAATACTTTTCCATTGAAACTAATCATAAATCATCAAGATAAGGAATAAGTATGGTATCATTACAAAATATCCACAGTGGAGCATGAGTAAAATAATGAATTTTTTTCATTGATGAATACCAAAAAAAATATCATTCAAAACATTCTTGATGAAGATACCATTTTTACCTTGAAATTTAGTTTTAATAACTAGAACCTGTTAGAATATTGGGAAAAATAATTTTATATGACATTAATCATGGAAACTTTTAAATGAAGTTTCAAAAAATTGGGTGGTCCTGACAGCAAGAAATCATTTATTTTGACTCTGTTAAAATAAATATTCCTTTCTTATTTTCAGTCAAAAGTCAAAAAGTACCTTATCTAAAAAACAATAAGAAGATGCATTTGAAAAGTTTTTATAAAAATTAAAAAGTGGGTAAAATTAACTTTATAAATCATATTATAATAGTAAAAACATGCTTAAATAAATTTTAATGAGAATATATACACTAAAAAAAATATTTCCAACCAAATTAAAAATAGTGTACATTTTCTTCAAAAACACTCTTTCAACCTTTTGAGTGCTTAAAAAGAATAAAATTAAAGGTAAACTTGTATTGTTTAAAAATAAAAAGATTAAAATAAAATATATTTGGTTTAAGAGAGAGAGATTAAGTGATTCCATAAATAGTGACTTAAATATAAACAATTCTAAATAATGATGAGATTGTGAAATAAACACTTACTACTTTGGAAACATTTTAATAATAACCCCCATGAAATAAATAAATTAAAATGAAACATAAAATACCAAGAATATATAGCTGATCATGATATATAATATCAAATGGGTAGTATATTAACCACATGAAATAAACAAGTGGTGAATATATAATATTTCTCATGGAAGCAAAAAGTGAAAGGCAAAAACCCTATAAATATCATATCATTGAAATGAGAATTATTCAACGAAGATATTGTGTGTAAAAAATGAAAATACACCCAATATAAGTGGAAGTAAAAAAAATTCATTTTACACATAATCTGAACATAATAGAATCAATGAATAAGTGATATAACCCAATAAAATGAAATTGAGTTAAGAAACCCCTTACCTTAGGTCTGAATTACTTAATACATGTTTGAACCTCCTGTAGAATAAATATAGATTTATCATAACTATATTCTAGAACCATACCCATATATACAATATCATTGATGATTTACTTATAACATTTTATCACCTGTTTATTGACAATTATTTATTCAAATCACTATTATGGTTGATAACGGCTTCGTTTTTCAAGTATGTTTTGCTTCGGTAGTTTTACTCCCTGTACTTTGATATTGATTAAATACTTTTCAAAATATTATTGATGATATAAATATAATATATATTCATTATAAATATACATTTATTCATCCATAAAAAATATATATAGAAAAAAAGTATTACACTATTTATGGAAATGGTGGGTCGTACAAATTCATGAATGTTGCTTTCACTTTTTGATGGATGGAACGAAATAATAGTAAATAAAAATTCACCTTATAGAATCATTATTATATCATATATATCATATATATTAAATAAATATATCCTTATTATCATTCATGGAAAGTTTAAATAAAAACAGATCGCATCGCTTCACGGAGGTGGTAGTCCACACGTACACACGAAAGACATTATCATTTTCCAATGGATTGGAAGTTATGAAGGTATATTTGATATTGTAGTTAAATAATTATAATTATTTTATAAATATTATATATTTTCTTTAGTGTCATATTTATAACCATCCATGTAAAGTGATGATGAAAGAAAATTTTCACCGTTACGTGGAGGCGATAAGTCATACGTACGCATGAGTGATGTTTTCTCTTTTGGTAGTATGGAAAAATGAATGATAATGTATTTACCATAATATTTATAAAATATCAATATATATATGATACATGAGTTATTATTATTTTTTGTGTACAAAAAAATATAGGAAGTATATGAAGAATAAAATTTTAAAGAGTCGGTAAAGATGATTAGCTCTTCTTTAGTAGAATTCATTTAGATTCATTTTAATGTCCCTTAGACTGGTATTTTATAAAAAAACATAACCCATAATTACTATCTAAGGAAGTTGAAAAGTTAAATGGGAAGGGTTTGGGTGAGATAGATGGCTCAAAGTGGTGTGAATAATTGACAGAAAGGGGTGTCCTCTTATAAGAGTTTGAAAGGACACACTTTGAATTTATATAAAGATTAAAATATAGATAAGTAATTATCAAAAAAAAATTCCAATGGAAATATATTAAAAGAAAATGATACTAAGGTAAAAATATCATCATTAAATGAAATTTAGATTAGTCTAGGTTTCATTTTATAATTTTTCTTTTGGTTTAACTCTGTTGTCAACCGATTTGGACATTAACTAAGGTAATAACTTCTTCCATCTTAATGGGTTATAATTTTAAATATATTTTAAAAATTAAATCATAAATGGGAAATGGATGAAAAATTCAAATATTTCTCATCCTAAATCTTATTTCAAGATTTTAAGGTTTTTAAATAATTTAATAATGTATTCTTTTTCATAAAATATCATAAATCACGTTTTTTAAACTATTCATTTACTTTGACTTTAAATCCATGAAGATATTTATATAATTAGAATATAAACATTTAAAACAACAATAAAATTTAATATTTATTTCAAAAATCATGTAACACAATAATTAACCAAAAATTTATTTTTTTAATATTTTTAAAATCATTTATTTTATTTTTCTATTAATTGAATAAATATTATATCGGTGTTGCATAAGCATTTAAGAGAATTATTCAATTGAAAAAAATTATAAATAAATTAATATCATGAAAATAATTTTATTATTTTCAAAATAAATTTTAATATTTGTTAAAAATGTTTTCTCCCTATGTGAGCAAATAAGATAAATTTAAAAGCAAGAGAGGGACATTTTTTGTTTTTCTTTATTTAAAATATTTTATATGTCATTTTCATGGAACATTGTCCCATAAAAATTAAATCTAGAGTATAAAGTTATAAGATTTATAATAAATTCATCCCATAATAAATAATTTGAAAAATTGTGTCCTTATCACTTAGTTTTAACCAAGATTATCCCGATTGACCATTTTATGGTTGTGACAAATTTTAACTATTTTTACTATTCACTATGAAGAAAAAATAAGTTTCCCTTATTAAATAATATTTATTATAATAATTAAAAATATGAAATATATTCTTCCAAATTGAATATATAGAACTTGGATAAATTGATTTTAATATAAATGCATAAAATGCAACAAAGTTTGTTTGAGTAAAATGAATTCTTAAGCATAAAAGTAACTTATATCAAAATCATGAATATTGATGATTCATGTAGAGTTATTAAAAAATAAAATGGATTATATGTAACATCAATACTAAATAAAAAATATAATGGTACTTCTAAATTACATTATTTAATTAAAATAAATCCGTGTATTTGAAAAATCAGTATTTTTCACTATTCACTGAAAATCAATTCTTTCAAAAAAATCCAAAAAATATCACCCTAAGTTAATTTTAATATCTTGGTCTAAATAATGGTATAAATATTATAAAATAAAATTTTTAAAATTGAAAAAAAGTATATATAATTTTCACCCTCAAATGTAATAAAATCATTTTTGAAAGGAAATGCATTTCTGAATCATAAAATGACATTACTAAAAAATGAGTTCTTATTTCCTATTAATTAATAAATTATTTTTTATTTCTTAGTAAAATTATAAATATATTTCATAATTTGGTTGCACATATTCATATCCTTCAATTCAATGTCTAGGTTATAATGATTACATTTAAATAATAATATTTTTATATTATATCACGATTCTCAAAAATCCTGGTGTTGCATGTAAAGAAAGCTATCAAGTATAAAATTATAAATTTTTTTGGGAATTAAATGCTCATTCATATATGTAATATCCCCATGTAACTCACAATTACATTATCCCCTAGTATTTACTAACGCATGTACACATTTTCTTAAAAATTGGCTTTGTCCCCATGCTAATTTTTCACATGAATTATAAATACTATTCAACAACAATTCTTTATTTTTATAATAATATACACCATTCATAATTTTATATATATATCAATACAATATTTTTTAATCATATATTTATATTTCCATCAGTTTATTTATCTCTTTTCCTATAATAATCAATTTAAATAATGATACTCCAAATTATATTTCATTTCATTTTAATTATTTGAAAATAATAATTATTCCACCAACTCATATTAATATTTTATTTAAAATTTTAATTTTCCATGTATTCATTCTTCCATGTTGTTATATATCATCTAACCAATTTGAATAATCATAATAATGATAGATTTAAATGTAATTTTTTAAATAGATGAGAATTTGATTCACCTACCCTGATTATATGATGATTTTTTTCCTTTGGTCCTCCAATGATCTCAACTGATTGTTTATCCACAATATTTTTATTTATTTTATCTCCTTGTTTTCTAATCCACCATGCCTCTATAATTATTATAGTTTTATCTATTGTGAGATTTAATAGAATAGTGAATTTTTCACTCATGTCAATGGTTGAAAATATATGCTCTCTATTTATTTCCTCCAAACACTGTATAAAATCAAAACATAGTTGCACATTAACCATTTAATTACTTTAAATTTAATTTATCACGTCAAATACCTCTTAAATATTCTAAAATTACATGTAAACCATAATTATAAAATATCTAACTTCAAAATTTACTCTAATATACATACATCACCCCCACCACACGTCACACTATATATTTCATTAAAATAATTTATTCAAAATGAACTACTAAATTAAAACATACTAATAATATTTCATCAACACCTAAAATCATTGAGAAACCAACCACACCATGATGTTATCAAATTACCACTCGAGGGTAGTCAGAGCATCTTTAATTTAATGGTATGCTCAAATTTTCATTTTGAGAGATAAAAAATTACCATTTTAACATTATTAACCAAAAACCAATAAAATTCAAAAAACTCCTCTGATTTAAAAATCTATGAATCTATATTACACCCCTCCCATAAAATGTTTATCCACATAAATATTTAACTATAATCATAATAAGGGGAAACAACACACTAGTGAAATAATGAAAAATATTTTATAATATTGAGATCATATCTTTGATTCCCAATCCCATGTTCACTCCTCTAAATTACCATAATTACAATGACATTTCTTTAAGTGAATAACTATTCCATATTGGCTTTTATCTCTATGATCCAACATATTACTCTAAAAATATCATATCCACCTCAATATCTATATAACTAAAATCAAAAAATATGAAGGATCGTGATAATAAATTCATATCTACAATAAGTCCAATACATCATAATACTTTTTTTAACTATGTAGGTAGTGTCATCTGATAATCTGCCTCTCTAACCCAATCCAACATTTGATATAGACCAATAAATATTGGTGTAAACCTAAATCCCTTACCAAACCTTTGATATCCACATTGAAGAGAGGCTCACAATAACTCGTGGTCTCCAACTACAAAATCCAATGGCCGCTTCCTCCAAAATACATAGGATTTATATCTAATCTAAGAAATATTCATGAAATCTTGAATAACTCACACATGATTAGTCATATATTTCACTTTCTACATCACAAAAACAATTACCTAATCATGATCAACACAAAATAGTGGTGAATGAATTAATTTATCATACAAATCATCAAAACATGTTACCATTAGAGGAATGAAAAATTTTATTACAATAAAACTCTAAAAAATATAATTGATCCACCCATGATAATTTAAAATCTACAATAAATATGCAGAATATATTCTCTCATATCGAGATCATACATTCTATTTGACCATAATCCTGTTTTTGAATTGTGTTTCTTAAAAACAACTATGAAATGAAGGCATATTTTAATAAATTCTAGAACCATGATTTAAAATTAGAGCCACATCCATACACTATCACCCTTTAAACTCCATAAATATTCACCACCTATATCTTATAAAGATTATTTAAACTATCCACTGAACATGATTCCTTAATTGATATAAAATGTAAAAGATTTTTTAATTTGTCCATAAAATCCAAAATATAATTAAATCCTCAATTAGTATCACCTTCTTTATCCTAACCCAAAAACTACCTATTAAAATCATAATACTTATTTACAACACTCGGATTCAATACTAAGATTTTACAATGGAAGTAAATAATACCAACTTCCCATGTACTATAGGGAATAAAAATATACATGATACCAAACTTGGTACACCTTATCATTGTACCGACTACCTAAAGCATAACTATTCATAATCTGATATCTCCATATTTCCACATCAGTGTCTCTTAGTTTAGGATCTTCCACCTATTGCACCAATGCAGATATCATAGTCATATGATGAATAAAAAATCTAACATTTAACTATTTTCAAGAAAGGTAAAGAGATTTTAATAACAATGTATCTTTCCATTTATAACTTTTACATAACAAATCCTCATCATAAAACTTCTGAATCAAGGTGTCAGCCACAATTATACCCTTCTTAGGAGGTTAAGTGATGTATAATTCATAATATTAGAGAATACCAACCCACTATCTCTTCAACTATTTAAAATAATTATGATGAAATATGGATCATAATATATTATGATAAGTTCATATTATAAAACATTTCCATGAAAATATTGTTTCCAAATCTCAACCATAAAAACCATCACTGCATACCTCAGATCATCGATAGAAAATTACATTCATTGGGACATAAATTCCTTGAAATATAAGTAATTATTACACCATATTTAATCTAAAAACATCCAAAACCCTGATGATAGGTATCATAATATAAATCATATGGAATATCCCCTTATGAAAAAAATAATTGGAGCACTCATCAACTTCTCTATTAGACCTTCAAAAGAATATTTAATCTTAATTTTTAAAACAAATGTATTTGTTTCCATAGTTACAGAAAATAGTGGATTCTCAGTGTGATATATTTCAGGTATAAAACTCCAATAATAATTAACTAAGCCTAATAAAATCATTTATTTAGAAACATTATTTGGTGTATTCCACAAAAAATCTCATCAATATTTTTAGGGTCAACTGATACACTAATCCATAAAATAACCTAACTTAGAAAATTCACCGCATTTTTCCAAAACTAATACTTAATCATTTACTATAAAATTGATTCTCCATGAGAAACTCCAAAACCATATTAAGACTATATATATGATATTTCTCTATAATTGAATAAATAAAAATATCATCAATGAAAAAACCAAAAAACGTCCAGATATGGTTGAAAAACTATATTTGTCAACTTTATAAACAAAGATGTTTCATTCGTAACTCCAAGAATAATCATTAAAATATTAGAATGTCTATATCGACAATGTAAAGTTATCATATGGTATATTTATCCTAATCCCTCAACTAATGATATCAAAGTTGTAAGTCAACCATAGAAATCCAAATAACCCCTTTAAATTTAGTGAACAAATCATCTATCCTAAAGATAGGATAGAGATTGTTCATTATTTCTTGTTTCAATTATAGGTAAGAAATACACATTCTCCATGTCTCATCGTCCTTCTTTATAAACAACACTAAAGCAACCCATTTTGAGACACTATGTTGAATAAAACCTCTTTACAAAAAAAATCATCAATCTAAATTCTAAATTCTAAAATCTTTAATGAAACCATACAATTAACCTTCATAGAAATAAGATAAGTTCATGGATACAACTCAATAAAAATCTCAAGATATCACCTAATAGGTAAATTTATAATCACCACTAGAAACACAACGATATAATCCAACTCAAATCAAAGAAAATTATATATTTACACATCGATTTTATAAAGTTTCAAGCGCACCAAATAGGGTGTCATACCCTAAAACTAAATATTTCTCTTCCTAAAATAGATATAATTTCCCTAAAAATACCTCAAAATTACCATAAAAACTAAATTCCCCTCCCCCCCAATATCAATATAATTGAAACAATAATATAAGAAAATAACTAATATGTTCCTAAGATAAAATCATAAGTTTGTATTTTAAAGTTGATTATGTTCCAATATAATTAATCTCTCCCAACCTAAAACTCACTACTATACTCCTCATATAGCCTCATTAATAACTAGATCTAATGGACTCTAAAACATGTGTACTAGAAACATTATCCCATAAACTAGGAAATGGGTGAAAAAATAATGTGACACACTTATTTTAATAAAAAATATAAGAACACGTGTTTTAAATGATAATTATTCCGCAAACCACTTCTAGTCACTTCACTTAATGAACATTTATGGCCATGAGTTTTCCTATTAAAACTCTTACACCTTTTCATCTCTATATCTTAACTCTACCACCTCTCTGGTTTTCTCTCTATTGGGCTCCTCCTTGGTGTCCTCTTCCAGCATAACCCTGTGATTTTGGGCCAAATGGTCATATATCTTATTGTTTTTGTGGAAATTACATATAAATAAATTATTATATGATATTGAACTACATTATAGATATAATAACTATAAAATTATATTCTATAGAATAACATCTATATTTGGATTTTAATATACTAGTTGTATAGTAATTACTTTCCCCTATAATTTTCACTCTTAGAGTTAGGAAAATATTTTATCTCTATATAGATGTAAGGATTATTATCAAACCACAAAACCTTGTTTTTTATCTATTTAATACAATTTTTATCTTTCCCTTTTTAATATATTTCCATTTATTATTCAATCATCTCATTTTAGGGTTTTGATAATTTTTACATAGTGTGATTCGAGTTATTAAGTTTAATTATCTTATTTTTTAGACTATACATATTGGATTTTCATGTTCCAAAATATATAAAACATTAAATATATGTTTATTATTTCAAAAGCATGCACCCATGGAAATATAATAATTGTTTTTACATAATCATAAATGATCATTTTTTCTTTTCCAAATAATAAGTGTAAATTAAATTTATACTTATAGAAGGAAACTTACAATAGTTTTCTAATTATAAAAATAATCAACTTAAAATAGTATTGTAGTATAATCATACTATATAAAAACAATCATTTCTCCATTTCTCTATGTTACCTAACCTCTACTTTTATCAAATTAGTTATACCTTTTAAATTGTGTATATTAACCCAGATATGTGACTTACATCTGAAGACCAATATACTTGAAGTTAAATTATAGTAATTAACATCTATATAAAATATATATTTATGTCCATGATTTTTTCCTTAATTTTTAGTTCATTCAAATAATATTTACTATATCTATGTTTTTTACATAATTTTAATGTATAATTCATAGTATGTATCAAATTTCCTAAAGTGCCACATGATTTCTCTATGTTTCTATCATTTTTCTTATGCTGTAAAAACATATTGCACATTAGGTGTAGGAATATCTAGCATAATACATTTATATACATCACTAATATCCCCTCTCGTGTTATGATACCAATATAAGATTTTATTTTTATCTAGTTTATCATTTATAAGGATTGATCTTAATAAAAAAATTATAGTTTTTATCTACTTTCATATGGATTAATCGAAAATATAATATTAAATAAGAAATTTTATTGAATATACCATAACTAATATCACAATCCTTCCTATTAGCAGTTTTTATTAGTGAAATATCCAAATTTCACCACATGTTGAATATAATATAAACCAATTTTATATTTTAATTAAAGAGGATTTTCAATTAAATATAACCTATGTGTTATATATAATGGTGATGATTTAAAAATTTAAAACTATATATTTTTTAAATTATTGAATGTATATCATAATTTGAAATATAATATAGTTTGAATGATTTATGAATTATAGAAGAAGTGAATTACTGAATGAATATACATTTAGAATTAAATTTATTATTTAATTAATTATTTAGTAATTTAATAAATTATTAAGGATTCAAATAATTTTAAAGGAACTAAGAAGTAATTATATATTGAATTTATTATTTAGTTAGGTTTCATGATTCAATACTTTAATCAATTGATTTTCTAGGCATAAAGGCTTATAGATTTAAGTGAATCGTTTCTATAGATTTATATGGTACTATATAGTGGGTTTTGAAATTAAAAAAACAATTCAAAATTATCAATATTAAATACATTAATAATATTTGTGGTTTAAAACAAAAAAAAATAAAAAACCAGAAGATAACCCAATTTTGAAAAAAACACAATGTGAGAGCAGGTGAAGCCCATACTTCCTCCCACCATTATGCTTATGTGTTTGACACATAGAGACCACATCATATCTCTAATTATATATTATATTTCTCTCAAAAATAATCAAGGTATGCTTTCAGATTATATTATTTCATTCATTTATCCATATTTAATTAATTTAGTTGGTTATTGGAATAATTATTTTGATGGTTTTTTTATTAGTTTTGTGGGTCCCTATTTCATTATTAGGGAAAATGTCATTATTTAATCATTCTTTAGGAAAGTTGATAAGCCTATAGGTACTTCACTATTTTATTATTAATTCACATATTATTTAAAGTAAGTGAAAATCAAATTAATAGTTGTGAAGTTGATTCTAAACTAAGGGAAGTTCATGGGGTCATATTCATTCATCAAAACATGTCTAAGGTATGTGACATTTACTCTATATTTTGTTCTTATATGTTGTTATCATGTTTATACAAGTGAGTTAGGAGAATAATTTGGTATGTGCAACACAAAAGGATGGAATTAGTGTTTATAAGTGGAAATTGAAACATATAATATATTTAATTTAAAATTTATTTACATTATAGAAAGGATGAATGCTTCCTAATAAATTAAAAGTGTTAATTTTATGGTATATGATATAAATATATTTAAAATAAATGGGTTATAATGTGTTTATATTTTTGATAAAGAAAATGATAAAACGTTACTATGATATTTTTGAATTTATTTACTATATTTATTATTTTATTTTGATGATTAAATTACTTATGAAATTAATAGTGATAATTTTCTTGAGAGAAAACATTTTATTTTGAGATGATGACTCATACATTCCATATATTGTACATTCCTACATGTTATTTTCTTTATATTGATATAATAAATTACATTACGAGGTGTGTAATAATGAAAATGCATGGTTAGACTCATGGTTTTCTTATAGTAGTATAATGACATAAGATGTGATATTTTAACTCTAAACATAACCTAAGAGAATATTCCTACTATTATTTTATTTTTTATCATGTGAATATCAAGTATGTTAATCAAATAAATGGTTATTTCATTATTTCATAAATGTACGATGAGGGAGTATTTTTTCATCCATTATTTTCAATTATAGTATAACCTATAAGTATGCACACTCAATAAATTGGAAAGTTTTTTTTCATTTATGATTGACTAGTGAGGATAATATCATTGCACATTTATATTATAAAATATATCATTAGAATTACATCATTATTATAACCATTTTTAGATGGTTAAAAGTAAATAAAATTATACCATATGAAATCATGGTTAGAACATGGGTCCGGTGTATCATATTTTTAATAACATTCACATGAGTTTTCATTTTTTGAATAAAAATTTATGTAAGTATTTCATACATTTTAGGGTGAATTGGGGCAATTATATGTATTTCACTCATTTCTTAAGAATATATGTGCACGATAACATCATCATATGGATTCAATGTCATGTGGTGAAATAATATCGAGTTGTTCATACTCTTGATATGCATGTGATTTTTCATGAACATGTATATTTTTTTCATTGACATTCAGGTTCATACAGACTTCTTATTTGGAATATATAGTAGACCAATCTATTTATAATGGAGATTAGAGGATTTATATTTTGGTTTCTATACCTATATAGTTTTTTATTAAGTATTATTTTACATTATAATTGATAGGGTTATTTGAATGATATCAGTTTATATTAAAAATTGATTATATAAAAACTTCTAACCAAATAGAATGTTTGATTTATTTATTTATTTGTTTTATTGTTTGTTTATTTATACTCATTTAATTATTTCCATTGAGATTGTATTTATTTTTCTTCGAGGCAAATAATCCCAATTTTTTTTTCTATACTAAGAATTTATCTCTTGCCTTTGGTTATCTATGGAAGTATAATGTTCCCAACTCAGAATCCATTAAATCGGTTCTCCAAGATGTGTCACCACATAACCTAAATCTTGCCTTCCCATATGACATAGGTTTCCAACTAGTGGTGAGGGTATATTTATTCACATGGGGAGACTATACCCTCATTACCAGAGTAAGAAACATCAGTTAACAAAATAAATAGTAGAAATAATATGTCATAACCAAACAACATGAATAACATAGAATCTCCCAAACTGGGTACAAACCACAAACCAACAATTAATATGTCATTTCATGATAATAGTGTCAGAAATTAAGGAAAACCAAAATAAAGACAAATAGTTGAATCCCAAAAATGGGTCCCGACTTCATGTATGGATCCTCATCCATGTGTATCCCAATCCCAACTCAACTTCCTAGAACTGGGCTCTTTCCCTTATCTGAACCTGTAGCAATGAAGTCTTCTCGGGTACCCAATGGCCACCCAAGAAGGGTGTGAGTAAAACTCAGTAGACCACCACCAAAGGTGTCTAAAAAATATCTACTCTAAATAGATAGTGTATGAAATCAGAATATTAAAAGACAATATAAACCAAAGAAGCAACTCAGGTGTCTTCAATTAATAACGTGTTCTCTATCCATTTCTATCATATTTACTATTATCTTCACTTGTAACATATTTATTATATAGTCCATTATTATCATGTATTCCATGGTTTATCCATTTACATCATTTCAGAAGTGTCTAAGGAATTCAATTACTATACAAAAGGGAAAAATCCATGTTCTTATCTCACAAGGGGAAAACACATCACAAAAAAATACATTACACTCACCAAGATGCCTCAGTTTGAGTGGTATCATCAAATGAAATCATTGGTGGAATAGATCCTTCAACCCATTCCCTAACCCATAAATTTTAGGGTGGATTTCGGATCCTCAGTCTATCTCAACCCATGGGTGTAGAGCCTCAAGTAAATACCACACACTATGAATACATGTGCACATGATTATTTATCCAATCACCACACACATAACATATCACTAACCATACTCAAAAAATACACATAAAAATCAAAATTGATAATAATAAACATGTAAATTAGTATTATTCTATAACCTAATAACACATTTACCATTTACATTACATATCCCATTTATCCCAATTCCCAAACTCATACCCCAACCCATTAGTCATGTTCAATAATTCCCTTTATATAAACCCATTTAACATATTAATTAATTCCATTATGAAATCCCATTTAACATATTCCAAAATTCCCAAGTGGTTACCCATTTAACAAGTTAACAATTTCACAAGCACTATTCCTCTTAGGAATTTCTTAAAAAATACATAAACCATTCAACATAATATCAATTAACCAAATTAGAGAATTTTCATGTCATGCCAAAAAAAACCCGTATTCCATTACCAACCTTATGAACCACTAACATTATTCAATTTTCAACTTAACAAACTATATTAATGTGTTATTCATGGTATCTACATTATCACACATCGACTTTACACTTAACCCTACCACATTCTAGGTTTGGGGTTGTCAAAGCACCACATGGGTGGAATTAAATTGGTCAATTCATCCTCAATAAATACTATAGGGACCCTGAGGGGTTGAATTCATCATTTAGAAACCAATTTTTCCAAATATCACCAATGCAATCAAAATCACAATAAGTGATAACCCAGAAAACAACCAAAAATGCACAAATCACCCAAACGACAATGGGGTATAACTTGTAGTCCACCTATATCGAATCTGTTGATGAACAGACTATTAATCATAGCCCTAGATCTTCATTCAAGAACCCATTGAAGATTCAACCTAGAATACACAAAAAATTGAGGGGTTTAGGGATTTAGAATAATATAACCCAATATAAAATCCCAAATCTAGAATAGATAATTAAGGAGGTTTTATGTTTACCAGCATCATTGATTCACAACCAACAGTGCTCAAAATGGCCAAGAATCAAAGGAGAACTACCCTTGGGAAGATTTGGGAGCTTGAGTTTGTAACTAGGGTTAATAAGAGAGGAATGGGAGGAAAAATCGGCTGAAGATCTAAACACCCCAAGGGGTTAGTTTAATTATCTTAAAATTGTTAATGGGGTGCATGGTTTGTCCATACGGTTTTCCAAACATTGCACAAAATGTGTTCCAGCCACATTTTAAGGGTTTGAGGACACACGATTACCTAGGGAGCCCCGCACGGTTTAACAAAACATGTAGAATTTCCCTCTCCAAGGATACACAGTTTGGATATATCCCTTTCACGATTTACCTGACCATGTACCTCCTCTTGGTTTTTATGGTTTGGGTACACAGTATACACTAATAGTGTGCCAACCGTGAAACATGCACAGAATGGCTATTTTCCTTTCTATTTCATTCCATGAACCCTCGAAACACCCTCGATCTTCCTCACACACCCAATGAACTTTTAATTAAAAAATATTAATGGATTTGATCCAAAATTTAAACAAGGAAATTCCTCCTCAAAAATAGGGATTATATAACCTCCCCACCTTATAATGGCTTGTCCTGGAGCTGCTCTTTCTTAGAATCACTGAGCTTACAATGTAAAAAGACTAGGCCATTGAGCTTGCATGCCTGAATCCCTTTCCCATGTTTTTTCCTGAACATTATCATGCCTCCACATAAAATTGAACCAAAGGGGCAGTTTTTACCCACAAGACTTTCTCACTACGATCTACAATACAAACCAAATACTCCTCAAAGGACGCATCAGCCTTTAGATACACATCAACCACATTAGATGTGTTAAGGTGATACTATCAAAGCTTTAAAATAAGAAAAAAATTGTGAATAACACTATACCACTATGGAAGACCCAATTGGTATGACACTAGTCTGATCCTCTCCATAATCTCAAATTCCCCCCATGAACCTAGGTACCAACTTGACTTGTTTCCAAATTTGAGAGTGACCCAGCCTTGACGATATCCGAAGAAACACACTATCACCCACCATAAAATCTAGATGCCTATTCCACCAATCTTTATATGAATTCTACCTACTATGTGTTATTTCCACACATTTATGAATCAAATGAACCATTTCTAACATCACCTGCATGAGTCTCAGCCCTAATAGATTGACATCTCTAACTTATAACAAACACAATAGAGATATACATGGTGTCTCATATAATTCCTCAAATGGTGTCATCTAAAATGTGTCTTGGAAACTATTATTGTAGGAAAAATAAACAATTGGAAAGTGTTTTTTCCATGAACTACTGAAATCTAAGATACAAGCCATCAACATGTCCTCTAACAACTATATACTATGATCTAACTCCTTGTTTGTCTGTGGGTCGAATTTCATACTCAAGAACACCTAGGTACCAAGATACTTCTGTTATCCCTGCCAGAAATTTGATGTGAAACATAGATCATGATCTAAACTATATTCTATGGTAACCCATGAAACCTCACTACCTATCAATCATATAATTCACCCATATGATCTAAGGTAAAAGCCTACCATATTGGAATTAAATGATCCACCATAGTTAACTGATCCAAAACCACCCATATTTCATCATTATTATGAGGAATACTCTGAATAACCACTAGTAAATCCATTATTATGTCATCCCACTTACATTTTTGACTGAAAAATGGTTGTAACAAACCACATGGGCACAAATTCTTGGCCTTAATGTTCTGGTAGGTAAGGCATCATGCCCCAAAATCTACAATCTTCTTATTTATTCCTAGACACCAATACTGCATACAGATATCACAATACATCTTAGTCAAACAAAGATGCACATGCCACATTTATTCATGAGACTCACACAAGAACCCTTCTTGAATTACCATTGTAACCACAACATGAATATGAACAAAAACAATCGCATCATCTTTAATGGACCAACTAGAAGCTGACTACCTGCCTTTAACACATTCCCTCACAGTCAAGCATTCTGGATCATTATGCTAACTCTCCTTGGAATGGATTAAAAGTGGGGACTCAACTATTATGGATGTAAGTTCCATCCACCCCTTCCCATCATGTACCTCTAAATGCATTTCATCAAACAACGCCATCATCTTCCACTCAGGTCTAGAATACTAAACTATTTGACCTTGAGTTTTCTGACTCAAGTAATCTGTAATGAAGTTTCTCTTTCCTGATGTATAAACCATATCAAAATCAAAGTACTTCACATACTCAACCAATATTCACTACCGAATATTGAAATCACATTGAGAGAAAATGTAATTAATATTTTTATGGTTATTAAACATTGTAAACCGTTTTACAAACAAGTAATTCTGAAAATAATTTAAGGCATGAAACGCTACAGAAAATTCAAGATCATGTGTAGGTTAATTTCATTCTTGAGGCCTCAACTTCAATGAATTGTACACAAAAAATTTATCATCCTTCCTCAACAATGATCCCATTCCAATGCTAGAAACAACACAAAACAAGGTATAATTATTACCCATGTCAGGTAAGATCAAGATTGGTGCGGTAGTCAACCACTTATTTAACTCTTGGAAATCATTATCAGATGCTTCTGAACACTCAAACATGATGCCTTTCTTAGTAAAGGTGAAAATTGGAACTATAAAACAGGAAGTCTTTATTGAACCACTTATAATATCCCACCAACCCCAAAAAAAATTTGACATCAGGAACATTCTTGGGATACTCCCAATATACAATTTCCTAAACATTACCCAAGTCCACCGACACACCTTCCTCATAAATTATGCGACCTAATAAATGCACCTCACCAATCAAAAAGTGACACGCAGATAGCATGGCATGTATCATATTCTCACCTAGTATACTAAAGACAATGTCAAGATGTTTGGACTGACCATCATGAGTCGTAGAGTACACCAAGAAGTAATAGAAAATATAAATATGAACTGATCCATATAGGGGTGAATGATTCGATTCATTAGGTCCATATACATTATCGGTGCATTGGTTTGCCTGAACTGCATAAAAAAAGAATCATAAATCCCATACATGCTCATGAAGGAAGTCTTTGGTTTATCAAAAGGTATCACCCTTAGCTAGTGATACACTGATATCAAATCAAATTTTGAAAATAGTAAATCACCACTCAGCTATTCAAAGAGATCATCAATTCAAGGAAGACAGTATCAGTTATTATCTTTCATCTGATTCAGCTTCCTATAATGAACAAATAACCACAAATACACATCAGCCTTCATAAAAAACAACACTATAGATCTCCAAGGTGATTTATTAGGATTAATGAACCATTTCAACTCCAACTTCTCCAATTATTCCTTATGCTCCTAGAGTTCTAATGGTTCCATTATATATAACAGAATGGAAATTTGTTATACCCCTGGCTGAAACTCATCCATAAACACAACAACCCTCTAGGGAGGTATCCTTAAGAAGTCCTTAGGAAACACATCCTAAAATTGATCTACAATGTGAGGGGAGTCTGGATACTCTATTCCTCCATCATCAAGAACAAGACAAGACATTTTCACTGTGAAATCCACCAATTTCTAGAAAACTAGCCATATGTGGATTTCTTGAACACCCCACTCCCCATGATGATCATAAGGGTCTCCCCTAAGAGACGTGAACATCACGTGATAATGGTAATAGTCGATGAGGTCCTGGTACAACATCATCCAATCCATGCCCAAAATCAAGTCGAAACCTAACATCATGAGGATGAAAAAGTCCCCTAGAAAATGGTACCCACCAAACTCCATAGAACTACCCTTACATTGTCTAAAATCCTCATCTCACAATCCCAATGGTGTTTTAATAGATATAACCCCACGCACACATTCCACTGCTAGGTCCAACACAACTACAAACATAGAAGAGATGAAGGAATGTTTTGTGCATGTGTTAAATAAATCACTATAAAGCATGGAAGATAAAAGGATCATACCTTGGATAGTCGATCGTCTATCCTTGCCACCTCCATGTGTATATTAAAATTTGTGAAATTGACCTGTCTATCTGCCATGGTCTTTGGCCGGAGTACCTAGCACTCAATTATCCTACTAGTATGGATGTTGTCACCCCAGAGTACACATCCACCACCCCAACCAGTACGACCTCTAGATCTCCAACTAGCTGGCTGGTATGGGGTAAAAAACCCCTAGCCTACACTTGGAAATTTCCTCAATCCCCCAGTCATACATAGATTTTGAAGATTCCTACAGAACCTCTGCATGTTCCCCAACCTACCGCATGACTGACACTCAACTAGTGGTCAGGGACACTGACCGCACATGTGTCTTGGCCTACCACATTGACAAAAAAACACATAGACATCACATTAAGAAGCTAATACTCTCTTATGAATACTATTTTCAATTCCACACTGACTAACATTCCCAAAATGATGCGTCATACCCTCAGAACTAGCACCACTCATACATCCAATTGGTACCATAATTCCACTACCTAAAGTCCCCTTCAGGTTCACTTCTAAGATAAGGGAATGATCCACTTTCTCTGCAAACCACTTTAAATTTAATATATTCACTTGGGACCTGATCTCATGTCTAAGCCCATCCTGAAAATGTTTATCCATAGATTCCTCTTCCCCTGCCAACACTATAATGAAATGGCCGAATTCAGTGAAAAAACTTTCATAATCCATCACTAAAACAGTCCCTTGGGTCAAACTCATAAACTCTGAATCCTTCTCCTGCCTAAAGGTTTATATATAGAAGTGTTCTAGAACCTTTTATTGAAATTATTATCGTATTATTTCATCATCATACTCAGTCTGAACCATGATGCCCCACTAACAATTTGTATAACCTTGCAACATATAGGATTCTAACTTAACTTGCTTCTCTGAAAGAGTTTCTAAATGGTCAAGAGTTATCTTGATGGAATCTATACAAAAATAAGCTACCTCTAGTCCACCCTCTCTAGTAAGGGTTGAAGGGTGTTGTAGCTGAAAATCTCTAGTCAGATAAAACATACTTGGAACCACCCGCTTTAGGTCTGGTTCCATCATATGCATAAAATGAGTGAAGTTATAACAAAAATTCTCTTCCTTATTACCCTAAATTACAAGGTCTTATTGATCCACTACTGGGGGAGCATTCTCTTCAACATCCTCTTGTCTCCCTTTAAACACACATATTTGTGGTGGAATTTCTCTTCAATACCAAACATGATCTTTGGAACACATATCATAAAGCTTCCAAAAATTTACACACAAGAAGGATCTTCACTAATCATAAACAAAAAATTCAAATATACTATCCCAAAAGATATTATCACACCTAGAACACTACCTTCTACCATACCTACCATGGGTCATGGTTAACATGGGGTAAACTAATTTACATATCCAAGTTCTTTTACTAGACACTTATTTTTAAACCATTTCCACTATCGTAGTGTAAATCCTTCCTCATAGGCACATTTCAAATTTTTCAACATACTTACATACATTTTAACTCATTTACAACCCTTTATTATGAATTATTATTTAACCATTCTATAACATTCCTTCCATTTTTACCCATTTTTTTCATTCTTATCAATACAATGTTTCTTTAAATTATCAGGAAAACAAAATGTGTTCCACATTTCTTATCCCACACACCAATCCTATGTGTAAATACCATGATGAATTCCACCTATATTTATAGGTTCATAACATGATGCATGAATGAATATCCGCATACTATTATTTCTATGAGTAAAATATCACCAAAAAATCACATCACAAAACATGTGCATCGTCCTATTGTGAAATATCATTCAACTATAACAACACAAAATATAAAAAAAATTCCCACCCTGGGTACTTGGGTTTTCCCTCATACATGTGTTAGATACTCCCGTGAACAAGCTCATTTCCAAGACACAACAAATCCTATTATCCCATATAGTATTAAAAATAATAATACCTTAGAAAATAATTGCTATTATACCACTTTGTAATATCCCTGACTGCGAATCCACTAAACCAGTGCACTGATATGGGTCGCCACATGACCACAAGTACGCCTCCCTATAAACTAGAGGTTTCCAACTAGCAACGAGGGTATTTTTAGTCATGTGGGGAGACTATACTCTTTTTACCAGATTAATCCACAATAGATAACAATATAAATAATAGAAACAATATGTAATAACCAAACAATATGCATAACTAAGCATCTCCCAAACTTGGTACAAACCACAAACCAAAAATAACTATATCTTGTCATGATAATGGTTCCAAAAGTGAAGGAAACCCAAAATAAAAAAATTTGAATCCCCAAAATGGGTCCTAACTCCACATTAAAATCCTCATCCATGCGTATCCCATACCCAAATCAACTTCCTAGCACCATACCCTTTCCATTATTCGAACCTACAACAATAAATTCTTTTCGGGTAACCAATGGTGGCCTAGCAAGGTGTGAGTACAACTTAGTAGGACACCACCAATGGTGTTTATAAAATATATATTATAAATAGATATTTTATTAAAGTAGGAAATAAAATATGGGCTAAACCGAAAAACAACTTGGGTGTCATTAATTATCAATGTGTACTCTAGAAAATTATATCCTTATTAATGTTATCTTCACTTATACCATATTCATTACTTATTCCATTATTATCATGTGTTACATTGGTTAGAAGTTCACATCATTTATACAAGGGTCTAAGGCCTTCAATCACTATGCGTAAGGGAATAATTCAAGTACCTATCTCACTAGGTGAAAATACATCACAACAAATACATCGCACTCACCAAGAATCCTCGACCTGGGTGGTCTCATCAAATGCAACGGTTAGGGGAATAGATCCTTTATCACCTTACCCAACCCATGAATTTTGGGGTGAAGTTTAGAGCCACAGTATAACTCGACCCATGGGTGTAGAGCCTCAATTAAATATCCCACACTACCAAGCCATGTGCACATGCTTATTTTTTCAACCACCACACACATACCATATCACCAATCATAATCAAGATATTACACATAAAAATATCAATCCATAACAATACATATTGGAATTAATATGATTCCATAACCCAATAACACATTTATCATTTATATTACATAGCCCATTTAGCTTAATTCCCAAACTCATGCCCCAGCCAGTTAGGCATGTTCAATAATTTCCTTTATATCAACCAATTTAACATATTTATTAATTCCCTTATGAAATAACATTTAAAATATTTCCAAATTCCCAAGTCATTACCCATTTAACAAGTTCACCATTTCATATACAATATTATTCTTAGGCATTTCTGACAAAATTCATAAACCATTAAACTTAACCTCAATTAACCTAATTAGACCATTTTTATGTCAGGCCAAATAACCCCTTATTCCATTATCAACCCCAGGAACAACTATAAATATTTCATTTCAACTTAACCATCCATATTAACATGTTCTTCATGGGATCTACATTATAACACATTGAATTTACACTTATCCTTACCAAATTGTAGGTTCAATATTATCAATGCACCCAGTGGGTGGCCCTAAATCGGTCAAGTCACCCTCAACCCATCCCATGGGGACTATTAGGGGTTTAATTCATCATTTGGATACTCATTTTGTAAAATCTCACAAAAGTAATCAAAATCACTATATGGGATAACCAAGAACGTAACCAAACATGCACATATAAACCTAATGACTAAAGGATATAACATGTAGAACACATACCTTGAATCCATTGATGAACGCACTCTTAATCATAACCTTTAATTAGGATTCGATAACCCCATGAATCTTCAACCTAGAATCCACCAGAAATTGAGGGTTTTAGGGATTCCTAATAATATAACCCAATCTAAAATACCTAAACTAGAAATGATAATTAAGGGAGAGAGTAGACCCACTCAGATCTTTGATTTGTAACCAATGTTGTTCCAAATGGCCAATAATGAAAGGAGAACCACCCTTGGGAAGATTTGGGATATTGAGTTCATCACTAGGGTTGAGAGGAGAATAATAGGAGGAAGAAATAATGTGAAGATCTAAATATAATGACGGAAAGTTTAGTAGTTTTCCACCTTTTAATGGGTACACAGTTTGGCCACCGATTTTTCCAAACCATGTACGAATCGTGCACTATCCACTGTCCTAGGGGGTGAGGTCGCACAGTTACATGTGGAGCCTCACATAGTTTGAAAAAAATGCACCAACCATGTGGAATTCCATTGTCCAAGGTCTCAAGTTTTGGATCTCCCCCTTTCATGGTTTACCTAATCGTGTACTTTCTAATTTTAGTTAGAATGGTTTGGGTGCATGGTTTATACTAATTATGCTCCAACCACACAACATGAAAAGAATGGTGATTTTAATTTCTCATCCATGCCTCGAACCCTTAGAACACCCCCAAGCTTCCCCACACACCCATTGAACTTTTAATTATCAAATTTTAAGTGATTCAAACCAAAATTTAAACAAGGACATACCTTCAAAAAAATAGGGATCTTATAAGAAGTGTTTAAGGCCTGGTAGTAACATTACTAAGGATGATCAATATATTCTTAAGGTGTTTTATCATAATGGAACAACTATTAATTTTATCTCAAGTCAAAAATACTCAGGTATACACCCTTTTCTAGTTACATAATATGAATATCTTGGGTAGTTTGGTTATTGATGTATTTTTTATATTCATTATATAAATCATATTTGTTCTCTACCTTTAAAAACCTAGTCTTATTAGGTTATCCAAATGAATAAAAATAGAGCACCCATCGACAGATATCATAATTATCCCATCACACCTTAAATAAGATAAAACATGTGTCACTAACTTTTTTATAATGCACCCTTTTGGATAAAAATGGTCTTGAAAAATGAGATAATATAAATGCATATAACAACTCTATATTAATGATGGAATTGTAATGATTCTAGTATATTACTCTATTAATCTTATAAAAATCCTTATTTCATCTCACGAAATACCCTATATCTATATGTGATTGTAATTATTCAATTTATCAATATCCTACCCATTAAACCAAATTAATATATATTTAATATATATTTAATACATATTTATATTCATTTCTCACACAACTCATGATTTGTCAAAGTCAATGATTTTTTTCGATATTCAATAACATACCAAAATTCATCCCATGAAAATAATTGAAAAATATACTTCCTTAAAATGGAATTAATATCATGATAAAATACTATTATTATCTAAATAATGTTTATGGATAAAATTATACAACTTTTACCTTTTTTACTGAGAAAATCTCTCAAGATATCGAAAATATTGAGCTAACATCTCATTATACATAATCAGTAATAAAAAGTTATCATAGTTTAATTTATTATATTTAAAAAATTATTTATTCTTATACATGGATTTAATACTTTTCAATTCAAATATTCCAACCCATCGATTTAAAAAAAATGAACCATGTGCAATATCTAGCATGTCTAATTCCTAATGGATGATATTTAATATATATCTTATATGAAAAAAATAAAAGGGATGAAACATGAATTCTTAATATTTTAAAACATGTTATATCCATTATAAAATTTTATATAATATATATTGAAACATATGTGTATATATATATATATATCTTATTTTAGTTCATATATATGTTTTCTGTCATGTAGGTGAATTATATGGTGGAGTAGATTATAGTAAATTTATGCATTTTTTGTGTATAGAAAAGAAATATATAATAATGATTCATCTAGAAATAATTTGTATAAAATAAATTATTATTATAAATTTATTATAGTTAAAAACATTTTTAGACAATTCACTATAACTCTTCAATAATGGACATAGCGACTTTACACTTTTTATTACAACTAATAACAATTATTTTATAATCTATAATTTATATATATATCTATGTAAAAAACATAAACATTAGTTGATTGATATATAAGAATATGGTAATCATATTCTATGATAGAGAGAAATTAAATAGTGTTATTTGTAATTGCTTATTATCACACATTACAAAATCAAAAAAATAAAGGTTTTATAAAAGTGTTGTAATGTTATTTATCAATTATGGAATAATACAACATTAAGAAGTGTATATTTGTAAACTTTATTATGTAATATATGAAATTATTAAATATTTGATTTTATTACAAACTATATATATGATAATGGTTGAACCATAATTATATTACATTTCTTTAAGATAATGATTGTGAAATTGTATCTATTTCTTATCTAATTTATATTCTTGTAAATATTATGGAATTAGGAACATGATTAAAAAAAATTCCCCTTCCTTCATCATATATACAATAGATTAAGAAACATTATTATAACTCCTATGTTCAAATAGACATGAGAAGATAAATAAATTCACATAGTTAATTATCAACTTTTACGTGATACTATTATAAAATTTTTATATAAATTGAATATTTATATACACCAATAAAATCAAAATAAAACATTTCCAATGATCATCTAAGAGAGAAAACATGATATGTAAAAGTAACTTTAACACTTATTGGTTTGGAATTTATAGTAGTTTTTTGTAAGACTTATGTATTAAATTCAATATAATTTAAACTATTAAATTCTATTCTTATGCATATTATATTAAAAAATATGTCTATTTTTTTATTTGATGAATGAACTAAATAAAAATAGTATATGTTATATTTCATCATCCTATTAAAATCTAAATTTAATATTTCTTTTATTTCACTAACACAACAAATAATTTTGATTTTAAGGGCGTTATTTGCTTTATGATATTGATTATGAAATAATTCAATGATTAAAGATTGAATCACTAAAATAATAAAAACTATATTTTTTATAATACTAAAGTATTTATTTAGATAATTTTTAAGAAATGTTGTCATCCCTTAGATCCACTCTCATTAATTGAGATAATTTTATAACAGATTATTGATCTTCATTACATGGATAAACCATGTATTTATATGAACCATGTTCATTGATATTCATTTATCTTCCCATATTTAATTCTGGAGGTGTAAGAACACACTGATTTAAGAGTAATTCTTCTAATAAGATAGATAATTCCATATCTTATGGATTACCCACTACTAAAAAATAATATTTTAACAACGATTTTTTAAAAAAAATTAAAAATTGTTTTTTAACTTATGAGGATGTATGAAACATTAAAAATCATAGTTTCAACATTAGTTTTAAAAAAACGTGGAACTTATAATAAAAATAGAATTTGAGGAATATTTCAATGTTAGCTTTTTCAAAAGAATGATGTTGAAAATGAGTTTTCACATCTGTTTTATGATATTACCTATATCAACTGATATGTAATTTTTTTGAAATGTTAACTTTCTGTGTGAGTTTTACATAAAATCTAATGATTAAAGCTATATATGTTTTTTTTAAATTTTGTCCTTCAAAAAAATTTTTTAACCAAGACTGATGTCTAAATCCTTTAGGATTTTGGATTTTGGTAAAAAAACATCAAAAAAAAATTATAAATATTTAAATATCAATTTTTATCCAAAACCAAAATCCAAAATTATCCAAGCATTGGTTTTGGGTAAAAACTAACATCGAAAGATTAATATTTAAGATTCCATGTTAGTTTATAAAAAAATTACATGGAAAGTTCTACATTTTTAAAAATTGAATACAATACATGCACCAAAAATATATCAAAATTATTCCCAATACAGCAGAGAGAAAAAATGAATATAAATAAGAAAAAAATTTCTAAATACTTAATTTTAGTCATTAATTAAAAGAGACATACATGATACTCAATTTAAAAATTTACCATACCAAAAAATTAATTTACAAAGTGTATTTGAATGTGTGTAAGGTATTTATCCATATATGATGTGACATCATTGAAAATATATAATTACAAAAAATTATATGTTTAAAAAAAAGTTTATTTTCATATAAAACCTAAAATATTTAATATAAATAACATTATTAAATTTAGTCATTGCCCCAGTTATGATGATCTTGAACATTAATCTTAAAACACAATAGAAACATTCCTCATTTAATTTTTGATGATAAAAATTTGGTAATGAAACATTAACATGAAAACAAAAACAAAAATACATATACATATATAAGAAAACAAATATTATCTAATATAAAATTTATTTCCCATTACATTTTCATATTTAATTTTATGTGGATCACGTATTGAAAATTCTTTACTTTAAAACTTTCCCCATAGGATTTATTTTCATATATCAACTATCAAAATATGTAAAATAATAAGTGTTAAGATTATATAAATTATAAAAAAGAATAAAACAAGACTTTTTTGTAATTTGTTAAAAGTTTTATGGACTACTTCTAATAAAAGGAAAAACCAATATAATGTGCATTCGTGTGGGAAGAATACTCATAACATCCAATGAGCACAACAAAATTAAAATTTTATAAATAATATCATTATAATGAAGATATTTCACAATTATATTTGTCTTCTTACCCATCATTGAATGGAAAAAAACCAACACCCAATCTTTGTATTTTATAATCTATCACATATATATATATATATATATATAACATCGTCATTAAAATATTATACATACGTTGAAATGTATTATGGATATATAAAACAATAAATAACATTAGTCTCATTTTGAATTCTAATAATGTGTAGATTCCTAAATAAATAAGTATTAAATTAAGTCATTTCAAGTAATAATTATTTAAAGAAACAAAAAATATAAATATAAATTTACTTACTTGGAAAACAACTAAAACATAGGTATGGTGATCTCATCCAAAAAATAAGATCCATGATATCATTTTTGAATATTCTTAATGCATAGTGTCTTCCACATATATCATACATCATTGAAAACTAATAAATATTATCCAATAAAGAAGAAATATGGGATAATCATTTTAACCAATCAAAAATCTCCAATGTATCCAAAGATATTGGTTCCCAAACCTTTTATTTCTTTGGTACTTATTATTTTTATTTTATATACTCCTATATAAATTAAATATAAGAAAAATTTATATGAAATTTTTAGTAAAATGTAAATTATATTTAAAAAACCACATAACTCATATGTTAGGTGAAGAATAAGGGTAGATAGATAGAGTAAAAAATTACCCATGTAATCTCAAACTCATGTAACATACCCAATAAAAATGGTATGAAATCATTAGAATCAATAATATCATATACTGACACTCTTACCCGACACAATTGTAAATGCTAGTGATGTGAAAAATCACCTAAAATATGTAGTACTCCATATGCCACAATATTCCCATGGGGATCTCTGGCATATAACCCACAGTATAAGGTAATGTCTAAATAATGATATTGAGGATCTGAGTAGCCAGGTTATGCAGGTTGTTATTGTCTCATCATTTTTTCAAACATTTACTACACAACTGATTTAATTTGATATCCAATGCACTATTTTAGGTAATCCATCAAGGAATTTAAGCAACCTATTTCTAATTCCCTCTATTTCTTACGTTGATGACCAAAAACATTCATAATACCCCCCTAAATATCCTCTTATACGACCATAGTGTCCTAGATTTACTAACGAAGTTGCTAGAATATTAATCCTACACTTGGGAAAAAAGTTACATGCTTCCCTTACACTTCAAGTTCACCCTGAAATTTTATATTAAAAAGATATATTAGATCTATTAATTTAAAAAAAATAAAGAAAAATAATAATTATTTTTTTATAATTCTCTTTTCTACTTCATTATATTAATATATAAGAAACTTTTTATTTATTTCATTATTTCCCTTTTACTATTTTCATATTTATTGGAGGAGATAGAGGGAAAAAATGTCCCTATTTTAACCACTAATAGATTCATCTCTTAAAGCAACAAGATTTTTATCAATTATTTTCCCCTCAAGTAAATGATACCCTCCATATTATAAATTTTTAGAGTATATATTCTGAAACTAGTATCCTGGTGAGATATCCCACATACCTATTAAAATAATAAATAAAGAAATAATCAGCTAATATATCATAAATTTTATAATATATAATAATTATTATACAATAAACACTCCATTAGGTCGATTGGATAAAATATTAGTCCATGTTTATGCATCTAAATACCCATACTTGAGGAATGTATTTTCATTCTCTGACTTCCCAATTTTTTTTAAAATCTCTCTATTGAATATCCACTAAATATAGACTCATTTTCTTAATTTCATTTATTTCTTGAAAGTTGAAAATCATATGTAATTGAATTAATTAAATATCAGTCTTATAAAGTATATAATATTTTAAGAATGAGATAATAATAAATCTATTGAGATATTTTACCATTACAGACTCCCACATCTACTTTTTCACCATCTTGTTAACAAATTGCTAATTTATATGCTAAATATTTATCCTTCAATGTCTCTAAATAAAAATATAACTCTTAAATTAGGTTGCATTTGGCCTAGTTGGGTTATTATTATCATGAAAATTTGTATGTATCCTCTTTTCTCCATGATCAAGTGAAATATTTAGTAAATTTTTAATTCCATGTCTACCAACTCTAATAATTGTTCTCTCTAAAGAAGGATAAGAATAAAAATAATAACAATATGTATCTATCGTATGAAGCTCACCAGTAGGACAGAAAATAAGTTTTGACACATTAAAAGTTTAGTTTTATAAATTAATTTAATTATTGAATATTTAATAATAGTAAAAAACATACATATAACTCGATTAATTCTCCTATACTTGTGTTTCTATCATTAAATAGTAGAATGTAATGATATTATATAACCTTCATATTATTAAAAAATTTAATACCTAAAAACAAATAATATAAAAATATGTAAGTAAAAAAATAGTGCCAAACATGTGTATGTTTCAAAAAAATAATTATTTCATGAATCTTAACAAAAAAATATTTAACATAAAAAAATTAATATAAACATAAATTCATGTATGATAGAAATGATCAAAATTTATAAATTTAAATATCATAGTTATAAAAAAGGGTTTTTATATAAATATGTTTAAACTAAACATAATGATGTATGCCAGTATTTTCAAACAAAAAATGTTTTATCAGAACTGTTGAATATAAAATTTAACACGAAAACACATAGATGTAATAAATTTATAGAGATTTAAACATCCAAATTAAAACAATAGAGCTTTTATATGTATAAATTTCAAAAAATATATATATATATATATATATATATTTCTAAATTATTTGGAGAATAAATTAATGTTTTCTCATATCACTTCAACATGATCATTTTATAAAACATGGGCAATGTATACATTATAGTCATTTTTATCATCCCAAAATCATATAATAGATTGAGAAACCTCACATAATTCCATAACATGGTCATCATCCTTGCCATCCAAATGAGTTCTTTTCCCTAAAAAATGATGGAGTACTGATCATTCATAGGGTTAGTAATGGAAAATAGGTACTTTTCAAGTTTTTCCATGATAAATAATTCCATATTGTAACTAAATATTTTCAAATAAAAGAGTTTAAATGTAATGGTTTGAACCTTCTGGTCCATTACATTGTGGGAAATGTGGTGATTGAGCTGTTTGGGGAAGTTTAAAGGTGTTGGGTGAGGGAAGGGAGGTGTTATGATGTGTTTTATAGGAAAAGGGGGTGTTTTAGAGGATGGTGGTAGATCATGGTCATAGATCACCATTGTTACATCACTCTAGAGGTAGATAAATAACGTTATATCTCTGGTGGTAGATCACCAAAGGTAGATCATTATGGTGGAAGATCAGAAGCAGTATTTCTATAGTGGTACATCACCAAAAATAGACCATTATAGAGGTAGATGAACAAATGTAGATCTCCGGTGGTATATCACCAACGGTGGATCATTTTGGAGGAAGATAGAAAACTGTAGATCTTTGGAGGTATATCACTAATGGTAGATCATTCTGGTGGTTGGTCACCATCGGTAGATCTTTGAAAGTATATCACTTATGGTACATTTTTTTTGGTGGTAAATCATTGACTGTAGACCATCCTAGAGGTAGATCACCGATGGTGGATCTCTGATGGTAGATCATTAATGGTAGGTCATCCTACTGGTAGATTACTAATGTTATATCATCATTGTGATAGATCCCAATGGTAGAACTACAGTGAATACAATTTTCCATAAATTTCATTTTCTCTTTTTGTGTTTTCATGGTTAAAAATGGTTTCATTTCCTTAATTATTGTATTTTAAAATCATTTTTAATAGAGGATAATTTTATCTACTATTTTTTAAAATACCAAAGACTTTTAAAATGTTTATACCACATGTATTTAATGAGATCCTTCTTTAATGGTCAACTAAAACTATATATAATCGCAATGGTTTCAGAATTGATCATTATAAAGAGAATATATTTCCTTAGTTACTTTTGGATTACTTTATCTTGAGATGAGAGGTTCCTAATCCTTATTCCATTGGATTCATGGAACCATGTAGCTAAAGTGGTATTGAGTTCTCATTAGGTTTATTCCTCCTATGCACACACCTCTTATTTCTTGTGCGTAAAATTTTGTAAATATTATTTCTCCCAAGTATGAAATTCTCCTTTTTTATCCCTTGTTTGTATTATGTGGGGGTTTATTTTTTTTATCTATGTGGATATTGTTTCATAAAAATTGATAAAAATTAATTGGTTAACTAAATTTAAAAATGTTTTGGGGACTTTGAATTGCATGTTTTTTACAATCTTATTCTAATTGATATTGTGATTGTATAGATGTAATGCCTTGATGAAAATTGTTGTCATTGGTGGTTTGTTTTCACTATAGTGGGTAAATTATGATACCTCTGTTTTTTATTTTTTGGTATCACCATAAATTGAATTGTCTAATCACTTATATTTAGCTAATGAATTAGATTTCATGAGATCTTATAGCTTGTGTGATAACACCCTTTAATAAAGAAGTGTAATTGAATGAAATCCCATGGGCCTAATTTGGAAATTTTTATGTGTGTGGTGTAAAACGTGTTTGTGGAAGCATTTTTGTGTTGTTTACTTTTTCTGTTGGTTTGATTCATGCTCCTTGTATGTGTTTTGAATTTTATAGTGGTAGTGGATGTGATGTGGTTGTACAACGGGGATGTGATGATGGTTGTGGTGTGGTTGTGTAGTGGGTCAATGAAAGTGGTTGAGATGTAAAGGAAGGTGGGAGTGGATATGGTATTTGGGTTTTTGATTTTTACTACCAATTGTATGTTGTCTTATGCTAGTTTCTCGAGTAGTATTGGAATTAACATAGTTTGGATAATGGGAAGAAAATTATAAAACTAATTGGAATAAACTATAACATGCGGTGTGTTTAAATGGTGGTTTGTTAAATATGAATTATTGGGATGGAAATTATTTAATGAAATTGATATTTAAATTTAAATGGGTTGGTAATGTAAATATAAAAAGTTGGTTATATTCAAGTTAGAATATTAAAAGTGGCTAGTTCTTGTAGCTTATGTTGTATTGGGGTGCATTTAAAGAGAGCATCAAAGTGAGGGAAAGTTGTGAGTTAGTTCATACTCTTATTGGAAACCCATAGGTTGGGCTTCTGTGTTATGATATTGTATTCCATGTATATTATTTTGATTTCTATACACCCCCCACCCACATAGAGCACCATGTGTCTCCACACACACACACACACACACATATATATATATATTGTAACACCCCAGGTAAATAAAGAATATGACATCTTTATATTTATCCATATTTGTGAATCAAATATTAATATTACTTTAAAGAGGATTCTATGCTCGACGGCGTACCCAATACGCAACAACGAGTTTCTTGGGAATCTTACGGTACACTCTAATAATAAAAAAATATTATTTTAAATAGTAGTTAACGCCTAGCCGTTGTAATGGCGGGAATGAATAGAACTAACTACCAAATGATTATATATGTTTGTCAAATATTTTTACTTTTTACAATAAATGTTATAGGATTAAAAATACGAATGAATCCAATTTTAAGCGTAAACATTCTAATATTCTTTAAAAGGTCAATTAACCGCCTTTTGATGGAGAACCTCTTTTAAATCCACTTTTTGACAATTTTATGTGTTATATTTGACAAAATAAAATTCTTCTTTAGAATCGGGACATTAAAATTTACTTTGTGTAAATTTTTGGTATTTTTCCGAAAAAGTACAATTTTTAATGAATAGTGAAAAATGTTGTATTTTAATTCAAAACCTCTTTTTAATCTAATTTATTTATATTATTATATTATCTTTTGAATTGGTTTTAAAGTGAAATTAGAATATATTTTTACCATTTAATACAATAGTGGTCGATGGAATTAATTTTACTTTGAAATCAGACTTAAACTAGTGTCAATCTCTTGATACATTTTGTTTCATAAAAACATGCTATTTGTTTTGACAGTGGGAATTAATTATTAAATTTATTAATGAAAATTATATGTTTTGAATTTTTTAAAATAGACATCATTCTTGAATTCGGAATATCAAATATAGCTTAGGGTGAATTTTTGGTAATTTTATGAAAAACTTCAATTTTTGATGAATAGTGAAACCACTAAGTGGTACTTATAAAAACTGTTTTCCGTTTAAATGAAATTTTGCCACCTTTGTATTTTTAATTTCAAAAATCCGACATACATGGTTTTCATTAAGAAGTAAAATGTGGTTCAATGGGATTAAAATAATTTTTTGGTGAATAGTAACTTATTAATTTTTTAATCGCGATTAGAGGTAATTAGTGTAGTTTAAGGTAAGAATAATGTTTTAATAAAATGAAATTAGCTAGACACATGTCCTACCATCATTGGATGTGTCATGGATGACCAATACAATCCATGGGTCAACTTGGGGACCCCATGTAGCCACTTTGGTTGGAAAATGACATAAATACCTTTTTATTTAATGATAAAGTAAAAATGACACAAACATGAGATGTTTTACTAAAACAATTTTTACATAGGATTATACAAGTCAGATATTTGACTATAAATAGTCATTGGAAATATAAAACGATTTAATACATCATAGTATTTTTGTTATAATTTTTAGACATTAAATAAATTAAATTATTTATGACATCGTGATGATGCAGTGATGACCTCATTATTTAACGATTTAAATAAAATGGAAAGATAATGTAGTATCTAAGACCTAGACAAGTACAAAACCTATTTTATGGGTGGATTTAGAACCATTATCACCTTATCCACGAATCATATCAATGTGGGACCTTTTAAATCCGAAACTCATTTCCAAATAAAGTAGCATTTTCTTACTTTCAAAGAGTGCCCCTCCTCTCCTCTTATAAAAGGCCCCCACCTCTACCTCCTTACCCACAATTACAAAGCCTTTGCCTCAGCCAACCCCTTCCCATTTTGTCTCTCAAATCCCTATATAACTCCTTGAAGCCTCACTTTGGGCATAATCCTTTCCAAGGAAGCCTTTGAGCTCAAATCAAAGGAAGTTACCTGATTTTAAGGTAATGTCTTCGCTTGAGTCCTTTTGTTTTATTTCGATTCTCCAACCCCCTAAACTCTTTTTATTCATTCATTTTGTAACAAATCCAGTATCTTCAACATACAAGGATGTTGTTATAATATGGTTTCGATCTACACTTACACACACCTACATCTAATGGTTAGAGAACATACTGTTTCTGTGGATGGCGAATTTCTGCCTCCCTAAACGATGATTGTTCAACATTTTTCTAACACCTTCAAAGGTGGCCATTAAGATGAAACTATATTTATATATGATATCTAATATGTTTATGTTTTACTTAAGATTCTGTATTTTTCATTTATGGCATACCTATATGGTTTCCATTATGGGTAAACGCGATATCTTCATTTAAGGAAGTGCGGACTACCACCCCCTCAAAGTGATTTGATTCGTTAATACCATATGTGGTACGTATAAAGGATATATTTAATGATATTATATATTATACCATACTGGAATTAAAATACTATTATGTATCATTATGTTTTAATTCCATTAAATATGAAATAGAAATGGAAGTAGCGTTCATGCGTACGTACGGCTTACCATCTCCATGAACGGTGCATTTCATTTCTTAACTCTAAATGTTATGTAATATTATAAATGCATGAATATACTGGATATATATGATATATATGATATATACATGATGAATACAATTCTGGATATAATGAACCTTTGACCACACGAACAACATGTAACTTTAAGAAGTCCACTTTCGACTTAACAACCAAGTATCGACAAAACAAACATTATTAACTTAAATGATTACATAATGTATATGACATGGTAATAAGTGATATAAAAGGAATAATGAACTTGAAAAATGTTCTTAAGGAAGTATAAATTAACTCAAGTTTATTATTCAGGACATTAAATAACGATCGAGTCATGTCAGACCCGAGGTAAGGGATCATACTCCTCTCTTTCTTTTTAAGTACAATCTTTTATGTCATTGCTTTTAAAGCTCATCTTTCTTGTTATTGAAATGTTATTTTATATTACTCTTACTGTAATTTTTATGTTCAAATGATTAGAGATCCTATTCTCTCTCATCAATCCATTTTGGAAGTTTTGAGTGGCGCCGTTAGGCTGCCGAATTTTCGTAAGAGATATAACCTCTCTCTTTATTTTTAAGTACTCTCCTTTATGTCACTTCTTTTAAGCCCCTCTTTGTTATGATGGGGGATGTTCTTTTATATTCCTATTGATGTACATTTTATGGTAATGTGATGAGATACCCTATTTCCTCTCATCAATCCATTTTGTAATTTTTAAGTGGCGTCGTTAGGCTGCCGAGTTTTCGTAAGGGATTTTTCATCTCACTTTTATTCCTGTGAGACTTATGCTACATTTGTCACAATTTCCTTTGATTGGTGTATGTACTTCCCATTATTGTACACTTTTTGTAGTATAATTTAATTTATGGGTATTCACATCTTCATTCTATGACCCTTTTTCCATGGGGTGTACGTTTCGAAAGTTACCCAACTCGGTAAGGGGACCTTTCACCCTCCTTTTTTTGTAAAAGACTTCTTTTGTTATGTCTTTTAATTCGCATACTATTATGTTGGGATATGTTCTTATATATGATTATTTATGTAAATTTTATGTCCAAGTGATTAGATCCCCTTTATCTCTCTCATCAACCCTTTTTGTAAAATTTTATGTGACGCCTTTAGGCTGTCGAATTTTACCAAGGGAACTTCTTAACCCAATTTCGATTTCTTTGGGTTCAACATGTAGTTATTGAATATGTCATCCTTTGAATATGTGTGAATAAACTTTGATTTTTTTACACTTAATATCCACTTATATTGGGTGTATTTATATTTGTCACACATAATTATGAGATTGATTTATCCTTAATTTAAGGATACCTTCTTTATAATGGATTTCATCTCATTTTACATTTCTTTTGAGAATTCATTGTTGTTATGCACCAATTCACTCTTATATGGTGTGTATACTGTCCTTTGACATATTATATCATGAATCCCTTTATTCTCATGATATTATAAACTTCGGATTAAATGTTATTCCGCTATTATTTGTATTCAAGAGTCTCTCATTTTGTTAAAAACTATTTAACAAAAATATCATTTTAAATGTTTTAAAGATTTATTATTCTAAATCTTTATCTTTAATGTCCATTATTTAAAAATGGTTTTCAGTATTTATTTATATGGACATTAATGTTTTAAAATTATAATTCCATTAAAATCTTCAAAGTGGTATCGGACACTTTGATTCAAAAATCTCTTTTAAATGGTTTTTGAAAATGGATTGATTAATTCAATATCTGGGAATTACTTATTGTGATTGAAAATGAAATGTTGTTATTGAAATGTTTATATTTTCAATATTTTATGTGTAATGATGGTACTTGTACATTTTACGGGTGGTTACGTGATAAACCATATGACAGGTGGTGCCGTGAATACCAGGACGGGTGGTTACGTTATAACCTCCAATGCATTGGGTATGGAAGTCGGCCGTATGGCTATTCCATTATGTATGTGTGTAAGTCGGCCGTATGGATATTCCATTAAGTATGTGTGGAAGTCGACCGTATGGTTATTACATTTTTGTATGTTTATGTCCCAAGTTACCTTTATATGTTATGTGTTCTTTAAATGGGTTTTATGGTAATCTTTTGGTTACAAAAGGTTAAGTAATGATATTTTATTCATTGAAGCGTTTTTACTACTTAGAATAGGTGAAAAGTATTACATTGTTAAAGTATACATGTTTTACTTGTTGTTTTGAAAAACTAATAGTTTTCTTTCTTTGTGTATCCCTTACTGAGCTTTTTATGCTCATCCCATGTTTTTGAAATGTTTTTCACAGGACTTAATATGGGATAGGGTCAAGGATGGTATCAAGGGAAAGTCATGCTACCTAAAACATGGAACTAGACATGTTTCTTTTTAAGAGTTTTTATTTTATGTAAACTTAGTGGAAGTGTCTACTTTGTAATCTTTTGAGATGTAATAGTTATGTCCTAATTCTCTAAAACTCTAAACCTGAAAAGATCCTTAATGTGAATTATTAATTTAATTCAATATTAAATATGGTTTAAGGCTAGGGACTTATAGTTGGTATCAAAGGTCAGTTTAGACAACTTTAGGGATTAGGAGTTCTTGTGAGACACATGATTAGTCCCTATATCTATTATTTCAGTTAAATCATTGTTTTATAACATTTTTTCAGGTCAAGTAAAGTCGGTTAAGAATGGAAGGAGAAGGATCTCAAACGACATTCCTATCTCTTCCTGATGACATGCTTGCAATAATTATTGCAAAGTCATCTTCGGATGATTGTGAAACTTTTTCTAGCATACAACTCACTTGCAAGCAGTTGTTTGAGATATCAAACACCTCCACTCTACCTCATTATCATTGTGGATCATGGGTTGTTTTTAGATAAATAATATTTTCACAATATTCTCATATTTTCAAGAAAGGTAAATATTATCAAGGTATTTTAAAATATTTTACCTTATCACAAGAATTTGAAGCATATTATGATTTAAAAAATGGCGCTGAGGAAGGAGACCCTTGCGCAACCTATTTATATTTGCTTTTAAAATATAGTCTCACATCACATACTTATGGTATTTTAAAAGGACCAATAATATAAAGTTTCAACTCAATTTCGGTCCAACTATTTTATAGAAATCATGTTTTATCAGATGTTTTGGAATTATATGTCATACATGATTATTTTCCAAAAATGTTTTTCTGTGAACACCCATATGGCCCATGTTGTACGAGGTGTATTTGGATGGAGAAAGAAAATGATTTTGAAGGATCTCTAAATCATTGTTGTAATGCATGGGACTTCTACCTACGTGAGCAAGATGACGATGAAACCTAGTGGACACCATGATCAAGGTATGATGTTATTCATTTTGGGAATCGTTTTATTTTATCTTATGGTGGTGAAATAAGACTTCAATAATTAAGATGTTGAGATCGTAATGAATTCGGATTAAAATTAAAGGTATAAGGAAACGATTGAGGTTAAAACATGTTGGGGTTATTTTTGGAGTTTTATAAAAAGGACAACACGCAGACCGTGTGACAACCCGTCGCATCGGAAAAAGCTGCGGGAATCGAACCCACAACCAAAGTGCAACTGGTATTTATCGCCTACCACTGGACTACGTGAAGTCCCTGGTTAGTTTGACTGATTCTTTTTAGTTAGATGATTTTATGAATTAAGAGTAAGTTGATTTTGGGTTATCTATGGATATTTATTAACCTATCATGGAGGATATGTGATTAGGTTAATTACTTTTCAATACGAGACATTAAGAGCAACTGATGTTGTTTGGAGATAAATGATACGATTTAACTTGGAAGAATATGTGACTAAATACCTCAAATATTTGGGTTTCAATCTTATTTTGGTTTACTTTGAAGAATTTTATGGACAAATTGATTATCGAATGGTCCTCGTTGAACTTTGGGTTTTGTTGGACAAATTTTGGAGATTAAGAATAGATTTTCTTTTTATAAGGGGTTATCCTTTTTTGGATTATCTGATCTTGTACTAGCCTTTTTGGTTTTGGTTTTGGTCTAAAGACATGGGAAGTATATAGTTCTCTTTTTTGGATTAGGTGATTCTCTAGAAGTTGATTATAGTACTCTTAATGTGAACAAGTCTTCCTAAATACTCGTCTTTTGGAGAAAATGTGAGTTTGTGTAAAAGTTTAAAGTCAACATGATAAGTGATTATGTTTCCTTATGAATAAATTACTCAATAAAAAGTAACTTAAAACAAAAATGTTGTCTATTAACTTTTCCTACTGGGGAATCGAATACCGTTTAACCCATCACAAGTTTGTGATTTTCTTGTGGTTAACTTTCTCCTAAACATGTTTTCTATCACTCTCCATCAGAACATGAACCTTTGTTTTTTCCTCCATGTCCATATTTTCGTACTTGGAATCCTAGTATGGGTTAACTCAGGTGACCTTTGTACTTATCTTTCTTTATTTTAAAGTGATTGTCTTACCGACTCTTGTTCCGATGTGGGACTTTCAAGGATGTTTCGAAGCCCAATTTTAAAATTACGAGGACGCAATTCCCAAAAGGGGGGAAGGATGTAACACCCCAGGTAAATAAGTAATATGAAATCTTTATATTTATCCATATTTGTGAATAAAATATTAATGTTACTTTAAAGGGGATGCTATGCTCGATGGCATACCCAATACGCAACAACGAGTTTCTTGGGAATCTTACGTTGCACTCTAATAATAAAATAATATTATTTTAAATGGTATTTAACGCCTAGTCGTTGTAATGGCGGGAATGAACATAACTAACTACCAAATGATTATATATGTTTGTCAAATATTTTTACTTTTTACAATAAATGTTAGAGGATTAAAAATGAGAATGAATCCAATTTTAAGCGTAAACATTCTAATATTCTTTAAAAGGTCGATTAACCCCCTTTTGATGGAGAACCTCTTTTAAATCCACTTTTTGACAATTTTATGTGTTATATTTGACAAAATAAAATTCTTCTTTAGAATAGGGACATCAAAATTTACTTTGTGTAAATTTGTGGTATTTTTCCGAAAAAGTACAATTTTTAATGAATAGTGAAAATGTTGTATTTTAATTCAAAACCTCCTTTTAATCTAATTTATTTATATGATTAGATTATCTTTTGAATTGGTTTTAAAGTTAAATTAGAATATATTTTTACCATTTAATCCAATAGTGGTTGATGGAATTAATTTCACTTTGAAATCGGACTTAAACTACTGTCAATCTTTTGATACATTTTGTTTCATAAAAACACGCTATTTATTTTGACAGCGGTAATTAATTGTTAAATTAATTAATTCAACTTAAATGTTTTTGAATTTTGTAAAATAGACATCATTTTTGAATTCAGAATATCAAATATAGCTTAGGGTGAATTTTTGGTAATTTTCTGAAAAACTTCAATTTTTGATGAATAGTGAAACCACTAAGTGGTACTTATAAAAACTGATTTTCCGTTTAAATGAAATTTTTCCACCTTTGTGTTTTTAATTTCAAAAATCTGACATACATGGTTGTCATTAAGATTTAAAATGTGGTTCAATGGGATTAAAATAATTTTTTGGTGAATAGTAACTTATTAAGTTTTTAATCGCGATTAGAGGTAATTAGTGTAGTTTAAGGTAAGAATAATATTTTAATAAAATGAAATTACCTAGACACATGTCCTACCCTCATTGTATGTGTCATGGCCGACCAAGAAAATCCATGAGTCAACTTGGGGACCCCATGGAGACACTTTGGTTGGAAAATGACATAAATACCTTTTTATTTAATGATAAAGTAAAAATGACACAAACATGAGATGTTTTACTAAAAGAATTTTTACATGGGGTTATAAAAGTCAGATTTTTAACTATAAATAGTCATTGGAAGGATAAAACGATTTCCTACATCATAGTAATTTTGTTATAATTTTTAGACATTAAATAAATTAAATTATTTATGACATCATGATGATGCAGCGATGACCTCATTATTTAACGATTTAAATAAAATGGAATGATAATGTAATATCGAAGACCTACACATGTCCAAAACCTATTTTATGGGTGGATTTAGAACCCTTATCACCTTATCCACAAATTATATCAATTTGGGACCTTTTAAATCCGAAACTCATTTTCAAATAAAGTAGCATTTTCTTACTTTCCAAGAGTGCCCCTCCTCTCCTCTTATAAAAGGCCCCCACCTCTACCTCCTTACCCACACATAAAAAGCCTTTGGCTCAGACAACCCCTTCCCATTTTGTCTCTACACATCCCTCTCTAACTCCTTGAAGCCTCTCTTTGGGAAGAATCCTTTCCAAGGAATCCTTTGAGCTCAAATCAAAGGAAGTTACCCGATTTTAAGGTAATGTCTTCGCTTGAGTCCTTTTGTTTTATTTTGCTTCTCCAACCCCCTAAACTCTTTTTATTTATTTATCTTGTAACAAATCCAGTATATTAAATATACTAGGATGTTTTTATAAGAAGTTTTTGAGCTACACTTACACACACCTACATATAATGGTTAAAGAACATACGGTTTATGTGGATGGCAAATTTATGCCCCCCGAAACGATGATTGTTCAACATTATTCTAACACCTTCAAAGGTGGCCATTAAGATGACACTATATTTATATATGATATCTAATATTTTTATGTTTTACTTAAGCTTCTGTATTTTTCATTTATGGCATACCTTTATGGTTTCCATTATAGGTAAACGCGATATCTTCATTTAAGGAAGTGCGGACTACCGCCCCCTCAAAGTGATTTGATTCGTTAATACCATATGTGGTACGTATAAAGGATATATTTAATGATATTATATATTATACCATACTGTAATTAAAATTATATTTTGTATCATTATGTTTTAATTCCATTAAATATGAAATAGAAATGGAAGTAGCGTTCATGTGTACGTACAGCTTACCGTCTCCATGAACGGTGCATTTCATTTCTTAACTATAAATGTTATGTAATATTATAAATGCATGAATATACTGGATATATATGATATATATGATATATACATGATGAATACAATTCTTGATATAATGAACCTTTTACCACACGAACAACATGTAATTGTAAGAAGTCCACTTTCGACTTAAGAACCAAGTATCGACAAAACAAACATTATTAACTTAAATGATTACATAATGTCTATAACATGGTAATAAGTGATATAAAAGGAATAATGAACTTGAAAAATGTTCTTAAAGAAGTATAAATTAAATCAAGTTTATTATTCAGGAGATTAAAGAACGATCGAGTCAAGTCAGACCCGAGGTAAGGGATCCTACTCCTCTCTTTCTTTTTAAGTACAATATTTTATGTCATTCCTTTTAAATCTAATATTTATTGTTATTGGGATGTTCTTTTATATTACTCTTACTGTAAGTTTTATGTTAAAATGATGAGAGACCCTATTCTCTCTCATCAATCCATTTTGTAAGTTTTGAGTGGCACCGTTAGGCTGCCGAATTTTCATAAGAGATATAGCCTCTCTCTTTCTTTTTAAGTACTCTCTTTTATGTCACTTCATTTAAGCTTCTCTTTGTTATGATGGGGGATGTTATTTTATATTCCTCTTGCTGTAAATTTTATGGTAATGTGATGAGATACCCTATTTCCTCTCATCAATCCATTTTGGAAGTTTTAAGTGTCGCTGTTAGGCTGCCGAGTTTTCGTAAGGGATTTTTCATCTCACTTTTATTCCCGTGAGACTTATGCTACATTTGCCACAATTTACTTTGAGTGGTGTATGTACTGACCATTATTTTACACTTTGTGTAGTATAATTTCATTTATGGGTATTCACATCTTCATTGTTTGACCCTTCTTCCATGGGGTGTACGTTTCGAAAGTTACCCTACTCGGTAAGGGGACCTTTCACCCTCCTTTTTTTGTAAAAGACTTCTTTTGTTATGTCTTTTAATTCACATACTATTATTTTAGGATATGTTCTTATATATGCTTATTTATGTAAATTTTATGTCCAAGTGATGAGACCCCCTTTATCTCTCTCATCAACCCTTTTTGTAAAAATTTTTGTGACGTCGTTAGGCTGTCGAATTTTACCAAGGGAACTTCTTAACCCAATTTCGATTTCTTTGGGTTCAACATGTAGTTATTGAATATGTCATCCTTTGAATATGTGTGAATAACCTTTGATTGTTTTACACTTAATATCCACTTATATTGGGTGTATTTATATTTTTCACACATAATTATGAGATTGATTTATCCTTAATTTAAGGATACCGTCTTTATAATGGATTTCATCTCATTTTACATTTCTTCTGAGAATTCATTGTTGTTATGCACCAATTCACTATTATATGGTGTGTATACTGTCCTTTGACATATTATATCATGAATCCCTTTATTCTCATGATATTATAAACTTTGGATTAAATTTTATTCTGCTATTATTTGTATTCAAGAGTCTCTCATTTTGTTAAAAACTATTTAACCAAAATATCATTTTAAATGTTTTAAAGATTTATTATTATAAATCTTTATCTTTAGTGTCCATGATTTCAAAATGGTTTTCAGTATTTATTTATATGGACATTAATGTTTTAAAATTATAATTCCATTAAAAGCTTCAAAGTGGTATGGGACACTTTGATTCAAAAATATCTTTTAAATGGTTTTTGAAAATGGATTGATTAATTCAATATCTGGGAATTACTTATTATGATTACAAATGAAATGTTGTTATTGAAATGTTTATATTTTCAATATTTTATGTGAAATTATGGTACTTGGACATTTTACAGGTGGTTACGTGATAAACCATATGACGGGTGGTGCCGTGAATACCAGGACGGGTGGTTACGTTATAACCTCCAATGCATTGGGTATGGAAGTCAGCCGTATGGATATTCCATTAAGTATGTGTGGAAGTCGGCCGTATGGCTATTCCATTATGTATGTGTGGAAGTCGACCATATGGTTATTTCATTTAAGTATGTTTATGTCCTAAGTAACCTTTATATGTTATGTGTCTTTAAATGGGTTTTATAGTAATCTTTTGGTTAAAAAAGGGTAAGTAATGATATTTTATTCTGTAAAGAGTTTTTACTACTTCGAATAGGTGAAAAGTATTACATTGTTAATGTATACATGGTTTACTTGTTGTTTTGAAAAACTAACAGTTTTCATTCTTTGTGTATCCCTTACTGATCTTTTTATGCTCATCCCAAGTTTTTGAAATGTTTTTCACAGGACTTAACGTGGGATAGTGTCAAGGATGGGATCAAGGGAGAGTCATGATACCTAAAACATTGAAGTATACATGTTTCATTTTAATATTTTTTATTTTATGGAAACTTAGTGGAAGTGTCTACTTTTTAATCTTTTGAGATGTAATAATTATGTCCTAATTCTCTAAAACCTTAAACCTGAAAAGATCCTCAATGTGAATTATTCATTTAATTCAATATTAAGTATGGTTTAAGGCTGGGGCCTTATATATATATATATATATATATATATATATATATATATATATATATAGATTTGGGAGTGTTTTTTCCCACACCCTGATGGGAGGATGGTTGGATGGCTACCCACTCTTACCCACTCCCTCTTCTAAGGGTTGGTGACATGAATAGGTAGTAATGGAAAGAAGCCAATGTGTTCTAGTCTATATTTGAGCTGATTTAGTGCGATGGCCTACGAGTCTTTGTGTGAGATGTCTTACGGTGGGAATCGAGTATGGTTGGAGGAGGACATGATGTTGATATCCTTTACTTTCATGATTCCCTACTACACTAGTTATAAGATGTGATGTGATGTGATGTGATATGATGTGATGGGATACGTTTCTATGGGTATGGTGATATGTGATATGTTTTGATGTTAAATAAGAGGTGGGAACATGATGGAATTCATCATTGGTGTGTGAGAGTGGGAAATCAATGGGAAGGAGGTGTGGGGTACCCTTTTTTATTATTCTTATTATTGTATTATTGTAAATGGATTTTTTATTTGGTGATTTATCCATGGTGAGTATAGGTTTAGTTAGTATACAAGAATAGATATTTTTTGGTTCGACTATTTTCTCACAGGTGTATTAGTACTCTCTTTTCACATGTGCACGAGATTCTTTGGTTTTCCTGCTGAATATACTTGTATTATCACCCTATGTAAATAAAACATTTTTAGGATTCTAGGAGGACTATGTTGACTATTTTGGACATTACTAGCTTTGATATTTGGGTAATTGTATTGTTACTACTTTATCTTTACTTTTGGTTATTTAATTTAGATACTTTTATCTTTATTAGTTTTATTTATACATGCATTGTGTGATGGTTTTTGGATTTATTTTTTTATGTCAAGGAGTTTCTTATTATTGATTCATCTTCTCTCTTGGTCCTATTTATATTATATAGGTAAACGCCTCCCATACATGAGATTTTTATACCCTAAGTGGTAGTCACCAACATGGGGCCCACTGAAGGTAGGACTCAAGGGTCATTATCTCTCTCCCTTCATTACGGTATATTTTGTTGGAGGGGGCCATGATAGAGTGGTATCAAAAGAGATGGTTGAGAGACAAGATGGAGTTTGGAGTTAGGAACTGTGAGTATTCCATTGGTTGATATGTGAATAGTTCTAGTAAACCTTGGTGTGTGACATAGGCCAGGGAGAATTTCTAGGACACAATATTTTAGGGTCTACCGTGATTCAGTTCATAGATTGTGATCTTATTGAATGACCAAGTGAGGTGTACCTATTTGTAGTGTAGAGACCTAAGAGAGTTAAATGCATCATGATAACTTGTGTTCCAATTTTAGTTGGGTTTTTCTAGGAAAGATAAAATAATTAAAGTAAACTAAAAAGAATCTAAATAAAAATTTCTTACAATAAAGAATATGAAATCCTTCTTTCCCTTTTTAGATATGGATTCTGGTAATCTTCAACATGTGACTCAGGAAATATAAGTTCATTAGGTTAACCCAGTTGATCATAGGAGGTTTGATCCGGTTGAGGATGATGATTAGTGGAACAGGGCATTGTTATATTTTTAGTGTTAGGTTATAGGTAAGTACAAGGGAAATGTTTATAATGTGGATATAGAGAGCTATATAGAGGAGTTGGAGATCTATTTTAGTTAGATCTAGGAAACTATGAAGTACCGGGTCCCTTGAATTTTAGTCTGATCTGAGGAACTATATGTCAGTGGTGGATGTGGCACCTTATTGAGTTGAAGTAGATATATGTTTCATGGTTCTACTTCAAGAAGGAGTTTCGGGAAGTATTCTTCTTGTAAATAATGAATTATTTGAAGATTCAAGATTTAATCTCCCTTCATCATGGGAGTCTATATTTTGAGATACCGGTATCATGTTTACGGGCCTTCTATGTTTTTTCCTATATCTTTTTTTTATAAGGATCCTCAAGTGAGACTTATTGAGGAGGAACTCTATCATTCAATCTAGTATTATGTAACTATGTTTCCATTTCCATTTTATTTAGATGTTAATAAGAAGGTTGATTTGATTGATCGGATTCACTCTTGAGGAGGTTTACTGTGACAGGGAAACCAGAAAGCTTTCTCGACGGGTAGAGTTTTTAGTGGTAGGTCTCCAATTCTAGGACCTTCAAGATTTCAACCAGCCAAGAATCGACCTCAAAATCTTCACTTACAGACTTCTAGATCTAGTGGTTTCTATGATTTTTCAATAGATATCATGCCAGTGTGTTTTTTCTATGGGGTTTTTAGATGTCATTCAGATTAGTGAAAAGTAGATGATAAAGCTCTATTTGGTAAGAGTTTATAGGTTTAGAAAAAACCTCAAAAATAGTTACTAGTGATACCATTTTAGTAACAAGGGAACCATGTTTATGCACTAGATAGAGTGGATGGAGTAGGTACAGGTTGACCTCAAGATGTTCCTCATGTTCAGGGACCTCAACCTAAATGTTTTCATAGAGGTGTCCATTAGTATAGAGGAAGAGGAGCTGGGTGTGATCAGTTTTATGTAGTATATGTAGCATCACCATAGGGGATAGAGATTGTTATAGGTACATTCGGTTTATCGTGTACCCTTGTTTGTGCCTTGATTGATTTGGTAGAATGACACTCCTTTGTTTCACCTTCTCTAGTATGTGCTCTAGGACTAGATGTAGAGGGGTTTCTTAGTCCCCCAGTTTTGACTACACTAGTATAAGGCTAAACAAGATTGCTTAATGTGATTTGGGGGTTTAGACTAATGATGCGGCCACAACATTATTATATAGAAATTTTATTACTTAATATGAAACCATAAAATTTTATACTTAGTGTCAAATAGATTTATTCTATATGTTTTATTATTTTTTAATTCCATAGTAGAGCCATGTTATCAGATGTGGATGACCAGTGTTCAATTTTCATTGCAGAGTGAGGTTTTTAGGTGGGAAATTGGTGTGTGGAGTCCAATATTTTAGTGATGGATGAGTTGTCAGTGGAATTAGTATATATTTGGATATTCGGGGTCCCCATGGACATTTGGGAGTGTCTCGATGTTTCTTTATTGATTTTTTAACACTATCACCTAGATTTAATGTTGGGTTTGGAATACACTTGCACCCTGGTGCTTCTACGATTTTGATATATCCTTATCATAGGGATCCTTCTGATTTTTGGGAGTTGAGGATTCATATTGATGATCTGATGCAGAAGGGTTTTATCATTCCCAACGTGTCATCATGTGGTGCTCTAGTGTTGTTTTCTAAGAAGGCAGATGGTATTTCGAGGTTCTGTACAGACTACAAGAGGTCGAATTAGGTGATAAAAAAATATGAATCCTCTTATAAGAATCAATGATTTTTCTACTAGTTGAGGAGATCTAGATGGTTCTCCAAGATTGATATACTGTTTAGATATCCCCAGTTTAGGGTGAAGGAATGAGATATCCAAATGAATGTCTTCAGATTCAAGTAGGGGAACTTTTAGTTTTTGGTCATGACCTCTAGTGTCACTAATGTACTAGATGTTTTCATGGGTATCATGAACTCTATATTCTATGAATTCTTGAACAAGTTCATATTTTTGCTATTGGCTTCAAAATAATCTACTCAAAGTTGGAGGAGGAGTAGGATGATCTTATCAGAGATATTTTATAGGATCTTTGATGCCACTATAACTATGGAAAGTTTTCCAAGTGTAATTTTTGAACACAAGTTGTGTATTTAGTAGGGCATGTGTTGTCTTAGCAGGGTGTGGCAATAGACCTATTGGAATTTGAGGTTGTTGTTCCTTGGGAAACACACAAAAACATGGTAGTGGTTGTAGCTTTCTTGGTATTATGGGCTATTATCAAAGGTTTTTTCCCAATTTATCTTGAGTTTCATCCCCATTGATAGTGTTGACCCGGAAAGATCAAGAATTTGTGTTGAATGATCAGTTTCATGCAGCATTCACTTACCTGAATGGAAGTTGGTCAATGATCTAGTGATTCAGTTACCTAAAAAGGGTGTGATATTTGAGTTGTTTTTTGAAACTTCCCATGTAGGATTTGGAATCATGTTGATGAAGTAGAATGTGATGATATCTTATGGGTCTAGGAAATTTTTCCCACATGAGTGTAATTATGTCACCCATGAATACAATCTAAAAGTGGTTGTATTTTCACTAAATTTGTGGCGGCATTACCGTATTAGGGAGATCTTTGTTATCCTCACATATTACAATAGCATGAGGTATATATTCTCTTAGTGTGATCTAAATCTGCAATAGTGTAGGTGGATGGAGTTTCCTCAAGATTATGATTTTGAAATCACCTACACCAAAGTAAAATGGAATTTTGTATCTGATGCTCTAAGAATGAAGTCATTGAAGAGTGTTATTCAGGAGTCCAGGGATACTTTGAGAGTAATGGAGGAGTTAACAGCCTTTCATATGGATGTAATGGTTTTTGATGGAGGATGTTTCTTATTTTAGATGAATGTGAATTCTTATATGATGGGGTGGGTGGAGGAGTATTAGTGGTGATACTAAGAGACTGAGGTGATTCACGATCAAGTTATCCATGGTTTTTTTTCAAAGGGATGGTCGGAGGATGGTCATAACCAGATGAAATTTCAAGGGAGTTTTTTTTAAATTGGTTTCAATACATGAAGGGGTACTTATTGAGATTCATATCTCACCTTTAGTAGTACATAATGGGGTTTCCAAGATGTACATTGTCTTGAGGGCACAATTTTGGTGTTCGGGGATGTAATGATAAGTGGCGGAGATTGTAGCTCGACATCCAATTTACTAGTAGGTAAAGGTCAATGATCATGTTCCTTGTAGTTTTTTGTAGCCCTTTGATGTTCTCAAGTGGAAATGGCTTGAAATCTTGATGAACTTAATCATAGGGTTTCCCATATATTAGGTAGGTTGTGATGTTATCTAGGTAAACATTAATTGGAAAAAAATCAAATCACTTCCTAACAATCAAGGATTCATGCATAGTGTATGTTTTTTAAAATAGGTATGTGGATGAAGTTTTGTGGATTCATGGAGTCCCAAGGTCCATTTTCATGTATTGGGATGTGCATTTTACCTTGTGATTCTATAGAGTATTTCAGTATTCTTTTGGCACTTAGTTACACCTTAGAACTGCTTTCCACCCTCATGCAGATAGGCAGATAGAGCGGACTATCCAGATGCTAGAGGAAATTTTTTCATTGTGTTTATCAGGATTTATCGGATCATGGGCATGAAACCTTCCCTTGTTTGAGTTTTCTTATAATAACATATATCACTCATCACTTTTCATGGCCTTATTTGTGGAATTGTATGGTTGGACATGTCATTCTCTTTTGTGCTGGTTGAGGTTGGGGAGTCAACACTTCTTGGAATAGATGTGGTGCAGAGCATGAAATAAATGGTTCAGTTGGTTTGAGAGAGGACGAATGTAGAATATGATAGGTATAAGTCTTATACTGATCATCATATGAGCCCCTTAGAGTTTAAGATTGGTTACCATGTGCTCATGAAGGTTTTCCTCGACATTGGAAGTGGAGGTTTGGAAAGGAGAGTATTATCTCACCCCTATTTTTTGAAACCCTTGAGGTGTTGGGGAATGTTGGAAAGGTTTCTTATTGGTTGGAACTTCTGTCAAGACTGTATTGGATCCATGAAATCTTCCATATATCTTAGCTCCATTGGTACCTTCACAATGACTCCCATATCATTGATTGGGGGGATTTGGATATCAAACGTAATGTGAGATTCATGGAGCAGCCAATAGGAATCTATGATCATCGATAGAAGGCGCTATAAGGACATATCATTCCTTTGGATCATGTTCTATGGAGGCATAGTGGCCTTGAGGTGAGTACTTTGGAGTGTAAGATGTAGATGTGCGCCCAGTAACTGTAGTTTATTTGAGTTTTTTTCTTTTCATTGTTTTTCCTTTTGATGTGATGTTTATGTCATTCTATTTTATGTGTTGTTTTGGTCTCTGGATATATTATTTGTGATAATGTTTCAACATATGAATTTTGAAGGACCATATTCCTTATCAAGACACATTATAATATGATACGATTAAACCTGTGTGTGAGAGTCAATGTCACCTATATTAGATAGTATAATTACATTGAAGATAGAATTCCCTATTTTATATGTTTGGGGTAGAGAAGTTTTTTAGATGTGTTGGCTTTTGGTTTGGGCTATGTGGTGGTTTAAGTGGTTTTACAGTGGTTATATGGAAGATGGGAGGCTTGTGGATGGAGTGTTCAATTGTTGTCAATGTTTCAAATTTAATGAGATCCTTGAAAAGTATCTCAAGGGATAGTTATTCCAGCCTTTTCTCTCTTGCCTTTTATATTGGTGTGGAATTCTCAAGTGATTGAATAGTTTGATTGGTATATGATCTAATGTTCTAGACCTTCTATCCTGTTACTTGGGGAGAAATCTGATTATTTAGGTGTCTAGGGAAATTCCAAAGGTTTCGGGTGAAAGAAGGGAGGAGTTTTGAGGTGTTGTGGTGAAAAAAAGAAGTTTTTATATGATGGCTCTAGATCCTAATACTATATCACCAGTTATAGATCATTTTAGCACTACATCACTTATATTACATCTTTGATGGTAGATCACCAATGGTAGACCATTCATGCAGTAGATCACTAATGGTTGATCTCTGGTTGCAGATCACCAATGGTAGAACATTCTGCCAGTAGATCGCCAATGGTAGATCATTTTGGTGGTATAACACTAATGTTAAATCACCAACAGTAGATCATTTTGTTTTTTGACCGTCAATGATAAATCTATGTTGGTGGATCACCAACGATAGATCGTTCTAGTATAAGATCACTAATGGTAGATATTTTTGGGAAGATCACCAATGGTAGATCATTTTGGTAATAAATCATCAATGGCAGATCATCCGAGAGGTATATCACCAATGTTATATCTCTAGTGGTAGATCACCAATGGTATATCATCCAAGAGGTATATCACCTATGGCAGATCATCCTGGTTATAGATCCTAGAGTACATCTACAGTGAATCAAGTTTCCTAGAATTTTCTAATTTTTTCCTTTTGGTGCTCTCTTTAACAGAAAAAATGTTTTCAATGCCTTAATTATTGGTTTTTAAAATCTGTTTTAAGGGATTCTAATTATGTCATCTACTAATCAAAAATCCATATATTTTTTAAATGGTTATATCATGTGTATTTTATGAGATCCAACTTTAAGGATAAATTAAAACTATATTTAATCCTACTAGTTTTAGATCAAATCTTTCAAAAGTGAAGATTATTCCTTTGTTCCATTGGGAATAATTTATCTTGAGATGAGATATTCCAAATAAATATTATCCTAGATTCGTATATCCTTGTCACTATAGTTGGATTGGATTCCCCATATGTGGTTTCCTCCTGTGTGTGGACGCCTATTTCTAGTGGATAAAATTGTGTAAATATTCGTTTTCCAAGTAGGGATTTCTCCTTCGTTTACCCTTTATGTGTATCATACAAGGAGGGTTTATTTTTTTGTCTATTTGGAGATGGTTTCATCCAAATTGATAAAGATAAGTTAGTTAAATAAATTTAAAAAGGGGCTATGTAATTTTAATCACCTGATTTTTTAAGAAGATTATTATTATTGATATTTACATTGTATATTCATGGTTACTTGATGAAAATCATGGTTGTTGGTTTCTTGTTTATACTATAAAGGTGACATTATAGAACCCCTATTTTTTTATTGTTTTATATCACCCAAAATTTAATTTTATAATCACTTATATTCATATAATGAATTGGATTCCCCATGATCTTATGTCTGGTTTGATAATTCCCTTTAATAAAGAAGGGGAATTGAATAAAAACCATATTCCTAATATAGAAAACACTATCTGTGTGTTGTGGAATATTTTTATGATAGAAATTTTGTGTTGTGAATTTGTTGTGCTGGTGTGATTCATGGGTTTTGGATGTATTTTGAAGTGAGTGGGGGAAGTGGATGTTATGTGGTTATGCAGCAGGGTTGTAATTGTGGCTATAGTGTGGTTATACAGTGGAACTGAAAAAGTGGTTGTGATTTAATGGAAGGTAGATGTGGATGTATTTGTTGGGTAGTTGAGAAATAAGTAATGTTGAGTGTTTTTTTACTCTAGTTTCTCAAGTAGTGTTCTAATTAACATAGTTGGGATAATGTGTTGGAAATAATAAAACTAATTAGAATAAATTGTAATAGGATTTGTGTTTAAATAGTGGGATATTAAATATGAATTAATGATCTAGAAATTGTGTAATTAAATTTTTTTAAATTAAAATGGGGTGATAAAATAATTCTAAAAATTTGGTTGTCTACTAATTATAAAATGAAATGTGGTTGGTGCTTGTATCTTGTGGTGTTGTGTGGTGAATTTAGAGGTAGTAGTAAATTTAGGGACAATCGTGGGATGGTTGATACTCTTATTATAAAAAAAATACGTTGGGATTATGTGTTATGATATTATATTCCATGTATATAATTGTGATTTATATATGCACCCCACCCATTTTGATCACCATGGTCTGACACACATATATATTTATATATATTTCTTGGTGTTTACCCAAAATCTTGGTGGGAGGATGGATGGCTAGTTACCCGCTTTTCCTTAATCCCTCTTCAAAATGTTGGTGACATACATGGGTTATGATGTCCAAAAGTAAAAAGTGAAATTTTCTAGATGTTATGTTAGGTGGTGTGATGGCCCAATATTCATTGGGTGATATGTGATAAGATGGATTACGGTGAGGATTGTGCATGGTAAGAGGAGTGAATGAGGTTGATGTCCTTCATGTTCATGACAACCTACTACATAGGTTAGGAGAGGAAATGTGATGTTATTTACCAAGTGTCTATGAGGGGGATGTGATGTGATGTGATGGAGTAGGTGTCTGTGGGAAGTAAGTGATGTGATGGTCTATGATGTTATACGTAAGGGTTGGGAGAACCAGGATGTTTGTCATTCGGGTGTGAGAGTAGAAATTAGAGGGAAAGAGGATTGGGGTACACTTTATTTATATACTTCTTATCATGTTATTATACTTGGAGGTTTTATTTAGATATTAATACATGGTGAGTATGGGTTTTTTAGTATACCTATATTTGTTTTTTTGTTCTACTATTTTCTCACAAGTTCCTTAGTATGCTCTTTTCACATTTTCATGAGAGACTTTGGTTTTCCTACTAAGTATTCATTCATGATCACCCAATGCATATAATCATTTTTATGGGTTTCTAGGAGCACTAAATAGATCATGATAGACATTAATACCTAAGAACTTTGGATATTTATTGTTTCACTACTTTAGCTTTACTTTTGGGTATTTACTTTGTACAATTTTAACTATATCAGTTTTATTTATACATCCATTATGGAATGGTTTTTTAGTTATTTTTTTAATTTCATAGAGTTTCTTGTGATTGATTCATCTTATCTCCTAATCCTATTTATAATATAGAGGTTAATACCTCCCATACATGAAATTCTTATACCCTCGATGCTAGTCTCCAATTGAGGGCCTACTAGAGGCGTGATTAAGGGGTCATTATCTCTTTCCCTTCACTGCGGTATCTTTGGTGAGAGGGGATCAATAATGTAAATTCTTAATCAACATGTTTCATATAATTATTATTATAAACCAAGTTACACTTAAACACTGTTTCTAAAAAAATATTTATAATCAATTTCCCATATATCCTCACTAACTACAAAATATGTTTTTGATAGTGAAATTAGGTTTTTATCTATTTACTTGAAAAATACAATGCTTCATCAATAACCATTATCACTCTATTTTAAACGATAATATTTTAATCATTATTTTTTTTGTAAAATGTGGGACTATATATATCCAAACTAGACCATGTGATAACATTAATAGATGGTCCCCCTACCAACTATTTCAATGTTTATGATACAGATAAATATTTGTTGATTATCTCTTTAAACCCTGAAATAAATGTCTTCTTAAGCTCAATCATCATCTGTTTTTCATTTATTTTTGGATAGTGTACCTTCAATCAAGTAATATGTTATGATATATATGGTTGAACATCATATGTGATGTTCAAAATGTAAAAATGTGTCTATATAAATTCATCACATGGAATGAACCTAACCATTAAGCCATGAATCCCTCTCCCTTCACTACCAACTGTTAAATGTTGAGATATAAAAATACTAATGTAATCCAATTTATATAAATAATTAGTATGTAACTAAATCACCACTTTTGATATATATTTTTGAAAAATATAATCCTCAGGTCGATGAGGATTTTTAATATAATTCCTCAAAAATTTCATATATCGTTCAGAATAATACCTCTAGCATAAATACATATCCCCACAAATTATTGTCTCTTTTGCAAAATGAGTCACCTGATAAATTACTATTTCAAAACATATTAGTATAAAAAAATTAGTCTAAAAGTTAATAGGTAAGTTTCATTCACCAACATATCTAAAAAATTTGGATCAATTACTTTTCTACAATTGGAATTGAAAAAACAACACAACCTTACGATAGTCTATCTGATAGGTATCAGCAATATACCACTTAGTGTAATTGATAGAATTTTTTGCTTCAATATATGATTGTCATGATATTTCATACCTATTAATTTGAAATCATTAAATCAGACCAAATTCATCACATTTGAAGAATATACACCTGGTACTTCAATAATAAGAATATGTCGATAAAAATTCATTATCTCACTATTTCTTTATGTGTGCTAAGAAAAAGGTAAATATGTTACGTTTTTTTATTGTTGGAGATAACTCTAAATTTATTCCCATGGATATAAAGTCCAATATAGAATGAAATACATATTTTATTCATTACTTTTATTTCTAATAAAGTTCCATTCAAATGATCACATACATTTTTCTCAATTTGAATAATTTTAGTGTTATTTTTTATCACTAAAAACCTCCAATAGGTATCTCAAATGTGATATTATATTTCTTCAAGATATTTTTTTTGAGAAGAAATTATTTCTTTTGCTAATTTGAAATCACTATTTTTCACTTTATCATAATATTCTTCATTTGAAATTGGTTATGGGGAAAGATTATATTCCTAGAAAGCATTAAATTCACTTTTTAATCTATGATAAGGATTATCTATTATTTTTAAACCTTTGATGTCACATGTAAACTATCTTTATTATATTATGAATTTGATAATATAATGTATGTTGTTCACAAATTGGACCCACTTTATGCCCCCTAACACTATATCTATATAAGTATCCATATACATGAAAGTCATTTATAGTGAACATTACCATAACACATAAAAGAAAATACTCTTCATTGAATGCATCCAAAATTATAACACTGGTCTCCTATAGAAAATTCAAATCATCTATAAATAGTGATAGACACGTATTAATATCATTTCGCAGCTTTTTGTCTAGAAATCATCAAGCTCCTCATAACATATTTTTTCATCATTGTGGGGACAATTTATAAACTACCAAAACAACATACCATGAAGTATGTTAGCTACTAAGACTCTGATGTGGATTCACTTAATCTGTGCATAGTCCCATAGAACATAGAATCATTTGGGAAAGAATATATCTTTTTATACCCCAATACCATTGAACAAAATATTTTCTTTACATCATATTTGGAATCTGAAAGCCCGTAGCCTTATGGATGTAGATATTTTAAAAGTTACATAAATTCCGAGAAACTTCTATCACTACACAAAATTCTTATGTACAAGTTAACTAATATCACAAGTGTTGAAAATAATGTATATTTAGTTCAACCTCTGAATAGTGGTTTCTCATAATATCCATATAATTATTCAACAATTTATATTTTCTCAATGGTTTCAATGCCTACATCATGAACTTATTCATCAATAGGATCCTTTGTCTCATGATGAATATTTTCAACAAAAATAATTGTTGAAAATAAGGAATCAACTTTAATCATTACATAATCTAGTGAAATTAAACTATATTTCACTTTCTTACATTCCCAAAGTTCTTTTAGGTATAGAGTTCCAAATAATTTCATCATCACTCTTACACAAATAAATACTACATTGTAAAGAGGTCACTACCACATAGTATACATATTTTCAAAAATATAAAATTTTAAAAATAAACAAGTTTTATTTTCATGAAATATCTTAACAACGTTGATCTTGACCTCATCATTATCCCTATGCATTCTTAAAACCCTGTGAATTTTTTTAAAAAATGTGGGATGAACCCAAAAAAGCATATTAAGGGACATTAAAAGAAGAAATATTTTAGTCTGTTGAAAAAAATGAAAACCCATGAAATGTTTACCTTTATCTTAATTTTCTTTTAGAAAATAAAATAAATCACATACAGATGAAAAATACACACACTTTTTTCTCACATAAAACCTTTAAATCCCATATAAATAAAATTAAACCCCTTTCAATCCACTTAGAGAATCATATTCATAACATGTCTCTAAAATAACCAGATCCCAGTTGAATCAATGGGAGAAACCAGCTAATAACTCCCTAATTTTTTTATATAAATACAAGGATAATTACCTAAAGAATTGGAGTGTCATCTAGGTTCATCCATCATATAATATATAATGGGATCACCTAGTGCTATCTGGTTTCACCCATCATATGTGCTATATCGGGCTCACCTGAAGAAATCTGATGCGCCCATTGTATATGATATATCTGGTTCACATGTTTATCATATATATTTATCAAGTACCATATCATGATGAAAAAATTTTATTCTTTCACTTTTCATCATTAAACCATTAAAAATATCTATTAAAGTTTTATTTAAAACACTTTTGTATATCAAAATACTCTTTTCATTAAAAACCCCAATTTCAATAACAAAATAACGATAAAAAAGGGAAAGATATATTTTCCTTGAATAAAACATGAAATCATTTAGATGCATATGAACTTAAAATAATGGTTATAATGATGGGAAAAGTCATTTTCTCCATATACGTTAAAGTAGAACATTCCTTTTTTCCTTTTGTAAATATAGTCAAAGTGTTTCGTAAAAAGATTAGTTTTTAGAAAGCCATTGAAATAAGGTTTAAAGAGACATAAAATATTATTTATAATTTTTTTATTTCCATATAAATAGATTCATAATTTTTTTTAAAATGTACATGGAATAAAAATATTTTAAAGGGAAATGTTAAAAGAGAATTTTTAAAAGAAATACCCTTATATTGAGTCTAACTCATCACCTGTGTTCTACATATTCCTAAATAAAAAATTTATTTTAATTATTTATATGATTAAGATCATTTTTCAGGTTCATTATTATTTTTATTTTATTTAATAACATGTTATGTATAATAAATTAATCGTTTAATTTCACATCGGATGTTTTGACAATACTCGATACATGAGTCCAAAATGAAATTAGTATGATAACATTGGCCAAAGGGTTCATTATTCCATCATATTAAAAATAATAATCATGAAATTATTTTTACTATTATTATATATGTTATAATTATAAAACCAATCATTAATGGTGAATATAAAAAATGCACTACGTCACGATCATGGAAATGGTAGGTCGCACATACGCAAGAGTGACATTTCCATTTTTCAACGATCATTATGTAAATAAGTTAAGTATTATTTTATATTTCCAAAATTAAAATAATATCATAAATATAATATTATTTATTTAAATATACTTATATATATCATCCATGTGTTTTTGTGATAAAAAATGAATCTCATCTCTTTGTAGAGGTGGTAGTCCACACGTGTGTACGAATGACGCTATCATTTTTAAGTGAATGAAAATTAAGAAATTAAGTGATATATTATCAATTAATAATGAAAAATATGTCATGAATATAATATATAAACACAAATTTCATCATTATAATAATACTTTATAGGCGGTGATGGAAAATGAATTACATCAGTTCGTGAGGCAGTGGTCTGTCGGACCCATGAATAATGGATTCCTTTCCCATTTGATGGAGGTTGGAGATATATATAGGTCATATCATTAAAATAATATCATATCAATATATGGTATATAATTTTATTATTATATAATCATGGTGGAATAAAATTTTTAGGATGTGGAAGAATAAATAATACAAAAACATGTGGTTAAAACTATATCTCTTCTTTAGACAATCTTCTTTTATTTAACAATGTCGGCCCACTATGGTTGGTATTATGCCTAAACCAAGACTTCTACGATGTAAGGATATATTTTATAAAATTATTTGGGTAGTTTATGGGATTAACCAAAATATTTTTGAAGTGTGAAGAAATGAGAATAATATATGCCCTTTAATGAGAGAGGAGAGGGGCCCTTTTGGAATTTCACAAAATATTAAATAAATATAAATTAATTTTTTTATCCAAATGGATCAAAATTGGTAATATTTGAATATTATATTGAGATGAGTCGAATTAATCTCACATAAAAAAAATTTACAAGTTTGTATCACATTTTTACCGTTTTCTTTTTTATTGTAATCCTTCATTAACCGTGTTCACACGTACCTTCCCAATAAGGTTTTTTACTCTTTGAGAGTTATAATAGTTACGATAAATGGAAGAAAATACCATAAATAGACCATAGTTTCTATATGAAATTATATAATAATAAATTTTCCAAATATATAGATTATATAAATTTTATATATTTTAATAAAATATTAGTTTCAGAAATTTTCATTACTTTCAATATTATAACTGTTCATTTACTTTGACCTTTATAACATCAAGAAAAAAAATAAATTTGTATAAAATATTTCTGTACATCCCTAAAATGTTATATTTATCTATAAAATTTTTGTTTCACATTAATTATTTCAAATTATTTTAATTTTAATATTCTTAATATCATTTAATTTATTTTTTCCATTAGTTGAACAATTGTTTCATGATCATAACATAATTATTTAAGTTAATTATTTATTCACATGAAATTAAACATAAATTAAAATGATTTATATAAATATTTTATATTTAAAATTACTATTTACAATGAAACATGTCCTCTTTTTATCCCCATGTTATAAATATTATTGTTATTAAAAACAAGTGTGAAATTTGTTTACTTTTCTTTACATAAAATAATATAAAGGTCATAATCACATCCAAATGGGAAAAGGGTAATTTAATAAAAACATGGATGATTATGGATGAAATGGAATCAACCAATAAAATTTAAGAAAGTTTTAGGGTAAATTTATAGTCCTTATCATTTTATTTTTATCTTTAATTACCCGATTTACCCTTTAATGTAGTCATAAAAATTATTAAGGTTACTATTCATAATCTCCAAAAATAAATGGTCCATATTTAAAAAAAATAACCAAATGATTCCAATATGGAAACGTTTTTTCAAAATTCAAAACACAGAAGTGAAAGAATTTAATTTAAAATTAAACTGAAAAAATGGGATGAAAAATACTTTTTTAGAAAAAAAATATCATTTTGAGTATAATTTTTTTTATACTTAATTCAAGTATAATTTTCATTTAAAACAATTTAATTGTATTAGTTTAAATAAAAATTTAAAAAATAAAGTTTAAATCTGATCCATAACAGAATTTGACTATGATTATAATCGAAAAGAAAATATAATTTTCTACAAGAATTAGTATTTTTCAATATTTATTGAGACAAAAATATTTCTGAAAGTTATCGAAAATTAATTCTAAGATAATTTTTCATGTTAAATTAAATAAATTATATATTTTTTAAAATTAAAATTATATATTTTCAAAATTGAAATTTTAAATAAATCCTTCTAAGAAAATAGTTTAATAAAACTATTTCCTTTTTTATTTTAATAATTAATTAAGATAATTATAACGAATAATACTATCTAATTTATGAATACTAATTTATGAATACTAATAAATATGAAAATGATTTATTCGGTCATTACATTAGTTGATACATTTATCGCCCTTTTTAAAATTGTTTCCTTTTAATTCACTACTATAAATTTAGGCTATAGCCCCAATTTGAAACCTGGCTACAAGACTAAAAACCATGGTTATAGGTTATATCCATGGTTCAATGAACCATGGTTGGTATTGGTGTGGCTGAAGGGCATTGTCTATAGCCACAGTTTCAAACCGTCGCTAAATCCCTAAAGCCACAGTTTGAAGTTGTGGCAGAAGCTTAAGCCACACAGAGCCTATAGCTATGGTTTCAAACTGTGGTTATAGGCCTTCCCATTTCATTAAAAAAAACCCACCCTCCCCCTACATAGCCCCCCCCCCCAACTCCCTTGTTGTATCCCACCCCCTTCCCCCTTCAAATCTCCCCTTCCTAAACAGACCTGCCCTACAGACACCCCTTTAACCCATCCCCCTCCTAGACACCCCCCCCCCTTCTGGACACCCCTCCTCCTCCCTCCTGGACACCCCCACCCTCCCTCCCTTCTGGACACCCCTGCCTCTTAGACACCCCCCCCCCTCCTGGACACCCCCCCCCCCTCGCCCACTTCTTGACGCCCCATCCCACCAAAAGACACCCCGTCCTAGACACCCCCTCCTGAACACCCCTCCCCTCCCTCCAAGACACCCCCACCCACATGGACACCCCCCCAGAACCCCCCCCCCCCCCCTCCAACCTACCCACCCTCCCTCCTGGAAACCCACCCACCCTCCCAGACACCCACCTCCCTCATGGACACCCCTCCCCCTCCCTCCTAGACACCCCCTCCCTCCTCTTGGACACCCTCCTGGAGACCCCCCTCCCTCATGCACACCCCTCCCTCCTACACACCCCTCCCCGTCCCTCATGGACCCCCCCCCCCCCTCCCCCTCACACCCCTCATGCCCCTCCCTCCTAGACACCCCCACCCTACCTCCTGAACGCCCTCTTGGACACCCCCCTCCTAGAAACCCCCACCCCCTTTCACCCCACCTCACCCCCTCCCTCTCACCCTAACTATACCCTCCCACCCCTCTCCTATGAACACCACCCTTTCACCCCCTCCCCCCTACACACCCCTATCCCCTCCCTCCTAGGAACCCCTAGACACCCCCTTTCTCCCCCTTCCCTCCCCCTTGAACCCCCTACCCCCTACCCTCTGTGCACCCCCTTCCCCCTACCTCTTAGACACCCCCTGGACCCCCCCCCCCACAAACTCTCCCTCCCAGACACCCACCTCTTAGATACCCACCTACAACAGCCTATACATTCCAGAAAAACATCATCTGCATATTCAAATCCTCTTATTCCATAAAAAACAAAGTTCCTGCAAAAATGAGAGGAAGTCTCAGGGTGGAACACCGAACTCATCACCTTCCCATGTTTGGTCCCAATGGTTTGGGTCATTTTAGAATGGTATCAATATAGTTTGAGTCCTAGGTATGTAGTTTAGAGTTTATGTTTATATTAGGATTGGTTTGGAAAACTGAAGGCAATGGTATTAATGGAATAATTTTTGGTTTATTAGACTAGAGGACACAATAATGGTTTGATGTTCAATGTATCCATTCACACCCCTACCCCATACCCCCATCACCCCCCCACCTACATACCCCCCCCCCACCTGCAAACACCCCTGCCCCTTCCCCCAGCACAACCCATACCCCCTGACCCCCACCCCCACCTCCACACCCCTCCTCTACTAGCCCCATGCACCCCCTGCACCCCCCCCCCCCCCCGCACACCCCATGCACCCCCTGTACCCTACCCCTACCCCTTACAAAAGAACCCAAGACACCACCCTGCCTCCTCCCCCACACACCACCTTGCACCCTGCACACCCCCTACACCCACTCCACCCCACCAAACCTTCACCCCCTACACACCCCCCTGCACACCCCATTCACCCCTTGCATACCCCATGCCCACCCCATGAACCCTCCCCCCGCCCTTGTATAAGAACCCAACACACCAGTGAATGACTTAGAACCTAAGTGGAAGGTTCTCTACAAGTTTTTTCAAACTAGGATATCCAAAAGAGTTTGAGATATGGATAAATTCCTTTTTCAGGATATGTATGTGTTATATGTTCTAATTAATAATATGAAGTTCAACCTGCCAATTTAAATGATTTGTTTTATGGAACACTTCTAAAAAGAGAAATGTAATATGAATTACTATCCTTATGCTAGGATGATCTCAATAGTTTTAAAGAAGAAGGAAGTTTCTTTGAATGAGGGAGAGGTAGTGAGATTCCATAAGAGTAATACCCTATCTATAATTCTTTTGAAGACCATTGGGTACTTCAAGGATACCAACTCAAATTCCTTGAATCTAATTAGTTGGTATGGAGTTGCTCTGGAGGATCCCTCCAATTCAAAAATTTGTTTTTAAAGTAAGTTTCAAAGATATTAATGATATAAATGATCTAGTTAGATATTTGAAGGATTTTTATACTACCAAGTCTGAGTTCAATGATCTTGGTGTTATGGTTGTATCTAAAAGTTACATGTTCCAAAATCTTCCAATGGTGCAATTAGACATGTGTCAAGATGTTCTTGATGAGGTTAAGTCTTTTAGTACTAAAATAAAGTGAATCATAGACACTTTATAAAGTTTTTCAATAATCTAGTTTGATTTAATAAAAAGGTTTCAACCCTATATAATTTCCACCCCCCCCCCACTTGGACCCCCCATCCTAGACACCCTCTTCCTCCTAGACACCCCCTCCCTCCAAAACACCCCTCCCTCCTGGACCCCCCCCCCCCTCCAAGACACCCCCTTCCTCATGGAAAACCCCTCCTAGACACCCCCTCCCTCTTATACACCCCACTCCCCCCTTTCACCCCCTCCCCTCCCCCCTTCACACCCCTTCCCCCTCACCGTACCCCCAACCCCCCCCCCCAACTAATTGAGAAGTAAGTTGAGAATAGTTTAACTATATATGTTGCATCTTATCAGATAAAGGTTACCGAAAAAACCTTCAGTCTAGAAAGTTAAGAAGAAACATCGAGAGTTGGCACTCCATTAGTCAGATTACTAGAGATTTACCTATCAAACAGACCATTGTTAGATGGAAAAATTTAAGGAATACAAGTACTATAAATGATGTCATAGATTAAACACCCATGCACTAGGAAGGTAAAAATCATAAGACTTAGATAAATTTGTACTGAGAATAGAAAAAAAATAACCATAGTCAAGACCACTATGCCAACCTCTTTAGCAGTATGGTAAATAATTTTTTCTGGAATTGAATCATATCCTTGAATCAACAAAAAACATTCATTGATGTTGACCATATATACTGAAAATGACACAAATCAATATCATATATAAACATATCAGAAAATTTATACCTCTTGTTTGACATCATTAGAATCATCAATATATTCACTATCAACCCAATATGCATACTGTTAATGATAGTAATGAAATAAATTAAAATCAGGAAAAAAATAGAAAAAAAACACCTTAAATCCAAGAAAAGTGGTAAGACAAAATAAGAAAATAAAATATATAACCTAAATTACCATAAATTTTAATTTTATCTACATAAGGATCAATAAGTTCAGCCTCATGGTCTTTCAAAGAAGTTGATATATCTCTATCTATTTTACACGAAACTACATTATAGGACCTCCAAAAATCTCTTAGATGAATGGAACATTGGTAGTATTTTGTAACATTCAAAAAAAGGCCTCTTAAGACTGTACCTACCTCAATAATTTCATACCAAGGTCTTACATTTCAAAGAATATGGTGGGAAGAAATGTGATTTCTTCTTCATACAACCACCCATTTGACAAGTCATGGTTTCATTCTTCTTTATACTACTATAATTCCCCTCACAATCTCCATGTATATGGAAAATATGAACCCTAACCCCACCCCCTACCCACTTTCACCCCACCTGCACTCTCCCCCTTCCCCTTACATCCCCACTGCACCCCTCCCCCTCCCCCCATTCACCCCTTTCACCCTATCCCCTGAACACCCCCACACCCCACCCCTTTCCCCGCCGCTTTCACCCCCTGCACATCCCCTTGTACCCCCCTACACCCCCTTACACCCCTCCCCCTATCCTTGCGCACCCTGCATTTATTACTACTCAAGAACCTATAACACACCAAAATTCATTCTTAAACTTGATCCAAGGCTATGTAAAATATATAAAGATTCATAAAATATCATTTATGTGTCACAATCCTCCCCCTATTTAGACATATTGTCTTTGAGAAGTATCCCCTTAGACATGCTTGAACAACATGGGCAACTTCATGCACACCAAAATTGAGTTAAGAATACTTAATGAATATATAGTAATAAGGGGTCAAGTGAATTGGTAATAGGATAAATTTAATCAAAAGATAAAAAAAAGTGACCCTTAAGTTTAAGAGGTCAATACCCAAATAAAGAGGTCAGATATTTAACGAAAAGTGTTTAAATTGGTTTTGATTGGCATAACATGATCCCCCCTCTCAGGTTATATCTAATGTTAAGACCATAATAGGACCTAACATAGTTGATCACTCAAATATTGACAACCATAAAAAAGACGAGGGCTAGACAATCACTTTACAAAATGTCCATTCAGATTCAAACTACTCTTTCACATAGATTAAACCTCAATCACCATGAAACAGAGGACAATGATTCAAGAAACCCAAAAATAGGGAATAGTTCAACTTTACCACTCCATTCAATGTCTGGGCGTAGTTTAGAACTAGAATAGCTACACCCAATGATTAGAAGAATATTTCTCATGTTCATCTAAAGAGACAAAATCTATACTTTCTACTAATACCTTTATGGGAGAATTAATTTAAATATCAAAATACATGGTTAAAAACCATCTATGATTTATACCTTCAAAAATAGAAATCACTTTTTGAACTAATCTATTAACTAAAATCATTTAAATAAGATCATACTGTAATTATATCTTTCTTAAAAATCACCACATCTTAAAAAGAAGTATGAAAACTCATTTCAAAAATAAATTATCATTGAAAAGAATCTCACTTCCGTAAAAAATACTAAATCCATTTGATAGGGTAAAATTACAACTTCTGAAGTATAGTGTTTTAAATAAAATTAGCACCAGATTTGATAAACATGAACATATTTAAATTAAAATCTCACTCAAACATCATAAAGTTCTCCTCTATTTTCAAAACATCTCATGAATTTCATCATATGACCAAAAAAATTCATGATATCCCATTTCGTTTTAAATCATTTTCCAAATTATATAATGAAATCAAACACTTTCAAAGCATCATGTGAAAGTAAAAACAAGTCATAAAACCTGTTTTTTTTATCCAAAACTTCCATGAGTCTCAGTTTCATATTAATCACTAGAATGGTTTTAAATTAAAAAAACTTCATGAAATGTATTTTCATTTTGTATAATTTCCCAATTTCATTTTAAACCTTACTACTCTTGAAAAAATTATATATGATATTAAAAATACATTACAAATACGCCCCAAAAACCAGTTTTGGAATCAAAAAAATTCAATAAATGTACTTCTGTACAAAAAAAATTGTAGCACCAAACATAAGAAAACCATAACGTGGAACAACATAAAAAATACATTACAATAACACCAAAAATCACTAAAACCTCCTTCGATCCATCTCCCAGGGTGTAAATTTCCGTCAGATCCATTGGAAATCAAAATAGGTTTACAAAATAAATCCAAAATTGATGAAATGTTGTGAATTACTTGGCCACATGGTTTAGCTGAACATACACCAATCATACAATAGCATCTGAAATTTTTTTGATAACACATGCATAGGCTCCATATATTTTTTTAGACCATGCGATATGATGATGATACTTTGGTTCCTTTCTAATTTCATCCCAAATCTTAAATAAATCCCCCAAAGTATCTGATATTTCTCAATGGGGATCTAATCATCATTATTAAAATAATTAAAACTGTAATCCAAATCAAATATTGAAATAAAAAATTCCCATGGAAACTCATGTTTTATTATGAAAAGTGGTGATCAATAAACTACTCATGACCTACCTATTGAGTCTTGATGATGATCATATATTCTGTATACTAATACACACTAAAAATAATAATAGGATCTTCTAAAACCATTTTGTAATGAACAGGCCCAGATCAACCTGATATGTCACCCATCATAGATCTCCACAAGGCCCAAAGAATCACTCAGATTGTTTTTGGATGGTGATAAGTGTCAAGGTATCAAATTATAACCATTTTAATTTTTTTACCCAACAAATATTAATAACCACATCAAGGAATTCACCCATAAATCCAACACAACTCATATATACATCGGTCACTAATTCACAAAATAAACAGTTTCAACATAAAAGAAACAATCAAACATAGAATAATATTTTAGAAATAAAAAAAGGTCATAAATCATATCATCAAGTAATAAAGTAATAAGAAAAATCCCATGTATATAATAAAATAAAACAAATATCTGGGCCAATATGGATTATATATAAACATCCAAAAATATGACCAAAACTGGATCACTACTAACTACCTCCTTATGACCCACAATCCCCCATATCATCCTATACCATCTATCTTCAGACCAAATAAAACATTAACCTAGGTAAAGGAACATAACCTAGGATCTTAAAAGTAAACATTAAATTTTCATACACCCATTCTTGTATTCATGGTGTGAACCAAACTGTTCCTAAAATAATTTAACTAAGAATTTTGTATACTTCCTTTGAAAAGAAATTTTATTAATGATAGTTTAAAATATATATAGTGAATAGGTTTTTCTCAAGAGTGTGTAGAGAAAAATTACAACATGCCATAACTTCTTTTATAAAATAACTTCCATTTTCATTTTAAATGGAAATGCTTTCAAACTAATGGAAAAAAGAGATTCAAATCCATTAAAATAGAACTAATCCTTTTTCCTTTTTTCCAAATCGATACCTCAAAACCACACCTTCAAATAAAACATCACTCTTTTATTTAAAAATATACTTTCAAAACTATTTTTTAATTCAATTTGAATATAAACCAAAACCATAACTAAAATGGAATATAGAAACAAAACATGTTCCAAGATATCAACAAAAAAATGATAATAAGAAATAAATTAAGTAATAGTGGGGATAAAAATAAGGCATGGGATGAGATCCTCTAATCAATATTCAATGAATTATAGACATCATGGGAAACTTATTAGGCTCTATAATGGGTGATACTAGATCTAGTTAATCATATTACTCATTGAGAACCTATGTGAAATCAGATCATCCCATTCAGCTTCCCCTTTCAGGTCTCTCTACGTATAAAATAGACGCCTGGTAGGGTTCTAATCTTCTTGGGCACTATCTAGCTGTCATACTCAAAGCTAGAATAACATTATTCTAGACCTTCCATTATTTACCTAAGTTCCCATGATAAATCAATCTATAAGAGGTGGAAAATCAAAATAATCACAGGAATAGATAAAAATTTATTTTAAATAAATCTCATCTCACCTCCAACTCTAACTCCCTCACAAGAAATAAACCATTCCACTTCATCCCAATCAAAAATAGAATACAACATCCCTCCTCATGGAAATAATTCAAATCAGTCATAATCAAAATAAGGGGAATAATCGATGGTCCGATACTCATTATAAAAATATCTTATATAAAGTGAAAATATTCCTTTTCAGAAAAAAACTAGGAATGCCAAGTAATTTCAACAACTTAAAACCTGAGTTTATCACCTTATCTATAAATATTCTATATGAAACCGTATTTAAAAGAATTTGTAACACCAACTACCATTTCATTCAAGTCGTTTTAAAATCCATTAAACAAATTTTATTTCAAAAAATCCTTGAAAATCATACCAATTCCCAAATGGGTTCAAATAACTTTTGTTATAGAAAGTATTTTAAAAAAAATCCATATAGGCATTCCCACACATTATTTTCATTTAAAACAATTAATTAAAATTTAGAAAACCATTATAAAACCTTATCCTAAGATTGAAATACATTTATAACACTTTTTAAACCCACTAGATCTATTAAATATTGATTTAGTTTGATAAAAAATTGTATTAGAAAACACCAAACACAAAAAGACATGCTAATTAAAGTAAATACACAAATATACCTACCTCTATCCAAGAATAACTCGTTAAAAATACATATTAAAGGTGGAATTTTAGGAAATGTCAAAAAAATTGTATAGATTTGATATAACATAGATATGAATAACTGATAAAAAATAATGAACACATAATTGTTCATAATAAGGAGGAGAATGATCATCAAGAGCGGGTTGGCCATGTTGGAGGAGTTAGGGAGGCCACCTAGGAGCAGCGTTGGTGGGGGTAGGTGATGTGTCCCACATTTGGTGGCAGCGTTGGGAAGGATGGTTGGATATGAGAGCTCATAGTGGGGTTGCCTTGTTCGATTGTAGTGAGGGGCACCATCACAAGGGTCACTGTCCCGAGGGTCACTATCGCGAGGGGAAAGGTCCGTAGAGGAGGATCAGGGAGAGGAGAGGTCGTGAGGGGAATCATTGGGGAAGGAGGGTCACATTTAGAGGGTATCGGGGAGGAGGGCACCACCATGAGAGAGGTTAAGGGTTCATGGGGTCATGGATCAATGAAGTATGGAAGAGGAGCCCGACGTGTTCCTGAAAAAAAGAGGGAAATTTTTTCCATGCCCCTATGATTCAATTGTGACTATAAACAAGATATAGACACGGACCTATAAAACTATGGATATAGGTCTTTGTCTATAGCCAAAATTTATAGTAGTGATTTTATTTACATATCAAACAAGTGGGTATATCATTCCCTCATAGAATTTTTGAATTATCATGTTACTTATTCATCCATATGGGTTTTCCACAAAACATTTACTTGATTAATTACCTTATTTTTTTAAAACATAATATCTATGGTCAACAATCTGAATTGGTTGTTCCTCAAAAGAAAGGTTATATTTGAACTGAACTACCTGAGGGATCAAAACATGAGATGAATCCGGAACATATTTTCTTAGAATAAAAACATGAAATATTGTTTTCACCTAGGATAATCTCATACTAAAGGGAAATTTGTAAAAAAATGTTTTAAATTTCTCCAGGATTTCATATATATCAAAAGTCCATGGATTTAGCTTCCCCTTTTTACCAAAATTCACCAAATATTTCCATGAAGATAATTTAAGAAAAACATGAGTCCCTACATTGAAAAAAAGGTCTTTCATCTGATTATCAACAAAAAATTCATGCCTATGTTAAGACATCATCATATACTACCGAATCATCTTCACCTTTTTAAATATTTTTCTACCAACAATGTTCCCACCAACTAATTTTCTCCTACTTTATCCTAAAAAGATACAGTCCAAACACACTATACAAATAAAGAATCAAATAGTGCAATCTATATATTAGAATGAAAACTATTATTATAAGAAAAATCAACCAATGAAATATTTTGATCCCAACTTCCCATGTAATTCATTTAACAAGAACAATTAATATCTTCCCAAGTATGAATTTTTTTCTCAGATTTTCCATAATATTAAGGATAAAAATATATATTGAAATTTATTTCAATACCCAATGACTTCTAAAGTCCTTTAAAAAAAATTGAAGTGAACCTAGGATCATGGTTTGATATGATGGAGAGACGAAATTTATGGAACCTGGATATTTCCTTAAGGTATATTTTAGAAAAATGATATAAAACATTTTATCTCGAATGGGAAGGAAATGCCTAGAATCAGTTAATAGATCAATAATAACCCAAATTGTATTATTACATTGATTAGTATTTAAAAATACGACAATGAAACCCAATGATATATTTTATCATTTCCAATCTAGTGCTCTCAATGGTTGAAGAATACCTTTTGATAATTTTCATTATTATTTAAGCAGTTGAAAAGTCAAATAATTAATGTTAACGTTAGAAATATGTATTTTCATTCCATTCCTCCAGTAATACTCTCAAATTTATCTATATGTCTTTGTTTTTTTAGGATAAACCGAAAATGGGGAACTATGATCTTGACTTTAAAATTATTTATTCATCTAAGAAACACAAGGAACACATAATCCCTTTCTAAATATTGAAAAAAAGTCTTTGTCAACATCAAATTTAGGAAACATATCATTCATAACCAATTATAACTTTTCCTATAACTCATAGTATTCCTACTAAGATTGTTTAATTATTTTACATGGAGAAGATTGTATAGAAACATGAAACAAAATATTGGAAGTTCCAGCATCCACAACTTTTAATCCAAAATTCATCAAATCACTAACCAAAGTGTTATGCTCAAAAAAATACCTCGTTAATACGATATTATTTTTCCCACTCAAAGTAAGGGATACCCTTTTTTCTTTTCCATGATGATAATGAATCATGACATCATAATAATTGGTTAGTTCAACCCATATTATCAACCTCATGATCAACTCTTTCTGGGTGAATATATACTTCAGGCTTTTTTGATCAGTATATATTTTACATTTTACTCTACATAAATGATTCCTCAAAATTTTTAAATCCGAAACCACATTAGCTAATTATAGATCATGTGTAGGATAATTAATCTCATGTGTCTTTAGTTTCCATGAAGAATAAGAAATAAAATAATCATTATACATTAGAACACAACAATGTCCCTTCAAATAATCATCACTATAATTGAAAAATTCAGCATTCCTAGAAGGTAAGGCCAACACTGGAGATTTCAACAATATTCTTTTTTTTCCTGAAATAAATCATCACATTCTTCCATACAAATGAATTTAACCCATTCTTGAGTTAACTTAGCCAACAAGATAGACAACCAACCAATTTTTTTGATAAAATTCCAATAGTAACCCACTAAAACAAAAAAAATATGAATTAATGTTACATTTATTGGTCATAGCCACTCTTCAGAAACTTTTATTTTAGTACTTTAAATAGTTATGTCTTGTTTGAAAAAAAATATTACCAAGGAAATAAATATTTTGTAACCAAAATTAAAACATACTAAATTTACATATCATCTTATTATGGTTTGAAAAAAAATCTCAGGTATATTTCATAATGATTATGTATTTTAGAATATACCAATATTCCTTTAATAAACACAACCAGAAATTTATATAAATATTCATAAAGAATTTTATTCATAATATCTATAAATATAGCTATTTAATTAGACAACCCAAATGGAATAACTACAGACTCATAATTCCTATATATAGTCTAAAATGTAGTCTTTAGAATATCCAACTCCTTCAATTTTAACTAATGTTTCCCCGACCTAAGATCAATCTTTGAAAATTATTATTCTCCCTAGATCTGATCAAAAAATCATTGATATGAGTTCATGGAAACTTTTTCATAACATTGATGTTATTCAAATCTCTTTAATAAATGTAAAGTATCATTAAACAATATTTATTTTTAATAAATAAGACAAGATAACCCCATTATTATATTCTATGTCAAATAAATCCTTTTTAGAGACTCCTATAATTGATGTTTCAATTATTAAAGATCAAGATGTGTCATTCGATAAGCGGATTTAAAAATTGGTATAGAATTTTGTACTAAGTAAGTAGTGAATTAAACATCCTAATAATTTATAACACTATGAAATTCATTAGAAAAAATATCCATATATTCAGTCACTACTGACTCATTACTAATATGAACATATTCTTTTTTTATGCAACATTATCAAGGTAACTTTCACTGCCATCCCTAATCAATTTCTCAACATCTTGGTAGGTTATAAAAGGTATAAAATCATTTATCAAATATTTACAAGCTCTATAATATATCTTATCATATAAACATGAAATTAAATCCATACACAAAATAATATCAAACTTTAAAATGGTTAGTTCAACATGATTTACAAGAAAACCCTCTCCACTGATCAAAATATGAAGATTTCTATAAATCTTAGTTGCATTAATATTTACACCCACATATTTTACCAAAAGTTATTTCTTAATTTCATGAAGTGATATTCCCAATTTACATGAAATTTTCCTCAGAAATAAAGGAATGGGGAGATCCATAGTCAAATAGGGCATTCACATAATTCAATTAAACAAATATCACACCAGTCACAACTTCATTTTATTGACCAACATCAACTGTCTTAGTAGAAAATGGTTTTTACACACCTTTTTGTTTTCGATCTTGATTATTTCTTTCAATGTAACTAAATATGGACACACATTATTATAATGACCAACTCATTGCAACTAAATTATTTCACCATTGGATGGATTTATGTTACTCCATCCATTGATTGTTCAAGACTCATTTCTCTATAGTCATGATCCCTCTGATCAATCTTACCACATCGATAATGCTTTCAAAATCCAGTCAAACAATCCTTGAAATTCCATTTACCACACTTGGATCATGTTGGGGTATTACCTCTTTACTACTTAGTTTTATAGTTCTATATTTATTTCCACCTTAATTGTCCCTTACTCTTATAATCTCGAGGCACATAAGTTCTAGAAAACTCCTTCTCAACTTTCTCAGCATAAAGAAAAACTTTCTCATAAATTATGAATTATATATCTTTCCAAATATCTTCATAAAATTGGTTTCAATCCTAAGTAAAATATAATAATTTTACTTTCAATTCCCTGATTAAAATATGTTATGTACCAAGCCAATATTATAAAATTTACTTCATATGTAGAAACAAAATCATTACCCTTTTACCTCAATTACAATAATTTTTTCTCTATCTGTAGAGACCCAAAGATTGACGTACATGGACATTACATTACTTTAGCAGAATACATAATACATAACAAAAACAGACACACAAGGACCATAATAGTTTAGTGTCTTTGGAAACATGGAACGTAATCTTCTAATCGTGGTAAAAGATCTTCAACATCTCCCATAAAGATCTTCCCCTTTTTTTTCTTACCTAAAACCTTTCTTTATATCCTGGGGAAAAGAAAACATAAAAAAGGTGAGCTCAAATGCTCAGTAAGGGTAAGCATAGATAAAATAAAACATACCATATACATTTGAACTTAAAAACATGAACACAATGTTTAAACAAAAAAATCCTGAGCAACGACATAAAACATAGAAGTACATAAGGCATAGATCATATTGGAACATAAACCATGATAAAATAGCATGGGAATAAAACATGTAATTGTGGCATCCATTAAGCACATGTAATGATTTCCATAGTAGCCAAGGCATTGCTTCCAAGACCATCTTAGTGGACAAAGTCCCTTTCTGAATCGAGTTCACTCCTTGTTCCAGTCCTGTATTACTGAACTAGTTTAACTTGTCGTTCCAGCCATGTCTATCTCATGAGATATAAATCTTTACCCAACGCATTGGAGGGAGTTATAGGTCCCACCCATCTCATAATGAACTCATTCTTACCTGTGCCACAAAATAAACATACATCATTCATAAAAACCCAATAAATAAAATGGGTTCCATAAACATCATCCCATCATCACATAATCTATATAAAAGAAATGGATATCATTTCATAATAAGAGAAGTGAAACCATGTAAATCATAGAGAAATTATACTTGAAACATAAACATATGAAATAATGTCATCTTAGATGAAAAATGGTTTTGATAAAACACTTGAAATGAATTCTTGAGGAAAATATCCCTTTTTCTTGAAAATCATTTTCTTTTCACAAAATGTCATGCAATTTTAAAAGAAAAGTATTTTGTTGAAAATAGTCATGAAATATTTTGGAGGAAGCTTCATGAAAACAAGGCTTTATAAAACCGTAAAAATCCTTTCATGTCGTATAAGTTAAAAAAACATTATTCTCGTACTTTTGTCAGAAAAGTCAAAAAGTACCTTGTAGGGTAAATAAAAGATAGATTCCTTCCATACCATGGGGTAAAATTAAAAATGGGTAAAAAGGACATTAAAAATACATAAAAACACTTTTAAAAAACATGTACATGGATGATAACAATAACCCTAGTAAATACTTATGAATAAGCAATCTCGTATAAAAATGAGACTTGCAAAATTATCCCTTACCTTAGGTCTGATATGCTTTGTACGTACCAAAACCTCTTGTATAATAATTTAAATAAAGTTATTGACTTATTACAGAATCATATTAATTGTTATGATATCATATATGGTTCACTTATGACTTTATATTACTCGTTCTTTTATAAATTCCATGTTAAAGAGCGTTTTGGGTAAAATCGTTTCATTTGTCGTCCTTGTTTTGACTTGTAATTATTCATATGATTAATTAAATCATGATTACTTACATCCAGAATGTAAAACATGATTTATATATAATATATATTCAGAATATACATATATATAATAGATCAATAAATGGAAAGAAATACACCGTTCATGGAGACGGTAGGCCGTACGTACGCATGAACGTTGTTTTCGTTTACTCATTGAATTGAATGGAATTAATTGGATGACATACATATATATATAAATAAATCCAGTATAATTATTATACCATATATTCCATGATTACATATTATATATACTTTATAATCATTTATGAATGTTTAATCATTGAGAATGAATCTCATCGCGTCGTAGAGACGGTATTCCGTACGTACGCACGAGCGATGATATCATTCCCATGATTGTGGAATTTTATTGGATTGTATGTATACTATTACAGAATCAATATCACTTTATAATAATCATATATTGTTATTATTTACACCATTATACCCATCCAAGTAAGATGGTGGTGGAAAATAGATTACACCACGGCGTGGAGACGGTATTCCGTACGTATGCACACGCGGTGATTTCGTTTTCCGTAGGATGGATAGATGGTGAAATAGGTTTGTTTCATACTTATAATAAAATATCATTATATTAGTGATATTGATGTTATTACTTCATAATGAAACAACCTAAGAATAATAAGTGGAAGAAGAAATAAAGTTGAAAGAATCGGTAACTGACATTACCTCTTCTTTGAAGCGCCTCTTTGAGTCCTCTTCTTAGGGCACTAAAATTGGTCTTTGAAGAATACCAGGACCTCTAGGATGTTTCTAGGGAAGTGGAGAAGATAATTTGTCAGGGTTTGGCCGATCTGGAAGGCTCAAAGTGGTGTGAAGAAGAGGGGGAGGAGGTGCCCTTTTATAAGGGAGGAGAGGGGCACCTTTGGAATAACCAAAAGTATTATTTTATTATAAAGCCAAATTATGTTTTAAATAGCTCCAAATTGATATATTTAGAATCTAAGGTGGGTATGGGTCTAAATAATCTCATTCAATAGAATTTATACAAGTTTAGTTCATTATACTAACCTTATCTTTTAGTTTTAACTCTTAGTTAATTAGATTGACATTTACCATGTCACTTTGTATTTTTATATTATATAGTTAATAAACTTACCATATACATCCAAGTGACCCCCAAGTGGTCCATTAATGATACACCTATCATTCTATAAGTATCTTGGCCAAACATTAGATTTTTAGGAATATAATAACAATTAATAATATAAAATTTGTTTTAAAAACTATTTTATGTCAATTTTGACACTATTTGGTAATTGATTTTTGTGAAAATCATAACAGAATGATTAGTTATAAAACAATTAATTAAATCCATAATAACATGTCATATTAACATATAAAATTATTGTAATTCATAAAAAGTCTCAAATTACATTTATTTGGGTATTTATAACATCAATTATGTAAATATTTCATTAATAGGATAATTACTGCATCATCATTGTATCATAAATAAATTAAATTATTTTAAGTCTAAAAATTACAAATAAAATACCATTATGTTGGAAATATTTTTATATTTATAATTAATATTTATAGTCGAATTTATCTTATGTATAACCCTATATTAAAAATGATTTAGTTATTAAACTTTGATTTTAACTATTTTAACCCTTCTTTAAATAAATTGATAATAAATGTCCTAATCTAATTCAAGTGGGCCTAAATGGTCATATTTTATTCCTAAGGTTATTTTTGATCGAATTACACTTATCCAATAGAATTAAAACATGTTTTAGGGTAATAATAATAACACTTTTACCCTTAATTACCATATTTACTTTTAACCGTGGTAAAAAAAAAGTAAAAAGTTACTATTCACCAAAAAATTATTTTCATCTCATTGAACCAAATTTTAGTCCTTGATATTAACCGTGTCTCTCGAATCTTAGAAATTCTACTCACAGAAGTGGTAAAATTAAGTTTTATGAAAAATTCAGTTTTTTTAACGACCACTTAGTGGTTTCACTATTCATCAAAAAAAATAAAAGTTTCCAGAAAAATACCAAAAATTTTTCCTAAGCTATATTTGATATTATGAATTCAAAAATGATGTCTATTTTATCAAATTCAAAACATATCAGTTACATTAACTAATTTAAAAAATTAATTCCCATTGTCAAAACAAATAGTGTGTTTTTAAGAGATAATAACTATCAAAAGATTGACACTTGTTTATAACTGGTTTAAATGTGAAATTACATCCAATGACCAACATTGTATTAAATTGTAAAAATATAAAATTAATAATTTATCACTATTAATTATTTCGATTAAAAAAGTTTTTTTTAATTAAAATTTAGTAATTTTCACTATTCATCATATATGAATGTTATCCGAAAAGTACCAAAATTTCACCTTAGGCTAAATTCGATACTCCGAATCCAAAAATGAAGTCCATTTTGAGAGATAAAATTTCTAATATTTTAAAAGGTGGTTATTACTATTCATAAAGGCTAGTTTTAATAATATTTTAATAGCATATCGTTGTTTAGTGAAACTCGGTATTGTGTACTACACACGCTATCGAGGAAGGTCGTGATTGCGTATAATGCAAGGCAAGTCAAGTATGTGTGTTGTGCAAGCTCCTTTTGGTGTAGCGTACAACACAAGGCATTAATGAAATTAAAAATAATATTTTTCATAAAATCTCGGGGTGTTACATTCTACCCCCCTTAAAATGAATTTCGCCCTCGAAATTCGTCGGGGTTATAAATGGTTTACTATTCGAAAGTTTCTTTAATAGAAACCCACATCATAAAAAGGAATACCAAAACATGGCTTTAAAAAATAAAGTATGAAATGTAACAGTCACCCAAATTAACTCATCACTGGGTTTCCACGTAGGAGAACATAGGTGAAAATATAGATATGGAAGAAAAATCTAACCATCAAGTTCTGATGAAGAGTGGTAGAGAACATGGCTATGAAAAATCCAACAATCACAAAGCTATAGATTTGTAATGATCTAAGGTACCATCTGATTCATCGGATATAAGGGAACGGGGACAACATTTTTGGTTTTCAAGATCATGTGATAGAATGATGGGTCATTCCATCTCTTTCAAACAAAAGGTTAGCAAAAGTTATAAGTCCATCTTCTGGTTAGATTAATCGTATATGGTTCCAAAAATGAACTTATACTTCATATATCATACCGCTTAATAAAATAAAACTAGTTTCTACTAACCAGGGACTTCCTGTAGGCCAGTGGTAGGCGATAAAGGCCAGTCGCACTTTGGTTGTGGGTTCGATTCCCACAGCCTTGTCTGATGTGATGGGTTGTCGTCCATCCTGCAGGTTTTCCTTTTTCTAAAACTATATTACTATAAAATCCCATCAATAATATCGAAAAAACTTATATCCTTAAACAATACTAACTTATGTCCAACATAATCCATTCCAATCTTTAGGCTTATCCATAATACTGCAGTCCACTCTCATAATATAGTGAAAATGATTACTAGAGATTTAATACCATCGTTGATCCCCATATATCAGAAGATATGTCTTGTTGGTCACATTCCAAACATTCGAAGGCCTTAATCATGTATTCTCTTGAAAAAAGAATACCCATTGAACCTTAGTGAAAACATGAATGTAGTTAAAAGTTAACAATTTCCATATACCAAAATCCTCGAAATTATATATACTCAAACCATGATATCACTTAGTCCTTATATCAATCATGAACTCATGAATACAATCAAACATCTCATTATCTTCTTATTCCTTCATTATGCGCATATCATCTACTTTACAAAAATATCTGAATAACCTTACATGGTTACTGGTACCATTTAACATATACTTTCAAATACTTTTAAGAAAAACAATAGTGTAAAATCCTTAGATGATTCTTTATTCCATAGTACCATTAACTATACAACATAACTCTCGATAAACATACAATCATTCCACTACCTTCTAAAACAACCGACTGAGCTTCAACACTTCTTTCAGCTCATATATCATTTGTAGTCTCCTCATCATCATCCACATAAATACTACCTATATGACCATTCTGATTCTCTTCATGAGATTTTCCATTAGGGAATTGGTTTGCATAATGCCCGTACATTCCACATTTAAAATATCTAATCATTGTTGATGTCGTAGAAATACGATTATCCTTGTACATGGTGTTAACTGAACCTTTTCCTTTGCACTTACTGGCTTTGTGTCCTTATTTTCCACACCCAAAGCATCTTCCAGTTCCTTTGAAATAATCTCCCCGATACCTCTTCCCACATGATTTACATGAGGGAAATTGAACTTTCTTTCCTCTATGATCATCATGAAACTCCATCTTTCTCTTATTATCTGAGTCGGGAAACTTACCAAAGTTTAGATTATTGATCATATTATGAGATTGCTGATTAGGCATAATAACGATGTTTGGACTTCCAGATCCTGTTTCATATGGTTTCTCATGAAGAAAATCATTCCATTGTCTATCATATCCTCCATTATCGTGAATCTTCCTGTTTCCAGCCATTTTCTAAAACCCAAAAAGAATAGTGTGAGAGGAAAAAATCATGCTAGGGAAAACAACATAGTAAAGTTGGAGTATCCTTAACATATTAGGTTAAATTATATGATCATTACCATAGTTCTAAGACTATATCCTATACATATACTTATCCTTAGGGACATCCCTAGACATACCTTAGAAATATCTCTAGGGATATCACTAACGTTTTCGCATCCTAGTTTCCAAAGGTTGACTAAACCTTTCCTCTGATACCAACTGTAGAGACCCAAAGCTTGACATGTATGGACATTACATTACTTTAGCGGAATACTTAACACATAACAAAAACAAACACACAAGGACCGTAATAGTTTAGTGTCTTTGAAAATATGGAACGTAATCTTCTAATCATGGTGAAAGATCTTCAACATCTCCCATAAATATCTTCCCCTTTTTTTTCTTACCTAAAACCTTTTTTTATATCCTGGGGAAAAGAAAACATAAAAATGGTGAGCTCAAATGCTCAATAAGGGTAAGCATGGATAAAATAAAACATACCATATACATTTGAACTTAAAAACATGAACACAATGTTTAAACATCAAAATCATGAGAAACGACATAAAACATGGAAGTACATAAGGTATAGATCATATTGGAACATAAACCATGATAAAATAGCATGGGAATAAAACATGTAATTGTGGAATCCATTAAGAACATGTAATGATTTCCATATTAGCCAAGGCATTGCTTCCAAGACCATCTTAGTGGACAAAGTCCCTTTCTGAATCGAGTTCACTCCTCGTTCCAGTCCTATATTACTGAACCGGTTTAACTTGTCGTTCTGGCCATGTTTATCTCATGAGATATAAATCTTTACCCAATGCATTGGAGGGATATATAGGTCCCAACCATCTCATAATGAAATCATTCTTACTTGTGCCACAAAATAAACATGCATCATTCATAAAAACCCAATAAATAAAATGGGTTCCATAAACATCATCCCATCATCACCTAATATATATAAAAGAAATGAATATCATTTAATAATAAGATAAGTGAAACCATTTAAATCATAGATACATTATACTTGAAACATACACATATGAAATAATGTCATCTTAGATGAAAAATGGTTTTGATAAAACACTTGAAATGAATTCTTGAGGAAAATATCCCTTTTTCTTCAAAATCATTTTATTTTCACAAAATGTCATGATATTTTAAAAGAAAAGGATTTTTTTGAAAATAGTAATGAAATATTTTGGAGAAAGCTTCATGAAAACAAGGCTTTATAAAACCGTAAAAATCCTTACATGCCGTATAAGTTAAAAAAACATTCTTCTCGTACTTCTGTCGGAAAAGTCAAAAAGTACCTTATAGGGTAGATAAAAGAAACATTCCTTCCATACCAATGGGTAAAAGTCAAAATGGGTAAAAAGGACATTAAAAATACATAAAAACACTTTTAGATAACATGTACATGGACGATAACAATAACCCCAGTAAATACTTACGAATAAGCAATCTCGGATAAAAATGAGATTTGCAAAATTATCCCTTACCTTAGGTCTGATATGCTTCGTACGTATCCGAACCTCTTGTATATTGATTTAAATAATGTTATTGACTTATTACATAATCATATTAATTGTTATGATATCATATATGGTTCACTTATGACTTTATATTACCCGTTCTTTTGTAAATTCCATGTTAAAGAGTGTTTTGGGTAAAATCGTTTCATTTGTTGTTCGTGTTTTGACTTGTAATTATTAATATGATTACTTAGATCATGATTACTTACATCCAGAATGTAAAACATGATTTATATATAATATATATTCAGAATATACATAGATATAATAGATCGATAAATGGAAAGAAATACACCGTTCATGGAGACGGTAGGCCGTACGTACGCATGAACGTTGTTTTCGTTTCCTCATTGAATTGAATGGAATTAATTGGATGACATACATATATATATACATAAATCCAGTATCATTATTATGCCATATATTTCATTATTACTTATTATATATACTTTATACTTATTTATGAATGGTGAATCATTGAGAATGAATCTCATCGCGTCGTGGAGACAGTATTTCATACGTACGCACGAGCGATGATATCGTTCCCATGATTGTGGAATTTTATTAGAGTGTATGTATACTATTACAGAATAAATATCACTTTACAATAATCATATATAGTTATTATTTACACCATTATACCCATCCAAGTAAGGTCGTGGTGGAAAATAGATTACACCACGGCGTGGAGACGGTATTCCGTACGTACGCACGCGCGGTGATTTCGTTTTCCGTAGGATGTATAGATGGTGAAATAAGGTTGTTTCATACTTATAATAATATATAAGTATATGAGTGATACTTATGTTATTACTTCATAATGAAACAACCTAATAAGAAGAAGTGGAAGAATAAATAAAGTTGAAAGAATCGGTAACGGACATTAACTCTTCTTTGAAGCGCCTCTTTGAGTACTCTTCTTAGGGCACTAAAATTGGTCTTTGAAGAAGAACAGGACCTCTAGGATGTTTCTAGGGAAGTGTAGAAGAGAATTAGGTAGGGCTTGGATGAGATTTAAGGCTCAAAGTGGTGTGAGGAAGAGGGGGAGGAGGTGCCCTTTTATAATGGAGGAGAGGGGCACCTTTGGAATAACTAAAATTATTATTTTATTATTAAGCCAAATTCGGTTTTAAATACCTCCAAATTAATTTATTTTGAAGATAAAGTGGGGATGGGTCGAAATACTCTCATCCAATAGAATTTAGGCATGTTTAGGTCATTATACTAACCTTATCTTTTAGTTTTAACTTTTAGTTAATTAGATTGACATTTACCATGTCACTTTGTATTTTTATATTATATAGTTAATAAACTTACCATATACATCCAAGAGACCCCCAAGTGGTCAATTAATGATACACCTATCATGATATAAGTATCTTGTATGAACCTTATATTTTTAAGATTATAATAACAATTAATAATATAATATTTGTTTTAAAAACTATTTTATGTCAATTTTGACACTATTTGGTAATTGATTTTTGTGAAAATCATAACAGAATGATTAGTTAGAAAAAAAATTAATTAAATCAATAATAACATGTCATATTAACATAAAAAAATATTTTAATTCATAAAAAGTCTCAAATTACATTTATTTGGGTATTTATAACATCAATTATGTCAATATTTCATTAATAGGAGAATTACAGTATCATCATTGTATCATAAATAAATTAAATTATTTTAAGTCTAAAAATTACAAATAAAATACCATTATGTTGGAAATATTTTTATATTTCTAATTAATATTTATAGTCGAATTTATCTTATATATAACCCTATATTAAAAATGATTTATTTATTAAACTTTGATTTTAACTATTTTAACCCTTCTTTAAATAAATTGATAATAAATGTCCTAATCTAATCCAAGTGGGCCTAAATGGTCATATTTTATTACTAAGGTTGTTTTTGGTCGAATTACACTTATCCAATAGAATTAGGACATGTGTTAGGGTAATAATAATAACACTTTCACCCTTAATTACCATATTTACTTTTAACCGTGGTAAAAAAAAGTAAAAAGTTACTATTCCCCAAAAATTATTTTCATCTCATTGAACCACATTTTAGTCATTGATATTAACCGTGTCTCTTGGATTTTTGAAATTCCACTCACAAAAGTGGTAAAATTAATTTTTATGACAAATTCAGTTTTTTTAACTACCACTTAGTGGTTTCACTATTCATCAAAAAATAAAAGTTTCCAGAAAAATACCAAAAGTTAGGCCTAAGCTATATTTGATATTATGAATTCAAAAATTATGTCTATTTTATCAAATTCAAAACATATCATTTACATTAACTAATTTAAAAAAATTAATTCCCGTCTTCAAAACAAATAGCGTGTTTTTAAGAGATAATAACTATCAAAAGATTGACACTTGTTTATAACTGGTTTACATTTGAAATTACATCCAATGACCAACATTGTATTAAATTGTAAAAATATAAATTTATTAATTTACCACTATTAATTATTTTGATTAAAAAAGTTGTTTTTAATTAAAATTTAGAAATTTTCACTATTCATCAGAATATGAAAGTTATCCGAAATGTACCAAGATTTCACCTTAGGCTAAATTCGATACTCCGAATCCAAAAATGAAGTCAATTTTGAGAGATAAAATTTCTAAAATTTTAAAATGTGGTTATTACTATTCATAATGGCTGGTTTAAATAATATTTTAATAGCATATCGTTGTTTAGTGAAACTCGGTAATGTGTACTACACACGCTATCGAGGAAGGTCGCGATTGCGTGTAATGAAAGGAAAGTCAAGGATGCATGTTATGTAAGCTCCTTTTGGTGTAGCGTACAACACAAGACAATAATGAAATTAAAAAGAATATTTTTCATAAAATCTTGGGGTGTTACACTATCCTAATTCATGAAACCTTAGAATAATATTTATCAAGGAAAATTTTATTAAATTTTTCCCATTCAATGGAATAAAGCTCATATATTTCTATGGTATTCTTAACCAAAGACCACCATTGATCACATTAAACATCAAAATGATAAATGGAATGAGTTTCATTTTGATGTTTTATACATCCCATGACTTCGAATATCTTTTCTACTATATTGATCCATCCTTAAAATAACACTAGGTTTGAAGATTCACTAAATGCTGGAGGACTTGTCTCATAAAATGATTCATTATAATCATGTTCTTCTATGGTAGACCTAATAGATATCTAGCATGGATATCACCTCCATTTATATATTTTTTTAAGTAATCCGTTACTAAAAAAAATTGTTCATTTCCAATTTCAACCATTCCAAGAATCGGATATAGAAGGATATTTTCCTCTTGGTTCATTTCTACTATAGCTTCCATATGTCCTCAAAGAAAAACCATTCTAAATATACACAATATATATTAATCCACATAGTAATATTAAAATGATATATCTTTTTAACTTAACCATAAAGTAAATTATTTAAAAGGTGTTATATTAACATTATCCAAGTTTATAAATTTATCTAAAACTTTATTTGATACAAAATATAAGGATTTGGACTTAATCATTACATATTTGAGTGATTCTAAAAAACAATTCACTTCATTATATTCTCAAAGATATTTTAGTTTTGTAGTTTTAGAGAATTAGTACATCAAACTTACAAAAAAAATTATTACATTACAAAGTGGACACTTCTACTTAGTATTCATTTTTTCAATAATAAAAAACCTTAAAAAAGAAACCTGATTTATTTTCATGATATATCTTCCCCAAATTGGTCTTGACATTATCCTTGTTCTAAAAAATCCATAAACCCTATGAAAAATATCTTAAAATGTTGGATGAGCAAAAAAAAATTAGTAATGAATACCCATGAAATGATTACCTTTATCTCAATGTAATTTGAGCAGATGAAATAAATCATTTCAACATGAAAAATAAACACAATTTATTTCTCATAGAAAACCATTAATCCTTGTAATAAGAAAATAATACCCCTTTTAGGACACTGAGAAGATATTATTCATAACCCGTGTTAGAAATAACTAGAGCCCAGTTACAACCATAGGAAAACCCCTCTATTAACTCCTCTCTTATTGCCTATCAAGACTTGGAACATTACCCATTGTATTTGAACTCTATTTCAGGACACCCATCATATAATCTATAATGGGATCACCCATCTATATTTGGGCCCATGCATCACATAAGCTATACTTAGATCACTCGACACCATATAGAAGAACCCATCTTAAAAGATATATCGAGCTCAACATGTAACCCCCCTAGTTTTTTAATAAGAAAATTATATTTGATAACATAAAGGGAATGAAACAAAGATTTTTTCTTATGATAAATGAAACAATGAGTTTCTTTAATAGCTTGTGTTATACACAAGATCGAGTTTTAATGAACAACAATATAATATTAATATTATTATTTAATATGATAGTTATCACCTAGCTATTAGAATTATGGGTATGAGCATGTTTAATTATGAAACTATTTTTTGTATATGTTTATATAATGAATTATTCTATGACCAATTAATTATAAATTAAAATAAAACCCTTTTTAAAAATAAAAGGAAATCTATTTCTGAAAAACTACTTTAATGCAAACAAGTATGTTTTATACCAATAAATTAAAAAAATCACTCTTATTGGAGTTTATTAATAAAATTTATAAATAATATTTTTTTTAAAAATATCCTTCATCCTATGTTTTTTCTAGATAAGATATAAAAATAAGTCCAATATTACACTTCAAATTATATTTTTTAAATAGTTTTGTCACCTTTTTATTGTGTACTTATTTTAAAACTAATTTTTGGAAATTTATTAAAATTTATCTTAAAAAATAAAAATAATTTTTGAAATCATAATAACAAAATTATATTAGGGTGATTTTTTGGTATTTTTCTAAAAAGTCTTATTTTTTCTGAATAGTAAAAAATACTGAATTTTTATTGAAAATTGCCTTTTCGTTTAATTTATATATAAAGCTAAAATATTTTTTGAATTGGTTTTAAGGATTCATTAGTAAAATTTTACATCAATAAATCCAATTTAGGACATTGGAATAATTTTCATATTGACTTTAGAAATAAAAACATTGTAATCTTTTAAAAAAATTCACTTTAAAACCCCGCTTTCTTATCACGTCTATGGGGTTAATTTTAAATTAAACGATTCCACTTATATGTGTTAAATTATTAAAAATTTAACCATATTTTTAATAAGAAAAATTTATATTATCTAATAATTTAAAATTAATTTTTGACCAAAATTAATAGTGGATGTAGTAAATATTAATTATCATATTTAGGTTAAAATGAGATTATTGTGGGGTTAAACTACAATTATAAGAGTGAAAATGAACTAAAATATTATCTTAGTTTTATTTAATTAATAAATTTGACATTTACCATAAAATAATCTAAAATATTAAAATTCTATGCCACTAGAATTTGAATATCACTCGTATAATATGTAAAGTAAAGAAAAAGACAAAAAATATAGTTTTCTTCCTTTTAATATCTATAACGTTATAGGATAGGGAAAAATAACAATGGTTACGTTATACATATTATTTTAAAATATAAATAATTTTTTGTTATCATAATAATTTTTCTTTATTTTTTAAAGATGATTTAGATACTAAAAATACTTAATAAACACCAACACAGTAGCAATTGAATTTATAAAAAATAAAATAACTTATAATAAAAATAAAATATATGAAGAAAATTGAATGAATTATTGAATTAAATTAGTTTATTATATGAATATATCATTATAAATAGGTTACAACACAATATATTCTAATATAATAATTTTCTTAATATTTTTTAAAATTCAATTTAAATGAATAATGTCAAAATTAACAATAATGTTTTATTAAGATGAGTTATATTTTATTAAATGATTTAAAATTACTAAAAACCCTATATTAATAAAAATTTTGATTTATGTAAAAAAATATCAACAATATTCCATTCTAAGATCATTTTTTATTTTATAATGACTATAATTTCCCAAATATAATAAAAAATTTGTTAGCATAATTAATGTCAAAATGGTGTTTTTTCTCGATCATGCTCTTGTGTTAAAATAACTTATCAATAATTATACGAATTTTATTAAATATATTTTATTTTATATTTATAATCATTAAATAAAAATTATATAATAAAACTTATTTTAATTTTATTATTAACAGATAAATTACCGAGGTAAATAAAAAGTTATTAGTTACCGTGGTAAAAACAAAAATGCTAAAATTAAGTAAACTTAAAGACGAATGAATAACATGATTAAAATGTATTTATTTTTTGTGTTTTAGAGATGTTTTTAGACGACATAAACACTCCCCTCCAATAATTTTCTATTTTTTAGGCACATGAGTTAAGAGAGACCTCCCGATAGTTAATATGTCATTGTCTTTTTACCCTTTTACTCAATGGAAAAAAATTATTACGTCCTCTGTGGACGTGTGAACTACCCCCTCCTCGAAGCGATGTGATTTCTTTTTTTATCACCATAACAAAAGAAAGACAAATATAAGTATATATATTTATATAATATGGTATTTAAGATGTTATTATAATTATTTAATGATAAATGTTAATTACCTTCTTTTCATAATGATCATTGAAAAATGAAAACATTACTCATGCGTACATACGGCCTACCATCTCCATGATTGTAATGTTTGTTCATTTTTCATAATAATATTTCATGATGGGATTAAAAAGTATAATTTATATATAAATATGAGAATTTTTTCATTATTATTATTTTATATATATTTAAATAATGACCTCTTTAACCATAGTCAACCTACCAATCTCATTTTTGACTCATAAACTGAATATGGTCCAAACATTGACATAAACTTAATTGATTAAGTAATTATATATAACTTATTAATATGTGAAATAAAAGTAATAATATACGTGAATTTTTTTTTAAATATTGTAAATAATCAACATAAGTTTATTATCAAGGAATATAAGGAACAAGCATGATAAATCAAACTCGGGGTAAGGGTTTTCTTATCTCACTTTTATTTCTGTAATACATATGAAATATTCACCACTTATTTCATTTGTGTTGTGTATATAATTCCATGAATTAATTTTATAATTAATTTCCTAAAATTTATGGGTAATTACATGTCCATTTTAGTAAATATCTTTCATGGTGTTTACATCTTCAAAGTCACCAAACCGATAAAGGATTTTTTTCTCAATTTTCCTTTGTTGAGATGTATGTTATGTTATACATCTATATTCATATATGAGGTGTATATAATACCCATTTGACATGTAATATCATGAATCAATTTATTTTTATGAAATTATATTATGCATTTAATTTTATTATTTCATTGGGATTATGATTCAAAGTTACACAAGTTGTAAGATTCCTTTTTACAATCTCATTGCTTATTGGGATTATTGATGATTTTTCTTACAATGATGCAATATTATGATCCATATCTCAAGAAACTATTTAGTTTTATTCTCATATGGTTATAAATGATATTTATAAGTAATAGTACCATTTTCTCACTCTTTGGTACTTAAAAGTGTTGGCAAAATGTTTTTAAATAAATCTATCTTTATTTCTTTCTTTGGACACGAATCCGTTTTATTTCAAATATAATGTTTTCAAAAAATATTCTAAAAAATATTTTTAGAATTATTAAAATTATTTTTAAATATTCATTTATAATTTTTCAAGTTTATTATAATAGAAAATTATTCTCAAAATGTTTCAAAAAGTTTTTTTCAAAATGAAAAGAATGTTTTTTTCAATATATGTTCTAAATGTTTTTTAAAAAACTTCCTTTATATGTTTCCAAGGTTTTTTTCAAAGAAACGTATTTTTACAATATTTTATAAATTTTTTAAAGTTATTCAAAAATTAAAATTTTATTTTCTTCAATACAAATTAATAAACTTTTAAAGGTATTTTTATTCATCAATTATAAAAAATTATTTATTCTTACTCTAAAGGGTATATGTCATGTTGATACCATCCTTATTCTTTATCTAGATTGATTATGATTTTTCAAAGATATTTTTATGGAACCCATTTTTTCCATGGTTTAATCATATTTTAATGATATTTTTATTGAACCTGTTTATTTTCAACAGATTAATAACATTTCACAGAGATTTATGTTGAACCTATTTCTTTTACATGGTTTAATCATATTTCAAAGAGATTGACATGAAAAATATTTCTTTTCAATGGGTTAATCATGTTATAAAAGAATAAATTTTTTTCTATGAGTTTTATGATGAAATATCTATATAAATTATTCATGTTGGGGTTCTTGGATATTATATATGACAAGTGTTCCCAGATAGTACTGAGCGAGCTGGTTATATCTTATATGATGGGTGTGCCTAGATAGGACCAGGTGATCCTATTATAGCTTATTTAATGGGTGTTCCTAGATAGTGCTCTAATTCATTAAGAAATTATTATATTCTATGAGGAAATATATTGGAATTTTCTCATATGTTTATTCAAATTAGTAAGGGTTATTTATGGGTTCTATTATATGATGTTCTAAGATACCAATAAGTTTTAAATTTTCTTGATATGGGTTTATGATGTTTTATTTGATCATGATTGATATCACATGGATCATGATTATTTATTGTTATGAATATTTCCTTTATTAAAAAATTATTTCATTTTTTAATTTTTTATGATCCAAGTAATGACTGGTATGAATATTCTTATGTTTCACTCATACACTTTGATTATGTCAGCATACCCTTGTGCTCTTGTTATTCTCACTAATGATATTTATTTTTTAGTTCTTACGTTTTCCCTTACTGATCATTTGAACTCACACTTATTATATTCCCTTCACCTCAGGATATAAAAATTTAGTTTTAATGAGTTATATCTAGAAGGTACTTCATATATATGATGGTGATTTATTAATTTGAAAATTAAATGATGGGTTAAAAGGGATAATTTTTCATTTAAGGTCATGTGAATTATTTATGTAAGAGTTTTTCCTAATTCTATAAAGCTTTAAACCTAAAATTTCCATAAGGAGATAATTGATCCAATTTTTCCTTTAGATGTTTTAAGGTTTATATGGAAAAAATTGGGTCACAATCAAAGGCATCAATGTTTGAAATGTAAAGTTTATGATCTCACCATCGAATCTGGGAGTGAGGGTTTTGGACTGTTATAATTTTTATCAAAGGAAAGGTTTAGATAACTTTATTGATTGATATATTTTTATGTTAGGTAATATTAAGAGTTATGGATACCATAATAGGTCTATAAGATTATGTTTGATCATAATTTCAAAGTCTTAGACACCCCATTTGAGGGTTTTAAGTAGTAAAAAAATTTAAGTTATTAATAACATTTTTGGAGACATTTTATTAGGTTGATGTATTTGTAACCCCTAGGATCAACATGAAGTGTTAGTTAAGGAGGAAATATTTTTTATGTTTAAATAAAAAAAGAAAAAATCTTATGGTGGGTGACAACTCATTGCATCTGGAAAGGTGGTGGTGCTTAAACCCATGATCATTTGATGATAAGGGTTTCACACCAACCACTAGTCTATGTGATGTCTTGGTTTTTATGAAATCTTTTTTATGGTAAATTATATTTTTATTTTAGAAACATATGGGATTTTATTTGAGGAATAATGTTTTATTTATCTTAGAATAATGTATGATCAAATATTTATAATTTATGGGTTTCAAACATAGTTAGTAAATGTTTACATAATTTTCAGGATTATTACTAATTGAATTATTTTTTTTGAACTTTTAGTATTACTCGTGATATTTTGAGAGTAATGCATTAAGGTTTATTCATTTTTGGAAGTATCTTACCATGTGCTGACAATTTTTGGTTTTGGTTAATGTCTAAATACTATAGGAATATATTATTATGATTTTGAGGATTATTTAGTCCTTTCAAAGTTTATTTTAGTGCTTCATGCATAAAAAATTAATTTTTTATACCCATCATTTAGAGAAAAAGATGAAATTGAGGATGAAATTGATGAATGGGTGAAATTATACTCATCAAGTAAGTATATTTCCTTATTCTCTTTCTCTAGTTATCAAAGTAATTCCTTAACTTTAGGAAAAGGAACGTAAAATAAATATTATCCTATTAAATTCATATCTAATTAATCAAATGGTCTTTGAAATCATTGTTTATTTGTGGTTTTGAGTCCCTTAGCTTTCCATTTATCATTCTAATGTTTCTTTACCAATGACCTCAATCACCCTCAATAATTATTTATGATTTTCCCCCATTCCCACCTATGTTATACTATTTGGAAACCTAGTAATGTATTATTCTATATAACCTTTTTACATGCCTTTCTATATTATTAATAGGATGTTTTATTAACCCTTTTTATGATGTGGGTTTACAAAAAAAATATTTTCAAATATCAAACAATTGATTACCGAGATAAAGATCAAATTGCGCGCATGAGATATATTAAATGGGGAATGTAAAACCAATATTTTTTAAAAGAATATAATTATATTAGATTACATAAATTTAATGAAACACTGAGTTTATCTTATGTTACACACATAAATTAGTTTCTTCAATATCTTTTTTTACACGTAAGATTGAGTTTTACTGAGCAGCAATACACTATTAATATTATTATATAATATTATAGTTATCACCTAGATATTGGAATGGTGGGTATGAACATGATTAAATAAATTAAATAAAAATACACATATATATAATGAATGTTTTGGTGAAAATTTAATTAGAAATGAAAATAAAGCCCTTTTGAAAAAAATTAAATCTTTTTCTAAAAAAGTATTTTAATGTGTACAAGTGTGTTTTATACCAATAAATTAATAAAAAACAAATTTTTTGGATTATATTAATAACATTTATTCATAATATATTCATTATATTATTTAACATTCATCTTGTTTGTTTTCTAGACAGGTGAAAAAAATAAATCTAATTTTACTATTAAAACTATATTATTTTCAAAAAAAATGCAATTTTTCACCTTTTTATGGCGCACTTGTTTTAAAATTAATTTTAGAAAATTTATAAAATTTATTTATAAAAATAAATTATTTTTTAAATCAAAATACAAAAAATATTATTGGGTGAATTTTTTGTATTTTTATGAAATGTTTCAAATTTTGTTGAATATTGAAAAATACTGAATTTTAATTGAAAACTGCCTTTTATTTAATTTATTTATAAAGTTGAATTATATTTTGAATTTTTTTATGGTAAAATTAGTAAATTTTTATATCAATTAATCAAATTTAGTTAAGTGGAATCACTTTTATATTGAATTTTGACATAAAAATAATGTAAACTTTTGAACATTTTCACTTTAAAACCCTTCTTTATTGTCACGTCTGTGGGATTAATTTTAAATTAAATTTTAAACTTATATGAGTTGAATTTAGAAAAATGGATTAAATATTTTTAATAATAATAATTTATATTATCTAATAATTTCAACTTAATTTTTTACCAAAATTAATAGTGAATGTAATAAAAATTAATTGTCGCATTTAAGTTAAAAATGAGTTCACCATGTGGTTAAACTATAATTATAAGAGTAAAAATGACCTAAAATATAATATTAATTTTATATAATGAATTTTTATACATTTTCCAAAAAATTATCTGAAATATGGAAATTACATTCCATTTTCCATTGAATATGACCCATATAATAAGTTAAGTAAAGAAAAAGGAAATATGATACTTTTCTTCCATTAAATATTTTATAAGGTTTTGCGATAAGGATAAAAACAAAATTGGTTTTTTTATAAATATAATTTTAAATTATAAATTTTTTCTTATCATAATATTTTATATTTAATTTTTATAGATTATTTACTTACTTAAAATTCTTAAGAAATTCCAATAGGGTGATTATTTAGTTAATAAAAAAAATAAACTACCTAGTACTAAAAATAATAAATTAGAAGTAAATTTAATGAATTATTTTTTTATGTTATTTTATTTATGAATATATCATGATACATAAGTTTTAACATAATAAATTAGAATTCCATATTTTCATTTATATTTTTTAAAATTCAATTTAAATGAATAATGTCAAAATTGACTTTAATGTTATTTTATGATATGTTATATTTTATTAAATGAGTTGAAATTACTAAAAAACTATTTATGAAATTTTATTTTTATATGAAAAAATATCAACTATTTTCCATTCATGGAAAAAATTATTTTATAACTACTATAATTACCCCTAAATAATAAAAAACTATATTAGCATAGTTAAGGATAAAACAGTGTTTTGCATGATCATGTGCTTGTGTTAAACAAAATTATCAATACATAAATGATTTTCATTTAATAAGTTTTATTTATCATTTATAATCATTATTTATAAATTATCTAAGAAAAATTATTTTAATTTTAATCTTAATGGATAAATTACCTAGTTAAATAAAAAAACAAGTTACCTTGGTAAAAATAAAACATGAAAAATTAAGTAAACTTAAATACTATGGAATAAAATTATACAAATGTGGTTCTTTTTTGCGTGTTGGAACATCTTTTATACCACATAAACCCTCCCCTATATTATTATTCAATGTTTGAGGCACATAATATATGGGAGACCTCCCAATACTGAATACTTTTGGGTATTTACAACAATTCCACTACTCCTCCATTATAAAATAGATTGCACTCCCCTCACTTATTCACACCTCCAAATCCATTTAAATCATATGAAAACTTCCCAAATAACATTTATTATTCCCTCATTTCATCCTAGAATCCTTAATTTGGGAAAAAATTCAACCAAGGAAGTCCTTTGGTGGAATCCAAAAGGAGCCACCTGAAGAAGACGTTGCGTTCATAAACATGCATTTTTGTTTTATTTCTTTCTCCACTGCTTCAATTATTATTATACCATGATAATATAAAAACATAAGTATATTAAATATACTAATATTTTTTTATATTAATGTTACAACCTAAAACCACACACACTTCAATAAAATGGGTAATGAAATCAATATTCGTGTGTACGGAGTACTAACGCTTTATGAAGTGATGTCATTTGTTTTTTCATTACAACCACTCAAGGTTGGGTGTGATTATGGATATAAAGTTTAAATATGATATTAATTATGTAACTATACCTTTTTAATAATTATATCATATATAACATTTTTATATTTTTTTTGTAAGGGATATAATAATGTCACTCATGTTTAAGGTGAACTACCACCTCGCGAAGCAATGTGATTCATTTTTTCACTAACGTGTTACATGGAAGGTAATAAGGGTAAAGATAATAAATATATGGGATATAAAATACATAGTTATTATATTAAAGAAATATTTTTTATATTCATTACATATTTCTAATTTTGGAAATATAATATATCATTTTCTTTTTAATCTTTCACTCACAGCAAAAAAATGATAACGACGTTCGTGGACTTGTGGACTATTACCTCCTTGAAGAGATATGATTCCCTTTTTCATCACCACATCATAATAATGATAAATATTAGTATAAATAATTAAATAATATGGTATTTATTATTTTATGATCATTCTGGATATATAATTGTTTCTTACCTTCTTCCCACAATTATCATTAAAAATTTGAAGCATTATTCATGCATATGTACAACCTATCGTCTCAATGATCATAATGTTAGTTCATCTTTAATTACCATATTTAATTAAGTTTTTAAAAATTATAATTTATGTATAAATATGATAATTATTTCATGATTATTATTCTATGTATGCTTATATAATGATCTCTTTAATGGTAGTCAACCTACCAAAGTCATTTTTGGCAAATTAGACAAATATGGTCAAAACATCCTAGTTAATAATAATTGATTAAGTTATTATATATAAATTATTAACATGTAAAATAAAATTAATAATAAACCTAAAAAAGGTTTTCATGAAATTCAATAGTTAGCATAATTTTATTATCTAGGAAGATAAATAACTAGCATTACGAATTGAACTCAATGTAAGGGTTTCCTTTTCTCACTTTTATTTATGCGAGATATATTTCATATTAACCACTTATTTTTTATATGGTGTATATACTAGACATGAATGTATTTTATGATTCTTGAACTTATATTTACGGGTAATTAAATATCCATTTTATTATTTCTCTTTCATGGTTTTTACATTTTCAATGCTATAAAATCAGTAGTGGATTTTTTTTCTCGATTTGACTACCTTAAGATGTTTGTTATATTATACACATATCTTCTTTTATGAGGTATTTATACTACCCATTTGAAATTTTATATGAATTATATCCTGATTTTAGTGACATTATATTATTTAATTAATGTTATTTTTCATGGGTATTACGATTCAAAGTTATAAAAGGGGTAAGAGTCTTTCGTTACAATCTCATCGTTTATTGGGATTGTTGATGATTATACTTCCAACGATGGAATATTATGGTCCATATCTCAGGAAAATCTTGCATTTTATTCTCCTGTGTTTATTCATGATATTTAAAAGTAATGTTACCATTTTTTACTCTTAGGTACTTAAAATTTTTGAGGAAATAATTTTAAGGAAATACAACTTTAGTTCTTGCTTTGGTCAAAAATCCATTTTATTTCTGAAACAATGTTTTCTAAAAAAAATTAAAATTTTTTTAGCATTATTAAAATGATTCTTAAATTTTACTTTATAATATTTCCAGATTTTTTTTCAAGGAAAGTATTTTCAAAATGTTTAAAAACATGTTTTTCAAAATATAAAGGATATTTTCCAGAAGATAATTATTTAATTATTTTTTTAAAAAATATTATTTTCTATTCTTACAAGGTTTATGTGAAGTAAAAATGTTTCTATTATTTTTTATGAATATTTTTGTCTCTAAAAGTAATTTCAAAATGAAAAGTGTATTTTCTTCAAAATAATTATTAAATTTCTTTTAATCGTATTTATGTTTATCAATGACAACAACCATTTATTCTTACTTTAATGGGTATATGTTGTATTGATATCATCCATATTCTTTCTATGGATGGATTATGATTGTTTCAAAGAGATTAATATAGAACCCATTAATTTTCTGGGTGTTAATTGTATTTTGATGAGATTATTATGGAACCCTTTTCTTTTCAATAGGTTAATCATGTTTCTAAAATATTGATATGGAACTTGTTTCTTTCCCATAGGTTAATCATGTTTCAAATATATTGGCATGAAACCTAATTATTTTTCATGGTTTAAATAGTTTTTAATAGAATAATGATTGTTTTTATGATTTTTTTAATGAATTATCTATATACACTATTCAGGTTTTGGTTCTTGGACATCATACACGATGGGTGGGCCCATATAGTGTCGGGAGAACCCATTTTATATTATATGATGGTTGATCCCAAATAGCACTGGGAAATCCCATTATAGCTTACACAATGGGTGCACCTATATGGAACTACAATGCATTGGGTAATGATTATATTCTTTATATAATTTTACGAAATGTTTCCTTTATGGTTATTCCAATTTTTAATGGTTCTGTAAGGGGTTTGTAAGGGTTCTTTGGGAGAATATTCCAAGAAACAAGTTTCTTTTATCTATGATTGATAATTTTTTATGTTTCACTTGATCAAGATTGATATCACATGCATCACGATTATTGATTGTTATGACTATTTCTTTTTTTAAATCTGTATGCCATGTTTTCATGTTTGATGATCCATGTATTTATGGGTATTAATATTCTTATGTAATACTCATGCACTTTAATTATGTCATCATACCCTTATTCTCTTCTTATGATCATTGGTGACATTCATCTGTTAATTCATACATTTTACATTACTGTTCATTTGAGCTTATGCTTCTTATATTGCCTTTCCCCCAGGTTATAAAGAATGAGTTTGAATTATTTATGTCTAGAAGGGATTTTATATTAATGATGATGATGTCATAATGTAAAAAATGAAAAGCTAGGTTAGGTGGGATAAATGGTCATTTAAAGTCATGTGAATTGTTTATGTGTGAGTTTTTCCTAATTATATAAAACTCAAACCATAAAATATCCTTGAATAAGTAAGTGATCCAATTTTTCCTTTTGATTCTATATGGTCTGATGTAAAAAATTGGGTCACAATTATTAGCATCAAATCTGGAAAGGTAAATTTTATGATTACAGTATCAAATCTATGAGTGTGAGTTCTAAGATATTATAAAATCATTTCTCAAATATAATTATCAATTGAAATATCATGAATAAAAAAATTCTTTAACTTTTAACAATAATTTTTTTGAAAAACTCTTTTAAACCTGTATGCAAAACCATTTTGGATATCAAGATACACTTTTTATTTTAAAATCCATTTTTAATGTCAAAATACATAAAAATTGGTAAATAGGGTTTTCCTATGACTAAAACACAAAATATTATAGAGTAATCCAAACTTCAAATAATGGTTATGGTGGTGGGAAAAGACATTGTCATCGTATACATTAAAAAAGAACATTCCTTTTGTCTTTTGTAAAGAAAGTGAAAGCATCCTATAAAAATATTATTTTTATGAAATCCTTTGAAATAAGAAATAGGATGAATAGAATTTCATATATAATTTATTTATATCCACATAAATAATTTCATAAAATAATTTTTAAAATATTTACAAGGAATAAAAGAGATTAAAGGGAAACATTAAAGTAATATTTTTAAAAGAAAGTCTCTTACATTGAGTCTGACTCGTCACATGTGTTCTTTATATTCACTGAAAATGAATTTATTTTTATTATTTAATTTATTAATTACCTTTTTAAAGTTCATTATTCCTTTTAATTCATTTAATACCAAGTTATATACAATTACTTAATCATTTATGTTCACATCAGATGTTTTGATGGTACTTGGTTAATTAGTCCAAAATGAAATTGGTAGGTTGACTTTGGTCTCTGAGGTCATTATTCCATAGTCACTATAATAATTATTATTAAATAATTATAATTTTTATACAAGAATTATACATTTAAACCCAATCATGAAATATCATTATGATAAATGAACTATGTTACGATCATAGAGACAGTAGGTTATACGTACGCATGAGTAGCATTTCCATTTTTCAATGATCATTATGGAAAGAAGATAAGTATTATTTTATCATTATATAATTATCATAATATCATAAATATTATATTATTTCTTTATATATATTTATATATATCATCATTGTGTTGTGACAAAAAATGAATCACATCGCTTCATGGAGGTGGTATTCCACACGTACACACAAATGATGTTATCATTTATTTATGAATAGAATATTAATATAGTAAGTTATATATTATGTTTTAATAATGATAAATTTTTAGTGAATATAATATTTAACATTATTTTATCTATTATAAAAAACATTGATAGGTGGTGATAGAAATTGAATTACATCAGCTTACGAGGCGGTAATCCTCCGTACAAATGAATGATGGATTCCATTCCCATTTTATGGGGGTTGGATATGGACACAGGTTATGATATCAATATAATAAAATATAATAATAATGGATATAATGATGTTATTATATTTGAATTATTGAATAATATTTAAAGATGTGAAAAATTAAATGAAACAAAAACATGTGGTTAAAAACTATACATCTTATTTTGATAATATCATTTTCTTAACTCTTTATTCCTTCTAAGGTTGGTATTATGTTGAAACAAAGTCATATATTATATGATAAGGTATTTAAGGATGACATTTTTTAAGGTTTTGGAAAATCCAAAAGGTTTTTTATTGTGAATAAATGAGAATAATATGTTTTACTTTATAAGAGATGAGATAGGAACTCTTAAAATTTCATAAAATATTAAATTAATATAAATTAATTTTGATATAAAATAAAAAAAATAATATGATTCTTAAATAATAACATTTTGTGTTTAAATAATCTCACTGAATAAAATTTATACATGTTTGGATCATATTTTTCCCTTATCTTTTTTTACCATTCGTTAACCCTTTCCATACATAAGTTGGGGGTCATAATAGTTAATATAAATAGAAAATCAGCTTGTAAATAGAAAATGGTTGATATTTTAAACCATATTATAATCACTCTGAAAAATAATGGTTTTTTAGGAATTTCATATCATTTAATAAATTATTGTTTTTATAAATTATCAGTAATGCCAATTTCATAAATATTCATATACTTTGAATTTTATAACATAAAAAAAAAATTCAATAAAATATTTTAATAAATCACTAACATGTTATTTTTATATTTTAAATTATTTAGTCACATTAATTATTTAAAATTATATTATTTTTAATATTCTAATATCATATTTTTTCCATTAATTGAATAATTACTGGCTCAATATTGTATAATCATTTAGGGTAATTATTTATCCACTAAACATTAAAAATAAATTTTCAGAATGAAGATAATTCATTTATATTTCAAATTACTATTTATACCTAAACATATCATCCGTTTATACCCATTTTATAAATATAATATTTATTTAAAACAAGAGTGTGACATTTTTTATTTTTATCTACATAAGATATTATAAAGGTGATAATTGAAGAAAAATGGAAAAAATGTCATATAATAGAATATTTTATGGGTATAGATTAAATATACTCATGAAATAAAGTTAATTCAAGTGTTAGGGTCATTTTATTGTCCTCATCATTTTATTTTTAACTTTAATTACCTTATTTTCCCTTTACCATTGTATTAAAAATTACAATGGTTATTGTTTATAATGTCGAAAAATAAAAGATAAATATTTACCAAATTTAGACCAATTAATTAAAAATATGGATTCCACTTTTTAAAATTCAAAAAACTAAATGTGTCCAAATTTTATTTAAAATTAAACTGTAAAAGCATGTTCGGAGACGGTTATTTCGAAAAATGATTATTTTAAATATAAAATATTTCAAACTAAATTCAAGTATAAAGTTTATTTAAAAAACCTTAATTATATACCTTTTAAGTAATCAAAAATAAAATATGATTTTAAATAAAAACAAGAATTTTTCAATATTCATTAAAGAATTTTTTTTGAGAAATTTCTCAAGAATGCATCATAAGATAATTTTGACATTCTGAATTCAATTATAATTTTTTTAAAAAAATTAAAACTACATAATTTGAAAACTAAACTATTAAATAATACCATGAAAGAAAGATTTAAAAAAACTATTTCCTTTTTTATTTTAATAATTACTTAATATAATTATAAGGATTATAACTATCTAATTTATGAATAAAAATAAATATGATATTGATTTATTTTATCATTACCCAGTTTGTTACATTGAATTTCATATTATTTCACCATGTGGGATCCAACGTGTACATTTATGGTTGTTAACATTAAAAATATATGATCTTTGATTTCAGAAGAATTGAACTTTATTATATTGAAACACTTCACACGTGGATAGAAAATCTGGTCTTTTATGATTTTACTTATAAAATTCAAAGAAATATTTAACTTCTTTTTCATATTAATCAGTGGTTCTTCATAAATTTATCAAATTATTATCCATTAATTAACTAAAATCCAAATATAAAATGTAAATATATTAAAACATATAAACATTCAGAAATATATATAATCATATAAATTTAAAACATAAAAACATATAATAAAAAATCAATTAACCATTTATTGATAACTTTTTCATAAAAAACAATTATAAAAAATTATCCAAACATAACATTGAAAAATTTATATAAAAGTGATTAAAAGGAGATAAAGTAATAAAACACAAATACTGAATTAAAATACATAACATGAAAACATACAATAACCATAATGTAATCATATTTATTTTAATTTATTAATTCTGAATATATTTGTATGTGTTTATAATTTCATTTAATTTAAATTTATTATTTATTTTATTAAATAAAAAAATATATTTTACTTATATATTTTATAAAAACCCAACTAAATTTAATTTAATTTGTTAAATAAAAATAATAAATGTATAAAATAGTATATTTAAATTGGTTTATTTAATTAAATATTCTCTAATATCAAAACATTCAACTCAATCTTAACATATCTTTCATTAATAGTCTATTTAACAATAATGATAACTAGGAAAAAAATTATTAATAGAAAATTCATAAATATAATTAATTTTAAAAATATTAAATACCAATTACAATGAAATTATAAAAGAAAAAACAATTTATAATCATAATGAAATTTATCTTCTTAAACTTTTTATAACCACTGTAATTTATAATTTACAATGATTTACATAAAAAATAAATGAATACAATTAAAAATGAACAAATATTAAAGAAATAATAAAAAATAAAAAATCAATATTACACTTGAAAAATATGGAGATTTGATCTATAAATCTATGATAGGGAGATCTGAAATTGTGATTTATGAACATAAAACTACAAAAAATGATATAGGATCCAGAGCTGCATGTCAAAATTACTGATGTTTCATAATATGAATATTTGTGGGCTGATTAAAGATAATGAAAAGATAAGAGGATGCAATAGAGAAGAAAAATGATGAAAAAATGAAAAAATAATATTAAATAAAGAAGGTTGAGAATGATGAATTAGGGTCAACTTTCAAGTGATGCAGGTATTAATATTTCAGGAATATGAAATTCAGAATAATAGAGAATAAAAACAATAAAATGAAGAAAAATTAGATTCATTGATCAAGATTGAGGGAGATGAACTGGGGTTGATTTTTGAGTGCCATGGGTATTAGGGTTTTGGTAAAAAGAAAGATTGAAGAAAGATAGGAAGACAATGTTTTTGAGGTATTTTTAAAACACCTTTGACATTGGTTTTTATAAAAATATATTCCATAAGTTAAAAAATTTAAACTTTCAGCATTATGTTTTTTATAAAAACCAGAACCAAAAGTTAAAAAACATGAAGTTATAATTTTTCAAAAATAATATTTTTACATATATTTTAAAAACACTGATATTAAAAATATCTTTGCACCCATTATAAATTCATTTTTTCCAAAATTAATATTATAATTTTGATTTGGAATCATATATTTCTTTTACAGACCTAAGGATGCATTTTTTATATAATTGGTATTAATTATTTCTCATCAAGAATAGTAAAATAAGTAGGATAAAAATAGATTTTATAAGTTTTATTCTATAAATTTTCATTTGATTGATACCAAAAATATCATAATCAATCATGGATTAGGTTTTGTGGTTTTTTATTTCATTAGAGGTATGTAAAATCCTTGAAAAAACAATCACTATGTTCATTAGATTTTAATGATCCAGAGGTCTAATTAATGGATTGGATCCTCCTGTAATATCCATTTACTATAAAAATTACCATTCATTTACTATAAACCAAAAAATTCTAAAGATCCAATATAAAAAGAGCATATAAATGATTCCATATACATATCATGTTGTAATTTTTTAAACTTTATTTCATATAGGAAAATAAATAACCCGTCATATTTAATGTGAATAATATAACAGGGGGAATGGTTTCTTAATAGATGGAATAAGGCTCAACAATTACATTTGAGGTAAAATAATTAATATTTTCTTTATTAATGATTCTAGGAAGTTTTTTGAGAAAACTGAAATCTTATTTTAGAAGATTGAGGCTTTCAAATAATTACAAAGGCACTATATGAATTCAATAAAGTGATGTTTTCATAAATTATAAAAAGAGTATTCCATAAGAATCATAAGAAAGTTTGTTGAATGAAGTTAAATATCTATAAAGTAATAATTGTGTATGATAGATGTTTACTTTTGTAAAATAAAAAAAATAAGGTCACTATATGTATCATTAATATTTATTATATTCAATGATAAAAATTTTGAAGCATGGATTTTATAAGGAAAAAAATTATTTTAAAAGTTTTAAACTGCATTTAATTATAAATTAACCCCCTTCTTAGTGATATTAGTTGATCTTTGGACTCATTAATTGGTATCAAAGAACCATTTTTTCCTTTATAGATTCGAATAAAAATATTGGATTATTAGATTAAAGAAGGACTCTCTAAGTTTCTATTATAATATATGTTTTTATAGAGAATATATTTCTATTAACAACAAAAGATTTCATATAGTAAATATAAAAAAACTATCTCATGTGAATAAGATCAAAATATTCCCCTAGGAACCACAATAAGAAAAATGGAAATAATGTTAAAGGATTCTATGAAATTAGTGATACTAAATTAATTTTTACCAGTAATGTGGAATTTTTTGGGTTTATAAATAAAATCATCATGAAGAGATAGAATGGAAAGTTCAAGTCTAAGAGTAAATATATTAGTAAGTATTTTTATTTTAATGAAACATGACACTTTATAATAGATTTTATTTGAATAAGAGATATGTTTTTATGACCCAACCTCCCTTTGAAATTATCCTAGTCATCTGACCCCAATGGGTCTCCCATAATATATTAGTTTCCTTCCTAATACACCATATGATATTACATATAAGGGTAAGTTATTGGACAAATGATTCTCTGTAAAGGCCAAAATATGTTCTTTTAGTGCTCTTTTTCCTCACTCGAACACTCCCTAGGTAACATCCAATAAGGTCACCCATCCTGATAATACTCTAGGATATGAACTCTTAATTGTGTTGTTTTAATCAGATAGGCTCCCAAAATTAAATGCACACATTTTTTAAATGGGTAATATCATTTAGTATATTATATCTACTTTTTTCAGGGATGTTAAAACCCCAACTCTTCTATAAAGAAAAAAATCCACTTTGTAGGCCCCACACATCAATCCTTGGTAGTTCCACTACACTTCAAGCTAAGTATTGGATCTAAAACAATTTTTCAAGACATATAATCCCTAACTCATGAATTAGGTCATCTGAAAAAAGATGTCTCTTATAATACCTTGGTTTACTTCCTAGCACACCGTGGACTATTACACCATCAACTTGACTTATTAGACTAATGATTTCCCTATAGAAAAACACATTTTATTTTTGTGTTCTTTGTCCTCACTCACACATGCCCAGTGAAACTTCCCATAAGGTCCCACATCCTAACACTACTCTAGTCCAAGTAAGCTTGATAATGTAGTTTTAATCAAATTGGATCTCCAAATGAAAGGTGAACCATGATGACATGGGTAGTACCATTTATCTTTTAAGCCTCTATTTTTATAGATTTTTACACCCATATTCACACCATGTACATATTTTTATTTTGTATTTTATTTATTTATTAATTTTTATCCTTGTCTTTAGGTTTTAGGAAATTTATTTCTTTAAATAAGTGTGAAAGGTAGGTTTCAGTTCATATCACAAGGTTTTCACATGTTTAGTTCAAACTGTGTAGCTTAACTATGCATAGACTATAATAAATTACATAGGTTCTCACAAGGTTGTCGCACTGTTTCAAAAACTATGTGGCCTACAATAGGTTTCTACATAGGTGAATTATAGTATTGTTTCCATGGTTGGGGCATAGTGTGGGAAAATGTTGGACCAAACCATAATGTTGGCTCTAGGTGTATTTAATGTGGAAAAACGGTTTTCACATAGTTTTTAAAATTGTATATCCAATACATCATTCCAAAATTCAATAAAATTATGTCTTTACTTAAATTTCTTCTTTTAGTTTAACCCGTTTTAGGTCTCTTTCCTCCCTCATCTGATACCCACAAACCCCAATCATGCTTCCCCTTCATTTTTTATATCCTTCATGGTGATACACTAGGGTTACATCAAATTTTAGTTCCAACACTTTGAGGTTAACTCATATAAACCTTATCCTCTATTTTTCTTCTTTATTTTCTCTTTCTTTTGTGCCCTAGTATGGTCTCAATGACCTAAGGTTTCCCTTTAATAAATATTTACTTGGGGGTTTCTTGATTTTAGAGTTTCTATTAGACTCATAGGTATCCTTTTGTCTTCATATGGTGTATTAAAACCACTAATAGTGAAAGTGATGTGATTGTGGTTGGTTTCTCTATAAATGATTCATTAAACTTAAAAACATGATTTATTGTGATTTGAATCTTATGTTTTGGGTATTTTATGAACCATATTAAGTATACTTAATAGTTTATTTCAAAAAAATACTTCCCTTTTTATTTCACTAATATTAATGATGTATCCTTATTTAATTTTACATTAAAATCTATATTATAATTATATAAACACCTATAATTTAATAAAATTATATTTTGTATCATTAAGATTTCTTTTTTAATTTATCATAGGTATTTTGGTCACTTAACTAAGATAAAAGATTCATTTATAAATTATTTGTAATGCTTGGGTTCTTTAAATTTTTCCTAATACCCTTGAATTACTTGAGTTATTTAATAATATTTATATGGTATGATTTTCATAAGTATTTTATATAACATATTTCATTAAAGGATATCTCAAAATCCTAGATGGAAATTTCTAAAAATTAATTTTCCAAATATGATGACCCTTGAAGCAGGTCCCTTATGTAATATAGAAATTTTGTGAGCATTTAAATATTGAAATGTTAAGTGATATTGAACCCATATAGAGAAGTTATGTTTTATTATTATTCATAATTAAAATTGGGTGTTTTTCTTAAGGGTTTCCAAAGGTGATAATGAGGTTTATTTGTTTATTGGCATGGTTAAATTGAATATAATTATTTTTTCCCACCTCTTTTTATATTTCATGAAATTTCATGGGTATATAAGTGGAAAATATAGGGACACATGTTTCAATAATATATTAGCATCCACTGACTAGTGTCCTTGAGTTTAGAGTTTTCTCTACTTAATGAATTTTCCCCTCAGTTAGGCTGGGTAGGGTATCACTAAATGTTAGGGAAATATTGTTTGATATCCAGCACCAGACATTATTTATTTATTATATGTTAGATCTATTCAGGATTTTCCCTAGGAAACCTAGGTTCCCAATATTATGTTATATTTATGATTACTCACTTATGTTATAACATCTATGATTTTCATGTAATTATTCATTATAAAATGAAATGTACTAGTATATTTTATCCCATTAAAAAAATAATCAATAACTAATTTAAACTATTTTAATATAATTAAATGTTATACCTTACATGTCAATGGATTTGAATGTATTTTTTATTTCAAAATTAGTTTTTCATTTTTTTAGAAGATAATTTCTAAAGAAATAAATTATATACTTATTTTAAGAAATAGATAATAAAAATTTACTTTCTATTTTCATTTCAAAATAGCATGAAATAGTTTTATTTTTAAAGTTTTTTCTAGGGGTGTGTGGAGGATACCTACTATGTGTGTTTTTCTCACACGTATTACATTATAAGTTAGCATAAGTAATATTGTAAAGTGGTGGTCGGTCATTAGATTTTATCTATGTTCATTGGATATGAAAATTGGGGAAATTATCTTACATGAGGATATGAGTTTTCACAATTTTCATTTCTATAATTTATATAACTAACATAAATATATTAGAAGAATTGATTCTCTCTGTTTTTATCTAATCTTGTTAGTTTTATTTTTTTGGTATATTTGATATGTTATTGTTTTAGTTTATAACATTTTTTTGATATTCGTTTCTTTTATTCCCCACTCGGTTAAATCTTATTATTAAAAACTTCTTATTTCTTTAGCATATGCATCCAGTGTATGATATGTCCATTGTGGATTTCTAGGTGTAATTTCATTTTTTTTATTTATCAAATGATATTATTCCCATTATAGTAAATTTTATTCCCTATAACTATTTTTTATCCCAGAGGGAACATAAACTCCCTTCGATCCATGTCACAGTCTGGCTCATAAACCACCATCGGTGGTACCTTGGGTTGGTTCATGACATTAGTTTATAGATCCATAAATTACATAAGATCTATAATGTAAGAGTATATTTTATTTTTTGTTGAGAAAGATAGAGGATAATATGTTGAATAAAAATTATTTAAGAAATAAATAAATCAATAATAATTTAAGGATGATTAATGAGTGAAATGAAATTTATATTTTAGTTGTAGAAATCCACTCATTGGGTAAAACATCATGTGATAGAGATGATAACATTAGTAATGTATTTAAAGATTATTTTTGGTCCAAAACATGATGGTATTGACCTTCTTGGAAGGTTACATAAAATGTTTTTGGTGTTTCAGATTCCTAGTTTACGATTGGGAAAATAGTGGTGGAGTTTGAGATAAAACTACATTTGGGGTTATTATATCACAGTGCGGCCATTGAGGTCACGAAATGAAGGTTCTGTAGTAGTATATGTTCAATTAAGCAGTTCTTGGTTATAAAGTATCGAGATTTTTCATGGACTTAAGTGTTTTGGGAAATAGTATAGGTTTTCCATGGATAGATCTTATGGAATATTCATGAATGACATGGTTCAAGATCATTGAGGTCAAAGCTGGGGAGTTTTCTAATGGTGTGATTTATGGGAAAAAACTTTTTCCGTCATAGCACAAACACCTAGAGGATGGGATTCAATGGTTCTATTTTGATAAGTATTACGTCATGGTTCATGGGTTGAAACATGGCCCTTCATTTAGGGTAATAGATTTGGAAGGTTGATTGGTCTTTGAGATAACATGATTTTAGGTATTTTTTGTGAAAATTTTCTATATATGGTGGACATTGACCATTTAAGATTCATTATAACTTTTCTAGTCAAGATTAATGTTTTTTCTAGGAGGCCATTATATGGTAATTCAAGATGAACCATGGCTTGATGTTTCTCCATCTGAATATAAATCTAGTATCCCCCTTTGATGTTCATTGATCTTTGGATTTATTAGATTGAAAATTCTTCCATATTAGGTGATTTTTTCAATTTTTATTTTAGTTTCTATTAGTTCATTACATAGAAAGGGTTGTTTCTATGGGATATTGTTGTATTTTGAGAAAACATGGTAATTGGATAATTATGAGTGTTGTGATTTAGGTTTTTGAATTATCACTTGGTGTTATTTTGATCTTTGGAACATATCTTCCTCAGATTTTCTTCTAAAAATGATTAAAAAAGATTTTATTGAGGTGGGGGATTTGATAATTCTCCTCAATTCTACAAATATTTTTGAAATATTGTCCTCTTTTTTCTTTTGATGAGTGGTATGGATTAGCCAAATGGTGATAATTAACTAGACTAAATTATATTGATGTGGAATGGGATATTTTCATGAGTTTTACTTACTTCCATATTATTTTATTGCACTTGATGATTTCCCACTACAATTACTATAAATAATTTAGATTTTTTAGAATTTTGATTAATTCTAGGACATTTACTCTAAATATTCATTCCTAAAAGGTTAATCACTTAAATGATTTAACTGAACTAGTATTGTGATATTTTATAGTGGTATGTTTTTCTTTCTAAGGAAAATGTTTTTTTGTGGTTGTTGTTATATGAATTTTTTGTATGTTCTTGTTATGCTTATGTGGTTATGTTGTGGATGTATTTGGTTGATTAAATGGAGTCTGTTGTTTGGTGATTTCTATGGATGGATTTGGTTGTATTGGTTGGATTGTGTTGGGAATTAGGATTGTATTAGTTAGTGTATTTTGGAAAATTGGGTTATGTTTTTTGGCATGGTTATATTGAGGGATGGTTTTTTAGTGGATGATTGATATTTGATGGAATGTTATCATGGCCTATATAGTAGGGATATGGTGTCCTTGATTTAGTTAATAAGAGGGATGTATAGTTTTTGTGGGATGATGGAATGGTTAGTTATTATGGGTTGCATTGTAGTTACATACTAGTAGCATAATATAATGTAATTGGTAATGATGAAATAAAAAATAGTAATTTATTAGGAATGGGTTGTTATGAAATATGGAATTAAAATAATTACGAACATGAATTGGTTAGTAATGGTAATTTTGGAATGGGGTATGATATTGTTAAATATAAAATTTATGAATACATAATGTCGATATTGTGTATGGGAATGTGGGAAGGTATGTGGTATGATAATTGAAAGCAGTGGAAGAGTGTGAAAATGGTTGAATGGTGTTGTTGGTGGACAGTGATGATTTTTTATTGATGTTAAACCATTAGTATAGGGTTGTGTGTGTATTTATATATATATATACACACACACATGTATTTTAATATTGATTTCTAAACACACCCCACTTGAGTTGGATATCTTTACCAATACCCAAATGTTTAAGGTTCTGGGTGTTTTCCAAAAATATCCCAGTTGATGAGGGTGGATGGATGGTTGATACCTCTTCCTTACTCTCCCCTTAGGTGTACTGTATAGTGGTATTTGGTACCTGGTGGGGGTTATGTATGGTAGGAGGAAGACTCCAGGTTGATTTCCTCCATGTCCATGATACCCCATAATGATGGATACAAATGTGATAAAATATGGTGAGGGTCGTGCATGGTAGGAAGAGGGTATAAGGTTGCTATCCTTTATATTAATAACACCCTATCATAATAGACATGTGATGTGTGGGTGATATTTTATGTGAGGTAATGGATATGGGTGGATAAGGATGATGAGTTTGGGTATTATGATATTGTTATGGTTATGGTTTAGATAGTCTGATTCTAGAACATTGTGTTGGTCCTTGTGGGGGGGTTGGGTAGGTAGGGCTGCAACTCAAACCATATCAGATATTACAGATATTGAGCATAGGATATTTGATGTTGGGATATAAGAGAGAAAAATCAGTGCGAAAGTGGTTGTGGGGCACTTTTTCTTATAATCCTTAATTATTTTAAAATAATGGATGTGTTATTTGGTTAGTTTTCTCTAGTGAGTTTGGGTTGTATTCGACCTGGCAGGTTTATGTTGGTTCCAGTGTTTATTTATTAATGTATTACCATGATTCTTCAAAATTTTCATGAGAGTTATTGGTTATGATCCTACATATTGTGCATGTTATGCGCACAACTATATATAAAAACTTTTTTTAACATTCTAGGGTGAGCTGGGTGACTGAGCTAGAGAGTGTTAGCTTAAATCATTATATTGGTTATGGTGTTTCTTCAAAGTATTTTATTAGTATTTTTTTGGGATAGGAATTTTTCTAAAATGTTCAATAATTGTGGGATTATTATTATCCTTTTTTATTTATATCATAGTGTTGAATGGTGGAATTATTTATGTGTTCTTGCAATATATAAGGGTAATGCCTCCCATATTTATATTTTATTACCTTATTTCTAGCCTCCAACCTAGGACATATTGCATGTGGGATTCAGGGGTCACTCTTATACTCACTGTAGGTCTATATGGAGTTCATAGTGTGGGTGGGTCATTAAAGTGTATTATCAAAGATTTTAGTTAATAGATATGATAGATATTAGAGTTAGTATCTCGTGATAATTTCATGTGTTTATAGGGAAATAATATCATTTGATCTTGGTGCATGACATAGGCTAAGGAGACCAGGTATGATATAGGATTTTAGGGCCCATATGATATAACACAAGGACATTTAGTTTACTAAATAACTATGTTAAATGGTGTCTCTTGTAGGGTAGAGACATAGTATTGGTATATACATCATGCTTATTTTCTCTTGAGTTTGAAATGGGGTGAGTTATTAACAATTTATTAGTTTTAATTAATTTAAAGTGATTAAGAAAATTTTGTGCTAGTGGGAATAGGATTTTAGTTTGTTGTTTGTAGAGACGGATTTTGGTAATTATCTACATATTTCTTAGGTTGGTAAGATTTAGTTGGATGAGGTGAATGTACATATGAGGTTTGACCTAGTTAAAAAGGATGAGTCTTGTAGGAAGATGTTGTGTAAATTTTTGTTTTAGGGATTAGCGATGTGAGAGGGGAGAATCTATGATATGGAGACATATAACTGGTTGGAAGATACTTGTATTTATTTTAGTTTGATTTCAGCTAGTTCTAAGTATTAGGTTCCCCTGGTTTTTAGTTAGATACTTGGAGTAGTACCATAATGGTGGTGTTTTTATCTCAAGGAGAGATAATAGGTGGGTGTGTCATGGGATGATTTACAATAGTGATTTCATTCAGAGTTATTTTCTTTAATAATGATGGCAGTAGAGAGGCACAACATGGTCTCTCTTTAATATGTGATATTCGATGTGTGGGAGATCAGGATATGTTTTAGGGACATTCTTTTCTTTTCCCCTGATATGTTTCCTAATGAGGAGTATAGTGTAGAGTTTTTGGAAAATAAACAACATCTTGTGATTTGATATATAATTAATTCATTTACATTGAATACATATTTTTAGGTATAAAATAAGGATAATGTTATTGATTGTATTAATAATCATCTAGATTAATATCAAGAGGGGTTCCATCAGGGTTTATCAAGGTGTAAAGATGTTGGTGGTGTATCGTTGGTATATGAGCAATCAAGGTTCTAGTCAATTGGGAGTCAGATCTAGTAGTTTTATTCCTTTTATTTCTCTAGGGATAGTAGTTTATGTGTTCCTTATGGGATTCCTCTTATAGTGTATTTTTCATAGAAATTTTTGGAACTATCAGATCCCATTATTCACTATTCATAGATTTCAGTATAGTGTGGGTGGATGGATTTCATATCATCCCCAGGAGTTGTAATTATCCTAGAGTCCACTCTAGAAGTAGGTGTAGAAATCCTTCATTTCATTGAGGGGATATGGAGTTGGTAGAGGAAGACCCCATAATTTTCCTCTCCCTTATTTACATAGGGATGAGAATAACCATGAAGTTAGTCATTAGTAGTGTGGTAGAAGAGCTAGATGTGGGAAGCTTAATTCTATGGATATTCCAGTAGCAGAGGGACCATAAGTCATTAAAGGTGTCATTTAATTATCTTAAATCATGGTGTGTTCTTTTTTTATTCTAGAGTGTTTCTCTCTTTTATTTTACCCACCTTAGTCCATTCCTTAGGACTTATGGTGGAGGGGCTTCCAATGACCCAATATTTTACTACACTAGCTAGAGGTCAAAGAATTCTACTTGATATTTTTCAAGGTTTTGAGACAATGATTGGAAAATAAGAGTTATCTTGTGATTTGTTTCTTCAAATATATCTATATGATTTCATCATTGTCGTCAACTAGTTGTATTGTGTGTAATCTATTATTGATTACTTCTCGAGTAGAGTGGTGTTCTATGATGAGTAGGGACAACATAAAATGTTCCTTGGTAAGAGATTATATGGGTTATATATACTAAAATCTATTATTCTTTTAGTTAGAAGAATTTTTTTGGTTCAGTGAAGGATTATTTAGTACAATTTCCCTGATTCATGGAGTAGTTCCCTAGTATTCTTTTTAAGGAGATTTTAGATTTACACTATTGATGTGATATCATGTTTAGAATCAAGTTATATCCCGATGCCTCCCCAATTTCAATGGTTCCTTATTTAATGGAACCTTCATAGTGATGAGATTTGAGTATTCATATTTAATATCTCATATAGAAGGAAATTATCTAGCATAGTGTGTAATCATGGGGTGCCCCTATGTTTCTCACCTAGAAGGAAGTCAATAGTCTATGGTTATGTATTGACTATCAATAGTTGAATCAAGTGTTGATTAAGAAATTTTACCCTCTTCTGAGGATTGATAATTTATTAAACAAGTTTAGGGGATCCAGTTCGTTTTAAAAAGTTTATTTCAGTCTGGATATCAATAATTGAGGATGAAGGAGTACTATATCCTAAAAAACACTTTTAATTTTCTATATGTGAACTTTTTGATCATGATCCTATAATTTGATACCACAAAAACCCCATCAGTGATCATGGAACTCATGAAATCCTTATTTTATGAGTTCATATACTAGATTGTGGTCATTCTCATCAATGACATCCTCATCTACTCCAGGTCAAGGTAGGAGTATGTTGAGCATATTAGGTCCATTATACAAGACATTTGACACCATCAACATTATGGTAATATGTAAATGTTTTTTTTTTTGATGTGGAAGGTTCACTTACATTGAGATGTAGTGTCTCCACAGGGATTGGCATTGGATTTATTAATGATTTAGGTCATTGTTTCTTAGGAATCACCTAAGAATTTTTTAAAGGTACTCAGTTTTCTTAGTATTAGTGACTACTATAGGAGGTTTGTGTCTAACATATATCATTTCATGGCCGTATTCAAAACCTTGACCATGAATGATTATGTGTTTTTATGTATTGATTAGTTTTAGTCATCTTTTTGTTACCAGAGTGAGATGTCGATTAGTGAAGCCATTCTTTGGTTTCCAGATGAGGGGTGATGTTTAAGGTTTTTTTGAATCTTCCCATATCATCTTGGGTTTTTTATTGATGTAGTGGAGGGTAGTATTCTCTTATGGGTCTAAGAAGTTTCGTCCTAATGAGCATAACTATGTCCTATGTGATATTGAGTTAGAATTAGTGGTCATTGCACTGAAGAAATGATAACATTACCTCATCGATGAGCACTTTATGGTCTTCACCAATCGTAAGAGACTAAGGGTTGTTTTCTCTTATTGAGATCTAAAAAAGTGACACCAGAGGTGGATGGAGTTTTTCTAAGACTATGAATATGATATCTCCAACACTTTAGGGAATTGGGATGAATTTATAGATGTTATAAGTAGAAATTCATTGGGAGATGTTGTTCATGAAATTGGAAATATATGAAAAGGGATGGAGGATATTTTCATGATGTATCTTGATATAGAGGAGGATGGTGGAAGAGGCTTCCAAATTCAAATAAAAGTGTAATAATCCTTTATATATAGGATAGAGGAGTCTCGGTGAGGAGAATCATAGGTAGAGATGATGTGGGTTCAAGTTATTCAGGATGATGCTTTGTAAGGGTGGTCTAAGGATGACTACCATCGAATTATCATTTCTGTTGGTGATGCATGAAGAGTTTCAAAAAATAAACTAGGCTAGAGACTAAACTAGGTACCTAAGATTTCCAACAATTTACCTACAGTGCATCACTGATCTCCCCAGGATTCAAACTATTGTCAATTCATCAAAATAAATCCTTCGAGGTGATTTGGCCCTGATAAAATAATTTAATAGGTAGTGGAATTATTCTAGAATTATGATTTAACCTATTAGTACATTATAATTCCATCCCAAATAAAAAAAATAAAAATTTATAAATGATAATAACCAAATTAAACATAACAAACAGAAATATACAACTCAGTATAATGAAAATAAAGTTCAATCAGGATCTAAGATACCTTGAAGGTTATCTGGGATGATGCCAATGTAACAACACATTAATTAAAAATAAACTAAAATAGATACAGAAAAGAGTATAATACCATCTCCAAGTGACCTCTAGGTCATCATCTATTCCCTATACCAATATTTCTCTAATGTAGTCCAAGTTGAACTATAACCAAGAACTAAAATGATACAGATAGAAGTGATCAAAAATCATAGTTGGAATGACAAATAAACAACACCCAAAGTATTTCTTTTAAATAAAATATTAAATTATTTCTAGTTTAAAATTAAACCTATAAGAATAGGTTTTTCTTTCCCATTTAGTTTTAAAACAATTCAGGGTGTTTTTACCTTCTTTCTTTAAAAAAGTTCACTTAAAATATGAGGGTTTAAACATTTTTAGAGAGGATCCTTGGAAAAATTAACATGGAATTTAGTGTCCTTCAAACTGATTTTAAAAGGTATTTACTATCAAAATACATTTATGGTTTTTTTTATGACCGAAACCACTAATTCCCACCTGGATAATGGTATGTCGAGTGTGACTACCCCAAACCCGCCTCCAATAGGCTAGAAACTAGCATCTAGTGCCAAGTAGGCATGTCACGCACATGGGAGGACCTAGCCTAAAGTACCTATACGCATGCACGCACATCCATCTTAATGAAATAGTGTAGAGATAAAAGAATGTATAGATATATAAAGTGTAAAACATTCATGGAACAACATCTGGGAAAACATTATAGTACATTAGTGTATTGGATAAATAAAAGGGAAGAATAAAATCTCACCATAACTTCCAAAAGCATCAAACATGCTACATTGGAGGGGACTGTTATCAAATACAGCACTTGGAACACACCACGGTCAATCTATCTCACTATGATCTTCCTGCACGTGGTCCTACTATGACTCCATCAAGAGGTCATTTATCTATATAAGACACGACATGTGTGGGTAGATCTCATGCAAGAGTGAGTATAACAATACCAAGTAGGCACCCAAAAATCCAAAAAAATTGAGAAATTGAAAGTAACCAGTCCACTCAACCCATAAGAAAGAGGGTATGAAAATTCCAAGCTATAGAAAAATGAGATTCTCCATCTCCATGACTCAACTAAAATCAACAAGTCATATCAACATCACAAACGTATATCAATGAGGATATGATATATTCTAACCAAATCAAAAAAACAGAGATATACTCAAAATATAGACCAATCCTCAAAGTGTTCTCAACCATTCTACCAGCCATAGGATTCTACTTGAGGCTCAAGTTAATACCCATCCAAGAGAACTCACTCCACAACCCTTACTATCCATTATTGAAATAATCTAATAGATATCATTCATTGGGTATGACAACAATGTTTGAATAAATCTAAGAGGTCATGCTCATTATGCCTCTCAAAATAATAATATCTAACTATATATTTTTAGATTATGATGCTCATATAGGGGATATCACCCATGGATCATCATGGAAACCAAAAACCCTATTAGAATTCATAAGATCTCAATACACCAGTAAGGTATCACACCCAAAACAGATGGGAGACACCACGAACCCTAACTAGAACTCAATATATATCAACACTCATATTGGGTATCACACCTAGGGCTATTGGGGTACACCACAAACCTAATTTGAAACTCATAATACCATAATACATAGATAGAGGATCACGCCCATGATCATTGAGGGACACAAAAAACCCAATCGGGATTAACATGCGAAGTAAGGGATCGTATGACTGTGTATGTTGGTAATAATGATTTCACATACCCCGCCTAGGGAAAATGATATGATAGAGTATCCCACATTGGGTCTTTGAGATGGATTTTCTAAAATCTATCCAAAGAAATCCTGTATATTGGATCACAATCTTTTTCTTAGTATGTAATTCCACATTGTACCCTTGAGGGGATGGACCATGGAAACACAACCAAATGATATTGATCTATACATTTCTGAAACAGTCAACCCGATAGAAAAACCTTGTGTCTCATCTCTAATTCCCAAATGTACTGAACCAAGCCAGGATTCCATCCATCCCAACATCCATCCCAGCCTGAGACATGGCCCAAAGGGATTTTCCAATCCCCATGGGATAGAAACTTATGTTGGTTATAAAATATAAACCAAGTGGGAATAATTTCATCCCAAAAACCAGGATCAAATAAAATAAACAAAACATTCCAAACTAGCCAACAACTAATCATATAAATATACACAAACTAATCCAAATAAAAAATACAACAGAATCGAAAAAAAATTGAAACTAAAACAAAACCAAACTAAATAGCTACCAACACAATATCTATGTGACCTCAATGTTTCCACATTCCATAAGACTGAACCTCTCTAAGAGTTAGTTCAAACCAGATGAACCTAAATAATAAGTTGATCATGTAAAACATCTTGGTTCTAACTACACTGAAAGGTATAAGTAGGGTATTACCTAAAAATCTCAATAGGAAACCACCAAATAATCCATACTTTTCCTTTCCCAATAATAGTCCACTAACAATAGTTTTAAATGTATTTATAAAAATAGGTTTTTCACATTCTAATAAATAAACACATTTTTTCCCTTTTCAAAATAGAACAAAATATCATTTACTTTAAAAGGGTATCATTTTGGAAACCAAAAAACCCAAACAAGAAACCCAAGAAAAAAAATACTAACTTGTGCTGAAAAATAAATAAATAGTTCAATATGTGAACAAAATATAACAAAAAGTAAACAAGTAAAAATGATTTAGTAACCATTGGAATCTCCTTAACATCCCAAGATCGAACCCTGGATGCACTCAGTTCAGAACCACCTGTCAGTGTATGGTAAATATCCATAGCATATAACCAACTAGCCTACCTCCACTAACCAATCTAGTGGCACGCCCTACCTAGCCTCTTAGCTAATACAAGAGGTACCAACTGATCTAATTAGGTTTGATCAAAAACCATCACTCAACCCTCTAAAAGATACCCAGTAAACCCATGGTAAAAATACACTGTGTAAGTTAGAGGCCCTTGCACGGTTTGACTCACCATACCTACCTTCACCACACTTGCCTACACCAAACACATACACCACATATATGGAAACACGTATAGGGAAATACCTAATAGGAGTGCCCACTACACCTCACATTATCAATGGTTCCAACTGGGTTGTCACATCATATAAAAAAATGAATCATTTCTTTGAAAACATGAATATTTTTCAAATGGAGCTTTGACTTTACACATCCAAATGAATTTACCAAAAACATTTCCAAACCATTTCCAAAACAATGTGAAATTTTACTTACATGATCACTTTTTAAAAAGGCATTCACATTCCAAAACCAATTCCACTTTCAACACGATTTCAAAACCAAAATGAAAATTCACAAAAATAACCAAGGATACCAAACGGGCTTTTGTACCATTTAGAAACCAATCATCCTTTCTTAAGTACCAAAAAATACACATTTTAAAAAACACACTTAGAACCATTTTCATTTTATCCAATAAACCAATATTCTTTTTAAAGATAAAAGAACCATTATTTCAAATTTCCATCTTCATTTTAAGTTGCATCAATGTGTCCACTTTGTGCACCCATGGATGTACCAACATCTAATGGCACACTCTAAAATTATAGGAAAACACCAAAACCCCATTTTAGATTCAACAATTTCTTTTTAAACCAAATTCAACAATTCTACATAATTTGAAGAGCATTAACAACCCCTTTAAAACCCATGATAATCCTTCCAAAACATTTCAATACAACCATCAAGCCATAAAATTACAAAACCATACACACAATTCCAAATTCACAATACAACCATGCAACCCTAACATAAATAATTCCAAACACTTCTCAAAAAACCTAATATTATTTTAAAAGAACACATGGAATTTCAAAAAACACCTTAAGCACACATGTACTTAGGAATATTTCAAGAATATCATTGAAAACATATTTTTAACAAATTTTATCAATAAGAAAATTCCAAAAATAAACTAACTGTGTGCATTATAAAGATATGAATCATATATAAAAATTAATTAAAGACACATAATTATCATATAGATGAATTGGAGAATAAAAAGGATGGAAAAACCTACCTTGAAGGAGTGTTGATGCAGCATAACCCCCGTAGAAGGAAGAACTAAGCCCCACAGATGACCTGCACACCCTAGATCCAAAGTAAATCACATCACACCCAAACCATAACCCCTAGGGTTTTCTCAAGAGGGGAACCCGATAAAAAGAACCACAGAAATTTAGAAATAAGGGAGATAAAATGGGGGAAAGTACAAAACCATTAAACACATACATTGGGAACCTGTAGATTGATCCTTGGAGGGAGGATAACCAAAGGGAAATGGGTCTTGGGACCCCTTCATGCATCAATGTCGACCAAGAGGAGGGTATATTTAGGGATAAAAATGGGAGAGAGAGAAATTGATTTTAACATTTAAAGTTTTTGGGCCACTCATATGGTTTGACTGATAATTCTCAAACGATACAATAGCTTCTTCCCACCTCTAGGACCAACCACACTATTACCTATGCAAGGATTTACGGTTTCCACTTACCATGTGGTTCCCATACATAGGCCAAAAATTCACCCATACTTCCAAAATTTGAAAATTTTAACTAGGGATCAAACCAAACCCCAACCAAAAAGACCTAATACTAAGAAAAGAGTAAAATAAAAGAGTTTCCAAGGTCAGTGTGTGACACAAAATGTAGGCCATCGTCACGCTCTATGTAGAAAACTACTCAGGATAGGCTACTTGTGGGCCTTAATCTAAGTCATGAAGATGGGGATACATGAGAAAGAAGTATCTGAGGGGAGTACATAGTCTGTCCTCCTTGGTAACATGGAATGTTTCATGAAGGTAAATCTTGGTCATGTCCCCTCATGGTAATCTTTATGTAAATGAAATTTACATGGTGTGTACTATATTCAACATGGAATGTGACCTCACCTGGACATTTAGGTGTGTCCTCACTTGCATAAGGATTGGCTATCCATGTCGACCTATATAGCATGTACTTGTAGTAAACGGAATTTTATTCCATGTATATCCCAATCCTATGTCCATCGGCCTATGCCCATGTACTATAGACCATGTCTATGTACATGGTTTTGCCTTCATCCAAAGTTCACTCAGGGTCTGTCCGTGTGCAGCCACATGACCATGTCCCCTTAGAGAGAATGTCTTCCCATGTACTTGACTGTAGGACCAAGTCCCACTACATGTCATATACAACTATTAAATTGTGTGTAGTTTGAACATCATAATCTTCCTTGAATGGGAAGAACACACTGAATGTGCTCCTATATTACACTCCATGTGATCAAGATTTACAAATAGGAATCCCTACGAACCGCCTAAAACAACCTTTTTACCCGATTGCATATAGATCGAACATAAGGGGGTCCATAGAAGTCCTAAAAGGGTTATAAAAACTTTAAATAATTAAAATAATGGGTTCATGATATAAAACTCAAAATACGTCTACCTCATGGTGAAACGCTGAAGCTTTGGATCCCTATATGTTCCCTAAAGACACTACACCATGATATGGTCATGATCACCATCAAGGATGATATCTGTCAGTTCCTATTCTCCCTTATAGTCTATCTGTTGTTAAGGGAGAAACCCTCTCCCTTACTTCTATACATGGTAAGGAAAAATGGTACCATAGGGTTATTTAATTGATAATTTTAATTATTTAAATATTATATATCATTTATAGCACCCAAAAATGGTTTCCTTCCACCGAAAGTCTGACATCGGTCAAAATTATGTCACGCCAAGGGTAAAACCAAAATTACAGATTTAAATTAGGCCTTATATTTCTATTATAAGACTCTATTCAGGATTTATTCCATTATTTATGAAAAATTTATACACGTGAAAAAATATTTTTAATATTATAACACCAAGGCTCTCCGAGCCTTATAATTCTACATCATCTCCATGCCCAACTATAAAAATATTCCTAGAAATATTGAAAAGTATTACATGGAGAAATCGGGGAAATTACACTCTCCCCACCTTAGGTATTTTCTTCCTAAAAAAGCAAAAAAAAACTACTCATAATAGAGGATATCAATCGCTAAATTAGGTTTCCAACTCCCATGAGATCTCCAAAAGATTATTATGCTGTAAAAAAACATGTACCCATGGAAAATACTTCCCACAAATGGTATTCTCTGGATAGGCCTAAGAAACCACTGAGACCTTGAAAATGTTACTCCACTCTCAACATCCAACTCATCTTAGTTTACATTGTGTAATGAATCATGCACATATGTCCTCAACTATGACATGTGGAATACATCGATCACCCAGACTCACTATAGTCATCGATTTAAGTGGTACACTGCCTTGATAACTCAATGTAGTAACTGGTTAAATGTACTAAGAACCCCAAATATATCCTTTCATTATGACCAAATCCCTATAAACCTCAATGAGGAAAGATCTCTCGAAACACATGATCTCATCATCAAACTCCAAAGGGAACTTTCTTCAGTCCACAAAGGAAATATGATGTTTCCTGGTACTCCTCATCTTCCCCTAGATAAATTGTACCCTCTATAACCATCACTAGAACCAAGTCTATTCCCACATGTACTGTCTCCCACTAGTTTCGACTAATATAGTGGTGGCCTATAGTGTCTCCCATACAAGGCCCCAAATAGTGTAACACTGATGGTGGAGTGGTAACTATTGTGAAAAGTAAACACCCCAAAAATTAGGAGATACTCCTAGATATGGACCAAAACTAGAATTCAATCCAGATATATGTTCTCTAGAACCTGAACATACTAATTTACTAAGACATCAAACTGGGGTAGAAAAGCTTTTCTCAACCACAACTGTGTCCCAAAGCCTCTTAGATCCTCTCTATAATCATGACATGAAGCAAGATTCATAGTATTAAAGTATTGTCTAAGGAATTAGATGAAGTCATAATACCTACTTCATGAATAGGCATCTCAATATCTCTACTAAACTATACTCTCATATAATCAGAAAGTGGGCCAACTCATTGAGTAAGTTGTTGTTCCCTCAGGAAGCATCATGACCTCTTGGTGATCATGGAATCCCCCTCACAAAAACTATAGTCACCGCCCCATTTCCACTATTATCCAACAACCTCAGTCTCCACCTAATTATGGGTGATACATCAAGAGCTAAACTCAGCAACAAGATACAATATACCTATCCACAAAATCAAAAGCCAAAGGATATTGGTACAACCAATGCTTTCCTGGGTGTAATACTAAGAGAAAAAAATTTCCATATCACATCATCTCTCTACGTGACTAGTGTCATTGTCCATCCATGGAAGAATTAAAAACTCATAACCTTAGGAAAATCCATCAATAATATTTATAGTTGATATCTGGTCACACAATACCTCATAAAAAATATCTCTGTGTTTTGACTCCCAAACTCACTGATATGCATAGGGGTAACAACTATCGATAGGATATATGCTGAAAGATTCCAACCATAAAGGTCCAACTCCTAAGAGGATAACTTCTATGTTTCCTCAGTCAAAAATATCAAATGGAAACTTCACTATGAGAATTTATTTCCATGGTCACCCCAGGGTGGGTCTCAAGCTAATACTTCCACTACCATTATCGGGTTCTCTATCTCTCCCATGTATGGGAAGAAATAACCTAATAAGTGGACATACTGAATCAAAAAATATCTAAAAGAGTTACTTATAAATCTTGTACTCCAAAATAATGTCTAGAACCATCCTTTAGTGTCTTTCATGCTCTATCTCTGATGTTGAGTACATGAGGGTTCAAAAATAAAGACTATCATTAACCAATCCAAGAAGGGTTAAGGACATGGTTATTAAGTCTCAAAAACAATATTGGGGACTCCAACACTCTAAAATATATCATCATAAATTTGAATTAACTTTTTTGGATTTAGAAATCCACCTTCATCAAAAACTCCTCTCGAACCTAGAGTTGGTGATAACCAACCATGAGTTCAACTCCGAGAAAACCTTTCCCTTGACCACTAGTAAAATAAGACATTGATTCTCAAGGGTAGATAACCAGATCGAGTAGTCACCTAGTTTAGGTCTCCTCTATACATGGCTAACCTTGAAAACTAATTCACCTCCAAGGAGAACAACACAGGGCTTCCCCAATGAACAAACTGGGTCTGACAATCCCTCTTTCTTCAAAACCTCATACTACACCATCATCTCAAGAAGCTAAATGAGATCAATTTGACATGCTAGCACAAATATTGAGTTAGTCCCTTGGTGAAAGTCTATAATGAATTCTAACTCTCTATGGGGTGGTAAACCCAAAACATCCTAAAGAAAATCATCCCCATCCCCACCACCACTACCGAATACTAGGTGGTCATAACATTTACTAATCTAAGGGAAATACTAACCAACAAAAAGGAAATCGATTGGAACCTCCCACACATGTGCTTATTATTATTTACACGGGATCACTCATTACTAAAGGTGGTACTCTCCATACCACAGTATTGTAACCCTTACTGGTAATATTAAACTGATCATGGATGGTAGGTAACCATTACATACTAATGAAAACATCATAGGGTCTCACCATAACTATGTAAAGGTTCCACATGGTGCTCTATTTTCTCCTAGAGTCATGTCACACCATAAATAGAAGTGTGTGATCATTTTTCTTCTCAGTAGGAGCCATTAAACATAAGGGTTGATATAAAAAGGCTCTTCTAATATTGACATTATCTACTTTCAGTGGTACAGACTCGCCTGTATGGTTTTAGATAACATAACAAGAATTAATCTTATTGTGGGAAGCGTCCCTCATCTTTTCATGTCAAAAGTCATATCAAACATCACCAACAAAGGTCTCCAAAAATACTCCACATCTCCCTATAGATGTTCCACCACCAGGACCACTATAAAGAGGGGTCTTATAAAAGAGGGACACCTGCACCATAACTCACACTAGTCCACCACCTTAGAAGGGGGTCCACCTCACCAAAAATCATGGGAAATATATATCTCTAGAATCCATGATACAAACCCAATATAGGTGTTTCATCTACTAGTACCACCAATTCGAACTTTTTCTCCATAGAGAAAACTGGTTTTGAGTGAAACTATCCAATCTTTAATGGTCTAAATGCTTGAAAACCCAAACCACTACCTTGATCCAATATTTTACTTCCAAAGAGTTCAGATATCCAAAAAACCTTAATGATATCAATCATTGGAACTCACATAACACTCTAAGACTATAAGTATCATCTCCACATTCTGATGAAGTCACTAACTGCTCAACACACGAACGATCACCCACCTGGACCACTAGAGATTGGTCCAAGAACTACGCTATAAGAGGTACAAACTCTCTATTCCTAACAAAAGGAAATGCCTCATAATTTCACTCAGCAAATGAACATCTCAAACTGATACTACTGGCACAAAATATTTATCAACAGATGGTGGAAATATTGGAAAACCACATGGAGACACCACCTCATGTGTAGAACCTACACTAAAGCGTCACCAGTAGGGGTATCATCACCATAACCCCACTATAGAATCCTAGTTATCTACCATCATAGAAGCATCTAATGATATACAAGATGCACCATGATCAAAAGAGTATATGAAGGTATCTGAATCAAGAGGTGTATGGAAACCATAAACCATTATAACATGATGCATGTACCAAATTTATCCCTACAACAAGTGCTAAAATGTAACGAGCTGACAAGGTGGTTTTTAGAGTCCTAGTGAATAGATACATTAACTGTCAAACCATCATAGGAGTCCTTAGACTTAAATTCAACTCGATAAACATTGAAATTAATTCCCTATGTCCCAAACCGAACCTCAAACCCAAACAAAACTCCAATCTTCAGACCTAATAAAACTGCTAACATAGAACTCTATCATGACCTGACCCATCAGGGGGTGCCTAACTAGTGGTAATCCAAGTGTGACCACCCCAATCCTACCTCCAATAGGATATAAGTTGGTTCATGGTGTTGAGTAGGCATATCACACACATGGGAATCCTTAGCCTAAAATACTTCTAAGCATGAAAACATGTCCATATCCATGAAATTTTGTGGAGATAAAAAAGAAATGATGAATATCTAGATTGTAAAACAAGCATACAATAACATCTAGGAAAACTTCAGAGTACATTAGTGTACTAAATGGAAAAAATATATAAATACATGCCCACTATAACTGATAAAATCATATAACGTGCTATGTAGGAGGGGATTGTTATAAAATTTAACATATAGAACATAGCATGATATGTCTAGCTTACTTTGCTTCTTCTTCCCATGGTCCTCCTAGGACTCCGTCGAGAGGCATGTCATCTAAATAAGACATGACATGTGTGGAAATATACCATGTAATGGTGAGTATAAAAATACCTATTACATACCCCCAAATAAAAGGAGAAAATGAAAACGATCAGTCTTCTCAAACCATAAGTAAGAGGGTACAATAATCATAAGAAACAGAGAAAGGAGATTCTCCATATCTACAACTCGATTCAGATTGAAAAGTTTTCTCAACATCACCGAGGTATGTAAATCAATATATGATATATACTAACTAAAAAACTCAAATGTAGTCATGATAGTGATCATGCCTAAAAGAGGAAAAAACAATATTGTCTACCACAAGATTATACTAGAGGCTTATGATAACTCTCATCTGATAGAACTCACTCCATGAGGCTTTCCATCCTTGATGGAACTTTCCTGATAGACCTCATTCAGCATGTATCACTACACTAATGGTTTCCATCTAAGAATTCATACTCATCAGGCCCCACCAAAGAAGAATATATAACTGTAGCTCAACAAATTAAAATGTCCAGATAGGGGATTGCTCCCATGGATTATGGGGGACACTAGAAACCGTATTGGAACTTAGAATATCTCAATAATTAGGTAGGGAATCGCATCCAGTATCTCTAGGGGACACCATGAACCCTAACATGATATCTATAGATCTAAACTCTCAGATATGGGATCACACCACGGACCAGTGGGGGATATTTTAAACCCAATCTAAATCTCAGAATCCCATGATACTCAAATAAAGGATCACACATAGGAAAATTGGAGGACAATACAAACCCAATCTAGAATAACGCGCTAAGTAGGTGATCATACTCCCATATATGTTGTTCAAGAAAACTACACAGACCCAACCTAGGAAAAAACTATACAATATAGGACCCCACCATAGACCTCATAGAGGGATTAAAAAAACTATATCTAAACCAATCCCATAGAGGGATCAAAATCCTATGCTTGAGTTGTAATTTCACAATATACACTCAGGGGGAAGGAACAAGGAAATGTACCCAACAGATTTTGGTCAATGCATCATAGAAAAAATCATCTTGTTATCGCCACCTTGTGTCTCATCTATGATTCCCCAATAGAGGCCACTATCATGCTCTATATAGAAACAACTTAGGATAGGCTACTCACATGAATCAATCCAAGTCTTAAAAAAATTGCATGATAAATAAGCCTATGAGTGGAGTACATAGTGTGTCCTCCTAGGTTACATGGTGATTCACAACATGTAGAACCCTATCCATGAACCCTCATGGTATTATATGTGCAAAATAATAGTTCATAGTGTGTGACCTCACTCTGACACCTAGTCTTATCCTTCCTTGCACAAAACGTGGTTAGCCATGTAGTTTTACACAGCATTTACATGAAGTCCACATCGTGTTCTTATAAGCCAATCCCAATCCCATGTCCATTAGAACATGGTCATGTATGGTGTATAATGCCCATATAACACCCCCTAATTCCCATTTATCTGGTTGTATCCTTCATCTCTTATTCATCTGGGGTCTGGACGTGTAATTCCACATAATCATGCCCTCTTACAATGAGTGTCTTCCCATGTGCTCGGTCACATGGGCAAGTCCCAGTGCATGACGTGTACCACTAGAACATGGAATGTTGTTCCCAAATATCATTCTTCCCCAAATGGGAATAACCCATGTTTTTTGGTCCTGCACTACACACCACGTTATAGGGATTTCCAAATTATAAATCCTTATGAACCTCCTGATACCCACAATTTTTTCCTGATTACTTACACATCAATCCCCAAGGGATCCTAATAAGTCCTAGAAGGGATATAAAACCTTTAAATAATGTAAATAAAACGATCATGATTTAAAACACAAAATTATCCTTCCTCATGGAGAAACACCAAATATTAGAGTCCAGTTGTGAACCTTGAAGTCATTGCACCATGATCTAGTCATGATCGATGTCAAGGACAATGTTCGGAGGCTCATATTATCCCATTTGGTTGGTCCTTAATTGAGGGAGAAACCCTCTCCCTTACTTTAATTCAAGGGAAGGAAAATGGGATGAGAGGTTTATTTAATTAGTTATTTTAATTAATTAAATACCCTATCTCATTTATAGCACCCGCCAATAATCACCTTCAAAAAAATGTCTGACATCATCCAACTTTATGTTGTTCCTAGGTTAAAACCCACATTTTGGATTTAATATAGGTCTAACATTTTTGATATGAGACTCCATTATGTATTTATTCCAATATTTTTGAAAACTCCATGTGTGTGACAAATTTTATTTAATAGTTTTTATATCACTACAGCAAGGCTCTTCAGGCCTCTAAATTTCTACGTCATCAATGTGTCCAACTCTAGAAATTTCCCTAGAAATATTTCAAATACATAGATTGAAAAAAATTAGGTTCATTAAAATTTTAAATCATTTTTCATAAAATACTTAAATCATATGTTTTTATTTTAAAACAAAAGTGGTAAAATGGTAACAAAGAGTTATCACAAGAATAATAATGGTAATTATGGAAATAATAATGAGATAAGTGAAATTTTAAAGTATCACATTGTCTTCCAATAGATAAACAAGTAATAATAACCAATATAAGATAATCAAATACTAGAGTTCATGAGATTACCTAGTAGAAAAGGGGAAATTATATAACAAACTAAAATTTTGATTCATCCAATCATCACACAAAATGAAATCTACCATCCTAACACTCGGTATTTCCCTACTGGATTAACCAAATGGAAAATTATAAGGTAGGGTGAACACTACACTAAGGTCAAATAGTCATGGAATTATCCTAAACTAGTTCATCATGTGTTCTCAGATGTTCCGATACCTACTCTTAGTTATCATGATATATTAATAAATAGATGTGGTCCAATTGAGTTTAAAAAACCATAGTATAGAAATAAGTACAGGTTTACATATATATATATATATGTATAAGTGTATAAAATCAAAACTATAGACAGGGCCTCACCCATGATCACCCCTCATGGTAAATACCCTTATTTATCATGCATATATATAATGAGCATGTATTGAACCAAGGAAACGATACCTCTTTCAAAGAAATCAAGACAAGGGCATGTCCCATTGGTGTATTTTCTCATGAAAGTACTATTTGATATTCCAAAAAAGCTTCAAAAACATTATTTATATTAAAATACTATTAAAATTACTTTTAAAAGAAAATTTTAATACTTATAAACATTCCAATTATCCAATACATTTGAAACCACCCTTTTTGAAGAACTAGGTGCCCCATTAAAATTTAAGAAAAAATTTATAAACCAATTTAAAAATCAAAAATCTTATTGATAACATCAAATACTATTTATAAAATACATTCAAAAAATTATATAAATGGTCGTTGTGTGAAGTTAAATGAAAATAAATCTTTAGTATACTTCTAGGTTGAGAAATCCTTTCCAATTAAAATAATTTTAAGTGAAAATTGACATTCCTATCATTGAATCCTCAAACATTTTAATACTATAGTTTGGGATAAAAATAATAATCCTAAATAAGAAAGAGATAATGGTTCTAAAATTTCAAATCTAGTACAATGGGAATCCTTCCTCGAACTAAAGAATAACAGTTTGAAAATTATAACATGGGATGAATGAGACTTGGAAGAAAAACTGCACACCCTAACCAATAGGAATCGCAATGGATTAGGAAAAAATAACCCATTAGGTTTCAAATAAATAGATACATCACCATTTAATAAGAATAAAAAAAAATATACAATGATGAAATAGTGGATATAGGGACTTTACCTTGAAGAATCAGCTTCAATCTAAGAAGTAACCCTAAGAAATAAACATGTGGAGGTGATAAATTGAGGAAGAGGGGACCAAAATTCTGTGTATAATGAATTAGAGAGGAATTTGAGTCTTAAGTGTTAATATATAGTGATATAAAAAAGTTTATTTTATCTTTTATAAAACTTGGGTAGACCACACAGTTTGGCCAAATGGTTTGACAAGATGTGTGAAAACTATGTGAGGATTACTAGAATCACCTAGAACCTCACATGGTTTGGTCACATCATTTGGGAAATAGTGTTTAAACCATTAAAAATGGATATATTAAAATTTAGATTTCATCTTCACAGTTTTTCATAGTTTATAGTAACTATGCAATAAAACTGTTTGACATGTACTGGAACTAAAAATCATGAAAACGTTGAACCTGTTTAACCCAAAAGATGAGGAAAGGACCAAATATCACTAAATATATTAAATAACATGGATAATATTTTTGGGTGTGATAATTATCCCCACCATAATTGTTTATTCCCATATAAAAATTCAATATAATGAGTTGATCAAAGAAAAATATGAGACTCAACCTTCTCAATACAACTTAACCTCAAAACTAGGGAATATCATGACCTTCCATGAGATGTGACCTAATATACAGATCAAAATGAGCCATGTCCAATTTATTAACTCATTTTATATTAAAACGAATCTCAAAAATTAAAACATTAATCCTAATATCTCATAAAGACCATAATCATTAAGAATTCACCAAGCACTCAACACCATTTCTGATGAAATCCAAGAATCCAAAATAGGAAACTAAAAAGACTATAGGTTGACCATTAAATAATTATCCTGAAGGAAGGATAATTCAATGAGAGTTTTAATATGGTAATAAGAGAATTCAATGAAATATATCACAATGGTTTCCACCCCACTATATTAGGTTTCTAAAAGAACACCAACTCCCCTAGTAGCCAACCCAAAAGAAGGATAAAAAAAAGAGAAGGTTACTTGACAAAAACTACACCCAGACTAAGGATATCACTAATGATATAATAAATATCTGATCAAAATTGCATAAAATTTATTATTTTCATATGAAATTTTCCCAAAAACCCAATCTAATCATTTCCATAAATAAATACCAATAAAAAACACCAAAAATAAAAAACAATAAAGGGAACCAAAAATATCCACCTAATTAGAATCAGGATCTTTAAGTTAGACCATCAACTCCATTAAATGAGTAGATCTAGCTCAAATCCCTTTTCATGTGTCTCCTTTATAAAATATTTGTAGATGATCCATGTGGACACAATAGATACAGGTATTCAGAGCTTTCTGATAAGATGGATTCATATGGACTACCTTGCCCCACTAATTTCACACTAGTATCTCAAGAACAGTCCCTATTTGTATTTTTCTAGATAATAGACTTCCACCACTTAAAACATGGATCTTACACCAAAATGGATGAAAACCTTACCATTAGAGACAATGTAAACTCAAAAATATGAAAATCATATAAGTGTTCCACAGTCATCCTTCAATTTCAAAAGGATGTGGTTGACCATATAATAGAAGAGGATTTATCATCTAAAACTCAAGATGAAAGTCTCATGTTTAATCAAATAATGGCTTTACTAGTGGAGCACCACCCACATATTCCCTTTGGAAATACATATGTAATGGTTGGGGAAGTACTCTAAACAATAAGAAAAATATAAACTCAATCAAATCAATCCATCAATGATTTTATAAATCAAATTCCAAAGCCAAAAAAAATTAATGAACCAACTTTCAAAATTCAAATAACTCTACTCACACCACTTTGAATGTATTTCCAAATGAACATCGAAAATTTACTAAAACTTCCATATAAAAATTATATAACTTTATTCAAAACAATACCCCTTCCAAAACCCAACTTTTATCATCAAAATCACTATTTCATTTAAAATCCATTTGAAATAGTATTCAAAATTACATATAAAAATTTTCAATAATTAAAGGAAATCACACCGAATTATTTTAAACTGACATATTTTATCAAAACATTTAATTATACGTACAATTACCATGCTTATCTTTAAATTAATTTAGAAAAACTCATTTATGATTTTCAAAAAAACATATCATTTAAATTATAAAACAAGAATTTAAAATTTAAAAACCAATATATACCTTAATAACATGAATATATCATAATCAGAAATAAATTTAAAATAATGAAACACCACATATAATTCAATATGGGGCTAGTGGTCTTTACATCTTGGAAGAATGGCTTGGAAAAACATGTTCCAGCTATACAACTAAAACTTGGAGACAGTTCAAATAATGTACTCAGGCTCCAAATGGCTTTCTGGGCCCTATGATCTCTCGAGGTTCTACCAGTTCACTCTTTTTGTCATCCATAAAATACACAATAATTAAATAACTAATATTATTTAATGAAATTAAAAATACCATCATGAAAATTCAAAACATACCAAAAAAATGAAAAACACAAATTTCAAGACTCAAATATGAAAATCCATTGAAACTCGAGGCTTTAAACATAAAATAGCTGGATAGAATTTTCTTGGTCCAACATATTGAGTCTTGGATGTCCTGTATCCAATATACCATTACATACCAAAAAAATAAATCTAATTTTGGAACCTAGGCATTATTAATAACATATGATCTAATGCTATTATTTCATGAACTGGCCTGGTTTGTCCTCTGAACCAGGCCCCCCATGTTAGAAAACAACATAACCAAGGAAAATCAACAAATACCATGGGATAATAACTCATGTTAGGGAATAAAAATTAGACATTGGGGATTACTTTTCTTTGATAGAACAATTTAATAAGAAGTGGAAATCTTCTAAAATTCGGATGTGGACTATCTAGATGTTAGATGTCCATGCCAAATCCAAAAAAAAATAAATATTTAAAAATGAACAGAACAAAATGAAACATAATAAATAGAAATACACAGCTCAACATAATCAAAATAAAGATGAACCAGGATCCCAGATACAATGGATTCAGTCTTGGACGATGCAAATATAACTACACACTAATGCAAAGGAAAGTACAATAGACACACAAAACACAAAAATACAATCGCTAAGTTACCTCAATGTCCCTATCCATTCCATATACCAACATCTCTCTCAGTATATCCAAGTTAAACTAGAACCTGAATCTAAAATGATAAAGATAAGCATGAGAAAAGAGATCAGTAGTCGTGAAAAATAAACCACACCCCAAGTATTACCTTTAAATAAAATATCCATTTATTTATAGTTAGATATACATATTATAAACATATTTTTTTCTTTATCATTAATTTTAAAAACAAATCAAATTATTTTTTCCACTTTTTCTTTAAAACAAGTTCAATTAAATCATGATGTTTTAACATTTTGAGGAGAAGGCCCTTAAAAACATGAACATGGGAAGTAGTGTCCTTGATATTTTCTCTTAAAATAGATTTCCTATAAAAAAATTAGGGAGTTATAAATATATTTTCTTAAAATTAATGAATTAAAAGTCTTTTTTAATAGAATGGGTAAAATGGTGACAAGGAGTAATTACACCAATAATAATTGTAGTTACTAAATAAATTATTATATAAGGGAAATGGGAAAAAATAAAAATTCTTCCACTACATAAACAATGAATAGTAACTAATATAAGATAATAAAATACTGAAGATATTGGGAATATGTATAAGATAATGGGAAAGTCAATAACATACTAAAATTACATCTATCTAATCAGCATGCCTGAGGAAATCTACCACCCTAGCACTCATTATTTCTTAATTTGCATAACCAAGGGTCAAAATACCAATGTAGGGAAAACACCATGCTACGATCCAATTGTCAAATAATGATCCTAAACTATTGTAACATGTGTTCTTGGATTTGGTTCATGAGATACATGAAGATAATACTTAATCGGACTACGCTAGAAACTCGTATTGGGGCTTTAAAATCATTCATTGGGGATGATTTGGTCCAGATGACATAATTTAATATAAAGTTTAATTATACTATAATTTTCGTGTAACCCATCTATATGATAAAAAACCATGCCAAATCAAACAAATTTAAATTTTCAAATGATTATAACAAAAATAAAGAAAAAATATTAGGAATATACAACTCAACATAATAATCATACCCTTGAACCATGATCATAGAAACAATGGATTCTTACATGGCTGATGATAATATAACTACAAATTAATGAAAATAAAACTGAAACAAATACCCAAAACACCAAAATATTATCTCCAAGTTTCCTCGAGGTCACCACCATTCCCTATACCAATATCTCTTCAAGGAGATCCAAGTAGAATCAGATTCTTAAACTAAAATAATAAAGATAGGCATGAGCACAAATCTTAGTTGGAATTCCAAATAAACCACACCTTAAGAATTACCTTTAAATAAAATAATGAATTATTTATATTTTAAAATAATTATTATAAATATTAGTTTTTATTTCTCAATTAGTTTTACAAAAATTATAGTATGTTTCCCTTCATTCTTTGAAACAGGTTTACTTAAATCATAAGGGTTTAAACATTTTAGGAGAGGGTCCTCAAAAACAAAAATATGGAAATTAGTGTCATTTAAAAAATATTTTAAAATTTATTTAATATAATAATGTGTTGAGTGATTTTAAATCGTTTTTCATAAAATAACATAATCAAATGTCTTTATTTTAAAAAAAATAATGGGTACAATAGTGACAAATAATAATAAGAAAAATAATAATGGTAAGGATGGAAACAACAATGACATAAGGGAAGTGAACAAGAATAAAATTGTCTACTAGGAAATAAACAAATAATTATATCCTATATTATATAATCAAAAACCATATATCATGGGAGTACATAGGATATGAGGGGTGCATCTACAATATACTAAAACATGATCCATCCAATTAGAATTCCTGATGCAGTCAACTGAATCAGCACTCAATATTTCCCTAATTTCCTAGATAGTGGAAAAATCACAAATAAGGATAAACACCATACTAAGTACAAGTTGTCAAATCTTGATCTTAAACTTGTATATCATGTTTTCTCCTAATTTCAACTAGAAACTCTTGGTTAATATGATATTTGTAAAATGAAGGTGATCTAATTCAATATAAAACCCATAGTATAGACATAAATACTTGTATACATATGTATATATGTTTATAGGTTTAGGAAACCAATTTTATATTCAAAGACTCTCCATAAATAACCCCACATAAAATGGTGCATTATTAATCAAGCATAGATATATAATGAATATGTATTATACAAAGGATATCTTCTATCTTTCAAAGAAACCAAGATAAGGGAACATCTCATGGGTGTGTTTTCTCATGAAAAATTATATTTAACTTTCCAATTGGGCCTCAAAAACATTTTTTTTGTTATTTTACTATGAAATTAACCATTAAAACTATATTTTAATGCTCTAAAACAATCTAATTATCCAAACCATTTGAAAACACCATTATTGGAAAACCTAGTACACCATTAAAATTCAAGAAAACAATTATAAACTAATTTTCAAATAAAAAAACCTCTTGGAAATATCAAATCTCGTTTATAAAATACATTTGTCCATTTTAACAAATTTTTGGTGTGTGAATTTAAATAAATACAAAATTATAATTATGCTTCTAGGTTTAGAAATCCTTTTAATTTAAAGGAAAGTCATGTGAAACTTGTATTTCTTCTCAAATAATCCTATAAATATATATGATATTATAATTTTGAATATAAATAATAATTATAAATAAGAAATTAATCATGGTTCATAAATTCAAAGGCTAATATATGGGTAAATATACTTCAAACCAAAGATGAATTCTCCAAAACTTCCAACACAGGATGAACAGGGCTCAGAAGAAAAATCACATGCCCTAAAAAAGTAAATGCAAGTTATTTAGTCAAAATCCCCATTTTGGATCTAGATAACGAGATACATCACCAATAAATAAGATTAAAATAAAAAGAAATAAGAATGATTGAAGAAATAGAGGAGTTAGGGGATTTACCTTGAAGAACTAGATTCAATCCATGAAGAAACTACAATAAATCAATATAAGGATGTGATAAATTGAGAGATAGATAGAGAGTGGGGGCCTATGGTACATTATTAGTGAATGGGATATACATAGTTGTGTTAGGTGTTAAAATCTAGTGAGGGATAAAACTTGGGTATAAAACATGGTTTGGTTACATGGTTTTTCAAATGATGCATGAAACATGGTGGAATTACTAGACTCACCTAGAACCATATAAGGATTTGACACCCAATTTGAGAAACCATATGAAAATTATTGCATTAAAACTTCTAGATCATCTTTAAAGTTTTACCTAATCATCTAGGATAACTTTTCACCCTGCACTAAAATTAAAAAATTTGAAAACCTTGAATGGGTTCAATCTAAAACTCAAGAAAAGGATCGAGGATCACTGAATAAAAATAATAATAAGTAAAAAATAAGATTATGTGTGATTTTGAGTCTATATGAGAGTTATGTAGCACAGTAGTAGTAGTGGATTTGAGGGTGGCCAAGATGTATCATACCTTGAGGGGTCAAATTTGATGGCCTAGAATGAATATTGATAGCAGAGTTCGTATTGTGGTTATTTTTCTATCTATAGGAGAAAGAATAGAATCAATTTATAGGTGTTTTTACACCCATTTGATGTTCTCGAGTTAAATTGAGAGGATGTATCAACGTATTTCATCAATGGACTATGATGATACCATGGAGGGTGTGATATAATTTTGGTGATCATGTGTTGGTTTACAAAGTCTACCCACTTCCTAGACATTAGGGAGTCTGGTGTTTTGTAATCTTTAGCGATAAGTTATATAGATGAGGTGGTGTGAACTCATAAGATACTAAGGACCATTATTTCTAATAGGGTTCCTCATTTTACCTTTTGAGTCTTGTGTGGATTTTATCATGCTTCTTGATCCAGATTATATCTTAGTAATATTTTTCACCCCTATATGTATAGGAAGATATAGCAGACTATCCCAGTGTTGTGGGATATGTTAAAATATTCTATTATGAATTTCATTTGATAATGAATGAATCATTTTTCATATGATTATTTTGAGTATAAAAATTTCTTTAACTCATCCTTTGGCATGGAACTATTTGAGGTGTTGTATTGGAATCCATTTCCATCTCTATTTTGTAGGACTGGGACAGGGGAGTTAGCAATCCAAGGCCCATATTTGGTTTATAGAATAATGTATATGATTTATATGGTCTGGGATTGGATGAATGAAACTAATGAAATTATAAATTCATATCCAGATTAATGGAGGAGAGCTCTAGAGTTTGAGGTTGGAGATCTTGTATTCTTGGGGGTTTCTGCTCAACATGGGAAGTAAATATTTGGTTGATAGGGTAACCTCTATACCTAGTTTATTGGTCCTTTGGATATTTATAGCACATTGATGAGGTAGTGTATCGGTTAGTACTCCCACCCCCACCAGCTGGATAGGATCTATGACACCTTCCATGTGTCATAGATCCAGTGATATCTTCATAATGATTCCATGTCATCAACTATTAATATTTGGATATCAAAGATATTGTGACATTCATATAGATAACAGTTGATATCTAAGATTATTAGAAGAAGGTTCAATGTGGGTGATTCGTTTATTTGGTTTGTGTAATGTAGAGGAATGATGACATGGATGATAGTAGTTAGAAACATTAGTCAAGGTTACACAATCAGTATCCTAAAATATTTTAAAAAAATTCTTTGTTTGATGTGATGTTTAGACTTTTATTTAATTGAATAAAAAAAATTCATATAATTTTTTTCTTGATTTTTCTGTCCTAGTTCCATTCATTATTTTGATGGTGGCATCATCTTGTTGAGATCTATCTCCCAACAAGTTCTTGGTTGGTAGTGTATTCATTTTTTCCTAATGGGATTAGTTTTGATTATCATATATGATATTCATGTTAGAGGTATTTATGTAATTTTTTGGGACTTCTCGATCCATTATTGAGGGTGTATTGGGTTTTGGGGAAGCTGGGAGGAAGCTTGAGTAAAAATCGGCAGGGTTTGATCAAAAATTACAATTGGTGGAAGTAGGTCACAATGTAGTTATTTATGCCATGGAATTAAGGGTTCATAGTAGATGGGGTTAGGGATGCTTCCCAATGTGAGGTGTCCTAGGTGATATTTTAGGTTTTCTACAGATGGATCTTATGGAGAATTGATGAATGTTATGATACAAGATATTCAGGGTCAAATATGTGGATTTCTTTGCTAATGTGCTTTGTGACACGACTTTATCTGTCAATTTGGGAACACCTAGGGGATAATATTTGGTGGTTCTATTTTATTAATAATCACAACATGGTTCATGGGTCATGATGTGGCCCATATTTAATTTTATTATATTTAGAAGGATGATCAGTGTAGTGATCCTGACCTGAGTAGCCTGGAGCCAGTGTATACACTATTATGTTGCCATAAGATAAAAGTAATATCATCCCAAAGGACCAAATGAATTATTTGTCTTGGTAAACTAGATAAATAAATTAAATTTTAATTTAAATTTAAAACATAAAATACACAAAGTATTTTCTTTGATATTTCCACGATTCTGTTGATATTATACCAACATATCAATCACAAAACACTTCCTAGTATCCTGGGGAAAAAACATAAGGGGTTATCTTAGATTCTACATATGGCTAATCTAACATCAGAAGTTATGAATAAATAAGGAATAATCAATATATCAAAGTAAATAACTAAAACACATTCAATTTAATCAATAACTTGAGAAAATATGGATGAAATGAATGATTATCAAATAATTACATATAAATAATAACATGATCTTGAAAACTAAATAACTAAATTCATAATGATGGAATTCACAATTACAGAAATCTAAGATATTTTTTAGGCCTTTTCAAAGAAATATAAATAAACAGGTAAGGCCTTATCCAAAACTCAAACAAGTTTGCCTTATGAGGCCTACTGATCCATCAAGAGGATAAAGTGGACCTTGTCTGTCACTTACTAATTTCAATGAATTTTTCATAATAAAGGGGTGAAATATAATCAATATAAAAATTTATATTTAAAATATAACATATGAAATGTAAATACTTACCCCAATCAATAAATATACTCGTAAACCATCCGGAGTAAAATGCTTTATGGTAATAAAATTATTCATCCCCAATCAAACTGATCATAAACCATATTGAGAAATAATATTGATGGAATAAATATATAATATCCTCAGTGTATAATAATTAAAATATAGGATTTTTTTTATTGATGAATATAAATACAATGAAAATATCCTTAAAAACATTTTATAGATAAATAAATGTTTCATTTTTAAAATTACCTTTTAAAAAAAGTTCAAACAATATTTGAAGATAATTTTAATTGAAAATAAAATTTGAAAACTTTTAAAATAATTATTTAAACATTCATTGTTCAGGATGGTGGAAAATTATGTTCATGTCGTACACATTAAAATAAATATTCCCTCCACATTTCTAGTAAAAGACAAACAGGTAATATTTTGAAAATGACAAGAATATTCCTTTAAAAACATTTCTAAATATATAAATATGGGTAAATATGTATTTAAAAAATCATTTTGAAAATGTTAAAAATATTTTTGAAAAAAAACTTGGGTTTTGATGAAAAAGGATTTTCATCTTAAGGGAGAAATAAAGTAGGATTTTCTTTTAAACATTTTCTTAATCATTTTAAGTACCAAAGAGTGGTAAATGGTACTATCACTTGAAAATTTAATGAATAACCAGAGTATAATAAAGTATATTTATTTTAATATATAAATCTCAAATAATTTCCCCAATGGATAATTAAAAAAACAATCTTGAATAATGATGAGATTTTGAAATAAACCCTTACCACTTTAGTAACTTTTCAATAATAAGAATAATTAAATAAATAAAATGAAATGACAATTTAAATAACATGAATATAAAAATATTCATGATATATCATATAAAAATGGGCAGTATATTAACTTCACAAAGGAATAATTAATGATTATGGTGTACGTCTCATGGAAGTAAAAGTGAGATGAGAAATCCTTACCTCAGGTCTAATTTCCTTCATATTTGTTTATAGCTTCTGTAAAATATTTTTAATTATATTATTAATTTATAATTGAACCATAATCATATTTTTCAAATCACTTATGATTCTATTATAAAATTTTACCACCCATTTGTTAATAATATTTCATTATTTTTGTTGATTCAGATGTTAATTTCTTTGTTTTCTCAAGCATGTTTTACAAGTAAAGTTATAGTTCTTATAAATAGGATATTTATATATATATACACGATTATAATAATGTTATATATATCATATTTACACAATAAATACATTTTTGGAACCATTTATGAATGTTGGACATGGAAAATGAGTCACATTACTTTGTAGAGACGGTAGGTTGTACGTACGCATGAGTGACGATATAATTCACTTAACGAGTTAAATGTTAAGGAAGTGGGTGACATATTAATTTTAAAATTTCAATATAATATCATATATATAACATATATTCATCCATTTTACCCTTATTACATTCCTTTTAAAGCGTAAGGGAAAAATGAATCACATTGCTTCACATGGTGGTAATCTTCCGTACACACGAGCAACATTATCATATCACTCGCGGAATGGAAAGTAAGAAGGTATTTGTGATATGATAATTCCAAAATTATTATAATATCAAATATATCATATAAATATGTTAAATAATTCATTATATATATCCTTTAAATGTGGTTATGGAAAAATAATGACATCCATTTGTGAAGTAGTAGTCCACCTTACACACAAATAATGATTTCATAACCCATTTGATGGAAGAGGATATGGATTTAGGTTATTCCATTAAAAAAATAAAATCTCAGTATACTTAAGATAATAAAGTTATTATATCATCATTTTATAAGAATAATTTAATGTGGGGGAGGTGGAAATAAAATAAAATACTCAGCTAGGGATATTATATCTTCTTGAGACAACTTCTTTAGTTTCCACCAAAAGGATTTCTAGGTTGGATTTTTTATCAAAATAAAGATTCTAGGATGAGATTAAGGAATTAATTAAGTTATTTGGGTAGGTATTGGTTGAACCAGTGTGTTTTTGAAGTGTGAAGTAGAGGGGATAGGGGGTGGCCTTTTAAATATAATTGAACTAATTTTACATTTAAACCAATTTAAAATATATGTTATTTTTAAAATCATTTAAAAGAAAATGTGTTTTTAGTAAAAATAATTATTTTTCACTATTCAGAAAAAAATGAAACATTTTAGAAAAATCCCTAAAATTAACCCTCATATAGTTTTGATATTTTTATTTCAAAAAATATTTTTATTTTGTCAAATAAATTTTATAAAATTAGTAAATTTTAATAATAAATTTTTTGCACAATGCGTGACTAGACCACCTTTTAGAAAAATAAAATTTTTCAAAAAACACTTTTTTTAATTCAAATGATTGGTATTTTATTTATAATAAATAGATATAAAATTATTTATTTTATACATGTGTGAACCATATAATTTTCATTATTTGTTTACTATTCATAACCACCATTTTAACAGCCAGGTTATAATGGTCCTGTGTAAATAATAGTATTTTAATAGAGTATCATGTTTCATTTAAACCCAGTGTTGTGTGAATCTTGATATATCAAAGAAAAATAAACATATCATAATGTCTTGTGGTTTTATATTTTCCTCTATGATTTTTATTGTGTATCATACATGCTATCGAATATGATGTTCTTATTTTAAAATTTCGGGGTGTTACATTCTACCCCCTTAAATAAATTTTTTCCTTGAAATTTAATCTTGATCTTGGTAATCAAGGGTTTTACATTTGAAAATACATTTTTTGAAATCCAACATCATGAGATGGGTTGATAAAAAATCATTATAAAAAGAGATAAATTTAAGTATAATGGTCATATGGAATAACACATAACTAAGTTTCTATGTGGGATAACATTGGTGGAAAGTGAATATATGGATAAGGGAGAATTGGGTAAATAATTATATATATTTGTATAGGTAATGGATCACAAAATTTACAATTATCAACAGAAATTTAAGGACCTAAAAACCATAAATATTTAAAGGGTGGAAAGACCATCAGTTCATTAGAACTAACAATATAAGTAAAATATTTTTTGTTTCAAGTTCATTTTCCAATAGTTGATGATTTTTTTTCTTTCTAAGAATATATATATATATTTAATTACATGATATAATTCTATTTCATAATCATAATTTCATCCTTTGATTATTCTTTGATCAATTTTCACATCATCACTTACTCCAAAAAAAGAATATAAAAGATGAATTTTTTTATGCCTAAAGCACTAAAATTAACTTTTAACAGATCATAATATCTATAAAAGAGTGAAAACTATTTTCTTCTTTTTATAAATATTTTACAAAACCAAAATGTTTATCATAAGTTATATAATATAATAAATTAATATTTAATCTTCAATAGTAACACAACTGGTTCAACGTTAATATTTATCCATCAAATCATTTAACTAAAAGCAATGATATATTAACCATAACATCACTTAGGTCAATGGTAGATGATAAACCCTTATCATTCATTGTTTGTGAGTTCAATCACCATATAATTTCAAGATGCGATAGGTTTTCACCTATTATACTAGTTTTCCTTTTTCTACAATCATATTATTATAATTCCTATAATGTTCCCAAAATTTAATAACTCATAATTACCTCAACATCAAAGATTAAATAAACATCAAAGGTTACCAATACCTTCACAAAAACATCATTATCATTATAATCAAAGAATATATCACATATTAAGGGTTATTCTCCCCCAATAATGTGGTTTAAAAGATGTTCAACTTTCTACTGAATCACTTTTCTTGGTCATCAGTACCATTCAACATATACGCTCAAATCCTTAATGAAATATTATTGTAGTAAAATCCTTATACATTTCATAATTCTTATAACTAGAATATAATTTTTGAAAATAATCTTATAACATGATTCTTGAATCCAAACACAATAACATTAATCTTTATACTTAATTTGTAGAAATGTCATATTTTTTAACTTGATCCCTTATCTTATTTTTAGGTATATTCCCTTAATGATTGGTAAATTAATTTTAAAAGTTCATTATCTCCTTATAGTGGAGGAATTTCCAATTGGATGATTCTTTATTTACCTTAAAATCATGATCACGGTAGCCTATTTATCAACAATAGAGGAAAACTCCTTTTTTCTTTTTAAGCATGTCCCAAATTGTTTCTTTCCACAATTATCACATGTGGAAAAACCCCTCTTTCCCTTCAACCACTTATCATTTATTTCTCTATCTTCCTCATATTCTATGGTTTCCCTCCAAATAAATAATACTTATTGAATCATTAATTTATCTTTTTATCACACTATATTATGTCCTTGTATGATTAGAATGTTTGGGGGACTAGTTTTCTTTAAAATATTGGCTTAACCTAATCAAATAAATGACCATTATTACTCTTTGTATTTCATTAAATGATATGATTCTCATTCCTTATACTAGGATACATTTATAAATTATGTAATACACTATATTATATCATAATATTATTAAACATAATGTATAATCCCAAAAATAGTGAAACACATACCATAAATTGAAAACTTCATCCATAGATAATCTCATAATCATCAACATGGTTTCTTTGCAGATATGTTTTTTTTTCAAATCATTTATAATGGTTTTTAAAGAAAATTTTATTTATCCTAACCATTTCCCCTAGTATTTTTAAACCATTTTCATCTTAAGACCCATTTTCATGCACCTGGTGATGATCAAGTCAAGCCCAATGTTCCATTTTTAGAGTTATTACCACTAGGTACATCATTTATCGAACCATGTACACTTATAGTATCCATATAAGGATGTATTAATATGATAAAAAACATAATATCTACCTAAAACAAAACTTTATGATGTTCTTATATACTTATCCTCATTGTTTAACATATGTTTATGTTCCCTAATTTTTTTCTCCTAAATCTAGTTCTAAAGGATTCTACTCAACTTTCTCAGATACCAACTATAGAGACCCAAACCTTAGTACCCCATAGCTAATGTATACTTTATTACTTTGTAATAATATACAAGTAATAAAAACCCAAATGAATCAATAGTTTAGTTGTCTCCATAAACTAGACACATTCTTGGAATTATTATTACAATTGAAAAAATAAAATACATATAGTATTTTTCAATGATAACACCATTATTTAATATAGTGTATCCCTGCATATCAATCAAAAAACACTTCCAATTATCCTAGTGAAAATAAAACAAAATAAAATGGTGATCTCAGATTCTCCGTAAATATCAACATACAGGGGAATCTATTAATAAATAAGGAATAATCAATAAGTCATAGTAAATAATTGAAACACATGCAATTTAATCAATAACCTGAGCATAATATGGAAAGAATAAATTATGATAAAATAATGTAATATAAATAATCACACAATCTTGAAAACTTAACCATGGATATTATAAATAATTGAATAATAATATTTAATATCAATAACTTAATTCATAATTATGTAATGCATAACACTATAAATCTAAAACATATTATCGAGTCTTTTTTACAAGATATCTAAATAAATGGGTAAGGCCTTGGCCAAAACCCAATTTAGTTTATATAATGATATCTAATGATGTATCGGGCTCTAGTGGTCCCTTTCCATAGATTTATAATTACAATTAATTTCTCATATGAAAGGGGTGAAACATAATCAACATAAACATTCATATTGAAAAGATGACATATGACTGTTAAAACTTTCCCCCATCAATAAACAAATTCATAACCATCGAGAGTAAAATTGTGAATGGTAATAAAATTTTATATCCCTGGTAAAACTAATCATAAACCATATTTTGAAATAATAATAATGTAATAGATATAGATTATAATCATTTTATCACATTTAAAATAGGTGGTTGATTTCATTGAGGAATATAAATACCATGATAAGATCCTTAAAAAAATTAAGAAAAATAACCTTTTCATTTTGTAAATCACAATTTAAAACTAAAATTTCATAAATCATATTTAAAAATACATTATATTGATAATAACCTTTTAAAACTTGTAAAATAATCATTAAACATTTATTGGTAATGATGGTGTAAAATTATGTTCATGTTGTGCAATTTAAAACAAAGATTCTTTTAAAACGTTTGGTAAAAGACAAATTGGAATTGTTTTGAAAATGATATGAGTAATGGTTTAAAAAATTTAAAAGTAAAAATGGGAAAATGACTTTAATAAATCATTTTTAAAAGGTTAAAATGATTGAATATTTTTTTATAAAACAAGGGTTTTGATGAAAAATGATTACCGACTAAAAAGGGAAATAAAGTCAGATTTTCTTAAAAATAATTTCTTATCCATTTTATGTAATTAAGAGTGTAAAATGGTACTATTAATTTTAAATTTCATGAATAAATATATGATAATAAAATATATTTATTTTAGTATATAAATATCAAATAATTCCCTCAGCAGAGGCTTGAACAAAAACATTCTTGAATAATGATGAGATTTTGAAATAAACCCCTTTTGCTTTGTTAAGTTTTGAATAATAAGCCCTATAAAAGAAATAAATTCAAAGGTAACATAAAATTTCATTAATATAAATAGATTCAAGATATAAAATATCAAAAGGTGTAGTATATATACCTCAAAAAGGAATAACTCGTTATTATGGTGTATGTCTCATAGAAGTAAAAGTGAGATGAGAAATCCTTACCTTGGGTATAATTTACTTTGTATGTGTTTTTCCCATATGTATAATGGTTTTAATCAGGTTATTAATTTATAATAAAATCTTAATCATATTTATAATATCACATATGATCCTATTATACCATTTTACAACTATTTTGTCAAAAATATTTCATTATTTTCATTGTTTTGGGTGTTAATTGTCTTGTTTTCTCATGCGTGTTTTGTCATGAAATTTCTTCTGAATAGTAAATAAATATATATAATCTATATAATAATAATAATAATAATGTTATAAATATCATATTTACTCAATAGATACATTTTTATAACCATTTATGAAAGTTTTACATGGAAAATGAATCACATCGCTTTGTGGAGATGGTAGGTCGTACGTACGCACGAGAAACAATATCATTCCATTAATGAGTGAAAGGGTAAGGAATTGGGTGATATATTAATTGTACATAATCAGTACCAGATCATATATATCTCATATATTTATTAATTTTATCCTTATTACATTCTTTTTAAAGCATATGTGAGAAATGAATCACATCGCTTCGTGAGGTGTTAGTCTTTCGTACACATGAGCAACGTTATTATATCCCTAAAATAATGAAAACTAAGAATTTATATGTGATATGATAATTCCATATGTATAATAATATAATAAATATCCTATAAATATGTTAAATCCATCATTACATCCATTATTCAAAGGTGGCGATGGAAAATGAATGACATCGTTTCACAAGACGGTAGTCCACGGTACACACGAATGATGATTTCATGACCCATTTAATGGAAGAGGAGAAGAATTTAGGTTATAACATTAATATAAAAACATATCATTATATTTAACATACTAATGTTTTTATATCATCATGTTCTAATAAAAATTAAAGGTGGAGGAGGAAATAAAATAAAATGCTCGGTTAGGGATGTTTCCTCTTCTTCAGATAACTTCTTTGGTTTGCACCAAAATGATTTATACGTTGGATTTCTAAAAATAATAATTTTTTAGGATGGTATTATGTAATAAATTTAGTTATTTGGTTTGTGATTTTTCCAAACAATGTGTTTTGTAAGTGTGAAGAGGAGAGAATAGGGAGTGGACAATTATAGGTGATGTGAGTCGCACACTTGTAATTTTTAACAAGAAATTGGTGTACCCATATTTTTCACATTCAAAAAGGAAGAAAATTATCCATTCATGATCCTAGAAGTTTTAATGTTGAAATATTTCTATAAAATTTGTTTTGTACATGTTTTTCAAAATATTTATTTCTTAAATTTTTAGTTTCACCCCGAGGTAAACCCATTTTTACCCTAACCACAATAAATAATTTTTACTATTTATACTATTCGTTGTGATAAAAAATTAAGTTGACCTAATTATATAATATAAATTATAATTATTAAAAATATGGAATCCATTTTTTCAAATTACATAAACATAATTGGTAAATTTTCATTTAAAACTAATCTTGTATAAAAGACAAGAAAGTGGGATTTGAAAGAGAAAAAGTTCAAAAGTTTATAATGTTTTGTATCAAAATTCAATATGAAATTCATTCCAATGAATAGAATTTGTTAAAATGGAAAATAATTGAACTAATTTTACTTTAAATATAATTTAAAATATAATTTAATTTTCTAAATAATTTAAATGAAAAGGTGGTTTTTAGTGAAAATAAATATTTTTCATTATTCATCAAAAAATGAAAAAATTTAGAAAAATCCCAAAAATTAACCCATTGAAAATTTTTATATTTTTATTTAAAAAATTGATTTTATTTTTCAGAATAAATTTTATAAATTTTTTAAAAATTAATTATAAATTATGTGTGCAAATCACGACTAAACCTTTGTTTAGAAAAATACAGTTTTTTAGAAAACATTTCTATTACATTCAAATAATTCTTATTTTATTTCTAATCAATAGATAACCATTGAATTTGTTTTATAAATGTGTAAAAAATATAATTTTAATAATTTAGTTGGTAATATTCTTACCACCCATTTTAATGGCTAGGTTATAATGGTCATGTTTAAATAATAATATTTTAGTAGAGTATCATTTTTCGTTTAAACCAAGTTTTGTGTGCAATGAAAGATATTGAAGAAAAATAAATATATCATAGATGATCAGGGTGTTATATCTTCTTCTATGCTTGGTCTTTTATGCCAAACATGATATTGAATGTTATTTTCCTATTTTAAAATCTCGGGGTGATATAATTGGGCTTTGATATAGTAAGATTTGAGTGATTTTTAATGAAAAATTTGGATCTTGATCATATATTGACCTATCATGGTGTGATCATAACTTTCAATTTAGTGATTTATTATTTTCCTAAGAGGTCATGTAATAGAGATTCATCTCACTCCTTGACAAAATTGTTTTCTATACAGATATAAATTTGAAAACTCCATAGATTTGTCTCATATTCCTTTTGATTATCTTAGAATACCCTTTATCTAAGGTGAATTTATAGAGTATCTTGATCCCCATTTGATGGCCTTTGAACCTTGGATTTTTGATACTAGTAATATTTCTATATGAAGTGATTTTCACTAATTTTCCTTCTATTTTCTCTCCATTAATCATCTAGATAGGGTCATGGCTGTGAGATATGGTTGGATTGTGTGCAAAAAAAGAAAGTTATTGATGATGGGTGTTATGATTTAGGTTGATAAAGTCTCCCTTGGTATGATTTTGATATTGGGAACATATCATCCTCACCTTTTCTCCTCACAATGATTCATAAATCATCAGTTGAGGTAGGAGTTTTTTGAACACTCCTTCATTTGGTGTAAAATATAGAATTATCGTGATCTTTTTTATTTTTATGAGTATTATAGATTGAAATAATGAATATAATGAATTAAAATAAATAAATTAGATGGGGAAGGGGATATTTTTATGAGTTTTATTTACTTATATAGTATTTCTCTTATGTTTGGTGCTTTCACACTACTATTGCTGAAAATTATTTTGTGTTATTGATAATTTTCTATTGATTCAATGTTATTTTATAGAATTCACCTTTCATAAAAGTATAATAACATAAATATGGTAAATTAATTGGTTTTGTGGTATTTAATAATGTAATTTTGTTTCATTCTAGGTAAAAGGGTTTATTTTAGTGGTTGTTACTAGAATTATTTGTTATGTTCTTGTTTTTTGTGTGTGCTTTTTTTGTGGATACATTTGGGTTATTATGTAGATGTGTTGTTTGGTGATTAGTAAGGATGGATTTGGTTGTGTTTTATGGTATTTTTTTATCAGTGGGGTTGCATTGGTTAGTATGTGTTTGGTAGCGGGGTTGTTTTGGTTGGCATGGGATGCGTTATAGGTTAGTTTTTTAGTGTATGTTTAATATTGGATGGTCTATTAGCATGGGTTATATAGTGATGATACAGTGGAATTGATTTATTTTAAAATAGGTAAGTATAGTTTCATGTGGGATAATGGAATGGTTGGTTGTTATGGGGTTCATTGTAGTTATATGGTAGTAGGGAATATAATGTAAATGGTAATAATGAAATGAAAATGGGTTATTGGCTTGGAATGGGTTTTTATTAAATATGGATTTTAAAGAATTATGAACATTAATTTTTTTGTAATGGTATTCTAGTAATGGTGTAATGATATAGCTAAATTGGATATTTTTGAATTCTTTGTTTGGTTTTCATTTTTGGGAAAGTGCTTGAGTATGTGGTGTGATTGCTGGTAGTTTTGGTGGAGCATGGTGATGGTTTTATAGTGTTGTCAGTGGACAGTGGTGATATTGTATTGATGTGAACCTATTATATTGGGATTGTGTGCGGCTATATATACAACTTATTTTCATTGTGATTTATAAATACACCCCACCCGGGTTGTATATCCTTACCAATAACCAAGTTTTTTGGGTTTCTGGTTTTTTCCCCAACATCTATTTTACTGAGGGTGGATGCTTGTATACCCCTTATTCCCCTATCTCCCCTAGGAAAAAAATATATTATTGTGTTTTTACATTTTGGTGTTCAAGAATTCTAGGTGGGGGCATGAGTTTGGCATCTCCCATGTTGATGATACCCTACTATGATGGATAAGAATGTGATAGGATATGGTGGGGGTCATGTATAATATGAGGGAATGAGGTTGATATCCTTTAGGTTCATGATACCATACTATACTAGGTATGTGATTTTTAGATTATATATGATTCAATTAACTGGATATGGGTTAATGAAAATGATGTGATCATGGTTTTTGATAGGGTTTTAGTTAAACTTTAGATGGACTGATGCCAACATAAGATGATAGACCCTGTGGGAGGTTGGGGTAGGTAAGGTTATGACCTGAACCACATCATAAATTAGAGGTATTTATCAAAGTACATTTTATGTTGGTGTGTGATAGAATTAAATTAATGGGGAAGTGATTTTAGTTAAAGTTGTCTTATATTACTCGATGTTATTTTATTAAATTGGATGTAATATTTAGTGAGTGTGCCTTGGTGAGGCTCAATGGTAATTCACTTGATAAGTGATTATTGTTTCATCCATTTTTTTCACTAATTCATTAGCATGATTCTTATACATTTTCATGATACGTATTTTGTATTATCCTACTTAAAAACCACGGTATGATCACCCTTATATACATAAACTGTTTTTCAGGTTTCCAGGGTGCGTTTGGTGACTAAGAAGGATCGTACTAGCATGGATCTTAAGATTGGATGTAGAGTTTCTACCCAAGATTTTAGTGGTATTTTTTATGTTATTTTCATTTGTATGACATTTTAATGCATGATGATATTATTATGGATTTTGGTTTATTTATATTATGGTGTTGAATAGTTATTTTATTTTTTATTTTTTGGGGATATATGAGGGTAATGACTCACATATGTATGTTTTATACCATCGGTGATAATCATAAACCCATGGCTTATTTTAGATGAGACTCAGGGGTTAGAATCATATTCATTGTAGGTATATAAGGGTCTACCTATAGGGATTCATCTCAACACAAAATGATATGGTAAATGGATCTTTATTTAATGAAATCCCAAAAAAAAGGTTTGTTCAAATTCATCAGTGTGATTATCTAGTATATTTTTAATGTTTTTCTAATGATGAAATTTTTTATATTCATAATAAAATAAAAAATAATATATATTAACACATTATAATTAGTATGGATATAATAAAAGAAGACTAGATCATATATGTATAGATCATAAGGAAGAATATTTGTAACAAAAAAATATTCAAAGGATTAAAATATGAATTTAAAAGGTATTTTTAAATGTTTCCAAACCTTAGTGTTTATTTTATTTATAAAATAATAAATTTTAATCCTATAATAAATTTATCATGTGGATATAAGTGATATGTTCAATGGTTTAAAAGAGATAATATATTAATATTTTTTATTTTTGAATCATCAAAAGTTGGTACAAAGATAACAAGATCATAAAATATTTATAACTTTTACTCCCAATGTAGATGATTATATCCTTAATGTGTTTCATATCATCCAAAACAAATAAGATAAAATAATATCATAAAAAATATAACAAATGAGAAGGTATCTGATGTGTTTTGTGGGATATCCTTATTCCCAAAAGTAGTGAAATAAAACAAAAAAACACATACAAAAAATGGGAGTGGAATCAATAGGATGAAATAATAGAACTATAAAATAAATTATATCTCAATTTTTACGATTTTTATATTTACTAAATGTGATTTTGAACATGATACCTTAACAACAACCAATGGGTATTTTCCTCTGAAGGTATCCACCACCTACTAGAATAACCAATACTTTGGTAGGACCTCTTCTCCACAAATATGAAACACCCATAAGGAAAATAAAAAAGTGTTTCAATAGAGATAGTGTTTCCACCAATAGATAATTTATTCAGCTATATCAAATAATGCCTAGGAATATCTATTTTATATGCCTCCTTCATCGAATGAAGGGGGTATTTGAGTTCTAATGTTTCATATGTTTTGAAACATCCAAACTCTTTTTCCTCCAACTCATTGATTAATCCAATTATTAAACTATTTTTACAATAAATAATTTTTCTACACATCATTGGCTAAAGTTTCAATAGCTGAATGAATATGATAATCACCTCAGAAGATTTGGTCGAATGATATCACATATCATTATGTAATAGCACCAAAACATGGTATATAAGTCCATGAGTGGATACAAACCATGGAATTGTGATTTTCACCACATCATGGTTTGGGATTTATTGTATAATATTTGGAAATATCATATATGTACTAAATCCTTTTATAATTAAAAAAACTCTCTACAAATATTTGAGAATCCATCCAACCTCTTTTAGACATAATTATCATAATCTCCAAAAAAAAATATGATAAAAATGTATACCAAAATCAATCCTTATATAAAGAACTTATATGTGACCCTATGGGACTTTATAGTATTGAAAACAAATATAATTCCAAAATTCATAATTTAAGTAAAGATTGGCCTCTAGAAAAGATCATTGATACACAATAAAAGAAGGGTTATGGAATGATCATGATCAAATACACTAATATATCCATATAAACATGTAAACCACAAGATGTATCATTAAACATCATATACATTATTATATAATCCCTTTTTCTAAGAAATCAATTGACCTATAAACATGTAATGTCTCAATATAGTATAATATAACTCCTTCATTCGTGATTCATTAAAATAGATTGGACAATTTGAATGAATACACCACATTTCATTCATCCAAGTAGATTAACACTTCCCATGTCACTCAACATAGAATTTATATTCATTTACATGGTCATAATTTTTATACAATAAGATAAATTTCATCATTGTTAAACTCAACTAATGACATGATTAACAAAATACAGAACCACCACTACTTAACTCTACATCATGGAGGGTATAAGAAAGGTATAAAAGTATGAATGTTAAAATGGTAAATATATTATCAACCTCATATAATATGGATTTATATTGAACATATAACCTTATGTATATTAATGAACGTATTAAATTCTATGTTATATAATTTCATGTCAATCAGAATAATAATCTCAACTTATTACCTCAATATTCTACAGTATGTTTCATGCAATATTTTACTCATGTTAATATTAACACATCACCATAATTAATAATACTCCATGAATATCATCAATTAATGACAACTCAATGTCATAATTTGAGTAGATTTTATCATTATGTTGTTCATATAATATATATATCATAAATGAAAGAATGGAAATCATAGATTTCATTTGTTATAAAACCATGATACATTTTATGACCATTAAATCTAATCTCTCATGTATTTAATACTAATAGATTCAACATAAACTTAATACTTATGATTTTTTAATGTTTTTTTTCAATAGTTCAATTGCATTTTAATATATATCCATCCAACAGGTCTTTACATATCTACTCTCAATTATTTATCAAATAAGATAGTATTTGTCAAGGATATGTTTATCCCTTTGGTAATACTGGGGTTCTTTGTCCTGATAAATAGCTTCCTAAATGTCACTATAAATCTCAATTTCTCACATAATGTTAATAACCACCCCAAGTATAGTAATGAACTCCTTGATCCAAACAACTTCCTTCACATAATCTAAAACAATTATGTATACTACCTTTTTTTTTCAATTTGACCATGGTGTATTGATTTTAACCCCATATAATGATCTCATCCTTACCAATAAGGAATAATAAAACTTATTTACTTATTATTGTGTTATTAAGGATGTTATTTATATAAATCATATATATATCATAAGGATTGAATTGTAAAATTATTTTTATGATCAAATTATATGTGATATCGGTTAAATTATATAACAAGGTATCCATGATTGATCTTTTGGTGGAAACATAAGAACTAATCAATTATTTATAAGACTTGAAAAAAACTAAAATATTTCTAAGATTCATTCCCTGAAATAATAGTAAAGATCCATTTTTTATTTCTCTATACTAAACCTGTTTAGAACACTAAGAATATATATGTTTTGACTTAATCCAATAAATCTATTTCATATATCTCTACAGATATTTGTACTAAGTATATATGTTTTTTCCTCATGTTTTTCAACTATAATCACTTTCCCAACCACAAATTTATAGAATTTATAAGTCGAGAGATAATTTTTTATGTGAAATATGTCATCTATAAGAAACACATGAAATGACACAAAATTCCAACTAACCCACTTGTAGACACAAGAATTGTCCACATTCATGATGAAACTAAAAAATTCTATTGTATATTCAAACCAGATGCCCCAAATTCAACAATATAACTTTACTCCATAAATATGTCATTGAAACGTTAAAAAAATATCATACTCATTTAGAAATTAAAAAAATTGAGTAATATCATATACACATCTATGGAAATAATTTTTGACAACCATTTAATATAAATCATATTAATAATGATTTGTTATCTTTATATACATAAGGTTTTCAGAGTTGTAGATTTATGGAAAATTGATAATGTTCTATAAGTAAAGGTTTATATTTAATTTATTTTAGTTTTGTGTTTTGGAAAATATAAAAGTGTTTGAAATCTAATTTTTTTATAGTTAGATATATAAGATAATTTTTTCTTATAGAAAATAAAATTTCTTAAACATAAGTTTTTTACATTTAATACATAAGATATATTTTTAATGTGAAATATATATTCTCTAATATTTAAGGATTTTTAATTTTTCAAAAATCAGGTGTGATGAAGTAGTAAAGTAATTAATATATGATCAGTATTTTCAATTATCAATTTTAAAATTTGGTTGATAATGTGGACATCTATAGAATATGATATACATTATCAATTATAAAATACGGTTGTTAATGAAACCAATCATGGATTTTTTTCACACCACAATACAATGGTCGCACCTTGATTAAAGTTGGTGCACTGTAATATTTGGACCATGAATAAAGATGAAAGGTTGTGATAGTTATGGTCCAGGATGTTTGGCATCATAAATCATGGTTTAACCATGAAGCACTATATCATTCCATGATGCAACTAGCAGTTAAAGAAAAACTAGTGAAGGAAAAAATATATCACACCGTGATGGAAGATTATATGTTGTGAATGTTAGAATCTATATAATTCATAAATAATTGATATGCTGGAATTTGAAAACTATTTGGTGGTTGGGGAAAAAACTTCATCAGCCTAAATGGAGTTCAAACAGAAGAATTTCTTGATGATGTTCTGCAAGATGAATTTGATGTAAAGTAGGTTTAAGGTAATTAATTTGAATATTGATTTGAAATATAAATCTTCTATCTAGAAATCAAGGTATATGGTTTAATAAAAAGGATAACAATTAGTGAAAAATAGAAAATGGAAAATGGAATTAAAATTATGAGATTTCCTAGGAGAAAAATGAAATATGGTCAATGACATGGGATTCATTGAATATCTAAATTAAATAGGATTGATTTATTGCTTGATTGTATTATATTGAAAATCAGGTTTGTAAGTGAAAATTTTATATATATGTGTGTGTGTAAAGATCAAGAATTGGATAATTCCTATGTTATATTTATTTTATATACAGTTTTTCTATTCTGTGAAGTTTGTTTGAAGATCAATGATTCAAATCTCTTATAAGGAGTTAATTTTATATGACCATGGAATTATGATCATCACACGGTATACATTGTAAAATCATATCTATAATTATGATATCGTTTACAGCTGATATACAAGATGATCATGAAGACCTTCATATTGATTAATTAAGAAGAGACCTACAAGTCTATGAATCGATATCTTCTAAAAAAGTATATATTGGTGGATAATGTATTGACACTTGGGATTTAGTTAGATACTACCTAAATCATTATATAGTTAGAGAGCATTAGTGATGAGTGACTTCACCTAAATTGAATAGTTAGTGAGACTTTGTGAGGAGTGACTTTACCTAAATCTTATATCCACCAAATCAGTGAGTTATTGTAGTTTTTGGTACACTAGAACAATATTGTCTATATTATACTTGGATGTAGCCTAGTATGGGGGAACCAAGTAAAATATATGTGTCCCTGTATTCATTAATTTATAAAAACATTTATGATATTTAATGTGTATGGATTTAGTAAAGAGATCGGTTGAATTGTATTTCTTCTAAAAAGAGAACAAGATCCAAAGGGGAAGGAAAGAGGTGAGAAGGTTTAAATATAAATACACTCTGATTCACTCCCCCCCCCCACATCCCATTCCACCATGTCATGGTTTGTTCCTTTAGGGAATAATATTCAAAAGTATCATTCTTAACTCAATGCAATATCCTCCAAACTACCCCACAAGAATCCTACTAGTATAGAAAATAAATGTCACAAGATATGGATAAGGTTATCTACACATTTATGTATGTTTATACATCAATGATAAGATCTTATTATAGTTGTGATAAGATTAATTAACTTCTTTTAAGAGATCTAAAATCCTATCATATTAATTTCTCACCTAGAAGAAAACTCAATTTTCTTGTTATTTTTTAATAACTACACTCAATATTTATAACACATAGCACTTTATCACATTACAAAAATTATAATTTCACTAATCAATTAAGATGATTTATCTGAGTTCTAGTGGAGATTTCTATAAATTCTACTTGATTAATATTTTATAATTTCATCAACCTATGATGAGTCACTTTTACATAGGTTAATTCTCCCACGACCATTGTTTAACTACCTATGTAACATATATTCAGTTAATGCACCAAAAACAACTCCTACAAACTCAATAATTTATATACATCCCATATTATCAAAGTGGATTTCCATATATTATATCATCATTAAATAATCAAAAAAATATTTAGCATAATATTCATTATAAATCGATATTGATCCTCTTGAAATCGTGGATAAAAAACACAATATTATTTTTTACAAATTGATATTTAAATATAATTGAAAGGTGAAAAAAATATTATACCATAATTTTTTAATCATGTTTAGTTAAATATAGCATGAATATGTGTTTATTATTAATTAGATAAACTATACCATGTTTAAGTTCCAATAATATTGGATAAATAATGTTTCATCTAGTATTTATGTGTTGAGTATCCTATGTTTCAACAATTTATTAAGTAGATCACACAATCATTACATCCAATAGAATTTTTTATTCATTTCACCTAGTCATATTTTGTTAGATTTTTGTTGATAATATTTTCATGGGATTCACTAAGTAGATTAATGTTGACTATAATTTTCATGTGATGTGTTTAGTAGAAATATTACACATTTACATTGTTCTACGAACAATTTCTATGTTCAGTTAAGTTTTTTTTGGATAAACTATTTGTTTATTTATGTTGAGTAGACAAAATAACCTTTTAAAGTGTTGTGAATAATAGATTTGTGTTAATAATTTTTATATTTTTCTGTATTCATTAACATTAAATATTATTCTATACAAACATGTTGTATCCAATATAGTTCTAAATTACCTTATACAACTTTCATATATAATCTATTTAGAGATTAATTTTTTGATTTTTAAATTTTTTTACTAGAAAACTTGATCAAAGGTTGGTCTAGTATATTTTCACCATTCCTACATATGTTATACTTTTATTTTACTTTATGAAACTAATACTTTTATAAATTTATAATAAATTTTTCACTCTAAATTTAAAATCCTTAATATTATTACATTACAACACAAACTTAATAATATTATTTTCATATATTACTAAAAATTTAAATTCTTCATTACAGTCTATTTTAAGGGATTGAAACACTTTTGACCAATATTTTAGCTCACAGTAGATTCACATTAACTACACAGTCAATACATATGAACCACATGATCGATCCTACATTCTAATATTCAATTCATGGTTGATATATCATTATTAATCTAAAACTATTTAATATTAATAATGAGAATGAAAATTAATAATTAATTTTTTTTATTAACCCCAAAAACCTTCATCCATTATTCATATTATTGAAAACAAATATTATCATCTTTATTTCATTTTACTAGAGGTTCAACTATACCTGGAAACCAATCATTACACAGTTGATCTTTGGTGAAATGGATCATTATCATGGGTTTTAATTTGGGATAAAATTCATGATCATGGTGTGATGAAGATGATGTAATATTGGTAGTTGGATTAAGGGTTTTTTCTAATAGGTGATAATTTTGGTGATGTGGTGCATTGGGAGACGATTCTTGAGTGGATGGGTGACCGAAATCCATCCACTAGTGACAATTCAGGCTCGATCAAACCTAAATCATAGTTTTAAAAGAATTCTTTTTGGATTGAGTAGTGGAGGAGGATATATGGGAGGATAAATGAGAAGGACTTGGGTTTATGGAAAATTCTAGTATACATGGCGTATAGTTTGGAAGAACACACACCATGTGGAACCCCTTCACCGGTAGCTAGGGATTATGCTCAAAAATAAATATCACATGTAATGTGACTTTTAACATGATGTGTGACCCTTGATTAGTATCATAGAGAGGTCCATAGGGGAATATGAGCACAATCACAGCCAGTGGGCATGGGCATGGCTAATGTACATGGGCACGACTAGTGTACATGGGCACAGTCAGAGTATACAGGCATGTCCGGAGGAAATGGTCATATACATAGACTCGAGTAGGTCAAAACTAACCAAAAAACAACATTTATTACCTATACACATCATTTAATCCATCTAGGTAAGGTTTAATCATTAGTATTGTTCAATCTATTTTAGCATCAATAGGGTATGTTCCCCTAGTCCATCTCCATGAGGGTACAATAAGGCATCTCATCATGATTATAGGATGAGTGATCCCCTCTATTAGTGAGTGTTTATATAGATTTAGGTATCCTTACATGTGGTCATGGGTGTATTCCTCAATCATTCATCCCTAGGTTGGGTCAGCTATCCCATTACTGACTTTTAGGGTGTGTGATTCCCATCAAAGTGAATTATTCTGGGTATGATTTGGTATCCCCCATAGGCCCTAAGATTGATCCTCTATATGTGTATTGAAATTATCTAAGTTATATTGTACACATTTTTTAGGAAATTTCCTATGATAATGACCCCTTAGATGAGTTCCATCAGTGTTAAAAAGGCCTTAGGAGTGGGTTCTCTTGAACAAGTGTTTCCTTAGAGCCTTGAGTTGAATCCTAGGATGGTAGTCTGGACCTGTCACACCTCAAACAAGGTTTTAATTTCTTTTTATTTATTTCTATATGTTGTATCATTTGGTTGAGGTTCATGTTGAGTGTCCAACAAAAGCCTTTGTGTTTTTGTTGTATTGGTTTTCTACTAACCTTATTCATGGTCACTATGAATGTTATTGGGGGAATGTTTCATGGTGAAGAGTTTGTCACACCCACGGTACCACTACATTGTGTTTAAATCATTCATGGATCATTTGGTGGTCTTACCTAGTGTTTTGGGTGTCATTTGAGGGTTTTGGCCAATTTTTTGTGTTGCACGGTTTGAGCACGGTTTTCCCAAATTGTGGAACTTAAACCAGCAAAGTTGTAGATTTTTTCTAGTAGCATTCATACAGTTTGCACAAAATTTAAAAAACATTGAAACAAAACAGTGAATATCATTACATTCTTACTAACATTTTACCTAAAAATCTGATTTGAGTGATTACACCTCCAATTTGAAGCCCTACCTATTGGGTATCGACTAGAAAGTGCCCCTGCCCCTTCATTATCCATCATTTTGGGTCATGTTTTGGAGGATTTCTCACCAAAGGTTAGTGATTATTCATGGTTTCTTCATCAAATCATCCCCTTTCCTCTTCTCCTATCTTCCCTCTCTCTATTACTTGGTTTTCCTTGGGTTTTATTCCCATGGTCAAACCCTAATGGCTAGGTTTATGTTTGGTTCATTTTACATTGGATCTAGGGTTTTCAAATGGTCTATGGGTATTAAATCTCTCCTCTCTAAAGTTTTCATTACGTTTAGACACCACTAAGGTAGGTGTTTCCATGATTTTCCTTTTTGATGAAAACCATTGGTGCTTGAGTGTCTTTAATTAATTTTTAGATGTTATTCGTATCCTTATAATACTCATTGTTAGTTCATTGTGGTGTTCATTGTTGATAAAATTTGATAAAAATGGCTTTCCAATGGATTCTTTTATTATGCCTATAAATGTGTGCACATAAGGTGTTTGATAAAATGCCTATTATTTTCTAAACATGAAATTGAAACCTTGTTTTATTATTTGGAGTTGGGTTTACTTATTAGCTTGGTTGAAATAAGAAATGGGGCATGAAATCTGATTTAGATAACAATTTATGGAATGATGATTTATGGTTAAATTTTTTGGAAAGGTTCTCATGGTTTTTAAAGGTATTGTTTGTGTTCTCTAAATAGTGTGAGTTAGTGTATTTGGTTTGAAAGAAAATAGTTATTTTTATGAAAGTGGTTTTTTTGTGTTTCCAGGAATTTTATAGTGTGTCATTGGATGTTGGCACATCCATGGGTGCACTAGGTGCACACATGGATGTTCCCTCAAATGAAGATGGAACTTGAGAATGGTGTTCCTCCTTAAACATCGATTCCTTAAATGGTTTTTGGTTTCAAAATGTTATTATTACCATTGTGTGATTTATAAAGAAGATTTAAAATAAAATATTAAAAAGGTATCTCATTTTTCATTTTAACAATGAGTTGGGAAGAATTTGACATAAGGTCCTATTTGGCATGTTTTATAAAGTTACATGTTTTGATATGGTTTTTCATTGAATATTGTTTTAAAGTGGAATTTCTTTGTGAAATTGGGTATGTTATTGGTGTAAACCCTTGATGTTCCATTTATAAATGTTTTAAAAATAGTTTAAATTATTTATTAAATTATGTAAGAGGTGTGAATCATGATGGGAAATGGTTTTGGTGTGCATGTGTTTTTAAAATGAATTTTGGGTGCGTAAGTGGTGGATTTGGATGGGTAATTCTTGGTTTGGTTGATGGAATGTTAAAATGGTATTTTATAACATGTGGAACATTATTGAGAACAAATGGGAAGCCAAGGTATCTAGGTGGGCGTACTAGGACTAGTATGCTCTTGATTCGGAAGTGGCCATGTCCTGGTTTCACTTAACAAGATTGATGATGACAACACTAAAAAATAATGATGATTGATTGGAGAACAATATGGTATGGGTGTGTTACCTACTAGTGTATTTTTCATGAGAACGTAATCAGTTGTGGTCCTTTTTCCACATTTCACCAATATATGATGTACCTAGTGACCCATTATTAGCTAATGCCTAGGGGTAATTCCCTTGACTAGTGCTCATTGGTTATATCGCACTTACCATCAATATACGGTAGTATTTGGTTGTAAATTTTTATAAGCAAGTGTGTTCCCTTTAAAAATGTTATCTTTAAAATTATCTTTCATTTAAAGTTTTTTTAAATTAAATTGTTAGTATTATTATTTTTTCGTTTTTTATTAAAATGGAAATTTTCTTGAAAAATGAATGGCGGTGAGTGTTGGACTTTAAAACAATAAAGTTGTGTTTGTTTAATAAAAATATGAGAAATATATTTTTATAACTTTATTTCAAACTAGTGTTAATTTATTATTTTAGGAAAGGAAAATACAAGGATTATATGGTGATTTCCTACTAATCTATTTTAGATCACATCCTACTTGTACCACTCGATGTCGATTGACCTGAGCTATTTTGCAGGTTCTATTTTGCTTAGGTTCTCCTAATTTAGTTGCTTATTTTCGAAGCAGAGTTGGTCTTGTGGTTGGAGGTGACCAAGTGGTCACATAGATTTTGTGGTCTCATGGTCCATTTTTACTTCTTCTTCTCAGTTTTGTTTTATTTTTTAGTTTTTCAGTTGTATCTTGTAACTCAATTGGTTTGTTTATTTATTTGGGATTTAGTTTTTACCTTTGGATACATGTTCTATTTAATTTTATTGATTCTGGTTTTTGGGGAAAAATTGTTCCCTCTTATATTGTTTTGATGGATGACACTAGTTTCCCACCCATTGGGATTGGGAACACCTTTCGGGCCATGCCATATACCAGGTCGGGTGTCAGGTCGAATGACATCCTGGATTGGTTTGTGACAAGATGGTATCAGAGGATGTCCTTGTTATTTGGGGTGTCTAGTAATTGGATATTAGGATTTTTGGGGCTCAGGAGGTAGGTCATGGGTCGGTTCCTGGTCAACACCACTCATGACAAGACTTGAGTTACCAGGGGTAGTCTGGGAATTGAGTATTTTGTGTTCATTTTGGATTGAGGGATGACAATGGAGGCAAGATGGTGTTTCTTCATGATTTCACATGGAGTAGTAACCCATGTGGAGTCTGAGTACATGGTTTAAGCTACTATTAGTTGTTGATTCTTACTTGGGGTATGGTTCACTACAATGTCATTGGATTAAGCATAACTACTAGTTCCTCACCCTGATAGTTTGGTGAAATTCGTGTTCCGTTTTGGTTTTGGTTGGTGTAAGTGTATTTTGAAAATGAAAATGGTTTTGAAATGAAATTAATTTCTTCCAAATGGTTTTAAATTGGTAAATTAGGTTTTTTTAAATAAAATGGTTTAGATATGGAAAATGATTTATGTCAAGTGATTTTGATATTTCTAAGTGAGGTTATAACGGAATTTTTTTTGGTTTGAAAAATTTGGTCTTTGTTTGTAATTGGTAAATAAGTGGATTTTCGAGACCCCCGGTATTTCTTATGAACGCTTTCACATGTGAGGGTATATGTGTGGAAATTTCATGTTGCCACATATAGATGGAAGTGTATAAACACATGTTCAATGGTTTGTGGGATTCCATGGGTGTGTTTTTTAGGTTGCTTGGACATTTTTTCTAAAGTTATTTCGAATGAGGAAAATTATTCCATAAGTTAGATTTTGTTTTATAATGTGGGTTTCGGTTTTGTGAAGAGTAGCTTTGTATTTGAAAAGTGTCCTTGAAACAAGGCATTTTTGAAAATTAAAATGTAAATTGTATTTTGAAAGGAGGATTTAGGTTATGTTTGTACAATTTTGTTTGTGACCTTGTTATTTTGTCTCAAGACATTCCATTCGATTTCATTTTGCTTTGATGTTGTTTTTGGTTTTTTTTATCATGTAGTTCAAAAGATGCCACCCAGAAAGGTCCCTAGAGTTTCGGATGAGTCCTGACCAGTTTCTAGTTCTTTTTTAGTGTTTTGTATCTATCATAATGACCTAGGTCTGTTAGTGGAAGTGGATTGGCTTGAAAAATTAGAGAACATCTTCATATTGTTGGGAACTTCAGAATCTATTAAAGTTAATTTTATTTTGGGTTTATTCAAATATTCACCTCTGGATGAAAGGGAGTTGTTTTCCCTACCATAAATGCAAGTTGGGATGACATGGGATTTCTTTAAATTCATCTTTGTCTTATGGTTCATTCTTAAATAGGTGAAGATGAAAAAAGGGAAGAGATTATGCATATTCAACAAGTTCAACTGATGGTGAAGGCCTACATTGAACATTTCAAGGAGTTGGCTTCATTTTATCTAGAGGTGGTATTGTAGGATCTATTGAAGACTTCACTTTTCCTTGGGTTTCTTTATCCAGATACAAATGAGCGGGTCCTATATTCTAAGGATATTTTTTTTGAGAAGATGGTGGGTAAAGAATCCATGGGTGAGTTGGTTCCCAGAGCACAGATGGTTGGTAATTTGGTGACACTCGTCATTCATGAAGGTTCCCCATCTGGCGAGGAGTAGATGCAAGAGGAACTTGTTCCTTAGGAGTTATACTCATTGTTTTTTACTTCTAGTTTGTCAGAATGTTTTCTGGTGTGCCATCAGTGTGGCCAGTACTGGCATTCAAATCAAACATGTCACATCCCTCCTAAGACCTACCATTGTTGTGTCCATTTGGGTCACCTGAAGAAGTTCTGTAGGAAGCATTTCTCGAAAAAGGGACTATGTCTAAGTGATTCTCATACTAGTTTGTGAGGAAAGATATTCTTCAGTCATCAGAGCCCCAACCACAAGTCTCAGAGTGAATCTTTCACACAGTCAGGGTTGTCGGGGGTATGTGAAACCTTGGCCCAATTTTTCCAAATGTTGGTATGAAGTCATTTGAGGTTTCCTTGTTGTAGTTTTTTTTTTGTTTATGTAAGTTCATCATTTTTTTGTAAGATTTTTATTGACTTGTTTTATCATAATATTAGTAATTATATTCATCTAAACATGTCTTCTAGAATCATTCGTTTTTCAGTAAGTGTTCTTGACCCTTATTTGGGTTGGTTTTTGTTTATTTTGTTCTCATTGGAGATGATTAAGTTTTGTGGAATTAATGGATGGTGTTTTTGGTTTTGGTTTGAGTTCCTTTCATGATTTTTCCCTAGTTTTGGGTGGTTTGAATGGTGTGGTAATGAGTTTCTAGTTCTGGTAGTGGTGTTGTTTCTCTCGTGCTAAGGAACATGGGATAGTTCATGTTGGGAGTTCCCTAGTTCCTAGTGGTGGTGAGGGTGTTGTTTGGATTCTAAAGTCTCCATGATAGTTGAGTTCTTGTGGTGGGGTAAACCATCTTGTGTTCTCACATAATTCTTATATTGTGGTTTCTTCTTAATCGGTTGAGTGTGACTTGTAGAGTAAAAGGTCACCCCGAGGTTCATGTCTTCTTTGGTTGTGATCGGGCATGAACTCAGGTTTTAGCTATCTTTTGACTTAGTGACTTTTGGGGGATACAAAGTTTTTGTGGTGGGGATAATTGTGACATCCCAACCATAGTTTTAATTTTGTTTTTATTTATTTCTTGATTTTGGGTCTTATGGTTGAGGTTTGGGTTGATTTTCCAAAAAACGTATTTGTGTTTTGGTTGTTTTGGTTTTCTTATAACCCTATTTTTGGTTATTGTGATTGTTATTGTGGGAAAGTTTCATGGTAGAGAGTTTGTGACACCCACAATGTCACTACATTGTGTTTAAATCATTTAAGGATCATTGGGTGGTCTTCCCTAATGTTTGGGTTGTCATTTTAGGGTTTTGGACAATGTTTTGGGTCTCACAATTTGAGAATGGTTTTCCCAAACTGGGCAACTTAAACCTGCAAAGTTGTAGATTTTTTCTAGTAGCATTCACACAGTTTAAAAAACTGTGCATCCCATTGCAGGCTTAACAAATTTTTACCTAAAAATCTTATTTTAGTGATTCCACCTCCCTTTTGAATCCCTACCTATTTGGTATCGACTAGAGTGAACCTCGCCTTCATTTTCCATAGTTTTGGGTCACTTTTTGACGATTTTTTTAAAAATTTAATGATTATTCATGGTTTCTTAATCAAATCCTCCCATTTCCTCCTCTCCTCCCTTACCTCTCTCTATTTATTGGTTTCCTTGAGGTTTCCTCCCATGTTCGAACCCTATTGGCTAGGTTTTATGTTTGGTTCATTTTACTTTGGATCTAGGTTGTTTGAATGGTCTATGTGGCTTAGATATCTTCTCTCTAAAGGTTTCATTACGTTCACAAACCACTGAGTTAAGTGTTTCCATGTTTTTCCTTTTAGATTCAAACCATTAGTGCTTGAGTGTCTTCAATTAATTTTTAAATGTTATTTTCATCCTTATAATACTCATTGTTAGTTCATTTTGGTGTTTCCTTTTTCATAGAATTTAATAAAAATTTATTTCCAAGGGTTTCTTTTACTATACCTATAAGTGTGTGCACGCAAGATGTTCGATAAAATGCTTATTGTTTTCTAAACATGAAATTGAAACCTTTTTGTATTATTTGGAGTTGGTTTTAATTATTAGCTTGGTTGAAATAATAAATGGGGCATGAAATGTGATTTAGATTCCTATTTATGGAATAATGATTTATGTTGAAATGTTTTGGGAAGGTTCTCATGGTTTTTTAAGGGATTTTTTGTGTTATTTAAATAGTGTGAGTTAGCGGATTTGGTTTGAATGAAAATAGTATTTTTTATGAAAGTTATTTTTTATGTGTTTCCAGGAATCTTATAGTGTTTCCTTGGATGTTGTCACATCCAGGGGTGCATCAAATGAATATGGAACTTGAGAATGGTGTTCCTCCGGAAATCCCAGTTCCTTAAATGGTTTTTGATTTCAAAATGTTATTGGTCCCCTTGTGTGATTTCTAAAGATGGTTTAAAATGAAATATTTAAAATTTATTTCATTTAAAATATGAATAATGTGTTGGAAAATTTTTGACATAAGGGCACGTTTGGCATGTTTTATAAAGTTTCATGTTTTGATATGGTTTTTCTATGTGTTTGGTTTTAAAGTGGAATTTCTAAGTGAATTTGGGTGTTTTATTGGTGTAAACCCTTGATGTTCCATTTAGAAATGTTTTATAAATAGTTTAAATGATTTATTAAATTATTTAAGAGGAGTAAATCATGATGTGAAATGGTTTTTGTGTGCATATGTATTTATAATTGATTTTAGGTGTGTAAGTGGTGGATTCAGATGGGTAATGCTTGGTTTTGTTGATGGAATGTTCAAATAGTATTTTATAGCATGTGGAACTTGATTGAGCACAAATGGGATGCCTGGGTATCTAGGTATGTAGACTAGGACTAGTATGCTTGTGATTCAGAATTGGCCTTTCCCTGGTTTCACTTATCAAGATTGACGATGACAACTCTAACTAAATAATGATGATTGATTAGAGACCCCTAGGTTATGGGTGTGTTCCCTACTAGTGGCTCATGCATGAGAATGTAGTTCATTGTGGTTCTTAATCAATATTTCACTGAGATACGATGTAACTAGTGACCCATTGTTAGCTAGTTACTAGGGGTAGTTCCTGTGACCAGTGCTCATTGGTATTATCGCACTTACCATCAGAATACGGTAGTGTTTCGTTGTAAGTTTTTAGAAGAAAGTGTATTCCCTTAAAAAAATTTATCTTTAAAATTTTATTTCATTTAAATATATTTTTCATAGAATTGTTACTATTCTTATTTTTTTTGTTTTTTGTTATAAAATTGAAATTTTATTGAAAAATGGATGGTGGCGCATGTTGGCCTTTAAAATGGGAAAGTTGTGTTGGTTTAATAAAATGTGAAAAAACTATTTTTATAATTGTATTTAGAACTAGTGTTAATGGATTATTTTTGGAATATAAAATACATGGATTCTCTGGTGAATTCCTACAGAGTTTTTTTTAGCTCACACCCTACTTGTACCACTTGGTGTCGATAGACCCAGGCTATTTTGCAAGTTCAATTTTTCTTAGGTCCTCCTAGTTTAGTTGCTCATTTTCAAAGTGGAGTTGGTCTTGTTGTTGGAGGTGACCAAGAGATCACAAGGAGAGTATGGTAGCATGGTCCAGTTTTAGTTCGTGTTCCCAGTTTTGTTTTAGTTTTTATTTGTTTAGTTGTATCTTGTAACTGAATCAGTTTGTTTGTTTATTTGGGATTCAGTTTTTAGCTTTTTCTATTTTCTCTATTTAATTTTATTGGTCATAGTTTTTTCACTGAAATCATTCCCTCTTGTATTTTTTTGATTTCTTGAACTGGTTTCTAACCCATGGGTATTGGTAACACCCTTCAGTCCATATCGCGGACCGGGTAGAGTGTCGGGCTGGATGAAATCCTGAGATGGTTCATGACAGTACCTGACCTTTATTTGAGACTTATTGTCTATCTTAACTATATTTGGATTATTATCATCCTTTGTTATTATGTAACTCCCTTGATGCTTAATGTTTTGTGATTTTGGGGTGCCTTGTTGGTTATGTTTATACCTACACCAACACAGGCTCTTCCCACACATGCCATGTCTTATGTTGGAGATAGGACTTTTGATGGGGTCCTAGGAGGAGCAGGAGTACGTAAAGCCTAATCTCACTAGATAGACCATAGTTGGTTCTAGGAGTCACATCTTGACAGTTTCCCCCTTTTTACTAGTAGTTTGAACTCTTTTATTATTTGGTGGGATTATATTTGTCCCTTTTTCTGTCCCAAACTTGTTCCATACTCTCATGTATGGTTTAGTTGTATGAATTCATATTTTGTATCAGTTTTTTCTCTTCTTTATGGATTATATTAGTGTTTGGAGATATTTGTGTGTACATGTACATTAGGTTAAGGACTCCCATGTGTGGGATATTCTTACTCAGTGATAGTATCCTGCCCCAAACCTATTGGATGTGAGATTGGGGTGTCATACTCAGCTTTCCGCTGGCCATGCAGGAACCAATGGGTCAGGTAATGACATAGTGGTTTTAAAGGAGGTTTTATTGACATTAATATTTAGAGATATTCTAGTTGTGGGGTTTTTTTTGGGAAAAATGGAAATAGTGATAAATTTTCTTGAGTTTATCTATCAGGCTAGAGAACCCAGTGATGGTGGGGTGGCCGATGTATCCATTCACTAAGACTTTGATAACCTTCTTATTGACTTGGTACATATAGGCACTGGTTACTGGGAAAACATTAGTACATTTATCATATTGGAATCAGTTATGGTTTCCATGACATTAATAAGTCAACTCCCTATATATTCTCTTTGACCTTGGTGCATCATGACTTTTGCAGTATTCCACCATGATGATAGACAACTAGGATTCTGTAGTAGGATTGTGATGATGACTCAATTAGTGATGAGGATTCAATTTAGGGGAAGCTGCGGGAGGTGGAACCTCTAGGTTGTTTTCCAATAATACCTCCACATACTAAGAAACCAGTTGTCCTAATAGTATCAGAATATGATTTTCATAGTTTGATCATAATTAACAATTTCCACAGGTAGAGACCCCTAAGGTTTCAGGGTGATCCAGACCCCCAGGAAGTAGAGGACTAGCTTCAGGTAGTAAGGAAAGCTTTCTACCTTGTTTAGACCCATTACAATTAGATGGTTGTCCTAGAAAAGAACCTTTATCCCGACTCCATTGGCAGATTCTAGAGCTTAGTTATTTAGATGAATAATGAGGTG